>CM066032.1:819526311-822046138 GCA_033557465.1 Ichthyophis bannanicus
CCAGCAGAATCAAGTTTAGGATCTTAATTCTTCTCCATTGCACTTTCTATTCTGGCTATACACATTAATTTTATCCATACAACCTTGTGTCACTTACGATCTTCTCATCAGCACCTTCTAATAGTCTTCAAAGAGGAAATTTATATTGGTGTGGATAAGGTAGGCTGCTTTCTCCTACCAGGCACTTGTCCTCTGAAATGCATAACCACATTCAAGATCATACACCAACTCTCTGCAAACATCCTCTGTCCCCTTCTTCAACAACCACTCCACAAGAGATCACCACCACCTCTCGGTTCCAGCTACTTTTACCTAATCCAACAATACATCTTCCAACAGAGCCTTCTCATTCTATGCCCCACTCATCTGGAATGCCCTCACTCCAGAAATGCGGGCCCTCACAGACCTCACTGAATTCTGGTGTAAGTTAAAAACCACCCTCTTCTTGGAACACTTCAGCACAGACTCTGAACTACCTCCCCATCCATCAAATTCTCACCGGAAACTCTGTAGCACCATCATAGCTCTTCATATGCTCATGCCACAGTCAGTTAAGTTTGATGTCAATAGTTATGATGTTTTCAGTTAATTTAACTTTTAACAAATGTTTAATGCAAAATAGTTAATTTATTGTTCCATGTAAACTGCCATGGCTTGTAAATACGGCAGTATAAAAATGCTGCTAAGTAAATAAAAATAAAAAAATAAATTACTTCTATATATCCGAGCAAAATGTTCTTATAAGAAATTCAAGAAGCTTATAAAAACATGGCTCTTCAGTGCTCATTTGCTTATTACTTAGAATCTGCAACATAGCTATCAGATATTCCGTTAACTCTTTATTTATGGGAGACTTTGACTTTTATCTTATGTCCTTATGTTTTCTGGCCTTTCTATTTGTCTATAAAGTTTGATACTATTGTCGTAATGCAATGCTTTTACTAATAATTTCTAACCTTGACTGTTGTTTGTTGATTTATTTTATCAAATAGTTTTTTATATACCGCCTTTGTACCAAGGCAGTTTACAATGAACAACAGCACATAATCTCAAGAGATTTGTTTTTCATTGAACAAGGGATAAATAACTTGGGTTTAAATATGGGAGTTGTGCTTGAGTCAACAGAAAGTAGGTGGTTATTGTATATACAGTACACTGAGGTAATGTCATTAGGCCCAAAATGTTCTATGAAGAGGTGTGTTTTTAGTAGTTTCTTCATATCTTAGGTAGATTGAGCAGATCTGATGGTTTTGGGTAGAGAATTCAAGATCGTAGGGGCATATAGTGAGAAGACTCTGTTGCTTGTCTGTTGTGTACATTTGGTCTTGAAAGGAGGGAAAACCACAAGATTCTGGTTTGCTGATCTTATTGGTCTTGTGGATGCTCTTGAGATTTGATCCTTGAGAGAGGGAGTGGAGAGGCTATGAAGGATTTTGTAGGTGGTAGTTATGGTTTTGTGTTTAATCCATTGGGCAATTGGGAGCCAGTGCAGACTTCCAAGGATTGGAGTTATATGTTGCCAACTTGATCTGTCTGTCAGGATTCTGGCAGCAGTGTTTTGTACTAGCTGGAGTGGGTATAGTGCCTGTTTTGATAGCCCTTGATAGAGGATGTTACTGTAGTCAAGGGGGGGGGGGGTGTAATGATAGCTTTAAAAACATATCTGAAGTCATTGTCTTGTAGCAGATGGCATAGAGGTTTGAGAGGTCTGTTTCCAGTATGCTGCATTAGCTGCATTCTTGATGTGTGCAAGCATGTTGAGGTTGCTGTCAATAGTTATACCAAGGTATTTGATTTCCTTATTTATGATAATTTCAGCGTTATGTAATGTGAGCTTATCTAGCAGATTGAAATTTTGGTCTCTGAATATTAGTAATGCTTCCATTTTGTTTTTGTTCACTGCAAGGTTAAGATCGGCAAGGTGGTTTGTGACAGCCGAGAAGACATCTGATATGACTGTGAAGTCTGGATTGAGGATGTTGGTGTAACTGCTGTATTGCTGTCTATAGTGTATGTTATGTTATTTGTTAAGACTAGGTTCCATGACTATAAGCTACATTGATGTGCAATTTGTTGAGTGGCAGCATAGCAACGTTTTTCACTCCAGACAGTGGGTTTATAACAGGGCACCGTACTCAAACCAAACTATTAAGGATGACAAATGAAATTTATACATATCTAGATGCCTGTGAAAATGTCTTCATAATACAACTGAACATAAGGGACATGTTTACTAAGCCTCACGCTACTAACATGGGTTTGGGCCACATTCCTAGCGCGGGGCACTGTGCTGGATGCAGGGGGGCAGCTGTCCCCCTGAATTTAGCGCAGCTCACCATGATAATATTGCGGGGAGAAACTACTATCACCCATTGTGCTTGTGGTAGTTGTTCCTCACCTAGTGCTGATGTGATGCTCTCTTCTAATCTTACTTTGCAAAATATACATTTAAGGGTATGATAGACAACCACATTTCAGCAGCTGTACTGCTGAGCTGCAGGGTTCCTCAGTGCTCTAATTTGGCCCTGAAATTATTAAATATCTTTTTAGCCTTATTGGCTACCCTAAATCAGAGCCTGAATATGGGTGTGTATGCATATGCTGATGATTTTCAGATTATTATAGCCAATAAGAGCTGGGATGGGACTTTCCAAACCATAAATTCACACTTAGCAATTAATTTGGACTGATTGGTTTCTCATTGGCTCAAACTGCTTTACAGAGAATAAATATCTCCCTTTCTTTTGGTCGCATTTGTTGGGTGTCTGTATTGTAATTAAAGAGTCTATTATTTCCTTGAGGATCTTATTTGACTAGGGTTTTATTCATTCGTGAACTAACATTTCTTCTGCAAATCTCGGCATTAATGAAGAAGTCTTTCTATGCCCTTAGGAAAATTTGTTCCTTGAGATCCTGTTTGGATGGCAAGGCATTCAAGACACTTATATGCACTCATTTTAAATAGGATTGATTATTGTAATTCTCTCTTAGCTGGAGTACCATGGGTTTATGTAAAAAGAATTTAACTACTGCGGAACACAGTGGTGAAGATGATTTGTGGTGCTAGACAATTTGACCGTACGACACCTTTACTCAAAGAACAATGCTGGTTGTCTATGAATTTCAGAACTACTCAGAATTATGTTGTTAATGCAACAGATGTTGCATTCAGAAATTCCATTACATCTTGACTCCCTCCTGATTTCATACATGACATCACGTGCCTTGAAATCTTTAAAGTCAAATCTGTTAGCCGTTCCCTCGTATAGGGTCCTGTGTTTTGAATCATCGCCTAGGTCTTGCTTTGCTTGTTTGCTCCAGAGTACCTACACTTGGAGCACTCAAAATATTTGATTAAGCATTTGCAACTGGCTTCTTCCTATCTGTACCACATTATGAAAGTCGTAAGGAAATATTGTTGTGCCACTCCATTCCTCCTCCTAGTGTGGCCACCTAATTGTGACGTTTTTATTGCTGGCTGTATCTTATTTTTTATCGATTTGTGTTTTAATTCATAATGTAATTATTTTTACCACTGAATATATAATGGTTTTGTAAACTGCCTTGATGGAGTCTCTTACAAAAGGCAGAATATCAAATAGCATGCATCATAGATAAATACATAAATATATAACGCAATGGTACATCTATATCATGTTTAAAAATCTGCACAGAGAAAACGACTACAGTGCTTTTTACCTATGAAACAGTAACTGTTTAGCATGGGAATGCTTTTATAACATTGCTCTGTCATAAATATAAATTAATCTGTTTTATTACATATGGACTTGCTAATTTAATAAATTCTATGCTGAATTAGCACATTTGAAGTACAGAGGCTAGGAAACACTACGAAATCTGAGGTTGTAGGCAAACAACAATAATCACCACTCCGTAATCTTACATTATCTTATATTATCATAGGAAATGTCTCTAAAACATAAATTTTAAAAAGTTTTGTGAAAAAGAACCTCAGTTTGGTGTACCAATGTCACTCTATCAGCAATGGTGAACTAAAGACTGACCTCACATGCAGGACCGTACCGAGCCCTCTGCGAGCGGTGAGGCTGCACAAGGCGCAAAGTCTTAAGGGGCGCATTTCGGCTCTCTGCTGCTGCCTGCCGCCAGCAGTTTAGCGGTGGCAGGCAGCGGCAGAGAGCCGAAATGCGCCCCTTAATTCTTGCCAGCACACTAAGCAGGTCTGGTTTCTCCGGGAGGGTCCAGACCTGCTTAGTGTGCCGGCGAGTTGCACATCGGGTACACGCCTCTTCTCTCCCACCCCCATAAAGTGGCTAGATGGAGGTGCAGGAAGGGGGCACGCACCCGATGTGGAACTCGCACATGGCGCATTTCACTGATGGTACGCCCTGCTCACGTTTCATTTGTTGGTCCGTATGGGCCTGATATTTAATTACTAGATACTAGATACATTTGGGTTCCTTTTATAAGTGACAGTCAATTCTTGAGATTCAAAACTTGGAATGGTCTGAACTATGTATCACTCTTCCTTCAAAATGGAAGCAACCTTCTTAGAATGGGAGGGAAATAATATGGGGCACACAACCTTTTTGTTCAAGGCCCTGTCCTTAGTTTGAAGGAGTGAATACCAGACTGTAGTACAGGCTGTCTGATAGGTCCTGTGAATAACCTTCTTGGGATACCATTTCTGGCTAAACCGGGTGGCAAGAATACGTGCATTTTTCTCAAAATCGACTGGGTCAGAACATATCCATCTGATGTGTAAAAATTGGCTAACCGATGTTATTTTTAAGTTAACTATTATGGAAGCTGCGAGAATGCAAATAATGGTTGCGATCCATCGGTTTTCTAAAGAGATCTGTGCAGAAACTCACCTCATTTTCAATGACCATATTATCAAAAAAGAAATCCTATTATGATCAAACTGGGCTTGGAACTTCAAATTATGATCTAGAGTGTTGATCCATAAAAATAAATTCCTTCAAAAGATCTTGATCACCATCCCAAATTAAGAGTATGTCATCTATATAACGTAGCCATAACTTCACATGTGATTTATAAGCATATTGGTTGAGGAACTGCATCTCAAAATCGGTAACATGCAAATTGGTGGCATCAGGTGCCATTGACCCCAATGCAACACCCTCCGTTTGTTTATAGCAAAAGCCATCAAATCAAAAATAATTTTCAAAAATCACCAAACTGGCTAATTATAAAAAAAAAGTCAAGATCCTCTTATGTTGTGTACGAGCATGTAATGTTCATTCAACAATATGAAGTACCTCATACTGTGGAATGTTTGAATATAATGATTCAATAGCCAGGGTTACCAAGAGTAACCCAAAATGATAACCTGAAAATGTCTGCAAAATCTGAATCTGATCTCTGCAGATGGACTCTGCATGGCAAATAGACATAGAAAAACATCAAAAAATTTTGAAAGAGTTTCAAAAAGGGAACCAATAGAGGAATGATGATTGGCCGCCCAAGTGGGTTAACCATAGATTTATGTATCATGGGTAAAATATAGATAGTGGATACCAATGGGTGAAAAACTGTAGGAAACTCTGCTTCTTTCTTCGTAAGATAGCCTGCTTATCAGTCTAAATATATCAAGGAATCAACCTTGTTTTTAAGAAGCAGTATCGGGTCATGGTCCAATCGAATATAAAATTGGGTATCACTTGATTGTCTTTTAAACTTGGATTCATAATCAGTACACTTCATCACTACTATAGCCTCTCCTTTGTCAGCTGACTTAATTTTATGATTAATCTTTAGTGAATCAAGGGCCCGCTTTTGTTCAGTAGAGGTACAGTATTGTAATATGCATGACACACTCCTTTCTCAAGATCTGAGATCAATTTAAGAACTGTCTGTTCCAAAATATTAATGGCCAGATTTCCCAACCAGCTGGAAGGGCCATGTATAATCGATGGAACATTGCTAGATCTTAGTGCCTACTAAAGAAATCTTTGGTTTTGAGTTTCCTTATATATTTGAATAAATATACTCGTGTACTAAACGAATCGTACCGAACCAAAGGGACACAAGAGAGGCCCTTGTTTAGGATTTCCAATTGCGCTATTGTTAATGGAACGT
Organism: Ichthyophis bannanicus; assembly: GCA_033557465.1. Lineage (NCBI taxonomy): Eukaryota > Metazoa > Chordata > Amphibia > Gymnophiona > Ichthyophiidae > Ichthyophis > Ichthyophis bannanicus. The sequence continues at coordinate 819,532,393 of CM066032.1, forward strand.
CTGATAAATTGATTACACTTGTCTATTCTCTGTATGAGACCCTATGTGTGTCCATCTGCCATCTTCCCCCTCTGCCTCTTCCCTTGTACTGGTACTGGTGTTGATCTGTTCTGTGCTCCTGTTCCACTATCTTTGGTGGTGGAAGGGAAAAGGTCTTCCCTCCACCCTTCCAGAGTTTGTCCATTGAAAAATCTAATTTATCGGTGTGTTTATCTAATTGAACAGGAGTGCAGAAGGATCGAAATGGTCCTTAGAATGGCTTCTGCTGTGCTTCGTAACTGGTACAACAGACTCCTCCATAGGATTTTCTCTATCTTATTTACTGTAGCTATGCTTATATACCGCTTTTCACTGTGTCAAAGCGGTTTCCATTAAACAATAGTAACAGTTGATAAATCATAGTAACATAGTAAATGACGGCAGATAAAGACCAGCATGGTCCATCTAGACTGCCCAGCACGATGGCAAGAGTAGGTGCACCTGCCGCTCCATGCAGGCCACCCCTCCCCACGTCCCTGTTTAGGGGTGAACCCACCACTCCATGCAGAACACCCCTATTTGTTGAGAAATTAGATGGTTCATTTTATTTTTATTTTATCCTTTTCCTGTAAAGGGATCCACTGTGTCTGTCCCATGCCATTTTGAATTCCGTCACCGTGTTTGCCCCCACCACTTCCATCGGGAGGGCATTCCAAGCATCCACCACCCTTTCAGTGAAAAAATATTTCCTGACATTGCCTTTCAATTTACCATCTTGCAGCTTCATGTTATGCCCTCTGGTTTTACAGCTTCCCTGTCTTTGGAAGAGGTTTGTTTGTTCATTATTTCCCTTTAAGTATTTAAAGGTCTGAATCATATCTCCCTTGTCCCTCCTCTCCTCCAAAGTGTACATGTTTAGGTTTTCAAGTCTCTTCTCATAAGACTTCTGACGCAGGCTCCAAATCATTTTGGTCGCCTTCCTCTGAACAGTTTCCAGTCTTTTTACATCCTTTGCAAGATACGGTCTCCAAAACTGAACACAGTATTCCAAGTGAGGCCACACCAGTGACTTGTACAGTGGCATAAGTACCTCTTCCTTTCTGCTAGTGATTCCTCCTTGTATGCAGCCCAACATCCTCCTGGCTTTCGCCACCGCCTTGTCGCACTGTTTTGCCACCTTGAGATCTTCAGAAATAATCACACCAAGGTCTTTCTCCTGATCCGTGCACACCAACCTCTCGCCCCCTATCACGTACAACTCCCTTGGATTTCTGCTACCGAAGTGCATGACTCTGCACTTCTTTGCATTAAATCTTAATTGCCAAGCATTAGTCCATTCTTCCAGCTTTTGTAGATCTTTCCTCATGTTAACCACTCCCCCAGGGGAGTGGACTCTGTTGCAAATTTTCGTGTCATCTGCAAAAAGACAGACTTTTCCATTCAGTCCTTCAGCAATATCACTCACAAATACATTGAACAGTGACGGGCCCAGGACCGACCCCTGGGGCACCCCTCTAATCACCTTCCCTTTATCCGAGTGAGCTCCATTTACCATCACCCTCTGTTGTCTGTCAGTCAACCAATTTCTGATCCAATTTACCATCTTAGGATCCATCCCCAAGCTACCGAGTTTATTGATAAGCCTCCTATGAGGAACAGTATCAAAGGCTTTGCTGAAATCCAGGTAGATGGCATCCATCACATGCCCCTGATCTAGCTCCCTGGTCACCCAGTCAAAAAACTCAATCAGATTTGTTTGGCAAGATTGTCCTTCTGTAAAACCATGTTGCCTTGGGTCTTGCAACCTGTTGGTTTTGAGAAAGTTCACTATTCGCTCTTTCAGGAGTGCCTCCATGACTTTTTCCGCCACCAAGGTAAGGCTCACAGGCCTGTTGTTTGACACTTTTTCCCTGTCACCACTTTTGTGTAGAGGTACGACATCAGCCATTCTCCAGTCCTGAGGAACCTCTCCTGTTTCCAAGGATCTGTTGAAAACATCCTTTAACGGCCCTGCAAGAAGCTCTCTGAGCTCTTTCAGTATCCTGGGATGTATCCCATCCGGTCCCATGGCCTTGTCCTCTTTCAGTTTTGCAAGTTGTTCTAACACCTCATCTTCTGTGAATGATGTGGTAACTACTTATTTCCCATTTTTATATTTGGGAGTCACAGGTGGTCCTTCTACAGGACTTTCTTTAGTAAAAACAGAGCAGAAGTATTCGTTTAGCAATTTCACTTTTTCAATGTCACTTTCCACGAGTCCGTTCGCAGCACTTCTGAGTCCTGCAATTCCAACTCTGATCTTCTTCCTTTCCCAAAAATACCTGAAGAAGGTTTTGTCACCACACTTCACGTCTTTAGCCATCTTATACTCTGCCTTTGATTTTGCTATTCTTATTTCTCTCTTTGTCTCTTTGAGTTTGATCCTGTATTCATTTCTGTGTTCCTCTGTTTGCGAGCTTTTGAATTTTGCGAAAGCTGTGTTTTTTGCCTTTATTTGAGCAGCCACTTCTTTGGAAAACCAAATAGATTTTCGTCTCCTCTTGTTTTTGTTCACTTTTGTTACATATTTATATGTTGCCCCTTTTATTGCCACCTTTAGTTTAGCTCATTGCAATTCCACTTCCCTTATCTCCTTCCACCCTGTCAGCTCCTCCTTTAGGTACTCGGCCATTTTATTGAAGTCGGTGTTTTTGAAGTTTAGGACTTTGAGCTATGTTTGGCCTGTACCATGGCTTTTATCTCAAACCACACCATGTGATGATCGCTGCTGCTCACAGGGGCACTCATGCAGACATTCAACATGCTACCGCCGTTGGTGAGCACTAAATCCAGTGTTGAGCTTTCCCTGGTTGGTTCCATCACCATTTGTCTAAGTAATGCATCTTGGAGAACATCCATGATTTTTTTGCTTCTTTCCAGATTTGCAGAAGGAGTAATCCAATCCACATCAGCTAGATTAAAGTCACCCAATATGATCGCTTCCCCCGTTGTGGCTATCTTGGCAATATCTATAATCAATTCGTTATCTATCTCTTCAATTTGTGTCGGAGGTCTGTAGACTACAGCAATATGCATTACAGTGCCATCTCCTCTTTCCAACACAATCCAGAGCGCTTCTTCTTTTCCCCATGCCCCCTGCATTTCAGTAGCTTTAATATTGCTTTTGACATACAAGGCTACTCCTCCTCCTCTTCCGTATTCTCTGTCTCTTCTGAATAGATTATAGCCAGGTATGGCTATATCCCAATCATGCGATTCGTTTAGCCATGTTTCTGTAATGGCCACAATGTCCTAATCCATTTCCACCATTAGGGCTTTTAGGTCTGGAACTTTGTTGGCTAAGCTTCGAGCATTTGTGCTCATTGCTTTCCAGCATTTAACTGGCTTGCGTGTATTTAGCATTGATTTTGTTCTGCCTACGTCTTCCCACTTGTTTTTGATGTGTGGTTTAAATGTGTGGCTGTTTCTGATTTTAATCTGCTTTTGCAGGGGGTGACGTCCAAAGCTTGACCTTCCACATCCGTCACCCCAAATGCATATCCACATATTGCTTGTATTTTTCACTTAGGATTCTTTTCCCTGCGACAGAGAGATGTAGTCCATCAGCACAGTATAGTCTCTTGTTGTCCCATCTGTTACCCCAGTCACCAATAAATCTGAATCCTTCTTGTTTGCACCAGGTCTGGAGCCATGTATTAAAGCTGTTGATGCGATGCAGCCTTTTTGCCCCCTTACCAAGCACAGGTAGAACCTTGAGAATGCAAGTGTTAACAATGGGCTTGAGGTTCTCTCCCAGAGATTGAAAGTTCTTTTGGACTGTGGAGGTACTGTTTCTAACCAGGTCATTTCTTCCCAAGTGGATAACCACATCAAGTTTGGAGTGTTCACTTTCTGCACTAAGTATTTCAACAACGTGGTTTGTATTCCTGCTGGCTGAAGAGTCTGGGAGGCCCTTGACTATCTTCTCTGCTTTGAACTGTGTTCCCAAGTTGGTGCCACTGATGATAGAATCACCAAGTAGTAGTAGTTTGCTGTTTGGTGAGGTTTTCTTCATATTTGGTCCTTTAGCAGGAGATTGGGCATTGTCTGTCTCACTTAAGTGCCCTTCAGTTTATTTGGATTGGGCATCCTCATTCGCTGTCTCATTTAAGGGCTCTTCAGTTTCTTTGGACTGGGCATCCTCATTCGCCAAGGCAGAGAAGGCATTATGCAGGGATATCTCCTGATACATAGGATGCCTCTGTGTCACAGGTCACAATCTCCCAGAACCCACTGTGATCCATTTGTTCCTGGGGTGTTTCATTCTTTGTGGGAGTGATGGTGGACTTTGTTCAGTTTGTATCTTAAAAGAGGTGTGCTTCATTGCAGCCAGTTACTCCCTCAGTTCCTCATCCTCATTAGCCAAGGCAGTGAAGCCATTATGCAGGGATATCTTTTGATGCATAGGATGTCTGTGCATTACAGGTCACAATCTACCAGAACCCACTGTGATCCCCTTGTCCCTGGGATGTTTGATGCTTTGTGGGAGCGGTGGTGGACATTGTTCAGATTGTATCCTAGAAGAGGTGTGCTTCATTGCAGCCAGTTCCTCCCTGAGTAGGGTCACCTCTTTATGCATGGCCACTAGGTGTTCCCTTAGTAGAGTCAGTTCTTTATGCATGGTAGCTGACCTGAGGCACATAGACAAGCTCTGAGGTTCCATATGATTCGACTTGGAATGAAAGTACTGCAGTTATTGCACCAAATACACTATATACTGAATAAGCAGTCCTAGAGGACAAGAGGAAGAAGAAGTGAGGAGGAAGAAGATGTGGGCTCTAACCCAAGTTAAAAAGATAGATGGCAACGTATGCGAGTACTATATAGGCAATGCAGCCCCTGGGGTAGGTAGGGCGAGGGGTGAAGTGGGTGGGGCAAGGGGTGGGGTGGGCGGGAGCCTAAGTGTCTCTGGCCAGTAGGCTGTCCCTGAACTGGGGGCACCCACAGATATCTGCTTCAAGGCTACCCAGAAAAAGAGACAGTCAGTCAGATTATCCCCAAGCTTAATTTACAACCACAGTTAAACTTTATATTAACAATTCCCACAAAACAGACAGACTCTATATTGGTAACTAGAAAGCATCAGAGATAAGAAAGAAAATTAGAGTCTTAGCTTTGTGAAATATCCACAGCTCCTGCAACCAGCCTTACAGACCCGTAGGTCTTATTGAGGGTGTCAGGAAAGTTGGAGAGGTTATATAATCAACATAATGACAAGTTATTTACAGTCCAGATTGGGCATATGTTATTTACATTTACAATGACTATCTCTGCTGCAATAGGGCGTAGATGACTTATTTACACTGTGTACTTCATAAGCCAGAGCTTATGGGGCATCACATGAGTTGGTGCTGAAGTGGTCTCTGAATAATTGCATCTTTAATTGTTTCCAGAAGGAAGAGAGGTCTCTGGTGTTCCTGATTTTAGTTGGGAGAGAGTTCCATAGTGACAGGGCATATAAGTCGAATGTGTGGGCACATGCTTGGTTGTTGTGTTTTGTCCTTGCATGTGATATGGTCAGCATGTTGTTTGCTGCTTGCCTTGTGGATCTTCCAGAGTTTGGTTGTGGTAGGAGGGTGTGGAGATGGGAGTTCTGTTGTTGGTGTAGCACTTTGTGGATCAAAAGTAAAGTTTTGTATTTGATCCGTGTGTCCAGGGGGAGGATGTGGACGTGCTTTAATATTGGGTTGATGTGGTCATACTTCCTCGCCCTTTGTAAGGTCCGGACAGCTGTGTTAGGGGCTGTGCGCAGAGGGTGGAGAGTGGAGAGCAGGAGACCTTGATAAATTGCATCACAGTAGTCAAGATGGGGGAATGTCATGGCTTGGAGTACTGATCTGAAGTCTCGGGGGTCTAGAAGGGGTCTGAGTCATTGCATCATTTTGGTTTTGTAGATTATGGTTCTTGCTGTCTTTGCTACCTACTGTTTGAGTGAGAGTGTTTGGTTGAATATGACCTCTAGGTATTTTATTTGTGTTTGAATTGGTATTTTAGTTGCTCCTATTGTGAGGTGGGTTAGTGGGGTGAAGGTTTTTGTGATGATTAATGCTTCTGTTTCCTTGAGATTGTTGTCTTGGAGCCATCTGGAGATGTCGCTGAAACAATGCAGAAACTGTGTGTTTGTGGGGTTTGTGGTGGTTTATAGCATGTCATCAGCATAAATGTGGAACTTGATGTTGTGTGACCATATAATGAACAGAGTGTTTTTAGGTAGATATTGAAAAGCAGTGCTGACAGTGCAGAACCCTGGGGTATTCCTTAGGTCTGGTGGTAGGAGGCCGAGGTGCCAGAACTTGTTCAGATTTGCTCATATCTGTCTGACAAGTAGTACTGGGGCCATTGGAGAACCTTATCCTGCATGGCAGACTCTTGTAGACTGTGGAGGAGTATGCTGTGGGAGACCAAATCCTCTATCTGCCGGTTGTCTCGTTTTGTTATTATTCCTGTATCTCCGGTAGTTTTCATAAGGGTACCCTTTCTTGCTCCAAGGGTAGACATTCATATTTGTAGTCCTCTTCATCATGTCTAAATTCAGACTGTTTTTTATCTTTGATCTCTTTTTTATAATTATCTAAATTCTTATTGTAATCTGACAAAATCTTCTCGTATATAGTATCATGGTCTTGTAAAGGGCACAACTTGGTCTCATAGCCCTCCTTGTATTTCTCAGTAGTTGTCTTAGATGTCCGGATCAGAAGGATCATAAGATCCAGGGAACATTTAAGAATCGCGTTCCAACTATTAACAAAAAGTCATCGAGATACATACTTGGAGCCTTATACATTTGAAGGTCCATGGAAGGACTACTTTTATCAGCCAAACATAAGGTCTCCCAACACGCGTTTCGGCCAGGGGTGCTGCCTTCAGGGGAATAAGACCTCTACAGAAAAATAATAACATTATAATGAATAAATAAATAAATAATAATAAATCATAGATAAATAAATAATAATCACTCATAGATAAAAAAGTAAATACATAAATAGAAAAATAAAACATATAAGAGGCAAAAAACCAGAAGAGCAACCTGACATTTCAAAATAAGACAATAAATATATATGAAAAGCATGCTGAACATTAACATACAAAGATATATGAATTTCATAAAATAACAGTACAAGGGGAAAAAAAGGACCCATCAAAAATAGACCTAAGTTACATATGCAGAGATAAATCGTCCATGAGAATATACTAAAAAGTGAATGATAAATATTGCACTGAATGTTAATTCAAAAATACCTAGGTGTGTCTAAAATAACCCAGAGAATAAGCAACCAAAAGATATATGCAGAGAACCAAAAGGTCAATTACTCACGAGAAGGAAATTGTCACAAAAAAATCAAATGGTAAAACCACCTTAAAGATAAGTTACATTTTAACCTCTAACTCAAACTGAGCCATCATACTTTCAAAGAAACACCCATGAAGCCATTTGAGGACCCGGAGCAAGGATACCTTTCTCAAAATCTATTCTAAGAATCTTTTGGAGTGAACCCATTCCAAGGTGCCCTGCCCTTCACAAAAAAGATAGAATTGTCCTAGGGTCTCCTGCCAGTTTCTCCTGAATCAGTTGCATTACCACATTGGATGCCTTTTCGTGCCCATCTCTGCCAGTCAAAGTTCAGGGTTCTGAACATGAATCCTTTTTGATAGGTCGAGAGCAATTGATGCCATTACTCGTCCCTTCTGAATGGCGCTTGACTATCCCTTAGGACTGACTAAGCCATGTTCAACTGCTGTTCACATGGAACCTTTCACCATTTTGGCTTTCAAATTAAACTTGAAAAGCTTCTTTATCTCCTTATTGAAGAGAATAAATGTCATTCCGATGTTAGTCTTAATCGTAGATACTGTTTGAATTTCAAATATGGCCCTTCTTAATATGAATTCTCTTCTTTGGAGGACATAAGGAACCCAAATTTTGTGATGGTTTATCTTTCCGATATTTAGACTTTAGGTGACTATGGAAGTGAGGTAAATATAAAACAGAACACATCATTCCATTTTCTTCCATCTTTTCATCACCGTATGTTTTCAGCATGGAAAGACAACTGCTTTCTGAATAGAATGTCACCTTTTATTGTCCCTTAAGTCTCAGTAGACATTCAAGTCTTGGTGAGACAGATGGCAAGAACATCTAGGGAGACGGACATTTTGATAGAGATTTTGTTGAGAAATTTCTGCTTGGCCTGAGTGGTATATTTTAGTCTGCATGGGATGCCAGAGATCTAGTGTAAATCATTGCTGGCCTTCCCTGGTGGCCTGTTTCAGCAGGTGTTTTCATTGCATCTGCCTTGACACCTAGTAGAATCATCTGGATATTTGGTCTCCCACTAATACAACTTGCCTGCCCCACCCCTCTCCCATTAATTCCTTCATTTCCCATCACCTGCTCTCATCTTCCTCTGAGGCACCTGGAAGTTTCAGAAAATCTGTGGTATGCACAGTTTGGTTGATTTTATCAAAAGTGTGGGTTATTTAAATTTTGAAATACAGAAAATTATGCATTACACATATTCAAAACGTTTGCCCAGTTGTTTTCAAGCAATGTACAGGTAGGGAGTTTGTACAAGAGGAGGGAAGAGTGGCCTAGTGGTTAAGACAGTACCTGAGGCTGGAGGGCTGGGGGTTGAAGTCCCACCTGGGGACAGCAATCTCAGGCAAGAGAGACTGGGATTTCTAGTCCTCTAGTCACTCCTTGTGACCTTGGGCAAGTCACATAACCCTCCATTGCCTCAGGTACACATAGATTGTGAGCCCTTTGGGGACAAGGGAATGTATCCAGTACCTGTTTGTAGTGATTGCATAATATAAGCCACTTTGATTGAAGGATAAGGTGGTATAGAAAACTGGTTAAATAAATAAAATATGATATTTTTTCATAAAATAGGGCCTACAGTATAGTTTTCCGTGCTAGATACGTTTAATCCCTCCCTTGGAATAGGAGTTTTGCATGTTAAAATTTTCACTGATATAGATTTATACTGTGGATAGAGGAACTACTCTGTAAAAATACTTATTTGCCAAGATCTATTTTTGCACACTTAGTCCTCTGCTGTATGTATCTGCATCCTAAAACTAATACAACTTTAAATAGCATATTAAGTATGAACAGCAGATAAGTCTGAACAGAATCCAAAAAAACGATGGCCATTATAGCTCAATTATTAAGACTATTGAGAGCCTTGGGGGAAAGAAATAGGAGATAATACTGAGGGGGGCAGGGGGGATAAGAAGTGTGAGGTTAAGCAGCTTTAATAAAGGGGAAGGTTCATATTGTTTTAATTGTGGAGGGAGATACCAAGGCCAAACTTATTTCTGCAGAGAAAGAGAGAGAGAGAGATGTGAAAGAAAGCGACAGATGCAACAGAGTGAACATTAACAATTATGATGCAATAAAACTAGTAATATGGGCAGATGGGACTATCCAGCCTTCCTGGCAAGCTCCTTCGTTCATACAACTTGTAGCAATGCAACCAGTCACTGAAGAAATCCAAAGGCAGAATTTTGGATTTCAAGGGCTGTTTTAGGAATGAATAAGCATAGGAAAAAACTAGAGTCAGTCAAACAATATACAAAACTTCAACCATTGCTTGGGCAAGCCATCTTTCATGGACCAGTATGATGAGCCATCTTCAGGCAAGCCAGGCCAGCATGCAAGAATAACTTCACATCTCCACAACCTAGGTCCCTGACCATCTCAGGTGGGCTTCTCTCATCATGGATGAGTCGTCCCACTCACATCATCACCCTTCTCCATTGCATCAAAACCCATGGGCAGGGCCAGCATGACCCATTGTGCAAGCTGCGGGTCACGTGACATGGTAGCAGTTTGGAGGGGGCAGAAGAAGGGAGGAGGAGGATAAAGAGCGATGGTGCAAGACTAGTAGCAGCACAATCCGGTGTTTGCTTCTCTCTGTTGAACAAAGCAACAATTTTCTGAGGGCGGCGGCGGCAGCAGGAAAACGGATTGTTTATGCCATCAAAAAGTAGAAAGACTAGGGGACATGCAAACCTTTTTTAAATCCAGCTACACAGACAGCTTTTACCACATCCTTGATATTGAATCCCAAGTTTGATTACAAGTTGGGTGAAAAAATATTTTTTCTTATTAGTCTTAAATGGGTTACACTGTAGCTTCAGTGTAACCCATTTAAGACTAATAAGAAAAAAATATTTTTTCACTCAACGTGTAATCAAACTTTGTATGTGCAGCTGGGTTTAAAAAAGATTTGGACAAGTTCCTGGAAGAAAGGTCCATAAACCAAAGAGGACTCAGGAAATCCACTGCTTGCCATAATATAAACATTGTGGAAGCTGTGTATCTTTTTGGGAAACAGACAGGTACTTGTGACTTGGATTGGCCATTGTTGGAAACAGGATACAGGGCTTGATGGACACTGGTCTGATCCAGTATAGCATTTTTTTATGTTCTTATGTTCTTAGAGTAAGAGAGACGGTGCAGGCAAAAGCAATGACACAAACCAGCTGATTTTTTTACCCTCATTACTGAATCGTGATCCTTCCCAAGGCAGCAGTTCCAAGAGGGTGTGGTGGGAGGAGAAGCAATGATGCAAGCAGAAGAAACCAAACAAAGCCAAGCATTTTTTTTGTTCTTGTTGTTTACTGAGTGGCTACAGGCAGCATTACTTCTCTTCCGGTGCGTGGTTGTTGTCTGGAGACTGCCCTCCTCTACCAGAAGTGAAATCTCAAGCTTAAAACTATAGAGAAAAAAATACCTACAAGTGGGAAATGAAGCGACAGGTATCTCAAACGATTTTTAGAAGACTGTGTTCTTGAGGAACTAGCTAAACTAAAAGTAGACAAAGCTATGGGTCCAGATGGAATACATCCCAGAAATCTGAGAGAACTTGGGGATGTTCTAGCGGCTCCACTGTTTGACCTTTTCAATGCCTCTTTGTAGTCGGGAGTAGTGCCAGAAGACTGGAGAAGGGCACATGTAGTCCCTTTACACAAAAACAGATGTAAGAATAACATTGACAACTACAAGCCAGTTAGTCTAATCTCTGTGGTTAATAAATTATTGGAAAGACTACTAAAGATGAGAATAGTGAGGTTACTAGAGTCCAATAGATTGCAGGATCCGAGGCAGCATGGATTCACTAAAGGCAGGTCTTGTCAGACAAATCTGATAGATTTCTTTGACTGATTGACCAGGGAGTTGGACCAAGAGAGAGCCCTAGATATGGTGCATTTTGATTTCAGTAAAGCCTTTTATACTGTTCTGCAAAGGCAACTTATAAACAAGCTGAGTACCATAGGGATGGACCCTAAAGATACTGATTGGGTTAGAAATTGGTTTAGTAGAAGGCGACAAAGGGTAGACATAAATGGAGCTCACTCTGAGGAGAAGGTGGTTACCAGTGGTATGCCACAGGGAACTGTCCATAGTCCTATTCTGTTTAACATCGTTGTTAGTGATATTGAAGATGAACTGTCGGGTAAGGTTTACTTGTTTGCGGCTAATACTAAAATCTGCAATAGAGTAGACACACAGGAAGGAGTCAATAATATGAGGAGGGATCTAGCTAAGCTTGAAGAATGGTCTAGAATTTTGCAACCAAAATTTAATGCTAAAAAATGCAGGGTCATGCAAAAATCCAAAGAAGCTGGTTAGTGTAGGGGTTGAGGTATTTTTGTCTACAACAGAAGAGTGGGACCTTGGCACAATTGTGTCTGACGATCTTAAAGTAGCTAAACAGGTAGAAAAGGTGACTGCGAAAGCCATAAGGATGCTTGGGTGTATAGGGAGAAGAATGCCAGCAGAAAAAAGGAGGTGATAATGCCTCAGTATAAGCCTTTGATGTGACCTTATTTGGAGTATTGTGTGCAATTCTGGAGACCTCACCTTTAAAAGGATATCAGCAGGTAGGAGTTTGTACAGAGGGTGGCTACTAATATGGTTAGGACGTCTTTCTTCTGAAGCATATGAGGGCAGATTTAAAGATCTTAATATGTATATTTTAGAGAAAATGTGGGATAGGGGCAACATGATAGAGATCTTTAAATACCTCTGTGGCATAAATAATGCACAAGAGAGTCTCTTTCAATTAAAAGCAAGCTCTGCTACAAGGGGACATAGGATGAGAGTGAAAGGGGATAGACTCAGGAGTAATATGCAGAAATATTTCTTTATGGAAAGAGTGGTAGATGCATGGAATTGTCTCCCAGTAGAGGTGGTGGACATGAGGACAGTATCTGAATTCAAAAAAGCATGGAACAAACACAGAGGATCTCTAATGGTATAAAGGGGACTATTGTAGTTGATATGGAAGGGTAGACTAGATAGGCCATGTGGTCTTTTTCTGCCATTATGTTTCTATGTTTCTATCCAGTCTGTCCTTCCATGCTAACTATTAAGCTGTATAATCATGTTTTTTTCTTTAGAGATCTGTGTTTGTCCCACGCTTTCTTGAATTCAGATACAGTCCTCATCTCTACTATCTTAACTGGGAGACAATTCCATGAATATATCACTCTTTCCATAAAGATGTTTTTTGGCATATTACTCCTGAGTCTATTTCCTTTCACCTTCATTTTATGCCCCTTCATTGCAGAGCTTATATTCAATTGAAAGGGACTCTTTTCGTGTGCATTTATGCCACAGAGGTATTTAAATGTCTCTATTGTATCTCTCCTCTTCCACCTTTCTTCCAAAATATATATATTGAGATCTTTAAGTCTGTCTCCTTATGCCTTATGATGAAGCCCACTGACCAATTGGTAGGCACCGTATGCACTGACTCCATCCTGTTTATATCCTTTTGAAGGTGCGGTCTCCAGAGCTGCACGCAATACTCCAAATGAGGTCACACCAAAGACTTATCCAGACACTATCACCTCCTTCTTTCTGCTGGCCATTCCTCTCCCTATGCACCCTATGGCTTTTGTCGAAACAATCATTCTAGGTCCTGCTCTTTTTCATGGACATAAGCACTTCACCTCCTCTACTGTATTGCTCCCTTGTAGCAAAGTGGTTTACAATAAAAAAAAAATTGTTAAAAGAAAAGTACACCATCTGTTAATAGTAAAGCCATAGAGACTCTTGTTTAGCTCTCAAGTGCTTTCTTGTTGGAGCTGCTCTTACAACGATTGCACAGTGTGCTTTAACTTTGGCGCTTTTGCAAACTAGAGCTTGGTTTGAGGGGCTGGTAAGCTCCATGGTCTCACTTATATCACCAATTCTGTTCCATATGCACTGTGAAGAGACTGCACTGCAGGCATGCTGCTGAAGGGGCACAGCAGTAGCATAGTTTGGGTGAAGCTAACATTAGTTACTATTTGCATACTTATTTTCTAAAATATGTTTTGTACACACATAAAATACACACATTCATTTACAATGTTGGAGCAGGTATACATGTTTGTTCTATTTGTCTTACAGTGTGGTTTATTTCTAATATACACCTGTAACCCCAGTGATCTCGCTGGCTGTGCTGCAGTCCACAAAATACATGTCTTCAATCACAGCTCTCTAAGCTAGGTCCTTGGGGTGGGACCAGGACCTTCTCCTGGGAGATCTATCACAACCTCACTCTCAGGTAGTAGAATAACTCTCTTGATTAAAGAATAGTCACATAGATCGAGGATTGGTTCTGAACCAGGTTCTTACTTTACTTTAACTTTTTTGAGCAAGCAGTTTCTTAACGCTCTCAATATTAACTTCACAGTAACCGACACAAGCAGCTGATTTGCATAATTCACAGGTACACTGATGCTGGAGAATGTGACACTGTTAGCGTGCATAATGAGTTCTGAGTCCTGGAAATTCCATTGCTATTTGCAATAGAGGAAATTTCAGTGTTCTCAGAGGCATTCATGCTGTCCATATGAGAATTACCTTTTGAGTCACACTCCTTTGGAGGCACCAGGCTATTTACTTTCCCCTCAAAGTGTAAATGATGACACTGTTTGCGGTGGGTAACACTCCAGTTTTCTCAGCTTCAATTTCCAGTGTCTTCCTTTATTTCCATGCACCATTAGTACTTTGTACTGGTTCCTGGGCGGACCAGCCTCTACTAGCTTCCCTTCTTCAGGTGTCTGACTTTGGCCAGTCTTCCTTGGCACATGACACCCAGATGGGCTGACTACATCCCTGGTAGCATGCCCCTGCCAGGCTAGCTCTCCCTCCTTTTACTTCATGCATTGGTGATTTGTTATGAAATGCCCTTATTTGCATGAATGCCTGAGTTTATACCCCAGCTCATCTCTTTTCTCCACATCCTCCGCCTTCCTCTAGGAGGTGTTGTCCCTTGGACCCCCTCCCACCTGCTCCATCTTCCAGCCGACTCCCTACGTCCCTTCAGCTTTTTCTAGTCCCTTAAATCTCAAGGGGGTTTTACACCTTTATATTAGCAAATCTAGATGATAGTTGTTCTTTGACATTATCAGCATCATATTGCACTGTTATAACACACTGATTATTCTTTTATGCAATCCCAGTAGTGGTTGGGATGAGCCAGTACTAACCAATTTGAAAAAGAAACATTATTTGATCACACAAAAAAGGGAATTAGAGTTCTTGAATTATCCTTCTATTAATCATGTGAACATCAGCAAAACGTACTGCAAGTGAGACAGGCCAATATTGTAACACAAGATCAGTTCATAATAAGGGCCAAATAATCTAATGAATTAATAATGGAACAGAAACCAGATATTTTTTTGTGTTGTTGAGACCTGGTACACTTATGCAGATACATTTATTCTGAATTCAGTATGCTCTCTCAACCACTGTTATGAACATCAACCATGTGTTGGGAAGAAAGGTGAAGGCATGATAGTTTTAATAAAAATAGAGTAATCAGGTTACACTATTGTTCAAGGATATGATAAAGGTTGTGAGGCCTTACTTTTGCAGTAGCCAGGTTTTTTGTTATTTGTGATATATTGCCCTCCACACGAGGGGTCAGTTATTATTTCATTAGTTAAGCAGTAGTAGTAATAAACAAATCATTTATATTGCACTGCAAGGCATACACAGAACTGTACATAAAAACATAAGAAACAGTACAAAGAGCGAGGTGAAGAAATCCCCATAGGCATAAGGTATATAAAGTCCAAATTTTTTAATAGTCAAGACCCTACACAGCCGTGGTTCAACGTATTCCAGCTTCAGGGGTAAAACCTCAAAATAAAAATATAAATGTGTATAGAAGACATTAATAATAAAACCATATCAGAACCAAAAATTAAAAATAAAAAAGGTTATAAACATTGGGGACTATGAAACATGTAAACATAAATAATGTATCAAAAGGAGGTGATAATTTAATGCATTGTAAAAATTAATACAGTGAAGCCATGCATAAGAAACATATGGAAAACCTTGTGGAGAAAAATACTAATGTAATTAATACAACATTAATGTAATGTTAAGATAATATCAAATTAGTCACAAGTCATACTATTCACAATACATAGAGACATAATCATAATACTTAAAAAAGGGGACTTACAACATTAGATGAATGTAAACACACATGGGTTAAAATGGGTTACAGTTGATAAATAGTTAAAACCACTCCCCTCTTCTATATATGTTTATACTTTTATTTTGAGGTTTTACCCCTGAAGAAGGTACATGTCGAAACATGGCCATAAAGGGTTTTGACTATTAAAGGTTTTGGCTTTATACATTATGTCTGTAGGGATTTCTTCACTTTGCTCTTTGTGCTGTTTCCTGGTAGTCTGCGTGAGTACTTGTGCTTTCTGTTTGGACCATAAACATATAAGAGACAGTCCTTGCTCAAAGAGTTTACAAACGGGAGAGTGAGGTAATTCTTGAGGGAAATGATTAAAAAAGACATGAGTGGGGGGCGGAGCCTGGAGCGAAGCAGAGTGGCTGTGTAGAGCGCTGCTCCGGAGGGGCCTAGCAGAGAATCCTGCAATTGTGCTGCTTATTACGGTGGAAGTTTAAGCCTGGTACGTCTTACTGCCTCGGAGGGATGTCGGGACCCAAGCCTGTGCGGCTGGACTTTACTGCGAGCCAGGGTGCGAGCGTCAAGAGATCTAAGACGGAGCCTCCATCCCCACACAAAATGGCGCCGACGCGGGAGTATCCTGATGCTCTCCAAGAGCTGCTAGTAGAGGTGCGTGCGATCAAAGAAATCGTGTCAGCAAATAGTGAATCACTTGCTACTGTGCGGGAGGACATGAGCAGGCTTAAGAGCGGCATGGAGAGCCTTAGCCTTCGTCAGGAACAGATCGAGCAGCGCGTCATGGTACAGGAGGAAAGAATGAAGGCTGTAGATAAGCAAGCTA
Organism: Ichthyophis bannanicus; assembly: GCA_033557465.1. NCBI lineage: Eukaryota > Metazoa > Chordata > Amphibia > Gymnophiona > Ichthyophiidae > Ichthyophis > Ichthyophis bannanicus. The sequence goes on from CM066032.1 coordinate 819,548,695, forward strand.
GGCAAATTAAACAGCTGCAGAGGGAGCTGGAGGACAACAATAATAGATCCCGCAGGAATAACATTAGAATTGTGGGCGTCCCTGAAGGGGCTGAAGGAAAGGATATTTTCACCTTCCTGCACAAAATGATTCCAGCTACGTTGCAGCTTGCTTTCGACATGCCTTTCGAAATGGAAAGAGCGCATCGGGAACCGTCGCAGCCACTGGTGGGTACTAATCGTCCTCGGCCGATAATTCTTAAAGTATTAAGACATCAGCAGGTCCTCAGAATTATGGAAGCGGCTCGCGCCAGATCTCCTGTTGAGTTTGACGGACATAGGCTGATGTTCTTCCCCGATTTCGCGAAGAGCACTGTGGATAAACGGAAAAGGTTCCTTGAGATGCGGCCTAGGCTGCAGAGGCTGCAGGCGAGATTTGGCCTTTTGCACCCTGCCAGGATGAGAGTCACATTGCACAACAGTACAAGGACATTTGAAGATCCCGAGACTCTATTTGCGTTCCTTGAAGAGAAGGAGAAGGAACTGATGCGATGATCACCATTAATGTGAGACTTTAAGTTTGGCCCTGGGCTGCTGTCCCGAACAGCTATGAAGAGGCAGATGGCCGTAGCAGGCCTCTGTATACTGTATACTGGTCTGTGGTTTTCATTGTACTGTGAAACTGTGCAGGCTGTTTCAATATTCAAGATGATTGCACAATTGCTTAGGTTTTGTTGTTTTGATGCCCCTCTGTACCTGTTCTGCTTGATCTGGGTGTACCTAGTGGATATTTAGGTCGCCTCTCCACCCCGGGGTCCTTTTGGAATCATTTTAAGAGGGATGTATTTTGGGAACTAGTTTTAGTTAATTATGAGGCACAGGCACTTGTACCATTAAGTCTGATGAAGTGTTGTGGGGCATTGTCTATGATGAAACTGGGTGTCTATAACTCTGATAACAACTTGGTTGAGAGACTTGGGGCCTTGATCTTCCGGCTGCGATATGGCGCCTCTTAAATTGGTGTCTTTAAATGTAAATGGCATAAATAGTCCTATAAAGCGCAGGAAAATTATCCTTTATGGCAAGCAAGAAAAAGGGGACATTTTGATGCTCCAGGAGACCCACCTTAATGAGAGGGAATCGTTAAAGTTAAATATAAAACCTTTCAGACTGTTAGCCTTCTCTGCGGCCAGGGGCAAGCATAACGGAGTAGCCATATTGGCCCGTAAGTCTCTTAACATCACTGTGCATCAAGTTAGTGCGGACCAGGAAGGTAGATGGGTCAAGGCTTGTGTTACGGTGGGGGCTCTAGAGTTAGTTTTAATGAATGTCTACGCTCCAAATAGGGACTGTCCGGGTTTCTTTCGCTCGCTAGCGGAGGAGATGCAGACAGTGCCCTCTGCCCTGAAAGTGATGGGAGGTGATTGGAACTTGGTTGTGGATGCCCTGGTGGACAGGCAGCCCCCTAAGACTCTGGGACCGACTAAGGCACAGAGGGTTCTTACGTCCATGATGGGGGAGTTGGGGTTGGTGGATGCATGGCGGATGCTGCATCCTGGGGACTTGGATTTTACCTTTTTTTCTCCCCCTCATAAATCTCTGTCACGGATTGATTTCATTCTCCTCTCCAAGTCTTTGGTTCCAAACATGTTCGCGGCAGAGATTCATGCGATGCATCTCTCGGACCATGCTGCTGTCTCGGTGACGCTGCAGGATGATGCGTTGACTTCCCCCAATCGGAGGTGGTCCCTTGACAGAACCTTGCTGGAGAATGAGGAGTTTTGTTTGAAGATTCGTGAGGCCATTCAAGAATATTTTTTCTTTAACCCCCCAAATTTGTCTTCAGGCTGGGCCCGATGGGAGGGTTTGAAAGCCTTCCTTAGAGCCGTCATCACCAGTTTCAGTATTGGACTGGCGAAAAGGCATGGGGAGCAGCTGAGAGCTCTGGAGCTGCAAATTAGAGCCGGGGAGCGGGTACTGGCTAAAAGGTCAGAGCCTTGTATACTTCTACGACTACAACGGCTACGTTTGAGATATAACCAACTTTTAACCTCTGAGGCTTCGCAGTGCGTTAAAGCTCAGGAGGGCATTTACTACAGGGAAGGGAATAGGGCTGGCAGACTTCTCGCCCAAGCGTTGAAAGCTCGTAAGGAAGCTAGCAGGATTGCTGCTATTAGAGAGCAGGGGAGGTCGGCATTGGTGACTGCCGACTCTGAAATTGCTGAGTCTTTTAGAGCCTTTTACGCACAATTGTATTCCTCTGAGGTGGAATGTCCGCCGGACGCTTTTTTGCGGTTGGTAGCTGAGGTTCAGCGGCCAGTGGTAGACCCAGTATCGGCAGCTAGCCTTGATGAACCGATTTCTTCGGAGGAAATACAAGGTGCCGTTGTTTCTCTGGCCTCTGGGAAGGCCGCTGGACCGGATGGACTGCCCTCAGAATTTTTTAAGACCTTTGCTACGGAATTGGTGCCGTTCTTGCAGCAATATTTCCTTGCCCTGTTGGACGAAAGCCCGCAGACAGGTTCTTTTGCCGCAGCAAATGTGGTGGTGTTAGAGAAGGCAGGGAGAGATCCACAATTGGTGAGCAATTATCGGCCAATCTCTTTGCTCAATGTGGATTATAAGATCTATGCGACCGTGTTGGCGCGTCGGCTTGCTAAGGTACTTCCGTTGTTGATCCACCCTGATCAGTGTGGGTTTGTCGAAGGCAGGTCGACGGCGGATAATGCTAGGCTCTTCTGTCATGTCTTAGCTGGGGCGGAGGTCTCGGAGGTCCCACTGGTTGGAATCTCATTGGATGCCGAAAAGGCGTTTGATCGGCTGGAATGGGCTTTTTTGTTCTCTGCTCTAGAGTGGTTTGGCTTTGGGGCAGGCTTTGTAAATTTGGTTGGAGTATTGTATGCCCGGCCTTTAGCGAGTATCTGTGTTAATAATACGCAATCCCGTGAACTTCTCCTGGGTCGTGGGTCGCGGCAGGGATGCCCACTGTCCCCCATGTTGTTTAATTTGGCCCTGGAGCCTTTAACTTTGTTGATAAGACAGAATCCTCGGATACAGGGTTTCCAGGTGCTGGGCGAAGAGATCAAACTATCGGCTTATGCCGATGATCTCCTATTGTTTACCACCCCGGCTTCGATTCCCCACATTCTAGACCAGATTGAGAAGTACTCGGTCCTTTCAGGGTACAAGATCAATTGGTCTAAATCAGTTGCTTTTGCTCTTAATTCCCGTGCTTTTAAGAGTATGTTGGCGGAGTTTCCCTTTGCCTGGGAGGCAAAACCGGTGAAGTACCTGGGTGTCCACTACTGCCATCCTCTGGAAGAAACCGTTCGTTTTAATTCACAGTCGCTAGTATCTATTATACAGTCAATGACTGCAAAGTGGTCTCCCCTGCGATTAACGTGGTGGGGGAGGCTGGAGACAATTAAAATGGCAATAGTCCCCAAAATCAATTATATTCTTGAAATGTTACCGACTTATCTCCCGGCGCAGACATACAAACAGATGGAGAGGCTCTTGGTTTCCTTTTTGTGGGATGATAAACCTCCCAGAATTGCACTTAAGAAGCTTAGAGCTAACAAAGAATGTGGGGGGGTGAACTTTCCAGATTTTCGGCTTTATCATAGCGCTTTTTTGATGAAGCAAGGGGCCAGATGGTCGGAGCAGTTGAATGCGCAAAGTCCGGTTTGGTTAACTCTTGAGGAGAAAATCGCGGTTCCCTTTCCCTTACATCAATTGCAGGACATGGTATTCAGTGATACTTCCTTACGGCCCCGGATGATTGTGGACACGCAGAGGGCTTTTCAGAGCCTTTTACGGCCCAGTAGTTCTGAAGAGGTGTTGTCGCAGAGTCTCTCCTTGTGGTGTAATCCGCTTTTCAAGGTGCAATGTAAATCTATTGCATGGAAGCTCTGGTATAGCAGGGGCATATGGACTGTTGGCCAGCTGATTGACAAAGGCGCATGGAAAAGCTTTGGGGAGTTACAGAGAGAATTTCATCTTCCGGGGTCGGCTTACTTCCAATGGGCCCAGCTGAAGCATTGTCTCGTAGGGGTACTTGGAGACGTGCGGCACCTGAAGATTGAGGGGAAGTTGGAGTCCACCATCGAGCAGCTGCAGGGGATCACGGGGAAGGTCTCATTTTTGTATAAAATGCTGAAGCATGTTGGTCCTGGAGTCTTGAGCAATTTGGGGGGTGCTTGGGAGAAGGACACTGGTGTTGGCCTGTCACAGCGGGGTTGGGAGAAATTCTGGTCCACCCTGGTTCGCGTAACCAAATCCGCTTCTGTCACTCAGACGTTATTTTTTTTTGCTCATAGAGCTTATATAACCCCGGTATGTCTTAGTAGATGGGACAAAAGGGCTGGCAATAAATGTTGGGTGTGTCAAAAAAAGCTTGGTACTTTTAAACATGTTGTCTTTGACTGTTTTAAGCTCCAAGCTTATTGGTCGCAGGTATGGGACTCCGTGCAAAAGATCCTGGGCCTTAGTGTTCCCCTTACCTGGGCAATTGTAGTTTATCGCTCACTTTCGGGCATCCCACTACGGTGTGGTACTGATGCATTTCTTTTAGATTTCTTGTTAGGCATTGCTTTATGTCATAGGATGCGGAATTGGAAGGACATATCCTGTCTCCACTGGCAAACCTGGTGGGGTTTAGTCTGTACCTACACTAAGTTTGAATTAATGCCCCGGAAGGGAGAGTTGCAGTCCCCTCATCGACTGAGTAAGTGGAGAACGCTCCTGGATTTTGGGGAGGCGGCCAAATGTTAGAGGTGCCCAACTGTTAGAGGTGCCCACAGGGATGGGTGGCCCTTTAAGTAGACAATTGTTTGCTCTGTGCTTATGTCTCATTTTCTGTTTTTTATGTTTTTTTGTATGGCGGTGTGGTGTTCATCTGACAGGACCTGGGAAGGGGGGCGGGGGGTTGGTGGAGGGTGGGTGGTAGGGTGGGAGGGGGTGTGCTTTGTTTGTTTTGTAGTTTTTTGCTGTGTGATACGATGTTTGTTTATTGTTTGTTGTATGAAAATTTAAATAAATATGTAAAAAAAAAAAAAAGACATGAGTGTTAAACAGGAGAATATGGGGTTCAAGATCCAAAGGCAGCCATTAAGAGGTGGGCTTTTAGCTTGGATCTGAATAGGAGTAGAGATGGAGCCTGACATACTGACTCGGATAATCTATTCTAGACATACGATGCAGCAAGGTAGAATGAATGGAGTCTGGAGTTGGCAGTAGAAGAGGAGGACACAGAAAAAAGCAGTTTGCCTGGTGAGCAGAATTCCTGAGGAGGGTTGTAGGGAGAGATAAGAGGTAATAAGGAGCTGCAACATGAATGCACTTAAGAGTCAGTAAGAGAAGTTTGAACTGCATGCAGAAACAGATAAAGAGTCAGTGAAATGACTTATCAGGCTGCCTTTCACTGGAGACAGACTCCATCAAACAAACCCCCAACGACTGATGCCTGACCTCAGCCCAGACAACTGAAAGCTTGCTCAAAAGATAGGTAATTTGAGACTTGCCTTAAATTTTGACAGTGATAGCCCCTCCTTTAGGTAATCAGGTTATGCATTCCAAAGCCTAGGTTCTTGAAAGCAAAAGACTATCTTACATGAAGAGTAAAGCCGAGAACTTGAAAGAAGAGGTAAAGCAAAGGAATAATTATATTATGAGAGAAAGATGTATTGTGGGACATATGGAGTCACAAGAGTTGACAAATAAAGTGGCACCTCGACATGCAAGGCCTTAAACATGGACACCAGAATCTTAAATTTAATTCTCTGAGATACTAGAAGCCAGAGCTCTATGGCTAGCAAAGAAACATAGATGACAGAAAACGTTCATACGGTCTATCCAGTCTGTCTTTCCATACCAAAGGGGACACATGATGAAATTTATGGGCATGATGTTGCAAATGAACCACTGTTTTCTGAATAATCTGCATTTACTTTAATAAAAAAAGAACTTGAGGCCACAAAATAATTACAGTAGTCTAGTTGACTAAGAGCACATACAGTCAACAAAGAATGAAGGGCTGAATGATTTGAATATGGATGAGCCAAATGAATCTGACACAAAGCTAGGAAGCATCATTTTGTAAGTTCAGAAACATGGGAGTTTAATGTCAATGCTGAATTAAAATAACAGCCAAGAATCAACAAAGACTCACACAATGTAACAACATGACCCGAGATCACAGGCCAGCTAGGTGAGGAGATGATAGACAAGGTGAAGAGCAATAGATAGATCTAGACAATTAAATCAGCCTTATCTTGTTCCTGAACACATCTCAAGTCATTCAAAAGCAAGATTAACAGAGTGTCTGTGCTGTAAGAATGATGGAAGACTGATTACTTTACATCCAGCATGGTAGTTTTATCAAGAAACGTATTGAGTAGAAAGAACCTTCTCCGCAATCTTGGGAAAAAACACAGATTGGAGGCAGGGTTTTAGCTTCAAGGAAGAGTAGGGTCATGACTCCTTAAGAATTAGGAAAATCATGAGATACTTCCAAATAGCTGGGGCCGAGCCCTCAGGTAACAATAAAGGGAAGCAGCTGGAGCAAACATTTTAAAACAAATTTTGATGGGGAGGGTCTAAAAAGGAGGTAGTAATATGCTTCACACAAATAGGTTTTTCTAAGCTGAAGGAACATGGTGCATAAAATATGATCATATTTCTGAAATTCTGCATGTGGTGAATCAGCCTCAAAAGAACACAGTGCCTTAGAAGGAGGAACAGGAAAGACCTTCCTAAAATCATCAATCTTGTGTCTTGGCATCCAGAAGAACAGAATTATGCATTGAAGGACCTTCTGCTAATGTCAATGAAGAAGCAAACCTTGCTCTTTCAGCAGACAAATACCTGAGTGATACCAAGAATTACTACGCTGCATCCTAAAGGGATGTGCTATTAATGGAGCAACTTCATTAAAGGCCTTATTCAGAGTAATATTCAAAGTTACAGCTTGGTCCACTAGTGGTAAGGATGCAAAGTATATGGAAAATAATAAGCAGCATGGTTAGCATCTAACTTGCTAAAAGCAGATTCCTTAGTTTTAGCTGGAGATTTTACGCTCCATTTTGAAGATTTGAGTTCTGATTTCACAGAAACATTTCTCTGTACTGTGCAACAACTAGGTATTGAACAAGATGTAACTTTTACCACTCATGAAATTAGATCTGCTCTTTTTTTCTAAAGTATCAAAACAAGTCTGAGTATATGAAAATGTCATAGGCTAGATAGTGCCATGGTCAGACTACAAACTACTAGTGTTTCCTTTGACAGGAGATGCCCAATCCAATCAAGAGGAAGCTATGATTGCGCATACTTTCCATTCACATGCTGACTTGACAAAATTTGAGAATGAGTGGATTGAAAGGGCACTTATTCCGACTATAGTTGATGTAGATGAGCAGGTCTCCTTGTGGGACTCGACCTTGAAATGTATGTTATTCATTTTAGCACCATTAAAACAGATAAAAGTATCATCTCACTAAGTCAGAAAGAAGGTCTGGTTTACGGCTGAATTACAGCAAGAAAAGAGGCAATTAAAGAAAATTGAATATAATTGGTGTCATAATCCTAGTGAGCAAGTGAAGTTAAATTACAAAATAGCCCTCAGGAACTATGAACTTAAAGTTCAAAATTACAAACAACAGTTTATCTCATCTCAGCTGATGCAAATATTGAACTAGTCAAAGTATTTATTTTCCTAGCTCTAGAGGGTAACTTGAATAGATTGGTTCTTAATCCGCAAACGTCTTGAATGATGCGTGTAAGCTTTTCAGGGCACTACTCCCTCAGTTGAGGAGCAGGTTTTTTATTTTGAGAAAAGGCCAGAAGACGTTCGACAGTTGGCTTGCCAAATGATAGAATACAGAGGCAGGATGTCTGCAGGTAACCTTCCAGTAATGTGAATTGGACAGAGTTCTGTTCAGTGTCTCTCTCTCTCTTTGAAACTGAACACTTTTTTTTTTCAAGTAATCAAACATTAGAACACGCTCTATTACATTCTTGCCCTAATTGTTTTATTGCTAACTTTGGAGATGGGATGACTCCTGTTACACTGTCAATTACCATTTATCTCCAAGTTATAATGCCCTGTTCAATGTAATTTCAGTTTGTTCAATGTAAACTGCACTGATGCAGAATAGCGCGGTATATAAGAGAATGTAAATAAATAAATGAAACAAAATTGCAGATGGAAAAATTTCCTGATTCATAACCAAGGCAGGTCGGACCCGGTGGTACCCTGTTCCCTTCCCCCTCCCCATAATCTCCACCCCCTTCTCCCTTTCACTTCCAATAACCAGTCCAGAAACAACATTTTTGGCTCGAATGGTCGCAGCTTTATTAACAAATATAACATTCCAAACATTGTTTTTCAACATCCAACTTTTTATATATAATAACCCACAAGCGGAATGAGCCCTCACCCGCCATACCACTAGCAAGGTGACCTCATTCCACTCCCGCCGTGGCCGAGCCAGCGGCAAAGCCAACCCCCCCCCCTTTCCCCGGCCTCGCCATATTACTAGCAAAGACCGGCCAGGGGTCATCCGGGTTGGGGGCGACCGCCCCCGCCCCAATTCCAGCTTAAGGCTCCGGACCCCGGAAACCTCCCGGATCCCGCCACCCGGCGTAGAGCACGTTTACGCCTCTACGCCACCCCCCCCCCTAAGCTGCGACCATCGAGACTCCCACTGAACCACGCATTCCAAGGCCTCCTGCCAGTCATTCAACAGTAGGTCCAATCCTACCGGTGATAAATGCACACCGTCCTGGCGATAGAGCCCAGCACAATCAACATCAACCCAGGGGTGCATAATCTGATACCCCCCGTGCTGACATACCCACCGCCCAATCTGTAGATTGACTTTTGCCAACCCCCTGGACCAGCGCCATTGCAGCCGGCAAACAGGCCTTGGAATGATGTCTGACCACATTAAAATAACCTGTGGGAACAGTCGAATCACATCCACCAAATCCCTCTTCGCTGTTCGGATGATCTGTTTACAAGTCCATCCATTTAGATCATTCCCTCCCACATGTAGCAGGATCACAGCGGGCTCCGCTCTCACCCGGCTATGGTGCCGAAGCAAAGGTAACAGCTGTGGCCAACGCAGACCACCAAGCCATAGTAGAGACACCAACGCCGGGTCGAGTCCCAAAATTAGGACCCAAAGGTCGTTCAGCTGCCTGCAGTCCTGCCCAATGCACAAATGAATGCCCGATCATCCAGCATAATTGCGGGCACCGCACAGCATCTGAAAAAGAAAGCACAGGTTATTTACATGACCACCAGCTCCCATCATAAACGCACGTAACCTTTGAAGGCCTGCGAACGCCACCTGCCAATGCTCTGAATCGCCACCTCTGACAGCCCAGCCGCAGCTGCACTTGTCGCCGCTCCGATACGGAAGGAATGTGGAGCAAAGCGCGTCGGATCCATGCCCAAATGCCGTATGGCCATCCGCAGCACCGCCGCTACCTGAAAACGGGTCACACAACATGAATTCTCATGCAGGAAAAACAAGGGACCTGCCACCGGACGCACTGATAAATAAGCTCGCACTGCCTCCACAGTTCAAGTCGGCTGGTATACCACCTCGCGAAGTACCACCCACAATCCCTTGCCCAACTGATCAGTCTTTGATCTGGCTAGCCTGACCCGCAGCTGCCCCCCCCCAACCTGCACATGAGTAAACAATAATCCCTCAGGCCACAGTGCTCTGCCAGAGCTGGCCACCAGCTCACCGACACGAAAAGCCCCCAAAAAGGCCAAGCAAAACAATGCTTTAAAAAGAACAGCCTCGTAGCGCGAAGACGCCACACTCGGCAGTGCCGCACAAAGCCGCACCAGAAGGTCATGTGTCACTGGCAACCGTGCATCCCCGGGAGACGGACTAGCTCTATCCCAGCCTCGCAATAGCTTCTGGACCAAAATCCCAGGCCTCCCGAGCCCCCAGCCAGCAGCTCTGGCAAAGAAGGTAAAGCCCGCCAACTGCCTCCGCACTGATGCCCGGGAAACACCCGTGCCTTTCGCCTCGACTATATACTGTTCTAGTAAACCGTCAACTGCAGCTCCGGGCCGCCAGCCTGGCGACTCAAGGAACTCCAACACCGCGTCAAATCCTTTCTTGTATGCCGCCCAAGTCGCTGGCAATATCGAACTCTTCAACAGTCATACCATCTGTGCTGGCCAATCTTCCATAAATGGTCTGGAACCTCCATGCCCTCCTTGCTCGCCTCTGGCGCCAGCGTCCGGAACAGCTCCCACTTGAAACGAGAGAGAGCATCAGCAATTCTATTAGTGCAACCTGGAATGTGCTGTGCTTTCACCGCGACATTTAAACGCAAACAAGCAAAAACTATGTCCCGCATTAAACCCGCTCCAGCGCACAGCGTGGCATATACCGATTGACTACCGCAACCACAGCCTCATTGTCACACCACCATATCACTCTGCGGTTCCTCAACCGTTCTGGCCACAAGTGCAAGACGACCAACCATGGAAACAGCTCCAAGAATGTGATGTTGTTAGTCAGACCATTTGTGTGCCACGCTTGGGGCCACTGGGCCGAACACCAGTCCCCTCCAAAATAAATCCCCAAACCACCACTGCCTGCCGCGTCCGTATACAGCTGCAAATCCACACTGGACACGTCCGCCTCCATCAAAACAGACACCCCGTTAAATTCCTCCAGAAAAACATCCCAAACCCTCAAATCGGCCTTCATGACCTTGGACATTCGAATACGATGATGCGGCTTGCGAACCCCCGCCGTGGCCACCGCCAAACGACGCATAAAGACCCGACCCATCGGAATGACTCTGCACGCGAAATTCAAAGAGCCAATCAATATTTGCAGTTCCTTCAAAGATAACTTAACGGATGCTAACCCATTAGCCACTAGGACCCGTAATTTCAACACCTTATCCATCGGGAGGCGCGCCACCATTTTGACCGAGTCGATTTCAACCCCCAAGAATGTAATACATGTGGACGGGCCCTCCATCTTGTCCGCTGCCAATGGGAGCCCACATGCCCTAGCCATGCATAGAAAATCGTCCATCAACTGTTGACACTCCCCCGACCGCGCCGCCCCCACAAACAGAAAATCATTAAAATAGTGCACTACATTCGCACAACCCACCCGCCTTACTAAATTCCAATGCAAAAAGGTACTAAACATCTCAAAGTAGGCACACGACACTGAACAGCCCATAGGCATGCCCATAGGCATGCCCACATAAAATTCCACATGTCCACATAAAATTCCTTATCAAAAGAAAAACCCAACAAATAAAACGAAGACGGATGGACGGGCAGCAAACGAAAAGTCGATTCGATGTCTACCTTCGCCAACTGAGCCCCAGGGCCACAATGTTTTACCAGACCCACCGCCTCGTCAAAAGACGCATAACGTACCGCTCACAGCTCCTTCGGAATATGATCATTCACCGATTCTCCCAACGGAAAGGAGAGGTTATGTATCAAAAGAAACTTCCCCGTCTCCTCCTTCGGGATTACCCCCAATGGCGAGACCACCAGATTCTCCAATGGCGGTTCCGCAAAAGGCCCTGCTATTCTGCCCAAATGCAGCTCGCCCGCTAATTTCTCTCAAACCGACGCCAAGCGCCTCACCGAAGGCGAGTTACGCGCAGACCTACCAGCTATAGTACCTCGCACCGGAATAATTAACCCTTCCGAAAACCCCCGCACCAACACTTCCTTCTCCCGCCTCCGCGGATAAACGCACAACCATTCACTAATCACTTCCCGGGAAATTGGAGTGGGAGACAACCCCGTTAAATTGAAATTACTTGTTGGCCGAAGCAGGCGGGGGCACACCGCCCTTTTTGAAACATTTAAGTGCAGAATGCCCACCCCCGCAGGCCGAACATGCATGCCTGAACTTGCAGTCTGGGAAGGGGCACGAGGATCTGTTGAAACGCCAACAGATGTCCCCTGGACCCCCTCCACCTGCTCTCTGTTGTAATGAACCACTGTTCGCACGAAATGGCCGCCCCGCTCCCGCCACGCCACCCCCCCAACACAGACCCCTGCCCCCCTGCTCCCACCCACCCCCACCGACATCTGGGTTAACCACAGATTGATATCCTGTGTGCCCCAGGACAACCCTTTACTCTCCTCCATCTTGTCCCAAAATTTTTCATCATAATTCAGCCACGCAAAACCGCCATGCATCTGTGCAGCTTCCAAAATAGAGTCCGCGTACGCCAAAAGCATTCCATAATCCTCCGGAGCCTGCCGACCCCACATGCTCGCTAACCTTAAAAACGATCTAACCCAATTGATAACATTCCGGGACACTTTCTTGACCCGACCATCCTTTTCATCTTCCTTCCACTTTTTCCTACTCTCTCCTGAACGCCTCCTGCCCTCAAGCAATCTGAATATATCAATGTACCGCCTCTTCCATATCTTACGCCGCAGATGCCGAGGAACCCCTTCCCATAACTCCGTGAATGCCGCCAACGTAGGAACACCCTTTCCGCCGGAGGGCCCCCCTGGCACCGGATCAACTCCCTGCCCTGAACGAGAAGGCGCTATCGAGGATGACGATGTGGACGCAGTGGACGACGAAGAAGAATCCAAACTGCGCTGACCCCATCTTAAATGTTGGCGCTTACGCTTAGCTTTACGCCCTCTCGCGTCTTGCCCTTCTAACTGACCCACCCCACCCTCCCCCTCAATGCCCACGGACAACTCACCCACAGCACCTCCGACGCCCGCCTGCGTATCCTGCTGCAGCCCTTCGTGGTCTCGCCTCCCCGAGCCAGATGACTGTGCTCCCGCGACGCTCGCTGGGCTGGCCTCACGCCTCTGGGGTTCTCCTGAGAAAGCCCCAGAGCCCTCTTCCATTGCCGCGCGCTGCCCACTGGATCTCTGCACCACCGCCGGAGCCACTGTGGATACCTGTGAAAACAAAAGAGAAGAAGAGGGGGGAGAGGGGACGACAGGGGAGCCACACGGCTGCCAAGCAGCCAACCACTCCGCCCTGGAAGATCCTTGGCCCCCCCCCCTGCCAATGCTCCAATGGCGCATACCCCACTGGAGTTCCCATGCTCCCGGCGACCCCCCTTTGTCCAAAGGGGCCCTGCCCATAATTATGCGCCCCAAGCCAGGGTGCAGCCCAACCTGAGAAAACTGGCCCCCCCACCCCACCCCACCATCCCTTGTCCACCCCAACTGCCGCCCCCCACCTCTGCCGCCCCCAACCCTGCACACCCTTGCAAACCCCCACTCCCATCCCCCCCACCAAGCGCCTCCACCCCGACTGCTCCATCCTCCGCCCTACCCCTTCCTTGTCCTTGTGTCCCAGTTTCTTCCACCAAATTCCCCAGACCCAATTCTCCCTCTAACCTGCCTCCCCTGTTAATAGACCCCCCTCTGTGCCTTCCCGCTGAGACTGTTGCCTTGCCCCACTGAACTCTAGCCCCTTTAGCACCAGTAGCTCCCCTGCTCCTGGCCCCCATAGCCCCTTTCTGTCGAAGCCCCCCTCTAGATGCTCCCCTAACGGCCCCATCCTCCCGCCCCCCCCCCCCCGACGGCGCAGGCCCAGGCCGCCCTCTTCTCCTTCCTTCGGCCGTGTGCTCTCCCCTACCACTTGCCCCACTGCTGGCCTGCCTTCCTCTCCACGGTGGCATGCTCCTTCAAAGGCCCCGCTCGCCGCAAATGAAGAGGACAGTTAAAGAAGCCCCCGCAGGAAATTTCCTGGACGGAGTACATGCTCACACACCTCCCGTTCACCCGCTATCCCCCGTACCTTTCTTCCTTTATTATTATTAATTTTTGTAATTAATCCCCGGCCCCACAAAGCCCGACACTCGCTCCCCTACCAGGAAGCTGACTCCGCCTTCAGGAACAGAAGAAACCCGAAACGACCAAACGCAGCCATCGACAGACGCCGCTCCAACCGCCAGCAACGATAAAGGCAAGGACAGGGCAAGACGGATCCCTCACCACCGCTGCTGGTCTCGCCGAGAGACCGTCGCCGCCGCGCGCCCTCCTTAAAAACCCCCCTTTTCAATCCCTCCTCATTGGCTCGCACCCCCTTCTTTCACAGGGGCGAGCCAATGAATTTAAATAATAATGCCTGCCTGCACCCGCCCCTCCGTAAACCGTGGGCAGGGTCCCAGTACCGGGCCGTGCGCCTGGTTACCTTCGGCCGCCAGGGACCCTGCCCCGCGGCCTCGCCATTTAAAAACACAAGCTATTCTGCATCCTGTCTTAAAAAAACAAACAAAAAAAACCCAGATGTGGATGTTTCATAGGTGGTGAATTATCACCCAATTACTAATTGATCCAATCTTGGTAAAGTGTTAAAAATAACCTAAGGCAATAGGAAGATCATCTTTAAAACTCATGAATTGTTTGATGCTCAACAGTGTGGTTTCAAAAGAAATCATATCACTGAAACTCTGCTTGTTTCTGTCTTAGATACATTAAGACTGTGTTTAGATCACGGAATTCAGACCTTGCTGATAATGCTCAATGTTATATTGATATTTGCTACTGTAGATCATCAATTGATGCTTGTTCTTTTGGAAGAAGTTGGAGTATCAGGTCAGGTCCTTCAGTCCTTTCTGAAAGGTAGACATTTTAAGGTATTGAGAGAAGGAGCTTAATCAATTTGGAAATTGTTGAAATGTGGGATCTTGCAGGGATCGACCCTCTGTTCCATATCTCCTTTTTTTCCTTTGAAGGCTTATTAGTCTTTGTAGTTATCTTATAAAATCGATGGTGACAATATTCAAATATTGTTGTTAACAGATTATGAAGCAGATATTGAGTGCAAAAGAGAGTACATATTATCCCAGATATTTAATTGGATGGGGCACCTAAATTGGCACTAAATCTGATGAAGACAGAACTCTTATGGGTAAAAATACCTTTTATGTCATCACCTATTTCATCTTCTCAATTTTTGGTCAGGCCTATAAGGGATAATGTTATAAGAAGGCACTTAGTTTTAGGCACCAAAATGTGTTGGTATTTTAGTCATGTAGGGACAAAAGTGGCCACTTGAGACCGCTTAGAAAAACCAAGTAGTGTAAATGTATTGTGTGTTGTTTGCATCACACATAGTTTCACTGTGGGTGTGCACATGGGCAGACTTAGAGCTGAGCATGGGCACTGCGGACAAGTATGAATACTATCTTACGTGCGTACATGCAGAAGTAGGCACACTCATTTACACAGCTCTAGGATGGTGTAAGTCATCTCTCCTACATATAAGGAGAATTCCCTGTCACCTGCGTTAGTATTTTGTAAAGTTAAGTGCATTCATACTTGACTTTGTAAAACAGGCAACAAATTGTGTGCAGTTAAATGTGTGTTAATTAGGCATGACTAAAAAAAATTACCCTCATAAAACGTGAAGAATTTAGAAATCTTGATTGATGAACAAGTTACAGTGAAACAGAAATGAAATAATGTAATTAAAGCTGCCTTCTTTAAGTTACATATGCTTAGGTGGATGCTTTGCTGCCTCCTATTGATTTTCAGTCTGTACTTCAGGGCACTGTTTGAACTACTGTACTTCAGATTATTAAATATTTTATTACAGAAAGAGTGGTAGATATGGTCAGATTATGTAACATGCTGTATTTAGGACTTTCAGCAACACCTTTACATTCACTTCAACTCTTTCAAAGTGCAGCTGCAACCATAGAACTGCAACATTTAGAACTCTTCAATGCTTATCCACTGAGCAGCAAGTGAAATTTAAGACTTGCTGGTTGGTATTTAAATTCATGCCCCTAAAACAAACGCTTCACTGGTATAGATTGACTCATAATCTAAGATCTTTCAGAGAAGGCCTTTGGGACTGTCGCAATGCATGCGTGGTCCCCTTCCCGCCCAAGGGTGCCATCTTAATCAGTCTCCCTTTATCTGCGGAGCCCTTCAGATGCACATCCCTGTACCTCATAAAATTATTTTTTTCATATTGTCTTCTATTCCGGTTTCCCAGTCTTCTTCCTGCTGCCCCAGTGCCCCTGCTTCGGCAGTGGACCCTGGGACTTTATTTTATTTTTGTCTTTTTTCTTCGGAGTTCGTATCCAGCACATTTTCACGCCCTTTTCAACCGCTGACCGAACCGAAGGTCTTCAACCTTGCGAGGATCCTTTTTGCCCCCATGGCCTCTGATTTCAAAAAGTGTGACAGATGCTCTAAAAACATTTCCCTCACAGACACCCATGACTGTTGTGAGCTCTGTTCCCGTTGTAAAAAGATGTCCTCTTTTTAAAAAAAAAAAGATGTCCTCCAAGGCCATCCAGATTCGTAAGCAGAAACTGGATGATATTTTTTCAAGACAGCCCCAGTGTTCCCGGCAACTTCCTGCACCACTGACCCTCTGCCTCTGGGGTCCCCTGTGACTGCTCTGTGGCCCCGGTGCCACTCCAAGCAAGGGTCCCCCAAAAGGGAGCAGAAGAAGAAAAAGGCCTCAGACTGTCTGTGACTCCAGACAAGCGTGAGCGCTCTTGCGCTCAATCCCTTAGCCCTCCTCAGTAGTCTCTGGAGTCTGAGAAGGAGCAGTCCTGAAAGGTACCACGTACAGATATGGAGGCCTCCAAGGATGTCGTCCCTGCAAGGACCCCTTCTCTGTGATGCCTGACCTGGTTACCCAGTGTCAGCTTTGCAGGGCCCCACTCCTGAGTGGGAGGCCAAAAATCTGGCACTGGAGCACAGCGTCTCTGCCTTCCTTGCTACCCAGCATGTGTTGGTGCCAGACCCCACTGGCACATGCCCTAAGACCTCGAGGGCGATGCCTGTCTTGGCTTCCCAGTCTGACGCAATAACTCCTGCGAGCCAGGGACCTTGTGAGGGATCTCAGCAGAGGTCTCAGTCTCTGTCCCGGTCCTCAGGTGCAAGATCTTCCTGAGCCAGCACCTCTGGCTCCAGAGGGGCTTCGGCCGCAAGAGTCCAGCACGCTTCATGGGTTCTACTCTAGCAGCCTAGTTCAGAGTCCCCCTCGGAGACCAGAACGGGGATATTTCCCCTGAATCCTGGGCTCATCGAGACCTCCCCTCTGATCCTTCCCCGCCCACTCAAGCAGCGGTCTCCTCCTGAGGATACCTCCTTTCTGGAGTTTGTGTGGGACATGGCTCGAGCCCTGGCGTGCTCTATGCAATCTAAGGAGGAGTCTTGTGCAGAGGAATTCAATATATTACAGTATGAGGCCTCGCTGAGGGAATCCCTCACTGTTCCGGTCCCACCCATTCTGACCCAGCTGCTCCTCTGCATGTGGGAGACACCTTCATCTATCCACGTTGTTTGCAAGCGCCTGGACACTGTGTACAATGTCCAGCAGGGGCCCAGCTTCCAGAAAGTCCAGCTTCCCCATACCTCAATAGTAGTGGAATCTGCCTTGCAGAAGAGTCCAAAGACCCACTCTTCGGTCCCGCCGGGTAAGGAGTCTTTTGTGCCCTTGATGCCCTTGGGCGAAAGGCCTACCAAGGCTCCATACTGGTTTGTCACATCCAGGCTTACTAGCTGTATATAGGTATTTTTCCTTCATGACCTCACAAAATATCTCGGGGGGGAGGGGGGCTTCCAGTTGGGCCTCGACCGAGATTACCTCCACCACTTCCAGTCCCTCCTGAAATGGTGGGGTACTGTTCGAAGAATTCCTGCAAAGTCTAAAAAGGTTAGGGCTTTTTAACCTGGAAAAGAGATGGCTGAGGGGAGATATGATAGAAGTCTATAAATTAATGAACAGAGTGGAACGGGTAAACGTAGATCGATTGTTTAGGTTATCAGAATATAGAAAGACTAGGGGACATGCAATGAAGCTAAACTATTTAAGACTAATAAAAGAAAATATTTTTTCACTCAACGTGTAATCAAACTCTGGAATTTGTTACCGGAGGATGTAGTAAAGGCTGTTAGTGTAGCTGGGTTTAAAAAAGATTTGGACAAGTTCCTGGAGGAAAGGTCCATAAACCATTATTAAGAAGGGACCCAGGATATCAATGCTTGACCCAGTACAAGCATTGTGGAAACTGCGTCTTTTGGGAAACTGCTAGGTACGTATGACCTAGAATGGCCACTGTTGGAAACAGGATACTGGGCTTGATGGACCTTTATCTTTATCTTTATCTTTATTTTAACATTTGATAGACCGCTTTTCATCGAAACATAAAGCGGTGTACAATAAAAGGTTAGCAATGCAAAAACATGGGAAAGAACGCCATAAGATAGGAAAGAAAAGTACAAAATGCATAGACAAGTAAAATAAACAAATGGGCCAGGACTTTCATAAGACATAAGAATACGCCAGGGTAACAGGCCCAGACAAGGGAGGACAGGACAATGTATAAGTAAACAGACACACACGACTAACGGGAACATCAGGGGGGAACATCAGGAGAGAGATTGAAGGCTTGTTGAAACAGATGAGTTTTGAGTAGTATCTTAGGATAGGAAGTTTCTAATCGGAGAGGTGGTGGTAGTGCATTCCACAGTACTGGACCCAAAAAGAAAAAAGCTGCATGGCGGGTTTGTTCGAGATGAGCTTGTGACGGGGAAGGTAAGGACAGGCGGTTAGTGTGGATAGATCGAAGCTGGCGGTAAGGGGTATGAAGAGAGATCCGATCTGCAAGATATAAAGGGATATTAGTGTAAATAGTACGATGAATCAAAATAAGGAATTTATAGTGGAAGCGATAACGGAGGGGTAACCAAGGCAAGCGGAGAAGAATAGGAGTGATATGATCATAGCGATGGGAGAACCTAATGAGATGGGCAGCAGCATTTTGAATACGTTGTAGACGTTGGAGTTGAAACTTAGGGAGATTAGCAAGAAAGACATTGCAGTAATCC
This sequence comes from Ichthyophis bannanicus, assembly GCA_033557465.1. Lineage (NCBI taxonomy): Eukaryota > Metazoa > Chordata > Amphibia > Gymnophiona > Ichthyophiidae > Ichthyophis > Ichthyophis bannanicus. The sequence continues at coordinate 819,567,529 of CM066032.1, forward strand.
AAGCGGCTTATGACCAAGGCCAAAACAAGAGTGCCCAAAGAAGCTGAGGGGAGAAGAGAACGGACAGCCCTGATCTGTCGTAGGGCAGCAAATGAACGACGGATAAGGGAAGTTAGATGATTATGAAAGGAAAGTGTGGGATCAAGAATCACTCTGAGACAGCGGAAGGAGGACACAAGTGGAAGAGAATTGGAACCAATTGAGGGGGCGAGGGAGGGGCAGGAACCACTCAACGAGACCCACATAGCTGTGGACTTGGATGGATTTAAATGCAAGAAATTCTGTGAAAGCCAAGAAGCAATCTGGGAAAGACAGAGGTTAAGTTGTGAGATATCCAGGGTTAACGGAGAAGTATGGAAAAGTAGAATAATGTTGTCCGCATATATGTAAAAGGACACAGGATACTGTTGAATCAGCAAGGGTAAAGGAGAAAGAAAAATGTTGAATAATAGTGGGGAGAGGACAGAGCCCTGCGGTACACCACAGGTGAGTGGGAGGGAGGTAGAGGACTGGCCATTAGAGTGAACAGAGAAGGAGCGAGCTGTGAGGAAGGAGCGGAACCACTGCCATACGGTACCATGGACCCCAACATCAGACAAACGAGAAAGAAGGGTTCGGTGATCAATCAAGTCGAATGCCGCGGAAAGATCGAGGGAAACGAGAAGGGTAATATCACCGTGATCATGAGCAGCATGCAGGTCATTCAAGAGTGCCAAAAGAACCGTTTCAGTACTATGCCTGTGACGGAAACCAGCTTGACGGGGGTGAAGGGTGTTAGTGGATTCCACATGGGAGTTAAGTTGTTCAAAGACAAAACGTTCCAGAAGTTTGGCCAGGAAAGGAAGGTTTGAAACAGGACGCCAGTGGGATAGAGCAGAAGAATCAAGAGAAGGCTGCTTCAGAAGTGGGCGGACAACAGTCGATTTCCAGGATGATGGGAAATGGCCAGATGAGAGACTTACGTTGATGATGGTGGTGATGATAGGTATGAGCTGTAAAGAAGGCTCAGTCAGCCAGCGGGACGGAATCGGGTCCAGCTGGCAGGTGGTTTTACTAGACTTGGATAGCATCTGTAATACTTCAGCAGAAGTGACTGGGTGAAAGGAAGACCAGGTATGAGCTAGAGCAAGATTTGATGGCGAGAGGGGCAGTGACAGCTGATGGGCATCAATCAATACAGCAGGAGAGACAGAAGACAAGGGGGAGCAAGGTGGGGATAAGGGCAATGGAGGGGAAGGATTCGAAAAGGAGGAGCGTAGATTGAGAATCTTGTCAGAGAAGAAAGTGACTAGAGACTGAGGGTCTGGAACCAGGGTCACTTGCTGACGGTTAGGGCCAACAGTAGAAAGCTTACGCAAAATTGTAAAGAGTTGTCTGGAGGAGTTCGCAGCTTCGGAGATTTCGGCTGCATGATAGGCACGCTTAGCGGACTGAACAGCTAGACGATAGCCAGAAAAAAGCTGCTTGAAATGGAGACGCAGTTCAGAAGAAGGATGGCGAGCCCACCAATGCTGCAATTGCCGGAGTTGGGTCTGCTGAAGACGCAAAGCGGGATGATACCATGGGGAATGGGCTGAACCAGAATGATTAGACACAGGATGGAGTGGGGCAAGGTCATCTAAAGCATTGGTGAGAAGAGAGTTCCAAAGGGAAACCTGTTTATCAGAGGAAAATGAAGCGAAATCGGGTGGGAAAATGGAGGGAGCAGGCGGGAAAACATTAAGGGTATCAGGGATAATGCGACGGCGAAGAGAAGGAAAGGGAGAGGAAGTAGGCGGATCAGTAGATGCCACAGAAGAGTAAGAGACCGCAAAGAGAATACAAAAATGATCAGACCAGGGGACGCTAAGCACAGTAGGAGAAGAGATCACCGGTAACAATGTGATAGGAGAAAGAATTAAATCTAAAGTATGTTCGGCTATATGGGTAGGGCCAAGTACATGTTGTTGAAGGGGAATGTCATGTAACAGATTCAAAAAGGAACGGTCTCTTTGTCTGCTAGGGTTATCAACATGGACATTGAAGTCTCCCAAAATAATGAGATTAGAAAACTGAACAGTGATATCAGAAATAGTTTGAAGAGCCGCATCCCAGCGTGCAGCAGTCAGAGAAGGGGGGAGATAAAGAAGGAGAAAATAAAGGGGGGGAGAGGAGCGAAGGCGAAGAAGAAGGGATTCAGGGAACAGGACAGAAAAGGAGGAAATTTCCTCAATATCAATGGACGTGCAATGAAGCAGGGCCACTCCACCACTGCCTCTCCCTAACCTGGGAGTTGAAATCGCTGTAAAGCCGGAGGGAAGAGAGCTAGATAGGATTGGACTATCGCCTTCCTTGAGCCAGGTTTCCATAAGGAAACAGAGGTCAAGTGAATGAGAGGAAATAAGATCCTGACCCAACAGGGATTTTGACCGAAGAGATCGGCAGTTTAGCAGAGCTAGGCTGAGTGTCACAGTAGAGGCTATCAAATGTAACCTAGGGGAGAGAGGATGCCTGGACTGAAGAGCAGTGCAACCGCAAGAAATCAGGTTAGAGGGGCAGCGCGCCGAAGGGCCAGAAGGGACCGGGGACAAGAACGTAGGCCGCCGACCCCAAAAGACCGGGATAACTGACATATCCCCAGGGGAACAGAATGCAAATCCAAAACAAAAAGACAGGAGAAGCCAAGCACAAAACCAGAATGTACATGACTTGAATAGAGGAACTGACCTAAAAGAACCGAGCAACCGACTCAGAGGAGACTGCAGCCCCGAATCACAAGAGGGTGTTAGAGGAGAAAACAGTTCAGTCCGCGCCCCTCGCTCGCCCCAAGGAGCTCGTCCAGGGAGCAGGACCTGCTCCTTGGGCGCGCGCTGCTGCGGCGCAAACCGCCGCAGACAGCTTGTTGAAATAGGCAGCTGAGTACCTGGAAAGGTCGCGACCGCGAGAACGCGGTCGCGTCACTTCCGGATTCGGGCACAGACTCCGGTGGGAAACAAAGACTCAGCACAGGCACCAGGAGACCTGGAAAGGAACAAACAGCAGGCAACAAATGTACAATAAGCACAGCAAAGCAACAACTTGAACCGCTGCAGGCAGCTTGTTGAAATAGGCAGCTGAGTACCTGTAAAGGTCGCGACCGCGAGAACGCAGTCGCGTCACTTCCGGGTTCGGGCACAGACTCCAGTGGGAAATAAAGACTCAGCACAGGCACCAGGAGACCTGGAAAGGTCGCGACCGCGAGAACGCAGTCGCGTCACTTCCGGGTTCGGGCACAGACTCCGGTGGGAAACAAAGACTCAGCACAGGCACCAGGAGACCTGGAAAGGAACAAACAGCAGGTAACAAATGTACAATAAGCACAGCAAAGCAAATATGCCATACTGGTCTGACCCAGTATGGCATATTTTATATTATGTTCTTATGTTTATCTGACAATGGACATTTATTGGTCAAGCAGTAAAATGAATGAAAACTCAATCTACAGCATCTTTGACTGCAGCACCAAAATTACAGACTGCACTACCAGCTGAAATTACAGCAGAACCTCATAGAAACATTGGCCATATGGTATTTTTCTGCTGTCATGTTTCTATCTAGTCTGCCCTTCCATATCGATTACTATATCGACTTGTGGCCTTGGGCAAGTCACTTAACCCTCCATTGCCTCAGAAAAATCCAAGTTATCAATGTCCCTGTTTAATGTACATTACCAAGTTTAAGTTTCAATGTAAACCGCTTTGATTGAAATGATAAAGCGGTATATAAAACCTGTGAAATAAATAAATAAATAAATAAATAAATAAATAAGTAATATAGTCCCGTTTTTTTCCTTTAAAGATCTTCTGCGTTGGCCCCATGTTTTCTTGAATTCAGATACTATCCTCGTCTCTACTACCTCCACTGGGACACTATTCCACACATCTACCACTCTTTCCGTAAAGAAATATTTACGCATATTACTTCTGAATCAATCCCCTTTTACCCTCATCATATGTTCCCTTGTAGCAGAACTTGCATTCAATTGAAAGAGTCTATCCTCTTGTGCATTTATGCCATGGAGGTATTTAAATGTCGCTATCGGGATAGAGAAGATTAAATAAATCATATCTCCTCTATCCCGCCTTTCCTCTAATGCAGAGATTCTTAACCTTTTTTGGTGGTCACACCTCCTTCAACTTTGAAAATTCAATCTCGCACCCCCATATAACATGATCTTTTTGTCTATTAATAGAGAAAGATCATCTAATGTATTTTTCTGAATTGCAATTGCATTTTAGGTGGACTTGAGTGATAATGAAAAACATTAACTGTACACAATTGATTTATTAGGTAGGGGTCATACAGAAAAAAAACTGCAGAGATCTTACAGTTTCTTTGAAAGACTTCTCAAGGTCGAACAGGATCAAATAATTTTTTTAAAAATCGTACAATTCCAAAACAAAACACAAATCATAAAACAAAATACCTAATCATAATTTTAATTAAATTTTAAAATAAATTAAATGACTTTTCTATTTATTTATTAGAACTTATATACTGCCACTTCCGAAGATCAGTGGTGGTTTACAGAGAACATAACCGGAACTTTACATTACAACATTGGAAAACTTTATTTACAGGATTAAACGTGGTTGTGCAGATTAACAGTTAGCATAGCTATGTACAATAAGCAGGAAGTGTATAGCATATGTGTTGGTGCAAGAGGGGAGAGGATGGAGGGGCAATGGCTGTCAAGGGTGGGTGGATGTTTGGTACTGGTTGTTATTGGTAGAGGGTCCATAGTGCTCAACAAATAGGTGGGTTTTGAGCTCTTTCCGGAAAGTCTGGAGGTCTTTGATGGCTCTTAGGTTGTCTTGTAATGAGTTCCAAATGTTCTTTATTCTCAATAATATTCATTATGTAAGGCTCTTTCTTTGAAAGAGCCACTCTAATGTCTTCAGGCACATTTAAACAGTATCTGGCTTTGTTTTTTTATATGGATAAGTGATAAGAATCCTGATTTACATAGATAAGTGGTAGCAAATGGCAACAGAATTTGAAATGCAATTTTTGCAAAACACGAATATAACTGTAATTGAGCACACCAAAACTGTTCTAAGGTCAACTGATGAAATTGCATCTTGGTGTGTGTGCTGGCTTTCATTTCAATTATATTATATTTTACTAAATCATTGTCATCCATAGCGTCGAGATTAAAAAGAAACTGAAGTTTCTTCAAGCAAGAGAAAATTTGCAAAATTTATTTTCTCCACTTGTTTGATCCAAATTTGCAGTTCATTGCTGAAAGCTGAAAACTTTCCCTTGCTTTTTAATATATTTGCATTACAGTATATCCTTGCTAAGATGTATTTAATTCATTAAGAACATAAGATATGCCATACTGGGTCAGACCAAGGTCCATCAAGCCCAGTATCCTGTTTCCAACAGTGGCCAATCTAGGTCACAAGTACTTAGCAGTTTTCCCTGTGTCCCCAGAAGACACAAGTTCCACAATGCTTGTATTGGGACAAGCAGTGGATTTCCTGGGTTTCCTGGGATGTTTGCTCCAGGAACTTGTCCAAGCCTTTTTTAAACTCAGCTATACTAACAGCTTTTACTACATACTCTGGTAACTAACTCCAGAGTTTGATTACGCATTGAATGAAAAAATAGATTCACTTATTAGTCTTATGTGCGTTACACTACAGCTTCATTCCATGTCCCCTATTCTTTCTGCATATTGATGGTGTAAACAATCGATCGACTTTTACCCGTTCCACTCCATTCATTAATTTATAGACGTCTATCATATTTCCCCTAAGCCGTCTCTTTTCGAAGTTGAACAGCCCTAACCTTTTTAGCCTCTCCTCTTAAGCGTATCCTTCCATCCCCTTTACCATTTTGGTGGTTCTTCTCTGTACCTTTTATAATTCTGCTATATCCTTTTTAAGATACGGCATCCAGAATTGCACACAATATTCAAGATGCAGTCGCACCATGGAATGATACAGAGGCATTATAATACCCTTAGCTTTATTCTCCATTCCTTTCCTTATGATTCCTTGAATTCTATTTGCTTTCTTTGCCACCAATGCACACTGGGCGGAGGGTTTGAATGTGTTATCCACGATGACGCCTAAATCTTTTTCCTGGGTGGTGGTTCATAATGTGGAACCTTGCATTGTGTATCCGTAGTTTGGGCTGTTCTTTCTTAGCTGCATAATTTTAAGATGGGTAAATATGTCAGCTAAGTAGGCCAAACAAAGAATAATGGATAATTTTCAAACCAGGGATTCTAAACTACTTTCTCAGTTTTTGAGAAATTGGATTATTTCTTTATGTAGTTCAAATACTCAATCAAGCATTCAACCTTTGGAAAGCCATTGTACCTCTGTGTGGAAAAGTAGAACTGTATGAACAGAAGCAATTTCTTCATAGAATGCGTGAAATAGTCAATTATTAAGTGCTCTTCTTCTGATATTTTATTTATAATTTATTTATTTACATTTTCTTATATACTGCGCTATTCAATATCAGTGCGGTTTACATGGAACATAAAACATACACGTTGCATATAATGAACTGTGCTTACAGGAAACAGGAAATCAAACTTGGAAAACTTGGGGGAACTATTTACACCTGAATTTCACGAAAATCGTATTACACTGACAGTGCTCATGAATGTTTTGTAGGGTCTAATTTGTTGTATTCTCTAGACTAGACTGCGGGTGAAACTACTATATCTTCGTCTACCTGGTAGAACAAGAGGAATAGAATAGAATAGGAATAGGATATAATTTACAATGTTCAGTACATTTGATAACGTACTTTTCAAATTTGATGGCATAAGTTCATGTCGATGTAGTATACAGTGGTTAATTAGAATACTTGTATTTCCTTTTTCAAGTAAGAAATAAATCCTGAATATTTTTTCCAACATAGCAGGGGCACCATAAGTACTAACTGATCCTATAACATCCATCGATACCTCATATTTTTCAAAAATGTTTTTGACACTACAGTATATTATATACATCAATTCCATTCATTGTCAATTCTAGAGGTTCGCAAAACAAGAAATCTTACAATTTCTTTCTCTTTTACATAACGCACAAACACTAACAACTGACTGCAATTACTTACATCTGTAGACTCGTCTAACTGGATAGCTACTCTCAACGGGTTGTCTTTGATCTCTTTAATTGCTTGTTTCAAACTGTCCTCGCTCATATCATTAATCCTCCCCCAAATTACACCATTCAACAGGGGAACCTGCTAAATTTTCTTGTGAGTTTCTGGGCTTAATACAATTTTTGCTATTTCCAATGCACAGGGTTTTATCAACTCCTCAGCTAATGGATGAGGTTTCTTGTTTTTTGCATATAGGCAACTTGTTATGAGGCTTGCAACAATGAATTCTCTATTGCCGAATATGTATGTGAGGTGATGATACCGCCGGCATCAAATTTTACCCTTTTACTTTTTAAGATGTTAAAAGTATGTCCTGCGGCTTGACCACTATACTGTTTGTTGATGAGTTCTAAGAGTTTTAAATGTTTAAGATTAGAATTTGAAAATATCGTGCAACATAGCATACATTGTGATCGCTGGGTTCCATCTTTTTCCTCCATACAAGTGAAACCATAAAGAACCTAATCATCATTACAAAGGCACTTTTTGGACATTTCAAGATCTGGAAAAAAAGTTTAAATTTTATGTCATATTAACAAAAATGTATAAATAAATGAATTCAAGGTTATTTATAAAGTGGAATAAAGCATCCGCTTTTAAACAAAGAAAGAAAACTTACTTGTAATATTGCGTCAAGGAGGCGCATCGCTGACTGGCACAGCGTATATGCTAGAAGACAACAAATGGTGCAATCATCCAAGGGACACTGAGGAAATCGAAAGTAGAGCCACACGTCATTAGATTTTAAGAACAGTAAGGAAATCTACCAAACACGTGTATTTTGACGCAGCACATGGTGAGTTCATAGTCCCACTTTCTAAGAAAGCAATAAGATTTGTTCATTAGTTAAGTTGGACAATTTTTCTTCTCCATCTCCGATTCAAAGCGTATCTTTCTAGAGGTACTATCTATGATTGGCAATATGACATGTTCAGGCTACACGTCAGTGCGACTTATGTGAAAATGATATTATTGAGCCTGGCTCCTCCTGCCTTGAGTAAATAGGGAGCTGCTATGACCAGTAACTGAGGGAGAGGGGGAGGGGTGCTCAGGTAAGGGTTGGCAGGGGAGTTAAGAGACTAGTAGAGCTTGGTAGCGCTCACTGCACAGGCTCACCTGATGTTTGGCGGGCTTTTTTCCTCACAGCAGAGTGCTGGTGGCTGTGGCGATGGAAGCTGCTGGGTTGCAGGTTGGGCAGGGTGGGGGTATGTTGGTGCTTGCTGGATCTGGTGGGTTGAGGTGGTCAGGTTCATGTTTTTTTCAGTCGGTTGGGGGGGGGGGGAGGGTGTATTGCTGTCACAGCTTGGCAGAATTTAATGGTTGATGTCTGTCCTCTTAAGGTTTTGTTATTTCCCCTAAGGAAAAGAACTGCATCTCGAACCCAGCAATATTTCCAGTACCATGGTCAGACCAACATTTAATTAAAATCAAAATACAGACTACAACCCCAAAGGATAATCAGATCAAACATGTAGGCAGCTAATTTGGGGATTTTTACCATATTGGCTGCTTTTAGCATAAGACATGCCACACTGGGTCAGACCAAGGTCCATCGAGCCCAGCATCCCGTTTCCAATAGTGGCCAATCTAGGTCATACGTACCCAGCAGTCTCCCCAAAAGACACAGGTTCCACAATGCCCGCACTGGGTCAAGCAGTGACATCCTGGGTCCCCTCCCAACAATGGTCCATGGACCTTTCCTCCAGGAACTCGTCCAAACTTCCCTCAAACCCAGCCACACGAACAGCCCTCACCACATCCTCCGGTAACAAACTCCAGAGTTTGATTACACATCTTAAATAGTTTACCCTGTAGCCTCATTGCATGTCCCCTAGTCTTCCTATACTCCAACGTAAACAATCGATCCACGTCTACCCGTTCCACTCCATTCACTAATCCATAGACCTCTATCATATCTCCCCTCAGCCATCTCCCCTCCAGGTTAAAGAGCCCCAACCCTTCCAGCCTCTCCTCACAGGGGTATCCTTCCATCCCCTCCACCACTTTGGTGGCTCCTCTCTGAACCCTCTCTAATAACGCTATATCCCTTTCAGAGTGGAGGAGTGGCCTAGTGGTTGGGGCAAGGTACTTCAGGCCGGAAGGTCGGCGGTTCAAATCCCACTAGAGGACAGCAACCTTGGGCCGGAAGGACTGGGGTTTCTAGTCTCACAGGTGCTCCTTGTGGTCTTGGGCAAGCCACTTAACCCTCCATAGCCCATGTTCCCTGTAAAGTAGTTATCTCCAAGTTATAATGCCCTGTTCAATGTAATTTCAGTTTGTTCAATGTAAACCGCACTGATGCAGAATAGCACGGTATATAAGAGAATATAAATAAAATAAGATACGGTGACCAGAATTGCACACAATATTCAAGGTGCGGTCGCACCACGGAACAATACAAAGGCATCATAATATTCCTTTCCCCATGATACCCAACATTCCACCTGCTCTCCTGGCCGCTGCTGCACACTGGGCAGAGGGCCCCCAACATGTCATCCACAATGATGCCCAAATCTTTCTCCCGGGTGGCAGTCCCCAATGTGGAACCCTGCATCGTGCAACCACAGCCCAGGCCGCTCTTCTCCAGGTGTAGAACTCTGCACCTGTCCACACCAAATTTCATCTGCCATTTCGATGTCCAGTCCTCCAATCCATCAAGATCCTCCTGCAAACCTCCACAATCCTCATGGGCTTCAACAAAAATAGCCCTTAGTCATCTGCAAATTTGACAACCTCACTGGTTATATTCCCCTTTCCAGGTCACCCATGAATATGTCAAAAATCAGCGGACCCAGCACAGATCCCTGGGGTACACCACTATTCACCCTTCTCCACTGGGAAAACCGGCCACCCGGCCCTACCCTCTGCTCTCTAACCTTCAACCAGTTCCCGATCCACAATAGTACACTGCCTCCTATCCCATACACTATATCAACCGACTCACCCCTGTCTACCTGTTCATTCACACCCTCAAAAAAACACAACAGATCAGCAAGACAAGATCCTCCCTGTCCAAAGCCATGCAGTAACCGTTACTTCAGGCCCAAGCTAATGGTTACTATGCAGTGAATGTGCATTAATGCTTAGTGCACTTTCATTAAAGGGCCTTTTAGGCACCCCTTGTTAAACTGAATGGATCTAATATTCAAAGGGATTTTTCTCCTAACTTTGAAAGTTATGCTCTTAAATTGGCCTCTGAAAATTTACTAGGGCCAAGTACCTAAATATTTTCTTAAAATTTCACTGAACTCCTAAATTTAGGGGCATAAAAAGTGGGTGTTAATGGAGGTAGATTTAGGGAAGGGTCAAAAGATTAGTAGCTTAGCACCAGTTTTCAGCACTAGGCACTTAAATTACCCTCATAAATCTAGGCAGATGAATGGCAGACTTTAAGTTAGGTGAATACATTTTAAGCTCTTATATTAGGATGGATTTTCAGCTAAAAACTTAGGTTCCTAAGTGCGGCTGAAAATAGGGCACAAAGTTAGGAGCCTAACACAGGAGGCTAAATTTAGGAGCTTGGCATTTTTTGAATATCAGGCCCTAAATTCTTAATGAATCCCTAAGTGAATGAAGTTGACACAAGCTCTATATAACATAAAGTTAGACATCCTTCCAGCTGATTTATTACTATTTAAAAAAAAAAGTTCTTCAAAAGACCCACAAGGTCAACAGTTTGTCAAGTGAAGGCAATGCCACAGTTAAACAAATAATCTGATATTTCTAACCTTTTAGCTGGTGATTGTTCTTTGTAGTTTCAACAGCCATGGGCTTCTCTGAACAACTACTGTATGTGAGCATTTGAAAATGTAGCTCATTCACTTTATAGAGCAGAAGGGGACAATAAAAATAATCTCAAAATGCTTCCATCTAGTAATTTCAGTGGTAAAACCATTGTTAATAAATAGAAACTACATGAAACTGTTGATATTAAGCTTAAAATTTCCCAATTAGAATTGCCCAAAAAGTGGTTCAATTGGAAAAACAGAATCCACAGAACGTCGCAAATGAGCTGCTTAAAAGTCTAGCTAACACTGGTATAGTTGTCCCCAGGTTCACAATATAACGTTGCTTACACATCTATAATCTGAAAGGGAGAGTTGTCAGAAGGAAACCTTTTCTGTAACCTCATCACAAAAGTTATTGTCTCAAGTACTGCTACTACTACTGATCATTTATATAGTTCTATAAGGTAACCACAGCGCTGCACAGATACATGTAAAGACGGTCCCTGCTTTCCAGAGCTTACAGTCTAGTCAAGACAGACAATATAACAGCCGAGGAAACAATTAGAGAAGGTAAGGAGACACATAGGAAACTAAGAGGATCAGGATCCAGAAGCAGCCTCATAGAGGTGAGCTTTTAGTATGAATTTGAAAAGGGCCAGGGATGAAACCTGATGTACAGACTCAGATAGTTTGTTCCAGGCATAAGGAGCAGCAAGGTGAAAGGATTGAAGTCTGGAGTTGGCAGTGGAAGAAAAGGGCATAGACGGAAACAATCTACCAGAAGAGCGGAGTTCACAAGGGAGGGTGTAGGGAAAGATGAGAGAGGAAAGGTAGTGAGGAACAACAGAATGGGTGTATTTATAGGTCAATAGGAGAAATTTGAACTGATATAGAAACGGATGGGGAGCCAATGAAGTGACTTGAGAAGAGGGGTTATATGAGCATATTGGGGCTGGTGGAAGAGCATATTGAAGGTGAGGGAGATGTTTCAGAGGGAGACCAGCAAGGAGGAGGTTGCAATAGTCAAAATGGGAGATGACTAAAGAGTGGATAAGTGTCTTAGTAGTGTGTTCAGAAAGGAAGGGGTAAATTTTGCTGATGTTATACAGAAAGAAACAACAGGTTTTAGCTATCAGTTGGATGTGAGAAGGAGAGGGAGGAATAAAAGATGACACCAAGGTTGCATGCCTAGGAAACAGAGAGTAGAAGAGCGTTATCCACAAAGATTGAGAAAGGAGGAAGGGGGGATATGGGTTTAGGGGGAAAAATAAGAAGCTTAGCAGGCAGAGATCTGGGCCTGGATTGCCGGAGAGATATTAAGTGTAAAAAGAGAGATCTGAGAGTCATCAGCATAAAGGTGGTACTGAAAGCCATGGGAGGAGATGAGAGCACCAAGGCACTGCGTATAGAGAGAAAAAAGGAGTGGGCCCAAGACAGATTCTTGGTGTACACCAACTGAGAGTAGGATACTAGTTGAGGAGTATGTTAAAAGAAACCACGATGAATCTGAAACCTTTTGGAACAAATTATTTTGGACTGATGAAACAAAAATTAAATTGTTTGGCCCAAATCACACAAGATACAGTTGGTAAAAAAAAGGAGTGAAGCTTTTGAAGAAAAGAATAGCTTCTTAGACACTAAGCACTGGGAAGGACCTGTTAAGCTTTGAGTTTGTGTGGCAACCCGTGGCACAGGAAAAATCGTGAATGGAAGAAAGAATGGATTCAACTAAATATCAGCATACACTAGAAGCTAATATCCTACAGTCAGTAAAGAAACTGAAGTTGAAAAGAGGTTGGATGTTTCAGCAAGAAAATGATCCAAAATATACCTCAATATAAGCTATTAAATTCTTTGAGGAAAGATATAGTGGATGAAGATTTTGGAATAGTCTTTGCAGTCCATAGACTTGAATATTATTGATAATCTGTGGAAAAGTTTCAAATATGCAGTGTATCCAGGGAGATCTAAGACTATCTCTGAGCAAAAAGAGTTCTGCCTGAAAGAATGGGAAATTATCCAAAAGTAAGAATAGAAAGCTGACTACAGAAAATGTTTGGAAGCTGTTATTTTTTCCAGAGAAGGTGTTAGAAAGTTCTGATTTAAATGATCCACACACCTTTGTACCTGACATAGTCACTGTTTTGTTATTTTGAATCTGAATATGGCCTATTTAACTTTTTACCACGTAAAGGCTGTGTCAGCTTTTCTTCACTTAAGGATTCATTGAAATATACAATTTGATCAGGGGGCTAAGCTGTGACGCTCAAAAGTAAACCACAGAGTCTTCACCCATGTTTATTCAGTATACATATAGTATGCCATGGCTTATATATGTGAAGCACAATTTAGAAAGGATGTTTAGATGCAATCTGGTATTTCTAGTTGACAATGTCCCAAATACCATAGGAGAGGCAGCAGTGAAGGTGGGTACATTTACATGTTTCCTCATGATGGAGAGGTCATTCAGGCTTCAGACAAGTGATGCTTGTCAAAAGATGCTCAGTCATCTCCATGGGCCTGGAAACTCTTTAGGTCCCCAGGTCTGTAACATCGATCTTGGAGCTGGTTTCTAGGACCAGGGAACATACACACTCACTGAAGAGGTACCTACCATCCTTTGATAAGACCCTTCCTCTCTTCCATAAGATAAATCAGTAATTAAGATGGTGGTTGTAGCTCCGCCACTTGATAGTCCAAGTGCCATTGGAAGCACCGAATGGAGTGCTCGTCATCTCGAGTGCAAGATTAAAGGGCTGAGAGCACAATATCTGGGCCAGTTGGCCCACAGATGCTGTTGCCATCAGAAGGCTTCCTGGGAATCTTCTGCCTGGAGGCCAGATCAATTAGTTTCACCCTGGAGAAGTTGAGGCCTCTCCTAGTGGGCAAAGTGGGCAAAGTGAGCTCAGTATTCTTGGTCTTCTGTAGGGCTTCTGTCACCTTGTGGTATATGTTATCTTTCTCTCTAGGGTGCTAGCCTCCCCCCACACATATCTGGACTTGACTATTGTTCTGCCTTCCCTCTCAGAAAAGAGACTTCAAAAGGACCTCATGGTATCTGCAGGCAATGTGGAGGGATTTTCTCAGATACATGGCACTTTCCAGGTTTTTCCTCTGGTTGTAACTTCTTTTATCCTCAGAATTCCGGGGAGCAAATTGACAGAGGTCAAATCCTCTATTGTCCACTTGCTTAGGGAAGCCATTGGCTCAGAGTAAATTGTGACTGGTAAGCACGTTCTGGGGTAGATCACAACTTATTTCACTGGGTGCAGACCTCCTGGGCAGGGTCTGCTCTAGTGTCTACAGAGGACATCTGTAAGGTGGCTTCCTGGTCCTCACTGAATGCCTTTGTGAAAACCTTAAGGTTACTCATGGGGGTTGGTAAAGATAGTGCAAGGTAGCCAGCAGAATCAAGTTCAAAGGATTAGTAAATACATTTAAAATACTTCACAACCAATTTTCAAGCTATCTAAAATCCCTCCTATAAGTGGTTCCTAACACCAGAACAAAAAGAGGCTATATTCAACAAACACACTTGTTATCCCCATCGAGTATATGAGGAGTAACCAATCTACAGGTAACAGAGCCTTACTCACTCAATGCTGCCAAGCATTGGGACGCACTCCCAGAAAAAGAATCATAGCTATCTGTGACATATCATCATTCCACAAGCAGCTGAAAACATCTATTCCTTGAACACCTTGAAGGGACGATAACCTAACCAGTTCACGTCTTATCCCATCCCTCATATGATACAGCTTGTAATATCCTGACCAATCTTTAACCCTATCCTATTCTGTACATAACTATGTTCAATTTTAATTTATGTTTGACCTATTTAACCAGTAATAAAATTAAAATTGTAACCTGCTAGTTACTGCACCTGTTCACTGTTGTAACTTTTTTACTGTCCTATGTAAACTGCTTTGATTCTGGATAAAGTGGTATATAAGAACACATAAATAAATAGAAGAAAATAAATAAATAAGTAAGTAAATAAATAAATAAATAAATAGTCTGTCCTGACTGATTGGGTATGTTCCACTAGTCTGGACTTGTCTAGCAGGATAATAAAGGATACGTTTTGCATACTTGATAATTGAATTTCCTTGACTCCTGCTACACCAGTCCAGGATCCACTCTGGAAGACACTTTTCTGCAGATTTGTGGGTAAGGCTGCTCTAAAAGGCCTAGTCATTCCTGTGATCTGATAAGAACATAAGATATGCCATACTGGGTCAGACCAAGGTCCATCAAGCCCAGTATCCTGTTTCCCAACAGTGGCCAATCTAGGTCATACGTATCTAGCAGTTTCCCCTTAAGACACAGGTTCCACAATGCTTGTACTGGGTCAAGCATTGATATCCTGGGTCCCTTCTTAATAATGGTTTATGGACCTTTCCTCCAGGAACTTGTTCAAACCTTTTTTAAACCCAGCTACACTAACAGCCTTTACTACATCCTGCGGTAACAAATTCCAGAGTTTGATTACACGTTGAGTGAAAAAATATTTTCTTTTATTAGTCTTAAATAGTTTACCCTGTAGCTTCATTGCATGTCCCCTAGTCGTTCTATATTCTGATAATGTAAACAATCGATCTACGTTTACCCATTCCACTCCGTTCATTAATTTATAGACTTCTATCATATCTCCCCTCAGCCGTCTCTTTTCCAGGTTAAAGAGCACTATCCTTTTTAGCCTTTCTTCATAGGAGTATCCTTCCATCCCAATTACCATTTTGGTGGCTCTTCTCTGAACCTTTTCTAATAACGCTATATCCTTTTAAGATATGGCGACCAGAATTGCACACAATATTCAAGGTGCGGTCTCGCCATGGAACGATATAGAGGCATTATAATATCTTTTGTTTTATTTTCCATTCCTTTCCTTATGATACCTAGCATTCTATTTGCTCTCTTGGCCACCGCTGCACACTGGGCCGAGGGTTTTAACATGTTATCCACAATGACGCCTAAATCTTTTTCCTGGGTGGTGGTTCCTAATGTGGAACCTTGCATCGTGTAACCATAGTTTGGGTTGTTCTTCCCTAGGTTCATAACTTTGCACTTGTCCACATTAAATTTCATCTGCCATTTTGATGCCCAGTCTTCCAATTTATCAAGATCCTCTTGCAATTTTCCACAATCCTCTTGGGTTTTAACAACTTTAAATAGTTTTGTGTCATCTGCAAATTTTGATAACCTCACTCGTTGTTCCACTTCCTAGGTCATTTATGAATATGTCAAAAAGCAGCGGACCCAGCACAGATCCCTGGGGTACACCACTATTCACCTTTCTCCATTTGGAAAATTGGCCATTTAGCCCTACCCTCTGTTTTCTATCTTTTAACCAGTTCCTGATCCACAGTAGTACACTACCTCCTATCCCATGACTCTTTAGTTTTGCCAAAAGTCTCTGATGAGGGACCTTGTCAAAGGCTTTCTGAAAGTCCAGATACACTATATCAACCGACTAACTTTGTCCACCTGTTTATTCACACCTTCAAAAAAACATAACAGATTAGTAAGACAAGATCTTCCTTGTCTAAAGTCATGTTGGCTGTCTCCCATTAGGCCATGACTATCTACATGCTGAGTAATTTTATTCTTTATGATGGTTTCTACCATTTTTCCCAGTACTGACATCAGGCCCACCGGTCTGTAGTTTCTCAGATCACCCCTGGAACCCTTTTTAAAAATTGGTGTTACATTGGCAATCTTCCAATCTTCAGGTATTAGAGCTGATTTTAATGATAGTTCACAGATTACTAATAGCAGGTCTGCAATCTCATATTTCAGTTCTTTCAACACCCTTGGATGTATACCATTCGGCCCAGGTGATTTGCTACTCTTCAGTTTATCTAATAGTTGTGCTGTTTCCAGGTTTCGTCGTTTGGCTCTTTTTTTCCATTTCCTGAAAAATGCTTTTTTGGCAACCACAGCCTCTCTGACCTCACCTTTAAACCATGCCGGCAGTTTTTTGGACTTCCTTCCAATTTCATCAACGTAAGGGAGCCAAATACTTGCTCACACTATTTTTCCAAAGTTGTTTGTGTTTGATAATATTTTCTAAGTTTTTGGGTGTGTTTTGCTAAGTCAAAAGCACCTATCATTGAGAGTTCAGCACAGTGAAATGGTTTGTACATATGTCTGTGTATATGTAAGCATGCTGAAACAAAAATGTCTATGGGGCCAACGCCACTGTTCATCAGCTTCCTTCAATACTAGTGGCTCTCTTAATGGTGGAGCCAGATGGGCAAGAACTTCCTGTTCCATGCAGCTCCATCATTCAGAGAGCTGATTGTGGTGCAAGAAGCCTTTACCAGGGTGTTTTCAAGGAGCTGCAGTCAGAATGGGTAAGTGAAAGAAGGTTTATTTGTCGAGCGGGTATGAGAGTGGGTGAAAATTCAGGAGTAGGGGTTATGAGAGAGAGACTGAATGAAGCTTGGAAGGAAGGGGTGGTGTTAGACATGCAGGGGCCCAGGCCTGAAACTGGTGAGGGGCCTCAAAGTCTGCCTGCAATTTATGTCTTCCTCAGTTTGAGGCAGACTTAGGGCCCCCTGTAGCATAGGGGCTCAGGGCAGATGCTCTGTTTGCCACCCCCTAACACCAGCCTTGCTGGAAAGGGGCCTAAAGAAAGAGAGACTGACCGATAGGCAGACAGACTGGGGGAAGGCAGTGATGGTGTTGTATGAGAGAGAAAAAGACTGATGCACACATGTAGTCATGCACAAAATCTTTGACACTCCCCATGACACATCTACTTTCGCTTCTTATCCATGGTCCTTTGCCAGGGCTTTTTTCCACAGAATAGAAGTATTTGTTTAGCATTTCTGCTTTTCCTTGTTATTCTCCACATATCTGTCTTCAACACCTTTTAGTCTTACAGGTCCACATCTGGCCTTCCTTTCCCCAGTGTGCCTGAATCATGGTTTGCCATCTCGCTTAGAATCCTTAGCTAACTTTTCTTCCACCTGTGCTTTTTCTCATTTCTCTAAACTTTACCTGATATTCTTTTTGGTGTTCTTCTTTCTGTGTACTTTGTGAATGCTAGGGCAAGAGAGAGAACTTACACATGCTGTCTGTATCTTTCTCTGGCTCTTTGCCTTGTGCTGAAATGAAAGGGTCCTTCTAAGGACTGAACTATCTAGAATTACTGAGAACTAGCAGAATCTTAGTCCTTAGCAATGGAACTCTTGGATTTTGAGGTGCTAGTGGAGTAACACCTCTAGGTGCAGTGGGGTTCAGTGTCTGAAAGGCAGTGAAGTGACTTTCATAGGCAGAACTGAGCCCAGCAGTTGAAAGCTAGCAAATATAATGGCTCCACAAGAGAGATAGCAATAGAACAGTGGGACCCAACAGGAGAGCAGCAAAAACTGGCCAGGCACAGGTGATCCTCTTATGACTCACTGCATCCAACGGTCTAGTTGTGTTCCTTCATACACTTGGGGTGCAGTGGAAAAACAGTGGATTGACTGTTCCTGGTGGATTTGGACCCAGCAGCTGAGAGGTAGCTGAGGTGATGGTCCCAGGCAGAGTGAGGCCCTATAGCTGAATGGTAGCAGAGCTAGTTGGAACTAATTGGCCCAGTGGCTGAGAAGTGGCAGATGTTATGACCTCAAAAGAGAGGTTGAGCTAGAAATATAGGCAGAGTTTTGGTACCTAACAGTGGAGACAGTCCAGACATAGTAGATCCCCCATGACTCAATGCATTCTTCGGTGGGAAGGCAAAGGGGAAAGGATAACTGATATCATACGCGGGTTCTCCTATCTAGCTGATTATACTATATGGAGACTAGTGCCCCAAATGTTCTAAATGACTTTCTGATACCTTGCAGAAATGTTTAGGAGATTCATTCTGTTCTTTGAATAGCTATGCTTTGAAAGATCAAATATCTCAATTGTTTAAATGCACTGTTAGAATTTTCTATAGATGTATAAACTGATACTGGAAAACTTGTAAATACTGCCACATAGCCGGGTACAAAGTGTTCAGGGGCTAATGGAGCCTGCCTGAGGGGAGCTCATGACAGATTGATCCAGCTCCATGTGGGGAATTCTCATCCCTCCTTCCTGCAACTTAAAGTAACTGAGTGGAACATCACAACCCTTCTGTCCTGCTCTCATAAGAAGTTCCTGATAGGACATCATTATCCCCTCTCTGTGTTTCCAATTGTTATAAGAAGCCCCTCCAGGACCTCCCCCTCCCCCACCTCTAGAACCCTCCCAAGGCACAGTGCACCCCTCCAAATAGTTTCTGAACTCATCTGTTTCTAAAACTGCTCCCTCCCCATGGCACTCTCCTTTCTGGAGGGCCCCAAGTCATATCTTCACATGGAAGAGTTCTACAGTGAATATCATCTGCAAATAGAATTAGTAGGGAGTCTCTGAATTTTAGGGAAAGAAGGGTTATGTCCCTTAGAGGAGAGAGGTTCCAAGGGTACGAGAAGATGTTATAGCCAATGTAAACCGTTTTGATTATGATAGGTGATATATAAAAATAAATAAATAAATCATGCCACACATGTGGATGCTAAATGCAGTAGGTGGAAGGGAGAGATAGGAATGCCCTCCACAGGACTATTTGTTGCTCTGACAAAGAGAAAAGGAGGAAGAAAGGAAAGAAATCCCTATAAGTAGCCCATTCACTGGGTCACTTAGCTACATGGTTGATTGACTTTTTTTGTTGGGGATGGGGAGCTTTGGTGCTACCCTTAGTTACAATAAATGGGACATAGCTTTTTATGGGGATGGGACTCAGCAGGGACACATTTCTTCAAGTCTGGCCTGGAGGTTATGCTGGATGGGATCAAATGGATCACTAGCCTACTAGGGATGTGAGTTGCCAGGAGATGATCCACATCCCATAACTATTGCTACAAAAATAGCTACTAATCCAGAAATGTTTCATGGGCTAGTTCACTAGCCTCTGAATTTTGTATATACTAAATGACCTCAACATGTACAATAAACGTCAGTGCTAAGCCCTTCACATTTTCACTTTTTTTTTAAAATATAGACAAAATAGGTCATTGAGTTGAGAATGACAGAGTAAGAATTTTACAGCACACCAGCAGGTTGCTCATTAGTAATTAACAAAGAATATATTTAAGATTGGGCGTTCAACACAGTATGCTTTTCAGCAAGATGCACCCTCTCTTACAGATCTTCAGAAATTTTGCATTTTTATATAAACATGTATGATTAGCTTAAAGGAAAGGTTCATATTTTAAAAAACAATTTGGAATTTTATTAATCAATACTGGCCGTTCTTTTGCTTAATTTTGTAAATGAAAGCTTATGAAACCATTGAGGAAAATGCAATTAAATAAGGTCTTTATTATCCATCTTTGTTAAACAATTATATAAAAGGGGTAAATGTTTGTGTTTGTCTGATGGAAAAATAACTCTCCAAAAATGTAATAGCTTAGGATGGAACTTGGTATGTGTAAAAAAATGGTAAAAAGACACATTGAGTTTGAAAATGGGCCAACTTGGACTGGGGGTTCCAGAAAAATAAGCCATCCCCCCAAAACAAAAGAAAACTAGCCCAATATATTTGTATGAGAGGAGTTTCAGCTACATCCCCACAACTGCCCTACCACACCAATAACAGTTCCTACCCAGTAACACAGCTTACCAGAACTGCCTCACCATCCCCCAATCCAACCCCAAAAATACCTTTACAATCACCCTATCACCCCACAAACTGCCATATCCCTATAAAAATACCCCACAACTGCCCTACCATTGTCAATTGCCCCACTCCCTGAAAATGTCCCACCTCCACAAACTGCTGTATCCTGAAAAACTACCATGCCATAACTGCTCCATATACCTGCACATTGTCCCACACCTAAAAAACACAACTGCTCCACCCCTCACCCCCAAAACTACTCACCCACAATTATACCACCACCTTATCAATTGCCCCCTGCATCTGCCCCACTACTTCAAAAAACTGCCTCCATTCCCCAAACCTACTGCCCCATTCTGCTAAAACCACCTTATCACAACTTACCCACCAACAGCACATTGCATCTATCCTTAACAAACATTTCCTTTTAATTGACTTATTAGCCCACTAAATGCTTCACTCCTAAAAAAATCCCCCTAAAGCTATCCCATCAACCTGCAAAATTCCCCACTCACTAAAAATGTCCCTATAACTGGCTGAACACCTCACCAAATTCTCGTGCATTTGCCCCACCACCCCACAGACTGCCTCCATTTCCAAAAAACACCACCTTGCAATAGTCCCAGCCCCAAAAACTATTCCTCTGTAAATGCCCCACCACCGTGCAAACTGTCCCATTAACTAAAACTATTCCCTTTGCAACTGCACCACTCTCAAAAACTCACTCATGCAAATGTTCCACAGACAACTCTCCACTGTCCTGCAAACTACCTCACCCACAAAACTACCCCCACAATTGTCACCAACCTCAATACTATGTCCTCTATAAATATCCCACCACCCTCAACTACCCCACCATAGAAGAACATGTTTACAGCACACAAAGAACATACAACAGAGATGCACATACACCCACACTCATGCCCCACACATGTAGACACAGTGAGGCCTATTCCAATCTACACGTCCCGGCCTCTGTGCATCCGGTCGGATCCAGATGCACAGAGGTAGAAGGGATTCTGATCCCGTGGGGCACGTCTAGACCCGCGGGATCAGAATACCGTCTAAGCCTGTACGTGCAGGCCCGAACCTGATTACGGTCAGCCTGCACATGCAGGCACCTGCTCGGTTAACTCAGTCAAGTCTCCTGAATTCAGGAGCCGCGATCCCCAGCCGCTGACGACTTCATTCATTCCCTGCAGCCCAAACCCCGATCTGACCTCCCAAGGCCCGGGTCAGGCTGTAGGGAATCTCTTGCGGCCCAACCACCCTTTGATGCACTCCAGGCCTGCCATCCCCACTCCTCCCCCCCATCTAGGGGAAGTTATTCTGCCCTAACTCCACCTCCACACCTCCCCTTTCCTGCCCCATCTAACCTCCCTGTACAGACTCCTTGTTTGTATGGGGAGGCTTGGCATGGACGGGAAAGGAGGACGAATAGTGGGGATGGGCGCCCCAGTGGGACATCCATCCCCGCTATTCATGGTTCAGAATAGACCCCAGTGATTACAAATAATTCTGAAGCCTTGATATACTGCATTTGAATTATTCACTGTCAACTGTCTAGAATTTTTAATTATTCGGCTGATTTTTATTTTATTTTTATTTAAAAGGATTTATATACCGCTTTATACTGAAATTAAAGCGGTTTACACTTCAACCAAATCAGAGTTCACTGTGTGTAGGGGGCATGCAGTGTAAGCGAGGGTTTGTGTGTGTGTGTGAAGGTGATGATTTCTTGGTGAGCTATTTACAGAGTGTGCTGTGTACAAGGGGCTATATACAGGGGGGTGGGTAAAGAGAGGGTCAGGAGGAATGGGAGGTAGACCTTGGGCCGTTGGTCAGTTCATGTGATACCATTATAGTGTTCAATGAAGTGCGTGGTTTTGAGCTGCTTCCTGAAGTCCTTGAGGTCCAGAGTTGAAAGTAGATCGTCCGTGAGGGAGTTCCAGAGGGTGGGCACAGCCAGGGATAGTGTTCTTCTTCTTTTTATTTATTTAACATTTCTTATGTTAAGTAAGAAATGTCTTGCTGTACTCTGATGAAAGTTTTGGAGGTCTTGATGGTGTCTGAAGTGCCTTTTCTCCTTGGTCTGGTGCTTGTGTCAGATCTGATGAGGGGCTGCAGGCTGTTTGCTGAGATGTTCTGTTTGATTTTAAAGATGTTTAGTAGAGCCTTCTATCTGATGCGGGAGCTGATTGGGAGCCAGTGGAGGTGGTTGAGAATGGGGGCGATGTGATCGTGTCTTGATGATCCAGTTATTATGTGAGCAGCAGTGTTTTGTGCCATCTGCAAGGGCTGGAGTGTTTGTTTTGGGGGTTCAAGGTAGATGGGGTTGCAGAAGTCTAGTATGGGTGTGATTAGTGCTTGACAGATAGTACGGAAGTGATCCTGTAAGAGAATTGGTTTGAGGCGTTGGATGGTTCTCATTTTGAGGTGTGCATTTTTGGTGGTTCTGCTGATGTGAGATTGTAGATTCAGGTCTTTGTCAAGAGTCACTCCAAGGTATTTTACTTCCGTCTTTATTTGTATTGTAATGTCGTTCAGTTTGATGGAGGTAGGCGGGGTGAAGGTGGCGTTTTGGGGGATGATTAATGCTTCTGTCTTGTTGTAGTTTATGGTCAGGTTGTTTTCTATAAACCAGCTTGTCATTTCTGGCAGACAGTATGCTATGTTGGTGTAGTCCGGGCTGTCAAGATTGATTGGGGTTTTTACTTTAATATCTGAAACTAGAATGAAGGCCAAATGTCTGCACATTTTTATGGGTTTAAAACCTCTAAATGCAATCCTGTTATTCTTCCCCTGTGTGGGTGAGCCTGCCCTGCCTACTTCCAATCTAAGTAGCAGCAGAGACCTTGGGTACGATCTAGTAAACTAAAAGGATGTGGGGCGGAGCACTGGAACGCTTAGTCACAGGAAGGGAAGAGATGAATTGGGGGAAGTTTAAAATGACCCCCATAAAGAACAGACCTAAACACATGCAGACACATACATAAAAACATTCACACCCACATTCAAGAATGCACAGACATACAAGCACACATGCAATAATGCGCAAACACATGCAGGTTCATAGAAACTCACACAGACATACCAACCCACAAAGATACATATACACATGCACAAGCAAAAAGATAACATACAAAACAAAGATACATACGCACACATGTGCATTCATACAGACACCGCATTTGCAAGACACAAACACATACAATGTGAACAGACAGGAGTGTTGACGCACACACAGAGAAGGGTTGGAAAGAATTCTATGAACCATTTTCTGCATGCTTTTCCCACTTGTATTATATTTAGTAGTATCCATAATAATGCTGGTCTGCATGTTTGTGCTGTGTTTGTTTACATACCTTTTAACACATTCATGTAGTACAATTAATAAACATAAAGTAGGCAGAGAAGATTTAAAAAGTATGCCATTCAGGATTTGTTACAGTTAATATTATTTTCTCTCACAGATCAGAGGAAAAAAAAAATTAAGACTTTTCCTTCTTCAGCTGTTTACTGACCTGTTATACAGATGTTTTCTTGTTTCTACAAACAAATATGTAATTGGAACAAGAACTGTTACCTGAGTTTATACATGATTCTCAGTTTCTAAAAGCAACATATTTTGCTGTTTTTTCAGTATAAAGCGTGAAAAAAACACAGTTCTTTGCTTTTCAAAAATGACTTTGCTATCCTTAATTGTGACTGTCTTTCTTTCTAACCATGATGATTTCAGTTTCATCTTTGGATTCTTATTTATTGGTCATATTCTCTGATCAGAATCAAATAACAGAGGCAAATTAAGGTTTTGTGATTAGGCTTTTTCTGTAGTCATCATATAGTGGAATATGAATTTTTTTATAGAAAATAAAACAGAAAGGGGGACAGAGTAAGCCACGGACCAAGATGAACATCTGTGGAATAGCTCATTGAGCGCTGCGTTGGATTTTGGCATTGCCTCTGCTCTTCCCACTTTGGGATGTCTTATTCCCAATCAGTGCTGCACCCGATTATGTCGGGTATCAAACGTGTATGACTAGAATATCTGGCGACACAAAGTCAAGGAATTAAATGTTCTAAATGATAACTCCTATTCTCAAACAAAATGGTGCCGAACAATGATGCAGACGAGGGCCTCAAGCAAGTCCTCCCTGAAGGACTTAGTGACTGTTAACGGGGAAGCTCTCTGCTCATTGCACTCTGAACTATAGGAGGTCAAAATGCTACTTGGCATGCAGAACGCCTGAAGCAAACCGACAAAAGCACCAAGTGCTTGACACAACTAGAACGCCAGCCTGAAGATTTCAACAATCGCTCTAGGCGCAGTAACATCGGGATACTAGGAATTCCTGAAGGGATGGAAGGAACAGATTTGATCCATTTTTTTGAAGATATGATCCCTAAATTCCTTCAGCTAGATTTTAAGCGACCCCTTGAGATCAAATGGTCCCACTGGATTTCTTCCCATCAAGGGCTGCAGATGAAAATGCCGCAACCTTTCATAATGAAAATACTGCGCTTCCCGCAATATGAAGGTCACAGGTTGCCATTCTTTTCAAATCTCAGTGATGGTGGAGCTCCGGAAGCAGTTGCTTTCATTTTGACCCCAACTACAAAAATTGCAGGCATGCAATTATCCAGCATATCTGAGTCACTGTACACAATCGGGCCCGGATCTTCGAAGAACCAGACCCGCTGAGGGATTTTCTTCATGAATGTGATGTTATGAACACACATTGACTTTCTCCATCTGGATATGTCAGTGGTATCCTGGTTCATCGTTGGTCTATTGGATACATTGCTGACTTCCTGGAGTGGAGGATCTTTCCCGCCTTGCAGGTGCTCTCAAAATAGTTGGGAAACTGGTGTTTCCCCCGTTGTATTTGTTTTTCTAAACCAGTCACCTTCTTTGAATGGATTAGTTATGTGCATATGATGATAATATGCAGGAGATTAGTGTTTCACCAGAACAGACTATATTTTGCCAGTTCGACTTACTGTATTATGGATTAGTGTGTGTAGGGTGTGTAAGGGTGCATTGTGTGGATAACTAGGGAAGTGATATCCTGTATGAATTCCCTTAGAAGTGTGGGGAGGTGGGGGATATGTCTCTTTAAGTACCCCAAGGACTCCTGTCTTGGTCGCACTGTAGAATGGCTCACCTAAGAGCAGAGGCGTTGCATCACTTAATGCCAAAGGTATTCCTGGCTCCCTTTCTTTTCATTGTGCTCTTATATTGGGACTCCATACTCTTGTTATTAGATTCATTATATATTCTGATAGTTGGAAAAAGGTTTCCAGATTTTTATGGGGATATGTCAGCATGTCGTCATGTGCAACATTTCTTATTTATAGCTCTCAAAATAGTAAATTATAAAAATAATTTTTACCTTAAAGTTACTATCTTTATATATCAAAAGTATAAACAACCCCATTAAGTGAAAGAAGATTCAGCTATATTGTCAAAAGTCGGCCATG
Organism: Ichthyophis bannanicus; assembly: GCA_033557465.1. NCBI lineage: Eukaryota > Metazoa > Chordata > Amphibia > Gymnophiona > Ichthyophiidae > Ichthyophis > Ichthyophis bannanicus. The sequence continues at coordinate 819,593,524 of CM066032.1, forward strand.
GATATTCTTACCTGCAGGAGACACACCTAAATTTAGCGGAACCAAAAAAGCTCGCTCAAGGATCCTACTCTCTTGCTGCCTGCTCTCCAGCCTTGGGCAAGAAAAATGGCATAGTGATTCTTATACACTATGCTCTAGCCTCGTCTGTTTTCCAGACAAGAACCGATGCGGAAGGCCAATAGGTTAGGGTAACTGTGCAGATTGGACATTTGATCCTAGCACTTCTTAATATTTATGTCCCAAATATGGACTGTCCTGTTTTTTTTTTCAGACGATTGCCAGGGAAATTACTGATGCTGCTCTGCTACCAACTATACTCAGAGGTGATTTCTATTTAGTAGTAGACCCCATCTTAGATCGGCAATCTCAAAGCCCAATGAGAAAAGTAAAAACCTCTCGAATTCTCTCTACCTTGATGGACGATGCTGGCCTGATGGATCCATAGCATCTCCCCACATTTCTTTTCTCCCTCACATCACACACACTCTAGGATTGATTTTTTTTTTTGTTGTTGTCCAAGTCATTTCTCCCTGATTTCCTATCAGCAACCATTCAGGAAATCAATATCTTGAACCATGCTGTTGTCTGTACAGGTATCTCAGAAAAATCTCTCCATTCCACCTTGGAGATTTAATAAAGCCTTACTTAGTGATGATGGCTTCTTAATTACAGTCTGAAGTTATCTCACCTTTTTTTTTTACCTTAATCAACCTGGGTGGGCATAGTGGGAAGCATTCAAAGCTTTCCTTAGTGCCACGTTACTAGCTATGCTATAGGGGCAGCAAAGCAGCGAAAAAAGACCTATAAGACCTTGAGTCCTAGATCAAGACCAATGAGCAGCTACTCCTTAACTGATTCAATCCGACTATCTTACTCCAAATGCAGAAGCTTTGATATCAGTACAACCTCTTTTAAGTGCAGAAACTGCAGATTGTCACTCTTCAAAAGAGTTGTTATTTTGCTGAAAGCAGTAAGGCAGATAAGCTATTAACCAACACCCTATAAGCATGTAAAGGAACCACATGTATTGCTGTTCTTAAAGATGGACAGGATCAGCTCATAATCAGGATAGTGTCATTCTAGAGCCTTTCAGGGACTTCTATAATTAGTTCTATAGCTCAGAAATAGCAGAGACTTCGGCTAGTTTTAATAGACTTTTTGACCATTTAGATAGACCGACCCTCAACCCGGCACAAATCTCTGGTCTAGAAACCTGCTCCACTTGACAGAGCTACACCAGACTCTCAATCAAATGCACTTAGGCAAGACCCAGGTCCTGATGGCCTTCCGTTAGAACTCTCTCCTCATTTTTTAACATACTTTGCCTTGCTTCTCCAACAATCCCATAACATGGGCTCCTTCACAGATGCCACAATCATAGTGCATGAGAAGCCCGAGTGGGAACCCCAAAGAGTAGAAAACTACCATCCAATTTCTTTATTAATTACTGATTACAAATTATATGCTATAATTCTTGCTGACCGTTTGAGCAAAGTTATCCCAACTCTCATTCAACCTGATCAACGTGGCTTTGTACCAAGTCTCTCTATGATGGACAATATGAGATTGTTGTGTAATGTCTTCGCAGCTGCTCAAAATAGTACAAAACCCTTAATCGGCCTTTTGTTAGATGCTGAAGAATCTTTTGATTAGAATTTTTTTTTTCACTCTCTGTGCTGGTTTGTTATAGGTGATACCTTTGCTAACATGGTCCGGGTCTTCTATGCTCAGCCCTCTGCTCATATTTGTGCCAATGCCTCATTATTAGCCTCCTTTTCCTTAGACCACAGCACTCGACAAGGATGTCCCCTGTACCCGTTACTTTTCAGTCTTGACTTGGAACTCCTAGTAACTTTAATTAGACAGACTCCAGATATTATTGGCTTATGTGTCAGGTTTATCCACGTAAAACTCTGATGGAGCCTACCTCTATACCACAAGTCCTTGTGATAATAGGACAGTTCTCACAGCTGTCCTGTTATAAAATCCACCGATCAAAATCTGTGGCATTCTCTCTCAATAATTTGGTTACGAAGACTGATTTGGTATCTTTCCCCTTTCAAAGGGCAGAAACCTTTTGCAGAAACTTTATTACTGCACATTAGCAGACACATTAAAAGATATCTCGGATCACTACTTCGCTTTAGTTCACTGCCTTATATCCCATTAGTCCCCTCTCTATCTCTCTTGGTGGGGCTGCTTAGAGACCATCAAAATGGTGCTTGTCCCTAAAGTCAAATATCTCCTAAGAATGCAGCCCATTCTATTCCCTGACTATTCCTAAATAAAAAAGCTTGAATAGTTATTCACAGCCTTCTTATGGAAAATTAAAACTCCCCACATTGCACTGTGGTAGCTGAAGCTGAATAAAGAGTAAGGAGGTGTCCAATTCCTGGAACTAAAATAGCTCCACCAATCCTTTCTCCTAAAGCAGGATCCCTAGTGGGTGTCTCAATTGGCAGGAGTGCCTAGGTCCACATGTCTATTGCTAGAGGAGCGGCAAACCAGAAGCGGAACCTAAGGACCAAGCCTATACATAGGTGTATAATGCAGACAAAGTTTATTAGAGGACCCAACTAAAACGTTTCGGCCGGAGGCCTTCTTCAGGGGTCACAGGGTGTAACAACAACATGTAAAGAAGCAGAATGCTCTCCTCAATCGGAGTAGTTGCTGTGCGCGGGAAACCCGCGCACAGCAACTACTCCGATTGAGGAGAGCATTCTGCTTCTTTACATGTTGTTGCTACACCCTGTGACCCCTGAAGAAGGCCTCCGGCTGAAACATTTTAGTTGGGTCCTCTAATAAACTTTGTCTGCATTATACACCTATGTGTAGGCCTGGTCCTTAGGTTCCGCTTCTGGTTTGCCTCACCTTGGTCCTGTGGATACCTACTCTTCTCCTTTGGTTTTATTGCCAGAGGAGCAACATGCATATCCCTCGCCATTCACCTCTTGATAGGCATGACACAAGCCACAGTCAAGCATATGTCCCTCGGTTATTCTGTCCAGACAAGCAGTACAGCAAATGTTTTCCCATCTGTATAAAAATGATAGCATGTTCTCTACACAGCTCCCTATTTAGCATAACCCCAAATTTAGAATTCAGAACCAGCCAGTTAGTTGGCGTACCTGTAAGGAAAATGGTATCTAGACTATAAGTCAACTTATACATGATATTGCGTTCAAGCCATTTCCTTCATTTCCACTGCCCAATCAATGTTTCTTCCAATGGCCAGAGCTTCAGCACTGTCTCCTAGCAGCTAGACTTGTCCTCTCATGCCTTCTTCAGGAGTGGAGTTTACTTAAGGTGATGCAGCCTCCCCACACAAACAGTAGTTTCCTAATTTTATGCTATTATTCACAGTTGGCATAGTCAATCCTGCCTAGGAGCAAAAGCCAATTGGAAGCACAGCATTGGTACACTTTCCACACTTAAACAATGGAAGTCCTTTTGGGACTCTGGTGTGACCTCTTGGGTCAACCTCTCTTACTCAGTGCTTATTTTTCCTTGCCCATCGAGCATTTATTACCCTTGTTCTACTCTCTAAATGGAGAAGCAGGATAATTAACCAATTCTGTTCCTGTGACTTGCATATAGGTACCCTTTCTCATATACGTTTTGAATGCCCTAATCTTCAGGTCTTTTGGCAGCAGGTTTGGGAGAAAATCCAGTATATCTTATGACTTCAGGAGCAATTGACTTTTCAAATTGTTATTTACTGATCTCTAGTTGGGTATATCTTCACTTTAGAACACGGATCGGCTTCTTTTTGACAATACTAATCAGCACTGTTCTAAAGCTGATTATTACTCATTAGAAATCTTCTGAGGAGCTAGAAGTACATCATAGGTGGAATATTGCTTATTTATACTAGCAAAATGAAGCCATTTATGTGATTAAAGTATTTAAAATTACTCAGTATGATCTTAAATGGAATCCTTTAGATGACTTTGTTATTAGTTCATCATAATATCTCATGCATACTTGCTGTCTCTTTGATATAGTTCTTGATTTTGATATGGAGCCAGGGATGGATGGTGGGGGGTGGGCAAGATTTACTTTGTTACATTATCTTTTTTACTCCATTGTTTTGCTGTAATATCTCGTAAATCTTAAATAAATGCTTAAAAAAAAAGAAAAGAAAGCAGGATACCATGATGACTAGTTAAGACCCAAATATTCAATGCTGGGGGCCATATCTGACCACCAGAGCTGAATATCCGGGTTAGCTGAATAGGGGCAAAGCTATCCAGCAGCAGTGATATTCAGCCGCTACCCAGTTAGCTTCTGTGGCAAAAATTAGGATATCCTTTTAGGTGCCTACCTTTTTCCGCTTAAGAATAGCCAGGCAGAGGCTAGATATCTCCAGGTGTCACCTCCGCTCCGCTTCCAGAAAGCTCTCATGCTAGTTATGTTAGTGCCACTGAATTTCCCAGTCACCGTGATTATCATGGTTAATTAACAGGCTTGCTAACCATGCTTATCATGTTAAATACCGGGCCTCTAGGGTGTAAATCATGCCTTCATATTTCAAAGCCAGCAGTCATGGAATCCTTAGCACGAGTGCCCTCCTGTTTGCTAGAGGTGGTGAAGCCAAACTAGACTGCTCAGCAATGGTTACCTCTCATGCCACAACCAATTAGTCAGCCCTTGTTAGAGTCCTGGTTGTCCCAAGCTAAACCCAGTAGTTACATTGTGGGGTAGGAGAATTGGTGAAGGTTTATATTCTATATGTAAACTCTAATGTCAGCCTAACAAATTGTTTGCTTATTTTTTGTAATGTTTCCAATTTTATTAAATGCTTCATGCAAAAAAATAAAACAGTATGGAAAAGCGAAATGCTTGCTTTAATGGGCGGCCAAAATTGGGCAAAACGTATAAAATAAGTTGTTCATTTAAGCCGGTGTGATAGCTCTTAATGTGAAGGTGTTGCACTCGACGCACAAATCTTTTTGTTAGCCTCACTGATAAATGGTTAACTACTAGAAGTATCGTTTCACATCCTTTGAAAAATGCGCTAATGTTATAGACTTGTCCTCTCTTGTGCAACTTAAAATTAAATTAGATGGTATAACATTCTGAAAGTACCCAGTGTTATAAATCTCAGTCAGCAGGAACATGAAGCTTTAGAAAAATGTCAATAGCAGTAAGCGTAGAACAGGGTAATTATTCTTTGTAATTCACTTCGGATGAGCATTGGAGAAAATGGTTTATGCACTAGTTCAATCCAGGCCTGCAGTTTGAAAGTGTGCAGTATTCAATGGGATGTGTACCGTTTGCATTCACAACAAAATTATTTGATTAAACAAATTGCCTTTCTGCTTATTGATTCAGGGCTTCTGTTTTTAGGTGTTTAATTATAAAGGTTGCTGTTCATTCTCCAGGTAATTAGGGGTTCTTTGAGGGTCCAGAATATTCTTGTTTTCACACCACAAGTACTATTGCTTGGTAGCTTTTCCGGAGGAATAAAAAATGTACATTTATATCACTTAGAGATTATCAATACAGAAAAGGAACAGTGAAGGACACATAACAAGTCAGTGGAGGGGTAAGAAAGTAACAGGGGAAGTGGTGTTTTTCCTGTGGCTAGTTAATAAATACTTTTTTACTATGTTTTGCAACAGGGGTGTTTTATCAGTGCCGATTGTTTAAGGCTTCTGATTTTAAGTTTTAATCATTTACTATGAGGTTATTTCAGAAGCCTATTCACTATTTAAATGTTCATAAGCGGTCATATACATGTGTTAATCGCATCCACATGTAAGCTGCCACTTTAGAAAGGGTGAACTTTACATGTGAACAAAAAAATAGAAGAGGAACCTCTCCACAAGTCCAACAGGTCATCACACAAAGTGGAGACAAACCAACGCCACACATCAGAGAGTGGCGCAGTAGCCTCTGACCAAAGAAATCAGGGTTTGAATCCCACTGAATCTCCTTGTGGCCTTGGGCAAGTCACTTAGCCCTCCATTGCCTCAGGTATAGACTTACATTGCAAGCTCTCTGGGGACAGGAAAGCACAGTTACTTACCTGTAACAGGTGATCTCTGGGAACAGCAGGAATTAGTCCTCACATATGGGTATGTCGGAACCGACGGAGCCGGCGCGGGAAAGCTCCCCAGCTTTTCAGATGAAAAGCTTTTGGGGCTTCCCACAGCGCATGCGCGCTGCCTTCCCGCCTTCCTTACCAGCTCTCTTCAGTTCGAGTTTATAGCTGGGACAATAGAGAGAGGAAAGGAAGGTAGATAGATAGAAGATACAACTCCTAGGGGAGGTGGGTGGGTTGTGAGGACTAATTCCTGCTGTTCCCAGAGATCACCTGTTACAGGTAAGTAACTGTGCTATCTCCAGGAACAAGCAGGAATAAGTCCTCACATATGGGGACTCCCTAGCTAAGATGCCTGGGAGATCCCCCTCCAAGGGTAAACCATCTTCGTATGGATCTCAGGCATCCATTCAGGGAAGGTGGGCAGGAGTTGCTTAAGTATGGAACAGGTGTTTGAGGACAGCCTGACCAAACAAGGCATCCCGGCGGGAGTCCTTGTCCAAACAGTAATGGGCTGTGAAGGTATGAACCGAGGCCCAAGTGGCTGCTCGACAGATCTGATCGATGGATACAGAGTGAAGATGAGCCATAGAAGTAGCCATGGCTCTCACATTGTGAGCTGTGACATGGCCTTCCAGAGAAATGTTCTTACTCTGGTAAGCAAAAGAAATACACTGAGCAATCCAATTGGAAAGTGTACGCTTGGAGACTGGAAGTCCCAAATGAGAAGGATCAAAAGCCACAAAAAGTTGGGAAGACTTTCGATGTGGCTCAGTCCTGTTGAGGTAAAAGGCGAGAGCTCTTTTACAATCAAGGGTATGAAGGTTCCTCTCTGCACTGGATGCATGAGGAGCCGGGAAAAAAAACAGGTAGATATACCTCTTGATTAAGATGAAAAGGCGAGACCACTTTGGGCATAAAGTGGGGGTTCGTCCTAAGGACCACCTTATCATGATGAAACCTAGTATAAGGTGGATTAGCCACTAAAGCCTGCAGTTCACTGATGCGGCGAGCTGAAGTGACTGCAATAAGGAAAACTACCTTCCATGAAAGAAATTCCAAGGAGGTGGAGTCCAAAGGCTCAAAAGGTGGCTGCATAAGCTGACCTAGAACTAGGTTCAAATCCCATGCTACCGGCGGAGGTCGGATGGGAGGTTTAGTTAAGGACAGGCCTCTCATGAACCTTGCAACAAGAGGATGAGAGGAGACAGGTTGTCCATTTATAGGTTTTAAGGATGCTGCAATAGCACTTAAATGGACTCGTACTGAATTCGTCTTGAGGCCTGCATTGGAAAGATGCAGGAGATAGTCTAGTAGAGAATTCAAAGGAAGTGCCAGAGGGTCAAGACCCTGTTGAGCACACCAAATGGAAAAACGTTTCCATTTGAAAGCATAGGAACGCCTGGTAGAGGGTTTCCTAGAGGCATGAAGGATATCTGTCACTGGTTGAGAAAGATTAAACTCATGAAGGCTTAAGCCTTAAGTAACCAAGCTCGGAGATGTAGGGACTTGGGGTTTGGGTGCCACAAAGTCCCTTTCTCCTGAGACAGAAGGTCTGGCGCAGCTCCCAGGTCCAGGGAGGAGCCCTAGGAGAGCTGTAGAAGTAGAGGGAACCACAGTTGGCGTGGCCAGCGTGGAGCTATGAGGATCATCGACCCGTGATCCCTCTGAAGTTTGAACAGAGTCTTGGGAATCAAAGGAATGGGTGGAAAAGCATACAGGAATTCCTGACCCCAATGCAGGAGAAAGGCGTCGTTGGCCTGAGCTCCCTGACACGGAGTCCTGGAACAGAACCGGGGAAGTTTGGCATTCCACGGACTTGCAAAGAGGTCTATGTCCGGGGTCCCCCATTCCTGAAAGATTCTGCGTATCTGGTCCATATGCAGGGACCATTCGTGTGGAAGCAGAACTCGACTGAGTCTGTCTGCCCGAGAGTTTTGAACTCCTGGAAGGTATACTGCCAGAAGATGAATTTGATGCTCTCTGGCGAAGGCCCATAATCTGAGAGCTTCATTGCAAAGCGACAGAGAGCCCGTCCCTCCTTTTTTGTTGACATAGAACATGGCTACCTGATTGTCTGTCTGGACTAGGACAGTCAGGTTGACAAGGAGGGTGTGGAAGACTGTGAGGGCAAGGAAGATTGCTCGCAGTTCCAGAAGGTTGATGTGAAGGGTGGTCTCCTGGGGAGACCAGGTGCCCTGAGTGGAGAGGTGTTGGAGATGAGTTCCCCACCCTGTTTGGGAGGCATCTGTTGTGAGGGTTGCTTGGGGCAACGAAGGTTGGAAGGGGGTCCCCAACAACAGATTTTTGGAGGATGTCCTAGAGAGACCAAAATAGATGTTTTGAGGTGAGTACTTGGTCTGAGAGCGCTCCTGATGCTTGAGACCACTGGGTGGCCAAAGTCCATTGAGCTGCCCTCATATGGAGACGAGCGTAGGGCACCAAATGGACCATGGAGGCCATGTGGCCCAGAAGTTGCAGCAGTTCCCTGGCTGACAAGTGACTTCTGGACTGAGCCTGGGAGGCCAAGCTGATTAGTCGTTGGCCTTGGACCAGAGGGAGGTAGGCCCTTGCAGTGGTGGAGTCCAAGTGGGCCCCTATGAATTCCAGGGACTGAATAGGGATAAGTTGGGACTTGGGAATGTTTACCACAAGTCCCAGATATTGAAGAATACGACTTGTGCGGTCCAAGGAAATCTGGGCTTCTGACTGAGATGGAGCTCGGATGAGCCAGTCGTCCAGATATGGGAACACGAAGACTCCCATGCCTCTTAGAAATGCGGCTACGACTGCCATGCATTTTGTGAATACTCTTGGAGCAGAGGCGAGACCGAAGGGAAGTACTCTGTATTGGAAATGTTTTCCCTGGAACAGAAATCGAAGATATTTTCTGTGGGATGGATGGATCAGTATATGAGTGTACGCATCCTTGAGATCTAGAGAACAAAGCCAATCCTGACTCTGAAGGTATGGAAGGAGAATGCCCAGAGAGAGCATTTTGAATTTCTCCTTGAATAGAAACTTGTTCAATTCTCTCAGATCTAGGATAGGTCTGAAGCCCCCTGTCTTCTTTGTTATGAGAAAATAAGGGGAGTAGAACCCTAACCCCTGTTGAGGAAGAGGAACCTCCTCTATTGCCCCTTGGGCAAGGAGAGAGGAGACTTCCCGACCCAACAGGGTCAGAAGAGATGGGGGAGAACTGAATTGCCTCACCATGGTATGGGGAGGAAGGCTGGAGAAATGAAGTTTGTAACCCTCTCGGATGATAGAGAGGGTCCATTGCTCTGATGTAATTTGCTCCCATCTGGGAGCAAAGTGAGCTAACCTTCCGGGAATGGTGAGGGGCTCTGGTTGTTCTAGAGCCAGAAATGGTAAGTTCTCTAGGGGCAAGTCAAACCCCCGGGGGGGGTTGAGCCTGCTGGGGTGTAGCAGACACTGCAGGCCTTGACTTTACTTGCTTAGATTGCTGACATTTAGCAGCAAAGCGAGGCTGAGCAGATTGTTGGCCAGTATTTGTGGAAAATCTGGCCTTCTTGTAGTAAGGCCTCTTAAAAGGCTTCTTTTTGGCAGGAGTAGAAGTAGACTTAGAAAGTCTATCTAGAGTGGCATTTTCTGCGTCCATTTGAGCAGCTTTAATTTGCCAGTCCTCACCAAATAAGTTCTCACCTGTACAGGGCAGATTCCTTAAGCCATCCACGACCCAGGGTTCTAGGTCAGAAGCCTGGAGCCAAGCAAGACGTCGGGCTGCAATAGCAATTCCCGAAGCCCTGCCTGCAACCTCAAAGGAATCAAAGGCTGCCCTGTTGGAAAACTTGGAGACCTCTGAAAGTTGTGTCACCACAGAAGTGAAGTTCTCCTTTCTATCCTCAGGAATAAAGGGGCAAAATGCCGTACCTTCAGGGCAAGTTCTCTGAGAAACATGCCCATATAAAGACTGTAGGAATTGATCCTGGCTATAAGCACACTAGCCTGGAAGATCTTTCTACCAAAAGAGTCAAGGGTCTTACATTCTCGCCCTGGAGGGGTAGAAGAGTGCCTTTTAGGACTCTTTATCTTTTTCATGGCAGACTTCACCACAATGGAGTGGTGAGGCAGTTGAGTCTTTCGAAACCCAGGAGAAGGAGGGACCCGGTACATGGTGTCCAACCTACGGGAATGAGGAGACAGTGTTAGAGGAGTCTCCCACAAATCCATCAAGTGTTCTTGAAGGATTTCATGGATAGGCAGGGTAACTGCCTCTTTAGGAGCTTTGGAGTATCCTAAAATATCCAATTTCTTTGATCTTGGTTCCGTTCCAGAAGATATAGCAATAGAAAGCCCTTTAGCTACATCAACAATGAAATCCTGAAAGGATAAATCCTCTGGAGGAGACATCCTCCTCTTTGGAGAAGAGGGCTCCTCAGGAAGATCAAGCTCAGCAGAGTCATCAGAGGAATTGAACTCATCAGAAGAATCTGAGTATTCTCTCTGTGCTTCCAATGCACGATACGCGTACCGACCGATATCGACATCGGGCGTATCGGGCATGGGATCGGTATCGGGCAAAAGCCTGAATCCGGCATGTGGAACCGATCGACGCTTGGAAGTCGATGGTCTCGGTTCCGGTGTGGATACCGGAACCGGAGTCGGTACCGATGGAATCGGTACCGAGGGCGTCGCAGCCTTAATGAAAGCCAGAATGGCCTGCTGCATGGTCTGGACAGTATTGCCCATGGACGCCACTGCTGCCTGGATGTCGGTACCGGTATCAGCCGGTACCCCAGAGCAGTCTAACAGGTGATCGGAAGAGGCCGTGCCATCGATGTCAACCTGTAACCCCATAGATGGTGCTTTGGAGACCGGAGCCTCCCGCCGGGGTTTTTTGGCCTGGGCAGAATCCTCGAACTCAAGATTGAGAGCCTCTCGATCTTTTGAAAGATATTTGCTTTTAGAGGATTTGCCCACAGAAAGTTTGGTTACCTGAGATCCATCCGGAGAGGAAGACCTGGATGACTGTGATGCTGGATTATCTGAAGCAAACAGCACATGGAACTTGTTGGCCCAGTTCTGCATACCACGTTTAGACATCTGGGAGCAGAATGGGCAGTCCGGTATGGAGTGGTCAGGTCCCAAACATTTAAGACACCATTCATGGGTGTCTGTGAGAGAAATAACAGCACTGCACTTGGTACACTTTTTAAAACCAGGAGCTGGCCTCTCCATGAGGAGAATTTGTGTAGGCCTGAAGGCCTAGCAAAAGTTACCACGTTGTGCTGAAAATAAAAAAAGATTTTTTTATTTTTTTTTAAGAAATAAAGAAAGAGAGACCGGCGGTACCGGTTTTGGTATGGGGAAGGCAGGTACGCGGTCAAAAGAAACAAATTAAAATAACAATTTCTTCAGCGGTGACAGGAACACGACCTGCTGGCTCCACGGAAAAAGAGAAACTGAAGAGAGCTGGTAAGGAAGGCGGGAAGGCAGCGCGCATGCGCTGTGGGAAGCCCCAAAAGCTTTTCATCTGAAAAGCTGGGGAGCTTTCCTGCGCCGGCTCCGTCGGTTCCAACGTACCCATATGTGAGGACTTATTCCTGCTTGTTCCTGGAGATAATACCTACAGTACCTGGCTTTAAGTCACCTTGAACTACTACTGGAAAGGTGTGAGTTAAATACCAATAATACAGACAATAAATTAACAACCTGGGTTAGTTCCTGTAGTTAGATACACTGCAGGAGCAAATGGTTGGACCAGAGCTGGTGCCAGGATATCAGGCGCCCTAGGCGAAACTTCCTCCTGTCACCACTCCCACTGCACAAAACTTCCTCCTTCTGGTGTCTTACCCCAGCTCCACTGCAGCACACCTACCTAATAGCATCAATTTCCCCACAGCTGGCATGCATGAGAAAAAAACACTTTAGAGATCATCAGATTCTTCTGTGACCTGGGGTCAGGTTCACAAGATAATCTTCAAAATTGTACCCAAGCTGCAGAGGAAATTGACACGATGCATCTTCTCATGCTGGTTGTGGTGCTGGGGTTGAGCTGTTGGTCTGCTGCTGCCCCATCGGCGCTCTAGGTTGCTGCCTAGTTTGCCTGATGGAAGTGCCGACCTTGGATAGAGCCAACCCTGGGGAATATGCCAGGGATACTGAAAATTCAATTTCTTTCCAGTGGGAGGAGCACAGAGTTTACTAAAACGTTCAAGGGTGCCTTTCCCATTAGCATTTGTCAATAATATAAACGTTCCTCCAAACTAATGTCTCGGACAACTTATCTCTTTATGATGTATAAACTTTTTAATTGTTCACATCAAATATTATTATTTGTTATTTTTATTATAAGAATTTTTTTTTTATAAATTAATGGTTTCCTTGTTTTTTCTAAAAATATTTCTAGTAGAAAATAACCAGGTCTCAGACAAATATTAGTACATGTCACGGGTTGGAAACCCTTATTGTATTTGTTCAGCATCAATGACCATGGTTTAACTTGTTCGTTCCTTAGCTTGTACGTTATCTCAGGTAAAGAAACTGATTTATTTGAAATCTAGATCCATAATGATATATTTATACCTAAGAATATCATGAATAAATGGAACTTAACTTGCAGTGAATTTCAGGATTTTCGAAGCTGTTGTCATTAATGCTTCTCACAATTGATTTCCAAAGCTGTTATCTTTTATGCTTCTCTTTGAACTTTCCCATTAGCAAGCACAGGTGATGGAGTCCAGTTCATTTCAGATTCAAATGTGGTCATTTCCCTTTGAAAATTAGTTGCAAGGTGTGAGTATACATTTGCAACACCACAAGCTATTTGAAATTGCTCCCATTAGAGTCTGGTTCTTCAAAGAATTTTACCCCGTAGGCAAAGAAGAAAAAAAAGCATAAATGAATGGTAACGGTCCCTACCTTAGGCACTGAACCTACCAGAAGTAGACATAGAGGAACTATGCAACTGAGAGGGCTATTCTAACTCACCCATCTTCCGAACTTCCAACACTGGCAAACATGGCATCCACACAATGCCAGTCAGCCTCTTCTGTAGCTCCACTAAGTTGGCCTGTCCTCAGCAGAGGAAAACTGAACAGTTTTTCAGCATTTCCTTACTGACTGTGTTTGCATCCCACTTGAATTACCATACATTAGTGGGATCATGTTCAGTGGGTTCTTGCTGCTAGATTGCCCAGGAAGAGGGAAAGAATTTCTGGGGGGTGGGGGGAGGTGATGAAGAGATCAATTAGGGGAGAGTGCCAGATTTAGATGCTATAAATGTGGGTGACCCCAGAAATATTCCAGGAGGTGAGAGAATATCTAGTGCTGATTATAAGCATTAGCCAGCTAAGTTCAGAAAGGGGAACAGAGCATCAAAAAGGAAGGCCTAGATCTTGGTAGCCAGGATTTAAGCAACATTTCAGACATAGACAGTGGGCTGTCCAGTGGCAGCCAGCGAGAGATGATGAGCCCAGGGCGAGTTGCAACCTGCAGGCTGCTGCAGTTGCTGTGGACACCAAGTTGTCTGCCAGTCAGCCATGCTTTCCAGAGGCTGCAGAATGTGACTCACAGGCTTCTTCAGCTGCTGCACCCCCCTACGAGATCTAGCACAGCAGCAGTGGCTGAGGATGTGATCATGCTGGAGGAGGCGGGCCGAGCAGTAGAGCTTAAAGAGGGCTTGTATGTCATGGGGGCTATGGCTAGGCTGCTTCAGATTGCTGGGGTGAGTTCGGTTCTGTCACTCATGATCAAGAATGAAAAATGTAAGGATTTGCTGGTGCCATGGCAGGCCAGTGGCGGCACTCTCCTCGCCAACTATGGAACTCTCAGCAATGACCTAGTTGCCTTGTGCTTCTGCCAGCCCTGGACTAGACCCAACTGAATTGGAAACCTGGAATGGAAAACAAGAAAATTGATGACAAAGCACTATTTGCTGCATCTTAGGAGTGATGTTGATAGATTATATTTGCAAAGGAAGAAATGTGGTAGAGGATTTTTGAAAATTTAGAAATTTGTTGAGGAAGAAAAATGTGGTCTAAATGCTACTACTACTACTGAGCATTTGTATAGCGCTACATGTTACAAAAAGTAAAGAAGCACTGCTTGTGGAAATTAGCAAATAATAGCTCCTTAAAGCAACTAAAAGACAAAGAGAATACAAGAAAGAAATAATTCAGAATAGAGTGGACACTTGAAAAGAGAAGCTACTGAATGGTCAATAAATTAGAGAGATGAAGGAAAGGTGAATGAGAACATAACGTAGTAATGGCTAACATCTGGAATGCTGAAAAGAAGCAGAAGGCTTGATGATGGCAGCCCAAGAACAAGCTTTATAAACTTAAGCCATCAACACTAACATTTAAGATATTTCAGATGACAGCCAAAGCCAACTATAAATCCAAAGATGAAATTGTGGATAATATAAATAACAAATGTAGCAAAATTACATAGATTGACTAAAGCATGATAAAGTGGCAAAACCATCCACTGAAATCTATGTAAAGAAATATGGTATTTCTATTAGAAAAAACTTCTGGGAACATGCATCTGAGAAGGTTGTAGAAAATGGTTAAGATCCAGTGGTAATTCTGAATACAAAAAGACATTTAGAATGCAATACTACTCATATCACTCTTATGGAAAAGAAAAAAAACATAGTTTATAGATGTTGCATTCCCAGGTGATATCTGAATTGAGGACAACGAGTGGGAGAAATTGACAAAATATAGAGAATTTCAGGTTTAGGTTGAAAAGCTTTGGAACAAAAAATGTACATAAGAACATAAGATATGCCATACAGGGTCATACCAAGGTTCATCAAGCCCAGTATCCTGTTTCCAACAGTGGCCAATCTAGGTCATATGTACCTAGCAGTTTCCCAAAAGACACAGGTTCCACAATGCTTGTACTGGGTCAAGCATTGATATCCTGGGTCCCTTCTTAATAATGGTTTATGGACCTTTCCTCCAGGAACTTGTCCAAACCTTTTTTAAACCCAGCTACACTAACAGCCTTTACTACATCCTCCGGTAACAAATTCCAGAATTTGATTACATGTTGAGTGAAAAAATAGTTTATTTTATTAGTTTTAAATAGTTTACCCTGTAGCTTCATTGCATGTCCCCTAGTCTTCCTATATTCTGATAACGTAAATAATCGATCTACATTTACCCGTTCCACTCCGTTCATTAATTTATAGACTTCTATCATATCTCCCCTCAGCCGTCTCTTTTCCAGGTCAAAGAGCCCTAACCTTTTTAGCCTTTCTTCATAGGAGTATCCTTCCATGTACTCTGATACCAATTGTAGTTTAAGCCCTTGGGGTTTTAACTAAGGGACTCCCTGCATTTTTACAAATTTTGGATCTACCAGACTTGACTCCACAAAACCTACAAACGACTATCCCTATTTGGAACAACTTACATCTTCCATTGATACCTACATGATTTTAGATACTTGGTTAGAACCCAAATCACAATATTAGAACCGGTTCTAGATTGTGTCTCCCAATGAAGAAGACACAATAATGATGATAATAATAATAATAATATTTTAAAAAACAAACCGGTGTCCAATACCTCTAATCTGGAACCATAGGCAAATCTCCACTTCAACCCTTATGATATCAGAAAGGGCTTGCTCAAAAAAGAGAGTCTTAAATATTTTTTTTAATTCATTAAAGATATGTATGCTGACAATACCATGCTCTTGGCTGAAAGTAAAGATGATCTGAAATATCTGCTTATCAAGATCAAGAAGCATATGCTTAAAATGGACCTGCATCTCATCTTGAAGAAGACAAAGTTTCTGACAACTGGCAAAATCAATCCTCTCATCCTTGATGGAGAAGAAATAGAAATAGTGGACAACTTCAACCTGCTTGGATAAACAAATGACAAACACTCAAGAAATAGGACTCATTTCTCTTAGTAGAATGATTATAAAGGACCTAGACAAGATTCTCAAGTGCAGAGACATATCCTGAAAATGAAGGTTCAAAAACATCAGGAAGAAAATCAATGCCTTGAAATTGTGATGCTGATGAAGGATACTGTGTATACCATTGACTGCCAAAAGAGCAAATCAGTCATTACAGGAGGAGAGCAAGCCTAAATTTTCTTTAAGCTCAAATGACAAGACGTTGACTTTCCTGCTTTGGGCACATCAAATGAAAAGAAAAGATCATTAGAGAAAGACATCATGCTTTCCAAGGCTGAAAGTCAAAGCAAAACAGGAAGACCAGCAATGTGATGGACTGATATAATAAGAGCAGCTGTGGACGCCACTCTGTCAACAATTAGCTGCCTGACTGAAAACCAAAGTTTAGGACAACTATCCACAGAGTCACTGTGAGTCAGCAAAGATAATTCTTGACACAGGTATAAGGGAAGAGCTACAAAAGAACGCTGGCATATACAATCCTGCCTAATCTGAAATGAAGAAGGAACCATTTGTAAAGGTTCCTTATGATTATCTAAGACTGGCATCAAATGATTGGAAAAGTACAGTGCACAATAAGTCATTACCAAATGCTTATATTTTTTATGATGAGAAACAGGGAGCTGATGTTGTAATACTAGCAAGGGAGAAACATGATCAAACTTATATACCCCTGGTAGCAGCTTGATAGCTCTGTTTTGAATGAGTTGCTGCCCATGAAGAAGAATCATAGAAGTCAATTGTATAAAACATTACACTAATCCGGCTTGGATGTGGAATAATAAAAGTGGAAAATACTCAGATCCTGATGGGAAAGAATAAATGACAGAACCTTAATTGTCCTGCTTCATAGCAGAGAAGTGACAGATATCTACCTATATATAAACATCTGATATGCATGGTCCCCTTTCAGGCAGCACCCCCCTCCCCCCCACCAACAAACCTTCCTTCCTCCTCCCTGCCCCCCAAGAACCACAGTAGGCCAAAATGGAATTCAAATGAGCACATATTTATTGGCAGACACAAGAACAAGAATCTGAGCCAAACATGCTTGAGGCACACCTCAAGCCTCTCAATATAACTCCCATTATCAAAGAATCACAGTGTACCTCCAACCCCATGCCAATAGGTATTACCTCATGCCCATGTTGGCTCTTGGTTTCTTCCTTCTGGTTCTTGATTAGAATCTTGTGATCCACGATGAGCAGCCCATCCCTATAAGGACCAACCCCCCACTTCACACCATGCTGGCAGCATCAATCAAGCTGCCAGATTACATTTAAATATGTGAGCACCCTGCTCAATCCCAGTCCAGTTCCCTCCTTCCTCTCAGATGCAGACCAGGTGGCATTATGTTAACTCTGGTATCTAGTATAAAATTTATTTATATTCAAAAGTACTTATCCATATAGCAGTAGACACTGTCAGGATTCCGAGTCTCCCAATGGTGTCTAGCTTCCCCGCTGGTTGTACAGGGAAGCTAAATGGGGACGGGAAAGGAGAGGATCAGTGGGTGACATTAGGGAGGACAGTGCCAGCCCCGGACATACAGGGCTGATTCTAATATCGGCCCTGTACGTCCGGGGCCAGCGACTTGAACGGAGACGTTATTCCACCTCCGAGGTGGAAGAACTTCCCTGGATGTCAGGGATCAGTGGCCCTGGGGCCAGGAAAGGACGACATGGGCAGAGAGCATTCCCCGCAGCCTGACCCTGGCCCTGGGAGGCCAAATCTGGGGTCAGGCTGCGGGGAATAAACACTTTGTTCTGGTGGCCGGTATTGTGGCTTTTAAATGGAGCTGCGGAGCAATGGCAACTGGACGCCATGGCGCCGCTGTTCCATTTAAAAGCCCTGACTGAGGTAGCCGGGGATCTGCTGGGTGTGCAGGCCGACCAGAATCGGGGCCTGGCCTGCACGTTCAGGCCATAGACCCAATTTTGATCCCATGGGCACATCTAGCCCCCACTGGATCAGAAATGAGTCTACCTTTGGGTGTCCTGCTTCTGGTCGGCAGCACAAGAGACTGGATGGCCAGATCTGAATGTGCCTCCATGGGAGTCATTCCAAAATACAAATAGGTCACCTGAACATGTGGGATAGATGTCTTACTCGCAAAAACATCTAGACCCATATTCCTAAACCACGCGGCCCTGCACGTACATGGCGTGAAAACAAGTATCTTAGAACGTGGGCGGAACGGGGTGTGGCAAGCCGCAGAGTTGTGGAAAGCTTATTCAGGAAAGACCCATGTATGTCCTGAGTGTTTCCCATGGATGCCTATGTTATACCAGCGACAATGTGGAATAAGGCCAGAACTTAGAAAAATCTCTGCTCTTAACTTCAACGCGTCCCCTGTAGTTGAATGACTGTGACACATCTGTATTGAACTGGTATGTCTGCTGTCTGGAATGGTACAAGATGCAATTGTAAAGAAATGAATGCACAGGTGAAGGAATGTTTGTAAGGTGAGGGGACAAAAAAACCCAACAACCCATTCCTACAGAAATATAACGCAATGCAATAGTCTTTATTCTGGCTATGCTGCCATTTGCTGTTTGTGCTAAAGGGGCTATTCTAGGCTTCCCAAATAATTCCAGTGCTTGAAAAGTTGGGAATGTAGATGTAGGGATGGTATGTGAGTAGGGTTGCCCAACGGCCGGTTTTCAGCCGGCCTGGCCGGTTTTCCTGTGGCCGGGCCAGCTGCTGGCAGAGAACTGAAACCGGCCATTGAAAAGCCGGTTTTTTGCTCTGGCCGCGAGATCGGGAGCGGCCAGAGCAGAAAACCGGCTTTGCGATTGCGATTGCGATCGCGATTACAGTCCTGGCTTTCCCCCCTTGCAGCCGCTGCTTCTGCTTCTTACAGAGCAGCGGCTGCAATAAAGTTAATTTAAAAGTAAGGAAACCTGTGAGGGGCCTTCCAGCCCTAAGAAACTCCTTCTTCAGTGCCCGCCCCTCTGATGTCACTTCCTTTTCAATCAGGGACCCTGCAGAAGGAGTTTCATAGGAGCGGAGGGCTCCTCTCAGGTTTTCTTACTTTTAAATTAACTTTATTGCAGCCGCTGCTCAGCAGGAGCAGCAACTGCAGGGGGGGGGGGGTAGTTAAGCTGCACAGGGGGGGGGAGTTATGCGGCACAGGGGGGTAAGCTGCACAGGGGTGGTGGGTTTAAGCAGCACGGGGAGGTTAAGCTCCATGGGGGGGGGGCTGGTTAAGCTGCATGGGGGGTTAAGCTTCACAGGGGGGGGAGTTAAGCTGCATGGGGATGTTAAGCTCCACAGGGGGGTTAAGTTGCATGGAGGGGGGTGTTAAGCTGCATGGGGGGGTTGAGCTGCATGGGGAGGTAAAGCTCCACGGGGGGGTTAAGCTCCACGGCAGAGGTTTAAGCTGCACTGGGGAGGTTAAGCTGAACAGGGGGTTAAGCTGTACTGGGGGGGAAGGTGAAGATATACTGGGGGGTGAAGCTGCACCAGGAGGGGGGGATGGGGGGAAGGTGAAGCTGTACTAGGGTGGGTGAAGCTGCACTGGGGAGGGAAGATAAAGCTGTACTGGGTGGGTGGGTGGGGGGGGCATAAGGCTCCACACAGATTTAAATTTATTTTTATCTTAACTTTATTGCAGTCGCTGCCCTGTAAGAAGCAGGAGCAGCGGCTGCAAGGGGAAGAGGTGGCAGAAGGAACTGACAGGTGGAAGGTGAGGGCTGCAAGAGAGCTGAAAGGTGGGGAGGAGGTGGCTGGAAGAGAGCTGACTGAGGGGGTAAGGGGGGGCTCAAGGAGAGCTGACACCTGGGAATGGTACTGATAAGTGACTGGGTAATGGGGAGGAGGCTGGAAGGGAGCAGAAACATGGGGATGGCATTGGAAGGGGGGTGGACAGAGGGTAGGGTGACTGGAAGGGAGATGACACGGGGAAGGCACTGGGAGTGGAAGTGAGCTGATACCTGGGATGGTGTTTGGACTACAAGGGGCTGGACAGTGAGGAAGGAGGGGGACTAGAAGGGAATGGACACCACTGGGAACACAAGGGGATTGGCATTGAAATGTAATGGGAGGGGAGAACTGAAAAGGGGGCTGGATGGAGGGTTACTGGGACTGGAAATAGGCTGATGGAAGGAAGTGAAGAAAAGAAAAGAAAAGAAGAGACAAGAAATGGCGGATAGACTATAGACCAGTGATGGCTAACCTTTTTGAGCCCGAGTGCCCAAACTGCCGCACAAAACCAAAGAATTTCCTCAAAGTGCCAGCACGTCAATTTGCATAAATATTTGCATAATGCTAACATACACTAACTTTTAGTAAACATGTCTCTTAATGAGTGTATGGATAAAGACAGACTAAAAGATTTCTACATTACTATAATCCAGTGCCAACCGCCAGGCACATTAGGAACTACTACAAACACTGCCCATTTAGAACCAATAGCAAACCCGCCGTATCCTAACAGCACTACCAGGACTCACAAAGCACCATACCATACCTATCAAAAGGCAACACTGCAAATATTAAACCAATACATTTCAGAGAATAACAATACATGACCTACTGGGGAAAGAGAACAAGTGGCAATGTCAAAAAGGAATTACATAAACAGAATACCTCAGCTCAGTTACACAGTTGCAATTGCTCCAGCCACTTTCTTCTGGTTTCTTCATGTTTTCTGCTAACTCTCCATCATCTGCTGTCCATTTGTCCTTTCTTCTCTCTTCTAGTTTTTTTTTCCATTCTCTCTCTCTACATCCGCTTTAACATACTAATCTTTCTCCTTTTGCTCTTTCCTCATTCCTATTTCATCCACTCAAATTTTACCCCTCCATCCTCAATCCCCACTTACTCTCCCAATACCCGGCCAATTGTAGATTTTTTATCCCTCCCACACAAAATATTTTTCCCCTCTCCATTTTACTCTCCCAGCCACATCCCATTCTAATCCTCCCCCAACATCAGCTCCCTTCTAGTTCCAACCTCACCCAGCATCCATTCCCTTCTAGTCCCTGCATCAGCCCATTTCCAGTCCTAGCCCCCCATCAGCCCATTTCCAGTCCTAGCAACCCCCCAACCCAATACCAGTCCTAGCCACCCCCCATCAACCCACTTCCAGTCCTAAACCCCCATCATCCCATTTTTAGTTTAAGCCCCCCCTATAACCCATTACCAGTCCTAACCCCCATCACCCCATTTCCAGACAGCCCCCATCAGCCCAAAGCCCATTACCAGTCCTAACCCCCCATAGCCCATTACCAGTCCTAACCCCTCATCACCCCATTTCCAGACAGCCCCCATCAGCCCACAGCCCATTACCAGTCCTCACCCTCCCTAGCCCATTAGCAGTCCTAACCCCCCCTAGCCCTTTAGCAGTCCTAACCCCCCCATAGCCCATTAGCAGTCCTAACCCCCCCCATAGCCCATTAGCAGTCCTAACCCCCCCTAGCCCTTTAGCAGTCCTAACCCCCCATAGCCCATTAGCAGTCCTAACCCCCCTAGCCCTTTAGCAGTCCTAACCCCCCCATAGCCCATTAGCAGTCCTAACCCCCCCCTAGCACATTAGCAGTCCTAACCCCCCCCTAGCCCTTTAGCAGTCCTAACCCCCCATAGCCCATTAGCAGTCCTAACCCCCCCATAGCCCATTAGCAGTCCTAACCCCCCCCCCCATAGCCCATTACCAGTCCTAACCCCCATCACCCCATTTCCAGACAGCCCCCATCAGCCCACAGCCCATTAGCAGTCCTACCCCCCGCCCATTAGCAGTCCTACTCCCCCCGCCGCCCGCCCGCCCATTAGCAGTCCTAACCCCCCCTCCTAGCCCATTAGCAGTCCTAACCCCCCCTAGCCCATTAGCAGTCCTAACCCCCCTAGCCCATTAGCAGTCCTAACCCCCCCCCCAGCCCATTAGCAGTCCTAACCCCCCCTAGCCCATTAACAGTCCTAACCCCCCCCAGCCCATTAGAAGTCCTAACCCCCCCCAGCCCATTAGAAGTCCTAACCCCCCCTAGCCCATTAGAAGTCCTAACCCCTCCCCCCCCCTGGCAAATTTTTAAAAAAAAAAAGCTGGCTCTGGCTGCTGCCGCTGCCGCGGCAGAATGCAATGTCCCGCGGGGCCCCCTCCGCCCGCTAAGCCCCTCTGCAAGGGCTTTCAGATTCGCGAGGGAGAGCGTCTCCCTCGCGTCTCTGTTAAGCCCACAGGGGCTAATGGGAAATTTCCCATCAGTCCCTCGCGTCTAAAGGGGCTGATGGGAAATTTCCCATTAGCCCCTGCGGGCTTAACAGAGACGCGAGGGAGACGCTCTCCCTCGCGAATCTGAAAGCCCTTGCAGAGGGGCTTAGCGGGCGGAGGGGGCCCCGCGGGACACTGCATTCTGCCCTTGCCGCGTCCGCGGCAGCAGTCAGAGCCAGCTTTTTCTTTTTTGCGGACCTTCCCGCGTGCCAGCTGCAAGGCCTTCGCGTGCCACAGCTGGCACGCGTGCCATAGGTTCGCCATCGCTGCTATAGACCATAGAAAACAAGCTAAGAGAAGACAAGAAAACAGAAGCCTCAGATTGGAACCAGCATGATCAGAGAATAAAATGGTCATAAAACAAAGGTAAAAAAAATAATTGTATTTTCAATTTAATTGGACTTTGTACTACCTTTATATTTTACACAGTATGGGGAACTGCATCTCTTATTTATCTGATATTGCACTGCATGAAGAGTCTGTCTTCTTGGGGTTTCAGTTTAATTTTTGTCTATATATTTCTCTTTTTGTTTTGTGCTCATTTATTGACGAAGACCTGTCGGTATTGTGTGTGTGTGTGTACAACCAATGCTGCGTGTTCTGTCAGTATATAATTTCTTTTTAAGAATGTGTAGAAATCTTGCTCGTTCAGTTTGCACATTGCCCTCTCTGCAATTTTTTGGGGGGGCAGGGAGTGGAGCAAGGGTGGGATGGGGTGGGCCAGGGGGCGGGGCAGGGGCGGTGTTGGGGTGGGCATGGGCGGAGCATGATTAGCCACAGGTGGCGGTTTTTTCTCCTTCAAAACGTGGGCAACCCTATATGTGAGATACTATGGAGGAGATTTGTGTTTGGTTTAGAAATGCAGAACAGATGTGTTGTCCTGAGACACTATGCAATTATGTCTTCACAGCAGCTGTTTAAAGGTGCAGGGCATGGTTTTTGCAGATGTATGTTATTTGTGACTGCAAGCAGGAGTGCATGTGTGTGTGGGTGGGTGGGTGGTATGGGGGTGCAGGGGAGGCCCTGCTGCGCTGATCTGCAACCTTGGGTGGACATGTATGCCTGGCCAGTATCTGGACTGTGGGCCTGACCACAGCATCACCAGGAACCGGTGTGAATGGACAGTATATTCTGAAATGCTGCTCTGCAGCAACATAGCAGGGCATGTCCCTGTCAATGGTGGGGGCCCCTTGGAGTGGGGACATGCTGCAGTAAAAACAGCACTAATACATATCTGACTGCACCATGTTATTTGTGACTGTGATTACTAAAGTGTTCTTCAAGTGCCATGTTTGTTTTGCTGCAGGGTCTGTCTGGACGAACATCTCACATTCCACTTACTTATACAATAGCTTTGGTGCCAGTACATAACCTTGTAGTTTTATGAGCATGCAACAGACCAGTATATATAGTATGGTGTGTATTACCATATCTGTTTCATGCATGGAGGATTGGAGGAGTGGCCTAGTGGTTGGGGCATGGTACTTCAGGCCAGAAGATCAGGGGTTCAAATCCCACTAGAGGACAGCAACCTTGGGCCGGAAGGACTGGGGTTTCTAGTCCCACAGGTGCTCTTTGTGGTCTTGGGCAAGCCACTTAACCCTCCATAGCCCATGTTTCCTGTAAAAAATAGTTATCTCCAAGTTATAATGCCCTGTTCAATGTAATTTCAGTTTGTTCAATGTAAACTGCACTGATGCAGAATAGCGCGGTATATAAGAGAATGTAAATAAATAAATATTAATGTGGTGTTTGCATGAGCAAACTATTGTCAGTGTGAGCATCACATCTACCTGTACATTTTGCCAATGGGGGCATGGCCACACAGAGACGAGAAGCATCTAAGATGTCTATTTTGTCAGAATACAGTGGGCACGGGGATGTAGGCCATGCCGGGAATGTATATCTCCCTGATTCCAGAACCATGGGTGCATCTATACCTACAGTTTCGGAATCAGGTTTATTACTGCCCGTTTTCAGTTTAGATATTTCCGATGGTCTGATGTGGCTGTTATAGAATCCCCCTCCACACAAATAAGTTCCCTATTCATGAATTTTCAGTAGCACTATCCGGATATAATGCCACTGAAAATTCTTATAGGATACTCTTGGACTATATGGATGGTGCTGGTGCAGAGCGTGGAAGTTTGGTCCAGCTCTGTGGATACTTGGTGATATTACTACTACTTCTACTATTGATCATGTGTATAGTGTTACAAGGCATATACAGCGCTATACAGGCACATATAAAAAATGGCCTCTGCTCATCAGATCTTATAGTCTAGTTAAGAAAAACAACACAACAACTGAGGAGAAGAATATATCTAGGGGTATTGTAAGGAAACACTAAGTGGATCAGGATCCAAAAACAGCCTCAAAGACAAGAGTTTTTAGCCTGGATTTGAAAAAGGACCAGAGATGAAGACTGATGAACAGATTCAAGTAGTTTGTTCCAGGCATAAGGAGCAGCAAGGTAAAAGGATCGAAGTCTGGAATTGACAGTGGAAGAGAAGGACACAAACAGAAGTGATCCGCCAGAAGAGCGGAGTTCTCATTATCCACACAGCTGTGCAGATTAATTTAGGACAGCAAAAAGGCGTCCCTAGCTTAAACTGCATTGCTCTGCAGATAATGGCTGAATGTTACTGCAATTCATAGAGTTGGTGGTAGATACCACTCCCCATGTATATTCAGTGCTGCTTACCATCAGGACTTCGGCACTAAATATACATAGAGGGCCGAATAATTAGCCCATGGTGGTCAGCACTTGTTAAAGTTCCTGTCCACGGCAGGCAAAAATGAAACTGGATATTCAGCACCAAACACAGCGTATCCACTGGCGCTGAAAATTCAATTTCACTGCCAACCTCATTTACTGTCCAGTCAGTGGAAATATTCAGCTGCTAACCAGTTAGCAAAACCATGTAAAGTTAGGACAACCATTAATCTGTTCTATCTGGTTAGTGGGGTTAATGGAGTGGAGGAGTAGTCTAGTGGTTAGAGCACTTGCTTGGTAACCAAGAGATCCGGTTTGATTCCCACTGGCACTCCTTGTGGCCTTGGGCAAGCCACTTAACCCTCCATTGCTTTGAAAGAATGATCCAATCACATTGCCAAGAAAACCCAGGAGCAGCTGGGTTGCCAAGAGTCAGCGCTGACTTAAAGGCACACATTGCGTCCAGTGAGGTTAAAATTGATGCTGACCACCCCAATTGTTGCCAGGACCACCCCAATCCTACCCATGGATGTCAGCAGCACCATTCAGATTGTGCCAAAGCCGTCTATGGAATATCAGACTCAGTAGGGCTTCTGTGATTAGCACGTCTTTCTAAACACACAAACCCTTTTGAATATCAGGCCAAAAATATTTAAATGCTGTGACTGGGATTTAGCGAAACTACAGACCGTGGTGTTTGCATATTGCTCCAAATACGATGAATTGCTTACTAGATTTACCAGCAAGCAGTTAAGTTGCATGTGCAATGGGATCCAGGTAGAAGACTCATTTGCCATAGCTGACTGCAGATTGGCACATGTAAAATGTGTATGCCGCATTGCTAAAGTCTGCCCTGCGACAAGGGCAGTATGTCTTTATTGATTCTAATAGCACCTGCCTGATTGAGTTTAAACACAAGTGAAAAAGTATGAAACTTATTAACCCAAACACTCACTACCAATCTCTGCATGAAATATATTATGCACCGTAATATCCCAGCCATTTCTACATTCGGAATTCAGATGTGCAAGATTTGGATTTCAAATTGCTCACTTTGAATGCACTAAGAATACTATTAGCATAATCAGGACCCGGAATAAACACTGGCTAAATGTATTCATATTTTTAACATGATTACTATTAAATATGTCCGTTGTTCACAATATTGTTCAAGGTATATATATATGTTGGCAGAAATGATGTCCTGTTACGCTACAGAAGATAAACATGCATTATTTAAGATATGTTCCTTGTTAACTATTCTGCGTGCTTGCACAGTGAATGACCGTCTCTGTTTGCTTATTTCAGATACGCTTCCCATTACTTGTAAATTAAATGGCGTTTAAGAACGATGATTTTTTTCCCCTAGCATAACAAAACTGGTTTGTAATCCTTGCAACATCCTTCACAGCAACCCTTACAGAAAGTACTTTAAAAAACGTGTAATTATTTTCAGGCGTCTGATTCTAGCGTTCATTTTCACTTTTGTTTCGAGCTGAGCTGGTAACATGTATCTGATTAAAACTGCTGTATGAGCTGTTTCCCAGTGTGCATCACACACCCTGAAAAGACAGAAAGCTCATCTGAAACAAACATGAAAACCTGAGAAAGTTTCATTCTGCATTTCCAAAGCTCATCACCATCCCTCTAACATGCACAGTAAAATTGTATATACCTTATTTACTCAAGATGTAACTAAGAAATCCTATCCCCTGTATATATGTTATTTACAAATATGTACAAAGTTTCCCAAAGTTAAATTCCCAGTTGACTACTCCTGTTATATGTAAACTTATCACAATTTGTTGATTGTAATGAGTATTTCTGTTTAATGTAAACCGCGCTGATGAAAAAGAGTGCGGTATAAAAGAACAATAAATAAATAAATAAATAAAATCTCCTTGTCAGTATCCTACGTATCTGTTGTGGCCGGGTTTCTGAGAGCGGCCTCTGAGCCTTTCTTGCAAATCCAATTGCTGTGATTTTTAATTCCTTTTTCTGCATTCTCACTGATTTCACACTCCGTTTAATGGACCTTTCATATTGATTGTTTGGTCAGTTTTGCGATTTGCTAAATTAGTATGGACCTTTAGTGACCGCTCAAGCTGTTTCTAATGATGCCTGCATATTGCATAGGATGAGTTTTCTTCCATGTTGGTTAAGAATAACGACCTGCCATTGGACTGTACATTTGTCTAAATAACATCATAATATGCAAATATATATTTTCATTACTGATGCAAAGCAGAGAAGCACTACAGTAGACCAAACACTAACATTTTGTTTCCAAGTGCTTGAAGGCATAAAATAAATGAGGCATAGCTATTGATTGTCTTTGGCCTACATTATCTACACAGGAACTATTAAGGCAGCTTTTCCATCTTCCTTTCATGCCTCATTTTCTCACACTACCTAATGAAGACTTTCACTTTAAGCATAATGTGCTGCTCTCCCGAAAGCATATTTTATGACCCTAAAATGCTTTACTTGTATATTAAGGGCATTTTACTGCTGCCTTTATTGTCTTGTTGTACTGTATAGAATAATGAAACTCTGTCAAACTGAACTGAATTTATTTGTTCCTTTAATTAATCTTCTCTTTGAAGGTTCACTATGTCCAGTATTGCCATGTTTTTTTGTTGTTTTTTTTTAAATGATGTGAACTGTTTAGATTTATCACCTCACTGGCAGAGGTTTGGGCAACCTCCTCCCCCTTCCAATTTGTATTTCATTTCATTTTGTTTCCCTTTTGTTCTGTTAACTTTTGTCATTTATTTCATGTTATCTTCTGCATATATTCAGTTTTGCTTACAGAAAGAGTCCCTTTTACTAATGCTTAGTGTGTACTATCTGCCACATGCAAATGGGCCATGCAGCAGATAGCACTTGCTAAGGATTAAGAAAAGAGACCCACATTAATGTTATATATACATAAATTCATTTTTACATTCATAAAGTTGACTTGCAAATGCACATCCCTGAAGACAGTAAAGTTAGTGAAAAAAGCTAGTCATGAAGGCTTAGGGGCAGCATTAACAACATCATTGTCTGGTGGAATATAAACCTTGGATCTCCAGGAACAAATAGGAATGTAGTCTTCACATATGGGTATCGTCGGTACTGACGGAGCCTGTGCAGGAACCCTCCCCAACGTCCAATTAGAAAGCTTTTGGGAGCATCCCACAGTGCCTGAGTGCTGCCTTCCCGCCTTTCCCAACTGCCTCTCTCCAGTTCTTCGTTTTCTGTGGAGCCAGCAGGTCGTTTTCCTGTCACTGCAGAAATTATCTCGTATTTTTCATTCTTTTTCTGGTAGCATCTGCCTTCCTCAACACTATACCGGTACCTCTGGTTCTTTCTTTCTTTCTTAAAAAAAAAAAATTCTAATCTTTTTTCTGGATTTTCCACCCCTTTTTTCCTCTAGGGCGCCACACGCCATTTTGGACACTAGGCCCACATTTTTCCTCAACATGGAAAAACCCGCTTCGGGTTTCAAAAAGTGTTCAAAGTGTGGCGGTACCATCTCCGTCACCAACACTCACGAGTGGTGCCTTAAATGTTTAGGTCCTGACCACTCCATCTCGGAGTGTGTTGCCTGTGGGATGATGTAGAAGAGGGGTCGGCAGAACCGAGCTGCTAAGCTTAGCACCCTTTTTCCCTCTGATGCAGCATCCGTGGCATCGACGTCTTCCAGGGCTTCGTCTTCCTCCCATAGATCTCAGGTAACCAAACATAAATCTGGCCGGTCCTCAAAGGGTAGATCTCCTTCCAAGTATTGAGATGCCTCTGGCGTTGCCCTTGAGAAACTTGTACTGGCAAAATTGCCCCAGCAGGAGGCTTCGGCTTCCAAAGCACTATCGGAGCTTCAGGATGTTCTCGAGGCCCCAACCTCGGCAGAACTACTGGTGCCATGCTCTGGGGTATCGGCCGCTTCGTCCGGTACCGACACCCAGGCATCGGCAGCGTCAATTGACCAGAGATTCCTGGCAATTGAGTGCAGTCTGGCGGCTCTCCTTGCGGCATTGGTGCCTTCGGGACCGCTTCAGACAATTCAACCAGTATCGACACCGGTTCCAGTACCGATATCGGTACCGGTACCGACAGCATCGACATCGGCAACTCTGTTACCGACACCGAGTCATGCTGTTCCCTCCAGTATCGACAAGCCGATACTGGACCCCTCCGGTACCGACTTTGATCGGTACCGGTATCGTGCTTTACAGGAGCACCCGGACAGAAGATATTTTGAATCCTGCAATGACTCTGAGAATTCTGACAGCTCTGTCGATGCTGGAGTACTTCTCTCTGAGGAGCCTTCTTCTCCTAAACATAGGATGTCTCCTCCAGAGGATATATCCTTTCAGGATTTCATCAGGGAGGTGGCTAGAGGTCTTTCCATCACAGTGACTCCTGAAACAGAGCCCAGGACAAAGGAGTTGGAGATTTTACAATATCCTAAAGCTCCCAAGGAAGTGGCTACTTTGCCTATTCATGAGATCTTGCATGATCTCATGTTAAGAATGTGGGAAACACCTCTTACCACCTCTCCTCATTCCCGTAGGCTAGATACCATGTATCGAGTGCCTCCTTGTCCTGGATTTCAAAAAACTCAGTTGCCACAACACTCCATAGTGGTGGAGTCAGCTATGAGAAAGATCAAGAGTGCAAAAAGACATGCATCTAATCCTCCAGGACGTGAATGTAGGACTCTTGATGCCTTTGGGCGTCGTACATTCCAGGCCTCTATGCTTTCTGCCAGGATTAGTTGAGAATGTATTAGTTATATATGGGAATGTTCCTTAAGGAGGTCACAGGAGATCTAGAGCTTATGAGCCCTCTCCTTCCTGATGATAAAAGGCAGGATTACCTTACACTTGTCAAACATGCCCAGGATGTTTCCAAGTTTGTTAATCGTACAGCTTTTGACTGCTTTGAGTGCATCAGCAGAACCTCTGCCATTGCCATAGGGGCTCGCAGGATTGCCTGGCTCCAGGCATCTGATTTAGAGCTCTGGGTACAGGACAAGCTGGGCAATATCCCCTGTACTGGCGAAAATCTCTTTGGCAAAAATTGGCAAGAGAAAGCTAATGAGCTGGATGCTGATAATACCACTCTGGATAGATTATCCAAAGCTACAGCTGATCCTGCAAGGAGGAAATCCTACAAGAAACCATTCTTCTCTAAAAAGAAGAGGTTTTACCCCTCCTATACCCAGCAGGTGCATTCTGCAGATCAATCCACCCGAAAGGGACAGCAGCCCCCAAAGCTAAGGAAATCAAAGACTGTTAAGCCTCAACCGGCCCAACAGTCCCAGCCTCCACAGGGGCTTTGACTCCTATCTAGAGAACTTGGCCTTCCTGCCCCTGAATGGGCCAGAGCCTTCCACCATCCCAGGAAGGTTATGTCATTTTGCCCCCAGATGGGGGCAGATAACAGCAGAGCAATGGACTCTTTCCATCGTAAGGGAGGGGTACAAGCTTCATTTCTTCAACATGACCCCTCCTAAAGTGGTAAGACAGTTCAATTCTCAAGCATCTTTCAAAGCTCAGTTGAGTCTAGAGGCCAATTTACTTCTTGCCCAGGGGGCAATAGAACACGTACCCATTTTCCAACAGGGTGCAGGGTTTTACTCCCCTTATTTCCTTATTCCAAAGAAAACAGGGGGACACAGACACATTTTAGACCTCAGAGAACTGAACAAATTCCTGTTCAAAGAGAAATTCAAGATGATTTCTCTGGGAACTCTGCTGCCATACCTTCAGAGTCAGGATTGGCTTTGTTCTCTAGATCTCAAGGATGCATACACTCATGTTCTCATCCATCCAACTCACAGAAAGTTCCTTTGTTTTCTTTTTCAAGGAAAGCACTACCAATACAGGGTGCTTCCTTTTGGCCTGGCCTCTGCACCAAGGGTGTTCACGAAATGCATGGCTGTAGTGGCAGCATTTCTCCGCACTCTAGGAATATTTGTCTTCCCCTATTTAGACGACTGGCTCATTCGAGCCCCATCAGAGTCAAAGGCCAGAATTTCCCTAGCTTGCACAATGCGTATCCTCCAGTATTTGGGTCTGGTCATAAACATCCCAAAATCCAGCCTAACTCCTACTCAATCTCTAGAGTTTATAAGAGCTCTGCTGGATACCAGAAAAGTAAGGGCCTATCTTCCACAGGCTCGCTGCCTTCGCATTGTGCAGCTAGCCTCCCAGGCAGTGTTAAAAACTCATCTCACTACTCGGGAAATGTTACAACTACTAGGCCACATGGCATCTACCGTGCACGTAGTTCCCTATGCTCGCTTCCATATGAGAGCAGCCCAATGGACTCTATCCACTCAGTGGACTCAAGCAGCAGGCTGCCTATCAGACAAAATAGCAAACACAAGTAGCCTTATTTTGTCCCTACAATGGTGGCAGTCAACCAAAAACTTGTTGGTGGGGGCCCCTTTCCAGCAACCCCTACCCCAGGTCACTTTAACAACAGACGCTCACAGGTGGGTTGGGGAGCTCATCTGCAAGATCTCTCTACCCAAGGCACCTGGTCTCCACAGGAGACCTACTTATAGTCTCCTAGAACTCAGAGCAATCTTCCTTGCTCTTCGAGTGTTCCATACCCAGCTCAGCTACAAGACAGTCCTAATTCAGACGGTCAATCAAGTAGCTATGTTCTATCTGAACAAGCAGGGGGGAACAGGCTCTCTGTCGCTTTGCAACGAAGCTTTGCGACTATGGGCCCTCGCCAGAGAGCATCAGATTCATCTCCTTGCGGTGTATCTGCCAGGCATTCAAAACTCTTGGGCAGACAGACTCAGTTGAGTTCTGCTTATTTTATTTATTTATTTATTTATTTGCTTTTCTTATATACCGCGCTATTAAGATCAGTGCGGTTTACATTACAACTGAACAATGCAACAATGTTTTTTTTTACATAACACAATGTGCTTACATAGAACAGGGGTACAGTCATAACGGGAGAATAACGGGGGAAACTATTTATAAGATATATACATATAAAATTTACATAGAGTTATATACAACTGATGATTGGTTATAGCTAGATCAGATGGGGGGCAGGATACAGCCATAGGAAGAGGGCGGCTAACCGTTTTCATGTTGGGTTAGTGCGTTGGGATGATTAGAATAGGGGGTGGATGCCTGCAACTTGTGTTTTTCAGGACTGCTTCCACATGAATGGTCTCTCCATGCAGACCAGGTAGAGAAAATTTTTCAAATTTGGGGAACTCCAGACATAGACCTCTTTGCAAGTCCGTTGAATGCCAGACTTCCCCGGTTCTCTTCCAGAATTCCGGCTCAGGGATCTCAGGCCAGGGATGCTTTCCTCCTCCATTGGGGTCAGGACTTCCTATATGCCTTTCCACACATTTCCCTAATTCCCAAGATCCTATTCAAGCTTTAGAGAGACAAGGGCCGCATGATTCTCATAGCTCCACATTGGCCTCGGCAGGTGTGGTACGCTCTGCTTCTACATCTCTCTTAAGCCCCATCTCTGGAGTTAGGATCTGCTCCAGATCTCCTGTCTCAGGAGGACGGGATGTTGTGGCATCCCAATCCCCACTCCATGCATCTCAGGGCCTGGTTGCTGAGAGCCTAGACCTTCATGGTCTTAACCTTTCTCCACAAGTAAGGGATGTCCTTTGTGCTTCCAGGAAACCTTCCACAAGACATTATTATGCTTTCAAGTGGAAAATGTTTTCCATATGGTGTTCACAGAAGGGTCTTCACCCCTCTGCGATACCTCTGGAATCATTACTGGAATACCTCCTTCATTTATCTAATGCAGGACTTAAGACTAACTCAGTAAGAGTCCATTTAAGTGCTATTTCAGCTTCTTTAAAGCCTCTAAATGGTCAGCCTATTTCCTCTCATAGCAAGATTTATGAGGGGCCTTCTTCTAACTAAGCCTGCCATTAGGCCACCTCCAGTGGCATGGGACCTGAATTTGGTTATGGGGCAGCTCATGAAGCCGCCCTTTGAACCTTTAGCTACTACATCCTTGAAATTCCTTTCCTGGAAAGTTATCTTTCTCATTGCAAACACATCAGCACGTCGCATCAGTGAATTGCAAGCATTAGTTGCTGATCCTCCTTACACGAGGTTCCATCATGATAAGGTCTCATCCACACTTTATGCCAAAGGTGGTCTCACCTTTTCATTTAAACCATGTGGTTTACCTGCCTTTTTTTTTCCAAGGCCTCATGCTTCAAATGCAGAAAGGAATCTTCATACTTTGGACTGTAAAAGAGCGCTTGCTTTTTACTTACAAAGGACACAGCAACATATAAAGTCTTCCTAGCTCTTTGTTGCTTTTGATCCTTCTCATTTGGGACTTCCAGTCTCCAAGAGGACATTATCCAACTGGATTGCACAGTGTATTTCTTTTGCCTATCAGAGTAAGAACCTCTCTCTGGAAGGCCATGTCACAGCTCACAATGTGAGAGCCATGGCAGCCTCAATGGCTCATTTACACTCTGTGTCTATTGACGACATCTGTTGAGCAGCTACTTGGGCCTAGGTTCATACCTTCACAGCCCATTACTGCTTAGACAAGGACTCCCGCCGGGATGCCTTGTTTGGTTAGGCTGTTCTATAGCACCTGTTCCATACTTAATCAACTCCTACCCACCTTTCCCGGTAGGATGCCAGAGATCCATGTGGGGAAGTGGAGCCCTTTTCACAGGGGCACACAACTTCTGGGGTCTCTCCCTGGCATCTGTAGCTAGGGAGTCCCCATATGTGAAGACTACATTCCTGCTTGTTCCTGGAGATAGCATAGTTACTCACCTGTAACAGATGATCTCCGGGAACAGCAGGGATTTAGTCTTCACAACCCACCCACCCTAGGAGTTGTATCTCTCTTCTCTTTTCTTTCCCTCTCTCTCTCTCTTTGTCTCAGCTTTAAAACTCAACTGGAGAGAGGCAGTTGGGAAAGGCGGGAAGGCAGCACGCAGGTGCTGTGGGATGCTTCCAAAAGCTTTCTAATTGGACGCTGGGGAGCGTTCCCGCGCAGGCTCCGTCGGTACCGACGATACCCATATGTGAAGACTAAATTCCTGCTGTTCCCGGATATCACCTGTTACAGGTAAGTAACTATGCTTTACTGTATTATTCAAATTCCATTATGCAATCCACTGTCCTTAATCAACGCAGCTGACATCTAGAATGTTCCATATAGAGTCATGCAAACAGTTGACACAAGTCTGTTTTCCATCACATTGTAATCTTCCCTTAATCTTTGTCCTTCATTTTATAACAGGAAGTCCTTTGGAGAAGTCCAAGATAGTGTATATTTTAAGCCTGATTTATAAAAACAACATACGCGCCTGTTTATCTTTGTAAAATAGACTCACAGATCCAGTCCCAACAGATACTAATGCAAAACTGACCTTTTCTCTGAAGAAGGCACCAATGTGTGTGTGTGTGTTCTATGCGTGTGTTTGTGTATTTTATAAAATGTGCACATACATTGCAAAGCCACCTATACTGCACCCAAATTACATCCTTGGGAATTTCTACATGCAGATCCCATGAAAAGTAAGGGAGTGCTTTCCATGTGCGTAATTTTTATGCACCATAGGCATGCAAAATGAGCTTTACACAGGGAAAAAGCTATATAAAACGACCCTAGAAGTTTGTGCACATTCTTTTTTCTTCATTTCTCACTCTGCTCCTGTGTGGTGTTGTGTGATGTCAAAGCAATGCACATAATCTATTTTTAATCATAGGAATAGAGCTAGTTGGTATATATGATGGTAACCTCTAAGCACTTCATTTCAGTTATCGAGGATAATGTATTTTTGATTGATGTTTGAAGGAGCATGTGACTCCTTTTCTTGGATCAGAAGAGAAGAGCAACAAAAATGGTAAAGGGGATGGAAGAATATTCCTATAGAGAAAAACTTAAAAGGTTAGGGTTCTTCAACTTGAAAAAAAGACGACTGAGGGGGGGGGGGGGATATGATAGAGGTCTATAAACTAATGAATGAAGTGGAACGGGTAAACAGTTGTTTACTCCTTCAAAAAGAAGAAAGACTAGGTGTATGTTTACTAAATGGCAGTAGCCGATTCCGTGCGATATGGAGCCGCGGTTCCGGTATTGCACGGAGTCTGCTACCACCGTTTAGTAAACATACCCCTAAGAGATATGCAATGAAGCTAGAATGTAGCACATTTAAGACTAGTCAGAGAAAATATTTATTCACTCAGGGCGTAATCAAACTCTGGAATTTGTTACCAGAGGATGTAGTAAAAGCTGTTAGTGTAGTTGGATTTAATAGAGATTTGGACAAGTTCCTGGAGGAAAAGTCCATAGACTATTATTAAAAAGGACAGGGGGCAAGCAGCATGGAATCTGTATACCTTTTGGGGAACCTGACAGGTACTTGTGACCTGGATTGGCCACTGTTGAAAATAGGATACCGAGCTTGATGTACCCACATTTCCTGTCCTACTAAAATGGCATATTTCATTTTATTCCAAAATATTGTAATTATTAAGATGTCCTCCTTTGACTTCCAAAATTTTTGAACAACATAATTATACCTTCTGCTTTCCTTTGTCCCATCTTCACAAGTGCACAGTAGAAAGAAAATAATTCAGATTAGTAATGTTCATAAAATTATACATCTGATGAAAAGGAACACTGATGTTTTGGGTCATTTATTATCTGAAAGGGCATAAAGCCTTTTTTTACAAATTAATTGTTGTCCTTATGACATCCCCTTAGTTCTGCAATAAGTTGTATTAGAAATTCCATTGCACAGAAGCAAACATAAGGAATGGTCAGTCCATGCCAAACTTTGTAATACTTAATATATGGCCCGCTAGGCATCAAAAACGCCATTTTGAACTGTGGTGCTGATGAGGGGAAGGCATCTAGGGATAGCTTCTACCCCTCACTAGCCACCAGAGAAACCCTGGTAAAAATCATAGGGGTTTTGGAATGGAGACGGGTTTATGGCAGATGTAAGAGAGGTTTGTTGTGGGGTGGAGTACTATTTAGGCAGATGGGGGGGAGGTTACTAAAGTGCCAATTAGGGGAAAGGGGAATGATCTTTTCAGCTGAATTGGCCCCTTATTGCATTGCAATGCACTTAATGTGTAGTAAATGTGTGCACTGTACGGTAGCTTTGTGGGCAGATGTGGAACATGCCTCCAATAGTTCTTGCAGAAGCAGGTACCGCACATTTAGTTTTTCAGCTAACAAGCAGTTACTGCAAAACTTCACCACACTTTGGTAAAAAAAGTCTCTTAGGCAGGGCCGGATTTAGCTATACGCCATGTACGCCATGGCGTAGGGCCCACAGCTGCAAAGGGCCCACAAAAATTGAAGTAGTTAGGCTTTTTTTTTTAATAAAATAAAAAAAAACCTGCTGGCTGCCGCCGCGGGGCCCCCTCTGCTGCCGCGGCAGCATGGACTGACCCGCGGGGGCCCCCTCTGTAAGCTCGGTCCCTCCCTCCGTGCCTCCGTGTCTCCCTCCGTGCAGGCTGTTAGAGACGCGAAGGCAGACTGTCTCCTTCTGCCTTCCCGTCTCTGTTAAGCCCGCAGGGCTGATGGGAAATTTCCCATCAGCCCCTGCGGGCTTAACAGAGACGTGAAGGAGACAGTCTGCCTTCGCGTCTCTAACAGCCTGCACGGAGGGAGACACGGAGGCACGGAGGGAGGGGCCGAGCTTACAGAGGGGGCCCCCGCGGGTCAGTCCATGCTGCAGCGGCAGCAGAGGGGGCCCATCGGCGGCAGCCAGCAGGTTTTTTTTTAAAAATAAATTTTACTTTAGGCCGGGGGAGGGGGAGGGGGAGGGGGTAGGACTGGTAATTGGGGGGGCTGGGACTGGGGCTGGAAATGGGTTGGGACTGCGCCTGGAACTGGGCTGGGACTGGGACTGGACCTGGGTTGGGGGGATTAAGGCTGGAGGTGGGCTGATGAGGAGGACTGGTAATGGGCTTGTTGGGGGGGTTAGAACTGGTAATGGGCTTTGGGGGGGTTAAGACTGGTAATGGGCTGTGGGCTGATGGGGGCTGTCTGGTAATGGGCTATGGGGGCTCTAGGAATGGAAACGGTCTGGGGGGTAAACACTGAAGGTGGGCTGATGGGGTTAGGACTGGTAATGGGCTGTTGGGGGGGGGTTTAGAACTGGAAATGGGTTGTGGGGGTTTAGACTGGTAATGGGCTGTGGGCTGATGGGGGCTGTCTGGTAATGGGCTATGGGGGGGCTAGGACTGGAAATGGGCTGGGGGGGGGTTAAGACTGGAGGTGGGCTGATGGGGTTAGGACTGGTAATGGGCTGTTGGGGGGGGTTTAGAACTGGTAATGGGTTTTGGGGGGTTTAGACTGGTAATGGGCTGTGGGCTGATGGGGGCTGTCTGGTAATGGGCTATGGGGGGGCTAGGACTGGAAATGGGCTGGGGGTTAAGACTGGAGGTGGGCTGATGGGGTTAGGACTGATACTGGGCTGTTGGGGGGGGTTTAGAACTGGTAATGGGGTTTGGGGGGGGTTAAGTGGGGTATTGGGCTGTGGGGTGATGGGGCTGTCTGGTAATGGGCTATGGGGGGGGGGTTAGGACTGGAAATGGGCTGGGGGGGTTAAGACTGGAGGTGGGCTGATGGGGTTAGGACTGGTAATGGGCTGTGGGCTGATGGGCTAATGGGGGGGTTAGGACTGGCAATGGGCTATGGGGTGCTGACTGGAAATGGGTTGATGGGTTTAGGACTGGAAGTGGGCTGATGGGGGGTTAGGACTGGTAATGGGATATAGGGGGGTCTTAAACAGAAAATGGGGTGATGTGGGGTTAGGACTGGTATTGGGTTGGGGGGTTGCTAGGACTGGAAATGGGCTGATGGGTGGCTAGGACTGGAAATGGGCTGATGCAGGGACTAGAAGGGAATGGATGCTGGGTGAGGCTGGAACTAGAAGGGAGCTGATGTTGGGGGAGGATTAGAATGGGATGGGGCTGGAAGAGTAAAATGGAGAAGGGAAAAATATTTTGTGTGGGAGGGATAAAAAAATCTACAATTGGCCGGGTATTGGGAGAGTAAGTGGGGATTGAGGATGGAGGGGTAAAATTTGACTGGATGAAATAGGAATGAGGAAAGAGCAAAAGGAGAAAGATTAGTATGTTAAAGCAGATGTAGAGAGAGAATGGAAAAAAACTAGAAGAGAGAAGAAAGGACAAATGGACAGCAGACGATGGAGAGTTAGCAGAAGACATGAAGAAACCAGAAGAAAGTGGCTGGAGCAATTGCAGCTGAAAAAAATGCACAAAAGGTAGAAAAATATCTCTTTATTTTGAATTTATTAATTGGAATATGTCAGCTCTGGTAAATGTGCATCATTAACGTCTGCGCTTTGTTTAGTACAAGAGCAAATTAATGTATAGTTTTATTTCTACAGTGTTGTACATTCCAAGTTTGGCTTTTGGGATTCCCAGTTTAATTATTGTCTTCCTGTTTCTAAAATGTGATTACTTGTTTGGTGATGGTCTATGTTCTGCATGTGTAACTGAGCTGAGGTGTTCTGTTTATATAATTCCTATTTGACATTGCCACTTGTTCTCTTTCCCCAGTAGGTCATGTATTGTTGTTCTCTGAAATGTATTGGTTTAATATTTGCAGTGTTGCCTTTTGATTGGTAGAGTATGGTGCTTTGTGAGTCCTGGTAGTGCTGTTAGGATACGGCGGGTTTGCTATGGGTTCTAAATGGGCAGTGTTTGTAGTAGTTCCTAATGTGTCTGGCAGTTGGCACTGGATTATAGTAATGTAGAAATCTTTTAGTCTTTCTTTATCCATACACTCATTAAGAGGCACGTTTACTAAAAGTTAGTATATGGTAACATTATGCAAATATTTATGCAAATGAGGCCCCTTATGCAAATGAGGCCCACACCCCCCTTGGGCCGCCCCTGCTGGGGCCCACAATTTTTGTTGGCATAGGGCCTCACTCAAGGTAAATCCGGCCCTGCTCTTAGGGGCTTGTTTACAAAGCCGCGGTAGTGGTTCGCGATCGCGATCGCAGCCGCGGCCCCATTGAAATCAATGGGGCCGCGGCTCCGATTACGATCGCAAACCGCTACCGCGGCTTTGTAAACAAGCCCCTTAGAGTCACTGTTAACATTATGTTGAACTTTTCTCAGGAGATACTGTAGGTGCCCAACTGAACAGTGATCACTAGACAGTGTGGTTTGATGTAATTGTCAAGGAGGTATTATAAAGGTTTTTCCATGTGTAAAGGCTGTTCTGTACAAGAAAAAAGGCCTTTTATAAAGATACCCCTTGGTATATACATGCCTAAGTATGCATGCTGACAGAGTGTCATATACTTGCATGTGCAGGAGCAGAGGATGGAGTTTACCATGCACTGCATATATTGGTTTAAATATGTGAGCACACACATAGAACGCATATACACATTTGCACCCGCTTTGAAGCGGGTGTAAATGTTTGTGTCAGCATTTACACACCACTGGAGCTGGTTCTGAGTGCTTATTCTATGGAAGAACATAGTTGCCTGTGTTGCCCTTATAAAATAGACATCTTTTGAGGCTCCTAACATAGATACTCTGCTACCAAATCAGACCCACAAAGCTCAAAAGTCCTGATTCTCACGAAAGGTTGATAAAATAATAACATTAAAGATTAGCATTCAAAAAATTCAAAGGGTCTTAAAAAGATGAACACAGGTAAGAATATCTGATAAAACTGAAAAAGACAAGCAAGATATCAGGATAGCAAAGGCAAGAGTGGAAGGAAGGATAGCTAAAAAGAGTAAAGTCAGACAATAAGACCTTTTCAGGTATCTCAGTTAAAAGAGAAAGGCCAGTGGCGGAATTGTAAGACTGAAAAGAGCTGGAGAGCAATGCATGTGTAGCGGCAACATTAAATACTTCTATTGGTGTTTAATGATGAAGACCTTTTAGGTGGCCAACTGAGGGTTGGCAACAATACATATGGGAGTAGGGTAGATAACTCACCATTCACAGGACAGTTGTTGTGTGAATCTTGGAAAGCTGTAAGTAGATGAAGTTGTCAAATGAGATACATTCTAGGATATTGCACCCTACCCATGCTGTGCCCACCCTCCATTCTATGCATTCCAACAGTGAAAATCCAGGCCATTGCATTCAAGAATAGGGAGCAATGCTCGCATGCTCAGTTTTGCATTTAAGTATTTATTGTTTTAACAAGGTTTTTTAATACCACTTTATCATTTAGCCAAAGTGGTTTACATTGTAACTTAAAGTTGGTAATGCACATTAAAAAGGTACATTGATAACACAGGTACACTACCAAAAAACTGCCTCCAGTTTTGCAACTGATTCCTATAGATTTTGGGGTGCTGAATCCAGGAAAAATAGCCAAAATGTTCCATCACGTCACGTTTTCTTGCAAAATTAGATTTCTTACCCATATAAGGAATGTTCACATAATTTCTTTTTAGCCGACTGCAGTTTATTTTCTTGGCCCAAAATAGAGGTTGTAATGGTTAACTAACTAGAAACACTCCCTCATGATATTTTAGAGTGTTTTGTATTCATTTTATACATTAACAGGACAATTGGGAGGCGGGGGGGCTAAATCCAATACTCGCGCTGGCGCATGTTCTTTCCTGTTCGCCTCGCCTCGTTCGTTCGCTCGCTCAAACACGGTGGTTGCGACATGAACGTTCCTGTCAAATTTCAGTTTCTTGCAAGTTCATTATTACCTTTTGTTTGCTCAGTCGTAATCCAGCTTTATTCCGAAGTGGTTCACTACAGTTGTAGTTTGCAGTGCTGTGTATTTGTGATGGCTCACAGAGCCAGAGGTTGCGTCAACTCTCTCCGGACAGTTTTTGTTTTATTTGTGGGGAATATACCGTGAAAAAGCGGCAGAGGAACATTTCTGCATTTATTAAAAAAGTATATTTCGCCTATTTCGGTTTGAAGTTAGGCGATCAAGACAAACCGTGGGCTCCTCACAAAGTGTGCAAGACATGTGAGGAAGATCTACGCTTATGGATGAAAGGTAAAAAACAAGCATTTCGTTTCGGAATACCTATGATGTGGCGTGAACAAAGAGACCACAGCAGTGACTGCTATTTTTGCTCTTGCATTGTGAAGGGATACAACTTAAAAAATAAGAACGTAATAAGTTACCCCAACCGTCCCTCAGCAATTAGGCCTATGCCTCATAGCAACGAAGTACCTGTGCCTGAACCACCAAAATCTTTGGATCATATTTGTGTGGACGGTTCTGATCATGATGAGACTCATCAGATGGCTTTTCCCAATGAGTCCATTACTTCCGAGTTTGAAACTGAACCAGATCCGAAACCTGAACTTTTCTCTCAAGCTGAATTGAATGATTTAGTCCGGGATTTAGGACTCCCAAAAGATGCTGCCCAACTGCTAGGTTCTCGGCTTAAACAGACAAATCTATTGTCACCAGGAACAACCTTTTATTGGTACCGCAACTGCGAGACACAATTTTTGAAGTATTTCAGCAAAGAGGAAGATTTGGTATTTTGCAACGATATATACGGAGTGATGGAAAAGTTTAAACTCAAGTATGATCCTGCTGAATGGCGGCTGTTCATTGATTCGTCAAAAGACAGAATAAAAGGTGTTCTTCTTCATAATGGCAACACATTCGCTTCAGTTCCTATTGCTCACTCTGTTATTCTCCAAGAAAAATACGAGAATTTGGCCCTGATTCTTCAGAAGATTCGTTATGATGAGCATAAGTGGATGATTTGTGGAGACTTTAAAATTCTGTCCATGCTATTAGGGCAGCAATCCGGTTTCACCAAATATCCCTGCTTCCTTTGCTTGTGGGATAGCCGGGCCCGCGACCTACACTGGGGGAAAAAAGACTGGCCAATTCGGGAGTATTTGAGACCCAGTGAGAAAAATGTTCTTCATGAGAGCTTGGTACCTCGTGATAAAATTCTATTACCACCTCTCTCCACATTAAGTTGGGTCTCATTAAGCAATTCATCAAGTCCCTTCCAAAAGATGGTGAGTGCTTTCGGTACCTTTGCTCAAAGTTCCCCTGACTTTCTGAAGCAAAGCTAAAGGAAGGAGTGTTTGTTGGCCCTGATATAAGGAAACTCATTTCAGATGGAGCATTCGCTGAAACGATGTCTGAGAAGGAAAAAGAAGCCTGGGATTCCTTCGACGATGTTGTTCTCAAATTCTTGGGGAACAGGCGGGATGAGAACTATAAGGATATTGTTGCCAGGATGCTCAATGCCTTCAAAGAACAAGGCTGTAACATGAGCCTGAAAGTCCATTTCTTGCACTCCCATGTGAACTACTTTCCCGAAAACTTGGGGGCGTACAGTGAAGAACAAGGTGAAAGGTTTCACCAGGACATCAAGGACGCAGAGAAGGTACCAAGGAAGATGGAACACCACTATGATGGCTGATTTCTGCTGGTTGCTGCTGCGGGAAACCCCAGATGAAAAATACGCCAAGCAGCGCACCAAGAGAAGCATTCGGGGGAAGAAGAAACGGGCCCACCAGGAGATTGATTGACCCAAGAATGACTTTAAAATCTAAACTGTGTTGACAAATATCGTGTTTTTACTAAACTTTGAAATAAAAATTTGCTAGTTATTACCACAGTGTCGGATCTCATTTATTAGAATTTTATTTTCACACCATCGGGTGTTTGTCTTCATGTATTGCAATGGTGCGGTTTGCGTTTTCTATTCTTACATACATACCTGTACAACATTTTTTGCACATTTCTTTGCTTTGCTTTGTGTCTAACCTCGCTCTTATATGCTCAATGTTTGTGCACATGTATGTGGCTGTTTTAAGTGCAGACAATTTTCCTACCATCACAGTGTGTTTTGTTGACATTACTCTATTCTTATGTGCTGCCTTGTTACAATTTTCTTTATTCTTATTTGAATAACTACTAAACAATTAGTATAAAGAATTCATCCAAGAAACCTTTATCTCGATCGCACTCAATCTGAAACGTTCACCTCAAACTGCTAACCCAATGTAGCAAAAAATCTGTACGTGATGGAGCAAATTGGTTATCAGATTTGGATTCAGCGCACCAAAAAATTTTAAAATCAATCGAAACATTAGAGGCAGTTTAAAAAAATATTTTTTAGTGTACCTGTGTAACTTGGATTCTTATGAGGCAATGGAGGGTTAAGTGACTTGCCCAAAGCCACAAAGTAACAACTTATGCATGTAAATGACTAAAATACCCCCATTTGTGTGCATTCTTGCCACCTACATCTTGGAAGCTCCTTATAATTTACCTTCTGTTTGTCTGTTTCGTATCCTTCAGTGGAGTATGCCGGCCATTTCAGGCCGCATTCCCAAATAATCCAACTATAAAAAAGCCTGATCCCATTGGACCATAGGCCACAACTGTTGAATCAGTATGAAGATCTTGGACATCCACTGAATACCACTGAAGAGCTTGTCTTCTATATGGTGCATTACCTCTTACCTACAGATAGGAGAGAATTGGCGATGGGCTCACTTAGACATTTAGAACGTCATTTGTGGGGAGCATTAAAACAGACACTTTGGAGGTAGTAATCATTTTTTACAGGACCAATAAAACAATGTCAGTGCTTCTGATGTGCTGACTCTCTCATGGTGCTTTGGGCTGTTCATACCACTGTTTGTGTGACTTTGCTTTTCTTTCAGTGTTTTGGGCTGTTAGTGCCGCTCTTTGCGCTGCTTTGCCAGGACATGTGGAACATGATCTCCATCTTCAAATTTACGACTAACACTTACCATAGTACTTGCATTTTGCCAAAGAGCGATTCCTTCTGGAGTCTTTGTGTTACCAATGGTGTCGCTTTGCTCCTTCCACAATTCCTACTATATTTCTACCACTGTTGGTGTGTGCTTTGCCCTCTCTTATGGGGGGAGGGGGGGAGCAGGAGGGAGGATTGATGCCACTGGTGGTGCTGCTTTGCTACTCTCATGGTGCCTTGGGTTCTTCACTCTACTTCCTCCTTCCCCCTTTTGCTATGCTGTGGGACTTCTTTGATAGTATTTGGCAACTCTACCTCTCTCGCTGAGCCATGGTTGGAGTGGAGGAGTAGCCTAAT
The DNA here is from genome assembly GCA_033557465.1 of Ichthyophis bannanicus. Lineage (NCBI taxonomy): Eukaryota > Metazoa > Chordata > Amphibia > Gymnophiona > Ichthyophiidae > Ichthyophis > Ichthyophis bannanicus. Next base: position 819,637,469 of record CM066032.1, read on the forward strand.
GGTTAAGAGCACTGGCTTGGAAACACAGAAACCAGGGTTCAATTTCCACCATCACTTCTTGTGGCCTTGGACAAGTCACTTAACCCTCCATTGTCTCAGAAAAATCCAAGTTATCAATGTCCCTGTTTAATGTACATTACCAAGTTTGTTACAATGTAAACCACTTTGATTGAAATGATAAAGTGGTATATAAAACCTTTTAAAAAATAAATGGGTGCTCATTCCACTCTCCATACCAATTTGTCATACTCTTGGTGCCATGGAAAGCTATTGCCTGTGCCGCTAATGTCTGCCTGCAAGTTCCATAAAATGTGGAAGAAAATCCTTAATATTAGAGTCAAAAGTAAGCAAAAATGTCTTCCCCCATTGACTTTACTGAGAAATAAAATAAACGACAGAAAGAGATGAACAAAGCAACTTAGAAAATGAAATGACAGAAAAGGCCGTGCAAAGTCAAATTTTAAAAAGTCAGTTTCCCTAATGATACATTCAAGTGCTTGAAATGTGTTAATGCAAAAGCTAACCTTTTCCAAAGGAAAGAAAGCTGCAGAACAAGGGGTCATAATATAAAACTCCAGGAAGGTAGATTAAGGAACAATCATATCCAATTAGAAATCACAAGTTGTACTTCCTTTACTTACCTAGCCCCAGTCTTATGAAACTCTCTCTTCTGCTTCAAAACATCCTGTACCCATTTCAAAGGCAATCTTAAAACATGGCTCTTTCAGCAATGCTTCTTATACTAGGTCGGAAATGACCGCAGAGGGTCTGGCTAGAACCAATTCTTTTCCATTTCTCTTTTTATTTTGTACTTTTAATTATTATTTTGATGTGAACCTCTTTCCTATACAGCAATGAAAGCTGATATATCAAATAAATATAGTAAACATTACTTATCAAAAGGGTAGTTGATGTTTGGAATGGATTCCCCAAGGCAAGTGGTGGAGACAAAAGGTTAACAGAATTCAAATAGTTTGGTATAAACTCAATGGATCCTTTAATGCTGGGGTTCTCAACTCTGTCCTGGAAACACACTTATCTAATCAGGTTTTTAGGATAACCACCATGAATAAGCTCTCCCTCCACTGTATGCAAATCTCTCCCATGCATATTTATTGTGTTTATCCTAAAAAAAAATGTTTGGATAGGTGCATCTCCAAGATTGGGTGGAGAAGCTCTACTTTAATGGCAAGCAATAAGATAACCCATAGGAAACAGCAGCTTATCCCTAAAGAGTTGTAAAATGATTATGCTGTATTTCAAAAAGGCATGGGGATAACCTGCATGGAGCAGCAATTACAAGCCTAAATACCTTTCTGAATGGGTTATTTAGGTCTTTAAACCAATAAATATAACTGCCTAAGGGAAAACTACAACTCACAATCCAACAGAATGCGCCTAGTAACTATCATGCCTTAATCCTCTATTATATGCACCTTATTTGCTCAGGTTAATTCTACTACAATTCAATATGGCATACAAAGACCTCAGGATAGCCTTACCCCACATATGGCAAAACTTGTCACCATAGGGAAATGGCAGACACTCACATCATAGGTCTAAAGCCTTAACATATTTCACATAAACCTTTAATTCCAATATGGCAAACAAAGACCTCAGGATAGCCAAATTCAATAATATCCACAAAAGTACTTTTTAGGATCCTTCACTACTAAAACACACAAACACTACTACAAAGAAAGTGTCCGCAGTTCTATGTGGTAAATCAAACGATACCCACCACCGGAACTTATGAAATGCAACCCGATTCACGGAATGCAGTCCATTTCACCTATAACAAAGCAGAGAAAACACTCTTACAAATCAGCAAATCTATGCTCACAGTGCTAGTATATAATCACTTACCTGAACAATATCCAGATCTGGCCGGTATCGATAAAACACGACTATTTTAATCTCTACAAAGATACAGATACACTCGCTCCACCAGACTTCAAGGAATAAAGTTAGTTGAAGGTATGATGTCAGATCTTCTGTCAGCGATTCTATTGGTGGTTGTTTAGTTTAAAATAGCTGACATCAGACGCCGAGGATACGGCAATAGTGAGAAGCATTTTTGTTGCTCAAAGATATTCTTGAAGTCTAGTGGAGCGAGTGTATCTGTAATCTCTGAAGAAGCCTGGTGGCGAAATAAAAGGTTTGTTGGAAAACTCTTTGTAGAGATTAAAGTAGTCGTGTGTTTTCAATCCCGGCCAGATCTGGATATTGTTCAGATAAGTGATTTGCTGATTTGTAAGAGTGTTTTCTCTGCTTTTGTTATAGGTGAAATGGACTGCATTCCGTGAATCGGGTTTACCACATAGAACTGCGGACACTTTCTTTTTAGTAGTGTTTGTGTGTTTTAGTAGTGAAGGATCCTAAAAAGTACTTTTGTGGATATTATTGAATTTGGCTATCCTGAGGTCTTTTTTTGCCATATTGAATTGTAGTAGAATTAACCTGAGCAGATAAGGTGCATATAATAGAGGATTAAGGCATGATAGTTACTAGGGACGTTCTGTTGGATTGTGAGTTCTTTAGGTCTTTACCATCATTTACTGGTTCACTATTTGGGGTGTACATTCATTAGTGTGCATTCAGTAACCGGGTAAGGCGGACTCGGCACTCCAGCCCCGGCTAGGACACCCTCACCCCTTCCCCCCAAGAACAACACTCCGACACTTATTGGCATTCAACTGGTCGCAGCTTTATTAACCATAAACGTTACTCGTAAACATTATCCAAACAATCTGTCAACAACCAAACTGTCATCATACGGGTTCCGACAGCGGGACGTACCCTCACCAGCCGTGTGAGTAGCAAAGTGAGTTCCCTCCCGCTTCCACCGGGAACCGTCCCCCAGGCAATATCCATACCCCCCTCATCCGGCTTCGCCATATTATTAGCAAAAGCCCCGAGGGGTTCTCCAGGTCGGGGGTACCCCACCCCCGCCCTGCGTATTGCCAAAACTCCGGACCCCGGACACTTCCGGGATCCCGCCACAGGCTCAGGTATGCCCGTTCCTGAGCCCCCCCCCCCCCAAAAGCAAAGCTGCGACCAGCCACCCTGCACGGCAACATATGCTCCAAAGCCTCCTGCCAATCGGTCAGGAGTATATCCACCCCAACCGGGGACAAATGGACTCCGTCTGGCCGATATAAGCCAGCACAATCCACGTCCACCCAAGGATGCAAAATCTGCCACCCCCTTTTCTCACCAAACTATCGGCCAACGTGCCGATCGCTTTTAATCAACCCCCCGAGACCACCGCTGGTGCCCCAGTAAGCAGGCCTCGGAATTATATCTGACCAAAACAAGACAACATCTTCAAACACTAACAACCCTTGGCCCAAGTCGCTTTAGCCACTCTGATCAGCTGCATAACCGTCCAAGCCCCCAAATCGTTGCCTCTGGGATATATCAACAGCCACTCTGTGGATCCCCGTACGCGCAGATGGGGCTGATGTTTTGCCCAATAGGCCATGCCGCCGCCCGCTGACCCGCCCAGCGCATCAATGAATGGCCAATCATCCAGCAGCGACCAGCCTCCAGCACCCATCTAAAAGAAAAGACACAGTTAAACCCCCTCCCCAAGCATCCCCTCAAACGCACGTACCCCAGGAATGCCTTAGAAAGCCCTCTGTCCATTCGCTGAATCTCCTGCGCATGCAGGCCCGCCACCGCAGCACGAGGGGCTGCACCAACCCGAAATGAAGGGGGGGCGCAAAGTCGCCCAGTCCTAAGCCCAACTGGCGCAGCGTCAACCGCAGGACCACTGCTAACGGAAACCGCAGCAGACAGCACAAATCCTCATGCAGAACAAGAAGCTCGCCCCCCCCCCGTGTCCCCACCCACAGGTAAGCCGCCATGTCAGCCACCAGACAAGTTGCGGAACAAGAAACAGCTTGCAATAGCACCCATGCACCCCTGCCCTTTTGATCCTTCTTGGACCGTGCCAACCTTAAACACAACTCTGTCGTGTACCTCCGCACATGATGCACTCGTAACGCCCTACCCCCTGCTGTATAGCTGGCCATCGCTACCAACTCCCCCCCCAAAAAACAAACAAACCCCGAAAAAAGGCCACGCAAAACACTGCGTTAAACAGCGAGGCCTCAAAAGCCGACGCTGCCACTATAGGCGACGCATCACACAGCGTTTGGAGCATCTCATGCGTAATCGGCCGCCGCCAATCACCCTGCTGTGAGTTGTCCCTTTCCTAACCCAGCCTCAACCGGCAAGCCAGGAACCCCCAGTTGGACACCTCCCACCCCACTGTTCTGGAGAAGAAAGGCAAAGACCACCCAGCGCACCCGCACCTTGCAACGCACTGTTCTTGCAGCCCTCGCCGCCGCAATGTACGAGCCCATGAGGTAGTCCGCGACAGTACCTTACCGCCCACCCACCGGGCCGCCAAAATTCCAAGACGCTGTCACCGCCTCTGCGATAAGCCCGCCGGTCATCATGCCTGCAGGCCAAGCAGCTAAACCTGCTCCGGGACCCACAGTCCCACGGCATCCGCCTCTGGTGCCAATCTCTGGAACAGGTCCCACTTGAAACGAGAAAGAGCCTCAGCAACCTGTTTAGCACCCCCCCGGTACCTGACGATCCCTCACCACCACATTCAACTTCAAAAAGGCTAGCCCCACCGCCCTCACGAAAGCCGCCACTCGCAAGCAGCGTGGAGCATATCTATGAAATTATGCTAACCACCGCTTCGTTGTCACACCACCACCGCATCCAGCAATTACGCAGCCTGTCCGGCCACAACTCCAATACCACCAATACCGGAAAGAACTCTAAAAAGGTGATGCTATCGGTTAGCCCTGCCTCACGCCATACCAGCAGCCACGCCTCCGCACACCAAAACCCCCCGAAATACACGCCCAGCCCCCCACCGCCTGCCGCGGCAGTAAAGAGCTGCCTATCAAAGGTAGACCGTTCCTGCTCCCGCAAAACTGCTATGCCATTAAAGCCTTTCGTCAACCTGCACAGAAACACCCACCCCAAAGGAATGACCCGATACGCAAAATTCAATGAGCCTACCAGCCTGCATCTCCCACAGGGTTACTTTAGATGCCCCCATCACATGCGCCACCCAACTCGCAGCCGCGACACTTTTTCAGACGGCAAGCGTGCTACCATGTCCACCGAATCCAGCTCGACCCTCCAAAAAGGGGAGGCGTGTCGCGGGACCGCTGTCTTAACCATCGCCAATGGGACGCCCAATCCTGAGCCAAGCCCATGAAGCCATCCAAGTGCTCCTGACATAGCACTGAGTGTACACCACCAACGAACAAGAAATCGACCAACGAATGGACCACATTCACACCACACACCGTCTCCCCGAGGACCCAGAGCATGAACGAACTAAAACCCCTCAAAGTATGAACAGGATACCGAGCAACCCATCGGCATGCACTTATCAAATAATAATGTCCTTCAAAACTGAAACCCAGTAACTGAAATGAAATGGGGTGCACTAGCAACCAATGAAATGCGGATCCAATATCCACCTTAGCCATCAAACATCCTGTCCCACATCCCCGCACTAGCTCACTCGTTTTGCAAAAAACGCATACCGCACCATGCACAAATCCCACGGAATGCGATCGTTAACCAACGCCCCTATTGGAAAGGACAGGTTATGTATCAGCCGGAACTTACCTGGTTCTTTCTTTGGAACGATGCCCAGCGGGGAAACCACCAAGTGCGCGAAAGGTCGAACAGGAAAAAAGGGGGGGGTGGCCACCCCGCCCAATTCCAGCTCAGCGGCTATCTGGTCCCTAACAAAATGACCAAAACGCTTCACTGACGCAGCACTTCATGCCATAGCCGAACCCCTTCTACCCACCACCGGCATGAGAAACACCTCCCGAAACCCCTCTTCGAACAGCCGCTCATCTCCCCGCCTTTAGTAAATGCCTCAACCAAGGCCTGAGTGCCTCAAGCCGAATCGGCGTTGAAGCCCAACCCATCAACTTGCCACAGCTAGGCAGCAGGCGAGGGGGCCCACTGGGCCCCTTTGATGGCACATTTGACCGCCGAATGCCCCCCTCCGCAGCCCGAACAACTATGTCTGAACTGGCTATCCAGAAAGGGGGGGGGGAACGGGAACTTATGGAAGCGCCAACAAACGCCCCCGGCCCCTCCGACGCTTGCTCCCTGTGCGCGGGAGTGCCTCCCCCCCGCAACGGCCACCCCGCAACCCGCTGTTGACCAACCCCCCCCTTGTTAGCCACCTCCCCCCTTGCTCCCCCTCTAGCCGACAGCTGTGTTAACCATCAGTTGATGTCCTTGGTTCCCCAAGACAAAACCCATTCTCCGCCATATTATCCCGACACCTCCCATCGCAGGTGAACCATGCCCAACCCATGAGTCTGCGCCGCCTCCAAAATCAAGTCTGCATAAGCCTGCGACATCCCATATTGCCATGGGTTACGCTGCCCCCATACGCTAGCCAGCCGCAAGAAGGCTCTTGTCCACTTAATGACGTTGCGCGAAGCCTTCCGAAGCCTCCCATCCTTCTCATCCTCCCGCCTTTCCCGGTTACTATCACCAGACCGCTTCCTACCCTCGATCAGCCTAACAGATCAATATATCGCCTCTTTCGAATATCCCGCCCCAGCTTTCGCGGCACACCCCCCAGACTCAGAGGAAGACGCGAGCGAAGCAGCCACCCCGCCCGACAGAGCCGCTGCCCCACCCTCCACACCAGCTGCTCAATCCCTGGCCCCCGAACTCAAAGAAAAATGATGAAACATCCTCAGACGACGACGGAGAAGACCCCAACCGATGACGACGCTTAAGGGAATGCCGCCGCCTTCCGTCGCCTTACCCCACGCCCCTGCCGCGGCCTCTCCCTCGGGATCCTGGTCCCCTTGTCCTATTTGCAACTCACCAGCAGGCATTGTTCAGAGCCGCGCAACTCCAGCGGGGCCTTCCGGAGGCAGGCAGCCCGCCATCCGGACGCTGCATCTCTTCCTGCGTCCCCCTTGTCTCTGCAGCCTGAACACCTCGCGGCACCTCACCTCGAACCGTCTCGACTCCAAACTGCTCTGCACTCCTCACCGCACCAGCAGGAACCTGCAAAGATAAAGAGGAAAGAACGGAGGGGGACCTGCCATGCCCCACGAAGGCCGCCATGCCAGCAGCCATCTGGCCCTGGAGGAGCCCTGCCCCCCTCCCCGCCAATGCTCCGGAGCCGCATACCTGCCCGACCGCCCACCCCTCCGACCCAAGTGGGGTCGGACCAGCCCCCCCGTCCTCCATCCACCCTCCCCCCTCTACCAGCCCCCCACACCCAGTCACCCTACGCAACCCACCTGCACCTTGACTCAACCCTTCGCCCCCGGAGGCCCCCCCTTTACCCCAGGACAGTATCCACCCCAGCTCGGGGTCCTCCCCCGAGCCTCGAAGGCCTGGCCCACCCCCCACCCCAGGCCCCTTTTGCCTTACCCCGAATTCCCCCTCTTGCACCAATGCACCACTCCCCCCCCCCCCCGGATTGCCCGCCTCTAGCAGCAGCCGCCCATCCATCGGCCCCTACCCCCCCCCACGCCCTCTACCCCCCCGCACTGGCATGCCCTCCACCCCCTGACAGCCAAAACACCAACAAAACCCCAGCTCAAGCTCCAAACCCTCCCCCCTCCGGAGCCTCAATTTGCTTTACTTTACCCCCTTCTTCTTCTTTTTTTTTTTATTCAAACCCCCCCTTCCTCTTCCTCTGAAAACGAACTCCAGCCGTACCACGTATTTAAGTATTCATTTTGATGAGCCGCCCCCACACCACCACTAAAGACGCACACCCCGCCCTGCTGCATACGCGCCTGGTCCCCGCCGCCGAAAGGAACTCCTCGTGCGGCACTCCGCACCATGCCCGCAATCCAGCAGCCGCTCCTCCGACGGGCCAAAGAAGAGCGCTAGTCCCAAGGCCCCAAAAATGCCACCGCAACTGTCCGGAGCTCCACGAAGACGCCAGTCCTCTCGCACTGCTCCAAAGGACTGACGCCTCGCCGGCAAGCTCCCGGCTGACCTCCGCTCTCTCTCCTCCTTCCCTCTCTCATTTGCTCCCGTGCTCCAAACACTTGCGGGAGCCAATGAATTTAAAAGATGGCTTTCCACCACCTCCTTGGACCCCACTCCTCTGAACGAGGCCGGGGCCACGCACCACGCCGCCCACCCGGTTATCAGCGGCACGCAGGTACGTGGCCCAGCGGCCTTCCCATTCATTAAAGTACCTTAGCAATTTTAGTGCACCCAAAATCAAATTCATATGTATTATTGTATGAATTACCACAAATGTTCTGTGCATTAATAAGAGACTGCAGTAGCTTGTACGAATACATTGTTGGAGCTATCTGTTGCATGGCCCATAGAAAGGTAATTAAAATGATAAAGATGATGTAACAGCTTCCTATGAGAAAGTGCTAAATAGGTTAGGATTCCTCAAACTGAAGACTGATAGAGGATGTTATAAAATAATGAGTTGGTTGAACAAGTAAATAGAGGCAGTAATTTACCATTTCACACTACTAAAATGAGTGGGCTCTCCATTATACCTAGAAGTAGTAGATTTAAAATAAATCAATGACAACATTTTTTTCACTCAATGCCCATTTAAGCTGTAAGATTTCTTGCCAAAAGATGTGATCAGGACATCCAGCCTAATGGGTTTAAAGAGGGGTTAGACAAGTTCTCGATGGAAAAGTCCATAAACCATTCTTTAGGGGGAGCCATCAAGTACCCTGGGAGTAAAAACTGTTAGTGTAGATGTGTTTAAAAAAAGTTTGGACAAGTTCCTGGAAGAACGGTCCATAAACCATTATTAAAGAGGACTCCAATACAAGCATTATGAAACCTGTGTGTCTTTTTGGGAAACTGCTAGGTACTTGTGACATAGATTGACCACTGTTGGAAACAGGATACTGGGCTTGATGACCTTGGTCTGATCCAGTTTGGCATTTCTTATGTTTTTATGTATCTACTCTTTTGGATCTGCCTGTTACTTTCTAGTGGCCCAGAATGGCCACTCTTAGAGATGATGTTATGCTCATCGAATCTTTGGTATCAAGAGAGAGAGAGAAAGAGAGTAAGAGGTTGGGAGGAGAATGTGGAGCTATAGCAGTAATACACAATATTTTTGCTCTTTTTTGACCCAGAAATTCTCATTTTTTAATCTCCATCCCCAGCATTACCAAGGTTGGGAACCTGGTTCTCTAAGCCTTCATTCATAATACCTTGGGAATGGTTTCCCTATTTTTATACCCCCTTCCCTCTATATACCTAGTCTGGTCATTGCAGTGACAGTACTTACCAGGAATCATGCAAGAGGGCTCTTTCAAGAATTCTGCAGTCATGGACCCTGAATTCAACCACTAAGTGTCACCCTTGAGCAATGAATCTGACTCCCTCCCTCCTGGGGGCTATAAACCTACCCTCACAGCATTCCCAGACCACCCACAAAGCTGAACTAAAGACCTGGTGAGCTGTAAAAATCAATTGTTTGAGCAGCTGGACTTAACATCACAATGACTTACTACAAGAAGAATGTTTCTCCTTCCGAAGGGAGATTCGAGAAACATTCCTAAAAATTATAGACCGATAACCTATTTATCTACTATCTATAAGCTGTTCACTGTGATAGGTGCAGACAGAATCTATGATCACATTGAGCTCAATAACATCATGGCAATAGAGCAAAAGGGCAATAAGAGAGGAGCATATGGAACCAAAGACCGGTTAATGTTGAATAAGGTCATCATGGCCAGTGCTGAAAAAGGCAGAAATCTCAGTATAGCATAGATTGACTATAAGAAAACTTTTGACAGTGTCCCACACTCTTGGATAATACATTGCCTTGAAATGTATAAAATAAATCCTGGCTTGATAGACTACATTAAGTTCACTATAACAATGTGGCAAGCCACACTCTTCTTGAGATATGAAGATGGTCAATACATCATTCTTAATATTAAGATCCAGCAATGAATATTTCAGGGAGATTTCCTGTTGCCACTTCTGTTTTGTTTAGTGCTTAATCCAATGAGTCTTCCATCAACTCTTTGGGATTTTGATTTATCCTGAATCTTAAAGATGGTAACAACCCAGAAGCAACTTACCATCTACTATTTATAGATGATCTGAAGATCTACAGTTCCAGCGATCAACAATTAGCAGAGCAAATTTGTGTGGTGAAAAGCTTTTCTGATGACATCAGGATGACTTTTGGCCTTAACAAATGTGCTAAGACAACCTTTTTCAGAGGAAAATTGAGCAAAACCAAAAACATCTAACTTGCTGAGGGCTGTGACATCAAGGACCTTAAACAGGAAGGCATAAATAAGTATCTCGGAATAGAGGAAGGAATGACACTCCAGCAGAAACTATTGAAAGAGAAGATCAGTAAAGAAGATTACAGGAGATTAAAACTGTTATTGAAAAGTGCATTAACATCACAGAATAAGATTCAAGCCATCAATCAGCTGGCAATTCCTGTACTCTCATACAGCTTTGGGATTGTGGACTGGCCTCTTAAAGATCTTGAAAAACTGGATATGCGAACAAGAAAATTCCTCCATGCTCATGAAGTAATTTACAAGAATCTGTGTATGCCAAGATTGTACATTCCTAGAGCGTAAGGAGGGCTAGAACTTATAGAGATTGATTACACCTACGGAGCTACTATCATAGGCCTCCAATCCTACCTGATAGCCTCATTGGATCCAAATTCACAAAAAGTGTTGAAATATGAACGTAAACATCCAGAATCTGTCTCCATCATCAAACTTGGACAAGCATCCAACAATTAGAAGGAATGAGTGAGAATCCACAGGCATGCAAATTACTTCAAACAAACCTCTTCCAAAGACGGGGAAGCTGTAAAACTAGAGGGCATAACATGAAGCTGTAAGGGGGTAAACTGAAAGGCAATGTCAGGAAATATCTTTTCGCTGAAAGGCGATGGAAGTGGTGGGGGCAAACACAGTGACAGAATTCAAACTGGCATGGACAGACATAGTGGATCCCTTTATAGCAACAGGATAAAATCAAAATAAGCATAACTATCTCTTATATCTGAACAAATATGGGTGACCTAAATGGAGCGGTGGATACGTCACTAAACAAAGGCATGGGGAGGGGTGACCTGCACAGAGCGGCAAGAGCACCTACTCTTGCCGCTTTGCTGGGCAGACTAGATGGACCATACTGGTCTTTATCTTCTGTCATATACTATGTTACTGTTACTATGCATGGGAAAGGAAGTAACAGAATTTGCAAAAGAAGAGAAACAACAGGGGACTTGTTTTACTTTTTAAATACTCATGGAAATATATTCTAGTATCTGCCATCCTATTTACAGTGATGAATATTAAAAGAAAAAAAACCCTGAATGTTGAGAGTGCCATGCTCAAAACAGGGACTGGGACTGGTACTGTTAGGCATATTTACTTAAGGTCAATGCACGTTAATAAGATTAACACTCATTTAGTGTCACTGTGCCTATAGAAATCAATTGGCTGTGGGCACTTAATGTGCATTTTAGTAAACATGTCCTAAAGTGTTCCTGGTGGATTAGAGTTGAGAGACTTTATACTTGCATATAACAATAATATAAAGAATAAGTGCAGTGAAATGGATGTTTTGGTAACGACCGAGTCTGAGAATGGTTCTGTTTCTGGTAGATGATGTATGGAAAGCCAGCTATTGCATTGAAAGACATGAGGTTCATTTCTATTGCTTATGAACTGAGAACAGAAATATAACCCACCAGTTTTCACTTCAGAAAAACAGAAATAGTAGTCTGATATTCTGACAGGCTTTTTTTTTCATGTAGGATGATTTTCAAGTGCACGATGATACAAAAGTACCTATTGAGCATCCATTATATAAATTTAAATAATCATGAAAAAAATCAATGCAAAAAAGAATAATAATAAATGAACTCTAGTATAGTTTGTGCTGTCATTATGAATACCTCCTTAATTCGTAATGACACAATGCTTAAAATGAAGTGTTGTCAAGGAGAGTGTTTGAAAATTAGTCAAGGTTAATGCAGTGTCATAATCCTACAGTTTGTGAAGCTATGTACGGTGTACCTTTTTATTATATGATTTACTTGATCAATTAATTATACAGAAAACCAAGACTCTGCTAAAATATCTGATAGGTAATATCATAATGTTTTTTCTTATTAATAGCAACAGAATATATTACAAAGACAGTAACTAAGGGTGGGTCTTTAAGAAACAGAGACCATAACTTTTAAAGAATGCAGTCACTTCTGAATGTTTTAACCATATTGGCCTCTGCAGGAAAACATGTTTCTGAATAAAATATGTCTTCCTTTGTAAACCTATTGTATGCATGTGTAAGAAAAATGATTGTTTCTGCATAGACCATGGCAAATGTGCCATAACCAGGGGCAGCTCAAGGCAATCTGCTGCCTAAAGCAAGGGATGAGATAGCTCCCCCCCCTCCCCAAAGTGCGTGTGTGGGTGTCTTTCTCAAAACTCCAGTCAAGGACTAAAAAAACTCCAGTCAAGGACTAAATCCAAACCAAACCAAAAAGCCGATTAGATAATGTGGAGGAAATGCAAGATGTATGCACACCAAGGAATTAAAAGAAAGAGCGAGAACCGCTGCACGGTTTATAACACCAAATTTTAACTCATTTTTATTTTGTTGTTATAAACTGTGTTCTAGTTCTTGCTTTTTTCTTTTTGAACATATATTTTGCATCCACAGAACCCCCTCCCTCAACAATGGGTGCAGAGCAGAACCAGGACATTCACCCACAGAACTCAATATCTTAAAAAAAAATCTGATTCAGACCAACTCACTAACAACAACAAACATTCTCTAGTAGCAGGCATATTGTGAACTAATACAAAACCCTACAACAAAGTCACTGAGGATTTGTAGGGCAAACCTACTATACCATACCAGCTCAACTTCCAAAACTCACATAAGGAGCCTACCCAAAAAAAGCATCTGTAAATACTGCAGCGGGCCCTGGAACATCCAAACACATAAGCAGAAACCTCAGATTGGGACAAGAATTCTCAAGAATAATAGTCAGACAAGAAAGGTAGAAGATAATTTTATTTTCAATTTAATGAACATTCTTGGTGTTATCTTCATATTTTATAAAGTACAGGGAATGCGTCTCTTTTGATTTCTCTGGCATTACATTGTATGCAGAATCTGATTTTTTGCGGTTTCAGTTTAATTTTTATCTACATGTTTATTTTTAGGTTATGGTCACTTTTTCTGTACTTTGGTGAGGGTCTGTGTTCTGACTTTGTGGCCAAGTCCAGGTATTCTGTTAACATGCAGTTTGTACGTAGGGATCTGTTCTGTAGTAATCTGAATTGTTCAGCTTTTCAAAAGGTTTTAGTAGCCACCCTCTACCATCCTGTTTATATCCTTTTGAAGGTGCGGTATCCTTTTGAAGGTGCACACAATACTCCAAATGAGGTCACACCAGAAACGTCTACCGAGGCACTATTACCTCCTTTTTTCTGCTGGCTATTCCTCTCCCTATGCACCCAAGCATCCTTCTGGCTTTCACCGTCTCTGACATGTCATTTATAATCCTTTGTTATTTCAGACAAATGTTCATTCCTAACCTACACTTGCCAAACAAATAGAGTATGGGGCTGAATATCATTACTATGGAGAAACACTCAATGACAGAGTGGGCGGCAGCATGGCACGAGTTTGCATTGCCGCACTGCTCGCTTGGGGCGCTGGTGGTCCCCTAATGCCATCAAACCTTGGGTGGGGGGAGTCCTGCCAGTGCAGTGCCGGCATCCAGATGCTGTTTTTGGCCCGGTTCACTGAATACAGCCCATAGCTGGAATCAGTTTGCACGAACCAGGCCGAACTGGCCGGATCCCACCACGGCTCATACCTCCTGTGGATATGAAGTTCAGTAATTAAAGGATTAAAGCAACATAAATGCTGGGTGGATGCCTGGCTCCTCCAGGCTCCTGTATATGCCTGGACTCCCTCCCTCGTATGTAAGATATGTAAATAATACTACCTCCATATGGTTTCAAGTCTAGAGTTCTATTAGTTCACCTTCCAAAGTTCTTGTTTTTGATGTTCTATGTAATAGTTTGTTAGCTTAGCCTGCAACCCACTTTGGCTTTGAAATAAAGTGATATATAAAAATAGCTAAATAAATAAGGGGCAGAAAAGAGTTAATTGTAGCCAGCAGTTCATCCAGGATTAGGGTATCATGATAGACAAAACCGTGTTCCCTCATCTGTAGCTCCATCGTTGATATCCACATCAGCATGCATTTTGTATAGAAATGTAAGTGCATGAATCTGTTCTTATATATCTATACATTTTTACTGTAAATGTGTAGCTCAGGATGCAGGGATATACCTATTATATAAACTGTGTGGCTCTTAATTATAAAACAATGGCCCAGTTTTAGTTGGCCCCATTTTTGTCAGCACACGCTCGCCTGCCAGACCTATATAAAATCTACCTTCCACATGATTGATGAGACAGTTGTTATACTATTTGTGCATGTGAAGGTACATTTTACAAAGGATGTCTAAGTGCAATCTGGAACCTCTGAGCCAGACTATCTGGAAAAAAAAAGCAGCCATGTCTAATTTCAGGCACGATTTCACAAACGTGGACATGCCTGATGTGGATATCTATGGATAGACGCCTGGGGCTAGACTTCCCCAGAATATTATTTCAGAATGGAGATGTCTATGGTTAGAATAGTGAGTTAGGACCAGGGTGCAAGGGTTCAAATCCCAGTGCTGCTCCTTGTGATTTTAGGCTAGTCACTTAACTCTCCATCTTCTCTATATCCTCTGGATGTTTTACGGTTAAAATAAGTACTTTCCTGGTGCCTATTCATGCCTGGAGCAGGTCTAAACATAGACAGGGTCGCAGATGTCCCCAGCTATTTTGAAATTTAGCGTGGTTGTGTAAGTTCATTGCACCTCTCCAGATACGCCTCCGCCATGCCCCTGTCTCTTTAAACATCCCCACAGCAGAGACATTTTTAATTTGTAAAATGTCTCAAGGGATGTCTCTGTCATTTAGACATCCATATGCACATCTTCAGATGTCCATATCATGACTAAGAATTTTAAAAG
The DNA here is from genome assembly GCA_033557465.1 of Ichthyophis bannanicus. Lineage (NCBI taxonomy): Eukaryota > Metazoa > Chordata > Amphibia > Gymnophiona > Ichthyophiidae > Ichthyophis > Ichthyophis bannanicus. The sequence continues at coordinate 819,652,600 of CM066032.1, forward strand.
TACCAGCTTAGCATATACTGACACTCAATTATCCACCTGTTCTTCATTATTCTCCAGCATCTTGGATTCTGCTGCTCCCGTACAATTGAAAAACCTTGCCATGCTGTCTCCAAACCTTGGTTCAACGCTGGACTCTTTACCCTTCATAGCCAAATCTGCTCTCATATGTGATGCTGGTGTAAATCCACCTTACCCTCCAATCTTACCTGTTGGGGGAACTGCTTTTTCTTGCTGATGTACCCTTCGTTTGGCTCACCCCACCTTCAGACAAGAACAAATCTCTTTCTCTGCTAATAAGCCTTAGCAGATTTTCTGCCTCCTGGACTCCTTGGCCCCTAATACCAATCCTTCTACTCTGATTGCTTCCCCTTCCTCCACTGGCCTATGCTGCTTTCTTGTTCAACAGGATTTCTTCTCTTCAGACTTGTTTGCCTTGATCCTCTTGTCTCTACTTGTTCTTCTTCTCCTCCTCCTGACTCTGTCCCTCTCTCCTCTTTCTGGTCTTTGTCCCCTGCTATTTCTTCTCATTTTTTTGGAACTTGCTTTCTAATCAGTTCATCTTTGGATTCCTAGCCTGCCCACATGATCGTCAGACTGTCTCCTTCACTTTCTCCTAATATTCTTCCTCTGCTTCATACCATCCTGCCCCCCTGGAAACATGCTGTCATTCAGCCTCTCCTCAAGAAACCATCTCTTGATAGTTATTCCCTGTCTAATTCTTGTCCAGTCTCCAACCTTGCTTTCCTTTCTAAGCTCCTGGAATGCATCGTCCTCTCTTTGCTCTTTCATTTTCTGGAAAAGACTTTGGTCCTGTGCCCATGCTACTACTACTATTTAACAGGTGTATAGCGCTACAAGATGTACACAGCACTGCACAGACACATGTAAAAGATGGTCCCTGCTAATCAGAGCTTACAATCTAGTCAAGACAGGCAACACAGTAGCTGTAGACATGCTACTGTGTTGCCTGTCTTGACTAGATTGTAAGCTCTGATGAGCAGGGATACATCTAGGGGGAATGATAAGGGAACACAAAGGACATCAGGTGAGTCAAGATCCAAAAATGGCAGCAAAGAGGTGAGTTGTCAGCCTGGATTTGAAAAGGATCAGGGAAGGCGCCTGACGTACAAGCTCAGATAGTTTGTTCCAGGCATAAAGAGCAGCAAGGTGAAAGGAGCAAAATCTGGAGTTAGCAATAGAGGAGAAGGGCATAGATAGAAGTGATTTGCCAGAAGAGTGGAGTTCCCAATGATGGATGTAGGGAGAGATAAGAGAGGAAAGGTGGTGAGGAGCTGCAGAGTGAATGCACTTAGAGGTCCGCAGGAGAGGTTTGGTAGGCTGGCTTCCACTCAAGTCACTCAATGGAATCTTTACTTTGTGCTCTCAAATTTAATCAGGACTTCCCTTGATGACAGCAATTTCTGTTATTCTGGTTTCCTTGGATATTTCTTCTGTCTTTGACCTGGTTAATCACTCTCTTCTTCAATGTGCCTCCACTTTATTGGGATTCAGGGTTCGGTTTTCAATTGGTTTTCTTCTTATCTGTTGAATTGCACCTTATAGGTGTTCTCCACTTCTAGATTATCTGCCTCCTTCCCCCTCCTGTCAGGGAGTCCCTTAAGGTTCCCTGCTGGCACCCACTCTTTTTAATAATTTCCTGTCACCTCTTCCTCTGTTAATCTACTCCCTTGACTCTACACCTTTCCTATACTCTGATTTCATTCAGATTCTTTTCACTGTTCCTTCTACTTTATCCAGTGTCTTACCCCCTCCAGACCTGCTTACAAATCTGTACATCAGTGGCTTATAGAAAATCATCTTCTTTTAAACATCTTCAAATGTGAGGCTATTGCCTTCCCTTCTCTAGCAGCCTCTATGCTTCTGTCTCTTACCTTCCCCTTCCTTTTCATTACTCTATAAATTATAGACATAAGGTGTTATTCTTGATTCATCTCTCTCCTTTAATACCCAACTTGTTAATTATCCAAATCAGCTTGTTTTGCTCTTTGCGGCTTATGCTCAGTTCGCTCCGCTTTCTCCATCCACTCCACAATTTACTCAGCTTGTTCTGGCTCTTGTTATCCTGCACCTTGATTATTGCAATTCTCTATTTCTCAGTTTACCTCAATACTCCGTCCAGTGTCTACAACTGATCTAGTTCACTGCCTCTAGACTAATTTTTCAAGCTCATCATTATGATCACGTTTCCCAACTTTCCTTTGCTCTTCACTGGCTCCCTGGTCCTTTCCGTATTTGCTTCAAAGTTATTACCTTTCTAACACCTTTGAGCATAATATTGCAGAAGGACTGTCGGGTAAGGTTTGTTTGTTTGCAGATGATACCAAAATCTACAATAGAGTAGACACCCAGGAAGGAGTAGATAACATGAAGAAGGATCTAGCTAAGCTTGAATAATGGTCTAGAATTTGGCAGCTGAGATTTAATTCTAAAAAATGCAGGGTCATGCATTTAGGCAGCAGAAATGCAAAGGAGCGGTACAGTGTAGGGGTGAGATACTTCTGTTCATAAAAGAAGAGCGGGACCTGGGCATAATTGTGTCTGACAATCTTAAAGTAGCTAAATAGCTAGAAAAGGTGACTGCGAAAGCCAGAAGGATGCTTGGGTGCATAGGGAGAGGAATGGCTAGCAGAAAAAAAGGAGGTGATAGTGCCTCTGTATAAGTGTCTGGTGTGACCTCATTTGCAGTACTGGGTGCAGTTCTGGAGACCACACCTTCAAAAGGATATAAGTAGGATGGAATTGGTGCAGAGGTTGGCTACTAAAGTGGTTAGTATTCTTCATTATGAGGCATATGAAGACAGACTTAAAGATCGTAATATGTATACTTTAGAGGAAGATGGGATAGGGCGATATGATAGAGCCATATAAATACCTCTGTGGCATAAATGCACAGGAGGATCTCTTTCAATTGAAGGCAAGCACTGCTACAAGGGGACATAGGATGAGAGTGAAGGGATAGACTCAGGAGTAATATGTGGAAATATTTCTTTATGGAAAGAGTCGTAGATGTGTGGAATAGTCTCCCAGTGGAGGTGGTGGACACGAGGACAGTATGTTAATTCAAAAAAGCATGGAACAAACACAGATGATCTCTAAATGTAAAAAGGGGACTCTTGTAGTAGTTGGTATGGAAGGGCAGACTAGATAGGCCATGTGGTCTTTTTCTGCTGTCATGTTTCTATGTTTTATCATGGTCCACGGTGTGATTTGCCTCCTATTCCCCATAGTTGGTCGCCCTTACTTCCCCCCATGTTACTTCCCATTCTCTTCATTCTTCCAATGTGCCTTCCTGTCTCTGCCTTCACCCTCAGCTCTCAGCCTCGTGCTCTCCAAACATCGTCCTCTTTTTATGCCAGTCCCTCGTTTGGAATTCCCTTCCCCTTTCAGTTTGCAATGAACCTTCCCTCCACATCTTTATGAAGAGTCCCAAAAATGCTACTGTTTCTGCAAGTTTTTCCCCAGTCCCCTGCTCCTTAACTTTTCTCCCCTGTGAACTACCTGATCTCTTTCCTTTCACCTCTCACCTTCCCTCCCTATATATGAATTGTAATTTATATATGAATTGTAATTCCCTCTCTCTTTTTTTTCTTTTACTTTTTTGCCCTTTTTCTTGCTGTGCCTCTTATTTATTATTTTTAAACCGTGGTGATAGCCTTGGCTCTTACGCAGTATATCAAGCACGCTAAAACAAATAAATAGATAAATAAATAAATAAAATCTAAATATTCAACATCCTAAGATCATAGCAGTAGACACTGCGTGTGATACCTCCTCTGTCAGTCACCAGACTGACATATTCTAGGTAAGGGTATGCAAGCCCCCAAAATTTGCATTTGTTTTTGGATCATTTTCAGATTCTTTTTTGGGTTGATATTTGGACATTTTTTCAGTTTGTTTCAGAAATTAGTAAATGCAAAACACGATTAATGAGTGTGTAAAAATGTAATGCACATAAATCAACTTCATGGGAATTAATTCTGAGGTTTTATGCACTCAGAGTTGATTTCGAGTATATTCCTTCTGCGTATAATATTTTCCTAACCAAAACGGGAAACTGAATGCACATCTCTAGTACTAGTTGAACAATGGTCACACATTATGTCTTCAAGACATGATATTCCACCCCTCAGGACTGAAGACAAACAGAAAGAACTTGGGATTCAGGGGAAATCTAAAAGTATTGCTTTTCAAGCAGAAATGTATCTAGAACACAGGTTGAGTAAGTTTCATATGAAGCTGGGCTTATTCATTGCATTCAGCTGCATATAAGTTAAAATGTAAATTGTTGTTAAACTTCCTTATGTTATTCTAAGCACAGTTCTATTTAAAGTTAACGTTCCATGTAAACTCCTTTGATTTCATGATGAAGCAATACAGAAATGCAGTTAAATAAATATATAAAGAAATATTATTTCTGCTAAGACCAGAACTGTGTTGAGAAACATGAACATAAGATATGCCATATTGGGTCAGACCAAGGTCCATCAAGCACAGTATCCTGTTTTCAACAGTGTTCAATCTAGGTTACAAGTACCTAACAGTTTCCCCAGAAGACACAGGTTCCACAATGCTTGTACTGGGACAAGCAGTGATATCCCGGGTCCCCTTTAATAATGGTTTATGGAACTTTACTCTAGGAACTTGTGCAAACCTTTTTTAAGCCCAGCTATACTAACAGATTTTACTACATCCTCCGGTAACAAATTCCAGAGTTTGATTACACGATGAGTGAAAAAACATTTTCTCTTATTAGTCTTATGTGGGTTACATTGTAGCTTCATTGCATGTCCCCTAGTCTTTCTACATTTTGATGCTCTAAACAATCGATCTATGTTTACCTGTTCCACTCCATTTATTTAATTATAGACCTCTATCATATCTCCCTTCAGCTGTCTCTTTTCCAGGTAGACGAGCCCTAACCTTTTTAGCTTCTCCTCTTGGGTATCCTTCCATCGCCTTTACCATTTTGGTGGCTCTTCTCTGTACCTATTCTAATTCTGCTATATCCTTTTTAAGATATAGTGACTAGAATTGCACAAAATTTTCGAGGTGTGGTCGCAATCTCCTTTGTGCGTCTGGCTCAGACCGAATGTATAAAGGGGATGTATGTGTGGGAGAGAATATGGCTGAAAGCCTTTGACAAGCTCCTTCATGAGAGAGTCTTGGCAAAATTAAAAAAGTCATGGGATAGGAGGCAGTGTACTATTGTGGATCAGGAACTAGTTAAAAGATAGAAAGCAGAGGGTAGGGCTAAATGGCCAAATTTAGCAGTGGAGAAAGGTGAATAGTGGAGTACCCCAGGGATCTGTGGTGGGTCCACTGCATTTTTTACATATTCTTAAATGACCTGGACATGTGAATAATGAGTGAGGTAATTAAATTTGCAGATGACACAAAATTATTCAAAGTTGTTAAAACTCAAGAGGATTGTAAAAAATTGCAAGAGGACCTTAATAAATTCAAAGACTAAACATTCAAATGGCACATTAAATTCAATGTGGACAAGTGCAAAGTTATGCACCTAGGAAAGAACAACCCAAACTATGGTTACACGATGCAAGTTTCCACATTAGGAACCATCGCCCAGGAAAAAAATTTAGGTTTCATTGTGGATAACACGTTGAAACCCTCTGCACAGTGTGCAGTGGCGGCCAAGAAAGCAAAGAGAATATTAGAAATCATAAGGAAAGGAATGGAGAATAAAACCAAGGATATTATAATGCCTCTGTATTGTTACATGATGCGACTGCATCTTGAATATTGTGTGCAATTCTGGTTGCTATATCTTAAAAAGGATATAGCATAATTAGAAAAGGTATGGAGAAGAGCCACCAAAATGGTAAAGGGGATGGAAGGATATCCCTCTATGAGGAAAGGCTTAAAAGGTTAGGGCTCTTCAACTTTGAAAAGAAAGATTTGATAGAGGAATGATTAATAGTATGAGTAGTAGTAGTAGTCATCTATAAATTAATGAATGCAGTAGAACGGGTAAACATAGATAGGTTGTTTACTCCATCAAAAAGTAGAAAGACTAGGGGACACACAATGATGCTACAGTGTAACCCATTTAGGAGTAATAAGAGAAAATACTTTTCACTCAACGCATTATCAAACTCTGGAATTCATTACTGATGAATTACTACTGAGGATGTAGTAAAAGCTGCTAGTGTAGCTGGGTTTAAAAAAGACTTTCCTGGAGGAAAGGGCCATAAACCATTATTAATGAGAACCTGGGAAATGTACTGCTTACCCTTGGGCAATCATTGTGGAACCTGTTTACCTTTTTGGGAACCTGCAAGGTGCGTGTGACCTGGACTGGCCACTGTTAGAAACAGGATACTGGGCTTGATGACCCAGTATGGCATTTCTTATGTTCATATGATCTCTGCTTTTTAAGTATCAATTTACATAGTATTTTATAAAGACACATTGGTACCTGTGTGTCTTTATAAGACAGCAACTAAGTGGGTACTGTGATAAGGAAGCTTATCATAGCTCAGGAAGGAGCTATAGAAAAGGTGAAGTGACTCTGAACAAGCAACCTGTCAGTTCTTGTAGAAATAAGAAAACTGAATTTTCCCATAAAAGACTACCAGTCCCAGAATGCACCAGGTTTCCAGCAGCCATTAGAGGAGCTGAAGGGGGGAAACGTGTGTTCAATCAGGAGGGCTATGAGGTAATCCCTAAGCACTCATCTCAAAGGGCAGGGCCTGATTCAGCACAGCTGCGCTGTGTTAGGGAGGAACACTCATCTAAGCAGAATAAAGGTAGAGTTTATTCTACAGAGAATTATCCTCAGGATCATCATCATCTTCATGATCAGCTTGGATATCCTCAGTTTCATCTGAAGGATCATCAGAAGCAGAAGCCAAACCGGACGGACAGAGAGGGAAAGAAACCCTTTGGAAGAAGGAAGAGAAAAGCCTTTGAGAGGTCTAGAGGAGTCAGTAGCAGTACGTATACTGGGAGGCATTCCAAGGGCCAGCATACACCATTGGACTGGGGAAAGCCAGAGGAATGGTGCTGCAGAGCTAGGAATCTCCAGACGGTACCTGTGAGGGAGACGGCTGCACGTGGAAGGGACCCTAAGACCTGTGCCAGAAGGTATGTGAAGAGAGATCCAGTGTCCAGGGATCTGGATTGGAAGGCTGGACATAAGAACTGGACTACATACTGGCCAGGCTATATAGAGAGGAACTCTAACAGCAATGGAAGCTCAGGTATGAACACTGATCTATGCCCTAGCTATAACCTTGAAAGACAGCAGGGAAACAAGTATTCTCCTGAAAGTGCTCCATTGGGAGATTCATCTGTGCCAATCCATGATATTGAACCCATGCTTGTTGAAGAAGAGGGGGTGATAGCAGATGAAGAATCTGTTTACATGGACTGCTCTCTGTCTAAACTCCTTTGGTGATTTTCTGTTATAAAATACAGCAACCATCACAAAGAAATACAAACTTGTTCTTTAATCTACTCAGAAAAGTTCCTGAGTAGGATTTTTAGCCACGCAGTAGAAAGCAAGCCAGCTAAGGGGTTTCAGCTGGATAACTGCTAGCAATTGAGCCTTACCTAATTGCTTGTGTGCTCTGAGAGAATCACTTCTGAATCTATGTGGGAAGATATAAGAAGTTAACCTGAAAAGAACAGTTTTTTCCTTTCTTTGTGGCTTTTGGTTTGTTGTTTGATACATTGCTAAGAGAATATTAGCTAAAGCCTACAGAAAAGACCAGTTTGTGCCAACCAGGTCTTATTTCTTTTGCTTTGATTGCCTGATAAGTTAAAATGTTGTTTTCCTGATTTTGTTTTTCCAAGTTTAACACTGAAAGCAAGTAACCTGATTTATGTGCTACCAAGCATATCTGTGTTGGGAGAAATAACCCCATAAATAAATATCTTATTGGCTTTACCCAAAAGCACAACTAATTATTGTGAGCAGCTGTGTCTGGTGTGAATGAACTGCATTGCCCACAATCCCTTGCAAATCATATAGATATATGCACTTGCCAAGACTGTGAAGATTCTCACCCAGGCAGCCGTCTGACAGTACTTACTTGCCCTCTTAGTTACATCCATGTGAGGTCAGTACCGAAGCTGTCCGCATAGTGCCAATATTAGCCTGCTCTTCAGGTAACTTTCTGGATAAATATAGGAGAGCATTGTTGCTTCCCTAAATTTTTCTGGCTAGTTATCGGGAGAGTGGGCCAACTATCACTGGCATTTGGATAAGTCACCACTCTGCTCATGTGCCATCCCAGCACTTATAGACATCGCTGAGACAAACAGGAAGGATTCTTCAGCAGCAGTGCCCAAAGAGTGCTACTGAAAATTCACAAAGAGCGCACCTAAAGGAAATAATCTGACTCACAGATGCCATTATCTGGATAATCTCCTTTCAATATCACCCTCTTTTTATTAGAATGTATTTACTGTGGTCTCAAAACTATATCCAGACTAGTTAGAGAAGAAATGTGCTTTATCAATAGGCAGTCAATTAATTTGCAAATGTGAATTTTTTTGGAGTCGAGGAGGGCTGTTGAAGTGCTAATTTCATATTTTTCACAGAGCTGTAATTGTTACTGTTAAGAGCTTGGCTACAATAAATCATTCTAATGTTTATTTTTCCAAGACAAGGACTCTTTGTATATATATTTTTCATTTTATTAGTGGTTATGCCCAAATTGTTTTCTCAGTAGTGTGCCACAATTTCATTGGTGGAATCTTGGTCCTGTTTGGTGGTGTTACTCCTAGGACCCGATATTCAAAAAGAGCTGAACTCCTAAATTTAGCTTCTTAAGTTAGGTTCCTAAATTGATATCTTATTGGAGGACTATCTTTCTGGGGGTAGTCTTACCACTGATGTTGGGATTGTCTTTCTTTTTAAACCCTGGACCCCTTTAAGATGGTGGCCTGGAGCATCAGTCCCAATGCTGCCATCATTTTTCCATGAATAACTTGGCTTATGCGTTATGGTATAATAATGCATGATTTTTCCCTTTATGGCAAGTTAAGGGACAAAATTCTTATGATGATATTGTAATGACTACCTCCTAAGGGGCCCTTTTACCAAAATGTGCTAGGCAGTTAATGCGCCTTTTCACATGCAGTAACTGTCTGCTTGGGCCCATGATAACTGTTACCATAGAGACACCACAGTTATCACACACTGATTATCATGCTAATTGCCATTCATGTGTTGGGATACTGAATGGGCGGGGTAGGAACGGGGAGTGAGCACATTTCAGTAAGCATGAGTGAACACATCCGCTGTCAATATTGCTATTTGCACAGATGCACCCAATGGCACCTCAAAAGATAGAGATAGCACTGCATGTTAGGGTATTCATCCATAAATGGTCAGGAACACGCCAGTCACATCCTTGTCAGTTAATGCAGAGGCTTTACGCTTAACGCACATCAGTTTTTGTGCTAAATGTGTGTAAGGTGCAAAAACCTAATGCACTTTAACATAAGGCTCTTCACGTTTTCAACTGAAAATTCATCTTAATTTAAGAGTTTGAAAATTATGCTTGTAACAGTGCAAACAAGCACTCGCATTCTCAGATCCAAAGAAGAAACAAAAGAGTGAGATGATAAAAGGATGACACTGGAGAAATCTTGTGGATATTGACTGTATTTATTGCTTCTTCATAACTCCGTCAACACCATACATGATCATGTTTCGGCAGATGCCTTCTTATAGACAATATGCCAGTTATCAAGAGTATAAATGCAATCAATATCCTTAGCCACTGTCAAGTGTGAAGAAATGATAGCATCTGCCAGTGACTATTCTCAGGCCAATCCCCTTTCTGGCGCAATGGTAGCGCATAAAAATGTGCCGACAATGTGCAACTATGCGCTAAGCATGCATTGATGTTACTGCATCTGCATCAGTTAGGAGCATAAATCCTTTGAATATCAGTCTTTTAGTATCCTTTCTGCTGCTTTCACTGAGGTTTCCCTTTTCATCATAAAAATAGCTTAGAAAGAGAGATGAAGAAAGGTAATGCATTGTGGAACTTGAGAGGAGATATCACAAATGACCATGTCTAAGAATATTTATCCATAAATGCGGGGCTTGGTTGTAATAGTAGTCTCTGCCCAGGACACATAAACTTGAACACTTTATCTACCTTTCCTCTCTTATCTCATGCTACACCCCCTCCTCGGGAACTCTGCTCCTCTGGCAGATCCCTTTTATCTCTGCATAGTATTACAATGTCAAATCATCCTGCAGTAATCCTCAGGCTGTCCAGACTGACTATAGAAACATAGAAACATGATGGCAAATAAAGATCATACAGCCTATAGTCTGCCCTTCCATATCAACTACTTTGGTCCCTTTTTTCCTTTAGAGATCCTCTGTGTTTTTCCCATTCCCTTCTTGGATTCAGATACTGTCCTTCTCTCTACTACTTCCACTGGGAGACTATTCCATGCATCTATCACTCTTTCCATAAAGAAATATTTATGCATATTGCTCCTGAGTCTACCCCTTTCACCCTCATCCTATGTACCCTAGTTGCAGAGCTTACTATCAATCGAAACAGGCTCTCCTCCTATGCATTTATACACACAATACTCTAAATGAGGTCTCACTAAAGACTTATTCAGAGGCACTATCACTTCCTTTTTAGTACTGGCCATTCCTTTCCATATGCATCCAATCATCCTTGTGGCTTTTGCCATTGCCTTTTCTATATGTTTAGCCACTTTAAAATCATCAGAAACAATCTCACCCAGGCCGAACTCTTTTTTTGTGACAAGAAATAAAGTACTTCACCTCTTATATTGCACTGCTCCCTTGAATTTTTGCAGCCCAAATGCATGACCCTGCATTTTTTACATTAAATCTCAGCTGCCAAATTCTTGACCAATCTTCAAGATTCGCAAGGTCCCTCCTTATGTAATCTACTCCTTCCTTGATGTCTACTCTATTGCAGATATTGGTATCATCCATAAAAAAGCAAACCTTACTCGGCAGCCCTTCTGCAATATCTCTAGCAAACATGTTAAAAAGAATCGGACCAAAGACAGATCTCTGTGGCACACCATTGGTAACATCCTTCTCCTCAGAATGAGCTCCATTTACCTATATCTTTTGTCGCCTCCCACTCAACCGATTTCTAGCCCGGTCAGTCACTCTAGGGTCCATCTCTAGGGTGCTCAATTTATTTATAAGTTGCCTGTGAGTAATGGTGTCAAAGGCTTTACTGAAATCTAAGTATACCACATCTAGGGCTCTCTCTCTATCCAACTCTCTGGTCACCCAGTCAAAGAAACCAATCAGATATGTCTGACAAGACCTGCCTCTAGTAAACCCATGCTGCCTCGGATCCTGCAATCCATTGGACTCTAGAAACCTCACTATCCTCTGTTTTAGCAGCATTTCCATTAACTTACTCATCACAGAGGTCAGACTAAACAGCCTATAGTTCTCAACCTCATCCTTACTTCTGCTTTTATGTAAATCAACCACATGTGCCTTTCTCCAATCCTCTGGGACCATTCCCAACTCTAAAGAAGCACTAAAAAGGTCAAACAGTTGAGCTCCTAGAACTTCCCTAAGTTGCTTCAGTACTCTCGGATATATCCCATATGGCCCCCATTGCTTTGTCTCTTTTAGTTTAGCTAGTTCCTTATTAACACAGTCTTCTGAAAATCATTCAAGATCTCTGTCACTTCTGTTCCTGTTTGTGGATGTTTACTGAGGTCCTGTTCCGACCCTTCATCTGTGAACACAGAACAGAAATATCTGTTAAGCACAGCCGGGCCACCAGCATGATGGCCTCGGGTTGCTACTTCCATACCTCTCCCCCCCCCACCCCCCGGACATATTAACTGTACTCTACTAGATTTCAACCAAACATCATTTATTTATTTGACAACATTGGAATAACAGTAAAAAACTGTTGGCCACAGCATAATCAACATAATCATAAAACATCAGAGTATAATTTTCATAGCACACATCATAAGAAGCACTATACATTGCAATTTCCTTGTAGAGCTATCCTATTCTAGATTGCCCTTCCTCCCCTCTTAAGAGGCACAGCCCGTCCTAATCCAGTCAATGACGCCCAGCAGGGATGTTTGGAAAATTGCCGTCCAAGTCTTTTCCCCACTGCCCGCAAGCCCTGATTACCATACATTAGGTAAGGGGCGCCTGCCATTAAAACAGGCCCTTTAATGCTCCCTTCCAATTGCCAGCAGTGTCCCGATCTGCCTCTGCCCACGGCCCGTCAAAAGGTCGTGAGCAGGGCTCCATTACTAATTTCTATGTTCGTCCCTCCCCTCCCCCTCGTGCCGTGAAAGCGTAGGGAGGCCCTCTACACACTTCCTGCTTTAACTCTGCATACCATTGGGGGACAAGTCAGCTCCTATATGACCACCCCCCCTTTCCATGCCTGGGCTGTGCGCTCTCTCCTAGGGGGGGGGCCTAGCTCTCCTGCTATGCTGTGACATTGCCCGCTCCTTGGGGTGGGTCGGAAGGGCGATTGTCCCATATCCGCTGGCCCGCTGGGGGGAAAGAGGGTGGGCCGTGGCCCGCTCGGCGCTTCTATAACCGATCGCCGCAAACCCGCCCCCGCCCGCCATTCCCCCCACCCTCCGCCAAGGTTAACCCTTGGCCTGCTGTCTCCCACCTGTGCCCGGCCACGTTGATTCACGGCCGGGTCTCAGCCGGGTCACCAGCATAGCGGCCTCAGGTCGCTACTCCCATCCCTCCCCCCCACCTGACATTAACTGTACTCTACTAGATTTCAACCAAACATCATTTATTTATTTGACAACATTGGAATAACAGTAAAAAACTGTTGGCCACAGCATAATCAACATAATCATAAAACATTAGAGTATAATTTTCATAGCACACATCATAAGAAGCACTATACATTGCCATTTCCTTGTAGAGCTATCCTATTTTAGATTGCCCTTCCTCCCCTCTTAAGAGGCACAGCCCGTCCTAATCCAGTCAATGACGTCTGGTAGGGATGTTTGGAAAATTGCCATCCATGCCTTTTCCCCACTGCCCGCAGCCCTGATTACCATACATTAGGTAACGGGTGCCTGCCGTTAAAACAGGCCCTTTAGGGGGGCATTTCCAAGATGGCCACGGCAGCAGTCAGTCTCGTGTGAGCGCGTAGCATGGGGAAGAAGTGAAAGGGGAAGCCAGGGCTTTTGCCCTCCCAGCCCTCTGGCACCTCTACACCGATTACTACTTCGGTGGTGGGTCCTTTGGATCCGTTTCTTGTCTGCGCGGTGCAAGCTTCGGAAGGAGCGGGTGGTATCAACAGGCTAGCAGTTTCGCCGGAGTTGGAGACCCAGCATCTGCATCGGCGTCATCTTTGTCCCCCGCACTGAGCCCGGCGCCGAAATTGAACCGCGCCAACCTTTGCCGGAAGGCTTCCTGCAGTTTGCTTCTCCTCCGTTGGTAGGTGGAGAGAGCTTCTTGAGAGGGCCAGGACAGGCTGTGCTGGAGGAGCAAGAGAGTGTGGTTCCTGGAGAGTCATGCTCGATAAGAACTTTGGCGCGGTGTGGAGGGGTGTGTGCTGGAAAGGAGATCTTTTCTATGCGTGAAGAGAAGTTGTTGGCATCTATGGAGCCGGAGGTCTCTACAGCTGATTCAGAAGTGATGTTTTCCTTACAGCAACCTCAGAATTTTATGTTGGAAGCTATATGGAATGCAATTGTATCATTGGGAGAAGTGCTTTTGCCGCAAGTGTCCTCTTTGGCTACTAAGGTGAATTCTGCTGTTGGAGCAATGCGGGAGTTGGAGGGAAAAGTATCAGCAATGCAAATGGAGTTGGAAGATACACGCAACAAGGTTGTGAGTCTTGAGGAACATTTGGACATGTATAGAAATTTCAAGTAAAATTGGAGCGTCTAGATAATGTGTTGCGGACTAATAACTTGAGAATTATTAATTTCCCAAGTGTGCCTTCAATTACTGCTAGAGGTATGTTTCAAAAATACTTAGTGGAAACTTTAGGAGTATATTCTGAGTTAGTTCCTCCCCTGGTAAAAATTTATTATCTACCTAAAACACAGCTTGCTCCGGTTCGGGGTGAGATGGGGCGTAACCAATCACAGGAGGCTACTTTGAATGTCACTGATTTGTTCAAAAATTCTGGGTATGAACCTCAGGTTCCCTCCACATTATTAATAACCTTTGCTCTGTTATCAGATAAGGAATGGTTGTTAAAATTGTTTTTTCAAAAGCGAAAACTTTTATTCTGAGGTCTATCTGTACGTATTTATCCTGATTTAGCAAGGGATACGCTGAAGCGGCGCAGAGAGTTTCTTCTGCTCCGCTCTGGAGTTTTACAATTGGGAGGGCTCTTCTTTCTTAAGCACCCATGCAAGTATTTAGTGAAATACCAGTCAGTTTCTTTTATATTTTATGAGCCTTCCCAATTGCTGGCTTTTATAAATGCCAGACGGCTTGAGTCTTCTATTGATCCTCCTTAGGCTCAGGTATTGGTTCCGAATGATGACTGTTTGCCTTTTTTCTTTTGTGTTGTGGTTATTGATTGTAAGTAGATATTCTCCTCCTTTATAATAGGCTAGGGAGAGCTGACATAAAGTGCCGTTTGGCAATGCTTATGATTTTACTTTGTAGGAATACTCTGGCTTGTCTTGAGTATGTTTCATTATGTTAGCTCTGTTTCTGCAAGAATGGTTATGTAAACTTTCTTGATTTATATGTAAAATTTCATAAATATAAAATTAAAAAAAAACAGGCCCTTTAATGCTCCCTTCCTATTCGCAGCAGTGTCCCGATCTGCCTCTGCCCACGGCCCATCAAAAGGTCGTGAGCAGGGCTCCGTTACTAATTTCTATGTTCGTCCCTCCCCTCCCCCTTGTGCCGTGAAAGCATAGGGAGGCCCTCTACACACTATTCCTGCTTCAACTCTGTGTACCATTGGGGGACAAGTCAGCTCCTATATGACCACTCCCCCCTTTCCATGTCTGGAGTGTGTGCTCTCTCCTAGGGGGGGCCCTAGCTCTCCTGCCAACCCCTCACGGCAGTGACCCATCGCTTGTCGTGTGGGGCCCCCCGTCCCATATCCGCTGGCCCGCTGGGGGGAAGGAGAGCGGGCCACGACCCGCTCGGCTCTTCTATAGCCGATCACCGCGAACCCGCCCCTCCCCTCAGCCCCCCCCCCCCGCCCTCCGCTAAGGTTAACCCTTGGCCAGCTGTCGCCCACCTGTGCCCGGCCACGTTGATTTGCTGCCTGGTCTATTCCGCTTTATACTCATCAGTTTCTACATATTCATCCCCTTCACTCTTGAGTCTGACAATACCACTTTTACATTTCCTCTTCTCACTAACATATCTGAAAAATGGTGTGCCCCCCACCCCCCATTTTATTGCATTGGCTATTTCCTTTTCTTTTTGTATCTTTACTTTCCTAGCTTCTCTAAGTTTTTCCAAAAATCGATGCCTGTCTTCCTCTTTCTGTGATCTATTGTATTTTATGAAGGCCACCCTCTTTTTCTTCACCTTTTCAGCTACTTCTTTTGAAAACCATAGTGGCCTCCTTTTCCTTTTACACTTATTTACCCTTCTAACAAAAAGGTTTGTTGCCTTTAAAATATCCCCTTTCAATTTTGCCAATTGCTTTTCTACTTCCCCATCTGTTCCCATCCCACTAATGACTTCTTGAACCCAGTTTACATTTGACAATAAAATATCATAAAATATGGATTAAAATTCCTTAAAACAATTTTTTGCTACCTTAAACCAAACATTTCTTGCTCGTAGGGAGGCTTTGGATAGTTTGTATAATTTCAAATATTGTTCTTTCTCTATTAAAGATTTCCCTCTGGGATAAGTCCCAAAGCTAGGTATTTTGTCGGTAGAATTCCATCAGGCCTTTGGAGAGAGATTGGCTCTTTCACTGGAGATAATTATACTTGAAAAGCTGTGCAAAGACCCTGTCTAAGTGCAACATTATATACCCAAATCATCATCATTAAATACCATATCTGTCATGGACCGGTCCATTACGTCTTCTCAGTAAAGACTGAAGCAAATAATTAACTTTGACTCTTTGCTATGGCCTCATCCTTCCTGAGTATTTCTCTTACCCCATCTAATAATTCAGCTAATTCCCTCACAGACTTCCTTCATTGAAGGTTCCTGAAAAAAAATGTTGCTTCTATAGGAAACTTTTAAAATTCTCTTTTGCCTTCCTTATACTTTTCATTTTGCTTATCAGTGCTTATGCTCTTTCCTTTCTTCTTCATTTGGATCCTTTTTCACATTTTTTGAAGACCATTCTTTTGGCTATTATAGCCTCTTTGACCTCACCTTTTAACTTTCCTTCCATCATTTTTAATGCATGGAGTACATCTGGTTTGGGCTTCCAAGGTGGTATATTTAGGACTCCTTTTAGGTGGTTGTTGTTTTTTTTAATTACCATTTTCTTCATTTTATCATAGTCTCCCTTTTGAAAGTTAAATACCAGCATAGTAGATTTCCTTAGTGTCCTTACTCCAGTTCTTAAGTCAACATTTATCATGTTATGATCACTGTTGCCAAGTGGCTCTAACACTGTTATCTCTTGCACCAAATCCCTCATCCCATTAATGACTAGCTCTAAACTACCTATCACTCTTGCCAGTTCCTGAACTTGCTGCCCCATGAAGAAGTCATTTATTCATCTAGGAACGTTACCTTCTTACATTTTACTGACATGGCATTTATAGAGTCAATACTGGGGGAACTGAAATTGCCCATTATTTTATTAGAGCTTCCCTAATTTGTATTAGTATTTCATCATCTGTTCATTTAGATTATAGCATGCCTTTATTTTTATTCCCTTCATGTGTAATTTCTATCCGTAAAGATTCCATAGTGCATTCTGTTTCCTGCAGAACGTTGATTGTTTTATTCAATGCCCTGTGTAACATATAGCGCCATCCCGCCACTAATTTGTTCTACCCTATCACTGCAATATAATTTGTACTATGGTATCCCAATGTCACATCGATTTTCTCCTTCCACCAGATCTCTGAGATGCCTATTTTATTTACCTTTTCATTTAGTGCTATATATTCTATCCCTCCCTCCTGGATTTTTAGGCTTCTAGCATCTGTACAGAGACATTTCAAAGTATGATTCCTTTTTGTATTTATGAGCTGCTTAGCTTTTGACAGGAATAATTTGCAATCTTTCAACTCTGGTCTTTATTTAGAGGAGCCTAAACTATTTATGACTTTATTGCAACCTCTCTATCAGGATTCCCTAACTTCCCTGTTTCCCTGCATAAATAGCTCACTTTGAACCATGTGATCCTAAGTGACGGCTGGCTTGCCCCAGTTAAAAAAGCACTTCTATCTCCTTTTTAACTGAGCATGTTCTTTTTATTTTTCTCTTAACCATATCTGACTTCCAAGAAGTACACAGGTAATCCTGACACATAGGGATTGCTAGGCAGTGAAGAAAAAAATTGGGATACTTTGTTTATTTGTTATATTTGATTGCATGCCTCATCATCACCAATGGGCCCAATCTTCAAAAGGGTTTATTCAGTGAACAGAACCTGCTAACTGGCTAAACAATATTCGGTGACACTGTCCTAATAGTGCAAGGAGTGTCTGTGAGTAGAGTAAGGGTAGTGATCGGACTTATCTGGTTAACAGTGCTTTTCAGTCCTCTAACTCGTTCAGTTAGGCCAAAAACAAGGTGACCTAACTTTCTATCTGGATATCAGCTAATTATTGCTACAATCTAATAGTACCTACAGTCAACAGTGAACCAGATATTCTGGCACTGAAGATCTGGTTTCATTTTTAAATGCAGCAATCGGTGCTTAAAACAAGCACAGACTGCAGAGTTTAAATATTATACTGAATGTTCAAAATGAGCTACAATAATAAAAATGTTTAACTGCAGCGATCATATATTATTCAAAGTTGTTCAGTCACAAGAGGATTGTGAAAAATTGCAAGAGGACCTTGATAAATTGTGAGACTGGGCATCCAAATGGCAGATGAAATTTAATATGGGCAAGTACACACTTATGTACCTAGGAAAGAACAGCCCAAACTATGGATACACGATGCAAGGTTCCACATTAGGGATCACCACTCAGGAAAAGGATCTAGGCGTCACCATGGATAATACCTTGAAACCCTCTGCCCAGTGTGCAGCGACATCCAAGAAAGCAAATAGAATGCTAGGAATCATAAAGAAAGGAATGGAGAATAAAACAAAGGATATTATATTGCTGCTGCATCACTCTATAGTGCAACCACACCTTAAGCACTGTGTGCAGTTCTAGTCATCATATCTATAAAAGGATAATAGTGGTTTTCCTTCTGCTATGGTCATGTATTATATACCATTTGAAAGGAATATTTAGTCAGAATTTTGGATCCCGATAGTTTTGGGCTCGGCCTGGAAAGGGTTAATCAAACTCTGGAATTTGTTGCTGGAGTATGTAGTAAAAACTGGTAGTGTGGACCAGTTCCTTGGTGAAAAGTCCATAAATTATTATTAAAGAGGACCCGGGAAATCCACTGCTTACCCTGGGACAAGCATTGCAGAACCTGTGTTCCTTTTTGGAAAGCTCCGGCCGCGAATTATCGCGACCGGACACAGCCGCCGGGCCAGCAAGCCAAGGGTTAACCTTGGTGGGGGGCGGAGGGGAGGGGGAGGGCGGCACGGCGTCCGGCTTTAGAAGGGCCGGGCGCGCCGCGTTCGCCCTCTTTCCCTCCTCACAGCGGCGCACGAGCGGGCAATTGAGCAGCGGTCCGGGTTTTTTTCAGCGGCCCTGGTCCTTGCGGGTGTGCGTCGGAGCGCCTATCTCCTCGCGGCATACCTCCTTCGGACCTCCAGGCGAGAGCGGGCAGCAGCGGCAGAGCAGTGATTTCCTGCTTCTGACCTACTTCGGACCTCCTGACGAGTGCGTGCAGCCGAGCCGGAGCAGCGTTTTTACTTCTGGCCTTCAGAAGAACAGGCAAGACAAAAGGAAATTGCCGGGGGAGGGCAGTTTTTGAATCCGGGCAGGGAGAAGGCGAAAGGGGGGGATCGAGCGGATGGCGTTCAGCACCGTGGCGCTTGGCCCTGGTGGAGTTCTAAATCCCGAACAAGTAATTAGCAGTCTTGGGGGGGGGGGTGCGCCTCAGGAGAATGCACGTGGCGGTAATTCAGGGTTTTCGGGCATGGCGTGGGCCATGGAACGTGGAGGATCCCGGCCATGCTGACCATGCGCTCTGAGTCTGCTGGGGGGGGGGGGAAGGGGGGGGGGCGACGATTAAGGTTGCAGAGCACAATGCTCAACCAAAAGAGAATATATACGGTATGTAAATTGGGATAGAAGGGATCCGAGAGCAGGGTTACGCTGCCATCTAGTGGGTAGGAATTTTATAGCTGGCCTGTTTGCTTTGGGTCTTGTCCTTTCTCTTCGACTGCATATGTGCTATCTGACTGCTGGTGAGCAAGGTAAGGCTGCCATCTAGTGGCCAAGGAAGGTATGACTAGGCTGTCTTTGTTTTTTCTTTATATACAGTCTGGTTGTGGTGCTGAAGGCAGGGATGTTTTGTTTTCTCTCTCTTTGTTGTAATAAATATGACATGGGCCGGCCGAAGGATAAGTGAACCAGGCAATGGAGTTATGAGATATCACCGTGCATATGTGCAAGGCAGAGAGGCCAAAAGGTGATGGGTAATAAGACATTACACTGCTAAGGCCTGCTCACTGCAGGGTACTCGCAAAGAGCTTAATGAGTACACCCCCTTGTTTTCCCATTGCTTTTCTCCTATAGCATTCTCCAACAGGGACCATGCCGAGGAAAGTGGCGCAGAGCGGTGAAAAGGACAGCGGGAGGCAAGCAGGCCCCAAGCGAGTAGGGTCCAGCCAAGGTACACAGAGGAGAACAACACGCGTTGCTGTAAAACGGGCAACGCAAGACAAGGCGAAGAAGGGGGACGGGCCCAGCAAGGGACACTCGGAGAAGAATACGCGGCAAAGCAGCAGACGGGCCCCGCGACGGCAGCAAGCGCCCGCCCCCACGGCATCGACGTCCAGCCAGGAGCTCGACGAACTGTTCAGACTCATACGCGACCAGGTGAACCAACACGGGCTGAGCGCGTTTAAGCAGCGGCTTGAGGCAGCTAACGCAGGCTCGGCCGACCCAGGACCCGCAGACCCCCATAGCGGCTAGCAACAGCATGGCAGGCACCAGCGGGGTCATGCCCGGCAGCAGCACGCCTGACACCAGCAGCAACACGACAAGCACCAACAGCAGCATGACAGGCGCCAACAGCAGTATACCGAGCACCAGCGCATCGGCCGGTAAGTCTACCAGGGGGAAGGAAACCTTAGTGGTATCTTCTTCGTCAGAGGAGTCTAACTCCGATTCCGACGGAGATACTTCATTAGCAACCGCGATGCGGAGCATGCTGAAAACATTCACAAAGAAAAAGAATAAAGCCCAAAAAGAAAAAAACTTAGCAAGGGTATGGTCACAGCACGGGGACAACCCCGTGCGTGGATCGGGGAGCGGGGAGGACAGGGTAGCGGAGACAGCAAGTGCAGTCCCGACTACATGGACAAGCCCGGTATCAGTGAGCGGGGACCCGCACTGCGGAGTGAGCTCTCTGGCCAGCGCGGTGCCCAGGAAGATAAAAAAGCGGATCTGGCGGAGGGAATTTATTGACATCTGCTCTTTACTGATCAGAGACCAGGGTGGGGACCCCGGTGAGAATAAGGAGAAGGATAAGAGATGGGAGAGAAGACCCAAGATTGTACAATCTATTAGCAATTGGGTCTCGGCTTTCCACATATATATGAGCATCGTTCTGGAACGCGAACCCGAACTCAGTCAATACCTCATCAAGTACCTCGACACCATAACCCAAGCGCATAAGCAGCTAGGTGGGTGGGCCTGGCTCAACTACGATATCAAGTTCAGACAGAGCCTGGCGGAGGACCCAACTATGACCTGGCAGCACAGGATCATTGATCTATGGCTGGAGGAAATGTCACATAACAGACCATTGTCGCAGGGACTGACATCGCAGTCCTTTCAGGCGCCGCAATGGCAGCAGAATTACCAGCCGGCCGGCCGCAAGGCGTGCCGGCAGTACAACGCAGGAACCTGCACTTGGCGGCCATGTAAATTTAGGTATGCATGTTCCGGATGTGGGGGGAACCACCCCGCCACATCATGCCGAGCCAGTAGGGATAACAAGCCTTTCCGGCCGATGCTGTCCAGAGGGAACGATGGGCCTGGCCCCAACCCCCATCAGGCTTGACCGCATGAGGCCTTGGCTGAGGGCATACCCCCATAGAGACAAAGCTCTCAATATCGAGAACGGCTTTGCTTACGGATTCCGGATTCCAGCCTCGGTCACATCGCAGGGGCGGGCAATCCGTAACTCAACGTCAGTCAAAAAATTTGCAGGGGTTGTACAACACAAAATAAGACAAGAAACAGAGCTGGGGAGGGTGGCTGACCCTTTCACTTATGTACCCCTCCCAAACTTGATACTGTCCCCGTTGGGGATTGTCCCAAAAAAAGAGGCAGGAAAGTTCCGGCTAATCCATAACCTGTCGTACCCAGAGGGGAGTTATGTCAATGACCACATCGACCCGGCCCTATGCTCCGTGAAGTACTCTATGATCGATCAGGCCGTGGATATCATACGGAAATTGGGGCGGCGGCAAAACTGGCGAAGGCTGATATCGAATCAGCTTTCCGACTGCTCCCGGTGCACCCAGACTCCTTTGCACTCCTTGGCTTCTCCCTCAATGGGGTATATTACTATGACAAATGTCTACCCATGGGGTGCTCCATATCATGCGCATATTTCGAGCAGTTCAGTACATTTGTACATTGGGTCGTCGAAGACCTGGCGGGGCACAACACCGTCTTACATTACCTCGACGACTTCCTCTTCATAGGCAATGGGGACGAGGGATGTCAAAGGATCCTCTGCACTTTTGAACACATTGCCCAGCAATTTGGGATCCCCCTGGCAAGAGAAAAGACCTCTGGACCCACAGGGACCATCACATTCTTGGGCATAGAGCTCGATGTAGCAGCACAGCGGTCTCGACTGCCAGACGATAAAATCATCAGGCTGCGAGCTGCCATACGCGAAATTCAAGGGCGGACGAAGGCAACATTGGAACAGCTACAATCCGTGCTGGGGCTGCTATGTTTCGCATGTAGGATCATGCCAATGGGACGGGTGTTCTGCCGTCGCATGGCGATGGCTACGAGGGGAGTCAAAAGGAAACACCACAAGATTCGGATTACCAAAGGCATGCGGGAAGATCTGCGCATGTGGGAGCTCTTCTTGCAATCCTTTAATGGCCTGGCTTTCTGGCAAGAGCTACCGGTGACGAGCGAGTCCCTCGATCTCTTCACGGATGCTGCGGGAGGGAGCGGCTTCGGAATCTATTTCCAAGGAGCCTGGTGCTCAGAGGAGTGGCCGCCCGAGTGGCAGGCCGAGGGTATCACTAAGGATATTACCTTTCTGGAGCTATTCCCCATAACGGTGGCCCTATACATCTGGGCCCCACAGCTGGTAAACAAGGCAATCATAATTCATACCGACAACACAGCGGTTGTGTATGCCGTGAACGGGATGCGGGCCCAGACTCCAGGGGTCGTCGCACTCCTTAGGCACATAGTGATGATATGCCTAAAGCATAACCTAAATATCAGGGCCGAACATATCCCAGGGCAGCATAATAACATTGCCGATGCTCTCTCTCGTTTCAAGATCCCACTCTTCCGATCGCTCGCACCCAGGGCCGATCTCGACAAAACGGCTATACCGCCACAGATATGGGAACTTGGTCCGCCGAAATTTGGGAGCTTGTTCTGAGCTCCCTATCCGACCGGACGAGACAGCGATACCTGGCGGCCTGGGGGAAATTTCAAGCCTTCTGCAGAGGAGCCGGACTTACGAACGTCGGTCCCATGACGGAATCCATACTGCAGTGGATCCTACACTCCAAGAGCTGTGGAGTCAAGAAGTCAGTGGTACAATCGCATTTGGCTGCGATCACCTTTTTCACGAAGGTGATGGGTAAGACCAATCCACGTACAGATTTTGTTATAGCCAAGGTAATGAAGGGCTGGAAGCCGGAACAGCCCCGCACACCAGACTGGCGATGCCCGATAACACACGAAATTTTGCAGAGACTGATAGCAATCACGGGTCAGGTATGCTTCAACAACTTCGAGACCCGGCTATTCAGATGCGCATTCTCATGGGCATTTTTCGGGGCGTTCCGAATAGGCGAACTGGTAGCCTCGGCGAGCCGAGAATCGGCCGAAGGCGGGATCCGGGAGAGCGACGTCAGCTTGCAGGATGGGAAACTCATACTGCAGATACGCAAGTCGAAAACCGACACCGAGGCAAAAGGGGCACGGGTAGTGCTGGCCCCGCTGGGGGGAGACCCGTCCTGCCCAGTAGCGACATTCAATGAATACAAACAGATACGCCCTGCAAGGGCCGAGCATTGGCTGGTCCACTCGGATGGGACCCCCCTCTCGCGGTTCCAGTTCGCTAAGGTATTGAAGCTGACACTTGATGCAGTGGGTTTGGAAGCGTGCTTTTACGGCACCCATTCATTCCGCATTGGGGCCGCTTCCACGGCGGCCAGCATAGGTATGACGAGGGAGCAGATCATGACCATCGGGAGATGGCGCTCCGAGAGATACAAACTTTATATACGCCCGGTTTGACGCCGGGCGTAAGACACCCCCTGGGGGGGGGGGGGATCAGGATAAGGTACCTTATAAAAAAAAAAAAAAAAAAAAGTATAGAATAAAGAATAATAAATTTTCTTTCCTGGCTTTTCTTTGCTGGTGGGTTTATGTAACGAAAATCGCAATAGCTATGTATAGATATGTGATTTAGACCTGTTTATCGCTCCGTTGTATTCCTGTGCTAGTACCTTTGTATTCTTGCACCCAAAATGTGATCTTGACGAGCTGTGTTGGTTTACAATAACACCATACAGGTGCCAATCCCCACTACGAGGCATGGATCTGCGGCCATTCGTTTGTTCATTGGGCTGAAAAGAGGACGAGACAGAGACCGCAGGGGCATAATCTGGGCTTCCCTAAGGAACAGCTGGTAGTGAGATGGCTGGAGCGACGTGGTATGATGTGGGACCAGCTGATACCAGGCCTCTTACGGTTGAAGAGGGCAGGCGGACAGCCATGGGCAATTTTGGTGCACCTGGGCGGTAATGACCTGGCGGGCACGCGCAGCGTCGAGCTCACCAAGAAAATGCAAAAGGACATGCTGGCACTGACGGGTGCCTTCCCAGGAACATTGCTGATATGGTCCCACATCACACCACGGCGAGTTTGGAGGGACGAATGGTCCCACCACGCCGTAGAGAGAACGAGAAGAAAAGTGAATAGATGGATGGCCCGGTTCATGGACTCAATCGGAGGATACAGCATCGCCCATGACCTGATAGAAGAGCGCTGCCACGGACTGTATCGCGCGGACGGGATACACCTCTCGGATATCGGGATGGACGTATACCTCTGTGCCATACAAGATACGATTGAACGCTTATGGCAAAAAACGTGGGTTGGCCACAGCAGGATGGGGTAAGGGGGAACTCCCCGGCAAGCGAGGGGTCGCAGCCGGGAAGGGTTGGCAGAGAGATAGACCCCATCCTTAAGAGAGAGCGCACAGCCCAGACATGAAAAGGGGGAGTGGGGCACATGGGAACTGGCGGGTCCCCCCAGAGTACAAAGATGGGTAAGCAGCAATAGTGCCTAGAAGACCTCCTGACGCTTTTACGGCCGGAGAGGCGAGCATACACCTTTCTCAGCGTACCTCTGCGCATGCCTTTGACGGGCCCTGGACAGAGGTTGATACAGACACTGCGGCAAAGAGTAACGGAGCCTGGAAGGGCCGGGGGGGGGGGGCCCGCTGCAACGCCACCCTTGACCACGGTCATGTTAGTGGGGACCGACGGCAGTGGGGAAGTGGCTTGAACGGCCATGTTCCAGATTATCCCTGCCGGGCGGACGAAGAGATGTTGAAAGATTGGGGGCTGTGCCTCTCGGGGAAGGATGAGGATAAGGGAAGTAAGGATTACGATGTTGTGATGTAATATTGTTATAATGCTGTTATATAAATGTTGGATGTTACAATGTTTGAGGTTGTTAAGTTATGCTGTGGCCAACAGTTTACAATACTGTACTTTCCACTTATAGTTGACAAATGGAAAATAAAGACATCTTTTTGGCAAGTCCGGATTCGTGGTACTTATTGCAGGACAGGGGGGGGGGAAAGGGGGGGAGGGGTAGCGACCCGCGGCGGTCATGCTGGTCCCCTGGCTGAGCTGACAGGTACTTCTGACCTGGACTGTTTGCTGTTGGAAGGATGCTGGGCTTGATGGACCATTGGTCTGACCCGGTCTAGCATCTCTTATGTTATTTTGTTCTTCTAAGCAGCAACTACCACAGTTAACCACGGACATTCAGCACCAGTATCCAAATCTCTGTATAGTGGCACTTTTCAACACAGCTCTACAGATAGCTATCTGGACAGCAATTTTGGACAACCTTTTGCTGTTCTAAGCTATCCGGATAGTCATCAATATATGGACATTGAAAATCATTGCTATACAGATAATTCCTTTCTCTGCTGTTGCCTCACCTCTGGAGTGTTCCACCACTATCCACCTAATGCCAAGGTGGTCAGAGAAAATATTCAGCACACTGTCTGGGTAATGCCACTGAATATCAATCTGGCCAGTGCGTATGTAGATAGCAGGGTCTGCTATCCAAATAAGTGTCCCAAATATTTTTCAGCACTAAACACAACCCACAGCTATACTGCTCGAGAAGCATTTCAAAGAAATCCAAGAATCACTGCAGATTAAGAAACAAACCAAAAACAAGCTCATCAGGTGCCTACCACGTAGGTAGAGGACAGACCGAGGAGTAGGAGGAAAATACAGCATGCTATATAAACCCAGCTCTTAATTCTTCTGATAGCTTCATTTTTTTGGAGATAATGATTATCTTTGCTTAGACCATTTTCTCTTCAGCACTTGGAATAATCAAGGAAAATTCTTAATTGCCAACAGTTTGAAGAGAGAAGCAGAAGAAATATTTCTTCTGCTATACGCTCCAAAGTTTTACTTCAGTTCTGATCAGACGTTCAAACAGTGGTGCGACTGAACTCTGAGCTTGGCCTTTCGGTCTTCTGTACACTTACCTGCATTAGGGTGGAATAGCTAATGACCTCATTACCATAACATTTGAATACATTTTAATAAGCAGTATGCTACTATCGGCACAGGTAACAATCATACCAATCCCCTCTCCGCCTTGTGGCATGGTGGTAAGTACGCACAGATGTCGCATTAATTATATGCAAACAGTGCATTGACGTTTCTGCATCAGCCCCTCTAAATAGTTAGAGAATTGACGCTGAAGAGCAATTTGAGTCTTCAGAGCTTTTTACAGCTGACAAGTTGGACTGCTTTACGTACGGAATTTTTGTCAGTAGCAGAAGGCCTTATGCTGAAGGCATTGTAATACCTAGACTACAGGGTAATAGTGAAGATGAAATAGTTGGATGCTGATTCTCTGGTCAGTATAGTGAGCTTTCTCCCTAGATCTCCTCCTCTTTTGGGTTCGGATGGACAGCTTCCTCCCTGGATCTCCCTCTTGCATGTTTCCTTGTGTTCCCAACAGCATTTTCTCATACCACTCTTGGAATATCCTTACTGACCCATAAGACAGATGATCCTACACATGCATTCATGTCATTGTTCTGCTCTTCTAGAACACTGTGCTTACCTTTCACCTCCTCAGCAGAAATAAATAGGTCATCTACATCTTTCCTCTGAACTGATAAGCAACCCTCATGTGCCAGGCTTAGATGTATACTAGGAAACTAGCAGGAGGAACCGAGAGCAAGATAGTACTAACTGCTCATTTAGCATGCTCACACTATTTAGCGTGCTGTCTGTAAGTTCAATGCTCGGCAGTTTCAGATTCCACGGCTGTGCTATGTTTGACTTTTTTTTCCTGCAAGGATTCTAAATCTTTAGGAATCACTTGTTAAGTCTCAGAATCTGCAAGGCCACCGATTAACCCATACGAGTCAAAGGTGTCTCCCTTGGCAAAAACCATCAACGATTCGCTCTATTCCTCTATTAACAATACAGCTTTTAACTTTCTCTGAGGATCATCAACACAAATTTCTACAGAAACAGTTCTACAGAGAAGTCTTTCGTTGCTCAAAAACACATATTCAATAGATCCTCCAGTAAAGTAGGTTAAACCCGACACCCACTGAGACGTCTCTTCAGCATTTCACATCTAGCTGCATCAGGGGCAAACTAAAAACAAAAATAAATAGAACATAAAAGAAAATTGCTCACCTACCATATCACAGTCAAAATAAGCCTACTTTATACCATATAGAAACCATAAACTGTCCATACCATACCCATTAGAAGTGGACGTACTTAACTTCTCATCCATACATCTTTATAAGCAGTATTTTATTTTCTGGTTTATGCATCGCTCTCAGTTTGATCACTCCAGCTCAACCACTAACCAAAAATGCCACACAGGCGCTAATGTATCTATTAAACCACACCTCCCTGAGCTAATGGTCCAATCGCTTTCAAGGCAAAAGCTACAAACACACCCTCCAGTCAATACCAGAGTTTAAACCCTCAGGGATCACTGTTCCAAGCAGAAAAATCCATCGCTGCTCACGTAGCAAAAGAAACTAATCCCTCGTCTTTTGCCCTTGACCATCACGCACATGCTCAATACCAAAACAGCGTAAATCTGAAAATACATGTCCATATGTTAGACAGTGATCAACCAACGGAGCAACTCGCCTTTTTCAATGTAGTCTACTCTTAGGCTCTCCCAAACGAACATGAAATAATCAAATTGTTTTCCCTATATACAGCAGTCCACACGGGCAAAAAATGCCATATACCACAAAATCTGATTCACATGTGGTATGGCTACGCAAATAATATTGCTTACCATTATAAGAAAAACGATCAATTTCCCATGCAACTGTACAAAAAGCACAGTGACCACATTTCCTATGGCCCTTCAAAGGACTAGAAACCAATGTTAACAGACGCAAAACCGAGGGACTCAATAATTCCTTCAAATTTGGATTATGTTGCCAAACACAACGAAAGCTAGCAGTCCTTAAACAGGGTATGGTCCGCAATACTGTGGCATGTTTTTGAATAACCTTTTGAATATGTGTACTCAATGGAGAAAATTGCAGATTGCAGATTCTGAGATTTGCTTTCCTTGGTTTTTGTGCTTATAGGAAGGTGTTATAGTATAGTTAGTAGATAGAGCATATTTCTGTTATTATATTGAAGTATTATTCTCTGAAAGTGCCCAATAATATTATTGTATGATCACTTGTTAAGTGGCTTTTTAACAAGCCTGTTAAATGTTTTGTGAGGCCATGCTAAAATTTTTTACAGAGGTCTCTTTGCATGAAACCAGGTCAAACATTTAGCACAGCTGAAGCTGAGAATATTAGATCCGCTATGGACCCACCTCTGCCCAATGAAGTCTGAACAACCAGGGCACTTTGATTAGTGGTGTCCCATGTGACCAAAGCTGTGAAAGCTTAGTATCAGCATAGCCTTTTCTATAATTTTATGGTTTTCACAGAATATCAACATAAGTTATTGTTTCACAAATGAAATCATCACTAGCAAAGTACTTGCAAAATTGTACCCTGAGTTCATTTTCTCTATTATTGCTTTCTTAGTGTGTGCAATGAGGCGTGTTAAAGATTTAACATACTGCACAATAGTCAAGGGATGAAGTCGCTATTAGGAGACTATGTGGTGCTGGAGGTAAGGTGGCAAAACAGATAAAACAGAAGAAATCCTTCACAGCCCGTAGAATCAGTAAAATGCACAGTAGACATGGCACTGACAGGCAGAAGCAGATTAAAAGGCCTTTCTTGGATAGTTGCCTTCTTTATTTTGCCTCTATGTTTTTGGCAAATATAGGGGCAATTAAAAAAATGGTTTATCTCTGTATAAATCCAGTTTTACATGTTGAAAACATCTTTAAGGAAATGACATGACTATATGTGCATGTAAAGAGTCCACAAGCCACAAGATCACATGTACAGCACTGCATTCTTGGCAGCAAAGTTTGGCTAGCGCAGTGGCAGAGTCTGTGTGCATGCATATTTTATAAAATATGTGGGTACACGGCTAGAGCACATACACAAATCAATACCACCTTCAGAGCAGGTGTACGTTTGTCCATGGGCCATTTCTGGGTGCCTACATTAAAAAGACACATTGTTGAAAATGTCACCTGCACAAAATAGACGTTTTAGACTTTCTACATGGGAATCCTTTCATAACATTAGCCTCTTTGGGGGTCATTTTTGATGGCTTGTGTGTAAATACCAGCATTTATTCGTGAAAATGCCCCATGCCGCAACCAACAAACCAATAATTTTACTTACACGTTGGAGGGGGAGGGGGTGTTATTTAGAAGACCGATTTGTCTCTGGGGCCATTTTAGAAAGTGGTTTTAAAGACATCCCTGGCACAAGGACATCCAAATCAGAGTGAGGGCATGGTGTAGGCATGTCTGGGGCATTTCCAAGAACCTGGATGTCCTCGCTCAATTTCAGAAATGTCCTGGATGTCACAAGCTGCTTCCAAGTTTATACCCGCTTCAAGCAAGAATAGGCATCAGAAAAGTGCTGATTTTGCCAGCCAAACACCTGCAGGCAAAGACCACTTATGGGAAACTCTATATGTTTCATGTTGGCAGCAAACACTTATGGGAAACTCAGGCTCTTGTTTTCATCTTGCCATGCCAGTGGACATTCCAGTATGCAAACTAGCATGTGATAGACGCATTTTAGACCAATTCCTCTTCTAAAAATGCCCTCATCGAGAGTGGTTCTGTAGGGGATGACTGGAATAATGTCCACACTTAACGTGTGTTACTTATGCCTATTCTTGGATTTGACTTTATAGAATAGTAGTGCACGTGGCTGCTAATATGCATAAATAAAGCTATGCTTAGTTGCACTATCTCTAGAGCTTATGCAAATATCTGTACCTATCTTACTTGCATTCCACCATAGTCTATAAAATACATGATTAAATATATGCTTCACCCAAATAGTGCACACTGATGATGCCTGCACTGATCACAATGCTCACTTTCTTCCACTAACTCACCAATCCCTGAAGATTCACACACTAAGGCCAGCATTCTGAACAAGGAATAGTGGGGTTGGATGTCTGGGGTAAACGTCCAGCCGATGCTCAGCCCCAGAACACTATTCCAAGTGTTCCTTGCATGTACAGAGCATTTGTGTGGGGGAGTGCTGGACGGGGGCGGGATTGAGGCAGAGCAGGACCTCTGTACTTCCCCCGGCACCTGGATGGATGCCTGCCTTATTCCACTCCAATAGTGGAATAAGTGCCAGGCAGTATTGGGATCACGGCCTGCAGCCCCCCTTCCACATTACGATGCTGTGGGAGAGCACCCATCACCTGATCCTTGCCTTTGCTGCCCCCACCGAAGGTCGGACAGTGGGGAAATGGGCCCACTCTGTGTCTGAGCATTGAGCGCCTCTGACTGAATGTGCCATGCCATTGTGACAGGACATCACTGCACCAGCACACTAGCCGGCGTTTTCTGCGTGCTGGGCCGGCAGATTCATGAACGGCACCGAACATTGAATCGGGTGCCTGCTGGGCCATCTAAGTGCCCGATTCTGCAGCTGCAGGAATGTACGGATCCCATGGTTGTGGAATCGGGTACAAGTCGGGCCCATCTATGTTTTGGGCATTCTTGACGGCCCGGCCATGCAGCTTTTGGAATATGCCTCCATGTGGTTAGCATGGTAATGGCTACTGTGGTCCCGTGTTAACCATTTACCATGTTCTAAACCACGTGTTAACCATTAGAGTACATTAGTAAACATACTCCTTTATGCCTTACCATCCTATTCATGTTGACAACAAAAGCCGTCATTCATGTATGCTTGTTTATTTATACATGTACTTTGCGGTATTTGACATATACACATCACCATAATGTTCAAAAACATAGTACAATAAAACAATATAAAATCAATACAATAATATAAATATACCCATCCAACAGCCATGTTATGCTCAGAATATATACTGGGGGCGATTTTATAAAGCTTTTTCTGCTTTTAAAGCCTATTTTATTTATTTATTTAAAAGGGATTTCTATAGCCCTTTATCCTTAAATCAAAGTGATTTACAATTAAACCACATGTGTTACATAGAACGAGGAAGGGGCATGCAGTGGAATATAGCAATGAGGTTCTGTACAGGGTTGTAAAGTATGGAAAGTTCAAGTATAACTACTGTATGTATAAAAAGGTGCACTATATACAAGTGAGCTTATATACAAGAGGGAGTTGAATCAATTAAGAGGCTAGGTGGGTTAGCAGGTCAAGAGGTGGGGAGAGAGGTGGGAGGAATCAGGGTGGGGAAGGGCAGGAGCAACTATGAAGCACTTAAATTGTGTCCTGTAGTCGGGTCAAGTCATGTTGTTGAAGTATTCTAAATAGAGTGTAGTTTTAAGCATCTTCTGAAAGTCCTTGATGTCCACTGTGTTTCTTAGGCAATCTGGGAGCAAGTTCCAAAGGGCAGGAGCAGCCAGGGATATTGCTCTCCCTGATGTGAATTGCTCACTTTTGAGTAACTGCTGGGGGTTGTGATGGTGTCCGTGGCTCTCCTTCTCCTGGTCTGGTGCTTGAGTCAGTGGTGATGAGAGTTTGTAGACAGTTTTCTGAGAGGTTCTGTTTGATTTTGAAGATGTTTAAAATGGTTTTATATTTGATGCGGGAATTAATGGAGCCAGTGAAGGTGATCCAGGATGGGGGTGATGTGTGCGTGCTTTGAGGAACCAGTTATAATATGAGCAGTGGTGTTTTGCACCATCTGTAAGGGGTGGAGAGATTGTTTTGGATGCCCAAGGTATATGGAGTTGCAATAATCCAAGATGGGGGTGATTAAACTTGGTGCACAGTGCGGAAGTGAGTAGAGGTTTGAGGCGTCTGACTCACATTTTGAGATAGGCGTTCCTGGTAGTTTTGCTGATGTGGGACTCGAGATACAGATTTTTGTCCAGTATGACACCAAGGTATTTCACTGCAGGTTTAGTGGGTATCGTGGTGGTGTTCAGGTTGACTGTGGGTGGGGGGATGACTCCAGAGTTTCGGGTAATGATGAGGACTTTTGTCTTGATGTAGTTTCTCCTTAGGTTGTTGTGAAGTAGGCAGGAGGTCATGTGTTGAAGGCAGACCGCTATTTTGAGTAGTCTGGGTTCATAAGGTTGATAGGAGTGTATATCATTGTTTCATTCGCGTAAATGATGTAATAGATCTTGTAGTTATTGTTGATGGTGTAGATTGGATGAATGTATAGGTTAAACAAAAGTGCAAACAGGGAAGAACCTTGAGGCACACCCTGTTTTGCTACGAATGGTAGGGAGGTGTCTGGGCCACATTTGACCTATAGTTGCCTGTCCGTGAGGTAAGAGGTAAACCATTTCAAAGGGGTGCCATGCAGTCCAATCTCTTGTAGTCTTGTAGGTATGCAGAAAAAGTTTTTTTTGTGTTTTTTTTTAAATAAAATTCTGCATTTGCATTAGTGTTCGTGGATCTGTAGTATGAATCAAGCCAAAGTGGAGTTGTGGTATATATGGATATTTACTAAAATACACACTAGATTACACACACACATTTATTAATTTTTCAAAGCAGGTGTAAATTTGTGTATGGGAATCTGTGTACTGTTGGGGCTGGTTCTGTATACCTATTTTTGAAAGGAAAATAAGCCCTCATCATTGGCACCTTTTGCCCTCATAAATGGCACCTTTTTCAATTTTTCACAAAGGCGTCCTGTTATAAAATTACTCACTGGATAAAACTATCCAATGATTTATGTTTTTAATCAGTCGTTGTATGTCCCCAAAATTTGGTTGGGCTGGCTTCCTCTTAATTGCTAAATAAAATGACAGCTGCTGTTAGGAGCAAGCAGCAGAAGGAATAGGCTTGGCAGGACGAAAATGATTTCTGAGTCGCTCACTATACTTTGAGAACAATTTTCAAAGGAGTTTCCACACATAAATCAGGGTTTTATGTACAGAAATGGGTGTGTATCCAGGAATCATTCCAGGAACTACATGCACACTTTTAAGATTTCCAAAAGTACCAAAATGACCCACGCAAACAAACGCAAATCTGAATATACTTCTCCTGAGTCAAAATTCAAAGACAAAATTGATGTAAAGTCTGCATGTGAAAAGCATTTGCATGTGTTACACACACACACACATTCTTTGGAAGTTGCACCTTTAGCAGCAACCCACAGTTACAAGCCTAGAAATCAAATTCAGTCATCAACCACTCACCATATAACCTTGGGCAAGCCTTTCAGCTACATTGTACATAATCAGTTTGCCAGTCTGACGTTTTCAATTTTTTCTTCTCTCTATAGAAAAAAAGATACTATAACCACAATAGAATGAACTGGGCTTTTATGCTGCAAGTTGTTTGTGTAGGCAGATTACAGGCATGTTAATAGCATTCTACTCTAAACACATTTATGTCAATTTCCAGCCGCATGGTGCTCACATCGCTTTAATGGATATTTTCTCTCAGCGACTGTAAAAGTACAAGTTCTGCTTATATACACATAGAAACATGATGACAGAAAAAGACCACATGGCCTATCTAGTCTGTCCTTCCATAACAACAACTACAACAGTCCACTTTTTACCTTTGGAGATCCTCTGTGTTGGTCCCATGCTTTTTTGAATTCAGTTACTGTCCTCATCTCTACCACCTCCACTGGGAGACTATTCCATGGATCCACCACTCTTTCCGTAAAGAAATATTTCCGCATATCACTCCTGAATCTATCTCCCTTCACCCTCATCCCATGTCCCCTCGTAGCAGAACTTGCTTTCAATTGAAAGAGGCTCTCTCCCTGAACATTTATGCCACGGAGGTATTTAAACATCTCAATCATATCACCTCTATCCCGCCTTTCCTCTAAGGTGTACATATTAAGATCCTTCAGTCTGTCCTCATATGCTTTATAATGAAGACCATTAATCATTTTAGTAGCCACCCTCTGCACTGACTCCATCCTGTTTACATCCTTTTGAAGGTGCGGTCTCCAGAATTGCACACTATACTCCAAATGAGGTCGCACCAAAGACTTATACAGAGGCATTATCACCTCCTTTTTTCTGCTAGCCATTCCTCTCCGTATGCACCCAAGCATCCTTCTAGCTTTTGCCGTTGCCTTTTCTACCTGTTTAGCTACTTTAAGATCATCAGACACAACCATGCCTAGGTCACGCTCTTCTTTAGTGGACAAAAGTACTTCACCTCCTATACTGTATTGCTCCCTTGGATTGCTGCAGCCCAAATGCATGACCTTACATTTTTTAACATTAAATCCCAGCTGCCAAATTCTAGACCATTCTTCAAGCTTAGCTAGATCCCTCCTCATGTTATACGTATAACTTTGTGCCAAAAGGTTATTCATATAAGACATAGGATTGACTGGAACCCTCTAAATGGTTCAGATCCTACCTCACTGAATGTCACAATCAAGTCAGAATGGGCACCGAGAGATCATCCACATTCACACAGGATCAAGGAGTCCCTCAAGAATCCACTCTATCATTCTTGCTCTTCGATATCTTCCTCCAACCATTGTGCACAATCATACAGGCACACAACATACTATACCACATTTATGCAGATGTAATGATATACACACTATTCTCAATCAACAACCCCAAAACCTCATATATTAAGAAATGTTTCAAATCCATCACGGACTACCTATCTGAACATAACATAACTACAAGAAAACAGAGTCGCTGTATATCACCAAAAGCAACCATTTTACACTGCCTCCCACCATAACCATTGCCGGAACTCAGCTGCATGTCAAACAAGAAGCTCGTTACCTAGGGATCAAACTTGATCAAGGCCTGACCCTCATCCCTCACATCAAGAGCATCACAAAGACCATTTATCACAAACTAGAAACAATGCAATGCTTCAAACCTCTGCTCAACCCCCACAACTTCCGCTCAGTGTTCAAGCCATCATCTTCCAAGGCCTTCCTAAATGCACACTATACCTGATACAACTAGCCCAAAACACTATCACAAGAATCCTGTGCAATGCCTCTAGAGTTTATTTATTGTTTATTTATTTATTTAATGCTTTTATATACCACGCTTTTTAAAATCAGTGTGGTTTACAGATAACTTTTTGTGCAGAGTAGGAAGAGCCTACCTTGCACTTACAATGAACAGCTAGTACAACTTGGATTGATAACAGGGGAAAGCATATACAGGCTATATACAATGGGAGGGGGTCACAGGGAGAGTTGAACACATCACCCTGATACTTAAAACACCTACACTAGCTACCCATAGATTGTCATCAAGCTACCTACAATCCCTCAGTGAAAAAAAGCTCCCCATACAATAACGCTGTTCATACGTGGAGCCTTTGCTCCGGGAGCGGCAGAGGGAAGAACTGCGGGGATGTATGTCCTGCCTGGACATACATCCCCGCTGTTCGTGGCAAGGAATGACCCTCTTAGTGTTTTCAGATTGGGTTTAAAAACATATGTTCCAAGCAGCGTTCGAGGGTTGATGACTGAAGGCATGAAACTGAGCTTGCAGCTATTCGTTTTATTAAAAAGATTTTAGCATTTTAAATAGTTTTTATCTTTCACTTTGACTGTAATTTTCTCGATATATTTGAAGGTCAATGCAGTAGGTGGTGGTTAGGATTTGTAGCTTATTATGCATGGTAATTAATATTTTTATTTGTTATAAATGTATTTTTAAAACATTTTGTTTGTATCCCACTATGAGCATTCAGGGATACATGGGATATAAAATGGAAATACGTAAATATATAAACTCTGACTGCTCAATGGCATGAACGGCCAAAATTTGTGTTCCAATGCTCTCCACATAGAAAAGATGCGCATACAGTTGCAGACGCGGTTTTAAGTATTAGTCCAACCATAAATAAGAATTTTCATTTTCAATTTTTATAGTAGATTATTTTTACTTGGAATTCATAAATGTTTGTTTCAAGAAAAAAGATGCTGTCACTTAATCAGTGGAAAAATGACTCCATGATAATGCTTGAATAAATGATAATGCTTTCCTTTGAATCAAATGATTATATTGATATACTGCATACAAAAGCCATCAGAACATAATTTATATTTGGGTAAGTTTTTTAATAACCTGTAGGACTTCTTTTCTATGTATTTTTCCCCACTCCAATGCTCTGGACTTTTACTTTCTGATGCTTTCACACCCATATATAATCTCCTTTGCTAACTCTCTTTTCTCTGTTTTCTGAGCTCCTTTCTTTTAAAACTGCTACTACTACTAACATTTATATAGCTCTACAAGGCATACGCAGTGCTGTTCAGATGTGTATAAAAGACAGTCTCCGCTCATCAGAGCTTTCAATCTTGGTAAGGCAGATGATGATACCACATTACTGGCTGAAAATGAAGTCAATTTGAAACATTTGCTCCTCAAGATCAAGGGACATAGATTTACAATATGTATGAACCTTACCATTGAGAAGACAAAGATCCTGACAATTGGCAAAATCAATACTTTCATTACACAGGTACACTAAAAAAAATTTTTTTAAACTGCCTCTAATGTTTCGATTGATTTTTACGTTTTTTGGTGCGCTGAATCCAAATCTGGTAACCAATTTGCTCCATCACGTACAGATTTTTTGCTACATTGGGTTAGCAGTTTGAGGTGAACGTTTCAGATTGAGTGCGATCGAGATAAAAGTTTCTTGGATGAATTCTTTATACTAATTGTTTAGTAGTTATTCAAATAAGAATAAAGAAAATTGTAACAAGGCAGCACATAAGAATAGAGTAATGTCAACAAAACACACTGTGATGGTAGCAAAATTGTCTGCACTTAAAACAGCCACATACATGTGCACAAACATTGAGCATATAACAGCGAGGTTAGACACAAAGCAAAGCAAAGAAAAGAAATGTGCAAAAAATGTTGTACAGGTATGTATGTAAGAAAACGCAAACCGCACCATTGCAATACATGAAGACAAACACCCGATGGTGTGAAAATAAAATTCTAATAAATGAGATCCGACACTGTGGTAATAACTAGCAAATTTTTATTTCAAAGTTTAGTAAAACACGATATTTGTCAACACAGTTTAGATTTTAAAGTCATTCTTGGGTCAATCAATCTCCTGGTGGGCCCGTTTCTTCTTCCCCCGAATGCTTCTCTTGGTGCGCTGCTTGGCGTATTTTTCATCTGGGGTTTCCCGCAGCAGCAACCAGCAGAAATCAGCCATCATAGTGGTGTTCCATCTTCCTTGGTACCTTCTCTCTGTGTCCTTGATGTCCTGGTGAAACCTTTCACCTTGTTCTTCACTGTACGCCCCCAAGTTTTCGGGAAAGTAGTTCACATGGGAGTGCAGGAAATGGACTTTCAGGCTCATGTTACAGCCTTGTTCTTTGAAGGCATTGAGCACCCTGGCAACAATATCCTTATAGTTCTCATCCCGCCTGTTCCCCAAGAATTTGAGAACAACATCCTTGAAGGAATCCCAGGCTTCTTTTTCCTTCTCAGACATCGTTTCAGCGAATGCTCCATCTGAAATGAGTTTCCTTATATCAGGGCCAACAAACACTCCTTCCTTTAGCTTTGCTTCAGAAAGTCGGGGGAACTTTGAGCAAAGGTACCGAAAGCACTCACCATCTTTTGGAAGGGACTTGATGAATTGCTTAATGAGACCCAACTTAATGTGGAGAGGTGGTAATAGAGTTTTATCACGAGGTACCAAGCTCTCATGAAAAACATTTTTCTCACCGGGTCTCAAATACTCCCGAATTGGCCAGTCTTTTTTCCCCCAGTGTAGGTCGCGGGCCCGGCTATCTCACAAGCAAAGGAAGCAGGGATATTTGGTGAAACCGGATTGCTGCCCTAATAGCATGGATAGAATTTTAAAGTCTCCACAAATCATCCACTTATGCTCATCATAACGAATCTTCTGAAGAATCAGGGCCAAATTCTCATATTTTTCTTGGAGAATAACAGAGTGAGCAATAGGAACTGAAGCAAATGTGTTGCCATTATGAAGAAGAACACTTTTTATGCTGTCTTTTGACGAATCAATGAACAGCCGCCATTCAGCAGGATCATACTTGAGTTTAAACTTTTCCATCACTCCATATATATCGTTGCAAAATACCAAATCTTCCTCTTTGCTGAAATACTTCAAAAATTGTGTCTCGCGGTTGCGGTACCAATAAAAGGTTGTTCCTGGTGACAATAGATTTTTCTGTTTAAGCCGAGAACCTAGCAGTTGGGCAGCATCTTTTGGGAGTCCTAAATCCCGGACTAAATCATTCAATTCAGCTTGAGAGAAAAGTTCAGGTTTCGGATCTGGTTCAGTTTCAAATTCGGAAGTACTGGACTCATCGGGAAAAGCCATTTGATGAGTCTCATCATGATCAGAACCGTCCACACAAATATGATCCAAAGATTTTGGTGGTTCAGGCACAGGTACTTCGTTGCTATGAGGCATAGGCCTAATTGCTGAGGGAAGGTTGGGGTAACTTATTACGTTCTTATTTTTTAAGTTGTATCCCTTCACAATGCAAGAGCAAAAATAGCAGTCACTGCTGTGGTCTCTTTGTTCACGCCACATCATAGGTATTCCGAAACGAAATGCTTGTTTTTTACCTTTCATCCATAAGCGTAGATCTTCCTCACATGTCTTGCACACTTTGTGAGGAGCCCACGGTTTGTCTTGATCGCCTAACTTCAAACCGAAATAGGCGAAATATACTTTTTTAATAAATGCAGAAAATGTTCCTCTGCCGCTTTTTCTTATATGGGTAAGAAATCTAATTTTGCAAGAAAACGTGACGTGATGGAACATTTTGGCTATTTTTCCTGGATTCAGCACCCCAAAATCTATAGGAATCAGTTGCAAAACTGGAGGCAGTTTTTTGGTAGTGTACCTGTGTTTATCGATGGAGAAGAAATTGAAATAGTTGACAACTTTAATTTACTTTGATCAACAATCAATAAAGAAAGGACTAGCAGTCAAGAAATTTGACAACGTATTGCTCTTGGTAGAATGACTATGAAGGACCTAGACAAGATTCTCAAGAGCAAAGATGTCTCTCTCCATCATGGGTAGAGTCGTGATTTAATTGTGTTTTTTTATAAAATGTCCATGTGTACATGCACTTTACGCACTAACATTTACAGTACTTCTGAGCAGGCATACATGTCTGTGCTTTTAATCCATCTGTAATTTCTGCTAATATACCCCAAATATTTTATAAAGACACATAGAGCCGAATTCAGGTAGCGGCACGTCCGGGCCGTCTAGATGGCTAAAAAACGGTGGCCAGAAATAGTACTGGATTCTGCAACCAATGGAAGACTCGGCCACCCACATGGCTCGGTGAAGTTCCTATCCCACAGCATGGGACATCCCATCCAGCCTACCCTACACCTCTGCTGGTGTACCGGTGCCATGATGTCCTGTCACCATGGCACTGGGACACTCAGCAGGAGAGTCGACAGCCCACCACAGTGAAAACATGACTTTCCCCATTGCCCGACCCTTGGAGGGCTCTACTAGGGCCAGAATCGGGCAGAGAGGCCTCACCTTCCGTGGCTGCTGTGCTGCTGTGGGGCTGCCGGGTCAGAACACCACCATTGCTGCTGCTTATTCCACCTTATACTCTCTGCCCCCATTCAGACCCCATCCAGTGCCCACTCTCTGCCCCCATGCAGACCCCATCCAGTGCTACACGCACAACAGCATTGTGTGTGCAGGGGGCACTTGGGGCAGAATACGGTCCCTCTATTCGCCAGTCAGAATCGGGCTCATAGGGGGTCTTTTACTAAAGGGTGTTAGCTGACAATGAGTGTTCTGGCCCATGCTGAATGTGCTTTGGGACACACATTGCTAGCTAGCGTAGGGCCATGACAGCATGAAATGATTCCAGTTCTAACTAACTCACATTAGGGTTGTGAGTGGTCAAGTTAGGGGTGAAGAGTTGGTGTGGTGTGCTTTACGCAGTTAGCATGGGGTTCACACCATGCACTAACTTCATTAGCATGGGGTCACCTAACGCCTCCTCAATAGGTGGTGTTAGGTGTACCCATGCTAACACTGCAGACACTATGGGACAGGACTCCACATTAACTACCAGGGAAATTATTTCCATGCCCTTGACAGTTAACATGAGGTGTTGCACCTAACATGCCATCATTTCAGAGCTTATGCTGTTTTAGGTGCAATACAATAGCACCCTTTAGCAAAAGGGTGCCATAGGGGCACATTTGCTAGAGTGCGGTAAATATATGTACAGCGTATTAACAGCAAAACGTAACATAAGGTAAGTGTAATGGCCCTGCGTCAAGTGGCAGAGGCGTGCCTCGCATGTTCCCAGCAGTTACCACACTGAAAAATTCCATAATGCACCTCGCCATCATTCTCAAATATCCTGATAGCTAAGGAGCTTAAGCTTGCTAGAATGCTAAATTAAACCGCCCTAGCTGGTCTGTGACATGAACGGTCAAAATTTATGTATTCTGAGTCCCTCCAAATTGAATATGACCAAAATACATATAGTGGCAGAATTTCACTGCTGTGCAGATAGCCAGTAGTGATGACTGCATTATATGTTTATTCAGTCCATATAACTGTATCTAATATACATATGTTTTTAAATGCTATAACCAGGATTTAAAAGATTACAATCACTGTTAGCTTTCAATATTGCGCCGATTAATTTTAAATTATCCTTAAATGTGAAATTTATCAGCATCACTAGTAAGATAAGGCATTACTAGTGATGTGTCTTAAAGACACACTTTCAGTATGGCGTCATCTATACAATTTTATGCAGATAATTCATTGATTGTATCCATATAGATGCTGCCACTAAATACACAAGTGTAACTCTCAATGGATATAACTCTATATGGATATCTTATTCAAATACATGAATTGCAAATATAATTTTATCAGCACATATACATAAAACTAACATACATAGCGCTGAATATCATCACTCTCCGTGTAAGTTTTTTTCTCCATCACCGGCTTATCCCAAGTCCTGCCCAACTTACTCCATATAATTTTAGCCAGATAGTGGTCAGTTTTCAAAAGTTCTTATCCAGAAAACCAACAGGTTATCCCAATAAGAGCACTGAGAGAGATAGTCACCGGCTCTTTCTGAATATCTCCACAGATTGCCTCAGCACTATTCTGGTTAGGGCAGGAGTAATCCATGAGTGAAAAAAGGGGGTGGGGGGGGGGGGAGACGACTATGGTTGTCATTTTCAACGGCGAAGAGCAGGGTTGTACATCTGGGTTAGACGTCAAACCCTAGTTCTGCCTTTGAACGCAATTCCGCTCCAAGCGCTCCCTGCACATTTGAAGCGGTTGTGCAGGGACCGCTGGATGGGGCAAGAGGGGGCGGGATGGAGACAGAGTGGGGGCGGAATCATGAACCAGGACATTCAGAGGCCATTCAGGTCAGCCCTCTGTACATCCCCCGGCGCAGAGATGGACGCATGCCTTATTCCTTTCCGAAGGGGGAGCAAGTGCCAGGCCCAGCAGCGATCGCTTCATGGAATCCACCCAAACCCATCATGCTGCCGCCTGATCCTGGCCTTCAGGGCCCTCACAGAGGGTCAGATAGTGTTCTGCAGGAGCCATTCTGGGACCGGGCATTCCACGCATCCGGCTGGATGTCTCAGTGGCATGGTTCATGGGACATCATTGCACCGGCATGTTGGCCGCAGTACTATGTAATTTGGATGGGCAGCTCATGGGATGTTACCTGCACTGGCATCAAGTGCCTGCCCAGACATCCAAGTCCCCGATTCTTCCGTCGCAAGTACATC
This sequence comes from Ichthyophis bannanicus, assembly GCA_033557465.1. Lineage (NCBI taxonomy): Eukaryota > Metazoa > Chordata > Amphibia > Gymnophiona > Ichthyophiidae > Ichthyophis > Ichthyophis bannanicus. The sequence goes on from CM066032.1 coordinate 819,694,647, forward strand.
CGGGCCCTGCGGTGGCAGAATCTGGTCCATTTCACGTACATCCGTTTTTTGCACAGCTAATGCGGCTGGATGTGCAGGAACCAGAATTGGCCTCCACCTGGATAATATGACACTTGTGTGGATAGTGGCAGTTTTCAGCCGCTATCCAGCTAAGTTATCTGGATAACTTGGGCCACAGAAAAAGCTGACCTAAAGTGCTGTCTGGATAACTTTTCCAGATAGCAGCTAAAACTTGCCACTCTACTGTAGAGAACTACTGCAACTATCCGGATGCCACACAATCTGGATATTCCATGACAGCCACTATCTGGATGCTGTCGCTGAATAGTCAGAGGATATTTAAATGCCATGGCTAACCACTGTGGTGTTTAAATATCCAGAGCTTTGAATATCAGCCCCATAGTGAGTTATATGGCTGAAATGTTTATCTTCTGCAGACTGTGAAATTCAGGCAAAGCTATTTATGTGGACAGCCCCCATGATGACCGCCTAAATGTTTTGAATATCAACCTCCTGATGATTAAGTAGAGCTGTACAAATAATTAGGAGGACAAACTTGAAGCGGGCATTTTTTTAATTAATTTGAAAGAAATAATTTGTCCAGCAAACAATAACACAGTGAGGAAACATGAATACTACAATTATCAGATAAATGCATGCTGTGGAGTTCATAATGGAAGGGACAAACATCCTTATTGTTGCAGCCAAGCCCTAATTACTACTTTCATGGCTTCTAACAGCCAAGCAGTCACGCAACGAAACCTGACCTAAAAAATTTAAAAAGGAAGAAAAGAGAAAAACAAAAGAAGATAAGGAATATGAAAGATCCACTGTGGTAATTATACTCCAAATGACAGGGAAAATGGTCCCTAGTTATTATAAAAATCATTTAAAATGTTTCCTTTCAGCTGTCAATTTTACATAATGTAGATTTCCTATATACTAGTGATTCCATTAACTACCAAAGACCATATCATGTGTTCCAGAGAGACACAAGTGTTCTTTGATCAGCTTGTAAATAAAATAGAAGCAGGAGATAGATTGGCAGAGGTAACCGCGAAGGCACAGAATAGCATCTGCTAAAGAGCAGGGCAAAGAAAGACATAGCGCAGTGGAATGTGTGCCATTGCTGCCAGCATGAGCCCCCTGGAATACCACTGCCATCACCAGCAAAAAGTGCTCACAGATGGGATGGGGGATGGTAGATGGGAAAGAGAGGAGTCTGAAGGAGGAAGAGAGTGGTTAGAGATAGGGGCAGACATCTAGATTCTAAAAATTCTGTAAGGTGCCTAAGCATTTCCTGAAAAGGATGGCTAAAGATCCACATCTGTCTGTCTTTGGAGAAGGGAAAAGGGGATCTAAATGAAAAAAACCTGAATGTGGTTGAAGAGCAGGGAGCTAGAGTGAGGGACCTTTTACTGAAGTGCACTATGGTTTTGCACCTACTGCGCCATTAATGCACAAAGCCGGGATGTGGACAGCATTTCCCTGGTAGATAATGTCTGATATTGCATGGCAGTGTGAGGCATGGTTATCTCAGATGCAGTTAGTCTCAACCATTGAGGTGGTGGTGATAATTGCATCCATGCTATTTTCAAGATATGCTATTAATGGGTGGTGTATACCCACGTGCTGATGACATGCCCACTCCATGCCCACTCTTCACCCCAACATGCCCATTTTGCCCTTCAACACACAATTTGCAGTTAGCACAGAAATTGACCCATGCTAACTTGATGGCCATTTGCTATTAGTTACTGCGGGCCATAGTGTGCAGTTAGTGTATGCCAAAACCCGCTCTAACTGCAAAGTGTCCCTTAGTGTTTTGAAATACCACCCTTCAATCCAAAAATAAGGACATTAATCTTTTGTTTTCTAACAGAAACCTTCCATGTCATGGTAGAGCACATAAAGAAACTGCATAGTAGAATGCATGATTTGGCAACTTGACGTCCAGCAGTAGTAGCATGAGACTACTGCTAGGGGTCAAGAGCGCCATTTTGAATGTATGACTGCAAGGGGAAGGAGCAACTGGGGATCTCTTCTGATTTCACTAGACCACCGGGATCCCTAATAAGACATGGGGGGGTTCTGCAAGGAGGGATCTTGATGCCTGATGTGCAATCAGGGGTGATCTTCTTGCTGTGGGGCCATATTGTCAGGTGGGGTGGGGGGGGCATGTGCTGCTCTTAGGGTGATGTTGGGAGTAGAGGTCATGTCTGGCGCAAAGGGGTTTGGGCGTGAGGGGGATCAATGCTGTCATGACCAACAGTTTTTATAAAGTTACTCCGTGCACAACTGGGGGAGTAGGATGCTCTTTTTCACCTGGTGCAGCTTTTTAAAACCTCCTCTCCTGCTGGACCAGCCACCAAATACACAGATGATCTAGCACATCCTTTTACAGAGCCTTTTGCAAAATACTGAGGGAATTGTGAACATCCCAACCTGATTGTGCTATGTGAAATGGGCCTTCACGTGTCTTTATAAAGTAGGGCAAAAATAGCTGACATCTTGCCATGTAAATCTAGGTGCCTGTTATAAAACTACCCTCCAAACATGCATCAAAAAGTGCTAATCAAAAATGTCAAGTTTCATGTCTTTTCTTTACATTCACATTCACTATGCCCCCAGGAGTGGACCAAGAGGCCAATAAATAGCCAGAGTCTTCTGGCTAGAGGCCGCCAAAGGTTTGCTACTAATAAAGTGGATTTCAAGGGCCATGATATACTGGAGTCAGGCATGTGGGTAGCGTTCCAGTTCCCACCCAGGTTTAAGCTGATGAAGGTGGAAGTGGAAGTTCAGGATAAGGGAAATCACATTTCCCTAGACACTCTCACTCCTACAAATCTAATGGATTCAACCAGTCTCTCAATAAAATGCCTCCACTAGAGTGGATTTAAAGGGCTGGCAAAGTATTGATAACAAGAATGTTGGTGAAACTCTGGTTCTCACTCCAGTTCAACTGATGAAGATAAATTACAAGTGCAAGGTCAGGGGAGTCAGCCCTCCCCTGGTGATCTCACTCACAGGAAACAGATGGATCCTACCAATCTCCAATCAAATGTCACTATAAAACAGATTTGAAGGATCTGCACTATGCTGATATCGGCAATGGAAGTGGAGCTCCAGTTCTCTAAAGCTAATTCAAGTAAAGTAAAAATGCAGGGTGGGGGAACCACAACTCCTGAGGGGGTTTCACAGAATAGTCCAAAGTCACTGGAAACTGTGAAGTGAAACAAACCCAACACTTCCAATGTTGCTTGTGCTTTCTTGGAAGACATAGCGGGCCCGATTCTGTTCCAGACGTAGATCCCCTCTGTGCGTCTGGTCTGAACTGGATGCACAGAGGGGATCGCAATTCTGATCCCGCGGAGCACATCTAGCCCTGTGGGATCAGAATAGTGAACAGTCCTGCATGTGCAGGCTGGGACTGCGATTCTGTCTGGCCTGCACGTGCAAGATTGCACCCGGCTAACTCGGTCAAGGCTCTTCAGTGGAGCTGCGGCGCCATGGCATCATGTTGCCATGGCACCGCAGCTCTATTGAAGAGCCGCGATGCTGCCCGCTGGAGAACAAAGTTAATTCCCCACAGTCTGACTCCAAATCTGGCCTCCTAAGGCCAGGGTCGGGCTGTGGGGAATATCCTCTCCCCCCCCCCCCCCGCACCCCATCTGTGTCCCAGCAGCAAAAATAAAAAATGTCCAAGGAAGTTATTCCACCTCGGAGGTGGAATAGCTTCTCCGCACAAGTCGCTGGCCCTGGATGTACAGGACCATCATTAGAATCAGCTCTGTACATCCAGGGCCAGCAACTGCCCAGACTCCACTCCCGGGCCACCCCTTCCCCACCCCATCTAACTTCCCCGCACAATCAGCAGGGAAATTAGATGGGGGTAGGAGACGGCATGAATAGTGAAGATAGTCATCGTTTTGGGACATTCATCCCTGCTATTTGTGGCTCAGAATAACCCCCAACAGGTTCAGAGGGGTGAGTCTAATTCTTTCCATTCCTCTTTCTTATTACTAGAACAAAGAAGCCACAGGTACTAGCACAGGCAAGATAGCATGGAGTTCAACGTAACTCATCTCCCTTTCAAACACCATCTTGGTCCTGTTCTTGGGACACATTAAGTCTGTTTCTTCAGCTAAGAGCTGTCGAGCATGGATATCCTACTGGTAATTAAACTACTGCCAGCATAGTTCCTAGCTTCCTCAGAGCACACGCAAACCTTTCACAATGTCAAAGTAGTGCCCCATGGGTATTGTAACCCCTATAGTCCCAGCAGGGCTGTGGCGTAGGCAGCTAGCTGAGCTATTAGGGCACCTGACCTTTATATTGGAAATAAGTGTAGTTGTGAGTCCAAGTGGTCAAGGTTTAAAGGATTTTATTTCCCCTCCCGGGGTTTTCGGATTTCCAAAACAGCAACAGAGGAAAACTTAGGATACAAAAACTGATGAAACTTAAAGGTAGCAGACTTGCTTTTAACTATAACAGTCACAGTAAATAGTTATCCCAGGCAGCTGATAATCTCTTCTTATCTTCTATCCCAGTTATAAACCCACTGGTTTGAAAGTTTCACAATAAAGAAGGATTCTCATCAGCTATCATTAGAGAGAATTCCATATCCTCCAAGCCTAGATTCAAACAGCTATCTTCTGTAATCATTGGCTCTACATCATTATCCTGTGGATAGAAAGTCTGTGTATATTTTAACTCTGTGTCTTCTCCAGAGTTTCTCAAACAGTCTTCATCACAACCAGGCAAGTAACTACCATTCGTTTTATATTGGCAAGGCAGAGAAACACACTTCCTGGAATAACGTTTCCCTTTGTCAGCTTTAAGCTCTCTGCTCCTCCCATTCACTGGTAGCTCACAGCACTGATCCTTATAGCAAACAGATTTCCCTTTCATCAATCTGTGCCTTGGCTTCTCTAGCATACCGTTGTCAGACTCATCCATACAAACATCTTCAATAACCCAGTCTCTCTCAAAGTTTGGAGACTGTTTTTCATAAGCCTGCCTCTCAGGTACATACGTCTTTCTCACTGGCTCACGTCTCCCCCACTCAGCCTGGTGCTGGGGAATTTCTCTTTGTATCAAAGCTGGGTATTTCTTTTGACTAACCTCCCAGGTGAAACCTTTTCTAGTTCCTGGTGTAGAACTCCTTTGTGGTTTCCTGGCTGGAACTTTAGGTGGTTCAAACCCCTGTGTCTGAGAAATCAGAGCTTGCCTCAGAGTCAGTCAGGTTTCTTCCCTCATGGCAGCTCCTCACATTACAGCTCCCTCTGTAACCTCCTCTGAAGTCTCCCGTGTAACTTCCTCTAGAGTTTCCTGTTCCACCGGACCTATCAGGCTCTCCAGCTCTACTTCCTGTTTTCCCTAAGCATTTTTTATACTGCTTTTGGGGTGTGTCTTTCCTCACGTGAAAGTTGCTTTCTCTTTCTAGTGAGAGCTGTTTCTTAACTAGGCACGGCTGCAGATCTCGTGCCTGCCTAGGTTGCTTATGGCAACAGGGATGTTTTTGATCTGTCTGCCTGTCAAAACCCAGCCTGTTTTTATCATGTTTTTGTCTCTCTAAGGCAGGGGACAGATCTGCTGTGTTACATATCCCCCTCCTTAAGTTATTACACGCTGCTGACGTCCTCGTCCGACAGCGTGTAATCCCATTAGACCTAATACAGTGGTCCTCAACATATACCATGCGTACATTCGCTGACCTCTCATGCCAAGGCTTCAGCAAATTTACATGATAAGTTTGGCGGCGCCCTCTCTCATTTTCCACACTGTATGACACAGGGCCTACCCGACCGACTACTGTGCCCGGGCCTCTCCACTGGGCCTCAAACTTATGGCCAGCATCCGCCACCAAGATTAAAACTTTATCGCCTACAGATAAATTTCGCGTTTTGGTCCTGCGATCGTAGTATTTTTTTTGTCGGCGCTGACTAGACTGCAAATTATTCATGGACACCCTGGACATTCGTTCTAAACGATTCCGGAGGTCCTTTAAAAATTGGGGTACTCCTACTTCCGTCACCTCGGGTGCGACCCATTGCTCCCTGAGAATATCCAAAGTGCCCCTTGGGGCCCTCCCAAACAACAATTCGTAAGGGGACGCTCCCAACGATGCCTGCGTGCGTTCCCTGCACGCATAGAGGACGAACGGGAGGACATTATCCCATTCGACCATATTGCCATCTAGGCTACGCCTCAACATTTGTTTCAGGGACTGATTGAGCCTTTCCACCAACCCATTAGACTGGGGGTGATATGCTGAGGTACGCACGTGGTGTATCCCGAAGGCATCCCAAAGCATTGCTAAATGCTTGGATGTAAAATTGGTCCCCTGATCTGTTAGTATTTCCTGGGGGAATCCAATCTCACAGAAGAGCTTTATAAGCTCTATTGCTATGGTTCTTGCAGAAATATTCCGTAGTGGTATGGCCCATGGGAACCTTGTCGCATGGTCTATAATCACTAGGATATATGAAAAACCTCTGGGGGTCCTCACTAAGGGACCCACAATATCCATAGCTAACCGTCTTACCGGAGTGGCAATGGTGGGAGGTGATACCAAAGGCACTGGCTTAGGCTTCGTATCCGTGACTCTTTGACAGGCCGGGCATGACTCGCAATAGCTGGTTGTTTCCTTAAACACACCCGGCCAGTAAAAACGAGCCAACACTTGATCCAGTGTCCCTTGAACACCTTTATGACTGCCCGTAGGGTGGTCGTGGGCCAATCTCATTACTACTGCTGCCTTAAAGGTGGTGGGCACCACCAATTGCTTGCGTACAATACCCGTTCTGGGGCTTGCACTTTCCCGGTATAATAACTCTCCTTCCATGAAAAACCTAGGTAGAATTGTTCTAGCTTCACGGGCATACTCAAACGCTCTTTTTAGAGCCGGGTCATTCCGTTGCTCGGCTGGAAAGGACGGGAATTTCTTTACCAGCTCAGCTGGTACCCAAGGTAATTCCTCTCCCTCTTCCAGGCCTGCTCTCCCTTGTGACCTGCACCTTCTCTCCCGGCGCCTTTCTGGTTTTCTCTTCCTAATTTTTTCTGGAGGGTTAATTAAACCTTCATCACAAGGAAGTATATCCTGTAGTGTCCTATCCGGGTCCAACTCTCGCTCGGGGGATGGGTCCCTGTCCTCGACCCTTTCTTGTGGCTCAGATGCTGTACTTGTCCCTGCGCTCGCATCCTTACTCTGGGATCGGGTGGAAATTAAACCCATTTTATCATCAAGCCTTTCCTTGAGGGCTTGCTGGAAAAGAGGCCACCCTTTTCCTAACACGACCTCTCTCGGGAGGTTGGGGACTACTACTATGGGTACCTTTTTACTAACACCTAGTGCCTCCACACGCACATCATACAGGGAATAATAGGATGAGTCTCCATTCATACACTTCAGTTGCACATTCGGGGGTATCTGACATACAACAAGGGGGTTACTTGCTATCATAGCTTGCCACATTGTATGGGAAACCATATTTTGATCTGCTCCTGTATCCAGGAGTGCGGTAGCCTTTACCCCTTCTACCAGAACATCTACCACAAACTCTTCCCCAGTGTGTTTCTCTCCCCCAGATACCAGGACAACATACTCTTTACAATCCCGTTGCACGTGCCCTTTTTCCCCACACTGAAAACATTTTAACATCCCATATTTCATTACATTCTTTTTGGGTACATCCCGATTATAAGCTCTTCCCGTCCCTGACATTCTTTCTCTGCCTGTAACCTTCAACAGGTGACCTTGAGAAGCTCCAGCTAATTCCGCTTCAAAATAGCCATTTGTTAGCTCCACTGCTTCTTTAGTAGATTTGCACCTTTGCAATAATAGGAATGCTTTTACATCTGGCGGCACAGCCTCAAAATATTGCTCCAAAATTACAGCGTCTAACAGGGACTCTATCGTGGCTGTTTGAGGAGCAAGCCATTTTGATGCTAGGCCTGTTAATCTTTGCATCAGGGCCTTCGGCATCTCTTTAGGTAGGATCTTAGCCTCCCTAAAAAGACGGCGATAATGGGTATGCGTCAACCCAAGCCTATCCCTGACTGCTAGTTTTACTTCAGGATACTGGGACGCGAGATCAGCGGGCATCGCCTTGTATGCCGCTAAAGCCTCTCCCCTTAGAGACATGGCGAATCTTACCGCCCACTGATCTGGCGGCCACTTTGCTGCCACGGCTATTCTTTCAAAGGCCTCTGAATAATCATCAAAGTCATCAGAGTGTCCTAAAGGTCCTAGTGTCAAAGCATTATAGTTCTGCAGTCCTACCACAGGGGTCACTGGTACACTGTCCTCCTCTGTGGGGTGCATCCTCTTCACCAGAGTGGCAATCAAATCATGGAGTGGTTGCTGCTGTGCCGCTACTGCAGCCATGGTCCGCGCCTGTGCTTGCCATGCCAGTTCGCCTTGGGCCTGCCATTGGGCCTCCATCCAACTGCGCATCTCTTGAGGGTCCATTGCAGCGTCAACGTGTACCTGCAAGAAAAAAAACAAGGCCCACCAAGTGCGGAACAATTTTTCTGTCCCCTCTCTACTTCTTGGCCAGGTTTTAACTTCCCCTTTTCTCACTAAAATCCTCTCCACCCGTGCCCAGTCACTTATACCTGAACACGGTGCAGGATCCCGCTTTGAGAAAAGGTCTTTGGTTCCCTCCTGTCAGCTCAGGACGTAGAAATCCAATCCGTGACACTCCGGTACAGATTTTTTTTTCTCCCTTTTTTTTTTTTTTTTTCAAATCAGCTGTACCCACTCAGGAAGCTTTGTAGTATTCTGTGCTGTAGTTTTTTTTTCCAAAGATCCTGCCAACTACGCCATTTTCTTTTAACCCCTATAGTCCCAGCAGGGCTGTGGCGTAGGCAGCTAGCCGAGCTATTAGGGCACCTGACCTTTATATTGGAAATAAGTGTAGTTGTGAGTCCAAGTGGTCAAGGTTTAAAGGATTTTATTTCCCCTCCCGGGGTTTTCGGATTTCCAAAACAGCAACAGAGGAAATTTAGGATACAAAAACTGATGAAACTTAAAGGTAGCAGACTTGCTTTTAACTATAACAGTCACAGTAAATAGTTATCCCAGGCAGCTGATAATCTCTTCTTATCTTCTATCCCAGTTATAAACCCACTGGTTTGAAAGTTTCACAATAAAGAAGGATTCTCATCAGCTATCATTAGAGAGCATTCCATATCCTCCAAGCCTAGATTCAAACAGCTATCTTCTGTAATCATTGGCTCTACATCATTATCCTGTGGATAGAAAGTCTGTGTATATTTTAACTCTGTGTCTTCTCCAGAGTTTCTCAAACAGTCTTCATCACAACCAGGCAAGTAACTACCATTCGTTTTATATTGGCAAGGCAGAGAAACACACTTCCTGGAATAACGTTTCCCTTTGTCAGCTTTAAGCTCTCTGCTCCTCCCATTCACTGGTAGCTCACAGCACTGATCCTTATAGCAAACAGATTTCCCTTTCATCAATCTGTGCCTTGGCTTCTCTAGCATACCGTTGTCAGACTCATCCATACAAACATCTTCAATAACCCAGTCTCTCTCAAAGTTTGGAGACTGTTTTTCATAAGCCTGCCTCTCAGGTACATACGTCTTTCTCACTGGCTCACGTCTCCCCCACTCAGCCTGGTGCTGGGGAATTTCTCTTTGTATCAAAGCTGGATATTTCTTTTGACTAACCTCCCAGGTGAAACCTTTTCTAGTTCCTGGTGTAGAACTCCTTTGTGGTTTCCTGGCTGGAACTTTAGGTGGTTCAAACTCCGTGTCTGAGAAATCAGAGCTTGCCTCAGAGTTAGTCAGGTTTCTTCCCTCATGGCAGCTCCTCACGTTACAGCTCCTTCTGTAACCTCCTCTGAAGTCTCCCGTGTAACTTCCTCTAGAGTTTCCTGTTCCACCGGACCTATCAGGCTCTCCAGCTCTACTTCCTGTTTTCCCTAAGCATTTTTTATACTGCTTTTGGGGTGTGTCTTCCCTCACGTGAAAGTTGCTTTCTCTTTCTAGTGAGAGCTGTTTCTTAACTAGGCACGGCTGCAGATCTCGTGCCTGCCTAGGTTGCTTATGGCAACAGGGATGTTTTTGATTTGTCTGCCTGTCAAAACCCAGCCTATTTTTATCATGTTTTTGTCTCTCTAAGGCAGGGGACAGATCTGCTGTGTTACAGTATAAACAGTTTAGCACTGCTCTTTGTGGTTCATCCTTAGCCCTCCAGCAATTCCATGTAATCTATCCTACACTCTCAGACAACTTTATTTCTAAGTCTTATCATTTCATGACTTAGGGGCTTGTTTACAAAGCCGCGGTAGCGGTTTCCGATCGTTATCGGAGCCACGGCCCCATTGATTTCAATGGGGCTACGGCTCCGATAATGATCGGAAACCGCTACCGCGGCTTTGTAAACAAGTCCCTTAGATATTGGCAATTCCATTTAAGCTGGCATCTATGCTTCCAAACTAAAACATCTGCAGTCTGTCCAGAATATCACGTCCCCATTCTGGCAGATTTGGCCACATCACTCCCCTCTTAATACAGTATCTGGCGTCACATTTCCTTTTATATTGAATACAAAATCCTGGCCTTAATACATAAAACTTTACAAACTAGAGTCCCAGCATATTTATCTTGTCTTGTCACTGTGAATATCACAGCACATGTCCTTTTCTGAATTCACAGCCAACATACTTCTCTCCCCCACAAAAGCCAATCTTGAATCCACCTGACAATCGGCATTTTTCTTAAAACGCCTATCTTATGGAACACTTTACCCCACATCTCCATCTTGAACTGTCCTTGAAGGCATTCAAGACCGGTTTAAAAATGTGTCTCTTTCGGGGTGCTTTTAATGATTCCTGAAGCTCTTGACTCAGGAGTTGCAGCAGAGGCACCTGAGATATGACTTCCTCCTTTCCTGTGTTCTTTCTTTTCAGTTTTTAAGCATTTTAGTTTCTTTTTCTTTTAACTTTGTTTTTATTATAAATCACTTTGCCTTTTTTGTGAAAAGTGGTATGTTAGAAAACATTAAACCATAAACTATGAAGTCAACTACTTGGGTGTTTTAGCTTTTGGGGAGCTAATATTTATTGATAGTAAAGAAGGCATTTTTCAAGATAAATCTTCTTCAGAAACCACATGCATGAATGTACCTCTGGGGAGCATATATGCACTGCTTTGCAGCATCTTGTGCTATTACCACTAGATTATTGTGATTCACTATTATTGGGATTCCCAGCAAAAAATACGAGTGCACTTCAGGTAGTGCATAATTCTGCCGCTTGACAGATTACAGTAATCAAGCTGTCAGATCATATTATTCTGAGTTTGGAAAGTCTCCATTGGCTCACAATGTTTTTACTTGTGAATTTTAAAATATTAAAATTCAGTTTTTAAGATTTTAAGATTGTCTTAACCACTTCTACTGCAGTTTTATCATCCAAGCTGGGAGGCTTCCTTGTGGTTGGGCAAAAGGCATTAACCCATGATCGTGCTGGATTGAAAATGGGACTCCAGCTTTGGAATCAATGCTCTCATTCTTTTAGAACTATGGCTGATATAAAAGACTTTTGTAAGAAGCTAAAGATATAGGGCCCCTGAATATCCACGTGTGCTGCCACAGAACAGTTCAATGCTAACCGGTTAGCATCGGGGCATTCTGGGGATGGCACCTGGTGATAACTGGACAGCAGTGATATTGAGCCACTGCCTGGTTATCGCTAAGCGGAGAAAGTCAAACGCCATAAAGGCTGGCCTAACTTTCACCACTAAAGCTAACTGGGCAGCAGCTGAATATCACCACTGCCCAGTTAGATTCATGACAATCTGAGCAACCAGGATATTCAGTACCAGGACCTGGATATGATCCCGGCATACAATATCCAGGTTTAAAGAGCAGTGGAGGTGGCTAGCCACTTTAGCAGCACTAGCCGCCACTGCTGAATATCGAGCCCATACTTTTTTCAGAATACATTTGACTAGTATTTTAGGTAGTTTAGAATTTGGCCAATTCGAGGTGTGATCAAAAAGTATTGAGACTCGCACAGTAACACAAGAAGTATCACACTGACAGTTATTTCACTCAGTCTCCTTTGAAGTAGTCCCCTTCTGATAAAACAAACTTCCTCCAGCCTTCCTGCCACTGCTGGAAACGATTGTGAAATGCTGATTTTGTTATGCTGTGAAGCTGCAATGTCAAATTTTGCATAATGGTCTTCAAGTCATCAAATCTCCTTCCTTTCAGTGGTAGTTTCAGTTTTGGAAATAAGAAAAAGTCACAGGCTGTGAGATCAGGTGTGTTTGGAGGCTTATGGACTTACTTGATTTGGTGTTTGGCCAAGAACTACTGTACAAGATGTGATGCGTGAGCTGGGGCATTATCATGATGAAGCAACCATTCACCATTCCTGTGCAACTCTGGCCTGTTATGAAGAACTGCATCTCTCAAATGAGTCAGAACTTGGACATAGTACTCTTTATTGATGGTTTGGCCTTTTGGCGCATACTCATGATGAACAATACCCTGGTAATTAAAGACAACTATGAGCATAACCTTGACACTGCTCCTCACCTGACAGTCTTTCTTGAGTCTGGGAGAGTTTGGAATCTTCCTTTGTAAGGTTTGAGCCTTAGTTTCCGGGTCATAATGATTCATCACCAGTAATAATCTTTTTTATGAAATCTGGGCCATTTTCAATGTATTCCAACAACTCCTTGGCTGCAGTCAATCTTCTTTTTGGTCGGGGACAGGAGTTGAGACACAAATTTTGCAGAAATTTGTCTCATCCTCGAATCAACAGTAAAATGGACTGTAACATCCCAAAACTGATGTCCATCTCCTCAGCAAGCTCCCTGATAGTCAATCGATGATTTGAGCATATCATGGCATGTACTGCTTCACCTTTGTCTTCATTCCTGCTCATTGATAGTTTTCCAGAATATTTGTCACTATCAACACTTTGGCATCCCTCTTGGAAATGTTTGTACCAGTCATAAACTTGAGCAAGATTCATGCATTCATTGCCATACACTTAATACAACTTGTCATAAATCTCTGCATGAATCTCCAAGTTTCTCGCAGAGTTTAATGCAAATCCACTGTTCAGTTTTTTCGCTCATTGTAAAACTGACAAACTGCTTTTACACGATACCAAACATCACGTGATTAAAGAAAAGTACAGGTGTGCTGCAGTCACGCTACACTCTGCACATGCAGAGCAGATAACTAGGTCACTGCATGCTTAATAACATTGTGTAAGACGTATTGTTATATATCTACACAAGTCTCAATTTTTTTTCATCAACCTCGTAGACATAGGTGTCCTAGCTAATATAAATATTATTGTTAATTGTAAGAGGAAAAATAAATTTTATTGTTTGCCTTTTTGATGTCTGTTATATTGTACCAATCAAATGTTCAAATACAGAAGCAAATCAAGCAGAAAGGTGTCAACCAAAATTTTCAATCCATAAAGTCATACAGCAACACAAAACTTATATATATATATATATATATATATATTGTGATGAGGTGAGTGCAGCCCAGCTAGGGAAAACGGAAAAAAAGAAGGATTTTTTTTTCATTGCGGGGGATGGGAGCACAAACTCCTAGGCTCCATACTAGAAGCACTGAAAGAAACCTAGAGGGCAGAGCTAAGGCTAAGCCAATCACAGACCACAGGACAACCCTGCAGAGGAGTAGGAGGTCCAAGTGGGAGGAGCTAGGAAGGGAGTTGCCCAGCTCAACAGTTAACAGAGGAAGAACAAACAAAAGAGAGAGGCACAGTTTGAGTTTGTTGGAGGAGGAAGGAGCTGTGAGCAGAAGGTCCAGGAGGAGTGCAGGAGCAAGCACCAGTGGCAGCTGCAGTTCAAGCCTTAGCCCAGGTTCAAGTCCTATTCCCAGGAGGCACAGACAGGAGAGGTCTGGGGCCAAGCTGTGGAAAACCCTTGCAGCCAAGGAGAGCAGCAAATGGAGGAACCATTACAAAGGCAGCCAAGAAAGGTACGCAGGGAATGAGCAGTGCCACCAGAATAGTTCTTGCTCTGACTCAGAGGAGACTTTCAGACACCTGAAGCCTCAGCACAGCAAGAAGTATCTCAGGAGGGAGGTTAAGCAGGAGAGACACACAGGAGACCAGCTTGGAGGAGCCAAGGCCAGGCAGTGTGAGAGACTGTTTAACATTGCAAAGACTCTTAAGGAAAAGTTACCAGAGCACTTTCAAAGAGCACCTAGCTGTAGCTCACTGGAGAGCATGGAAGTAGGCCCTGAAGAAAGTGTTGTTGAGTCAGAAACTTCTGAGATGGAATGTGAGCTGTGCACTAAAATATAATAGTAATGTGTGTTAGAAAACACTGAAATACAAAAGGAAGCTGTTGCAAGTTAAAGCAGTTTCAAGAGTTGAAAGAGAAGAGTAACCCTGAAGACAAGAGATTAGGAATCTCTCTCTTAAGAAGTAAAACTGCAAAACTTTAGTGAAGGCCCAAACATCTAGAACTGTTTGTATGGGGCGTGGCAACAGCGAGGTTGGAAGCTGTGAAGAGTTTTACAAATGCTTTTGTTTTGTAAGTGTCAAGCAAGTGCAGTGAAGAATAGAAACTGCTGTGAGTTTTGTTTGGACATTTTGATTTGGAGAAATTATCCTGTATTTCTTTTGTCTGGAAAAAGTGCTTAAAGAATTGTTATGTTCATCACTTGCCAACTTTGGAAACCGAATAAAAATTTCCTGTGCGCTTTAAAATACCACTTGGTTTTTCTTATTGACACAACTACAACCCTCGAAGGGATACAGATGGCCAGCCGTCCCTACTAGGCAACCGCCTGGTAGGGGCGCGAGCGTCACAATATATATATATATATATATGTTTTGAGGTATCATATATTGAGAGCTTGATTATCAAGTGTTAAGCTCCATTGACCATCAGTGCTTTTATTATAATCATGTACCTCATAGATATATACAGTAAATGTTTCTCACTCTTTGATCGACTCTTGCATCATATCAAATGCAAAAACTTGTACTTACCTGAAGATTTTAAAAACTTGTAGCACAGATGCCTAAGAACAAAAATATAACCCAGGCTCTTGTCAAAGCTCACATTAACACCAACCTGATACCAGTGTTTCTTCACTTCAGTGCCTTTTTTGAAGGGTCCATAAGGTTGCTGACACTTTCTCTTATGGGAACAAAAACATATCTTTAGGTATTGGTATTAATATTGTTTTACCTAATGAGGATTTGAAAGAGCCTTCCTTCAACAGCCTACCAACAAAAATAGTTAACTATTTTAGTGCTGAACTTGGAGGTGTTTGTAACAGCCATATTGGACAGGGATCAGTGATAGTAGAACTTCTGGAAAAATATTAAGCAAGTTTCTGAATTTTCAAAGGTGAAATTGGAAGGCATTTTTCCCACTCTATATCTGTTCTAATTAAGGTTGAGTCCTCTAACATTTACACCAGAAAATTATCTTGAGGGACATGACAAAGAATAGTTTCTCAAATTGCTGATCTTAAAATTAGCGGTTGCTAAGTTACTCTTTCCCATCATATGATGGTTTTATTTCCCTCAAAAATGAGTTGACATTTGTAAATCTAGAGTAGTTCCCCATCTCATCCATTCTAGGACACTGTTACTCTATGAAGCAGTTATTTAAAGTAGGCATCTACAAATTTAACCTTCCTGGGATATTCTAGTGAGACATTCATCCAATATATATTGGGATAATTGACATTTTGCATTATTATTGTGGTTCACATCTAGTGACCTGTGTAATTTATCTTATAATTTTACAATCTCTTTTATTACCTGGGTTGAGTGGTCAATAGTAAATACAAAATGATACACTCATCCCTGCTACATAATGGATTTAGAGACTCCCGAAGGCGATCTATTTCCTGCAGAATATGTGTCCTACTTGATTCTATAGAAGCCTTACATATAGTGGCATGCTACTATCATTTCTGACTAATTTATTTTTTGATAAATTCTGTTTACTGCTATCATAGTGTCTCATTGGTTATCCTTTTTCCACCAGGTCCCCAGAATGCCAAGATCTTAATTTAAAGCCATACACTCTAATTCTAATATCCTAGCGGCCCTTTGATTAAAGTTCATTATGCACTTAGTGCAGGTTTTGGCATTCACTAACCACATGCTGTGGCCTACAATAACTGTTAGCATGGAACATTTTCCATGCTAATGGCAAATCATGTGGTGGAGGTCAAAATGGGTGGCTTGGGGCACAGAATTGGCATTGTGAGTGATGCACCATCAGTGTATGGGTATATACTGCATGTTAACAGCAATTTTTGCAGATAGCATAGGTGAAATTACCTCCATCTCACTAGATACTGTGTTAGTTTCTGGTGCCATATGTTTCCTGATGAAGAAATGCTGTCCATGCATCTTGGTTTTTCATGCTGAAGGAATGCTAAGTGCAAAACCATAGCACATTTTAATAAATGATCCATTTAATGTTTACACTTCTGGAATTTGTATAGCGATATCTAGGGCAAAATTTGCAGAACAATGTCAGGGCTTGATTTTATAAAACATGGACACTCCTAAAATGGTCACCTGCACTAGAGTCCACATTGATGTCTTTGCTACAAGAACTTGGGGCACAGATGTCTATTTCATGATAGTTTGTATATGAGGAAGTCTATTGATGTTGGCAAAATGAAAACAAGAGCCCTCGTTCCAGGTCAGTGTTTGTTGTCAACATGGAAATTATAGGCGATATGAGTGTCCTCCTTCTCCACAACTTCCAGATGTCTGGCTGGCAAAACAAGCATTTTCCGATGCCTATTTCTGCCTGAAGCAGTTATAAACTTTGATGTGGCTCAGGATATGTAGGGCATTTCTGAAATTGGACAAGGTTGGCCAAGTTCTTAGGAATGCCCCAGATAGTCCTACAGTGTTTCCCCGTTAAGACTTGGATGTCCTTGCACTGGTGATGTCTTTAAAACCACTTTCTAATATGGCTCTGGGGATGTTTCTGTGCTTTTGCACATCTGAATGTCCATTTTTGAACATCCAAAGCATGACTGGACATTCAGATGTGCAAAAGCACAGAAACATCCCCAGAGCCATATTAGAAAGTGGTTTTAAAGACATCACCAGTGCAAGGACATTCAAGTCTTAATGAGGAAACACTGTAGGACTATCTGGGGCATTCCTAAGAACTTGGCCAACCTTGTCCAATTTCAGACAAGGTTGGCCAAGTTCTTAGGAATGCCCCAGATAGTCCTACAGTGTTTCCCCGTTAAGACTTGGATGTCCTTGCATATCTGAATGTCCATTTTTGAACATCCAAAGCATGATTGAGTGGAGGAGTAGCCTAGTGGTTAGAGCAACTGCCTAATACCCAGAAGATCAAGGGTTCAATTCCCACTGGCACTCCTTGTGACTTTGGGCAAGTCACTTTACTCTCCATTGTCTTGGAAGAAAAGGCTGGCAATCTACTTCCAGCGATACATTGCCAAGAAAACCCAGCGGTAGCTGGCTCACTATGAGTCAACAATGACTTGATGGCACTAAAAAAAAAAAAGCAGCATGATTAGGGCTTCTAAATAACCCCCCATACTTTATATTCTTTTTCCCAATCTGCATATTAGTATTTGCTTTAGGTACTTTGGAATTAGTTTTCTTCATATCTTTACCATTATGATATGTTGTAAATTTGTTGGTGATATCCTGTATATATACTGTACCCTGCTCTGAACCCTATACTGCTCAGTGACTATTGACCTTCCCCCATGTTTTTTTCTCTTTTTTGATTGTTAGCATCAGGAGCCAGGTTCATTTTGGTTGAGGTTGAGGTTGAGGTCAGCCCATCATGAATGGCTCTCCATTTTCCAAAAATTCCCACTGTGTAATTAATCTAAAGATTTCCTCCTTGCACCAATGTCTTGTCCACCCATTGAGACTCTGGAGCTGAGCCTACCTCTGGAGTGTTATGTGTGTATCTGGGAGGATTTCTGAGAATGCTAGTCTGGAGTTTCTGCTTTTTAGTTTCCTTCCTAGCAGCCTAAATTTAACTTCTCCTCCTGCACTTGACTATCTTCTATCTAGTGCCATGAAAGAAAGAAAAAAAAAGGTAGTGGTATACACAAACATCAATGCAGACATTCTTAATAGAAAAACAGATCAATCATTCTTTATTCCAATATGTTTACAAATGCTCATTCAAGAATCACAATAAAAAAGATACATATAACTCAATAGTTGCAAACAAAATTACAAAATAAAAAACTCCACTGTGAGTAAAACAGGTGGGAAATACCCGTATCATCATCTACAACAATTCTCTTCCAAAAGTATGGCTATATAAGAGTTCCATTCTGAGAACAACATAGATTGGGCAAAGAGGACAAAACAGGTCACATTATAATCCCAAGTTATTTTCAAATGAAGGATAAATCTCTTCCACAAATCCAAATCAATATTCCATCTATCCCCAAAGGAATCAAAGAGGGGCACTCCAAAGTAACTGAAACATTGTGCGCAGTGTCCCATTCAACATGATATGACTCTGCCCCACAGTCGGGAAGCTTATATCATGCCGTAATAATATATTGCATCAATGTTTTAAGAAGAATATCCAAACAATATGGGAAGATATTTAGAGCATCATTCTCGACATGAAACAGAGTGGGGGTCATTTTGGCATGAGCTTGGCAGTGTACATTCATAAAATGATTCTTCTGAAATTGTGGCAGATAGAAAAGCACACATGATGACATGAGCGCATGTACTTTTACTTTAGACATTAGCAGGTCATGTATGGGTGGAGCCCGCTTTGCCGTTCCCAACTAACCTCCCTATACAAACAAGGTGTTTGTATGGGAAGGCTAGATGGGGACGGGAAAGGGGCGGGATGGAGGTGGAGTTAGGGTGGGCAGTAGGCGGTCTGCTGCCCTGGATGTACAGTGTCAATTCTGCTAACGGACCTGTACATCTGGGGCCGGCAGACTGAATGGGGAACATATTCCACCTCTGAGGTGGCATAAGTTCCCCTAGATGGCGGGGGATGGCAGGTCTGCATGGTAGAAAAGGTAGGAGGGGCTACAGGCAATGTTCCCTCTGATTTTCTGTAGGCTGTGTGCACATAAAATATCAGCTGTGTGCAGCTTTTGAAGGAAGGTTAAATTTTTGTGCACCACATAACGACACTCGGAGTTATATACTTTAAAATTTGACTACACGTCAGAATACAGCATGTACACCACATTGATTTTAATCAAATTAAATGAAAATAGACGATTACTAAATGAAGAGGGAAATTTCTAGTAATTACAATCATAATTTTTAAATTTTAAGACGTCTGTGTTGTTTTCTATCAGAATCAGAGCCGTAATTTTTGTGCGCTCTGTTGTAAAGTATGTGCGCTCTCTCGGCGAGGTGTGTGCGCGCACACACGCGCACAGCTTAGAGGGAACAGTGGCTACAGGAGATGGCGGGGGTCGGGCTGCAGGAAATGAAAGAACAGGTTGGCGGCCAGGGATCACGGCTCCTGAATAGTAAACCGGACGCCATCGCACTGCGGCTCCATTCAGGAACCTTGACTGAGTTAGCCAGGCAGAGGCGCCTGTACGTGTAGGCTGACTGGAATTGAGTCCTGGCCTACAAATACAGGCCTAGTTGGGATTCTGATTCTGTGGGGCTAGACGTGCCCTGTGGGACCAGAATCCCATCTATCTCTGTGCATCCGGTTCTGACTGGGCGCACAGCGGGCCAGGACGTCCAAAATGGAATGAGGCTCTATGGTAATTTCTGTGCATCCTCACATATTTTATGCATGGACATTTGTTCCTACTCTTTAGTAAGAGTAGTATCTGAGGCTTTACCCTTCAATCTAGGCAAAGCTATGGTGAGCATTTTATAAAAATACATAGGTACCTATGTGTCTTTATAAAATAAGCTAAAAATAGGCACCCTTTTGCCCTCTTAACCTAGGCCATTCTGTTATAAAATTACTCTTCGTATGTTTTTCTCCAAAAATGAGGTTTTTCTAAGGGTAGATTTACAAGTACAAGCTGTTGTTATTCAATAAAAATATATGAAATCTACCATCTGGTCAGGCAAATATATAGAAAACCAACCCCCAATAAACAAAATACAAGCATGCACATCTTATATACAAAACCTTACAGACTACAGTCCTTCAACATCATTCCGAACAATTTACAGCATCAAATCAAAAGGAATAATGACACACCCATTTCATACCTTCTATATTTACAACGAAGAATCCAGATATAGCCAGTCACAACACTTGACATGCCTACAGTCCCCAATAAACACATCCTCGATTCCAACCTCAACATTGACCCCCACATAAGAAATACAACAAAAAAAATCTTCTTCAAGCTCATAATACTAAAGCAGCTGTGCCCTCTTGTCCATATACAAGACTTCACCACCTTAATACAGGCAATCATCACACCCTACTTCGATTTTGCCAACTTAATCCTTCTAGGCACATCAAAACAAAACATTAAACGACTCCAACTAGCACAGAATACAGCAGCTAGAATCCTAATGAAAATCCAAACATTCGAACACATAACTCCCATCCTAGCTAATCTACATTGGCTACCAATACAATGTAGAATAAACTACAAGACTATAATAACTACCTTTAAGACACAAAACAACATGGCTCCTCCAACACTAGGTAAACTGATCACTAAGGACTCCATTAAAACTGTACACAGGAAAGGTCACACAAACAAACTAACAACCCCAAAAGATTTCACAAAAGCTAATAAGACAACCAACAAAAAGGCATTCTCCCATGCTGCACCAATCCTATGGAACGCCCTCCCTGAAGAGATTAGAACGCAAACCAAAATTAAGGTCCTCAGAAAGAAACTAAAAACATATCTATTTACCTCACACTTTGACTCTACTACATACTCCTTCCCCCATAACGAAAACGGATAACAACTTTTAAATCACACCCCAACCAAGCAAAACCCACTACACTAACCTTTAAAACAATCCCAACACCTCATTACTGTAATCAATGCTCTTTCCCGGGATTCTTCACCCTCAGTTATTAAATTCGGTCAATTGACCACTAAGCGAGAATACAACTTGTATAGTGTTATGATACCTGAAATGTCGCCATTAACATGGTATCTGTTTCAGTTTATGTTATCGTAATAGTTACTTGTTAAGGCATTTGCCCACTGTACATAGTTTACCGATGTTCCTTGTAAAAAAACAGACCTCGAATCTGTTCATTAACTTGTTCCTTGTAAACCGCACCTGATACATGGGAAGGTGCGGTATATAAATGATTGTTAAATAAATAAAATAAATAAATAAACCAATCACTACAGGTAGAATAGTTGTCAAATTCAAAAAAATTATTTTAGGTGGGTAGTTAACTAGGCTATGATAAAATTTTGGATTTTACCACAGCTTAATTTAGCACAGGAGTTATTAACTTAGAACTGCAAGGTAGTGATTCCAGCAGTTAAGGACTAAGCAGGTTGTGGTGAGCACTGAAATTACATCATTCTGTGGAAACATTATATCAGCTCAAAACTGATATTATTTTTCCTAGGCAGGGGCATTGGGGTTGCTAATACTGTACATGGTTCTATGTTCCAGACTGAATTTTTAAAGACATGTTAAAAAAGTTCAGAGATGTGGGGGTCCCTTCCCTCCAGCACTAGAAAAGAATCAGGATCCCATGCCTTCAACCCCTACAATGCTAAACCACGTCACACCCACCTCCACCCCTTTAAGGCCTCCTGGACCCTGATGTCATCCCCTCCACCCCCTAAGTCCTCTAGTGGTCTTGTGGGACCAAGACAGGAGCAACTTCTCACTCGTTCCCATCTGGACCAACACCGGGTTCAAAATGGTACCTGAGATCCCTTAGCAGTAGTCTCACAGTAAATTCATTTCAAATTATGAATGCCTTGGCTTGGCTGTACCTTTTATTACCTAAATGCCTTATACACAAATGCGGCTTAATATCAAACTTTGCAGTACCAAATCTGTCTGCAAGCTTGAACCCCTCAAGCTTCACATAGACCAATGTACAGTAAGTCTTCATAAGCCTCCCAAGTACTGACTGTGATCATAATAGCAGTGCAAATAAAAAATCATCAGGCAGTCTGTTAGCCAGGAAAATAATACGTAAAAGTCACTGCCTCACCCTGGTATTCTTTTTGTTTCCTTCTTTGGCATATATAAATCAGAGTCTTCAATTTCTTTCTGGAAGAGAATCAATATAACCCTGTTGTTCTTCAGACTCCTCCGATGTTTTGGTCTTACTGTTCACAGTGGCTTTCCTCCTCACAGGACGGAACAATCCAAACCTTGTTTTCAAGTTTCTTGGTCACTCTCATATTACCGGAAGCCTCTTTCTTTTATGTGCTGTGACTTTATGTAGATCTCAAGAAATCAAAATGTTCTTCTCTTGCCAAAGAGGTGCTTGTACCTTGACATTTGACAGAATTTAAATAATTGAGGGTTTTCAGTATAAGATTCTTCATTTCTGGACAAAGATTTTGCATTCACCAACCCAAAATAAAAAAAAAAAACCCAAAGGATTATGTAGATAATTCCAAAGTTAACTGCATAAATCATTCTGGAAATGGACTTTCTTTCACTTACTGCATCTTAGGAGCAAAACCTAGTACTCAATAAGAGCAAACACCATGTGGCAATTGTCGGGGACATGCTGAGTACGCCCCCGGAATTTACCACTCAGAAAGTCCCTTGCTATCCATTAAGTTATGGATAGGAACAGCTCACACCCAATGTCGCTCCATGCATACTGAACCCTTCAAATATACAAGGATCATATTAATGGAATTACAACTCCCTAAACACCCGATTAAGTAAAATGCAAATTTGCCAATCAGTTTCATGTAAATCTTGTACTTTGTTTTATGTAAATAGTTATCTGTACTGTTACACCCATGATACTGTTATATGTAACTTGTTTGTTTTATTGTAAACTGCCCTTGTTCTTCGGAAGGGGCGGTATAGAAAAATGCAACAAATAAATAAATAAAATAAATAAGTTCACTTCCAATTGTCAGGGCTACATTTAACACCATCTAATGAAGTATCATTAAATGCACCTGTGCTAATTGCAACATTGAGAGCACATGGCAATTACTGTGCGCAAATTGCAAGACGCAGTCCATGCCCACTCTGCCCATAAGCCACTAAGTCCCCACCCCTTGACACATTAAGCAGTTAATGCGCAAGTTAGCATGCACTGTTATGCCAGCACAGTAACAGTTACCGAACTCATGCATGAACAGCACGTGTTAAATGTTTAAAACACTTTATTAAAAGTGTTTGAAGAGAGAGAGAGAGTCGCCAAAGGACCAGTTTACTACAAAGTATTAAATTTTTGTGATATTGCGGAAGGGCTGTCCGGTAATATTTGCCTCTTTATGGATGATAAAAAGAGTCCTCCAAGATTGCAGATGACCACTAGCACAATAGAAAACTGCTATCAAAAGTGGTATGCTTCTTCCTTACTTCATATAATACATAACATTGGGGTGAGACCTCAGCGTCACACACTTCAGGGCTAAAACAGTATGAGGGTAATTCCAGGGCATGAATAAGCTGGGTAGACATGAAGGATACTGTAGATGTTTTTCACGCGAAAACGTCTAGGACCTTATTCTGAAACCATGTGGCCCTGGACGTGGGCAGGAGTGGGTGGGATGGGGGTGCGGGCAGCCACGGAGATGTATAAAGCATATCCAGGAATGTTCCGTGCATGCCTGCAGCTTTACCTGCATATATCTAAGTTAGAAGAAAGTTTGTTCTGCTCTGCAATGCATGCCAGATAGGGGAATGACTGTGACAGGTAAACGATGCAACGGTATGTCTGCGGTCAGGGAGAATACAAAATACTGTTGTAGAGAACATAAAGCAGAGGTGCTGGAAGAATGTATAGTAAATACCCAGTAATAAACACCCCTACTGAAATATAAGGAAGCCCTCAACTGTTTATTCTGGCTGAGCTTGGGGGGGGGGGAGGGAATCTAGGTGCCCCTAACAAGTCCTAGGCCAAATACCTATAACTGTTGATTGAGTATTGGGACCCCAGGCTCAGGTTATATCAGCTGTGGGTGATGGGTGCAGTGCTGATGTTCTGCAGAAGTATGCATTTTGGGTATGACATATAAGAATGTCAGTGTGAGGAGGGTTTCGGTATGGCCCGGAAGGGTCCAGAGTGCTCATCCTCACATCAGGGAGAAACATGTATGCCTGGCTGCAACCTGGAACATTGTGTGGACTGTAGCGCCCCCAGGTGCTGGTGTGAGCGTGCAGAAGACAGAATTTTACAGTGAGAATGGAAGAAGTACATGCCCAGGCACACCATCTGTGTTATGACCATATGGGCATTGCTGTACAGAGTGCTTATGTTGCCTTTGCACATGACTGAGCACTGTATCCACTGTTGAATGCTCTCATTCTGAGGGACACCTATTTGTGACATGGATATGTTATAGCATTTATCCATGGAGAATTTGCGCTGCTTAGTTCTAATCTTTACTCGGAAGTGTATAGACGTTGTCCTTTGATGACCCATACATGTATTACTAGGGATGTCTGCTACTGCCTTGTATGGTGTAATGCAGTGCATTTCATAACACACATATCACAATCTACCTGCTTTGCTACTGTTGTCGTGTGCTGTGCGGATACTTTTCAGTGTACTGGGACAGCAGCGGACTAGTAACTATGGTCTGCCTTGCATCTGCATTTCTGTCATGTGTAGCTGTCATGTGTAGCTTTTATCAACACTGCACTGTCAGTGAGCACAACTGCATAGGGAATCCAAGTTTTACAGGGGAGGAGTGGCCGTTCGTGGGTATCTAGTGGAGATGGGCAGGGTCGACTGTGTGCATCTTGTCAGAATACGGTGAGCATAGGGGCATACATTGGCAGCATATACTGTCTCTCGTATACCTTAGTCCTCTGTGTGTGCTGCGCAGTAAACGTCTATGATTCCAGAACCATTGCTGCTGAATCACATTTGCATCGGACATGTATTCAGAGTGAAAGTGCCTGAAGGCCACATGTGCATTTTTGGGAATCAGCCTCTAAGGCTCATATACTTTCAGTTTCAGGCCACAAAAGTGCCCTCTTACTAAATTATAGGTCAATCCCTCTATTCACACCACTGGCATGTCACAACATTTTATACACTTATCTCTGCATTACATAGGTATCTAAAGGTATGTCCCGTTTCCTCAACACCGTTAGCGTTTTGACGATTGCTTCCTCGGGAGGAACAAATAAGGATTTCTATTGCAGAATAAAATATCAGAATTAACTTCTTTAAATAAAATACTGCATACAAAACTCTAACATGTGGCTTTTTTTTCTTCAGTCACTTATTAGTTATAGTATATATAGTCTATCATCTGGCATTAACATGAATGCCTACTCAGCCTCTATATTTACCAATCCACATTAACTATATACTGTATAACTCCCAATAAAATATGCTGTCTCAGCATCTTTAAAAACCCTAAACCATTTGAGCTGACAACAATATCAAACCGCCAAATTAAAATTGTACAAACCCGCTCAGCGGTTCACTTATATTCCTGGATACAGTGTGACATTATAACTGTGCAAGTCAACATATTAGTACATCTACAATTTTGATGCCTTTATGATGTAAACATCCAATCATATTCAACTGATTGCACTGGCTTTACCACAGATTCGTTATCACTTCCTATTTTAAATTAACTCAAAATAATAAACTGTTATTTTTATTATATATACCGGTATATTTGATCCTACCCTTAAACCAATTGTAAAATCCTCAACACTGCTTTTCATTGGCAATTCCACTTTGATACCATTCTTAAAGCCTGATCATGATGTTAAACAATGGAAAAGAGTGTTGTACCTCAAAATAACCTTGCCAATCAACCCTTATGGCAAACTATAGCAATGCTGTAACCAATCCTCTATTCCAAATGTGAACTCTTGAAGAAGCATAGCATTGTAGTCACCCAATCAATAATACAATGGTGTCTCTTTTAAACCTCAATCATTGATATGTGATTCATATTCAGCTAATGCAAAAAAAAAAATCCAAAAGGTAATATTCACAAAAAATATCACCTGTACATGTTAATCACAGAACTCCAGCTGATCATAGGATTCATATCTTATTGGTAGCATAAATGCAATTCCAAGGCATTATTCAGACCCTCAGGGTGAACAGTACCCAGTTTGAAAATCCATCTCTGCTCTTTCTGAATCAGTATCTTATTCCTATTGCCCCCTCAATCATTTGAGGAGACATGATTCAAGCAAAAAAATTGCAAATCTTCAATCATTTGTCGTTTGGACGTGAAATGTTGTACAATTGGGGCTTCTATCAATTGGCAATTCAGTCTGCTCTTATGCTCAAGTAGGCGAATCTTTAACAAACGTGTGGTGTTTTGTTGCTCTCGGTTTTTAAAAGATGATTATGTTTGAGCTCTCCGAAGCAATTTCTATGGGCAACCACATTGCTCAAAATCTCGCAGCAAATTCTCTGGCTATACCATATACATCTCATGAATGCTACAATTGCGATGATATCTAACAAAGTGGGAAAATGGCAAGCTGTTCTTCAATGCTCTAGGATGCACACTTGCATAATGTAAGGAAGTTTTTCTGTCTTCTTTTTGTAAACTCAAGTCATAAAATTCCCTGCGGCCCTCTTAACCAGTACATCGAAAAAAGAGATTTCACGTATATCAAATGTCATAGAAAACTGGATGTGTTCGGTACTGGTGTTAATCCAAGTCCCCAACTGTTTTAACTGAGCAACCTCTCCACTCCATAAGACAAACACATCATCTATGTAATGTTTCCATAAAATAATATTATATTGATATGGAAAATTATTCAACTTTTTTTCCTCAAACTTGGCTATAAATAAATTGGCCACAGAAAGTGCCAATACTGCATCCATTGTGACACCTGTGATCTGCTGATAATAGCAATCCTCAAACATAAAATAATTTTTGGTCATCGCGATGTCTGCCAAAAATATCAAAAACCCAACTTGTTTTTCACTCAGATCACCCCTGCTATTAAGAGCCTCCTCAATAACCTCTAAAGCTTCTCTTCGGGGAATGTTTATACATAATGATGACACATACATAGTGACCACTATCAGATTTCGTGATATACAGATTTTTTCCAAATCAGAAAATACATTAAGAAAATGCATAGTATCTTTAATGTATGAAGGAATGTTAATTAATAGAGGGCGCAAAAAAGAATCAATGAATGTGGAAACTGGCTCAAGTAAAGAACCACATACTATTGGCCTAGGGGATTGATTAGTCTCTTGTGACTTTTTTGTAATATATACAAAATAGTAACTAAATGAGCTGTGGGATTCAGATACTGGTATGCTTTTTTAATTTAAATAATCTTTTATTTACCAATAAAACAGGAATACAAATCCACATCAAGAGGAAAGCCAACATTCTTAAACAAATAATTCCATAATACCCATAGAGCAATAACTCATCAGTACTCACATATACATAGCAAGCAAGTAGAACTTAACCTTTCATATTATACAATCTACTCCTTCCCAGAAAAAAGCCTCAAGTTGAGCAGAATCAAAGAAAACAAACTTATCAGCCTGATACTGCACTAAACACTATTTTAAGAAAAATGTATTGCCCAGGGCCAAAGTCCTAGGTTGCAAATTCAAAAAAACATTTCTATGCTTTTGAGTAAATTTACTGACATCAGGAAAAATCTGAATCGGGAACAAAAGTCAGCACTTTTTTTAGGAAAATACAATCTCTATATCAAATTTGTATCTGAAAGTAAAAGAAAAGAGGCAATTAATGTGGCCCGTTGAGAAGTAACATCAGCCAGTGACTCCAAAAATGCTGAAACATCTAAAGTCTCTAAATGAGCCCCCTGAGCAGAGTCATCCAGAGACAAAACCTGAGATTTGGCCCCTAAAGGCACATATAATATACACTAGAAAATGTAATGGCTTCCACATCCTCTATCAATAATATTTCTTTAAAATATTTTTGCAGCAGTATCATAATGAATGTGAGGAAAATTAATTAATCAAAATCCTTTCCTATGCTGCATTCTCCAATGATTCCAATTGATAGTGAATCACAGTACTATCCCAAATAGATGAGGAGATAGCAGTATTGGGTAACAGCCACTTGACCCTCTAACTCAGAGATACTCAAATCCAGTCCTGGAGGGCCGCAACCAGTCAGGTTTTCAGGATATCCCTAATGAATATGCATGAGATATATTTGCATGCACTGCCTCCATTGTATTTGAATCTATCTCATGCATATTCATTAGGGATATCCCGAAAACCTGACTGGTTTGTGGCCCTCCACGACTGGATTTGAGTACCTCTGCTCTGACTGCTCAGTGAACTTAGCCACCACATCAATAGAAAACTGTGATATTGGGTTCCGGTGACGTCAGGGAGTGAGATGGTAGCTTTCTGAGGGAGCTCCGGGGCGCATTGTAAGAAAGCAAGTGACCCTACCTTGACAAACGAGAGATGGACAGCTCAGACAGGAGTATCTGACAGCGGAGGGGATGTCGGTGAAAAAGCGGTTAGCGGAATACCGCTCCTTATATGTGCTGGCGGAGGAGATAGGAAGAGCAGGCCATGAGGACAAAATGAAGGCGGATGCAGCTGAGAGAGCGGACACGGATAGCGAATCTGGCATGAACCCAGAATCGCTGGGAGGCCTGAAGGAATGGCTAACGGACTTTAAGAAGGAATTGAAAGCTGAAATGGGCCAATTTAAGAAGGAGCTAAAGGAGACGCTGGGCACCCTGGGACAGGACCTGAAGGAATTAGGGGCCAGAGGAGACTGAAGAGCAGCTGGAGCAACAAGCAGGTACGCTGGGAGAGCTGCGGACTGGCTGGATAGAGCTGAAGCGTGCGCAGGACCTACTAAAGGCGAAAACAGAAGACCTGGAAGACAGGTCACGACGGTGCAACATGCGGGTGAGGGGAATTCCAGAAGAGCAAAGATATAAGGACTGTGAGGAGACGCTCGCACAATTGTTTGGAGCAATGTTAAAGTAGGCAGATCCCACAGGGGAATGGGATGAAAGGCAGATACAAATGGAAAGAGCTCATCGGAGCTTAGGCCCCATTCAAGATAATAGGCGTAGAGATATGGTTGCCTGTATGAGATCTTTTAAGGTGAAGGAGTAGCTCCTGGCAGCAGCACGAAAACTTGGGCCTTTCAAGTGGGAAGGGAGTACAATTGAGCTTTTCCAAGATCTGTCAGCTGGCACGCTACAATGGCAATGGGAGCTGCGTGGGGTTACAGCCTTGCCACGCAGAGAAGGATGGAAATATAAATGGCTTTACCCTTTTGGCCTTTTGTTGACTGTACAGGGCACCTTGCGCAGAATCAAGAATGCAGGAGAGGCATGGCAAATACTCCATGATCTGGGAGTAAAAAATATACCGGAGAGCCACTCAAACGGTCAACCAAAGGTGCAGCGCCCACCACCAAAAGAGTACAGGGATGAAGTGGCAACGAGTGGTGAACAAAATCAGACGATTAACAAGGCTATCTAGAGGCAAAGACCAGCAGTATGCAGAGGGGGAGACTGGAGATTGAGAAGAGTGGAGGGTCAAAGCCGGGGTCTTTTACCTATTCAGAACACATCAGAAGGACTGGGGAGCAAGTGAGATGGGGGAGGGGAGGCGGGGAAGGCAATAGGAGGGAGGGGGAGAGGGTTATGGAGATGGGGAGAAGATAATGTTTGTCTGTATGAAGGGGGAAAATGGATATAAAATGTGCATAAAATGCTGTTCTAGTAAAAAAAAAAGGGGGCAACGGGGGAGGGGGGAGGGGAAAGGGGAATGGAGAGTGAGTGCCCAGGGGGAATCACCGGAAGCGATCCGATTACTCCGGAGGGAGTGGTAATACACGGAGAGGGAGGGGGGATAGGAAGGGGGGGAGCGAGGGGGCAGGGGGGGCTTACCTGTGGGATGGGCTCAGCTGACGGAAGGCAGGGAAAGTTATGGGGAGAGAAGAAGAACCCAATGGGGAAGATAGGATCAATCAATACTAAAGGATTAAATAACCCACGCAAAAGACACCAGCTATTTTGAGAAGTGATTAGACTGGGATGGGAGATAGTGATGGTGCAAGAGACCCATCTGAGGAGAAAGAATGAGGGGTTGTTGAGGAAAGTGACATATCCACACCAGTACTTTGGGGATATAAGGGGGGAAGAGGCGAGTAAGAAAGGGGGGGTAGCTATACTGATAAGGCAGGATAGCTCCTTCAGGGTGAGTGAGGTAGCAAGGGATAAAGAGGGAAGGGGGTATTGATTCGGAGGGGGGAGAGTGGCAGGGGGAAAAGGTCACTATGGTCAATGTATATGCACCAAACGAGAGACAGGTGCAGTTCTGGAGAGGGGTGCACGAATTGCTGGCCCAACATGTACTTGAGAGGCTTATTCTGGGGGGAGACTTCAATCTGGCCCTTCACCCGCAGTTGGATCTGCAGGCTAAGGGAGGAGATGGGAAGAATAAAGTAAGAGGGCTGTTGAAACAAATTATGAGGAGGTACCACCTGGGGGATATGTGGAGACAGCAGCATGGGGGGGGGGGTGAAAAGAATACACCTTTTACTCAAAGCCACATGATAGTTATAGTAGGATTGATTACCTCTTGATGGATCATTAGTGGGATTCCAAGATACAGGAAGCTGAGATAGGGAATATTACCTGGTCTGACCATGCACCAACGTGGGTGGGACTAGGATATACTAGAGGGGAGGGGGGCGGGGTAAGATTTTGGAGACTCAATGAAAGTTTATTAAAAATAGAGGAAATAGTAAAGGATGTAAAAACATGCCTCCAGGAGTATTGGAGGATAAACGATACAGGGGAAGTGGGGAATGTGAGCTTATGGGAAGGAATGAAGGCAGTGGTGAGGGGGCGGTTAGTGATGTGGGCAGCCAGGTATAAAAAGCAAAGGCTTGCACAGGAGGACACCCTGCAACAAGAGATAAAGCAAGTGGCGGAGAGGTATAGGGAATGGGGTAATCAGCAAGACCTCAAAAAGGTAAACCAACTCAGGATGGAGCTGCATAAACTGCAGGTCGAAGAGATTGGGTTTAAGTTGAATAGACTGAAACAGTATTATTATGAGTGGGGGGATAGGGTGGGGAGATTATTGGCAAATAAGTTGAGAAAGAGAGAGGCCCAGGGCGGCTATCGTGGGGCTAAAAGGGGCAAAGGGAGAGATCTTAAGAACCGAAAAGCAAATCGGGCAATGATTTTGCCAATTCTATCAAGAGCTCTACAAGCGGAAGGAGGGAGGGACTCAAGCGCAGGGCGAAGAATACTTAAAGAGAATAGAGCTGACAAGGTTGGAGGAGACGGAAAGACAGGCGCTGGAGGGAGATATAACAAGGGAGGAAGTGGAGCAGGCCCTTAAGGAACTGCCCCCTGGGAAGGCTTCGGGGTTGGACGGGCTGACGGAGGCCTTCTATAAAACATTTGGGAAGGACCTGTTGGAGGGGCTACTAAGGGTGGTTAATGGAATACAGCAAGAAAAGGGGCACCTCTTGTCGGAGATGCTTACCGCGGGGATCACAGTATTGTTAAAGGAGGGGAGGGATCCTCTACAGTGTGGGTCTTACCACCCTATCTCTTTGCTAAATGTGGACATGAAAATCATAGCTAAGGTGCTGGCTAATAGATTGGCAAAGCTGATGCCAGGATTGATAGGGTTGGATCAAACAGGGTTTATAATGGGGCGGCATGCTTCTGATAATATAAAGAGGGTGCTAGAAGCAGTTTGGGGGGGGGGGGTGCAGGACCAGGGGGACGAGACAATGTTGCTTTCAGTGGATGCTGAGAAAACGTTTGACAGGGTGGACTGGGACTTCTTGTTCCTAGTAATGAGAAAGATGAGTATAGGTCCCAAGTATATGAAATGGGTACAAGCCCTGTATAGAGGCTCCAAAGTGAGGGTAAAGATTAACGGGAGGTATACCGCTGCTCTGGATTTAGAGAGAGGTACGCGCCAGGGATGTCCTCTGTCTCCGATATTGTTTGCTATTGCAATAGAGCCTCTGGCGCGAGCAATATTGGGAAATGGAAAGGTGAGTGGGTTGAAGAGAGGAGGGCAGCACCACAAGATATCTCTATTTGCAGATGATGTACTGATGGTGGTGTCTTGGCCGGAAGAGTCCTTACCAGAGATTATGGAGCAGCTGGGAAAATATGGAGAAGTCTCAGGATTCAAAATGAACCCGGACAAAACCGAGGCCCTGAATATTAACCTGCTCAAGCCAACATTGGAGAGGCTGAAGCAAGAATACCCCTTTAAGTGGGCAGAGGAGGCTATTAGATACTTGGGGGTTAATATAATGTCTCAGCCACAGGGAATATATGGGGCAAACTATAGCAAATTGTGGAAGTAGATAGGGCAGGATTTGCAGAGGTGGGCAAGATCAGAGATTTTGTGGCTGGGTAGGATAGCGGCGGTAAAAATGAACGTGCTACCGAGAGTATTGTATTACTTCCAGGCATTACCGGTGGCCATCCCAGGGGCACATCTGAGAGGGATACAGAGGAGGGTGAACCAATATATCTGGAAGAAAAGGCCGCCTAGCATAGCGCGGGCTGTGATGTATAGGCGGAGGGAGGAGGGGGGGTTGGGAGTGCCAAATCTTCAGGCATATTACTGGGCGGCCCAGGCTCGCCATGTGATGGATTGGCAGGAAGGGGGAGAGAGGAAGAACTATGTGGTGATGGAGGGTGAGTATGGAGGGGGGAAGCCCTTGGCCTGGATTCCCTGGATGGGGAGGGGAGAGAGAGGGGCAAAAGTGCTGGATAATCCATATGTAAACCATGTGCTTCAAGAGTGGGATAAAATTAGGGGCTTTGAAGAAAGGGACAGGGGCCCAATTCTCTTTGATGAGGGAGATGTGCCATACAGAGGAGTTCCGCCCCAGGAGAGAAGGGGGAGGATACCGAAGGTGGGCAAAAGGGGGGTTGAAGTGGTTTTACCAGTTTGTGGATGGAGGGGAATGGGTCCCCTTTGAAGATCTGAAGGAGGAATATGGGTTGAGGGAAGGGGACAGGGTTCTACCATGGGCAGGTGGTACACTTTCTTAGACAGAAATTGGGGAAGGAAGGATTAGAGCAGGATTATACACCATTGGAAGTGATATGCTATGGTAAGAAGACCTCACCGGGCCTAACCTCGTTGCTGTATAATGCGATACAGGGGCCATGGGAAAGCAAACATAGATATATGCTAGAATGGGAAGGAGATCTAGGGAGGGACCTGGAGGAGGGGCAGTGGAAAAATATCTTTGATCAGGTTCGGCGTCTACCACTGTCAGTAGCTATTAGGGAAAATTGGTACAAGGTGGCTATGAGATGGTACTACACGCCCATACGTCTGCATAAGATGTTCCTTGGAACATCTAAAATGTGCTGGAGAGAGTGTGGGGAGGAAGGAACCTTCTACCACATTTGCTGGTCCTGCCCCAAGATACAGAGGTATTGGGAGGTGGTCCGGGGATGGATAGGGGAGGTGGTCGGGGGGGAGGTGGCATTGGACCCAAGTGGGTATCTGATGGGATGGTGGAGTGAAGAGGGGCCAGAACAAGAAAGGCGGCAAATAATGGCATGCTTGAGTGCGACCCGCTGTGAGGTGACATATAGATGGAAACAAAGGGATGCCCCGAGGGTGGAGCATTGCATGGAAAGATTATGGCAAATATATCTAATGGAAAAACTAACAGCCGCTCGTTG
Source organism: Ichthyophis bannanicus (assembly GCA_033557465.1). Classification (NCBI taxonomy): domain Eukaryota; kingdom Metazoa; phylum Chordata; class Amphibia; order Gymnophiona; family Ichthyophiidae; genus Ichthyophis; species Ichthyophis bannanicus. The sequence continues at coordinate 819,728,468 of CM066032.1, forward strand.
GCAAAAGATGGATAGATTTGAAAAGCAATGGAGCAAGGTGCTGATCTATCTAAGGAAAGATACTAAGGGGTAGCGGGGGTAGGGGGGAGGATTCTAAGGGGGGAGGGGGAAGGGGGTGGGGAAGAATGGGCATAAAGGGGGGGGGGAAGGGGCCAGGTCGGGTAGTTTGGTATAAGGGGAAGCCGGGTAGGCGTTGGAGTATTGGGGGGGGGTATATGTAATTGAATATATTGCAGAAATTGATGTAAGGAAGGGGAAGTATTTTGGTATAAGGGGAAGCCGGGTAGGCGTTGGAGTATTGGGGGGGGGGTATATGTAATTGAATATATTGCAGAAATTGATGTAAGGAAGGGGAAGTATGTATGTTAAGATGTTAAGATGAAAAGTGTTGAATAAAATTATATATATTAAAGAAAACTGTGATATCTGAGAGAGGGGTGACTGCAAGGTAACTTCCGTGCGAATGACTACCTCCCAGATATCATGCAATGATATATTATCCAGAACAGCTAAATTCTCCACAGGAGCCAGAAAAGACAATGGAACTGGCATAGTTATATCAACAGCAGAAGACTGGCTGTCCACCCAAGGAATATCCTGCTGGGCCAAGGAAGATATTGTCTCTGCCTGGACTTCCTGGCCTGGGGGAACAACAACCTCATCAATACCTTGCAAGCCGGGTAGGGTAAGACACATTACTGAAGAAGAGACGTCTGAGTCAGTACCCATGTTTCCTGAAGAAATGTTTGGGCCACCCAAGGAGGCACTAGATGGAAATAGCCTGCAGATGATGATCTATGGACTCAAATGCTTTCATGGTCTTAGCCGCAGTCACCAGCAAAGACTGTTTTCTTGTGTTTTCCCATCCAACACAGACTCCTCCAGACTCCAAAAGGGCTCCAAAGGGGAAGGGTGTGTGCCCACAGCCGTGTTCCGCAGTGTGGCGAGTTCTTATGCCAGCTGTGGGAGGGACATCAGGGAACCTCCTCCTCTTCCTCCTACTGGCATCTCATGGGTTCACAGCAGCCAATCAAAGCAGGAACAAGAAGGCAATCAAAGCAATCCCCTGGTATTCTTTTTAACTCAACAATTTATTCACCAGACCCTCTTCTGTCAGATATTTAACCTGTGTTTGTAATTCTTTAGTTGGATTATTCGGCAACAACACATGCATAGAACTTCAGCTTTATAGTCATCTGCCTGCATTACTACAATCACGCCTCCTTAATCAGCCCTCTTAATCAATAGATCTGGATCTGATTAAAGATGTATCAGGGCCATTTCTTCAACTCTTTTTAATCTGATGGGTTACTAAATTGCTTGTTCCTTTCAAGTTTACATATGTCTCTAAGGACCAAGTCTTTAAATGTTGTGACAGCAGGGTGAGGTGGACCCAGAAGGATCCAAGAAGACTTACAGCATTATTCCATAATTTGCACATCCAGCACACAAACACATCTAAATAAAAAATGGGCCCCCTTTGACCCTAATTCTGCTTCCATGGGTCTAGATGTGCCTGTGGGTCCGGAATCGGGCATGTGCAAGTGCTATTCAGCCATCTCTGTGCCTCGGATGTGGGCATACATTTTGGATGTCCCCATGCCCATCATATTCTGAAATGTTACACTTTTCATATCATGCTCTTCTCCGAGATGTACTGTGATAAGGAAGCTTATCATAGCTCAGGTAGGAGCTATAGAAAAGATGATGTGACTCTGAACAAGCAACCTGTCAGTTCTGGTAGAAGCAAGAAAACAGAGTTTTCACATAAAAGACTACCAGTCCCAGAATGCACCAGGTTTCCAGCAGCCATGAGAGGGGCTGAAGGGAGAAAATGTGTGTGCAATCAAGAGAGCTATGAGGTAATCCCTAAGCACTCATCTCAAAGGGCAGGGCCTGATTCAACACAGCTGCGCTGTGTTAGGGAGGAGCACACATTAGAACAGAATAAGAATAGAGCTTATTCTACAGATAACAGCTTCAGGAAAGGAGACAGCAACAGCTCCAAGCTCAAGCACCAACATCATCTCGAGAAGCAGAAGCCAAGCCAAGCGGATAGAGAGAGAAGGAAACTCTCTGGAAGGAAGAGAAGAAAGGACATTGGAAGGTTTGGGAGATTCCAAGGCAGTACCCATACTGGGAGGTATTCCAAGTGCCAGCAGAGTCCATTGGACTGGAGTCAGCCAGAGGAATGGAATGGCAGAGAGAGGAATCACCAGTGGCTACCTGGAAGAGAGAAGACTGCACGTGGAAAGGACTTTCAGACCAAGGCCAGAAGGTATGTGAGAGGAGATCCAGTGTCCAGGGATCAAGATTGGAAGGCTGGACATCAGAACTGGATTACATACTGGCCAGGCTATACAGAGAGGAATTATGATAGCAGGAGAGGCTCAGGTATGAAGACTGATCCAGACCCTATCTATAATAGTGAATGGCAGCAAGGGAATAAGCATTCTCATGATAGTGCCTTAATGAAAGACTCGTCTGTGCCAATGTATGATAGTGACCCTATGCTGATTGATGAAGGGGGAGATACAGCAGATGAAACTATTAATTACATGGACTGTTCTCTATCTAAATGCTATTTATTTATTTATTTATTTATTTATTTAGTAAACACTTGTATACCGCTGCTTCCTACGATCAGCAGCGGTTTACTTTACAGAATCATAATGTATTGTACGGTACATTGAGATTTCAGTTTTACATTTTGATTAGTCAATGATTACGTAACACGGGACAAGCATTTGGATACGATACATATTTGATTAAAGCACACAGATCAAGGTATACATTTGATTTCAGTAGATTGGGGGAGGGCCCCATATATACAATTTGTACAGAATTAGTTGCCAAGGTGTACAGACTATACATGGTTATATACAATTTGTACGGAATTAGTTGCCAAGGTGTACAAGTTATACATGACTATATACTATTAGATTATATGCTGCCGAGTGCGGCAGAGGAGATCTGGTTGAGGTAGGGTATCGCAGTTAGATCAAGTTGTAGTGGGTTTGAAACAGATAGGTTTTCAGTTTTCGTCTAAATTCGTTCAGGTTGTTTGTGAGCCTTAATTCATGCGGTAGTTGGTTCCATTGGATTGGCGCTGAGTATGTGAACGCCCTATTGCTTGTTTCGGCCTTGACAGATCTTATGCTGGTCGGGATACATAGGGTGTTGAGATTCATAGTTCTCCTGCTCCTGTTGCTAGGTTGAATAGTGATTAGGTTATTGAGGTAGGATGGTGCGATGCCATTGATGAGTTTAAATGTTGTGATGAGTAGTTTGTAGATGATGCGGGCGGCCACTGGGAGCCAGTGCAGATCCATTAGAACTGGGGTTATGTGGTCGGTGACTTTCTTTTCCATGATGACTCTTGCAGCCACGTTCTGAGCCATTTGCAGGATGCTTAGTGTGCTCTTTGGAAGCCCTTGTAGAATGGCATTGCTGTAATCCAGGTGGGGAATGATTAGTGCTTGAGCAACAGACCTAAAGTCGGATTTCTCGAGGATATTGCGGAGTGGTTGAAGGATTTTGAGTTTGTAAAAGATGGCTCGGTTAACTGTTCTGAGGTGTTTGTCCATCTTGAGGTTGCTGTCAAGTAGGACTCCTAGATACTTTATTACAGGCTTTGTATCGTATATGTTTTTGTTTAGTGTGACTGTGGTGGGCGGGATGAAATTGGCTTTCTTGGACATGAACATGACCTCTGTTTTTTTGCTAGCTTTCTGTGAGCAAACACATCAGCCATCACAAAGAAACCTAACTTTGTTCTTATTTCCACTGCAAACAGCTCTTAAAGCAGGATTTGGGTTCACACAGTAGCAGCCAGCCAGCTAAAGGGTTTCAGCTGGACAATTGATAGTAATTAAAGCTGCACCTGATTGTGTGTGTGAGCAAGGGAGAATCACTGCTGGGATCTGCGTGGAAAATAAGCAGAAGTTAACCTAACAAGCAAAGTTCATTTATTTCTTTGTGCCTTTTTATTTGGTAATTATTTGCTAGGAGAACATTAGCTAATTGCCTGACAAGCTGAAGGTTGGTTTCTGATTTGCTTTGTGACTTTATGTTATCCATTTAAACACTGCAAGCAAGTATCCTCATTTATATTGCTACCAAGCATACTTGTGCTGGGTGAATTAAACCCCATCAATAAAAAGTATTTTATTGGCTTTACCACTGGTTACACAACTCAATTATTGTCTTCAGCTGTGTTTGAGAGTGAATGAACTACATTACCCACAATTGTATTTATTTATTTATTTATTTATTTAACATTTCTTCTATACCGCGCTATTACAATCAGCGCGGTGTACATCGAACAAAACATACTACAATGCATACAAGCAACATTGAGTTTTACATAGAACAGGGAAAAAAACATAGGATAACCGGGGTAACTATTTACAGGGTAACTATTTACAGGTTAAATTAGTATTGTCACCAATATTCTAAGCCAATTTGGTATCATCTTCATTTCGTGAGGGAGGGACAGGCGTAAAAGTGGTGGGTGGGCAGTAGTATAGTCTAACCATTTTCTGGTTGTAATAAGGTGCTATGGTAGCTGAGACATGAGGGAAGTTTACCCGATGTGTGGGTGTCAGGGTAGTATATTGTGAATAGGTGGTGTTTCAGAGCTTTACGGAATAGGATTAAGCTTTTGATGCCACGGATTTCATGTGGAAGGGCATTCCAATTTAGGGGAGCGAATATAGAGAAAGCCCTGTTGGAAGTGGTCTTAGTACATGACGTCATCATCTTGGGGACTATTAAGGTGTTCATTGAAGTGGATCTCCTGTCTCTGTTTTCCAGGGTGCTGTGGATTAGTTTGCTAATCGGTGTAGGTGGGTAGTTATTCAGGGCTTTGAAAGTAAGGACTAGTGACTTATATTGGAGTCTGGCATGTAACGGCAGCCAATGCAGATTTTTCATGATTGGTGTTATGTGGTCAGTTCTTGATGATCCAGAGAGAACTCTTGCGGCGGCATTCATAGCTAGGCGGAGTGGATTTAAAGTTGATTGAGGCAGGCCGTGCAGGACGATGTTCGCAAAGTCCAGGTGTGGGAGGACTAATGCCTGAAAGGTTGTCCGGTAGTCACTGGATTCCAGTAGGGGGCGGAGGTGACGTAACGTTTTGATCTTGTGATATATAGACTTTGTAACGTTCTTCACATGTGTGGTCATATCTAGGTGCTGGTCCAATGTGATGCCAAGATATCTGATTGTAGGTTTGGACTTCAATTCTACATTGTTGACAAGTAGCGATGGGGGGGGGTGTGAATTTACGGTTCTTCGTAACAAAAAGGACATCAGTTTTACTATGATTGATCCGAAGGTTTTGTGTCAGCAGCCAATCAGCTACAGCTCCGAAACAATTGATTATTGGGGAGAACATCGGTTGGTCAATTTTGAACGGCATGTAGAGGAGGATGTCGTCTGCGTAAGCCAGGCATCGTACGTTGAAAGATCGGATCAAATCACATATCGGCTGCATATATATATTGAACATTAATGCCGATAAGGACGATCCTTGAGGTACCCCCTGAGACTGCAGGAATGGTTCCGAGGATGTATGACCTGTTTTTACTTGTTGCCACCTGTTGGATAGGTAGGATTTACACCATTCAAGTGCTGTGTCTTGAATCCCCTTTTCCTTCAGGCGTTGTAGAAGTATGTCATGATTCACAGAGTCAAAGGCGGCGGAGATGTCCAGGAAGATGAGGACAAATCCTTGTTGGATGCTGTCCATACCAGTGACCAATTCGTTGAATAGGGTTGTGAGGACTGTGTCGATGCCATGCGCTTCCCTGAAGCTGTGTTGTGACGGGTCCAGTGGAGCTTCAGTGTCAATATGGTGCTGGAGTTGTTGTTGAGCAGCTTTTTCTATGATTTTTGCAAGCTGGGGGATGCTCGAGATTGGCCTAAAAGATTCGACTTTGGACGGGTCAAGTCTGCTATTTTTTAGTAGGGGCTTGATGGAGGTGTTTTTCAGGCGCTGTGGGAACGAGCCTGTTAGAAAAGACTGGTTCAATATATTGCACAGGATTTGGCTTAGGTCATGACGCAGCTCTTTGATCCAACTGGCTGGACAGGGGTCGTTGGGTGCTGTGCTGGGATTGATAGAGGCGACAATGTTCTCCATCTCTCTATTTGAGACCACAGTGAAATTACATAGTGGAGTTGCTAGGGGTGTCTTAGACGGTATGGGTGATGTACTGCTACACATGTTTATGTTGGTCTTAATCATCTTTGATTGCAAGTAGTTTGCAAAGTCCTGTGGTTGGGGCATTGAGGGTTGGGCGGAGACCGGTTCGCCTGTTATGGATTTTACTATTCTGAATAGGGCTTGTGGTTTATTGATGGAACGTTTCAATAAATCTGTGTGGTAGAGTTTCCTGCTCTGTGTTATCTTTCGACGGTGGGTTATTAGGTAAGAGTTGTATGTATCAAGTGATTCTGAGGAGTGTGATCGTCGCCACCGTCTCTCAAGTTTGCGCAGGTGGTGGAGAGATGAGCGAAGGTCAGAAGAGAACCATGGTGCGTGTTCCCGTTTCCTTGTTCTCTTTTCAGTGTGGGATGGACAGGAGGCAGCTCGAAGGTTCTCGTCCCATTTGGAGATGAGATCATCTAGGTTTAGAGACGTGTTGGTCATAAGTGGCAGAAGATTTTCCAGGACTACGCTCCGGTTGAATGGACGGAAGCGGGCAGTATGGGTATCAGAAATGTTTGATGACATTTGGCTCTTGTAGGATGTATTAAAGGGTATAATGAATCTAAGGAGGTTGTGATCTGACCAAGGCACAGGTGATATATACAGTGCAAGGTCTTGGGCTGTTGAGTCGTTGAAATGGGGGGCAAAGATGAGGTCCAGTTTACCTCCCTTAGAGTGTGTGGGGGAGTCGACATGTTGTTTGTAGCCTAGATCCTCTAAGGCGTTTAGGAATGCTGTTGAGTGGCTATCATGAAGAGACGGGAGGTTGAAATCACCTACCAACCAAGTTGGGGAGCGTGAGGAGGACGACATGCAGGCAAGCTCAATTATTGTTGGGAGGTCATCTGGTAAAGGGGTGGGTGCCCGATAGAAAAGGTTAATTGTGCATAGCTCATTAGCTATGGTGAGGGAATCAAGATGGGCTGAGCTAGAGGAGTTGCATAGTTTGAAGTGTAGATCAGCTTTTGCAAGGATGAGCGTCCCGCCTCCTCTCTGGATGGTCCTGTGGCATGTGTATAAATCAAATCCAGGTGGCAGCATCTGATTCAATAGGGCGTTGTCGCAGTCAGATAGCCATGTCTCCGTGATCATTAGGATGTCAAGATTGTATAGCGGAATCAGGTCAATGGTAGCAGGCCATTTTGATTTTACTGATCTGGCATTTATCAGTGCACATTTCAGTCGGCGCTGATGATACTGCTTCTCGGCTTTTGTCTTTTTGATGTTTTGGAGGGGAATGTGAAGTAGGTGAGAGTGGGGTGTACGGTTGTTTTTTGTTGTGGTGTGGTGGGGGAATTCAGACCATCTCCTTCCATGGGTGTGTAGTATTGGTATATGGTTGGAATCATGGTGGAAAGCATTTGAAATGCAAGGGAGACCAAGGGTTAGGAGGGTAGAGAATAAGAACAGGATTTTGTACATTGTAGATTAATAAAGTGCAGCCAGAGAATTTGGATCGGGTAACTTTGCTACTACAAGCAGAATATATAACTGTGAAGAAAAGAACAAGTTGACAAAGGTGCAGGGGGATATGGAACAGCAGCAACTGGGATAAATTAAGTGTAACTGTACAGTGATTGCAAGTTGGATAATAAATTAACTGCATGAAGACAGTACTATGGTTGTGAGGTAATGGCTACTGACAACAGTATAATAAGAGAGGGAGGTAATGGCTACTGACAACAGTATTATAACTGACAACAGTATAATAAGAAAGATAGGTATCAATTACTGACAACAGTATAATAATATGAGAGAGGTAATGGCTACTGACAACAGTATAATAATATGAGAGAGGTAATGGCTACTGACAACAGTATAGTAAGGTAATGGCTACTGACAACAGTATAGTAAGAGAGAGAGGTAATGGCTACTGAGAACAGTGTGATTACAGATGCTGGTAGTATCAAGGACAATCAGTTCTAGTTTAGACAATCAGTTCATTTATGGGTAGAATACTTGCGGTGATGGACAGATCATCTGGTTGAAGGTGGGAGCAAGCTCAATCCTGGGGGACGTCGTTGCAGTCCTGGCAGGGGTGGGTGTGAGAGCACATTCAGGCTGTTGGGATATTTGCAAAACTGTATACGGGTTCTTCGTGGGTTTCACTGGCGTCTCGGTGCACAGACGGAACTTGAGGAAGGGTTGCTGGTTTCACGATGTGGGCCTTTGCCTAAGGGCCGTGCCAAAGGGCCCTCTGGCGAGGCCCTCAGGCGCGGGCCCGCCGGGCGCGGGCGCGCCTGACGGCGCTCTTCTTTAAATGGGCCTGCCGGCTGCCCCGATTGGACAGCAGCTGAATACCTTGCAAGAATCATATGAATATATGCATCGTCAAGATTGTGTAAGTTCTCACCCTAGGCAGCCGTCTGACAAATGGCGTAGTTTTTCGGATTGCTTTTGCACCAAGAGGATTTATTTGCTGTGGATTACAAATAAAATTCAAGTTTAAAGCTGAAAGAAGATTTTTTCCCTCATCTGCCCTTTGGAGGAGAAGTGGTTGTTCCAGGAAGCTGTCCCAGAGGAAAAGACCCTGTGAAAAGCTGGATTCATCACTGAGACAAGGTAATATGTACCTGGGCATGTCTAGTGGTGGATGTGTGTAAGCACAGGGGGTAATTGAAAAAAAAAAAAAAAGAAAGTTGAAAAAAACCACACCTGGTTGGAAGGTGCTGCTCTTTGGTTTTTTTTTTTTTCTTTATTTCTTGCAGGGGTCAAGATGGATCCGAGGGAGATAGCTCAGTGGATGGCAGCCCAATTCAGCAGGCAGCAGGAGCTATCACAGCAGGCCCAGGACACTGCTATGAAGGCCTTAATGGAACAGCAGAAGCCAGTGCTTGATCTGGTGCAAGCTCTAGTTCAGCTGCAGAGCCAAAGTGGAACAGATGCAAGACCAGCAGTTAGTACTGGTACACCACATGTGGACAGTGTGGGACTCAATCAAGGGATTGGGGCATTTAATTTTGGGAAATTAACTCCAGATGATAATGTTGATGATTTTCTAGAGTCTTTTGAAAGAGTGGCACAGGCTTTAGCATGGCCAGAGACCCAGTGGGCAGTAAGGCTGGCAGCCTCATTAACTGGAGAGGCACTTGCAGCCTACAGAGCAATGCCAGCAGCCCAGGCTTTGAATTATAAGGATGTAAAGGCAGCTATTAGAGATCGCCTAGGGTTGTCTATTTCAGAGTATAGGCGAATGTTTAGAGCTGTTACATTGAAAGTGGGTGAGACACCCAGGGCTCTGAGTCAGAGAATCAGAAGTTTAGCTGTAAAATGGTTGGAGCCTGAGCAAAAGACAGTAGAAATGTTATTAGATATTATAATGCTGGAACAATTTATGCTTGGGGTACCTAAAGATTTGAATGTTTTTCTTATACAGCAAAATTGCCAAAATCTTGGAGAGGCAACCATGCTAGCAGAGAGATTCTTGGAAGCCACGCAGGCTTGCCACAGAATGGGTGGCCCTCTAAAGATGGATGCTGAGGCTAGATGTGCTGTATCAGAAAAGAGAGTAATTAAGAATGTTTCTGAAAATGAATGTACTGTATCAAACCAGATGACACAGTGGAATAGAAAGAAATGTTTCTCAAGTGTGGAAAATTGGGACATTTAGAGAAGAGATGCCAGACACACACTAGTTTAATGGGTCTGGATTTAAAACAGCCCAAGGAAGGATTTCTTTTGATGGTTGATGTGCAAGGAATTACCACAAATGCTTTATTAGACTCTGGGGCAGACCAGAGTATGATGTCAAAAAGGCTTTGGAAGAGGATAGAGGCCCAAGAAAGATTTGTGCCTAGAACCCCTGAAAGCCAAGTTCACATCAGATGCATTCATGGTGCTGCAACATCATATCCCACCTATAAGCTAAAGGTTAAGTGCCTAGGGGAACAAGAGGAAGTCCTATTAGCAGTACTGCCTAGGCTACCCTTTGATTTGGTTCTAGGGAAGGACTGGCCAAGATTTAAGCAGGAACTAGTGAAAGGGCTAGGAAAGAAGGAGGGAGAAGGTTTAGTAATGGAAATAGCTCCCGGGCCTTTCTTTGGAAGTCCTCAGTCCCTAGCTAAAAAGATGGTTACGCTTCCAGAAAGCCAAACTATGGGTAATAAGAGGGGCCTTGTATCCACCCGCTCGCAGGCTAAGGTAGAGAGCCAGCAGAAGGAGGAGGGGGAGCAGGCAGAGTTATTAGGAGATTTACCCTCTCATGATGATTTAATAACCCCATCATCTGGTAAAGTAAGAAAGTTGAAAGCACAAAAGAGGCGTGAGAGACTTTGCAGAGCACAGGGTAGGGCTGAGATGTTAGCTGGTCAAAGTTTACCCTGGGTGCCAGCTGAGTTGGTGGCAAAGTTTCCTAACTTTCCACAAGAGCAGCGAGCTGATCAAGCTCTCACCCGAGCTTTTAAGTATGCTCAGGAGGTCAGGGAGGAATTGCCCAGATTCAGACTAGATAATGACATATTATATAGAGAGAGTCAGGACCTCAGAAATGGTGCCATACGTAAACAATTGGTGGTACCCACAACTTTCAAAGGGCTAGTACTTAGACTAGCACATGATCATCCAGTGGGAGGTCATAAAGGTATGCAAGGAACACTGGATCAAATTCTTGTGCGTTTTTACTGGCCAGGTATCTTCAAAGAAACTGCCCAGTTTTGTGCTGCATGTCCAGCGTGTCAGCGAGTTACAGCGGCTCACCCACCGGTGGTGCCATTGATCCCCAGGCCAATCATCACAGACCCAATTGGTCACATTGCCATGGATATTGTAGGCCCATTAGTTAAAACGCCCCGAGGTTTCCAATACGTCCTAGTTATGGTAGATCAGGCAACAAGGTTTCCCTGGGCCATACCATTGAGGAATGTTTCTGCAAAAACAATAGCTTTAGAGCTAGTAAAATTGTTTTGTGAAGTGGGATTCCCAAGAGAGGTGTTGACTGACCGAGGGTCCAATTTTGTATCCAAATATTTGGCCCAGGTCTGGGATGCCTTTGACATTCGTCACGTGAAAACCTCAGCCTACCATCCACAATCAAATGGTTTGGTGGAGAGATTCAACCAAACTCTCAAACAAATGTTGAGAAGGGGGTTAGCAGGAGAGGTAAAAGAATGGGATATGTTATTACCCTTTGCCTTATATGCTTGCAAGGAAAGAATTCAAGTGTCCCTAGGTGTAACTCCATATGAGTTGATGTATGGTAGGGCTCCCCGGGGTTTGTTGGATATTTTGAGGGAACAATGGATTGATCCTGAACCAGGAAGTCAGGAGGTGCCACTGTTTCTACGTGACTTGAGAGCACGTTTGAAAAGGACGTCGCAGGTTGCTGAGAGGAACCTGCAGGACAGTCAAGTTCGCCAGAAAGGGTGGTATGATAGAAAGGCCAAAAGCCGCCAATTAAGCATTGGTGAAAAGGTTTTAGTTCAAGTAGCAGGAACTGCTCCAAAATTTGATGTACAGTGGAAAGGGCCATGGAAGGTTGTTAAACAAGTAAGCCCAGTGTCTTATATGGTAGAAAATGCAAGAGGGCGTAGGCAGACCTACCATATTAATGTACTTAAGTCTTGGAAGGAGAGGCCTGTAAATAATGACCCTGAACCCAGTCAGGAAGTAAGTGAGCTTCAAGAAGATAACACTCTCGTAGGTATTACGGACTGTAGGAAAGCAGTTTCACCAGTAAAACCAGTCCGTAATAACTTAAGCAGGGGGGTATGTGATAAGGAAGCTTATCATAGCTCAGGTAGGAGCTATAGAAAAGATGATGTGACTCTGAACAAGCAACCTGTCAGTTCTGGTAGAAGCAAGAGTCACACCACGCTTACCTCTTTGATCAAAGATCTTGCTTTAGTTGATCTATGGAGGTTACTACACCCCAATGAGCTTGACTTCACCTTCTTCTCTTCCCCTCACAAATCCCAGTCTCGCATAGACTTCTTTCTAATATCAAAACTGTTAGTTCCTCAGGTGGACACTGCAAAGATTCACTCCCAACATATTTCAGATCATGCTGCTATTTCCTTTCAATTACACACTACTGCACCCCAAGGGAATTCGGGGGCCTGGTTCTTTGATAGAGCCCTGTTAACTCAGCCAGAGTTCCAGTTAGAAATTCGAGCAGCCATACAGGATTACTTCCATTTTAATCTACCCCAGGATACTGCGAATTGGGCTTGGTGGGAGGGCTTCAAAGCGGCCATTCGAGCAACGATCACTAGCTATCAAATCCGCCTGCGGAAACAACGCAAACAGCAGCTACTCATACTAGACCAACAAATAAAAGCAGGCGAACGAGTTCTAACTTCACGTACTGATCCATGTGTATTAATTCGATTACAGCGTCTCCGTTTTCAATATAATTCAATCCTCTCAACTGCAGCTTCTAAGAGTATTGAGCTTCAACGAGGGACATATTATCGTGAAAATAACCGAGCCGGTCGACTCTTAGCCAACGCCTTGAAAGGTCAAAAAGAAGCCAAACGCGTAGCGGCCCTTCAAGCTCCACAGGGAGGGGGCATATTGACCACAGACTCCGACATTGTAGAACTCTTTCGGGATTTCTATACCCGCCTATATCAATCTGAATGTGAGTTCTCGTCAGAGACATTCGAGCGATTGCTTTCTGGCATTCAGCGGCTGACCCTCTCTGAAGATGATAGGGATGCGATGGATGAACCCTTCTCTACTTCAGAGATCCAATCTGCCCTAAAACGAACAGCCTCGGGCCGTGCCGCAGGGCCTGTTGGTCTCCCGACCGAATTCTACAGAACGTTCAGTGCAGATTTAGTTCCCTATTTAAAACTCTATTTTACTGCCCTTGCGGTAGATACATCCTCTTTGGGAGCCTTTTCTGCAGCTAATGTGGTAGTATTTGAGAAAGAAGGCAGAGACCCGCTGCTAACCGCCAACTACCGTCCAATCTCCCTACTTAATGCCGATTATAAGATCTTCGCAACGATCTTGGCCACCCGGCTATCTGACAGGATGGCCACCCTAATCCACCCCGACCAATGCGGTTTTATATCCGGCCGATCCACTGCTGACAATGCTCGGACCTTGTGCCATGTGCTATCCAGTGCTGCCAATCTAGATCATCCATGGGTGGGTCTTTCCCTAGATGCCGAAAAAGCCTTTGATCGCCTAGAATGGCCCTTCTTATTTGCAGTTCTCCGATGGTACGGCTTTGGGGAGGGCTTCCTCCGATATCTCCAAGTCATGTATACTCAACCCGTCGCCAGTATTTGTGTAAATGCCATCAAATCTCAGCCATTTAATCTCCAAAGAGGCACGCGTCAAGGTTGCCCCCTATCACCAATGCTCTTTGATCTAGCTCTTGAACCCCTAGCCCTCCTTATTAGACAGTCCGCACGTATTCGAGGTGTCCCCTTCAGTCATAGGGAGATTAAACTCTCTGCATATGCAGATGACCTTATGCTTTTCGTATCCCTTGATTCGGTTCCAGCTGTCTTGGATCTGATTGACGGATACTCACAATTATCGGGCTATAAAATTAACTGGACCAAATCTGTAGCATTCCCACTGAACCGCTGGGTACATGAGGCTGACATGCAGGCCTTTCCCTTCCTTTGGCAATCCCGCATGGTGAAGTATCTCGGGGTCCATTACTGTTCTCCTTTAGAAGACACTATCAGTTTTAATGCCAAAGAGGTAGTCTCCAAAGTCCGTGAGCTCACAAATCGTTGGTCTCCCTTATCTCTTACATGGTGGGGCCACCTAGAAACTGTGAAAATGATGATAGTCCCCAAAGTGAACTACATTTTAGAAATGCTGCCATGCTTACTCCCGCTACATACTTATAAAGATATTGAGGGCCTTCTCGTCCGTTATCTCTGGCAGGGCAAGCCACCAAGGATAGCTAAACAAAAACTATAGTCTGCAAAGGAAATAGGGGGTACCAGATTTCCTGATTTTCTTAGATATCATCAAGCCTTCCTACTTAAGCAAGGTGCCCGATGGTTAGATGCCTCAACAGACAGCAGACCAGTTTGGCTTGACATAGAAGAGGAGCTTAGTAGCCCAATTCCGTTGACCCATCTCCCCGGTATGTCCTATCAAGTAGACACCCGCCATCCACCAATGATTGTCGATACTCTTGCGGCCTTTAACACTCTCATTCTATCACTGGGTCCGAACGTATGCCCTCAGGACGGACTCCCGCTATGGAATAACCCCAGAATTCAAGTCCTAAATAGAACGATAGCATGGAAACCCTGGTACTCAAGGGGGATCTGGACACCCCAACAGCTTTTCTCTGCAGCTCGTTGGAAAACCTTTTCTGATTTACAAAAGGAATTTGCGTTACCAGCGAAACACTACTTTCAATTGATGCAGCTTCAACACTGCCTCAAAAGTGCTCAAATCATGCCGCCCTCTGCCCCTACTGAGGACGGGCTCTTAGAGATAGTTCACTCTATTAGTAGTACACATGGGGTAGCCTCTAACTTTTATAAAATATTATGTCAGGGTACAGACACGGCCACTTTTAGAGCCCAACAAGCCTGGGAGCGCGAACTGCAAACCACTTTAACCCCTGTGCAATGGAGCGTTTTCTGGAGTAAAGTAGTGCGGGTTTCCCGGTCTGCCTCTGTTACCCAAACTCTCTTCTTTTTTGCACATAGATGCTTTTATACCCCAGAAAAAATAGCCAAATGGAACACAACTGCTGGGGACCAGTGTTGGTCTTGCCATACTGCTGTGGGAACCCTCGCTCATGTTATTTATGAATGTCCTCAACTACAGGTTTATTGGGGGCGGGTTTGGGGCTGTATTCAATTTATCTTACACCTTCACGAACCTCTCTCTTGGAAGATCGTGGGACTCCGCTCTGTGGCGGAGGTCCCCTCTCTTCCTAAGAAGGGTCGCTTTCTCCTTGATTTCATGCTGGGTATAGCCATATGCTTAATCACGAGGAATTGGAAGGATAGCTCTCGACTTACTGTCAATGAATGGTGGAACCTCGCCTGCTTATATAGTAAATATGAGCAGATACCTTGGAGAGCTATTCCCCATACCCAAACTCACTCTCGCTTGTCTAAATGGCAGATGCTTAATGATTATGTACAATCTGCTCATTGTTCCGATATGCCTGTTTAATGTGCACTCATCATGTTTCAGATCACCGTTAGGTTTTGTAACACAATAATGTAAGTACACGCCCGCTTCGGGAATGATTAGTTTTCTAGAGAAGAAGCAGGGGGGAGGGGGGTGGTAGGGGTTTACTTTGGTGTATGTATTACACTTTATGTATCTGTCTCTTAGCTGTGTGTCTTCCTTTTCCTTTGTTGTTATAAAACGAAAATAAAGAATTTAAAAAAAAAAAAAGAACATAAGATATGCTATACTAGGTCAGACCAAGGTCCATCAAGCCCAGTATCCTGTTTCCAACAGTGGCCAATCTAGGTCATACGTACCTAGCAGTTTCCCCAAAAGACACAGGTTCCACAATGCAAGTAGCAGCTAGCAGTAGGCAGGGAGGGTCACTCACATTCCAGCCAGCCAGTCTGCCAAGCAAGTATCCAGCACACACCTTGAGCATCTAAGCACAAGTGTGCTTTGTGCTTCTGCAGTGAAGACAATCATTAGCTGCTGAAGGTGGATATTTCCCACTACTCCCAGCTGTTTGGCACACAGAGCCACAAGATGTCAACAGCTTCAAAGAAAGCTATCTGGAAAGTCATTGCAAGATCTCTAAGCAATCTGGCGGTTGCCAAGTGCTCAGTGAGTCAGTTCTTGCACTGGAATTCTGACACAAAGGGTCAGCAGCAGAAGAGATGAGCTGTAATCAGTAAGGAAATGTTAGGACAACATGTGAACATCATGAGAGCCGCCATCCTGTCTTCAATGAGTTAGGGACAATGTGCAGGTGGTAGAAAAGGTGCATTTACCAATTTCCTGAAATTACTTCTTCATAGCTAATACCACTGACCACAATAAGCTTATGCACCAATGGGAGGTCTAGCACAAGACATAAGCATTAATTTCTGAGCAGAAGGACTGCAAACTGCTGTTGATACATTCTTGGGTATGTGGCTGTATGTCAACGATGCCAACACTATCTAGGGATCTCCTCTGCCTATGAAAATGAGCTGCTGTTTATGTCTCTCACATGCTTTTTGGGAGAATCATAGATTACCTGCAAATACAGGGAATGAAAGTGCTAGTGGCTGTAAAAAAAATAGCTTTCCTGCCGCCAGGTGTGATAAGCATTACATATGTTCAATCAATAGCTCCTATCACATCAGGTAGGATTGCAATGATGTTTAAACTTTCTTTTTGGGCCTTCCACTGTTGCCTTTCATTGAAGAACCAATTGCAAATCCTATCCTGGCTCCTCATGACCCATAGGACCTAGTGGAGACATCTGGACATAGTGGCATGGCTTATTACACTAATCGCCCACAGGTACTATAGCTTCCATCATGTACCATGCCAGGAAGAGCACCATATAAGATAAATGCATGGGAAGATACCTGCTGCACTTTTTCTGGCTTGTGATGGAAATGGTTTAAGGGAAAAGGTTTCACGCTCTTTATTGCACATAAGTGCAGCTACCTTGGGTGTCTCTTGAGTGTTAAGTATGCCAAGCTACCCCATGCTTTAAACACTAGTGCATGCTAACATACTGCATGTTGTTTTCTTAGTCTTCCACAGCTAGTATCATGATATTTGCAGTTTTCAAGGATTAGCTCCTTTAGTAAGCAACACAATAAAAAGAGAGCAAAGTCACTTGAGATTTTGAACATGTAAGAGCCAGATTTATAACTTACTCATATAAGTGTCAGCACTTATACACAGTGTCAGATTTTACAAAACTGGGCTTCTGGAAAAAGCCAGTTAACACACAAAAAAGCCTACAGTGTTAAATCAGAATCTGTGAATTGCGTAACAAAGATCAACCAGAAAGCCTTTAAAATAAGTTAAGCACCTGGGGATTGGAAGTCAAGTAATTGATTGTTTTCTTCTTGAATGATAGGGTAGAGCAGGTTGGTTGTCATAATACTCGATTTGATTGGAGTATAGTAAGCTTTGGAGTTTCTTAGGGCTCTTTATTATGCCTTCTGCTCTTTAATATTTATTTGTAGCCTCTGGCAAAGTTTTCTTTTGACTGTATGTGGTTGATATTCAAATAATAGTACCTTTGCAGAAGTCCTGAGATAGTACAGTAGGCCTGCTTATGTCTAAGGTGCATTTGGTGAAGACGTGGCCTACTGAGCATTAGCTTTCCCTCAGTTGTAAGAAACCGAGATATTGGGGACTTGTCGTGGGAATACTATTAACTCTTCACTTCCTGTTAAGTATAGACACAAGATTTGAACTCTCTCTCTTCAACTACATTTCCAGAAAGCAACCAGAACTGCTTATTTTAAACGAAGGATGCTTCAAAGACTTCATTATTGTATTTCTGCTATCTTGCAGGTCTTTGTGTTTTCGTGAAATGATTATTGTAATTCTCTCTATGTTGGTTTCTTCAAAATCTTTGATTAGGATTAGATGCAAAACCTTAGTAGAGTTAATGAATAGGCCTCTAAGTTAGCTAAGTAAATTTTCTCAGTTTTCACTGATTAGCTTCATATTGACCGCTAAAGATAAAATTATATTCCCCAAATAAATATTGGGGGGGGGGGGGGGGGAGAAATATTCAAAGGGATTAGCACAGTTAGCAGGACTTCTAACCATGTTAATATCCTTGGACGGAATAGTCAGTGGCACTTACATGGTTAGTACTGCCAAATATCCCTGGGTACCACCACAGCTGCCCGCCCCAATACTAACTGGTTAGCATTGGGACGTTCCAGGTGCAGCACCTGTTGATAACCAGGCAACGATAATATTGAATTGCCGCCCGTTTATTGACATGTGGCGAACGTCAGGTGCAGTAAAGGCTGGCCTAACTTTCACTGCAGAAGCTAACCAGGCAGTGGCTGAATATCACCGTTGTGTGGTTAGCTTCCCAGCAATCTGGGCAACCCAGATATTCAGTGACGGGACTTGGATATGGCCCCGGTATTGAATATCTAGCTTTAAGGTTCAGCGGTGACAGCTAGCCGCTTTAGCAGCACTAGCTGCCACTGCTGAATATCGGGCCCACTGAGTCTTACAAACTGAAGATAAATACGCTGTCTCTCAATTCCATTTCCAATACATTAGTTTTGTTCTTTTTTTCCCCTTTGTAGGTTTTTAAGTCATTGTACTTAGTTTACGTTCACTATTCTTTTCTTGTATGCTTGAAAGCAGGTGGCTGATATCAAAGACTGATGAAATAAGAGAAGAAAAGGGAAGCACTATGAACAGCAGAAAGTTTCTGACAGGTATGTTCAGAATCATCCAGGCAATATCTTTGACAAACTGTTGTATTTCAATCATTAATTCTCACATTTATGTCAAGAATATTTACACAATATCTTGAATTATCCTTATATATTATCATTAGAAGACACCTGGTAACATTCAATAGTGGATCATGTTCTATCCCTTTATCCTTTAACATAAGAAAATAAAATTGTCATAGTCAAACCAAACATCCGTCATGCCCAATATTTATTTCCAACTGTGGCTAATCCAGGTTACAAGTACCTGGCAGAATTCCAAAAGGTACACAGATCTCATGCCACTTATCCCCAAAACTAAACAGTGGCTTTCTCCAGATCTACCTTAATTGTTTATGGACTTTTTTTTTATAAGAAAATTATCCAAAAATCTTTTTCATCTAAGCTATACTAACTGCCTTTACCACATTCTCCAGCAACTACTTCCAGAGCTTAATAACTCATTAAGTGTAAAAATATGCTCTCCATTTTTTTTTACTTTTTTTTTTTTTTACTTAGGAGCTTCGTGGCATGCTTACTCATCTTTGTACTTTTTGAAAGAGTAAACAATAGTTTGATGTCAACTCAAGTTACAGTAGAGACCTCAATCATATCTCACCTCAGCCGTCTCTTTTCCAAGTGGAAGAGCCCTAACCTCTTAGCCTGTTCTCATACAGTAGTGCAGTCATTCGTCATTCCATCCCCATTATCATTTTAGTCACACTTCTCTGTACCTTTTCCACTTCTACTGTGTCTTATTTGAAGTGCAGCGACCCAAATTGCACATTGTACTCATGGTGCAGTTGTACCATGGAGCGATACAAAGGCATTATGGTATTCTTTTGTTTTAGTCTCTATTCCTTTCCTAATAATACCTAACATTCTAGTTACTTTTTTGACTACTACCACACAATGAGCAGATGATTTCAATGTACTCTCCACAAAGATATCTAGTAGGGTGTACTGGGTGGCGGCGGCCAGCATCACTAAAGCAACTGGCTGCCACTGCTTTAAATTAAAACCAGATTGTTGGTGCCAAATATCCAGTTTTCCCAGATTATAGTTTTCGGTTCTATCAGTGGCAATATTCAGCCACTAACTGGATTGCAAGATCACATAAAGTTAGGAAGGCTTTCACCTGTCCTAACTTTATGTGGTTTGACAATCTACTTAGCAACTGAAAATCACCACTGACCAGATAGTCAGTGGTGCGACCTCCAGAATGCCCAGGTGCTATCTGGATAGCACCAGGATACTAAACCTGATTAAGAAAGAGGCAGTATTAGGCGGTATTAACCAGGTTAGTGCTGCTGAATATCTCTCTCAGCAGCATTTATGTGATTTTCAGGTTTTCAACCTGCATAAATGCTTCTGAATATGCCCCTCCCCCAGATCCTTTTCTTGGGTGATGACTCCTAATGTGGAACCTTGCATCTGGTAGCTATAGTTTGGGTTGCTCTTCCCTATGTGATTCACTTTGCACTTATCCAAATTAAATTCATCTGCCGTTTGAATGCCCACTCTCCTTTTTGAGAAGTTCCTTCTGCAATTTCTCCTGTGATTTAGCAACTTTGAATAGCATTCTGTGATCTACAAATCTGATTACCCCACTCATTGTTCCCATTTCCAGAGCATTTATAAATAAGTTAAAAAGCACAAGCCCAGTACAGATCCCTGGGGCAATACATTATTCACCTTTCTCCAGTTATAAAATTGACCATTTAATCCAACTTTCCAGTTTCTATTTTCTAACCAAGTCTCATTTCAAATAGAACATTAACTCCTATCCCATAAATTTGTAATTTCCTCAGGAGACTCTTACAAGGGACTTAGTGTTACTGTATTTTCAGAAAGCATTTGACAATCTCAACTGACTTACCTTTATCCACACACAGTGGCATAAGTTACATTGAGGGACCCCCAAGCAAATTTTGTTGAGGAGCCCTCCATTGTCATGGTGGTGACGTACCGTCCCACGTGCAGATCCCCTTTCACCCCCCCCCCCCTTTCATGCAGTGGGCCCCCCCATGCAGCAATGGCAAACTTAGCTCATTGTGTCTGCTGTGCTGCCTCCGCTCTTGTAAGTTCACCGCTGACCTGGTGGCTGTTCCCCACCAGGCCGAAGTCTCCTTTATAATAATTTCTACCATTTTGCCCTACACTGATGTTAAGATCATAATACTGTAGTTTCTTGGATCATTGATAGAGCTCTTTTTAAAAACTGACATTACTCTGGCTGCTCTACAATCTTCAGGTACCATATACAATTGTATTATTAGGTTAAACATTACTAATAGTTGGAGAGGTTTGTAGCACTTGGAGGGGACTTGTTGGGCCAGGGGTAAAAGAGAAGATGTAGAGCACATTCTTTACCATCAGAGATCAGAGGAGGAAAGATACAGAGACTGAGGGAAGATGCTGGACATGAGTTGACGGCTAGAGAGACAGAGAGAAGAGATGCTGGAGATGGGAAGGACTAGAGAGACTGAGAGGGGAATCTGGGCTGGATATGGAAGAACTAAGGAGACAGAGAGAGAAGAAGCATTTGGAGGATGAATGATGTGAGGAAGGAAAGCATTTGGAAGGAAAAGCCTCTCTAGAGGGGGACAGTAAGAAAGGGATAATATCCAGGGATGAGGAGAAACAGGGGAAAAGTAGCTCTGGAAGAAGGAGGTAAGAGGGGAAGAGTCTTTAGAAAGAGGGAGATGTAGCATGGGAAATAGCATCTGGAAGGAGGAAGGAAGAAGAGGGGATAGAGTGTTTGGAGTGAAGGAATAAAAAGGAGGAAAAGTGGAGCAAGAAGTGAGAAGAGAAAAAAGTGTCTTCAACGAGGGAGCGAGAAGAGGGGAATAGTGTCTGAAGTTAGTAGGTCAGATTATTGTTGTTATATAGCTCATTTAATTCTTTTTGTTTTATAATTATCTTTTTGTAAATGACATAGATATTAAATTTGAAGGTGGTATATCAAATAAAGAGGAAAATGAGAACTAAGAAAGGAAAAGATCCTTTAGAGATGGAGGGGTTGAGTAATAAGGAAGGAGCTGGAGCTAGTGAGGGAATGAGTCTTAGAGGAAATAGATGATAGTTTGAGAGGAAGTGAGTACAGAAGATGGCAATGAGGAATAGGGAATGGATGATGGGGGACTAGGAAGCTAAGAAAGACGGATACAGGGCAGTGGGAGACTGAAGACTGGAGAGTAGAATGAGGGACAAATACTAAGTGTTTGGAGAGGTCAAGGCTAGATTAATATTAGGCAAGACTGCTGTGACAACCTTAAGAAAATGGAAAAGGTATATGGGACATGTATACTCCCATGAGAGAAACCGGGAACATAAAACCAGCTAAAACTAAATTAAAGAAACAATAAGAACAAAATATCAAATACTCTAAAATGATAAGAAGTGTTTCTAAAACTGAGCAAATAACCATAAAATCAGAAATAAAATATATTAATACATAAAACAATATAACAAGCATGTGGCTAAAACCTATAATGAAATATAAGGTAGTTAAAAGCCAAACTAAAACCAGGGCACTGACATTCTAAAAAGTCATAAAAAGGTAATTTAAAAAGTCATAAAAAATGTCATAAAAAACATAAAAATCGGACAAAAAAGAGGGGGGAAGGAGGGGGAAGGAGAGGAAGTGGGGATATGACCTCAGAACCAGGCAGCTCAACTGATCGGAAGATCAGGAGCACACCAGGATAACTGGAGGAAAAACAATCTGTAATTTATAAAACAAAATGGGAAAATCTTGGTCTAAATTAAGACCATAAGCATAGAGCCCGATTCTGATGTGGATGTCCAGGACCTTTGTGCATCTGGTCGGAACCAGAGGCACAGAGTTAGCTGGGATTTTGATCCCGCAGGGCACATCTAGCCCCATGGGATCAGAATCGCTTCCAGGCCTGTATATGCAGTTTTGGACCCCAATTCAGTCTGGCCTGCACGTACAGGCCTTGCCCGGCTAGCTCAGTCAGGGCTTTTCAATGGAACCGTGGTGCCATAGTGTCTGGTTGCCATGGCACCGCGGCTCCATTGAAAAGATGCGATTCTGCGCGAAAATTGCTTTCTCTTCAGCCCGACACCTGATCTGGCCTCCCAAGGCCAGGTTCAAGCCGCGGGGAATGTCTTGTACCCTCTCCTGCCATTTCAGAGCCCTGGGCCCGCCATCCTCCACTGACTATGGGAACTTATTCCACCTCTGAGGTGGAATAAGATCCACATTCAGGCCACCGGCCCCAGATGTTCAGGTCTGATATTTGAATTGACCCTGTATGTCCAGGACTGACGACCACCCACTGCCCACGCTAATGCCACCCCCGATCTGCCCCTTTCCTGCCCCATCTAACTTCCCTGTACAACGAGTGGGGAAGTTAGTTGGGGGTCAAGAGGGGGCTCGAATAGCATTGATGGACATCCCAACAGGGACAGAATGAACACCATAGTGTATCTGGATTTGCAGAAAGCCTTTGATAGATACAGTAGCGTGGAGGCACATTCCATTGAATGTGTGCAGGTCTCTGTGCATCTGATCAGAAAAGGGATGCCCAGAGGAAGATCTGATTCTGATCCTGTGGGGGCTAGACGTGCAAACCGGGACCCGATTGGCCTGCATGTACTGCCAACTGCCCAGCTAACTCAGGCTCATGGATAGAGCCATGGTGCCATGGCACTGTGACTCCATTCAGGAGCTATGATTCCCAGACGCCAACCACAATCTTCTTTCCCCACAGCTCGACCCCCAATCTGGCCTTCCATGGCCAGGGTTGGGTTGTGGGAAATCCCTTGAACCCCCTCACCTTTCCGATGCTGCCCAAGCCTGCCATCCTTGATGTCCAGATGAACTTATTTCACTTCTGAGGAGGAATAAGTCCTCCGTCTAGCTTGCCTACCCCAGATGAACAGGGTTGACCTCAGAATCGGCCCTGTACATTTGGGGTTGCGGACCACCAATGCCCCACCCTCACTCCACCTCCAGAACGCCCCCTCCTGCCCTTGTCTAAGTCTTCCTGTACAAACACATTGTTTGTATGGGGAGGCTTTTGATGGGGATGGCAGGGGCGCGAATGGGTATTTATAGACCCCATAGTATATGATGGCAGAAAAAAGACCATATGGTCAATCTAGTCTGTCTAGTCAGGTGGTTAGAGTGATTGTAAGTGCAGATCCATATAGGTCACCCACCTCTATACCTTTGATAGGGTTATACCTGCTGCTCCATGCTGGTTAGCCCCACTCTATTTATTGAAGTATAAAAGATATTTAAGTTTGCTTTGATTTCATCCTCTTGCTATAAATGGATTCACTGTGTTTGTCCCATACCATTTTGAATTCCTTCACCGATGTTACTTTTAAGTTTAATGCCTTGCAGCTTCCTTGTATGTCTCTCATGAGAGAATCTTGGGAAAATTAAAAAATCATGTACTATTGTGGTTCAGGAAGTGGTTAAAAGATAGAAAAGAGATTAGGGCTAAATGGCTAATTTTCTCAATGGAGAAAGGTGGATAGTGGAGTACCCCAGGGATCTGTGTTGGGCCCCCTGCTTTTTCAGATATCTATAAATGATCTGGAACTGGAAATGACAAGTGAGGTGATCAAATTTGCATATGACACAAAATTATCCATAGTTGTTAAAACACAAGAAGATTGTAAAACATTGCAAGAGGACCTTGATACATTGGGAGACTGGGCAACCAAATGGCAGATGAAATTTAATATGGGCAAATGCAAAGTTATGCACTTGAAGAAAGAACAATCCAAACTATGGTTACACGATGCAAGGTTCCCCTTTAGAAATCATCACCTAGTAAAAGGATCTGGACATCATCGAGGACAGCAACCTTGGGCCGGAGGGACTGGGGTTTCAAGTCCCACAGGTACTCATTGTGGCCTTGGGCAAGCCACTTAACCTTCCATTGCCTCAGATAGAAAATGTAGATTGTGAGCTCTTTGAGAATGAGGGAAATATCTACCGTACCTGAATATACACCGCTTTGACCCAGTGAAAAGCGGTATATAAGCAGTGCTAAATAAGTAAATACATATTACATTGAAACACTCTGTCCAGTGTGCAAGAGCATCCAAGAAAGCAAATAGAATGCTAGGAATCATAGAGAAAGGAATGGAGAGTAAAATAAAGGATATTATAATGCCTCTGTATCGCTCCATTGTGCTACCACACCTTGAATATTGTGTGCAGTTCTGGTCACCATATCTTAAAAAGGATATAGCAGAATTAGAAGAGGTACAGAGAAGAGCAACAAAATTGGTAAAGGGGATAAAAGAATACCTCTACAAGAAAAGGCTTAAAAGGTTAGGGCTCTTCAACGTGGTAAAGAAACTGCTGAGGGGAGATATGATAGAGGTCTATAAATTAATGAATGAAATGGAACCGGTCAATGTAGATCAGTTGTTTGTTCCTTCAGAAAGTAGAAAGACTCAGGGACACACAATGAAGCTACAATTTAGAACGCTTAAGACTAAACGGAGAAAATATTTTTTCACTCACTGTGTAATCAAACTCTGGAATTCGTTACCAGAAAATGTAGTAAAATCTATTAGTGTAACTATAACTAGATTTAAAATAGGTTTAGATGAGTTCCTGGAAGAGAGGTCCATAAAACATTAAAGAGGACAGGGGACAAGCATCATGGAATCGTATAATTTTTGGGAACTGGACAGTTACCTGTGACCTGGATTGGCCACTGTTGGAAATAGGATACTGGGCTTAATGACCAGGTTACCAGCCAAGGAATATATCACTGAAGAAGCTTTCAAAAATATCATGGGACCATCCTCCTGCAAAGCCTTAAAAATGAGACACATGATCATGAAGTGAACCTGTGAAGAAGAAATAGCTGTGTCATCTTCTGCTGCATATCCTTACCCATCACCAGCCTACATGCTGAAATTTGCGACAACTAGAAACCGCACAAAAACAATTTTGACATACCTAGTAGTAATGCATTACAGCAGTTTAATCTAATGATTGTGAATATGTGAGAAACGCATAGCAGACCTTTTTGGTTTAACAACGGGCTAGCTAATGGAGGCATCGCATCTGGAAAAGACCAAATCTCACCACTGGCTTTATCTGAAACAACATTGACCGTCTATCATCATCTGTCATCCCCAAATGATAAACCAGGTCTTTCAGTGAAATGGAGGTTCCCTCCAACAAGGATACCATCAGCTCCATTGCATAGAATTCTGTGATCTAATGCGACCAAAATGGAGATTTTGTAGGTAAGATCGTCTCTTGATCATTCATTGACTGCCTTCATACACCTTGCCACCTCTTCAGATGATAAAATAAATAGCTTATGTTATTTAAATAACAATTACACAAAATTGCATACATAGTAGTTATCTCCACTAGCAGGTTCTTAGAGCAATTGTGCAGTGCATTGTGAAACAAACCAACCAAGAGTGGGTCTTAACATAGACATTGTAATGTAAAACAGCACATTTTCCAGAGAAAATCATAGGAATAAAATCTGAAATAGAACACAAATGTTGCCTTGAGCTTCTTTTCAAAAAAAAAGCTAAAAGCAACATGGTTCACACCCAAAGACCCCGAAGCATGTTAATAGTACAGATAATGTGTCTAACAAACCATCACTTGAAAGACATTCAGAAGGAATTTTGGAGGTGAAATGGGAAAGCTGTCAAAATGTTGCACTAAAATGCATTCAGGTAGAGAAACTGCTATCAGGAAAATAGTAGAAGGAAATAATGGCTTCTTTTGTGATCTAATAAGGAAAAGCCTCCCACTTAAAGAGAGAGCTGACAGTTCTTAAAATGGGTGAAATGAGATATGGCAAATGTGCCTCAAAAGGCAGTTAAGATATCAAGGGATTCTTGAAGTATCACAGAATATGAGAGTAAAGGTCTTTGTAGACTTTAAAATGGTAGTAACTAGATGCTTCAGAATATCAGCCCATCTGTGCTTAGAATTGATGACTTTTTTTTTGGTCTTTTTTATTTTTACAAAGAGTTGGGGACAAAGGAAAGTCTTATGATCTCAAAAATGGGTGAACAGAGGACTCCTGGGAGATGACGAGAAGAGGTCCAGGAAGGTAGGGGAGCCTTAAGAAGAACAGTATGTCAGCCTAAGATGAGGCCTTTCTGCCCAAGAGGGACACAAACATAGAAATGGGTCCAGCATCCATTGTTAAGGATACAGCAACTTCTCAAGAGAGGCACTGAGTCTCCTGATCTCCAACTCAATTGTGGCAACCCATTGGAATCCACAGCTCCTCCCTGAGTGCCAGCAGGTGATGCAGTGGTTGGCTCTTGGGCAGTCGTGGAGGCATCAAGAAGATGGAGGACCTCAAAATGTAGGAACATTTCTTGATCTCCATCCTCATCTCCTGAGGGAAACACCGAGGTAGTGGTTTGGGGAGAGGTGGAATAAGGAGGGATGCCATCCTTTGGTCACATTCTTGGGGATTCGTGCTACTGTCTCATGTTTGCTTCTCTGTGGGGAATGGGAAGCTGATGCTGAGACAGGCCATGTGGGTGTATCACCTAGGGTACCTGGAGGAGATGCAAGAAGGGTCCTTTGGTGACTAGGATAAAGGGAAGGGTTGTCTTTATTTAAGGATGAACGCGCTGTTTGGGCAAAAAGTAGAGTATTCTCTGCATCATAGTAGTAGGAGGAATGGACTCATGTGCTGTAGGCTTGGAATGCATAGGTAGGACAAGATCCAGTGGTGTGAGTAAATCTGTGGTGACCATCAGGGAGATATTTTTGTCAGAGCCCAACTTAGAACGAGTAATGTGAAGAGGATGACTTGGCAAACTGGCTGAGAATCTTTAATGGCAGTGTCAATTATGCATTCTTTTGCTAAGGTGATTTTTCAGGAGTGGCATGTGTGTCTTAGAAGACATAGTCCATGGAGAGAGAATGAAGAGTGGAAGTGTAGTCAGTAGGTTTGACTGTGAGTATAGCTGTTAGGGTTTCCTCATAGGCATGCTATCTTGCTATGCAGTATCTGTCCTTTGTCCATTCATACATTCACACAAGAAGTGTCAAGTGTCAAGAAGTGTCATTCTAATAAGCATGCATGGACCCAGACCTATTGATAGTACCCCTGCAAAAATGTCACACTGAGAGAGGCTGTAACGGTTATGTCATAAAATACACTAAAAGAATAATGTGTGTGGCTGTCCTGAAGCAGGTGTACTAACCCGTACCCCACTCCAGATCTGCCTGAATCTCCTCCAGGCAAATAGCATTATACAGCTACAAGTAACTGGCAATTATCTTGAAATATTCTGCCTATAAAGAAACAGAGAAAGAAAAAGATTGCTTTATGTTCGCACACATTGGTAGAAAAATTGAATGCATGTTATTGGCAAAATATCCATTGTGATGCTTTGGAGTGAAAAGGAGTGTGGTTTGCAGGTAAGAGGAAGCAACTTCAGCATTACCACACATTGACTCAGTGGCAGCTATACAGATGCAGTTAGCTGTATCTCTGGAGGTTTAGTTAAATATACAGGTAAGTACCAGTCTGGGTCATTAGCATGCATTACGGTAATACACATTAATATCTGTTTTGCCCTTCCTTGCCCTTTTCCAAAGCCCACCTACATAAGCTTAAAATGCTATGTTAGGTGTTTAACATGGGATTTAATGCAATAGTACATACAAATATAAACAATGAATTTCAGGATCAGGCGGCTTCCTGTACCCCAGAGGTTGTAAAGATTCCCTAAAGCTGTAAGTGAGCCAGCACGCGATGGAATAGATAATGTCTGCAAACCAATGCCAAATCCTGTTGTATTCCTTCTCCACTTAACACTTTGCCTTACCTGAGAGGAGAGGATTTGTCCTGTTTTTGGGAGAGTCCTATGTTAAATGTGGATCTTAAGCTGATTGACAGTTCTTAGGTCTTTGGCATTCTAAAGCGGCATTAAGTGAATTGTGAACAATGATTTCACTTACTTGAAGTCATTGGGGCTCAAAAGTGTCATGATTCAGTTGTGATTTGTTTAAGAAATAAAAATAAATAAATAATGAACCCAAGATTTTAATGTTTTAATTTGAACATCACAATGAATGAACTTGTACAGGAAATCCAGGCTCTTTCAGCACCAACTCGGTAGTATGGAGTTTGTGTTCTGCTGAATGTGATCCAAAGATTTACCAATGCTACTCCTTTAATATATTTTTACTAGCTGTTTGAGAATGTCAAGGCCCAAATGCTCAGAAATAAGTTTGGATTTGATTATTCTTGTTACCAGGGAGAATAAATATTGATGAACAATTTCATTTACCAGCTAACATTAAAGTGGCCCATTTAATCTTCCAGGGTTGAGAACAAAACCAATATTCTGCCTGCAATAAAATGAATGTCTAAGGCAAGAGACTCTTATGTGTTTCACGTGCTCTGCATTGGATGCAGCTTAAATATTCATCACAAATACAACAGTGGCATGATTTGCTCTGTGTGAATCTGCAGGAGTGAAAGATGCAGAGTTATCGAGAGCCTCGGTGTTGTAGAGGGAACTTACTGGAACAAATATTCATGCAGTCAGAATTAATAATCATAATATCTTGTTTCAAATGAATGTGAGCGCGGATGTCTGTATTGTGTCTTGAATAAATTAAGCAGACCCTGCTTGCTCTATACAATAACGAGTACTGAGCCAAAAACAGAAAAATAGAAAAGTATTTCTACAGCTGCTTTTCTTGCTTAACCAAATGCATCCGTCATTGCTAAGCATTTGAAACTACTAAGAAAAATAAAGAGTTTCTTCTACTTCTCGGCAGTCATGTGTAGGTGATCACTTGGGTTTGCTGTAATGTAACAGAAGGCAGGAGTTCAGCATGGGTTATCCTGGAACCCACAGCAAGGTTATATAAATGTTGCCTCGAGATATACTGGAACACACGGGAGCATTGTGCTATGGTTTTCGTGTGATCTGCAGTAACGATGTCCAAGTGCTGTCTAAAAGAAGCATGATGCCATTGGTAGTCTTAAAATGCCATGTTAGTCGTTCCTAGAGAGTCCTAGAACATCCTGTATGGCACAGTGGTATTCAGACAGGCATTCTAGCTGTGACTTCTATGCAGAGCTTTGATATTTAGTTTTTTTCTTTAAAAATATTTATTTCCCACCAGTCCTAAGTCCCTAACAGCCTACGTTTGCATACAGGAAACTTAAAGTATCTTGGATCTCATATAAAACTGATATAAGCAGCATTTTAGATTGTGGAGAAGAAACCCATGAGGACATGAAAGCTCCTGTGTCTTAACAGTTTTCCGATGTGTCTTCTAAATGGCATCGTATCCCATAAAGATACCTGATTTGCAAAAGAATAGGCACTGCTATTGGCACGGTTGTATTCTCCCTATAGCTATTAGCATACATTGTTCTTGTGTAATAGAAGTACCTTTTTTAATTTTAGAGAAGCCCAAATAATGGCACAACAGTAATGAACACTGAAAAAGGGGTGTTTTGCACTGTTACCTAGCAATTTAAATGTCACGATGAGCAACATTCAAATGTCTCTTTTCAGTGTTCAATTTGTGCATAAACCAGAAGTCTGCTTCAGAGGGGGGCAGATGTAGTAGGTAGGAGGAGATGGAAACGGTGCCACAGTGCTAAAACCTTTAGGTAAGTAGAGGTGCAGTTCTGAGCCATTGCTGCCGCTACAGGCCCTAGAAAGGAGCGGCAGCGGTGCACACAAAACGGCGGCACTCTAGGCAGCTGCCAATTGTGCTTTATAGTGTTCCAGCTCTGCTCTGAGGTTACCTTTCGCCTGTTCACCAGCCATGCTGAGTTATATGCGGATAACATTTATCCATATGCTCAGAGGTGAAGTTAGGGATGGGAGTTATCCACAAGATTTTCAGAAGGCAGCAAAATGTTGCTCTTCTCCAGATAATTTATCCATTTAAGTCAGTGGGTCTCCCAGGATAGGTTTGGAACCACAGCTTTAAGTTATCCCAGCAAAATAGCAGGCCTAACTCAGACATATAAGGAGATGAGGCAGCATCACATAAATGTACATTAAGAGGTGCCATTTAAACAGATAGTGCAGCTGGTTCTTTATCCGATGGCTACCACAGCTGATTATCAGGCCTGTAATTCTCACTATGGGAGTCATTCCGTAACACGAATAAGGGGTCTGTACATGCAGCAGGGACGTTTATGTGCCAAAATCGTCCCTGATCATATTCTGAAATACTGCTATCATACACATACACGGCACTAGAACGGAGATCTCAGAATATGCCAGAAGGGACAGAATAGAACAGAGACGTATAAAGCATATTCAGGAAAGGCCTGTGTATGCATTAAGTGTTTCCCAGAAACATCCATGTTATTCCTGCTAAAACCTGGAAAAAGGCCAGGACTTAGAAAATATTCTGCTGTGCTCTGCAATTTGTCCCATATAGAAGAATGGTTGTGAAAAGTATGTCATGAACTGCTGTGACCAAAGTCTGGAAAAATACAAGATGCAGTTACAAAGAACAGAAAGCAGAGGTGAGGGAATGTTGTAAGGTAAAGAAACATTAATAAACACCCTTACAGAAATGTTAAGAAGAACAATAGTGTGTATTCAGGCTATGCTGAAATGTGCTGTTTGTGTTAAAAGAACTAACCCAGGGGACCTAACCAATCCTGTATTCTGAAAACTGGAACTACTGATGTAAGAATAGCATGTGAGTGATTCTGGAAACAAATCATGTTGCAATAAGAAAGGGAGATAAATGTAGTCTTGGGACATCATGCCATTATGGCATAGCTAGGCATAGCAACTCTTATCATAGGTTAGGTTTGGCAGAATGCTGTCTTTTGTGACTGCAGGTGAGAGTCTGTAGTTTGGGGGTAGCATGAAATGATCAGGTGGTCTCATCTGCAATTCAGGGAAGCCATGAATGCCTGGCCAGTAGCTGAACCATATGGATGACCTCAGTGTCACCAGGTACCAGTGTGATAGGGTAATCATACATCAGCTGTGCCAGGCACTGGGAAACATGACTGATGTTGTGCCAGCATCCCCCAAGTTGTCCCATGAGGCCTACATCGTTCACTGTTCCAGGTTTTATGCAAGTTGCGAGAGTGATGGTATATTTGGAGGCTGGCTATTTGAGTATGATGGCACAGGGATCCCGCCTCCCATGCCCACACAGGCCTGACCAGGGGAGCAGTACCTCAATGTTAGACTGTGGAAAGGCAGACAGGGTTGCTCCACAGATACCAAGTATATGCAGCTCGACATGCACCACGATGGGACAGGTGTAGCTGCTGTGAGAAATGCCAGTACCCAAATATGTGGGAATCAGATGCAATAGCCAGAAGGCCATATTACTATCACTACTACTACGACTGATAATTTGTATAGCGCTACAAGGCGTATGCAGAACTGCACAGACACCATTAAAGGATGGTCTGTGCTAAGCAAAGCTTACAATCTAGTCAAGACAGACAACACAACTGCTGTGGACAGGATAGATTTAGGGGGAATGGTAAGGAAACACAAGGGAGCTTAGGAGATGCATGTTTTTCCCGAGGGGTGTGGCGTCCGTGGGTACATCGCGGAGATGGGCAGGATCCGAAATGTGTAACTTTTCAGAATATGGTGTGCATGGGGACATCAAAAAACATTTACCTGTGTCTGATAATATTGATGGGGGACGTGTTTCTCCATTATATCACATGATCCATGCCTGCATCGTGCGCGGGCCATGCGACGGATGTGTGCACACGCTGGCTGAATAGCGCTGTGCCCGTGCCATGTCAAACACATCTACCTCCCTGAATCCTGCGGGCTGCGGGCATGTCTAGACCTGCGGATGCAGAATTATACGTGTCTGCAGGTCGGACGTGCATGTTACAAAATTGGGCTCCACGACCCAAAAATAGGAAAGAGGTGATATGTGCATTATCATCTCGCCAATGAAAAAGAAAAAATACACAGTTATAGCACAACACAAACAAGCTGAAAAAGGTGCATTTATAGGGGGTAATTTTATAAGGATTAATCTATCATTGGTCAAAAAAGTCCTAAATGAAGAACGGCAAAACAAGAATGGCTGCTGCTTTAAAATGTTATTGTAAAGGAAAATCTAAAAATAAAAAAGTGTTTGGGTCACTTTAAATAAAATCAGCAGCATGGTTATTTAAAGCAATAATGGGCACTATAGGCAGCGGCTATTCTATAAGCATGCGCGTAAGGCCAATGGCGTATACTTTCCCTGTGGGCGTTCACATGGGCAGAACATGGGTTACGTGTGTATTTTTTAAAATACAGGCAGACATGTGTTACATGCGTGCAAACAGTTACAGCAGCCCGAGGGCCAGTGTAAGCGTTTGCACCTAGGTTTATTCTGCTTTTTTAACCACTCACAACCCTATTTTACAAAGTAAATACACATATAAATTGCTTTATAAAATGAGTAAGAAAAATGTGCGTTAACCTAGGCATCTCTTATATCATTTCCCTTAGGAAGTAACACAATGGTACAGTTCCATTTGTTTCATTCACAAACGTGCATTTAACTGTTGTTAATAAAGCTGCGACCAAGCATCTGTTTACCATAATCTGGTGTGGATTGGTTTATTGGGATGGTCAAGTGCAGGGTGGGCTTACGGGTACCTCGGTTACTCTAGGTAGGACTCCATGGGAAAGACATGGGAAAGTTTGTCTCGGTTGGTAGGGGCTGTATGGGTGGTTAGGTAAATGCTATATTGGCAGTGTGAGTGAGGGGTAACAGATAAATATTTGTGTCTGTCTTAAAGGTGTAGGCATGCATTTTTAGGGCTATGAGTGTAATGGAGATGTGGGGCATATGGTGTATGTGTGTGTAGTAGAAGTGGTGTGTATGGGTTAGGGGGTGTTTCTGCTTCTTGGCATATAGGCATTATTCCCCCCTCCACTGCACTTCTTACCCTAATTTCCTTAATCTCATACCACCTTCCCCTTTCCCATCCCCTCTCTCTCACTTTCTCTGCCCCCTCTTGCACTCTTCTCTTTTTATCCCTCTTTCTCTTACGTGCTTTCTCTCTCCCCTCCCCCTCTTCCCATCCCCTTCTCCTACTCTTACTCTCTCAGGCTTCCTCCTCCCTCCTCCCATTCTTTCTTTCCTACTTCCCCCTCCTCCTTGCATTCCCTCTCCCCTCTCTCCCCTACTCCTTTCCTCTTTCTTTTTCTAGTCCTCTTCTCCTGCCCTTTCCCCTTTCTCTTTTCTTCTTAGCATTATTTGCCAGCAGCAATGGTGACATGAGAGTTTCTACCACCCTAGGCAGACCTGTGCCGCTGCCAATCCAAAAATATTGTGCCTCCATCCAACCTGCCATTGCACTCCCACCTTGCACTGAAGTGGCAGCAACTGAACTACTGCTTCAGGGCTGTATCTGCTGTTAAAGTGCCCATGCGCATGCGTGCTCACAGCTCCTGCCCTCCTCCCCCCACCCCCGATGTTACTTTCTTGGAGGGCAGGCAGGAGTGACAGGCTGGAACTGCACGCAAGTGTATGGACATTTTAAAGCCTGCCATGGTGCTGAGGAGCACTTTAGCTGCCACTTCCCAGGGGGTTGAGTTAGCGATGCCGCCCACCAGGGTCTGTTGCCCTAGGTGACCACCTCATTCGCCTTGTGGATGGGCCAGCCCTGGCCAGCAGAATTCCGGCTTCCCACTCATAGACTACAGACTTTTGTATTTTAAGCTCAATATCTGAGGACTGCAGGATGGTCAGTATTTAATACGGGTGTCCTGGGAAACCATAAGCAGATTAGTCTAGTGTTTATGCCAAGAAAAATAGTAGAAGCTATACTGCAAAACCAAATTACTGAACATATAGGCAGCCATGGCTTAATGAGAATTAGTCAGCATTGATTTAGCTAAATTTGGTCTTGCCTTACCAATAAAAGAATTTTTTAAGGTGTAGATATATATGTGGATATAAATGATCTGGTTTATAGAGTGTAGCAGCTATTCAGAAGATATTTGTCACAGTCCCTCATGGAGACTCCTCAGGAAATTAAGGTGTTACTGGATAGGAAGTAACATCCTACTGTCTTCTGGAAACTGGCTAAAAGACAGGAAACAGAGGGTAGGACTAAATGATCAGTCCTCTAAATGAACAAAAGTCAATAGTGACGTGCCCTTAAGGACCTGTGCTGTTTAACATATTCATAAGTGATCTGGAGAAAGAAAGAAGTGATCAAATTTTCAGATGATACAAAATTATTCAGTCATTAAACAGAGCTGCCAAGTTACCCAGTTCAAGGAGAGGGATTTCAGGCCAGTCCTAGATTTCTGACCACCACTTTCTGATGCAGTATGGGACATGCAACACTGATTTCTATAGGGGGAATCAAGGACTACAGATTCCACATTGCATTTGTATGCAAATTCAAGTCCCAGACTGGCCAAAAAGTCTCCTTCCTGGAATTAGGTAATTTGGCAGATCTGCATTAAAACAGCAAAGGATCGTGAAGATTTGGAAAAAGATCTTCTGAGATTAGAAGACTGGGCACCTAAATGTGAGGGTCCTAATTAAAATGACTATTGGCCATCCCTCTTCCCCCTCCCCAGAGGCAGGAAAGGTGGGGGTCCATGCACTGAGAGCTCAGAGGGAATGAAAATACAGATAGGGAAAAGGATTCTGCACAAAGTCCTTGCCGTCCCCAGACGATGGCCAGTTTCTCTAACAGCTTGTGCCACGCTGGGACCTTGGTGCTCAACAGTTGTTTTTGCCAACAGCAAAGCCTGTAGAGGGGCAGCTTCCAGTGACAGAGAGTTATTTATTTTGCCTAAATATGTGAGCAGCCTGTGAGAGTTGCCACTAGATTTTCTTTAAGGAGAGAAAGTGGAGAAAGTTTTTTGCCTGGCAAAGCTTTCTTGACCACCAGTTATGAAAGACACAGACTGATCATTGGAAGGACACCTCACTTTCATCCAATGGCTTAATGGGAGGAAGTTAGCTCAAAGAGACTCACTACATTGACCAATTGGGGATCAGAGCATTTGAAACTTTTAATTTGTAGAAGTTAAACATAGAAACATGATGGCAGAAAAAGAACACATGGCCTATTTATTTATTTATTTAGCTGTGCTTATATATTGCTTTTCACCGGGTCAAAGTGGTTTACAATAAACAAGAGGGGATACATTAAAAAACTTTATGACATATTTACATGAGGGGGAGGGGACTGAACCATCACCAGGGGAGATCAAAACATATTTATATTCCAGAAATTGGTATGCATCAGGGTTTCATATCTTATCTACACCTCTCATCTGTTTCTCAATCTCAGTTTGTCCAATGACCATCACGGGCATGACTTCAATGGGTGCTGCTCTGTTCTGATCTGAAGCGATCCTTGAATAAATAGATTTTTAGTTGTTTCCTAAATGAGGAGAAGTCCTTGTTGCTCTGGATTTTGGCTGGAAGAGAGTTCTATAATGAGGGGGCATACAAGTCAAAAGCGTGGTTACAAGTTTATTGATTAAACTTAATCCTTTCATATGGCACAGTCAGTAAGTTGCTTGTGGCCTGCCGTGTTGGTCTTCCAGAGTTTGGTCGTATTGGTAGGCTATGAATGTGTGAAGTTTGTTGTTGGTGAAACGCTTTATGGATCAGTACCAATGTTCTATACTTGATCCGTGCTTCAAGAGGGAGGATGTGGAGATCTCTCAGGATCGGTGTGACATGGTCATATTTCTTCCCCCTTAGGATGATCATGGCTGTCTGTAGTGGGTTGAGTGCGGTGGTCAGGAGTTCTTGGTATATTGCATTACAATATTCCAGGTGTGGGAGCATCATTGCTTGCGTGACTGATCTGAAGTCCTGTGGGTCTATGAGTGGTCTGAGGCTCTATAACAGCTTTGAAGAATAATATCCTTGCTGTTTTTGCAATCTGTTTCTTAAAAGATAGTGTTTGATCAAGAATGATTCCTAGGTATTTTATGTGTGTTTGGACTTTTATTCTGGTTGTTCATGGAGTGAGGTGTGTTGGGGGGGGGGTGGGGGGTGAAGGCTTGATCCTTTGTAACAAATAAGGCTTCTGTCTTTTTGAGGTTTATTGTGAGATTGTTTTCCTAGAGACATCATTGAAGCAGTTTATTAACTGTGGATTTGATGGATTTGCGGTGGTGATGGTTCCATAAAGCATAATGTCATCTGCGTATATGTGGAAGTTGACATTGTGGGTCTGTATTATAGAGCAGAGTGGTTGAAGGTAAATGCTAAAGAGCATAGATGAGAGTGAAAGAGCCTTGTGGTATTCCTTTAGTTTATTGAATGGGGAGGAAGTGGCAGTGCGGGTTCAAATTAGTTGATACCTGTCTGTTAGGTAGGACTTTGAACCATTATAAGACTGTCTTCTATGCCGGTTTCTTGTAATCTGTGTAGGAGAATGTCGTATGAGATAGTATCGAATGCTGTAGGTATGTCCATTATGTTTGGTCTGTATTCCTTTGGTTAGGATGTTTATTAATGAGATCATGAGGGTTTTGACCCAATGAGAAGGTAGAAATCCATGCTGCTGTGGGTCAAGTTTGTTGTTTTTGTCCAGCTGGTCCTGCAGTTGCTGTTGAACTATCTCCTCAATGAACTTTGTGGTGAATGAGATGCTTGCTACTGGTCTGAATGAGGTAGGATCCAGTGGGTCAAGTTTGGGCTTCTTCAGGGTTGGGCAGATATTGGACATCTTGAGGCTGTTGGGCATCTGACCTTGTTTGAGGGATTCATTTACAATGATGGTGAGTGCTGGACTTAACTCCTGTTTTGTGTTTTTTATCCAGTTCACCAGGCAGGGATCGAGAGGGGAGATGGATGTGTTGAGTCCTGATATAGTGGTTTTGATCCTTTCTTTGGAGATTGTCTCAAACATAACCCAATCAGTGCTATGGGCAGCATTGTGGCCTTCTCTTATTATTAGGGTTGTGAGTTGGGTTTATGTTGAAGCTGCTTGTATTGTGTTGTATGTTTGGGAGTTGGTTCGAGTGGTTAGGGGTACTGGTTAGCTGTTTCACAATGTCAAAGAGCTTGCATGGTCTGTTGATTGATGCATTTATAAGCTTTGAGTGATAGGCTCTTCTTGTGTTGTCTGTTTCAGTGCAGTAGTTGTTTAGAGTATCCATGTATCTTGCCATGTCTGTTTCATTTGTTATTTTTCTCCATTTCCTCTCCATTCTAAGTTGTGTTTTCAGTTTCCATAGGGTAGGTGTGAGCCAACACGCATTTGCTGATCTTACTTTGCTTTTTTTTGGATGATGGCATTGATTGTGCTGTTATGGCTATTATGGCGTTCCAGTTGTTGGTTAATGCTTCAAGGTTGGATTGATATGATCTAACCCACAAGCTCCTAACTGGCTAGTAGGTGACTTTAACCTACCCTCGTTACAAACCTCACACTCTTCAGCATTCATTGAAGCCATGGGCCAATTAGGATATGAACAACTTATTGATGCTCCCACCCATATCAAAGGCAGCACATTGGATTTAATTTTCGCTCCCCAAGCGGTACTCAACACATCTCAGAAGCTCCTGATCTCCATAACCCCTGTACCCTGGTCTGATCACAATTTACTCCTCTTTTACATCCCCACTGAACACCGCACCTCTGACAGCAACAAATCAGGCCGCCCCCCAAGTGCCCTTGAAACACGCTTCCGTCCTTTCAATAAGATCGAAGCCTTGGAGAAAATCCTACCTGCTCTCCATAAGGACTTACCTTCCCAAGATGACTTATTAACCAACTGGGACAACACATTGAAAGCTGCTGCCTGCATTCCTGCTACTGACAGGATCAAGACCAAGGGCAAACATAAACCATGGTTCTCCTCTGATCTACAAGAATCTCTCCTCCACCTATGCAGACTTGAGAGACGCTGGCGTTCCTCCCGGTCTCCTGATGCTCTCGGCTCATACAATTCACACTTACAAACTCACCGGAGGATGACAATGGAGAGAAGAAAGAAATACCACTCGGAAACACTAATGCGGTCCTTAAACAAGCCACATGACCTCTTCAACATTGTTAAATCCTAAACAGGTGATCCAACCACAACTCAATCACCTATGCCACACCCTCAAGATTATGCCGAATACCTACAATAAAAAATGATACAGACTAGTCTGATCCTCACAGCATCAGCACCTTTCACCCCTCAAACTGTGACCCAACTAGCCACGCTTGACAATTTCTCTCAGGTATCCAACAAAGAGATCGAAGAAATCATAGCAGCTATTAATTTAACTACCGCACCTAATGACCCCTGCCCAGCCAGGTGGATCAAAGAACTACGACATGAACTTAGCCCAACTATCAGCAAGATCGTCAACTATTCCTTCTCAACTGGATCCTTCCCACAGAGCCTGAAGCATTCATCCATCCGCCCGCTCCTGAAGAACAGCAAGCTAGACCCAACAAAAGTTGAATCTTTTAGACCAATATCAAGCATCCCTCTACTAGCAAAAATCATGGAAAAAGTAGTCCAGCGACAAATACAACACCATGTTAACTCAGAAGCCCCCCTTGACCCCTCACAACACGGTTTTAGAGAAGAACATGGTGTTGACACCCTTCTCACAATCCTCTTCAATAACCTAATCATAATCATTGACAATATCCATCAAGGGTTCATTCTCATTTTTATCGACATAGCTGCCGCATTTGATTTGGTAAACCACAATACTCTCCTACAGCGCCTCCAAGATAAGGGTATCCAAGGTCTAGCCCTGAACTGGTGCAAATCTTACTTATCCGACAGACAGCAGCAAGTCAGAACAGGAGAAGCAATATCTGATTCATCCCCCCTTAAACAAGGTGTCCCTCAGGGATCCTCCTTGTCCGCACTAATGTTCAATATATATATGCAGCCAATTTGTGATTTGATACGTACATTCAACATTCAATGTCTTGCATATGCTGATGACATCCTGATGTATGCTCCATTCAACGTAAAACAACCAGATTATACATCAATAGTTTATTGCTTTGAAGCTGTATCAAACTGGCTCCTCAAACAGAATCTACGCATAAATCACAACAAAACAGACGTCCTATTTGTCACCCGGAATCCAACATTCATACCCCCTGCCTCATTACAGGTGAACAACATTGAGCTGAAGGCTCAACCCACAATCCAATACTTAGGGATTACTTTAGACCAACGGCTTGATATGTCAGCACACATCAAGAAAGTAACGAACGCAATTTACCACAAGATTAGATCCCTATGTAATCTCCTACCTCTACTTGACTACTCCGAGTTCCGCACTATCTTCCAAGCCTTGGTATTACCACACCTGGATTTTGCCAATATCATTCTACACGGTCTCCCTCAATCTACTCTAAACCCCCTCTGTCTGGCCATGAATGCAGCCGCGAGAATTCTCGTAGGTGCTCCACGCTCAGAGCACATACCCCCAATACTGAAGAGTTTACATTGGTTACCCCTCCAGGCCAGAACCCTATATAAAACCCTGGTCATGACTTTTAAAGCCTCAAAGAGCCCATCTCTATCACCTATCAGCAATATGATACATGTCACTCCAGCTAACAGATCCAGGAGATCTGTGACACTGAACTCCATTGACCTTCCGAAACTCCTTACGAAATGCTCTAAATCAACAGCCTCTAGAGCCTTCTCACTGTTTGCGCCCAGAGCCTGGAATGCCCTTCCACCCGAAATCGGAGCCATCACAAGCCTAATGACGTTCAGAAAGGCCTTAAAATATCATCTGTTCCTAATATACTACCCGGAAGCTACTCCGAATGAACATAGCCCTCATGCTGGTCTTTCCCACTTGACCCCGGTAGAAAATGGCTAATCATGACGGTTCATACTTGCACACTCTATCCATACCGTATTTATATTGTACTTGTGATTTATTTATTTACCACTTCCATGTAATTAACTAAATAATTATACCATGTATATAGTCAACCTTGTTTACCGCCATGTTCTTGTATATAGTTAACCCTGTTTACTGCCACGTTTTTGTACCCTGTTCATTGTAAAAAAACAATGCTGACCATGTCATTGTGTTTAAATTTGTTCATATGTAAACCGCACTGATTAAAAGAGCGCGGTATATAAGAAATAAAAATAAATAAATAAATAAATAATGTTTGGTAGGACTTGGTTAATGAAGTCTTCTTTGTTTAATGGTTTGAATCTTTTTGTCAGTTATGCATCTTCTCTGGCGTGCGTGGGTTGATAGGAACTGGTGAAGGTAATGAGGTAGTAGTCGGACCACGAGACAGCTGTGATCTTCGGGTTCTTGTTTGTGGTGGTGTTTTAAGAATAAAGGGATATGAGATTGAGGGTGTTCCCGTTCTCATTTGTTGATGTATAGACGATTTGTGTCAGCTCCATCACTTCAAGGAATGCATCAGCATGTTTCTCTTGTATGGATGGGAGGTTGAAATCACCAAGAATTATATGCTCTTTCGTATTGTTGGTGCTGTCAGACACTTGTTTGAGAATGTCTGATAGGTCTGAGCTTGCTGTAGGTGCCCTGTATACTAGGCAGATCGAAAGGTGCTTATTGGTGATTGTGAGTATATCTGCTGCTTCTGTGATTTCTGTTGCATAGTTTTGGAGGTGGAGGTTGGATTTCGCTATTATGGCTACACCTCCCAGTGGGTTCGGGAGCAGTTATATAG
This sequence comes from Ichthyophis bannanicus, assembly GCA_033557465.1. NCBI lineage: Eukaryota > Metazoa > Chordata > Amphibia > Gymnophiona > Ichthyophiidae > Ichthyophis > Ichthyophis bannanicus. The sequence continues at coordinate 819,769,645 of CM066032.1, forward strand.
GCTATATACATTGGGCACTAGCTGGTTCATGAGTACAGTGTCTATTTCTGCTAACCATGTTTCTGTTATGCAGCGGATATTAATCTGTTGAGATGTGATGAGGTCTTGGACTATGAGGAGTTTATTCCTCACTGAACGTGCATTTATGAGAGAGATATGGAGTGTTTGTGTGTGTGCTGGAGTTGAAGTGTGTCCTGGTATAAGTGGGATGAGTGTGAGTCTCTGTAGTGGGTGTGGCTTGGAGGTGCTTTGTGCCATTTGCTTCAGTAGGGTGCTATGTGAGGGACATTTTGGGTTGTGGATAGTGTTGCATTGTTTGCTGCATAGGGTTGTGCAGGTGGAAATGCTGCTATCAAATATGTTGGGGTTAGAAAGGGATACAAGTAGTATTGTTTACTCTATTTGCAACACTGTTGTTGAACGTGATGAACCAGGCTGCACTGTGGTTAATAGAATGCTCGGAAACGTCTCAGACCGGTCGGCACTCAAACAATGATACTATGTACCCAATGGTGCCTAATAGCATCAATGACTGTTTTCCGGCAATAAATGTTTTTGGCAATACATTTTTATATATCTCCACAGTTACCGCAATCAGACTTAGCTTTAATCCACACTTAGCTTATTAGTGTTCCCCAACGCCGTCTATTGGCGTCATCCCTTGAGTTTCACTCAAGTGTTGAGTTTCTTCAGGGGGATTTCTCACTTTAGAAGCTTTCATATGCTGCACACGTCGTCAACACAAAAGGTTTTTCTTTAACACCAAGTCTTTCAAAAAGGCACTACAAAGCCCCTTATCTATGCTCTAGACATGGGAGGTGACTAGAGCATAGATAAGGGGCTTTGTAGTGCCTTCAGAAAGGAAGGGACACATTTGGCCAGTGTTATAGAGAAAGAAGCAAGACATTTTAGCTATAGTTTGGATGTGTGTGGAGAAAGAGAGGGAGGAGTCAAAGATGACCCCAAGGTTGAGAGCCTGAGAAAACAGAGAGTAGAGTGTTATCCATAGAAATAGAGAAAGGAAGAAGGGAGGAGGTGGGCTTAGGGGGAAAGATAAGCAGCTCGGTTTTGGCCATGTTCAATTTCAGATGGTGGTGAGGCATCCAGGCACTAATATTAGATAAGCAGGCAGAGATACGGGCCTGGATTCCTAGTGAGATTTCAGGTGCAGAGAGTTAGATCTGAAAGTCATCAGTGTAGAGATGGTACTAAAAAACATTGGAGGAGATGAGTGCACCAAGAGACTGAGTGTAGAGAGAGAATAGGAGAGGCTCCAAGACAGAGCTCTGGGGTACACTGACTGAAAGAGGGATAGCAGCAGAGAAGAATCCACCAGAACATACACTAAAAGTGTGGTGGGAAAGATTGAAAGAAAACCAGGACAGGACAGAATCCCTAAATCCAAGTGAGAACAGGGTATTGAGGAGAATGTGGTGATCAACAGTTTCAAAAGCAGCAGAAAGGTCAAGAAAGATGTGGATCGAATAAAGGCCCTTGGATTTGGCGAGGAACAAGTCATTAGAGACTTTGGCAAGAGCTGTCTCAGTAGAATATAGAGGGTGAAAGCTAGACTGCAGTGGATCTAGAAGGGATTGAGTGGAGAGAAAGTCAAGACAGTTGCAGTGAACCACATATTCAAGTAGTTTAGAAACAGAGTGGAGGAGAGAGATGGGTTGATAATTAGAAGGACATAGGATCAAGGGATGGTTTCTTGGAGAGAGGTATAATCACAGCATGCTTGAAAGCTGCAGGAATAGTTGTGGTAGGAAACGATGGGTTGAGGATATGACAGATGGAAGGGACAACAATGGAATTTAGTAGATGGGTGGGAATGAGATAAGAGGGGCAAGTAGTAAGCTTAGAGGAGAAAAGAAGATGAGTAGTTTCTTCCTCAGTGATCTTAGAAAAGGAGGAAAGGGCGACAAAGGATGGTGAATTTGTGTATTTTTGTTCAGTATTAAATTGTAATTTGGATTTGCAAATGATTTTAGTTTACTTGGTTTCTTTTATTGCTATGGATATCATATGAATTATACCCTGCCTTTTTCCTAATTTTTTTCTGTGTACATGGCTTATGCATGCTTAAATGGTTTTGTTTAAATTCATCTTGCTTAAATGGTTACGGTAGAGGTTTACTGCATCAGTATGCCACTTACAATTGTGGGGAAAGCTGTTAATGTTCATAGAAGGAGCATAGACCTGAAATCCTACACCCAAAATTTACCACTTCCCAGTCCTCTCTGTCATGCATTTCCCAGAATCTTGATTCCAGGAACCAATGTACTATTCTTAAGAGGAGCCAGGGCCCTGAAAATAAGATTACCAGATGTCCCCGATTTTAGAGCTCTCTCTGACTTCCACTTGTTTGGCAGTCTCCTGTTCCCAAGTCTAGCAATGGGGATAGAAGGGGTTGTGAAAAAATATTTTTAATTTAGTCATTTGAATATGTCAGTTTTTAGCATTTAGATCTATTATCTTTATATTTTGCACTGTTTCTATTTCTCTGTAGATTTGCCTGCTTGGAAGTTATATTGTTGCTGCCATGGGGTGGATGTGGGGGTAGGGGGTAGGGTAATGACTCCTCTACCCTCCTCCATGTCTTGTTTTCAAATTACTGAATATTTAGATAGTTGTTGTTTAATGGGAGAAAGCTAACATAGATTTAGCCAAGGAAAGTCTTGTCTTACTAATCTTTTATATTTTTTTGAAGGTGTGAATAAACAGGTAGACAAAGGTGAGCTGGTTGAAATAGTGTATGTGTATTTTCAGAAAGCCTTTGACAAAGTCCCTCATGAGAAACTTGGCAAAATTAAAAAGTCATGAGATAGGAGGAAGGAACTGGATAAAAGATACAAAGCAGAGAGTAGGGCTAAATGGCCAATTTTCTCAATGGAGAAAGGTGACCAGTTGAGTACCCGAGGGATCTGTGTTGTACCTGCTGCTTTTTCAGATATTATAAATGACCTAGAACTGGGAGTGACAAGTGAAGTAATCAAATTTGCAGATGACACAAAATTATTCAAAATTGTTAAAAACACAAGAGGATTGTGAAAAATTGCAAGAAGACCTTGATAAATTGGAAGACTGTACGTCCAAATGGCAGATGAAATTTAATATGGACAAATGCAAAGTAATGCACATAGGAAAGAACAACTCAAACTATGATTACACGAAGCAAGGTTTCACATTAGGAACCACCACCCAGGAAATAGATGTAGGCATCATCGTGGATAATATGTTGAAACTCTAAGTGCAGCAGTGGTCAAGAAAGCAAATAAAATGCTAGGTATCATAAGGAAAGGAATGGAAAATAAAACAAAGGATATTATAATGCTTCTGTATTGTTCCATGGTACGACCGGACCTTGGGGAAGGAAGAATACTCCTATAAGGAAAGCTTAAAAGGTTAGGACTCTTCATCTTAGAAAAGAGATGGCTAAGTGGAGATATGATAGAGTCTATAAATCAATGAATAGAGTAGAATGGGTAAAATGTTGATAGGTTGCCTACTCCATCAAAAAATAGAAAGACTAGGGGACATGCAATGAAGCTACAGTGTAACCCATTTAAGAGTAATAAGAGAAAATATGTTTTCACTCAACACGTAATCAAACTCTGGAATTTGTTACCGGAGGATGTTGTAGAAGCTGTTAGTGTATCTGGGTTTTAAAAAAGATTTGAGCAAGTTCCTGGAGGAAAGGTCCATAAACCATTATTAAAGAGGATCTAGGAAATCCACTGCTTACCCAGGGACAAGCATTATGGAACATATCTACTTGTTTGGGAACCTGCCAGGTACTTGTGACCTGTATTGGCCACTGTTGGAAACAGGATACTGAGCTTGATGGATTTTGGTCTGACCCAATATGGCATTTCTTATGTTTTATGTAGAACTAAAGCCCCCCCCCCCCCCCCACACACACACAAATACACTTCCTATGTGTCCCAGATTCCCCTGCAAAAAAAACTGGTGACCTTTTCCGAAGGTGTACCAGAGTCCCGTTTACTGCCATTTGAATTACTGTTGGCAGGCAGACAGAGCACAGAGGGTTAAAAAAAATGGCAGATGAAATTGAATTTGGACAAGTGAAAAATGACACACATAGGGAAACATAATTTCAATTACTTTACAAAATGTTGCGTCCTGAGTTAGGCGTCATCTCTCAAGAAAATGTTCTTGGAGTCATTGTGGCCAACACATTGAAATTTTCAATGTGCCACGCTCCTAAAATGCAAATAGAATGCTAGGGATTATTTGAATATGAATGGAAAACAAAACTGAGAATATCTTTGTCTCTGTATTGACTATTGTGCCCAATTCTGGTTTGCCTCATCTCGGATACAACGGAACTAGAAAGGTATTTGTTTTTTCATGTTGAGTGGGCATTCCTTCTGTCCCTAGACTCTTTCCTTAATGGGGGAATCTCTCTTAAATGCAAAAAGGGAACAGATTTAACTATAAACCTTTGGATCTGCCAGATGTAACGTGACCTGCCACTGGAGGTCTCCCTCCACGCCTCCAATATTTCCTTGGAAGCTTTTGCTTTGGCCAGTGTATAGGGTGGAAACTATTAACTACCCTCATCAGATGTTTTTTATTGTACTGTTCCTAAGTATGGAAACTTCTTTGTTTGAAAGCACATTCTGTGATTTCTAACATAGAAATGCCAGATGTATAGCCCTATGGGAATGGTAATAGTGGCCAGTGTTAGATTACCACAGAAATTTGCTGTGCATCCAATTCCAGTTTGCTTCAAAATTGTTCTTTCTATTGGCCCTATTTCTGTTGTTGCTAATACAGCTTTTCCAGAGAAAAGGCTTAAAAACATAACCTCCGTGAATGTAATGTGATTAGAATTTATGTTGTAAAATCATGTTTTGCATTACTACACTTGCAAATATTTGGAATGAAGCTGTTTAAAACATTTTAGAAAACAGAGGTTTATTTAAACTGTTGGGCAAAGATATTCAAAATACAGTGGCGAGTAGAATGTTACTGGAGGCTAATCTCGGCTGGTTACAGTTCTCAATTTGAGTACTCTTTTATTACTGGAAATAATTATCACAATAAATCATTGTAAGCATTAATTTAATGATCACCATTTAATAAGAAAATGTTTGCTTTTCAAACTAAAACAAGATGTCTTTTTTGTAGACTGACAAGAAATAGCTGTGGTTGCAGATGCAACAAAGGCATGAAACATGAATGACAATTAACGGCCCAATATTCAAAGCCATTAATCCAGATAACTGCTGCTCATATTTGAATAAACGGTTTAGGTGACACTATCCTTGCATATTTAGCAGCACTATCCAATTAGTGCTGCTTAATATCTCTAAAGGCTGCCTTGGCAATATCCTGATAGTGCTGGGAGGTGGTCTGGGGCAGAGCTTGTGTGGAGTTAGGAGTTATCCAGTTAGTGATGATATTCGGTCTACCAAGCAGATAATTATCTCTCCCCTTCAATCTGTTCAGCACTCTGCTGCACAGCTAATCTTCCACCAACCTTGTCATTCTCATATTACCCCCCTTCTCAAGTCACTTCATTGGCTCCCTATCCATTTCTGCATCCAGTTCAAACTTCTCCGGTTGACCTATAAGTGCATTCACTCTGCAGCTCCTCACTACCTTCCTTCTCTTACCTCTCCCTACAGCCTCTCCCCTTCAGAAGCTCCGATCTTCTGGCAAATCACTTCTATCTCTGCCCTTCTCTTCTATTGCTAACTCCAGACTTAGCTCCTTTCACCTTGCTGGCTCCTTACACCTGGAAAAAACTACCTGAGTTTGTACGTTAGGTGCCTTCTCTGGCCCTTTTCAAATCCAGGCTGAAAACTCACCTCTTCACTGCCACTTTCGGATCTTGACTCACCTGAACTCCCTCGTGTTTCCTTACCATTCCCCCTAGAATGGTAAGGAAACTCCTACTGTGTTGTCTGTCTTGACTAGATTGTAAGCTCTGATGAACAGGGACTGTCTCTTACATGTCTGTGCAGTGCTGCATACGTCTTGTAGCGCTATACAAATGATCAGTCGTAGTAGTAGTAATAGTAGTAGTAAACCTTATCCCATTAGCTATCTGGATAGTGAATTGAATGTTGCCACTGTCTGGATAGCAATGCAAATCACTGCTGAATCCAGATATTCAGCACCAGCTACCTACATCTGCTTTTTGTTCAGTGGTGGCGGGTGGTGTTTAAAAAAGATTCTGTCCATCGAGGCTGAATATCAGCCCATCGATATGATATTAAAATATATCTTATTGATTGTAAAAGAATAAAAATACTAGACTTTGCATTTTGTAAACCAACATGACATGCTTTAACATGGTGCTTGTTTCGGGATATATTCACATACAAATTTTAGAAAACAAAAAAGATGAGAGGCAGACAAACATAACTAATACGAGTACTGTATGAAAATGACCATTTTCTCTTAGTGTAAAGGATTTGCAAACATCTAATTCATTAAAACTCTTGGGAATCCTTTGCAATAACAGATAGTGATCCTCCTTAAACAGCATATTTTACAATTATTTAATTCCTTTGTTGCATACGCTAATACCACAATTATTTTCTGTTATTTGTTATGGGTCATATGCTTCTTTTGGTATGTTTTCCTTTTTTTCTTATCAACAGCCACACTCCTGTAATTTAGATTAATTATGATGTAAAATTCTCCATTTAACAAATGTTACTACTCTTCTTCACCTATCCATTTCCTTACTTTTCATTCCCTTATTTGCACTTCACAACTGCTCAGAGAATATCAAAAACTCCAATACAAAATTTCATTCTTTCATGCCTTTTACAACAGGTGCAAATCTACTTAATACCTCATAAGAAATTTCTTCAGATCCCCTGGAAATATCCTAGTTTATCTTTAAGGAGATCTTTTACTAAAGTGTATTAATGTGGACTAGTGCAAAATTAGGCACTTGGGGAAGAACAACCCAAATTATGGCTACCACTCAGGAAAATGATCCAGGTGTAACCATGTATAATACGTTGAAATCCTCTGCTCAGTGCGCAGTGGCATCAAGACAACTAATAGAATTCTAGGAATTACTGTTTAAGGAAAAGAATGGAGAATAAAACAAAGGCTATCATAATGGTTCTATATCACTCCATGGTGCAACCTCACTTGATTATAGTGTATAGTTCTAGAAAAGGTACAGAGAAGGGTGACCAAAATGATAAAGGGAATGGGAACATATCCCTATGCGGAAAGGCTCTAAAGGTTAGGGCTCTTCAGTTTGAAGAAGAGATGGCTAAGGGGAGATGTGATAGAGGTCTATAAAATATCGAGTTGAGTAGAACAAGTAAACATGATTCAGTTGTTTACTTCTTCAAAAAGCATAAAAACATTCAGTGAAGTTGGAAAAATATTTTTTACACAATAAGGCATATTTTACAAATGACGGCCAACTGAAATTTGAGAAGTCCAAGCCAGAGTGTCCATAAAAAAGTAGGCACGTCCACATTCGGGCACAATTTCATAAATGTGGACATGCCTGATATGGATATCTGCAGGACCATCTACATAGACATCCCTGGAATAGTTTTCAAGACTGGGGATGTCTTATAGCTTTATGGTTAGAGAAGTGGGTTAAGACCAGGATGGCCATTGCTGCTTTTTGTGATCTTGGGCTAGTCACTTAACTCTCCATCTTCTCTACACCCTCTGGATGTTTTATAGACAAAACATAAACAATCATCAAAAGAGCAAGTTCCAAAAATTGCCATCCCATATAAAGTTATTTTTTTGTCAGACCAACAAGCTCCAGGCAAGGACTCCTTTACTGGTAAGCTCACGTCCCTTTTAATCAAATGCAGTGAATCCTTTAAACTGATAACGGAAATATTTTCAAAGAAAGAAGTACTTAACAAACTCTCCAATGCAGCAGCATAATTCAGCAAATTGGTACGGAAACGATACAGTCCTGCGTTTCGGGTCATTAAATTTGAAAGACCCTGCTTCAGGTTAACATCCACCTCCAAAATGGAATTTAGACAAAACAAGCACTTCCCCAATGCCTATTTGTGCCTGGAGTATGTCTAATTGATCGCAAACATTCCCGATATTTCTGAAATTGAGCAGGAACATCTAAATCCATTACACCACCTCAGACATGCTCCCTGCCTACTTGGATATCCTCACACTGGAGATGTCTTTAAAAGTCATTTGTAAAATGGCTTTGCGGATGTCTTGATGATTTGGACATCTGCATGCATATTTTTGGATGTCCAAATCATGACTAAGGGGTATGTTTACTAAACCGCGCTACTGTGCGGGGCGCACTTGGGCATGCGCTAAGGTACCTGTGGAAAGGCTCCCGGAGGGCGGAGGAAGGCTCCCCAGGGGTGGAGAGACGGGGTCAATGGGTGGAGAGTGGGAGGGGAGAGGCTCCCCGCACAGGAGCGGGGCTGAAATCCGATGAAAAAAAGTACCACGAGTGAAAACCTCGCGGTAGAGCCAATTTAAAGGGAAGAGAAACCATTTCTGTCAGCAATGTACAGCAAAACCAGGGAAACCAACAAAACGTGAGCAGTGTGATACATGTGCACAGAACAAAATAGCAAATAAAAACTGAAAATGACCACAACAAAATTCTAAAAAAATTATAATCCAGCTGGGCAACAGTGATAGTCATGGAAAACATCAAAAATCACTCCCAAGAAAGCCCCAAAAAAGAAATATGAATTTTAGAAGGGTCTACGCTCCGTCCCCATACAAGGTGAATGATCCCACAGTGAAATTGTGCAGAGCAGGGTTTATGACTCCTTTGGCCAGGTTTCCTATCTCCAGAGATTGCACTATCTCTGTGGCCACAATGTGGTGCAGTGAACACAGACAGTATGTTCAGGAGCCAAAGATCACCAGTTCAAGTCCCAGCTGGGGCTCCTGCAAACCCAATCCCCATATTTTACCCACCACTAAACTATGATAGTGAAGACCAACCTTTTTTGCAGATAACATAAGCATGGTCCAAACACCTCTATTTTACCCTACAGAGCACAGACACCACAAACATGCGCATTACCTAGACCACAGTCCCCTCAATGCAGTCCTGGAGGGCCACATATCATTCAGCTGTGATGCTGTCACCAATATAAGGCCATGTCAGCATGGTGGCGGAGGGGTACCGTTGGTGGAGGGGGCAGTGGCTGCTGCCCACAGCAGACGGTGGCCTAGCCCCCTTCACGTGGGTGCAGTGCACTCCAACAGACAGACCCTGTCTGACTAACAGCCATGGACTCCCCAGGGAATGCACTGTTTTTGTGCTAAGACGGTGGTGCAGCGGACACAGCTAATGCCTTTAGGACCAGAAGGTCACAGGTTCAAATCCCAGCTGGGTCTCCTGCCAACCCAGTCCCCTTATTTTACCCATGAAGAAAACATGGTAGTAAAGACTGAACCATTATTGCAGAGAACATACGCATGGTTAATACGCCTATATTTTACCCCACCGAGCACAAACACCATAAACAGGGGCATTACCTAGAGCAGATTCTCCCAAATGCAGTCCTGGAGGGCCAAACACCATTCAGGTTCCATGCTGCCTCTAATAAAGATGCCTGTGCTGAACATCTATGCACCACCCCCATGGTATGCAGATGTATCTCATGCATGTATTCATGAGGGACAGCATGAAAACCCGAACAGTGTTTGGCACACCAGGACTGGAGTTGGGAACTTCTGCTGTAAAGCAGCAGCCAACAGGGGCAGACACACCCACACCCACAGGCCCCATTGGCTAATGCCTCCTGGAGAGGCAGGACATTGGGCCCTGTGTGCATCTTCCAATACTAGCACTTGCATACCTTAGCAATGCCACCCTACACCTGGGTATACGGTACACACCTATCAAACGTTTCCTATGATTACTGGCAGATAGCAAGTCCTACGTTAAGCACAGTTTGCTCATTGAGCTCCATCATAGCAATCTTTCTGATGTCTGCGGTGTGTGCTTCAGGTCTGGTCTCTGACAGTGTTTACCACCCTGGGGAGTGACCCCCAACAGTATTGCGTAGCATATCCATGCCTGTACTGTGCCCAGGACTGGTGTGGTGGGCAGGGCTGCTGAACTCCTCTATAGTAGCACAATGCTGGCATAGGTGTCGGAGTGTGTGTCTGTCTATACAGTGTGTGGTGGCTGCAAACACCTTCCACAGCCCACACTGGCAGCACTGTTGCCAGTATTGGACTGTCAATGTGCATAATGAGGAGCAAGGTACCATGGGTATAGGCCAGACAGGGTGGCCTGGCCAGGGTGCATCTGCACAGGGCATAGGGCACTGACTGGGACATTTTAGTGCCTGGCCACCACCTACACAGACAGGATGACCTCAGTATGTCCTGCTGGGAGATCACTCTCACCCTGACTGTGCAGTGACGACAGCATGGCTAGGCACCCCCATAGTGCTATATAGTATTTTTGTCATGTGATATTTATGTGTTTTCTTTTGGGGGCCAGTCACTGACTTATCTGCTTGTTCTGTGTGCTGCCATCCCAGTTCTGGGTGCATGCATTTCCACCAGGAACATGCACTATGGATTAACTAGCAGACTGTTTGCAGCTGGTATGTGTCTTGATGGAGCGCCTTGCAGGGTGCAGCAGCTGAAGGCTTGCTGCAGGAGAATATCAGATAGTGGTGGGGTGCAGCTTAGCATATACAGGCCTAATGTCTGTCTGCTATTGTGTTATGGATATGTACAGAGCTGCATTGACTGCCCTGAAGGGTGTCTTTTCCACAGCAGGACTGGAGTTGATGGTCCCCTCTACTGCCACCATTGCAGGGAGGTAGAATGTGGATCTGTTGACGGGAGACCCTGTTTACCACCCTCAGCCCTGGAGGAGGAGGGTGGTGGTACATAATCCTCCTAGGGGTCCATAGGGGCTACACCTGGCTGAGACAGACAGACAGATATATCCAAGGTGTTTATGCAGAAACTACCTATCTCACACATTAACACTGCTTTGGACCTGCATCATGGCCTATTTCTGCCATGGAAGGTGTTGTGGACCTGGTGCTGGGCGCCTCACCACACCATCATGGTGAGCACAGTACCCGCATAATGTGACGGTGTGTAGCTACTCTGTGCCAGTAAAACACACGGTCTTTACCCCCTACAAGGCCGAGGTGCTGTGGGGGTGCACATGGTAAGTTCCCCCTACCAGGCCAAGGTGTTGTGGGGGTGCATACCCCATCTTGTGTCAAACAATTAATCATGCTCTGTTGAACTGCTATATGTATAAATATGTATTAATGTAAAAATGTAAATATGTGTAGTCAAATCTCTAAGACTCTAATCTTGTGTGCTGTGCCTCACCCCCAGAACTATGTATATATTAGCCCCATTTCTCGGTCTTGATTGACAACCCCCAAAGATGTAATCAAACCGCTGCTGATCGCTGGAAGTAGCGGTATATAAGTGAGTGCTAAATAAAATAAAATAAATAAAAATCTGTGGACAGCTGATTTGCATGTGCAGTGCATCATGGGTACGGGTGTGCTAACCCTATCCTGGTGACCACAACAGACTTTCTGTGTGGTGACGTGCAGGCTCTCTGCAGCCAGCCTGGGGCTTGTTAGTAGCTATAGAGCTGTAGCCCAATGGTTACTTCACTGCCTATGAAGCCAGAGGTCATGGGTTCAAGCCCACAGTGGGGTTATTTGATAGGGCTGGCCAAAGCATTATCTCTTTTTAATGTACATTTTTATTGCCAGCAAAAACACCCTCAGCGTACTGTACCCATAAGGTGCCTCTGAGGGCGCTTTATAGGGCGCCCTATAGGGCACCTTATGGTTCCCGTCCATATAAGGTGCACTATACATTATCCTGTGATGCAACTTATAGGGTGCCCTATAGGGGACATTTTAGGGTGCCGTGGCGGACAGTGCACTTTATAATGTGCCTTATATGGCACCTTCAATTACGGCATGTGAGGGCGTGTTTGCTGGCAGCAATTAATAAAATAAAAATAAAGTGCTGCAGGAAACAAAACGTACATTGCAAAGCTGATGCCTCAGCCAGCCTTACATATTAGGCACACTGGGGAGCAAACTCATGACCCCTGTATCAGCAGTCAGTGCCTTAACCATTGTGCTCCACTGCTGCTTCTCCTTGCATGTCAGTGCACCTACTTATGCTTTTCATTCCTTAAACTGCACAGTGCTGCCATCAAAAACAGTACTCTGACCTTGCGGTACCTCATACGGCACCCTATAAAGTGCCCTATAAGCAACATTCTAGGGTGCCTTGGTGGACAGTGCACTTTAAAATGTGCCTTATGGGGCGCCTTATGTTAACACGCTTTGAGAGTGCGTTTGCTAGTAGTGATAATTAAAATAAAAATAAAATGCCTCCTAAAGCAATCTTCCCCATAATACATAATGCCTCAGCCAGCCTTGTTCATTGGGCACTGTGGGGGATTGAACCCCTGATCCCTGCACCATTGGTCAGTGTTTTAACCATTGTACTGTGGTTCTGTTCCTGTGCTTGCACATCAGCGCGCCGCCTTATGCCGCCCAATATTAAAATGCCTCCTAAAGCAATAGCGCTCCGCCTTATGCCCATCAGCGCGCCGCCTTATGCCGCCCAATATTAAACTGGCTCCTAAAGTAATGCCTCAGCCAGCCTTCTTCATTGGGCATAGAGGGGGATTGAACCCCTGATCCCTGCACTATTGGTCAGTGTCTTAACCATTGTGCTGTGGCTCTGTTCCTGTGCTTGTGCATCTGCGCGCCACTTATGCTTCCCGCGCAGCTTTCTCGTGCGCTAATGTGCGGGACACACATGGGCGCAGTGCACATTAGCGCATGGTTAATCCCGTTTTTTCTTTTTTCTGCTAGAAACGCCCACTCCTTATATGGCACCCGCACACTAGCGCGGCCCGCACATTACCGGGGTTTTAGTAAACATACCCCTAAGGCTTTTAAAAAAAACCTCAATGTGTTATTAAGTCCTTGAATTCATTGCTGGAAAGATGTAATAACTGTTGGTGTAGCTGATATTAAAAACATTTTGGACAAGCTCCTGGAGGAAAAGTCCATGAGCCATTATTAAAGTGGACTATGTAAACCTTCTAACAGACAGATTAATCACATGAATGGCCACACTGTCTGTTGGAAGGTTTACATAGTCCACATATTGAATACATTTTATACTAACTGTTTGGCTAACCTGGGACTTTTTCATCATCACAGAAACCTGCATGTAAATTAAATATATATTCCTAACCTATTACTGGCCCATCACAGTATGTCTGATTATCTGAAATGGAATGCCGGGGCATGCAAGTCTCTTAACATAGTCACCTACCTTCTGAAATACCCCAGCCGGCATGTCCAAGTAACCGTTTCTGAGGCTATGTAATTTGGGGACATCCACATTTGTGAAATGGCCTACACCTGTGCATGTACCCAGTCTTGTCATCTATACAGCTCCGTTGCTAGAACTGGTTACTAAGACATTCATCTTTCAGGGCGTGACAGAGCGATTTCAGATGTCACTTATATGTGCCTCCCGTCACTGCTGCCACGCCCCCAGATTTTTGGACATTTTGCTCTAGATGTCCCAGATTCTTCCTAGACATCTCTTCTAAAAGCCTATTTCCCATGTTTATATATTCTGTGTTCAAATGTCACAGCTAAATGTATAAATGCCTGCTCCATCTGCCCTGCTCCAATGCCAACTTTTATGTCTATGGATAAAATGTGGCCATTAATCTGTAGAAGTGCTGATTATAGACATATGAGATATATATTCACTACCTGCCAACAAATGCATAATTTGCTTTGAATATCATGTCTAATATCTTTTAAAATGTTTTGTACCAAAGAAAAGATGATTTCAGTTGCTACTGATTTCTCTACTAAAAAAGACCCTTTGAATGGCTTGAATAATCTTTTGAATGACTCGGTATACCAAGTAAATTGATCTAAAATTTCCAACATTTTAAAATGAGACTGAAATGCCTTTGAGCAGATTGTCCTTGCAAGGATGATTTAAAAAAAAAAGCGCACACACTCAAAAAAAGAATCTAAGGTCATCAATCTGAAGGCCAATATTAATTTAAGTTCCGTTTGTTTATTTTGTCAAGGTAGAAACCCTATTGATCATAGATTCCTCAACAAGAGGAGCTGTCGAAACAGCAGGAGTTGCAATTAGTTACACATGTATTCAAATGTCGCATTTGGTTTTCCATGCTGTGAAATGCCCATTTTACTGTGACTTGTCAAAACAGTAGCAAAAAAAAAAAAAAGGCTTTGGAAAACATAGTTGTCAAGCTTAGTCTATGCAGTTTTACCAATGTATGCTCTGTTATATGTGTGGTTGAACTTCTATAGTAGCAGTTATGTCATTGTGATAAATCTGTTTCCTTGTCATATACCTGTTGTTTTTGCCATATCTTTCCTCTTTTAGGTTTGCAGTGCCTGAAATGTGCGGTACTTCTTAAAGCTATTATCTATGCCATCACCATTTATTGCTGGCTTAGAACAATGTCATAGCTATATATTTTAGAGAGGTGGAAGGAGAATTAGGTTACTCAAGAGATGGTTCAGTGGCTCGGCCAAAGAATTGAGTTTCAGCTCCACGCCACTTGCAGAGGCGCAAGGGGTTTGAAGCAGTTATCTTTTAAAAGCCATGTAATGGCATAGCTTTCATGTCAGACCAGTTCAAAGTAAGCACATGTTCACACAACAGTATTAAAAAAACAAACAAAAAAAACAACCCTAATACTATGACTGGTTGTCACTCTAGTTGATAGTCTCCGCAGAGATGTCTATAATCATGTGATCACAAAATCTGATATCACTAGGAGAAGCATCGAATAGGACTGAGGCATCATGGTGGAGCTATATGGAAAAATGCCCAGCGCCTTTGCTGTGCTATTTCTGCAGAAAAATGGAGGACTTGGTTTATGGTACTGTCAGGCGGGTATTGTTGATGTATACAGGGAAATGTCACTTGAGGGATCATTAGCTCAACTTTTCCTAAACCTTTGTTCCATCATGTTTTAATCTGGAAAACTGAAGTGCCGTTGCTCCCTGAACCCTCTCTTCTCTCAGTGCTGTGGACATCAAGAAGCCAGTCAGTGAATGTGAGAGAAACATACATAGTTTTACAGCTTTGACTGCAGTGTATTTGTGCAAACAAAGGAAGGGGCCAAAATATGTCAGTCATTGAAATATTAGCAGCTATGGAAGAGGGGAGAGAACAAATGGGGTAGTCTAGTAGTCAGCTATTAGTAAGAATGCACAGTCCTGGATGTCAATAAGTTAGACATGTTATTTGTGCTTTATTCTACATAGACTATGATGACAGCTAAATGTTGCAGTTCTAATCTAGTCTACCCATTTTCCATAATTTCTATCATATTTCCAACTTTACTTCATCGGCGGCTTCCCTCAATCCTGTGTTATTCCCATGCTTATTTGCAGTATGTTATGGTACCTTTTTACCTCTGATTTTCAACACCATCTTTCCTTTAGTTCCTGATAAATCGCTTCTTTTATTGGCTGTTTTTTATGATGACTCCTACTTTGGCACAATATTTTTTAACAGGATTTCTGAGTACTAGTGCATAACAAATTCCTTATTGAGTACGAGAACAAGAACTTTTTTAATGAATGGATATTAGCTAGCAGATCATAGGATAATCGTAGAAGCTTTCACGTGTGTACATCACAGTGCTTTCAAGTGTAAATACCCTATGGGTGTACATAGCAGTCTAGAAAGGTGCTTCTTAATGTAGATTTGCATCTTGCAGTTATGAACAGGACAGTTGGAACATAGTTTGGATGGGATCAGTAAGTATGCATGCATTTATGATTTTGCAACCACAATGTATGTATTGACAGACGGTGTAAGTGGCAGAAACTGTTCATTTGTACCCAGAATTAGCACAAGTGATTGCAAGGACAAATGTGCCTACCTTTCTGGTGATCTAGGGTAACTGGGCAGGAGAGCACAAGTTGCTCCTGCCTATTCCTGTGCCAGTTGATGGCAAGACTACTGTGTAGGATCAGCCATTGCTGTTTTAAAACCAGTGCCAAAATGGGAAGGAATGACAGGCAATCATTCCTGCCAGATGTCCTTAGACCACCAGAGAATGGTTCATGTAGGTCCAGAGGGCCTACAGGGAGTTGAGGGTTTTTAGGGGAGGCGTTTTGGGGTTGAGGGGTCTTCCGGGGGAGAGGATCAATGGAGTCTAATAGGGAGTTTTCCTGGGGGAGGGTCTTGACTGAAGGGGGCGTCTAGATGGAGGGGGGGGGGGGTAAGGGGTGTAATGGTATAGTACAATGTTACAGGCTCTTTAAGTGGTAGCTGAATGCATCAGGTTGTGAGCTAGCCAGATCAAGGTCTCGATCAGGAAAACTAACACCATCCATGGGACTTACTAACCCATGGTACGTACTGTTACTGCAGGTTAGTGACTCCCGTGGTAAGCAAAGCTACAGTAAAATGCACTATTTTTCCACAGCTTTTTAACATACCCGCCTTTTGTAACATATGTTCACAACTATTCTTAGTAGCATGCAGATTTTCTCACACAAAATTACCCACTCCAAAGAAGGTGTGAATTTATGTGGGTATTTTATGCATGCATGTGTGTGTTTGATAAAATCTGTGCATGCAGTGCAACTCTGCTGCAGCTCTACCCATATTGTCCCTAGGAAATATTCAATAACCGAGGATAGCGTACGCGCTCCGCCTCTCTCCCCCAACTCCTTTATAATAACCACAGTACAACAACAATTGGAATTCAACTGGTCGCAGCTTTATTAAACAGAACATAACCTTCCAACAACATTTTAGATCCCACATCCTCGCCATCCCATCCGTGGCTCCAGGCATCACCAGCCATATGATTAGCAAAGTGACTGCCTTTTGCTTCCACCACGGACAGCCCCAACGGCTATCTTCAATACCCACCCCTTCTTCCGGCTTCGCCATATTACTAGGAAAAGCCCCTCAGGGGTTATCCAGGTCAGGAGTACCCCACCCCTGCCCTAGGTATTGCCCAAGGCTCCGGACCCCGGAAACCTCCGGGATCCCGCCACCGGCTCAGCGGACACTCATCCCTGAGCCGCCCCCGACCTTTCAGCTGCGACCAGCGAGCATCCTACCCTCAACAACACAGAACATACTCCAAAGCCTCTTGCCAATCATTCAGGAGCAAATCCAACCCTATTGGGGATAAATGTACTCCATCTTGCCAGAATAAACCAGCACATGACACCTCCACCCAGGGATGCAGTGTTTGGTGTCCCCCATGCTCCATTACCCAGCGGCCAATCTGGCGATTGATTTTTATCAATCCTCTTGACCAACGCCACTGAGCCCAGCAAGCAGGCCTTGGAATACTGTCCGACCATAACAAAATTATCTTATTAAACATAAGGAAAACCTCCGCCAGATCTCGCTTTGATGCTCGTATCATTTGTTTACATGTCCATGCGCTGAGATCATTGCCACCCAAATGTAGCAATATAAATGATGGGAGACTCTGTGCCCGTGGTGCCAAAGCAGAGGCAACAACTGCGGCCATCGAAGACCACGTTCATCCAGCCATAAGACGGTCACCGCTTTGTCATCCAGTCCAATATTAGGCCCCACCGGCCGGTGCACAGCTCGTCGCCCGGCCCAATGAACAAAGGAATGGCCAATCAACCAGCAAACCCACGGACTGCTTCCCCCATCTGCAAGAAAATTAACAGTTAGTATCTAAGAAGGCATCCTGGTTCCAGACGTACATATCCCTGGAATGCCCAAGATCGCCATCTACCTATCCACTTTATCTCGTGCTCCCCTAAACCCGCCGCTGCTGCACTGGTGGCTGCACCAATACAAAAGGAGTGGGGTGCAAACTGCCGCAAATCCATACCGATGTTGCTCAGTGCTAACTACAACACCACCGAAAACTGGTATCATGTCAGTGGCTGAGCATCCTCATGCACAAAAACCACTCCCTCACCCATCGGCCGCACTCTCAAGTACTCTCCAAGTGCTGCCACTGGACAAGTGGAAGCCCCCCCCCCTCCCTCTTATCCACCCATGTTCCCTTCCCTTGCTGATCCGTCTTTGAACAAGTCAACCATATCCTGAGCCCACCCACCCCCCAAAACGCACATGCTGAAGCCGCAACCCCACCTCCTTCTTTGTCCTACTGGATTCCGCCACCAGCTCGCCGATGCGAAATGCCCCGAAAAATGCCACGCAAAACACAGCCTGAAAAAGGGTAGCTTCATACTTCAAAGCTGCCACTATGGGCAGCGCGGCACATAACCGCACCAGTAAAGCATGTGTGAATGGACATCTGCCATCCCCAGGGGTGGGGTAGACCCCCTCCCAGCCTTGCAATAACCGGCGCGTCAGGAACCCTCCACCCGGGATGCTCCAACCAAAAGCTCTGGCGAAGAAGGCAAACCCTGCCAAATTCGCTCACACCGAGGCTCTAGATACCTCATCCAACTTGGCTGCCACCACGTATTGTCCCAGCAGCTGATCAGACACCCTTCCTTCCAGCCAGCCATCCATGTGCTCTCAAAAATTTGACCACTTTGCTGTATCCCTGTTGGTAAGTCGCCCATGTCGACGTTGCCACCGAACTCCGCAGCAAGGACATCATTTCTTGAGGCCAATCTTCCATAAGCAGTCCGGGACCGTCACCCCCTCGATGTCCGCCTCTGGTGCAAGAGTTTGAAAAATATCCCACTTGAAACGGGAAAGAGCATCCGCAATTTTGTTAGTACAACCAGGAATATGCCGTGCTCTAACTACTACATTCAAGCGTAAACATGCAAGCACAAACTCTCTCATCAGTGCTGCTACCTGGAGACAACGAGGCGCATACCTGTTAACCACACTCACTACCACCTCATTATCGCACTACCATACTATTTTTTTATTGCGCAGCCTCTCTGGCCACAATTCCAGCACCACCAACATTGGAAAGAGCTCTAAAAATGCTAAATTGGCTGTCAAACCCTCCGCCCGCCACTCCTGCGGCCAGGCTTGCACACATTACGTCCCCCTCCAAAGTAGATCCCCAATCCGAGTCCCCCCGCTGCATCAGTGAACAGCTGCAAGTGGGAGGAGGACATCTCCACTTTCCTCAGTACCGTTGTCCCGTTGAACTCTTCCAAAAACACTGCCCAGACACCCAAATCAGCTCGCAGTTCATTTGATAGCCGTATATGATGATGCGTTTTTTTCACTCCCACCGTCGACGCCGCTAATCGCCTTAAAAAGACTCTTCCCATCGGAATCACTCGGCACGCAAAATTCAGAGAACCTATCAAGGCCTGCATCTCCTTCAGCGTTATCCTTCGCAATCCCAGCACATTAGCCACTAGGACCTGCAGACAACCCACCTTATCCACCGGCGAATGGGCCTTCATTGCCTCCGAATCCAGCTCCACACCTAGGAACGTAATTTGCATAGCCGGGCCCTCCGTTTTTCCAGTGGGACGCCCAATTCCTTGGACAAAGCCACAAATCCGTTCAGCAACTCCTGGCATTTTCCTGACTTGGCCTCCCCCACAAAAAGGAAATCATCCAAGTAATGCACCACATTCGCGCATCCAACTAGCTCGACCACTGCCCAATGCAGGAAGGTGCTGAATTTCTCAAAGTATGCACAGGAAATCGAACAATCCATCAGCATACACTTATCAAAATAACACTGACCCTCAACACGAAACCCCAGAAAACGAAACGATGCCAGGTGCACCGGTAGTAATCGAAAAGCAGATTCTATATCCACCTTAGCTAGCAGACATCCCGGGCCACATCTTCTCACCAAATACTGAGACTGAGAGAATAACTCTGGTGTCCAGTGTGACAGAAAACCCTGAGTCACTTAATTTGCAGAATTCTAGCAAACCCTGACAGGGTCAGTGGACACTAAGAGCCCTTTTTACTAAAGTCCGCTAAGAAATTACAAATAACTTGACAAACGCATGCATGTTATTTGAAAAACCTCCATGTTAGCTGTCGGGGGTGTGACCTGCATGTTCCTGGCAGCTGATGTTTGAAGGGCTTACCTAATGTGTGCTCCACCAAGATGGGTTCACTTAACCTCCTATAGTGAAGTCGTTAGGTGTAAGCCAAACTAAGAGCTGTATTGCCGCTAAGCACGTGGCAATTACCTGCAGTAATTGTCGGCAGCAATGCATTTTGCATGCCGCACACCACCCGTTCTATATCCCACCCTAAGATTGCTTATTAATGAGAGTTTTACTGTACAGCTGTATACCCCATCACGCATTAATCTTCTTGACGCCCTGTAACGGGTTTTAGTAAAAGGGGCTCAAGAAAAGTTGACAGCACAATTTAAGTAACACTAGACTAAACTCGTCTTTCCATCCACATAGTTCTGACTGTAATAGCTCAAAAGCAAGAGCCAAAAATAATTTTGTTATCCAAAGATAAAAGAATACCAGGGTGATACTGATAGCGTGAGAGTATGAATATGTTCAGTGGTCATTAATTTCATTTAAATAATAAATAAAGAAAGCTAATTGGAACTGGATTAATGCTGTACTAAATTCACACCCACACTTCTCATACTTGGGTTCATTAAAAAATAATGAGTTTTCAGCAACCTAGTTAGGAAACCATAGGCAGTCTTCCTGTTTGTTTTATTGGAGTTATGCAGTAGTTCAAGGGAAAAAAAAGTGAGGTCTTAAGGATCCCATATAGAAGCAGAAACTGTGAGTTCCTGAGAATCTTGTACAGAAGAAAAGACTATCAATGCACCCCTGCTATGGAGAGGGATTACTGAACATTGACATTCAGCACAGAGAAAGAAGGGAATGTATTCCGATCAGAAAGTCCTTTTGAAAGAGAACTATTCTTGTTAGGCAATGCAAAGTTAGGTCGATATTCTGCGGCTCTTGCCCATGGAGCAGCATCTGCCATACCAATAGATGCTGCTGGCCAGCATATTCAGAAACACTATTCAAATAATGCCACTGAATATCCTGTCTGACTGTCCAGGCACTATCTAGATCGTGGAGGGTAGAACAGTGAATAACTGGCATAGTGATGATTTTTAGCGCCATTATATGGACAGTTATCCACAAGCCTTAGGACACAAAAAAAGCTTTTTAATTGCTTCGTGTTTAATTGCCACTATCTCTATAGTACCAGTGCTGGCCATAGTGCCCGGATATTCAGCATCAGTCACAAGCCGGATCCTGGCACTGGGTATTCATTTTTTATCGAGTTGTATATTGGCTGGAGTATTTTTGAGAACAGAATAAAGGAACTATATCTACCTTTACAAATGTTTTTCTTCACTAGTTCTTGATAAATGATCATGGTCCTGGTAATTATCTGTAAGGACTGGAACATTGACCAAATATTTAAATAAAAGAATCATTGTCTGGGTTTGGTGATAATTACTTACATTGATCTTGGGAAAATGTAATGGGATAATTCTAGAAAGGCTCTCCTTGTGTAAAACTGGTCTTTATATACGGAAAGACCCGTTTCTAAAATAACGTGCTACGTACAATGTAGAAAGGTATATTAGGCAGCGATCCTCTGCCCACTATTACATATTATGCAAATGGACGTTCCCAGGAGTGCTACTGGCCACTGAGAGATACAAGTATAAGCAGATATTTTAGAAGGAAAAGTATGTGTGCACTTCGCTTGCTTGAATCACTGCTATTTATTTATTATTAGTAGTATTTAGCTCATACCTTTCCAGTAGTTCAAGGTGAATTGCAATCAGGTACAGTAGCTATTTCTATGTCCCCAGATGACTTATAATCTAAGGGGTATGTTTACTAAACCATCCTAATGTTACTGGCGCTAGTTGCAGCGATAATGTGAAGAATGCCATATAAGGAGTGGGCGTTCTGGTCCTAAGGTAGCAAAAATCTGTATCGTGCGATAGTGGGTGCCGTGGCATGTTAATGCGCATTAATCCTAAGTTCATGCGAGTTCAGTGTTAGAAGCTATAAAGATGTAGCCCACTGGTTTACTGCAATGCCTGCAGAAGCAGGGGTCATGGGTTTGATCCCACAGTGGTGTTATGTAAGAAGGCTGTCTGAGGCAATTCATTTTAATCTAAATCAGTGCTGTCTGAGGCATTTCCTTTTTTAGGTTAAATCAGTGCTGCCAACAAAAACACTCTCACAGTGCCGCATAAGGTGCCCTATAATGCATTCCATAGGGCACATTATAAAGTGCCCTGTCCGCCAAGGCGCCTGCTAATGTGCCCTATAGGGCACCTTATGAGGCACCTTAAGGTTACAACAATGTGAGGGTGCATTTTGCTGGCAGCACTGATGTAAATTAAAAGGAAAAGCCTCAGACAGCCTTATTAAACAACATCACTGTGGAATCAAACCCTTGACTCCTGTCTCCACAGTCATTGAAGTAACCAGTAGACTACATCTCTATAGCTACTAACACACCGCTGGCTGGCTACAAAAAGACTGCAGATCACCACACAAACTGTCTGCTGTGGTTACCAGGATAGGTTAAACCCACCTGTACCCATGATGCACTGCACATGCAGATCAGCAGTCTACAGCTGATCACAAGATGGGGTATGCACCCCCACAGCACCTCGGCCTGGTAGGGGGAACTTACCATGTGTGTTACTGGCACAGAGTTGCTACAGACCGTGACATTGTGTGGGTCCTGTGCTCACCCTGAGGGTGAGGTGGGGCGCCCAACACCAGGTTTGCAGCACCTGGCTTGGCTGAAATAGGATATGCTGCAGGTCCCCATCAGTGAATATATATATATATATATAGGTAGCCCTTGCAGACACACCTAGAATACACCTATGTCCATCTGTATTTCCCAGACACGTCTAGCCCTTGTGGATTATGATGAACCCAGAATAGTGCATATCTTGTGTGGGTGCCATGGTCACATGTTATAGGTGAAGGGGGGTGTTTGTACCCAAAAATGGATTATGTTGCACCACCCAACCCACCCTCTGTGGCTAAGGGTGGGGGGACAGGATCTCCCACCAACAGATCCACATTGTACATCTCTGCAATGGTGGCAGTAGAGGGGACCATCAACCCCAGTCCTGCTGGGGAACAGGTACCCTACAGGGTAGTCGATGCAGATCTGTACGCATCACATAAGGCAATGGCAGATAGGCAGAATGCTGGAGAAGCTCAGCTGCCCCCCACCACTATCTGACATTTACCAGCAGAGGGCGCAGTCAGTCTCCACCCGCTGTCCCCTGCAAGGCATTCCAGCCACACACATGCTAACTTCAGAAAGTCTGCTAGCTAGTACATAGTGCATGTTCCTGGAGGAACTGTGTGCACCAAAAAATGGGATGTGAGCACACACACCAAGCAGGTATATCAGTGATTAGGCCCCAGAAAAAAGAGAACCCAAAAATATTACTTGAGAAAAATGCTGTATAGCACTATGGGGGAACCTAGCCATGCCATGGTCACTGCTCAGTCAGGGTGAGAGTGACCTCCCAGCATGACATGCTGTGGCCACCCTGTCCGTGCAGGTGGTGGTTGGGCACTACAATGTCCCAGCCATTGCCCTATACCCTGTGCAGATGCATCCTCTCCATGCCACCTTGTCCGGGCCATACCCACAGTACTTTGCTCCTCATTATGCACATTGGCAGTCTAACACTGGAAACAGTGCAAGCAGTGTGGGCTCAGTAAGGTGTAGGCAGCCACAACACACTAGATAAACAGACTCACACTCCCACACCTATGCCAGCATTGTGCAAATATAGAGGTTTGTGGCAGCCCTGGCCGCCACACCAGTCCTGGGCACAGTGCGGGCATTGCTATGGTATGCAAAACTGTTGGGGTTACTCCCCGGGCTGGTAAACACTGTCAGAATCAACAACTGAAACACACACCGCAGATATCAGAAAGGTTGCTATGATGAATCTCTATCAACAAATTTTGTTGAACTTAGGATTTGTTATCTGACATGAATCATAGCAACCTTTTGATATATGTGGAATGTGTTCCCAAGTTTAGGACGGCATTGCTAAGCTATGCAGGTGCCAGTATTGGGAGATGCTGCTCCGCGCAGGGCCCAACAGCCTGACTCTCCATGAGGCATTGGATAATGAAGCCTGTGGGTGTGGGTGTTTGTACCCCTCTTGGCCTCTGCTCTAGGGCTGAGTTTACCAACTCTGGTCCTGGTGGGCCAAACACTGTTCAGGTTTTCATGCTGTCCCTAATGAATATGCATAAGACACATTTGCATACAATGTGGGCGGCGCATACAAATGCAGCACAGGCATATTTATTAGGGACAGCATGAAACCTGAATGGTGTTTGGCCCTCCAGGACTGCAGTTGGGAAACTCTGCTCTATGGATTGCACCTGTTTATGGTGTCTGTGCTCTGTAGGGTAAAATATAGGCATTTCAGGCATGTTTATTTTATCTGCAATACGTAAAGGTTCCATCTTTATTACCATGGTTTAGTACTGGGTAAAATATGGGGACAGGGTTGGCAGGAGCCACAGCTGGGACTTGAACTTGTGATCTTCTGCTCCTGAATACATTGACTGTGTGTACTGCACCAAACTGTTGCCACAGGGGCAGATCATTCCCTGGGGATACCATGACTTTTCGTCAGACAGACCTTGTCTGTTACAGTGCATGGCACCCACCTAAACGAGGCTTGGCCATGGTCTGCTGTGAGCAGATGCCATTGCCCCCTCCGCCACCAGCACCCCTCCGCAACCATGCTGACATGCCCTTATGCCGGTGGTGCTGGTGGTGTGCAGTCCCTGGCCATCCAGTGTGCCGGTAGGCAGCTGCCTATGGTGTGGGTTCTTGGGTAGGGGTGCCTACATGGACATGCGCGCTTCCCCCTGGCACCGCCTGCCAATGTTATGTGCCCTTGGGGGTACCTGCTGGGTAATATCCCCTGTGACACTGTGGGACACACATACTCGTGCCCATGTTGGACTCTCATCAGTTGCTGTCTTTCTGCTTTAGAGTTTCGGCATTCCTATGTGCTACCTAGGCATCTGCCTAGTCCGCACTGTGCCCCAGCTAGACCACAGCATGTGCCGCCTGCAGCCCCCTGTATCCCATTTACAGCATCAGTACAGTTGCCCTTTCCTACTTGCCCACTCTGCTGTTGCTGCACATGTGCACACCATAACAAGCCTGCCCAGTATAAATGACAAAAACCCTGATCACCGCTATTTCAATGTGGGATCATTCACTCTGTAGGGGGACAGAGCATAGGCCCTTCAAACATGATATCTTCCTTTTTATGCTTTGTCAGTAGTGTTGTTTTATGTTTATCATTAATGTCACTATTGGCCAGCTTGGTTATTGGGATTTCAGATGTGGTTTTGTTCATTTTATATGTTTATTTGCCTTTTTGGTTCCTGCACATGTATCACTGCTATCACTTTTCTGGGTTTCCCTGCCTTTGCTGTACATTGCTGACTGAAATGGTTTCTCTCTCCTGCAAATGTGCCTCTAGCACGAGGTTTTCACTGGCGCTAATTTTCAGACCTTCATTTCACGGCATTAGTGTGCATGGAGCCTCTCCCCGCCTACTCTCCGCCCATTTACCCCTATCTCCGCCCTCTGGAGAGCCTTACTCCACCCTTCAGACCCGGCTTTCACAGCGTTAGTGTGCCTTAACATGGCTGCCGACGTTATCACGCGATACTGTTACGTATCACGCAATAACATTGGCGCTGCTACATTAAGACGGTTTAGTAAACATACCCCCAAGTTTATACCTGAGGCAATGGAGGGTTAAGTGACTTGCATAAGGCCACAGGGAGTGTCAGTGGGATTTGAACCATGGTATTTCTGGTTGCATCCACTTATACGACCAATCCTAAAATTGTGCTCAAAAGGTATTTACCTAATATACTGAGCCTGATTGCTGATGAAATTTGAGGTATTCACACTAGAAGTAGATGGAAATGGAAATAACTATATTCCTGTGGAAAGAAATGGAAATCAAACAGTGAAGGGATGAGAGGAAAATAAAGGGGGCAAAAAAGTTAAGAAGTAAACATGCCTACCTGTGGTAAATTTCCTCCTCGGATAAAAAGGTTAATTCTGAGTTCAGAAAGTTTTGCCAAAAATCTGTAGAGTGGCAAAGAGAAAAACTATTGCCGTACCACAGAATGATTTGCTGTTAGCTTTCATCTGGTTTACATACTGGTAAGTTTGTTAACTGAGCTATGAAACAGAATAATAAACATATGGACGTTAATGTTATAAAGTTATTAATACGTGTATGTGGCAGTTTATGCACGTTAATGGCCTTCTATAAACATACCAGCCTTCGGGATCATGGTCTGGAGGGAGCATGGAAGAAGATTGCCTGTACACCCACGTTAAATTTACACCTGCTGTAGAAGGATCAGTGTCTTCTTAGATTTCTCACGGATACTCGCCACACTTATTTCTTGCATGAGCAAACTGGGAAAAAAACTTGCACCGTTTGTTTCATACACCAATCACATACAGCCTTAATCACTTTGCTCCAGTAAAGACATGCATGAGCCTTACATTTTATCATCAGTTCCACCAGCCAAGCTTCCTCCATCTTCACTCTAACTGTAGCCCCTACTGCTTAAAGAATAAATGCCCCTTCTAAAAACAGACTCATCAAACCTGTATTCTGTTGATTAACCTGAACATCCCAAAAGGTTGCTTCCTCATCCAAAATGCTAGCAAACATCCAGCTCCACAAATTAATTTACTGATCAGGACGAAGCAATCCAAGATCCTCAGTCATGATCTTGATTCTTTCTTTCGCTGCTGAGGGCGCTCTCTGAAGCCCAGCAACTGTATCCTTCCATTCAGTGCAACCCCCTAAAACCTCCTCTCCTCTTCCTCCTTCTCAATCTCTGTGGATAGCTCTCTACTCCTCCCTGTTTCCTTGGCTCGCAACCTTTGGGTTGTCTTTGACTCCTCGCTCTCCTTCTCCACACATATCCATCTGATAGCTAAGACCTGCCATTTCTTTCTCTATAACATCAAAAAAATCCACCCATTCCTTTCTGAACACACTACCAAGACACTTATCCGCTCCTTAATCACCTCCCATCTTGACTGCTGTAACCTACTCCTTGCTGGTCTCCCTTTGAGTCATCTCTCTCCCCTTCAATCTGTTCAACACTCTGCTGTGCAGCTAATCTTCCGCCAGCCTCGTCATGCCCATATTACCCCCTTCTCAAATCACTTCACTGGCTCCTTATCCATTTCCGCATCCATTTCAAACTTCTCCTGCTGATCTAGAGGTGCATTCACTCTGAAGCTCCTCACTACCTTTCTTTTTTTCTCTCTCCCTACACCCCCACTCGGGAACTCCACTCTTCTGGCAAATTGCTTCTGTCTGTGCCTTTCTCTTCTATTGCTAATTCCAGACGACTCTTTTCACCTTGAGGCACCTTATGCCTGGAACAAACTACCCGTGTCTGTATGCCAGGCACCTTCTCTGACCCTTTCCAAATCCAGGCTGAAAACTCTTCTTCTCGTTGCTGCTTTTGTATCTTGACTCACCTGATCATCTTGTTTCTTTACTATTCCCCCCCTAGATGTCTCCCTGTCTACACCTTCTGTGTTGTCTGTCTTGACTAGATTGTAAGCTCTGATGAGCAGGGACTGTCTCTTACATGTCTGTGCAGTGCTGCGTACGACTTGTAGTGCTATACAAATGCTCAGTAGTAGTAGTAGTAAACCAACGGCCACCAAAGAATGGTCAGACCAAAATAATGTTATATCTTCCACCTCCCCAAAACCAGGATTGCCCTGGCAAATAAAAGGTTCTGAAATATTTTCATATGTGTGAGTTGGTGAATTCATCAACTAGATAAAACTCAATCCATTCATAAAAACAAGAGAATCTTCCTCATCTTTGGGCATGCCACCTGCTATTCATATATTTTTTTTTATTAAGATTTTCAAACAAACAAAGGTTACACTTAAATCAGGCAAATCATCACAAAAGAATCCATTAATCCACGTTTACAAAATGAAAAATTGTTCAAGCCCACATTACGGGACAGTACCTGCCAACCCCCCCCCCCCCCCTCCTAGTATTACAAAATAGGAATATCAAATGTCAACAAGGATGCCTAAAATAGGAAAAACACAATGGTCTACCAAACAAAAAACTATTTCTCTCTCTCCAACACAAATTTCTGCAAATGAGAGGGAGTCCAAAAACATATGTAGATCCCTGCAAAGTAACTATACATTTACAGGGAAATTTAAGATAGAAAGAAGCCCCCAGAGCTACAGCTCTAGTTTTCAACCTGAGTCTGATGAGTGATATTAGGAAAAATATTGATCTTAAACCCACAAAATAATTAATCTTTATGTTTAAAGAAAGCTTTCAAGATTCTAAATTTAGTAGATTCTGACTCTAGACTAATCACCAGGGTCGCATGTTTGGAGACAGTGTCCAAAGAATCTTCTAAAAAGGCAGAAAGGTCCTGACTGGGGGTTGGGCGAAGGAGATCAAACTTTCCTCCCACCTCCCACTCAGATTGAGCTTTTGAAGGAACTTAATACATTTGTGAAACATAAATGGTGTTTGTAAATATCAAAACTTCAGTAAAATACTTATTCAAAAGATACTCTGAAGTAAGCAGATATGTCTGTGGAAAATTTAACAATCAAAGATTTTTGGCTCGGGCCACATTCTCCAAAACTTCAAGTCATGCATAAACAACTAAAGCTTCTTTAATATAAAAACTATGAGAGGACATACTCGACTGAATTTGGGAGTGCGCCCGGGCCACAGACTTATGCAAATCAGCAGTCTGCTTATCTACTTCAGATAACTCATCAACTACACCACCAGTGAACATACACAAAGAAGCAACAGTAGCAGATAAATATAGAAACATTGAAACATGACGGCAGAAAAAGACCGCATGGCCTATTTAGTCTGCCCTTCCATATCAACCACTACAGCAGTCCCCTTTTTCCTTTTGAGATCCTCTGTGTTTGTCCCATACTTCTTTGAATTCAAATACTGTCCTCATCTCTGCCACCTCCATTGGGAGACTATTCCACGCATCCACCACTCTTTCTGTAAAGAAATATTTCCACATATCACTCCTGAATCTATCCCCTTTTACCCTCATCCCTTATCCCCTAGTAGCAAAGCTTGCTTTCAATTGAAAGAGGCTCTCCTACTGTGCATTTATGCCATGGAGGTATTTAAACATCTCAATCATATCACCTCTATCCCGCCTTTCCTCTAAGGTGCACATATTAAGATCCTTAAGTCTGTCCTCATATGCTTTATAATGAAGACCACTAACCTTATTAGTAGCCACCCTCTGTACTGACCCCAGCCTGTTTATATCTTTTTGAAGGTGCAGTTTCCAGAATTGCACACAATACTCCAAATGAGGTTGCACCAAAGACTTATACAGAGGCCTATCACCTCCTTTCTTCTGCTGGCCATTCCTCTCCCTATGCACCCAAGCATCCTTCTAGCTTTTGCCGTCACCTTTTCTACCTATTAGATTATCAGGCACAATCACGCCTAGGTCCCGCTCTTCTTTAGTGAACAAAAGTACTTCACCCCCTATACTATAATGCTCTCTTGGCTGCCTGTGACGGCTGGATAGGCTATGCGCGCTGCAGGAGCATACTTGGTCCAGTGCTCTTCCTTCCTTGGGCTGCTAATCATCATGAAACCAGAAAGCAGGCTACTGCAGCTACCAGTGGTAGAGAGCAAATTCGGAGCTGGAAAGGTTTTGCCTCCCTCTTCTGCAGGGCACCTATGACTTTGCCCCAGTTTGCAAAGAAAAATGATGTGTCCACTTTTAGTATGAAAATACTATGGGGGTGATTACCTGCATACATTCACACCTGTTAATTCACGTGGATAGTTTTACCAAGAAAAAATTATGTACGTACTTTTTGAAAGTCAAAAATATGTGGGTAAGTGGGAGCCTCTTGCCAACCCTTCTCTCGGAAGGCCTCCACTCAGTCTGGATAACGTGAAGACAAATTTTAGATAGGTACAGCGCATGAGACTGGAAGTGAGACGTCAAGGTCAGGACGTACACAGTATATTAAAAAAGCTCTGCCAGATGGAGTCTTTTCTAAAATACGTATAAGATCACGCAGAAGGGCAGGTGTATTTGCCAGCACATAGAACAGGAGCAACTCTGTACCTTACATGTGTAAATTGTATTTTGTTATTTGCACATGTAACTAACAGATGTTAAGTTGGTATTTTGTAAACCCATACGAATAAACACGGCCAAGGAACTACAGATGCAGCTGTCTTTAATTCATTTGACTTGGAAGGGAGAATGAACAATGAGGGATTAAGACAGATAAGCCCCTTCATTCCTCCTGTAAAGGCCTGGAAGCAGCTCTAAAGACCCAACATGGACAATTTTGGTCATTCACTTCCATTCCTTATATGAACTGGGGAATACATGTGTGATTTTGACCTGCCCAAGCCACACCTTTATCACACCCCTTTGTAATTTCTTCATACTATAGACAACCACATGTAAATTTAGCCGTTCTCAAATCGTCATTTACACATGGATGCCATTTCCATATGTAAAAGCCAGATTTTCCACATGAAAATTGCAAATAAGGCTCTTCCTGCCCCCCCTCTCCAATATGTAGTTTACCTTCACATGGAGGTGAGGGGGGGCGGGAATCAGTTTTCTAAAAGCTGTTTTATCCATGGCAATGGTTAAGAAAATTGTTCTATGTACGACACAACTGATGGAGCAAAATTGACAATATCCATAGTGTTTGCTGTTTTCCTCATTCCATGGTTAGCATTTTGATTGACCATACTTGACAAATTTTTCATCAAAAGATAGCATGCCACCAAATTGAAAGAAAATCAGCAAAAGGCAGCATGGCCAGAGCAACAGAAGATAATTCATAAACATTAATTCCCTTGATTTAGAAAGTTCAAATGTAGAGAAATTTCATTCTTATATATTCATACATATGCAAGTATATACTTCTGCAAAAAGGGCAGTGTTTCTTTATCCTGGAAACTAAGCCAATAGGCACTTTCTGTATCTTATTTATCCCACAGCTTAGATTGAAAATGAAAATATTTTAAAGTGCATTGATTTTTGCAGAGCTTTATTTCTTAAAATATGAATTAGCAGGATCTTCTTGCCTTCGTTTTTTCAGAGAGCCACAACAGTGCTCCCAAGTATCCACCCGACACAATTTAATTCCTCTGTATCACCACTCAAATGAAAGAACTCTATTTCTATGCAAAAGCAAGGACTATTGTAATGTATAGTATTTGCACTGAAATATGTGTTGCTGGATATAATGAAGTAAACTAGAGCTTGTATTGAAAAGTGTTTTCCTTTTCAACTTTATAGACCTATTGAAAGCTTTGAAGTAGCGATATTCTTCCTTGCTTTTATGGCGCTGACCATTTTATTTCACATACTGAACCCCTGGGCCCCTTATGAGAAATATACCGCCAAATCTAGTTGCAGTAATGCCCCAGCTGTCTACAAGCTGAACAAACAGGTTTACAGTTCCATTTCGTATCATACAGAAACTGCATGCAACTTTGGACTCAAGAGTGGTCCATGGCTTAGCGGCAGTATTGTGAATACTTGGTTCAATTACCATTTTGGTCTTCTCATCCCTGGATAAGCAGGGGATGTTGTTGAAGAAGCACTCACAGCTTTCTGTGGAGGCAGGAGTAGATCATCTCTCAAGGATGACATCCAGTGATCAGATTCAGGGCCCATGCTTGCAGGGTTCCAAAGAGATCTCTGGTGTATGGCCACTGGCCAAAGACATTTGCGATAATAACTAGATTGTGAGGATTATAAAATAGGCAAAGAGCTTTAAGTAGATCCAAGAGGCTCATGACATCTAAACACAAGGCACTGCACTGTAGAACTCATGCATGTACAGCAGATATAAAACCATAGAAAAATGATTGAATGAACGTTAACCTTGACATTTGGAGCAGTCTCTGGTCCCCATTCTAACCCTCTCCTTTCCACCGCTCTATTAAAACCAACAAGCACAAACCAGGGCACCTTTGTGAGAAAATCAGGGCTAGAGCTTTATTTGGTAAGTGATCTTATTACATTCTGACATGTAATGTAATAAGAATGTAATAAGATCATCTTCACCCTTCCCTCTCTCCCTCTCCCTCCCAATCCATTCCAGACTAACCACTTATTTAGTTTGAGATACAGGGAAAATAACTTTATTTAAGTCACCAAGGTGGGGAAATGGGTGGCCAAGGCCACCTGTGTAAAACGACTCTGTTGCTTTATAAAATGCTTGGTGAGCACTGAAGAAACATCTGCAACTGGTAGCACTACAGAAAATCCAGTTTTATAAGGCAAGATGTTTAGAAAAAGATGCCATTATTAGATCGTTTATACTATAAATAATGCTACATACCCTTGTGGAGGGTCATTTTATGCAGAAGGAACCAATCAACGGAGCATGACCACAGTCTGAACAGTCAAATGTTTTTTAATGGATCCACCTCTGCCGGGTTTTGGCAAACCATGCCTGCATCAGGGGTCTGCTAGATTTGAAAGGGAGGACTACACAGGGTGGGCCACAGCAGTATACACCGCAGTCCTCATGGACCTGTGTGCTCCCATGCAACATGTGGCATATGCTGCTGTGGCCCCCACCATGTAGGCCTTCCTTTCAAATTTAGCGTTAGGGAACTATTCATTGTGGTAACTGCTACTCACGCCTCGGAAAGTTGGCTCAGGGCCATTCCACTTACCATATGTTAGTTTTTGCTCTTAATACCCAAATTTTACCACATTTTAATAAAAGGGCCCCTTAGTCTGATATACACTTAAAAATCAGCTTTTTATTTGTTTTATTTATTTAGACAGTTTTGTATACCACCTTATCCTTCAATCAAAGTGGTCACAGCACAATTGGGGGATACATTTAGCATGAGGGGATATGAGACACATACACTAATACTTACAGGGAACATGGGCAATGGAGGGTTAAGTGGCTTGCCCAAGACCACAAGGAGCACCTGTGGGATTAGAAACCCCAGTCCTTCCGGCCCTAAGGCCTCTAAAATTCACGTCATAATACCTGATGTCAAAGCAGACTTCTATGGACATATTACTGCTTCCAGTACTCACAAGCCGGCCTCTGCATTTTGTTGATTGATAAGTCATTATTCTTTTATCAAGGCTCTCTATGGGTCTCCTTCACAGTTCCACCACTAGCATCCAGTACGGTATGCTTCTGTTAACCGTCAACCAGTGGCCCATGGTGCCTACCTCACAAATCTCATGGGATAATAAATGGGAGAATAAGGGTTCAGGATCCAAAGGGGGCCTCGAAGAGGTGGGTTTTTAGTCTGGATTTGAATAGGATCAGAGGTAGAGCCTGATGTAATGATTCAGGTAGTCTGTTCTAGACAAGGTGAAACGAATGAAGTTTAGAGTTGGCAGTAGAAGAAAAGGGTGCAGATAAAAGTGGTTTGCTTGATGATAGAAGTTCCCAAGTGGGATTATAGGGAGAGATAAGTGAGGAGAAGTAATGTGGAGCAGCAGCAGAATGTAGGTCAGTAGGAGACTTTTGGAATGGATGTGGATACAGATAGGGAGCCAATGAAGTGACTTGAGAAGAAGGTTTATGTGAGAATAAAGACACTGGCAAATTGACCGTGCAGATGAGTTTTGAATGGATTGAAGGGAAGAGAGATGATTCAAGGGGAGACCAGCAAGGAACAGGCTGCAATAGACCGGATAAGGGTCTTAGGAATTTTGCTGCTGCTATAGAAATAGAAATGACAGGTTTTAGCTATCTGCTGGATGTTTGCAGAAAAAGAGAGAGAGAGAGGAGTCAAAGATGGACCTCAAGGTTGTGAGCTGAGGAAACAGGGAGGATGATGGTGTTATCCACAGAAAGAGAGAAAGGAGGAAAGGGGGAGGGTGGGTTTATGGGGGAAAGATAAGGAGCTTAGTTTTGGCCATGCTGAATTTCAGATGGCAGCAGTACATCCCAACTGCAACATCAGACAAGCAGGCTGAGATGACAGGCTTGGTTTATCATTGAACATACTGCTTGAGAATGCTCAAGAAAAATAAGACACTGCCACAGTGATGAGGGGAAGGAGACTATGCTTGATTTATTAGAATAAGGCCTTTGCATACCACATTCCATACTGAAAATATATTTTTGGTCTAAGCATTAGTTGAAGACTTTTATGTTACATTTTTTGGAAAAGAAAGTGGCTAATCACCAAACTGCCTGAACTGCGGTAAACTCCATGGGTAGTTTTGCCTGATGGGTTTGTATTGAAAATCAAAGCAAAATCAAACAGGCTATTTTCCTTTGATTATGAGCCCAGGAAAAGTAGGCACATAGATGTGTGCTTCTTTTCTTCAAGGATACTTATTCCAGCTGAAACTGTACATGCAATTTTGAAAATGCAAGGAATGACGTGTTGTTGCCTTCCAGCTTGCCAGTGGGGATGCCCCCAAACAACACAGGTAAAATTGTGTGCATTATAACTTTACCAGCATATATCGGGTGGGCAATTGTCAGAATCTGTTTCCATTGGTAAAAAGTCACAACCTGAAAAGCATTCAGACAACCTGGAACAAAAAGCCCAGTTCAGTACCAACCAGTCACCGCGATCTCCACCCATATTAGCATGCCAAGTTGGGGGTGGAAGAGGAGGCAGTTAGTGGCTCTTGATGAACAAAAGCATGACCCAATTCCTAATTTTCTCACTGTGCAAGCCTGACAAGCTGGCTCCATGGCAGGGATAGATTGTTGGACACAACAGTTACCTTGCTTGCAGGCAACCCATCGACTCTCCATTTTTACCAACTTTTTCCTTGACCACCCTACCCAGCATCTTAACAGTCACCTTCAGGCTAAGGGAATGGATGAGTGAAGGAGTTGCCTTTAGCACAGCATAGTGAAGTAGAGCTGGCCATGTCAGGGGCACATAGAAAGTAGCGTTTTGAATCATGTTGGACAGGGACGACAATAAATTAATCCTTGTGCCCCTTGTTTATAGAGAGTTAGGAAAGAATTATGGCAAAATGTTAGGCAAGAAGTAACTTTTGCAGCCAAGTTGAGTCTCTGTTCATCTACAGGCTGGCTCACATGCAAGAGGGGTCCACTTTTGCTCCTTTACAAACTAGAATGGCAAGTTTGTAAAACAATCAAGTTATGCTCTTTGTGCAGGTCAGCGTCATAACCAAGGCTTGCATGACCAGTTGTCCCACTGCATTAGTAGTTCATGTAGTCTATACTATGATTTATAAAGGGAGAAAGTTCACCTTGGATAGCTCTGTCCAGTTCTTCTGTGAGAATCCTCTTTCTGCTTAACTGGACTCCTGGGAAAACAATAGGGCCAATTCACCTTCAGGTTCTGAGTGATGTGTCATATCAGAAATGTCACCTTGACCTAGAGGGCCTGAAGTAGAACCTCTCAGATCCTCCCCCCAAAGGATTTTGACAATCAGCGTTTACCAGTACATCAACCTCACTCGGAGATTTAGCTTTATTAGATAGCTTCACACTTCATGAAACAACACCTCTAAATGATTCAGTCACAAACCATCTTA
The DNA here is from genome assembly GCA_033557465.1 of Ichthyophis bannanicus. NCBI lineage: Eukaryota > Metazoa > Chordata > Amphibia > Gymnophiona > Ichthyophiidae > Ichthyophis > Ichthyophis bannanicus. Next base: position 819,805,215 of record CM066032.1, read on the forward strand.
GGGTAGTCTAAACCAGCTGCGAGTTTCATCCTGGCTCCAGCAGCATGTGCTGTCTCCTTTCTCTACAGCTGGGAGAAATGCAACAGGGTACAGAACAAAGCCTTCTAACCCAGATCAAACAGCTCCACAAAGCTACAAGGAGAAGAATTCCCACAATAGTATCATAAGAACATAAGAACATAAGAACATAAGAACATAAGATATGCCATACTGGGTCAGACCAAGGTCCATCAAACCCAGTATTCTGTTTCCAACAGTGGCCAATCTAGGTCTATGTACCTAGCAGTTTCCACAAGAGACACAAGTTCCACAATGCTTGTACTGGGTCAAGCATTGATATCTTCGGTCACTTCTTAATAATGGTTTATGGACCTTTCCTCCAGGAACTTGTCCAAACCTTTTTTAAACCCAGCTACACTAACAGCCTTTACTACATCCTCCGGTAACAAATTCCAGAGTTTGATTACACGTTGAGTGAAAAAATATTTTCTTTTATTAGTCTTAAAGAGTTTACCCTGTAGCTTCATTGCATGTCCCCTAGTCTTTCTATATTCTGATAAGGTAAACAATCGATCTACGTTTGCCCGTTCCACTCCGTTCATTAATTTATAGACTTCTATCATATCTCCCCTCAGCCGTCTCTTTTCCAGGTTAAAGAGCCCTAACCTTTTTAGCCTTTCTTCATAGGAGTATCCTTCCATCCCCTTTACCATTTTGGTGGCTCTTCTCTGTACCTTTTCTAAAATCGCTATATCCTTTTTAAGATACGGCGACCAGAATTGCACACAATATTCAAGGTGCGGTCTCACCATTGAACGATATAGAGGCATTATAATATCTTTTGTTTTATTTTCCATTCCTTTCCTTATCATACCTAGCATTCTATTTGCTCTCTTGGCCGCCGCTGCACACTGGGCCGAGGGTTTTAACATGGTATCCACAATGACGCCTAAATCTTTTTCCTGGGTGGTGGTTCCTAATGTGGAACCTGGCATCGTGTAACCATAGTTTGGGTTGTTCTTCCCTAGGTGCATAACCTTGCACTTGTCCACATTAAATTTCATCTGCCATTTTGATGCCCAGTCTTCCAATTTATCAAGATCCTCTTGCAATGTTTCACAATCCTCTTGGGTTTTAACAACTTTAAATAGTTTTGTGTCATCTACAAATTTGATAACCTCACTCGTTATTCCACTTTCCAGGTCATTTATGAATATGTCAAAAAGTAGCGGATCCAGCACAGATCCCTGGGGTAGACCACTATTCACCTTTCTCCATTGGGAAAATTGGCCATTTAGCCCTACCCTCTGCTTTCTATATTTTAACCAGTTCCTGATCCACAATAGTACACTGCCTCCTATCCCATGACTCTTTAGTTTCGCCAAAAGTCTTTGATGAGGGACCTTGTCAAAGGCTTTCTGAAAGTCCAGATACACAATATCAACCGACTCACCTTTGTCCACCTGTTTATTCACTCCTTCAAAAAAACATAACAGATTAGTAAGACAAGATCTTCCTTGTCTAAAGCCATGTTGGCTGTCTCCCATTAGGTTGTGACTATCTACATGCTGAGTAATTTTATTCTTTATGATGGTTTCTACCATTTTTCCCGGTACTGACGTTAGGCTCACCGGTCTGTAGTTTCCCGGATCACCCCTGGAACCCTTTTTAAAAATTGGTGTTACATTGGCGATCCTCCAATCTTCAGGTATTAGAGATGATTTTAATGATAGTTCATAGATTACTGATAGCAGTTCTGCAATCTCATATTTCAGTTCTTTCAACACCCTTGGATGTATACCATCCGGCCCAGGTGATTTGCTACTCTTCAGTTTATCTTATAGTTGTAAGACATCTTCCCGATGTATCGATATTTCCTTCAATTCTTCCGCACCTTTAAATACCACTTCAGTCATGGGTAACATCCCTACATCTTCCTCAGTAAAGACCGAAGCAAAGAATTCATTCAGTCTCTCCGCTATCGCCTTGTCGCCTCTTAGTGCTCCTTTAACCCCTTTATCATCTAATGGACCAACTGACTCTCTCACAGGTTTTTTGCTACGAATGTACTTGAAAAGGTCTTTATTTCGCGTTTTTGCTTCCGCAGCAAGCTTCTTCTCAAATTCTCTCTTTGCCTGCCTTATCAATGCCTTGCATTTGACTTGCCAGTGCTTGTGCTGTTTCCAGGTTTCGTCGTTTGGCTCTTTTTTCCATTTCCTGAAGTATCCAGGCTCCTTCAATGATCCTGAAGGCTGATACTGATGATATCAGTCAGAAAGGGGTGGAGTCATATTCTGCAAGCTTTATCTTGTTTGGGGAACTCATAAGGAAGTCAGATGCAGACAGCACACTCAGCCAGCTCCCCATCTCTGCTCACATATATTGCATGGGTCTTTTTGGTGCTCCTTCTTCCTTCCAGTTACTAGGTTTTTTTTGTTCCAAGATGGGCTGAGACAGAAGGTGTCAGTCATAAGAGGGCGGTGCTACACACTCCAAGCAGTAGGTGATGTCAGAGAACTTACAGGACAATCAGCAGAAGACAATGCTTTCAAATGGAATCAGGCCCAAATTTAGGCATGGGTAACTGCATACGGAAGGCAACAATTAACTGGCCTAAAAAGGAACCCAATTTCACTTCTTTGAAGCTGTGTTATCTAATCACTGAAGGAGAACCCTCCCTTCCCCACTGATCTCTGGTCCTGCCTATGGGTGCAAACATCATAAATCCAGCTCTTCACCCTCCATTGCCTTAAGTACAAGCTGCATCTCTGTCCCTTTTCAAATCCATACTAAAGGCTTACCTATATGAGACTGCTTTTGGATCCTGATATCTTGTTTCCCTTGTGTCTCCTTACCCTCCCTATTCTACCCTTATTCTTTTCTGTTGTCTTGATTAGATTGTAAGCTCTGACAAGCAGGGACCATCTTTATATGTGTCTGTAAAGCACTGAGTATGCCTTGTAGCACTGTATAAACGATTAATAGTAGTAGTAGTAGTAAATTGTAAGTCCATTAGGATTGAGCATTAACTTGTGTACCTTTCTGTTCTTGCTTTTAACCCATATTTGGAAAGGAAAGTAATTAAGTCTCAAATCCATATCCAAATAGCAAACTTGCCTTTCCTCCTCAACAAGTCTCTCTAGCACTTGCTATGATAAATTGCAACTTATTGATATAGTTATATGTTTGGGATGCACTTTAGCACTTGAATTACATTGTATTTAATTGCTATATTGTATGACTCATTTGATATATCTTGATTATTGCATTGCTGTGAATGAGTTCAAGTGAAACTTCTGTTTGAGGGAGGTGGTATCCAAATACAATATAACATAACATAAGACATACAGCTCCTCATAAAACGTCAAGCAGCTACTGCACACATACTCCTAAACTGGCCAATACACACTACCCCACATATACCTGCACCCTTACCCCCCACCCACGCACTCCCCACGCTCATATAAACCCATAACCTACACACTCCTAAACCCACACATCCAACATACATAATCCTACACCTTCCAACCACCCATGCACACATTCCTGACACCTTCCACCTAGAGCTCCCATAAATAACCACATCCTCCAGTTCTACAAATCTAATAAATTAGGTTGGAAAGCGTTCCCGAAATTATGCTTCTGCATATTTCCCTACTTGTTACAAAATGGATCCAATAAGCAGGGAACAATTCCATTGAATGTAATAAATGTATCTCTTAGCATTAGTGTGTTTTTTTTTTGTTTTTGTTTTTTAAATCCTGGTATCAGACTGAAATGTGATTGGGAGAGTCCAACCTCTTAAAGTGGATAGTTTAAAACTTCAGGTTTGATTTCCTAAGGAAAAAATCATGGTCAGTGTTTCCTTTCAGTCGGTCTAAGCTGTTTTGTGGATGTTTTTTGTAATGTTTGGAAACATCTATTTGCTTTTGTAATTGCAGGCAATAGATTTCCAGCATGAGTAAGTGCGGTGGGAAGCCGCAGCAATTTAATAGCACAGGCTCATAAAAGGAAAACAGTTGAAAATGAAACACAGCCAGAGGAAAAAAGCCTGCAATAGCAGATAAAAACAAATCAAACCAAGCTGTAGATCCAGTCCAAAGCACTTATCGAGACCTTCCCTAAAATAGCAAATCCCACAATCATAGCACTTGACCCTTTTTCAAACAGACTTTGATTTAAATAATTGAAAATGCTAATATTTTTTGCAAAGCAGTAGTTGTTCAAGTAAGCCAATGACTGTGCTGTGGGATAAGCAAGAGACCTTTTTCATATCCTGGGGCAGATATCGTAAAGGACGATGTTTACCAAAGTGTGCTGAGCTGTTAGTGTGGGATTTATTGTCCACCAACCATTAGCATAGACCTGTGCTAACAGCCACCACACACTAAAAGCAGCCAGTGTGGTAAAAATGCCATGCTAAGCTTGGGTTATGAGCAGAGATAGGGTATGGCCAAAACCATTGCAATCCTTACAATAGACAACATCCAAATAACTAATCCTCAAATTAAATTATAAACAGGTAGGTAGACAATATTTATCAATACTATCACAGGTAGGAGAAAAAGCCTCAGGTTGATCAATCATCATTACAATGCCAGCAGAGTCAAACAATTTATCATAATGTATTTTTACGGCTGTTGCTGCCAAGGTGCCTTGGAGAACCTCTTACTTTTTAATAATAGTAATGTGGTTGTAGTATTTATAGAACTTGTTGAGTATTGTATACATTGATGGGAGGAGTTTTTTTAAGCCTGCAATGTGATCAACCTGAGGCATTTTCTCCTACCCGTGATAGTATTGATATATATTGTCTACCTAACGGTTTATAATTTAATTTGAGGATTCGTTATTTGGATGTTGTCTATTGTAAGGATTGTAATGTTTTTTGAATTTTAGTGGGACATTATTTTGTTTTATTCGGGGTAGTTTCTCCAAATGGGTTAATTTTGCGCATACTATGACTGTCGTGTACCTCACTTCTAAGAGAAGGTATGTGGAATATGATCTTAATCTCTCAAATTTACTCTTAATGCTTGGCCAAAGAGAGCCTCCTGCTGGAGTTTGTAAGATGTAACATGTATGGGGAGTTTGTCAAGATGTGCTTGGAAATTCTTCTTTATCAGGCCTGTGGCTCCCAGTACAATGGGAAATATTTCTGTATCTTTCTGCCACATTTTCTTGGTCTCTGATTGCATTTCTTGATACTTCAAGATCTTCTCCCTCTCCATGGGATTCACAGAATAACCACTCGGTACCAACACTTCTATTATCAATGCTGTTCTATTGTTCTTCTCCTTTACTACTATGTCAGGTTTCCTGGCATCCAGTTTCTTATTTCTTATCATTCTCTGTTCTCTTAGGGTCATGATCCCAGTGCTTTTGAGGGACAGTGATGTTGTAGGTTTTACAGAGTTTCCAGTGGAGGAGGCTTGCTACTTTGTTGTGCCTTTCTGTATAGAAATTTCCCATCATCAGAACTTCACAGCCTGCTATTAGGTGAGTCACTGTTTCCAGCTCTTTCTTACAGAATTGACATATGTCGGGGAGGCGGAGCCAGCGGGGAATAAGATGGACGCATAGGAGCAGAGCTCCTGCAGACCCGAGTAGACTCCTGATATTGTTACGCGGGATATTGCACTCTTCAAGGTCGAGACAAGGTACCGAAGGATGGCTGCTATAAAGCAAACCAAATTAGAGTTCACTTCTGGGGAAATACTGGCTCTAAACGTGCTAAACAGGACCCTCCGTCCACCTTAAAGATGGCGGCAGCGCGCGAACCAGATGAAGGGATACGTGAGATACTGGGGGAAATCAGAGCAGTGCGATCGCTAATCTCAGCGAACGGAGAAACTTTAGCTCAGATGCAAACGGACATGCAGGAGATCAAGGAGCAAATGCATGGCTTAACAGTCCATATGGCAAAGATTGATGATACAGTTAACGCACATGAGGAACGCCTACAGAGGCTCTCCAAAGCCCTCAAAAAGGCCGATCACTTAGAGGTGAATTTTGAGGATCTTAGTAACAGGTCGCGTAGGAACAACGTAAGAATTGTCGGCATTCCTGAAGGTGCAGAGGGCTCTGACGCGATCGGCTTCATGGAAGGGCTGTTGCCTAAATTACTTAAAATCAGCTTCAACAAGCCTTTTTAAGTAGAATGGGCCCATCGGATTCCTGCTCATACTGGAGGGCACAGCCCAAGACCACGGCCTATAATAATTTGTACTCTCCAACACCAACAGGCCATGCAAATAATGGCCGCAGCAAGGGCGTCAACATCGGTGATGTATGAAGGCCATAAGATCTCATTTTTTCCAGATCTCTGCAAGGCAACAATGGATAAGAGGAAAAAATTTCTGGAGTTGAGACCTTGTCTCCAGCAGTTGCAAGCGAAATACGGCCTGTTTTATCCGGCGCGGCTTAAGGTGACTCTGGATAACCGCACCAAGTCGTTTGTGGACCCCAGTGTGCTGTTGCAGTACCTTGAAGATCAAGAGGCGCTGAGAATGCAGTTGTAAAGTGCACCTTGATCCCCTGATACCATGGACATATTTATCTTTTTGTAAGCTTTAAATAGATCTAAATGCTGAGAAAGTTGAGTATTGATATGCATGCGATACGTTATTAAGAGCAAGGGTCACCTTGAACTGGCTCTGACATTGTAATCGGGTTTTAAGTCTGTGCAAGTAACCAAAGTAATTCCCTTGTAGCACAGACGATATGTAACTACTATGCAATTTCCTTTTCCTTTTTTCCCTTTCTTTCTGTTTTGCTAGCAATGTGTATTGGTGACAGTATGTTACATATTAAATTATTCTTTGGCGACTAGGGTCTGGCAGTTGAGATTTTCACCCACTGTCTAACCCAATGTTGTTTCTCCTTTATATGAAGAATGGGGTGGCGCGTCGCAGACATTTTTGCATTGATTTAGGGCTAGGAGAGTTTGAGCAGAGCTATAAGATGGATCATTGTTTAGAGGGCCTGGCATACAACATTAAGTTCCAATATACTCATGCCTCCCCTTAAATTTTTATCGCTGAATGTGAAGGGCATCATTCATCCTACAAAAAGAAAAAAGATTTTGATTTATGCTCAGAAACAAAAAGCGGACTTGGTTATGCTTCAAGAAACTCACCTATCTACTAGGGAATCCATGAAACTAACGTCAAGGCAGTTCAAAATGATTGCTCACTCGCCAGCTGTGGGGAAGAAAAATGGGTTAGCTATTTTAATAAACAATAAGATACAACATCAGGTCTTGGCCACCAGAGCGGATTGTGAAGGAAGGTGGGCTAAAGTCCATTTGTCCATAGGCGCTAGACAACTAATGATAATGAATGTCTATGCCCCAAACAGCGATCAGCCTAACTTTTTCCATGCTCTGGCAGTTGCGGTTCAAGAGAGCTCTCATCTCCCGGTAATCCTTGGTGGTGATTTTAACTTAGTCTTAGATCCTCTTTTGGACCGTGAACCGAGCAGGCCCAAGAGAGGTAGAGCCGCAGATGTTCTGAGTTCACTAATGCAAGAAATTGGTCTTGTAGATATATGGAGGATTTTATATCCGATGGAAAGAGACTATACCTTCTTTTCCTCTCCACACAGCTCCCACTCGTGGATAGACTTCTTTCTGATATCCAGATCGGTAGTTCCAGAAGTACAAGATGCAAGCATTCTTAGTTCTCATATTTCAGATCATGCGGCAATTGTCTTGGACTTAAGTTTTGGAGAAAGTTTGCCCAGCCAACAGACATGGTCTTTCAACAGGGCCCTTCTGGCTGACGTATCCTTTAAAGCCACAATGCAGCAAGTCATAAAGGATTATTTTGATAATAATATGCAAAAAGATACTTCGAATTGGGCTTGGTGGGAAGCCTTTAAGGCTATGGTCAGAGCGCATATTACCAGTTTCTCAATTACTAAAAGAAAAAGGACAAGAGCCAAACTTAAAGCGTTAGATGATAAAATTAGGGCAGGAGAAAGAATTCTTCAGAGAAACTTTAAGTCATCAACGCTGAGTTTTCTGCAAAAGTTGCGATATCAATATAATTCTATATTGAGCACAGAAGTAGAGAAGCAGCTGTTTGATTGCCAAACTCGCTACTATACAGAAAAGAACAGGGCGGGTAAGTTGCTGGCTGCAAGCTTAAAGGCTCGTCGAAACAAAACGCACATAACTCATATATCAGAGGGGCAACAGACTACCCTGACCCACAACAGTGATATAGTGGAAGCGTTCCACAAGCATTATACGCAACTCTACTCTTCGGAAGTGTCTTTTGACAGGAAGGCCTGTAAAGAATTATTAGAGGTGGTTGATAGACCTGTGCTAAAGCCAAAACAGGCGGCCATGTTGGGTGAACCACTCTCTGCTATTGAGTTGCAAGAAGCTCTTGCATGCATGAAAATAGGCAAAGCGGCTGGTCCAGATGGATTACCCATCGAATTCTACAGAACCTTTGCAGATGATCTACTTCCTCAGTTACTGAGCTATTACCAAAAGTTCTTAACTCCAGATCAGAAGACTGGTGCCTTTGCCACAGCTATGATTGTTGTGCTGGAAAAACCGGGGCGGGATCCTATGAAGGTCAGTAACTACAGACCTGTTTCCCTTCTAAATGCTGACTACAAAATATTTTCCAGCATCTTGGCAAGGCGGCTTAACAAAGTGTTGCAGGTGCTGATTCACCCAGATCAGTGTGGATTCATGGCAGGGCGATCCACGGCCGACAACGGGCGTCTACTTTGTGAACTTATAGAAAGAGCAACTACCATGGATGACCCTTTATTAGGTCTGTCAATAGACGCTGAAAAGGCCTTTGACAGGTTGGAATGGCCCTTCTTGTATTATGTTTTAGAGTGGTTTGGCCTGCCTAAAAAATACATAGACATGGTACATATTCTGTATGACAATCCTACGGCTCGAATCCTGGTCAACGGTACTCTGTCTCATCAATTCCCTTTGCTGAGAGGTACCAGGCAGGGATGTGCGCTGTCCCCACTTTTATTCAATCTGGCATTAGAGCCGCTGGCGCTGATGATCCGCCAATCTCAGGATATTCAAGGCTTTCATTTAGCAGACCTACATATTAAAGTGTCGGCCTATGCAGACGACCTGTTAGTTTTTCTTAAGCCAGGATCAATCTCAGCGCTCTTACATCTGATCTCACAGTACTCACAATTGTCGGGCTACAAAGTGAACTGGATGAAGTCGGTGGCCTTTCCCATAAACAAAAGAGCAAATGCCTCAATGGTGGACAATTTTCCCTTTCAATGGGAAGCTACCTCAGTGAAGTATCTTGGGGTAATGTATTCTGCCCCTCTGGACGAAACAGTACGGATAAATTCAGATAAGGTACTGGACATAGCACGGTCATACACTCGGACATGGTCCCCGTTACACCTTACTTGGTGGGGCCGAGTGGGAGCTATTAAAATGACGTTGGTGCCCAAAATAAATTATATCCTGAGCATGCTGCCAGTCTTGCTACCTCCTATGGTATATAGGAACTTAGAGCCGATATTAAGCACTTTTCTTTGGGAAGGGAAAACCCCTCGGATCGCATATGGTGGGATACACTTTCCAGACTTTCTATGGTATCATAGATCCTTCCTTCTGAAACAAGGCTCGTTATGGGCTCTGAAAGATGAAGCGGAGTATTTGCCGACATGGTTCAAAATGGAAGAACAGATTGTGGCACCTTGTCCAACCCATTTACTTATTGGAATGCTGCACCCGATGTCCTCTCAAGTTGGAAATGTAATTATATCCACGCAGCATGCATTTCGTTCCTTTCTGACAGTCATTGAAAAGAGAACCCCCCCCCCCCCCCCCGTCGCGTCTAATACCAATATGGTACGATCCTGCTTTTCAGATTAATAAGGAGCCATACGCATGGAAGATTTGGCAGAAGAAGGGAATTTGGATGATTGGCCAGCTAATGGAGGGCTCTTGCTGGAAGTCTTTTACTAATGTTCAGCAGGAATTCAACCTGTCGTCCACATGTTTTTTCCAATGGCTACAACTGCGTCATTGTCTCAGGAAGGCTTTGCCGATCCCTGAAGATATCTTCAGCTCCTGGGGGTTACTAAAAGTTGTGGAAGAACTCAACTCCAAAAATGGTGTTGCCTCCAGTTTTTACACCTTATTTATGGAGCATTTTACAGCATCAACTAGAGGATTGAGATGTGTATGGGAAGAAGAGACAGAGGCTAATCTGTCACAGTTGGAATGGAAAAAATTTTGGGAGTCCTCGGTTCGAGCCTCAAAGTCCGCGGCTCTCACGCAGTCTATGTTTTTCCTTGCACATAGGGCGTTTTTTTATCCCTAACAGATTAAGTAAATGGAATAGGAAGGAGAGCAATTTCTGTTGGACCTGTAATGATGAAGTGGGTACACTGAGACATATGATGATGGACTGCCCTCACATTCAGAATTTTTGGATCCAAATATGGGCTAAAATATGGGCTAAAATTCAGATTTTAAATTTCCAAGCGGTTTTATCCTGGCAGATAATAGCATTTCGGAATGTGGCAAAGATCCCGGATCTAGATAAAAGCAATCATTTTCTTTTAAATTTCATGCTTATGGTAGCTTTAAAGTTGATACTTTCCCGCTGGAAAAATCTAAACAAGCCTAATTTTTCAGAGTGGTGGAATCAGATATGTTTGTATGCCAAATATGAAAAAGCCTCGGATAGAGTATCTAATGTAAGAGGAGGAAGATCCCAGCTCTCAAAATGGTCTGCACTAGATAAATATGTAGCTTAAAAGGCAATGTCTGCGGCGCGTCTGGGAGTGGGGGGGCGGGAAGGGAATGTTATTTTGATATTTTGAATTTTTTTCCCTGTCTTCTCCCTGGTTGGTTGAATTTTGGGAGGGAAGAGTGGGTGGGTGGGTTTAGTAGGGATTTATAAGGTTTCTTTACATGTATATGATTTGAGGTACATAGGACTGGCTTGGATTATGTTACATGTATCTGCGGTTTGGTAAAGTTTCCACCTATGTATTTCTTGAATGTTATTGCAAATGTATTTTTTCTTTTGTTACTGCAGATGTGATATAACTATTAAAATAAATATTAAAAAAAAAAAAGAATTGACATATGTCTGTTATGCCAGTTTTTTTTCAATACTTGCCGTAAACCATCATGTCCATAATCCACTGTCCTGGGCTGCAACTATCAATCTTTCATCCTTCAGTTTCAGTCCACCTCTCCTCAACCATTCGTGTGTCCGTTCTTGATCGACAAAATGTTCTTGGAGTAACGCTTTATATTTTCCACTGTATTTGTGCATTTGCCACTTGTTTTTCCTCGCCTGCTGATCTAATTCTTTGAGGAGTTTTTTCTCTTGTTTGCAAATTTTGTTACTTCCTTTCCCATGCATACCTGTGGATTCTTGCTCATTCCTTCTAATCATCGGAACGCTTGTCCAAGTTTGATGATGGAGACAGATTCTGGACGTTTACTTTTGCATTTCAGCACTTTTTGTGTATTTGGATCCAATGATGCTGTCAGATAGCATAGACTCCAGGCCACCTGTAAATAGTTACTATTGTACTTTTGCTCTTTTGTTCACTGTAACACTGTATTATCTATACCAAAGTTATCTGTACATAGTTCTAACTGTTCCATGTAAACATTCCTTCTTGTTCAATGTAAACCTTTTTGCCTTGCAGAAAAACGATATATAAAACTGGTTAAATAAATAAATAAATAAGATAGGCTTGGAGGCCTACAATAGTATCTCTGTAGGTGTAGTCAATCTCTATAAGTCCTAGCCCTCCTTCAGCTCTAGTGATGTACAATCTTGGCATACAGTGATTCTTGTAAATTACTCCATGAGCATGGAGGAGTTTTCTTGTTTGCACATCCAGTTTTTCAAGCTCTTTATGAGGCCAATCCACAATCCCAAAACTGTAGGACAGTACAGGAATTGCTAGTTGATCGATGGCTTGTATCTTATTTTGTGATGTTAAAGCACTTTTCTTTTTCTTTTTCTTTTTTTTATATCTTTATTTTCATTTTCAAAGAAAACAACAAGCAATAAAAACACTTAACAGAGAGAGAACAAACAAGAAAGCAAACGAAAGGCAAAACGACCCCCCCACCCCCCACCCTCCCACTCCTCTAGGGTACGCAATGGAATGTAGTAGCACTGTGCAACCATGCTATATCAAACAGAGTCTGCATAAACAGCAATATATTAAGATTGTAAAGACTAAACATGCGATTCCTTACTACATTGAGCCACATTCACAAAGTCGTTTAACAATTGCCATTTAGAACACATATCACCAATTCGAGGCAGGGTTTTCCGGGGCATCTGCTCATATTTACTGTATAAACAGACATGATTCCACCATTCAGGCATACTAAGATTGGCCGTATGTTTCCAGTTGCGCATGATCAAATGCAGCGCCAACCCAATCATGAAGTCTAGCAAGAAATAGCCCTCTTTGCATAAGGAGGGGGGTCTGGCCGCTGAGCGAAGGCCAATAATTCGCCAAGTGAGGGGCTCCTGAAATTTTAGGACACATTGTATCTGTGTCCAAACCTGCCTCCAAAAGGTTTGTACCCCGGAACACTCATACACAAGATGAACTAGAGTACCAGCCTGGCTATTACAAGTCCAACATAGAGCGCTAGCAGCCCGATCCCATTTTGTTATTTTAACAGGGGTATAGTAGCAGCGATGTGCAAAAAAGAAGAGAGTCTGAGTGACCGAAGCCGACTTGGAGACTCTCACTTGCTTGCACCAGAATTTCCGCCACTGCTGTGCGGATAGGACCATCCCACTTTCCTGCTCCCAACGTTTTTGAACACACTGTGTTTGTGAAGCATGCTTCTGTCTCAGCATCTTATAAAAGAGCGCCGCAGCACCCGGTAATTGTTCAGTTAGTTGAACAAGCTCCACAACCCCTTTGTCCCCCACCCCCTGTTGGGGGTCGACCTGAGAACTGGAGAGACAATGCCTGAGCTGTAGCCACTGAAAATAAAACTTAGGCGGCAGGCCAAACTCCTGCTGCAGCTCCCGGAACTCTTTCCATGCATTATCTTTTAGAAGTTGAGTGACAAGCCAGATTCCTTGTGATTGCCACTGGCGCCATAACACAGGCTTCTTTTGGATTTTGAAGCGGGGGTTATGCCAGATTGGCAGCCGAGTGGTAGGACATAAATCTGGGCCACCTGCTCGAATAAGAGCTCCAAAGGCCTCAAGGGTGTCAACTATCATATATGGGCATTGTGCACACTGTTGAAACTGCATACCCGGAAGATATCTTAGAGGGATCGGGGCGAGTAGCTTTTCCTCAACGTCCACCCAAACAGGTCTATCTGCGGAACAACTCTCCAGCCACCGTGCCCCTTGCTTCAATAAAAATGCCTCATGATAAGTGTGGAAATCTGGGAACCGAACCCCGCCCTCCTCACGAGTAAGTTTAAGTTTCCATAATGCGATCCTCGGAACTTTATTCAACCACAAAAACTGACTCAAAATATGCTCGACCGTTTGATATGCTCGCAGCGGCAGTAGGGAGGGCAACATTCCGAGAATATAATTAATCTTTGGGACAATCATCATCTTGATGGTCTCTAGCCGCCCCCACCAGGATAATACTAAAGGGGACCATTTGGTGGTCATCTCCCGGGCTATTGATATTATCGCTTCCGCATTAAAATGAATTGTTTCCTCAAGAGGATAACAATAATGAACTCCCAGATATTTTATCTTATTAGGTTCCCACACAAAAGGGAATTTACTCATGTCCTCTTTGAGCAGCCACCGGTTCAACGGGAAGGCGACCGACTTTGTCCAATTAATTCGATAGCCCGAAAGCACCGAATATCGGTCTATCTGCATTAATACCTGGGGGACAGAATCCAGAGAGACAAATAAAAGGAGATCATCGGCATACGCCGACAGTTTAACTTCTAAGCCGGCAACCACAGCCCCCTGGATCTCTGTACATTGCCGAATAAGAAGGGCCAGCGGCTCTAGCGCTAAAATAAATAGCATAGGAGATAATGGACACCCTTGTCGAGTACCCCGATATAGTGCGAGTCGCTGAGACTTTGTTCCATTTACACAGATATACGCGGTGGGCTGCGCATACATTACCTCCAAAAAGCGAAGAAAGTCCGGCCCAAAGCCAAACCACTTAAGAGTGGCAAACAAAAAAGGCCATTCCAGCCAATCAAAGGCCTTCTCAGCGTCAAGAGAGAGACCAACAAGGGGTTGCGTGCTCTGATCGGCTCCGGCTAGGACGTGACAAAAGAGCCGCGCGTTGTCAGCCGTGGATCTGCCGGTGATAAAGCCACATTGATCTGGGTGAATCAAAGAAGGTATTTTCCCGGATAGTCGGCCAGGCAAGACTGTGGCATAAATTTTGTAGTCAACATTAAGGAGGGATATGGGCCGGTAATTAGCCGCCAACGACGAGTCTCTGCCAGCTTTTTCAAAGACAACCACGTTTGCATCTGCAAAGGCACCAACCTGTGGCGCTACATCCGTTAACGCCTGAAAATAATGACGGAGAAAAGGAGCCAACTCCTTAATAAATGCCTTAAAAAATTCAGCAGGGAGGCCGTCTGGGCCCGCTGCCTTACCAGCAGCGAGCGACATAGTCGCCCGCTCTATTTCATCTCCCGAGAAGGGCCTATCCAGCTCCTCTCTCATCTCCTCATTCAAAACCGGTCGCGATATTCCCGTAAGAAGTTACTCGAAACGGTCCTGTGAAAAATTTTGCTCTGACTCATACAGCTGGGCGTAGAATCCTTTAAACACTTCTGCAATCTCAGAATCCCGCATCACCAAACCTTGACCTTGTGGATCACGAAGAGCGACCACCCTCTTGGCCTCCCTTTGACCTTTCAAGGCGCTGGCCAGCAATCTACCCGCCTTGTTTCCCTCACGATAGTAAGCGCCTTGTTGCACTTTAATACTGCGGGAGGCTTCTGTGGACATGATCATGTTGAACTGAAACCTAAGTCGTTGAAGCCTTAACATAATACAAGGATCCCCCCGCTGTGTTAACAGACGCTCTTCGGCTTTAATTTGCTGCTCCAAAACAATCAATTGTTGCCGGCGCTGTCTCACCAGACGGATACCAAAACTGGTTATGACTGCCTTAAAACCCTCCCACCAGGCCCATCCGGAGGTGTCCCGTGGGGAGTTAAGCTGAAAGTATTCTGCTATGGCCGCTTTTATTTCTATACAAAATTCTGAGTTGTCGAGAAGGGCTCTATCAAAGAACCAGCCAGCGGAACTGACCTTCTCTCGCTCATCACGCAACACCAGGGAGATGGCCGCATGATCGGATACATGTGCCGAGTGTATGTCAGCCACCTCTAAGTTCGGGATAAGCTCCTTGGATACTAAGAAAAAATCTATTCTCGATTGGGAGAAATGCGGTGGCGAAAAATACGTGAATTCCAGTTCCGATGGGTGGTATAGCCTCCACACGTCTACCAGTGCCATGTCCCTTATCATGGAGGCAAGCACCTGATGTCCTTTAGAGGGCTTAGAGGTCCGCGGTGGCTGCCTGTCTATGAGCGGGTCTAGAGCTTGGTTAAAGTCCCCCCCAAGAATTAGGGGCTTCCCTTTATTCAAATGGACTTCTTTTGCAAGGGCTACAAAGAATTCTGGACTATCTGTATTGGGGGCATAAACACAAATAATTTCCACCTCTAGTCCCCCCAGTTTAACTAGGGCTTTGGTCCATCTTCCTTCAGTATCAGAACAAGTGTGCACAACGCCAGCCTTCAAAGACTTTCTTACGAGAATGACCACCCCATTCCTTTTCCGAATAGCAGGAGAATATGCCACAACTTCAAATGGCTTTATGCTAAGTTTTAGCGTTTCTTGCTGAGTTAAGTGCGTTTCCTGCAATAGCAGGATATCTACCTTCTCATGCCGCGCATAGTCAATAATCTTTTTTCTCTTGATTGGATTATTGATCCCTTTGACATTCAGTGAGAAAATTCTATACTGAGCCATAGATAGTATGATTCATGGGATCAGTTACAAGCACCCTGACATTGCAGCCTACGAAGACTCCCCCATTGCAGGTTCTACCACAGTGACACCATAGCCTACACCAATTTAACATTCCCTGTATCTGACCATCTACGTACCCCAGAGGAGAAACTGTACCCCAAACCATCTCTGGTGAGCCCACTCGGAACAAGATAGACTAGCAACACCCGCCCACGGTTAACCACTCCACATAAGCGTCATATCAACATTTCTCTGAATTACCCACTCAAAACAATACACCATATCTACTGTTTTTTTTTTTTGTTTTTTTTTCGTTTACCTACACAGGCTAGCTCTTTCAGACGATCTGACAACCCCCCCCCCCTTAGCGGGCCGACTGTATGCGGCAACATGACATGCACAGTGCAATATCCCACCATCACCTTTCTAGTACAGAGCCTCATACTTATTGCCCCTCATCCAACACAGTCTCCACCGACAGTCTCCAAAACGCAACATTCCAATGAGGCCATGACACTCTCAACGCATCTGTGACGCTTCTTTGTCTTCTAAGTAGGCCTCCAATTCAGCAGGATCCTCAAATGTTCTAGTATTATTATGCAATGTCACTCGCATCTTAGCGGGGTAGAGAAGGCCATACCGCGCCTGTAATTGTTGAAGGCGCGGCCTTAGCGCCAATAATTGCCGCCGCCGCTCCACTGTAACCTTGGCAAAGTCGGGGTAAAAGGAAATTCTGTGACCCTCGAATTCCAAAGGCGCTCGCGTCCGCGCCGCCGCCATAATTTGTACAACTTGCGGGTACCGAAGCAGCCGAAAGATAATAGGTCTTGGCATTTTAACTTGCGGCGTGGTGTGAGAGGAGACACGGTGGGCCCAGTCTATTTCAAGATCCTTCGTAAAGGTGAGTTTGAGCACCGAGGGAATTAATTTTTCCAGAAAGGATATCATGTCCTTGCCCTCAGCCCCTTCGCGGACTCCCAGCAACCTCACATTGTTGCGGCGGGCGCGATTATTGCCGTCCTCCACATCTCTCTGAAGAGCCCGAATCTGCTTTTCCATCTTGCCCACCGATTCCAAGCGGACACTGTGCACGGCGAGAATCTCTTCCGCCTTCTCTTGCCGAAGGGAGACGCCTTCGATTTTGGACTGTAGTGCCGAGATTTCCTCTCGCACTGTGTTCAGTGAGTCTCCGTTTGCTTTGACAAGCTCCCTCACCCCACGTATCTCTGCCAATAACTCCTGGTAGGCATCCGGCCCTTCTTGCACAGCCGCCATTTTCTGTGGCGAGGGGGGTTCTGTTTTGGACCGCTTTACACTGCAGTTCGGCGCGCCGGAGTAATCGAGCCGCTGCGGCTTAGTTCCAGCCATCTTCCCGGTTCGCCCCCGGCAAACCAGGCAATCTCACCTCACTCTATGTACGCTATTAGTCAGGATTCTCGGCGGGTATCAGCTAAGCCTCCGCACTATGCGACCATCTTGTTCAGCAGCAGGCTCCGCCCCCGATGTTAAAGCACTTTTCAATAACAGATTTAATCTCCTGTAATATTCTTTACTGATTTTCTCTCTCAATAGTTTCTGCTCAAGTGTCATTCCTTCCTCTTCCGAGATACTTATATACGCCTTCCTGTTCTATTTTCCTCTGAAAAAGGTTGCCTTAGCACATTTGTCAAGGCCAAAAGTCATCCTGATGTCATCAGAAAAGCTCTTCACCACACAAAGCTGCTCTGATAATTGTTGGTCACTGGAACTGTAGAGCTTCAGATCAAATAGCAGATGGGAAGTTGCTTCTGGGTTGGTACAGTCTTTAGAATTCAGGTTAAATCTATACCCCTAAGAGTTGATGAAAGGACTCATTGGATTAAGCGCCAAACAAAACAGAAGTGGCGATACGGAATCTCCCTGAAATATTCCTTGCTGGATCTTAATGTTAGGAATTATGTACTGAGCATCTTCATATCTCAGAAAGAGTGTGGATTGCCACGTTTTCTTCCTTTGTTATTACAAGCCATCCCATGGGTTTGATGTTTGTTTTTTTTCTAAATGCTTCTGTATGCTGGGTAACCATTCTGCTTTGTGATTGTGCTGTATAGGGTCCTCATATAGCTTTCTCCAGAAGGTTTTGGTTTCGGCTTTCATTGGAGGTGCTTTTGCCATATTAATACTCTTGCCCAATTCCCTCTAGAATTGTTTTGGGTTTTCTCTAAATAGTTTATTCTGATATCTTTCTTTCCTGTTTTCTTCATATCTTCAAAGTTTATGTGCTTCTGCCTCTATTTTAAATTTATTGTTGGAACATATAAATTTCAGGTCTTCTTCTGTTAATGCAGCATGCTTCAGCTTGATATCTTGGATCTTCCTTAATATCTTTGATGATCTTAATCCTTTTAGATACCAATCCAGCAGGGATACCTCCGCATGCAGTGATTGTATTTTTCGTTCAATGTGCTTTTTCCCAAGGAGGAACTCTTATTGTTTTCTTTTTCTTCTGGCCTTGCACTCTAGATGGTAGTATTTTTGCAGTAATAATTTTAGCTGCACAATATTGTATTTGATTAATTCCGGTGATGTCAATAAATGGTCTCTTTATACTGGATATGGCCTTGTTCATCTTAATTATCATATTTCTAGCCTTAGGTGTTAAATTTAGCTTGAGTAATCTTTCCCTTGCTTGGAACCCAGCATATTCATCTCTTTCCATATGGACTAGGAGTTCTATCTTGAATTCCTCCACCTTTGGGTCTTTCTCTTCACTTTCTTCTTCCCCCTTTGCTTTCTCCAATTCAGTTAACTTGTTGACCCTTCCTTTATTCAGCTCACTCTCCTGCAGTTCCAAATCTCTCAACTCTATCTCCCCCTCAACTTCTTTTTCCTTTTCTGTGTCTTTCTTTCTTTTGGTACTGTCACCTAGGTCTCCTCCTCCCTGTATTTCTTTGTCCACAGAATCCTTTAGCTGCTTCAAAATTTTATCATTTACATACTACTTTTCTTTGATCTTCAAAATTAAAGATCTTAAATTTAGGACAGGAAGCCACTGGGGCTAACTGGGCAGCAGCGATATTGGATATTGCACATTTAGCTCCTGAGTCTTAAAGATAGGCAAGGGTTTTCCTTAGCTATCTTTAAGGTGCAGATTGCTAACTGGGCAGCATGCAATCTTGCTGCTGCCCGGTTAGCAACAGTCAACACCTCAGCTCTGCTCTGGAACACCCAAACAAGCCCCGTGCTAACCGGATAGTATCGGGGCACTTAGGGTACTTAGAAGGCGATATTCATTGACACTAACCATGTAAGAGCCATTGAATATCCCCATCTAAGGCATTTACATGGTTTACTGGGATGTAAACTATGTAAATACCTTTTAAAAATCAGACCCGTAAATTTTAAGCACCTAAAATAGGATGAATTTTCAGCTGGCAACATAGGCTGCTAAGTTTGGCAGACATGGAGCCTGATACAGGTGGGGGCATGTCCCAAGGCAAAGCGGAATGGTGGGTATATTTGGATAGGAACTGAGGAGTCTGCATATAGATTCCTGCGGTAGCCAGAATTAGGCCTGAGGACAGTTCAGCATGCCCCTACCGCCTGTGGGGATGTCCTTCCCACAGGTGTCCCTGACTCTGGTGTCCTTGACCCACCTTTTCCTCACCGTCCAACCCAAAGCTGGCCTGCCATGGCCTGGATCGGGTGGCGGGGACTGCCTGCACCTAGCCCTGGCCCCAGGGGGGATCCCCAGGCTCGATCGCTGGGTTTTCGCTGCTTATTCCTCCTTGAGTTGGAATAAGCAGCGCATCCCCATTGTCCTGGCAAGGATGTACAGGGCCGTGACCTGAATCGACCCTGTACGTCCTGCCAGGCTGGCCCACCCTTACTCTGCCCTGATCCCATCCCTCCCACACCCCGCTGGCTCTTCCCGTCCTGATGCACAGGATGTACAGTGAGAGACAGAGGGGGAATCGGGCCCCGATGGTTTGCGGGGCTGCACATCCCGCAACCCACGTTTCTGAATCGGGCCCTTAGGCTCCTAAGTTTGGCAGAAAATAGGGCACAAATTTAGGAGTCTCATAGGTGCTTAAATTTAGAATCTCATCTTTTTTGAGGGGGATTAAGGGGGATATCCCCATTAATTTCTCCTATAAAGACCTGGCCAAAATGAACACTTTATGAAAACATAAATGTGGCCAGGACAGGCATAAATATAGACATGGGGCATTTCCATTAGCCAAGTGCAGCCTCTCTATAAAATCAGAGATAAATGTATATCTTTTTGCTTTGTCCGAATCATGCCTCTGACCCCCCCCCCCCCATGTGATTTGTACATGATTGATGCAGACGTGTAAATTCCAGTCTTTCTAAAACAGTGATTTGGATGTGGATGTACTTAGCACTTGTGAATGGCCATTTTCACATCTGCAAATCATGAATAGGGCTTCAAAAATAACCCCGTCTGCTAACTTTTTAACTTCTGTGTACTTTGCACATCCTTAGCTGACAATATCAGTAGCAAAGCTGAATTTTAGCACACATTATTTTTACTGATATCTTAATATACTGTATGAGCCCCATATGTGTTATACTACACCATCAAAACTGTGATTTCAGCAAAAGAGGGAGGAATGTGTGAACTTCTAAAAAGAAACATTCAAATTAGTTAAATGAACACAAGTATAATTAATAGATTTGTCAAATCTAGTTCAGGAAGTATTTTGCTTTTGTACTTAATTGAATGAGGCTTAAGTACAATAGCAAACTACATTGGATAAGTGGGAATCTACTGCAGGGTCATACAGAATTTGTCATAGATTTCTGCAGATCCACAGGGATATTGCATGCATTTCTTTTTGTCAAGATGTGATGCAATAAGTCCTGGGAGTTTTATCAAACTTGAAGCAGACTGAGAACTAGTTTGGTTTGAATAGGAAAACTAATTTCCATATTGGCCTGTTAGACCAGTCCAGACAAGTGGGTTGTACCCCCCTACCAGCATAGCCAGAGACAGAGAAAATCTTCCAGTTTTTTTTTATGACCTAATCCTGCTATAACCACAGATATAGCTAGGGGCACACTTCAGTATTTCTCTGTCTCCAACAGAGGTTGGATGGAAGTTTTTGCAGCTCTGTTGAAATCTGAAAAAAGATCTTGAGAAGCAGTTGAGAAAGGACTGATTTTGAGCCACCACCCATGGAATGACTTCCTCTGGAGTGTAACTCTGGAGGCTCCACTAGAGTCAACCTTAAAACCAGTGCTCTTTTGTGTATAGCTATATGGAGGAGTGAAATTGGTTCAGCTCCTCATCCTTATATTGCTAAAGACCAGTTGAGCAGCCAGAAATTTGGAAAAGGAGTTTGGAAAAGATTTCTCAAAGCATAGTACAACTTCAGTGCCCCCTTGCTCCTCCCCTCCCCTGACTCTCCCCAGAAGAAGGCTCCCCAGAGGTATGTGACTGCAGGCTTTGGCAGCAGAGAGAAACACTGAGCCTGGCATGGATCTCCTGCCTTGGCCTCCCCGAGAGTGAGTGCCAAGTCAAAGTGTCTATCTTGTCTGACTTGTTTTTGAGGAGGCCACCCAACCTTTTCTGCTGGGTGGTGTGTCCATCACTTTTGGGCAGCTTGGAGCATCTGGTGGTTTATCCCGCCAATTCCCACTTAGTTATGCTGCCTGTGCATGTTATCTGTGCTATGTGAGCTTAGTATGTGCCTTCCTATGCTATGTGTGGTGCATGCATGCCTTACCTTTACATGCAGCCATAGTGTGTGGTAGTTGTGCATGCATGGCAGGAGTACATGGTAGTAGTGCCTATGTTGCCTAAATGTGCTTTGCAGCGTGTCTTATTAGCTAGCATGTCCTGAGTCTCTGAAGCTGGGCTTTTAGCAACATACGAGACACCCATTATTGATGTGGTTGCATGCCACCTTCTATGAAATGCTGCCTGGTCTGTGGAAAGCGGGAGGTTAGTCACTGACTTCCACTTTTTGCAGTTCCTGCTTGAGGCTTCTGATGCACCCTTGGAAGGTCCATCTCCTCTCTTGCAACAGGGTGACATAGTTGCCCTGGAAATGGACATGGTGGTGGAGAAGAATGATCACCAGGTCTCAGACTTGAATTCTCGATCTGTGGGCTGCTCCCCTTTGCTTAGAGGTCCAATGGCACGTTTTCCCCCTGCTGGTAATGGGACACATGCTGACATGGAGCTCTTGACTCCCAGGTTGTCCTTGAATCCTTTTTATTCTTTGGCCGACTTGGTCCTTCTGATGAGGCATTTCAGATCTGGGTGTCTCTGGATACGTTCTCTCTCTCTTTGCTCAGGTGGAAGAGGGTTCTGTGACACAGAGTGGTCAAAGCCTTGTCCAGGCTCTGTTGCCTCAAAGATCTCAGTGGAAATGGAGTCTGGAGGTTCAATCATCTCTCCTGTGCCTGAGGTCAGGAGGGTAGTTCTGACACGTCTGGAGAGGACAACTTCTGTATCATCCACCTTTTTAGGAAGGAGGAACTGGCAGCATTGATTGTTCAGGTGTTTTCCATGCTGTGGTTACCTCACCTTCCAGCAGCAGAACGGATACTGCAGCTGTGCCTCCCTCTTGCAGGGAGTGCAGAAGTCTACTAGGGCCTTCCCCTTCTGGAGATCATCAGAGTATGGTCTTGGCCAACTCCCCATTGAAAGGGGTCAGGATTATGAAGAGGCTGTATGCCCTGCTACAGGAGGATTGCACTGCATGCCTTTTCATTGGTGGCATGATGCTGGCTCTAGCTTCAACACTGAGCAGCAGACTCTGTTTCTAAGTTTCGGTGGTTCCTGCTTGTTTAAAGGAAGCCTTTGTTTGGGGAGGACTTGAAGCTGGTTGAGGATTTGGGAGAGTCCCAATTCACTGCCTCCAAGAGAATAGGCCCAAGAATCCTGAGAAATGGACAGGGGGACTGATATTCAAAGGCATTTACATGGTTTACAGAGCTGTAAACTGCATAGGTTCCCCTAATTGGGATATTCAGCAACACTAATATGCCAAGCCAAGGAGGCTGTTCAGACTACACTGGAAAGATTGCTCAGTCTGCATGCAGTTCAACCAGTCTCCTCAGCTGAGTGGGAAAAGGCACAGTATTTCATCTATATTATGGTGCGACAAAGGATGGATCCTTCCATCCAATTCTAAACCTCAAGGGGGTCAATGCCCAACCAAAAGCATTGCACTATTAATCCAGTGATCCAGGCAATGCAACAGGGAGTTTTCTGAGGTCTCTGGATCGGGCAGAGGATATTTTCACATTCCTATCTACAAGGATCTGCAGTGCTTTCTGTGGTTCACCATTCTCAGCTCTCATCTTCAGGTTGCCACTCTCCCTTTGGTCTTCCACCACTCTAAGGACGTTCTCGAAGGTCATGGTGGTAGCAGCTGCAGCGCTAAGGTGTGAGGTGATCTGTGTTTACCAATATTTTGATGACTGACTCATCTAAGCAAGGTCACGGTCAGATGCATCTTGGATGGTGCAGCTCCTGGAAGGTCTCGGCTGGGTGATCAACTGAAGGAGGAGTCAATTGCAGTCTTCCGAACAGCTGGAATTCCTGGGAGCACAAGTTGATACTCATGTGTTCTCCTGCCCAAAGAGAAAATGAAAAGGCTATTGTTCAGATGGCAGTCCTCAGGTCACTGCAGGATCCCGTGTTTTGGGATTACCTATAACATTTCAGATGGATGGCGGCATAAATCAAAATGGTTCTTAAGCACACACTCATATGTGGCTGCTATAGAGGTCCTTGCTGTCCCGCTGGTTCCCAAGCTCTCAGGACATTGAGGCCAGGCCTCCTCTCTTTCCTCAGTGAGGCTCCTTCTGTATTGGAGGGGGCAGCTCCAGCATCTACAGAAGAGTATGCCACTGGACAATCCGTTGTGGCTGCTCCTATCAATGGATGTCAGCCTGATTGGCTGCAAAGCCCATTGTGAGGGCCAAATGGCTCAGGGATTTTGGAAAAGAGGGGAGGCAGCATGGCTCAAGGTGAGGGCCATTTTCTAGGCTTTGCTACTCCTCTGATCCTTAGTCCAGGGCAGTGTGGTCTATGTGTTCTCAGACAATACCACAGTGGTGGCATATTTCAACCAGCAAGGGGTCACCAATAGTGTCAGAGTAGCCCCTGTGATGACCCTCTTGTTCTCCTTGGAGGAAAGGAACCTTCTATTTCATTTGGTACAACACATTGCAGGTGTAAACACTGTGGAAGTGGACTTCTTAGTTACCACTGTCTCTATCCCAGGAAGTGGGAATTGAGCCAGGTGGTGTTTCAACAGATCCTGGGAGTTTTTTTGAGATGACTCTGATGGCAAACTAGTCCATTGCTAAAGTGTGCAGCTTACTCAATTGCTACAGGGAAGCAACTTCTGAAGGAGTCGAAAACCTGGTTCAGCCCTGGCCAATCAGGGTAGCTATATGTGTTCTCTCTTCATGGCTGCTTGTGGGACATGCGATTCACTGCATAGAGTGACATCCAGACTTGGTTATCCTGGTGGTGCTGGATTGTTTATGGAGTCCATGGTTTGGGAACCAGATGCAGCTCCTTTCGAGAGCCTCCTCTACAACTTCCCACAGCCCATGGTCTTTTTGGATATCCTGGGTCCTTTCTTGATTATGGCTTGGCACTTGAGGGTTATTTCCCTTCTGTCATTTCCATACTTCTGAAAGTGAGGAGAGGTTCTCACAGCCTTGCATTTGACTGTGTCCAGTGCTTGTATCAGCACTGGTGCTGTGAGCATCATATTGGTCCTAATAATACTTATCAATTTATATGGTCCTGCAAGATATACACAGCATTGTACAGACACATGTAAAAGATGGTCCTTGATCATAAGAGCTTACAGTCTAGTCAAGACAGACAACACAGCAGCTGAGGACAAGGATACATGAGGGAGTGGTGAGGAAGTAGAAAGGAAACTAAGCGGAACAGGAGAGCATTCAGAATGCATTTGAAAATGGTCAGAGAAGAAGCCTGACATACAGACTTCAGTGGCTTGTTCCAGAGATAAGGAGCAGCAAAGTGAAAGGAATGAAGTGAGGAGTTGTCAGTGGAAAAAAGGTGCACAGACAGAAACAATCTGCCAGAAGAATGGAGTTCGTGAGGAGGGGTGTAGGGAGAGATGAGAGAGGAAAGGTAGTGAGGAACAGCAGAATGAGTGCATTTATAGGTCAGTAGGAGAGGTTTGAAGTAGATACAGAACTGGATAGGGAATCAATGAAGGGACTTGAGAAGAGGTGTTATATGAGCATATAAAGGCTGGCAAAAGATAAGCCATGGAGATGTTTTGAACAGATTGAAGTGGAGAAAGATGATTTAGAGGGAGACCAGCAAGAAGGAGATTGCAGTTGTCTAGATGTGAGGTGACTAAAGAGTGGATAACTGTTTTAGTAGAGTGTTCAGAAAGGAAGGGCAAATTTTGATGATGGTATAGAGAAAGAAATGACAGGTTTTAGCTATCAGTTGAACCTTTGTAGAGAAAGAGAGGGAGGAGTCAAAGATGACCCCAAGGTTGCGAGCTGAGGAGACAGGGAGTAGTAGTGTTATCGAGAGAGATAGAGAGAGGAGGAAGGGGGAAGGATGGTTTATGGGGAAAAATAAGAAGCTCAATTTTGGCCATGTTCAATTTCAAACAGTGATGAGACACCCAGGCAGCAATGAAAAATAGGCAGGTGGAGATCCGAGCCTATCTTTGCCAGAGAGATATCAGGTGTAGCGAGGTAGATCTGAGTCATCAGCATAAAGATGGTACTGAAACCAGTGGGAGGAGATGAGTGCACCAAGGGACTGGGTATATAGAGAGAAAAGGAGTGAGCCCTAGGGGGTACACCAACTGAGAGAGTGATCGCAGTAGAGGAGGATCCATCAAAACAAACACTGAAAGTGTGATGGGAGAGATAAGAGGAGAACAAGGATAGCATAGAGTTCTTAAACCAAGTGAGAACAAAGTATCGAGGAGAAGAAGGTGGTCAATTGTCAAAAGCAGTAGAAAGGTCAAGAAGGATGAGAATCAAGTAAAGACCCTTTGATTTAGTAAGAAACAGGTCACTGGAGACTTTGGCAAGAGCAGTTGCAGTAGAATGAAAGGGACAAAAGCCAGATTGAATGGATCTAGAAGGGCATGAGAGAAGAGAAAGTCAAGGCAATGGCGGTGAACCATTCATTCAAGTAGTTTAGAAATGAAGGGAAGGAGGGAGATGGGTCAATAATTAAAAGGACAGGTATGGTCAAGTGAGGGATTCTTGAGGAGAGGTGTGACCACAGCTTGCTTGAATGCTGTAGGAACAGTTGCAGTGGAGAGTGAAAGGTTGAGAATGTGAGAGTTTGAAGGGATGACAGTGGAGGAAATGGAACTTAGAAGACGGATGGGAATAGGATCAGAGAAGCAGGTAGTGAGTTTGGAGGAGGAGAGAAGATGTGTGATTTCCTCCTCAGAGATCTTAGAAAAGGAAAATAGAGTGGCAGAGTTTGAGGGGCAAAGTTGGGAGCGAAGAGGAGAAGGAGCTGATCTCATGGGGAACTGGAGTGCAATCTTATGGATTT
Organism: Ichthyophis bannanicus; assembly: GCA_033557465.1. NCBI lineage: Eukaryota > Metazoa > Chordata > Amphibia > Gymnophiona > Ichthyophiidae > Ichthyophis > Ichthyophis bannanicus. The sequence continues at coordinate 819,831,753 of CM066032.1, forward strand.
TGTCATGGAAATAGTTGAGCAGAAAGTAAAGGAGGGGTCAGAGGCAGAGGTACCTTGAGGAGAAAGTTGAGGGTTGTAAAGAGATGGCGAGAGTCAGAGGCAAGAGAGTTAGTTAGATTGATAAAATAGTATTTGTTTGGTGAGGGCTATGACTTAATTGAAAGAGGCAAGCATGAATTTGAAGTCTATAAAGTCCACATGGGTGCAGGATTTAAGCCACATGCACACAGCTGAGCAGGCACAGGAATATAAGTAGTGGATAGTTGAAGACAAAAGATGATGAGACAATAGTGGACAGAGCCAATGGATCGATAGCATGAAGGTTTCTAAAGAGGTGGGAGGAGACTGGGAGAGATTGGGGCAGGGGTTGATGAAGACTGAAACTTAGCAGGTGATGGTCAGATAAGGGACAAACTGATGTCTAGCGTCCCCCCTTCCTTGCTACCTTTCTTCAGGGTGGTCTTGTCAAGGGCCTCCCCCTTAGTACCCTGAAGTTTTAGGTGGCAGCACTCTCATGCTTTAGGGGGCCGGTGGCAGGGCAATCTATAGACTCACACCCAAATGTGTCTCATTTCCTTCAGAGGGTATGTCATTTATTCTTGGGATCCCTGCTTAGTTCTCTGGGTCTTGATATCAGAACCCTTTGAGTCTCTGATGCAGGCCACTCTTAAAGATTATGTCCCTTAATGCTGTCTTCTTGGTTGCATGCTGATCTACAAGATGTATATCCAAGATATAGGCATTGCATACAGGGATCCTTGCTTGTCTTTTTCTTAGGAGACCATATATATTTGGCTGTGCCCTCCTTCTTGCCCTCCTTTTCTGAGGAATGTTGCCCAGGAGAGGATAAGTACCTTTGTCTGAGGAAGGTCAGAAGAGTGTGTCTCCAGTATCTCAAGGTTACTGACTCCTTTGCTGGTCAAAACCATTTGTGCTATTTGCTGGCCCGCATATGGGTGATGTGGCCTCTAAGTCTACCTTGGGGCACTGACCTCTGCCTCAGTGTATCTGACGAGGAAATGTCTGGTTCCAGATGATTTGCGTGTGCACTCCTCTCAGGCACAAACATCCTTTTGGGTGGAGTGGAGTTCAGTCAGTCTTTCAGGCATTTATCAGTTGGCAATTTGGCCATCACCTTTCCCACTTTCATTAAGCACTGCTGCTTGGATGTTCATGCTCCAGTGGACATGGCCTTTGGCTCAGAGGTCTTCAATGCTGTTGTGTTTTCTTACTGCCCATTGGAAGCATAGCTTTGGTATGTCCCACTTGTCAGAACTAATGTAGCAGGGTGATATGGAAGGTCACATTACTTACCAGATAATGTCCTTTCCTTGAGTCCTGCTAGACCAGTCCAGGACCTGCCCTTGTGATCTGTGCTTGGCCATGTTGACCCTTACTCTCTTGACAGGTCTTCTGTCTGAGGATGATCATGGGCACAATTGTGGTTCTTTGTGCTGTTGAATCTTGATGCTCCTACTGATGTTGTGTTTGGTCAGGGATTCTTGAGTTCAGATTTTTTTTTGTGTGCCCCTAGCAGGATGTGGTCATATGAAAACCTCTGGAAGACTTTCTCTGTCCCTCTCTTCTGCTGGTAGGGGGAGACAACCCACTCATCTGGACTGGTCTAACAGGACTCATGGAGAGGACATTATCCAATGTCTCCTTTATGTTATTACCCTCTGCAGATAATCCTTTCATCAGAACTCTAATACAGTATCCAAAAATGCATAATCAAAATTGGAAAGATGCTGGTATCTTCTCATTTCAAAACTGGGAACAGCAAATCACTGTATTAGAGTTCTGATGAAAGGATATCTGCAGAGGGCAATAACATAACCCTCAATGACACTGTAGAATATAGATTAAGACATGGAAAACAAGTTTAAATCTAGTCATACTTTGTTCATGTCTTCCCTATGATCTGGGGCTCTAGATGGGTGATTATTAGCTGTAGTAACAGGAGATATTTTTGGTGATAATGAAGATATTCATAACAATATTACAAAACATAATCTTCTTAGTGTGCTGGAATGGTCCATAGAGACTTCATTAATGCCGTCCATTCAGCCAGCTGGATTCCCTATGAGTACCTAACCCTGTTCACATGCACATTGATTCGAGACGCCTGTCAGACCCTTTTGATCCAAATATATTTGCTCCTGCCTGAGGCTGAAATGTTTTTGGGCTAGAGCACTACTACAGTTGTGCAGTTCCTATTGCTTTCCATGGGAACAGTTTTGACACATCCGCCTATGTATGTTTTTCTTTCTATTTTTTTATTGCCAATGCAAATACAGAATGCCTGTCTTTGGCAGCTCAGGCTGTTTTGCATTAGCACATCCCATAAGGAGAAATAACGAAAAAGCCTTCTAGCTTCAGTTTATAAATAAGCGTCTTTACTCATCAAAGCCAAATTAAAGGGGAAGTATCATTCTTTCTAAGCACATAAGAAAATATGATGTACGATGTTGGTTCAAACCAAAGGTCCATCGATCCCAGAATCCTGTCTCCAATAGGTCAATCCAGGCTGTGAGTGCTTGGCAGATCAAGGAAATCCATTCCATATGGCTTGTTTTTAGGAATAAGCTGTGGCTTTCCAAGCTCTACCTTGCTAATGGTTTATGTCTTGACCACATCATCTGGAAAAAAAAATTGCACAGATTGATTGTGCACTGCATGAAAAATGATTCCTCTGATCAGTTTGAAACATGCACTCTGTTAGTTTCCTGGACTCTACCCTAGTCTTCATGCTACTTGAAAGGATAAATAAGCGCCCCCTTTGTCATATCTCTTCTCCAAAGACAAGAGGCTTAAACTGCGAGCCATTCCATCGCCTCTACCATTTTTGTTGTCCTTCTCTGTACCTTTTGGAATCCCATTATATCTTTTTTGAAATGGGCTGCTCACTAGGCATTATGGCCATTCGCTGCTTAAAAATCTCTTCAGTCCAGCATATGATAAAACTGCCGCTTCTGAGGCGCGCCAAAGAGAACGGGAGCAGCCATCTTCGGAGGGAGTGAGCAGGAGCTCCTCCTCGCTTCCCCTGCATGTCTGTCAGCAGCCCCTACCTTCGGCATAAAAGACCGCCGCTTCTGAGGCGCGCCCGCGCCTGAGGGCCTCGCCAGAAGGCCCTTTGGCGTGGCCCTTAGGCGTAGGACCGTGGCATCTGTGGCTGTGGGTTGATCTGAGGTCATGGACTGGGTCTATTCTGTGGTAACTCGCTGTTCCTTGCCCCTCTCCTTTTCTTTTCTGTCTGACTGTCTCTGTCCTCTATTCTGTCCTATCATATAAATGGCGTTCTTTTCCTATTTCCTTAAATGATATTGTATTGTAAACCGCACTAATGCCTCTGGCCTGAGCGGTATATCAAATTCGAAATAAAATAAAATAAATGATACCTTTCACAGCATCTGCACAATCCCTGTCATCCTTATCTGCACACTTTGACTTCCCTTTACTCTTGATTTTCCCCCTTTATCACATCTCTCAAGCTCATCCCTGAAGTCTCATCTGCTGTGCATAGGGAGAACCATTATCCAGGGCACTTCCATGCAGTAATGACCTTATAAAATTGCCTATCTGATCTGGGGATGAGTTTACATGTGTACAGCCTGTGTATGCATGTGTTTACCTGCTCTTAAGGCAGGGAGGGGTTTGCACTTTGTCCCCCGCAGCCCCCTCTAGTGGCGGCGTAGTGGTTCCACAAGGGCTGGGGAGCGCATAAGAATTAAAAGGTTCAGGGTTGATCTGTTGTGAGGGTCAATGGGATAGCAGGTCACTTTGTCAGCCTCAGGGTCAACAACCTAAAAAGTAACTCTTGCCAAGTGTAGGGTACAAAAAGGCTTTTATTTCCCCTTTTCGCATGAAGAAATTCAAAATATGAGGTAATGAGTAACAGAACATAAATTCAGTTGCATCAAAACGTGAGTCAGCAAAACACTCAAAATAACATGGTTCCTTCACCAACTTAAAGCATAAACTTTCCAGTACAATTTGCACACATTAGATTTGTTTGCCTTTTACTCAAAGATATCTTCTTGTGCAAAAGTCACATTCCATTGATTCTATATCTTCAGTGCTCTCAGATTCCCCTGGCAGCCATTCCATGTCTATGGGATCTGACACTGAGGTCTCTGAGATCTCTTGGATATTAAAACCTGGTTTCCTAAAAGCCTGCCATACTGTATCCCAGTGCTGGCTTGGTAGTTTGGGGCGTCGGCTTTTAGGTCTAGTATATCTCCCTGGGCTTGCTGTTGTTTCAGGACTAAAAGTTTGCTCCTTCCATTCTCTGGCAACATTAAACTTTTTCCTGTAAAACTTATCAGTTATATCTGGTTTAAAACAGTCCTTATTGTCCAGATAAAAACTAGCCCTTTGTTCCTCTCTAGGCTTCTTGAAAAAGGCTTGAGGCCTAGTCTGAGAGTTTTGTGCTCCAGGTATATCCTTTCTCTCAAGGCTATGAACTTTTCCTTTATCTTTCAAGTTACTTTTGTAAAAGCTTTTAAAAGTACCTTTTTTCTCTTGAAGGTTTCTTCTCCAACCGGAGGGATAAGCACTTCCTTCCTTGGCTGCAGTCCGTGATACTGCCCCTTGAAGTTGTGTATGGCCTTTCTCTAGGCCTGCTCTCCCAGTAGCTTCCTTTCCTTTAGCTCTGCTGGGTTTGTCAGTGACCTCACCTCGGTCTCTGAGTCTGGCCTCTGGAGCTTCCCTTGGCACTGCCTCCTGTTCTCCACATGAAGGTCGCTGCCAAGCTCCTTGCCTCCTCCTGTGCTTCTCCTCTGGGTTCTTCCCTTCGGGGTTTCTCTGTTGCCTTTCTGGCTCTCTTGACTGCCTTCCTGGCACCTTTGCCTCTCTTTGCTCTCTCTCTCTTGGCTCTCTCCCTCTTGGCTCTCCCTCTTGCAGTGCTCTGTTCCTACTTAAATCCAGAGCAGCTGCTTCTGAGTCCTGCCCATAGAGGTGTGGTTCTTCCACTTTCAGGTTTGTTCTCCTGCTCCCTCTATGTGTCCCTTCTCGTAATTGCAGGCAAATCCTGTTTTTTTCAAGATTTAAAAGTTTCCTTTCTTGCATCAGAGGGCTTGCGGTATCACATATCCCCCTTCTCAAAATATTACGGGCTGTGGGAAGCTCTTCACCGCAGCACGTAATCCGAGACATGGTGTCTGCGTTACAATGTAGCTTCCCAGCTCTATGCTCAACACGAAAGTCATAAGGTTGTAAAGCCATATACCACCGGGTTAACCTGGCATTTTCGTTCCTCATTGTATGCAGCCATTTCAGGGGGGCATGGTCTGTAATGAGGACAAACTTCCTCCCGGTAAGGTAAAATTTTAATGCCTCAATGGCCCACTTGATAGCGAGGCATTCGCGTTCAATGGTGGCATATTTTCTTTCCGCTAATGAGAGCTTTCTGCTAAGGAACAGAATGGGATGTTCTGCTCCTTCTTGTACCTGGGATAAAACGGCACCCAGGCCGGTTTCCGAGGCATCAGTTTGAAGTAGGAACGTTTGCTGGAAATCTACCCCGCGTAGAACGGGGGCCTGGCACAACTTCCCTTTCAATCTTTGGAAAGCAGCTTCTGCTTCGGGCGTCCATCGTACTATATTCGGGGCATTTTTTCTGAGCATCTCTGTAAAGATGTTGCTCTCCTCGGCAAAATGCGGTATGAACCGACGATAATATCCTATGAGTCCGAGGAAACTTCTCAGCTGCTTCTTATTCTGAGGAACCGGGAAGTTCCTGACACATTCAACCTTATCCAATAGTGGCCGTACGGTTCCCCGACCTACTAGATGACCTAGGTACTTGACCTCCTCCGCTGCGAACGTACATTTCTTAGGATTAAGAGTGAGGCCCGCTCTCCTCATAGCCTCTAAAATGGTGCCTATCTGCTGGAGGTGTTCTGTCCACGTGGCGCTGTGGATCACCACATCATCCATATATGCGGTCGCAAAATTCTGATACGGTCGAAGAATCACATCCATTAGGCGTTGGCATGTGGCGGCTGCCCCATGCAAGCCAAAAGGCATCCTCCTGAATTGGTAAAGCCCCAAAGGTGTACTAAAGGCGGTTTTCGGCTTGGCATCTCGCGTTAAAGGGACCTGCCAATATCCTTTGGTCATGTCCAATGTCGTCAGGTATTTTGCTTGCCCGAGCCGATCTAATAGCTCCTCTATGCGCGGCATCGGGTACGCGTCGAAAGTTGAAATCGCGTTGACTTGCCGAAAGTCTATGCAAAAACGCATAGATCCATCTGGCTTTGGTACTAACACCACCGGGCTGCACCAGGGACTGTGTGACTCTTCTATTATCTCCATCTGTAACATTTCTTGCACCTGATTAATGACCTCCTGCTTTTTCGCCTCCGGCAGTCGGTATGGACGCTGCCGGATAATTTTACCGGGAGGAGTCTGGATCTCGTGCGCCACCAACGAGGTCTCTCCAGGCATTGGCGTTAAGACATCTTTGTATTTATTTAACAATCGGGTCAGATCTTCCTTTTGTTTTATCGAGAGTTCTTCTCCTAGCTTTGGGGTAGAGTCTTCTTTACAATCCTCCAGACGAGGGCCCAATTCTTCCTCGGGTGGATCAGCACCTATGGCCATTAAATTTTCTACTTCTGCTCTCCCCGTCGAGCCAAAACCTCCCACTCCTCGGCTTGTGGGATTTAACATCGGGACTTCCTCCAGATCAGGAAATCCTACCCGCTCACAAATGAGCTGTGCCACTCTGTCGCCGACTTGAACCTCGTAGTCCTTCTCTGAACAATTGCATAAGAGGACCTTTAGGACACCCCTATAATCAGGGTCCACGACTCCTGCAGCTACATCAATGTTGTGTTTGGCGGCCAGTCCGGACCTCGGGGCTATTCTTCCATAACATCCAGGTGGCAGTTCAATTTGTAAGTCCGTGGTCACTAATGTTCTCCCTCGCTTCGGTATGACCATATCCACGGCGCTATGGAGGTCATAGCCTGCCGCTTGTGCTGATGCTCTTTGAGGTGTCCGCGCTCTTGCGGATGTCTTGCAGTAGCGAAGCACAAACTTTTTGAGCGGCTGTGACCGATCCTTTATAACGGTCTTTGGGGGTTTCTCCCACAGCGGGCTAGGGATCGTGATATCCTTCGCAGCAGCCAGGCTGCTCCGCTGTACTGTGGAGTTTTTAATAAAGTCGAGTGGCCTGCCAGTGGAATCTGGTTTATCTGGAGGTAAACATTCTTTCTTCAAAGTTTTTCTAAATTGAGGCCAATCTCGGCCCAGGACTAAATCCTGCGGTAATCTTGGCACCACTGCCATTGGCATCTCTTTCACAATACCCATCCCCTTTATCCACAACTTATAAATGGGGTAGCGGGTAGCTGCTCCATGTACACACTTAATCTTGACATACCCCTCGGGTGATTCTGGGACCGACAGTCCATGATCCTGAATGGTCGACCATAACCTTTTTGAAAGCATAGTCTGGTCGGCTCCAGAATCTAACAATGCTCGTACACTTATGCCATGTATTTTTACATTGACAAGAAACCCATCATGCACTATTCTTGGTGACTCTCCTACCAAGGCTGTTCTCGCATGACATTCATACTGTACATGTCCTTTTTTTCCCACACGCAAAACATTTTTTTGTATTCACTTTCTCCAGGGGTTTATAACTCTGCCACCTACCAGCTGGAGGACGTGAGGGACTTCCCTTCCCTTGTGCCTCCAATCCCATGGCACTTCGTGGACTTACACTAGGCTGTGTCACCTTTTCAGCCTCTAAGTATCTTTCAGTAAGCACAATAGCTTCAGTGGTACTGCTACAATTTTGGAGCATCAAAAAATTCTGCACCCTGTTAGGTAGTGCATTCATATATTGCTCTAAAATTATCGCATCCATGAGCGTATTTATACTTCTCCTTTCAGGTTGTAGCCACTTGTAAGCAAGACTACGCAACCTGTGGCCTAATGCCTTAGGTGTTTCATCTACCTTAAGCATAGCAGCTCTGAACATTTTATTGTACGCCACCGGCGTAAGACCAACACGATCTCTAATTGCATTTACTACATCCTGATATGAATTTGCGAGCTCTGGGGGCATGGACCTGTAGGCCGCCAGCGCTTCACCTGTAAGTGATGCCGCTAGGCGTATGGCCCACTGCTCCTCAGGCCACTTAGCCGAAGTCGCAATCCTAGCAAAAGTGTCTAGAAAGTCATCAATATCGTCACTTGGACTGAGCTTCCCTATCAGTAAGTCCGAACAAGACCAATGTCCAAGTTCAGGGTTTACCCGTCCGACGAGTGATGTTCCTTCTTTCCTGCTCTGAGCCAGCTCCTCTCGCTGTTGCGCCATCCATGCGCTCATTGTTTCTATGACAGGCGTCTGCTGCTCCTGCATCGCCTTTAGCGCCTGATCCTGGCTCCGTTGTGCCAGCTCAGCCTGTTTGGTGAACTGGTGTGCCATCCAGGCACACAGCTCCTTGGGCTCCATTGTACCTGTTAAAAAAACAGAAAGAGAAAAAAAAACCCAAGTGCGGCTCTTCACAAAATATATTTTTCAGACCCTCTATAATTTTTTCTTTCAACTTCCCCAGGTGTCCAACACTAGGTAGGGTTATCTACGCCTTACCTTGCTTTAGTGTTGCATCAGCTTTTGGGGAATGTAGTGCGGTCGTCCAGGGGTTGCTCCACCGCTCCTGGATTCGCCAGATGATCTTTCACCTTTAGGATTTTCCTCCTTTTTTTTTTCTTTCTTTTTCCACTCCGGTCCGGGTTCCTAGGACTCCACTCCTGGTTTTTAACTCCGGTCCACTTTCTAGCAACTGCTCCGGTCTCCTGGTTTTCCTCTTCCGATCCGGATTCTAATATAGGTCAGTCCGGGTTTTACTTGCAGTTTTTTTTTTTTTTTTTTTTTCTTTTCAAAAAGAAAAGAGCTTCTATTTCTCTTTTGAGTAGTTGCCCACGTTGCTCTGTACACTCAAGAGTACCCCAAAAATCCGTGAAACTACGCCACTTATGTCCCCCGCAGCCCCCTCTAGTGGCAGCGTAGTGGTTCCACAAGGGCTGGGGAGCGCATACGAATTAAAAGGTTCAGGGTTGATCTGTTGTGAGGGTCAATGGGATAGCAGGTCACTTTGTCAGCCTCAGGGTCAACAACCTAAAAAGTAACTCTTGCCAAGTGTAGGGTACAAAAAGGCTTTTATTTCCCCTTTTCGCATGAAGAAATTCAAAATATGAGGTAATGAGTAACAGAACATAAATTCAGTTGCATCAAAACGTGAGTCAGCAAAACACTCAAAATAACATGGTTCCTTCACCAACTTAAAGCATAAACTTTCCAGTACAATTTGCACACATTAGATTTGTTTGCCTTTTACTCAAAGATATCTTCTTGTGCAAAAGTCACATTCCATTGATTCTATATCTTCAGTGCTCTCAGATTCCCCTGGCAGCCATTCCATGTCTATGGGATCTGACACTGAGGTCTCTGAGATCTCTTGGATATTAAAACCTGGTTTCCTAAAAGCCTGCCATACTGTATCCCAGTGCTGGCTTGGTAGTTTGGGGCGTCGGCTTTTAGGTCTAGTATATCTCCCTGGGCTTGCTGTTGTTTCAGGACTAAAAGTTTGCTCCTTCCATTCTCTGGCAACATTAAACTTTTTCCTGTAAAACTTATCAGTTATATCTGGTTTAAAACAGTCCTTATTGTCCAGATAAAAACTAGCCCTTTGTTCCTCTCTAGGCTTCTTGAAAAAGGCTTGAGGCCTAGTCTGAGAGTTTTGTGCTCCAGGTATATCCTTTCTCTCAAGGCTATGAACTTTTCCTTTATCTTTCAAGTTACTTTTGTAAAAGCTTTTAAAAGTACCTTTTTTCTCTTGAAGGTTTCTTCTCCAACCGGAGGGATAAGCACTTCCTTCCTTGGCTGCAGTCCGTGATACTGCCCCTTGAAGTTGTGTATGGCCTTTCTCTAGGCCTGCTCTCCCAGTAGCTTCCTTTCCTTTAGCTCTGCTGGGTTTGTCAGTGACCTCACCTCGGTCTCTGAGTCTGGCCTCTGGAGCTTCCCTTGGCACTGCCTCCTGTTCTCCACATGAAGGTCGCTGCCAAGCTCCTTGCCTCCTCCTGTGCTTCTCCTCTGGGTTCTTCCCTTCGGGGTTTCTCTGTTGCCTTTCTGGCTCTCTTGACTGCCTTCCTGGCACCTTTGCCTCTCTTTGCTCTCTCCCTCTTGGCTCTCCCTCTTGCAGTGCTCTGTTCCTACTTAAATCCAGAGCAGCTGCTTCTGAGTCCTGCCCATAGAGGTGTGGTTCTTCCACTTTCAGGTTTGTTCTCCTGCTCCCTCTATGTGTCCCTTCTCGTAATTGCAGGCAAATCCTGTTTTTTTCAAGATTTAAAAGTTTCCTTTCTTGCATCAGAGGGCTTGCGGTATCACAACTTACATATTGACTTTCAAGAATTCAAATGCCTGCATGTAATTTTACCTAGAAAAACTGTACTAGGTTTAAATATAAGCACATAGTTTTCCTGGGATAATTTTCAAATTGGAAGTACATGTTTACTTTCATATTGGAACTCCGGCAGACTGCACCAAGAAAAGTGTCCACATACTTTTTCCCCAGGTGTTCTGTTATGAAATGGCCTTCCCTTAAATTAGCTCCGTAATACCAAAAGTAAACTAAATGGAATCCTTGTTGAACTCTCCAAAAACATTAATGGTTGCATCATGGGTTGTGAATGGGACTTTTTCTCAACCTTTCTTGAAGGAGTGAATAAACAGGTGGACAAAGGTGAGTCGGTTGATATTGTGTATCTGGACTTTCAGAAAGCTTTTGACAAGGTCCCTCATCAGAGACTTTTGGCAAAACTAAAGAGTCATGGGATAGGAGGCAGTGTACTATTGTGGATCAGGAACTGGTTAAAAGATAGAAAGCAGAGGGTAGGGCTAAATGGCCAATTTTCGAAATGGAGAAAGGTGAATAGTGGTGTAGCCCAGGGATCTGTGCTGGGTCCGCTGCTTTTTGACATATTCATAAATGACCTGGAAAGTGGAATAACGAGTGAGGTGATCAAATTTGCAGATGACACAAAACTATTTAAAATTGTTAAAACCCAAGAGGATTGTGAAAAATTGCAAGAGGATCTTGATAAATTGGAAGACTGGGCATCAAAATGGCAGATGAAATTTAATGTGGACAAGTGCAAAGTTATGCACCTAGGGAAGAACAACCCAAACTATGGTTACACGATGCAAGGTTCCACATTAGGAACCACCACCCAGGAAAAAGATTTAGGCGTCATTGTGGATACCATGTTAAAACCCTCGGCCCAGTGTGCAGCGGCGGCCAAGAGAGCAAATAGAATGCTAGGTATGATAAGGAAAGGAATGGAAAATAAAACAAAAGATATTATAATGCCTCTATATCGTTCCATGGTGAGACCGCACCTTGAATATTGTGTGCAATTCTGGTCGCCATATCTTAAAAAGGATATAGCGATTTTAGAAAAGGTTCAGAGAAGAGCCACCAAAATGGTAAAGGGGATGGAAGGATACTCCTATGAAGAAAGGCTAAAAAGGTTAGGGCTCTTTAACCTGGAAAAGAGACGGCTGAGGGGAGATATGATAGAAGTCTATAAATTAATGAACGGAGTGGAACGGGTAAATGTAGATAGATTGTTTACCTTATCAGAATATAGAAAGTCTAGGGGACATGCAATGAAGCTACAGGGTAAACTATTTAAGACTAATAAAAGAAAATATTTTTTCACTCAACGTGTAATCAAACTCTGGAATTTGTTACCGGAGGATGTAGTAAAGGCTGTTAGTGTAGCTGGGTTTAAAAAAGGTTTGGACAAGTTCCTGGAGGAAAGGTCCATAAACCGTTATTAAGAAGTGACCGAAGATATCAATGCTTGACCCAGTACAAGCATTGTGGAACTTGTGTCTCTTGGGGAAACTGCTAGGTACATATGACCTAGATTGGCCACTGTTGGAAACAGAATACTGGGCTTGATGGACCTTGGTCTGACCCAGTATGGCATATCTTATGTTCTTATGTTCTTGTTATGTTTCTGTTTGACTGCTTTTGCAGGGGTTCTCAACCCTGTCCTTGGGACCCACCTAGCCAGTAGGGTTTTCAGGATAACTCCAATGAATATGCATGAGAGAGATTTGCATACACTGCCTCCATTATATGCAAATCTCTTCCATGCATATTCATTGTGGTTATCCTGAAAACCCTACTGGCTAGGTGAATCCTGAGGACTGGGTTGAGAACACCTGTCTTAGAGGATCTGAGGGGGTCATGTTCTTTCTCTCCTCTGTCTCCTGCAGCTCATTCAGCAATCACATCGGAAGTATGTCATTATCTAGCTTAAATAAATATCAAAATAGAGCATGAAAGGCGATAAATACCCTAGAGCCCATCCATACCAAATGCTTAGCTTTATAGTCTCTTTCTATCAGCAAACAAGTGCCGAAAGCCAACCTGAAATCCTTCCTAACACTGTTAGTCACCTTTACCTTTGCTCCTTGAAAAATGAGAGAGCTTTCAAACAATTGGAGTGCCAGTGGCTACAAAAATTACCTACAAAAGAAGAAGAGGACAATTAAAAACATGACAATATACTGTAAGAATCTAAGGGGCATGTTTACTAAGCCTCACAATAGTAAAGCGGATTTGGGACACATTATTAGTGCAGGGCACAACACTAGATGCCAGTGGGCATTGAGAGCTATTTGCCTGAATTTACAAGATGTGAACCAATAACACAAAAAGTATCACACTGCCAGTTATTGCACTCAGTCTCCTTTGAAGTAGTCCCCTTCCTATAAACACACTTCCTCCAGCATTCCTGCCACCACTGGAAACAATTTTGGAACGCCTCTTTTGTTATGCTGTGAAGCTGCTGTGTCAAATTTTGCTTAATAGTGTCAGTCATCAAATCCCCTTCCTTTCAGTGATAATTTCAGTTTTGGAAACAAGAAAAAGTCGCTGGGTGTGAGGTCAGGTGAGTACAGAAGTTGACGGACTTGTTTGATTTGATGTTTGGCCAAGAACTGCTGGACAAGATGTGATGCGTAAGCTGGTGTGTTACTGTGATGAAGTAACCACCATTTCTATGCAACTCTGGCCTCTTATGACGAACTGCATCTCTCAAACGAGTCAGAACTTGGACGTAGTACTCCTTATTGATGGTTTGACCTTTTGGAGCATACTCATGATAAACAATACCTTGGTAATCAAAGAAAACTGTTAGCATGACCTTGACATTGCTCCTCACCTGACAGGCTTTCTTGGGTTTGGGCAAGTTTAGAGTCTCCCATTGTGAGGATTGAGCCTTAGTTTCTCGGTCATAACCAAAGCCCCATGATTCATCACCAGTAATAATCTTTTTGATGAAATCTGACTCATTTTTAATGCATTCCAACAACTCCCTGGCTGCAGACAGTTGATCTTCTTTTTGGTCAGAGGACAGGAATTTGTGCACAAATTTTGCAGAGACATGTCTCATTCCCAAATCAACAGTAAGAATGGACTGTACTGAACCGAAACTGATGTCCCTGTCCTCAGCAAGCTCCCTGATAGTCAATCGATGGTTTGAGCATATTGTTGCATGCACTGCTTCAAATTTGTATTCATTCCTCCTCATGGATGGCCTTCCAGAACATTAGTCACTGTCAACACTTTGGTGGCCCTCTTGGAAACATGACCCAGGCATGCCAGACTGGCTGCGGGCCCTTTGCCATTCCCCCACCCACTCCACCCCCTCCCCTCCACCCTTCCCTTTTCCTGCAAATAAGGCCCAACCCAACATTTATTTCTTGACAGCTTTATTAGTGGGTCTTTTCAGGCCACAGCTTGCGGATACACAATCGCCTTGTACTTTAACAATGACAACAGAATCAAAATGTATAAAAAATGAGTAACCCTGAGTAAACAGATGCTTCAGCTAACAGATGCTTAGGGCCCGAAATCCACAGCTGCCAGTTTCAGCAGCTCCAGCCTGCCCTGTGGCCAGGGCTGCCGCCCCCTTTTCACCTCCCCGTCTCCAACCGCTTCGTGTTGGTGCCCGGGTGGCCCCTGCTTCTGCGGCCAGGCACCACATTCCCTGGTACCTGGCCCCCCTTTCTTCAAGGCTCAGGCACCCACAGCACGGTACCTGAGCCCCCCCCCCCTTTTTCTTTCCCCAGGGTGCCCCTCAGCCGGGGAAAATGAAGAGGCCTCTTATGCCCCTTCCTTTTATCCTGGCCCCTGCCCCACCCGCTCCCACTTCTTTCCTCCCTTTTGGCCATCCCCCCCGCCTGCGGCCGGGTCATGCAGCTCGCCCTTCTATCAGGCCTAGCCCACCATTTGTACAAGTCATAAACTCGAGCACGACTCATGCATTCATTGCCATACACTTGCTGTAACTTGTCATAAGTCTCTCTGCATGAATCTCAAAGTTTCTGGTAGAATTTATGCAAAATCACTGTTCAATTTTTTTAACTTATCATAAATCTGACAAAATGCTTTTACACAATACCAAACATCACCTGATTGAAGAAAAGTACAGGTGTGCTGCAGCCATGCTACACTCTGCACATGCAGTGCACATGACTAGGTCACTTCATGTGACGTATTGTTATAGCTATAGAACAAGTCTCAGTACTTTTTGATCACACCCCGTAGTGCTAAGAACATAAGATATGCCATACCGGGTCAGACCAAGGTCCATCAAGCCCAGTATCCTGTTTTCAACAGTGGCCAATCTAGGTCATAAGTACCTAGCAGTTTCCCCAAAAGACACAGGTTCCACAATGCTTGTATTGGGTCAAGCAGTGGATATTCTCACAATGTTAATACTGCCATGGGAGCAACTACTGCCACCCATTATTCTGGGGGTAGTTGCCCCACTCCAAGCTCCAGCAACATAGGCTTGCAAGGCCTGCACTAGTGGTGCAGTGCTGAAACCCCCACACCCCCTGTCCAGACACACACTGCCTGGGTACTGTGGGTTTTTTAATGCAGGGCTCTGCGCTACCTTTTAAGTGCAGCACCAAAAATTAATGCTACCCCTACGCTACCCAGGTAGCGTGCTTTAGTAAACGTGCCTCTAATTGCTAAACTGGGTCAGATCAAAAATCCATCAAGCCCAGTATCCTGTTTCCAGTAATGGTCATTCCATTTCACAAGTATATAGAAGGATCCCAAAAAGTAGCAAGAATCCATGCTGCTTAACCCCAAAGTAAAGCTTCTCCTCAAGTCTACCTTAATACAGAAATAGTTTACGGACAGTTCCTCCAGGAACTTGCCAAGCATATTTTATCCATTCTTTTGCTAATAATTCTTAAAATTGTCTTTGCTTTCTTGGCCTCCACCATACACTGATCTGAGCATTTCAACATTTATTTATTTGTTTGTTTGTCGTATTTATATACCGCCTTTCAGCAGAATCAAAGCAGTTTACATCTAACAGTGAAAGAACATTACATATTAACAGATTGTCAATTTGTTTTAACATGTAATGTAATGTAAGAAATCTAACTTGTTTACATGTGTGTACATTAGGTACTGGGGAATTTATTTACAGGAGCAAGGCTATCCATAATACAATGGTTTACCATAATATACTGGTGCGTCTCCTAAAATCAATTAATTTTTAGGCTGCGCTGCGCCGCTGTCTCCCACTACTGCTGATTCCGGCGGTGGGGTCGACTCATCGGCAGTGGCAGGCTATGTGCATCGGCATACATGGCCTGCTGCTTCTGATACCCCTGAAGTTGTGTCGGAGGGATCAGAAGTGGCAGACAATATGTGCCAAAGCACATGGCCAGCTTCTGCCTCCAAGCCACCCCCGTCCCCACCACTAGAATCAATGGCAGTGGGGTTCAGCACAAGGAAGGGGGGAAAGAGGTAGAGGATGGCATGTGGGAGGGCAGCATGCCAGGGCTTCTGCCTAGGGTGGCATAAACCCTTGATCCAGCCCTGACAACGGGCAATGAAAAGTAATGATCAAAGTATTGGCAGAAAGGAGCTAAAGAGTTATGCCGCTATCTTTGCTGCTGCTCAAGAGTGCCCCCCCCCCTCTAATTGTGGTTTGCCTCACTATCTAGTCTGACTGCTGACCCCACATACTTCCTCATGTCCAATATTGTCCTCATAATGCTCTTTACTTCTGTTCCTTTGATCCAAGGATATTAGATTTTATATCATCTCTCAGTGCACTGTTGGCTACCTTGGACCCTTGCTCTGGAAATGGCTTCTCCTGTATCCAAAGGGGGCATAGGTATGACAGATTCAAGACTACATTAGCAACTCACCCTTTTCTCCTGGCATTCCCTTCCCTTCCCTTCCCCTCCCTATCCCTTTCGGACCATGTTCACACTATGAATTGTGCTTTTTTTCCCTCCCCAGACCTTACTCTTTCATGACTCCTTGAGTCTCTGGTTTGGCTTGCTGCCCCATCCTTTCCTCTCCTGTCATCCTTTTGAATGATTTTATTAATGCACTGTAGTTTTATATCCCTTTAATTAACGCACTATACTTCTGCCAGGTCATTTGTCTGCCTCTGTATGTAGATTATAATATATTGATTGTAACCCATCCTTCTGTGTCATGCCCTCTTCTTCTTCCTCCTTGTTTTATTGTTTGTCCTGCCCACATCACCTCTGCTAATTAGCTTTTATTTTCTGTACACCATCTTGTTGTCTTTAATTTAAGATAGTCTATTAAATTAATTAAACCTTAACCTTAAACCCTGGTTTCCCTAGTTCTCAGCCTGCTGCACTAACACAAGGCTTCTCCTCAAGGGGAGCAAACATATTCCACTGTCTTACACTCTTTCTGCATGCATGGGGAGAGTATGAAGGTGGCAGAGGAAAAATGTTGTGTGGTTTTGATCTTGCTGTATGAAGAACTGGGGAATAGGAAGGTGGGTAGAGAGAGAATTTGTTTGTTGCATTGGTGAGAAATGGTGAGATTCTAACCTTAGATCTCCTTTTGTCAACCAGGCACTCTGCTGTCAAAAGGGTATCCCTGGTTCTGTAGACGAAAGACAGGGTGCCCTACCTGCTCCTCCACAGCAGGAGAAGAGTGTTTGCCTCAACCACAATAGGGCTGCAAAATAAGTATATGAAATAAGACATCTTTGAGAAAAGGATTGGAGCCAAAGGCCTGTTATACTTTTTTAACTTTCCAATTATATAAAGATGTAAATAGGTGATACTTTGTCATAGAAATATGCAAACATGACAGCAAATAAAGAACGTGCGGCCTATCCAGTTTGCCCTTCCATACCAACTACTACAGTCCTTTTTATCCCTTTGGAGATCTTCTGTGTTTGTCCAATGCTTTCTTGAATTCAGATACAGTCCTTGTCTCTACCACCTCCTCTGGGAGACTATTCTACACATCTACTACTCTTTCTGTAAAGAAAGAAGTCTATCTCCTTTCACCTTTTATAGGGGAAGAAGTGTTATGAAAACATGGGTCAAACTAGTGGCACTTATGACTGCTCTATGGCAGGTATAAATGTATATGCCTAGATTTTTCAGGAACCTGCATAGGTTCTAGTATTTTATAATATAGGTGCATAACGTTTTGCTCCATCTACACCCCGCCCAAATTCTGTTCCTGTGCACACACATATTAAAAATATGTGTGATAGGACTCGTACGTGCACTCACAGCATAGAAACTGTCTAAAATATTTGAATGGGTGCACATTCATGGTCCTAAAAATAGTAACTTATGTGCATAAATGACACATATCTTTATGCAGCTCCCTTAGAAAATAAACCCCATATATAAAGCACGTTTTACTTGCAGAACATGGCTATTATAAAATTGTGTGGCTATATCCACATTTATAAGGGCACATGCCGACAAGATGGCGCATACCTATACATGTAGTCATGCAGCGGCATTCTCAGGGGCACAAGTGCACTTTATGCATGTGCTTTATAATATAAGTGAATACAAGCATCTAGTATATGTGCACATTTATACTTTCTACTTCGGAGGCATTAATTTGTGCAGAATCATTTGTGTGTTACTGGGAGTCCTTGTAGGATTCTATTTTATAAAGGCACATAGGCCCCTTTTTTATAAAATAGGGATCTTTTTTGGACTCCTCACAAAGGCATCCTGTTATAAAATTATCGTTAGGGGGCCCATAATATAAAATGTGCAGGGCTTAGTGCACCATTTACTTTTGTTAAAGCACAGATTTTGTATTTTAAAACAATAGTAAAAAAATAAAAATAACAAAAATAACAACACATTGTCATTTTATATTGGAAATAAATGGAAGTTAAAACAACGCGGACATAGTAATTTTTATTCATCACTGTGCACATGTTCTGCTTTTTGTTTACGTACATCTTATTTTAATCAGTTATTTTTATCAATATAACAATTTATAATGTATTTATGTTTGAATGTATTGTTTATGGACCCGATTTTCAATTAGGCAGGCTATGTGCTGTGACGGTGCATAGCCTGCCCGCCGACTCCCTAACCTAGATTTTCACTTCTGTGGCAGCGGAAGTGAAAATCTGGGTTTGTCTGGATATGCTGGCAGCCTCTGAGGCTAAAATGGGTAGCAGCGATTTTCAATGCTACCCGCTTAGCCTTGGTGCCTTAAAGATAGGTGAGGGCTAAACGGGTACAATCAAAAATCGCTGCTACCCATTTAGCCCTTTCCTCCGTCCCTGCTCCACCCCAGAATACCCCTAACACATAGCATCTGAGATTAATTAAGCTTCAGGTAAACAAGGTATATTAAACATATTAGGTACAGTTTTATTAGTATAAATATCCATATCAACCCTTAGTAAATAAAGAACTTAAAGATCTAAACACAAGCTTAAAACTAAGATGCAGACAGCAGTCCAGCAGCGAGATGGGGGCTTTCCTGTCTTTTGCATTGAGTGTCACATGTATGATTTTCTCCCAGTTGGTGAGAGGTCTTACGTGTGCACTAGGTGCAAGGAGCTCTTTGCTCTCAGGGAATGAGTCCATTCTCTAGAGCAGCGATGGCGAACCTATGGCACGCGTGCCAGCTGTGGCACGTGAAGGCCTTGCAGCTGGCACGCGGGAAGGTCGCACATTAAAAAAAAAAAAAGCTGCCCGCTGCCGCCGCGGCGGCATGGAGTGTCCCGCGGGGCTCCCTCTGCCCGGTGGGACTCTCCCGGCGCTGCTCAGCCCCTCTCTGCCGGCTTGCAGAGACGCGAAGGGAGAGTCTCCCTCGCGTCTCTGTTAAGCCCGCAGGAGCTGATGGGAAATTTCCCATCTGCCCCTGCGGGCTTAAGAGAGACGCGAGGGAGACTCTCTCTCCCTTCGCGTCTCTGCCAGCCGGCAGAGAGGGGCTGAGCAGCGCCGGGAGAGTCCCGCCGGGCAGAGGGAGCCCCGCGGGACACTCCATGCCGCCGCGGCGGCAGCGGGCAGCTTTTTTTTTTATTGCCATGAGCCGAGGGAGGGGGGTTAAGACTGGCAATGGGCTAGGGAGGGAGGGAGGGAGGTTAAGACTGGCAATGGGCTAGGGAGGGAGGGGGGTTGAGACTGGCAATGGGCTAGGGAGGGAGGGGGGTTGAGACTGGCAATGGGCTAGGGAGGGAGGGGGTTGAGACTGGCAAAGGGCGAGGGAGGGAGGGATGGATGGAGGTTATGACTGGCCATGCGATAGGGAGGGAGGGAGGTTAAAACTGTCAATGGGCTAGGGAGGGAGGGGGGTTGAGACTGGCAATGGGCTAGGGAGGGAGGAGGGAGGGAGGGAGGGGGGTTGAGACTGGCAATGGGCTAGGGAGGGGGGTTAAGACTGGCAGTGGGCTGGGGAGGGGGGTTAAGACGCAGTGGGCTATTGGGGGGAGTTAAGACTAGCAATGGGCTGTGGGCTGATGAGGGCTGGCAATGGGCTATGAGCTGATGAGGGCTGTCTGGAAATGTGGTGATGGGGGGGTTAGGACTGGTAATGGGCTATGGGGGGGTTTAAGACTGGTAGTGGGCTGATGGGGGGGTTAGGACTGGTAATGGGCTATGGGGGGTTTAAGACTGGTAGTGGGCTGATGGGGGTGTAGGACTGATAATGGGTTATGGGGGGGCTAGGACAGGAAATGGGCTGATGGGGAGGGGTTAGGACTTGAGGTGTGCTGATGTGGTTAGGACTGGTAATGGGCTGTGGGCTGATGGGGGGGTTTAGGACTGGCAATGGGCTATGGGGGGCTGACTGGAAATGGGCTGATGGGGGGTTAGGACTGGTAAAGGGTTATAGGGGGGCTTAAACTGAAAATGGGGTGATGGGGGTTAGGACTAGAAGTTGATTGACGGGGGGCTAGGACTGGTAATGGGTTGGGGTGTTGCTAGGACTGGAAATGGGCTGAGTGGAAGGGGAGGCTTGAACTGCAAATAGCTGATGGGGAGGGGGCTTGGAATGGAAATGGGCTGTGAGGGAAGGGAGCTAGGACTGAAAATGGGCTGATGGAAAAGCTAGGATAGGACTGGAAATGGGCTGTTGGGGGGAGCTAAGATTGGAAATGGGCTGTGGTGGGGGCTTGAATTGAAATGGACTCATGGAGGGGCTAGAACTGGAAGTAGGCTCATGGGGGGGCTTGGACTGGAATTGGGCTGAGTGGAGGGGAGCTATGATTTGACATGGGCTGATGGTGGGGCTAGGAAATGAGTAGAAATGGGCTGATGGGGGGGCTAGGATTGAAAATGAGCTGATGAAGGGACTTGGACTGGAAATGGGCTGATGCAGGGACTAGAAGGGAATGGATGCTGGGTGAGACTGGAACTAGAAGGGAGCTGATGTTGGGGGAGGATTAGAATGGGATGGGGCTGGGAGAGTAAAATGGAGAGGGGAAAAATATTTTGTGTAGGAGGGATGAAAAATCTACAATTGGCCAGGTATTGGGAGAGTAATTGGGGATTGAGGATGGAGGGGTAAAATTTGTGTGGATGAAATAGGAATGAGGAAAGAGCAAAAGGAGAAAGATTAGTATGTTAAAGCAGATGTAGAGAGAGAGAGAGAATGGAAAAAAAACTAGAAGAGAGAAGAAAGGACAAATGGACAGCAGACGATGGAGAGTTAGCAGAAAACATGAAGAAACCAGAAGAAGGTGGCTGGACCAATTGCAACTGAAAAAAAAATGCACAAAAGGTAGAAAGATATCTCTTTATTTTGAATTTATTAACTGGAATATGTCAGCTCTGGGAAATGTGCATCATTAACATCTGCGCTTTGTTTGGTACAAGAGGAAATTCCTATTTGACGTTGCCACTTGTTCTCTTTCCCCAGTATTCTCTGAAATGTATTGGTTTAATATTTGCAGTGTTGCCTTTTGATAGGTAGGGTATGGTGCTTTGTGAGTCCTGGTAATGCTGTCAGGATACGGCGGGTTTGCTATGGGTTCTAAATGGGCAGCGTTTGTAGTAGTTCCTAATGTGCCTGGCGGTTGGCACTGGATTATAGTAATGTAGAAATCTTTTAGTCTTTCTTTATCCATACACTCATTAAGAGACATGTTTACTAAAAGTTAGTGTATGGTAACATTATGCAAATATTTATGCAAATAAGACCACTTATGCAAATGACGTGCTGGCACTTTGAGGAAATTCTTTGGTTTTGTGCGGCAGTTTGGGCACTCGGGCTCAAAAAGGTTAGCCATCACTGCTCTAGAGGCTAGAGTAGCAGACTTGGAAGACATAAGAAAGACAGAGAGTTACATAGACGAGACCTACAGGGATATAGTCCTGAAGTCTCACATCCAGTCTGGCAGCATCCCTATTGCCATGGAGGAGAGAGGTCACGTGACAGGAGAGCATCACCATGGTGTGGCAGGAAGTGATCCTGTAACGAGGACCTGTCCGCCAGGTGATGTAAAACCCTCTCGCACCGAGGAAGTTTCTCCAGGGCCATGTGCCCATGAGGCCGGATGGTATACATCCAAGGGTGTTGAAAAAACTGAAATATTAGATTGCAGACCTGATATTAGTAATCTGTGAATTTTCATTAAAATCATCTGTAATACCTGAAGATTGGAGGATCGCCAATGTAACGCCAATTTTTAAAAAGGGTTCCAGGGGTGATCCGGGAAACTACAGACCGGTGAGTCTGACGTCAGTACCGGGAAAATGGTAGAAACCATCATAAAGAACAAAATTACTCAGCATGTAGATAGTCATGGCCTAATGGGAGACAGCCAACATGGCTTTAGACAAGGAAGATCTTGTGTTACAAATCTGTTATGGTTTTTTTTGAATAAACAGGTGGACAAAGGTGAATCGGTTGATATAGTGTATCTGGACTTTCATAAAGCCTTTGACACCCCATTAACCTCCCCCCCAGCCAGCAAAAGTGGGTGGGTGGGTGGGCTGCCAGATGGGCGCCTGATAACATGTGCTCCGGGCAAGCCACGAGCCCCGGAGCACATGCCCCATGCTCCTACGTGATTGGCTCCGCTCGTCAAGCCCCGAGCGGAGCCAATCAATTTAAATAATGCGCCCGGCGTCCTGACGCAGACGCACGCCGACGACGACCTCGAGGACGAGCAGGGTCCCGCGCCGTGCTGAGCACCCGGTTACAGGCGGGCCCCGGGACCCTGCCCGCACCCTGAAACGTTTAGCAGGAAAGATAAAGAGTTCACTTTTGGCCATGTTCAGTTTCAGATGGTGGTGAGACATCCAGGCAGCAATGCTGGATAAGGATCCAGGTCTGGATTCCTGGAGTGATTTCAGGCAAAGGAAGGTAGATCTGAGAAGTGTCAGCATAGAGATTGTATTGAAAACCATGGGAGGAAATAAGTGCACCAAAGGACTGAGTGTCGAGAGAGAAAAGGAGAGGTCTCAAGATGGAGCCCTGAGGTACCCTATCTGAAAGTGGGATGACATTAGAGGAAGATCCACCAGAATATACGCTAAAAGTGTGATTGGAGAGAGAAGAAGAACACCAGAACAGACCAGAGCCCCTAAATCTGTAACTTTAAAAGACTATCCCAGAGTTCTTTCAGCAGTTCTTTGTTCAGCTTGTTTCAATCACTGCATCAGATTTATTTTTCATTCAACAGGAAACAATTTTTTTTTCTTTATTCAGGTATATTCAAATCAGTTTACCTACTGTGAATGGATATGGAGAGGCTCTTTAACTTTAGATGGACTTTGCTAAGGCAATTTTTGGAACCACGGCAAATTTGGGTTTGCTATAACAATGGGTGTGAAGTCTTACGCAATCAAAAACTTTTGGTTGCATCTTCCTAATTGCTTGAGTTTTTCTATAATTCTTTTTTTCACTTTGAAAGTGCAGAGTATGTTGTCTACATCAATGAAAAAAAATCCTACTTTAATGCATTTTAAATTATATGTTTTAGAGAGCACAATATGAAAAGTACACAAAGACGTGACGATCTTTAAAAGGCACTGTATGTTTTTAAATATGATGATACTTTCCTCCCCGATGAGTTAATGTCGGGGTCAATTGGCAGTCAGTGCAGACACCATGCTAATTTAAGCACCAGTACTGGCTCTTGAATTAATATGTATATTCAGCATTGCTACCCATCTGGACTAGTTCCATCTGAAAAAAGCATAACGTGGGATTTTAGAAAGGGCATCCAGGAAGAATCTAGGATGACCAAAAATACAGGGGCATGGCAGCAGTGAAGGGAGGCATGTACAGGTGCTTTCTGAAATTGTTCTGTTTCTACCCCAGTAACCAGTTATGGAGATGGGCCTTGTACTGACTGAAAGGCTGGGTATGTGCATGGGCATAGGCCATTTCACAAATCTGGATGTCCCCGAATTGCACAGCTTCGGAACCAGTTACATGGCAATGGAATTTCAGAAGAGGGGCAACTATGTTATCAGACTTACATGTCCCGGCTAGGCATTTCAAAGGTGACAGGCCTCTTGCAGGTTTCTTCAGCCAGAAAATGAAAATCATGGTGATGAAAGCAGGTATAGACATAGACATGGACATGGATGCCTCCCCAACTAGGGCAAAGAAACAACGAGCGAGTGGTGTTTGGAGGTTACAGGTGGGTTTTTTTTTCATTTCTTTATTTATATTTTCCAACAAAATAGAAACAAAAGAGAAAACCGAGTTACAGTAAATTAAAATATGCAATCCTTCTCTGGAAAATGAGATAATCAAAGGCTGATCACAGCCCACCCCAACCTGTCCCTCCCATCATCATGCGATCATCAGGGGCCGTATGAAGAAAAAAAATGACATAAAACATCCTGCGAGGCCTGCAGGGGTCTATAGAAGGCAAACACTTCACTACAGAGAAACAAGGGGTTTGGTCTGGTAACCCCTTCCACTTAAGAAAGAGGAGGATGTAAAGGAAACTGCCACACCATGGTATTTGCACCTATGAGTAGCATAAGCACAGGTATACCACCGAAGGCCTCAACCAAGATCTATTGTATGTTTCCAATTAGAAATAACAGACATAGGGCCACTCCCAACATGGAACTACTTCAGACAGACAATCCCTTTTTAAGGACAGGCTGCCAATTACTGATTGAAAAACGACCCCAAATCAGGATACCAGCACCACCCTAATATGGTTCCATATTGAAAAAAACAATAAAATTGAATGTTAGGACAATCCGACGCCACCTGCCTCAAAGTGCTGACATCTCCTAACTGAAACTGACCCTTAATCTGAGCAGCATACGGCCCTATCTACCCATCATGAACTTTGCCTCTACAAACACTATTCAAATAATGTGTGAACCCAGCTATACCTCCGCTATCTAATACTTATAACAAAGATGTATAGAACCTACATGAGTAAAAATTATCCTGATTATAATTAGACCGGACAGAATTCTCATAGCAAATTATTTTTGTCGGATTGCCTGTCAAAAGGGTGAATACTCACTCTCTGAACGCAGGCCCTCCATTTTTAATCATGTTTTTGAAAAATGACCGAAAGGTCTTAATGCGTAAGGTTATAGACTACACAAGTCAACCGTCACATCAAATATGTATTTAAGGAATTGCATTACGTGACGCTATAAGTCAATAAACAACCTACTTTAAAAAGTTGTGTCTCACTCCGCTAACTTCAAATCAGTCTTCTTGTGTCTATAAACATAGTATTTTGTGGATCAGCATATATACTCATCTAACTGGGAGATGAAATCCTCAAATACGCCGTCATCCAAAAGGGGGGAATAGCCCCAAAAGGATTGCTGTATCAAAATTCTAACTCCTCTGTCGATCTGGTTTTCAGCTGATATGTTTATGATATGATATGTCCTTCAAAAGAGACAGAATAAATGTCCCAGTACATGACAGTATTATAGGCTTAGATGTCGCTTCTGCATAGATAGGTCTCCTTTACATGATCTCAGACCAGTTAGAAATATGATGACAGAAAAAGACCATATGGCCTATCTAGTCTGTCCTTCCATAACAACTACAAAAGTCCCCTTTTTACCTTTAGAGATCCTCTGTGTTTGTCCCATGCTTTTTTGAATTCAGTTACTGTCCTCATCTCTACCACCTCCGCTGGGAGACTATTCCACGGATCCACTACTCTTTCCGTAAAGAAATATTTCCGCATATTACTCCTGAATCTATCTCCCTTCACCCTCATCCCATGTCCCCTCATAGCAGAACTTGCTTTCAATTGAGAGGCTGTCTCCCTGAACATATATGCCACGGAGGTATTTAAACATCTCAATCATATCACCTCTATCCCGCCTTTCCTCTAAGGTGTACAAATTAAGATCCTTCAGTCTGTCCTCATATGCTTTATAATGAAGACCACTAATCATTTTAGTAGCCTCCCTCTGCACCGACTCCATCCTGTTCACATCCTTTTGAAGGTGCGGTCTCCAGAATTGCACACTATACTCCAAATGAGGTCACACCAAAGACTTATACAGAGGCATTATCACCTCCTTTTTTCTGCTAGCCATTCCTCTCTGTATGCACCCAAGCATCCTTCTAGCTTTTGCCGTTGCCTTTTCTACCTGTTTAGCTACTCTAAGATCATCAGACACAACCACGCCTAGGTCCTGCTCTTCTTTAGTGGACAAAAGTACTTCACCCCCTATACTATATTGCTCCCTTGGATTGCTGCAGCCCAAATGCATGACCTTACATTTTTTAACATTAAATCCCAGCTGCCAAATTCTAGACCATTCTTCAAGCTTAGCTCAGTTAAGTGCCCTTCATAGTAAGCATCATCAGACTGTAGCAAGTAGGAGATGTAATATGACCTTCACCACATCACCACTGACTCCTTATCCTCCAGATATACGCATAGAGCTCCGGGATCATCAAAAGTTTTGGTCTGGTTGTGCAACGTGACTTTCATGCGGGCAGGATATATATGTCCAAAACAGGCCTTCAATTGCACCAAGCATGGACGCAATGCCAAAAGACTCCTTCTCTGATCCACCATCGCCTTTGCAAAGTCCGGGAAGAAGAGGAGTTTATGCCCTTGATATTCCAAGGCTGAAAGTGTTTTGGTTGCTCCCATTATTTGCAATACTTGCTAAAAATGTAACACTTTCAAGATAATTGGGCATGGATGCTTGCCAGTGGCCATGGGCTGAGTAGGCACTCTTTGGGCGCGCTCAATCTCAAATGGCATATTGAAATGCAACCTTAATACACCTGGAATCATGGTCTGTAGAAATGATATCATATAATGACCTTCTGCTCCCTCAGGAACTCCTAGGATTCTTATGTTGTTCTGCCAAAAGCGATTATTACTGTCTTCCACCTCTCTTTGCAGTGAGCGTATCAACTTGGCCTGTTCCTCAACGGCCTCTCGCCTCTCCCCATGTGACGCCACCACCTTCTCTACCTTCTCCAAACGAGCTGTATTTGACTCCAAAGAGGATCTCAAGGCGTTGATATCTTCCTGCATTGCACAAAGTGATTCTCCATTAGCTTTGACCAACTCTTTGACCGCCCGAATCACAGCCAAGATCTCCTGCGAGGTCTCAGGACCATCTTGGATGACCGCCATCTTGTGAGGTGAGAGAGGTTCCATCTTGGTTCTCTTTGCGCTAGCATTTTGAGATACTTAGAAATCCAACCGCGTCTGTTTAGAGCCAGACATAGCCGGGATCGAATGGTATCCAAGTAGGTAGGAACTATTTGATTAAATATTACAGAAAACAGGATTCTTGTCTATTGCCCTCTGGAGCACCACTCTTACATGTCCATCTTGACCAGACACCAGGCTCCACCCGCAGGTCACAGGTGATTTTATTCAATTGAGAACCCCTACTCCTTTCAGCAACAGCATTCTTCAGGGGGTACACATCCTCAGGAAAGAATAATGCACAATAAATACAATATGAATATAGACAATAATAAAAAAGTAAAGATAAATATAACGTGAAACAAACCTAATAAATATAAGAAAAACACTTAAAAACAACAGTAACAGTATGTCATATTCATATAAAGTGTAAGATAATAATACCTGTATCTATATAAAAAATATGATTAAAGGGATATCATTAAGAGTATAAAAGCAGTATAGGGCCAGACATGCATCTCCATTACTTGACCCAGGCCATGCCTCTTCCCTGCCCCCATGTAATATGGACATCCTTGTGCCAGAGCCATTTATATACCAGGTTTCTACAATGGGCCATAGATATGTATGCATGTTGTGCATGTCTGCATGCCCATTTTCATATGTCAAAATCACAAATAGTGCTTCTAAAATACCTCCTGTGGAGGCACATTCCATTGTGTGTGTCCAGGCCCCTGGACTCGGGATGCACAGAGGCAGACCCGATTCTGATCCCGCGGGAGCTAGACATGCTCTACGGGATCAGAATCGGGTCTGGGCCTGTATGTGCAGGCCAGGACCCAATTCAGATCAGCTGATGTACAGACCCAGACCCAGCTAATTCAGTCAAGCTCCTGAATGAAGCCGTGGTGCCATGGCCCCGTGGCTCCATTCAGCAGCCACAATCTCATTTCCCTGCAGCCCAACTCCTGATCTAGCCCTCCATGGCCAGGGTAGGGTTGCGGGGAATCTCCTGCATCCCTCACCTTTCTGCCATTGCCCAGACCTTCCATCCTCTGACATTTACAGGAATATATTCTACCTCCAAGGTGGAATAAGTCCCCCATCTACATCCAAGGCACTGGACATACAGGCTGACTTCAGAATCTACCCTGAACATCCGGGGTCACGGTTCACCCACTGCTCGCCCTCACTCTGCCTCCGCAATACCCCATACCACCCTCATCTAAGCCTCTCCATACAAACTCCTTGTTCATACAGGGAGGCTTTCGCCACAGACAAAAGAGGTGCAAATGGACCCCATAGTGTGCCATGCAGGTGCAATTGAACAGGGCCAAAATCGAACTTCTTAATTTTCCCCCTAAACCTTCTTCCTCCTTCCTCCCTTCTCTGTCTCTGTTGATAACACTCTTTGGCTTCCTCTTTCCTCAGCCCGCAACCTTAGACTCATCTTCAACTGCTCCCTCTCCTTTTCCACACATATCCAACAGATAGGAAAAGCCTGTCATTTCTTTCTCTCCAACATTAACAAAATTTGCCCTTCCTTTCTGAACACCCTACTAAAACATTTATCCACACTTTCGTCACTTCTTGCCTCAACTATTGGAACCTCCTCCTTGCTGGTTTTTCTCTGAGTCACCTTTCTCCGCTTCAATCTGTTCAAACCTCTGCTGTGGGGCTAATCTTCCACCAGCCCCAATATAGTCATAGAACCCCTCTTCCCAAATCACTTCATTGGCTTCCCTTCAGGGCCGGCCCGTCCATTGAGCAAGAATGTTTTTTGCACAGGGCCCCGCGTTTCAGGGGGCCCCGCGCAAAAAACATTCTTAAGCATCCCAAGTTAAAAAAAAAAAAAAAAAAAAACGGCTGCTTCTGCCGCGGCAGCTTCAAGAGCTCTGCCGCGGCAGCTTCAAGAGCTCTGCCGCGGCAGCTTCAAGAGCTCTGCCGCGGGGCCCCCCCTGCCCGGCAGAGCCTCCGTGCATCTTCAGCTCTTCACGTCCAAAACGCGGGCTTTTTTCAGAGCCGCGAGAGTTTCTTTTCTCGCGGCTCTCTTAAGCCCGCGGGGCTGATGGGATTTCCCATCACCCTCGGCGGGATTAACAGAGCCGCGAGAAAAGAAACTCTCGCGGCTCTGAAAAAAGCCCGCGTTTTGGACGTGAAGAGCTGAAGATGCACGGAGGCTCTGCCGGGCAGGGGGGGCCCCGCGGCAGAGCTCTTGAAGCTGCCGCGGCAGAAGCAGCCGGTTTGGGTTTTTTTTTTTATTTTAATTTGGAATGATAGGGGGGGGGTGGTTAGGACTGGTAATGGGCTATGGGAGGGGGGGAGGCTAAACTGGAAGTAGGCTGATGGGAGGGGGAGGCTAAACTGGATGTTGGCTGATGGGAGGGGGAGGCTAAACTGTAAGTGGGCTGATGGGGGGGGGGGTGGTGAGGACTGGTAATGGGCCAGGGGGTGGGATGGTTAGGACTGGTAATGGGCCGGGGGGGGGTGGTTAGGACTGGTAATGGGCCATGGGGGGGGGAGGCTAAGTCTGGAAGTGGGCTGTTGGGGGGGGGGTTAGGACTGGTTATGGGCTGTGGGGGGGGCGACGTGGGCTGATGGGGGGGGGTTAGGACTGGTAATGGGCTATAGGGGGGGCTAAGTGGGCTGATGGGGGGGTTAGGACTGGTAATGGGCTATGGGGGGGGCTAAGTGGGCTGATGGGGGGGTTAGGACTGGTAATGGGCTATGGGGGGGGCTAATAGGGCTGATGGGGGGGTTAGGACTGGTAATGGGCTATGGGGGGCTAAGTGGGCTGATGGGGGGTTTGGACTGGTAATGGGCTATGGGGAGGGGGCTAAGGCTGGAAGTGGGGGGTAGGACTGGAAATGGGCTGATGGGGGGGGTTAGAACTGGTAAGTGACTCTGGGGAGGGGGCTAAGGCTGGAAGTGGGGGTAGGACTGGAAATGGGCTGATGGGGGGGTTAGGACTGGTAATGGGCTATGGGGGGGCTAAGACTGGAAGTGGGCTGATGGGGGGGGGTGTTAGGACTGGTAATGGGCCGGGGGGGGGGGGGGGGTTAGGACTGGTAATGGGCCATGGGGGGGGGTGTTAGGACTGGTAATGGGCCATGGGGGGGTGTTAGGACTGGTAATGGGCCATGGGGGGGGAGGCTAGGACTGGTAATGGGCTGATGGGGGGGGAGGGTTAGGACTGGTAATGGGCCATGGGGGGGGGAGGCTAAGACTGGAAGTGGGCTGATGGGGGGGGTAGGACTGGTAATTGGCTATGGGGGGGGCTAAGACTGGAAATAGGCTGATGGGGGGGCTAGGACTGGAAATAGGGTGATGGGGGGGTTAGGACTGGTAATGGGCTATGGGGGGCTAAGACTGGAAATGGGCTGATGGGGGGGCTAGGACTGGAAATAGGGTGATGGGGGGGTTAGGACTGGTAATGGGCTATGGGGGGCTAAGACTGGACATGGGCTGATGGGGGGGTAGGACTGGTAATTGGCTATGGGAGGGGGGCTAAGACTGGAAATAGGCTGATGGGGGGCTAGGACTGGAAATAGGGTGATGGGGGGTTAGGACGTAATGGGCTGATGGGGGGCCAGGACTAGTAATGGGCTATGAGGAGGCTAGGACTGGAAATGGGCTGAGTGGAAGGAGGGCTTGAACTGCAAATAGCTGATGGGGACGGGGGCTTGGAATGGAAATGGGTTGTGAGGGGGAGGGAGCTAGGACTGGAAATGGGTGAGGGGGGGGGCTAGGACAGGAAATGGGCTGATGGGCTAGAATAGGACTGGAAATTGGCTGTTGGGGGGTGCTAAGATTGGAAATGGGCTGTGGTGGGGGTTTGGATTGAAATGGACTCATGAAGGGGCTAGAACTGGAAGTAGGCTCATGGGGGGCTTGGATTGGAAATGGGCTGAGTGGAGGGGAGCTAGGATTTGACATGGGCTGATGGTGGGGCTAGGAAAGGACTAGAAATGGGCTCATGGGGGGCTGGGATTGGAAATGAGCTGATGGAGGGACTTGGATGGGACTGCAAATAGATGGGGGAGCTAGGACTGGAAATGGGCTTATGGGGGGCTAGGACTGGAAATGGGCTGATGCGGGGACTAGAAGGGAGCGGATGCTGGGTGGGACTGGAACTAGAATGGAGCTGATGTTGGGGGAGGATTAGAATGGGATGGAGCTGGGAGAGTGAAATGGAGAGGGAAAAAATATTTTGTGTGGGAGGGAAGACAAATCTACAATTGTCCGGATATTGGGAGAGTAGGTGGGGATTGAGGATGGAGGGGTAAAATTTGAGTGGATGAAATAGGAATGAGGAAAGAGCAAAAAGGAGAAAGATTAGTATGTTAAAGCAGATGTAGAGAGAGAATGGAAAAAAACTATAAGAGAAGAAAAGACAAATGGACAGCAGACGATGAAGAATTAGCGGAAGACACGAAGAAACCAGAAGAAAGTGGCTGGAGCAATTGCAGCTGAAAAAAAATGCACAAAAGGTAGAAAAATATCTCTTTATTTTGAATTTATTAATTGGAATATGTCAGCTCTGGGAAATGTGCATCATTAACGTCTGCGCTTTGTTTAGTACAAGAGCAAATTAATGTATAGTTTTATTTCTACAGTGTTGTACATTCCAAGTTTGGCTTTTGGGATTCCCAGTTTAATTATTGTCTTCCTGTTTCTAAATTGTGATTCCTTGTTTGGTGATGGTCTATGTTCTGCATGTGTAACTGAGCTGAGGTATTCTGTTTATGTAATTCCTATTTGACATTGCCACTTGTTCTCTTTCCCCAGTAGGTCATGTATTGTTGTTCTCTGAAATGTATTGGTTTAATATTTGCAGCGTTTCCTTTTGATAGTTAGGGTATGGTGCTTTATGAGTCCTGGTAGTGCTGTTAGGATACGGCGGGTTTGCTATGGGTTCTAAATGGGCAGTGTTTGTAGTAGTTCCTAATGTGCCTGGCGGTTGGTATTGGATTATAGTAATGTAGAAGTCTTTTAGTCTTTCTTTATTCATACACTCATTAAGAGGCATGTTTACTAAAAGTTCGTGTATGGTAACATTATGCAAATATTTATGCAAATGAGGCCCCTTATGCAAATGAGGCCCCGCACCGAGTCTCCGCACATGGCCCCGCACCCCCCTTGGGCCGCCCCTGCTTCCCTTGCATTTCCATATCCAATACAAACTTCTCCTTCTGACTCTATTGCTCCTCCCTGCCTTTCCTCTTTTCTGTCTCCCTACACTCCTCCTCGTGAACGCTGTTCTCCTTCTGACTCTATTGCTCCTCCCTGCCTTTCCTCTTTTCTGTCTCCCTACACTCCTCCTTGTGAACGCTGTTCTTCTTCTGACTTTCTTCTCTTTATGCTCTTCTCTTCCACTGCCAACTCTGATATTTTCACCTTGCTGCTCTTTATGCCTGGAACAAACTACCTGTAACTTTGTCAGATTTCATCTCTTCTGCCTTTCAAATCCATGCTAAAGGCTCACCTCTTACAGGCCACTTTTGGATATTAATCCTTTGTTCTCCTTCTGTCTCATTACCCTTCCCTACTGTACCCTTGTTCTCATCTATTGTGCTGTCTGTCTTGATTAGATTGTAAGTTCTGGTGAGCAGGGACCGTCTTTTATATGTGTCTGTACAGCACTGTGTATGCCTTGCAGTGCTATATAAGCGATTAACAGTAATGTAAATATGTGTAGCTTCAATCTAAACCACTTTTCTGCCATTTTACTGCTGATATTTTATAAAGACTCATAGGTACCTATTTGTCTTTGCAAATATGATATAAATAGGTGCCTTCACATAGGTGAACTATTAACAAACTATTCCTTTGTGTGGTGACTGCACTATCTGTATTTGTTTATTTATTTATTTAGCAATGCTTACGAGTATATACTGCTCTTCACCGGGTCAAAGCAGTGTACTTTCAGGTATGATATATATTCCCCTTGTCCCCAAAGGGCTCACAATCTACATTTTGTACTTGAGGCAACAGAAGCTTACTGTAAGTGACTTGCTCAAGGTCACAAGGAGCACCTGTGGGACAAGAAACCCAAGGCCTTCCGGCCTGAGGTTGCTGTTCTCCAGTAGGATTTGAACCCCTGGCCCTCGGGGCCTGCTATTTAGCAGGCCTAAACTAAAGATACAAATTATCAGAATACTGGCTAAATATCACTGCTATCCAGATGATTTTTTTAGCCCACCTTTGTTCTGCCCATACTTGACCTCTTATATGGATAGTATCAGGCTGTTCAATGAGATATTTGCCCAATATTATCTGTATGAGATTTAGAAATATATGTCGAGTCAACTTATAGGTTCACCAGCCATCGAGGAATGTAAAACTTACTTTGAAAATCGAACTAATGCTATTTTATTTAGTAGTCAAATGTAGTTAAAACATTGATAGTAGATTTTTTGTGATAGTGTGCATACAAGCTATAGGGGATAGCTCTAAAAGTGGATGCTCTCTGAAAGCCATTTTTAACATATCCACCAAAATGAACTTAAAAAAAACCCCATAATATGTTGTCCCCACTAAGTGTGGTATATCAAGTTTTAATAAATGAAATGAAATGAAACATGATCAGTCAGATCAAGGTCCACTGAGCCTAGTATCCTTTCTCTGATAGTGGCCAGTCTGGATATCAAATACCCATCAGATCCCATAAAGTCGATCTTTAACTATTTGCACATTAAAATATTATTAACATTCATTTATAGACCCTTAAGTGATTAGAATCAGTACTTGATTAATTTCCTGGAAAAGTAACTACTATCTAACATTAGTGATTTTAACAACCTGGATAATGACATATTTTTAACACCAAATGAAAATATTTAGTCACTGTTTTCAATCTCCCTTCCACGAGTCATCAGTACCCGTTCTTGCTACTGGCATAAACAACAAAGAATTTCTGGTTTATTTTATTATACTTCTGTAGAAAATCCCTCAGTTTTACCTATTTGTGGAAAATGCTCTGATACTTTTCTCGGTCAATATCAAGGGTTTCTCTTAATTTTAAGATATATTTGTCCCTGATCAGTTTTATGCCTTCATATTCTACCATTTCCATTTATCTAGAACAGTCTCTTGCACAAATCCTGTATGATCAGCCTTAGAAAATTATACAGCATTGCCATTTTCTGCATTATCCACCTTTATCCATAGAGAGGTTCCCTAAGCTTTCTAGTCTTTTCAAATATACAGTATTCCGGGCTCAATTTCCTTTGTAAGCCCTATGCTTTTCTATAAACTCCGTCATTCTCATCC
The DNA here is from genome assembly GCA_033557465.1 of Ichthyophis bannanicus. Lineage (NCBI taxonomy): Eukaryota > Metazoa > Chordata > Amphibia > Gymnophiona > Ichthyophiidae > Ichthyophis > Ichthyophis bannanicus. The sequence continues at coordinate 819,865,983 of CM066032.1, forward strand.
ACATGCTTTCAGTACAGAGTTTAATTTAGTTTTGTTTAATTTCAGACTTTCTATACCACTCTTAATAACCATATCAGTTTTCAAACTGAATCGTATACATCATATATGACTTTCTAAATGTCTTGAGTACCTTTCCTTATTTCCTTTTCGAACAGCAATTGTGGCCAAAATATCATTTCTCCAGAAGAGTTGCCTGCAATAGCATGTTTTTTTGTATAAAATGTATACCCGGGGGGATTTTGCACAAAAAAATAGAAAATTCTATTCACGGTATTTTAAAATTCTGCATGCTTTCTTAGCAAATTTGTGCGCAGAATTCCCTCATCATAAAGACTAACTCCTCCTCCAGAACTGAAATTCCCCTTGCCTTTTTCCTCCTCAGCTCTCTCACTCCAATCACAGTTCTCTGCCCAACCCCCAAGCTTTCCTTTTCCCCATTGTTCCCTCCCTTTAACTTCTAGCAAGATCCCTACTGCTGTCTGATACGCCATACACTTATCCCCCACCTCACCTTCTCTCTCCCTTCCTCATGCAAACCTTACATCTCCTCCTTTCTTCCCAGGTACATACTTCAACATTTCTTTCTCACTACCCTTCAGATGGGCCAGCCACCCCGCCTCAACTCACCAGCAGCCCATCTCCATCCCCCACTCCCCCTGACCCACCAGCAGCCCTTATCCTGCCCCCAGATACCTCCCAACTCACAAGCAGCTTTTCTCTTCTGCCTGACAGCAGCAGCTTTTTTAACACAGCTGAGGGAGCATTTTCCTTTGCTCCCGTGGCTGTGCTAGATTCTGATGCAAGCACTGAATGCTTTCAAGATTTAAACAGATGTGCTTCCCATCAGAAACAGGAAGTGTTTCTGTTTACCTCTAAAACATTGTGTGATGGCATTGGAATCGAGCACAACTGTGAGAGCGAATGAAAATGCTCCCATGGCTATGAAAAAGCTAACAGTAAGGCAGGCTCGTGCACCCTTAAGCTTGTGCGCTCGAGCCTGCCTCACTGTCTGGCAATGCTGATGCCTATGCAGAATTCTGCACAGGTTGGGAATTCTGTGCAAATTATCTATGCTAAAATAACATTTAAACTATCCAGAAGTTCTAAATTACATTAAAAAATATTCAAGGATCTTTGAACATGGGCTTGAATGCATTGTGGAAATATGTATTTATGTTGTTTTTATTTATTTGGATTTCTTCTGTACCGCCCCTTCCTGAGATCAGGGGCGGTTTACAGTAAACAACTACATTACATTGAACAGGGTTACCAAAATAGAATAAAAACACAAGGTTTGCATTCTACTATCCCATTATATTTATCTGAAAGTCTTATCCCTTATCATTCCTTGCAACTCCTATGATCCCTGTATGAGAATCTCCTCGTTATTCCTTCCCCTGTAGCTATTCATTCACAGATTCTGCAGAGGAGTGTGCTTTCTTACCTGGCCATTTTACGCTAAAGTTGAATTTACTACGGAGACCATAATCCATGCATCAGCTGGGATCACAGGTATCTATGTTAGTGCAAAGGGGAGGACAGGTAGTGATCAGTTGGACAGAGCTCTTACTAGCTCTGTTCCCCTGATAGTTATTAATACCACCAAGCCCGAGTTGGGCCCCCTTGACAATATTGTTGTGCACAGATGTATACATCCATGACACAGACAACATAAAAATTGTGCCCCCTCACCTTCAGCACTGATCCCTCATGGACTGCTCCCGATCCTACTACTACTACTACTACTACTATTGAGCATTTGCATAGTACTACAAGACATCCGCAGTGCTGCCTACAAGATGTACAATCCCCATCACCAACTGCCTGCCTGGGGGTAGATTGGTTCACCCACAGACACAAAATATCATCCTGGCTAGTTAGTTTGGCCTTTAACCTCCCCCTCCCCCCAGGGTAAAACTAAAATCCTGGTTAGCCAGTTGGGGCTCTGACAACCTCCCACAGGGGGCAGCACTGTGTGATTGTGGTCATTTTGAGTAGCCATGATGCAAGGGAAAGGAATAGGAATGACCACTCCTGCTCCTTGTGTCCAATAGAGCACCACAGAATTAAAGTAAGGGGGTGGTCAGGGGGTACCCCACTTAAGCTGGCTGATTAACTGTGATTTCAAGTTTGGAAGGGGCTCCAACTGGCTAGCTGGGATTTTAGTATTGTACTAGGAGGGGGGTTTAGGTGACCTGACTGACTAGCCAGGATGGTGTTCAGTATATGGGGGTGCAACGATCCCTTCTGGACAGTTCCTGACGGGGATCAGGAGCTGGCTGGGGAATCAATGATGAATGGGAGGGGCCACATATTTTGTGTTGTCTGTGCAGCAGATCTGTACATTTGTGGCACCAACAAGATTGTTAAATCAGGGGAGGGGCAAGAGGGGGCTGCTTCCCTCCAGGGCAGATGGCTGCTGCTGATTGGCATTGGCCATGATACCTCCCAAAGAGGATCACTTACAGATAATGCCTCCTCTTGAGGTAGTGTTATCTTCAGCCACAATTAGGCCTGATTTTATAAGCCATCACATGAAAATGCAGCTATCCCAGAATAGTGCCTTGGATATCTATATTTCACCTATGTTAGCTGCTACCTCTGGGCAATAAATCTGCATTTGCCCTATGGTAGCAGCTAATGACCTTTAGTAGATATGCCATAAAGAGTTATCAGTTTAAAATGGTCTGCAAAAATTTTTTTTTCGAGAGCTGTTTTGGTAATTCCACATAATCTTTATGTTTTTTGGTGCGCTGAATCCGAAAATGACCTCTATTTTGTCATAGGGCATCACGTTTCCTGACAATTTAGGTAACTATGTTAAATAAGGCAATACCTCAAAATAAATGGAAATAGACTTATAAAATTAAAGTTTTATTACAATATTTTCATGAAAATCCTTTTTTGAACTGAAATGAGCTCACCTACACAAACTAAGCTCGATTCTTCTTCCTTGTGAGGCTCCTCTTGGTGCATTTACGCTTGTGAGTATCATCTGGAATGTCTCTCTGAAGCATCCAACAGTAGTCTGCCATCATTGTAGTGCTCCATTTTCCCTGGTATCTCCTTTCCATCTCTTTAATGTCTTGGTGGAATCTTTCACCTTGTTCCTCACTCACAGCTCCCAAATTTTCAGAAAAGTAGTCAAGGTGGGACTGGAGGAAATGCACTTTCAAACTCATCAGGCAACCTAAAGCTTGAAATGCTTTCAGCATTCGCCCGACGATCTTTTTGTAGTGAGGATCTTTGTTATTGCCTAAAAATTTCTGTACGACTTCTTTAAATGCAATCCAACCTTCTTTTTGAGGATCTGTCATGGTATTGACAAACTCTTGATCAATTATAAGCCTTCTAATGTCTGGTCCGATGAACACACCTTCCTTCAATTTTGCCTCTGACAGGCCTGGAAACTTGGTGACCAAGTATTTGAAGCATTCTCCATCTCTTGGAAGTGATTTTATGAATTGTTTCATCAATCCCAATTTTATGTGTAGAGGTGGTAGAAGAACTTTATGGGAAGGTACCAAATTTTTTCGGAGGACATTTTTTTCACCAACTGTTAGCACCCTCGGCTGCCAACTCTTCTTGGTCCAGTGATTTTGTCGGTCTCGATTGTCCCATAGACACAGAAAACAAGGATATTTTGTATACCCAGCTTGTTGCTCGAGCAGCATGCACAAGACCTTCAAGTCCCCACACACTTGCCAACCATGGTATTCATATTTAAGTTTACGAAGAACTAATTCCAAGTTCTCGTAGGTTTCCTTCAAGTGTACGGAATGACCTACAGTTATGGAAGCGTAAAAACCGTTGTGGAGTAAAACTGCTTTGAGACTTCTTTTTGAAGAATCTATAAAAAGACGCCATTGCTCTGAATCATATTGGATTTTAAATTGACCCATCAGACCTTCGACATCGATGCAATAAACCAACTAGTCTTCCTGGGTGAAGTAAGAAACAAACTCCTTTTCACGATGTCTGAACCATGAAGATGACACTCCTGGCAACAATAAATTCCTGCTTTTCAGCCTTGATCCGAGTAACTCAGCGGCATCTTTGGGAAGATTCAAGTCTCTTACCAAATCATTCATCTCCTCCTGAGAAAACAATTTTGGTCTTGTATCATCTTCAAAGTCAAAGTCAACTTGATTCGTCATCTGGTTCAGGTATGACTTCACCTTCATCGGAGCTAGGTATCGCTTCCAAGGTAGCAGGGGGTTTGGGTACTGGTATATCTGTGCCATGGGGGATGGGATGAATTGCTGAGAGAAGATTGGGGTATGAAATGGAATGCTTCCATTTGGAATTAAACCCATTCACATTGCATGAACAAAAGTAACAGTCGTCACTATGGTTCTTTTGCTCTCGCCATACCATAGGAATCCCATAACGGAAAGATTTTTTCTTACCCTTGAACCAGTTTCGGAGGTCCTCAACACACCGTTTGCACAATTTATGAGGCGCCCAGACTTTATCTTGATCTCCAATGTTTAGTCCAAAGTATGCAAAGTATAGTTTTTTCACAAAGTCTGTAATATTCTGCTGTTGCTTCAACACTGTATATTCACAACAGATGAAACAGAAACTGTCTGGCGAATTAATACACTTTCGCAGAGCCATAACATAACGGCTGAAGAATGACGAGCTAACACGAATTGCGATGAAAAAGTGTGAACAGCCTAGAACCAAGAACCTGATGATGATTTGTGCACAAGTGTGGCATGCAGGAGAGAGCAGCTCTGTGTCTGTACACGAGATGTCACAGTGCTGGCCACGCCCCCCTGCACTGACCGGAGCTGCTGCTATCTGCCCTGTGTCTCCCTCCCATTGGATTCTTCAGGAAAGATTAACCCCTTCTACCATTAGAAGCACGGACTTAAAACTTGCTTAGTTTATGTATATATTGCTGACCATCAGATTTACAGTACTATATTTTACATAACTCGGACAACCCCCTTTAAGGTTTTTTTGGCATTTTATATCGTAAATGCACTTATGTGAATTAATTAATAGTAATTTGAAAAAAATTGATAAATTTGAAGACAATTTTGCATTTTGTGGCAAATCATGACGTCTAGGAGTTTTTTCAATATTTTATTTGTTTTCAGCACACCAAAATACATAGAAATTAGATGAAAATAATCAAATAGCTTTTTAGTCGCAGACCTGTGTTATGTAACAAGATCTAAATGTATGCTGTAGAGTAAATTGGATTTAATCACAGCATTGAAAAGTGACTAGTCACAATAGTAGAACTGAGATGACAATTAGAGTTCTAGCAATATCAAATATTATTTTTACTGAGTCTGTACCAGTACAAATTCTACTTATGTACTGACTCATCTCTTAGCTGCATCTGCCATTATAATGGTAAAGTATAGTTTGCTTATGCCATCTCCTTCCTGGTTATTTTTACACAGAAGGTCCACAAAATATTCATATTCTGAGTACACACAAGTTAACCATTTTCTGTAGTGTACAGATTGCACACTCAGGGTGAGAGTGACCTCCCAGCATGACATGCTTTGGCCACCCTGTCCGTGCAGGTGGTAGTCGGGCACCACAATGTCCCAGCCATTGACCTATGCCCTGTGCAGATGCATCCTGCCCAGGCCGCCCTGTCCGGGCCACACCCACAGTACCTTGCTCCACATTATGCACATTGGCAGGCTAACACTGGAAACAGTGCCAGCAGTGTGGGCTCAGTAATGTGTAGGCAGTCATAAAATACTGGATAGACAGACACACACTCCCACACCTATGCCAGCATTGTGCAAATATAGAGGTTTTTGGCAGCCCTGGCCGCCACACCAGTCCTGGGCACAGTGCAGGTATTGCTATGGTACGCAATACTGTTGGGGTCACTCCCAGGGGTGGTAAACACTGTCAGAAACAAAAACTGAAACACACTCCACAGATATCAGAAAGGCTGCTATGATGAATCTCTGTCAACAAATTGTGTTTAACTTAGGATTTGTTATCTGGCATTAATCATAGCAATCTTTTGATATATGTGGAACGTGTTCCCAAGTTTAGGACAGCATTGCTAAGGTATGTAGGTGCTAGTATTGGGAGATGCTGCTCCGTGCAGGGCCCAACAGCCTGACTCTCCATGATTGTGAAAACACAAAAATATTGTGGCCTTCAATTAGGAACGATCAAAATCTAATCAAAAAAAGAAAACTCGTTCACTGTAAACTCAATCAGGATCAGGGGTAATCCAAGAGGTCTCAGTTAAAACAGCACTTCAATGCCCAGACACACGTCCAATTGTAGTCGGGTGCTTTATTACATCAATGACCTCTGGGAATAAAGATACATGGACATCCAGTCACTTCAACAATTTCAAACTTTTCAAAACACAAAAAATCTTACAAAAATTGAACCTTCTCGACCAGATAGATCTGTGTCTATAAATCTCTTTATGTCTCATTAATCCCAACGTCCATCCCCGGTACCAATGAGACGTTTCACACAAAACGGTTTCTTCAGGGGACCTTCCAAAATCTAAAAACAAAAAAAAACAAAACATTAACCACCAATCCCTAAAACCAGTTAAAAACTATCCATAAAAGTATGAAAAGACAAACACCATAAGCCTCTTACCTCAAATGCTGCCCGCGTTGTAACACACTTCAATGTAAGGTCAGGTCAATACCGAGAGAGCTTCAACTTCCTCTCCAAAAAACGCCGCGCATGCGGAATGACCAACATACCTCCATCTTTAAAGCCCGCTGTCAAACCCTGCCCCCTATCTTGAAGTGAAAATGGACACCTCAAATTAAAAATAAAAATAAACTATTAACCCATACATTACCTCCACTACCTAATACTAACTCTTCCCATAAAACCTAAACAAAGACCAACAGAAAAACGAACATCAACCAATTATCTCCAAAAAAAGTCAAACACACGCTGACCATTCGATACTCAAATTCAATCCCTTTAGAACGAGAGTGTTCAACGTATAAATCCATCGTTGCTCAGACCTTATCAACACCTGATCAAGCGTCCTACCCTCCCTCCCCTCCTCGATCCTATCAATACATAAGCAATGCAACTGTTCAAATATATGGCCTTTTTGTACACAGTGAAGTACAATCGGGGCCTCCAAAACCCTACGAGACAATCGACTGCGGTGCTCCCTCATGCGAATACGAAAGGGACGTGTGGTCTTTCCAATGTAGCATAGTCCGCAGGGACACATTATAACATAAACTGCATTAAATGAACCACAAGTGGTCCTGTGTCTTAACTTAACTTTTACTCCCTGATATTCAAACACAGTAGTGGTGATAGTTATGTCACAAATATCACAGGAACCACAACTCTCATGACCCCCTTGTAAAACAGGCCTAAGATCATCTGAAATCAATGACAAGACAGCTGGACTCAACCACTCCTTCAAATTCCGATGTCTCTGCCAAACGCACCGTACGGATTTATCAGCCAACCCGGGTACCGCTGCTAAAATATTTTGATGTTTTCTAAAGACCTTTTGAATACTGTCACTTAAAGGAAAATGTTTCGTGATTAAATTAATGCTATCACCATCCAAATCGACCCTTCCCCGAGAGGGATTCACTTCCAACAGAGCCGCCCGATGATTAAACAGCGCTCATAAATAAGCCCGTTTAACGACAGACCTTGGGTACAGCTGTCTTGTCATTGATTTCAGATGATCTTAGGCCTGTTTTACAAGGGGGTCATGAGAGTTGTGGTTCCTGTGATATTTGTGACATTCAAACACAGTAGTGGTGATAGTTATATCAGGGAGTAAAAGTTAAGTTAAGACACAGGACCACTTGTGGTTCATTTAATGTAGTTTATGTTATAATGTGTCCCTGCGGACTATGCTACATTGGGAGGAGGGGAGGGAAGGTAGGATGCTTGATCAGGTTTTGATAAGGTCTGAGCAACGATGGATTTATATGTTGAATACTCTCGTTCCAAAGGAATTGAATTTGAGTATCGAATGGTCAGCGTGTGTTTGACTTTTTTTGTAGATAATTGGTTGATGTTCGTTTTTCTGTTGGTCTTTGTTTAGGTTTTATGGGAAGAGTTAGTATTAGGTAGTGGAGGTAATGTATGGGTTAATAGTTTATTTTTATTTTTAGTTTGAGGTGTCCGTTTTCACTTCAAGATAGGGGGCAGGGTTTGACAGCGGGCTTTGAAGATGGAGGTATGTTGGTCATTCCGCATGCGCGGCGTTTTTTGGAGAGGAAGTTGAAGCTCTCTCGGTATTGACCTGACCTTACATTGAAGTGTCTTACAACGCGGGCAGCATTTGAGGTAAGAGGCTTATGGTGTTTGTCTTTTCATACTTTTATGGATAGTTTTTAACTGGTTTTAGGGATTGGTGGTTAATGTTTTGGTTTTGTTTGTTTTTATATTTTGGAAGGTCCCCTGAAGAAACCGTTTTGTGTGAAACGTCTCATTGGTACCGGGGATGGACGTTGGGATTAATGAGACATATGGAGATTTATAGACACAGATCTATCTGGTCGAGAAGGTTCAATTTTTGTAAGATTTTTTGTGTTTTGAAAAGTTTGAAATAGTTGAAGTGACTGGATGTCCGTGTATCTTTATTCCCAGAGGTCATTGATGTAATAAAGCACCCGACTACAATTGGACGTGTGTCCGGGCATTGAAGTGCTGTTTTAACTGAGACCTCTTGGATTACCCCTGATCCTGATTGAGTTTACAGTGAATGAGTTTTCTTTTTTTGACTCTCCATGAGGCTTTGGATAGTGGAGCCTGTGGGTGTTTGTGCCCCTCTTGGCCGCTGCTCTAGGGCAGAGGTTCCCAACTCCGGTACTGGTGGGCCAAACACGGTTCAGGTTTTCGTGCTGTCCCTAATGAATATGCTTGAGATACATTTGCATACAATGGGGGCAGTGCATACAAATACAGCATAGGCTATGTTTATTAGGGACCGCATTAAACCTGAATGGTGTTTGGCCCTCCAGAACTGCAGCTGGGGGAACTCTGCTCTAGGGATTGCACATGTTTATGATGTCTGTGCTCTGTAGGGTAAAATATAGGTATTTATGGCATGTTTATTTTATCTGTAATAAAGGTTCCATATGTATTACTATGGCTTAGTACTGGGTAAAATATAGGGACATGGTTTGCAGGAGCCACAGCTGGGACTTGAACGTGTGACTTTCTGCCCCTGAACACACTGGCTGTGTGTACTGCATCAAACTGTTGCCACAGAGGCAGATCATTCCCTGGGGATACCATGACTTTTCATCAGACATACCTTGTCTATTACAGTCCACGGCACCCACCTAAGCGGGGCTTGGCCGTGGTCTGCTGTGGGCAGATGCCACTGCCCCCTCTGCCACCAGCACCCCTCCTCCACCATGCTGACATGCCCTTGTGCTGGTGGTGCTGGTGGTGCACAGTCCCAGGCCATCCAGTGTGCCAGTAGGCGGCTGCCTTTGGTGCGTGATATGGGGTAGGGGTGTCTGCATAGACATCCACGCTTCCCCCAGGCACCACCTGCCAATGTTCTGTGCCCTTTGGGGTACTTGCTGGGTACTGTCCCCTGGGACACTGTGGGCCACACACTCATGGACATGTGTACCCTTGGTCAGTTGCTGTCTTGCTGGTTTTCCGCTTCTACATTCCTATGTGTGACCTAGGCATCTGCCTAGTCCACCCTGTGCCCCACTGCATGTCCCCCCTGCAGCCCCCTGTACCCCATTTGCAGCCTCACCGTAGTGCCGTCTTGTACTTGGGCTCTATGATGTTGCTGCACATGTATCACTACTATCACATTTCTTGGTTTCCCTGCCTTTGCTGCACATAGCTGACTTAAATGGTCTCTCTCCCCTGGAAATGTGCCTCTAGCGCGAGCTTTTCACTGGTGCTAATTTTCAGACCTTCATTTCATGGCGTTAGAGTGCCTGGAGCCTCTACCCGCCCACTCTCTGCCAATTGACCCCTTATCTCCGCCCCTGGGGAGCCTTACTCCACCCTCTGTGCGCCTTAACGCCAGAGGAGATGTTATCTTGCGATACTTGACGTTCTCGCGCTGTAATGCGCCATCATCGCGCAATAACATCACTTATCATGCGATAATGTCGCCGCTGCGACGTTAGCACTGTTTACTAAACATACCTCATAGTATTAGTGGTCCCCACATATTTTGAGTTGAGGGTCACATGGGACCTTTCAGAACACTTGAAAAGCCAAGGTGTTTATGGAAGAACAGGAGAGCTGGATACTAAATAATCCTATGATATTGCTTCAGTAGACACTCACACACCAGCACTATGCCACTGCTGCTAATTTTGCCACTCCTGCTCTTCCTGTTGACTACCCATGCCCAACCCTTCCACACTACCCTCTCCTGCAGCTGCCACTCAGTGCCAGTCACTTCAAAACTAGGAGACAGGTTAATAAATAGATTACATTCCTTCTGCTGTGTTTCCATCACAGCTGCAGCAGCCACCATCACTGCTCTCGCCGAGGTCCTTGGCTTTGTATGTGGCATTTAAATGCTCATGTGGTGCTTGCAATGAAGCAATACCTGTGTCATCACGAACATTCTTCCAGGGTACAAATGAGGCCATGAGGAGATGCTGTAATTGAGGGCCCTGAGACACTTCCGTATAACATCATTTGAGGACCCAAAGTAGGCAGAAAAGGAATCAGGCCATAGATAATTATTTTAATCACGTTTTAATTTACTAGTTTTTGAAACTCTCTATATGGTCAATAAAGTGGCTTACAATTGAAATCACATGCACATACTGGCAAGGCACAAAGTGGATCATGGAAAGCATGTATGAGATTTGTTTTTGGCCCAGAGGACCTCTTGGAGAACCCTGGTGTTAAGATTACCAGGAGACATCATTTTGGTAGTCTAGAAATAATCAGTCCTAGCTTTTCCACATTCCATGCCTGAATGTGCTTTCATTAAGGAAACCAGAGTTGCTTGTACAGTAGTGAAGTAAAACCAGGACTCAATTTGCCTGTCCTTCCAAGATAGAATTTAAAATGTGATAGACTGATTTTCATTTGGTTATACCAATGAAATCTATAGAGTAAACTAATGCAACTTATATCCAAACAAGGAAGACATGGATGGACATTAGTCATACAACCTAAATATGGAAAAAATACTAAGGACAAATTATTCCCCAAATTGCTAACACCAGACTTGCAATCTAAAGCTCAGCCCAGGCTCAGTGCTACATTATTAAGGAAAAGCCTGCAATGATTAGAAGAGTTTAAAGCCAGCCTTAAATCTTTAGTAGGATGGTTCTGCATGGATGTCTCCATGGTAAATCCAACTCTAGAGTAAAATAGCCAGGTATGAAAACACACTCCTCTGCAGAATCTGTGAATGAAAAGCTACAGGGGAAGGAATAATGAAGAGATTCTCATACAGGGATCACAGGAGTTACAAGGAATGATAAGGGATAAGACTTTCAGATAAATATAATGGGGTTGTAGAATGCAAACCTTCTGTTTTTATTATATTTCCACAATGCATTCAAGCCCATGTTCAAAGATCCTTGAATATTGTTTAACGTAATTTAGAACTTCGGGATAGTTTAAATGTTCTTTTGGCATAGATAAGAGGAATTCCATTTTTACTCCTGGAGGAAGTCTGGGCAACCATGCAACATAGAATTTGCACAAAATTCCAAGGGAAAAGCTGGGAATGCACCCTGTAGATACCATGGAGGTTTTGGACTTACCACAGGCCTTTTGCAGCTATTGCACCACAATAACTGCAAAAGGCTACCATGGTGTAATAGACATGCCCTTTGAGACTGTCTAGCTTTTTTTATGATCTACTGCTATGCACGGAGAGCCAGCAACATAGGATTTCAGCACTGGACAGCTCCCTCAGACTAGTTGATCTGATCTGAATTGATTAGACACTAGCTTTGTCATTTTATTAAGTGTAAAAAATGTATATTTAGAAAGGGCTATGCGTCAATTTACCATTGTATCATGTTGTCATAGGAACGTTAAATTACTTTAAAAATGAAGTGAGCAGACCAGAGTGCTTATCGCATGGTAAAAAACCAAAATGGCTTTATCAGAGGACTGTGTTTTATAGCATATTTCATAGAACCAGGAGTTCTTCTTAAATGATAAATCTTTCCAAGTTTGGCAGAGAGGCAGTTTTACAGTTTGTGCACAATCTACTATCAAAAGGAACAGCAAATTTTAAGGGAAATGGGGAATGCATATATTGTAGGGTGCCTAGCAAAGTAGACCCAAAACTCCATCAATACTCAGAAATATTATTCTGGCACCAGTTGCAGTTGCCCTAGCAAGATCAACGGGCCCGATATTGCAAGGCATTTACACAATGTACAGAGCTGTAAACCATGAATGTGCCCCTAATCGGGATATCAGGCGGCACTAACATGGTTAGTGATGCTGAATATCCCAGAGTAATGCCGCTATACACCCTGATGCTAACCGCTTAGAATTGGGGCATTCGGGGGTACACAGGGATAACCGTGCGGCAGCGATATTCAGATGCTGCCTGGTTATCCCTCAGCTGTCCTAACATTTGCCGCTGAAGCTAATAGGTCAGTGGCTGAATATCGCTTCGGCGCCATGGGCAGCAGTGTGGCAAACCCATATATTCAATGACAGTGGCTGGGTATGGTCCTGGATTGAATATCTGGGATTAAAGTTTGGCATGACAGCTATGTGCCTTAGAGGCACATAGCCATCTCAATTCAGTATCAGGCCCAACATGTTTAACCTTCCACTATTATGCAGTTTTCAATGATCAGTGAGTTAATGAAAGTATTTAATAAAAAAACCCCTAAAAATACTAATTGATGTTTATTAAGCTGAATCCCCTTTCCATTTATTACTTTAGAACAGACGTTCTCAACCCAGTCAGGTTTTCCGGATAACTACAGTGAATATGTATGATTGATATGTGTATACAATAGAAGACAGTGTATACAAATCTATATCATGCAGATATGTATATTCATTGTGGTTCTCATGAAAATTCTGATTGGTTAGGTATGGCCCAAGGACTGGTTTGAGACTCCTTGCTCTAGAAACATACATGAAACAAACATTCATGTTGACATTACAATGAAAACCACTTTGAATCTAAAATAAGGCAGTATAAAAAACATGTTAAATAAATTAAATGCATAAATGTAAGCACATCTGAGTTAGATGACCTGTTAGCATATACAAAGGGGTATGTTTACTGAACCATCTTAATGTTACCAGCGCTAGTTGCAGCATTAATGTGAAGAATGCCATATAAGTTAGTGGGCATTCCGGCGGCAAGGTAGCAAGAATCTGTATCGTGCAATAGTGGGCGCCGTGGCACGTTAACGCACGTTAACCCTAAGTTCATGCCAGTGCGGTGTTAGAAGCTATAAAGATGTAGCCCACTGGTTACTGCAATGACTGTGGAGGCAGAGGTCATGGATTCAATCCTGCAGTGGTGGTATGTAAGAAGGCTGTTTGAGGCAATCCCTTTTTCTAATTTAAATCAGTGCTGTCTGAGGCATTTCCTTTTTAAATTTAAATCAGTGCTGACAGCAAAAACACCCTCACAGTGCTGTAACCTAAGGTGCCACATAAGGTGCCCTATAAGGCACTCCATAGTGCACAGTATAAAGTGCCCTATCCACCAAGGCACCTTATAATGTGCCCTATAGGGCGCCCTATGAGGCACCTTAGGCTACGGCACTGTGAGGGTGTTTCTGCTGGCAGCACTGAGTTAAATTAAAAGGAAAAGCCTCAGGCAGCCTTATTAAATAACACCACTGTGGGATCAAACCCATGACCTCTGCCTTTGCAGTCAGTGAAGTAACCAGTGGGCTACATCTCTATAGCATCCAACATATTGCTGGCTGGCTACAGAAAGACTGCAGGTCACCACTCAAACTGTCTGCTGTGGTTACCAGGATAGGGTAAACTCACCTCTACCCATGATGCACTGCACATGCAGATCAGCAGCCTACATCTGGGCACAAGATGGGGTATGTGCCTCTATAGCACCCTGGCCTGGTAGGGGGAATTGACCGTGTGTGTTACTGGCACAGAGTAGCTACAGATTGTGACATTGTGCGGTTCCTGTGCTCACACTGAGGCTGAGGTGGGGCACCCATCATGAGGTCTACAGCACCTGGCTTGGCTGAGATAGGCTGTGCTGCAAGTCCCCATCAGTGCCAGTGTGTGATAGGTAGTCCTTGCAGATACATCTAGGAAACACCTGTGTCCATCTGTATTTCTCAGTCACGTCTAGTCCTTGTGGACTATGATGCACCCAGAATAGCCATCCCACTCAGAGGTTCCTGCCAAATCGGGGCTGTGGGAGACTGATAAAGCAGTGTCCCAGCAGGGCGCGCACCTGAGGGCCTCGCCAGAGGGCCCTTTGGCCTGGCCCTTAGGTGCGGCCACAGGAGCAACCACAGCCACAACCCCAAAAAGGGCCCAACAAGTGACGGACAGCGACAGCATCAGACCACAGGAGAGGACCCTGGGAGCAAATAAAAACACCAGGAGCTACAAAACACCTTAAAGTAAGTCCATCCAAACTCAACATGGCTGCAGCCATATACCTGCCTATATGCCTCCTCCTAACCCAACTCCTCCCTCAGCACACAGCCACCCACTACCCACTCACAAACACCCTATGGCTAACCACAACCCTACCAACCTACACCCCTCTACAGCACGCAACCTGGAACGCACACAAGAAGGACAAGCACAATAAACAATCCAACCCCACGACCAACTCACACACAAACCTAAAAAAAGACTCCAGAGCAGTAAACACTCCAAACGTCATCTCCATAGAGCTTATCAACACCAGATCCATATGAAACAAAATGAACACGCTTGCAGACCACATAGAAGATCAGCAACCCGACATCCTCTGCATCACTGAAACATGGCTCACCCCCACTGACAATGTACTCCTTAACCAATTAGTCCCCCCATGTATGCAGCATTCAACTGCTCACGCACACACAGGAGAGGAGGAGGGGTTTTGATCATCGCAAAGAACAGCCTAAAGCTTAAGTCCTGAAGCTCCTCAAACATAGACTAATGCAACACAATCATTGTGGAAAACAAACAGATGGCCCTGTGCCTCATTTACAGAACTCCCCATGCTCCAACAGACAAGCTAGCCTCCATGCTAGAGGCTGTCTGTGCAGTCAACACTAACCACAAGCCATTACTACTACTATTGGGAGACTTCAATCTCAAATCTGCTACCATCAAGGATACAGAAACCTTCCTACAAGCTATGGACTCCCTACAATACACTCAACTGATCAACACTCCGACACACAGACATGGATCATCACCAGACATCATATTCACCCCCAACTACCTACTTGACAGAGGTGGCATATCAACACCCACAGTGACACCGGTACTTTGGTCAGACCACCACAGAATTAAAATAGAAATGGTGCCACAAGGGGGAAGACACAATGAACCACAAGACATTCCACCCATGCAAAGAAGATTCAAAAGTTTTGACAGGGACCAATTTCTACAGGACACTCTACCCCACCTGAACCCTGAAACAGAGGATTTAGATGAGCAAGTTAGCAAATGGAACAGTGTCATCAATGCTGCTGCCAAAGCCAACAAATACAAAGCAAGGAAAGCTCTCTGCACCAAAAATCATCACACACCCTGGTACTCAAAGGACATACGCAACGCAAAAAGGGATCTAAGAAAGCTAGAACGCCATTGGAGACGCACCAAACCTCCTGCCACCCAGGCACTATACCTAATGAAGCAAGGGGAATACAACGAACTGATCAACCAGACAAAAAGAGAACAGCACAGAAACATCACACTAAAAGCCTACAACAAACCAAGGGAACTATTCAAGATAGTAAAAAACCTTACCAACAAACCCAATTCTGAAAGAGATGTGCAGATAGACCCACAATCCTTCACAGACCACCTACAAGAAAAACTGGATTCCACACCACAACCAATGACAAGCAGTACCACCAACCCAACCAAATCCTCCAAAGCATGGGACAAATTCAGCACCCCATCCACAAAGCAGCTCTCAGACATCATCACCGTGCTCAACACAAGCACCACACCAACAGACCCATGCCCGGTGACATGGATTAAGGCAATGAAGGAAAGCTTCATCCACACCATACACAACATAGTGCACAGCTCACTCTCACAAGGAACCATGCCAAACCAACTGAAGCTAGCCACTATAAGACCAATCCCAAAGAAATTCCCTCTAGACAAGAGCAACCCAGCAGTCTACAGACCCATCTCCAGTATACCACTACTGGCAAAGATTATATAAAAAATGGTACAGCATAAACTCCAGGACCACATCGACACACATGCCCCCCGGACATACACCAGCATGGTTTCCGCCCAAACCACAGAGTCGAAACACTCCTGTTATACCTATTCAATGACACAATCCAAATAATAGACAACCACAAAAGAGGAACACTTATGATCTTCCTAGACATCTCAGCAGTGTTTCACACAGTGGACCACAGAATCCTCCTAACTAGACTACAGAGCATTGGACTAAATGGCACCACCCTGAGATGGTTCAATTCATACCTAATGGATAGACAGTTCCAGGTCAAGATTGGCCGCAACACCTCCCGACCCGCAAAGATCAAGCAAGACGTGCCACAAGGCTTCGCCCTATTCGCACTTCTATTCAACCTCTATATTCAACCGATTTGCAACATCATGAAAGAACACAAAATACAATACACAATCTATGCAGACGACATCATGATATACACCCCAGTCAACCTTGACAACCCTGACTACACCAAAATAATAGATTGCCTCAAACACATGTCCAGCGGCTCCAAAACAACAACCTGACCATAAACAGTCAGCCTTCTTCTGTGGGCCGACAGTTCCAAGAGCTTTTTTTGCCCACTCCGTCAGCAATAACCACCATCGCTGTTTCTCTCACGTTCTGTTTTAAGAAACAGATCTCCCTCCTGATTTCCCTCCCTGATACCACCCTAGGTTGATGTCCTGTCCTAGCTCATTTTGGTCCTGCTACCCCCCTTGTCTGTCTCTGTTGGTTGTGCTGTTTGTCTTTTGTCTGTGTTTGGTTGTTGATTATTGTTTATCGTTTATAAGGTTTTTGTGCTATTCTTTTTCTTTCTTTCCTATTATTTTTGGCGTTCTTTTTCTGTGGTTTGCAGTGCTGCCTTTTATTTTATTTGTACACCGCTTTAATGTCCTGACAAAAGCGGTTTATCAAGTGTAAAATAAAGATAAAGATAAAGATAAAGTGACCATTACTCTTTAGCCCTTCTACAGGTGTCGCGGATGGAGGGGGTCCTTCGACTTTACCAGGCGAGCTTCGATGATGCCACAATGACGTGTCTTTTTATTGCCTGATGCAATTTTCTGTACAGCTTTACGATATTTATATTCCATAGGTGTGAAGTATAATTGAATTGGGGACAGATGAGAATTTGCAGCTGCTGATAGATGAGCAATACTAAACAAAATACATCAAGAAGAGCTCCATTATTAATGGCATCCACACTATGGAACTCCCTCCCAACGTGCCTAAGGGAATTAGAGGACATCACAGACTTCCGCAAGGCCCTTAAAACCCTGCTCTTCACAGAAACATACAAGCAGATTGACAACAGTCCCCACCAGACACGCAACAGCCCACACCCGAGCAGGATAGCAACGTAAACACCCCTGCAAAATCAATACCTAACCAACACAGCTAAACCCACGACAATATAATGATAAATGTAACCCTCAAATTGTGTTGTCTTAATGTTTTGTCTTAATGTTGTTAAATACCCTCATATTAAATGTTGTAAAGCACCCAAATGTTAAATGTAACCCAATTGTGATGTGATGCAACCACTTTGATTGTAGGATAAGGTGGTATATAAGTCTGTCTAAATAAATAAAATAAATAAATAAATAAACTACAAGACTGAGGCACTACTCATCACATGAAACACCAGCTTCATGTCTCCACCCTCCATCAAGGTCAACAACACAACAATACCCTTAAAACCGGAAGTAAAATACCTTGGAGTGACACTTGACAAGGAGCTAAACCTACAGTCACACATCTGCAGGACCACCAAAAATGCACACTTCAAGATGAGACTAATCAGATGCCTCAAACCCCTCCTCACGCAAGATCATTTCCGCACAGTCTGTGAAGCCCTAATAACTCCCATCCTAGACTTCTGCAACCCAATCTATATTGGCATAACTAAGCAGTCACTCAGGCCACTACAAATGGCCCAAAACACAGCTGCATGCATAATATCTGGATCATCAAAACAAGACCACATCACACCCATGCTAAAAAACCCTCCACTGGCTCCCAATCAGCTTCCGCATCAGATACAAGACAGTCCTAAACATATTCAGAATCAAACACAGGAACTTAGCCTACAACCTCTCATACAACCCGACATCAGCACAAGACCAAGGAGGAGAGGCACACTGGACACAATCAACACACCAAAAGACTACACCAAGGCGTGCAGGACCACTGCAAGAAGAGCTCTATCAATGGCAGCACCTGCAATATGGAACGCCCTCCCTGATGAACTACGATCGACAGAAGACATTAAGGACTTTCAAAAGTAACTTAAGACTTTGCTCTTTATGGAACACTATGGCAGGAAAACATAGTGGGGCCCATCTGCCACCGGACTAATACCTGACCACCCCACATGCTCCTTGTACATAACACTGTATAGAAGCTAATGCTGTAAATAGCCCACTTCAAATTAACGCTGACTTACACACACACACACATTCACTGTACAGTATAACACTGCATGAGAACTCAAATGTCAATATAATTCAATTGGTTGCTGTGTACACCGCCTTGATTAAAGGATAAAGCGGGATATAAATACTCTTAAATAAATAAATAAATAAATAAATGTCAGTGATTAGGCCCCAGAAAAGGGAACTCATAGATATCACTTGAGAGAAATACTGTATAGCACTATGGGGGAACCTAGCCATGCCACGGTCACTGCTCAGTCAGGGTGAGAGTGACCCCCCCCCCCAGCATGACATGCTGTGGCCACCCTGTCTGTGCAGGTGGTGGTTGGGCACTACAATTTCCCAGCAGTGCCCTATGCCCTGTGCAGATGCATCCTGCCCAGGCCGCCCTCTCCAGGCCATACCCACAGTACTGTGCTCCTCATTATGCACATTGGCAGGCTAATACTGGAAACAGTGCAAGCAGTGTGGGCTCAGTAAGGTGTAGGCAGCCACAAAACACTGGATGGACATACACACACTCCAACACCTATTTCACATTGTGCAAATATAGAGGTGGTTGGCAGCCCTGGCCACCACACCAGTCCAGGGCACATTGCAGGCATTGCTATGGTACTCAATACTGTTAGGGTCACTCCCCGGGGTGGTAATAACTGTCAGAAACAGAAACTGAAACACACTCCACAGATATCAGAAAGGTTGCTGTGATGAATCTGTCAACAAATTGTGTTTAACTTAGGATTTGTTATCTGACATTAATCATAGCAACCTTTTGATAGATGTAGAACATGTTTCCAAGTTTTAGACGGCATTGCTAAGGCATGCAGGTGCTAGTATTGGCAGATGCTGCTCTGCACAGGGCCCAACAGCCTGACTCTCCATGAGCCATTGGATAGTGGAGCCTATGGGTGTGGGTGTTTGTTCCCCTGTTGGCGCTGCTCTAGGGCAGAGGTTCCCAACTCCGGTACTGGTGGGCCAAACACGGTTCAGGTTTCATGCTGTCCCTAATGAATATGCATGGATACATTTGCATACAATGGGGGAGGTGCATACAAATGCATCACAGGCATATTTATTAGGGAAAGCATGAAACCTGAATGGTGTTTGGCCCTCCAGGACTGCAGTTGGGAAACTCTGCTCTAGGGATTGCACATCCTTTTGAATGGCAGCGATCTGCCCTGATTGGGCAGAGGAGTGCGGTGGGACGTCCGAGGCAAGCCCGGGGTCAGCAGAGGCACTCTCCCTCCTGGGAGGTGTGCAGGGCCAAAGAGGGGGTCGTCGGTGCTGGCGCTCTCCTTTTGAATGGTGGCGATCTGCCCCGATTGGGCAGAGGAGCGCGGTCGGACGTCCAAGGCAGGCCCGGGGTCAGCAGAGGCACTCTCCCTGCTGGGAGGTGTGCAGGGCCGAAGAGGGGATCATTGGTGCTGGCGCTCTCCTTTTGAATGGCGGCGATCTGGCTGTCCAGATCCTGGACATCCGGGCGGGTAGAACATTCCCCATTCAGAATTCGGCCTATAGTGTATCTGGATTTTCAGAAAGCCTTTGATAAGGTCCCCCATGAGAGACTCTCTTGGACAAATTAAAAAGTCATGGGAATGGAAGCAGTGTAGTATTGTGGATCAGCAACTGGTTAAAAGATAGCATAGAGTAGGGCTAAATGGCCAATTAACTCAATGGAGAAAGGTGAATAGCGGAGCAACCCAGGGATCTGTACTAGTCCTGCTGCTTTTCACATATTCATAAATGAACTGGAAATAGGAATAACAAGTGAGGATTGTGAAAAATTGCCAGAGGATTTGAAAAATCAGAAGACTGAATGTTCAAATGGCAGAAGAAATTTAATGTGGACAACTGCAAAGTTATGCACCTAGGAAAGAACAACTCAAACTATTTATTGATTTATTTATTTATTTTTATTTTATTTTAACAAATGCTTATATACCGCTATCTTCCAGGAAGATCAGGTGCGGTTTACAATGGAACAATTTTAAACAGGGTAACATTCTGTTTTTTACATAGAACATAAGAAACTTTGGTTATACATTACAATGAAACATTTTTTAAACAGGGTAAACATCCTGTTTTTTTTTTTTTTTTACAAAGATCTTAAGATCAAACTATGGTTACACGATGCAAGGTACCACCTTAGAAATCACAACCCAGGAACAAGATTTAGGCGTCATGGTAGATAATACATTGAAACTCTCCACCCAATGTCAGTGGTGGCCAAGAAAGCAAATAGAATGTTAGGAATCATAAGGAAAGGAATGGAGAATAAAACAAAGGATGTTATAATGCCTCTGTATTATTTGATGGTGCGACTGCACCTTGAATATTGTGTGCAGTTCTGATCACCATATCTTAAAAAGGATATAGCAGAATTAGAAAGGGTACAAAGAAGAGCAACAAAAATGGAAGAATACCCCTATGAGGAGAAGCTTAAAATGTTGGGGCTCTTCAACTTGGAAGAGATGGCTGAGGGGGATATGATTGATGTCTATAAATTAATGAATGGAATAGAATAGGTAAATGTAGAGTGGTTGTTTATACCATCAAAAAGTAGAAAGACTAAGGGACACAATGAAGCTGCAGTGTAACCCATTTAAGACTAATAATAGAAAATATTTTTTCACTCAACATGTAAACAAACTCTGGAATTCATTTACTAGAGGATGTAGTGAAGGCTGTTAGTGTAGCTGGGTTTAAAAACGTTTGGACAAGTTCCTGGAGTAAAGGTCCATAAATTATTATTAAAGAGGACCTGGGAAATCCACTGCTAGCCCCGGGACAAGCATTGTGGAACCTGTGTGCCTTCTTGGGAATTTTCCAGGTACTTGTGTCCTGGATTGGCCACTGTTGGAAACAGGATACTGGGCTTGATGGACCTTGGTCTGACTCAGTATGGCATTTCTTATGTTCTTAGAGTAGGAGAAAGTATGGAGCCCTGAGGAATGCCTGAGGATAGTTGACAAAGATCTTAGAGTGTACTATCGATATATACCTGGAAGTATCAGTTGGAAAGGTATGAATGGAAACAGTTTAGGGCCAAGTCGCTTATTCTGGGGTTAGACAAGCATTCCAGGAGTAAGGCATGGTCAATTACATCAAAAGCAGCACTTAGTTTGAGCTGGATTATTAGAACATTTTTGAGACTGTCAAGATGTAGGGCAATCTCATTTTGAACAGCTGTCCGTGCTCTGAAAGCCGACGTGGAGAGGGGCTGATGCAGGGAGGGAGGGCTCTGCAGGGCATGGGGGGGCGGGATACTCAACTCTGCTGCTGCCACTGTGGCAGTGGCAGCATCCAGCTTTTTTTTTTTTAATTTTAAATTTTCCCTGGGCTGATGGGGGGGGGGGGTTAAGACAGGTAATGGGCTATGGGGGGGGGCTAAGTCTGGAAATGGGTGATGGGGGGTTAGGACTGGTAATGGGCTATGGGGGGGCTAGGACTGGAAATGGGCTGATGGGGGGTTAGGATGAGGTGGGCTGATGGGGTTAGGACTGGTAATGGGCTGTGGACTGATGAGGGGGTTAAGGCTGGTAATGGGCTATGGGGGGGTGATAAGTCTGGAAATGGGGTGATGGGGGTTAGGACTGGTAATGGGCTATGGGGGGCTAAGTCTGGAAATGGGTTTGGGGGGGTTTAGGACTGGTAATGGGCTATGGGGGTAGGACTGGAAATGGGCTGATGGGGGGTTAGGACTTGAGGTGGGCTGATGGGTTAGGACCAATGTTCCCTCTAATTTTCTGTAGGCTGTGTGCGCATAAAATATCAGCTGTGTGCAGCTTTTGAAGGAAGGTTAAATTTTTGTGCGCCACATAACGACACTCAGAGTTATATACTTTAAAATTTGAGTACATGTCAGAATACAGTATGTACACCACATTGATTTTAATCAAATTAAATGAAAATAGACGATTACTAAATGAAGAGGGAAATTTCTAGTAATTACAATCATAACTTTTAAAATTTAAGACATGTGTGGTGTTTTCTATCAGAATCAGAGCCGTCATTTTTGTGCGCTCTGTTGTAAAGTATGTGCGCTCGCTTGGCGAGGTGTGTGCGCACGCACATGCGCACAGCTTAGAGGGAACAGTGGTTAGGACTGGTAATGGGCTGTGGGCTGATGGGGGTTAGGACTGGTAATGGGCTATGGGGGGGCTAAGACTGAAAATGGGGTGATGGGGGGTTAGGACTGGTAATGGGTTGGGGGTTGATAGGACTGGAAATGGGCTGAGTGGAAGGGGAGGCTTGAACTGTAAATAGCTGATGGGGATGGGGGCTTGGAATGGAAATGGGCTGAGTGGAAGGGGGCTTGAACTGCAAATAGCTGATGGCGAGGGGGGCTTAGAATGGAAATGGGCTGAGTGGAAGGAGAGCTTGATCTGCAAATAGCTGATGGGGAGGGGGACTTGGAATGGAAATGGGCTGTGAGGGGAGGGAGCTAGGACTGAAAATGGGCTGAGTGGGGGGGGAGCTAGGACAGGAAATGGGCTGATGGAGGGGCTAGGATAGGACTGAAAATAGGCTGTTAGGGGGATCTAAGCTTGGAAATGGGCTGTGGTGGGGGCTTGGATTGAAATAGACTCAGGAGGGGCTAGAACTGGAAGTAGGCTCATGGGGAGCTTGGATTTGAAATGGGCTGAGTGGAGGGGAGCTAGGATTTGACATGGGCTGATGGTGGGGCTAGGAAAGGACTAGAAATGGGCTGATGGGCACTTGGATTTGAAATGAGTTGATGAAAGGACTCGGATAGGACTGGATATGGATGGGGGAGCTAGGAATGGAAATGGGTTGATGGGGGGCTAGGACTGGAAATGGGCTGATGCGGGGACTAGAAGGGAGTGGATGCTGGGTGGTGCTGGAACAAGAAGGGAGCTGATATAGTTGAGGATTAGAATGGGATGGGGCTGGGAGAGTGAAATGGAGAGAGGGAAATATTTTGTGTGGGAGGGAAGAAAAATCTACAATTGGCCGGGTATTGGGAGAGTAAGTGGGGATTAAGGATGGAGGGGTAAAATTTGAGTGGATGAAATAGGAATGAGGAAAGAGCAAAAGGATAAAGATTAGTATGTTAAAGCAGATGTAGAGAGAGAATGGAAAAAATGAAGAGAGAAGAAAGGACAAATGGATAGCAGACGGTGGGGAGTTAGCAGAAGACACGAAGAAGCCAGAAGCAAGTGGCTGGAGCAATTGCAACTGAAAAAAAATGCACAAAAGGTAGAAAGATATCGCTTTATTTTGAATTTATTAATTGGAATATGTCAACTCTGGGAAATGTGCATCATTAATGCCTGTGCTTTGTTTAGTACAAGAGGAAATTAATTTATAGTTTTATTTCTACAGTGTTGTTGTACATTCCAAGTTTGGCTTTTGGGGTTCCCAGTTTAATTATTGTCTTCCTGTTTCTAAATTGTGATTCCCTGTTTGGTGATGGTCTATGTTCTGCATGTGTAACTGAGCTGAGGTATTCTGTTTATATAATTCCTATTTGACATTGTCACTTGTTCTCTTTCCCCAGTAGTCATTTATTGTTATTCTCTGAAATGTATTGGTTTAATATTTGTAGTGTTGCCTTTTGATAGGTAGGGTCTGGTGCTTTGTGAGTCCTGGTAGTGCTGTTACGATACGGTGGGTTTGCTATGGGTTCTAAATGGCCAGTGTTTGTAGTAGTTCCTAATGTGCCTGGCGGTTGGCACTGGATTATAGTAATGTAGAAATCTTTTAGTCTTTCTTTATCCATACACTCATTAAGAGGCATGTTTACTAAAAGTTAATGTATGGTAACGTTATGCAAATATTTATGCAAATGAGGCCCCGCACCGAGTCTCCGCACATGGCCCCGCACCCCCCCCCCCTTGGGCCACCCCTGCTCCCAGCTGCACTTTGGCTTCTGCCAATCCACATTCCTCCATCATCCTACCAAGTGCTGGGAAGGTTGCAAACCATCTGTATAGTTCTTCCAACTATCTTGATGGTGGATTCAAGAGAATAATACCACTCACCTGGACCTAGGCTTCTTCTACTCATATTGCAATTGTCAAGGCACAAGGGAAGCTAAATTTCAAGTCTACTGTCCCTGTTCTCTACATTATATACTTCACTAGCCATTCTGCCCTGTCTGCGCTCTTGAGCTTCATGATTTTATTTCTCTCATCCATCAATCATCACTCTCCCTGAGAATATCTCATCCTTTCCAATATCATCACACCACCACTTCCCTGTATTCTTCTTGCTCCTTGTCTCCTTTTGAGAATATAAATCACTATCCTGACTCTCCATTGCAGAATTAACTCTATTTAGGCATATACACTCTTTACCTTCCAGTCCTGTCCTTATACCTCGTATACCTCCTTTCCCTCTTCTCTTTGACTTTTTCATATTCACTGTAGAATGCATGTTCTATTTCCAACAAGATTGTCTCTATTCATGAATTCTTAATCTCTCATATTCTTAATCTTACCATCTTGGCTTGAAACTTTGCTTCCTTTAATGACTCTTCAATTACTGCCCACTGTCGTAGAGATTTATTTTCATATAGTTTGCTCAGTAAGCTGGAAGTGGTGGTGTTAGACAGCCATACGTCCACTCCTACTTCCATTTAATTTTAAACCTGCTAGTCCACCTTAGTTCTATTCATTTTCAGGAGGGGGGGGGGTGGCAATTTCTCCAAATAGGTTAGTTTTGCACATGCCAAGAATGTTATGAATCTCACTTCTAAGCCCCAGGATATGGGGAGTATGATCTCATTCTTTCAAATTTACTGCTAATACCGTGCCAAAGAGAGCCTCCTGGAGTTCCTAGGATGTAACATGTTTGGGAAATTTGTCAAGGTATGCTTAGAAATTCTTCATCAAGCCTGTGGCACACAGCACAGTTTAAGAAAAAGCTTGGTATTCTGCCATTTTTTCTTGTTTTCTGACAGCATTTCTTGGTACTTTATTCACAGAATAATCACTTGGGAGTCACACCTCTATAATCAATGCCATAACCGGGTAAGGCGAACCGGTCCGCCACCTCCACCTGGCAGCCCCCTTCCCCCCCCCCCCTGCACAACTACTCAACCACAAATAAATATACAAGACTTATTTGGGAATTCAACTGGTCGCAGCTTTATTGACCCGTTAACAACATTTAACAATAACCATCAACAATTTCAACATTAAGTTGCCCCCCACCTCCAGCAGAGTGAATTCTCACCAGCCATGTGGGTAGCAAAGTGAAGCCGCTTCCGCCATGTCCAGGCCCCAGCAAATTGCCTAGCCTCCCTCTTCCGACTTCGCCATATTATTAGCAAAAGCCTGAGGGACTATCCGGGTCGGGGGAACCCCACCCCCGCCCTACTGCTTAGCTCCGGCTCCGGACCCCGGAAACCTCCGGGATCCCGCCACCCCCCCCCCCCAGGTGCAACACCCCTGAATATGCCACGACTGACACTCAGTGTCTGAAAAATGGGCGGGTGGGAGGGACGTCTGACCCCTCCGGCTGCCGCACAGGAAAGGCCGGAGGAGCCAAGCGGCCCCCACCACATCTCCCACTCAACCCGCCGCACTAGACTCTCATTGGCTCCTGCACCTTTCAGTGCCCCCGGGAGCCAATGAGAGCCCCGCGGCCTGCTAGCCCGCCCCCGCGAACCCCGCCGAAGCCGACGCGGCACGCGACCGCTGCCCCCCCGGTTAACGCTGGCCGCGCGCATGCCGGGGAGGCCCGCGGCCTCGCCATTCTTCTCCTTTACCACTATGTCTGGCTTCCCTGAGACAGATTTTTTAATGGCCAGAATGGGAGTATCCCATAGGAGCACACAACCTCTTCATTCTCCATAGTTCTCTTAGGGTCAAGATCCCAGTGCTTTTCTGCTACAGTGATGTTATAGTGTTTACAGAGTTTCCAATGGATGAGGAATGCTATTTTACTGTGCCTATCTGTTTAGAAATGTTCTGTCATAAGAACTTTGCAGCCAGCTATGAAGTGAGTCATTGTCTTCAGCTGTTTCTTATATAATCTACATTTGTCTCTTTTGCTAGTTTTTTTCAATGCTGACCATCTTCCTTTTCACCCTACCTCTCTGATTAGCTGTATTTTATTGATCCCTGGATAAAATTCCTTTCCTTTCCTTTCTCAGCAACTTCAACTCATGGCTATTTTTCTTCCTTGAACCATTTTCCCCTTCGTTTATTCTTGAGACTTAAACATCTGATTCTTACGATTTAGACCTTTTTCTTTTACTTCCACATTTGACCTTCTCCCATGCACTATTTATCATTACTACTCACCAGCATGCTTACTTTCTTTAATTCATTTTTTCAACTGCTCTCTCTTAGGTCTTTGCTCAGGTCTTTTCCTCTGTGACCATCATCTGATATCTCTTACATATAACTACCCTCCCTTACAGTCTTATACAGTTACCAGCATCACCTTCAGGAACCTCAAACATATGTACTCTTGTATCATCTCTACTACCATCATATCTCTCCACCATTGTGTTATCAAAGTCTATAGATGAGGCAGTTACTTCCTCACTGTTTTGGATACTCTTTCATTCCCAGTCCTGTAAAGCATACAAATCCCAGCCTTGCCTCTTACATCCCTGAGTTCACTTTATAGAACATCACTAGAAACACCTCCTTTCTTTCTCTATAACATCTCCAATATCCATCTGTTCCTTTCTGAGCATACTACCAAAACTCTTATCCACTCCTTTATCCCCTTCCTCTTAGACTATTGCAACCTGCTCCTTTTAGGTCTCCCAGTGAGCCATCTCTTCTCATTGCAATCTGTTTAAAATTCAGTTGTACAACTTCCTTTCTGCCATTATCTCTACTCCCATATAACGTCTCTTCTGATGTCACCACAGTAGCTCCATATCCACTTCCACGTACAAATGAAGCTTCTCTCACTCGCCTACAAGTGCATACATTTTGCTGAATCTCACCACTATTCTTCTCCCTACTCACAAATTCAGTTCATCAGCAACTCACGCTATGCCCTTCTCTTCCATGGCTAAATCCTACTGTAGCTCTATGTTTTCCATCCTGCTGTACTGTATCGGATTCCTGAGTTGTTATACTGTGCTTCCTTTCTACCTTAATCAGATTCCACCTATAATCTTCATCCCTGCTTTTCTGTATCATAGCTTTGCTGGATTAAGCGATTTTTCATAATAAATAACATTCCAAGAGGACCTTAGTAGATGTCCTGTATGTTTGTCTTGTTTAGATTGAAAGCTTTTTGGAGCAAGAAATGTTTCTTGCATATATCTGTACAGCACTGTGCATAAAAATTATAAATTCTTTATTATTCATACCTTCAGCTATTGAACGCAGCTATTTATTTATTTTATTTACTTTGGTTTGATTACATGCTTTGTTGAAAAAACGTCCAAGGAGAGTTATTACCAAGAGCAATATATAACAACCAAAAAGCCATAATATAAACACATGGAGTAGCATTTCAGAAAGGATGGCCAGGTAAAATCTGTGATGTCAAGGGCAAAATGTCTCACAAAACCAGGACATGTATACCTTGGCCTGAGTTTAGCAACTTTGACATCCTCGAAATAGACAGCAGCATGGTCAACCTCATAGATGTCCCCGCTACAAACACTTGTGGCAGGGACATCTATCCTATGTTGAATCATGTCCATGCAAGCTATTTTGCATGTGGGGGGACATGCATCAGTGTGCCAAACCAAAAACAACTGTCCTCTTTTGCTTGCAGTTTTCCTTCCAGTTGTATGGATAGAAGGACAAGAGCTTCTCTGATGCCTACTTGTGCCCTGGAGCAGGAATATACATGGACAGTCCTGTTAGCGGGTACATGCTAGCCATTTCTGAAATTGGGAATGCATGTCCAACCTGCCTCTGTCACGCTCCTTCATGACTTGGATGTCCTCGTGCTAGGGATGTCTATAGACCCGGCTTCTAATATGGCTCCAGGGATGTCACTGTGATTTGGACATCTGCATGCCCATTTTCAGGCATTCAAAGCATGAATATGCCTTCTAAAATAAACCCCCATATTGACCCAGCCTATTTAAAAAAAACACTTCCTCTTATTCTCAGTCCTTCTAATTTCCCAGCAGCTACTGCCTGAAGATTTATGCAATGTTTTATGTGGTATTACTGTATGCCAGACTTACTTTCCTTTTTTAAGTTCCATCCATTATGCTTTCCGCCACATTCTTGTAAAGATGAAGTTCAGTTATCTTCCAGCCTTGAACTTCGGTGCAGTATTCATTGAAAAGCCAGCGTGGCATAAGGATCGGACTGTTGGGCGTTTCATTTGTACCTGTAAGAGTGATTTATGGCCCTTAGCTTTTTGTTTTGCTGTAAATGTGTTTTTAAGCACAGTGCTCTGGATGAACAAGATGAGCATTTTGTAGGGATCATTTAATGGGTAAATATTCAAATCAAGTCTTCCAAATTGTTTAGCCTCCTCGTGCAAATGTCATCCATAACTCTTCCGCTGCAAGGCGGGATTTCATTCCTAGTCTAGCATTAAAGTTAGCTTGTGGAAAGTGAAGAGTTTCTTCATCCATTGTCTGAATCCTTTGTTGGTTGATCAAAGTTATGCCTGATTTTAGCTTAGTGGTAAATGATGCTTGAATTTTCTGTGTTCTATCTCATTTTAGATTTCCTAAGCACGTTGCTATTATTATTTATTTTTTCTTTTCATGTTCCTTGATTGCCTTTTTGCCTTGATGTGATTAGATCAGTGCCTTTGTTTTTGCCACCAAATCGGAGACTGTATATCTTAACAAAAGACAGCGCGTCTCAAATGACGGATAATATCGGATCTATCACAACTACATGTACTGTTAGGACCTTTCTTTTAATTTCCCATTTCATTCACAACATTTCCTCAGGAAGACTTGTCACTTTGTTCCTTTATCCTCACACAGCAGAATAGTTTATTGAGCCTTAAAACCACAGTGAACCATCTGAGCAAAAGAAACTTGCAGCATAGGCTATAATTTTGAGCATCCTACTTCACAGGAAATATTCAACTTTAATTACATTTTTCTGCAAGTCATTCATTTTCTTGCCAAGCATTTGCATAAATGATTACATAAATCATGTGCATAATTTACAGAATGCCCTGATAAGTAAATTGCTGGGGATTCCGCAAGCCTCAGCACTGCTTCCGTTTTAGTCAGCAGATGTACTGAACAAACAATCTATCGTCTAGCCGAGGCCTGTAGGGAAACTTATTTGTAACTGCCTTAACCTCTCTTTCTCTGCAGTGGTACCATTGTAAATTTTTCACGCTGCTGTGTGCATTCCTCAAGTAAGGGTAACCACCTAATTATTTCTGAGCTTTCTCCTAAAACTCGGACTTCAAAGAGGCTGTCGCATTTGTTTCTCATTGCCGTAGACTCTTAGAATGTAGCTACCTTTCCCAGACTCCTGCCGTTGTCCTTTTTATACAGAACAGCTAATAGAATGCTATGTTCTTTTGCAATTCCTTTGGTTCTGAAAAGATTGGTTAAGATTACTGTCTACTCTAATGCAATCCAGCAGTCAGAAATGAAGAATGGAATTTTGCGCTGTTTGCTTTAAATCCAGCTTTATTTTCTTTCAAATGCTGGACTTCCTTTTAGCACAGACTTTTTTTTAACACTTCCTTTGCCAACTTAGCATGTTTGCAGTTTTTCAGTCATCTTCAATACTTAAAGCCTGATTTATCAGCTTTCTCCCATATATACAGTATAAAATAAGAAGAAAACTACAGTGAGTCAAGCTCTTGGTGGTTCAAGTTGTTATGGTGAAAAATGTTTGTATTTGTCTCTTCTACCTTGATTGTTGTAGCTGAGCAAATGTTGCACCCCTCTTAAAGAAATTCCATTAGTTCCCAATTTTTTATTGAATAAAGTTCATTAAGCTTTCTGAAATGTATATGGACTTCCCAAGGACATATCAGCTTCAATTATACCCCGTATTTCTTTCAGAACTCTTTATTCCCAGGCCCATATTGCCTTGTTGTCCCATCAAAATAGTCCACTTGTTTAGAATTTAGATGACAATCAGCATTTTCCTTTCTAGTTCCAGTCCTCTTGAACTCACTACCATTATATATATAAGGGCTGAATTTTTCAAAAGCTTAAAATGTACTGCTCTGAACCGGCCTTTAGCAATTACTGAGTGGTTCCTAGATATGCTGCTACTTTTATCTCAATTCTTTCTTTCTTCTACTCTCCACCTACTCCTCCCCTCGCTCTTTTATATGACTATAATATATTTTTTAAGATTTTATATTTTGTAAACTGCTTTGGCATTCATGGGAAGAGCATATGACAATTGGTTAATAAATTATAAACTACATAGTCCCAGAGCTTAATTTGTAGATTCAAAAGGATCTGGAACTGTGGGGGCAGGGCTATGGGTGGGGCCAGGCCAGCAGTGACATCACACCCAAATACACACACACACGAAGTTTCCCCTCTATCTGCTCCCCCCTCCCCCCAACATGATCATTTTTTTCAAGGAGGTGATGGTGAGGAATTAAGAGGCACCAGACAAAGGAGAAGGGTAAGTCCATCCAATCGCTTGTGTGAAGACGTTTTGTTGTGGCCGTGGTTTTGATTTTCTCTGTTTTGTGTTTGGAGGAATTAAGAGACATACAAATATTTCAAAAGTATAAATAATTCACAAGAAACAACACTTTTCATAAGAAACTGTTCTCTAGAGCAAGAGGTCACACAATGAGACTTCAGGAAGTAGATTCAGAAGCAAAGTCAGAAGATATTAAACACAACAACTAAGCCAAAAATAATTACAAAACAATCAAGCTTGTAAATACAATAAAACACATTTTAATATAACATCAGGATAATAGCCATCTTTCAAAATAATGCACCATGTAGAACCTGAAACTGTTGAGCAAAAACAACAATTTTCTCTCTATGGCCCTTCCATTCCCCCAGAACAATAATTTTTTAGGGGCATATTTACTAAGCTGGGCTAATGATTAGTGCATGCAGTTTTGTAACTAGGTTCCATGTTATTCAATGGGACCTAGTTAGAAATAGTGTGCACTAACCGTTAGCCTAACTTAGTAAATATTACTATTATTAAGCATTTATAAAGTGCTACCAGGCGCACGCAGCGCTGTACAATGAAAACACAAAAAGAGAGTCCTTGCTCAAAAGAGCTTACAATCTAAAAAGAAAAAGCAAGAAAAGGAGTAGAAAAAGATATTAACAAGGGCAAAGAGACAAGAGCAGGAGAGACAGGACAAAGGAAAGAGGTAAGAAGAAGTGTAAGAGGAAGAAAGAAAGATGAAATAAAAGAGGGGAAGGAAGGAGAACAGCAAAATCAAGAGCCAATGGCAGAGGCGAAAAGATGAGCTTTTAACTTGAGTTTGAAGAGGGGCAAAGAAGATGCCTGATTTATAGACAAATGAAGTTTATTCCAAGTGTAAGGTGCAGCAAGGTGAAAAGAGCGGAATCTGGAGTTGGCAATAGAGGAGAAGGGCACAGCAAGAAGCAACTGGGAAGAAGAACGGAGTACATGAGGAAGGAAATAGGGAGAAATGAGAGAAGAAAGGTACTGAGGAGCCACAGAGTGAATGTACTTATAGGTCAGAAGGAGAAGCTTAAAGTGAATACAGAAACAGATAGGGAGCCAGTGAAGAGATCTGAGGAGAGGAGTGATGTGGGCAAAACGAGGCTGATGGAAAATCAAACGGGCAGCGGAGTGCTGAATAGACTGAAGAGGGAAGAGATGAGACTGAGGGAGACCAGCAAGAAGGAGGTTACAATAATCAAGGCGGGAGGTGATTAGGGAATGGGTGAGGGTTTTAGTAGTGAGCTCAGAGAGAAAGGGGCGGATTTTGCCAATGTTGAAGAGAAAGAAGCGACAGGTCTTAGCATTGAGTTGGATATGAGAGGAGAAAGAGCGAAGAGTCAAAAATAACACCCAAATTGTGAGCAGATGAAACAGGTTAGAGAACAGAGCCATCAACAGAGACTGAAAAAGAAGAAGGAGAAAGGGATATTTTAGGAGAAAAAACGAAAAGTTCAGTCTTGGCCATGTTCAATTTCAGGCGACGATGGAACATCCAGGCAGCAATGGCAGAGAGGCAGCAAGAGATCCGGGACTGGAAAGCAGAAGATCAGCAGTAGAGAGATAGATATGCCCCTTAGATCCCTCTCCTCCTGTACCCTTACCTCTCTTCTTCTGCAGTTAACTCCCAGAAGACCAGAAGAAGCAGCCACAATTTTTGTATGCAGAAGGTAGCACAAATGCAAACTGAGGCAGTGTGATGCAGCCCTGCTACTACTACTAGTACTATTCATCATTTATATAGTGCTACAAGGCATATGCAGCACTGTACAGACACATATAAAAGACTGGCCCTGCTCATCAGAGCTTACAATCACATCAAGACAGACTATAAGAACATAAGATATGTCATACTGGGTCAGACCAAGGTCCATCAAGCCCAGTATCCCGTTTCCAACAGTGGCCAATCTAGGTCATAAGTACCTAGCAGTTTCCCCAAAAGACACAGGTTCCTCAATGCTTGTATTGGGTCAAGCAGTGATATCCTGGGTCCCTTTTAATAATGGTTTATGGACCTTTCCTCCAGGAACTTGTCCAAACCTTTTTTTTTTAACCCAGCTACACTAACAGTTCTTACTACATCCTCCATTAACAAATTCCAGAGTTTGATTACACGTTGAGTGGAAAAATATTTTCTCTTATTAGTCTTAAATAGGTTACCCTGTAGATTCATTGCATGTCCCCTAGTCCTTTTATATTCTGATGTCAATAGCTGCAAACAAGGGTACAAATAAGGAAAGGAAGTAAAGCAAGGGATCAGGATCCAAAAGCAGCCTCAGAGGTGAGCCATTAGCCTGGATTTGAAAAGAGGCAGAGATGGAGCCTGATGTACAGACTCAGGTAGTTTATTCCAGACGTATGGAGCAGCAAGGTGAAAGAAGCAACGTCTAGGGGGTGGAGCCTAACTTCTGGCAAGATGGACGAGTGAGAGCTATGCTCCGGAGGGGTAGGTCAAGAATCCTGACTTCTACTGCTTTTATTAGAGCGGATCCTACCTATTTTGGAAGCAGTCAACTCCGGATATGTCTGGTCCCAAACTGACGCTTCTGGATTATCAAGGAACACGAAGTGCCAGTGCAAAGCGAACTAAAATGGAGCCTCTCTCACCTCACAAAATGGCGGTCATCCGAGATTGCCCTGAGGCCTTGCAAGAACTTCTCTTTGAGATACGTGCTGTTAAAGACATGGTAAAATCAAATGGAGACTCGCTGACCACAATGCAAGAAGATATCACTGCCTTAAAAAACAGTTTGGAGTCGATCACGGCGAGACTGTAGAAGGTAGAGAACGTGGTTGCAACTCATGGAGAATAGTTCAGGGCCATTGAGAAGCAAGCAAAGCTGATCCAGTCATTGCAGAGGGACCTGGAAGATGGTAACAATCGTGCTTGGAGAAACAACATTAGGATCCTGGGAGTTCCTGAAGGAGCTGAAGGCACAGATATGATGGCCTTTTTGTAGTCAATGATCCCGGGTGTGCTAAAAGTAAAGTTTGCTATGCCATTTGAGATCGAATGTGCCCATCGGGTGCCTACTCAGTCTATGGTCTCGGGCAAGCATCCCCGCCCAATCATACTAAAAGTTCTGCGATTTCAACAAGTCACACAAATTATGGAAGCAGCCAGATTGCACTCTCCATTGGAATATCAAGGGCATAAACTTCTCTTCTTTCCGGACTTTGCAAAAGTGACGGTAGATTAGAGAAAAAGATTTTTGGCGCTGCATCCATGACTGCTGCAGTTGCAGGCCCATTTTGGGCTGCTTTACTCTGCCCATATGAGAGTCACGCTGCACAACCAAACTAGGACATTTGACGATCCAGGGGAGTGGCACGCTTTCTTGAAAGATAAAAAACTGGTGTTGATGTGGTGAAAACTCTGCTTTACACTCAGCAGTGGACATAAGCTTGCAGAGCACCTTAATCTTCCTTATATGGGTGCCTTGACTGGATATAAGGTTGTGGAGTCATGACTAGAACAATAGGTTTTAGCAATCAATTTGGTTGTGTGAGGAGAAAGAGAGGGAGAAGTCAAAGATGATCCCATGGTTGCGGACTGAGGAAACAATAAGTAGAAATCAACAGAAAGAGAGGAAGGGGGGAAGTGGGTTTAGGGGAAAAAATAAGAAGTTTGGTTTTGGCCATGATCAATTTCAAATGAAGGGAAGACATCCAGGCAATGATGTCAAACTGGCAGAGGTTTGGGCTTGGAGTATTGGAGAAATAACAGGTGTAGAGAGATTGATCTGAGAGTCATCAGCATAAAAATGGAACTAAAAGCCATGGGAGGAGAGAAGAACACCAAGGGACTGGGTATAGAGAGAGAGAACGTGGTAAACGTGGAAGTGCCTGTGGCTGCTGCATGCGATACTCTCACATGACCATACTTCCCAGCGACCTCTGTCCTGACCTCTGCTCCAGCAGTGAAGACAGGGGCGGCTCAAGACAATCTGCTGCCTGAGGCAAGGGATAAAATGGTGTCCCCCCCAGGTGCACTAAAAAGAAAGGCCCTCTTGGGGGTGGGGCCCTCACTCAGAACTAGGGTTGCCAACTGGCTCCAGATGCGCCTGACAGGCTTGCTCCAGTCCTGGGTTTACCCTGTTGCATGCAGTGACTTGTAGTTTTCCTTTTCTTATGGAGTGCAATGGAGAAATCAGAACTACATATCCCTGAATGCAATGAGGTAAAACCAGGACTGGAGCAAGCCTGTCGGGCACATCTGGAGCCAGTTGGCAACCCTACTCAGAACATTAGACAGGCAGTTATCCCAAGAACAAAGATAGCAACTTATATTCTCAGACTATATTGGAGGGAGGAGTGGCCTAGTGGTTGGGGCAAGTTATCGAAGGTCAGGGGTTCAAATCCCACTAGAAGACAGCAACCTTGGGCCAGAAGGACTGGAGTTTCTAGTCCCACAGGTGCTCCTTGTGGTCTTGGGCAAGCCACTTAACCCTCCATTGCCCACGTTCCCTGTAAAATAGTTATCTCAAAGTTATAATGCCCTATTCAATGTACTTTCAGTTTGTTCAATGTAAACCACCTTGATATCATGAAAGGCAGTATATAAGAAATGTAAAATAAATAAATATATAATATAAAATATGTTTTCAATTTCTGGTTATACTCAACAAAAATAGTAGCAATTGAATTATGTTTTGGACTCTAATATAAAAAATATTAACCCCTTGACCCTTCATGCTGGACCTTGTGATGTTAAATGTTATTATACATATATCCATAGAAATACCGTGGACCCTCCCCCAATATTGGGTGCAGAGTAGAACTAGGAATTTCACCAGAGAGCACACTTTACAAAAAAGAAATTATGTTGGTGTAATTTCAGTAATAGGAACATAAATCCTTTCCACTACCAAGACATACAGTTTTGTGAAGTAATATTTAAAACCTTATAAAAACCACTCGGTACCTTTACAACAAATATACCGTATTATAACAGCACTAACTTACACAAGTCACACAACAAAGTCCTAGTTAGGAAAAGCAGCAACATAAATATTGCAGTGGGCCTTAGAACATCAATACTCCTATTGTGAAACTGAACAAGTCAGGTTACTACAGATCCCTAGATAGAAACACCATGTAACTGAACACCTAGCCTTGGTCACACATGCAAATAGACCCTAACCAAGTGCAGAATAAGTAACCACAAACTCAAAATAAAAATATGTAGCCAAAAATTAAATAGAAACCCTAAGAAGTTATACTCTGCATGTAGTACAACACCAGAGAAATAGAGAACAAAGAATGTCTTCTTACAGTCTGTAAAATATAAAGACACCATGTGTAAATACCCAGATTGGAAGAGTAGCCTAATGGTTGGAGCACTGGCTTGGTAACCAAGCAACCAGGGTTCAATTCCCACTAGCACTCCTTGTGGCCTTGGGCAAGTCACTTAATCCTCCATTGCCTCAGAAAAAAGGCCTGGCAATCTACTTCCAGTCACATTGTCTAATAATAATAACCAGGAACTGCTGGGTCAGCACTGAATCAAAGGCATGCATTGCATGTGAATACCCAAATTCAGTGTTCCCACTGAACACAAAGTCTGGATATTGAATGTCAGGGTCAACAGCCCAGAAGCTAAGTTGGCTCAATGTCACTGCTGCCTGGTTAGCTCCCATGGATAAAGATAGGTGCAGGAAAGGCTGACCTATCTTTTACCTGTGGGTTGCTAACCAGACAACAGCTAGATATCACTGCTACGCAGTTAGTGATGGGTACCTTCCTGTCCTGATCCCCCAATAGCCACCCTCATCCTCTAGAACCCCAACCTCTGACAGACCCCCAGGTACTACTAGCAATCTGTAGCTGGGAGTGGTAGTGATCCTCAGTTGCTCTTCTTCTATCTGCAATGTCATGGCTTTGTCCTTATTTGGCAACTTAGCCCTAACAGTATAGTATCATAAGACTATCGCTAGAGGTCAGAGACAAATTTTAAATCTGGAATCAGATGTTACAGGAGTGACTTGAGATCACTCCTGCTCCCCACTAGATACCAGAGTTCACTAGTAAGACCAAGGGATGTCAAGAGTTGGGGACTCTGCATGTTGGGAAGCTAGTTATTGAGTTTCCTGTTAGGAGATTAGGACTAGGGGTGGCTATTTAATGTCTGATTGGTGAATCAGGGCTGTGAGCTGACTATGGTGTGTCCACTTAGAGAATTGAGGCTCAGAGGGGTGGCTGTAGTATGCCCATTGGGGGATCAGAACTGAGGGCATCACTGTAGTGTCTCAAAGAAGATGTTGGGGGAATCAGAGTTGATGTTGATGCATCTATTACATACTGTATAGATCCATCTGGATCAGGTGGCTGCACTTACTGTACCACCATGAGTGACAGTGCACACAAAAATCCTATGCACTAACTGTTCTGTACAGGGCACACCCATATGCCACTCTGCTGCTGCTCCCTAACAGGGGAAGCAGTTAGGCGGCAAATTAACATGTACTAACTGATATGCTAATGCAGTAATAGGTACTACAGTGGTGCATTAACAGCACACGCTAATTTGCCTGCTTACTACTTAGTACACTTTAGTAGGAGGGTTGCTTTAAAGTCCCATATAATCCCATTGGACGTGCTGCCAGATCATACAGTGTGGGTCAGGAAGCAGTTACAAAGTAAGCATGTAAAGGTTTATGTGGGAATTTCATCATGAAATCTTCATGCATACTTTCATTCCCCAAACTCAACCCCTCCCTTATTTTATACAGGGAAATATACACACACGTTCATGGTAGGCACAATTTTCCATACATAAGGTATGCACAATTTGGAAATAGGTTACAGGAGTAATTTTATAACAGGATGCCTAGGTTAATAGGGTAGGAAGGCACCTATTTTTATCCTATTTTAGAAATGGCTAAATTTACATATGGATATCCACAATACTTAGAAATTGCAAGGAGGCATGTCAGGGGTGTTGTTAGCCAAGATTTGTTTCAATTCCTCCAAATCATCACCTTTAAATATCATTTCTGGCATAGGTAACTACCCTACATATTCTTCAATAAAGACCAAAGCAGAGATTTCATTTAAGGGGCTAATTGTTAAGGTGCGCTAATGTTAATACACATTAATTAATCTTTAATGTGTGCTATTTTACCACGGATCCCATGTTATTCAATGGAACCTCAATGCATGCTAATGCTAACACATCTTAGTAACTAGGGGCCAGATGTTATGTGCGTCAGTTCATAACCCTGCCCACTGACCCCTATACCTGGATATTCAATGCTAGGGTCATATGCGGACCTGGCATTGAAAATCTGGGTATCGCCCTACAACCCGGAAGCCAGCAAAGCTAACCAGGCGGCAGTGATATTGCACGCTGCCCAGTTAGAGCCTGCGCCGTAAAGATAAGCAAGGATTTTCCTCACTTATCTTTTGGCACAGAGCACTAACCAGGCAGCATGCAATATTGCTGCTGCCCAGTTATCTCATGTCCCCGCATCCGCTCCGCCCTGGAACGCCCTCGACACGCCCCACTGCTAGCCAGATAGCATCGGGGCACATAGGCGACATAGATGGGGATATTCAATGGCACTACCTGTGTATGTGCCATTGAATATCCCCATTTAAGTCATTTACATGGTAAATGCCCTTTGAATATCAGGCGCCAGACCCCTTAGTCTCTCCATTATGGTGTAGTCCTCTCTAAGTGCCCTTTTTACTCTTCTAACATCTAATGGTCCAACTGACTCCTTCACTAGCATTTTCTTTCATATGTACCCCAAAAAGATTTTATTGTGAGTTTTTGCTTCGACAGCAAGCTTTTTTTGTTTTTTAAATTCTCTCTTTACCTGCCTTATTACTGCCAGTGATTACTTTATCTTTATCTTTATTTGCAAAACTTGATATACCGCCCTTGCCGAAGTGTCAGGGTGGTGTACAATACAACAAACTGTGGGCTATGAGAGATAGAAAGGAAAAGGAACGCCATTAAAAGACAGGAAAGTAAGACGAAACAAAGAACTGGTTGAAGAGCAGCATGAGAGAAAACAGAGATATGGAGCAACTAGAGAGCTGTGGGCAGATTAAACAGGAGACAACTAAACCGGATGTGGGGAGGGGAGGCAGGACAAGGGGAGGTCCGAGCCATCAGCAGGGGCAGGGAGGTCATAGGCCTGAAGAAAGAGGTGGGTTTTAAGGAGTGATTTGAACTGAGGGAAGGAGGATTCGGTGCAAAGGGAGTGCGGGAGAGAATTCCAGAGGGCG
Source organism: Ichthyophis bannanicus (assembly GCA_033557465.1). Lineage (NCBI taxonomy): Eukaryota > Metazoa > Chordata > Amphibia > Gymnophiona > Ichthyophiidae > Ichthyophis > Ichthyophis bannanicus. The sequence goes on from CM066032.1 coordinate 819,905,555, forward strand.
GGACTGAGGAAAAAGAAAGCAGAGTGACAGGTGAGCTCAAGGTGGGCCTGAGATGGGGGAGGGAGAAAGAGCCGATTACCATGAGCGGAACGGAGGAGACAGGGAGCTGATTGAAGGCGGATAAGACTGGCTAAATATTGCGGAACACCAGAGTATGGTAGTTTATGGGTGATGATGAGAAGTTTATAGATAAAACGAACAGAGAAGGGAAGCCAATGAAGAGAGAAAAGGGAGGGAGTGACATGAGCGTTCGCAGGGGCATGGGTGATGAGGCGAGTGGCAGTGTTCTGAACTAGCTGAAGACGGCGGAGTTGATAATGGGGAAGACCTGCGAAGATAGCATTGCAATAGTCTAGGCAAGTGATCACGAGGGAAAGAACAAGAGTAGTGATATCGGGAGTGGAAAGAAACAGGCGGATAGATCTGATTTTGCGGAGATGGAAGAAACATGTGCGCACTACCGAGGAGATATGTTGATGAAAAGAAAGTGAAGGATCAAGGGTGACAACAAGGTATCGAAGGGTAGGAACAAGAGGGATGGGGTGGGCGGCATGATGGGGGACAGAGTAGGAGATGGGGCACCGAAAGGCAACCAAATGGCAGAGGATTTGGACGGATTAACATGGAGAAAGTTACAGCTGAACCAGGAGGCAACAACAGAGAGGCAGTCGTTGAGTGGGGAAAGGTCGGGAGCGGAGGGGGAGGTGTGGTGGACTAGGAGAATATCATTGGCATAGATATAAGAGGAGATACCTGACTGCTGGATGAGTAAGGCTAGAGGGGCGAGAAAAACGTTAAAGAGTAGAGAAGCAAGAATAGAACCCTGTGGAACCCCACATTGGAGCGGGAGGGAGGGAGAGACATGAGGACCCATATGGACAGCAAAGGTGCGAAAGGAAAGGAAAGAACGGAACCACTCCAGAACCATGCCATAGATTCCCAGGTCAGACAAACGTGAGAGAAGGGTACGGTGATCGACAACATCAAAGGCAGAGGAGAGGTCAAGTGAAACAGCAAGAGAAAGATCACCAAGGTCGTGAGAGTGGTGGATTTCGGAGAGGAGGGCTAGAAGGATGGTCTCAGTGCTGTGGCCAGCACGGAACCCAGACTGACGCGGATGGAGGGAAAAGGTGGAATTGAGGTGAGTTGCAAGCTGAGAGAAGATCAGTTTTTCAAGGATCTTGGAAAGGAAGGAGAGATTGGCGACCGGGTGCCAATTGGCAGGAATAGCAGTGTCCAGGGTGGGTTTTTTGAGAAGGGGCCAGACTATGGCGTGTTTCCAACTAGTAGGGAAATGACTGGAAGTGAGGCTGGAGTTAAGAATAGCCAGAGCAAAAGGAATGAGGGCGAGAGAAGAGTTAAGGAGCCAGGGGGAAGGGAAGGATTCAAGAGGACAGGTGGTCTGATGGGAAGAAGAAATGGCTTTAATGAGCTCGGCGGAGGTGATGGTGCTGAACATGCACCAGGTGTGAGGGAAGGTATGAGTAGGAGGGGGAGAGCATATTGGCAACTGGGAGAGAGGGGGGGAGAGAGGAAGGGGGCAGGCAGGGAAAGATGAGCGAAGGGCCTGAACCTTATTTGAAAAGAAGGAGGCAAGGGTGGTCGGGCTGAGAGTGGATGGCGCAGAAGAGGAGGGGGGCAGAAGCAGAGGAAAGGGAGTTGAGAACCTGATGTAAGCGCCTGGAGGAATTGGAAGAGGAAGCGATAAATTGTGAGTAAAAGGATTTCTTGGTGGAGGTTATCATAGAGCGATACTGTTGGTGCACTTGGCGGAAAAAGGAAATGGAGGAAGCAGAGGGCCTCCGGCGCCACCGATGTTCTGCTCGGCAAAGATGTGAGCGAAGTAAGTACAGACCGGGATGATACCAAGGATGATGAGAGGAGGGGTGAAAAGAAACAGGGTGAAGAGGAGCAAGAGCGTCAAGGGTAGTGGAAAGAATGGAGGTCCAGGAATACACCTGACGATCTACTGGGAGAGAGGCGAAATCCGGAGGGAAGAGGGCATCTGCGGGGGAAAATGCTGAAGGTTAAGGGGGGTGAGACGGTGTTTAAGAGGTGGCTGCATGGGAGCTGCAGAAGTATGTCCTGAAGATTCTGCGGAAGGGAGAGAGAAGGAGAAGAAAAGGCAATGGTGATCTGACCAAGGAAGAGGGAAAGCCCTAATATCCGTTGGTAAATAGCGGGAAGGTGAAGAGGTAAGGATAAGATCCAAAATATGGCCAGAGATATGGGTCGGGCAGGTAACGTGCTGGGTGAGGGCTAAGTGTGTAAAAAGAGAAGCAGTGCTTATGCTGCTTCCAGATTCCTTCATTCAGGTCTTATTTCCATTTTTGAAGGATGCTTTTTTGGCTATAATGGCATCTCTCACCACACCTTTAAACAGCAGTCATTTAGCCTTTCTTCTAGTTTTTATAAAGCATTGACTACATCTGGTCTGGGCTTCCAAGATGGCATTTTTAAAGTGTCCAAGCCTGATATAAACTTGATGTAAAAACCCTGCATTAGAACCCACTGCTAAATCTCTACCACAGTGTTTTCTCATGCACGATTAGCCCAGAACTTTTGTGCAGTGATTCTGTAAGTAAACTGCAGGAAAACTAGCTCTGCTCAAAAAGTCTTGTACTAAAACCAGGAGAGCAAGGCAGGCACATGCTAAACTGCTACTCAGAATAATATTGGTGTTTATATGCCAGATAGTAATCCAGCACATACGCACGGCATTGTTCCAGCATGCTTCCCCTGCTGTTTATTTTTTCAGCAGTAGAGCTAGACAAAAAATTTCAGTAGCTGTACACTGAAGAAAGAGGTATAATTCTTCACCAGCACTGACCTTAGACCTTGAGCTAACCTTTAACGCCTCCTTAAATCAGGCGGTTAAAATTGCACATTAACTTCAGCCTTCTAGCCTTCTGCAAATTTCACTGCATGTGTGCTGCATAGTTAATTGTTTCGTTACCATGCGCCTCCATGTGTAATGAGTTGCCGTTCGTGCAGGCATCTGTGCAGTGTTTATGCATGCATTAGATTCCTTCTTGTAGTCTACGCCCACACTAGTTTTAAATATTCGGTGTAAACAATGTACTGATGCCTGCGCTAACTGCAGAACATGTTTCTGCATCGGGCTGTTCATCTTTGCAGCCGCTCCTTTTAAGTTTTTTCCAACCATTTTCTTCATTTTATCATAGTCTCCCTTTTTAAAGTTAAGGGGCCCTTCCATAGAAGGCTGGTAACCAGTTAATGAGCATTTTAACATGTGCTAACTAGACTCCAAGAATGCTAATGTGTATACATACCAGCTTCCAGCCAATAAAATGCATATTAAGTGTGACTGTGTGCTAGGGAAGAAAGTGGGTGGGTTGGGGTGGAGTGTGGGCATGGGGAGCACATGGCTGTAGCACAAGTACAGTTGCCCTGTGCTCAGTGGCCATATGACAATTAGTGCATGTGTACACAACAATACCTCTGTGGGTGTCCTTAGGTGCACCTGCGTTCTTATGGTCCATCATACACTAGCTGCTGGGAACTCACAGGACATGCCTTGAATAGGTAGCGCAGAACAGTTGTACTTACTGCACATTAGCTTTGCTGTTCATTGCATGGTAAATCCAAACCTTCAGTGAAAGGGCCTGTATGTTTTGCTTAAGGAGTCACATTCCATGATGCAGTGACATCACTGCCTATATATATATATATATATATATATATATATATAATAAACACAGAAAAATGCCTCTAGTACTTTCTCACCCCTCTCCCGGCTTGTCTTGTGCTTTTCTGTACTGATGACTCCGAAGTGATACAAATGTACGTATTTGATCCCACCAAGCAATCACACCATAGGTACTAAAAATGCTTGAACTCTCAAAGAATCTCTAATTAGCTAGAAATAACCACCTACACTTACAATTTATAAAGACCTAACAAGATCTTCATTTTCCACTTCTCCATTTACACCTGCATTTTACACACATGAAATCAATACGTGTTGCATCTGAATCCCAGAACATAAATATTCCCTTCAGCGCCTTCTCTACCGTATATTTATGATCTAACTAGTACACCAAGGCAGTAATTTTATAAGGGGATGCCTTTGTTCAGGTAGCAAAAAGACATCTGTGTGCCTTGTAAATAAGCCTTATACTGCACAAATGTCAATGCACATATATGGTATCTACAGCGGCTCCAAATTGGTATACAGATCCAGTACAAGGACTGGAAGTGCCTTAGATGGGCCCTCCATCCCGCCACCCCACCATGGTCTCCCCACCAACTCCGTTGCCACCATTGATGCCTCTATCCAGGGTCCTGCAGCGGTCGCAGTGGGCCCAAACTGTGACTCAAACCAGAGGTCTATGACAGAGGAGGCAGAAGCAGAAGATACAGAAGTAAAGGAAACTGCACCAGCATGGGCAAGTAAGCTCTGTGTCGCAGTTTGGGGTCCATTGTCGTCACTGCAGGTCCCAGAATAGGGTGGCAATCGTGCCAATAGGCACCTCCAGAGAGCCGGTGTTATAGGTGACCACTTAGATCACCTGATGGTAGGACCAGCCCCGCTGGTGTAAATGCGTGCATGTACTCTACTCATGTACGCATGTATTTTATATAGAATGCATGTGTGCATCGCAACGCTGTCTGCTCTGCACCCAAACTGTGCCTCCACATATTGATATGTGTGCAAAGAGTAGCACAGGCTTAGAAAAGGCAGCTTTATATGGGGGAAAGCCTTTATAAAACTTCCCTGTCTAAGTATTTTATGGTAGCAATCCTTTGTCAAGATCATTAATACATATGAAATCACTGACAGAACAGTGATATGAATGAATTGCAAAGGAAGCTTACGTGATAGGTGTCTGGCATGCTGTTTTTATGATTGTTCATTTCTACAAAAGATGGGACTGTGATTATTATAGTTTTTTCGGAGGGCCATGACCTTTTATTTGTTCTAAAGAATTGTGAGTTACCTTTCCAGCTTTGGGGCTTATTTTACTAAAGTACAGTTAGCTTTCACAGTTATTGCATGTTAATTGCCAAAATTAAGGTATGATCACTGCATATTCCCAACAGAGGAATGTCTACCATGCAATACCATTAAGCACACCTATTCAGGTGGTGTTAATGGGACAGATTATCTGCCATGTTAACAGTGCATGTATGGCAAGTATTGCCACATGTGACATATAATACTATAAGGAGATGTTTACTTTAAGCATGCTAGTAGGCACCCACATAGCTGCTATTTTAAAAGGACAAGTACGTGCCTACTTTTCTATATACAGTAAAGCACTAGCACATGTGGCCAAAATTGTGCTTAAGGCACAGATATTTATACAGCTCTAGAGCTGGTGAAAATGCCTATACTGTATTTTGCAAGTATGTGGGTAATTTATAGTATGTTATCATCTTCACATGTACTTGTACAATCCCCTCATGTGCACAAAAAGTCTGCACCATCAAATCAATACGTGTGTTTTTACACTGGGTGCTATTTTCTAAGAGGCCATTTGTGCATGTGTGGGTGGTGGTGTGAAGTGCTGTCAAGTTGGTGTCGACTCAGGCTGACCTTCTGGATAGTTGTTCTAAATTGTCTTCAGTCTTCAGTCAGGTGGCTCATTGTTGACAGACGGGAAACAGTAGCTGCTGTTGTATCAATCCATCTCATTGTTGGCCTTCCTCTTTTGTGTTGACCTTCTACCTTGCCAAGCATGATGTCTTTCTCTAATGATCTATCTCTTCACATCATGTGTCCAAAGTATGAAAGTCGAAGTCTTGTCATCTGAGCTTCTAAAGAAAGCTTAGGTTTAATCTCTAGTACTGACTGGTTTGTTCTTTGAGCAGTCCGTGTATATACAGTATTCATCACCAGCACCATAATTTAAAGGCATCAATTGTCTTCCTGTCTATCTTTTTCACTGTCCAACTTTTGCATCTATATGACATTATTGAAAATGCCATGGTCTGAACAAGTCAAATCTTTGTATGGAGAAAGACATCTCTGCTTTTGAGAATCTTGTCTAGGTCCTTCATAGCCATTCTGCCAAGAGCAATGTGTCATCTGATTTTTTGACTGCTTGTAGCTTCTTTATTGATAGTTGATCCAAGTAGGTTTAAGTTGTCGACTATTTCAATTTATTCTCCATCAACAATGAGCTTATTGATGTTGCCAGTTCTCATGATCTTTGTCTTATTTACATTAAGGTGCAGGCCCATTTTAAGACTTTGTTCCTTGATCTTGAGAAACAAATGTTTCAGATCATCTTCACTTTCAGACAGTAATGTAGTGTCATCAGCATAGCGAAGGTTGTTGATGAGTCTTCCACCAATCTTCACACCTCTGTTGTCTTCATACAGTTCTGCTTCTCTGATGATTTGTTCTGCATATAAATTAAACAGGTAGAGGGAAAGTATGCAGCCTTGTCTTACACCTTTGCTGATTTTAAACCATTCTTTTCTCCTTGTTCTGTTCAAACTTTTGCTTCTTAATCAATGTAAAAATTGTGCAAGAGAATGATCAGGTGTTCTGGGACCCATGCTTCTTAATGTGACCCAGACTTTCTCTTCCTTTACACAGTCAAAAGTCTTGATGTAGTCAATAAAACACATATTGATATATTTTTAGTATTCTTTAGTCTTTTCAAGGATCCATCTCACATCCTCGATGATGTCTCTTGTTCCTCGCCCTTTCGTGAACTCTGCTTGCACTTCAGGTAGTTCTTGTTCCAGGTATAGTTGCAGCCTCTGTTGAATAATTTAGTAGAATTTTGCTGGCATGTGGGATCAGAGCGATTGTGCGATAATTTCCACAGTCAGTTGGATCACCTTTCTTTAGTATTAGTATAAACACAGTTGGCCATGTTGTTGTCTTCCAAATTTCCTGGCAGAGCCTTGTAAGTATGGCAACAGCTGCATCAGATTGCAGTAATACATCAATGGGAATGCCATGAATGCCTGGTGCTTTGTTCTTTGATAAGGCTTTCAATACTGCTTCTTCTTCTTTCATCACCAATGGTTACAGATCATAAGGTGCAGTTTGGAAACGACTGGAAACGACATATAAAAACTCTGTATATTCTTTCCACCTTTTCTTGATCTTCTCAGCATCATTCAACATAGATCCTTGAGTATCTTGTAACATTCCAATTCAAGGATAGAATTTTTTCTTTAACTCTCATAGTTTTAGGAAAACTGATCCTGTTCTTCCTCTAATAGTTTATGTTTCTATTTCCTTGCATGCGTCATTGTAGTACTTATCCTTGTCTTGTGTTGTTGCACGTTGGAAATCTCTGAGTTCTGTGGTTGCCTCTTTTCTCCTCTGGCTTTAGCTTCTCTACGTTTCTGGGAAATTTTCAGTTTCTTCAGTCATCCATTTTGGCCGGTTTTGCTTTTTCATTTTTTGTAGAGACTTCTCGCTTTCTTCAAACACAACCTTCTTGATGTCAACCCATAACTCTTCTGGAACTCTGTCATTTGTATCTAAAGCAGCAAATCAATTTTGCAGGCAGTCTTTAAATTCCATGGATATATTCTCAAGGTCATATTTTGCTACATTTATGAGTGGCTTGCTTTTTTTCAACTTTAGCTTGAGTTTGCCTACTAATAGTTGGTGATCTGTACCACAGTGAGCTTCAGGTTTTGTCTTTGTTGATGTTATAGAGCTTTTCTATTGTTGATTTCCACAGATATAGTCAATTTGATTTTTGTATAATCCATTGGGTGAAGTCCATGTGTGTTGCTGGAAGAAGGTGATTGAGCTGAATAGAAAGTTGGTCTTGCAGAATTCTATCAATCTTTCTTCAGCTTCATTTCTGTTGCCAAGTCCATATTTTCTAACCATTTTGCCTTCTTTGTTGCCAACATTTGCATTCCAGTCACCCGTACCTATCAGGATATCCTGTTTGCATGTTCTGTCAATTTCAGTTTGTACTTGTTTGTAGAACTCATCAATTTCATTCTCTTCTGCAGCTATTGTTGGGGCATATACTTGAATTATAGTTCTGTTGATAGGCATTCCTCGTAGACAAATAGAAATTAAGTGTTCCCTGACTGCATTGTATTTCATTACAGTTCTTGCATGTTTCTTCTTAATTATAAATGCAACACCATTTCTTCTTTGTCTTTCATTTCCAGCCTAGTAGACCATGTGACCATCTGGTGCAAAGTGCCTGATGCCAGTCCGTTTTAGTTCACTGACACCCAACAGATCAAGTTGTACACGTTCCATTTCATCTTGACCACCTCCAACTTCTCTTGGTTCATGCTTCATGTGTTCCATGTCCCAATATATCTTTGAAGTTTCTGACTCTCACTTCATGCGCAGCTACATCAGCAATCAGATGTCCCGAGGGCTTTTATCCAACCACATCATAAATGCTGGCTTCACTCTGAAAAGTCTTCAGCCATGTGTGTGTCTTCAGCCATGTGTGTGTGCCATGTGTAGAAATGACTAAACGTAGCCCCATTTAGGGACCTACTTTCACGCTTAAAGCAGGTGTCTATAAAATTATCCCCTAAGATAAGGTGCATTCTCCATGTATTTTCTGCCTTTTTTTCAGGCATTCTCTGCTCCAGGGGACTCCAATTCCAGTCCTGCAAGGCTGCAAACCAGTCATGTATGCATGTATCCCTAATGAATATGCATGAGATATATTTGCATGCTCTGCCCCCATGGTATTCAACTTTATCTCATGCATATTCATTAGGGCCATCCTAAAAACCTAACTGGTTGGCGGCTCTCCAGGACTGGACTTGGAGACCCCTGCTCTACTGCATTCCATTCTTTGCTCTGTCATGTGTTAAGCAGTGTCACCACTCACCCTCCCAGAGGCATTTAGCGTGGGCAAGGCAAGTGGGTAGTTGTGTTTCTTATACTGTGAACTTTAAATGGAGGTTTGGAAAGGCCTCCTGGGTAATGTAGTCCTACAGTAATAAGAATGAGTCCAAGTTGTGCACGAGTGGTTCAGGTTAAATTAGGATTTATTGCCCCTCCCGGGGTTGGATGTTGATGACCATGAACAAAGAATACATTTACAAAGAAACCATACTCCTGATGTGAACAAAATAGGCAACTTAAATAATGCTTATCTTCAGCTGTTACGGAATCAAAAAGAATAAAACAGTTTCCCTCCAAAATACTTCTTTTGGCTGTTTTTCTTCCTTCAGCAAAATCCAGTATTATTAACAAAGGGACTGCACATTGTCTGCCACCATATAAGAGCAGTCCATAAACACTTCGGTCTCAGGGGGTTGATAAGGGTCCCACTGCATAAGATCACCTTCTTCCTTAAAGTCTCTTAGAGAGGGTTCTTCTGCCTGCCACGCAAACCTCTCCGTTCCAATTACAGGGTTCCCTTCCCCCAACCTGCTCTGTGAGTCTGGGTGTTTGGCTTCCTGTGCACACAGCCCTCTGTAATTAAAAGGATACACGTTTCCCTCTTCTCTTTGGCTACAGGGAATTCTGTGTCTGCCTTTAGAATTGCTTTCTCCCAGGAATCTCCCTTGGCTACAAAAAGGTTGGTAAAACTTTTCTCTCCCCTTTGATAAAAGCTTGGTATCAGGGAAATAAGCTTTACCTGCAGACTGTCTGTTGTGAGCACAGCGTGGTTGTCTTTTCTGGTTCCCAGAATAAACGTCTCTGCTTTTTGGATAGTAAAAATCCCCAGTGCTTTTTGTAGTTGAGCACTGCTCCCTGGGAACTGGACTTGAATATCTTCCCCAGCTCTCTTCCTCTGAGAAGTTCCTCCGAGTGGAATTGGGATTTCTCTCCCTTTTCCCTTCTCTCAGCCACAGACCTTGGCTGCCCTCGGAGTATCTATCTTTCTCTGGTTTTCTCCTTCTTTCAGCTTTCTCCACGCTTGCTGTGCTGCCTTTTCCTTCTGCCTCCGTGTCTGAGACTATGTCTGTGACTTTCTCCTTCTCCTTCTCTTTTTCTGTCCTATATTTAACTAAAGGCTTTTTATCTAAGTTTCTTTCTCCGTTGTGCTGAGCCACACCTCCCACCAGGTGTTCCCACTTCCCTGATGAGGCAGGAGCTAGCTCAGGGGATGGGCGTTCCCTAACACTCTGTGACATTCTTTGTTTAGGGTTTCCATGCCAACCCTCCATGCTTGTTTCAGCACTGACAGTTCTGGTTTCACTTTGTAGTGAATCCTCTGTCTCCATCGGTTCTGAACCGTGCACTTCACGACAGCAGTTAGCATTGGATTTTTACTGTGCTAGCATATTTAGTGTGTGGTAACTATTACTGCAACAGCTTAGTGCGCAGTAAACTCCGTGCTGTTAGTGCACTTTAGTAAACATGTTGAGGGGTGGCTAGGGGAGAGAGCAGGGGGACAGACCTGGATCCACTGGGTTCTGCACCCAAATGTGGCCCAACACCAACACAAATAGCACAGGATATGCTCATTTACCTGCTGGAAACTGAGAAATACTTGCTTGGTATAAGGGCACAGGATACTTAAGGCGTGTTTCAGCTCTGTGTTTCTCAGTCACCATCTGCTGGTGAATTAGCATAACCCACACATCTGGATTAGGAAGGTGTGAAATTCATGTGTAATGGGATTACAGACAGTCTAGTCATCAATTACTGCAGGACATACAGAGAATAAAATTAATAACAGAGGAGAGAAAGGAAAAGTGGAACACATAACTATCTCTTATATCTCAACAAATAGGGATGACCTACACGGAGCGGTGGGTACACTCCTTAACAAAGGCATGGGGAGGGGGGACCTGCATGGAGAGGCAGATGCACTTAGCCGCCTTGCTGGGCAGACTAGATAGACCATACTGGTCTTTATCTGTCGTCATATACTATGTTACTATGTACAAAATAAAGTAATAGAGAGAGGCTAGAGAAAAAAAAAACGCATCTAAATAAAAGAAGATAAATAAAGGAAGATGCTACAAATATACTAATAAATACAAAGGTTTGAAAATGTGTCAATATCTTACCCTGTTACAGCTACCACTGAACAGGTGGGAAGGTTGAGGCTGGTGCAGCAGGCCAGGGACAAGGGGTGTGTGTCTGTGTCTCTGTCTGTGTGTGTGTGCGTGTGTGTGTCTGTGTGAGAGAGAAAGTATCTGTGGACTCCAGAGGGAGTGAGTATCAGAGAGGGGAGAAAGAAAGCTAATATCTGCCAACCTGAGCGGAAGGGGGAAATTTTCCTTATGCCACTAATCTAAGCTCCTTACCCCTTGCCTCCTCATACTAATTAGGCCTATGAAGCAGAGAGTGCTGAAGCATTTTTTCAAATAAAAGCACTCAGAAAAAAAAAAGGAAACATTTTTTGCTGATGAGATCAAAAGTTTTGCAATTGGGGGTTCACTTTTGGCTTAAGTTCCCAAGTAAATATATTGTAAGTTATCTTTGTTGTTAAGTGTATTTTGTATGTGATTTAGCACAGTTTTAAGTAATGAAGTCATACCGTTCCCTCTGTTTTATCACCTTACCCTGTTATTTTTGATGAGGTGAATCAAATCTGCACATCTGTTTGATTAGTTTGGGCAGGGTGGTTACTGTATCAAACTGTATAATTTTCCTTAGAATATACTTCTTCGATTTGTGTTTTGTGCCTCTCTTATAGTGGACTGTTCAGCACGGATTATGTGTGTTTCTCTTTTGTATATTCTAGTTTTTTTTATTTCCTTTCATTGCTAATTTCCAAAGAGGAGGGTTTTTTCTTAGACTAATGCACAGTAGTGCCCTGTGGATTGCAGAGACCCTGTATCCATAAGTCAACTGGCTCCTCCCTGGTCCATAAGACTTTGAAGGAGATGATTGACATGGAGTGGTGAGTCCCTGATGCAGGCTTGCACATTGGGTGTAGCATGACACAGCTGTGCCTAGAAGGAGAGCATGCAGTTCTTGCCTCCCGAATGTGGATGCCTTGGTGATGGCTTTTACTCAGGAAAACCGCTATCCCAGTGGAAGGGGGTGCAGACCTGAAGGGACCCGCAGGACTGCCAGATGGAGGTGCTGCTCAAGCCTTTGAGGTGTCAGCCTTGGCCTTGCAGGGAACCATTTATGGCTCTTTTATATAGCAAGGGCCTATCTGCATTGGTCCCAAGGATTTTGGAAGTGGCTCTGTTGGAGGTCTTGATTTGAGAGGAGGCAGCTTGGCTAGAGTCCGAGATGGCATTTTAGGCTGACCTGCTGTTTCAGTTTTGGTTTCTGACAGTGTTTACCACCCCGGGGAGTGACCCCAACAGTATTACGTACCATAACCATGCCTGCACTGTGCCCAAGACTGGTGTGGTGGCCAGGGCTGCCAAAAGCCTCTATATTTGCACAATGCTGGCATAGGTGTGGGAGTGTGTGTCTGTCTATCCAGTGTGTAGTGGCTGCCAACACCCTCCACAGCCCACACTGTTTGCACTGTTTCCAGTGTTAGCCTGCCAATGTGCATAATGAGGAGCAAGGTACTGTGGGTATGGCCCGGACAGGGTGGCCTGGGCAGGATGCATCTGCACAGGGCATAGGGCAATGGCTGGGACATTGTAGTGCCCGGCCACCACCTGCACGGACAGGGTGGCCACAGCATATCCTGCTGGGAGGTCACTCTCACCCTGACTGAGCAGTGACCACGATATGGCTAGGTTCCCCCATAGTGCTGTATAGTATTTCTTTTAAATGATATTTATGGGTTCTCTACTTATCTGCTTGGTGTGTGTGCTCACATCTCCTCCAGGAACATGCACTATGGACTAGCTAGCAGACTGTCTGCAGTTAGTATGTGTATGGCTGGAACACCTTGCAGGGTGCAGTGGCTGGAGACTCACTGTGCTTGCTGCTGGAGAATGTCAGATAGTGGTGGGGGGCACCTGAGAATTTCTGGGCCTACTGTCTGTCTGCCATTGCCTTATGGATGTGTACAGATCTGCATTGACTGCGCTGTAGGGTGCCTGTTCCCCAGCAGGACTGGAGTTGATGGTCCTCTCTACTGTCACCATTGCAGGGATGTAGAATGTGGATCTTTTGGTGGGAGATCCTGTCCCCCACCCTGAGCCCCAGAGAGCGGGTTGGGTGGTGCTACATAATCCACCTATGGGTCCAAACACCCCCCTTCACTTATGCACTATTCTGGGTGCATCATAGTCCACAAGGGCTAGACGTGACTGGGAAATATGGATGGACACAGGTGTATCCTAGGTGTGTCTGCAAGGACTACCTATCACACACTGGCTCTGATGGCAACCTGCAGCATAGCCTATCTCAGCTAAGCCAGGTGCTGCGGACCTGGTGCTGGGTGCTCCACCTCGCCCTCAGGGTGAGCACAGTACCCCCCACAATGTGACGCTCTGTAGCTACTCTGTGCCAGTAACACACACGGTCAGTTCCCCCTACCAGGCCAAGGTGCTGTGGGGGCGCATACCCCATCTTGTGATCATCTGTATACTTCTGATCTGCATGTGCAGTGCATCATGGGTACGGGTGGGTTAACCCTATCCTGGTAACCACAGCAGACAGTTTGTGTGGTGACCTTCATTCCTTCTGTAGCCAGCCAGGGGTTTGTTAGTAGCTATAGAGATGTAACCTACTGGTTACTTCACTGACTGTGGAGGCAGAGGTCATGGGTTTGATCCCACAGTGGTGTTATTTGATAGGGCTGTCTGAGGCATTTCCTTTTTTAATTTAAATTAGTGCTGCCAGAAAACACACCTTCACAGTGCTGTAACCTTAAGATGCCTCATAAGGCGCCCTGTAAAGTGCCCTATAAGGCACCCTGTAGGGAACATTATAGGGTGCCTTGGCGGATAGTGCACTTTATAATGTGCCCTCTGGAATGCCTTATAGGGCGCCTTATGTGGTACCTTATGTTATGGCACTGTGAGGGTGTGTTTGCTGGCAGCACTAATTTAAATTAAAAAATAAATTGCCTCAGACAGCACTGATTTAAAGTAAAGGGTAATGCCTTAGACAGCCTTACTCATTAAGCCCACTGGGGGATCAAGCTCATGACCCCTGTTTCGTCAGTCAATGTATTAACCATTGTGCTACACCTCTGTTGCTGTGTTTGCAGGTCAGCACGCCTAATTAAGGCTAACGCGCGTTAACATGCCATGGCTCCCTCTATCGCGCGATAATGGACTTTATCGCGTGATAACCCTAAATGCTACCTTAAGACCAGAACGCCCACTCCTTTTATGGCATTCGTCACATTATCGCTGGAGCTAACGCCCTGTAACATTAAGATGCTTTAGTAAACATACCCCTAAGTTGCAACTTACAATACCTCCTAATGAAACGGTACAAACTATATATGGTTATCATAAACCCCTCAACCCTCCTCAGCCAAGGTGTGGCTATCTCCTTGCTCACCAGTAGCTTCTCCAAATGAGAAGGATCAAGGAAAACATACTTCACCCTGGACAGTGTAACTAAACATTTGCAGGGGAATCATAAATAAAAGGTGCCGGATAATCCCAGCACCCGAGATTTAAGTGACAAAAAAGCCTTCCTTTTTACTTGGGTAGCTTGGATACATCTGGAAACAATTGAAGTTTCCCTCCACAGAAGGTAACTTCTTTATGTTGGAAATAACTCCACAGAATTAATGCTTTATCACCATCAAAGGAAACTACCAAAGTAGCTCTAGTATTTATAATATCTTGTGAATCCTCGAGGAAGGCTGAGAGGCTAAATTCCGGCCTAGATTCCAGAATGCCCTCACCTTTCTGCACCAAAGAGGTCCACACTAGCTTATTAGAAACATAATACATTTTTGAAATTACAATCTCATCAACATTAGGTAAAGACAATATTTCTTTAAAGTATTTTTTCATCAAAATATCAGGTGATAGCAAATGCATCTTAGGAAAATTAACAAACCACAAATTCTTACTACGAGATATATTCTCCAGACACTCCAATTTATGGTGCACAAGTAGGCTATCCCTAATGGAGGACATGCCTACTGAACTCAAGGAGGCCACCTGAGTGTCCATATTGGAAATCATTTTCCCTAAAGTCCCCAATATGGTATCCAGCTGATGAAATTTAGCAGTAGTCTTCTGGGAGAATTTACACAACTGTGGAATTGCTGTAGTGAGAAAGGCCTCTGTGCATGATACCACCTGCCATATATCCTGCAAAGAAACAGCCGAGCCCACCACAGACATAGGGACTTTGTCCATATTACATTGCACATGTTTAGGGCAAGGAGTCACATCACTAAGGCCTAACAACCCAAAAGAAGTTCCCAACCCATCCCCCAAAGGAGAGTCCTGTGAAGATGGCTGGGGAGGGGTGGGTGGAGTCCACTTCGGGGACCTCAAAGAAACGTCCTCACCCAATGGCACAGACTGCAGAACCTTTTGTTCTAAAGCACCTGTCTTAGCTATTAGATGTTTATCCATAGGTCCAAATCTTGTAATCGCCTTACTGCCTTTAGCTTTCCTTTTCCCGTTTCGTATATAGCACTGCACTTCCTTAACTTTCAGAACTTTACTATTCAGATAGTAAAAATCATCCAACATGCTCCACCTGCTCCTCAGTGCTCCTAAAGGGCAAGCATGCCACTTTTTGCACGCCCCTTAGTGCACACCTCCAGCCACGTGCCAACAGTCATGCGCCTAGGAAAGCCCCGGTTTTATAGGGCCCCCGAAGAAAGCAGAGGTAACTGCAGTGATACTGGGCTGTAGGCAGGCACACAGATGATTTTCTCATTGGCAGGCAGCAAATAAATGGCTCCAAAGCAGTAGCTGACCAAACTCTGATTTTATGGGGCCCCTGTGGAGAGCAGTGATAACCGCGGCAATGCCGGGTTGCAGGCAAACAGATGATTTTCTCAGCAGCAGGCAGCAAAGAAATGGCTCCCACTCCCAACCCTAAAGAAGAATTGAAAAGGTCAGTCAGTATAGCTGCTAGAATGTCCCCAAGTTCTTTCAATATTCTTGGATATATCCCATCTGGCTCCATCACTTTGTCTACTTTTAGTTTAGCTAGTTCCTCATAAACACAGTCTTCTGAGAATCATTCAAGAGTCCCTTTTACTTCTGCTCCTATTTGTGGGTGTTTTCTGAGATCCTGCTTCTGGCCTGTGAACACAGAATAAAAATATTTGATAAGCAATTCTGCTTTATCCTTATTAGCTTCTACATATTCCTCCCCTTCCCCCTTGAGTCTCACAATACCACTTTTGCACTTCCTCCCCTTGCTAATGTATCTGAAAAATTGCCATGTCCCCCATTTTATTGCACTGGCTATCTCTTCTTCTTTTTGTATCTTTGCTTTCCTGACTTCTTTCCTAATCTCTCTAAGGTTTTCCAACTATTTATGCTTATCTTCCTTTCTCTCTGATCTCTTATATTTTATGAAGACCACCCTCTTTTTCTTCACCTTTTCAGTTACTTCTTTTGAGAACCATAGTGGCCTCTTTTTCCTTTTAGATTTATTTACCTTTCTAACAAAAAGGTTTGTTGCCTTTAAAATATCCCCTTTCAGTTTTGCCCATTGCTTTCTACATCCCCCAGCTGCCCCCATTCCGCTAATGACTCCTTGACGTATTGTCCCATCTTGGCAAAGTTAATTTTCCTAAAGTCTAAGACCCTCACTTTTTAATGGACTTTATCAGCCCTAGTCTTAATATTGAACCACACCATCTGGTGTTCACTGGATGCAAGATGATCTCCCATTATATAATCAGAAACACTTTCCCCATCGGTAAGCACCAAGTCAAGTATGGTCCCTTCATATGTGGGTTCTGTTACCAGATGGCAGAATAGTTCTCACTATAAATACAATATCTCCTTATTTCTAGATGACACTGCAGCAGGGATGTCCCAATCAACATTTGGCATATTGAAATCACCTATCAGTAGTACTTCTCTTTTCATGGCAATACTACATATGTCTTCTATTAAATCTATGCCCACTTCTTCCTATTAACCCACAGTGCCTCCTTGCTCCCTTTTAAACCCTATAATTCGATAGCTTTAATAATATTTTTTACATATAGTGCCACTCCTCTCCCCTTTCTTTCTACCTACTCTTTCCTTCCTGAATAAAGCATAGCCTGGTATATTTACATCCCAGTCATGGTTGTCTGTGAACCATGTCTCTGTAATCGCCACTAAATCCAAGCCAGCCTTTTCCATTAAAGCCTCAACATTTGGGATCTTATTTCTCATACTACAGGCATTTATGCACACTGCTTTCCAGTTGTTGCCCCTTTTACCTATTTTACTTACCTGAGAGCTTTCATTTAACTGGTGCCTTTCTTCACCCATCCCTAATGAACCTAGTTTAAAGCTCTCTTTATTAAGTTAGCCAGTCTGCTGTGGAAGACACTTTTACCCTTATTGGATAAGTGGACACCATCTCTGCTCTGAAGCCCTTGGAAAATCATACGATGATCCAGGAAACCAAAATGCTCTTGATGACCCCATCCACGCAGCCATGTATTCAACTCTAGGATGTGAGCTTCTCTGCCTCAGTCTTTACTCTCAACAGGGAGGATTGAAGAGAACACTACCTGCACACCTATCTGCTTTACCCTCTGTACCAGAGCCATAAAGTCACACTTGATATGCTCAGAGGGATATCTGGCAGTATCATCTGTGCCAACATGGATGAGTAACATTGGATAATAGTATGCTTGATGTGTCTCGGCAAACTCTCCATAACATTTCAGATTTTGGTGACTGGCAGACAGCACCCTCCCTGGTGATCAAATCTGGTTGGCAGATGGACAGCTCAGTACTCCTCAGAAGAAAGTCACCAATCACCACTACCCTTTGTTTCCCTGTGGTCACAGATTCTGCAACTTTGGGATGCTTGAGCTCTGGTTCTTCCTTTTTCTGGGTTGCTTTCACCTCCTCCACTTCCAGGGTTGCATACTGGTTCTTCTGTTCGAGGGATGGAAGAATTGGGTTGTCAATTCTGCAGACTCTGTTGACTTGTATCCAGCTCTTTTTGTTCTGTGGCATCTTATCTTCACCTCTGTTGGAGAGTTGGATGCTTTAAGAAGCATCTCATCAATGTACTTCTCACTGTCCTGAGTGCTTCTCAGCCTTGCCACCTCCTCTTTGAGTTCCTCCACTTGTTTCACGAGGGCTTCAGCTTGCAGGCATCTTGCAAATTGAACCAGTCCCTCAACTGGCATGCTACTCAGAGCACATGTTATCTTTATAGCATAAGGGTGACGTGGTTATGGAGTGTGTTTGCTAAAAGCTTTGATGCACTTTAAACAAAATTAGCACACATTGAGTGCCCTTTTATTTCTCTGGATGTAGTGGTACTACACCTTCAAAACCAGTCTAAAAAAACATCTGTTCTCTTCTGCTTTTGACCTCCCTGCCCCCCTCCCCATGTGACCTTTTCTGTGTTGTCCATCTCTCCTGTCTGGTCTGCTTGATTGCTCTGCTCTCTGTCCTCTCTTACATTGCAATTTCTTTTTCCTTTTCTGACCTTTGGCCATCTCTCTGTTTTATTGATTGTACACCGCCTTGATGTTATGAAGGGCAGTATATCAAATGTAATAAACATAAACATACTTTATGCACATTAATTTTCATTTACACGGATTAACCTTTAGCAGGAGTGGAGGAATAGTCTAGTGGTGAGAGCAACTGCCTAGTACCTGGAAGATCAAGGGTTTAGTTCCCACTGGCACTCCTTGTGACCTTGGGCAAGTCATTTTATTCTCCATTACCTTGGAAGAAAAGGCCTGGCAAACTACTTCAGGTGATACATTGCCAAGAAAACCCAGAGGCAGCTAGGTTGCCAGGAGACAATACTGACTTGATGGCACTAAAAAAATAAAATCTCTTTAGTAAACATGCCCCTATATGTTTTCACAGCCTAGGTACCTTATCACACAGTTGCGATCAACATTGTTGGCATCCTTGCAGTTCAACCGCTTAATGTTGAATATCTCCTAAAAAAAAAAAGTGGCCAGTGAAATGGATTTGGACTATAAATGCACACATATTTGACACATAAAGGAATCCAATAAAACAAGACCAATTCTAAATGGAAATAGCATAAAAACTGGGGCATTGCCAGGACATGATTATTGCCTTCTTTTGTTGGTGTCTGACTTTTACATTCTGATTTGGATTTGTTTTTTCCCACGGCACCTGAAACAGAGCATGTACCTCAAAATGTGTGTGTAGTGCAGAGGCATGTTGCTGACAGCGTTCATGATGCCTGGGTTTGTCATCCTGAAAAGTAGAAACTTCAGATAAGTCGGTACTTGCCAGGGTTTTTATAAATAAAAATAAAAATAACAAAAACATGAAATGTATCATTACTGGAACTTGAAATGAATAAAATGGATGTTCTGGTCATCCGGGAGTGAAGTGATTCCTCCCCCGACGGTACATCTGACAAAAGTTGAAAGTTAATTATTTTGCCTGCTCCCATCATTTGGGAAGGTTACCTTTTGTATTTGGTTGGGGACATAATTGTTGGCATCTTTAGAAACAATTCAAATCAATTTGAACAGAACAACCACATTCCCACTGCAGTAAAATTAGATGCACCTTGTCAGACGGCTGCCTAGGGTGAGAACTTATACAATCTTGACGATGCATATATTCATATGATTCTTGCAAGGTATTGTGGGTAATGTAGTTCTTTCACTCCCAAACACAGCTGAAGACAATAATTGAGTTGTGATACCAGTGGTAAGGCCAATAAAATACTTCTTTTATTGATGGGGTTTAATTCACCCAGCACAATTATGCTTGGTAGCAATATAAATGAGGTTACTTGCTTGCAGTGTTTAAATGGATAACATAAAGTCACAAAGCAAATCAGAAAACAACCTTCAACTTGTCAGGCAATTAGCTAATGTTTTCTTAACAAATAATTACCAAATAAAAAGGCACAAAGAAATAAATGAGCTTTGCTTGTTAGGTTAACTTCTGCTTATTTTCCACACAGATCCTGCAGTGATTCTCTCTTGCTCACACACACAATCAGGTGCAGCTTTAATTACTATCAATTGACCAGCTGAAACCCTTTAGCTGGCTGGCTGCTACTGTGTGAACCCAAATCCTGCTTTAAGAGCTGTTTTGCAGTGGAAATTAGAACAAAGTTAGGTTTCTTTGTGATGGCTGATGTGTTTGCTTACAGAAAGCTAGCAATAGCATTTAGATAAAGAACAGTCCATGTAATCAATAGTTTCATCTGCTGTATCTCCCCCTTCATCAATCAGCATAGGGTCACTATCATACATTGGCACAGACGAGTCTTTCCATAAGGCACTATCATGAGAATGCTTATTCCCTTGCTGCCATTCACTATTATAGATAGGGTATGGATCAGTGTTCATACCTGAGCCTCTCCTGCTATCATAATTCCTCTCTGTATAGCCCGGCGAGTATGTAATCCAGTTCTGATGTCCAGCCTTCCAATCTTGATCCCTGGACACTGGATCTTTCCTCACATACCTTCTGGCATAGGTCTGAAAGTCCTTTCCACGTGCAGTCTTCTCTCTTCCAGGTAGCCACTGGTGATTCCTATCTCTGCCATTCCATTCCTCTGGCTGACTCCAGTCCAATGGACTCTGCCGGCATTTGGAATACCTCCCAGTATAGGTACTGCCTTGGAATCTCCCAGACCTTCCAATGGCCTTTCTTCTCTTCCTTCCAGAGAGTTTCCTTCTCTCTCTATCCGCTTGGCTTGGCTTCTGCTTCTCGAGATGATGTTGGTGCTTGAGCTTGAAGCTGTTGCTGTATCTTTTCCTGAAGCTATTATCTGTAGAATAAGCTCTATTCTTATTCTGTCCTAATGTGTGCTCCTCCCTAACACAGTGCAGCTGTGTTGAATCAGGCCCTGCCCTTTGATATGAGTGCTTAGGGATTACCTCATAGCTCTCTTGATTGCACACACGTTTTCTCATTTCAGCCCCCCTCATGGCTGCTGGAAACCTGGTGCATTCTGGGACTGGTAGTCTTTTATGTGAAAACTCTGTTTTCTTACTTCTACCAAAACTGACAGGTTGCTTGTTCAGAGTCACATCATCTTTTCTATAGCTCCTACCTGAGCTATGATAAGCTTCCTTATCACAACCTGTGATCAAATGTCAGTACTCACATGACTTGAATCAACCAATGAATGATGGCTCTGATGTTTAAAATGGCCACATTCACTCCCTGTTCCATTTTCACAATGGTGAAGGAAAGAGAGCTGCCTGAGACCATCAAAAAAACCATTACCACCAAACTTCAAAAGGGGTACAAAGACCTCGGGATTCCTGTGTCTACAGTTCTCAATGTTAATAAGACGTTTTATGCTCATGAACCTGTCAAGAACATCCCAGGATGTGGTGGGAAGAGGAAAATCAATCTAAGAAGTCTTCGAAGGTTAGTGTGAACTGTTGGAAAAACATAATGTACAACATCCCTCATAGGGCATCCAGGACTTTTGTCTTATGCTGTAACAGGTAGGCTCCAGGTAGATTGAACTCACTTATAAGCAGGATATACTCTTTGCAAGCCAGTGGGTAATGCTGTTTACCATGCTTGAATCCACTCCCTTCCCCTTTGCTAGAAGAGTCTGAAAATACTCAAATTTCCCTAGAATTTCTTTTAGTTATTTCAGGGCAGCCTACAGTTCAATAGCTTCTCACTGTTTCCTCTTTGCTTTTCTTTACTCTGAGATTATAGGATGGAAGGATCACATACCAATCCTGGTTACTGTTACTCCAAGACTTGGAGATGCTATAATATCCAAATCCTCCTCTAGAGCAATGGCCCCCAAGCCTAAGATACTGTTAGCAAGATATCAGGCTTCCACAGACATCATTTTCGAAGACAATGCCCCTTTTCTCTTTTTTGGGGGGAGGTTTAATATTTTTTTCCATTCAATAGTCCTCTTTCTAGCTTAAAGAAGGCATGGTTAAGCTCTCTAGCTGGACTTTTAGAAAATCTGCAGATGATATATCTCAACAGATGTGCAAAAATAATTTTGTATTTCTTCCATAAGGCTATTATTCGACTTTTTTTTCAAAATATTTATTTTTAATTTATTTTATCTATCATAATTTGTATTCTGCCAACTCTTAGCCAAAGGCTGTCCAAGACGAGTAGTCTCACAGATAAATGCATCAATGAGTAAATAGCTCCACAGCTCATAGCAAATATGTGTTTTGATGTATGACTGACAGAGCGACCAGTTTGGAGAAATTTTACTGCTGAGACTTCAATATACAGTGCATATGATTGTGAATTATCTGTAACTTACCGAGGGTCATAACCTAACAGCACATGGTAATGCTGTTTAACATGGGTTATTTGCCACAGGACCCCTTGCATAAAATGTGTCTTGTGGTAGATAACATAGGTGGCGGTGAGTGCACCCGTGGTATTGATGACTGCCTGTTTAGCGCAGCAGGAGTCTCTGACCTGTTCTAACTGCATGAAGACATACTGGGAATTCCCCCATCAGTCAGTACTGGTTTGACCTGGTCCCCACGCTAATTTTTGTCTACTACCATACACAAAGGGTTGATCTGTTAGCGTACTTTAATAAACATGCCCCAGTGGGTATGAACCTGAATGCTGTTTTTGTGTATGCCCATAATTGTGACTCTCCATCTGTTATTTAGAGGATATTTGACTTTATGCAGTACCAGAGAAATTACAACAATAGACATTCATTCCAGACTACAAAAATGATTTGAGAGGCAGTTCCATGAGGCCTTCCCATCTTGCTCTAAGGGGGTATGTTTACTAAACCATCTTAACGTAGCAGCGCCGAGGTTATCGCATGATACAAAACGTTATCGCACGATAACATCACGTATCACGCAATAACATCGGCAGCAGCATTAAAGCACACTAACGCTGTGAAAGCCGGGTCTGAAGGGTGGAGTAAGGCTCCCCAGAGGGCGGAGATAGGGGACAATTGATGGAGAGTGGGCAGGGAGAGGCTCCAGACACACTAACGCCATGAAATCAGGGTCTGAAAATTAGCGCCAGTGAAAACCTTGTGCTAGAGGCACATTTGCAGGAGAGAGAAACCATTTCAGTCAGCAATGTACAGCAAAGGCAGGGAAACCCAAAAACGTGATAGTAGTGATACATGTGCAGGAACCAAAAAGGCAAATAAACATAGAAAATGACCAAAACCACATTTGAAACCCCAATAACCAAGCTGGCCAATAGTGATATTAATGAAAAACCATAAAGCAACACCACTGAAAAAGCACAAAAAAGAAGATATAGTATTTGGAAGGGTCTATTCTCTGTCCCCCTACAAAGTGAATGATCCCACATTGAAATAGCGCTGATCAGGATTTTTTCTCGTTTATATTGGGCAGGTTTGTTATGGCGTGCACATGTGCAGCAACAGCAGAGTGGGCAAGTAGGAAAGGGCAACTGTACTGATGCTGTAAATGGGATACAGAGGGCTGCAGGTGGCACATGCTGTGGGGCAGCTGGGGCACAGTGCGGGCTAAGCAGATGCCTAGGTGGCACATAGGAATGCCGAAACTGTAATGCAACAATACAGCAACTGACGAGGATCCAACATGGGCATGAGTGTGTGTCCCACAGTGTCACAGGGGATATTACCCAGCAGGTACTCCCAAAGGCACATAACATTGGCAGGCAGTGCCGGGGGGAAGCGCACATTTCCATGTAGGCACCCCTACCCGAGAACCCACACCATAGGAAGCTGCCTACTGGCACACTGGATGGCCTGGGACTGTGCAACACCAGCACCACCGGCATAAGGGCATGTCAGCATGGTGGCAGATGGGTGCTGGTGGCGGCGGGGGCAGTGGCATCTGTCCACAGCAGACCATGGCCAAGCCCCGTTTAGGTGGGTGCTGTGCACTGCAACAGACAAGGTCTATCTGATGAACAGTCATGGTATCCCCAGGGAATGATCTGCGCCGTGGCAACAGTTTGGTGCAATACACACAGCCAGTGTGCTCAGGGGCAGAAGATCACAGGTTCAAGCCCCAGCTGTGGCTCCTGCAAACCATGTCCCTATATTTTACCCAGTACTAAACCATGGTAATAAAGATGGAACTGTTATTGCAGATTAAGTAAACAAGCCATAAACGCCTATATTTTACCCTACAGGGCACAGCCACTATAAACATGTGCAATCTCTAGAGCAGAGTTTCCCAACTGCAGTCCTGGAGGGCCAAACACCATTCAGGTGTCATGCTGTCCCTAATAAATATGCCTGTGCTGCAATTATATGCAACACCCCCATTGTATGCAAATCTAGCTCATGTATATTCATTAGGGACAGCATGAAAACCTGAACCGTGTTTGGCCCACCAGGACCAGAGTTGGGAAACTCAGCCCTAGAGCAGCGGCCAACAGGGGCATAAACACCCGCACCCGCACCCACAGGCTCCACTATCCAAAGCCTCATGGAGAGTCAGGCTATTGGGCCCTGTGCGGAGCAGCATCTCCCAATACTGGCACAGGATATTGGTCTTGAAGGACTAGAAAGGGGGACTGTTACTTCTGGAACTGTGAGTATATACTTCTGGTAATTTTCTAAAAAGAATTCTTTGTATTAAAGCTACTTAATCTGTGAACCCACTGTTTTTTTTGTTGGATCAGTTACGGCCTAGTAGCAGAAATTAAAGTTTGAATTTGAAAACACAGAGGAGAGCTTTCTGGTTACATTTCATACCTAGCAGAGAGCTTGTAGTTTAAATTTAATAGTCTCTCAGGGCCAAGTAACAGCAAAGTACTTTTGGTTTAAATTTAACACACAGAATAGAGCTTTCTAGTTAAATTTAGTACCCAGCAGAGAGCTTGTAGTTTAAATTTTATAAGAAGTTAGAGCCTAGCAGCAGCTAAGAGCTATAATTTAAATCAAATCAGAATTTAGCTTACCTCAGCAGCACAAGACAGGGTACTGTGTAGCAGCCCTCTTTTAATAAGTGTTATTTCCCTCCCTCCCTCGGGATAATCATACCTTTATAGGTACTTACACATCTTAAAAGACAGGAGGTGCTTTCAGGTGAAGCTCATTACCCAAATCAGTCATACACTAAGGACCTGAGATTAATTAAGCTTCAGGTGAACAAGGTATATTAAACGTATTAGGTACAGTTTTATTGGTATAAATACCCATAGCAACCCCTAGTAAGTAAGAACTTAAAGATCTAGACACAAACTTAAAACTAAGATGCAGACAGCAGTCCAGCAGCGGGATGGGGGCTTTCCAGTCTTTTGCATTGAGTGTCACATGTATGATTTTCTCCCAGTTGGTGAGAGGTCTTACGTGTGCACTAGGTGCAAGGAGCTCTTTTCTCTCAGGGAACAAGTCCGTTCTCTAGAGGCTAAAGTAGCAGACTTGGAAAACATAAGACAGACAGAGAGGTATATAGACGAGACCTACAGGGATATAGTCCTGAAGTCCCACCTCCAGTCTGGCAGCACCCCTGTTGCCATGGAGGAGAGAGGTCACGTGACAGGAGAGCATCACCCTGGTGTGGCAGGAAGTGATCCTGTAACTAGGACCTGTCCTCCAGGTGATGTAAAACCCTCTCGCACCGAGGAAGTTTCTCCAGGGCCATGTGCCCATGAGGGAAGGGTTAGGACAGCCGTTATAGTTGGTGATTCGATCATTAGGCATGTAGATAGCTGGGTGGCTGGTGGACGTGAGGATCACCTGGTAACATGCCTGCCTGGTGCGAAGGTAGTGGACCTCACGTGCCACCTAGATAAGGTCTTAGATAGTGCTGGGGAGGAGTCTGCTGTCTTGGTACATGTCGGTACAAATGACATAGGAAAATGTGGTAGGGAGGTTCTGGAGGCAAAATTTAGGCTTTTAGGTAGGAAGCTGAAATCCAGAACTTCCAGGGTAGCATTCTCCAAAATGCTTCCTGTTCCACACGCAGGACCCAAAAGGCAGGCAGAGCTCCAGAGTCTCAATGCGTGGATGAGACAATGGTGCAGAGATGAGGGTTTTGGATTTGTTAGGAACTGGGGAACATTCTGGGGAAAGGAGGGGCTCTTCCGAAGGGATGGGCTTCACCTTTACCGGGATGGAACCAGGCTGCTGGCATTAACCTTTAAAAAGGAGATAGAGCAGCTTTTAAACTAGATATTAGGGGAAAGCCGACAGTCGCCCAAGAGCGGATGGTTCAGAAGAATGTATCCTTGAAGGATACTACCAAAAGCAGAGAGGTTCCACAAAAGAGTAAAGTAGCCCAAATGCCCTCAAGTATGGAGCAGACAGAGCTTAAAGATCCCAATTTGCCCATGTCTAACAATAGCCAAATTAACATGAATAAAATACATTCTCTAAAATGCTTGTATGCAAATGCTAGAAGTCTAAAGAATAAGATGGGAGAGTTAGAATATATAGCACTAAATGAAAGGTTAGATATGATTGGAATATCAGAGACATGGTGGAAGGAGGACAACCAGTGGGACACTGTGATACCTGGGTACAAACTATATCGTAATGATAGAGCTGATCAAATAGGTGGAGGGGTTGCGCTCTATGTTAGAGAGGGCATTGACTCAGAAAGGATTAAAGTTTTGCAGGAAACAAAATCTGCTGTAGAATCTATATGGATTGAAATTCCATATAAAAGGGGGAAGGCGATGGCAGTGGGGGTGTACTATCGAGCACCTGGCCAGAATGACCAAATGGATGATGAAATGCTCAAAGAAATCAAGGAAGCTAACAAAAGTTACAGCACAGTAATAATAATGGGTGATTTCAATTACCCCAGTATCGACTGGGTCAGTGTCACGTCAGGACATGCTAGGGAGATAAAGTTCCTAGATGAAATAAATGATGGCTTCTTGGAGCAGCTGGTTCATGAACCGACCAGAGGGGAAGCCATATTAGACCTAGTCCTTAGTGGAACACCAGATCTAGTGCAAGAGATAAGGGTGTTGGGGACACTTGGCAATAGTGATCATAGCATGATCGCCTTTGATTTAATTAGTGGAGGAGGGATAGTAAGGAAATCCACAGTACTACCTTTTAACGTTCGAAAGGGAGACTACGATAAAATGAGGAAAACAGTTAAGAAAAAACTAAAAGGAGCAGTTGCGAAGGTTAAAGACGTACATCAAGCTTGGGTGTTGTTGAAAAATACTATCTTGGAAGCCCAGACCAGCTGTATTCTACGCTTTAAGAAAAGTGAAAGGAAGTCCAAAAAACTGCCAGCATGGTTTAAAGGTGAGGTCAGAGAGGCTGTTGTTGCCAAAAAAGCTTCTTTCAGGAAATGGAAAAAAGAGCCAAACGACAAAACCTGGAAACAGCACAAGCACTGGCAAGTCAAATGCAAGGCATTGATAAGGCAGGCAAAGAGAGAATTTGAGAAGAAGCTTGCTGCGGAAGCAAAAACGCGAAATAAAGACCTTTTCAAGTACATTCGTAGCAAAAAACCTGTGAGAGAGTCAGTTGGTCCATTAGATGATAAAGGGGTTAAAGGAGCACTAAGAGGCGACAAGGCGATAGCGGAGAGACTGAATGAATTCTTTGCTTCGGTCTTTACTGAGGAAGATGTAGGGATGTTACCCATGACTGAAGTGGTATTTAAAGGTGCGGAAGAATTGAAGGAAATATCGATACATCGGGAAGATGTCTTACAACTATTAGATAAACTGAAGAGTAGCAAATCACCTGGGCCGGATGGTATACATCCAAGGGTGTTGAAAGAACTGAAATATGAAATTGCAGAACTGCTATCAGTATTCTGTGAACTATCATTGAAATCATCTCTAATACCTGAAGATTTGAGGATCGCCAATGTAACACCAATTTTTAAAAAGGGTTCCAGGGGTGATCCGGGAAACTACAGACCGGTGAGCCTAACGTCAGTACCGGGAAAAATGGTAGAAACCATCATAAAGAATAAAATTACTCAGCATGTAGATAGTCACAGCCTAATGGGGGACAGCCAATATGGCTTTAGACAAGGAAGATCTTGTCTTACTAATCTGTTATGTTTTTTTGAAGGAGTGAATAAACAGGTGGACAAAGGTGAGTCAGTTGATATTGTGTATCTGGACTTTCAGAAAGCCTTTGACAAGGTCCCTCATCAGAGACTTTTGGCGAAACTAAAGAGTCATGGGATAGGAGGCAGTGTACTATTGTGGATCAGGAACTGGTTAAAAGATAGAAAGCAGAGGGTAGGGCTAAATGGCCAATTTTCCCAATGGAGAAAGGTGAATAGTGGTGTACTCCAGGGATCTGTGCTGGGTCCGCTGCTTTTTGACATATTCATAAATGACCTGTAAAGTGGAATAACGAGTGAGGTTATCAAATTTGCAGATGACACAAAACTATTTAAAGTTGTTAAAACCCAAGAGGATTGTGAAAAATTGCAAGAGGATCTTGATAAATTGGAAGACTGGGCATCAAAATGGCAGATGAAATTTAATGTGGACAAGTGCAAGGTTATGCACCTAGGGAAGAACAACCCAAACTATGGTTACACGATGCAAGGTTCCACATTAGGAACCACCACCCAGGAAAAAGATGTAGGCGTCATTGTGGATACCATGTTAAAACCATCGGCCCAGTGTGCAGCGGCGGCCAAGAGAGCAAATAGAATGCCAGATATGATAAGGAAAGGAATGGAAAATAAAACAAAAGATATTATAATGTCTCTATATCGTTCCATGGTGAGACCGCACCTTGAATATTGTGTGCAATTCTGGTCGCCGTATCTTAAAAAGGATATAGCGTTTTTAGAAAAGGTACAGAGAAGAGCCACCAAAATGGTAAAGGGAATGGAAGGATACTCCTATGAAGAAAGGCTAAAAAGGTTAGGGCTCTTTAACCTGGAAAAGAGACGGCTGAGGGGAGATATGATAGAAGTCTATAAATTAATGAACAGAGTGGAACGGGTAAACGTAGATCGATTGTTTACCTTATCAGAATATAGAAAGACTAGGGGACATGCAATGAAGCTACAGGGTAAACTATTTAAGACTAATAAAAGAAAATATTTTTTCACTCAACGTGTAATCAAACTCTGGAATTTGTTACCAGAGGATGTAGTAAAGGCTGTTAGTGTAGCTGGGTTTAAAAAAGGTTTGGGCAAGTTCCTGGAGGAAAGGTCCATAAACCATTATTAAGAAGTGACCGAAGATATCAATGCTTGACCCAGTACAAGCATTGTGGAACTTGTGTCTCTTGGGGAAACTGCTAGGTACATATGACCTAGATTGGCCACTGTTGGAAACAGAATACTGGGCTTGATGGACCTTGGTCTGACCCAGTATGGCATATCTTATGTTCTTATGTTCTTTTTTTTTAAAACTTTTATTTTCATTTTGCAACAAACAAAAGAAACAACACACCAAAGGAGACAAAACAAGTATACAATAAGGAAAAGTAAACCCAATTACCCCCCACCCCCATGCTTCTTCTCTAGCCGATTAGGTCAGCATGTGAGCGCTTCCAATTAACAGTGATTATACATCAAAACGGTCAAAAGAGTATCTACGATACAGAATGATCATGGGACCAAAATATATACAAATTTAGACAGTCAGATGAGAGTATTTAGCAGAATGTACATAGTCATTGAGCATTTTACATTTAGACCAATAATGAGAAGTCTGAACGGGGGAAGCAAACATACAAGGTATTTGTTCATATGTACTGTAAAGACAAACATGATTCCACCATGCATTGGGGCTCAGATGGGAGCTATTTTCCAGTATTTCTTAATTAGGGAAATAGCAATGACAAGCATAAAGTCCAAAAGGAGGTAAGCCGTTTTTGGAAGAGAGGAGATCCCCGCAACTGGGCGAAGTCTCACCATCCTCCAAGAAAGGGACTCCTGAAAGTGCAAAATAGACTGGATACGACCCCAGACCCGACGCCAGTAATACTGTAGTGCGGGACATTCATACATAACATGAGGTAGTGAGCCAATGGCCGCATGGGATGTCCAACAACTATTGCCCTGAGTAGTGTTCCATTTGGCTAATCTGTCAGGAGTGTAAAAACACCGGTGGGCTAGAAAGAAGAGTGTCTGAGTGAGTGAGGTGGATCGGGAAACCCGTGTCACTCTACTCCAGACAAGGCTCCATTGCTCCAAGGTCAAGTCACATGCAATTCTCTCTCCCATGCTTTCTGCGCAATAGGGGTATCGCTAGTTATAGCATTACATAAGGTTTTGTAAAATTGGATGCTACACCCGGGGAACTACCGATAGATCGGATAGTCTCCGATCAACCTTGTATAGGGGATGCCGATGGCGGAAGTACCCTAGCACTCCGAAGGCAATGCCGAAGTTGCTTCGACTGAAAGCAGTGCCCCGCTGGGAGACCAAATTCAGTTTGCAATTCACTAAAAGTTTTCCAGCGACCATCATGGAACAACTGGCTAGGAATCCAAATGCCCCTAGTGTACCAGGGGCTCCACGCTATCGACTTATGTTGTATTCAAAATCAAGTATTGTACCAAAGCGGGAGCCTGTCGAACGGACAGAGTCAGGAGTCTAAAGAGTGCATTAGAGTATTAAAGGCACCTAAAGTATCTAAAAGCATTGGGGGATAGTGGGAGTCTGATGGGAGAGTCATACCAGGGAGAAAAGTAAGAGGAATCGGTTTGCAAAGATCCTCTTCTATGTCTAGTCACACAGGTCTACTCGGTACTGGATCTTCCAGCCAACGAGCGCCTTGTTTGAGAAGAAAAGAGTGATGGAGCACTTGATTAAAATCACCACCAAGTATTGATGGAGCATTGGCAGAGGCCTATGCCAACTGCGCAATACTTGCATAGTAAGCAGGGTCGTCTACATTCGGGGCATAAATGCAAATACACATGAGTTCACTATCTCCAACCTTAAGGTGTGCACGGGCCCATCTACCCTCCTTGTCAGCGCTAGTATCTATTACAGTAGCTTGCAAAGATTTCTTAACCAGAATGGCTACCCCGCACCGTTTGGAAACGGCGGGAAAATAGGCAGCCACCATGTTAGACTTAGCATTGAGTTGCAGTGTTGCAGCAGAGTTTAGATGCGTTTCCTGAAGAAACACAAAATCAGCATGCTCATGGCTAAGATAGCTAAGGAGTTTCTTCCTTTTGATTGAACTATTAATGCCTTTTACGTTGAGTGATAAAATTTTACATAAGGCCATTCAGAAAATTAAAAGTTCTGAGCATGATAGCGCACATAATTTCACAATGTCCCTCATATTGACTGTATCTGGCTGTACATAGGACATGAAAGAAAATAGGCTAAGATAATACAATGGAGCGCCCCACATTAAAAAAGAAAACCGCAGTGCGGTAGAGAAGAAGCAAAACCCCAGAAATTACTGGCGACCATGTGTCTGCGGGGAGAAACCCCAGAGAAGGCCAAAATTGAAAAAAAAAAACACATGACCTGTAGGACTGTGCGTGCTCCGAATCCGACCGAGGCACACATCATGGAGGGATAGGAGACCAAAAAACAAAAGGTCATATAGAGAAAGAAAGAAAGTCCAGGTAGTCTCTGTGCTTGGCTATGACCGTCGCATCGGGCCCTTCAAAATGGCGGACAGAGCCGGCAGATAAAAGTCCAAGTTTTTGGATTAGCGCATCTGCTCTGCTTCTTTGGAGTCCAAAAATGTTGACAGTAGATCAGGATCTTCGAATGTCCTGGTTTGGTTGTGAAGAGTCACGCGGAGCTTCGCTGGATACAACAGGCCAAAGCGAGCCTGTAGCTGTTGAAGTCGAGGGCGAAAAGCAAGGAGTTTCTTCCGACGGTCAACGGTGGGCTTTGTAAAATCAGGGAAGAAGGAGACTTTGTGACCTTCAAATTCCAAATGATGATTCGCCCGGGCAGCATTTAAAATTTGTTCCACTTGTTGATATCGTAGCAGGCGAAAGATAATAGGCCGGGGGGTCGTTCGGTTGAGCGCCATGTGGGTAGGAACACGGTGCGCACGATCGATTTCCAGTTCTCTATGAAAAGTGATCTTCAGCAAGGAGGGAAGAGTTTTGAGCAGGAATTCTCTTATATCTCCGGCTTCCACCCCCTCCGGTATTCCAATGAGCCTCACATTGTTGCGACGGGCTCGATTATTGCTATCTTCTAACTCCTTTTGAAGATTCTGTATCTGGCGCTCAGCCTGGTCCAGTTTGCCCAAGCGCACCACGTGCGAGTCGAGGACCCCCGCCATATTGTCCTGCCGTAATGAGAGACTTTCAAGTCGGTCCTGGAGCACTCCAAAGTCCTCTCGCATGGCTCGAAGCGCTTCTCCATTGGACTGCACCAATTCCTTCACGCCGCGTATTTCCTCTAAAATCTCCAGGTGCATTTCGGGGTTTTCACGAAATGGAGCCATCTTCTGTGGGGAGGACACCTCTGTTTTGCAGCGTTTTCCGTGAGAAGAAGAAGGAGACCCGAAGTCCAAGCGCGCTGGTTTATGGGCCGCCATCCCCCCCGATGTACCCCGGTCAGCTCGGAGCGAAATAGTAAGTTTGTATAGGTATTAAGTCAGGATTCTAAGTAGGCCTCTCGGGAGCTTCAACGCGAAGCGTCTTACCCGCTGGACATCAGGCTCCGCCCCCCCATGTTCTTATGTTCTTATGTTCTGCATACCTTAGCAATGCCATCCTAAACTTGGGAACACGTTCCACATATATCAAAAGGTTGCTATGATTAATGTCAGATAGCAAATCCTAAGTTAAACACGATTTGTTGATAGAGATTCATCATAGCAACTTTTCTGATATTTGTGGAGTGTGTTTCAGTTATTGATTCTGACAGTATTTACCACCTCTGGGAGTGTCCCCAACAGTTTTGCGTACCATAGCTATGCCTGTACTGTGCCCAGGACTGGTATGGCGGCCAGGGCTGCCACAAACCTCTATATTTGCACAATGCTGGCATAGGTGTGGGAGTGTGTGTCTGTTTATCCAGTGTGTTGTGGCTGCCTACACCTTATTGAGCCCACACTGCTTGCACTGTTTCCAGTGTTAGCCTGCCAATGTGCATAATGAGGAGCAAGGTAGTGTGGATATGGCCCAGACAGGGTGGCATGGGCAGGATGCATCTGCACAGGATATAGGGTAATGGCTGGGACATTGTAGTGCCCGACCACCACCTGCACGGACAGGGTGGCCACAGCATGTCATGCTGGGAGGTCACTCTCACCCTGACTGAGCAGTGACCACGGCATGGCTAGGTTCACCCATTGTGCTATATACTATTTCTCTCAAGTGATATTTATGGGTTCTCTTTTCTCTGGCCCAATCACTGACATGCTTGCTTGGCGTGTGAGCTCGCATTCCATTTTTGGGTGCACACAGTTCCTCCAGGAACATGCGCTATGTACTAGCTAGCAGACTGTCTGCCGTTAGCATGTGTATGGCTGGAACACCTTGCAGGGTGCAGTGGCTGGAGACTCACTGTGCCCTCTGCTGGTGAATGTCAGATAGTGGTGGGGAGCAGCTGAGCTTCTCCAGCATTCTGCCTGTCTGCCATTGCCTTATGTGATGCGTACAGATCTGCATTGACTGCCCTGCAGGGTGCCTGTTCCCCAGCAGGACTGGTGGTGATGGTCCCCTCTACTGCCACCATTGCAGAGATGTACAATATGGATCTGTTGGTGGGAGATCCTGTCCCCCCCACCCTGAGCCACAGGGGGTGGGTTGTGTGGTGCTATATAATCCACCTTTTGGTTGCAACAACACCCCCTTCACCTATAACATGTGACCATGGCACCCACACAGGGCATGCACTATTGTGGGTGCATCATAGTCCACAAGGGCTAGACGTGACTGGGAAATACAGATGGACACAGGTGTATCCTAGGTATGTCTGCAAGGACTACCTATCACACACTGGCACTGATGGGGACTTGCAGCATAGCCTATCTCAGCCAAGCCAGGTGCTGCGGACCTAGTGCTGGGTGAGCACAGGACCCGCACAATGTCACGGTCTGTAGCTACTCTGTGCCAGTAACACACACAGTCAGTTCCTCCTACCAGGCCTAGGTGTTGTGGGGGTGCATACCCCATTATGTGATCAGCTGTAGACTGCTGATCTGCATATGCAGTGCATCATGGGTATGGGTGGGTTTACCCTATCCTGGTAACCACAACAGACAGTTTGTGTGGTGACCTGCAGTCTTTCTGTAGCTAGCCAGCAGTGTGGTAGTAGCTATAGAGATGTAGCATACTGGTTACTTCACTGACTGTGGAGGCAGAGGTCATAGGTTTGATCCTGCATGGTGTAATCTAAAAAGGCTGTCTGAGGCATTTTCTTTTAATTTAAATCAGTGCTGCCAGCAGAAACATCCTCACAGTGCTGTAGCCTAAGGTGCCTCATAAGGCGCTCTATAGGGCACATTATAGGGTGCCTTGGCAGACAGGGCACATTAAATGTGGCCTATGGGGTACCTTATAGGGTGCCTTATGAGGCACCTTAGGTTACTGCACTGTGAGAGCGTTTTTGCTGGCAGCACTGATTTAAATTAAAAGAAAATGCCTCTGACAGCCTTTTTAGATTACACCACTGCAGGATCAAACCCATGACCTCTGCCTCCACAGTCATTGCAGTAACCAGTGGGCTACATTGTTTAGCTTCTAAAACTGCGCTGGCATGTACTTAGGGTTAACGCACGTTAACATGCCACGGCGTCCACTATCGCGCGATACATATTCTTGCTACCTTAGGACTGGAACGCCCACTCCTTATATGGCATGCTTCACATTATCGCTGTAAGTAGCGCCAGTAACATTATGACGGTTTAGTAAACATACTCCTAAGTGTTTTGTGCATTCATAAAGTATCAATCATAGTACATATCTTCTGACCCAAGACAGAAATAGAAACTCACCTTTCATCATGTTAGAGTTGGTTTACAAGTCCATAAATCCAGAGATGGTCAATTTTTCAGAAATCCATCCCTTTTCTTGTGCATATCTTAAGGACATTGTAAGAAACTGAGACTTGCATCCTCCATTTGTAATTACATTTTTTGAAGTATCTGCATTGCATTGTCTAGATTGCTAATTCATTCCAAAGAAAGTGTCTCTGTTATGAGTGATTTAAAAATTATGCTTGTCATCAGCCCTTCTTACTAATGACTAAAATAGATAGTGAGAATAGCTTAATATTATTTTCAATCCATGCATACTATGAGATTCCTTCTAGTCCTTTGATAGAATATTATGTCCTTGTAACCTATATATTAACTACATTTTAATAACAAAGGGACCTACATAATGACCATTTTCCCACAGACAAAATAGGCAACTTTATTGCTACATAAATCCCAAAGTAGGCCACTCTTCCATTTAAGGACAGATTGCATTAAAAAGAAGAATGTCTGCTATAGAGAAGATCAAAGCATTGGGAGTTATAATAATGGCCCTATTCATGTTTTAGACATCCCAAAATGGGCAAACAGATGTTCAAAGAACAGAGACGTCTCCAGAGCCATTTTAGTAGCCAACTCTAGGGACATTCCCAGCATGAGAATGTCCAAATCGGAATGGGGGCCTAGTGGAGGCATTTCTGGGAATTTGGAGGCACAACAAGGGTATTCCCAGGAACCTGGACATCCCCAGCTGATTACAGAAACATCATGGATGTCAGGCATCATGGCTAACTTTAGACCTGTGCCAATCAAGCATCTGAAAAGTGGTTGTTTTAGCTGAAAACCCGCCAGAAGGTATAGAATGCACTTTATTGTCCCCAGTACTCAACACAGGGTCACAGCAGCAACAGGATTTGAACCCTGGCTGCCCTGTTCTTAACCAATGTCTCAAACCATTAGGCTATCCTAGATGCCCAGGTTCTGTAATACTATTCTGGGGGTGACTCTGTAAATGCTCCTTCGGACATCCATAGCGAGCACGTCCAGATTTGTGAAATCACATTGGCACCTGGATATGTCTGCATTTTTTTCCAAAAACAATACTCGGTCACTTCCAAGAGTGTAAAAATCAGACTATTCAAAAAACAACACTCAAAAGTATTCACAAAAAAACGCTTCTTCAGAAACTTCAGTGCTCATTGTGTTCTAATTCAAATAGACAAGTGTTGTTTTTTGAATAGTCTGCATTTTTTTCAGACATTCTCATTTAGACAGTCCAGATTACACTTGGATATCCCTTCTAAAATTCCTCTCATAATGTAAAACAATGTATCTTTTGCTTAATATTCATATCTATACTTCTTAATGTTTCTGTTATACATTTTAGTATGTTTTAGTAATTAGTCTTATCCAGGAAATTCATGGGCAGTCATACAAATCCTGAGATGTACCAGGGGTTCACGCAGAATGGACCCCATGGACAGACCGAGGGGCATTTTAGAAAGGATGCCCAAGTGCATTGAATATCCAGATTGGCTGGGTAGCAGAGAAGCTAACTGGGCAGTGGAGATATTCAGCAGCTGCCCAGTTAGCTTCTGTGGTTAAAGATAGGCCACCCTTTCAAGTACCTACGTTTTATCACTTAGCCGTAACTGGATATCACTGGGTACTGCCTCAGCTCCACCCCTGCAATGCCCCGATGTTAGCCGACTAGCCTCAGAGCATTCAGAGGCAGGACCCAGGGATATTCAGCGGCACTAACCATGTGAATGCCACTGAATAGCCCTGCGTTAATCACATTACATATCCACTCCCCCCCCCCTTATGTCAAACCTAAAGGTATGAGTAGTAGAAGAAGGTGCACATTTGTAGAGTAGGCATTTTCAGGGGAAGAGTCTGGGCAGACTGTGGGCGCATTCATGATTTTAGCATGTACCTTACACGCTAATACTTATGCCTGCTCCTAAGTAAATGTCAGTACCCATAATGCCAGGACTTATTTTTAGCTGTAGACCTTGTATAATTGTACATGAAGAATGCAGAATTGTTTACAGGGAATGTATTTCCCTTTGCTGAGTTAAAGTTTTCCCAAAATTTACCTGTATGTCTGGGCCTGGACCCTGGTGCTGCCTCTGTGCTCAGAAGGGCACAGAGGCATTGTGATAACTTTCTTTCCTATTTTATTGGGATTCTTATCTTCCTTTAATTTCATTGGAGTTCCTTTCTCTGCCTAATTGAAGAGCGGTATAACAAGTCTTAATAAACCATAAACCATAGAGTCGAGATTACAAATTTCATAGTCAGTAACTCCTGGAGTTAACTCACTAAATTGTCTTTACAAAATAGGCTAAAAACAAATGCCTTTTCCACCTCCAAGCCCTTTTATAAAATGACCCTCATCATGCAGATCTGGATGCCTTTTCATTTGCCTAGTCTGCCCATAGTGCAGAAAGATCAAACCCAGAATCGGTCTCACTAGCATCAAGCCACAAATCTGACTTGACTCCCATGTATTTTTCTTTTAGCCAACCAGTGATTTCCACTTTATTCCCTGATATCTTACGTTTTCTTCTGTAATATCACTATTGCTTTCTTTTCCTTGCACCATGATCTATGCTTTAGTCTTTATTGTCGCTCTATTATTTTTAATTATAAAAGATACACTCCACCCACTAACCAATTTCAGTTATTATGAAACCATTCATATCAAACTTTCATAGAAATTGTAGATAACTTTCTTACGTTCCCCAAAGGTCTCAGACTTAAAAACACAGAACGTAATGGTTAAGCCCATGTGTTATAATAGCATCAATGACCTTCTTTTAATCACCAATAAGGGACTACTTAAGCTTCTACTTATTAAAACGAAAAAGAATTGCTTATCTGTAACTTGTATTTGTTACACTCGTTCTTGTCCCCTGTATTTAAATCTTTCAAAAATACTTCATTTTATCTTGAAAGAAGCCCAACGCCGTCATAAAGCTTTGCTGTAGCGTTTCACAAAATCGTTTCATCAGGGGTTTGCACTTGAATATCTGGGACTGATGATGATTCAAGCTGATAAGCCACATTTTTTTCTTTCTCAGTGAAAATGTTATCTAAAATAGATGTAAAAATAAACCTTTTTCAGTAATCCATGGTATGACTCACCAACAGTGCTACCTAAACCGTTTTTTTTTGTTTTAACTATATCCTAAAATACCGACCTTGCAATATTAATAACATTCAACAAAAGTGCTGCCCACGTTCCATGATAAAAAGACAGTTCCTCTTCTTCAGGATCAAACAACTAGAAACGCCGCGTATGCGGACTTGTGCTAAAGTGCCTCCTTTATAGGAAAATGTGGGGCCCTCCAATCAGAAGCTCCCACATCGTGGTGAACTTCTCCTTATTAAATTACTGAGAGGACTACATTTAAGGCAACAAGTCAGCTATAACTCTTCGCAATCAAGCTGATCCATATGTATGATCAAACTGATTCATTGATTTGTTTTAAAAAAACAGATGGCAAAAAACATCACGTTTTAATCGCGGTCTAGTGATATGCTGCATGCTTCATTTTAAACAAGCTCGCCAGTCAATATAACTATTAAGGCCCCCCGGTGTCACCGATCCAAGGGTATGTATCCATCGTTGTTCACGGGTTAAGAGCCATTGTTCTATTGATTTACCCATTGCCCCCTTCTCTACCTTATCAATGCAAAAACATTGAAGCTCTTCAAACATATGATTAAAAGAAAGACAGTGTTGTACTATCGGGGCTTCAATCAATTTATGTTTAAGCCGGCTTCGATGTTCTCCCATCCGGATCTTGAAAGCTCTATTTGTCTTTCCCACATACAACAAGCCACAAGGGCACCGGATTACATAAACTACTTGGATGGAATCACATGTAGTGGACCTCTTCAAATGATAGGTTTTTCCATGATATTAAAATTGGGTAGTATCCAACGTAACCAAACAGATACTACAATTGCCACATTTCTTATGGCCCACTTGCTCAGTCAACAACGGATCTGATGGAAAAGACCGCAGAACTGCTGGCACGCTGCCACACACATCTAATTCGCCTATTTTGAAACACCGGACTCGCTTGCAATACATTTGTATGATTGCGAAGTATAGCTTGTATAGCTCCACTCAGAGGAGAATATTGAGTTATGAGATTAATGTTTGTTTCATCAAACTGATCAGTCGTCCTCGCTGTCTGGTCCAATTATACATCTCGATTATTATTGAGAGCTCTTATATATGCTGACTTAACTACCTTTGTTGGATATCCACGTTCTATAAAATTGTTAGTTAATTTATGAGCTGCTGTCCTAAAGTCTCGCTTGTCGGAACAATTTCTCCGATATCTGAGGAACTGGGAAAACGGCAATCCAGTTTTCAGTCACGGCGGGTGAGCACTGCTGAAATGTAAAAACGTGTTACGGTCGGTTTGTTTACGAAAAATGGTTGTGACCCATTGCTCTGAACTCTTAATGATTTTAACATCCAAATAAGTGATTTCCTTATCACTATATTTATGGGTAAAAGTTATATTAGGATCACATCCATTCAGCCACTGAAAAAACTCTGTAAGTTGTGCGGAGGTACCCCTCCATAACATGAAAACATCATCTATGAATCTACTCCACATCTTTATGTGATCCTTAAAAATACATGACGTCAACCACTTGTCCTCAAACTGTGCCATATATAAATTTGCTATTGAAGGAGCGCATGTAGTGCCCATGGCCACTCCCGAGAGCTGATGGTAAAGGATCCCCTCAAATTCAAAATAATTATGAAATAGCCAAATGCGCCAGCTGTAGAATAAAATCAATCCGTTGTTCACTAAGATC
Organism: Ichthyophis bannanicus; assembly: GCA_033557465.1. Taxonomy (NCBI): domain Eukaryota; kingdom Metazoa; phylum Chordata; class Amphibia; order Gymnophiona; family Ichthyophiidae; genus Ichthyophis; species Ichthyophis bannanicus. The sequence goes on from CM066032.1 coordinate 819,945,113, forward strand.
TCCCCTTGAAATCAAAAAATGTCGGACTGTCTCAAACACTGCTGGTTGAGGGATGCTGGTATATAAGGAAGTAACGTCTAAGGTGACTAATAGAACATCCTTATCCGCTGCCCAAGATTGATGTTTTATTAATAGTCTGAGGAAAGTCATGGTATCTTTAATATATGACGGTATGTCCAATAACAAAGGTCGTAAATATGAATCTACATAAGTGGAGATAGGTTCAAGAAGAGAACCACTTGTGGAGACAATAGGTCTTCCCAGAGGGTTGACAGGATCCTTATAAATCTTGGGGACAGTATAAAAGACAGCTATTCGAAAAGTTGGCACATTTAAATATTTCCATTCTTTTTTAGATATTAATTTAGCTTCTAATGCCAAAGCAGTGCTGTCCTTTATCTTCATTTGTATAGTGCGGGAGGGATCTTCCGTTAATATTTCATATGTAGAGACATCATGCAATTGACATAAAACTTCCGAAATATAGTATGTTCTATTCAAAATGACTATAGCTCCACCCTTGTCTGCTCTCTGAATGACAATATCTTCCCTCCGCTGAAGTTGTTTCAATGTGTTCCATTCATCCCTTGTCAAAGAAGTAGAAGTGTGTCTCCTCTGATTTTCTATAAGTCCAACATCCCGAAGGACTAAGTCTCTAAAAATGGAAATAGCGGGATGGAGAGGCCCCGGGGGATACCAAGTTGATTTAAAAGGAAGATTCACTCGTCTAGCAATGGATACTGCTTGATCTGATGTATCCCCTCCCCCTTATCCCGCAAAAAATACCTTCAATTGTAACTTGCGTATCAAATGTTCAAAATCAACTCGAAAGCTGAACGAGTCATAATAGGTGCCCGGAACAAATGAAAACCCTTTATCCAAAAGAGTAAGTTGTTCTTGAGAAATATGGAAAACAGATATATTGATCACTAAAGATATTGGAGGACCAATCAGAGATACTTGCGACGACGTGAAGGACGATCGGACTTGGTTCCCTGTGCTCATTGTTTTTTCTTCTTGGTTGTATCTTGTTCGCTTTCTTCCTCTATAGGAGGCACTTTAGCACAAGTCCGCATGCGCGACGTTTCTAGTTGTTTGATCCTGAAGAAGAGGAACTGTCTTTTTATCATGGAACGTGGGCAGCACTTTTGTTGAATGTTATTAATATTGCAAGGTCGGTATTTTAGGATATAGTTAAAACAAAAAAAAACGGTTTAGGTAGCACTGTTGGCGAGTCATATCATGGATTACTGAAAAAGGTTTATTTTTACATCTATTTTAGATAACTTTTTCACTGAGAAAGAAAAAAACGTGGCTTATCAGCATGAATCATCATCAGTCCCAGATATTCAAGTGCAAACCCCTGATGAAACGATTTTGTGAAACGCTACAGCAAAGCTTTATGACGGCGTTGGGCTTCTTTCAAGATAAAATGAAGTATTTTTGAAAGATTTAAATACAGGGGACAAGAACGAGTGTAACAAATACAAGTTACAGATAAGCAATTCTTTTTCGTTTTAATAAGTAGAAGCTTAAGTAGTCCCTTATTGGTGATTAAAAGAAGGTCATTGATGCTATTATAACACATGGGCTTAACCATTACGTTCTGTGTTTTTAAGTCTGAGACCTTCGGGGAACGTAAGAAAGTTATCTACAATTTCTATGAAAGTTTGATATGAGTGGTTTCATAATAACTGCAATTGGTTAGTGGGTGGAGTATATCTTTTATAATTAGTTGTTTCACACTCTAGACAAAGAGCATCTATTATTTTTAGGCAGAAAACTAACATAATAAGGAATCACTAAATCAAAACTAGTCGCATATCCCAAGTACCTCATTGACTTCCAGCTTGTAATACTTTAATTTGGCTCTCAAGGCTGTCTTGACTCAAAAAGAGCATTAAGAAACCAACTCCTTGGAAAACAGTCTTTTAGCATCATTCTAAGTGCATTACACAAATTATATTTCTTTATCTAGAATTTTTGCATTAGTCCATGCTTTGACATAACTGATCCCTTATTTCTAAATCTGCTGCAGGCTTAATTGTTAGGCTTTTACCTGCCTGTTTTGGAAGGGGTTAAATTCTGAATCTTCTACAATTATAGTGAGCTCCTGAAAACTTAACTTCATGTTTGAGAAATTTGACTACTAGATGGAAAATTTGAAATGGTATATTTTACATACAGAACAAGAATATCTCTTATATCTGTGCCCTTCGGTAGAAATGGAATTCCTAGTATATTGATCAGTAACTTGAGACATGGTTTGACATAAATACTAGCATAATTTCAATATGTTCTCATTTCAGACAAGAACATTTGTCCTTCCATTTAAGTCTAAAACATGAGAAGAATATAGAGAGATACTAAAAAGATTCCGGGCATGTTTACTAAAATGTGTTGCACTTAATGTAGGTTTTACTGCACACCAACTGTTAGCTTGGGCACACACTCATGGTCACCATGCATTAAAAACAGTGCTGCAGTAAAACTCTCCATGCTAAGTGCTTAGTGTGACTTCTGGACAGAGAATGGGCATGGATACCGCAAACAGCTAGAGTATAATATGCTACTGTATGCCAGTTGTCATTACTGCCAATAGCACAGCTGTACTTACCTCAAGAGGTAGCTTTAAGTGTAACCATACACCCCAACAAATCCTCCCCACAAGATCAGACCTCCCTAACAGAGAAACCCCTATGATGCCTTGTCCCCATAAGAACACTCTCAGTAGGAATCTCCCAAAAGGAACCTTTTCAATGGAATCCTCCCTGAACAGACTAAAACCTCCTCTTCCTCCTCTCCCCATCCCCTGAATCCCCCAGCACTTACTTCATGTTTTCCCAGGTATTTGGTAGCCCCAAGCAGGGACAGTTCTCCTTCCACTTCCTCCTAGTAGCTGCTTGATTCAAAAACGGCAGTGATGAACCCTAGTAGTAGTATTTTGGTACTACCACTAAGGATCAATCTTTGATATAAGAAGCAATTGCCATTATATGGGAGATTGATCACCAGTGGTAGTATCATGAGGCTACCATTCAAGCTTGTTGCAGCCATTTTGGATCCCACGAACGGGGGCGGGGGGGGGGAAGGGGGGCGGGGCGGGCGGCAATCTCACTAGACTACAGGGAAGTCCCATTGGTGAATCTCAGGGAGGTAGAGGGAAGGGTCGGTTATGGTCTGTGGGGGTGGGTGGGTCCTTTTTGAGGGGATTCTGTTGGGGGTCTACCTGTGGGGGGGGGGGGTGAGTTGGTTTCTGTTTGGGTGGGGGGTGGCCCTGATGTGGTGGTGCAGATTGGATGGGGAGTCTTGATATGGGGACTATCCAGGGAGGGGATGCTAGGTCAGGGGAATCAGGTCTTGGATGGATTATGAGAACAGGGACAGGTGCTGTTGAAGGGGGATAAGGGATAAGAGTTGCACAATATTTTTTGAACACTAGAGCCCATGTTACATGCCTTGGTATCTGCTGGGGCATGTAATATGGGCACATGCGTTAAGTGTGCCCTGTGTGGTAAATGCAAGGCAGAAGCTGGGGATGCTCCCTGCAGTTACCCTATAGGCTTTACAGTTACCACACATTAAGTTGTGCCCCTTTTACTAATGCTTTGCGTGAGCTATCTTCTGCATGGTCCGTTTTATTCCTATAGACTGTGTGGCAGATAAATCGAGCTAAGTCTTAGCAAGAAAGGCCCATTTTAGCAGACATGCTCCTTTGCTTTAAAACATTTTCTTTTACTCTTTTATTTATGCTAAGAGTTCTAGGGGCTGTGATTTTTCTGGAGAAAAGTTGAATTTTTTACCTGAGCTGTTGAGCGACCAGTGTAGTCATTGAAAACCCATATAAACACCTGTAGTTAGTTGTCATATTTGGCATGTATTATGCATGTTGGATGCCACAGTGACGTATTCCTTTTGCAGATATTAGATAATTTCCTTGATATAGTCTTGCTGTCAGTGATTGTTCCCTAGAATGCTTCAAGATTAGCATTTTCAAAACAGAGGGAAACTTTATGAGGACATTACCATGGTGGGAGGATCTTAAAAGTGCAATGGGCTAAATGTAAAGTTGTTAATAGTAAGGAAAAAGTAAAGCATGGGGCAGTTATGTCAGTGTCAGGAGATGGTGTTGAAGCGATGATAAGAGTGTAAAAGTGAGGTGGGAGGGTACAAAGAGATGTGTGAAGGATGACCAAGCCCAGGGGTCTCCAATTCTGATCCTGGAGGGCCTCAAACCAGTCCGATTTTCAGGATGTCCCTAATGAATATGCATGAGATAAATTTGAATGCAATACTGGTTTACGGCCCTCCAGGGCCAGAATTGGACACCCTGACCAAAACAAAACAGGCAGGTACTAGGCAGGCAGGGAAGTAGGCTTGTATGAATGATTGTTGTATTATTTTCTTAAGAAATGGTGTTGTGTCAATGCAGGGGAGCTTAATCGAACTTACTGGGCAGGGGTCCAATGGTGGTGATGATTTTGTCAGACACATTAAATTCAAGACCCCTCTGGACCATCGTGCTTATTTTACTGGATTCCCAATTTATCTAAGTACTCTTTTGATTCCCTACACTCCAAATAGGAAACTAAGAAACTCACAAGCAAGCTGCCTGTTACTGCCATCTAAAAGAAGGCTTAGACTTGTCTTTTTTCAAAACAGTGCATTCAGTTATCAAGCCCTACAACTCTGGAATGTACTCCCAAGAACTATGACAAGAAAAATCATACAAAAAGTACAAAAAGGGCCTTAAAAAATCAGCATAGCTTTAATTCGATGATAACTTTGATTCCTAGTATTTCTCTTCTATTTGTTATGTCTACTGGAGAAAGATTGATGACATTGTTGGTTTTTATGTCTTGTTATATGTTTAGACTGTTAACGCCTCCTTGCTGTAAACTGCTATGCTGTAAAAAAATGAGAAAGCTATACACCAAATCTTTTAAATAAATAGATAAATAATGTGAAAACTAATAAAGCATCTTAAACTCTCTAAATTGTAGGTCCCAATAAAGCCTTGGTTTTACCAGAACAGAATCATGCGAATCAAAATCCATTGGTTAGGTGACCAAGGCATTAGATCACAGGTGAGCTCTGGATATGGTATTCTCTGTTCTCAGCTCACTGTCTTCTAGAATTGATTCCTGGTAGGTCTTGAACTCGTGGGCTGGCCAGTTGGGAAGTTGTTATTTTTTCATCTGGACCATCGGGTGAAGCCCTTCAAAGTAAACTGATAACAATGAAAAGACATTGTACTAAGCCCTGGGGAGCCAGACTGGTTTCAGTAACCAGAAAAAGCAGGGGAGAGATTCCTGGCAATGACAAGGTTGCTTTGCTAGGTGACAGAACTCAGATAGAGAAATCTGTGATCATTGATTTTCGCGTTGCTGTATATTACTTGGAGTTATTTGAGTACTGAGAATACATATATATTCTGAACTTTAAATAGACCTAGTTGTAAGTACATGGACTGATTCAGCTTCTGTTCACTTGTAATTTAAATTTGTGATGTAATTAGACTTGGTAGGAAACTGAGCTGTCTATCCTGAGGGGTCTTGTATTTAGATTATTAAGATATTAGGGAAGTGCAGGGAGCATATCTACTTTACTTTGCAGTACAATGCACTGTGTGCCATTGAGTCAATGCTGACTCTTGACAACCCAGCAGCCCCTGGGTATTCTTGGCAAGGTGTGATCAGAATAGTTTGCCAGGTCTTTCTTCCAAGACAATAAAGGGTAAAGTGACTTGCCCAAAGACACAAGGTGTGCCAGAGGGTATCAAACCCTGGTCATTTGGTCACCAGACCACTGTTTTAACCACTGTTCTCACCACTAGGCTATTCTCCCACTCTTATGTATGTTGAGGGAGCATGTCTACTTTATATTGGAACCTGTTATATGTAAACCAGACCCGGCCGCGAATCAACGCGGCCGGGCACAGGCACGCGGTGGCAAGCCGCGGGTCGGGGGGAGGGGCAGGGGGGACGGCAGAGGGGGGGGCGGGCAAAGAGCTGCAGTAAAAGAGCGCGTTGGGCGCGGGCGCAGCCTCTTTGCCGCTCACCCCCCTGCCTGGAGGAAGCCGGACACCCGACCAGCGTTTGCAAGGCCCTGACGGGAGGAAGCCGGACACCCGACCAGTGTTTGCAAGGCCCGGCCGCTGCGAGCTCTAGCGGCCCTCATCCACCCGCTCACCTGCCTCCCGGAGGTAGATTCAGGAGCGCTGGTCTCTCCGGGGCAGCGGGCGGGAGCCGGAGGCTGCACAAGGGCAGGCTGATCCACCCCCTCCACGTGGAGGAGCGCGTGTAGATCGCCGCAGGGGCCGCAAGCTAAATCTAACAGGAGAAAGAAGTGAAGACTGAGGCAAGTAGAGCTTGTGGTAGGGCGGCCAGAGTGAGGCATAAAGGGGGGAGCCATGGAATAAGGTAGCAACCGGGCCGGGGGGGGGGAGAGGGAAGGAGCAAGTCTGCCTGCCAGCCAGCCAGCGTGGCTGAGTTCAAGGAGGGTTAAGTTTCTAGGCAAGAGCAAGTTTCATAAATACAACCACACTGTATTGTAAATATAAAATACTGCATCATCAGCATGGTTCTTGAGACACGTGCAGGGCTTCTTATTTTTGCTAGCTAGTATTGAGAGTTTCCCCTGGTTTGCCATGGGTTATTCTTTCCAAAAAAAAAAAAAAGTTATCTCGTTCTCTCTGCTAATTATGGCTTGAGCCTGTAGAGAATTTAGGGCTTGTGATTTGCTTTTAGATATTTTTCTTATATTGATTGTTCAAATACCTTATGGAAAAAGCGTAGGGCTGCCATCTAATGGGCAACAGAGGGTGATGCAGACTGTTAGGATGCCTTTATTATGTGATGAGGAAAATCAAAAGGGGGAATTTGCATAAGATATATGTTTATGTGGGGAAGATAGGTATATGGGAATGTGAGATAGCAATACATTTATGTGGGGAAGATAGGTATATAGGAATGTGAGATAGCAATACAGTTATTTATGGAGATATAGAGCGAGGTTATAAGGACATAGCTCTGGTGAGCACGGGATTAAAAGATAGCATTCTGGCTGATAGTAATTTAGCCTTTCTATTGCATTTGCATAGTAACTCTATTCTAGTGAGAGATGCCGAGAAAGGAGACACCAAAGGCTTCCAGGCCACGAGGCGCCAAGGCGACAACAAAGGAGGCAACAGCATCAAAGGCACGAGCAGCCCCTGGTCCAAATACGAGAGGAGCGCAGAGGGCAGCAGCAGCAGCAAGGCCTCGCCAAAGTACCAGGAAGAAGGCGCCGCAGCAACGGGAAATCGCCGCCCCGACGCAGCATCAGGAACTTGACGACCTACTCCAGATGGTCCGGGATCAGGTGACGCAACACGGCCTGAACTCAGTTAAGCAATGATCTATGAAGTGCCGTCGACAAGTGCCAGCGCCACCACTCCCACCCAAGCACATGGTAGGTCGGGGGCGAAAAGGGGGCGCCAGAGCTATCGACATCCTCGTCTGATGGGGCCAGTTCAGACAGTGAGAGGGACATAGAATGGGCAGATGTGATGCGCTAAGCATTTAAAAAAGTGAGAAGGAAGAAGAGCGAAAAACAATCCAAGTCCCTCAGGCAGGCTTGGTTGGGGCAAAGTCAGCAGGGCGAGGACCGTATGTGTGCAACAACGGGAGCAACCCAACGAACGCAGATGGATTGGCATGACGCCAGCCGCGACCCACGCTGCGGGGTGAGCTCCCTGGCCGTGTCGGTACCCAAAAAAGTTAAGAAGAGGATCTGGAGGAGGAAGTATATCGACATATTCTCCCTCCTGCTCAAGGACCAAGATGATGAGTCCAATAATGGAAAAGATAGGGATAAAAGAAGCGAGAGGGAGCGGAAACCAAAAATTCCCAAATCTATTAATAATTGGGTGGCAGCATTCCACATCTTTATGAGCGTGGTGATGGAAAAAGAACCTGAGGCAGGGCCATACTTGACCCAGTACCTGGACACGATTACCAGGGCGCACAAACAATATGGGGGATGGGCTTGGCTGAACTATGACGTGCAGTTCAGAGGGGCCATGGCCGACGATCCCACCCTGGCGTGGCACCATAGGATCCTGGACATGTGGACTGATGAAATGGCGCCCAACAGGCCCTTGTTTCTGGAGGGGCTGCGCCAGCAACAGTGGACCACACAATGGCAGCAGCCCTTTCAGAACACGCAATGGCGGCAGGCCAATCAGTTCGCGGGAAAATGGCCATGCCGACAGTTCAACGCAGGGAGTTGTACATGGCAGCCGTGTAAATTCAAGCATGCCTGCGCAGTATGTGGAAACGGACACCCTGACTTCACATGCAGGGTTTCACGGGAGGCCAAGCCTTTCAGAGCAATACAGCAACGTTCCAACGAAGGGGCTGGCGCCCATGCCCATCAGGCTTGAGCCGATGCGGCCTTGGCTTCGAGCATACCCCAGGCGGGAAATAGCTATCAATATAGAGGATGGCTTTGCTCGAGGCTTCCGCATCCCATCCCGGATCTTAAACAACAGAACACAAACAAGCCTACTTCCTAATCCACCATCTGTACAGAAGCATAATGAGATCGCCCGTAGCAAGATAGCCAAAGAACTGGGGATGGGGAGAGTAGCGGGGCCTTTCCAGTCGCTCCCCCTCAAGGACATGGTAGTCTCCCCACTGGGGGTCATACCCAAAAAGGAGCCGGGACAATTCCGGTTAATCCATAATCTATCATACCCAGAGGGGCAATCAGTCAATGACTATATTGATCCGGCATTATGCTCGGTCAGATACGCAACCATGGATCAGGCAATTAGCCTCATACGCAGCAAGGGGCCGCAAGCACAATTAGCGAAGGCGGACATCGAGTCGGCCTTCCGGTTATTGCCGGTGCACCCCGACTCGTTCCCAATGCTGGGATTCACGTTCAACGGGGAATTCTACTATGACAAGTGTTTGCCCATGGGCTGCGCAATATCATGCGCGTATTTTGAACAATTTAGTTCGTTTTTACACTGGGTAGTTGAAGACCTAGCAGGCCCCAATACCGTTGTACATTACCTGGACGATTTCCTATTCATTGGAAAGGATCGCGATGACTGCAAAAGGATATTGGATATCTTTGAACAGACGGCACGAGCATTTGGGATCCCGCTGGCAAAGGGGAAGACAGAGGGCCCAACAGGGATCATCACTTTCCTGGGTATACAATTAGATGTGCCTGCACGCAGGTGACGTCTGCCGCCCGAAAAGGTGCGGAAGTTGAAAACAGACATGCAAATTATGCATAGCCGGCGTAAAGCGACACTTCAACAATTTCAGTCAATGCTGGGCCTACTATGCTTTGCATGCAGGGTGATACCCATGGGGAGGGTGTTCTGCCGTCGCATGACATGGGCAACAAAAGCTATCACAAAAAGATACCATCGAATCAGGGTCACCAAGGAAATAAGGGAAGACCTACTGGTCTGGCTTCAATTCCTGCACACCTTCAACGGCCTTGCCTTCTGGCAAGCGCTCCCCGTATCCAATGCTGAACTCGAATTCTTCACTGATGCATCAGGGGGGGATTGGTTTTGGCATATACTATAAAGGAGCATGGTGCTCCGAGACCTGGCCAAGGGAGTGGCATGCAGAAGGAACCACCAGGGATATCACATTCCTGGAGCTTTTCCCGCTGATGGTAGCTCTCAGTATCTGGGCCCCAGAGCTCGCCAACAAGGCGATCACCTTCCATATCGATAACCTAGCGGTGGTGTGGGCGGTGAACAGGATGAGAGCTAAGACGCCCAGGGTAGTGACTCTATTGAGGCGAATTGTATTGCTGTGCATGGAGCATAACATATCCATTAGAGCGGAGCACATCGAGGGCGAGAACAACAACATTGCTGATGCTCTTTCCCGTTCTAAAATCTGCCTTTTTCACCAGCTAGGGCCCGAGGCCGACGTGGACAAGACAGCGGTGCCCGATCAAGTCTGGGAGTATGGTCCACGGAGATATGGGAGCTCCTGTTGGGCGCCCTAGCGGATAATACCCGGCGCAGATACCTGGCGGCATGGGAACACTACCAAACATTCTGCAGAGAGAATGTCATACGACAGGAAGACAGATTCAAAGTAACAACCATTCTGAAGTGGATTATGCATTGCAAAAGCATGGGCTGCACAAAAGCGGCAGTACAAGCCCGTCTAGCGGCCGTCTCCTTTTTTGCGAAGGCTACGGGAGAGAAGAGCCCCAAGGCCGAGTTCATCGTAAAGAAGGTGATGCGAGGCTGGTCCTTGGGCCAACCCCGACAAATAGACAAGCGCCGCCCGATTACTCACCATATGCTACAACAACTCATGGTAACGACTAGCCAAGTCTGTTACGATGACTACGAGGCGCGCCTCTTCCGATGCGCATATTCCTGGGCCTTCTACGGAGCCTTTCGGATAGGGGAGCTAGTAGCATCCTCGGCATCAGAGCGAGGGTTGGCCCACGGAGGTATGGGAAAGCGTGACGTGTGTGTACGCACTAGGGCAATAGTGCTGCAGTTGCGCAGATCCAAGACCGACGTGGAGGGAAAAGGGGCGCAGGTGGTGCTGTCGGCAATGCCCGATGACCCTTCATGCCCACTAAAAAATGCGTTAGCTTACCAACAAGTACGGGCGCACTCGGAAAACCACTGGTTCGTACATGCGAATGCTGCCCCCTTATCGCGCTTCCAATTTATCAGAGTACTCAAGCTAGTAATTGAGCGAACAGGACGGGATGCAAGCTTATACGGCTCGCATTCCTTTCGCATAGGAGCTGCTTCAACGGCAGCCAGCATCGGGATGTCCCGAGAACAAATAATGAAGATAGGCCGATGGCGTTCGGATAGATACAAGATGTATATACGTCCAACGCAGGAGGCCAGCGAGTAACGGACGAGGAATGGGAGGCGGGGATAAGGAGAATGTAAAACGTTTGTTGGATATAGACTGCTGTAATAATATTCTCTGATTGTGCTCCACGCAGGGATGCGCTACCACCTGGGGCTGCGTGAAGCGTGGATATGCGGCCATTCATTTGTTCACTGGGCAAAAAAGAGGACACAGTCTAGACTGCAGGGGTTGAATCTGGGGCTACCAAGTGCGGAGGTTGCCGTGGTATGGCTGGGTCGACGGGGTATGATGTGGGACCAGCTAATGCCGTCCTTGCTCCTAAAAAAGCGATCTACCGGGAACCCAGCGATGATTGTGATCCACTTGGGGGGCAATGACCTGGCATCCATGCGCAGCGTCGAGCTCACCAAGAGGATGCAGGGCGACCTCTTAACGCTGGCAAACACCTTTCCCGGGACGCTATTGGCATTGGTCACACATCATACCACAGCGAGTGTGGAGAGGCGAGAACTCGCATAGGGCGGTGGAGAGGACCAGACGCAAAGTGAACAGATGGATGGCCCGCTTCATGGGGGCCATAGGTGGATGCAGCATTGCGCACGACCTCATTGAAGAGAAATGTCCGGGACTTTATCGCGCAGATGGAGTGCACCTGTCAGACATTGGAATGGACATTTTCCTCTGCGACATACAAGATGCGGTTGAGCGAATATGGAAGAAGCAAGTGTTGGCCACAGCGGCGCGTTGATTGGTGGGGCCCCGTCAACAAGCGAGGAGTCGCTGTTGGCAGGGTTGGCAGGAGAAATGCACCCGGTGAGAGAGAACACAGCCTAGGCCTTAAGTAAAGGGGGAGAGGTACTGGAGAGATACACGGACCTCCCCCCGGAGAGAGGGAGATGGCGACAAGAACACCGCGCAGAGAGCCCCCCCCCCCTGCCTTTGACGGCGGGCAAAGGGGGGGGTAAGGAAGAAAGGTTGCCAAGTCTGCTCGAACGGCAGGTGTAGCAGCCTTGCGACTGAAGGATACGAAAAGACTAAGGGACTGAGAAAAGCTTTCACGGCGAAGAGTTCCCTCCTGCTATGTACAAAGTCTGTAGGCTAGTAGGCTGTGTCTCTCGAGGGGCAAAAGAAAAGAGGGGATACAAGGAATTTGTAGACTGTGTTTGTTGATAGGAGCGTGCATGCTGTGGCCAACAGTTTGTTGTACTGTTAATAACCATTATTGTCAAATAAAGCGAAATAGTTTGTGAAAGAAACTCCACGGCGCAACGTAGTGACTCATTGGAGGGAAGGGAAGGGGGGAGGAGGGGGGAGGAAGAGGAAAGGGGGGGGTGGGGGGTCACGGATAAGGGGAAAGGGACCCGGGGCGGTCATGCCAGTTGCGTGGCTGAGCACATTACTATTGTCTGTTAAGTTGTTGTTTATATCAAGCCAGGCTGGGACCTTGAAAAGAGTCTGTGGCTTACATAAGCCCTGACTACTATATGTGGTTCATAATAAATGGAGCAGCCTAGGTAGTTGTCTGTCACACAATTAGTTTTGAATGTAGTCAACATACAAGACGTTCATGCCAAAAAAATAGGAATGGGGTACTTCCAGAATAATTCGTATGGCAGGTCCTGCTCCATAATTCCTTGAGGGATATTGTAGAAGAGTTAGCAGAAAAGGTTTTTGCAGAAGCGCCGAGTTCTGCAGTAGACTGGACACTCCTTAGACAGCATGATGAGCGATCTCTGAAAACTGGAAGAGCGATCAAATCCTTATCAGCTAAAAATCAGTGCAAAAAAATGCAGTCATGAATACAAGGGCCTTGTGGTGGTACAGAAGGTACTGCTGTGTACCAGTCAGGAGAGAAAGCCCCCAGGGTAATTACATCTGATGCTGAGGTAGGAAAATAGTGCAACAAAGCAGTTGCTAGAGCCAGAGTATTGCAGCCATGGGGAAGAGAAGACGGTAATGTCCCTGCACAAGTCATTAGTCAGATTTAATCAGAAGTATTCTGTTAAATTCTGGAGGCAGTACCTCAGAAAGGTTATAAAGACAGTCCAGATGAAAGCCACTAAAATAGTGCAGGGTCTCCAGCAAGCCATATGAAAAGAAGGTAACGGGTCAATGTTGAAATGCTGCAGTCATCATTTTTTAATAAGTTCCAGCTGCAGAGTTTGTCAATGATCCCTGTATAAGGTATGCAGCACTACTGTCTGGATAACAAATGGCACTAAATATACATGGAGAGTGGTGATCGCCGACACTCTGTTCTACATTGAACCATATAGCTAATACTGATACCGGCTCAATATTGCCAACTATCCATTGAGTTAGGTGGGATGTCCATGCTCTGCCCTCACTCCAGCATGGCACTATTACAGTAGTGGTGGAGATAGATATAAGAATTTTAACCGGCACTATACAATAAGCAGGTGCATATTGGGTTCATTTGGCTATTTGCACACCTAAAAATTAAGCATGTGAGTATATTGCTTGTGTGTGCATATCTTGATAGTGCATCTGTAAATTCGGAGGTACAGTATATATGTTTATTTATTTAACGTTATTTATATACCGCCTTATCCTTCAATCAGAACGTTTTCCACAGCAATCAAGGGGTGGGTAAGTATTTTCATGCAGTGGTGTGTGTTGTGTGTTAGTGGAGGCGGGAAGATGATTAAAGTGAGATATCTATATAGTGCGCTATTATACATCGTGAGCTATTATACAGGCATTTATATAGTTTTAGGGTGGGGGAGGGACTGAAGGTCTGTCTCGGTGGTTAGCTCAAGTGATATGACCATAGTGTTCGATGAAGAGGGTTGTTTTCAGCTGTTTTTGGAAGTCCTTGAGGTCTGTGGTTAGTCTCAGTTCATCTGGGAGGGTGTTCCAAATGGCTGGAGCAGCCAGGGAGAGTGCGCATTGCGTGGTGTCCTTGCGGTTCTTGGTGAAGTCTTTTGGGGTGTTTACACGATTGGAGGTGCATCTTTTCCTTGGCTGCGTGTTTGTGTCAGGTTGTATGAGTGTGTGTAGGCTTATGGCAGAAGTGTGATGTTTGATCTTGAATATATTTATAATAGTTTTGTATTTGATGCGTGAGATGATTGGTAGCCAGTGTAAATCTTTCAGTATAGGTGTGATGTGATCATGTTTTGTTGTGCCAGATATAATGCGGGCGGCTGTGCTTTGTGCCATTTGTAGCAGTCTGAGGGTCTGTTTTGGTAGCCCAGTGTAGATAGGATTGCAGAAGTCTAGTAGTGGGGTTATTAGTGCTTGGCATACAGTGTGAAAGTGCTCTGGGGCGAGGAGGGGCTTAAGCCTTCTGATGAGTCTCATTCTGTGGTATGAACTTCTGGTTGTTCTGCTTATATGTGCTTGGAGGTTCAGTTCTTTGTCCAGGGTGACTCAGAGGTATTTTACTTCTGATTTTATAGGTATGAGTGCGTCTTTTATCTTGATGTCAGGTGGCGGGCTGAAGTCCGGGTTTCGCGTGATGATCAGTGCCTCCGTCTTACTGTAGTTTATTGAGAGGTTGTTTTTTTTAAGCCAGTTTGACATATGTGTAAGGCAGTTTGTTATTTTGTAGTAGTCCGGGTTGTCGAGTGAGATGGGTGTATAAATCATGATGTCATCTGCATAGATTGTATATTGTATGTTGTGATCTTTCATGATGTCGCATATTGGCTAGATGTAGAGGTTGAATAGTAGTGCTGATAGGGCAGAACCTTGCGGCACTCCTTGTGTGACTTTTATGGGTTGGGATGTGTTGTGGCCTACCTTGACCTGTATTTGTCTGTCAGTCAGGTATGAGTGGAACCATTTCAGGGTGGATCCGTGTAGACCGATGTTCTGAAGTCTTTCCAATAGAGTCGTGTGGTCAACTGTGTCAAATGCTGCTGAGATATCTATGAAGATCATTAGGATTCCTTTCTTAGTATTGTCTATGGTGCGGAGAATGCTGTCGAAGAGGTATATCAGCAGTGTTTCTACCACGTGGTTGGGTCGGAACCCGTGTTGGTTGTTGTCCAGAGGAGCATGGTTGTCTATGTGCTCTTGTAGTTGGTGTTGTACTGTTTTTTCTATTATTTTTGCTAAGAGGGGTATGCTGGATATGGGTCTGTGTGCTGCTGGATTGTTCTTGTCGAGTGTCGATTTCTTTGGGATGGGTCTTATAGTGGCGAGCTTCAGTTGCTTTGGCATGCACCCTTGGGTTAGGGAGACGTGCACTATTTTGTGTATGATTTGGATGAAGTTTGACTTGGTAGCCTTGATCCAGGTCACTGGGCAGGGATCAGTGGGAGCTGTGCTGGTCTTGATTGCTGTGATAATGTGTGAGAGTTGCTCTGTAGAGGGGGTGTTGAATGTTTCCCAGGTATTAGGGGATTTGTTCATCTTAGGGGCTGGGCTGCGTTTTGTTTGTTCTTCCGAGTGGAATTTTTCTTGGAGGTGGTCCGCAAATATTTGTGGGTCTATTTGCACTTTGTCTTCTGTATTCTGATCCTTGGTAAGGGCTTTTACGATTTTGAATAGTTCTCTAGGTTTGTTGTTGGAGTTACGTATGATGTTAGTGTGGTATTCTTTTTTTGTTTGGTTGATGTATTCGTTGTATTGTTTTTGCTTTGTTAGGTATAGTTCCTGGGTCTCGGGTGACTTGTTCTGTCTCCATTTCCGTTCTGCTTTTCTGAGGTTCCTCTTTTCTTTTTGTATGTTTTTTGAGTACCACGGCTTGGGTTGTAGTTTGTTGCAGCGCAGTGTCGTGTGTCTATGGTCTGTTGCACAATTTGTGCATGCAGTGCCCTAATGAAAACTGGATAATATTTGATTAATTTCCAATGAAAACAACAAACATTTTGGTCATACGTGCCACTGAAAACTTAGGACTTACCTGCTATATAGGTATCCTTTGGAATAGCAACCCATAAGAATCTAATAGCCTGAGGGGCAATGCCACTGAATATGTCTTCTAACTGCCATGGTACTGTCCAGACAGTGGCAAAGCGGTCTTCGGGTGATCCAAACACTTATTCAGCTAGCAGCAATAAGTTCTCACCTAAAGTTAGGACCTTTGCATAGCTATCCTATGTAGCTTGGCCATCTGGAGTGTGGCTTATAGAGCTGCTGTCTGGATAGCCACGCAGGTCGGCACTGAAACAAAAAATTCAGCTGCGGATCATACCCAGATTTTGGTGCTGAATATCCAGTTTCAGTTTTGCTTACAGCTGCCAAGCAGTTTACAAACAGTGACCTCTGCAGGCTGAACATCAGACCCACAATGTTTATATTTTAAAGAATAGAGACGGGGAATATGATAGGGACACTGAAATATCTAAAGGATATAAAGAAGGCTTTTGTTTTTAGATATTTATAAATTGTTTAGAAGACAAGTTTAGAAGAGTTACATACTGTTTATAAATGAAAATATAAGATTTGCTTACTTAAATTGGCATGCAGGTAAAATAGGCGATTTTAGAAAAAATGTTGTTTATTAGTATTTGTCATGCCATGCAGAGAGTTCAAAAGAGCATTTCTGGGTGTGGTTTGTATGGTCCTTCACAGTATATGTACCTCAGATTTTCAAAAACATATTTTCGTTGATAAGCCAGGAATATGTCCCTGTGCATTCATAACTACCTTGAGTCCCACCTAACTGTAGGCTAGACCTGAGCTGTAGAGGAAAGCTTGAGAGAGGTGTTGCACTTTCCTCTTTGGTATTCAAAGTGAAACAGTTGAGTTTTAGAGAGTGGCTCCCTATTTAGCTGCTCTTGTACATGACGTTTTACAAAATCTTCCATTTGCACAAATAAGTAGCAACCTCGCCTCCTGCAATTATAAGTAGCGCCACTTTTGCATGCAGAATCTTGAAGGACGCCGCTGTTTTTTTTTAGCATTATCTTCTGATGTATTTACCAACAAATACAACGGTTTTTTTAGAAGCATTATCGCAATAATTGCATACATGTTACGCGTTAGTGGCCTCATTAAAAAAACAGCTGGCGTAAAACATGGGCATGACTGCGCGATCTAGGCTGAGCATGGGCAGAGTTCACAAGTTCATGCATTGTGCCTTGATTTATGCACATAATTCTGTACTTTAGGCATGTTCATTTACACCTGCAATCAAACACGTGTACATGTCTGTGCCTGCTTTTAAGACATGATCCCCGCCACTTAGGCTAGTATTTTGTGAAGCATAAACTAATATTGCTCCAATAGAGAATTCCAATTATAATTGTGTTCCCACAGCGTTATTCAATCAGTAACAAATCTAATCTTGCAATAAATACTTTCTAAATTATATGTCAAAGACAGTTTCAATGTGCAACTGGTCTCAGACCTCAATGGAGCTACGGTTGTAATGTTTCACCAACCTAATGCTCCGTTTTGCATCAATGACCATAGGTGTTGCTCATTCAGAACATAATGTCTCTCAATATATTTAACGTGACTATATTCAAAAAGAACTGTGCTTATCTTTGCTTCAATCTCCCAACGCCAATCTCAGCGCTGCCGCGTTTCACTATCAACACATTTCATCAGGGGTTCCTCGCACAGCATGTCTCATCCATTTTACATCTGATGGAGAGAATCAAGCATAAATATCTCCATTAAGGTATTATAACATAATCTACCAATATCTGTCCTAAAATAATTTTCTTTGAAAGTTCATTTACCGCAACTTTCACGCTGAGCTCCTCTCTCCATCTAACAGTTGTTACTTCCAACGCCGTGCATGCGGACTATCAGTGAAAGAGGGCTTTATATCCAATCAAGATCACTAATTGCCACCTGTGGATCTCGAGCTACATACACATATTCCAGTCAACTTGTGCATTTAAACCTCCAGGGCTCACCAATTGCAAATTAAAGATCCAGCACTGTTCTTATCAATGTTTGATCTCTAGACTTTCCGTCATACCCTATCAGAACTTCATCCACACAAAACCATCGTAGATCTTCAAATTTATGATCTTTTTATGGCAATGTTCAACAATGGGAGCTGTTGTAGTTTTACATTTTAATGGTGTGCGAGACTGTGAGGACCGTAATACCGTAGGACTCAGTATTTCCTTAAAATTTCTGTGTCTCCGCCAGAACAGTGCAGGATTTTAATTTGCAATTGGTGAGCCCTGGAGGTTTAAATGCACAAGTTGACTGGAATGTGTGTATGTAGCTCGAGATCCACAGAGATGAAGCCTGTCGTACAGACTCATGTATAAGGAGCAGCAAGTTGAAAGAATCAAAGTCTGGAGTTGGCACTAGAAGAGAAGGGCACAGATAAAAGCAATCTACCAGAAGAGTGGAATTCCCGAGAAGGGGTGTTGGGTGAGATAAGAGAGGAAAGGTAGTGAGGAGCAGCAGAATGAGTGAAGTTTGAACTGGATACAGAAAGGGATAGGGAGCCAATGAAGCAACTTGGGAAGAGAGGTTAAGCATATTGAGGCTGGTGGAAGATTAGCCACGCAGCTGAGTTTTGAACAGATTGAAGGAGAGAGAGAGAGAGAGATGATTCAGAGGGAGACCAGCAAGGAGAAGGTTGCAATAGTCTAGATGGGAGGGGCCAGATATTCGAAAGGCATTTACATGGTTTATAGCCTAGTAAACTGTGTAAATGCCTTAAACAGGGCTATTCAATGGCACCTACACTGATAGTGCCATTGAATATCCCTGTATATATCCCCTTCATGCCCCGATGTTATCCAGTTAGCATAGGGGAGTGTTGGAGGCGTTCCAGGGTGGAGCGGAGGTGGGGAGTACTGCTAAGTCGGTAGCGGCGATATTGGACCACTACCCAGTTAGCGATCTGTGGCTAAAACTAGGCCAGCTTTTGGCTTGCATAGTTTTAGCCGCGGATGCTAACTGGGTAGCGGTCCAATATTGCCGCTACCTGGTTAGGTTCTCCAGTGGTTTTCTCCGGGTGCTAAATGCGAATATTCAGTGCTGTCACCACGGCACTGAATATCCAGGGTTAGGGATGAGTGGGCAGGGCTAATTTCAGTAAACATGCCCCATGTGTCTTTATAAAATAGGATTAAAATTAGTATATCCCCCTACCTTCTTTTCTTATTCTTTGCTTTAAAGAAAGGAGAAAAAAGGCCTAATTTGTCCAACCATAATCTCCTTGATAGTGTGATTTCAGGCTTGGAACCAATCGTCAAGGACCATCAAAGGCCTTCATCCGCTAAAAGTGTCAAGACTGGAGTATAAATTTTCAGTTTTTATTTTAAGTTGAATCAGGTGTGCATTATATTTAGGCAAATGTCTAACAACAGATTTGGATACTGCTATCGGAGACACTGCTACAGTCCTTATAGTTTTGTATTCATATATAAAATGACCCTCCATATGTGTCTTGGAGAGGTATCTTCATTCAGAGTCTTTTCTAAAATATAAGACTATTTTTAAACATACAGGCTTAAGTGTCTATCTTCTGATGTAAATAACCTATAGAAAAATGTTGTCTTAAGTATGTAGTGCCCAATTAATTAGGCATTCTTTGAGAGTTTAAAAACAATCAAAGGGGCTAATATTTAGTGATGGTGGTCAGCACTTTTAAGGTGCTTGGTCCCCATCCCCACTTTAAATAAAATCAGATATTCAACATTGGAACTTATGCAGTGTCTGGGGCTGAATATACATTTTCACTGGATAGTGTGCTTGCTGTCTTGTTAGCAGCAATAGTCAGCTGTTAACTGGATAGTGAAAGCCGGAAAAAGTTAGGCCAGTCATTGAACTGTCCTAACTTGATGCAGTTAGCTATCCGGTTAGAAGCAGAATATCACCACTAATGGGATAGCTGCCAGAACTGGTCCCCTCTGCCCATGGACCGCCCCGGTTTAACTGGGCATCCTTCCTGTGGTCTGTGGGGATATTTAGTGGCACTACCTGCATAGTGCTACTAAATATCAGAATTGTGAAGTTTTGGACGATTAGCAGGTCCTGCTAACCAATTAAACCTTTTTTGAATATCCCCTCTCCCTAAAAAAGAGTTTATTGGTGTTTTCCTGGCATAGATTTTATCACTAAGTATTTTTTCAGATTAAATCAGATACAAACATTTGTGAAACTTGAGGAATCATCAGCATGGGAAAGGTACAAATACAGAGTGGAAGATCCAGGGCATTTAAGGGGAAAGGTGAATAAAGTACCAGGGGGAATGGTGTTTTTCTGTTTTCTTTACTTTTTATTTCTAAATTTAATAAATAATACATCAAACAATCTTCAGATACTTGAGAAAAGGACCAGCACATATGAAATAATACAATATAGCAGGAACAAATCAAATAGGCAAAAAATAATATTCCAAATACATAAATGTGCTAGACACTAATAGCCCACAAAACAGTCGGGGGGATCCTGAAAAGAGGCTAGATAATAAAATATCATTACATAAACAAAATATTGCCCTAGGAAAAAGCAAACTACATGGCCTTATAAATATCCCAGCATCCTAGAGAGACTCGTTCTTAAGTTGACCCAACTGTGACTATAACTGAGCCCAAGGACTTTCTAGCATCCAGAAACGCATGCAACTGTTTAGGATCATAGAAAATATATCTAAGTGAAGAAGATTTAATCAAGGATTTACTTGGAAATTGAAGCAAATAAGAAAAATCTAGCGAAGCAACCTCAGGACACATTGACATAAATTGCGTAACATAAGAAATATCTGGAAAAACCCAGACTTTTTGACCAAAAACAACTTTGTAGAATTTCTAAAATAAAGTTTAGGGGCCTGATACTGGGTTGGGCAGGCTATGCACTCCTATGATACATAGCCCTGCCACCGACCCTTAACCCGGGATATTCATATGTGGCCCCAGGGATCGCCACAGTCACCACTAGCCAAAGTAGATAACCAGGCAGCAGTGATATTGCATGCTGCCTGATTAGCTCCTGTGCCCTAAAGATAGGCAAGGGCTTTCTTCGCTTAACTTTAAGGTGCAGATCTCTAACCGGGTAGCATGCAATATCACTGCTGCCAGGTTAGAGCTTGTCGCCAAGTCTGCTCTGCCCCAGAATGCCCCTGGCATGCACCAGTGCTAACTGGATAGCATCGGGGTGCATAGGGGAGTTAGGAAGGGATATTCAATTGCACTAACCATGTAAGTGTCATTGAAGTCCCCATTTAAGGCATTTACATGGTCTACTGAGTCCAAGCCCAATCCAGTTCAAGCATATGGTGAACAAGAGTGTTGCCCTCCGCATATTCTCTTCGGGCGATCCTTTCAAGATCTGAGTCAAATTGAGGGTGTCAAAGGAAGTAGCCCTCTGTTCTTCCTCCAAAGCAAGACTGCTGGAACCTTTTCTCATTGGAAGGTAATAAACCTTAGAGGTAGGGGGCAGTGCATTTTCTGGCACCCCTAATATTTCCAGCAAATATTTATTTGAAAAGTTCAGTCTGGGAGATGTTAGCAGTTATAGGAAAGTTTACAAAATGCAAATTTAGTCTTTTAGAGAAATTTTCCAATTTCTCCAACTTTGCATGTATTGTAGATCTATGCCAATCAAAGGATACACTCTGTGCTTGCAATGAAAGTATCTGAGTAGAAAGAGTTCCCACTATATCTCTGACTCCTGAAACAGCTTGCTTCTGTTCAACTCTTGTCTGAAGTTCCCAGGTTGCCGCCTCCACAGTGTTCAAGCAACTGGATACTGACTTCTCCAATGAGACAACTGAAAATGGCATCAAGAGTTACTACTAGTGGCTTCACCAGGACACTACCACCAGCTGGGGTATGGGGGCTCCCTTCTGGACATGGTGCAGATTGAACGTTCGGGTGAGAAACCTCACTAGATGCCATTTCGCTGATCCTCACACTGGTCTCACAACAGGAAGGCTCCCCAACCCCACCGGAGGCTACTGGTAGCATGTCTGGGTTTGTCAGCTCCCCCAAAGATGGCGGCACATCCCCTAACCCAACTGGGGAGGGAGGCAGCTGGAGCAGCAAGTCACCTGATGGCAGGAGAGGCTCTCTTGGAGGGATGCACTGCTCAAGGCTCAGACTAACATCTGAGACTGAAAGATTGCCCTGTTGTCAGCTCCAGTACAAACCCTGGCAGAATCTGTTTCAGCTCTGAAGCTGAAAATCTTTATAATGGGCTGCTGCATTGGTGGAAGACCAAATTCAGGGTATGTTTTGACCTTCCCCTTTCTCTTCTCCATTGGTAGTAATGCAACAAAACCAAATGAAAACAGATATTGACTGCAAAAACTGCATTACAAGCAACACAGCCAGGGCAGGCTAACATGCAGCCGCCATCTTAGAATCCACAAAATGGTGTTTTTCAGGTATTTAGGCAATAAACACTTATCCTTTATTTTTCATCAGGGATGTTTTATAGACGTCTATTAATGAAAACCTAAAATCAGAAATAATCTGGATAAATAGTACACAGGAAGCAAACATTACTCAGTTAAAAAAAGAATTTTTAAAGAAAAGGTAGAAATAAGAGGCTCAAAAAAGGGAACCTTCCCAAATGATTTGTTTCATTAATGCTAGGGTCTCTGAAGGGGGGGGTAGACACTCTGCCTGTTCCTGTTGAGTGAATTATATATGCCACTGTTTAGCTCACCCTATTTCTTCTCTGTATAATGGATTGTTATATTATCGAATTATTGACTCCCCTTTATTTGAGGGCTAGAAGGAGGTGGATCATGCGTATAATTTCCTTTTGGGGACAAATGTGTTTTGTTGTACATATTGTTTCTCTATTGGAATGTTGAGTGTTTTTGTGGTATCCATCTCTATTTCCGTTTCAAGATGTATTCTTGATTTGTTTGTGTAAATTCAATAAAAAGGAAAAAAAAAAAAAAAGGGAAACTGAGGAGTAACCATTGGAAATATTTCTTCACTGAAAGGGTAAAGGATGTATCGAACAACTGCCTAGTAGAGATAAAAACAGAAAGAGAATTCAAGAAAGTACGGGGTAAATACAGAGGGCCTAATTTCAGAGACGGCAGCTAGCCACCACCACCACCGAACCTTAGACCTGAATACGCAGTGCCAGAGCTACATCCAACCACCAGCATTAAATATCCAGGTCAGCCAGATAGCAAAGAAGCCAACCGGGCAATGACAATACTCATTCGCCGCCTGGTTAGCTTCGGTGGTGAAAGTTAGGTTACCCTTTACTGTGCCTAACCTTCGCCCTTGAGGGATAACCAGGCAGCAGCTGAATATTGTCGCTGCTTTGGTTATCCCTGGGCGCTGCCTCGACTTCTATCTGATTAGTATTGGGGCGCCCAGGAATTTTCAGCACTATCAATCGCGTTATACTACTGCTGAATATCCCGGTCAGCACAATCAGCGCTGTTAGCAAGTCTTCAAACCACATTCATCATTTTAAATAGTGGGCCCAGAGGATCCATGGGGACAAAGGATCGAAGTTAATAGCAAAGATGAACTCTAGTCGATAAGATTCCAAAGGAATGAACCTTATTGTTTCTATATGCCATCATATTTTCTGGTGCCAGATTAAACAGGGTTTTCGTGCTGCCCCTTCCCCCTCCCAGTCTTCTAGGAGGAAAATCACATTGTAACTCTAATACTTCATAAAATGTTCACTTTATCAGGAAATTCACAGTAGCGAAATTTGATGGTATAGCGTGCATAATGACACATTTTGTTTTCCATCCTAAACTCCTGTACGTTCTTTCTTTTGGTATAGCTACAGCTTCACTTCATGCGATGTTCCTGAGCTAATGAGTGAGCTGGGAAATAGATGTCAAGCATCACCGTCCTCATCTGCATAACACACAGAAACAAAAGCTTTCTGGTACTCACTGAGGCATATGCAGAGGGCATGAGCTGAATTTCAAGTTCGTCGCTGGTCTGTTGCTTCTCATTTTGGCATCTGTGTTGTGTTCTTAGGTCCCTTTGGGATCTTCCATACAGAGCAGTGCGGTAGCCACAGCAGATTGATCAGCCTCAGTTTTTTTGCTTTTTTTCCTCATTGCCATCCCTCTTATCTAAACAGATATTTCTAATCGATCTTAGCTATCTAGACATGAATTCCCAGTAGCCAGAATCACAGAGCAGACTACTCGGTTTGCAGTCAGAAGGCGCCGCAGGCAAATCCTTTGCTTTCTGCATTGCCCAGTAGATTTCCACAGACATCTGTGGCATTTTTTCCATTTTGGGCTGTGCACTTCTAATTTGACTTTATTAAAAAAATGCTCACAACTTTATTAATCGTACTTGTAAGATACACTTATTAGTTCAGTTTAAGATATGATGACCCATTAATTGCATTTGCTTTTATGGTGTCAAATAACCTTCATCAGGAAACGGTTTGAACCATTACACATCTACTGGGAGAACATACAGCATCTGCTGGGCATCACTAATACTGTGGGGCCACTGTTGAGTACAGGATTCTAGGCTGGATTCTAGGCAGGATTCTAGGCTGGATTTACTGTGGTTTGGACCTAGCTTGGCTGTGTTTATGAAACTGCAAATGCTCTACTGAATTACCCATGATACAGAAATTCTGTCCTCTTCTTGCTATGAAAGACCATTTCTCTGGACTAATCCATGAAGCGTGAGCTTGATTAAACCCTGCCCAAAGTAACCAGGGTGATAGTATTTCCGTCAGCTCTGGCAAACCCTCTGGCTTCATCTTTCTATAAAGATCAGCTTTATTGACTGAAAGGAGTCTCATTTTCACTGGGATGAAGAGGGACTGGAGGGTTAGTGAAGCCGTTGATTCCCCAGTCCTGTGCTCTCTTCCTTTCTCTTCTCCATGTCTGTCCGACAGTCCTCTTCCTTTCCTCAGCTCAGTTCATACTCTGGGTGGCACACTCTTTCAAAACACAGATCAACACAGTGGTCAAAGCTTCCTTTTAGTCCCTCCATCATATCCATTCTGTGAGATCCTTCCTGCTCCTCTCCTCGAGCTCCAGGTTCTCTCTCTTCAGCTCGCACACCACTAAGCTTCTCTTTGGTGCCCACTTCCATGACTATGTTACCCCCTCTCCTTGCTTCTCTTCACTAGCTCCCTCTTTTTGGCACATATCAAATTTAAGGGGGATGTTTACTAAAGGATTTACTCATGTTAAATGCCCAGAGCCCTTTTATTTCTATAGGATCAGTGGCATTAAGTTCATTAATGTGCATTAACTTTTAGCAAACGTAAGTTTACGATTCACATTCTGGTACATTGTGCCTTCTATACCTAGCCCACCTAACTACCCCTTTCACTCCTTCCTATTCCCTTCTTTCCTGCCAGACTGACTTTCTACAGCTAGTGAATTTGTAAAAGCTAGGGACAAACTGGGTGATCATTTTATTCCTATTGCCTTCTGAAACCACAAGGGAAGAGGAGGCATCTAAATAGAGTACACCAAAGAACCATATTCCGTTTTCCATCCTTAAGACTGTGATTAATCTGCATTACATCTGGATTATAAAAATTGAAGACATTGTCAAATTGAAGTTAAAAGGATTTTATCTGCAGTGTCCTGTTATCCAAATGAAATTAATCTGAGCTAAATACAAGCATTAGAATCTCAGTATGTGAAAAATGTAATTAATATTCTTAAAATGTATCTCATCATATTTTTTTTAACCTGGGCCCATGATTAATGAGACTATAACACCATTGAAAATACAATGAGAATAAAGTTCCAAGAGCATTTAAACCTTGTTTTATTAGTTTGAAAAATAAAGGAACATTCTAGAATACTAATAAATGCATTGTTTGTCTCTTTCAGTTGCTATCAAATCATAGTTAATCTGAATTGAAATTGATTGTCATTGCAGCTCTTGAGCATTGGTTATGAAAGTGGGTTTATACTGTACGTGATTGACACATTAATCTTTGTGAATAACATCTTTAAAGAATTTTAATTTAGTGTGGCTATAAAGAAGGAAGCATTGCCTAGTATTTAAAAGTTAGAACTGCGATTCTGGGCAACAATAAAAAGTCATGTGACTGAAGATCCTATCTACAGCTTGTGCTTTAGGTTAGGAAAGTGCTATTAGGAGAATAACATCTTATTGACATTAAATTCTGTCTGTATTGAGGGTAATTTTATAACAGATCTATATGGAATGTCCAGAAAGGCACATATTTTATGTTGCATTATAAAATAGCCAACCAGCTTTATTCCCAATAGAGCACACATTCTTACGTGAAAATTTGCGCTTGCTTCAAGGCAGTTGTGAATGTGTGGGTGTATTCTCTGTATGTATTGCAACTCTGCTCCTACCCTCCTTGACTCTTTTAGTACGGATGTCGACAAAAGTCGACTCAAGGGGCCAGGTGCTGACATCGACCAAAGTCGACATCTAGGGGTAGGGTGTTGTTAGATGGCTATTAGTCTACAAAAGTCGCCTGGCTTGTGCATAACTATCCGTAGTCTGGTACATCTATGGTCTGTACGTAATAATCTGGCCTAGTTCCCCTGCACATGCGCACTGGTGAGCATGCTAGTGAACGTTTACTTCATCCAATTTATGGAATTTTGAATTGTACTTTTATAATGGCGTCGTGTATTGAAATGCATCCAAAACGAGATAGTAAAAGAAAGTTTTCTGTTCAGGATGTGTTGAATATTGTTGCTGATTCAGACTCTGACATATCAGACATCGATTTTGAGGCTGGTGATGTGGAAACTGAAAGTGAAAATGAGGCTGCTGTCCAAACAAATGAAAATGTAGAACACGTGCCATCAAATATTGCATGGGATGACTATACAGATATAGATATATATGAGCCATCTTGGTTACCAGACTTTTCCAGGCGATGTGGTGTTTTAGTTGATACAACTGACTATAGACCTGTTGACTACTTCAAGCTATTTTTCCCAGAGACTGTCTTCGAACTGATGGCTGAAGAGACAAATTTATTTATATATTTATGTATTTATTTATTTACATTTCTTATATACCGCACTTTTTGGTATCAGTGCGGTTTACAAATAACAAAAATTTGCATCAGAACAGGATCTTTTGCTTACATTGAAACAGGGGTATGTAACTTGGAATGTAACGAATAGATATGTTGAGCATTTTCTTGAACAAGGGAGTGAAATGTCACCAAATTCACATTTTAGGAAATGGAAATTAACAACAAAAGATGAATTGAAAGGCTTTGTTGCTCTGCAAATAGAGATGGGTATGAACTGGCATTTCAATTACAAAGAGCACTGGTCCACACGTGACATTTCTCCAGGAGGCTCTGGGTGTGTCATGTCACGTGACCGTTACATTTTGATTCAAAGTTTTGTGCATTTTTGTAATAATGACTAGCAATTTGTCAGGGGTGAACCTGGATACAACCCCTTATACAAAGTTCAGCCATTGATCGACATTACATCACCAACGTATCGCGCCTGCTACCAACCTGGCTGAGACCTGTCCATTGATGAATCAATGATAAAGTATAAGGGGAGATTGTTTTTCCATCAATATATGCCAAACAAGCCGACAAACTATGGTATAAAGGATTTTATTCTAGCTGAAGCCAATACTGGATACTGCTTGAAAATAATAACCTACACTGACAAAAATTCTTTTCCCAGGCAGGACTGTCCATTGACCAGTCAAGTAGTTCTGCAGTTGCTTGATGGCTATGAGGATGATGGACATGTTGTTTATATAGACAACTTTTACATGTCACCAGACCTGTTCATACAATTGCAGAACAAAGGCATTGGTGCATGTGGCACTGTAAGAATAAACAAAAAGAACATGCCTCTGCAACTACGACCAGAGAAACTGAAACGTGGTGATGACCCAGTGTTTTTTCGGGCAGATAATTTGGTTGCTGTAGCTTGGCATGATGTCAAACGAGTGACAGCATTATCAACAATTCACACTAACAACACATGTGATTAAGTCATTCAAGAAAAAGGGAAACCAGAAGGACAATTGCTAGATAAGCCTGTTCTAATCGAAGAATACAATATAAAAATGGCTGGCATCGATCGTCTCGGCCAGATGCTCGGGTCATATGCTTACAGCCACACACGTCTTCGAAGTGGTACCACGTTGTCTATCATTGCATACGTGAAGTAGCACTTACCAATGGTTACATACTGTACAAACAGCATAATCAAGGTCAACCATTGACTGCGGCTAATTTTCGTCAGCAGGTTGTCAATGGTTTATTGTCTGACTATGTTCCAGTTCAGATCCATGCTCAAGGAAGAAAATGCAAGGATGACATTCCAGCCAGGATTAGTCGGCATTTCCCTGCTGCTTATAAGGATAAAATATACAAACCAAACTGTGTCGTCTGCAGCAATAGACAAACTAAGCGTCATCAGTGCAACACTTATTGTAAGCAGTGTAGTGACCCAATGCATGCCACAACATGTTTTGAACATTACCACACGCTTCACAATTATCGAATCTAGAGAGAACATTGAAGTGACATGGTTAGACATTGGTTGGCTAAATTTATCAGATTTTTAACCCTGAACATTAGTTTTAAACATATATGTTGATACCATTACTGTTTATTTGTGTCAGGACTGATTACAAACAATGCTTGCGACATTTAGCAAAAATAACTCATTTTTCGTAAAACAATTCAGCACTGGGAACAAATGTAAAAATTGTAATTCAGCACCAAAAGAGTTAAACAAATGTCCACTGGGATTACCTCTGCATCACACACATATAAATACACATCTTCTTTTTGGTGAATGAGCTTAGATATATATGTATATAGCCGCACAATTATATAAAACCCTTTCCCATATGTAAAACAGATTTTCCAAGTGGAAAGAAATTTAGAAAATGATCTCTGAACTATATATATGTGTGAGTGTGCAAGCAAATTGTAACTTAGGGGCATGCTTCCTGAAAATCATGCCAGTAGCTTGCATTTGGGCCGCAAATCTAGCACAGAGGCCTGTGCCAAATTCAGGAGCCATGTGTGTCGTTAGTGCATTGCAACCATGCTAACCAGCACACATGTGCATTTTTAACACACACCCATTGAGGTGGCATTACATGCACTAGCAACATTCACGGGCTGTGCATGCCCAAAATGCCCGCAGCAACCATGATGCGCCATCAAGGCAGACGTTCCACCCCTAACCTACCCATCCCTTCCCAATCGTGTGCTACCCATTTAGCACGGAGCCCACTGCAAGACCAGCCCAGCAGGTAACAGTAGCCATGCCTGGTGAAAACTTAAAAGAACGGGGGCAGCATGGCGGTGTGACAATAGGAGGCTCTTGCTTGGGGGCCCCTCATTTGAACTTATACCACTGCAACATTGTATACACTAAAGAGAATTGGAGCACCCAACTCATTGTCAAGAGCTTATTTAAAACCTATGCACCAAGGGCTTTCCTTCCCACTGTAGAGAATCTGTTTCCTGTCTATAAGAGTGTGTGTTGACTGGGTGAAGGAGTGCAAAAGAATCCAGAAGAAATATTGCTCTGACTCTGTCCCTGAAGCATGTTTTGCCCTGCAAAAAGTGAGACTTAGACTGCACTAAAAACAAAAAAAATTTAAATCTAAACATCAAAATCATAAACAGAAGTCTTCGTTGAATAGACAACCAATGTAATTGATACAGTAAGAGAGTAGAAAATGACCCTTTCTATCTACCCAGAATCAATCTGTTATCCACATTCTAGATGACCTGAAGCCTGAATTTGTATATGAGATTAACCTGGGATAGGTAGAAATCCTCTGGTAAATATTTAAAAGCATTTATGCTTTTAAGCATTAGTTACTGGCTAAATAAGTGCTTTGTTTTTGATAAATGTAGTTTGATATATGGCCATCATTTATTTGTACAAGTTTAGAAGAGGCAAGAGATATTCCAGGGGCAAAGCAAAACTTTATCCAGATAGAGATAATATTTAGCTGCTATCTGGATATGTTTATCCTTTTGAGTGTGATGCATAGTAGCCCTACCTTATACAAATAACTTATTTGTTTAACGTTAGGACTGCAGATTCAGTAGTCCAGTTTAAACAGACAGGCTGGTTGACAATATGCATAAAGATATCCATATAGATATCCTTAAGCAGTTACTGCCCCAATGAACATTAACATCCTTGGGCCTGATATTCAGTGGTGGAGGCTAGCCAATCTAATGCAGATTATCAATGCCAGAGTCATATTCAGCCCCATCATTGACTACCAGATTGCCCAAATTTGCAGGAAGCTAACTGGACAGCGGTTGAATATTGCTGCGGTCTGGTTAGCTTCCACAGTGAAAGTTAGGCTAGCCTTTTCAGCACCTTACTTTCACCGCCCAGCTATAACCAGGCAGCAGCTCAATATCACCTGCTGCCTGATTATTATGACTGAGTGCCCCCAGAACAGGTTAGCATCGGGGCATGCAGCAGTGGCACCCACAGATATTCAGTTGTAATAACCAGATATTAGTGCTGATGAACATCCCAGATAAAGGGAGTGACACGGTTAGCAAGTCTGCTAACTGTGTTACTCCCTTTGAACATAAGGCCCCAGGGGTGGCTCTATAATGAGGCCGAGTGAGGCGGTAGCCTCAGGCGGCAACTTTTTGGGGGTGGCAAAATTGCCCCCAAAAAGGCTGCCTCACTTGGCCTTCAAAATAAAAATAAAAAAACCCCCTCGTGCTAAAGAAGCAGCTGCTGCTGCTGCGGCAGCGACAGAATGAAGAGCCCCACGGTTGCGTCGCCACCTCCCCGGAGAGTCATGCCATTTCCCCTCTGCACCGGCTCAGCTTTTGCAGAGCCGCATGAAAGGAGAGTGTTTCCCTTTTGCTTGGCTCTGTTAAAGCTGAGCCCGTGGCGCTGATGGGATATGGAATTTCCTGTTTCCCATCAGCGCTGTGGGCTCAGCTTTAACAGAGCCGTGCGAAAGGGAAACACTCTCCCTTCGTGCGGCTCTGCAAAGCTGAGCCAGTGTGGAGGGGGGATGCTTGGCTCTCCGGGGAGGTAGGAGCCGCAGCCGTGGGGCTCTTCATTCTGCCACCACTGCTGCTGCAGTGACAGCTGCTTCTTCAGCCTAAGGGGTTTTTTTTTTCAATTTCCCTGGGCTGATGGGGGGATTAGAACTGGAAATGGGCTGATGGAGGGTTAGGACTGGTAATGGGCTGATGGAGAGTTAGGACTGGTAATGGGCTATGGGGGGGGGGGCTAGGATGGGAAATGGGCTGATGGGGGAGGTAGACCTGGTAATGAACTACCGGGGGGGCTAGGACTGGAAATGGGCTGATGGGGGGTTAGGACTGGTAATGGGCTATGGGGGGACTAGGACTGGAAATGGGCTGATGAGGGGGTTAGAACTGGAAATGGGCTGATGGGGGGTTACTAGTAATGGGAAGATGGGGGCTAGGACTGTAGTAGCCTGATAAGGGAGATAGGACTGGAAATGGGCTGGGACAGGAAATGGGCTAATGGGAGAGGGGAGGAGAGTGCTGCTGGCCCTGGAAGAAAACTAGGGGATAGGGCTACAAATGGGCTGATTTGGGGGGGATGATAGAATAGGACTGGAATGGAGTGGATACTGAGAGGGTCTGCCAGGGGAAGGAGGGAGCAGGAAGGGAGTTGACACGGGGAAGGAGGGGGCTGGAAAGGAACTGACACCTGGGATGTACTGAAGGGGGACAGGAAGAGAACTGCCACTTGGGGATGGGAGTGGTAGGTGGCTGGGTAATGGGGAGGAGGTTGGAAGGGAGCTGACTGGGGGGTGGCACTGAGAGTTTATCTGAGCTGATATCTGGGATGGTATTTGGACTAGAAGGGTCTGAACAGTGGGAGAGGAGGGGGACTGGAAGGGAATGGACACCAGTGGCAGTCATGGGAATGCAAGGCGGTTGACAATGGAAGATACTGGAAGGAGAGGACTGGAAAGGGGGCTGATACTGGGGAGGGTTACTGGAACTGGAAATGGGCTGATGTAAGGAAGTGAAGAAAACAAAAGAAGAGATAAGAAATGGCAGATGGACCATGGACCATAGACCACAGAAAGAGAGCTAAGAGAAGACAGGAAAGCAGAAGCCTCAGATCAGGACCAGCATGATCAGAGAATAAAATGGTCAGAAAACAAAGGTAGAAAAATAATTTTATTTAATTTTAGTGATTGGACTTTGTGCTATTTTTATATTTTACACAGTATTGGGGATTTGCATCTCTTATTTATCTGATGTTGCACTGCATGTGGACTCTGGCTTCTTGGGTTTTCAGTTTAGATTTTGTCTTTACTTGGTGAGGGTCGTTGCTGTGAGTGTGTGACTGAAGTCAGGTGTTCTGTTAACATGGCGTTTCTACATAAAGATCTATACTGTACTGTAGTAATTTGACTTGTTCAGCTTTTCAAATAGGTGTATGGATGTTCCAGGGCCCACTGTAGTATT
Organism: Ichthyophis bannanicus; assembly: GCA_033557465.1. Taxonomy (NCBI): domain Eukaryota; kingdom Metazoa; phylum Chordata; class Amphibia; order Gymnophiona; family Ichthyophiidae; genus Ichthyophis; species Ichthyophis bannanicus. Next base: position 819,977,281 of record CM066032.1, read on the forward strand.
TACAGTGACACTTTTTTTGGATGGACTCCTTATGTGAGTTTTGGAAGTTTGTGTTGATATGTTATGGTAGGTTTGCTCTTTGTTGTAGGGTTTTGTATTAGTTCACAATATCCCTGGTACTGGAGAATAGTGGTGGTTGTTGTTGTTAGTGAGAATCAGATTTTTTTATTTATTTTTATATTGAGTTCTGTGGGTGAATGTCCTGGTTCTGCTCTGCACCTACTATGGATGCAAAATATATGTTGAAAAAAAAATTAAGAACCATAACACAGTTTATAACAACAAAATAAAAATGAGTTATAATTTAGTTTTATAAACTGTGCTGTTGGTTCTTGCTGTCTTTTAGTTATTTGGTGTGCAAACAGGACCGTACCTAGCCCTGTGCAAGCAGTGCAGCCGCACAGGGCGCAAAGGCTTGGGGGGTGCATTTCGGCTGTCTGCTGTTGCCCTGCCACCAGAGGCAGGACAATAGCAGGCAGACAAAATGTTCCCCCAAGCCTTTTCGCAGAACTTTAAGCAGGTTTGGTCCCTCCCTCCTCCGACGCAATGTCAGAGCAGGGAGGGACAGATTTGCTTAAAGTGACGGTGCTTTCAGATCGGGCGTATGCCCCCCCTTCTCCTCCCCATACTTCTGTCCAGCGCTGCCTGCTCTTTCCCTGCTACCGGTGCCACTGTGAAAAAAACTGAGGGCGGCGGAAGCAGCACGGAAAGAGCAGGCAGTGCTGGACAGAGGTATGGGGGGGACAGAGGGGGGCATGCGCCTGAGCTGCAAGTCACACAGGGTGCGATTGCAGCTCGATATGGTCCTGTGTGCAAACATCTTGCATTTCCTCCATATAATCGAATTGGCTTTTTGGTTTGGTTCAGTTTCTGATTGGATTTCTGAAAAAGCCCTGCCCCCACTAAGTTGGGGGAGGGATGCCATCTCATTCTTTGCTTCAGGCAGCAGATTGTCTTGAGCCGCCCCTGTTGGGCCCATTATGTATAATTGCAGCATTAATGGCTAAAACACAGAATTAATAGGAGTCAAAAGATGAACACTCACAGTGTGACATAATGGCATATTTTCCCCATTCACAAAATCAGGCATTGAGGGTGTCTGTGTGTATGGATGTGTGTCATATGGAGTATCAGGAGTGTATTTGTGTGTGAGTGCATGTATATGTGCCATGGGGAGTATTAGGGTGTCTCTGTGGCTTGGGGTGTATCAGGGGATGCATGCATGTGTGTGTGAGTGTGGGTCATAGGGGGGTTTAGGGTGTGCATGCATGTGCATGTGTATGTGTGTTATGGGGAAGTGACTTGAGAAGAGGGGTAATATGACCATGACGAGGCAGGGTGGAAGATTAGCCGCACAGCAGAGTGTTTAACAGATTGAAGGGAAAAGAGATGATAAGGAGGGAGACCAGCAAGGAGTAGGTTACAATAGTCATGATAGGACGTGACTAGCTATCAGTCAGATGTGTGTGGAGAAGGAGAGAGAGAAGTTGAAGATGACCCCAAGGTTGCAAGCTGAGGAAACAGGGATGAGTAGAGAGTTATCCACAGAGACTGAGAGAGGAGGAAGGGGAGAGGAGGGTTGGGGGGGGGGGGGATAAGAAACTCGGTTCTGGCAGTGTTCAATTTCAAGTGGAGGTGAGACATTCAAGCAGCAATGTCAGAAAGGCAGGCAGAGATCTGGGCCTGGATTGACAGAGAGATTTCAAGTATAGAGAGGTAGATCTGGGAGACATCAGCGTAAAGATGGTACTGAAAGCCATGGGAAGAGATGAGTGCACCAAGGGACTGGGTATAGAGACAGAAAAGGAGTGGGCCCAAGACAGACCCTTGGGGTACACCAACTGAGAATGGGATAGCAGTAGAGGAATAGAGGAGGATTCACCAGAACAAACAATGAAAGCGCAATGGGAGAGATAAGAAGAGAACCAGGATAGCATAGAGCCCTTTAAACCAAGTGAGGACAAGGTATCAAGGAGGTGGTTGTGATCAACAGTGTCAAAAGTAGCAGAAAGGTCAAGAAGGATGAGGACTGAATAAAGGCCCTTGGATTTTGCCAGGAACAGGTCACTGGAGACTTTGGCAAGAGCCATTTCGGTAGAATGTAAAGGATGAAAGCCAGATTGTAGAGGATAAAGAAGGGCTTGAGAAGAGAAAAAGTTGAGTTTACGGTGGTGAATCGTACATTCAAGTAGTTTATAAATGAAAGGGAAGAGGGAGATGGGTTGATAGAAGGACAGTTACAGTCTAGTGAGGGTTTCTTGAGGAGAGGAGCGACCACAGCATGCTTGAAGGCTGCAGGGAAAGCTGCAGTGAAGATCAATAGGTCTGCGACTAAAAAGCTGTTTGATTATTTTCATCAAATTTCCATGTATTTTGGTGTGCTGAAAACAAATAAAATATTGAAAAAACTCCTAGACGTCTTGATTTGCCACAACATGCAAAATTGCCTTCAAATTTATCAAAGTTTTTCAAATTACTATTAATTAATTCAAATTACTATTAATTAATTCACATAAGTGCAAAGATATAAAATGCCAAGAAAACCTTAAAGGGGTTGTTCGAGTTATCTAAAAAAAAAATAGCACTGCAAATCTGATGATCAGCAATATATACATAAGCTAAGCAAGTTTTAAGTCCGTGCTTCTAATGGTAGAAGGGGTTAATCTTTCCTGAAGAATCCAGTGGGAGGGAGACACAGGGCAGATAGCAGCAGCTCCGGTCAGTGCAGGGGGGCGTGGCCAGCACTGTGACATCTCGTGTACAGACACAGAGCTGCTCTCTCCTGCATGCCACACTTGTGCATGAATCGTCATCAGGTTCTTGGTTCTAGGCTGTTCACACTTTTTCATCGCAATTCGTGTTAGCTTGTCATTCTTCAACCGTTATGTAATGGCTCCGCGAAAGTGTATTAATTCACCAGACAGTTTCTGTTTCATCTGTGGTGAATATACAGTGTTGAAGCAACAGCAGAATATTACAGACTTTGTGAAAAAAGTATACTTTGCAAACTTCGGACTAAAAATTGGAGATCAAGATAAAGTCTGGGCGCCTCATAAAGTGTGCAAACGGTGTGTTGAGGACCTCTGAAACTGGTTCAAGAGTAAGAAAAAATCTTTCCGTTATGGGATTCTGACCCTTCTTGCCACCCCTTTTATTCATACTCTGCCCCTGACCCATCCCTTCCGTGCTTTCAGGCAGCCAGGTCGCAGCTATACTCTTAGCGCTGGTGGGACCCGGGGACGTCTGCTGGCATTTTCAAGTCATAGTCCCCCTCTTCATGCTGGTTGGACCTAGGGGCTCTTCCTGGCATCTTCTGGCCACAGCTCTATTCTTCATGCCAGTGGAACCAGGACAACCTGCCTGCTTTGCCGGGGACGGGAGGGGTGTGGAGAGTGATGTCATATGCTTCTTTTTTTTGCACATGCGCAAGCAAGTGGATGAATACAGACAGATAGACAACCATACATAGCTGGTTGGAGCCTCCCTTATACAAAATGAATGCCTCCAAAATAACTGGGACAAACCAAGGAAGAGATATCAATATGATAAAAAGGCAGGTTGTTAGATATGCTCATTGCTGTCCAACACAAAGCATGAAGCCACCTTGAATTTCCAGTAAGGTTTAAATATCGCAGCCTTACAGTGTTATGTCCTGGTAATGGCATAAATCATGCCATGAAATGTAGTCTTTAGTACAGGAGCGGAGGGTCACTGTAGGAAGGGCATCATAATGATTGGGGGAGGCGGCAGAGCATTTATATTGCTAAATGTGATGTATTCATTAAACATTCTCACAAGGGATAATGTTTAAGAAACTCCCTTGCTGAGAATGAGCCAGAGGAAGCATATACATTAATGCACTTCTTGTAATGACAGGCTCATTTTTCACCGGTATATTTGTTCTTGCCCTCAGACAATGAATCAAAATGGGGAATGTCTCAGTCTACTTACCAAGTAAACAATGAATGCATTAGGCAGTCTCCTATTATAGCAGAGAGTATCTTTTACCCAGAGAACAGTATAGGATATAGTACTAATAGGCAACCTTTACTGACAGGGCTAATATCCCGTATAATTGAGATTTCATTCAACTTCAATGGAAAATTGGTAGACTCTTGCTTCCTTCTTTAACATATTCAGACATTAGGGTTCCTTATCTAATATAGCACTGCTGCAACAGAAAGAGGAACTAAATAGGCCCCGAAAATGTGTGGTACAGAGAAAAAAATGAATTGTAGAAAGGGTATGCTTCCAGCTTTAATATAAGGAAAGATCATTGTTCTAGTTATCATTTCATGTTTTATACTCCAAATCACACCTTGCCGAGAAAACCCAGGGGCTAATCACAAGTATCCACAAGGTCACTGGGAGTTGGCATTGACTTAATCGCACACAATAACAACAATGCGACAACTCCGATTCCCCTACTCAGTTAATTCATCGATGGTCCTCCTCTCTCAACACAACTGTCCAAGACCCTTCCCCAGGCAGCTTTGTCTGGAATGTGATAATTGTTGGCCCCTCAGTAAGATTCTTCTACTAAATTCCAGCAGAGTCCATCCATAGAAGTGGCCTTAGCTACACGCGGACAGGCAGCCACAGTGATAGCAAGAACTTCTCTGTATTGATGAACCATACTTCAAAAAGCTAAATCCTAGCTCATAATTTATTGCTGTTAGAGATTTTGAATGAGAATAAAATGATTTTTAATATATTTCATTTAATTGCCATTCTCTGTTATTTTGTTGGCTTAGTTTTGCGAGCTATATTTCATTCTGTTTATTTTGTTTTCCATTCAAGTCTTATACTGGTGTTTTCCATCCAACTTTATAGAAACTTGCAGGCAGACATTAACAGCAGTGACATGAACACCTCATAGTACAATTAGGAGTAGCCTCATGGTTACAGCACTGGCTTGGGAGCCAAGAGACTTGCGTTTGAGTCCCAATAGCACACCTTGTGTCCTTAGGCAAGTCCCTTAACCCTTCATTGAACCCTTCATTACCTCAGGAAAAATCCAAGTTATCAATGTCGCTGTTTAATGTACTCGTACATTACCAAATTTAAGTTACAGTGCAAACCGCTTTGACTGACATGATAAAGCAGTATACAAAAATTGTTAAATAAATAAATTAAAGGAGCATGAACAACCCATGGCAAAGCAACAGGGGAAAAGTGGCTGAACAGTGACATGATTACTTTAAGACACCATGACAGGAACAAAGCGGTACCACTAGTGGCAGGAAGACCTCCAGACACCAAGATGGGATAAAGCACCAAGAATAACATGAGGTGTTCTATAGTGGACTGCCGCTGATGACATCAGACTGGGGACTTCTGACCTACCCCATTCTGGGGGAAGAGACCCCAGGGTCAGCTTAGCTACTCTTGGATCTGCAGCTAAGGAATTCGTAATCCCCAAATACTGGAAAAGCACCCTCCGGACATCCACAAGGCAAAGATCCTCATCCTTCACCTGACACTGCTCTTAGAGAAGGAGGGCAGGCAGACCACCCATTTCAAGTGAAAGGGAGAAATCATCTTAGGCAGAAAGAAAGGCACAGGCTGAATAGAAACAATGCCCTTTGACAAAAACACATAAAGGATCTTGGCAAGGCAGAGCCTGCAGCTCAGACATCTGCCTTGCGAAACAAATTGTGACCAAGAAGACCATCTTGAGCATCAAATCCTTGAAAGTAGCATACTTCAATGGCACAAAGGGTACCACCATTAGGGCCCTAATCACCAGAATAAGATCCCAGGAAGGGATAAGAGACTGGAATGGAGGACACAGACACCAAACCCCCTGGAGAAAGCGTGAGACATCCAGGTGCAAGACTAGAGACTTACCAGCCACCAGACCTCAGAAACAGGCCAGAGCTGCTACTTGAACATTCAGGGAGCTAAGAGAGAGGCCCTTCTCCAGGTCATACTGTAGAAAAGCCTGCAGAGATGGCATCTTGGCTGCCTCAGGAGCCAACTGCCGAGTGCCGCATCATCGCGCAAAGAAGCACCAGATCTGCATGTATGCTAGCTTGGTAGACCTCCTCCAGGTTCTGAACAAAGTGGAGACCACTGCTGGAGAGTCACCCTTATGCGCTAGCATCTCCTTTCAAGAGCCAAACCATAAGCGAGAATGGAACTGGTTCCTCAAGGACAATCAGTCCCTGCTAAAATAGGCCCCGAGATGAAGGCTACCAAAGAGAAAGCACCTACGGGAGCTGCATCATATCTCAGAACCACACTCTCCTCAGCCAGTCTGGTGCCACAGAACAAGCCTTCCCTTGTGGTGCTCTATATACTGAATCACATGCCCCACCAGGGGCCACAGAGGAAACACGTACAGCAGGCGCTGACTTGGCCAAAGCCGGGTCAGGGCATTGATGCCCTCAGACTCCATCTCTTTGTGATGACAGAAAAAGCAGGAAGCTTTGGCATTTGAGCGGATCCATTTTGGGGCCACCCCAGCAGCATAGAATCAACTGAAATGCCTCCTGACTCAGCTCCCACATTTCATGATCCAGACAGTGCCAGCTGAGGAATTCCACTTCCACATTTTGTCCAACTCAGCAATGTGCTGAGCTGACAAGGCTAGGAGTTTCTTCTCCACCCAGGCAAACATGAGATCCATCTCCAGAGCTACCCAGGCACTCCACATGCTGACTTGCCGATTGACATAAGCCACTGCCATGGGATTGTCCAAAAACACTCTAACCATCTGACCCACAACCAGGGTCCGGAAATGCAAAAGAGCCAACTTGATGGCCCTTGCCTCAAGGCAGTTGATGGACCACACCACTTCCCTGTAGTTCCAATGGCCTTGGCCATATGGTCTTGACAATGGCTCCCCGGCCCGAGAGACTGTCATCTGATGTCAGGAGGATCCAGGAGAAATTGTCCAGTGGCACACATTTCCTTAGGTGACCGAGCTGTTCCCACCACTGCAGGCTGGACTTCATCATCAATAGGAGCAGGAGCCTGTGCTCAAACTCCTGAGAACTCAGGGACCACTGAGCATGTGCCCATGGCACCATCTCTATTCTCACTGCCATCAATCCGAGCGCTGAAGTTAATCCCAGACTGTGGGAACCTGCTGTGCACAGAGCAATGCCAGACAATCCAAAAGTCTTTTAACTTTCTCCTCTGGCAGGAAAACTCTGCCCACTCGAGTCAGAAACATGCTCCCAGAAACTCCAGGGACTGGAAGGCAGCAGCTGGCTCTTTCCTCGATTGATCACCCAGCCAAGGCTTTCCAAAAAGGACACTACTCAGGACACCACCCGAGATGCTTCCAAAAAGGAATGGACCCAGATGAGTCAGTTGTACAGATATGAATGGACACAGATCCCTTGGTGCCGCAGCTGCTACTACCTTGACCTTAGAGAATGTCCTTGGGGCAGTAGATAGCCTGAAGGGAAGCAAACTGATAGTGAGAGCCAAGCATGGCAAAATATAGAAACATTTGCTGATTTGCCTAGATTGGGATATGAAAGTACATCTTGGCCAGTACCAGAGAAGCCAAGAACTCCTCCCGGGGCACCACTTGAATTACAGAGCGCAAGGTTTCCATCCGGAAGCGCAAAACACACAATTGCTTGTTGACCCCCTTGGGGTCTAGAATGGACCAAAATAGATGGTGTGAATAAACAAGTAGACAAAGGTGTGTCAGTTGATATGGTGTATCTGAATTTTCAGAAAGCCATTGACAAGATCCCTCATGAGAGACTTTTGGCAAAATTAAAAAATCATGGAATTGGAGCCAGTGTAGTATTGTGGATCAGGAACTGATTAAAAGATAGAAAACAGAGAGCAGAGCTAAATGGCCAATTTTCTCAATGGAGAAAAGTGAGTAGTGGAGTACTCCAGGGATCTGTGCTGGGCCAGCAGCTTTTTAACATATATATAATTGACCTGGAAATGGGAATTGCGAGTGAGGTGATCAGATTTGCAGATGACACAAAATTATTCAAAGTTGTTAAAACGCAAGAGGATTGTGAAAAATTGCAAGAGGACCTTGATAAATTGGAAGACTGGCTGGTCAAATGGCAGATCAAATTTGATGTGGACAAGTGCACAGTTATGCACCTAGGAAAGAACAACCCAAACTATGGTTACACGATGCAAGGTACCACCTTAGAAACCACCACCCAGGAAAAATGTAGGTGTCATTGTGGATAATATGTTGAAACCCTCCGTTCAGTATGCAGCGGTGTCCAAGAAAGCAAATAGAATACTAGGAATCATAGGGAAAGGAATAGAGAATAAAACCAAGGATATTGTAATGCCTCTGTATCGTTCCATGGTGTGACCGCACCTTGAATATTGTGTGCAATTCTAGTTGCCATATCTTAAAAGGTTGGGGCTCTTCAACTTGGAAAAGAGTTGGCTGAGGGGGATATAATAGAGGTCTATAAATTAATGAATGGAGTGGAATGGATAAACGTACATCGGTTGTTTATGCCATCAAATGTAGAAAGACTAGAGGACATGCAGTGAAGCTACAGTATAACCCATTTAAGGAACTGTTTCTCTGGCTTTGCAGAGCTGTGTTCAAGGTGACTGGCAAGCAGATCCCTTTGAGAGCCTTCTGCAATCTTCAGAAGAGAGCAATGGGGGAACAGAGGAGGAGGAAGGGGGTGTATTGAGGTTGTGTGAGGTACTTGTACTCTTCTAGATCTTTCCAAATCCTTCCAGTTTCTGGCTGCTCAACAGGCTCTTATCTAGGCTAAGACCGTGGAGCTGAAACCCCTCCTATGGCTAACCTAAAAGACAGCAGTCTAGTAAAGTCTCATGCATCACGCTCTGTCACTCACGAGAGTTTTAAAGTAATCTTTTCCTCTCAAATCCTCAGAATTTTCTTCAGAGAGGAGAAACTCCATCCACCATCTTCTGGAGACAAAGAAATACTGAAGGGACCTCTGGTGGCTGAGGTTAATAGAATAATAGGAGCAGGGGTGGCCCAAGGGGGGTGCGGGGCCATGTGCGGAGACTCGGTGCGGGGCCTCATTTGCATAAGGGGCCTCATTTGCATAAATATTTGCATAATGTTACCATATACTAACTTTTAGTAAACATGCCTCTTAATGAGTGTATGGATAAAGAAAGACTAAAAGATTTCTACATTACTATAATCCAGTGCCAACCACCAGACACATTAGGAACTACTACAAACACTGCCCATTTAGAACCCATACCAAACATATACACCCCAAGGAATCAACACTCCAAATCCCAAAAACAAATCTTGATTCCACTCATAGCACCTTGTGGAACTATTACTTCATTGCTGGATATACTCATGTGCTCCCAAAGTTTCGAAGACTAGTGTATGTGCAACCAATGACTCATAAATTTTTGTCGGATCGCTCACCTTGAAAGGGATGTATCCCATTCTCGGAGTGAGCCCTCCATTTTAATCAATTTTATAGCATGCCACCCATGGGCTATTTAAAAACCTGACTCCACGACACCTGTCGCCGTCAGAATCCACATATCAAGTCAGTAAAAGTTAGGAAGCTCGTTCATGCTGGTAAACCACTCTCATAATCAGTCCATCTCTCATACAGCGACTGACGTAAGGTAGAGAAAAAAGTACTTAGCTTCCTCAAAGGAATGGAAGGAGAAGATGAATCGGCTGGAGCACTAACAATCTCTCCACAGCTCATCCAATCAAATGGGTACAGCTCCAACGCCGAAAAGGCATTCCTTCCCAATGCCGAATATCAGGGGTCCATAGCCCATCACCACTCCTAACCCCTCCAGCCCCCTCATAGCCCATCACCACTCCTAACTCCCCAAGCCCATCACCACTCCTAGCCCAGCCCAGCCCAGCCCAGCCTAGCCTAGGGAAATTTTTTTAAAAAGAAAGCTGTCTGCTGCCGCTGCCGGGGCCGCTGCGGCAGAATCGAGTGTGCCGCGGGGCCCCCCTGCCCAGCAGAGCCTGCCCTCCCCTGTATCACCTCTCTTTACAGCTGCAGTCAGTCACACGCGCCGGCTTTCAGAGCGCGAAGGAACTAGTTTCCCTTTCGCGGCTCTGTTAAGCCCGCGGGGGCTGATGGGAACTTCCCATCAGCCCCCGCGGGCTTAACAGATCAGCGAGGGAGAAACTCTCCCCTCGCGCTCTGAAAGCCGGCGCGTGTGACTGACTGCAGCTGTAAAGAGAGGTGATACAGGGGAGGGCAGGCTCTGCTGGGCGGGGGGGGCCCGCAGCACACTCGATTCTGCCGCGGCGGCCCCGGCAGCGGCAGCAGACAGCTTTTTTTTTTTTTAAATTTTAATTTTAGATCAGAATGTTTTTTGTGCGGGGCCCCCTGAAACGCGGGGCCCTGTGCAAAAAACATTCTCGCTCAATGGACGGGCCGGCCCTGAATAGGAGTCATATCATTGAAACTCGGACTTTTCATTGGCTTTTTGTTTCCACCAATCTGTTGTTAGGGAAACACAACCCACTTGTCTGGACTGGTTCAGCAGGATGATATGGAACAGGAATTTACCATTCTCAGATGAGAGGCTTGGCAGCTCAGCAGGCCCACTCTAATTTAGGCCTGAGGCATATGTCTATTTTGCCTATGCATTAATCCTGCCCTGGTTATAGAGTACATAGAAAACAGAAATGGTCTCTGTCAATATACCTTTTCTAGAGAGACATATTTGAAAAGTCTGACAGGGACTACATCTGTTCTCAAGTGGCCTGCTGTTATACTGAATCAGAATAAAGTAGTAGACCTGATAGCTATAGTTAGGGTTCAAAGCATAGAATTTCTAGTAGTACTGCACACAATGGCCAGTGGACATTAAGCAGCATAAGATGACTGACAGACAGCCTTTTCTTGAATTAAATGTTTAAACTTTACCTCCAAACTCAGAAAAGAAAGGAGCTTCTCAGTCTTTATCTTCATTCTGAAAACTCTCACACAAGCAACTGACTGCAACATAATGGCGCTAGTAGCTTCTTTTACTGTTTCACTTTGAGACAAGCTGGAATTGGCTGGTTGGAAATATGTTTAAAGGGGATTGGTCCTGCTCCTCTATCTATCCCTCATTGATTTCAGGCTGAGTTGAATGGTAAACGAAAGCAGATCCTTAATTTGGTTAATCCCAATTAATACTGGGTCCTCCAATCATTCAGTACTTTGCAGGCTTATTTTTCTTCCAGAGGGGCTGAGGACCAATCTACTGTATTACCTATTGGATAATGGCCCATTTCACATGAAATTTTCTATCCTTGCAAAATGAAATGAATAGCAAACTTTCAAGCAACATTTAGCTTCAGAGACTTGTAAGAAAAAAATAACTACATCTCATGGAATTTAGCTTGACTTCTAAAATGTAGCACATTGTGAAAACCATGCAGAATTTTTATTAGAGTAGTTTAGAACACAAAAAAATATGGGGTCCCCATATTCAACTAGGCAAGCTATGTACCGCTACAGTGCAGAGCCCTGCCCACTCACCACTAACCCTGGATATTCAATGTCGCAGTGATGGCATTGAATATCCAGTTTGGCGCTCAGAGAAACCACCACAGAGCCTAACCAGTTAGCAGTGATATTACTGGCCTAGTTTTAACCGCAGATCGCTAATTGGGTAGTGTTGCAAAAGTGCCGCTACCTGGTTAGCAGCAGTCTCTGCCTTTGCTCTGCCTGCAATGCCCCCAACATGCCCCGATGCTAACCAGATAGTATGAGGGCGTGTAGTGGACTTAGGAGGGAATATTCAATGGCACTAACCATGTAAGTGCTGTTGAATATCTAGGCTTAAGGCGTTTACTTGGTTTACAGGGTTGTAAATCATGTAAATGCCTTTGAATATCGGGCCCATGGTGTCTGATCAGTATATGTGTGTATGTCTATGGAGATATATAAGGACATGCACATTGGCATAGGCCATGGTACACCAAGAAAATTCAGTGCTTCTTTTCTTGTCCAAGAGCAAGCTATTCAAAGCAAAGATAAAACTTAGAAGAGGCAACATAGCAGGCCCCAGGCTCAAACTAATTTTGCCATAGGTACAAAATGAAGAAAACTCTTCCTTATGTGCATAATTGTTACACTGCTACACTACCCCTAGATGAATGGAATATCTGCCATTAGGGATGCACATTTGTTATGTGAATTTGGTTCTCCAGCATACCTTAAAAAAGTTTGCATGTACATAATCGATTTAGGACATTAACCTATGAATTGGAGTGGAGGGGTATCCTAGTGGTTAGAGCAACTGCCTAATACCCAGAAGATCAAGGGTTTGATGCCCATTGGCATTCCTTGTGGCCTTGAGCAAGTCACTTTACCCTCCATTGTCTTGAAAGAAAAGGCCTAGCAATCTACTTCTGGTGATACATTGCCAAGAAAACCCAGAGGTTCTGACTTGATAGCACAAAAACAAAACAAACTATGAATAATGGGCATGAAGTTGCTCTGTGCCTAGTAAAAAGTTCTAAAGTGTGCTAATGTTTTTTTAACATAAATATGTGAAAATAGCCATAAAAAATCTGAAAATAAATGGAAAATATTTTCCTTCTGCACATCTCTATCTACCATTCAATATACTTCAATTAATATTCTACTACTACTTTCAATCATTCTACCCACTTATCAGAATGTTCTTATAATATTAATGGGCCTCATATTCAGTGCCAGTGACTAGCGCGATTACAGCGGCTAGCCAACGGCATGAAACATTAAATCCAGATATTCAATGCCGGGGTCATATCCGGCCCCGGCATTGAATAACTGGGTGTTGCCGCACAGTCTTCGATGCCGCAGAAGCTAACCAGCAGCGGTGATATTAAGCCTCTGCACCATTAGCTTTTGCTGTGCCTATCTTTACACGCAGGTCGCAAACTGGGTGATGGATCAAAAATCGTCGCTGCTGGTTTGCGATTTGGTTCTACCTCTGCTCCACCCCGTAATGCCCCCAACACGCCCTGATGCTAAGTATTAGCATCGGGGTGTATAGTGCATTATTATGGGATATTCAGCAACATTTGTACATTTTTATAGCGTTACAAGATGTACACAGCACTGCACAGCCACATGTAAAGGACGGTCCCTGCTCATCAGAGCTTACAATCTAGTCAAGACAGACAACACAGTAGCTGCAGACATGGGATACATCTAGGGATAATGGTAACGAAACACAAAGGAGATCAGATGAGTCAAGATCTGAAAGCGGCAGTGAAGAGGTGAGTTTTCAGTCTTGATTTAAAAAGGTCAGAGAAGGTGCCTGATATACAGACCCAGGTAGTTTTTTCTTGGCGTAAGGAGCAGCAAGGTGAAAGGAGTGAAGTCTGGTGAAGTCTGGAGTTAGCAATAGAAGAGAAGGGCACAAAAGTAATTTGCCAGAAGAGCAGAGTTCCCGAGGAGGAGGGTAGGGAGAAGTAAGAGAGAAAAGGTAGTGAAGAGCTGCAGAGTGAATGCACTTGTAAATCAGCAGAAGAAGTAGGAACTGGATATGGAAATGGATAGGAAGCCAATGAAGTGACTTGAGAAGAGGGGTAATAAGAGTTTGATGAGGCTAGTGGAAGATTAGTGGTACAGCACAGTATTGAACAGATTGAAGGGAAGAGAGATGATTCAGAGGAGTAGGTTACAATAGTCTATGCGAGAGGTGACTACGGAGTGGATAAGTGTCTTAGCAGTGTGTTCAGAAATGAATGGGCAGGTTATAGCTATCAGTTGGATGTGAGTGGCGAAGGAGAGAGAGAAGTCAAAGACGGCCCCAAGGTTGCGAGTTGAGGAGACAGGGAGGAGTAGAGAGTTACATAAGAACATAAGATATGCCATACTGGATCAGACCAAGGTCCATCAAGTCAAGCATCCTGTTTCCAAGTGGCCTATCTAGATCATAAGTACCTAGCATTTTCCCCAGAAGACACAAGTTCCACATTGCTTGTATTGGGACAAGCAGTGGATTTCCCATGTCCCCTTTTATAATAGTTTATGGACCTTTTCTCCAGGAACTTATCCAAACCTTTTTTAAATCCTGCTACACTAACAGCTTTTACTATATCCTCCGGTAATGAATTCCAGAGTTTGATTATGTATTGAGTGAAAAAATATTTTCTATTATTAGTCTTATATGGGTTACACTGTAGCATCATTGCATGTCTCCTAGTCTTTCTACATTTTGATGGTGTAAACAATTGATCTGCTGACACCTAATCAGGAGTTAGTGGGTCTGATTAGCCTGTGAATGAACTGAGAGCAGCTGAGGCCTGCATAAAAGGCTTCAGAACCCTGTCCTGTTGAGGCATTCCAAACAGGGGCTCTACAGGTCAAACAACAGTAAGGATTTGAGGGTTTATTTTTATTAAATTGCTAGCTCTCTGACTGGGAGCTCTTAAAAGGGTTCTGGTATATTTTTAAAGCAAAGTTACATTCTTTTTGGTGGTTTAGTGGCAATACTTTCTTTAGCAGAGTAGGTTTTAAACTCTAGTAACCTCAGCTTTTGGGAACTGCTGACACCTAATCAGGTGTTAGTTCCCTCCCTACCCACCCCAACTCCCACCCACCCCTAGTAAGCAGTCTTGCTTTATAGGGCACCTCCCCTTCTAACAAAGCACAGGGACTTGGAACAGCACATTTTTAATATAATTAAAGTGATTTAACTGCTTTTTCTATGAAAGGACAGCTGGGAAACCGGCTATACTTTGGTAGATCTCTCTCTTTTGCTTTAACAGACACCTAAGCTCCACGAACAGAACAATGGCTGGGAAAATCATATTGCTAAAGCTGCTGCCCCTGTTACAGCTTCTGCCTCTGGCCAGACAGAGGTCCCAATGCCAGTTGAAGGACTGGTTCCATGTGCAAGGTACCTGCATGCTGAAGCTCTGAGGAAACAAGTGGAGGAACTCAAAGAGGAGGTGGCGAGGCTGAGATGCATTCAAGACAGTGAGAAGTGTATTGATGAGATGCTTTTTGAAACATCCAAGCTCTCTAGCAGAGGAGAAGATGGGTGCCAACAGAATGACAAAGGTTGGACACGAGTCACCAGGGCCTGCAGAATCACCCATCCAATGTCTCCAGTCCTTGAATTGGAGAACCATTATGCAGCCCTGGAAGTGGAAGAGGTGAAAGTATCCCTGGAAAGGGAAGAACCAGAGCTCAAGTACCCCAAAGTTGCAGAATCTGTGACCACAAGGAAGCGAAGGGTAGTGGTGGTTGGTGACTCTCTTCTGAGGGGTACTGAGGCATCCATCTGCCGACCAGACTTGATGTCCAGAGAGGTATGCTGTCTGCCTGGTGCCAAAACCCAAGATGTTATGGAGAGTTTTCCGAGACTCAACAAGGCCATTGACTATTACCCAATGTTGCTAATCCATGTCGGAACAAATGATACTGCCAGGTATCCCTCTGAGCATATCAAAAGTGACTTCATGGCTCTGGGACAGAGGGTGAAGCAGTTAGGTGCACAGGTGGTGTTCTCTTCAATTCTCCCTGTTTAGGGTAAAGGTCAAGGCAGGGAGGCTTGCATCCTGGAGATGAACGAAAAGCTGCGTGGATGGTGTCATCGAGAGCATTTAGGTTTCCTAGACCATGGGATGCTGTTCCAAGGGTTGTAGAGCAGAAATGGCATCCATCTGTCCAAGAAAGGTCAACGCATCTTCAGTAGTAGACTGGCTAATCTACTGAAGAGGGCTTTAAACTAGATTCGCTGGGGATGCGTGAAAAAAGCCCCAGGTAAGTGATGCATTAAATACCTTTATGGAAATGGGTAACAGGGGTAACATATGGAAAGCAGTGTGTATAAATGCCCGTAGCATGGGGAATAAGATCCCTGATGTTGAAGCTTTGTTGGGAGTGGCCGACTTGGATTTAGTGGCTGTTACAGAAACATGGTTCACAGAAAACCATGACTGCGATGTAACTATAGCTGTCTATACTTTATTCAGACAGGACAGGGTAGGAAGAAGGGGAGGAGGAGTGGCACTATATGTAAAAAATAATATTAAAGCTTTGGAATTACAGAGCTTAAAAGGGAGAGAGGAGGCATTGTGGGTTAAACTAGAAAGAGGGAAAGAGAAATCTATTTGCATTGGCGTGATATACAGACCTCCCTCACAAGAGGAAGAGGTGGGCAGAGAGTTAATTGAAGACATACGCAGCATTGCTAGGAAAGGGGAAGTGCTACTGATAGGGGATTTCAATATGCCAGATGTTGATTGGAGCATTCCTGCTGCAGTATCATCTAGAAGTAAAGAGATCGTGGATTTTCTACAGGGAGAACTATTCAAGCAATTGGTAACAGACCCCACACGTGAAGGGGCCATACTGGACTTGGTGCTTACCAATGGTGAAAGTGTTTCTGATGTTATAGTAGGAGATCATTTTGCATTCAGTGATCACCAGATGGTGTAGTTCAGTATTAGGACTAGGACTGTTAGAATCTATTCAAAGGTGAGGGTCTTAGACTTTAGGAAGACTAACTTTTCCAGGATGGGCCAATACCTCAGGGAGTCGTTAGCGGGATGGGAACAGCTGAGGGATGTAGAAAAACAGTGCACAAAACTGAAAGGAGATATTTTAAGGGCAACCAACCTTTTTGTTAAAATGGTAAATAAAGGTAATAGGAAAAGGAGACCGCTATGGCTTTCGAAAGAAGTAGCTGAAAAAGTGAAGAAAAAGAGGGAGGCCTTCATGAAATACAAGAGATCACAGAGAGAGGAAGACAGGCATCTATATTTGGAAAAACTTAGAGAAGCTAGCAAAGTAGTCAGGAAAGCAAAAATTCAAAAAGAGGAAGAAATAGCCAATGCAATGAAATGGGGGGATAAGACATTTTTCAGATATGTTAGTGAGAAGAGGAAGAGCAAAAGTGGTATTGTCAGACTCAAGGGTGCAGGGGAGGAATATGTAGAAGCTGATGAGGATAAAGCAGAATTGCTTAACAAATATTTCTATTCTGTGTTCACAGATGAAGGAACCAGGAGCAGGACCTCAGAAAACACCCACAAACAGGAACAGAAGCGAAGGACATCTTGAACAATATTCAGAAGACTGTGTTCATGAGAGACTAGCTCAACTTAAAGTAGACAAAGCGATGGGACCGGATGGGATACAACCTAGAATACTGAAGGAACTTGGGAATGTTCTAGCAGCTCCACTGACTGACCTTTTCAAATCCTTGTTGGAGTCGGGAGTTGTGCCAAAGGACTGGAGAGAGGCTCAGGTGGTGCCTTTACACAAAAGCGGAAGTAAGGATGTGGTTGAAAACTACAGGCTGGTTAGTTTAACTTCGGTGGTGAGTAAATTATTGGAAACACTGCTGAAAGAGAAAATAGTGAGGTTTCTGGAGTCCAGCAGATTACAGGATCCTAGGCAGCATGGATTCACCAGAGGCAGGTCTTGTCAGACAAATCTGATTGATTTCTTTGAGTGGGTGACCAGGGAGTTTTTATTTTATTTATTTTTATTTATTTAGCAAGCATTTGTAGCCCGCTCCTTCCAGCGATCAGAAGCGGGTAGGATTACTATTGTGAAACTGCTGAATCAAGGCAGGTACAAATTTTGTTTACATACAGATTGTCAGAAAAGCACATCATACAGAGTTAACACTTCTTAGCTATGGGGGAGTTCATTTACATATATACATAAATACATATATACAGGATAATCTTCTTGGACACAGTGGTCAGGGGCTGCTCCATCTGTGGGTTTAATTCAGGTTGAAATGTGATTGGAAAATGTGCGTTTTGAGTTTCTTTCTGAAGTCTAGAAGGTCATTGCTAGCTCGTAGTTCTGGTGGGAGTTGGTTCCACAGTGTTGGCGCCGCATATGAGAAAGCCATGTGGCTGGTGTTAGCTTTGGCAGATCTTATATCTGTTGGAGTGTGAAGGATGTTGGAATTGTGGGTTCTTCTGTTTCGGGTAGGAGGTTGCAATCTTACTAGGTTGTTGAGGAAGGAAGGTGCTAAGTTGTGGATGAGTTTGAAGGTGGTTGTTAGTATTTTGTATTTTGTGCGAGCTGTTATGGGTAGCCAGTGTAATTGAATTAGTACTGGTGTGATGTGGTCACTTAGAGTTGGGCCGAGGGAGAGCCCTAGATGTGGTGTATGTAGATTTCAGTAAAACCTTTGACACTTTTCCTCTCAGGTGACTTATAAACAAACTGGGCAACGTGGGATGGACCCTAAAGTTACTGCTTGGCTTAGAAATTGGTTGGGTGGGAGGTGACAAAGAGTATATGTAAATAGGGCTCACTCTGAGGAGAAAGATGTTATCAGTGGCGTGCCCCAGGGATCTATCCTTGGTTCGATTCTTTTTAACATCTTTGTTAGTGATATAGCGGAAGGGCTGTCGGGTAAGGTTTTCCTTTTTGTGGATGATACCAAAATCTGCAATAGAGTAGACACCCAAGAAGGTGTAGATAACATGAGGAGGGATCTAGCTAAGCTTGAAGAATGGTCTAGAATCTGGCAGCTGGGATTTAATGATAAAAAATTTAAGGTCATGCATTTGGGCTGAAGCAATCCAAGGGAGCAATATAGTATAGGGGGTGAAGTACTTTTGTCCACTAAAGAAGAGCGGGACCTTGGTGTGGTTGTGTCTGATGATCTTAAAGTAGCTAAACAGATAGAAAAGGTGACAGCAAAAGCTAGAAGGATTCTTGGGTGCATATGGAGAGGAATGGCTAGCAGAAAAAAGAAGATGATAGTGCCTCTGTATAAGTCTTTGGTGCAGCCTCATTTGGAGTATAGTGTGCAATTCTGGAGACTGCACCTTCAAAAGGATGTGAACAGGATGGAGTCGGTGCAGACGGTGGCTACTAAAATGGTTAGTGATCTTCATTATAAAGCATATGATCTTAATATGTACACCTTAGAGGAAAGGCGGGATAGCGGTGATATGATTGAGATGTTTAAATACCTCTGTGGTATAAATGTTCAGGGGGAGAGCCTCTTTCAATTGAAAGCAAGTTCTGCTACGAGGGGACATGGGAAGAGGGTGAAGGAGAATAGATTCAGGAGTGATTTGCGGAAATATTTCTTTATGGAAAGAGTAGTGGATCCGTGGAATAGTCTCCCAGTGGAGGTGGTAGAGATGAGGACAGTAACTGAATTCAAAAAAGCATGGGATAAACACAGAGGATTTCTAAAGGAAAAAAGGGGACTGTTGTAGTTGTTGATATGGAAGGACAGACTAGATAGGCCATGTAGTCTTTTTCTGTTGTATATATTTCTATGTTTCTATGATCTACGTTTACCCATTCCACTCCATTCATTAATTTATAGACTTCTTCATATCTTCCTTCAGCCGTCTCTTTTCCAGTTTGAAGAGCCCTACCTTTTTGCCTCGCCACATAGAGGTATCCCTCAGAGACTGAGAAAAGAGGAAGGGGGAGGAGGGTTTAGGAGGAAAAATAAGAAGTTCAGTTTTGGCCATGTTCAATTTCAATTTTGCTGCTTGGTGAGACATCCAAGCAGCAATGTCAGAAAGGCAGGCAGAGATCTGGGCCTGTATTTCTGGAGAGATTTCAGATGTAGATAGGTAAATCTGGGAGTCCTCGCATAAAGATGGTACTGAATGCCGTGGGAAAAGATGAGACAGATCCTTGGGGTACACCTACTGAGAGCCGGATAGCAGTGGAGGAGGATTCATCAAAACAAACTCTGAAAGAGCGATGGGAGAGATAAGAAGATAACCAGGATTGCACAGAGCCCTTAAAACCAAGCGAGGACAAGGTATCTAGATGAAGGTTGTGGTCAACAGTGTCAAAAGCAACAGAAAGGTCAGGAAGGATGAGGATCAAGTAAAGGTTCTTGGATTAGCCAGGAATAGGTCACTGGAGACTTTGGCAAGAGCCGTTTCAGTAGAATTTAAAGGCCAAAAGCCTGATTGTAAAGGATGCAGAAAGGCTTGGGAGGAGAGAAAGTCGAGGCAACGGCAGCAAACCACATGTTCAAGTAGCAAATATTCATATGCTATACAATATTTGCTATACTATGGAGATTATTTTAGAAGCCTTATTCATGATTTACATGTATAGGTACTAGAGGTGTGCAAGCAAAAATAAAATCTCATTTTGTTTCATTTTGTGTGTCATTCACAGTTTTTTGTTTTAATAAATTTTCATTTTGTTTCATTTCCTTTTTATAAATTTTCATTTCCGGGCAATTTTGTTAATTAGAGAGGTAACTATGGTTGCTGACTAAATGAAAAACATAGCTAAAAGGTTACTAGACATTTCAGGCAAATAATAAATTCAACAGGCTTTTTAAATTCCTTACAGTCAGAGGCCAGTCTGAAACCAGTGACCTTTGGGTTACAAGGCAAGTATCTTGCAGAATAAAACATTGCATCTCAATGGGGACTAGTTCTAGCCAACCTGCTCTTGTATTGCTGATTATCTTTCTTCCTGATTAACCTGGTTTGTCTGGTCTGCAGCTCTATGGAAAATGCTTACTGGATTGTTTGCCTTGTGAATCTAAAGATCTGAAACTGTAGAGATTTACTTCAACGATTTTTCTTTTGCCATGTTTGTATCAAGAATTTCTGTGAAACCATGTCTAAGTATACGGTCAGAAGCATTTACCAAGCTTAATCCAGATCCTGTTTGATCATCACTAATTGGGCAACCAGGATCTAGATTAGACTTTGTACTGGTAGGGTACTTAGACATGATTTCACAGAATTCATGGCAAGGACATGGCAAAAGAAAAATCGTTGGAGTAAATGTCTATAGCAGGAGTCGGTAGATTCACAAGGCAAAAAGTCCATTTAGCATTTTCCATAGAATGTCATACCAGACAAATTTTAGACCAATGAGGAAACAGGTAGGAGGATCATCTGCAGATTTAAGAGTAGGTTGGCTAGAACCAGCCCCTATGGGGACATTGGTGGCTCTTCTGCAAGATGCCTGTTTTCCAACCCTAAGCTAAGTGGTTTGAGACTAGCCTGTGATGAAATTGGAGGAGTAAACAATTTTTGAATTTTTTGTCTCCTTTTCATATCAAAAATGAAATAGGAAATTCTACTGATATTTACCATGTTGTTTGAAATGAATACACCTTCCTAATAAATACTGCCTCTTACACGTGAAAATGTCAATTTCAGAAAGGGCTCAGTTTACACATGGATGTCTTTACTACATGGAAGTTGCAGGGGTGCATCGAGGTGAGGGTTCGGTTGTGGACAGGAAAAAGTAAAAGAATCCACAATTATATTCCCCATTACATATAGGGAATACATATGCATGACCGGAAATGTCTATATTGGGATTTAGAGTTGCTCTCTGACACATTTATGTTTTTATAAAGTTCTTGTTTTGTCCAGTCCTTTACAGGGCGGATTAAGGGGGTTATCCTCCTTCATCCCCTGTTGTTTATTTCCTCCTCCATGTCATCTGTAGGTAACTGGCAGCATTTCTACATGCAGGCTCACAAAATGACTGACATGTATGTTTAAGTGCTGGTATCTCTGCATGTAAGTCACAAAAATAGCCGACATGTTTAAGTGCCAGTGCTTACTTGTGTACGTAGCTGTGTTTCCTCAAGTTTTTTTTTTCTCCAAATGTACACTTGTAAAACAACTCTTCCATTTGTATGTGGCCGCATAGCCATGAGGACTTTTGTTCTTCCTTCAAGGTATTTTAGAAACTGCTCCACATTTAGTAGAACCTATTCTAAACTGCCGTTAGAACTGTAAACATCACAACCTCGACGTTTCATATCCAGTATCTGTCTTTTCTAAAATGTGCCTTCACACTGCCAATTTATAGTGGTCTTTGGGGTGTTATTTCTACTACTCCATAATAAGGCATTGTTCTTAATAACTTTGTCACATTTAAGGTTTTTAATACATGGGACTAAAAGTACATAAATAATAATTTAAGAATATACTGGAATGTAAGAGCATAAGATATGCCATACTGGGTCAGACCAAAGATGCATCAAGTCCAGTGTCCTCTTTCTACCAGTGGCCAATCCTGGTCAGAGGTACATGTCAGGTTCCTAAAAGGTGATTAAAAGATATCTTCTTACATTGTTCTTCTTCTTAGTCTTTATTGCCATGCATTCGTGCATTCATGCAGTAAGAGAGCAACCATACCATTTTATGCAAGTTGTTTCAAGGGAAGCAAGAACACATTTTTTCCTAGCATGCTGTGTGTGTTTCTGGAGGGTCTGTGCTCTCTTTACAGCCTTGCTAGTCATTGTTTGAGCCATAATGAAAACAATCTGTAGTGGTTACCGTCAGAAGACTTTTCTTTTTCATTTTGCAAAATCTCGTTCTAACTACTATTTTTTTTACAGTACTTCAAATTGTTTTCAGTGTTTAAACCACAATAGCAAAAGGCTGATGCTGACTGTAGTGATGAGTCCTGAACACGCCTGTTTAAAAGGTGTCTTATTGATGAATGACTTTGATAACCTTCTATTTCACCACAAAGCCCTATGGACCTCTCTTTGCTCAAGCTAAATTTCATTGCAC
The DNA here is from genome assembly GCA_033557465.1 of Ichthyophis bannanicus. Taxonomy (NCBI): domain Eukaryota; kingdom Metazoa; phylum Chordata; class Amphibia; order Gymnophiona; family Ichthyophiidae; genus Ichthyophis; species Ichthyophis bannanicus. The sequence continues at coordinate 819,999,707 of CM066032.1, forward strand.
TTTTCTGCATGATTTAACAGAAGGACATATTTGGCACACTCTGTTGGTTCTATCAGACTATGCACATTAAGGTTGTGTGAATGCAGCCCCCTATAATGGACTTGGCTTATGAATATGCTGCCATTCTGTGAAATGTAGAATTCATGAAAGCACGATGGCTTTAGTTCAGCATAATTCATAGAGACCCAGAAGATCCCGTAGTTTCTACACTGTGAATATTCTTGAACGTTCATGATATATATATATTTTTTTTTTTTGAAGTGCCACTTAGTAGTGTTCATGATCAAAAAAAAAGAGTTAGGTTTGGGCTTGTTTCAAATGAATTTCCCAATTTTCATCATGTATCATGTCTTCAGCCCATTAATTCATAGGTATATGTTCATACAAGCAATTTGTGTGCATTTAAAACGTTAGGAAGCCCAAATGAATTGAATGTGTGCTCATAAATGCATACCTCGAGTGTCTCTTGAACAGTTTTGATGCAGCCAGTAGAGAAATGTGCGAACCTTTTACTAATTGTGCCAACCTGCTGCGAGCTGTATTTGTAACATGGCAATACTGAGATATGTAATTACTGCAAATTGCTCATCCTGTCTATATTTGTTTCCAAAGAAGCTCCTCCTTTTTATTTAGTCTTCCTACTTCATTTGCAGAGAGATAACTATGCAAAATCAAAAGCATTCATCTTGACAGGTATATGAAGCAGCCTCTTTTCTTTGAAAACGCTTAGTAGAAACAAGTAACCTCCTAACCTAATGACTGGCAATTAAGGAACCTAATGGAAGACCTTTCAGTCTCCTGAATACAGTATTTTGATCATCTTAAAAACAGAGACTGGAATAGACCTATTCCAGATCAATTAAATTTGGGAAATCACAAAAGTCTACAAGATATTATCCATCAAGGGATGGAAAACAACCATTGGATAAAAGTTTTAAAATCAGACTAGCACAGAATCAGCAATACTTTCAATCATTTTTCCTTCAAAAACAATTTAGATAAATATTAGACAAATATTGAAATTTTGTATAGTTGTCATAGAACCTTCTCTCATTTGTAGACCCAGAAAACATCTAGCCAGAGATTATTCTGAGCCTATCCTCAGAATTATCTGTGTTTGGATGACCTTAAGAAGACTGTATTGGGTTACAACCTCTTTCTCTTCTCAGTTCAATGACCATTGACTGGTATATTAGTAGTCATTTGCTAGTATGCGTTATCATTACTAGTATAGTTTTCTAAGATCTGCAGGATCTCTTCCAAAACAGATCTACCTTATATTTTAAAAAGTGGTTTTGTAGCAGTGAATAATCTGTTTTTATTCAATAGAGCAGTGCCTAACAGGACAATTCTTGCATTAAACAATTTACTGGCATCGCTTTAGAGACTCTTCTTAGATGCTTATGCAATTAAAGTCTTTAAATTTTATCAGCTATACTTTAGTAAAATTCAGTGTTCTTCTGTTCTTGACATAAACTATACTGGCAGCCTGGAACAAAATCTGCTTAAAGTTAATTGGTTCACTTATCCAGTTAAATTTAAAGAAATTTTCATCTGGTTTATCAGCTTAAGTTAGAAAATTAAATATGCTGTTCTAAATTTAAGGTATCTATTTAAGTTACACTATTTATTTATGTGGGTCTATTTAAATGGATAATGCTAGCCAGGTAGTGCTGCATATTAATGCTAGGGGGGTCATTTTTGGAAGCCCTATTCATGTTTTAGTCATCTAAAAATGAGCATAGAGACATCTCCAGAGCCATCTTAGAAACTGGGTCTGTGGATATCCAAATTTGAATGGGGTGAAGGCGTGGATGGGGCATTCACAGGAACCTGGACATCCATACCTGATGTCAGAACCATCTTGGGATGTCCAATGCTGCAACTAAATTTAGACCTTCTCCAGGAATGAACAGAGCTTGTTTTGGCTGAAGAACATCGAGAGAGTGTAGAGAAGAGAGCACACCATCATCTCCCAGTACTTGGCACAGTTTCATTGATAGCAGTGGAATTTGAACCCTGGCTTTCCTGTTCCTAGCCTACTACTCTAACCATTAGGCTATCGTAGACATCCAGGTTCAGAAATACTATTCTGAGGATGTCTTCGTAGATGTCCCGCAGATGTCCATATGAGGCATTCCCAAGTATGTGAAATCATGTCTGCACCTGGGGCTGCCTGCTTTTTTCCCCAACTTTCTGACTTAGACATCCTTTCTAAATTCCCCTCCACCTGGTTAATATTTTTACCCTACACCCAAATCGCCCCCTACTAATCCCGGAATTATTCCAAACTGTCTGCCAGGCAATGATCACACCTACTCTAGACTACTGTAACATTGTTTATCAAGGACCTTCCTAATCGCACTCTTTATCCCCTATAAAAGGCCCAGAACACCGCAGTGCGTATAATCTATGATGGCCCTTGCTGGGCCCACATCACCCCCATCCTGATGCAGCTTCACTGGCTCCCCATCACTGCCAGAATCAGATTCATGGCTCTCACCACAATATTTAAAATCTTACATAAGGAATCTGCCACTTGCCTGCAGACCCTGATTTCACACCCCAAGGTTTAAAAAAGGTTTGGACAACTTCGTGGAGGAAAGGCCCATACACTATTAAAGAGAACCTGGTAAATCCACTGATTACCCCAAGATAAGCATTATGGAACCTGTGTGCCTTTTTGGGAACCTGCCAGGTACTTGTGACCTGGATTGGCCACTGTTGGAAACAGGATACTGGGCTTGATAGACCTCAATCTGACCCAGCGTGGCATTTCTTATGCTCTGATATTCTTAGTTAAGATTTAATGTGAAGAGGTGTAGAGTGATACACTTAAGATGTGGATATCCAAAGTTGTAATATGCGATAGGGAGTGAGAGACTGATGTGCCCAGACTAAGAGAGTGTCCTCAGGATGATAATGTCTGAGAATCTCAAAGTAGTGAAACAATGTGTCTAGACAGTGGCCAGAGCCAGAAGGATGAGGAGAAAGGAGGCAGTGAAATACTGTGTTCAGTTCGGGAAGTTATATTTTGCTGAGGATATTAAAAAAACAAAACAAAAAAACAAACAACCTTGAAGCAGTTCAGAGGAAAGTGACTAAAATGGCATGGGGTCTGTGCCGCAAGTCATATAAGAGGAGACCTGAATATGTATATCCTCAAGGAAAGGAGGGATGGGGAGATATGATACACATGTTCAAATACTTGAATTGTATTAATGAACTAACAAATGATTCCCAAAGCTAGTGAAACTATAGAAATGAAAGGGCATGAAATGAAGATGAAAGGAGGTAAATTGAAAAGCAACATCAGCAAACAGTTTTTCATGGAAAGGCTGATGGATGCCTGGAATTACCTCCTGGTGGAGGCTGTGAATTAGAATTAGTGATAGAATTCAAAAAGGTGTGGGATAAACACAGAGAATCTCTATATAGCAAGAAGATGGACTCAAAGTATAAAGCATCTCCACTAAAAGCAAAACGTAAATGACTTTCACACATCAAAAGAAGTTGAAAAGTGCACAGACCTAAGGGGCATTTTAGAAGGTATGTCTTTAGGAAGAATCTGGAACGTCCAGAGCTAAATGTCTAAAAAACTGAGGGACTAGCAGTAGTGAAGGGAGGCATATATATGTGCCTTCTGAAATTGCCTTGTCTCCGCCCCGAAAAAGGAGCATCCAGGTAGCTGGTTCTGACGATGCCACCCCCTCTCCCCACACATAGTAAGGCAAAGTACATGGATGGGTGTAAGGACAATTCCCAATTCTGGACGTCCTGACTTGGATGTTCACAGAGCCTGTACTTGGGAAATCCCAGCCTGAGTATTTCAGAAAGGGGGCATCTATGTTATGAGACCAAAATGTCCTGGCCTGTCATTTCAGAAAGATACGTAGTTGTGTGCCTCTAATATGTTGGAGTATGTATTTATATGTAGGTTTCTTCAGCTTAGAAACAATAACTGTGGTGATCAAAGTGCATTTTTCACTTCCCCCCTGGAAGCATTGCATCCATGAAACATGCATTTTGTTTCACCTTATTTGTGGTCAGGAACCAGGTATAGATGTGGACGCCTCACCAACCAAGACCAGATGTGCTTATGCTGTTCTGAAATTTTACCATGATGTGCATCTCCCTTGCTCCACTCAGGCCACACCTTCATCATGCCCAAGGCTGGTGCACGGATTGGAGGTGCCCTAGTTGGGCCCATCCTGCTGCCCCCCATCATGTCCTCCTCCTCCATTGCTACTGTTGTCACCCCTCTCTCGGGCCAAAGGGACAGTGATGATATGCCTACCAAAGGCTCTGGCACTGTGTCACACTTCCTATCAGCTATCTTCAGAAGTTGGTGTCAGAGTGGGGAAGAAGTGCCCAAAGATAGCAGACAATAACCACATCACATTGCCTGAGTCTTTGGTAACCACTGTTCCATGATTCCTTTTCCATTGCTGCTGCCACTGGCCCAGGAGAGGGGCAGCAATGGGTGACCCCAAAGAGTTGGCACTCTTGGTGACTGCCTAGTTCACCTAATGGTAGCACCGCTCCTGACCATGCCCCTCATTCTACATGGATGTTTTCACACTGGGGATGTCTATATGCCCACCTTCTAAAATGGCCCCAGAGGCATCTCCATGCTTTGCATGTCTAAGGGGGCTTCTAAAATGATCCCAGTAGTATGATGTGCTTCCTTTTACCTCCTCTTGCAGACTTTGGGCATGAATGTGTGAGTGATTTGGTTAAAACAACCATGGTAAAATGTGACTCAGTGGGGTAGCAGGAGATCTGTGAGCAGGCAAGTGACCAATGGTGTATGTGAGGAGTTTGGGGGGAAGGAGGTGTTGGTATATCATTCATATGATGTGTAAATCTCTACAGGAAAAGATTTGCTTGTTATGTATGCGGAGAAGGTAAAATGAAATGTCAATGGGTGTCGGAAATGTATATACGTGTGTGTCTATGCATGTGTGTCATGGGTGTTTGCATGTGTTGGAAGTTTGTACTTGTTGGTAGTGTGCATTGGGGGCTGTATATGTGTGTCTGTTATAGTTGTGTGCATCAGGGATTGTGTGTGTGTGAGTATGACTGTGTGTATAGTATGTTGGCAGTGTATGTCATGGACAGTGTGGACGAATCTGTGTGTTTCATGGGGAAAGTTGGGTGAAGTGTGTGTGCGTCAGCACTGTACATATCTTTGCAGTATGTGTTTGGGGGCCTCTGTGTGTCTGGGCATGTAGCCTTCTTGCTTCCTTGCATTTCCTCCATTTTTTATTACCCTTCCCTAGGCTTGGCCACCCTCCTCCCCCCTTTCCTTTCCACCACCTTTCACTCCCTCCCTTCTTTGACTGTCCCCCTGCCTTGCATCCCCCATTGCACTCTCCTAAATCTGTACTTCCTTCCACTCGTCTTGCAGTTGATCTCTTTCTTTACCTCCTCTCTATCCCCACCTCTTATGTTCTGCCATCCCTTAACCTCCTCCTTTTTTCCTCCTCTCTAACCCCGCTCATTCTTTTTTGCTCTGCCCCATATTGCCCTCCTCTTTCATGCTAATCTTGCTCCCTTTCTCATTCTCCACCCCTCCTCTTTTCTTATGGACAAATGCACTATGCCGGCAGGAAATTAGGACTTCAGCCAGCCCTTCTTCAGTGCTGGGACTCCCACTGGTCCATCATCTGTACTGGAGCCGCTGCGTACTGATGGAAGCTGACTCTTCTTCAGTGCCAAAGCCGCTCGGTGTTTGCAGGGAAAGGGGTTCCCATCAGCAGATGCTGTTTCTGCCTATCCTTACACATTGGTTTGTCTATGCAAGCTCAAAGAAACATATGTATACAGACAGACAGCCAAGTAGGCACTATTACGTATGTAAAATTCAGCTAAAAATGCATAGAAGGGTTAGACTGCAGCAGTAACAATCCTATACAAAGACATAGAGGAGGGTAACCTGTATGGAGTGTCAACTACAGCCTTAAACAGAGGCATACAGGGACATATCCTGCATGGAGCTGTTATAACCCTAACCACTTTACTGGGCAGATTTGATGGGCCTTGCTGGTCTTGATCTGTCATCACTTACTATGTAACTACTGCATGTTACGAGATACCAGCGCTAGTAACTTAATACCCCAAACAATTGACAAGCAGTACAGTGATAACAGCATTGGCTTTCTATGTTCTTACCTCACATCTCCTAATAGAATCTGAGCTGCTTTGTTTTAAAAAATCTGCAATGCTCTTAAAGAATTGCCAGGCAGTCTTATATAAAATGAATTATAATAATCGAGCTTCACCCAAATTAGAGCCTGAAAAACAGCTCTAAAATCCCCCTGATTGCAAACAATTTTTACTTTGCTTAAAAAATAAAGTCTAATTAAAGATCGAGTCCGTATTCAAAAGCAAATATCCAGAAAACGAGAACCAACATCCGCATATTTGCTCAAAACGGCACTGTGTGTGGATTTTCAATGGCATTATGAAGGTTAAGAACATAAGAACATAAGATATGCCATACTGGGTCAGACCAAGGTCCATCAAGCCCAGTATTCTGTTTCCAACAGTGGCCAATCTAGGTCATACGTACCTAGCAGTTTCCCCAAAAGACAAAGGTTCCATAATGCTTGTACTGGGTCAAGCATTGATATCCTGGGTCCCTTCTTAATAATGGTTTATGGACCTTTCCTCCAGGAACTTGTCCAAAACCTTTCTAAACCCAGCTACACTAACAGCCTTTACTACATCCTCCGGTAACAAATTCCAGAGTTTGATTACACGTTGAGTGAAAAAATATTTTCTTTTATTAGTCTTAAATAGTTTACCCTGTAGCTTCATTGCATGTCCCCTAGTCTTTCTATATTCTGATAACGTAAACAATTGATCTACGTTTACCCGTTCCACTCTGTTCATTAATTTATAGACTTCTATCATATCTCCCCTCAGCCGTCTCTTCCAGATTAAAGAGCCCCAACATTTTTAGCCTTTCTTCATAGGAGTATCCTTCCATCCCCTTTACCATTTTGGTGGCTCTTCTCTGAACCTTTTCTAAAATCGCTATATCCTTTTTAAGATACGGCGACCAGAATTGCACACAATATTCAAGGTGTGATCTCACCATGGAAAGATATAGAGGCATTATAATATCTTTTGTTTTATTTTCCATTCCTTTCCTTTTCATACCTAGCATTCTATTTGCTCTCTTGGCCGCCGCTGCACACTGGGCCGAGGGTTTTAACATGGTATCCACAATGACGCCTAAATCTTTTTCCTGGGTGGTGGTTCCTAATGTGGAACCTTGCATCGTGTAACCATAGTTTGGGTTGTTCTTCCCTAGGTGCATAACCTTGCACTTGTCCACATTAAGTTTCATCTGCCATTTTGATGCCCAGTCTTCCAATTTATCAAGATCCTCTTGCAATTTTCCACAATCCTCTTGGGTTTTAACAACTTTAAATAGTTTTGTGTCATCTGCAAATTTGATAACCTCACTCGTTATTCCACTTTCCAGGTCATTTATGAATATGTCAAAAAGCAGCGGACCCAACACAGATCCCTGGGGTACACCACTATTCACCTTTCTCCATTGGGAAAATTGGCCATTTAGCCCTACCCTCTGCTTTCTATCTTTTAACCAGTTCCTGATCCACAGTAGTACACTGCCTCCTATCCCATGACTGTTTAGTTTTGCTAAAAGTCTCTGATGAGGGACCTTGTCAAAGGCTTTCTGAAAGTCCAGATACACAATATCAACCGACTCACCTTTGTCCACCTGATTATTCACTCCTTCAAAAAAACATAACAGATTAGTAAGACAAGATCTTCCTTGTCTAAAGCCATGTTGGCTGTCTCCCATTAGGTCATGACTATCTACTGTGACGGCGAAGGCCAGAAAGAGCATAAGAAAGAGGAGAGAAATACAGTGATTTTCCCAGAGAAGGGTAGAAAAACCAGAAAATCAGGGGTTAAAACCTCTGATTCTGAAAAAAACTCCACACAGAAAGCTGGTAGTCAAGGGACACGCCCAGGTTCCCTAGTTACCAACCCCGTGCATAGGAGAGAGTTGGGGTGGAGTTAGCAGGCAGTAAGAGAAACTGCAGATATAAACGCAGGAAACTTGAACAGGAGGGCAGTCACAGTGGTAGCAGCAAGAGCAGCAACAAGAGTGCAAGGGAGGAGTGCAGAACCGAGGGAGGAGTCCTCAGCAGGAAGGAAGGAGCTCGTGGAAGTGTCTGGAGAGCCCAGCAGAAAAGTCCTCAAACTGCCCAGTCAAGAAGTGCCCGAGAGGGAGGTGCTCAGGGAGCAGGAAGGAGGTACACTGCAGGGAAAAGCAGCCTGAAGGAAAGGTGCTTTGAGAGACCAGCTTCCAGGGACCATGAATCCTCCCTTGAAAGTGAAAGGAGAAATAGGAGTTCCAGCACTGAGCCCAGTCTTGAGGTAATTGGGTCAGAGAATTCCAAGAGGGGAAGAGGCCCTAGGAGTTCAGTGGGACTACCAAAGAAAGGCACTCGCAGAGGGAAAGAAATCTTTCCAGAAACTCCAGGCAGAGAGGCCAAACCAGCCCGAGGTGTTAAAGCTGGCCAGAGAGAGTTCACAAGCCATGGGAGTAACAGACAGCGTTCCCCAGAGGATTTCATGGAGACTGAGCAAACAGCTGTAAAGTCAGCTAGAGGCTTATTTCCCCGAGATCAGGTGAGCTTGGCTAAGACTTTTAATAACCGTTTGAAAGGCAAGGAGTTGTCTGAGAGGAAAGGCATTTCTCAGAGAAAGAGAGAGTCTGCCTTAAAGAAGGTTCTAAGAATTTTAGAAGGTTTGCAGCCAGGGAGAGCTGGATTCAAACCTAATGTTTCTGTAACAGAATCTGAAGCTGAAAGCATGGACTTTGAAACTTCCATAGCCCAAGAGCTTAGTTCTGATAATGAGATGGAATGCTCCATTGTAGCTAAGTGCTAGAGTGTTTGTGAAACGTGAAACTAGCAGCTGTGTTCAGAACGCTGAGCTGAAGAGGGTATGCAAATGAGGTTTGCTAGAAATCCTGAAAAGCTTAACTCTTGCTGTGAAAGATTGTTTACAAAGTATACAGAGCCTGCTAGAGAGCAAGCTGAGAAACCTGGTTTGGGAGAGGAAGAAGGACATTATGCAGGGAGAGTTTTGCATTGCTAAACTGCTGAAGAAACTGCATATGTTTTAAAAGCCATTTTGGGAAGAAGGTTTTTTGTTTCTCCAACCTTGTTTTCATTTGTATGAAGAAATACTTTGTTCTGAGTTCCCTGACAAGCTGCATTGTGAAAGCTACTTATTTTTGTTGCTTATTCTGGAATACCCACCTTTTGTGTTTGATATTTGGGGACTGTGTGCAAAGAACCCCTTTTGACTTTGAGAAGAATAAAAATCCTATGTGCCTATATCACTGCTTGGCTGGAATTATTTGCCATTTACACAACTACAACCATAGGCATTCTTATAAATAAAGACTCTCACTGCTTCATACACCTAGGCAACCGCCTAGGGAGGATGAGGCGGTGACACTACATGCTGAGTTATTTTATTCTTTATGATGGTTTCTACCATTTTTCCCGGTACTGATGTCAGGCTCACCGGTCTGTAGTTTCCCGGATCACCCCTAGAACCCTTTTTAAAAATTGGTGTTACATTGGCGATCCTCCAATCTTCAGGTATTAGAGATGATTTTAATGATAGTTCACAGATTACTAATAGCAGGTCTGCAATCAAGTATTTCAGTTCTTTCAACACCCTTGGATGTATACCATCCGGCCCAGGTGATTTGCTACTCTTCAGTTTATCTAATAGTTGTAATACATCTTCCCGATGTATCGATATTTCCTTCAATTCTTCCGCACCTTTAAATACCACTTCAGTCATGGGTAACATCCCTACATCTTCCTCAGTAAAGACTGAAGCAAAGAATTCATTCAATCTCTCCGCTATTGCCTTGTCGCCTCTTAGTGCTCCTTTAACCCCTTTATCATCTAATGGACCAAATGACTCTCTCACAGGTTTTTTGCTACGAATGTACTTGAAAAGGTCTTTACTTCGCGTTTTTGCTTCCGCAGCAAGCTTCTTCTCAAATTCTCCCTTTGCCTGCCTTATCAATGCCTTGCATTTGACTTGCCAGTGCTTGTGCTGTTTCCAGGTTTCGTCATTTTCCTCTTTTTTCCATTTCCTGAAAGACGCTTTTTTGGCAACAACAGCCTCTCTGACCTCACCTTTAAACCATGATGGCAGTTTTTTGGACTTCCTTCCACTTTTCTTAAAGCATGGAATACAGCTGGTCTGGGCTTTCAAGATAGTATTTTTCAACAACAGCCAAGCCAGATGTACGTCTTTAACCTTTGCAACTGCTCCTTTTAGTTTTTTTCTTAACTGTTTTCCTCATTTTATCATAGTTTCCCTTTCGAAAGTTAAAAGGTAGTACTGTGGATTTCCTTACTATCCCTCCTCCACTAATTAAATCAAAGGCGATCATGCAAGGTTATTTTACAAGGGAGCTCCTAGATAAAGCACTATTCAGGTGCTTATATTAAGCCTATTTTATAAAAACGAGTAGGCGCCTCCTTACCTTTATAAAATGCTAGCACAAATGACAGAAATCACACCTTATATTAAGGCATGCAAAATGTAGAGCTATGCAAACAAATCTATGCATACAGATGGATAGGCCTTCTCCAATAGGCACTATCACGAGTAAAACATATCTAATAACACCCAGTTAAGTGCCTACACTGCAACTGAAAGCATGTGCCACTTCATAAAATTACCCCCTATAGGGAAAGCAGAGCATAGAAACATAGAAAATGATGGGATGGGCTTCACCTTAACCGGGATGGAACCAGACTGCTGGCATTAACCTTTAAAAAGGAGATAGAGCAGCTTTTAAACTAGATATTAGGGGAAAGCCGACAGTTGCCCAAGAGCGGATGGTTCGGAAGAATGTATCCTTGAAGGATATTACCAAAAGTAGAGAGGTTCCACAAAAAAGAGTAAAGTAGCCCAAATGCCCTCAAGTATGGAGCAGACAGAGCTTAAAGATCCCAATTTACCCATGTCTAACAATAGCCAAATTAACATGAATAAAATACATTCTCTAAAATGCTTGTATGCAAATGCTAGAAGTCTAAAGAATAAGATGGGAGAGTTAGAATATATAGCACTAAATGAAAGGTTAGATATGATTGGAATATCAGAGACATGGTGGAAGGAGGACAACCAGTGGGACACTGTGATACCTGGGTACAAACTATATCGTAATGATAGAGCTGATCAAATTGGTGGAGGGGTTGCGCTCTATGTTAGAGAGGGCATTGACTCAGAAAACATTAACGTTTTGCAGGAAACAAAATCTGCTGTAGAATCTATATGGATTGAAATTCCATATAAAAGGGGGAAGGCGATGGCAGTGGGGTGTACTATCGAGCACCTGGCCAGAATGACCAAATGGATGATGAAATGCTCAGAGAAATCAAGGAAGCTAACAAAAGTTACAGCGCAGTAATAATAATGGGTGATTTCAATTACCCCGGTATCGACTGGGTCAGTGTCACGTCAGGACATGCTAGGGAGATAAAGTTCCTAGATGAAATAAATGACTGCTTCTTGGAGCAGCTGGTTCATGAACCGACCAGAGGGGAAGCCATATTAGACTTAGTCCTTAGTGGAACACCAGATCTAGTGCAAGAGATAAGGGTGTTGGGGCCACTTGGCAATAGTGATCATAGCATGATTGCCTTTGATTTAATTAGTGGAGGAGGGATAGTAAGGAAATCCACAGTACTACCTTTTAACTTTCGAAAGGGAGACTATGATAAAATGAGGAAAACAGTTAAGAAAAAACTAAAAGGAGCAGTAGCAAAGGTTAAAGACGTACATCAAGCTTGGGTGTTGTTGAAAAATACTATCTTGGAAGCCCAGAACAGCTGTATTCCATGCTTTAAGAAAAGTGGAAGGAAGTCCAAAAAACTGCCAGCATGGTTTAAAGGTGAGGTCAGAGAGGCTGTTGTTGTCAAAAAAGCATCTTTCAGGAAATGGAAAAAAGAGCCAAACGACGAAACCTGGAAACAGCACAAGCACTGGCAGTCAAATGCAAGGCATTGATAAGGCAGGCAAAGAGAGAATTTGAGAAGAAGCTTGCTGCGGAAGCAAAAACGCGAAATAAAGACCTTTTCAAGTACATTCGTAGCAAAAAACCTGTGAGAGAGTCAGTTGGTCCATTAGATGATAAAGGGGTTAAAGGAGCACTAAGAGGCGACAAGGCAATAGCGGAGAGACTGAATGAATTCTTTGCTTCGGTCTTTACTGCGGAAGATGTAGGGATGTTACCCATGACTGAAGTGGTATTTAAAGGTGCGGAAGAATTGAAGGAAATATAGATACATCAAGAAGATGTCTTACAACTATTAGATAAACTGAAGAGTAGCAAATCACCTGGGCCGGATGGTATACATCCAAGGATGTTGAAAGAACTGAAATATGAGATTGCAGACCTGCTATCAGTAATCTGTGAACTATCATTAAAATCATCTCTAATACCTGAAGATTGGAGGATCGCCAATGTAACACCAATTTTTAAAAAGGGTTCCAGGGGTGATCTGGGAAACTACGGACCGGTGAGCCTGACGTCAGTACTGGGGAAAAATGGTAGAAACCATCATAAAGAATAAAATTACTCAGCATGTAGATAGTCACAACCTAATGGGAGACAGCCAACATGGCTTTAGACAAGGAAGATCTTGTCTTAATAATCTGTTATGTTTTTATGAAGCAGTGGATAAACAGGTGGACAAAGGTGAGTCGGTTGATATTGTGTATCTGGACTTTCAGAAAGCCTTTGACAAGGTCCCTCATCAGAGACTTTTGGCAAAACTAAAGAGTCATGGGATAGGAGGCAGTGTACTATTGTGGATCAGGAACTGGTTAAAAGATAGAAAGCAGAGGGTAGGGCTAAATGGCCAATTTTCCCAATGGAGAAAGGTGAATAGTGGTGTACCCCAGGGATCTGTGCTGGTTCTGCTGCTTTTTGACATTTTCATAAATGACCTGGAAAATGGAATAACGAGTGAGGTTATCAAATTTGCAGATGACACAAAACTATTTAAAGTTGTTAAAACACAAGAGGATTGTGAAAAATTGCAAGAGGATCTTGATAAATTGGAAGACTGGGCATCAAAATGGCAGATGAAATTTAATGTGGACAAGTGCAAGGTTATGCACCTAGGGAAGAACAACCCAAACTATGGTTACACTATGCAAGGTTCCACATTAGGAACCACCACCCAGGAAAAAGATTTAGGCGTCATTGTGGATACCATGTTAAAAACCTCGGACCAGTGTGCAGCGGCGGCCAAGAGAGCAAATAGAATGCTAGGTATGATAAGGAAAGGAATGGAAAATAAAACAAAAGATATTATAATGCCTCTATATCGTTTCATGGTGAGACCGCACCTTGAATATTGTGTGCAATTCTGGTCACTGTATCTTAAAAAGGATATAGCGATTTTAGAAAAGGTACAGAGAAGAGCCACCAAAATGGTAAAGGGGATGGAAGGATACTCCTATGAAGAAAGCCTAAAAAGGTTAGGGCTCTTTAACCTGGAAAAGAGACGGCTGAGGGGAGATATGATAGAAGTCTATAAATTAATGAACGGAGTGGAACGGGTAAACGTAGATCGATTGTTTACCTTATCAGAATATAGAAAGACTAGGGGACATGCAATGAAGCTACAGGGTAAACTATTTAAGACTAATAAAAGAAAATATTTTTTCACTCAACGTGTAATCAAACTCTGGAATTTGTTACCAGAGGATGTAGTAAAGGCTGTTAGTGTAGCTGGGTTTAAAAAAGGTTTGGACAAGTTCCTGGAGGAAAGGTCCATAAACCATTATTAAGAAGTGACCGAAGATATCAATGCTTGACCCAGTACAAGCATTGTGGAACTTGTGTCTCTTGGGGAAACTGCTAGATACATATGACCTAGATTGGCCACTGTTGGAAACAGAATACTGGGCTTGATGGACCTTGGTCTGACCCAGTATGGCATATCTTATATGTTCTTATGTTCTTATGACAGCAGAAAAAGACCACATGTCTATCTAGTCTGCTCTTCCATATCTACTACAATAGCCCCTTTTTATCCTTTAGAGATCTTCTGTGCTTGTGCTATGCTTTCTTGAATTCAGATACTGTCCTCGTCTCCACTACCACCACGGGTAGACTATTCCATACATTTACCACTCTTTCAGTAATGAAATATTTCCATATTTTACTCCTGAGTCTATCCCCTTTCACGCTCATCCTATGTCCCCTCGTAGCAGAACTTGCTTTCAGTCTAAAGAAGCTTTCCTTTTGGGCATCTATGCCACGGAGGTATTTAAACGTCTCTATCATATCTCCTCTATCCCATCTTTCCTCTAACGTCTACATATTAAGATCTTTAAGTCTGTCCTCATATGCTTTATAACAAAGACCTCTAACCAACTTAGTAACCACCCTCTGCACTGACTCCATCCTGCTTATATCCTTTTGATGGTGCGGTCTCCAGAACTGAACACAATACTCCAATTGTGGTCACACCAGAGACTTTTACAGAGGCACTCTCACCTTTTTTTCTGCTGGCCATTCCTCTCCCTATGCACACAAGCATCCTTCTGGCTTTTGCAATCACATTTTCTACCTGTTTAGCCACTTTCAGATCATCAGACACAATCACGCCCAGGTCCTCTCTTCTTTCATGGACAGAATTACTTCACCCACTTCACTGTACCACTCCCTTGGATTTTTGCAGCCCAAATGCATGACCCTGCATTTTTTAGCACTAGATCTCAGCTACCAAATTTTCAATCATTCGTTAAGCTTAGCTAGATCCCTCCTCATGTTATCTACTCCATAAGAACATAAGATATGCCATACTGGGTCAGACCAAGGTCCATCAAGCCCAGTATCCTGTTTCCAACAGTGGCCAATCTAGGTCATACATACCTAGCAGCTTCCCCAAAAGACACAGGTTCCACAATGCTTGTACTGGGTCAAACATTGATAACTTGGGTCCCTTCTTAATAATGGTTTATGGGCCTTTCCTCCAGGAACTTGTCCAAAACCTTTCTAAACCCAGCTACACTAACTGCCTTTACTACATCCTCCGGTAACAAATTCCAGAGTTTGATTACACGTTGAGTAAAAAATATTTTATTTTATTAGTCTTAAATAGTTTACCCTGTAGCTTCATTGCATGCCCCCTAGTCTTTCTATATTCTGATAACATAAACAATCAATCTGTGTTTACCCGTTCCACTCCGTTCATTAATTTATAGACTTCTATCATATCTCCCCTCAGCCATCTCTTTTCCAGGTTAAAGAGCCCTAACCTTTTTAGCTTTTCTTCATAGGAGTATCCTTCCATCCCATTTACCATTTTGGTGGCTCTTCTCTGAACCTTTTCTAAAATCGCTATATCCTTTTTAAGATACAGCGACCAGAATTGCACACAATATTCAAGGTGCCGTCTCACCATGGAAAGATATAGAGGCATTATAATATCTTTTGTTTTACTTTCCATTCCTTTCCTTATGATACCTAGCATTCTATTTGCTCTCTTGGCTGCCGCTGCACACTGGGCCGAGGGTTTTAACATGGTATCCACAATGACGCCTAAATCTTTTTCCTGGGTGGTGGTTCCTAATGTGGAACCTTGCATCGTGTAACCATAGTTTGAGTTGTTCTTCCCTAGGTGCATAACTTTGCACTTGTCCACATTAAATTTCATCTGCCATTTTGATGCCCAGTCTTCCAATTTATCAAGATCCTCTTGCAATTTTCCACAATCCTCTTGGGTTTTAACAACTTTAAATAGTTTTGTGTCATCTGCAAATTTGATAACCTCACTCGTTATTCCACTTTCCAGGTCATTTATGAATATGTCAAAAAGCAGTGGACCCAGCACAGATCCCTGGGGTACACCACTATTCACCTTTTCCCCATTGGGTAAATTGGCCATTTAGTCCTACCCTCTGCTTTCTGTCTTTTAACCAGTTCCTGATCCACAGTAGTACACTGCCTCCTATCCCATGACTCTTTAGTTTTGCCAAAGGTCTCTGTTGGGAGACCTTGTCAAAGGCTTTCTGAAAGTCCAGATACACTATATCAACTGACTCTCCTTTGTCCACCTGTTTATTCACACCTTCAAAAAAACATAACAGATTAGTAAGACAAGATCTTCCTTGTCTAAAGCCATGTTGGCTGTCTCCCATTATGCCACGACTATCTACATGCTGAGTAATTTTATTCCTTATGATGGTTTCTACCATTTTTCCTGGTACTGACGTCAGGCTCACCGGTCTGTAGTTCCCGTATCACCCCTGGAACCCTTTTTAAAAATTGGTGTTACATTGGCGATCTTCCAATCTTCAGGTATTAGAGATGATTTTAATGATAGTTCATAGATTACTAATAGCAGGTCTGCAATCTCATATTTCAGTTCTTTCAACACCCTTGGATGTATACCATCCGGCCCAGGTGATTTGCTACTCTTCAGTTTATCTAATAATTGTAATCCTTCCTGGGTGTTGTGATGTTCCCCCTTGCCAGTACCCGTAGGTAGGTAGGGCTTAAGGAGGTTAAGTTTTCTTCTTGAACTGAGGTTTACTATTTCCTGTAGAACTGCATGTAGGGAAATGTATTTCCTTTGATAGCTCAATGAAGAGTAGTGTGACTCAAGTTGGTAAAGCAAAAAGGGATTTATTCCCCTCCCGGGGTGGATTTCAACAGGATAAAAGGTAACATAAATTCTTGCACTTCTGGCAGACAAAAGGACAAAATAAAGCAGCTTCCTTCAGCATCAAACATTAACACAGAGATATTATTCCTTCTGCCATAGAAATCGTACAGTTCCTTGCTTCCAAAGAATTATTTACAAAAGAGAGTTCAATTCCCCTGCCCTCCTTTCTTAGGCAGGAATTGTTTGCTCCTTTCTTTCTGGAGCCACGCCCGTTCCCACGCTAGGCCTTGGGATTAGCACTTGGGTTTGGTACAGCTCTAGATAACCATTCTCATTACAGTCCTCTGTACCGTAGCCCCAACTCTCCTGGGCAATAAACCCCCAGTAGTTATTGTACTTCCAGCCCTTGGGCCTACCTTTTACTCTGGCTGTATCAGGTTTTCTCTGAGGTTTGTAAATTGCTGTCGGTTCCCAACCTGACTTGTGCAGAGTATAATTCAATGGCCTTCCTGGCCTTTTCTCCTGTTCAGAACCCAGAGAGGACTTCCACTGACAAGGTCTGCTCCTGCTGTACCTCTCACACAGGGCCTCTGACCTTTCCTCGTCTCCGTCTCTCTTTTCCTTCTCTGTTCTTCTCTCAGCTCTCTTCTCTGCCTTTCTCTCCGTGTTTCCTGCGCTGCCCTCTGTGTTAACTGGGGCCTCCTTATGAGTCAGCTTCCTCGGGTCAAGCCTGACTCCACCCCTTAGCAGGTGTTCATAATTACCTCGTGACTCTCTGCTGAACTGATAGCAGGGGCCTGTTTTTCTCTCTCTGGGGCTTGGTTTCCCTGACAACCAGCCATGTGCTGTTGTTTACGTTGCAGCCCTGCACTTTTTTGCTGATCTTTGGGAGTTTCTCCCTGACTAAAAGGACTCGCTATGTCACAGTGTCTACTCTATTGCAGATTTTGGTATCATACACAAAGTAGCAAACCTTACCCAACAGCACAGCCCTTCCTCAATATCACTAATAAAGATGAGAGATCCCTGCAGCACACCACTGGTAACATCCTTCTCCTTAGAGTAAGTTCAATTTTCCGGTACCCTTTGTCGCCTCCCACTTAATCAATTTCTAACCCAGTCAGTCACTTTAGGGTCCATCCTTAGTGTACACAGTTTTTTTATAAGTCACCTGCATGAAATGGTGTCAAAGGCTTTACTGAAATCTAAGTGCACCACATCCAGGGCTCTCCCGCAGTCCAACTGTCTGGTCACCCAGTCAAAGAAATAAATTAGATTTGTCTGAGAAGACCTGCTCCTGGTAAACCCATGCTGTCTTAGATCCTGCAATCTATTGGATTCCAGAAACCTCACTATTCTCTTTTAGTAGTGTTTCCAATAATTTACTCACCATAGAGGTTAGACTAACCAGCCAGTAATTGTCAACCTCATCCTTACTTCTGCTCTTGTGTATTGGGACCATATGTGCCTTCCTCCAGTCCTCTGGAATTACTTCTGACTCTAAAGAAGCATTGAAAAGGTCAGTCAGTGAAGCCGCTAGAACATCCCCAAGTTCCTTGATTATTCTTGGATGAATCCCATCTGGTCACATTGCCTTGTCTACTTTTAGCTTAGCTAGTTCCTCATGAACACAGTCTTCTGAAAATCGTTCAAGATCCCCATCACGTCTGCTCTTTGTGGATGTTTTCCTTGCGGGCATGGACAATCCTGAAAATTATCCTGACTGTGGTGATATATAGTCTATTGTCTAGATTAGTCACTGGGTAGTGGATTGACTATCATTACTGTAATTTGGATAACAAGTAGTACTGACTGCCTTATACCTATAGTCAGCACCACTCACTATTTGAATAGTTGTTCCGAATATACATATTTTATGTTTATGTTTATTCATTTGCTTGACCGCCCTTCAGTAATAAACAGAGCGGTTTACAATAAAATCTTCAGTACAGTAAGGCATAAGGCCAGAAGATGAAAAGGAAATTACAATTCAATATAGGACAGAGAAGAGAGCGGGTAGAGAGCAGCAAACACAAGGGAAGAGGCTAAGGCTGGGAGGAGGGAAGGTCGAAAGCAAGGGAAAATAGGTGGGTCTTCAGGGCATGTTTGAAGGTTGGATGATGTGGTTCAAGACGGAGAGCAGTGGGAAGGGAATTCCAGAGAGCGGGACCTACGAAAAAAAAGGCTGAGGAACAGGTGGATTGAAGGTGAGCCTGTGAAGGGGGGGGGGGTAGTGCGAGGCGGTTAAGATGGAAGGATCGAGGGGTGTGCCTGGGGTACAAAAGTGGATTAGGTCAGCCAGATATTGCGGGGTGGTGGTATGAAGCGCCTTATGAACAAGTGTGAGAAGTTTAAACTGAATACGAAAGGATATGGGAAGCCAGTGAAGACGAAGCAGGAGGGGAGTGACGTGATCCCTAGGGGAGGAGTAGGACACAAGTCGGGCAGCAGTGTTCTGGATTCTTTGCAATTGTGTCAGCTGTAGTTTGGAAATGCCGGAGAGAATGGTGTTGGAGAAGTCGATACGGGAGATGACAAGAGATAGCAGCAGGGTGACAAGAGCAGAGGGAGAGAGGAAGGGGCGAATTGCACGGATTTGATGGAGGTAAAAAAAGGAGGTCTTGGAGACATGGGAGACATGGGCAGAAAAGGAAAGATCAGAGTCGAAGAGCACCCCGAGATACCGAAAGGTGGGAACTAGAGAGATGGGTGTACCAGGGAAAGAAGGGGCCAGGGATGGGGATTGGTGACCATGGGGAAACCAAATAGCAGTAGTTTTCGATAGGTTGAGGTGTAGACAGTTTTGGGTCATCTAGTTGGAGATAGCAGCCAGACAGGAGTTGAGCGGGGCAAGGTTGGGGCATACAGGGGAGGTGTGATAAAGAAAAATGTCGTCTGCATAGTAGAAAGCCGAAATCCCGAATTGTTGTATTAGCAGTGTGAGAGGGGTTAAGAAGAGATTGAAAAGCAAAGGGGCCAGGACAGAACCTTGGGGAACCCCACAGGATAGGGGAAATGAGTCAGAGGGGGAAACGGATGGGGAGGATGAGAGAACAGCACCAGATCGGGAAGAGAGGAAGGAGTGGAACCACCGATAGACAGTGCTGCAGAGACCAGCTTCACGCAGTCGGGAGAGGAGAAGGGAGTGATTGACCAGATCAAACGCAGCAGAAAGATTGAGGGCTACCGCCACCGAAATATCAACATGGTCATGAGCTACGTGCAGTGAGTTAGTGAAGGCGAGAAGGATAGTTTCAACACTGTGCCCAGTGTGGAAGCCCGACTGACGGGGGTGAAGGAGATTGGTAGAGTCCAGGTGGTGAGATAGTTGGGCAAAGACGATTTTTTCAAGGAGTTTGGAGAGGAACGGAAGGTTGTAGACTGGGCGATAGTTGTTGGGGTCCAGAGGGTCAAGAGAAGGTTTCTTAAGAATCGGACGGATCAGGGCGTGTTTCCAGGAAGAGGGAAAGGTTCCTGTGGAGAGACTAGAATTCAGCATGGTTTGAAGATAGGGGAGAAGGGATAAGGAGGGGATAAGCAACCAAGAGGAGGGGATGGGGTCGAGGGAACAGAAGGTTTTGTTAGATGAAGAGATGAGGTGGTGAAGCTCACCAGTGGTGGTCAGAGAGAAGGAAGACCAGGTGTGGAATAGTTGGGAGATAGGGGGAGGGGAAGCAACTGGAGGGGGAGAGAGAGAATAGGTGGGGGGTGGGAGGGCAAGGAGGCCCTCAGGGTAGAAATTTTGTTGCTGAAGGCCGAAGCTAAGAGAGAAGGGGCAGGGACAGGATGAACGGGTACAGTGGGGGTGGTAGGATGAAGGGAGGAGAGAAATTTCAGAGTAGAATAAAGGTGGCGGGTCTGGTTAGGGGAGTTGGCGATAGCATTGGAAAAGTAAGTGGACTTAGCAAGGTGAACCTGGGATCGGTAATGAGAATGTTGGGCTTTGAAGAAGGACAGGGTGGCTGGTGAGGGGGATTTACGCCAGCGCCTTTCGGCTCTACGAAGTTGAGACCGAAGTAAGAGGAGACCGGGATGATACCAGGGATGCGATGGTTGACGAGTGGCTGAGCGCGGACGAAGAGGGGCAACATGGTCAAGGGCAGCCGAAAGGGAGGAGAACCAAGCAGACGCTTGAGAGTTGGGGGATAAAGAAGAGAAATTGGAGGGGGCAGTTCTGCAGCTGAGGGGAATTGCTGGGCCGTGGATGGGGTGATAGAACGTGAGAGACATAGGGCAGGGGGAGATACTGGAGAAGGGGTTGGAGTTGAGGCTCTGGAGTGAGAACAGGAGACCGCAAGGCAGAGGTGGTCTGACCAGGGGAGAGAAAGGGAAGACAGGTTGTGGAGTGAGAGCGTGGAGGACGAGAGGGTCAGAAAGAGATTGAGGGTGTGACCAGCAGAGTGAGTGGGAAAAGGGACATGCTGCAGGAGAGAGAGGTCCTGCAGGAGGGCGAGGAAGGCATGATCCCTGGGGGATGAAGGGGAGTTAAGGTGAAGATTGAAGTCACCGGCGATAAGAAGGTGAGGAAAAAGCAAGGAAAGGTCAGAGAGATCGAAGGAGAGAGTCCCAGAGGTCAGGGCGGAGGGCAGGAGGCGCATAGACAAGGAGAATATGAGTCGGAGGTGAGGTGTGAAGATGGAGGAGAAGGGCCTCAGGATAAGAGAGAGACGGTGAAAAGATCTGGGTGAAAGGAAGGGAGGGGGCGAGAATAGCGGCCACACCGCCACCAGAACGGCCAGTGCGGGGGACAGAAACTGCCGAGAAGCCCGCAGGAAGGCAGCGAGCAAGAAGGGCTTCCTCCCCTTCCTTCAACCACGTCTCAGTGAGGAGGGTAAGATCGAAGGATGCATGAGAAATGAGATCTTGGATAAGCAGAGACTTGGTCCTGAGGGAACGGCAGTTGAGGAGACCAATTTTAAGAGGGGTAAGAGAGGGAGCAGAGGTGGAAGAAGGTTGTGAGAGGGTGGAATGGGAGGGAATGCAGGGACGAAGGTTGGAATAGCATCGCGAACGTTGGCGAGGAGCCATGATTGGGCGGCGACCCCAGTGGACGGGTATGTGAGTCATAGAGTGGGGAGTAGAAAGAACAAAAGGAGTCGATAAATAAGAGGAATTTAATACCTGGGAGAGCCGGAGGGCAGTGCAGGAGGTGGAAGCAGGTAAAGATGCCATGTTTCCCAATCCGCCTGTGGTAGAGAGGGTGAGAGCTAAAAGAAAACAAAAGTGTAACGTGAGGTTAGAGATGCGTCCTCCGCATCCGGAGCGGCCCCAAGGAGCGCGCCTAAGGAGCACGTCGTGCTCCTTAGGTGCGCTCCTTCGGTGCGTGCCCCTGTCGCGCGCTGCGGCGATGAGCGCCACAGGCGCTGCGAATTTATAGTTCAAGGGCAGGATACCTCTGCAAGCGCGGCCGCGGGAACACGGCTGTGTCACTACTGGAGGCGGGACCAAGCAGGTAACAGGAACCGGATTACAGGAGCTGGGATGGCAGACTCTGAGGAGAGAACACAGATAAGCAGGTAATAACAATGAACACAGCAACAGCATTGGAGGACACGAGAGATGGTGATGTGGCAGGCGCTGCGAATTTATAGTTCAAGGGCAGGATACCTCTGCAAGCGCGGCCGCATTGCCAGCGTTTTACCTTGACCAGCGTTTTAAAAAAAATGCTAACTACAAGAGTTGAAATAGCCTGGATATGTTCACAATCTCCCTTATTTGCAGCTTCATAGAAAGTGAGAAATCAAGGAATACATCCAGATTCCACCTGAGTTTGGAAAAGAACTCATGAATCACTAATCTCTCTAGTTAGATTACATATCTCTGTCCTTAAACAGATTATAACTTCCATCTTAGTGATATTAATAGCTAATCTGTTCCTAGATATCCAGTCCTCTATAAGCCAGCACCTTCTCTACAGTATCACTAATTAGGAAAAGAAATTGAATGACATGAGCACATCAACATAAATCTTATAAAATATACCTTCTCCTGAGTCATCTTATATTTCTAGAGGATGATATTTCCTTTTTTTTTTGAGGGGGGGGGTGAATTATTCCCATCGTTGTCTTCCTCCCCATCTTTCACCCCTGCTGTACTCATTCTGTCTTCTTTTCCCAGCTCTCATGCTTGCCATCAAGAAAATTGACCAATAAGAATCTGTGCAGCTGAGGACTCATTAGCGCAGAGGAGACATGAAGATTAAACAATAGGTCCAAGGCAGGCAAAGGGGATAGAGTGAGTACAGGTAGGGCGAAAAGTGTTTTTCCTCTGTTCATTTGATAAATATTGATTTTTTTTTCTTTAAGGGCTTTTTTTGCACTGACAGTATTATATCTCTGTTTGTTCAGTGAGTCCTCAAAACGGAAGAGGAAAAGCGTGCCCTAGTGGTTGGAGTGATGGGCAGAGCTTATTTCCCATTTCCCCCTGTGACTTTTATTTTTTTCTCCTGTTGCCTCAGCTACCGATTTGGTTTTTAAGATGTTTGGGGCAAGAACTTAATGCAACCTGAGGTCTAATAATGTTGCAAGCCACCCTGAGTATCATTTGGAAAGGCAGAATAAATTTCACAAAATGTTTTACTTAAACAATTGTAAGACAAGCTATTATATCCTATTGCAGATAAAAGAATGACCATGCAGTAGCCTAGACACAGACTCACAAAGGATCTATAATTTGAGATATCTAGCATGCACATTTTCAGAAGATACATATATTTAAGTGGCACTGATGAATATTTTCAATGAATAACTTTAAATATCTAAACATATCTAAATTAAAAACAGGCCCACTTTGAACCAAATTCCACCTCCGCAGGTCTGGATGTGCCTGTGGGTCTGGAATCAGGGAGAAAGATGTGTTCGGCATGGCACGTGCAACCGCTATTCAGCCGGCCATGCACGCATCCGGGATGCAGGCACAGCCCATGCAGTCTAATGGAGAAACACATCCCCTTCAATATTATCGGACATGGGTAAACGTTGTGGATATCCCCCGCCCACTGTATTCTGAAAAGTTACATGTTTTGGATCCTGCCCATCCCCACGATGTACTGCGGATGCCACACCCTCGGGAAAAACATGCATCTCCTAAGCTGCACACTAGACATAAATATCAATGAGAAATGACAGCTGCTGCAACCTACATCATATACCAGTCCCCCTCATGCCCTGAAAAGTGCTAGATAGGCCCAGTGCACCCCAGTATAGTATACAAGAATGTAAATATGAACATGTATGTCAGGATATACCTTGCATCAAATGGTACATAGCATTAGGAACTGGCTCCTGTGATTCCTGCCCTGTTCATCTCTATAAACACACTTTAAACTGCTGGGGATGGACCTTCATCAAGTGCACAAAACCCGGAACTAACCTTGCAGTTCCCCAAAGGATGTATAATATTGCTGAGTAACAAATGTATGCCCTCTTTGTGCCTATAGCCTATAAGTGCATTCATTCTACTGCTCTGCACTACCATTCCCCTCTTATCTCTTCCTACACCCTCCCCGGGAACTCTGCTCTAATGTCAGATTGCTTCTATCTGTGCCCTTCTCTTTTACTGCCAAATCCAGATGTCGCTCCTTTCACCTTACTGCTCCTTACGCCTGGAACAAACTACCTGAGTCTGTGCATCAGGCTTCATTTCTGGCCCCTCTCTAATCCAGGCTGAGTGCTCACCTCTTCGTTGCCACTTTTGGATCCGATCCACCTAAGTTCCCTTGTGTTTCCTGACCATTCCTCTTGGACATAGCCTGTGCACAGCTGCTGTGTTGTCTGTCTTGACTAGATTGTATGCTCTACTGAGCAAGGACCATCTTTTCATTGTCTGTGCAGTGCTGCATATGTCTTGTAGCACTATAGAAATGATCAGTAGTAGTAGTAGGGCCTTATGGGTATGTCTTCAGAGGCCCACTTATCTGGGAATTGCCATTTCTCATAGCAATTACACCTATCCCATCGTGGTGTATGTACATCCGCTATCTGTGAGACAACCTCGTCTGCCTTCTCACAGTCTGCTTTGTAGCACTGTTCCCCTGGCCAGGCCTGTGTGGGCATGGGAGGGGAGATCCCTGTGCCATCACACCAAGTAGCCGGACTCCAGATATATCACCACTCTCACAGCTCTCATTGATCCAGGCCTAGGTTGGGATGTAGGCCACATGATACAATCTGGGGAATGTTGGCACAACATCAGTCATGTTTCCCAGTGGATGTATGGCTGCCTATCACTTTGCCAACAATATCAGATCTTATTTGAGTGCCCTATGAAAAATAATCCAGAAGGAATCAGCATAGGTTCCCTATGGCTAAATGTCAAAACATATCTCTGTCATTAATAAGGGACGCTCAGAAATAGAGCATTCAGCCTTCAAATGTCAAAACATATCTGTCATTAATAAGGGACCCTCAGAAATAGAGCATTCAGCAGTGCAAACAGCACTAATATATGCTCAAAAGCAACACCAGTGATCCCACAAAATATGCATTATGGGCATGCACAGTGCTGTTGTCACTTTGAATGTCCTTATTCTGAGGGTCCTTTATTATTTACAGGGTTGTTTTGACACCTAGCTATAGTGAATCCTCTCTGATTTTGACTGCCTGATCAAATTGGTACCTGGTGATGCTGAGGTCATCCATACGGTCCAGGTAATGGCCAGGCTTTCATGTACCCCCTACATTGCAGATGAGCACACCAGATCTCCCTGGGTACCCCTGAAACCACACATGCACATACACTTTCACTTTCTGTCACAAAAACATAATTCTGCCAAAAAGATGACCTGAACCTATACATCACAGCTATGACATAGCATACTAGCATAGGGTAACAGGACTAAATATATGATCTCCATTTCTCACCAAAACGAGAATCCTTTCCTTGCTCATGCCCATACTATCCATTTTCAGAATATGGGAATTGTCAGGGTCCCCTAGACTGGCTCCTTTAACCCAAACAGCACATTTAAGCACAGCCAGAATAAGCACTATTGCTCTTCTTAATATTTCTGTAAGCGTGTTTATTAATATGTCTGTACCCTCCAACATTCCCTTACCTCTTCTCTCTGAACCTTAAAATTACATCTTGTGTTTTTCCAGACTGCAGTCACACCAGTTCAAAGCATAATTAAACAACCATTCTTCAATATGGGACACACTGCAGAGAACAGATTTTTTTCTAAGTCCTAGACTTATTCCATGTTTCAGCAGGAATAATGTGGGCATTTCCAGGAAACATTAAATATGTACATGGTCCTTTCCTGAATACACTCTATATGTCTCTGCGGCTGATCATGCCCCCATTCCGCTCCTTCTGGGACTTGCACTGAGATCCCTGTGCTAGTGCCGTGGGTGTGCATGACAGCAGTGTTTCAGAATATGGTCTGGGGGGGCGGAGCCTGCAACGATCCAAGATGGCCGCATAATCCTAGTTCCCTGCCCGACCTTACTAATAATTGCTCTTCTTGTGTGGTGTGAGTGAATAGTTCAAGTCCCCCTTCGCTCAGACGACGTGGGAAATGGCTAACAGTAAGCCTACCAAGTTGGAATTTGGAGGAAGCGCAAACCAGGCCAACAAACGCCTAAAGCCAGACCCCCCTTCTCCGTTGAAATCGGCGGGCGGCCATGAGTGTGGAGCGGGCATGCAAGAGGTGCTGCGGGAGATCAGGGCCGTGAGAGATATGGTGTCGGCAAACGGTGAAACTCTGGCAGAAGTTCAATCCGACATTCTCGAGCTGAAAGAGCTTAAAGTGCAGGTAGCAGCGTTGGCGGCGAGAATGGAAGGCATGGAGGGCAAAGTGGCAGCGCAGGAGGTGCATTTACGGCAGGTGGACAGAAATAAAAAACGCATTGAGGCACTCGAAAGGAGCCTGGAGGATCAAAGCAATCGGGCGCGTCGTAACAACTTTCGGGTGGTCGGGATCCCGGAAGGCGCAGAGGGAGCTAATGCCGTGGAGTTCCTGGAGAAGCTGTTGCCCACGCTATTGCAGTTAAAGCTTGCTTACCCGCTGGAAATCGACAGGGCCCATAGAGTACCGACGCAGGTCAGCCCGCAGCAGAGGCTCCCGAGGCCCTTAATAATGCGTGTGATGAGATATGCCCAAGTAGTCCAGATCATGAATGCGGCCAGAGTGCGCGGCCCGATAAAGTTTGAGGAGCATTCGGTGGCGTTTTATCCAGATTTCTGCAAGGCCACAGTGGAAAAAAGAAAACAACTACTAGTATGCCGGCCCCGGCTGCAGCATTTACAGGCCAGGTATGGCATGTTCTACCCTGCACGATTGAGGGTGACCCTGCACAACCAGACCCGCACGTTCGAGGATCCAGCTGCGCTGCGGGCCTTCCTGGACGATAAAGAGGCCATGGGTATGCAGTGAGTGCTTTTACTGTGTGCTGCGTGGGAATTGACTGTTGCGTCGCATTTGGATTATTTGGAGAAGCTGGGGGTCGAATAAGTCCCGGCTGGGCTCAATGTATAGGGCTGGAGTTATGACACTTATTGCAATGGTACTCCCACGGAACGAGACTGGGCAGCCCGCCCCTGGCGTGAGTGCGCTGGCTCATGGCCAGGGTGGCGAACTAGGTTGCTCGCAGTCTCATGTCTGGTAGCGCAGAGGCGCCCCGTGCAGGGCATACTTCAGACTGAGCCCCATAGCTGACTGCGTTGTATTTGTAGCAGGTTATGATGTTGAATTGTTATGTGTTGGTTCCTGTTACTGAGGGGGGATTGGGAGGGGTGGTGGGAGGGTTGCTGGGGGGTTGTGGGTTAGAGGGAGGGTGGTATGTATGGTTGAAGGGGACAGGAGGGTAAGTACTGGCTGGGAATAGGGGGGTGGGCTGAGTGCGTGACTGACTGAATGTTGAACATTAGTTGAACAGGGTGGAGGGAGCGGAGATGGGAGGCCTCCCTTTCAATATTTGACTGCTCCTCTCCGAGGGGAGGATAGTTTCCTGTTAAGTTGGGGGGGAGGGTGCCGGTTGGGTGGAGCTTGGGGGAGCTCATTAGTAGGGGCATGAGGGGGTGGAGGGGGAGGGATCTTCTGGGGTGCAAGGAGAGAAGAATGTGTCGGGAAGTATGGGGGGGGGTTGGGATTGAGTGGTAGTCGGGATTGGAATGGTTCTCCCGGTTTCAGCTCTCAGTGGGAGCGAATGGGTGTCATCCTGGGATCCATTGTCATTCTGGGTAGGATGTTATTTGTTTATTGTGGCTGTGGCCCTGTCCAACTCTTGCAGTGCGGATAATCTTGTGCCATGCAGGCGGTGAGATTTCTTTCTCTGAACGTGAAGGGCATTCAAAATCCGATTAAACGGAAGAAAATTTTGGTATATTGTAAAAAGGAGGCCGCAGATGTGGTTTCCTGCAAGAGACCCATCTGTCGTCGGCCGAATCGGAGAAATTGGCTGGAGGAGACTTCCTGTTAGCTGGCCACTCCCCTGCGGTTGGGAAAAAAAACGGAGTTGTCATTTTAATCCGTAGGGCCCTTGATCCAGGTATACTACAGCGGAGGGCGGACCCCGGGGGTAGATGGGCCAAGGTGATGCTGCAGCTCGGGAATAGGACGCTCGCCCTGATGAATGTCTACGGGCCGAACCTGGACGATGAGAGGTTTTATAAGTCCTTGGCACTAGAGATGAAAGAATGGGAACAGGCGGAGTGGATTCTGGGTGGAGATTTCAACTTAATCCTAGATCCGCTATTAGATCGTCAGCCTTACCGATCCTCCAGGACTAGTAGGTCTGCAACGGTGCTTATTTCCATCATGCACGAATTTGGGCTTTCCGACATTTGGAGGCTCTGGCACCCTACAGACAGGCAATATTCGTTTTACTCGCTCCCTCATGGCACACACTCGCGTATTGACTATTTTTTGGTCTCCAGGCCTCTAGTCCCGGAGGTGGCATCGGTTGACATCCTGGGAATACATTTGTCGGACCATGCAGCAATAGCGTTTGCGTTGCAGCCGCGAGGCTGCCCCCCGAAAGCGAGCTCTTGGCATTTCCCCAGGGAGTTGTTGCAGGATCTGGAGTTCGGCGTGGAGGTTAGGAGAACTATTCAGGAGTATTTCCAATCAAATTCCATCTTAGAGACGCCGGTATGGGCCTGGTGGGAGGCCTTCAAGGCTTCGCTCCGAGCGATGGTTACCAGTTATAAGATCAGGGCTGCGCGGAAGAGGAGAGAGAAGATGAAGGATTTGGAGGCACAAATTTTAGCGGGGGAGCGCATATTGACGGATAGATCAGACCCAAGTATTTTGTTGCGCCTACAGAGGCTACACTACCAATTTAATGATCTGCTCAGTTCCGAAGCCATTATACAGCTTCGGCAGACTCAGGGGAAATTTTATTGTGAGGGCAATAAGGCCGGGCATCTCCTGGCTAATGTCTTAAACCCCCGCAAGGCTAAGAACAGGATAGAGGCTATAATTGATGAGAAGGGGGATCAGCATACTTGGGATGCGGAAATATCAGAGCTCTTCAGGGAGTATTATAAGCGTTTGTACGCGTCGGAAGTGGCGTCGGATCCAGCTGCTTTCCAGCGGTTGTTTGCACACATTCCGCACCCGACGTTAACGCCCTCTCAGGTGGCAGATCTGGATAAACAGCTGGCGGAGAGCGAGATTAGAGATAGTATTCGTGGCATGAAGGGTGGGAAGGCGGCAGGTCCGGATGCTATCCCGGTGGAGTTCTATCAAGCCTTTGTTGAGGAGCTTCTTCCCTATCTACTACTCTACTTCCAAAATCTCCTGTCGCAGGCTCCTGCGGTGGGTTTGTTTTCGGAGGCGACAGTCGTAGTCTTAGAAAAGCTGGGAAGGGATCCACACCGAGTGGAGAATTATCGCCCAATATCCTTGCTTAATGCCGACTACAAAATCTTTTCTTCGGTGTTGGCCGGTAGGTTGGTTTCAGTGATTCCATCTTTGTTGCATCCGGACCAATGTGGGTTTGTTCCGGGACGCTCCACGGCAGACAATGGGAGGCTGCTTGTAAACATACTGGCGGCAGCGGAGGGGACCCAGGTCCCTCTCGTGGGGCTCTCGGTGGATGCGGAGAAAGCTTTTGACCGGCTGGAATGGGGCTTCTTAATGCAGGCACTTGAATGGTTCGGTATCGGGAATGGCTTCATAAACATGATAACAATTCTGTATACCTCCCCTTCAGCGCGCATCTTAGCTAATGGATCCTTGTCTACGCCTTTCTCCTTATACAGGGGAACACGGCAGGGTTGTCCCCTCTCCCCCTTGCTCTTTAATTTAGCTCTAGAGCCACTAGCTTCTCTTGTGAGACAGTCCCCCACAATCAAGGGGCTGGAGATTGCTGGGAAGCAAGTAAAACTCTCAGCATATGCTGATGACCTCTTGCTTTTCTTGCAGCCGGACTCTGTGGGGGAGGTCTTAGATTTGATCGAGCAATACTCGGCTTTATCGGGATATAAAATTAATTGGAACAAATCTACGGCCTTCCCGATGAACAGGTGGACCTTCTCTTCCTTGGTGGAGCGGTTTCCCTTTAAGTGGGAGGCGGCGGCCATTAAATACCTGGGGGTCTTATACTGCTCCTCATTGGAGGAAACGGTGGCGGTGAATGTGAAGGCTTTGAAGGACATGGTGCAGTCCTATGTGTTGAAGTGGTCCCCGCTGCATTTATCTTGGTGGGGCCGGTTGGACTCCATTAAAATGACGTTAGTCCCCAAGGTGAATTATATATTGGAGATGATACCCTTGGAGTTCCCAGCGTCTCTTTATAAAGCTCTGGAGCGTATGTTGGTGACCTTCTTGTGGCAGGGCAAGCCACCGCGGATCGCTCTTAAGAAGCTGAAGGCCCGCAAACAAGACGGAGGAGTTCAGTTTCCTGATTTTCGGTTGTATCACGCGGCCCAGTTATTGAAGCAAGGTTCCCAGTGGTTGGCTGTGGCTGAGGAGGGTTTCAAACCAGTCTGGGTGGACGTTGAGGAACGGTTGGTAGCGCCTATTCCGCCCCAGCTGCTTTTGGAAATGTCTCTCCCGGGGGTGGGGATTCTCCGAGCCACACAACAAGCATTTTGGTTGTTGGGTCAACTGGTAAAGAAGGATGAGAGGATCTCCGCTGAATCTCCTCTTTGGTCCAACCCCAATGTAAAAATAGGCCGTTCTCTTATTGCGTGGAAGGGCTGGCAAAGTAGAGGGATATGGACGGTCAGCCAGCTGATTAAGGCTAAAGTTTGGAAATCCTTCGAGGAGTTGCGGGCGGAGTTTGGCCTCCCCCAGCAGTGTTTCTTTCAGTGGCTGCAGTTAAAACATTGCCTTGGCTGTCTCCCCGGGGTGCCCTCCGCAGTGCTGGATCAGGGGGTTATGCTTCAGACGGTGGGGGCTTGTCTGGGAACTAGGGGTGTGGTGTCCAAATTCTATGCTATTCTCCGAGATAGGTCACATTCGTCCCATGGTACGGCGGGCCAGCGGTGGGAGGAGGAGGTGGGGGGCCCGGTCTCGCCCAAAACATGGGAGAAGGTCTGGGGGAAGGTTAATAGGGTGGTGAGGGCAACCTCATTGTCCCAATCACTTTATTTTATTTTACATAGAGCATACCTTACTCCGACTCGAATGGCAAAATGGGGGGGGAAGGACTCCGGGCAATGTTGGTCCTGCGCCTCCGCCCGGGGCACGTTTCAACACATGCTCCTAGAGTGCTCTCACGTTCAGAGATTCTGGCGATTGGCCTGGCACAAGATTGGGAAAATCTTAGACATACAAGTTCTGTTAAATTGGGAGATCATTGTACTTCGCTCCTGCGCGAGCTCTTTAGCTTTGGGGAAGGATAAGGTGTTTCTTTTTGACTTTATGATGGCCATTGCTTTAAAAATGATAGTGACCCATTGGAAAGATCTTGCTAAGTTGGATGGCCATCAGTGGTGGAACTTGGTATGTCTTTACGCCAAATTCGAGAAAGTGCAAGATGACAGAGAGGTTGGATGGAGGCCACGCTGCACTGCAAGGTTGGTGAAGGGTGATTCCGCGGGAGAGAAGTTATTGGTTAATAAATGGTACTACTTAGACGAGTACGCAGCTCGAGCAAAGGTGTAGTGGTCCACAAGCTGTGTACCTCGATAGGAGTAGATGTCCTGCTCAGGATGTGGATTTGATTGGAAAGGATCCCAGGGGGACGGGGGGGAGGGGGAGGTTAGGGGAGGGGAGGGGGGTTAGCAATGTAGGGGTGTGGAGTGCTGTTACTTATGTTTAATTATGTCTATAGTACTATTGTCAGGATTTACTGTATGGTTTTTTGTAATTGTGTGAAATTAATAAAAAGAATTAAAAAAAAAAAAAAAAGAATATGGTCTGAGATGTTTTTGGCACATAAATGCCCCACCGCACATACAAACTCCTTATTCGTGTTCTGGAATAACTTCCATAATATTCATTTAGTAGCAAAATATTGCTTAGTCATATAAGTTACATAGCTAAATGTTACTGCCTCTCAGAATCTCTCAGATCTCACTTCCCTTCTGGGACTTTTAATAATTTATGCATCCAAAAATTATTTTCCCAGCTGACTCAAATTTAAAAACCAGAAACACTTGGTTAGTGCTACCAGCAAAAGTCCTTTTAACTATTGTCCTCCTAGGGTTCTGTGTTCTTAGAAACAAAAGTGTAGAAAATCTTTAATACATAGACCTCGTAGTATTTAAAGTAGAAACAGGCTATTACTGGCTTTCCATGTCCTGGAGGGCACATTTTAGATAGACTAGGTGAAATTGCATGGGAGGGGCAGCTGTGTGTTTTCTAAAATCGGCCCACCTCTACTTTAAAAGATGAAAGTCTCCATCAAATAGAAAGACATGGGTTCATGCAGAATTCTACCCCAGACTTCTGCACATTTTGAGGTGATTTTAGAAATGGGCACAAATACGATATGGATGGCCGCAGGTCTAACAACACAGATGTGCCCGTGATGGTATATCAAAATAGGCACGTGTATCTCTTACCACATACACGCCCTGACTTGCCATTTTGCAAGCACAGATGTGCAGTGGCCAAGAAAAAGATCTGTATATTTACCTGTATGCTTTTTTGGGAGTGGTGACAATTACTGGGGGAATGAGAAGGCTTTCTCCTCTTCTCTGTTCAGGTCTTCGGTTGCTGAAATGAGCACTTTGCCGATGCCTAGTCATGCCCAGGGGCAGGTATAGACATGGACATGTCAGCTACTGAATCCAAATATGTACCGTGTTTCCCCGAAAGTAAGCCCTACCCTGAAAATAAGCCCTAGCACGTTTTCCTGTGCTTACCGTAATATAAGCCCTACCCTGAAAATAAGCCCTAGTGCAGATCATGGAGGAGGGCTGCCTGTGTGTGTTCTTGAGGTAGGGGAATGCATTTTTAGATAAATAGGCATTGTTCCTTCACTGCACTTCACCTGCCACCCACCTGTGCGAACACCGTCTCTTTCTCTCCACTTCTCACGTTTACTTCGGCTTCTCTTTATCTCCCTCGGGCCTGCCTCCGCTCCGTCCTTATGCTTGGAGAAAAGAAACGCCAACGCCGATCCTTTCAATTCATTTGGGGCTGCCCCTTTAAAAAAAAAATCATTAATTAGGGAAGAGCACTCAAGGAATCAGCAAAGATTTGTGTTAGTGCCGTTCTCTGCCTGTCTCGTCTCGGACTGCAGGCTCTATTGTCAGATCTCTCCCCCTAGACAGCACGGGGGAGAGCCCTGGAACCGGATCATAGGGGCATTTACTGCCTAGAGAAGAGCCGCGGCAGTATCAGACAGTGGGGGCACAAGGACGAGAGGCTCGCTGATAGTGCTGCTCTGCTTAAAGCAGTACCGCGGGCTAGAGCCGGTTGAAGACCCGTAAGTTTGGCAAAGGCTGGTTACTTCGGGTCTTTTGTTTGGCGGCTATAAAATTCTTGGGCGTCGGAGGTGTGGAAGCGTGAGCATTTTGGCGCGAGGAAAAGGCCCTGCTCAGCTTTTAAATCTGCGGTTTTTATTTTAAATAAAATAATAAGCCCTACCCTGAAAATAAGTCCTAGTGTATCTTTTGGAGCAAAAATAAATATAAGACCCGTTCTTATTTTCGGGGAAACATGGGTAGTACCATTCTAACATCAAGTGTTCACAAGTATCTCTTTCAGAATGCCCTGGGCAGGTCCCGGGTGACATAGACGTGATTGTGCCAGGCACTTGCAAACTCTGGGCACTCTAAAATGACTCTTGGGACATCTATGTGATTTGCACATCTGAATGGGCATTTTCAGACAGAGGAATCTCACGTAACTCTTTTAAAATGACCCCATTAGTGTTGTAGGCTGCAGTGCTGTAAGAATTACAGACAAACATGTAATAACATTGTTTCAAAATGAAAGACTAACTCAATATCTATTCAATCAAAATTTCTACTAAGAGCCTACTTCAAAACTAAGGTAAGCAAGACTTTGCTTTTTACTCCTTTATGAACTGTACTTTTCAGTCCTTAATCACTTTAATAATAAAGTAATCCACAGAATCCAAGCAACTCAT
The DNA here is from genome assembly GCA_033557465.1 of Ichthyophis bannanicus. Taxonomy (NCBI): domain Eukaryota; kingdom Metazoa; phylum Chordata; class Amphibia; order Gymnophiona; family Ichthyophiidae; genus Ichthyophis; species Ichthyophis bannanicus. The sequence goes on from CM066032.1 coordinate 820,033,911, forward strand.
AATATTATAGAGCATTCAGTGTCTCGTGAGAACTCATTGCAAATCCAATTAACTTCTGATTCTTTCTCATCATTTTGCCTTTCAAAAGCACAGAAATCACCTTCAAGCTGCAAAGACCAAAAATTAATCTGTGTATAGTTTGAAACAGGAAATTGTCACTCACATGGGAATGCCCTGATCACTGTTACCACCTTCTCCATCCTAAAAGATAAAAGTCTCCATCAAATACAAAGACATGGGGAGATGCGGAATTCTACCCCAGTCACGTACACATTTCAAGGTAATTTTAGAAACATACACATGTCCGATATGAATGGCCACAGGTCTGGCAACACCGTTGTGCCCGTGATGGTATACCAAAATAGGCACATGTAACTCTTACCACATACGCGTCCTGACTGCGAAAAGAGACTAGGGTGCTTAAAGGAGAGGATTGACGATATACATGAATCTCAATGGTTGCTCCATCTAAAAATATTGTAGTGTGCTCTTCTAGCCTATATAAGGGGCAAATAGAACTGGATTTGATCCTTATGGTGTATTGATTATATTCAAGATAAAAGGAACTTAAATAACAATTCTCACTGATAAGTAATAACTTGCTAACTGCATAGCCTGGTTGCCATGTTAGTCCTCTCGAATGTTCAAAAATAAAGCAAAAAAATAATATAAATTGATACCTTTTTATTGGGCTAACTTAATATACTGATGACTAACTTCCCAGAGCTAAAACACACTTCCTCAGGTTAAAACAATATGAACAAGAGATGGCAATTCTAGAAATATATAAGTGAATCCGAAAAGCATTTCTCTCCATAGGAGAGAAGGCATTGGAAATGACGAAGAAAAGATGAATGGTGATCCCAAGGTGACAAACAATATAATATTGGATGAGCACAGGCAAAATATTATTGGTTTGTTTTTGGATTGTTTGGCTTTTTTTTCCAATTTTTGTTTTACACATTTATTTTAATGACTTTTATTTTTAAAGCACCTTATACACAGACTATTTGATAGGTTAATGCGCATTAAGGAGCATGTTTACTAAAGTGTGGTTATGCACTTACCATGGAATTTAATGCATGATAAATGTTAGCATGATCCCACACTAATGACTACCGCGTGGTAACAATTCTATGGTATGTGCTTCCCATGGGGTTGGGTGAGATAGGGCAGGTTAAGGGTGGAAATAGGGAGTAGCCTGTTCTGACAGCTATTGTAGAGAACATTATCTTGTAATAGTTGCTATGACTTCCGATAGCACTTAACACCTCCTCAAGCGGTAGCATTAAGTGCAACTACTCTACAAACAGTCAGTGTGACCATGCCTTAATGATAAGAAATATTCTGACCCTCTTGGACAGCATCACCCATCAGAACTTCCCTTTCCAATCCCCACTGCTCTAATCATACCTACCATTCTGAACCCCCCCCCCCAAATGGTTCCCTCCTGATACAATTCCCTAGCTCATACCTCCCAATCTAACCCCCCCCCCCTCATCTGGAATGCCATGAGCAGAACCGTCTCCCCCCTTAGGGTTATCCTTGACCTTCCATTCTCACACCTGACACCCTCTGACATGCACCCTTAGAGCTGTCCTAATCCACTCCTTCCCCAGAGCCCCGCTGGGTTTGAAAATGGCAGCTATGACCCCTTGCCATACTCTTGCTGTGCTGCCACTAGAGGTCAATCTGGATACAAGGAGATACTACCCTTATATGGCAAAATGACTCTTAGTGGTAATACCCTGAGACTACTGCTAGGGGTCAGTGCTGCCATTTTGAACCCTAGCAGCTCCAGGGCAGGAGCGCAGGGGCACTGCTCCTGTTCTGACCAATTATACTATGAGAGTTTGAAAAGATGAGTGCTGGAGAAACGTTGAGGATAGGGGGAAAGTCAGGGTTGTAAGCTTGTACTCAGGTTTACCAATTGAGGGAGATTGGACTGGGAGTTCCCTGGGGGGTCCCAGTCGAGGGGCTTCTGCTTGTTGCTACCTGAGGGTGATTGCAATTGGGGGGTGGGTCTGCTCAGAGGTGAATGTCTGCGGGTGATGTCTTGGGGGGGGGATGGGCCAGGTTGTGTTGCTATGCTGCAGCTAATTTTTTCTGGGGGGGGCAGGGCCCAGGTTACAGGGTAGCAGCATTCCTCACCTGCCTCACTTAAGCCATTTAAAAATCTCTACTCCCAGTATCGCTCCTCAGTTTATGCTGCTACAAGGAGCTACTATTCCAACATCATTTCATCATCTACTAATTTCTCCCGGCAACTTTTTTCAGTTCTCACTACACTCTCTGCTTCATCTACTATATCTCATTTTGCTGTTGCTGAGGTCTGTTCGTCTCCACATCTTCATCTCCACAGTAAAGTTTCTATTCTTCTCCTTCCCAAACTGCCCTCCTCCCCTTTCCTCTGCTCCTTCGGTCCCATCTGCCCCTTCTTCCTCCGGTGGTCCTCTTGCTCCTAGTTCCACCTCCATCCAAACCCCTGACCCCGGCTGCCAACCATCTCCTAATCTTTCCCTGGTCCAGCATTGGTCCTCCTTCTCTTCAATCTGTTCTGTTGAGTTGCTTAAGATGATTATGTCATCTTGCAAAACAATTTATCCACTGGATCCCATCCCATCGTCTTGGCCCTCTACTCCTTCTCTTGTTCTCCTGTCTCTAATTCTTTCCATGATAAACAACAGTCTCTCTACTGGTACCTTACCCTCAACTGGAAGCATACCATCATTTATCCCATCTTAAAGAATTCCTCCCTTGATCCTTCTATTCCTGACAATTATCATCTGGTATCTACCCTTTCCTTTCTGTCTAAACTACTGGAAAAAGGTTTTCTCACAGCTCTCAGCTTTCCTAGATTCTATCAATGCACTTCACCCACATCAGTCTGACTTTCATCCAGAGCACAGCACAGAGACAGTCCTTCTCTTCCTGCTTAATGATTTTCACTGGGCACACGATCATGGAGATATCTCAGTGGCAGTTTCCCTTGACTTATCTTTGGCTTTTGACCTTGCCAATCATGCTACTCTCCTTTTTCAGCCTCACAACCTTGGGCTTCAGGGCACATTTCTTGATTGGTTTCGTTCTTTATTGTCCTGCTGGTCCTTTTCTGTCTCGGTTGGTGCCTGTTCTTCCTCTTCTCGATCACTTCTCTGTGGTGTCCCCCAGGGTTCTGTCCTAGCCCCCCTCCTATTTAATATTTGTCTTACCCCCTTGACTCTTCTTATCCAGCAATTCGGAGTCATAGCCCACTATTATGTCAATGATATACTCCTCCATCACACCAATCCAACATCCCCTGATCTCTTTCCACTCAATGCTTGCCTCTGCTATTTCGGTTTGGTTTTCAGATAACTTTCTTCACTTAAATCCCAAAAGGTCCACAGCAATCTGGTTTTCATTTGGCTGTTCTCCCCCAGTTCAAGCTCCTCTCCTTTCTGGCATTGCCATCCCCCTGTCTGATACAATCCGCTATTTAGGTGTTACCCTGGACTCCTCCCTATCATTTCATGCTCATCTCTCTTCTTTAATCCTCCATTCCTTCTTTGTTCTGTGTTTAGATTTTTGCCATTCGCCCTTTTCTATCTCCTTCCTCCCTCCCTCACTACCCTTCTTCTTTCCCTCTCGATTTCTAAGTTGGATTACTGCAACACTGTAGGTCTTCCCCATTATCAACTACGTTGACTGCAGCTGATTCAAAATACTGCAGTTCATCTTCTTGCCCATGCCTCCAACTAAGATCATGTCTCTCTGTTGTTAATTAGGTACCGCTGACTTCCCGTTGATTACAATATGCAATATAAGTTAGTCATCCTGGACCATCATGCACTTCATGCCAGCTCTCCTCATTAGTTTTCTGATCATCTTCTTCCTTACTACCCACACCGTGCCCTCCATAGTATTCATGCAAACCACCTTCACCTTCCTTCTATAACTCAGACTTGTTTGGAAATTACCCGCACCTTGGCTTTCTATTTTCTTCCGCCCACTTCTTGGAACATATTCCCTCCTGCTCTTTGGCTGGAACCCACATACCAGAAATTCAAGTCCTTTCTGGAAACCCACCTCTTTAACCTAGCCCATAACCTACCTACCTTCCTGATCTGATCCTTCCTTTCCTGCCTTCCTTTCTCCTTTCTTTTCTCCCTTTCCTTAAAGTATGATTGTTTCTTTTAACTTCTTTCCTGTTTTTAACTGATGTTCCTTTCACCCCTAATTTTCTTTTATATTATTTTAATGTTTTTACGCTGCTCTGCTGTTTTTGTGAAGAGCGGTAAATCAGGAACCAATAAATATAAACATTCATGCCACAGTAGATTGTGTTGAAGCATGTAGCTAGGGTTATGTAGTAGGTGTTGGTGCTGTGTGGTAAACGCAGGGCAGATGCTGGCCACATCCCCTGCATTTACCACATAGGCTTTGCAGTTACCACACCTTGGGGCATGTTTACTGAAAGCTAGCATGCATTAAGTGCTGCCTCAGCCCTTTTATTTCTATAGGCAATGGCTGCACTTAACATGCATTAACATTCATTAATACACTTTAGCCTTTGGTAAACATGCCCCCTTAAGTTTTACTTGTAAGTTGCATTGCTAATGCACAGCACCACACTGACAGACATGTGAGTGCACTTAACTCCCCCCACTGAAGTGGCATTGTACACACACATTAAAAGCAGCATTTGTAGTTGGTGTGTACCCAAAACACTCATCAAACCTACATTTTTCCCCAACCTGCTTAGCTTCACTCAGTTGTGTGCTATCCAGTTTGTGTGATATTTTTAGTACAGTGTGCTTATAACATAGCATGCCCCTTGCTAATGGTTATTGCATGTTAGTCCACATTTCCCTATACGCACAAAAGGTCTCTTGTAAAATTAGCTCATGCTTAAAAGCATATGTGAGTACTTGTATGCAACTTTAGAGTAGGCATGTTCAGGAAAGTATTTTAGGTGGAGTCAGAATTTTATGCACATATTTCATAACATGTGTATGCAAGTATTTTACATCAGAACATCTGCTCCTGCTCCCAAGCAGGTATAAATGTCCGCAGCTTCAGTCTAGCCACTATTTCTGCTGGGTTTATCAAGACACATAGGTTTATGTCTCTTTACAAAATAGGCTAAAAATAAGTGCTTACACAGCCTTCACACATAGGCAACCTGTAATATTATACACTATAAGAGGAATATTATAACAGAGCAGCTAACAAGATTGTCAAAAAACACTTCTGTTAAGCCTATAAAGACAAGTAGGAGCCTAGCCTAAATGGCACAGATCACCCCCTTAAATTCAGGCTCGGGCATTTACATCTGGTACAGAGAGGCTACTGCTAGGAGTCAGAGAGGCCATTTTGGACCCGGGTTGCAAATGTGGCAGGAACATCCATGGATCTCTCCTGCCCCCTCACTAGACATCAGACAACCCCCTTCAAGAGCTGGATGGAGGCTGCTGGGTGATATGAGATGAGTAGACTTAGGCAGAGCAGCAGGACTGCCACTCTGCGATTTTAGTCCTCTATCCCCCCCCCCCCCCCCTTCCAGGTACAAACAGATTGCAAGCTCTCTGGGGACCAGAATAATCCCTACTGTACAGTTTACAGTTTGACAATGTGCTACCTGCTCTTCTTTGGGTGAACATCAGGGCGGCTTATAATAATTTCCAGATAATTGCATATAGAGTTAGGGAAGGAGTACCTGAATGTTAACTCACCATGATGAACCTCTATGGCAAGCAGTTAGCACAAAGTACAGTGGCTGTGCAGGAACTACTTACCATGTTTTAGTAAGCCGGCTTCTTATAAACAAAGACTTGTCAAAAATAAATTCTGACTTCCAAAAATTAGTATGATTAAATATGATTAAGAATAGTTAAGTATGATTTTTGAGCAGGACCATCTTTAGCATGGTGTGGTGCCTTGTCCTGGAACACAGAAGCCAACTTTTGAAAATAATTAGAATACAAGTTGCTTTGCCTTGATTATAGTGAAGGAGGGTGCATAAGTAACCACTACACCTATAGTGCAGGCTCCTAGGTAAGGTAATTCATTGTAGGCCTTTTGTAGGTTCCTTGTGGCCTACATATTCACCCCTTTCTTATTTGTCAAAAGATGATCTGCTCTTTGATATCCAAAGCCTTAGATGTAACTAAATTCCAGAGAGATCTAAACTTGTATTCCAATAAACCTTGAGTCAAAATGAAAAAACTGTGATAACATCATATTATAAAAACTAGACACCTCTAACTTTGCAACAACAAAAAATAATGGCAAAGCAAATAGGCAGAATGTATTCTGAGCAAATTTCATCTCTAAGTATGAAAGGTGTCTTGGGGACTCTACTCTAATTTATAATCCTTTTTTTTTTAAGTACTTCACATGCTGCAAGCCGTAGAAGAATGGAGCTCCTAGTGAATTAAGGGCAGCAACTGTAGACACAGCAGGAAATGCATGCTGTGCTTAAACTTTAACTCTAGTTCCAGTTCCTGCTATTTCATTTCCCTTTTATGCATCTGCTCAAAATGGTTTGCACGTTTGGGATGCAGTACAGGCAGACCGTATAAGCCGTCATACGAAAAAAACATATTGTGATTGACTGCATTGAAATACTACCAGCAAAATTACCATCCATTAGATTCTTCATTTTGATAGTACAAAATTTTTTTAATTCCCTTTTCTTAAAGGGGGAACATATCTATACATATGATATCTTGCCTGAAATGACTTTTGAAGGTATGGGAGGTGACATGAGAAAGGCTTTTCACCATGTACAGCCTGTTTACAGTACCTGTGAAAAAAGGGTTTATCAAAAATTGCCTGGCTATATCCATACATATACCCACATTTATATGTGTGCTGCTGTTAGCTGTTCCTGAGGGCAGAGCCAGAGTGGCGTTATGAAGTATGCAGTGATTTATAAAACAGACACATACATGTGTAGGGTTTGTGCACACACATATGTCAGTCTTGGAGCAGGTATACGTTTGTGCCTTCCAAACTAGCGAGCATTTAGAGTGCTTAATTTGCAAAGGCACATAGGGCCTTATGTTGCATTTATTAAAAACCACCATAATAGAGGGCGGAGCCTAGCATAGGGCAAGATGGACATGTGAGAGCTTTGCTCCGGAGGGGCGTCATAAGAATCTTTTCTCTCGCTGTCAATTTGGGTGCGAGGTCTCTCGAATTCTGGCCCATTTGTCTCTGGATATGTCTGGCCCCAAACCAATGCACTTGGAATACTCAGGAATGCAAAGTACCAGTGCAAAACGATCAAAAACGGAGTCTCTCTCTCCACACAGGAAGGCAGCGGCATAATATTATCCCAAGACCTTGCAGGAGCTTCTTTCTGAAGCGCATGCTGTTAAGGACATGGTTAAATTGAACAGAGATTCACTGCTTGTAATGCAAGAGGACATTATCTCCTTAAAGAACAGTTTGGAGTCGATCACACTGAGGCTGGAAAAAACAGAAAATATTGTCGCAATGCATGAGGAGCAATTGCGGGCTGTTGATAAGCAAGCAAAACAAATCCGGATGCTACAGCAGGACTTGGAGGACGGAAACAATTGTGCTCATAGAAACAATGTCAGGATCCTGGGAGTTCTCAAGGGTGCCGAAGGTACAGATATCTTCACCTTCTTGCAAGCGCTGATTCCTGCCGTGCTCAAGGCCAAGTTCACTATGCCTTTTGAAATTGAGAGAGCTCATCGGGTTCCCATGCAGCCTTTGATATCTGGCAGATGACCACGTCCGATTATTTTGAAGGTTCTTCGGTTTCAGCAAGTCTCACAAATAATGGAAGATGTCAGATTGCATTCTCCTTTGGAATATGAGGGCCACAAGCTAACGTTTTTTCCAGATTTTGCAAAAGTTATGGTGGATTGGAGAAAGAGCTTCTTAGCTTTGAGACCCCGATTGCTGCAGCTGCAGGCTCTGTTCGGGCTACTCTGTCCTGCCCGCATGAGAGTCACCTTATATAATCAAACCAGGACCTTAGACGACCCAGAAGCCCTACATACTTTCTTAGAGGATAAAGAACTGGCGCTAATGCGGTGACAAACCTGTTCAGTATGCATCTGTGTGCCGGGGCTAGCAGGGATCATTGAATCTTTTCCGCTGGAATTCATAGCCTGGCAATGGATCAACTGCTCTACCTCTGAGTAGCTGTGGGGCAAACTCTCATAAACTGTCTCTCAACAGGCGACCTGAGACTCTATCTAGGGATTGAATGTGTCCCTTTAGTCAGCTGGCTTCGATCTAGAATGGAAGGTTCCTGGGCCTCGACTAGTCTGAGGGCCTTAGCTTTCCATCTTTCTGTGAACATGTTATGGTGATATAAGTTATGGCCTGGTGTTTCAGAATTTGGGGTTGGCCTGTATTAGATGTAGTTAACTATTGCTAACGTGTGGTAAAAATGTTGACAATATCGGCAGCGGAGAAGTTGTTGATCACGTTGTGTACCCTCTGTGCCTGTCGTGTCCAACTTGGGCTCACCCGTGAAGTTTAGAGATTTGTGTATCCCCCCAGGGTCTATCGGGCTAGTTGCTGTTAGGATTATTTGTTTTTTTGGGCTGACCTTAACAAGGGATAATGTAAATCTATGCTGTATCTGTTCATGTTATCTCCCAAGGAGATATAACTGTTGTTCTATTACGGTATTTTCAGCAATATGGAATATGATCTAAGTTTAATGTTTCCACATGGAAGGCTTTCACAGTTATTGTCTATCAATGTTTGACACATAGCCTTTATGTCTTCCTTTAAGATTGTATCACTGAACGTTAAAGGCATCAACAATCCTATAAAAAGGAAAAAGATATTCTTTTATGGACGTCAGGAAAGTGCCGATAGTTTATTCCTGCAAGAAACTCACTTAAACGCAAAGGAATCTTTAAAATTAGACATGAAACCCTTTACATTCATTGCCTACTTGACTGCAAGCCATGAGAGAAATGGAGTTGCTATCCTAGTCAGGAAGTCCCTCTCCCCTACAGTGATACAATCTCGTTCTCATTTGGAAGGGTGTAGGGTAAAGGCCGTTATCAAGATAGGTTTTACAGAGTTGGCTCTTATCAATATCTATGCTCCAAATTTAGATAGTCCAGTTTTCTTTAACTCCATTGCCGCTGAAGCTCATGAGGTATTCAGGTATCTGATTATCCTGGGGTGGGAGGGGGATGACTTTAACCTCACCTTAGACCCCCTTGTTAGATAGGAAACCTGTAAGAACCTCCAAGCTCCCCAAAGCTCATCCAGTTCTTTTGTCAATGGTACAAGATATAGGCTTAGTAGACATATGGCGTTTACAGCATCCTGTAGATCAGGAGTACACATTTTTCTCACCTCCTCATAATTCATTATCATGCATAGACTTTTTTCTTATATCCAAGTATTGACCCCTAGAGTTAAGTGCATCTAATATACATGCAGCTTATATAGCAGACCATGCCGCAATATCTATATCTTTACTGGACTCCCCATCCTACTCCTCTCCCTCACGGTGGCATTTTGATAGGTCTTTTCTTGGTAATCTGGAGTTTTGTGAAACTATTAAGGCGGCCATCGCGGATTATTTTCAGTTTAATTTACCTCAGGCCACTGCTGGATGGGCTTGGGAGGGTTTCAAAGCCTGTATACGGGCCACCATTACTAGTTTTGGTATACGCCTCGCAAGGCAGCATAAAGCAGAGCTATCAGCTCTGGATAAGCAGATAAAGGCTGGGAAACTCATATTAGGTAGATGCTCGTATCCAAACATTTTGATCCATTTGCAACGCCTAAGGTTTAAGTACAACGCAATACTTGCAACTGAGGCCTCACAGAATATCCAAGCACAAAAAGAGAGGTTTTATTTGGAAGGCAATAAGACAGGCCATCTACTACCTAATTCTCTGAAGGTGTGTAAGGAAACATCACGCATTGCTGCGCTGTGTGGCTCCCAAAAACAGAGCCTAATTGTAGAGGATTCTGAAATAGCAGATGCCTTCCGATCCTTCTATGCTCAGTTATACTCTTCAGAGAGAGAATTTTCTAATGAAGTCTTTGGAAGATTACTGGCTGATATTCAGAGGCCAACTCTGTCTAAGGAAACATGCGCAGCATTAGTCAGATTTCTGTCATGGAAATCAGCCATGCCATAGATTCCATGCCCACAGGTAAAGCCACAGGCCCAGATGACCTTCCTATGTAATTTTATAAAGCCTTCTCTAAGGAGCTAGCCCCATATCTGCAGCAATACTACCAGTCCCTCCTAGAAGCAGATATCCAAGTTGGTGCGTTTGCCTCTGAAAATGTTGGAGTTCTTGAAAAAGCTGGGAGAGACCCCCAGTTGGTAAGTAATTACCGCCCAATCTCGTTGCTAAACGCAGATTACAAAATATACGCAGCCTCTCTGGCACGCCGCCTAGCCAAGGTGACCCCATTTATGATCCACCCAGATCAGTGCGGATTCACTGAAGGCCGCTCTACAGCTGACAGTGCCAGATTATTATGTCATGTGTTGGTAGGAGCGGAGAATGCTGATGGTCCTTTGGTGGAATTGTCTCTTGAAGTAGAGAAAACATTTGACCAGCTGGAGTGGCCATTCCTGTTCGCTGCTCTTAGTTTGGCTTTGGTGAGGGCTTTCTCAAATTGCTTAAGGTTATGCATACGCGGCCATGTGCTAACATATTTGTGAATGCTAACTAATCCCGGGATTTTTTGCTAGGCCGAGGTATCTGACAGGGTTGTCCCCTCTCACCTATTTTGTTCAGTCTTGCCCTGGAACATTTGGCCCTCCTATTAAGACAGAGCTCTGTGGTCCGAGGAGTGCCTATTGCTGGTATGGAGATTAAGCTTTCAGCTTATGCTGATGATCTTCTTTTGTTCACTACTCCCAATTCAATTTCTTCTGTTCTCGAGCTGATAGATCATTATTCACAACTCTCTGGGTATAAAATTAACTGGTCAAAATCTGTTGTGTTCCCTCTCAATTCACAAGTAAGCAGGGCAGATATGATGGAATGACCCTTTGCTTTGGAACCCAAAATGGTAAAATACGTAGGTATACACTATTGATACTGACTTGCAGAAACGCTACATTACAATGAAGCAACTTTTCTCTCTACTGTACAGAGCATGACTGCAAAATGGTCACTGTATTTTTTATCGTGATTGGGACCTCTTGAGATGATCAAAATGACTATTACCCTAGGGTGAATAATATGTTAGAATGCTGCCGCTTTTCATGTCAGCCCATACTTATCGGCAGGTGGAAAGGATCCTTGTACAGTTTTTATGGAAGAACAAACCGCCCAGAATAGCCCTTAGGAAACTTAAATCCAAAAAAGAGGAAGGGGGTGTAAACTTTCCTGACTTTCAGGCTTACCATTGTGCCTTCCTATTAAAACAAGGGTCAAGGTGGGTCGAGCAGCCGCCTGGACAACGCCTCGTCTGGCTCGAACTGGAGGGAAAATTGGTTGCCCCTTTCCCTATGTGGCTTCTTCCTGGCATGACATTCTCGGCAAGTTTAAATTTCCCTCAGGTCATTATGGATACCCAAAAGGCTTTTCAGCAGCTAGCTCATTTAGTCCCCTGGGAAAAAAGCCTATCTATGCTCCTCCCTTTGTGGCATAACCCGCTTCTTAAGGTTCAGCAGAAACCGATTGCCTGGAAACAGTGGTACTCCAGAGGAATCTGGTCCATAGGTCAGTTGTTTTTGGATGGTAAGTGTAAAACGTTTGCCAGCCTACAGCATGAATTTAACCTACCTGGATCCTCATATTTTCAATGGATTCAGTTGAGACACTGTATTGGGAAATCTAATATTGATATTAGGTCTCTATCAGAGGAATGTGGGCTCCTTACTATAATAAGAAGTGCCCAACAGGCACCGGGTGTGGCTTCTCATTACTATCAGTTAGTAAATCATTACCCTCACTCATACTCCATTGGCACCCAGCGTGTCTGGTAACATGACATGTTGGGGTATCTCTCTCTTCAAAATTGTGGACAAAATTTGAGGGAAAGAGTCTCTCAATCTGCCTCTATCTCCCAGGCATTATATTTCTTTGCACACAGAGCCCATTATACTCCGATAAAGGTCTCCAAATGGGATAAGACAATGGGCAATGTATGCTGGTCTTGCCAGAGTAACATAGGTACTTTAGCTCATATGGGGAGGAGCGGTGTGTTCACCCCTAAACAAACGGTGTGTTCACCCCTAAACAAACAAACAAACAAAGATACGGGGAGGGGTGAAGACATGGGGAGGGGTGCACCTGCTCCTGGTGGGTACACCACTAAGCAAAGACATGGGTAGGGGTGCACCTACTTCTGTCATATTGCTGAGCAGACTAGATGGACCATACTGGTCTTTATCTGCCATCATTTACTATGTTATTATGATTTTTGATTGCCCTAACATTAAGTCCTTTGTCTCTGATATGGGAGTGAATTCAAGTTATCTTGGGATTTAGGCCCCTCTTACCTGGGCTATCATTGTATATCGATCAATGGCTGACATTCCGCCTCTCCGGAGGGATGCCATTTTTTGTTTGATTTTATAATGGGAGTGGCTCTGCATCTCATAATCGCCAATTGGAAGCATACTGTGGATCTCAGTTGGCACACATGGTGGAACCGATTATGTCTATACTGTAAATACGAGCAGATGTCTCGTCAAGGATCATCTCAGTTATCTTCTACCTCGCTTAAGTGGAAATCCTTGAATGACTAAGGGGTATGTTTACTAAACTGTGGTAATGTCATTCGCGTTAGGTTCCGCGGTAAAGGTACAGATGCCCATATAAAGGCATGGGTGGGGAATCATTTGGCAAGCTGTCAGGTAACGCACGTTATAAGGCACCTTATTAAGCACAGTACAAGGCACGTGCCTTAACGTGCCTAATAAGGTGCCTTGTACTGTGCCCAATAAGGTGCCTTGTACTGTGCCTAATTAGGAGCCTTATAACGCCTTATACGAATTGCTGGCAACTGTGGTGAGGGTACTATGGGCTGGCAGCACGGATCTGCAAAGATATGACTGTCACAGGCAAGCAAAATATCTGCCTTGGACAGGAGGGAACAATAAGGAATTGAACCCATGACCTCCACCTAGTATGTCAGTGTACTAACCAGTCGGCTATACCTCTATGGCCTGTTGCACAGCAATGGCTGGGTACAGAAAGACTGCAGGCCACTGCGCAAACCATCTGCTCTGTGTGCCAGGATAGAGTAACCCCACCAGCACCCATGATGCATTGCACATGCAGCACAGTGGCCTACAGCTGACCACCAAATGGGGTCTGCACCTCTCCGGTACTGCAGCGTGGTAAGACAGACTGACAGTGCATGATACTGGCACAGAGTAGCTATGGGCCATGCCATTGTGCAGGTTCCGTGTTCACCCTGAGGGATAGGATGGGCGCCCAGCACTAGGTCCACAGTACATGTGGTGCTAGAGATAGGCCCTACTGCACATCCTCAGCACTGCCAGTGTGTGACAGGTGTTCCCAGCAGTGCAACTGAAGGTGCATCTGTTCCAGCTGTGTTCTGCAGTCACATGTGGCCCTGTGGGACTGGACACCACCTAGATTAGTATGTACCCGGTGTTAAGGTCTGGCTGCCATGGGTACCTGTTATCAGGGCAGTGGGATGTCTAGAGTTACATGAGGGCTATGTAGCACTGCCACTATGGTTCTAAGTGGTATGCACTATATACCCCAGGGGGCCTCAATCACCCCTTTTTTAGATGAGGGTGTGGTGGGATAGGTGCCTGCATGCTGCAGAATGGCTGTAGTACCAGCAACCACAGTCCTGCTGGCGGATGACAGCCCTCCAGGGCTGCTGGGCCAGTGCCATACCTGTGACCATTGCAGACCAGCAGTGATGCTTGGGGAAGGCTCAACTGCCCCACACCACAGTCTGCCATTCATCAACAGACAGCACAGTCAGACTGCACCTGCAGCATCCTACAAGGTGCTCCCACCATACACAGGCGAACTGCAGACAGCCCACTAACCAGTCCATAGTGCATGCTCACAGGGGAACCCTGTGCTCCCAGAGGTGGGATGCACAGCACAGACACCAAGCATGTATCTCTGTGCTTGGGCCCCAAAACAGGGAACACACAGGTATCACTAGAAACAAATAATATGTGGCACTATGTGGGAGCATAGACATGCCATGCTCACTGCTCGGTCAGAGTGAGAGTGACCCCCAGCATGACCCCTGTTCATGCAAGTGGTGGTCGAGCACTATAGTGTCCCAGCCATTGCCCGCCACCCTGCGCAGATGCATCCTAGCCAATCCGCCCTGTCTGGGCCATACCTACAATACCTTGCTCCTCATTATGTACATTTGCAGGCTAATGCTGGAAGCAGTATGAGCAATGTGGGTTCAGTGAGGTGATGGCAGACACAAAACAATGGAGAGACATACGCACACTCCCACACCTATCTCAGCATTGTGCAGAGATGGAGGTGGTTGACAACCCTACTCGCAGCACTGGTCCTGATCACAGTGCCGACATTGCTAATCTGTGCAGGGGGTAGTAGTAGTGCTCTGGTGATAACTGCAGCTCTGTGCTGGGACCAACAGCCTGACACTCCATGAAGCTGTGGATAGTGGAGCCCTTGTGAGTGGGTGTCCATACCCCTGTGCAACACTGCTTTGGGGTTTGCCCATGTTGTTGTTGTGGCTGCATTGTGGGCTAAAACTATAGGGAGATGCTCTGCAGGATCCACAGATGGGACCTGAACCTCTGCTCTTGGACATGCTGGCTGAGTGTACTGTACCACAGTTGCCACAGCAACATAGTGGTCCCTGGGGCTATCTTTACGTTCCTCGGCCAGACCTCTTCTGTTGCACTGCACACCACATTCTGGTACAGGGCATGGCCTAGGTCCACTGCAGCCGGGTGCCACTGCTCCCTCCAGTACAATCACCCACCCCCTTTGCCATGCCGCCATGACCATATGCTGTCGGTACCGGTGGTGCGCCATCCCAGGCCATCCAGGGGGCAGGTAGGCGGCTGCCTAAGGTGTGGGTTCTGGGGTAGGGTTGCCTACATAGATGTTCACGCTTCCCCAGGTACCGCCTGTCAATGTTATGCGCCCCTTGGGGTGCCTGCTGGGTAATGTCTCCTGGACAGGACACTGTGGGCCACAGACTCATGGGCATGTCTGACCATGGTCAGTGGCTCTCTTGCTGGTTTCCATTTTCTGTGTTCCTATGTGCCACCTCGGCAACCGCCTAGTCCACCCTGTGCCCCAGTAGCATGTCCCGCCTGCAGCCCCCATGCCCCATTTGCACCATCATCATAGTGGCCTTTCATACCTGGGCACTATGCTGTTGCTTCAAATGGAGCACTACTATCACCTTTCTTGGGCTCCCTGCCTATGCTGTACATTGCTGACACTTAAATAGTTTCTCTCTCTTGCAAATGTGTGCTAACGCCAGGTTTTCAGTTGCGTTAGGATTCAGCCCTTAGTTTCTCCGCGTTAGTGTGAAAGGGGCCTCTCCCCGCCCACTCCCCTCCCATTGACCCCTTCTCTCTGTCCTCTCTCCACCCTTTTCTGGACTTACCGTGGCTGGGAATGTTAAGATGCATTATGTAACGTTAAGGCGCCTTAACTTTACAGAATGTAACGTTAAGGCGCCTTAATGTTACATAACGCGCCTTAACGTAGCCGCTTCTACGTTACCGCAGTTTACCCCTATGTATCTGCAGCACATTGTTATTACATAGTGGGCAATGTTTTTGTATATTGTATTTGGTATCCTATGTTGTACATTTAGAACCTGGTAGGTTATTTAAGATAGCCGATGGGCCTTGTGGGGTAGGGGCAGGGGTTGGTGTTGTCGGGGTTTTCTGTTTATGTTTAAATGGGTATGTTGATTTGCTGTGTTTGTTGGAAAGTCAAAATAAAGGATTAAAAAAACCCCCATCATAATAATATACTTCACAGTGTGCAAACTGTAAGCCACAAGTCTGAAGACATATAAACAAGAGCTCTCTGTCTTATGAAGAGGGCATCAAAAAAAAGTGATCACTCATTGACAGTTCCTATATTATCATCTGATTCATTTCAATTTTAAACAAGCTGTTCCATACTAAGAATGCTTATCTTAAAAGTTGCACTGTCCATATTACAAGGCCGCAACCTGTGCTTTTAATTTTATATTGTGTTTGACATCAATGTTATAGTTAACGCCTATGTCAGGCATTTTGGCCTCTGTCAAAAGCAAAGAAGAAGAAGAAGAACTACTGTTATGCTATTTCGGATTCTGGGTTACTGTTTATCCAGTACTTCTTGCTTTCATTTTGGTTTTGTGCTGAATTTGCTATCTCTCTGTACTCACAGTATATCTCTCCTCTCATTCCCTTACGAAGAAATTAACCCCTTTCTCTATCACTAAACTTACTGTCTTCCTTTTAACAGGTTGACTTTTTTATGTCCCTCACCCACTCACCCCATGGTGTGAGTGTTGTATATAACTTTCTTCTGGCTCATTAACATTATTTTTTCCAGGTGCAGCCCGACCCACTGCAGCTTCCTCTTCTGCTTTATCATATCATATTTCTAACAAATCTGTAACTTATCTATTTCCATTGTTCCACATCACATTTTCTTCTTGATGCTAACTTTTCCCAATCTTTTATCTTCACTTAAATAACTTCAGACTCCAAGTTCAGATCACCCATTCCCTACTCTCTTCACTTCTCCAACCATTTTGTCCTCTACCCTATCATCTACACTTGAACTTCAACCTTTTCGTCATCTTATTTGGCCATCTCCACTCTCTCTGACAGCACATCATCCTCATCATAGTTGTGCCTCCTCTTCTCTCCCCAGTGGTCTCCTGTTCCTTCTCCCTCTTTCATCTGGGGATATCATTCCCGATCCTGGCACCCCTAGGCATCTCTCACACTCTCTGTACAGATCCAACCATAACCCTTCAAGACGTATTCATATCCCTCCCCTTCCCCCCTCTTTCTTCCCTTTCTCATGTACCATGTGGGATTCTCCACTGAGTCTCCAATTAACTTACCTACCTCATGATCTCTTATCTCTAATGATCTGCACCTTCTTGCTCTAACTGAGACCTCGCTTCTCCTTGAAGACTCTGCTTTAATTGCTGTTCTGTGTCATGGAGGCTACCTTTTTCCCATATAGCTCACAGTAGTGTAGAGTTGCTACTCTCTCCTTCCTGCTAGTTCCAAACTCCCCTTCCACCTCAGTCTCATTCCTTTTCTTCCTATGAAGTTCACTCAGTCTGTCTATTTGCTTCACTACCTATCCTGGTAGCTGTTATTTTTCGACCCCCTGAGAAGTCCACATCTTCCTTTCTCGCTGATTTTGACTCTTGGCTTTCCTTCTTTCTGGATCCCTCTTCACCTTTCCTTATTCTTGGGGATTTCAACATTCATGCTGATGACCCTTCTGACTCTCATGTCTCCTGGTCTTTACCTCCTCATTCAACCTTCAGCTGTGTTCTACCACCTTTACACACCTAGTATAGATACTTCCTTGACCTTGAATTTTTCTCCAGTTGTTCACTCTCAAACTTCTCCAACCCAGTTATTCCGCTCTCTGGCTATCATTTGCTAACTTTCACCCTTAACCAAACCACACCACAGTCCTGTCCAATTTCCACTAGCACATTTAAACATTTTTCGGGCTACTGACTCTTTAGCTCTCTACATTGCTGTCTCATCTCTTCTCTAATCCACTAGGTTAAGGTAATTTATTGTACACTAAGGTGCATATTTACTAAAGAGCATGCTGGTAGCATGCATTTGGGTTGTGAATCTAGAGCAGAAACTTGCACGAACTTCATGTAGCATGTATCTCCCCTTGCCTTTAGCATGTTGCAAACATGCAGCACTGTACTAACTGAAATGCAGGTGCACTTAACACCACTCACTGAGGTGGCATTAAGTGCACCCACATGAATGGCAACATTCATGGTTAGCATGGGCCCAAAATGCCAATGCTAACTGCAGTGCACCATCAACACCCACATTCTGACCCAGCCCACCCAGTCCCCACTCAAACACATGCTACCCAGTCAGTGAAGGATTTTTTGCCATGGGGACCATATGCTAACATTTAGCATGGTACACTTACCGCATGCTACACCTCATGTTAGCAAGATTTAGTAAACATGCTCCTACATTTTTTAAGGTGCATTAACGAATCAAACGGACATTCCTCTGCATTTCCATTGCATTCAACAGATTCCTATCTGAAGCACAAAGTAAACAAGGTCACAGAGCACAAGAAGAGAAAACCTGAAGCAAAAGAAAGCAGCAAGACAGAGACAGTCATCAATAAAAAGGCACTCTATAATGATGAAGCATGACAGACAGGTACAATGAAATATGCAGTGACTAGATTGACTTCTGCCAGGCACAGCTGTGTCTCTGGATCTTCTTAACCTTGGGTGAGGAGGTCCTTGAAGAGGGCACTGTTGCCCCTTCTGTCATGCCTCATCTTAGGAACAGCCATCTCCTGGGTTCCAGGTTAGTTTGTAAAAATCTAGAAAACAGAGGACATCCAGCAAGTTCAAAGCAAAGTGTTATTCTAGAGGGAAACCTTGCTTTTATTCTAGAAGAAGAAATTGGACTCACTTGCAGAGTGTTCAGACCCTACCCTTTTCACATTGAAAGATAGGAGATAAGACATGTCAGGCTCATCAGGGGTAGTCTTCCTCATCGTAGTAGTAGTACTTAAAAGTTATGGAAGGAAGGCTGGTGAGTGGACTGGGGCTGCTAGGTTGCTGGATCTTGTCATCTAGTCTCTGTTAGGTAATGAACATGAGATTGTGGAGGGTCATTTTATAACAGGGCACCTATTTTGGACTACTTTTATAAAGCCATCAATTCAATAGTACGTAAAAGTTTAAAAAGGTGACCAAATGATTAGCCCAAAATAAAGTCTGTATAAAACTATACCATTCTACTTAAAGACAAGTCATGAACCAAAAAACTGCAAGCTGGGCGCGGGAAACTGCACAGGTTCAATAGTGAAATTAATTTCACATCAATAATGCTAGATGTTCCCTCCGGTCATTATGTCAAGTAATTAGAGGAACATATCTGACAATGGAAACCAATCTCAATATTTAAGCCATGTATTACTGAGTGAAACCCAAACAAAAAGATAATATACTGGTGCAACGCTTACCTTGCGATCAACTGCAAAGCATAAAGAAACGACCTTCAGGTTCGGGAATGCCTTTAACTGCGCATGAAAGGTGACATGTGAATTTTGTCAAGTGATAGATTTTAATGCTTACTCAGATGTCTGAACATTTTTATTCCCCCAATGAGTATACCAAAAACAATATCCAATAGTAAAAGATCACTCACTACTTGCTCATAATTAACTTCACAGCCATGTTTGAATCATAGACAATTACCAAAAATTTATTTTTTGTCGGATCATCTGTCGTGAGGATGTTAAACCATACTCAGTTGACAGACCCTCCTTTTATTCAACGTATTTTAAAAAGGTCCGTATGACCCAAATCACGCTCGAGGCTATAACCAGCCCATAGGACCAGCCCCTGTGCATAAGAAGTGCTTTTAGCAACAAACAAGGATCTTCATGTTCAGAAATAATCTGTAACCACGGAATGTTCAGAGCATAAAGGTGATAGCACTTAGCTGAGGGAATGCTGAAGATTTCCACGTCCCGGTGATATCAGCAGAGGTCCCACCATACAGAGCCTTCATCAAACTTCTTCTGCACTATAGGAACCGGACCGGCCAAATCACATCCTCCAGCAACAGGCCCCCTCTGGCCCTCCACTATCCAACCTTCAGAAACACGATGGCAGCTCAGCCGTTTGTGGGGGTGCTCCCCTATATGCCTTGTACGCCACGGGTCTCTCGGATTCTCCGGACTCATTGGCATATTTTGTCTGAACATTCCTGTTTTCAGATACCTTTGCGGCTAGCCTATCGTCGGGGGACTAATATTGCTGATCGGGTTGTCCATGCTATCAGTCTCCCGGTTGAAGGGTCTACTTCAGGGGGCCATTATGCTTGCGGGGCTTGTGATATGTGTTCTGCTACGCTTGAGGTAACTGAGTGGTGTGATCCTCGTACACAGAGGAGTTATACTCGGCGTTATGTTACAGACTGCACCTCTGCTTATGTTGTCTTTATGTGTCCTTGCCAGTTATTTTATGTGGGCATGACAACTCGGATGATTCGGAGAAGACTGCAAGAACATCGATCACGTTTGAATACAGCTACACAGTCTGCCCCCATAGTACAACATTGTCTGTTTCATTCTCACACTTTTGAACAGCTTCGTTGGACAATTTTGGATATGGTTCCTCCACTTCAGCGGGGAGGGGACCGTCGGGCGTTATTACATCGAAGAGAGCAGCATTGGATTTTTAATCTACATGCAGTAGCCCCTTCGGGATTAAACACGGAGATCGAATGGTGGACTTTGCAGTAATTCTTCTGGTTTGGTGTTATGGAGGTCATCATATGCTCTTAGATGTCACTACCACGTAGTGATGACGTCATTGATGTTTGAATGGAACAGGAAGTTGGGTAGGGTTAGCTTGATAAAGAGCCATTTTAACAGCGGGCTTGAAACACAACGGATTGGTGTCGCAGAAATACCCAACATCTACAGGAATGTTTCTGAAGGTTGGATAGTGGAGGGCCAGAGGGGGCCTGTTGCTGGAGGATGTGATTTGGCCGGTCCGGTTCCTATAGTGCAGAAGAAGTTTGATGAAGGCTCTGTATGGTGAGACCTCTGCTGATATCACCGGGACGTGGCAATCTTCAGCATTCCCTCAGCTAAGTGCTATCACCTTTATGCTCTGAACATTCCGTGGTTACAGACTATTTCTGAACGTGAAGATCCTTGTTTGTTGCTAAAAGCACTTCTTATGCACAGGGGCTGGTCCTATGGGCTGGTTATAGCCTCGAGCGTGATTTGGGTCATACGGACCTTTTTAAAATACGTTGAATAAAAGGAGGGTCTGTCAACTGAGTATGGTTTAACATCCTCACGACAGATGATCCGACAAAAAATAAATTTTTGGTAATTGTCTATGATTCAAACATGGCTGTGAAGTTAATCATGGGCAAGTAGTGAGTGACCTTTTACTATTGAACATTTTTATTTGCATACTAAGACATGGGAATTAGTGAGGCACATTTTATGTTATAACATTTTGTGGAGCTAGCGCGCATGACACGATGTTCCTCTCGTGCCATGATTTCCTTACAACAGCTTTTATTCTTATGTTTCAGAATGAGATATGCATTCACATTTTTAGAACACAGTTAGTACAATCTTTGTGTGCCGAGAATATAAGATTTAGATTACTCAGAGCACATACTACTGTATAGGTTTACGGCTACTATTCCTCCATTTTTATGAATTCGCCAGATTAGGGGAATGTGACATCATTAGCTATGTAGAATATGAGAGGCTTGATAGTCCTCTTATCTTCACATTGGATGTGGATGATTTCTTCCTTTGGGGTTTATGACATTCATTATGTTTTCTTTGTATACTTTTAGTTAATTACTGAGAACTTATAAAAATGTCTCCTTTCGAGTGCTGATCTCCAGCATATGTTTTCCATGGATTCCTCTAATTTAATTATATATTTTTGTTTCTATGATGTTTTTAAATGATATCTTTTTCCATTAATGTTGATTCCACTATATCTTAGTTTGGATGTGCACATCTTCGATTTAGTATGTTATATGGTTTTATTATGTTTATTATTTATTTATGGGTTAATATTATTATTACTATTATGTTTTTAATTTTTACTATTATTTATGTATTTAGGCATCATTGTGTTTTTGTCATGTATACACAACTTTTAAATAGTTTTAATGTTGTTTTGATATATTGTTGTTCATTATTTTACCTTTTATATGTGTATGTTTTCAAGGTAGAAGTCCCCCTCACTTGGTTTGCAGCTTGTCGTGCTGTGAGGGCTTGTGTGCATCAGTGATGCTGAGAGCTAAACTATCGGTAGTTTAACTACTGGCAGGGTCTCCCAAGATGGACAGGTCTCAGCTGAGGTGCTAGACCAACACAAACCACCCATCTGGGCAGCAGCAGAATGGGATAGTGTTGACGGCGGAGGATCACATTTCTGTGACCACGGCAACAACACCAAACTTAAACTGCGCTGAAGAAAGGCCCGGCAATCTACTTCTGTATCTTGCCATGAAAACCCAATGGATAGTTACAACAAAACAAATTGTGCTATAGTGCTGGAAGATGAGACCCCCAGGTCGGAAGGCACTCAACTAGCTACTGGGGAAGAGCTGAAGACTTCTCAGAGTAAAGCCAGCATTTTTGATATGGTTGGATCAAAGCCCTCGGGACGTCTGACTGCTGATGTAGCTGCGCATGAAATGAGAGTCAGAAGCTGTAAAGATGTCTTACGCATTGGAACATGGAACGTACGAAGCATGAACCAAGGGAAGTTGGAGGTGGTCAAGAATGAAACGTGTACAACTTGATCTGTTGGGTGTCAGCGAACTGAAATGGACTGGCATCGGGCACTTTGCATCAGATGATCACATGGTCTACTATGCTGGAAATGAAAGATAAAGAAGAAGAAATGGTATTGCATTTATAATAAAGAAGAAACTTGCAAGAACTGTAATGAAATACAATGCAGTCAGCGAATGCTTAATCTCTATTAGTCTGCGAGGAATGCCTATCAACACAACTATAATTCAAGTATATGCCCCAACAACAGCTGCAGAAGAGAATGAAATTGAAGAGTTCTATGAACAAGTACAAGCTGAAATTGACAGAACATACAAACAGGATATCCTGATAGTCATGGGTGACTGGAACGCAAAAGTTGGCAACAAAGAAGAAGGCAAAGTAATTGGAAAATATGGACTTGGCAACAGAAATGAAGCTGGAGAAAGACTGATAGAATTCTGCAAGATCAACGAACTATTCATCTCAAACACCTTCTTCCATCAACACAAGCGGCGACTGTACACATGGACTTCACCCAATGGATTGTTTAAAAATCAAATTGACTACATCTGTAGAAGTCAACGATGGAAAAGTTCTATAACATCAACAAAGACAAAACCTGGAGCTGACTGTGGTACAGATCATCAACTGCTAGTATGCAAACTCAAGCTAAAGTTGATAAAGAGCAAACCACTCATGAATGCAGCAAAATATGACCTTGAGAATATACCACTGGAATTTAAAGAATGCCTGCAAAATTGATTTGCTGCTTTAGATACAAATGACAGAGCTCCAGAAGAGTTATGGAATGACATCAAGAAGGTTGTGTTGGAAGAAAGCGAGAAGTCTCTACAAAAGGTGAAAAAGCAAAAATGGCCAAAATGGATGACGGAAGAAACTCTGAAAATTGCCCAGAAACGCAGAGAAGCTAAAGCCAGAGGGGAAGGAAAGACAATAACAGAACTCAACAGAGATTTCCAACGTGCAGCAAGACAGGGCAAGGAAAAGTACTACAACGACGCAGGCAAGGAAATAGAAGCAGAAACTATTAGAGGAAGAACAAGATCGGCTTTCCTAAAGCTACGAGAGTTAAAGAAAAAGTTCCAGCCTCGAATTGGAATGTTACAAGATGCTCACGGTTGTATGTTGAATGATGCTGAGAAGATCAAGAAAAGGTGGAAGGAATATACAGAGTATTTATATGATACAGATCAAGTGGACCAACAGCCGTTTCAACCTGTACCTTATGATCGGGATCAGTGATGAAAGAAGAAGTTAAAGCAGCATTGAAAGCCTTATCAAAGAACAAATTACCAGGCATTGATAGCATTCCCATAGAAGTATTACAGCAATCTGATGCAGCTGTTACCGTACTTACCAGGTTCTGCCAAGAAATATGGAAGACAACATCATGGCCAACTGACTGGAAAAGATCTGTGTTTATACCAATACTAAAGAAAGGTGAGTCAACTGACTGTGGAAATTATCGCACGATCACTCTGATCCCATATGCCAGCAAGATACTACTGAAGATTATTCAAAAGAGACTACAACCATACCTGGAACAAGAACTACCTGAAGTGCAAGCAGGGTTCAGGAAAGGGCGAGGAACGAGAGACATCATTGCGGATGTGAGATGGATCCTTGAAAAGACTAAAGAATACCAAAAGGATATCTATTTATGCTTTATTGACTATAGCAAGGCTTTTGACTGTGTAATCCATGAGAAACTCTGGACAACATTAAGAAGCATGGGTATACCAGAACACCTGATCGTACTCTTGCACAATCTGTACATTGATCAAGAAGCAGCAGTTCGAACGGAACAAGGAGAAACAGAATGGTTTAAAATAAGCAAAGGTGTAAGACAAGGCTGCATACTTTCCCCCTACCTGTTTAATTTATACACAGAACAAATCATCAGAGAAGCAGTTTTGTATGAAGACAACAGAGGTGTGAAGATTGGTGGAAGCCTCATCAACAACCTTCGCTATGCTGATGATACCATATTACTGACTGAAAGTGAAGATGATCTGAAACATTTGCTACTCACAATCAAAGAACATAGTCGCAAAATGGGCCTACACCTTAATGTAAAGAAGACAAAGATAATGACAACTGGCATAATCGAAAGGTTCATCGTTGAAGGAGAAGAAATTAAAATCGTGAACAACTTTAACCTACTTGGATCAACTATCAATAAAGAAGCAACAAGCAGTCAAGAAATCAGACAACGCATTGCTCTTGGCAGAATGGCTATGAAAGACCTAGATAAGATTCTCAAGAGCAGAGATGTCTCTCTCCATACAAAGATTTGACTTGTTCAAGCAATGGTATTTACAATAACATCATATAGATGTGAAAACTGGACAGTGAAAAAGATAGACAGGAAGAACATTGATACCTTTGAATTATGGTGCTGGCGGTGAATACTGTGTACACCATGGACTGCCCGAAGAACCAACTAGTTGGTACTAGAGGAGATCAAACCTAATCTTTCTTTAGAAGCTCAGATGACAAGACTTCGACTTTCATACTTTGGACACATCATGCGAAGAGAGAGATCATTAGAGAAAGACATCATGCTTGGCAAAATAGAATGTCAGCGCAAAAGAGGAAGGCCAGCAATGAGATGGATCGATACAATAACAGTAGCTACAGGTACCAGTCTGTCATCAATGAGCCGCCTGACTCAAGGCCGAACACAATTTAGGATAGCTATCCAGAGGGTCGCCATGAGTCGACTCCGACTTGACGGCATTTAACAACAACAGCAACATGTGTATGTTTTCAAGGTAGAAGTCCCCTGAAGAAGGCGGTAGAGCCGAAAAACATGTAGGGCAGACCTGGTGACACGTAATAAAGTCTTGGTCCTCCAGTGACGGTTTCTCCTGCTTTTTTTGAGTGCTTTGTGGTTCCACAGGGGGGTTGCCTCCCTTGCTTCCATGCATATTGATGCCATTTTAGAAATGTGATCAATCAACAAGAAAAAGAGAATCCCCAACAGTAATCAAATGAAAATCACCACAACCAGATACCGTGAAAACCCCTCCACCCTTTAACTATTTTTGTTGGGCATAAACCATAGGAGGAAGATATGACCAGCCTTCCCCGCCAAAACAGCACATGTCCCTTTTATTCACTTTAAACAGTCCAAAGCGTAATTCATCTTTAAAATGTATGACGTATGATCAGATAAGTGTCAACTTTTAAAGATGAATTACGCTTTGGACTGTTTAAAGTGAATAAAAGGGACATGTGCTGTTTTGGCGGGGAAGGTTGGTCATATCTTCCTCCTACGGTTTATGCCCGACAAAAATAGGGAAGAGGGGTTTTCACGGTATCTCGTGGTGATTTTAGAAATGTGGACATCCCCGATATGAACAACTACAGAAACAGGTACATAGATGTACCAGACAAGATATTTCAGACTGGGTGCCTCTATGCTGATACTTGCATGTCCCAGCCGAACATTTCAGATCTGCAGACTTGTGGTAGTGGGGCAGTAAAATCAAATGGACTGTTGATTAACATACAGGCCCCTTTTCACCCAGCAAAATTTACTGTGGCAGTGAATTTTGCTCTTCCTCCTGCAAGTATCGCTGCCATGAAAGAACAATTTTTCACAGGTCTGCGACTAAAAAGCTGTTTGATTATTTTCATCTAATTTCCATGTATTTTGGTGTGCTGAAAAAAATAAAATATTGAAAAAACTCCTAGACGTCATGATTTGCCACAACATGCAAATTGTCTTCAAATTTATCAATTTTTTTCAATTACTGTTAATTAATTCAAATTACTATTAATTAATTCACATAAGTGCATTTAAGATATAAAATGCCAAAAAAACCTTAAAGGGGTTGTCCGAGTTATGTAAAAAAAAAATATAGCACTGTAAATCTGATGGTCAGCAATATATACATAAGCTAAGCAAGTTTTAAGTTAATGCTTCTAATGGTAGAAGGGGTTAATCTTTCCTGAAGAATCCAGTGGGAGGAAGACACAGGGCAGATAGCAGCAGCTCCGGTCAGTGCAGGGGGGCGTGGCCAGCACTGTGACTTCTCGTGTACAGACACAGAGCTGCTCTCTCCTGCATGCCACACTTGTGCACGAATCATCATCAGGTTCTTGGTTCTAGGCTGTTCACACTTTTTCATCGCAATTCGTGTTAGCTCGTCATTCTTCAACCATTATGTTATGGCTCCGCGAAAGTGTATTAATTCGCCAGACAGTTTCTCTTTCATCTGTGGTGAACATACAGTGTTGAAGCAACAACAGAATATTACAGACTTTGTGAAAAAGTATACTTTGCATACTTTGGACTAAAAATTGGAGATCAAGATAAAGTCTGGGCACCTCATAAAGTGTGCAAACGGTGTGTTGAGGACCTCCGAAACTGGTTCAAGGGTAAGAAAAAATCTTACCGTTATGGGATTCCTATGGTATGGCGAGAGCAAAAGAACTATAGTGACGACTGTTACTTTTGTTCATGCGATGTGAAAGGGTTTAATTCCAAATGGAAGCATTCCATTTCATACCCCAATCTTCACTCAGCAATTTGTCCCAACCCCATGGCACAGATATACCAGTACCCAAGCCCCCTGCTACCTTGGAAGAGATACCTAGCTCCGATGAAGGTGAAGTCATACCTGAACCAGATGACGAGTCAAGTTCTGACTTTGAAGATGATACAAGACCAAAATTGTTTTCTCAGGAGGAGATGAATGATTTGATAAGAGACTTGAATCTTCCCAAAGATGCCTCTGAGTTACTCGGATAAAGGCTGAAAAGCAGGAATTTATTGTTGCCAGGAGTGTCATCTTCATGGTTCAGACATCGTGAAAAGGAGTTTGTTCCTCACTTCGCCCAGGAAGACAAGTTGGTTTATTGCATCGATGTCGAAGGTCTGATGGGTCAATTTAAAATCCAATATTTTTATCTTTTTATAGATTCTTCAAAAAGAAGTCTCAAAGCAGTTTTACTCCACAACGGTTTTTACGCTTCCATACCTGCAGGTCATTCCGTACACTTGAAGGAAACCTACGAGAACTTGGAATTGGTTCTTCGTAAACTTAAATATGAAGACCATGGTTGGCAAGTGTGTGGGGACTTGAAGGTCTTGTGCATGCTGCTCGGGCAACAAGCTGGGTATACCAAATATCCTTGTTTTCTGTGTCTATGGGATAGTCGAGACCGACAAAATCACTGGACCAAGAAGAGTTGGCAGCCGAGGGTGCTAACAGTTGGTGAAAAAAATGTCCTCCGAGAAACTTTGGTACCTTCCCATAAAGTTCTTCTACCACCTCTCCACATAAAATTGGGATTGATGAAGCAATTTGTAAAATCACTTCCAAGAGATGGAGAATGCTTCAAATACTTGGTCACCAAGTTTCCAGGCCTGTCGGAGGCAAAATTGAAGGAAGGTGTGTTCGTCGGACCAGACATTAGAAGGCTTATAGTTGATCAAGAGTTTGTCAATACCATGACGGATCCTCAAAAAGAAGGGTGGATTGCATTTAAAGAAATCGTACAGAAAATTTTAGGCAATAACAAAGATCCTCACTTCAAAAAGATTGTGCAGTGTCCCATGCTGCTATTGGGGTGGTACATTATTAGTGTTTAAAGGACCCATGAGAAGTATCATATGTTCTTTGCTGATTCGAAACATCAGCCTTTTAGAGAAGGGGGAATAAATACGAGCATCAACAGCCTCTCTTTAAACTTTAGGGGCCATTTTTCTAAGGTGCAGTAGGTTTTTGCACTTAATGCATGTTTAGCATGAAAACTAAGACAGTGTTAAGTTCAAAGCCTCCATGGTAAGTGTCATGGGCATGACCAGCAGTTAATATGTGAAGGTATACCCTAACACACAGTACTATTACTGTGGGTACATTTACTTCCACCTATTGTGGTAGAGATACATGCCCCCATGCTAACTGCAAATCAGCGGCGCATGATATGTCCTACTCTAACTTTAGTGTGCTCACCATGCCCACTCTCTGCATTGGTAGCTAGATCGAGAATTGGCATGCAGTAACCATGCTGCTGGCCCAAGACTTGTTAACTGAATAGCACAATATAGTAAAAGGGCTCCTTAATGTGTCCAGTTTGTTTGTACATGGCATCATTACTTCCATGTGTGGGTCCGTGGAAAGCATATAGATAGATAGATGCACATACACACACTACCTTTTGACCCATGGCAGGATGCTGACTTCTGCTGGAAGATGAACTGAAGGAGGGTCAGATGGGATGAACAGGAATGGAGAGGGGGAGAAGAAAATGACGGTAGTGTGAACGGATGTCTCGGACTACTCTGGCAGAAGCGTGTTGCGGGGTTTTTTTCCTACCTGTTTTCTCTATGCCATATACAGTGTGGAAGTGCAAAGCAAAGCTGCCCAAGCTCATGGGACTTTTTGGGCCAATGGATGCCTTCCTTCGATCCAGTCAAGGTGCAACAGCTTTGGGTGGCTTGCTGGTGTTGGTGGGAGTGGAAGATGGATCCCCTCCCTGCCTTGGGCCCGATGTGTCACTCAGCTCAGAGCTCTGGCTTCCTCCGGTGCAAGCAACTGGGGTCACGGATCCTTCTTTGCCTGATGAGCGGCTTTCTTCTCTCGGTGGGAAACACTGGGGGATGGTGTTATTTGCAGCTGTGGCCAGAGAGGAAGGGGCATTATCTATGCGGATGGTGCAGACACAGTCTTCAGAGCAAGATTTCAGTCCTCCCTTGGCTGCCCAGGGTTCAGTAGCTACAGAAGGTACTGCGCCCTTATTGAGGATTGCTTTGTCATGGACCAAAGTTTTTTTCCTTGGAGACAATGTAGGAAACTTTGTGTAGAATGGAGCAATCCTTGTTGGTACAATTGCAGGCTATATCTAGCCAGTTGAACAATGTGGGTCAGCAAATGAGAATGCATGAGGTTCTCTTGGAAGACCTGCCGATGAAAGTTTCTTCTCTTGAGCAGAGAGTGGATCATCTCCAAGACTCCGTGGGAACTGTTATGTGAGATGCAGAGAATTTGCAGATGAAGACTGAGGTCCTGATGAATAAGGTTAGAAGCGGGAACCTGAGAGTGTTGAATTTCCTAGAGTTCTACCAGTTCCACCGTGGTGGTGATTAAGAAGTTTCTGACTGAGACTTTGAGAATTTCAATGGATTCCATTCCACCTATATCCAATGCATTTTATTACCTTCAGCTAAGGTTAAGGTGACTGGAGTTCCAGGTCAGGGTTTAAATTCTACACCGGCCCTACCTGATGATAGCCTGGACTTGATTGGATATTTAGAGAGGTCTGGATCTGACTCCGGGGCAGCTGCTACTTTGCTGGTTACCCTGGCGTTAGATGTTGACCAACATTAGCTGCTTAAAATGTATTTTCGTTCCTCTGTAAAAGAATTTATAGGTTATACTATTAGATTTTTTCCCTGACGTATCTAGGGTAACGCAGAAGAGGAGGAAACATTTCTTGCTTCTTAAATCTGGGGTACTTCAGCTCGGTGGGTTATTCTTTCTTCGTTTTCCCTGCAAATGCCTGGTTAAGTTGGCCAGGAATGCTTATAATTTTTTTTAACTCCGACAGTTGTCTACTTTTATTTCTTCTAGGGTTGCATCCCAACCTTGGTGTACTGTCCACTCTGTAATGAGCCCTATTATGTAATAGAGTAAGTAAGCCAGATGTATTGGTTACTCCTCATTCTGTTTGCATCACCGCTGAATATTTGTTATGATTGATTTTATATCCTGTTTATTGTGTACCCTTCTTCCTCCTGTTGGGGACTTGGGGGGGGGGCACCTAGGTATTGTTCATTTTCATTTTATGAATTGTTACATTTAAGCTGTGGCTTTTTCTTTTTTGCTATGGTGCTCCTTTTGTTTGTTCAAGATTGAATCTTGTTGTATATGTTGAAATTGCATACATTTAAAAAAAAAGACCGGAGAAAGTGTTTCAATGGACATGTGAGAGATTTGGGATCTGTACTGTGGTGCTGCCGCATCTGGGAGACCTATTCTGAAATGGGAACTAGGGGAATGAAATTTCAGGGTGGGAGACCCAGAAAACATTTTCTCCTCCATTGATCACCAATAGCTTCTAACAGTGTTGGAAATGGAGTTTAATGTTACACACTGGAAGTGTTTATTAAATTTAGTTTCTAGCATCTCAGGCTTATTGTGTTGAATGAATGAAGGTTTATGAGATCATTATCATGATACGTAAACATTTAAAAGGACATTTTAGAAAGGCTGTTTATGTATTTGGGGGATGTGAATGTGAAAAAATTTGCAAAGCTATGTCAATTTCAGAAGAGAGGCTAAGGGGTATGTTTACTAAACCGTCTTAATGTCACCGGCGCTAGTTGCAGCAATAATGTGAAGAATGCCATATAAGGAGTGGGCGTTCCGTTCTTAAGGTAGCAATCGCGGGTTATCACGTGATAAAGTGTGCCATGTCCATTATCGCGCAATAGAGGGAGCCGCGCACGTTACCGTGCGTTAACCTTAACTTCGCGTGCTGACCTGCAATCACAGCAATAGAGGTGTAGCGCACTGGTTAATACAATGACTGCTGAAACAGGGGTCATGAGGTCGATCCCCCAGTGGGCTTAATGAATAAGGGTGACCAAGGCAATTCCTTTTCCTGCTCGTAACAGCCCAACAATCTGTGCTGCCAGCTAAAAATACCCGCACCACAGTGCCATAAACTAATGCACCTTTCTGGGCGCCCCAGAAGGCACATCCTAAACCACCACGTCAGCCAAGGTGGGTCATAAAGTTCCCCAGAGGGCGTGTTGAAAGGTTGTCAACCCCCAAGGCACAATCTTAGGCGCCTCATAAGCTGGCTGAATCTAAGGTGTGGCTAAAGATGCCCCAAGGATGTATAGGGCACTCAAGAAATGTTGGCCAAGGGCATTAAGGTTCCCCAAGTTGAAAAGCAAGAAAGGTATGGGCCAAACACAGATGTAACCCAACATTGCACAGAGCACCAAGGAAAGACAATGCACAAGTGATGGAAGGAAGTAGATCTGAGCTGATGGATCAGACAAATCTGCGTTCAGCCCATGTGGCAGTTTGAAAAATGGACAAACATATCGGGGCCAGCTGTAGTGATGCACAGGGTGATGGTAATGTACCATGCAACAATGACAGTGTGTGGCAGAGGATGGGAAGATGTGTCCAGCAGAGGAGGTAGAGGTGGCAGGATAGGTACAATGACAGGAGGACAGAGGAGTAGCAGTGCCATGCACAGCACACACAGGAGAGGCAACCAGGAACAGCTGCAATGCAGAAACATGTACCAGTGCAGGACATGAGGGAGGAGTGGCTCAGTGGGAGGGAGGAGTGGCTCAGTGGTTGGGACAGGTTACCTCAGGCCGGAGGGCTGGGGGTTCAATTCCCGCATGGGGACAAGTAACCTCAGGCCGGAGGGACTGAGGTCTCTAGTCCCATGGCTGCTCCTTGTGGCCTTGGGCAAGCCACTTAACCCTCCATTGCCTCAGGTACACTTAGATTGTGAGCCCTTCGGGGACAAGGGAATAAAAAAAAAAAAGTACCTGTTAGTATATACATGTAAACCGCTCTGATGTGTAAGTAAAGGGCGGTATATCAAATGCCTAACCATAACCATAACCATAGAAGCTTGCACATCAGGGCAGGATGGCATACAGCTGCCAGACACACATAGAAGGACAGAAGGATGGCTGGCAACTGTGATAAGGGTACAATGTGCTAACAGCACAGATCTGCACAGATATGACTGTCACAGGAATGAAAAGTAGCTGTGCAGGACAGGCATGCAAATGAAAGAGAACAAAAAGGAATCAAACCTATGACCATTAGCACAAATGTCAGTGCACCAACTGGTAGGCTACACCACCAACGTGAGGTCAGTAGCAAAGGCTGCATACAAGAATACTGCAGGGCATCACACAAGAAGCCTGCTGGCTGCCAGGATAGGCAAACCTCCAACAGTAACCATGATGGAATGCATATGCATATGCAGATCTGGTGTGTACAGCTTAAATCACAGTCTGTAATTGGGACCAGAACCACATATAACTACATGCACACACACAATGACATGTTATGCAGTTGATACAGCATGCAAAAGAGGAAAGAACCTAAGCCTAAAGGGCGGCAGGGGATGCCCTGTGGAGCAGGGCAAAATATGGAACAGAACAGAAAAGGAGCATGTGAGAATTGAACCTGCAAACAGGTGTGCCACAGACCAGCTAAACCACAGCAATGCCAATCCCCCAAACAGACTACCTATGTAAACACTACAAAGAAAGAGACATATGTAACAGCTAATTTGTGATAGATAGGCAGCACAGAGGGCACACTTTGGTGTACAGTGAAGAGGTGGAAGGGTGTGTAGATAGGTGATGAACCTTGTAGTTAGCTGAAGGTAAGGTTAGCATAACACACAAAACAAAACAAAAAATGTGGGAATCAAACCTGCAACCTATGGTGTTACAACACATGTCCATAACCACTATCCCAAACAAACACATCAAGCACAATGCAAAGATATTATCTCAAAGGAAATGTGTGTATGGGAACCTGTAACACCCAGTGATGTGGCAGACGGCTGGCAGATAGACAGCTGGCACCGTACAAGGATGTGAGCACAGGTGGGCCATGTACATGACCAGGAAATCACTAAATACGTGTGTCGGTGTGTTCAAGCAGCAGCAGAGACAAATGTACATCCAACACATATTTTTATTTTGGTTAATCATCAGAGATAGTGTAGATACCGCTTATCATAATATCAAGGTGATTGGATCCCAGGTGAAAAGCTGAGAACACATATTGCAGGACAGCAACCCACATGTTACTGAATTGTCACTGGCCCATCCACAGATGATGGGCAGGAGAGATAATGTGCATCAGGTGCATGGTGTGCAGTATGCATTGGGCCCCCCCCCCCACATGCTGCTGCATGCCCCAAATGTGTTAGTTATATATGTGTGCATGTAGACAGTAGGCGGTGCATGATGAGGGCCCAACACACATCAGTTATGATCTGTTCCCTAAAACATATCTGTCTGCCAACACAGGAGGCACACAAATGAAACAGCATATGTTGTTAAAAGTAAGAAAGTGTAAACACACATATCAAAATATATGTTACAGCTGTCACATAATGCCTGATATAGGAATCAAAGCTGCAACAATATAACCCTAAACAATCGTCAAATGCACAATGAGGATATGCTAACAGGTAGCAGAGGCACATGAACCCAGAGAATTCAAATAAAACAAGCCGCAGAAACATGCAGAGATAACACTATGCTGAAGGTCCCCCTGCACTGGTTAGTATGGATACAGTGTCTGTACACATATATCACGGTACATGGAATGCACAAATGAAGGAAGAAAATGGACACTCACACTGCCACACTCCAAATATAATGGGGCAATGTGAGTGTTGTTACCTCAGGGGATAAATAGGACTGTACAGACATGCAATGCTAGGTTTGCAAATCAATGCAGAGCGTCATGTCTGTACAGTAAACAGACACAATAACCTGTATATGAAGATGGAAAGAAAGGTCGAACATGTTACAGTAACTCACACAGAAGCCATATGCTGTGTTGCACCAACATAGTCAATCACATGCATATGCACCGTGTAAGTTGAAACATGATACAGTGATGCTACCCATGCACTGTAACACCATTGGTGATTGCAAACAGCAATCCAAGATGCTGGTGTGTGATAAAGTGGTGTCGTGGCAAATACTGTGTCATGTTTAAGTGGAGGCTAGGTGGACATGGACAAGAGGACCTCTCCATTGCTTCCCCTGTGCCACACGCATGGCTGTATGCTCGTGTTGAGACAAACAGATGAGCGTATCCTGCATTCCATGTCACACAAATTGGCAAAACACAACACAATGTCAGAAGGATGTACAACATACAGCGACTATGTCAGTCCCTGCTGCACACGTGGGGACCAGTACACAATGTCCAAAGTGCAAAGGATATCTGCAATCCAACAAGTCATGTTACAACTGTCCCTGAAACCCTGGGCATTCATAGTTAAGTGTGACATCCCAATATGCCACAGTACTGGAAAGGTCATGTGTGTCCCCTGAGATGAACACGACACCCAGCCAAAGCATAGCAGCAACGGTGTGTTGGACAGGCCTGTGATGCCCAAAGTAGCAGTCCAACAATAATACTGTCCATCCTAGGCATGTGTCCCACTTGCAGAGGTCAAACATCCTATGGCACCATTTCCCAGGGATAGTTCCATGGTGTTGTTGTGTCCTCCAACAGGTGGTTGATGGTGATGCCGGATGCACTGTAGTAGATGTGCTTTGTGTGTTCACTGCCCTGTGTCAGAAGAGGATAAACAATGTATTGATATGCTGCTTGCAACATCAGCCCAAATTGCAGAGAGTCAAACATCAATATGTACGTAAGGAAACGTCAAACAGACAAACATAACATGATCACAACACAGAACACACTGCATGTTGGGGACATTTTGGATTGGAACCACAGATGAGGGTGTCACATTTATTTATTTATTTATTTATTTAACGGTCTTTTCTATACCGCCCCTTCCAGAGATCAGGGGCGGTTTACATTGAACTTTAAACAGAACAATTGTATACTTCTGTATACATTTACAAGGAACATTATGCTTTAACTATATACAGGTGTGCTTACAGGGAACATATTTTGAACATATTTTGAACAACATTTTGAACATATTTTGAACATTAACTATAACAGAGCTTTTTAAACTATTTACAAGTTATATACATGGAGCGCATCTTAGTTAGTTACAGTGGTGAAATAGTCAACTGTTTGAGTGGTTCATTAGCGTGTTGTGAGGGGTTAGAGAAATTTTCTGTGTTAGTCATTTGTTCTGTCTTGGGTACAGTGTATGTGTTTCTGTGATTGTATTGGTGAGGTTCTTTGTTGGTAGGGGATTTCAAAGTGTTTTGTAAAGAGGTAGGTTTTTAATTCTTTTTTGAATTGGTGAAGGTCTTTTATCATGCGTAGTGTTAATGGTATTTCATTCCAGAGGGTGGGGGCAGCGAAGGAGAAAGCCCTGTCACTTGTTGTCGCTTTAGTTTTTCTAAAATTTGTTTTTATGTTGAGGGAGTGGGTTGCGTTCTGTCTGCGTGATCTAGTATCTGATGGGGGGTGTATTAGGGTGGATAGTTGTGATGGGGAGATGTTGTTGACGATTTTGAATGTAGTTAGGAGGATTTTGTATTTTATTCGGCTGTTTATAGGGAGCCAGTGTAAGTCTAGGAGAATTGGGGTGACATGGTCTGTTAGATTAGCTTTAGTGACCATCTTGGCGCATATGTTTTGGGCTCTTTGGAGATGGTATATGCTTTTTACTGGAAGTCCATTTAGGAGACTATTACAATAGTCGAAGTGGGGGGTTATGAGTGTATTGACTACAGATCTAAAGTCATCGGTGTTGAGTAGGGGTCTCAGATGTTGTATTGTCTTGAGTTTATAAAATATGGTTTTTACTGTGTGTTTTATGTGTGGAATCATGGAGAGTGAGTGGTCTAAGATTATTCCAAGGTATTTTACCTCCTTTTTAACAGGTATAGGTGTATTATTTATTGTGATTGTATTGGGGTATATGTAGTCAGTGTCTGATTTCCTCGTTATGAACATTGCCTCTGTTTTTTTGAGGTTAATGCTTAGGTGGTTGTCTTCAAGCCATTTAGTAGTCTCGTTCATACATTGGAGTAGGCTATCATATTTGGGATTGTTAGGGTTTATGGGGGTGGCAAGCATGATATCATCTGCGTATATGAAATGGTTAATTTTGTGCTTCTTAAATATGTTTGTAATGGGCTGGAGGTATAAATTGAAGAGGAGGGCTGAGAGGGCTGATCCTTGGGGGATGCCTTGACCTTGTGGGAAAGTTTCGGATGTGTCTTTACCTAATTGTATCCGTATTAACCTGTTTGAGATGTATGATTTGAACCATTCAAGGACTGTCCCTCCTATTTTTAGGTATTCTAGTCTGTTAATGAGGGTATTATGATTGATGCTATCGAATGCAGCAGACAGATCTATGAAGAGGAGAAGGAAGCCTTTGTTGTTGTCATTGGTGCCTCTGATGAGTAAATCTGTTAGGGCGATTAGGAGGGTTTCAACTCCGTGGAAGGGTCGGAAGCCAAATTGATGCTCATCAAGGAGTTTTTGTTCATCAATGTAGTCTTGTAATTGGAGTTGTATGGTCTTTTCTATTATTTTGGCAATTAGTGGTATGCTAGCTATTGGCCTGTAGGAGTTGGGGTCTTTTGGGTCTAGTTTATTGTTTTTTATTATGGGACGGATCGAAGAGAGCTTTAGGGCATTGGGCATGGTTCCTTGAGAGAGTGATTGGTTTACTATATGTTGGATATTTTCTGCAAGAAATTCCTTAGTATGTTTGATCCATGATACAGGGCAAGGGTCAAGCGGTGAGGTTGTGGTGTTAATCATTGTTATAATATTAAGGATGTGCTTTCTTTCAATCTTGTGAAAGGTTGTCCATTCATAATTACTGACATGTTTAGATATTGTGGTGGTTGGAGAGTAAGGTTTTACCTTTAGTTTCTCAGCAAAATGTAATGCTAAGGTTTGTACACTGATTGAGTCTTGGTTCAGTACGGGGTTTTGTGTTTTTGTTAGTGTATTCACAATTGAGAAGAGTTCTCTTGGCCGATTGATAGCATGATTTATTAGTTTGGAGTAGTATTCCCTTTTTGACTTATTGATTGCTTCCTTGTATCTATTAAGTATGTTTATATATTTAGTTTTGTTATCTTGTGATTTTGTTTTTCTCCAGATTTTTTCTTGTTTCCGTAGTTGCTTTTTTATCATGGCAATTTCTTTAGTGAACCATTTTTGTGATTCCTTCTTTATCTTCTGCATTGTTTGAGTGGGGGTTGCTGCTTTTTGGATAGTTTGGTTCCAGTTCTCTATAGTTTGTTCTATGTCATTTAGACTTGTGGTGAGTTTGGGTAGTACCTTGTCAAGGAATGTGTCATTATCAAAGTGGGGAAAGCGTGAGATATGTGATATTGTGTTTGTGGACTGTGATGTTGTTTGTGCTAATAGGTGGAATGTTATCAAATGGTGGTCAGACCATGGTACTTCCTTAGCTATCGGGGAAGAATGGAGTTTATGTAGGTTAAAGGGGGTAGGGAGGAAAACAAGGTCAAGTGAGTTTCCTTTATTATGTGTGGGGGTATGGACTATCTGGTTAAATCCCATGTGGGACATTGAGTCAATGAAGTTGTCTTTTTGGGATTGGTTCAGAGATGGGAGGTTAAGGTCACCTAAGATTATGAGGGGTTTTCTCTGAGATGTTGTGCATGCGAGTTCAAGGATGGGGGAGAGATTTTTGTGATCAGCTGATGGGGGTCTATAGATTAAGGAGAATGCTAGTGTTCTGTTTTCAATGTTTATTATGTCCATTCCTTCGACATTGTTTGAGTTTGTTAGGGTGTATTGTAGGTTTTTTTTAGTGAGGATGAGTGCACCACCTCCTCTTTTTGTGTCACGGTGGCAGTTGAATACATTATATTGTGATGTGTGAAGTTGGTTTAATAATATTGTGTCTGTAGGTGTTAGCCATGTTTCAGTGATGAAGATGATGTCAGGTTGTTCGTCTCTTATTATGTCATTTACTATTGGTATTTTGTTCCGAATAGAGCGAATGTTTATTAAGATCAATTTTAGTTTGGTGTCCGTGCAAGTAGAGGATATTTTGTGGTCATGGTTTTTACAGTTTATCTGGATTACTCTAGGAGGATGTCTGTGGGAACTATTTGGTGGCGGGTTGTATGAGTGATGGTGTAGCGGGGAGTGTGTTAGATTGCGGTTGGGGTTGTGGATGATGGGGATGCTATTACAAGGGGGGTTGTTGAATTTATATGTGTATATTAGTTGCAGAAGGAGGGCTATTAGAAGGAGAGTGGTTGGCAGTGACTTTATTTTTAGGTAGTCCATTATGTTTTGTATTTTGTTTTGTAAGAGAGAAGTGTTTCTGGCTGGCTATGCAAGAGGACTTGAGTGTGGTTGTGTTGAGTTGTACGTGATTAGGTTAGAACAGCAAAGTATCGGTTGGAAGAGTTAGAACAGTAAGTTAGTTTTGGCTGGCTGTTTGTCACAATTGTATGAGATTGTTACAATGTATCAGCTATTTATAACAGCAGTGCAATGATTTGTAAGTGTGGCTTTATGAGAATATCAGCTATTTATAACAGCAGTGCAATGATTTGTAAGTGTGGCTTTATGAGAGTATTGCTGACTACAATAATGCCATGGGTAGTAACTATTACAGGCTAGTTACTAACATCCTTATAACAGTACTAGTTATGGGTATACTACTGACAACAGTAATAAAATGTACCTATTGAAGGATGGCTACTGGCAACTGGCAACAGTGCAGATTGAAAGTATTCTACTGACAGTAGTAAACTTTGTGCTAGATAGCTAGTGACAACAGTACTATATGATGGTAATAATCTTTTGACAATAGTAATAAACTGTGGGGCAACTAACAATAGTATCACAGTAACAATAGAAAGTATCACAGTAACAATAGAAATTTGACTAAGATATTTAGATAAGATATCTTAATTTACAGGGGGATGGCATGCACCTATGTACTTGGATTCACTACTGCATAGTTGGGCTAGCTTCAGCATTCAATTGGATTGAGAGAGCTACTGGCAACAGTAATAAGGGATTGCTACTAGCTACAGTAAAGGTTGACTACAGTGGTAATAATTAAATGCTACTGAGAACAGTAACATTGAGATGCAACAATGATAGCTGAATGTTACCGGAAACATCAATAAGTGAATGTAACAGTAATAAATTGAGTGCTACTGGCGACAGTAATAAGTTGTATACATGCTACTGACAACAGTAATAAATATTTTCCTATCAGGGGTGAGTCAGCTGGTATGGTGGATATGGATATGGCCATGTCCATGGGCATGGGCATGGACATGGATATGGCCATGTCCATGCCCATGTTACACAGGCATTTCACAGCTCCACCCCATGTGCATCAGCGTTTGTGTACAGAGACCCAACAGGAAATGTCTATGAGACAGACAGTAAATCATTAACATGTAAAGGCTGATGTCATTCACAAAAGACCAAAGGTGCAACCTACCGTGTGTTTGCAGCAAGTGTATGTTTGGGATCCCCTGAGGCGCTCAAAGGCCACAACACATCACAGTGAAGGGAGAAGATGTCATCGGAATGTGTACAGTCACCATGTCCCCATGTCCAACCACTGTTGATGCATGTCCACATTATGGCGATATCTGTGATACAAAAATGCTGTTGCGCAGTGGTCTGTCAGCACACAAGAGATAGGTCAGCTCACAACACACAACACATGTCCACAATGTCCACAAAGTAAACAGCAGTAAGGTAGAGATAGCACAGTCACCACCGCTCCCCAGGTGTACAGACCCCTCACGCCACATGATAGTGCAAACTGCATGAACACTGTATCATAACAGAGCCACCCACCCACCCACACAGTATGAGAAGGTGAGCATGGCACCAGTAACATATGGCCTGTATGTGCACAATGGGCGAATAGTGGAGATAAAGGCCTGGAAAATGCTATGATACACTGCTGTTGGCTGATGCTATAATGTCATGGAAGAGTGAAAGTGGGGCCCACCACCGGAACACCTAGGACCTGTAGACACACACAGCCCTGTTGGATGTGTCACAGAGACAGTGCTGGAGAAGAGAAACTGCGCATGAACACATGTGGATATGTGTGGCCATCATCACCATATGGGGTACCGGGGAGCCCGATAAATAGGTCACCCACAACATATGTACAGTAGACAGATAACCTGTGACATGTGTTGCTCCTGACTGTCCACACACACAAATCACCTGTATGTCCACCTACCCCAGTATCCTGCACGTTGAATGAGGTACACACAGCTGATACTGCACTACAGCACCTGGAACGTCTCAAAGCATGTCCTGTGGATCAAGAAACACAAGGGAAATATACATATGTCATGTTGGAGCTCGGCAACAAACACACCAGCTTCACGTCAACATCTCTCATAACCCCCTAGACCCGTCACAGTCTGGCAGTTCGTCATGACATGGTACCTAATTGTCCCCACCCAAACACGCCACTGATGTGTTCCTGGCCAGATCCAAGGGCCTGTAGCCTGTCCATCCCCTCTGGGACCTGTCTGCTGCCCTCGAGACCATTGAACACAACCATCACTGCGCTACCCTGTACGTGCTCGTCCCAAAGCTTGCCACCCCCATATGTCTCCCATAGCACCCTCAGTGTGTGTTCCTGTTGGGTCCACCTCCCCTGCTAACCCGCTCTCAGGTGCTGTAAAAAAGGGAGCTATGCAGGGGCTGCTACATCCCCCTGGCCCCATACCCAGTTCCCTGGTGTAGCAGGCACATCCCCTGGCTATCCCTAGCAGCTGTACGTTGATGTGACTCACAGATATCTCACCATGCATGAGCTATGTATGGCAGACCACACCCCGACCGCAGTTTGCCCCCTGACATTGCTGGCTACAGGTACCCCCGCTGCATGAATTGAGCATGGCCACGACCAGACATCTGGGCATCGCCCCTAAACCCTCTCCAACCCTTATAGTGTCTGTGTATAGGTTAGATATACCTTCTGCCAACGTGGTCATCAGGGTAGCAGGTCTCTATGACTCCTCGCTCCCCATCCCCACACATACCCATCATGTAGCTAAGGCCTGCGGTGTCCCCCTAGATAACATCATCAAGGTCCCTGCCATCCAACCAGAACACACACATAAAGCGCCAATGACCCCCTTCATCACCCACCAACCTGGTCACTGTAGCCTACACCTTGCTGGTCTGCCTCGAAATCATCTATGTCTGTCATAATGTATGCAACACTGCGCTGCATGGCTAAGCTACCGACTTGCACAGTATGACAATAACACCCCACCTGCCACAACACCTCACAGGCCCCAGGCGAGATCAAGACGCACCTGCTGATCTATACATGGAGTCACACTGTGGTTGCCCTGTACCCTGACCCGCATAACCCAAGTACTACAAATACTACTACTACTACTGAGCATGTAAACAGTGCCAACACTTGTATGCATCACCATACTGACACCTGTAACACACAGTCCCTGCTCATCAGAGCATATAACCCATTCAATCCCCTCATATTCGCTAAATGTCATCCCCACATGTCAAGCCAGCAGGCCCTATCTATGGGCCGCTCACCCACTGTTAATGTGGGACCACACACTTGTCACCTTGCAGCACCCAACACCTGGAACGAACTACCTGTGGCTGTAGGGCAGCCACCCTTAACAACCATTCAAAACCCTGTGTGTCAGCCTACCACATCACCTAAGCCTAACAAACCTGCACACATTAATCACCTCCTCCCGCTGATGTCCTCTGCCCACACCGTCTGTGTTAGCAGTTGGACCACATTCTAAGCTCAGATGGCCAGGCATTGTCAGCAATGTCAGTGCAGTGCTGTGTATGACGGGTAGTGCGATACCAATGCTCAGTAGTAGTAGTAGTACAGATATCTATACAAAAGTGTCATTTGGAAACATCCATTACTCACATGAAAATAGCTCCTCAATCAGCTGGCGCCTGAGTGCTGTGCCCTCACGTGTGTCACCACGGCCACGGACAGGAGAGCACGGTAGATCATCTTCCAGATCCTCATTATTTTTGACATCGATATCGTGCCTGAGATCAATGTTGTGCAGGATGCAACAGGCAATAATGATCTCTGCCACTGTCACGGGTTGGTATTGTAAGGCCCCATCGGTCCTATCCAGACACCTGAAGCGACTTTTCAAAACGC
This sequence comes from Ichthyophis bannanicus, assembly GCA_033557465.1. NCBI lineage: Eukaryota > Metazoa > Chordata > Amphibia > Gymnophiona > Ichthyophiidae > Ichthyophis > Ichthyophis bannanicus. The sequence goes on from CM066032.1 coordinate 820,076,252, forward strand.
CAAAGGTGTGCTCGATGATGGAGCGACTGGAGGCATGGGCCTCATTGTACCTCATCTCTGCACGCGTCCGTGGTAGACGCACAGGGGTTAGCAACCACGGCCGACACCCATATCCTGCGTCACCTGCAGAAAGAAATGTTGAACGTTAAAACAGTACCTGATATCCGCACACATGAATGTACATGCAGACCCACAGCACCTACAGGTCAGACAGAAAACATAAGGGAACACATGATGGGACACAACCACTTTGCGCCAGTGTCTGGAGGTGTGAGATACAGAGCACGGGTGAGGTAGATGGAGTGCAAACAACAGTAACCCGAACCACAGCAGACACATGCGCAGACACCAGAGGCTGAAAGGTATTTGCAGCAGGCCTGAACACATCAGAGACACACATGCAATGAACCCTGGACAAGGGCATAGATGCACACATGTGCAAGCATGTGACGGTCATGCTATTCCCCACAGACAGATGATGCGACAGGAACAGTCACCCCACCGTGGCAGGCAGGATGGCATAGACAACACCACACTGTTGTTAAACGGGAAGCATACATGTGTGTTGCACCGAGCCAACCGAAACACAAAATGCCAAATGGCGTTATACGTCAAATGTCAGTGTGCCACCAACACACAGCACCGCAGCACAGAGGACCTGGCATCAACCCCCCCCCCCCCCAGCAGCTCGCACACACACAGATGACACACACACACAACTCGGGACACACGTCAAGGACAGACATGTGTGCGGACGGATAGCAGGGGTATACAATGTGCATGTCAGAGATGACAAATACCCACCCAGCAGGACACAGTCCTCAAATTGTCCTGCCTCAAATTGTCTGAACAGTGCTGAGTGATGCAGGATATAGGAGTCATAGGTGGACCCTGCAAACCGCAGGACCACATTCAGAATACGCATACCTGCATCACATACAAGCTGAACATTCAGTGAGTGGTAGTGTTTGCGGTTGCGGAACACTGCCTCCCTGTCTCTGGGCGGGACCAGGGCAACATGTGTGCAATCAATAGCTCCCATCACGTGTGGTAACCTGGCAAATGCCTCAAAGGCCTGGTGCAGGGTCCCCCATTGTTGCCTAGTGTTGGGAAATGCAATGTAATTCCCAACCCAGCTGATCATGGCACGCAGTACTTGGTGGAAACAGCGTGAGAAGGTGGGGCGGCTCATGCCACCCACTGCGGCCACAGATGACTGGAAACAGCCAGAGGCAAAGAAATGTAGGGCACCAAGGAGCTTGACCAAACCCGGTATGGCATGTGACCGACCAGTCAGGGGCTCGTGGTCAGGTCTCAAATCCTCATAGAGCTCCCTAATAGCCCCTTTGCTCAGGCAGTAGAGAGAGATGACCTGGTCCTCATGCATGCCCTGGAGCCGGGCCCTGGGCCTGTAGAGGCAAGGCCGGCGGGCCTGCAAATCAGCACGCCTCCTGCGCCATGCCAGAACAGCCCCTGCCTGGCCTGCCCCCACAGCTGCAGGTCAGTGTTGGAGTGGGCCTGCACCCCCACCCCATGCCCCAGCCACATGGACACCATCTCCCCCATCAGGCAACCGCAAGCCACCCACATCCCCCAGTGTAACTGAAGCAACCACAAAAGCCGCCATAGTAGACACTGTTAACCCAAACCCCCTCACCACCCCACCTGACACTAGCCCTGCCACTCACCTCCACCCCAAACACTGACCAAGCCACACAGCACACCCACCACCCACCAACCGTGTCACGTACCTCCCCAGCACACACCAACCCAGCCACACACCTCCCCCAGCACTCACCAGGGCCACCGCTCGCCTCTCCCACCACTCACCACCCTTGCCACTCACCTCCCCCACCACACACCAATACAGCTACCTCCCTCCCTCACTGCTCACCAACCCTGCCACAGTCCACGCCTAACTTGCCTCTGACCCTCCTCTCGCCTCAACACCAATAACTCACACCTCCAACCTCGCTCGCCAGCACTAACCCCTCAGCATGTACCATGTGTGCGCTTTGATTTATGGACCTTCGGACATCTGCCCATGTGTGTGTGCATTGTTCATGTGCACAGGCGATGCGTAGCATGTGTACGCGACCGTCCCATAGGCGCCAGGAGTACACAAAGCCATGTGCCGCACATACACATCATGCACATGTGCGGCGCATGGCTCTGCATACCCCTTGTGCCAATGGGACGGCCACGGAGCTGTGCACCGCACATGTGCAGACACGTACATGTCTTGTGCATGTGCAGTGCACGGCTCTGTGTTTGCACGCTACACACTGCCTGTGCGCGTTGTCACGGAGTGAGGGCTGATGAGAGCCCAGTTGAGAGAAAAGAAGGTGTTTTTCACAGAGAAAAAGACTTGCAATATTCCCAGGAACCAGCTAGAGGGAGCAAGAGTGTCTTCAGGGAGACTGAAGAGCCACGCCCAGCTGGTCACGAAAAAATGCCAACCAGCTTCCAATCCTCGAAAGCAGGAGGGCTTCATAAGGGGAGTGTGGAAGACTGGAAGAGAGTCAGAGGAAGGAGAAGAGGCAGAAGGAGTACCGGTAGCCTCGGAGATAGAAGCACCAGCAGAAGCTGCAGCCCAAGCAGAAGCAAGGGGAGAATCACTGGCAGCACCGAGAGAGAGAGAGAGGTGGAAGTGGAAACCTGACTACTCTAGTGCTAGAGGATTCCCAGGAGGAAGAGGTGATTTCTCAGGAGCTGAGGAAGGACCTAAGGAGGTGTCAGCTCAAGCCAAACCGAGAGCTGTTTGCCCTCAGAGGCAAAAGCACTGCTGTAACTGCAACCCTAAGCCAAACAAGAATCAGCTGGAGAAGCCAAGCCACACTGAGCCAGGAAGCCAAAAGCTGGGCTTGTACAGAAGCAGGCCTTCACCAGGAGAAGGAAGTCAAAGGCTACAGGGTAAGCCTAACCGTTATAGAAAAGGATTTCACCAAGCTACTGCCTGGGAAAGGCAGGCAGTGGAAGAAAGCCAGTTACTTGAGGATTGCTGCCATACAAGGTATGAGAAATGTATGCCTAATAAGAAAGTTGTGAATGGTAAAAGCTATGATAAAGCTGATATAAAGCCTCTAAGGAAAGAGGGTACTTTAAAGCCTAACACAGCAAGTGGTCGACGCACTAGGCTAGGCCAAGGACATTGGGAGCTGGTACAGAAAATATACAAAACCCCTGAATGTGTTTTACAAGAACCCAGGGATATAGAATCAGAGCTTTCTGATACCGTGCCAATGCAAGTGGAACCGGCAGGAGATTTGTCAGACCAAGAGATGGACTGTACACTTTGCATTTCTGAAAGTTTAGAGTCACTGCCAGACTTGTGATTGGGTGAATTGCCAGCAGAACATTCTTTATTTGTTTGAGCACCTCCATTCCTGTGAAGTATAACAGTTTTTGCTTTGAACCCTGAGTTTGTTTTCTACCTGCATTAAGAACATTTGCTTTAAAGTTGTAACCCACTATTTAGAACCACTGTGAGAAAGGGAAATAAAAGCCTTATTAATTCCCACCACTCAGCTTGATTGTTTCATTGAAGATTGGAGCTAAAGCAACTACAAGGACCAAGAGCCATTTGGGCCTTTAGAAGACTCTCCAATCTTAACCTTATATTTTTGTGTCCCACCTGCCCTGGCGTCCACTAGCCACCAGGGAAGTGGTGCTGACAGCGTGTGCAATGCGCCCACACATGCGCAGATGTCCGAAGGTCCATAAATCAAAGCGCACACATGGTACACGCTGAGGGGTTAGTGCTGGTGAGCGAGGTTGGAGGTGTGCGTTATTGGTGTTGAAGCGAGAGGAAGGTCAGAGGCAGGTTAGGCGTGGACTGTGGCAGGGTTGGTGAGCAGTGAGGGAGGTAGGTAGCTGTGTTGGTGTGTGGTGGGGGAGGTGAGTGGCAAGGGTGGTGAGTGGTGGGAGAGGCGAGCGGTGGCTCTGGTGAGTGCTGGGGGAGGTGTGTGGCTGGGTTGGTGTGTGCTGGGGAGGTATGTGACACGGTTGGTGGGTGGTGGGTGAGGTAGGTGACACGGCTCCACATACGCACGCTACTCACTGCCTGTGCGCGTGCGCAATGTGCCCACACATGCGCAGACATCCTAAGGTCCATAAATCAATGCCCACACATGGTACACGCTGAGGGGTTTGTGCTGGCGAGCGAGGTTGGAGGTGTGCGTTAGAGGTGTTGAAGCGAAAGGGGGGTCAGAAACAGGTTAGTCATGGAGTGCGGCAGGGTTGGTGAGTGGTGAGGTAGGTAGGTAGCTGGGTTGTTGTGTGGTGGGGAGGTGAGTGGCAAGGGTGGTCGGCGGTGGTGGTGGTGGTGAGTGGCTAGGGTGGTGTGTGGCGGAGGTAACAACAGGCAGGGCTGGTGAGTGGCTAAGGTGTTGAGGGCTGGTAAATGCAACAGGGGAGGGGCAGGGCCACACAAGGTAAGACAGGTCCGGGATGCAGAGGGAGGACAGGGAGAGCAGGGGCATGCTGTGGCAGGACATGATAGGTGGGGTGTCCGGTGAAATGGCAGGGCCGCAGTCCCCAGAGATGGGAGGGTTGGAACACCCTGCGTCTGAGGTTGCTGGCCCATTGGGTATGGCTGGCACCACCCAAGAGTGGCCTGAGGAGCATACCACAGGCAAGCATAGGCGGATACTAGTGCCAGATGGGGAGAGGAAGACGGCGATACGGTTTAGCCAGCAGGAAAACCACAACCTGCTTGTAAGTGTCCTTGAACACTATGAGGAGCTGTATGGGTGCATGAGCTCACGCACAAGAGTTAGTGTACAGACTCAGGTGTGGGTGGAGGTGCAGGGGTCCGTGGCACAGGCTGGGGGGCCACCAAGGGACTTTGACAGCCTCCGTAAAAGGTTTCATGATATCAGGAGGGGGGTCTGTGCACACATGACTGCGTAACGCCGACATGCTAGCGGCACTGGTGGGGGCGGTCCCTTCATCCCCAGCCTCCCCCCCCTGGAGCAGCAGCTGGTTGAGCGCCTAGGTCCCATCTATATCCATGGCCTCTCACCGGCGCTGGACACGGCTGATCCCCAAGCAGGTATATTTTGGACATGCAGCACACATACAGCTATCTACCACGCACACGCTGGGCATGCCATGGGGGGTAGCGGGCCCATGTTCTAGAAGCAGGTGTGTCCGACCCAGGGAAACATATACCTGAGTCCACATTCCCCATTAGTGTTTGCACATGGACAGTATAGGGGATAGAGTCAAACCTCCTTCCCAAAACCTTCCACATATCTGTCTGACAGAATGAGCTCCCTCCCATCACCCCTTCTTGCCCTGGGCAGATGTAGGCATGGATATAGGTCAGGCTATCCTGGACATATCTGAGATGTGGTGAGGACATCCAAGATCGGTGTGTAACCCACAAATGCGTACTCCACGCTCCAGATCAGACTTGGATGTCAGCACCCCAGATGTGGGTTAGAAAATTGGGCATCCCCATCAAATGGGTTAGTTATGTGCATACAATGCATGGTGGAGGGGGTACAGGAGGTGAAGAAGGAGCAAGCAGGAGAGTTCCTGTCCCAATGGCTGACCAGGTAAGAGAGACAAAGGAACGCAAGGGCTACATACACAAATATGTGTCTACGTTACAATGTGCTCTATGTCTCTGTCTGTGACACCCCATATCTACTGTGTACCTTGTCCCCCCCCCCCCAGGTAACATCCAGGCCATTGAGGCAGCTGAGGAGGACAGTGGTGGTGAGCCAGAGCCTGCGGAGGCTGATAAAGCACTACATGCAGAGGTTGCCATCAGCAAAGCCCCAGACACCCCATGGGCCGAGGTGCTGTCTGAGGAGGTGGCCACCCAAGAGGACGAAGGGTCACCCCAGCAGAGTGGGGAGACAGGCACCACAGTGGCTGGGGAGGGGCCCAAGATTGCGGGGGTGAGCCCCACATTGCCACCGCCAGGGCCATCCACTGCAACAACAAGCGCAGTGCCTGTTGTCCTCCAGGAGCTGCGGGCACATATGGCATCTGCACACAGGGATGCTGCAGGTATGCAACTGGCAGGATGGTTGCATGTGTTGTTGTGTCACACCAACACCCAGCCACAGCAGTGGGGCCACACACGCACACGATGACAGTGGGCCTCCACACATACATATGCCCCCCTGGCCATGCCTGGGGTGGTTGGTGTGGCTCAGTGGGGAACAGGCAGGTCATATACATTGGGGTCTGGGCAACAGATGTCTCATAGGTAACCTTGTTTCACTCGCAAAGGCACACGCCAGGCGCTGATTGGTATGCAGATGGAGATGTGTGGCCAGCATCAGTACCAGTGTGCCCAAATACAGGCGGTGCGGGCCCTCATATGGGTGGTGTGTGGGCTCCACAGGGACACCAGGGAGCACACCCAGGAGACACGGTAGCTGCAAGGGACTGCTGTGGATATCGCAGCTGGCATAGGCCGGGTGGTGAATGCCCTCGAGGCCATGGCAGGACATATCATGCGGCCTGCTGCGGCACCAGAGGTGGCGGTGGCAGCAGCAGCAGCAGCAAGGGGTGTGGGGGATGTGGGAGGGGGCGGAGTGAGGGCGGTCACACAGGCTGTAAGTGTGTGAATGCAATTTGGACTGTAAACCACATTAAATGACACATTACCTTTGTTCAAAGGTGTGCACGTGTCCTTCCTTTGTGTTGGGGGGTTCCATGAGTGGGCTATCCTAATTGGGGTTAGCATGGTCACCTGTGCTCTACCATGTCACAGGCTGGTGGGGTGTCTGCACCAGCATCAGTCATTACAGAGCGGTGCACACATGCCCTGTGTCCCATGCACCATGCCTTGTGTTCACGGCCATACATATGACTGGTGTTACACCCTCACTCCTCCTGCCACCTGCTGTACATGTCTGATTGTTCAGCCCACATTGTGGGGTATGTCCCCCCTCTGTCCCCGCATATCATCCACATCAGGCTATCTACATGGGTGACCCGTCTGTCGGACACACACCAGGGACACGGTGGCATTCTAAACGCACATGCTTGGTGGGCAGGCATGACATACAGATATACCTAGCTACTGTCAGTTGTTTACCCCCCTCCAGTGCTTGTACTGCGCCGCTGCTCCTTCACCCCATCAAACCCCATCTTAGTGTGTCCCACTGACTAACGCACTGACTGACACGTGGGTCCCCGCATACATCACATATACGCTGCATCATGGGTATCATACCCGCACCTCCTCACCATCCTATCATGTGCTGCACCCCTGCTACAGACTGACTATCTGTGACAACGTGCCTGTGTCCATGTCTGGTGGACGGTGTAGCGCATGTTTACATCATGGTGTCAGCAGGGGATACATCTGTCAGCGCACATGGCACTCAACACAGCCTGTTGTGGGGAAGGGACAATGTATGTATCACAAATACACACTGAGACATGCACACAGTTGGCACACTCACCGCTACAGCATGTATGTACAGAGGACACATGACCATTGCAGAATTTGGCTGCCTACACAGTGTTTTAAAAATGGTATGTGTTGGTAGGTGCCATACAAACATTAACAATTGGAACACAGAAACACTCTCCCACAGGCGGATCAACTCTATAAACTGTTTCACATTGGGCGTTATCCCAGCATGGACATCCGTCTCTAATGTTAGGGGGGACACAGTTTGCTTTTGGGGTTGTCACTGGGAGATGGCCACAGCTATAACTGTGGGTCACACACCCAGGGGCCTACCGTGGGGGTATGGCTGGGGGTATGCCGTGAACATGCCATGGTAATGCTGGCGGCGCATCACCTCAGCCATACCCTGCACAGCAGCTGTCAGCTGCCTGATGGCATGGCCATGTTCACCCAAGGTCCGCATAATGGTGCCTATCACCACACACAGGAGACCCACACATTTTCCACCACATCCACACCATGTGGCTGTGGTCTGGGTGGTGGCATCTGCATGGGCGCTGTGTGTGGAAATGTGTGTGGGGCCCACACCCAGCCTGATACTGTGGCCATGCACATGGGGCAGGTGGCAGGGGCCCCCAGTGCCCTGTGGTGGCATGCGACCGCCCTCAGGCACAAGATCCCCCTCCCTCGTCCTGGCCGCTCCCCTCCCACCCTCCCTGTCCTGGCCGCTCCTGGCCGCTCCCCTCCCACCCTCCCCGTCCTGGCCGCTCCCCTCACACCCTCCCCCACCCTCCCCCGTCCTGGCCGCTTCCCTCACTATCCCCACCACCCTCCTTGCCCTCCCACTCCACCTCCCCAGCACCCTCCACTATCCCCTCCTCCCACCCCTCCCCACCCTCCATGTCATCTTCTGCCACATCCATGGTGTCCTCCGCCGCTGAAGGAATGTCCTCCACCTCGGGACCTCCAGTGGTCATGAGGGGCTGCCACCAGGTTGTGTGCCTGCAGAGGTCCCCTCCCCAGCATCTGCAGCCTCTGTGGAGAAGGCAGAAATGAACAGGGTGTCATGCGTTTGTTATGGCACAGACACATTGTGTGTGGCATCACAGGCTTCCATGCCACTGGGACATGGTATGGCACAATGCATAGGCTGGGACACTCACTGTCACCCACGGCAATTGCCACCCGCTGCATGCGGCGGAGGTACCCCGGTCAGTGTAGCCGCATTTCTCTGCCCTTCTTCCATAGGTCCTCTACCTGGGGGGATAAGCAATGTTTGCAAACATTAGTGCCCTGTATCCCTGCCCATGGCGAACCACATGACACACATGTCTGCGTGCAAGGGTGGCCGCTCCTGCTATGGGCAGCGGGTCCCATACCTGCTGTTGGCAGCACCACCTACATGTGTGGGCATGAGGCTGGGCATTTGTGTTGCGACACCTATGTGCCCTGTGTACCGCCTCACAGTCACCCCATCCCATGTCCCTGCCATCTCCTGACATGACATGTGGGCAGCATAGCATGTGGGGCGTTGCATTTGTGGTCTACAGGGGGTGTGACTCCATACACTCAGCAGTCCAGCACACACCTCGGTGTTAGGCAGGCCGTCCCACATCAACAGAATCCATCACCATGATGCATGGACGCTGATGTAGCCTCTGTGGTGCGTGTTCAGACACCTGGGCGGGTGGGGGGCTGGGTACCTGTACCAGCATCATCTACCATTACACCGGGCTGCTTGTTGGACCACTGGAATCTGGTGTGCTGCCTCCTGGGGATGTGGCGGAACTAGTAACCTGCAACACAAACAACCACCATAACACCAGGATGTAGAATGTACCTGTGTCAGCTGGTCTGATGCCTCCTGGGGTTAGGGCAGAGCTGGGAACCTGAAACACAAACAACCACCATAACACCAAGATGTAGAATAGACCTGTGTCTGCTGGTCTGATGCCTCCTGGGGTTAGGGCAGAGCTGGGAACCTGCAACAACAGCACCCACCATAACACCAGGATGTAGAATAGACCTGTGTCTGCTGGTCTGATGCCTCCTGGGGTTAGGGCGGAGCTGGGAACCTGTAACAACAGCACCCACCATAACACCAACACCAGGATGTAGAATAGACCTGTGTCTGCTGGTCTGATGCCTCCTGGGGTTAGATCAGAGCTTGGAAACTGCAACAACAACAATATCCATAACACCAGGATGTTTGATATGCCCCTATGCGCAGGTCTGCGAGCGTTCAGGGCCAACGATGATGTTCCACACATCAGCAGCACCAACTAACACACCACCAGGATGACTGCTGGACCTTTGTCATCAGATCTAATGCCTCCTGAGGATGGGGCAGGCCTGTGGTACTCCAACTGCAGCAGCTACCAGTGCACCATGATGACTACTTGGCCTCTGTGATCAGGTCAGATTTCTCCTGGAGATTGGCTATAGCTGGTAATGTGTCATAGCATCAGCCACCATGTCACAGGGATGCCTAATATAGCTACCCTCTGCACCTCTGCTTTCATGTCTATGCCTCCTGGGTATTGGCATACGTGCACACAGCAACATACACAGATAGCTTGATCACAGGTTTGTCCACATACACGTGTCTCACACATGTGGTGCATATCTTATGTGTTTTGATTGCTGGATATTGTGTTGCACACCTTCTATTTAGGGACCTGTCCCCATATACTTGCCTCACGTGGGTAGTCTGCTGCACGGTTAAAGCGCCTTGTGATGCGCACCCACGCCCTCCGTATGCTTTCCAGATTCTGGCGTTTTGAGGCGCCTGGGAAGAAGCGTGCCTGCCTGGTGCATATTAGGGCTGCCAGCTGTCATAGGTCGTGGCGGCTAAAGGCCGGCTTGTGGGATCGCGTCACCATTTTGAGGAATGCCCATGTGTTGGTGACGCACACACGCACGCTGCACATGCACAGTATCATGCATATGCCGTACCGCGCACTACTACGCCACGCCACATGGAAAAGTATCTCTGAGGCACATTGGATTTCTAATACACGTTGGATACTGAGATTGGCGGCTATGGTGGCTGGCTTTGGTTTACAGCATCGCATTACTTAGGTTGCTTGGCCTGGGCTGCATCTGCTGTACCTCAGCTGTGGACGCCTTCTGCTGCACTTTCAGAGATGCAATGCCATGCCAGGCCTCTCCTTTGGGCACGGGACAAAGGTTATAGTGTATTTGGCTTGTGTCACTGTTTGTGGGGATGTGTCTGACTGTTACTAACATTCATCTTACTGTTGGTGCAGTGGGTATTCAAACCCATGAGCAGTGACTCTGAGGGCATTGTATTAACCAGTGTGCTATTCCTCTTCTCATAGCACAGGCTGACTACACAGCAACTGCAGGTCAATCCAGTAAATTTCAGCTGTGCTTACCGGGATGGGGTAGACCCACAGCTATGGCACTTTACAGGGTACCTTAGGTTGCCAAGCTGTGGTGATGGTTTTGTTTTGGGGGACACACTGCTATTTGCTATGGGGTATGTGTGCACCATCCTAATTTAGCAGCAAAACCCCAAGCCATGACGTGAGCAATGCCATATAGGGAGGTCGGCATTCTGGCGTCCATGTAGCATGCACTGTGTATCGCACAATAGGGGGCGCGTTGGCTGTTTACGCATGGTAACCTTAACTTCATGGCAGTGCTATGAGAAGATGTATAGAGCTGTAGCCTACTTGTTAATACAATGACCAACAAGCCAGAGCTCATGGGTTCGATCCCTCAGGGGTCTCATCTGCTATGGCTGTCTGAGGCAATCTCTTTTGCTGCATGTAACAGTGTGACACATCTCTACAGTCTGTGCTGCCAGCAGAAACACCCTCACTTCATTGCCATCACCTATTGTGCCCTATAGGGCAGGGGGGTGTCTGGACACGCATGTGGATTAGGGGGCAGCGCCTACAGACCCACCCTCTTGGGGCCAGGATCTGCCTCCAACAGCCCCACACTCTACATCTTTGTAATGGCAGCAGTGAAGTGACATGATGAAGGGCTGTGGGACAAGCTACCTCGGTCCTGCAGGGGACAGGGCACCCTCCAAAGCACTGGATGTAGATCTGTTTGTATCACACAGGGCACTGGAAGAGAGGCAGTGGGCCTGTATACGCTCAGATGCCCCCCACCACCATATGACATTGACCAGCAGTGGGCACTGCCAGTCTTCACTCTGCAAGGTGCTCCAGCCATACACACGCTAACTGCAGACGGTCTGCTAGCTAGTACATAGTTCATGTTCCTGGAGGAACTGTGCTCACCCAAAATGGGATGTCAGTGAATGGACCCCAGAACAGGAAACCCATAGATATCACCTGAAATATATACTGTATGGCACGATGGGGTAACCTAGCCATGCCATGCTCACTGCTCAGTCAGGGTGAGAGTGACCTCCCAGCATGACATGCTGTGACCACCCTGTCCTTGCAGGTGGTGGTCGGGCACTACAATCTCCCATCCATTTCCCTATGCCCTGTGCAGATGCATCCTGCCCAGGCCGCCCTGTCCGGGCCATACCCATGGTACCTTGCTCCTCATTATGCACATTGGCAGGCTAACACTGGATACAGTGCAAACATTGTGGGCTCAGTAAGGTGTAGGCAGCCACAGCACTCTGGGTAGACATACACACACTCCCACACCTATTTCAGCATTGTGCAAGGTTAGAGGTGGTTTGCAGCCCTGGCCGCCACACCAGTCCTGGGCACAGTGCAGGCATTGCTATGGTACGCAATACTGTTGGGGTCACTCCCCGGGGTGGTAAACACTGTCTGGAGCATACACTGAACCACATTCCACAGATATCAGAAAGGTTGCTATGATGAATCTCTGTCAACAAATTGTGTTTAACATAGGATGTGTTATCTGACATTGATCATAGCAACCTTTTGATATATGTGGAACGTGTTCCCAAGTTTAGAGCGGCATTGCTGAGGTATGCAGTTGCTAGTATTGGGAGATGCTAGTCTGCGTAGGGCCCAACGGCATGACTCTCCATGAGGCATTGGATAGTGGAGCCTGTGGGTGTGCGTGTTTGTGCCGCTGCTCTAGGGCAGAGGTTCCCAACTCCGGTCCGGGTGGGCCAAACACGGTTCAGGTCTTCATGCTGTCCCTATTGAATGTGCAAGGATACATGTGCATACAATGGGGGTGGTGCATGTAAATACATCTCATGCATATTTATTAGGGACATCCTGACAACCTGAATGGTATTTGGCCCTCCAGGACTGCAGGTGGGACACTCTGCTCTAGGGATTGCACTGTTTATGGTGTCTGTTCTCTGTAGGGTGACATATAGGCGTTTATGGCATGTTTCATTTCTCTGCAAGAAAGGTTCTGTCTTTATTATCACGGTTTACTACTGCATAAAATATGGGGACATGGTTTGCAGGGGCCACAGCTGGGACTTGAACCTGTGACCCTCTGCCCCTGAACACACTGGCTGTGTGTACTGCACCACACTGTTGCCATGGAGTCAGATCATTCCCTGGGGATACCATGACTGTATGTCAGACAGATCTTGTCTGTTGCAGTGCACGGCACATGGCACATGCCTAAATGGGGCTTGGCCGTGGTCTGCTGTGGGCAGCTGCCACTGCCCCCTCTACTACCAGCACCCCTCTGCCACCATGCTGACATGCCCTTATGCCGGTGGTGCTGGTGGTGCGCAGTCCCAGGCCAGCCAGTGTGTCAGTAGACAGCTGCCTATGGTGTGGGTTCTCGGGTGGGGGTTCCTCCATTGGACATGCGCGCTTCCCCTCGGTACCACCTGCCAATGTTCTGTGCCCTTGGGGGTACCTGCTGGGTAATATCCCCTGGGAAACAGTGGGGAACACACTCTTGCCCATGTTGGACCCTCGTCAGTTGCTGTCTTGCTGCTTTACAGTTTCGGCATTCCTATGTGCCACCTAGGCATCTGCCTAGTCTGCAATGTGCCCCAGCGGGACCACAGCATGTGCCTCCTGCAGCTCTCTGTATCCCATTTCCAGCATCAGTACAGTTGTCCTGTCCTACGTGCCCACTGTGCTGTTGCTTCACATTTGCACGCTATAACAAACCTGCCCAATATAAACGACAAACACCCTGATCAGCGGTATTTCAATGTGGGATCATTCACTTTATTTATTTATTTATTTATTTATTTATTTTACAGTTTTTATATACCGCGCTCTTTGGTATCAGTGCGGTTTACAGATAACAAATTTCGCATTAGAACAGTCCTTTGCTTACATTATAACAGTGTCTTTTGCTTACATTATAACAGGGTCAGTAACTTGGAGACAACATGGTAAACTATATACAAGCTATATACAGAAAGATATATTACCTCTGGAAATTTACAGTTAAATTGGGTCGTAACTTTGGGTGTGCAGAGCGTCTAGGTCGTGTTCTGTTATGACTATGTTGTTGGAATGTCAGAGGCTGTGTGAGTGATTTGTGAGATGGGGGGAGGAGGTGTAGGGTTAGGGCCTAAAAGATGATGACAGAATAGGTAGTGTTTGAGGGCCTTTCTAAATTGAGAGAGGTCTTTTATTGATCGGATATGAGGAGGGAGATTATTCCAGCAAGTTGGAGCGAATAAGGTGAAGGCCTTGTCTCTGGTTGTTTGGTTACATTTAGTGTACTCCTTTGGTACGACAAGAGTATTGGCGGCTGCGGATCTTCTCAGTCTGTTCGTGGGGGTGTTGATAATAAGTGATGAGAGGGAAGGTGGGGCTATTTTATTAATTGCTTTAAAGGATAGCAGAAGTGCTTTGTAAGTTATCCTGGCTTGTAGGGGTAACCAGTGAAGCTCTGTTAGTATGGGGGTGATGTGGTCTCTACTGGAAGTACCGCAGAGGATGCGGGCTGCTGAGTTCATCGCCAATTGGAGTGGGTTGAGGGTGCTCTTGGGTAGACCATGTAGGATGATATTGGCATAGTCAAAATGAGGTGTTATAAGGGCTTGGAAGACTGTTCGGAAGTCATTGGGGGCGAGTAGTGGTCTTAAGGGTTTCAGCGTTCTTAATTTATAGTAAATGGATTTAACGGTCTGCTTTATGTGATCTTTGAAGGTCAGTTCTTGGTCGATGGTTACTCCCAGGTAGCGAATTGATGATTTACATGGTAGTTCCGCATCTCTCACCTTCAAAGTTGTAGGGGGGGAGAATTTCTTATTCCTGGTTACGAATAGGACTTCCGTTTTCTTGAAGTTTATTCGCAGGTTCTGGGATAGGAGCCAATCTGTAATCGCGTTGAAGCAGGCGATAATTGGGGAGAAGTCAGGGGCATTAATTTTTATTGGCATGAATATTAGTACGTCATCTGCGTAGATCAAGCTGGAGGCGTTAAATGTTTTGATGATTTCACAGATTGGTTGGATATATATGTTAAATAGAAGAGCTGATAAAGAGGATCCCTGGGGTACACCCTGTTGTTGTTGGAAAGGATCGGAGGTTGAAGATCCTATCCGCACCTGTTGCCAGCGGTTGTTTAGGTAGGATCTACACCATTCCCAAGCTGATCCCTGGACTCCCTTTTCTTTAAGACGGTGAAGAAGTTGTACATGGTTAACCGAGTCGAACGCTGCTGAGATGTCAAGGAAGATGAGGATGAACCCATTTTCAATTTTGTCAATCCCTCTTGATAAGGTGTTGATGAGTAGTGTGAGAAGGGTCTCTATGCCATGTGATTCTCGGAATCCGTGTTGGCAGGGATCGAGGGGAGCTGAAGTATCTATATGTTGTTGCAATTGGATTTGTACCACCTTCTCGATGATTTTGGTTAGAAGGGGTATACTTGAAATTGGACGATATGAATCAGTTTTTGCTGGGTCGAGTTTATTGTTCTTTAGGAGAGGGCGTATTGAAGTTTGCTTGAGAGATGATGGGAATGATCCAGTGGTGAAGGAAAGTTGCATGATAAGGGCAAGTATGGGGCTCAGTTCCGCACACATTGTTCTGATCCAGTAGGCAGGGCATGGATCGTTTGGGGCTGTGGTAGTATTCAAGGTGGCGATAAGGTCAGTGATGGATTTCACTGTGGGAGCGACAAAATTTTTTAGAGGCTGAGTAATTGAGGCGGGGTTAGGTATACAACTTGGTGTGGAGTTCGTGTTAATGGATTTAGATTGAAGATAGTCGGCAAAAGCCTGAGGTTGAATTGATATTGTTTGGTTGGAGGATGGTGCCTTGGTTAAGGATTTAGTGATGTTAAAGAGGTCTCGTGGTTTGTTCAGTGATCGGAGGAGGGTTTCTGTATGGTGTTCCCTCATCTTTTCAGCTATTTTCTCCCGGTGTTTCTTTAGGGCATTTTCATAATCCATTTGGTCAATTGGAGCACGTGATCTGCGCCATTTTCTCTCTTGTTTTCTTAGATTCTGGAGGGATAGTCGTAGTTCAGTGGAGAACCATGGTTTTGGGTTTCTACTTTTTAGTGCTGTGCTGGATGCTGGTGGTCTTACTGAGGAAGGTAGATGTGAAGAGGAGTTCAGGGTGTTGTACCAATTGTTGATCAGTTCATCAAGGTCATTGGTTGGTAGACAAAGGTTTGGAAGAGTCTGGCTGATGAAGTCATCCTTGTTGAGCATTTTGAAACGGGCTGTTGGTCCTGATGAGATTAAATTTGTATGTCTTGCTGGGATACTTTGTAGGGGGACTGAGAATAGACCCTTCCAGACATGATATCTTCTTTTTTATGCTTTGTCAGTAGTATTACTGTATGTTTCTCACTAATATCACTATTGGTCAGCTTGGTTATTGGGATTTCAAATGTGGTTCTGGTCATTTTATCCATTTCTTTGCTTTTATGGCTCCTGCACCTGTATCACTACTATCATGTTTTTGGGTTTCAATGCTTTGCTGTACATTGCTGACTGAAATGGTTTCTCTGACCTGCAATTGTGCCTAGCACCAGGTTTTCACTGGCGCTAATTTTCTGAGCTTCATTTCACGGCGTTAGTGTGCAAGGAGCCACTCCATGCCCAGTCTCCGCCCGTTGACCCCTTCTCTCCACCCCTGAGAAGCCTTCCTCCGCCCTCTGGGGGGCCTTGCTCCACCCTCGGCGCACCTTACCGCCGCAGCAGACGTTCTCGCGCGATACATGACGTTCTCGCACGGTAAAGCACCATTATCGCTCGATAACATCACATATTGTGTGATAACATCGCAGCTGCGACGTTAGCACCGTTTAGTAAACATACCCCTAAGTGTGTGTGAGGCCGATGTAAAATCAACATATTTCTGCCCCTCAAAATGGGCACAAATGTTAAACATGCATCATGGACAAAAGGAAGTGCATGGGGCATTGTATATGTATTCAGCAGGAAGCGCCATTTCACAGATTTATATATGAGAAAAACTGAAAGGTGAAATTTGACAGCTTACACATGCAAGTAACATAGTATAGTAACATAGTAAATGACGGCAGATAAAGAACAGTATGGTCCTCCTAGTCTGCCCAGTAAGATGGCAAGAGTAGGTGCACCTGCCACTCTGTGTAGGCCACCCCTTCCCCTTGTCTTTGTTTAGGGGTGAACCCACCTCTCCGTGTAGTACACCCCTGTTTGTTGAGAAATTAGATAGTTAATTTTATTTTGATTTTATCCTGTTGCTGTAAAGGGATCCACTGTGACTGTCCCATGCCATTTTGAATTCCGTCACTGTATTTGCCCCCAACACTTCCATCGGGAGGGCATTCCAAGCATCCACCACCCTTTCAGTGAAAAAGTATTTCCTGGCACTGCCTTTCAATTTACCCCATTGCAGCTTCATGTTATGCCCTCTAGTTTTACAGCTTCCCCGTCTTTGGAAGAGGTTTGTTTGTTCATTATTTCTCTTTAAGTATTTAAAGATCTGAATCATATCTCCCCTATCCCTCCTCTCCTCCAGAGTGTACATATTTAGGTCTTCAAGTCTCTTCTCATAAGGCTTCTGACGCAGGCTGCAAATCATTTTGGTCGCCTTCCTCTGAACAGTTTCCAGTCTTTTTACATCCTTTGCAAGATATGGTCTCCAAACTGAACACAGTATTCCAAGTGAGGCCTCACCAGTGACTTATACAGTAGCATTAGTACCTCTTCCTTTCTGCTGTTAATTCCTTTTTGTATGTAGCCCAGCATCTTCCTGGCTTTTGCCACTGCCTTGTCGCACTATTTTGCCACCTTGAGATCCTCAGAAATACACCAAGGTCCTTCTCCTGGTCTATGCACACCAACCTCTTGCCCCCTATTGCTTACATTTCCCTTGGATTTCTACTTCCCAAGTGCATGACACTGCACTTCTTCACATTAAATCTTAACTGCCAAGCATTAGACCATTCTTCCAGCTTTTTTTCAATCTTTCCTCATGTTATCCACTCCCTCAGGGGAGTCCACTCTGTTGCAAATTTTCGTGTCATCTGCAAAAAGACTTTTCCATTTACCGTATTTTTCGCACCATAAGACGCACCGGACCATAAGACGCACCTGGTTTTTCAGAGGGGAAAATAGGAAAAAAAAAATATTCTGTTTTGATTGCCTTATGCATCCTACGGAAAATAGGAAAAAAAATATTCTGTTTTGATTCCCTTATGCATCCTACCTATTTGCTGTGAAAGTGCTTATTATTGCTAGTAATATTGATGTTAGAATACCCCCAAGAGCCTCTAATTTTTAACCCTAGCATATGAAGTCAGGAAACTGGGCTGGAAAAAGAGAAACGATGATTTCCAAGTCTTCCCCAATCCCTGCCAGAAGCCACTTACAGGAAGCTGTGTTCTGCTCAAGTGTAGCTATCGTACGTCCTGCTCTCCTATTACCTCATGATATCAGTGGCTTCTGGCAATCTGGGAAGCGCTGGCACCACCACAGAAGATCTCCTCCTTAGACACTCACCGACTCCTTCTTCTGCAGCCGCGGCTCCCTGCCTCGTAGGGAACCGCGGCTGTGCTTTTAAAATCATCTCGGAGCCCTTCCTGTCTTGACGGGCTCCGTGCAGCATTGTCCCGCCTCTAAAGGAAGTTGTTTACCACTTCCTTTGGAGGCGGGACAATGCTGCACGGAGCCCGTCAAGACAAGAAGGGCTCCGAGATGATTTTAAAAGCACAGCCGCGGTTCCCTACGAGGCAGGGAGCCGCGGCTGCAGAAGAAGGAGTCGGTGAGTGTCTAAGGAGGAGATCTTCTGTGGTGGTGGCTGGCACTGGTAAGCCTGAACACGGGGCGGGGGAGGAATGATGCAGTCCCCAAGGACACGGAAGGTCCCGGGGGACCCGCTGCCGCTCTGCAACTTCTTATATTCGCACCATAAGACGCAGGCACTTTTCCTCCCACTTTTTGGTGAAGAAAAAGTGCGTCTTATGGTGCGAAAAATACGGTACTCCTTCAGCAATATCACTCACAAATACATTGAACAATGCCAGGCCCAGGACCGAACCCTGGGGCACCCCGCTAATAACCCTCTTTTCATCTGAGTGAGCTCCATTTACCATCACCTTCTGTCATCTGTCAGTCAACCAATTCCTAATCCATTTCACCACCTTGGGACCCATCCCCAAACTACTGAGTTTCTTGATAAGCCTCCTATGATTAACAGTATCAAAGGCTTTGCTGAAATCCAGGTAGATGACATCCATCACATGCCCCTGATCTAGTTCTCTGGTCACCCAGTCAAAGAACTCAATCAGATTTGTTTGGCAAGATCGTCCTTTGGTAAAACCATGTTGCCTCAGATCATACAAAAGGTTGGTTTTGAGAAAGTCCACTATTAGCTCTTTCAGGAGTGCCTCCATTACTTTTCCCGCCACCGAGGTAATGCTCCCTGTCACCACTTTTGTGAAGAGGTACCACATTGGCCCTCCTCCAGTCCTGATGAACTTCTCCTGTTTCCAAGGATCTGTTGAAAACATCCTTTAACGGCTCTGCAAGAACCTCTCTGAGCTCTTTCAGTATCCTGGGATGTATCCCATCCGGTCCTATGGTCTTGTCCACATTCAGTTTTGCAAGTTGTTCTAACACATCATCTTCTGTGAATGGTGTGGTATCTACTTCATTCCCATTTTTATATTTGGGGGTCATGGGTGGTCCTTCTCCAGGATCTTCTTTAGTAAAAATAGAGCAGAAGTATTTGTTTAGCAATTTCGCTTTTTCAATGTCACTTTCCATGAGTCCGTTCCCAGCATTTCTGAGTCCTACAATTCCACCTCTGATTTTCCTCCTCTCCCGAATATACCTGAAGAAAGTTTTGTTGCCACACTTTACATCTTTAGCCATCCTTCCCTCTGCCTTTGATTTTGCTTTCCTTATTTCTCTTTTTGTCTCTTTTAGTTTGATCCTGTATTCCTTTCTGTGTTCCTCTGTTTGCAAGCTTTTAAATTTTGTAAAAGCTGTGTTTTTTGCCTTTATTTGAGCAGCCACTTCTTTGGAGAACCAAATAGGTTTCCTTCTCCTCTTGTTTTTATTTACTTTCCTTACATATTTATCTGTTGCTCCTTTTATTGCAACCTTTAGTTTAGCCCATTGCAATTCTACTTCCCTTATCCCCTCCCACCCTGCCATCTCCTCCTTCAGGTACTTGGCCATTTTACTGAAGTCAGTGTTTTTGAAGTTTAGGACTTTGAGCTTTCTATGATTGGACTGCACCTTGGCTTTTATCTCAAACCACACTGTGTGATGATTGCTGCTGCTCACAGGGGCACCCACCCAGACCTTTGACATGCTATCACCGTTGGTGAGCACTAAATCCAGCATTGAGCTTTCCCTGGTTGGTTTCATCACCATTTGTCTAAGTAACACATCCTGGAAAGCATCCACAATTGTTTTGCTTCTTTCCAGATTTGCAGAAGGAGTAATCCAATCCACATCGGGTAGAGGGTAGATTACAGTCACCCAATATGATCATTTCCCCCCTTTGTGGCTATCTTGGCAATATCTATAATCAATTTGTTATCTATTTCTTCGATTTGAGTCTGAGGTCTGTAGACTGCAGCAGTATGGATGACAGTGTCATCTCCTCTTTCCAACACAATCCAGAGCACTTCTTTTCCCCCTGCAGTTTCCAGGATCAACATTGGCCATCCTCCAATCTTTCAGGTATTACAGATGATTTCAATGATAGTTTACAGATTTCTAATAGTAGGTCTGCTATCTCTTGTTTCAGTCTTTCAACACCTGGGATGTATACCATCTGGTCCAGGTGATTTGCTACTCTTCAATTTATCAAATAGTTGTAATACATCTTCCCGGTTTATCGATATTTCTTTCATTTTTTCCAATACATAACCTTTCTATACCATTTCAGGCACAGGTAACATCCCTACATCTTCTTCAATAAAGACAAAAGCAAAGAATTCATTCAATATCTCCACTATGGCCTTGTCCTCACTTAACTCCCCTTTTACCCCTCTATCATCCAATGGCTCAGCTAACTCTCTCAAAGGATTTTTGCAACAAATGTACTTGAAAAAATATATTATGCATTTTTGCTTCTAATGCAATCTTTTTTTTCAAATACTCACTTTGCCTGATTTATCAATGCCTTGCATCTAACCTGCCAATGCTTATGTTGTTTCCATTTTTGTCCTTTGGCTTCTTTTGCATTTCCTGAGGTGTTTTTTTGGCAGCAAGAACCTCTTTGACCTCACACTTAAACCATACTGGCAGTTTTTGGGCTTCTTCCTCTTTTCTTAAAGTGTGGAATTCAACTGTTCTGGGCTTCCAAGAAAATACTTTTAAACAACGCCCATGCTTTATGTAAATCTGTAACCTTTGCAGCAGCTCCTTTTATTTTTTTCTTAATTATTTTTCTCATTTTATCATAATCTCCCTTTTTAAAGTTAAATGGTAGTACTTTGGATTTCCTTGCCATCCTTCCATTCATTAAATCAAATGTGATCATGCTATGATCGCTATTGCCAAGTGGCTCCAACACCCTTATCTCTTGCACCAGATCCTGCATTCCACTTAGGAATGGGTCCCAAATATTTCTCCCTCTTGTTGATTCATGAATCAGCTGCTCCAAGAAGCAGACATTTATTTCATTTAGAAACTTTATCTCCCTAGCATGTCCTGCTGTGACATTGACCCAGTCAATACCCGGGTAATTCAAATCACCCATTATTGCTTTGTTGTAACTTTTGTTAGCTTCCCTGATTTCTTTCAGCATTTCATCATCCATCTGTTCTTTTTTTGGCCAAGTGGTTGGTTGTACACCTCCATTGCTATTGTCTTCCCCTTTTTTACATGGAATTTCTGTTGTTAAGTGCCGTCGAGTTGGTGTCAACTCCTGGTGACCCTCTGGATAGTTGACCTAAACTTTGTTCGGCCTTCAGTCAAGCGGCTCATTGCTGATAGAGTGGTATCCTTAGCTACTGTTATTGTATTGATCCATCTCATTGCTGACCTTCCTCTTTTACTGTGACCTTCTACCATGCCAAACATTATGTCTTTCTCCAATGATCTCTGTCTTCGCATGATATGTCCAAAGTATGAAAGCCAAAGTCTTGTCATCTGAGTTTCTAAGGAAAGGTTAGGTTAGATCTCATCTAGTACTGGCTAGTTTGTTCTTCAGGCAGTCCACGGTATATGCAGTATTCGTTGCCAGCACCATAATTCAAAGGCATCAATTTTCTTCCTATCTATCTTTTTCACTGTCCAACTTTCAAATCCATATGACGTTATTGAAAATACCATGGCCTGGACAAGTCAAATCTTTGTATGGATAGAAACATCTCTGCTCTTGAGGATCTTGTCTAGGTCTTTCATAGCCATTCTACCAAGAACAATACATCATCAGATTTCTTGACTGCTAGTCCTTTCTTTATTGATTGTTGATCCAATTAAGTTAAAGCTATTTCAACCCATTTTAAGACTACATTCCTTGATCTTGAAAAGCAAATGTTTCAAATCGTCTTTACTTTTAGTCAGTAATGTGGTATTATCAGTATAGCAAAGGTTGTTGATTAATCTTCACACCTTGGTTGTCTTCATACAGTCCTGCTTCTCTGATGATTTGTTCTGTAAATAAATTAGAGGTAGGAGAAAAGTATGTAGCCTTGTCATACACCTTTGGAATGTCTATCCATTGAAAATTCTGCAGTGTATTTTGTTTCCTGTAAAAATTTAATCCTATGTGACTCAATGCCCTCTCTAACATAGAATGCAACCCCTCCACCAATTTAATCTACACTATCATTGTGATATAGGCTGTACCTAGGTATCACAGTGTTCCATTGGTTGTCCTCCTTCTATGAGGAATCTGAGATGCCAATCATATCTAATCTTTCATTTAGTGCTATATATTCTAGCTCTCCCATCTTATTTTTTAGATTTCTATCATTTGCCTAGAGGCATTTTAGAGGTTGCATTTTATTCTTGTTAATCTGGTTATCATTTGATAGGGGGTAATTTGAAATCTTTCAGCTCTGTACTTAAGGGCATCTGGGTTGCTTTTATCTTTATTGGAACCTCTCTGTCGGGATGCCCTAACTTCCCTCTTTTGCTATTATCCTTCAAGGATACATTCTTCTGAATCATGCATTCTTGGGCAACTGTTGGCTTTCCCCTATTATCTAGTTTAAAAGCTGCTCTATCTCCTTTTTAAAGGTTAATGCCAGCAGCCTGGTTCCATCCTGGTTAAGGTGGAGCCCATCTCTTCGGAAGAGCTCCTCCTTTCCCCAGAATGTTGCCCATGGAATGGGAAACATTTCAGAGAAGTCTAGGTAGGAAGTTGAAATCCAGAACTTCCAGGATAAAGGCCTAAATGTGGTCTCCAGAACCTCCCTCCCACATTTTTTTATGTCATTAGTACCAGCATATACCAGGACAGCAGACTCCTCCCCAGCACTATCTAAAAACTTGTCTAGGTAGTGCTTGTCTGTTACCTTCTCGCTAGGCAGTTATGTTACCTGGTGATCCTCATGTCTACCAACCATCCAGCTATCTACTTGCGTAATGATTGAATCACCCACCATAATGGCCATCCTAACCCTTCTCTCATTGGCACATCGCCCTCAGTGCAAGAGGGTTTTGCATCTCCTGGTGGACAGGTCTTAGCTACAAGATTACTTCCTACCTTACTAAGGTGATGATCTCCTGTCACATGACCTCTCTCCCCCATGGCAACTGAGAGGCTGTCAGATTGGAGGTGGGGCTTCAATACTATATCTTTGTAGGTCTTGTCTATATGCCTCTCTGACTTCCTTCTGTCCTCCAAGTCTGCTACTCTACTTTAGGTGAATGGTAGGAAAACACATAGGAGGTGAACAGGAGACTAGGAGGATCAGGATCCAAAAGCAGTCTCAAAGAAATTATTTTATAGCCTGGATTTGAAAAAGATGTACAGACACAGGCATAAGGAGCAGCAAAGGAGAAAGATTGAAGTCTGATGTTGGCAGTGGAAGAGAAGGGCACAGATAGAAGGGATCTGCCAGAAGAGCAGAGTTCCCGAGGAGGGGCGTAGGGAGAGATACGAGAAGAAAAGTAGTGAGGAGCAGCTAAATGAAGGTGCTTATAGGTGAATAGTAGAAGTTTGAACTGGATGAGGAAGCAGAAATGGATAGGGAGCCAATGAAGTGACTTGAAAAGAGGGGTGTCATGAGCATAGCGACACTGTTGGAAGTTAGCTGTGCTGCTGAGTTTTGAACAGATTGAAGTGGGGAGATATGATTCAGAGAAAGACCAGCAAAGAGGAGGTTAAATAGTCTAGATGGGAGGGGACTAGAGAATGGTTAAGAGTCCTTAGTAGTATGTTGAGAAAGGAAGGGACACATTTTGCCAATGTTATATAGAAAGAAGGGACAGGTTTTAGGTATCTGTTGGATGTATGTGGAGAAGAAGAGGAAGGAATCAAAGATAGTCCCCTGGTTGCAAACCAAAGAACCAGGGAGGAATAGTGTTATCCTTAGAAAAAAAGAGAAAGGAGGAAGGAAGGAGGTGGGTTTAGGGAGAAAGATAATGAGCACACTTTTGGCCATGTTATTTTCAGATGGCGGTGAGACATCCAGGCACGAATGTCAGATACACGTAAGCAGGCAGAAATACAGGCCTGGATTCCCGGAGAGATTTTAGGTGCAGAGAAGTAGATCTGAGAGTCATCATCATAGAGTTGGTACTGAAAACCATGGGAAGAGATGAGTACACCAAAGGACTGAGTATAGAGAGAGAAAAGGAGAGGTCCCAATACAGAGCCATGGGGTACACAGACTGAAAGTAGGATAGCAGTACAGGACATATACTAAAAGAGCGATGGGAGAGATAGCAAGAAAACCAGAACAGGACAAAACCCCTAAATCCAAGCAAGGGCAGGGTATTGAGGAGAAGGTGGTGATAAATAGTGTCAAAAGCAGCAGAAAGATCAAGAAGGATGAGGATCAAGTAAAGGCCCCTGGATTTGGTCAGTAACAAGTCATTGGAGACTTTGGCAAGAGCTGTCTCAGTAGAATGTTAAGGGTGAAAGCCAGATTGCAGTGGATTCAGAAGGGACTGAGAGGAGAGAAATCGAGCACTTTTCAAATATCTATCCATGGCAAGGAGCAGGTGTAAATCCAAATGTGGACAATTTTGGAGTTACACATTCATTCCCTATATGAAATGGGGAATACAAGTATAGACTTTTGTTCTGCCCAAGCTATGCCCCTGACATACCCCTGTGCACTTTTGACATGCCCATTTTCACGTGGATTTGATTTATACATGTTTGAATCTCAAATAGGGCTTCTAAAATAACCCTCTTAGCATATGGGGGCACAGCAATGTTGCTTTTGTTACATGTCCACTATACATCATCACTGCTACATGAGCTAAGACCTAGTATAGCATCTAGACTTCTACAGTATGTCAGCTGAAAACATTGATGGCTAACATTTGTTGCTATTCATGGGCTTCTGTAATCTTTCAGTTGCAGGCACTGTATATAGTATCATGAACTGCTGGAAGTAGACAAAGCACAACTTTAAGACAAGTAGAATGGCAAAAGCAATTTTTGCTTTGTGACAGGATGTAGATGAACACCATACTGCTCGCTACACCTACTGTTCAAGAGGAACAGAATCATTTATTTCAAATCTGATATGGCATTTCTTGTTAGTTCTCTTGAGAGGATCTGATTTCTTGACTGGAAAATAAAAAGCTGAATACATTGACACGAACAAATAATACAGGACTTTCTGCTTTGTAGACAAATTGGCATGTCTGATCTTAAATCTATTGAATCAATACTGGCTGATATTGGGTCAGGAAACAAATCTCAGATTTCAGTTATAACATATTGTCCTTATGAAAGCCTTTTCAACTGTGGCATGTGCTGTGATTACACCGATCTCATCAGTATGAAAAACTGACTATAGATAAGCGATGGAAAAATGCTTCTGTGGGCCTAGGAGTTATTATGAAAATGGCAAGCATAAAGGATTCTGGACCCACTGTCTCCGTTTTTACATTTTATATAAACAAGTTGTAGCTTTAAGCAATCTACTAAAACATGTGTTTGTGATCTCCCTTTCATTGGTAGCTCTAGGTGAATTATATTCAGGAGGAATAGGTATTTCCTTGTCTCCAGAGATTTATAATCTAACACCCCTATTTACCAACCTACTGGTGACTTGTGGCACCTCAGTACTGTGAGTTAGTGCACTGCACTGCACATCCCCAACATGTAATAATGAGCCCCAACTTAGGCCCACTATCTTTTCAATAAGCCAGTAATTTAAAAAAAAAATTAGCCTCCTCCACCCCTACCCAGTCACTTACCTTCCTGGTGATCTAAGAGTAATAATGATGTTAGTCCTTGGCAGTCCCTCAACTGTCATTTAAATACAAAGATCCCTCCCTTTCTCTTAGAATTGTACCTGTCTTCAAAAGTTATTGGCACCCTAGAACCACCTCTGACTCCCAATCCCCTGTTATATATATGGCCCCACCTCCATCAGCATTCCCTGGTAGCTAACAGGTGTCCAGGGGTTGGAGAAACAATTCCCACATGCTCTGACATCAGCAGCATCTGTTTCAAAATAGTGCTGTCAAGCTGATAGAAGTGTCCTAGGGGTCAGACTGCCAAAGAAGGAACCTGAACCCTAGCTGTCCTACTACCAGACTACCCCTAGGGACCTGGCAGCACCATTTATGAAAATGTAGTTGTTGGAACAGGGGGCAACCAGGGATCTTTCCTGTTGATCTCTGGACGTCAAAGAGGGCCTGGTAGATACAAAGGGCTGGGAGGAGTCTCACTATTATTTTTTAAAAAGAAACAGGGGTTTGGTGGCTGGAGGGATGCTTTTTTTTTTTTTTTACAAGAAATCAGGGAATCCGAGAGGATGCTGGTATTCTTTTAAGGTAAGGGATGGAGCTAAGTGAGAACATTTTTATATTTAGCTGACTGATGGGGGACAGGGATTTCCTACTTCATTATATTTAGACCACCCGGGAGGTTGGTAACTAGGAGGGGTGGGGGGACTATATTTTTTCAGTCACCAGCCATTTCAGCTTCTCCATGAAAATCAGCTTGTGCATTAGTGATTCAATGTTCCTGGTTGAAAGTAAATAATACCATTGGATATGTAAACTTTGAATGAATAATGCATCTTGCAAAGTTTGGCATACATTTAGCATCTATTGTCAAGCAATCAACTGGCAGCAAAGCTGTCCATAGAGTATATATGTTTGTTTGCATATGCGTTAGCATACACACACATACACAATCACCCCACCACCTCACCCAGGACCGTACCAAGCCAGCAATGCACCCTGTGTGACTTGTGAAGCAGGTGCCCCGACTTCCCACCCAGATGGGTGCAGGAATTTGTTTTTGTCAGGCTTCTTGGTAGCCCAGTGATCACATCAGTGCCCCTTCTGTACTTACACCTGATGCAGTCACATCGCTTGCACACCCCTCGGTAAGGCCCTGCCCTCATCACACACATGCAAACAGACGCACCACCCCCACAGTGCACACATACACATACACATTATAGCATTCAAAGTGCCAACACCGAATGATCCAGGTACTCTCCAACTTCATAGAATTACCAGACCAAGATGTCGCAGAACCAGCAGTTGTCAAAAGATAACACAGCACTGCGTTTCGGGCATATTAAAATTTCACAAAGAGCATGCGTCGGCGTCTCTGAAAGGTTGCGACGCCATTTGGCAATTTTTCATCGGCATGGCAGTTCATTGAAGCGTTGAGACAGGGCAAGAAATTTTAATATGCCCGAAACGCAGTGCTGTGTTCTCTTTTGACAACTGCTGGTTCTGCGACATCTTGGTCTGGTAATTCTATGAAGTTGGAGAGTACCTGGATCATTCGGTGTTGGCACTTTGAAGGATTTCATCACCCAGGAAGATTCAGTTAAGTTAACTGATTTTAAATAAGTTTTTGGGACATTTATATTATAGTAAAGGTGGCACCTATACAGTGGTTTATTTTCCACCTTTTCTTGCTCTTTAAGGGGCACATAAGTACACTTTATTAATCAAAATGGAAGTAACAGTTTCGGGGGGTATTTCACCTCATGGCTGATCTTCCGACAAATAAATTTTAGATTTATTTTTTCATTGCTCTTGTTTTTTCACTCTTCTTTGTTTGGGTCATTACATGCGTGGCTAAGTTATTTGTGAGTTTAGACAGGTATTGCCAACTCCATAGTGAGCGGTGAAGAGGTGTTTTTTTCTGTAAGTCTGAAGGTCTATAATTGCTTGGATTGAGAGTGGGAGGAAGTTCCATAGGCTAGGGGCGGTGAAGGTGAAAGCTCTGGAGCTTGTGGTCTGTCTCGTTTTGCGAATTGAGCTGGGGATTTCAAGGGAGTGTAGGGCATTTTCCCTTCAAGATCTAGTTGGCGCTGGGGTCTGAAGGAGTGTTGAGAGGGCAGATGGCGCTATATTGTTGACCAGTTTAAAGGTTGCCATGAGAGTCTTGTATTTTATATGGCTCAGTATTGAGATCCAGTGTAGGGTATATAGAATGGGTGTGATATGATTGGTTAAAGGGGCCCTGCAAATGACTATTGCTGTTATGTTTTGTGCTCTTTGGAGGATATCGAGGTTTTGGGCTGGTAGACCTTGTAACAGACTGTTACAGTAGTCGAAATGGGGGGTGATAATGGCTTGGATTACTGATCTGAAGTCGTGTGACTCGAGGAATGGTCTTATGTGCTGAATGGACTTTAGTTTGTAGAAGATTGTTTTGACTGTTTGTTATCCCTCTTTCAACTCTTCACCAACTCCTACTCCCTCTGTTGGTGCATCAGAGTGCAGTGGTGGCCAAGAAAGCAAATAGAATGCCAAGAATCATAAGGAAAGGAATGGAGAATAAAACAAAGGATATTATAATGCTTCTGTATTGCTTCATGATGTGACAACACCTTAAATATTGTGCGCAATTCTAGTCACCATATGTTAAAAAGGATATGGCAGAATTGGAAAAAGTACAGAGAAGATCGACCAAAATGGTAAAGGAGATGGAAGGATACCCTTATGAGGAAAGGCTTAAAAGGTTAGGGCTCTTCAACTTGGAAAAGAGATGGCTGAGGGGGAGATATGATAGAGGAATATGAAATAATGAATGGAATGGAACGGGTAAACTTAGATTGGTTATGTACTTCTTCAAAAGGTAGAAAGACCAGGAGACACATGATGAAGTTACAATGTGGCATATTTAAGACTAATCGGAGAAAATATTTTTCTCTCAGTGCGTAATCAAACTCTGGAATTCATTACCAGAGGATGGTAGTAAAAGCTATTGGTTTAACTGGGTTCAAATCATGTTTGGTGAGTTCCTGGAGGAAAAATCCTTAAACCATTATTAAAAAGGATTGGGGAAATCTACTGCATACCCCTGGGATGAGCAGCATGGAATATGTATACCTCTGGGAACCTGACAGGTACTTGAGACTTGGAATGGCCACTCTTGGAAAAAGGATACTGGGCTTGATGGATCCTTGGTCTGAGCCAGTATGACATATCTTATATTCTTATGTTCTAAGGCTCCTTCCAGAGCATTGTAATTAGGGGGAGGGGCATATACTAAATGCCACCATTGCATGGTAGCTTCCACAGGATTTGAATCTCGGCAGGCCCAGGGTACAGAAGACCTACTGTAGTTCCTCTGCATAGTAGTACACAAATAGCCACTGACCCATATACCTCAGTTCTTTTTTTTAATATATATTTATTAGAATTTTTTACTGACAATATATTATCAGAAAAAGGAATACAAAATCAGTCATCCATAATATGTTAACAATAAACTCCAACAACCGGTACATTAGCCCACGTCTCAGGGAAAAGAAACCACAAGAAATCAATAACGAAAACAAAACTAGGGAAAGCCCTCAAACTAAAGGGCAACCCTAGCTAACACAGCACCTAGACAAAATCCCTCCCATTTACACCGGAGAAAAGAAAAATATAGAGTTAACTAAATAAGAGGACCATCATTGTACTTTTTCCCTGTCAAAAATCCACTTTTACAAATCTGGAGAATAAAAAACAAATTTATCATAACCTAGGGACACTGGGGGGGGGGGGGGCGGGAGGAGCTTGCCACTGAACAGAATGGACGTGTGAGTTGGTGCTCCCGTCGCTACCGGAGATTCCTGAGCTTATTTATGCATAAAACATTTAACATCTGAACCCTCTGTGGAGAAACTGAAAGCCGAGTATTGGAGGATGTCGACATTGAAACCGGCTCGACTCGATTTCCAACAGGGAGCGGGGTCGGCGGCGAAACGCTCCAAATCTGAAGCAGGATCCCCTCAGAAAATGGCCGCGGGGGAAAAAGAAGGAGTGGCAGCGTAGGGCTTGCATGAAATGTTGCAGGAGCTGAAATGTGTTAAGGAAATGATCGCTGCTAATGCAACTTCGCTGAGTTCGATTCAGGAGGACTTAATGGAGGTAAAGGAGAAACTAGTCACTGTAAATACATGACTAAATGCGGTAGAGTTGCAAGCTCAGAAACAGGAAGCTGCAATTGCGCAGTTGGCCCCTCTTATGAAACGAATTAAACAGATAGAAGGTCAGATTGAGGATCAAAACAATTGGGCCAGACGGAACAGTGTTAGACTGGTAGGGGTTCCTGAAGGAGCTGAAGGTGTTGACCTGATTGCATTTTTGGAAAAAGCTATACCGGAAGTGCTGCAGCTCGACTTCGCGAAACCTTTTGAGATAGAGCGTGCTCACCGCGTCCCCTCATATAAAGCGGACAATGTGCGGTACCCGCGGCCTATTATAATGAAAGTACTTAGATATCCGCAGGTTCTGCAGATTTTCCAATCTGCAAGAAAAAGTACATCGCTTCAAATTCAGGGTCACAAAGTTGCTTTCTATCCAGATTTGAGTAAACAGACTGTGGATCGGAGAAAGGCGCTGCTGGCCTGTAGACCCATGCTGCAAAGGTTACAAGCGAGATACTGGCTATACTATCCAGGAACCATGTGGATCACATTGCATAACATGACAAAGAACTTTGTAGATGCTGATAAGCTGAAAGCCTTCCTGCAGGAGAAGTGTGATATGGAGACCTGAAAGACTAATTGAGAGTTTCCCTTATAGCTCTGGAGGGAAAGGTGAATTAGGATGGTATGGGGAAGGCTGGGATCATGATATGCAATGCACAGAGGGGGAATACAAGTTTGTCATTCTTTGTCTATTGAAAGGAATATAACTAAAGATCGTGATGTAAATTACTAGTCCTTTTAGGGTAAAATGGATGATCATTTTAGACAGATGTTTGAAAATATTACTGTTTAGTAATTAGATTATTTAGGTAGATTCATGTGTTAGACAGACATGGTAGCAACGGTGGGGTTCGGTGATAGTTTTTGTTATTGTGGATGGTGTTCACCTTGAAAGGTATATGTTCAAAGTTTGAATGGTTATGTGTGCCAGTCCAATCCAGTGAAATGTCTTCAGCACAAGTGATGGAAACCAGTGGAAAGCATAGACCGTTACCAACAGGATAGTGCAAACAAGTCATAATGGCAAATGAACTGATTCTACTGTCATTGAACGTGAAAGGGATCACAGGCTCAATTTAACGAAAGAAAATACTGTTGTATTGTCAGCAGAAAAAAGCGGACATCGTCCTTTTGCAAGAGACGCATTTATATGACAAAGAATCGATGAAAGTGGCATCTAAATATTATCAGGTGGCAGTAGCAGCCCCAGCCATGAAACGGAAAGGAGGAGTGGTAATTTTGTTAAGGAAATTTTTGCTGCCAATAATTAAAGAAACAAGAGCAGATCCCTTTGGAAGGTGGGCTAGAGTAACGTTGCAAATGGGTCCAAAACGTTTTACGTTTATGAATATATATGCACCAAATACGGATGAACCTAATTTCTTCAAAACCATCGCCATGGAATTGGCTGAAGTAGTGACTACAAACATCATACTTGGTGGAGATTTTAATATAATAATGGATCCGTTATTGGATCGAATACCATATAGAACAGTGGATAAAACTAAATCTCATGTGGTATTAAAAGGTATGATGGAAGAACTGAACCTAGTCGATCCATGATGGCTTTTCCATCCAATGGGGAAAGAATATACGTTTTATTCGGTGCCACATAATACTCAGACTAGAAGTGATTTCTTTCTGTTGGCGGCGGGGCTGATCAGACAAGTGACGGCAGTGGAAATACATGCAGAAATGGTGTCGGATCATGCCGCAGTCTCCCTGGTGCTCAATGTGGGGAAATTACAGAAAGTGTCCCCTAGATGTACGTTTGATAAATCACTGTTACTAGATGAATCCTTTGTGACTTATCTGACTAAAGAGATTGAGACCTACTTCAAATACAATGCCCCTTCTGATACCTCAATATGGAGTTGGTGGGAAGGGTTTAAGGCAACGCTGCGGGCTCATATCACAACTTATACAATTAAACGACGTAAAGCTATGAAAAAAGAGAAGGAAGAGCTGGAGGCCCAAATAAAGGCCGGGGAATGGCTGCTGGCTAAGAAAGCAGATTCAATGATATTGATTAGACTTCAAAGATTACGGTTTCAATATAATGCCATACTTAACAAAGAAGCACAATTTGGGGTTCAGACTCAGCACAGTGTTTACTACTATGAGAACAATCGAGCTGGATCGCTGTTGGCTAAGCTGCTTAAAGCTAAGAAGAATGTGGCACACATTACAGCGTTGGAAGATAAGAATGGGGGTCTCCTGGTGCAGGATGAACAAATATTGAACCGCTGCAAAGAGTTTTATGAAAAATTATATCACTCGGAAGTAAACTGCAGTGAAAAGGCTTTTGACAAATTTATTTCTACCATTGCAGGGCCCAAGTTGTCAAACAGCCAAGCCCAGGGGTTGGAGCAGGATGTCTCGGTGGCAGAGATACAAAAAGCGATTAGACAGATGGCCCGTGGCAAAGCGTCTAGGCCAGATGGTATCCAATTGGAATTCTATCATATGTACCAAATGCAGATATCACCCATGTTGCAGATTTATTACAGTGGATTGTATGACGAAGAGCCGGAAGTAGGCGCTCTAGCAGAAGCAGTTGTGGTAATTCATCTGAAGCCGGGCAGAGATCCACAAAAGTTATAAAATTATAGACCTATATCCTTGTTGAACGCCGACTATAAAATATATGCTAACGTGCTTGCTAATCGACTGGGAGTGGTGCTGAATGATTTGGTTCACATAGATCAATGTGGATTTGTGCAGGGGAGGTCTACTACAGATAATGGGAGACTGCTAGCGCATGTTTTGAGTAAAGCCCAGAAGATGTCGGAGCCTCTTATAGGATTATCGCTGGATGCTGAAAAGGCTTTTGACCAGTTGGAATGGTCATTCCTGTTTAAATCTTTACGGTGGTTCGGGATGGGCAAGAAATTCCTCAAAAGAATTGCGTTGTTATATGTTAAACCAGTGGCTCGAATAGCGGCCAATTCTGGCCTATTTACTCCTTTCCAATTACAGAGGGGAACCAGACAAGGTTGTCCCTTATCCCCGCTGCTTTTTAATTTAGCCCTGGAACCGCTGCTGATTGCCATCAGACAGCAAAATAGTATCATAGGAGTTGAATTGGCAGATGGTCAATGTAAGTTATCAGCCTATGCTGATGATCTGCTTTTCTTTCTGCAACCTGAAGCTCTGCCAGCAGCTATGCGATTTATAGACAAATGTGCCACAATATCCGGATATAAAGTGAATTTAACTAAGACAATGATAATTCCCCTGAATTTACGTGTTAGTGTGGATATGGTGCGGGATTACCCATTTCAGTATGTGCAATCATCCTTACGGTATTTGGGAGTGACATATGGTCATACTATTGAAGAAACCATAGCTCTCAATATCAAAGCATGTCAAGTGATAGTAAATGAGAATACTAGCAAATGGACACCATTGCACTTAAACTGGTGGGGCAGATTGGAAACCATAAAAATGATGCTGGTGCCCAAACTTAGCTATATATTAAGTATGATCCCATTGATGTTTCCACGAGCTTTCTACAGGAAAATTAACAGCATGCTTGTATCTTTCTTATGGGGTAACAGAGTCCCTAGGATAGCCGCGTGGAAACTAAAGTTACCTAAAGAGAGAGGAGGAGTTCATTTTCCGGATTTCAGTTGGTTGCATATAGCCTCATTGTTAAAGCAGGGTGCCCAATGGACTACTGAAGACGAGGTAGAAAAGGGGCCCAGATGGTTGAGAACAGAGCAAGCTATGAATTCCCCGTTGCCGATGCAAATGCTGATTGGTACAATAGCAGATCCGAAAAAAAACACATAGCGAAGTGGTGGTGGCAACACAACAAGTATGTTGAATGCTTGCAACGTGTATTGACGGTGGCAACGATTTTTCAAAGGATATGCCTTTGTGGTTGAATCCACGGTTTGTCATCGGTGGGAAGCCAATACTGTGGGCGAAGTGGATAGAGCATGGTATTGTGACAATAGGACAATTGATATGTGGAAGTGAGTTTAAAACCTTTGAAAGATTGAAGGTAGAATTTGGATTGCCAAATACCGGCTATTTTCAGTGGTGCCAACTTCAGCATTGCCTGAGTAAAGCGTGAGTGTCTCCAGTCTTGTTGCGGGCCGGATGGCCATTGATGCAAAAGTTTTGAGAGATCCAAACAGGTACACGGGCCATATCAAAGTGTTTAGGGGGCGCTCGTGAGCCCGATCAACATGGCTACGATATACTAGAGCTCCTTAGCTGCTTCCTTCCTACACAACGGCTTTGGACTTTTAAACTGCAATTTTCCGTTTGAAAATGCTCTGAATGAAAAGGGCTAAGCTAACTGATTATCATGTTGCTGTCCGATCGTTCTTCTTGACTGAAAACTGCCCCAGGCTACTGATCTCCCCAGCGATGCTCTCATCGGAGATGACAGTGAAGAATGACTGACTCTTTTCTCCTGCACGCGGTATTCTGCTGAAGCAGTTCTGTAGAAATGTGCTGCCGATGGATCGCTCTCCCTGTCTGAATACTGCCCCAAGCTACTGATCTCCCAAACGATACTCTCATCGGCGGTGACAATGAGGTATGGCTGTTATCTCCTGCACTCAACATTTTACTGAAGCTGCTCTGTGACCGGAATTAACCCTACCTCGGAATGTCAGCGATGCTTCAGCTGACTTGCCTGCCTCTATTTTATGTCTCCTGATCTGGCTAAAATATTGTCTCAAGCTCCCGATCTCCCTGATGATACTTTGATTTGTGAAGATAGGTTCATTGAAGCTGTTATAGTCTCTTCGGTAAATCCAGCAGTGGCAGATCTGATAATTTAAAGGCATATAGAAACCGGGGTGAGAATCCTTCTTCAGCTGCTTTGCGTGTCTATATCCTCCATGTGCTGGACTGAATAAAATGTAAGTGCTGCAGTTTTGAAGATTGAGGGGGAAAGTGCCTAAGTGTGAAGATCCCCTAAGCAAATTGTATTTTACATTAGTGCCTTTGATCAAGCTATCCCCTATCTCCCGCGTTTCTCCGATGGATAAATACAGCGAGCCCAAATGGCTAAATGATAAAAAATGGTGATACCTGTTGTGATTGGAATTGGAACGCAGATGAGGGGCTGAGTAGAGGCGGGAAACTCGCTGTGGAACGCAAGCTGGTGCTGACGAAATCAGTGCTCCTGTTGCTGTGTACTGCGTGTGGATGTGAATCCTTCTAAAATGGCTGCCGGTTCCTGGAATGCATGATTGGAATGCATAAGGGTTCACAAGATGGCTGCCTCCAGTGATTGACATCTGCTGCTTCTTTCAAAGGAGTTGCTATACCGGCTAATTTGGATCGGAGCGACAAGCTGATATCGGAGAGGCTCACACTTCAGCTGGTCCTGTCTGTTCTGTTCAGGTTGACTGCCGTTAGCTGCTACTGCTGTATCTAGACGTTGGGGCAGTGTGCTGTGAATGCTCGGCTCTACCTGTATAGATGATTTTTTGTATTGGAGCGCCCTCGTGTGTCCTTGGTCGGTACTGCAGGGTCTATGCAATTTATTGCTCCTGTAGTCAATTTTTTTTATTATTTTTGGTGCTGCTTCCTTGATTCCAGTGCTGGAGGGAATACTCTGGTGAAGATGGAATACCTCTGAGGGAGGAGTTGGGATAAATTTGACTACTGTTAGTCTTCCCTGCTCATTGTCAGGAGAGAGCCACCCTACTTATTCAGGAGCTAAATAATATCTCAGTGTGGGACCAGAAGTTGGAGGCTCACAGGAGAGCGTCAGCTTTACTCCATTGCATTAGTGCACATAAAGTAAGATTCTTCAGGTTGCCTCGGCAGCTCTATATACCAAGTATGGCGACTGCAAAATCATAAGCTGCTTCCCTCGCCAAGTTCAGGAGGTCTTCAGACTCTACTACTACTCAACCCTCCCACACTACGGAAAGTCCCTCCAGCTCCAAAGCTTCCATCTCAGGACCACAGTCTCCAGTTACCAAAGCGGATTTTATGGAAATCTTAAAAGAGCTCAAGCTATTTCGTCAAGATTTCTCAAAGGCAGTGAGTGATATTCGTTCTGATATAAAATCTCTGGATGACAGGGTTACACAGACTGAGCTAAATATCGGGGAACAAATGGACTCATCTTTGGCCCTCCAGACAAAAATTGTGAAATTGGACCAACTCTCGAAGGAGCTAAAAGAACGACAGGATGATGTTGAAAACAGACAACGCCGCAATAATTTGAGAATACTGGGTCTTCAGGAACAACAGGGTGGGCCGGAAGATATGATGTTGTTAGTTCAAGAACTGCATGCCTTTTGTCTACCCAATGCTCCTAAACTGGTTCGATTGGAACGTGAACATCGATCTATGGGGGCTCATCGTTCATCTAACTCAAAACCGAGAGCGATTATCATCTGCTTTTGCTTCTTCTCCGACAAAGTGGCGCTTATGAGAAGTTTGCGGGGGAAGCGATCAGTTGTCTTCAAGGGTCTGGAGCTTCAAATTTATCAGGACCTTTATCAATATACCCTTGAGCGTAGACGGAGCTTTAGACCTTTAACTCAGGCTTTACAGAAGAGAGAAATATCCTACAGATGGGGATTCCCCTTTGCCTTGATATTTGATTGGAATAGCTGCGCTCAAAAAATCACTAATTTGTCGACAGCAATGGACTTTCTTGATATAATGCAACATGGAGAGCGCCCATTGCGACAGAGAGGCACACATGGAGAATGGGAGACATCTCTACCGAAGAGACGTAAGGTGCCGCGTTCCCGGAGATCATCTAATTCTGATACTGACTCCAATCTGCAGAAAGCGATGGACACTACTGCTCCCACTTGAGCTTTCTTGTTTGTTTAAGGACTGAGGGTGTGTGTGTTTGGGATGGTTATATCCTGTTCTAGGGGAGAATGGTTTGTGGGGCCCTTGGTTGAGCATAGTTACAGTATGGAGGGACTTGGGGGTTAGCAGCAGTAGGGGGAGGTGGTGAAGGATGAATGAGGTTTATGGGGGAGAGGTGGAGTTTGTGGGGGAGGGCGGTTAGGTCTACATTTTGTACCATGAAGGTATGTTCTTGGGGCTAGGTTTGCTGTTTTCTTGTTTTTATTTTTTTTTTGAGCCGGTCGGGGGGGGGGGGGCAGCTGGGGAGACTCTTGTTTTTCCTTTCTTTCCTCTATGCCTCAGTTGATGGCACTTATGGTGTCATCTGCGTTGGGAGGGTTCTATAGTAACTATACTTCCTTCTGTTATAGGAATGTGTAGGGGATGAAGATGGGAGGGGAAGGGGAGGGGGAGGGGAGAGTGTTGGGGTTGGGGGGTGGGGTGAGGGAGGAAGGGAGGAAGGGGAACCTTGATGACCTAAGCATATACTGGTCTTCTTTGTTTATTCAGAGTAATTTCTCTGTCTCTTTTCCATTTATATGGGGTCTAGGGATTGGAAGAACTGGTCCTGATGTTTGGGAGCGTCCCTGGCTCCAGACTCTGCTATGGATTGTCGCTTATCATTGGCTTTTTTTCAGATTTGGGTATGGTTAGGGCTACCTCTTGGAATGTTCATGGTCTAAATAGCCCCGTTAAGCGCAGAAGGGTGTTGGATCAGCTGTGCAGGGAGAAAGCCAAGATCATATTTCTCCAAGAAACTCATTTTTCTAAGAAGGATCACTTTGATTCAGCTAAAAGTAAGTTCCCACAAATCTATTTAGCTAATTATTCTACCAAGAAACGAGGGGTCACTATTCTGATGTCCAATGCCTGCCCCTTTCAACTGGCTGATAGTGTTAGTGACCCGGAGGGTCGTTTTTTGATACTGGTTGGTACTATTCAGGGTTTGACACTGACGTTTGTGAACGTGTATCTCCCTGCAACAACGGTGAGAAGTTCTCTAGTGGATCTCTCGAAGGCGCTTCAGACCTTTAGTCAGGGACCGATGATTGTGGGAGGAGATTTTAACTGTGTCTGCTCTGAGCTAGACCGTTCAGGGAATCGACTCTCAAGGTCCCCTTTGGGGAGGGCTTTGGAGGAGTGGAACACCCAGTTTGATTTGTGTGATGTGTGGAGGCATCTACATGCTTTTGAGAGGGATTACACATTTTATTCGCCGGTACATCAGTGCCATTCTCATATTGACCGATGGCTCATGTCTAGATCGGAGATCTCTTGGTTGACTCAGGCGGATATAGGGACCATGGGGCCTTCTGATCATGCTATCGTATCTATAAGTCTTACCTTAGGGGAGGATGACACGTCGGCTAGGGTGTGGTCTCTTCCTAGGGAGTTATTATTGAATACTGAGTTTGCGGAAGGGGTGCTGAAAGGTTGGTTGGAATATTTACACCTAAATGACTCCTCTGATATTTCTAGAGCTCTCTTGTGGGAGGCAGGGAAAGCGGTCCTACGGGGACAGCTTATTTCTTTGTCGAGTGCGTTTAAGAAACGGTTATCAGTCAAACAGGAGATTTTACGGAAAGAAATTGCGGAGTTGGAAACAACTCATCGGAAGGGGGTGGTAACAAGGTGTGGACATTATTGACTAGGCGTAGAGGGGAATTAGCGGCTTTGGAAGCTGATCATACGGCGTCGCTTTTGTTGCGCACTAAACAGCGGTATTATGAGCAGGGTAATAAGGCAGGGAAGCTGCTGATGTGGCAATTAAAAAGACAGCGGCAGCGGCGCCGAGTGGCTGCCATTAAATCGCCACAGGGTCAAACGTATCGATCCAAGGATATCGCGTCCGAGTTTGCTAGATTTTATAAACACTTATATACTAGCGAGTTATCGGCGATTCCATCGGACATCTCGGCGTGGTTGCAAGAGGCTACTCTCCCGCAAATTTCCGCGGAAGATCGGGATCACCTGGATAGACCGTTTACTTTAGAGGAGGTCCTGTTGGCTCTGCAGACTCTTAAATCTGCTAAGGCAGTAGGCCCAGATCTTTTACCTGCTGAGCTGTATAAGACTTTCCCGGATTTGTTTGCTCCAACTCTGCTCTCCGTTTTT
This sequence comes from Ichthyophis bannanicus, assembly GCA_033557465.1. Taxonomy (NCBI): domain Eukaryota; kingdom Metazoa; phylum Chordata; class Amphibia; order Gymnophiona; family Ichthyophiidae; genus Ichthyophis; species Ichthyophis bannanicus. The sequence goes on from CM066032.1 coordinate 820,115,508, forward strand.
AATGAAATTCTTATCCGGAAGACTCTTCCTGCTTCTTTTTATCAGGCGTCTATTGTTGTAATTCCAAAGGCTACTAAAGACCCTCTGCACTGTTTTTCATCCATTTTGGCTAGTCGATTGGGGAAACTCATACCTGATATAGTTCACTCGAATCAGACTGGCTTCATTAAAAACAGATATGGGTTTGAGAACGTCCGTAGGCTGATCAATGTTTTGCAGTGCCTGGCACGGGACGATGGATCGTACGGCATTCTCTCGTTGGACGCTGAGAAGGCCTTCGACAAAATAGAGTGGCCTTATCTTTTGCAGGTTCTGCGGGAATTTGGGTTTGGGCAGATCTTTTGTACCTGGATTACAGCATTATACTCCAGTCCTCAGGCGGTGGGGTCTGTTAATGGCTCGGTGTCTTCTTCCTTTTGTCTGGGGAGAGGCACGAGACAAAGTTGTCCTCTATCTCCTTTGTTGTTTGCACTTGCAATGGAACCGCTGGCAGCTCATATCAGGCTAAGAGCAGAGGACATCGTAATTTACCTCGGGTCGGAATGGCATTCTATTTCATTATACGCAGATGATACTTTAATTTATTTGAGGGAACCTTCTAGGGCTTTACCTATTGTGCTCTGTATCTTAGAACGTTTCTCCTCGGTTTCTGGTTTTTCTATTAATCGCCAGAAGTCCACACTTTTGCCCTGTATGTCTCATTCCTCCGCTGATGTACAGGACTTTGGAGGGGATTTCCCGGTGGTTGATCACTTTAAATACTTAGGCATTGTCATTCATTGTGATATTTCGCGGCTGTATAGTTTGAATTACATTCCCCTTTTACATTCATTTAAAGCGGACTTGGAACGTTGGAGTTCTTGCTCGGTTACATGGTTAGGTCATATTAATACTTACAAGATGTTGATCTTACCCAGGTTCCTTTTTCTCTTTATGCAACTACCTATCGCTCTACCTCGCAAGTTTTCTCAGAAGCTTCGGACGACCATTACTAGATTTATATGGATGGGGAAGCGACCGGCGATTAGTTGGCGGCTACTCACGATGCCTCGAGGGTCTGGAGGGATGGGTCTTTCGGATCCGGAATTGTACTATTCATGTATTTGTTTGAGATCACTACTACTGTGGAGAATTCACTCAGGGGCGGAATGGGCCTCACTGGAGGCGGATTGGCTACGTCCGATCCCGTTGGAAATGGTACCTTTTCTTTCTGAGTATCGCAAGATTTGTCAGTTGAAGATGCATGTGTTTATTGGGCCCTGTTTTATTTTATTTATTTATTTATTTAGACAGTTTTGTATACCGCCTTATCCTTCAATCAAAGCGGTCACAACACAATTGGGGGATACATTTAACACATGGGGATATGAGACACATACACTAATACTTACAGGGAACATGGGCTATGAAGGGTTAAGTGGCTTGCCCAAGACCACAAGGAGCATCTGTGGGACTAGAAACCCCAGTCCTTCCGGCCCAAGGTTGCTGTCCTCTAGTGGGATTTGAACCCCCGACCTTCCGGCCTGAAGTACCTTGCCACAACCACTAGGCTACTCCTCCCTGTTGGATGGTATGGCGGCGAATCTGTAAGCAGGCGGGGGTTTCTACTTCCCAATCGCCCTTTATTGTCTTGGGGGTTTTGGGCTTTATCCGTGACATGTTCAAGGGATCGAACCTGGATTTATTAGCGGTCAGATTATCCTCTTTGTATGTACATTTGCGACCTGCTACTAAGCGGGACTTAGAGGAACGCCTTGGTCGCTCCCTATCTTCGTTTCAGTATCTGAAAATCTCTCACTGCTTGACTACTCAATTCTCGGTGACCGAACTATCTCGACATCCTAGAGGTTGGGAGCAAGATCTTTTTATATCTCGAAAACTTAAGGCGTTCATAGCTCGGTTGTACAGGCATGTGGTACAGGCATGTTGTACAGGCATGTGGTAACTGACATTAAGGCCCCGCCTATTGCGGTAAAATTGCAGGTGACTCTCCCAGTTGAGATGGAGTCTTGTTTATTGGGGATGTGCCTGGAATTCCCTTCCCGGCGTCCTCTCAGAAGACTGGTGCAGTCACTTCTTTTGGCGGCCCGATCGGTGCCGGCTCACTTCTGGAAACGAAGTAGGGCACCCTCTTTGCTTGAATGGCGTGCTAAGTGCTGGGAAATGTACCGGTTGGAAAAAATGACTGCTTCAATTCGGGGTTGTCCTTTTCTAGAAGAGGATCTTTGGAGCTTAGTGTTTCAAGAGGATACTTGACGGTCTGCGACCTGTTCTGATGGGCGGTCTGGGAGGTTTCTTCTCTTGGAAGGGGTTGTCTTTAGGATCTGTTCTTCCTGTTTCGGCTTGCTTTTCCTTTTTGCCTTCTTCTTTCCTCCCTCATCTCGGGAGGTGTTACTAGGTCAACAGGGTTGGAAGGGGGGGAGGGACATGGCAGGGGGGCTGGGTTGGGATTGGGATTATGGGGGGGAGGGGGGCTATAGGAGCAGAGTTTTGCATTTACCTCTACTTACTTCAGGCATTGTGGGTACCTTCTACTTTTATGGTTTAGAAGGGTATGGAAGTTGTAGTGACTTCTCCACATCTCACTAGACTGTTTTGGGCTGCTTTATTCCGAGATATTCTGATTTGATTGATCTGTTCTGTATTGTTTTATTGTATGTAACTGCACTTCTGTACTTGTCTCCCTTTGAATCTCTAATGTAGAGGCTCCCCCCTTATTCTGATTTGGGTGGCAAGAGAGGGGAGGGGTTCTGAATACAGGGATGGTTAATTTCTGCTGCCTGTTACTTGCTTGTGGTTTTGATAGTTGTACTGGCTAATGTAACGGATTTGTTATCATACCTTGCTATTTGATGGCTGGTTGGTCATGTTCCAGGGGAATGGAGAATGTATTACATTGTTGTGTTTTAAAGTATTGGACTGTATGTTATTGAACTTTGCTCAATAAAATTTATTACACAAAAAAAAAAAAGTTTTTAGCGATGCTACGGTCCAAAGGTGAGCGGGAATGCACTAATGTGCAGTCGGTGTGGATCGCTGGTGCAGGAGACGGTATGAGCCCGGAGATGTGGAATACTTTTTGGGGATCTCAAATACGAATCACTATAGCAGCATCCTTAATGCAATCAATGTATTTTGTAGCACATCGAGCATATATAACACCGATAAAGAAAATGAAATGGACGTTGCAAGATGGGAACCGATGCTGGTCTTGTAATGCGGATGTTGGGACGATGGCTCATATGCTGTTTTACTGTAGGCACTTAAAGGTGTATTGGAGCAAAGTGTGGGAGCGTATATCCAATATCCTGAATGTGCAAATCCCTATCTTGTATTGGATAATAGTGTACAAATCCATGGTGGTTGTGCCAAGTTTGGTGAAACAGGATAGCCAATTATTGGATCTAATGCTGGGTATGGCGATAAAGACTATATTGATACATTGGAAGAATCTTGAAAAGGTGCATTTTGAATACTGGTGGAATATGCTGAACATGCACAAGACATATGAAGAGCTGTACATTATTAAAAATCCGTGGTCTGGTAAATTGAATGGGAAATGGGCTGCCCTGGATAGATATCTGAAGAAAGGCAGTGGAACGTATCGTTACTGCTAGTAATATTTCTGGTAAAAACAACTGGTTTGAAGAGTATAGTGCGGGGGGGGGGGGGGGGAGCGCTTGATTGGATTGGTACTGATTAGTTGTGTTTGTTGTTTATTTTGATAGTATGGCTAATGTGGACTAATGTTGAGATAAAGAAATGTCTGTAATGTGTATATAATTGTTGAAACTGAATAAAGATATAAAAACAAAAAAAAAAAATAACGTAGGGACACTAAGCATTTGCAAGGGTAATGTAAAAAGAACGTAGCACCAAGAGCAAGAATTCTAGGTTTATAAGTAAGAAAAGTTTTCCTGCAAATTTGTGTTGAGTGGGACAAGTCGGGAAAAATAGATACTCTGTCTCCACAAAACAGAATCTCTTTTTTCCTGAAGTATGCTTTAAGAATTGCAATTTTGTCATCTTCTGAGGACAAGGTAATTAATAAAGTAGCCCTAGTGGAAATAATATCTTGTGTGTCCTCAAGAAATGCAGTAAAACTGAAATTATTTTGTTCCTCCAGAACAACTAGTTCCCCATCAATACTAGGTAAAGCAACTTTAGTAGAAATATAATAACATTTGGTTAAAACTAAAGTATCAGCATTAGACAAGAGTAGCACATCCTTCAGGTATTTCCTAAATAGAACTACAGGAGAAAGCAAGGTCCTACAGGGGAAATTAAGCAACCACAAATTTTTACTCCGAGACAAATTCTCTAAATTCTCAAGTTTCTACTGTAATACCAAACTATCTTTCATACTTTTAGATTGAAATAATGAGAAAGATTTAAGTTGGACATCAATATTCAGAAGACCAGAGGTCAAACTCTTAGCTTGTGAATCCAAACTTTGAAACTTCACAATCACATCTCTAGTGAATTGGCATAATGAAGGAACAGTCTCAACTAAGATCCACTCAGTTTGATTGACCACCTGCCAAATGTCGAATAACGAAATTGGTAAAGCTTGAGAATTATCAGCGGAAATGGCGGGCTCCTTCCATTCTACAACTTTGGGGAGCTCACCAGCTCCGTGGGACCTCAGACAGGATTGAGGTACATCCGATAGTTACAAAAAACCCGGTGGGAGTGGAGGGGTATGCTCAACAGAGCTAAGGCTAGCTCCCTCAACAGAGGGACCAGAGAGAACAGTACCTGGTTTTGTTGCAACCGGCGTCAAGATCACGTGTTTATCCATAGGGCCCTCAGTAATCTCCACTGTAGTGGGTTTCTTTTTTCTCTTACCACCAGGCATTGTGGCACACGACAATCTCCTACTCCTAATGTGCTCCTAAGGGGCTCACAAGGGGCCTGTTATCCCCCTTTAGATACACCCCTTAGGAGACGCCCACTACAGGCGCTGACGGCAGACACCGTAGTATGCTCAGCTCAACTTTTATCGGGGCCTTAGATGACATTGATGTAGCTGCCCCACACAAGCCGTCAGATTCCAAAACCAGCTGCACTCACCCCTCCGCGGGAGAACAGGTTGCAGGCAAACACTCCCAGTGACGAGCACTCACACCGTTCTTTTATCAGGGCCTTAAATGACGTCGATGTAGCTGCCCCACACAAGCCGGCAGATTCTAAAACCAGCTGCACTCACCCCTCCGCGGGAGAGCAGGTTGCAGGCAAACACGCCCCCTGATATTCCAGTTCTAATATCACCCCACATGAAATAACCCCTCCCCCCCAGGTTGCCTTCCCATTTCCAATTCATTCTTCAGTGCCTCTATTTCCAAAGCCCATTCCTCCTCACGGACTTCACAAGGATGAACCATAAAGTAGAGAATTTCTTACTGCCTACCAGCTTGGACTTTATGGTTGTTCTTTTACTACCTAGTGATGCTGCAAATTTGAATTTCACATCACAGGAATGTTCTTTGCTTTAGTGTGGAATGAGTGAATTGGAATTGCATAGGGATCTAGGAGTACACAGAACTGAGTATTCAGAGTTTATTTTATGTATTAAAATTTAGCTTATGCCTTTTCATTAGTACATCAAGATGAGTTACGTTCAGGTATGGTAGATATGTTCTTCTCCCAGATGGGTTTACAGTTGAAGTGTCAGTGGGAGAAATGAGATTTGAACCCTACTTCCCTGGTGGCTGCTGTAACCACCTGACCACTTCTCCACTAATGTCAGATGGGCTTGGCAGGTACCAAGTAGATATAAAATGATGCAATGGCAATCTCTCCTATAGCACCAGCTAAGAGTCTTCACACCCTAGTACATTTTGATATTCTGCTAGTTAAAAAAATAACAATTTGGCAAATATTGCAATAGGAGTTTGTCTCAATCCATATAATATATTTTACGCTTTTGATGTGATTAAGAATAAGAAACCAAAAACTCTTTATTGCAGAGGTCTTCACGCGCTTTATCATAGCAAAACCAGATTAGTTCCAGTTCTAAAAATTGCCTTAGGATGGTTCATAATAAGTTAAATATAGGTCATCTGTGCCCAGTCACATTAGCTGAGCAGACATGAATATTCTTGGATGAATAATCAAGCTGTTTCTCTTGTATGAAATGCATTTGGAGCAGAAGTCTAATCATGTCAAATGCTGAGCTACCAAAAGAACTCTGTAATATTCAAAGCAGACAGCTATAAGAAAATATCCTTGCTTTTTAATATCCCTTGGGGACACTGTCAGGTCTATCACAGAACAGCAGAAAGAGTTTCACATCAAGATACTGCCTCAAACAGGACATCCCTTAAAGTCATTAGTCTTGAATTAGAGAAACTGATGAGCTAGTTCACTGTGTGGCCTGTCCTTCTGTCTATATTCATTGTTTTGGCTCTGACTAGAAGGAAGTGTAAATAAATAAATAAATACATATTTTCAAACTTTAAAGCTTATGTTATCATTATTTAGTAGATAAATTGTAAATAGAGATGAATTTCTTGGGTGATAACAAAAGACATTTGCTCAGAAAATATCTCCCAAGATGGCTTTCAGTAGATAAGAATTGGGGATGTGCACAGGCAAAAAAAAAAAAGAGCTAGTTTTAATTTTTTTCAATAATATTTCCCAATTTTGGGTGTGTTTATCAATTAGTTTCACACATTTGTTTTAATAAACTGATTTAACACTGATTGACTGAGCATTAAGGTGTATAACATTGATGTCCCAAATAACAGCTGATAAATACAAATCACCTAGCAATAGCGCTTCCCCTTGTTTAGCACTACTGTGAATGTCTTCCATTAAGTTTATTTCTTCTGTCTGTGAAGGATATCTGTATATAACTGTGATAGCACGGACCAGATGCCACCCTCCCCCTGATACCCCACCCGACCATACAAAGACGTGACACAAGTTTGGCAATAAAGTGGTCACAGTTTTATTTAGAACAATCATTAAATGAACAGTCAAACAAATAACAAATAACCACCGTAACAAAGCTTGTCAGATCAGGTAGCTCACCAGCCATACTGCTAGCAAGGTGAGACCCTCACCAGCCGTCACCATGGTCTCATCCATGGCCAAATCGTAACTGACTCGTCTCCCCATCAGGCCAACCTCGCCATATTACTAGCAAAGGAAGACTATCTTTCCGGGATGAGTGCAGCTGGTTTTAGGATCTGCTGGCTTGTGTGGGGCAGCTACATCAATGTCATCTAAGGCCCCGATAAAAGAACTATGTGAGTGCTCGTCGCTGGGAGTGTTTGCCTGCAACCTCCCGCGGAGGGGTGAGTGCAGGTGGTTTTGGAATCTGCCGGCTTATTTGGGGCAGCTACATCAATGTCATCTAAGGCCCAGATAAAAGTTGAGCTGAGCATACTACGGTGTCTGCCGTCAGCGCCTCTAGTGGGCGTCTCCTAAGGGGCATATCTAAAGGGGGATAACAGGCCCCTTGTGAGCCCCTTAGGAGCACATTAGGAGTAGGAGATTGTCGTGTGCCACCCAGAAGACTATCTTTCTGGGTCAAGATGACCCGCCCATGGTCCAACCATGGAGTTCAACCGGCACCGGATCCTGGAAAACCTCTGGGACTTCCCACACCCCAAAATCTGCAACTACTCTACTGAATTTCCCATCCCACGATGTCAAGGGAGGGCGGGCGGGACACAACTCACCCAACCGCAAAGGTATTGAAGAGGTGGAGGAGGCAGGTGATCGCAGTACAAATAGGGCCATGCGACCCCTCCTATCTCTCCCATCAGCTGCTCATCCATTCATTGGCTCTCATCATGTTCTCACAACAGGAGCCAACGAATTCAAAATTTTCCCCCTTGTAAGGCTCTTTCCCTCCTTCCCCCCCCCTCCCGCACCTCGCCGACTCCCCGCCTCAATTATAGGCCGTGAAGGAGAGTTCCTGCACCTTGCTGTGCACCCGGTTAAGGGTGGCTGACTGGGATCCTGCCCCGCAGCCTGAACTCTAACCATGGTAGCACGGACCCGATGACACCCTCCCCTGTATACCCCACCCGACCTATGACACAAGTTTGGCAATAAAGTGGTCGCAGCTTTATTTAGAACAATCATTAAATGAACAGTCAAACAAATAACCACTGTAACAAAGCTCATTGGATCAGGTAGCTCACCAGCCATACTACTAACAAGGTGAGACCCTCACGGCCATTGCCACGGTCTCATCCTTGGCCAAACCATAACCTCCCCCCCCCCATCAGGACAACCTCACCATATTACTAGCAAAGGAAGGTCGTCTTCCAGGATGAACAGTACGGCCACCCTAACCATGTATTTCTGGGTTGAGATGACCCGCCCACAGCCCAACTGGCACCGGAGCAGCCCAGAACACCTTTGGGACCCTGCCACCAGCGCATGGCGAGAGACAATGCCACTGCGCCACCCCCCTAAAGCTGTGACCAGCGATTGTCTCTCAGGACCATCAATTCCAAGGCCTCCTGCCAATCGCTGAGGAGTAATTCCTGCCCTACTGGAGAGAGGTGAACGCCGTCTTGCATAAATAGGCCTGCATACTCCACTTCAGCCCATGAGTGCATTATTTGATAGCCTCCTTGCTCCCAATCTGGCACTTAATCTTGGCTACCCCCTTGACCAACACCAGTGGTCCATACAGGAAGGCCTTGGAAGGATGTCAGACCATAATAATAGAACACCAGGAAACATTTGCAACAACTTCACCAGGTCCTTTTTAGCTGCTCTGATAATCTGTTTACAGGTCCAAGCATAAAGATCATTGCCTCCTAGATGAAGCAGAATCACAGCTGGGTGACTTTGGACTCAATCATGATGTCAAAGCAAGGGCAGGAGCTGGCTCCAGAGTAGGCTGCACTCGCTCAGCCATAGGATGAAAACGTCTACCAATGGGAGGCCCAAATTACACCCTGCCGGTCACCCTGCTGCTCGCTACCCAGCCCAGTGCACAAACGAATGACCAGCTAAGGGCGGGTGCGTCACATCTGAAAAAGAGAAAAGAGTTAGGAATTAAGACAGCAATAACTACCACAGTCCCCGGCCTCATAAGCGGACATAGCCTGCGAAAGCCCGTGAACGCCATTTGCCAATCCTCTGTATAACATAGTCTGGCAAACCAACTGCAGCCGCACTGATAGAAGCACCAATATGAAAGGAATGGGGTGCAAACATATGACAATCTTCCCCCATGAACCACAAAGACAGTCATAATACGTCCGTAAATTGAAAACGGGTCACAAGGCGAGAATCATGGTGCACAAACAGCAAATTTGGGCCTCCAGCCGCAAGACCAAATAATGCTGTATGCCGGTTACCAGGCAAGTGATAACACCCTCTATCACATTCAAAACCACCCAAAGCTGTTTTCCGAACTAGTCCATTTTGGTTCTAGCGAGTAATATGTGTATTTGACCTGCTTTGGCAAGTAAATACTCCCGTAACATACCAATTGCTATTGCTGTAAGTGCAGAATTTGCAACCAATTTGCTAACCCGTAAAGTCCCAAAGAAGGCCAATGAGAATGCTACCCGTAACAGGGCCACCTCATATGCAGATTCCACTACCTCCAACAACGTGCTACACAGCCGAAGGAGCAAGTGGTGTGTAATCTGGAATCACATGGAGTCGGTGAGGATCGTTCCCAGCCTTGAAGGATTCTGTGAACTAAAAACCCGCCTGTTAGACTACCCCAGTCCGCTGCCCTAGAGAAAAAGACAAAGCTGGCAAAATGAGCATGCACATCTGAATTGGAGAACCCTCTATCTTTGGAAAAACAATATAATGACCCAGGAATTGGTCAGGCACTCTGCCCTGTTGCCATCCTTGAGAGATGAGAAAAGAAGCCACTGAACCGTATCCTCTGCAATAAGCAGACCATGTAGCCGGCGCCAATGACTTCAGGAGATTCAGCATTCCCGTTGGCCAATTCACCAAAGGTGCTCTGGGACTGGGTACCCCTTTGCATCCGCTTCTGGGCCAACATCCGGAACTGAACCCACTTGAAATGGGAAAAAGAGTCAGCAATTTTGTTAATGCAACCGGGAATATGCTGGGCCCTAGCTGTGACATTCAAACACAAACAAGACAACACCAGTGCATGCACCAAGGCTGCCACTTGTACACAGCATGGTGAATAACGATTAATAACCTCCACCACCGTGGCATTATCGCACCAAAGAAAATCTTACTATTTCATAATCTGTCCAGCCAGAACTCCAAAGCAACCATTACAGGAAAGAGCTCTAAGAAAGTGATATTATGAGTGAGGCCAGAATCATGCCACTCTTGCGGCCAACGGTCCACACACCAAGAACCTCAAAAGTAAATACCAAAACCCAAATTGCCTGCCACATCAGTGAACAACTGCAGGTCCACATAGGAAACCTCAGCATCCTGGAAAACCAAGACTCCATTGAAATCCACTAAAAAGGCACCCCAAACCTGTAAATCCTCCCACATACTCTTTGTCACCCCGATGTGGTGTGGCTTAGAAAATCCTGCCATGGCAGCTGCCAAGCACCGTGAAAAGACACGACCCATAGGAATAACCCTGCATGCAAAATTCAAAGATCCAACCAAAGACTGCATCTCTTGCAGAGTTACCCTGCCAGCAGCACACACTTCCTCCACAGTCACGCTGAATTTAACCACCTTTGCCATGGGAAGATTCGTAACCATCTCCGTTGAGTCCAGTTCAATACCAAGAAATGTGAGCTTCACTGAAGGACCGTCTGTTTTTTCCGATGCCAACCGAATGCTAAATGCCCTATATAGAATAAGAAACCCTTGCAGAAGGCCAGTGCATGCATCCAAATGAGCAGGGTCCACAAACAAGAAATCATCCAGGTAGTGAGCAATATTGAGAATCCCAGTCGTTGCACCATCACTCAAAGCAGAAAAGTACTGAACTTCTCGAAATAAGCACATGATATGCACGGTCCATTAGCATGCACTTATTGAAATAGAACTGGCCCTGAAAACGGAAACTCAGCAAATGGAAGACAGAGAGGTGAAATGGTAGCAAACGGAAATCAAACTCAATATCTACCTTGGCAAACAGTGCCCCTGAACCGCATTGTTGGACTAACACCATCAAAAGACACATATCAAACTATGTAAGATGCCTTAAGGATGTGATCATTTACAGATGCCCTCATGAGAAATGATAAATTATGGATAAAACAAAATTTCCCTGGTTCTTTTTTGGGGGCCACTCCCAAGAGAGAAACAACAAATGTTCAGAAAGTCTGATTGGCGAAGTGGCCTGCCACTCTATCCAAGCCTAAATCGACTGCCAAATTTTCTTGCACAATGTCAGAGATATGCTGAACAGAAGGCACATTGTGTGCCCGTATTGAAGTTACCAATCCCTACACAGGTATTCTATAGCCAAATAAAAAAACCACACTCTATAATTGCACCATCACCTTGACGCGGGTAACAACGGAGCTATGACCACATGACCTCAACCCGCACTAGGGTAGGGGTCCAACCGAGCCCCTTTGGGTCACTTTTCAGAGGCCTAGGGGGCAGTTTGGGTCCCCTTTTTGATAAACTTAATAGCCGAGTGTCCCGCACCACACAGCGAGCAGACATGGAGAAATTTAAAATCAGGGAAGGGGCAGGTGGACTTATTAAATCACCAACAAAGGTCTCCTGCACCACCTTCATTAGCCTTCTGTTGAGATCCGAAGACCCCTTGTCGAAAGGAATGGCTCACTCCTGAAGTGGACACCAACCCCCCTCTCACCAATCCCCCAGAAGCTATAAGGTGGACTGACATGTGCGTTAACCTAAATTGATGTCCTGGGTACCCCATAATAAATGAGCATTCTCTTCCATCTTATCCCTAAACTTCTTGTCATAATTGAGCCAGGACCATCCCTCATGCATCGGCGAAGCCTCCAATATGGAGTCAGCATAAGTCAATAGGGACCCGTACTGCTTGGGGGCTTGATGACCCCAAACACTAGCTAGGCATAAGAAAGCCCTGGTCCAATTGACAACACTATGCAACACTTTTTTGATCCTGGCAGCCTTCTCATCTTCTTTCTCCTCATCTTATTTCCTCCTCTTCCTGCTCTCACCAGATCTCCTATGCCCCTCCAAGAGACGGAAAATGTTGATGTAGCACCACTTTCATATTTTCCATTGTAAGCCAGGAGGAGCACCCTCCCAGAGCTCTGAAAAGGTGACTAGGGTGGTTGCCTAACCATTCACAACAGCAGCCGTGCTAACCTTGGATATCTGCTGCACCCCGGGTGGAGGAGGAAGAATCGGAGCCTTACGCACGTCACTGTGTGTGCTTATACCTCCTGGGAGCCTTGCCAGCTGAGAGCTTGCCCATTCAGCCTGCATGACCCTCGGTGGTACCCTCCCTCATCCCGGATGATTTTACCCTCCCTCATCCCGGATGATATCTCACCTGCTGCAGCGTTCAGCGGAGCCAGTTCAGACACAGGTAGAGGAAAATCGGGAGCCTGAGATGGAACCGCATCACTCATGCTGCCCTCCTGGGTCACCTGCTGTGAGTACCAGGTTGTTCCAAGGTTTTGCCGCCAGCAGGCTGCAATCCACGTTCCCCTCCATGCACCATGGAATTTGAAGATATCTGTATAGCCTGTGGAGAAACCAAAGAAGAAAGGGGAGGGAACAGACCGGCAGCCGGCCGTGTCATGGCAGAAGCCCCAAACCATGACGCCCCCTTGCCAAATAATCCCAATATGTGCTTCCCATGCCAGGGTAGCCAGTGTGCATACCAAGCCAGCCCTGCACATATGCAGGATGGTCAGCTTAACCCCAGCCACCCAGAGAAGGCACTCTGCTAGGGGGAGGGGGAGGGACAAAGCCATAGCCCCCAAAAAACTCCTCAACATAGCCCAGGGTAGCTGGAAAACCTGGACCTTGAGGCCATTCAAATGGGCTGGAAAATGCAGAGGATCCTAATTCAATCAGAGGTGCCAGCTCCATCTATCACCTCTCCTATAGCCACAGTAGAACCCAGATTGGAAGGATCCCTAGGGGTCTCAGAGCTGACCTGAGCCCCTGTGCTACCATTAGCCCCAGACAATGGACTTAAACCCTGCACCAAGCCAGGAACCACTGCAGCCTCAGGATATGGCAGACCCCTAGTCCTACCCCTGCCTCTGCCCTAAGTAGGCCTGCTGGTGGACCTTTCTGTACCCCCCCTTGCCCCAGCTTGCGCTAAGCCGCACCTCCCATTAACCGCCTCCCTGCCCAGAGACTGCAAGAAACTTACCCTTTCAGGGAGTTCCTACACTGTAGCCTCAGGAGGTCCAGCGGAGCTGAACCTGGGGGCCGCCTGGTTCTCCTCTATAAATGAAATGGAAGGGATTGGGGATGGGGATGGGGTGGCAGAGTTTGCTGCCGCTGCCTTTCCCCTCTGTGCTGGCATGACTGAGGGACTCTGGCTCTCAAAGTTCTCAGGCGTCTCACTTCCTCTCCTTCTCTTCTTTTTGGGGTTTTTTAAATTTTATTTTTTTAAAGTGTGATGATGAACACTTACGTTTTTACCCAGTACTGTGTTTGTTATTTTTGACAACAAAAAAAAAGAGATGTTAGGGGCCAATAACTAAAGCAGAAGTCTGCACAGACATTTTTTCTTTGATTATTGATGCAACCTTCCCCCACCCAGGTTAAAATATATGGATGGGGTGTACTTTTTAGAATATTGTACACTGACCCAATAGGTCTGTTAGAAAGTGCAAAAATAATTTAAAAATCTTCACTGGTAAAGCAGTCGACATCCGTTAACGTGTTTCAGATTATGCTTGTAAGGCATACTGAAATAGGGAACAATGAATTTACTTTTCTTGAAATATTTATGATGTGAGGGCTAAATACTAGAGAACTTACTACTGAATAAAGTATACTCATACAACCCCTCTTCTCAAATCACCTCTTTGGCTCCCCTTCTGTTTCTGTATCCAATTCAAACTTCTCCTTCTGACCTATGAATGCATTCATTCTACTGCTCCTCCCTACCTTTCCTCTCTCCCTACACCCCTCTTCATGAATTCCGCCTTCCTCCAGCTTACTTCTCTCTTTGCCCTTTTCTTCCACTACTCCTTTTATCTTGCTGCTCCTTATGCTTGGAACAAACTCTTTGCATCAGGTTTCATCTCTCCCCCTTTTCAAATCCATGCTAAAGGCTCACCTCTTTGACGCTGCCTTTGGATTCTGATCCCTTGTTCTTCTTACATTTCCCTATTTGTACCCTTGTTCTAAACTTTTGTACTGTCTGTCTTGATTAGATGATAAACTCTAACTAGCAAGGACCATCTTTTTATATGTACTATATCTTTACAGCGCTGCATATGCTTTGTAGCGCTATATAGATGATTAATAGTTCAAAATGTTGTTCAAAATATGTTCAAAATATGTTCAAAATAATGTTCAAAATATGTTCCCTGTAAGTACACCTGTATATAGTTAAAGCATAATGTTCCTTGTAAATGTATACAGAAGTATACAATTGTTCTGTTTAATGTTCAATGTAAACCGCCCCTGATCTCTGGAAGGGGCGGTATAGAAAAGACTGTTAAATAAATAAATAAATAAATAAATAAAAATAATAGTAGTAGTGGTGGTATTTTAGACAGGACATACAGGTGAAATTTGAGACATCCAGGGCAAAATAACACACTGTCGTGTTGGCCTATTTTGCAAACTTGGACATCACCAAAATGGACTGCCGCACTGGTAGCCACACGGACCGCTATAAAAACCAGGATCGGGGACATCCGTCCTTTGCTGAATATAAGCTAGTATGCTTGCAGGGATGTGCATCAGCATGCCAAACTGAAATCAAGTGTCCTAGTTTCACTGCTGGTTTCATTAGCATCAGTTAAAATGTAGAGCCCAATATTCTAAAGGTATTGAGACGCTTTAGAGACCTGTAAACAGTATAAATGTCGCTGAACGGGATATTCAATGACATTAACATAGTGCCACTGAATATCCCCAACTAACACCATCATATGCCCCGATGCTAATTGCTTAGCATTGGGACGTGTCATGGGCAGCAACAGTCGTTAACTGGGTAGTGGCAATACTGCACCGCTACTCAGTTAGCAACTTGTGGGTAAAACTAGGTGAAGCAAAAGCTGGCCTAGTTTTACCATGTGGAGGTTAACTGGGTAGCGGTGCAATATCTACATTACCCGATTAGCTTCTACGGCATTGGAGGCTATGCAGTGACCCCAGATAGCCATCCCAATTGAATATTGGGCCCACAGGGGATATCAGAATACCTTCATATCTATACCATCCAGGGGTCTGGATGGCAGAACAAGAGCTTTTCTGATGCCTATGCATGCCCTGGAGTAGTTATAAATGTGGACGCAGCTCAGGACATGCAGGATGTTTCCGAAATCGGGCAAAAATGTCTATGTACTTTGGAATACCCCAGATACACCTACATCATGCCCCTATTTAGCTTTGGAGATTCACACACTGGGAACATCCTTAGAACCACTTTCTAAAATGGCTCCAGGGATGTCTCCATGTTTTGAATGTCTGTATGCCCATTTTCAGACATCCCCTAATAGGGCTTCTAAAATAACCCCCTAAGAGCCCAATCCCAGAAGGGGCATGTCCAGGCTGTCTGGATGCCCCTTAGCAGGACAGGTTCATTAGGACTCAATTCTGCACAGTGGGAGCCAGACATTCTCGTGGGTGTAGGATCGGGCGCTGAGAGATGGCCTGGCATACCCCTGCATCGCCCCGGGGAAGTCCTCCCCGTGGCACATCTAGCCTGCGCTGTGAAGACCCCAGTTTCTCTGCCACTGACTCTAGTGGGGGCAGCCAGGGCCTGGATTGGGCATTAGTAATTCACCTGGCTTGCCGCTGTTGTTGTTCGGGGGTTGGCTGTTCTGGAGGGAATACGCTAGCCATCCCTCCATGTGCCCTGGACATACAGCGCTGTAACCTGAATCAGCACTGTATGTCCGGGGGTCGGTCCTGCTCATGCTCTGCCCACTCTCTGCCCTGTGCCACCCCCAGCCCCCACAGCATGCACAGCAAATTTGTGCATGCAAGGGGGCCAGGAGACAGCATATGATGCAGACAGCTAGCAGGGCTATCTGCCTCACAGAATTGTGCCCCATATGTTTTAGAAATCTGCTTTTTGAGGAAAAAGCAAACTTGATAATTGATCTTTATTCCAAATATTTATCCCAAAAATAACTGTTGCGGCCATTAATAAATTAGGAAAAAATTAAATGTTATTGTGATGTCATATAGGGTCTAAGGGGCAAGACAGGACTTTCTTTCACTGCAGACAATGATTGTTGACAAGGGAACCAACATCTCCCCTGCAATGATCATTAATGAGATACAAACCTGGAAAATGCTGATGATGGAGAATCAGAAAATAGCTAGAAAGCATTGAAACCGAGTCCTTTCCTTTATAGTACAATTCTTTAAATTGAAAACAAGTGGGTGAACTGAAGGAAATGGCTTCCTTGTTGGAATATGACATTATACTACTTCTTCTTTAATCTCTAACTAGCATTTGGCGAGAAGGCCATCCTCTCAGTCAATACACAGCTGTAGGTGCTGCTGGAATCCATGTGTTCATCTCACAATACGCTTCCAACCTTGGTGATTAGTGGTAACATTTCTGGCCTCATTGATGGTCAGTCGTTGGTTCCTTAGGTAAGAACATAAGAACATAAGATATGCCATACTGGGTCAGACCAAGGTCCATCAAGCCCAGTATTCTGTTTCCAACAGTGGCCAATCTAGGTCATATGTACCTAGCAGTTTCCCCAAGAGACACAAGTTCCACAATGCTTGTACTGGGTCAAGCATTGATATCTTCGGTCACTTCTTAATAATGGTTTATGGACCTTTCCTCCAGGAACTTGTCCAAACCTTTTTTAAACCCAGCTACACTAACAGCCTTTACTACATCCTCCGGTAACAAATTCCAGAGTTTGATTACACGTTGAGGTCTTCTTCGATGTGTTTGAGCCACATTTTCTTTGGTGCTGATCGTTCATCCCTTCAGTGGACAGGTTGCTGTCACCAGAGGAGTTTGTATGGCAGCCGACTGGTGTTCATTCTGCAAATGTGGCTAAACCAGCGCAGCCTGCATTTTTTGATTTGTTCTTCAACTGAGGATTGTCTCGTTTCGATGACAGTCACGAAGACAGACACCCAAAATCTATCTCAGGCATTGCATTTGAAAGACTTCAAGTTTGTTCAAGTCAGGTTTGAGAAGAGTCCATGTTTCCAATCCATACAGGAGAATTGGCAGGATCAGCATTCAGAAGAGACACATTTTGGTCTTGGTGGAGATATTGGTCTTCTTCCAGAGACAGACCAAGCTAGAGCACAGAGTACCTGCAGAACAAGACTAGAACAAAAGAGCTGGTACCAAGGACTGGCGTACATTTCAAGTCAATCTTTATTGTCCCCAAAGACTTCAGTGATGGATGCCACCTTCATCTTCTGTACCAGTGATCCCAGGTATTTGAATTCTTGGGCCTGCTCAATTTGAATTCCATCAAGGTGAACAATGTCCTGTGATCCATCCATGGTCATAACTTTGGTCTTGATTGATTCTTAGACCGTAAGATCAGGTGATGCAAGAGATATGGAAAAAGATGTTGGTGGCCTCTGCATCCATGTCAGCAAATATAACACTGTCATCTGCGAACATCAAGGTGATCAGGAAGTTGTTCACACCTTACTGGACCCCACATCTGTCCTTGAATGATTTCCTCATTATTGCGTTGATCACGATATTGAAAATCAGGGGTGAGGTGACATCTCCCTGGTGGACTCCAGTTTGGATAGGAAATTCCTTTGATAGCTCATTTCAGATCCGCACACTGCTGATATGATGCTCAGAGAAGTTGGATGATCTTCAGTGGCACATGTTCATTCTCTAGTGCCCTCCAGAGGGTGGACCAGTGAACACAATCAAATGTGGATTCAAAGTCAGTGAAGACGATTATGGTTTGCTTTCCACACCTGATTATTTCCTCCACCAGTGAATATTTGATTGGAGCAGCCCTGATTTGGTCTAAATCCTGCTTGCTCTTCTCAGCTGGTCTGTTCACAATGTCCCTGCAACCTGGATTCTATGATCTTCATGAACACCTTGGCAACTATTGAAAGGAGGCTGATGCCGCGGTAATTCTTACATTCACGGCTATTACCTTTCTTTAGGATTGGCACAATAATGGCTTTCTTCCATGCTGATGGAACTTGTTCCATGCACCAGATGAGGGTTAGAAGGGTGTGAAGCCACTGCAGCAGGATGTCTCCCCCAGCTTTGATCAGTTCGGCAGTGACATGGTCCAATCTGGGCATCTTTCTGTTCTTCAGTGATGCTATTGTACATTTCATTTCATCGACTGTTGGCTCACCAGCGAGGAATGAATTCTCCAGCAGGTTGATGGGTGGTGGCTCTGGTGGTGGTCCCTAGGGCTGATTGTGGATGTACAGCTGTTGGATGAATTCTTTCCACCATTGCAGGCAGGTGATGAAGGTGCTGTCTGCTTTCTTGATGTTGTCATTGGTTGACTTGATTTTGCCACTCAGTCTCCTAAGGGTCTGATACAGAGTTTGGTACTAGTTTCTGGATGCTGCTACTTCCAGTTTGGCTGTGGCACCATTTCAGTAGGCTTCTTATTCTGTCTTCATCTTTTGTCTGACCTCTTTGTTCAGTTTCTGGTACTGCTCGAAGTCAACATGTTTGATTTGTTTCCATTTATCCACCAGATTCAGGCACTCATCCGAAATCCATGGCTGTGTCCAACGATTGATGGGTGGGCACAGAAAGGTGGCGCATTCCAGGATGGACTCCGATATCTGCTTTTCTTCTCCATCTATATCATCTGATGGTTTGAGTGCTACAAATTTGTTAGATAGGACGATTTGGAATTCTTGTATGAGTGCCGGATCCCCCAGACAAGCCCAGTTCAGTTTGGCTGGTGGAGTTGCCTTGTGCTTTGCTCTTTGTAATCGCAGCTGTACCTTGGCACTCATGAGGTAGTGTTGGGATCCACAGTTGGGTCCCCTCATTGCAGGTACATCTTTGAGCGATGATTGGAATCAAGAGCTAATCAGGATGTAATCCAAGATGGCTGAGTCTTCGCTAGATGGGTTGCTCCATATAAACTGGTGTTTGTGAGGGTGCTGAAAGTGACTGTTTCCCACTTCCAGGGACTGATACTGCTGCAGGACAAAATCAGATCATCACTGTACTGAAAATGAGCTTGAAGATGGAAATCATAGAAGTAAGATAAATAATTTGAGAAGTTTGGTGATTCTAAAAGATAATCCAGTGCAATATAGAGAGCTATTTCTTGGAGACATACTAGAAATTCAGCAAATAAATAACTTTGAGGTGAAAGAGCTGACAGAATTCTTTCCCACTGGGGATGTGAATAGGTAAACAATGTTTAATTTGTTTTCAGAAAATTTGACTTTCCAGCCCAGTTTTTGTTAAATTGTAAGTGTTGTTTCACACCTACATGTAAAAAAAAATTCAAGCTGCACTAGAGCATTCTAATGCATGGAAATTGACCGTATATATCTTAATGTGTAGGTGAAAGTGCACTGAATCAATTTTGCACAACTTACATTTTTAAGGTGGCTTAACAAAGCAAATGCATAATACTGAATGTAAGTCTCTGAAAGCAGCAGAGATTCATATGTTGAGACACCCTAAAATATTGCACATTTTGAAAAAAATCCAGGTGCAGATAACTTCACTATGGGAAATAAAAAGTTTTGATTGTTAGGGATCTAAATAAAATGAGAACACAGAAAGAATATTGTTAGTAGTATGAGAGCAACTAAGAAATATGAAAGTAATATTCAGATTGAGTTATCCAATGAGAATGAATGTCTATTAAAAAAAAGTCAAGCAAAAATATTTGGCAGTCCTGAAGAATTACAAGGTTCCATTTATTCTCTTGCAGAAAAGAAAACCGAAACTCACTAATTCATGTATGCAGACAGAGAGCAGTGGAGAGTGCCAAGGTGAGACGTCCAAACAAAAGGCAAACAGGGCTGGACAAACTCCGCAGATAAATCACTCAGAGAAATAGGAAGCAGAAGATGATCAGGCCTTATGGTGCAAAGTTCCCTTATTTAGCCTGACTTGGCCACTTTTCGGCAATGAAGCCTTCTTCAGAGATCTAACAAGCAATCCAAAGAATACAAATTCTGTATATAAAAAAGCGGTAACATAAAAATATAAGAACATAATCAATAAGAAAATATAAACATATGTAAATGAAAATTCATCTACATAACAAGGACATATATATATATATATATATATATAAGACACGTTCCACACTTAGAAATTGTGCAAGCACTTATAACAAAGTGCTAACAGAGCAGCATATACTAAAACAGCTTAGAGACAGTTGTATAGGGCTTACAGCAAGCATCACTTGAAAGAGTAAATTATCTAATTGTCAAGTAGGCAAACATTGAAAACTGCATAGTGACTAGAAATCAGTGATAATACAAACAGTGCACCTCCCAACAGTACAGGCAAAACTCATCAGCTATAAAAAATGCATCAGTACTAGAAAAGGAGGTGTCTGTAGTAAATATCATTATGTCTTATCCAAAAAAGAAACCAGTAGGGACAATATGAAAAATATATATCTTATCAAATATCAAAATACTTCTAAGGCTGCCTTATGAATATGGTAGAATGTAAGCCCCCTTTTGTATATTATAAAAGCCCTTTGTGATTGCCCAGTCTTAGCAATATTAAAGCTGCTGAAATGCAAGGGATGTGGGAAAAAGAAGAAGCACTGTGGATTATGTTGGAAAGAGGAGATGGCTCTATCATCCATGTTGGTGTAGTCTACAGGATTCCAACTCAAACTGAAGAAATGGATAGAGACTTGATTATTGATATTGCAAAGGTAGCCATGAATGGGGCAGTGATCATGTATTTGTTTATTTATTTAGACAATTTTGTATACCACCTTATCCTTCAATCAAAGTGGTCACAACACAATTGGGGGATACATTTAACACAAGGGCATATGAGACACATACACTAATACTTACAGGGAACATGGGCAATGGAGGGTTAAGTGGCTTGCCAAGACCACAAGGAGCACCTGTGGGACTAGAAACCCCAGTCCTTCCGGCCCAAGGTTGCTGTCCTCTAGTGGGATTTGAACCCCCGACCTTCCGGCTTGATCATACTGGGTGACTTTAATCTACCCCATGTGGATTGAAGTACTCCTTCTGCAAACCTGGAAAGAAGTAAAAAAAAATTATGGCTGCCTTCCAAGATGCAATGCATAGACAAATGGTGATGGAACCGACCAGGGAAAATTTGATGCTGGATTTAGTACTCACCAACGGAGAAATGTTTTGAATGTCCGGGTGGGTGCCCATGTCAGCAGCAGCGATCATCACACAGTGTGGTTTCAGATAAAAGCCAAGGCAGAGTCCCCTCACAGCAAGCTCAAAGTCCTAGACTTCAAAAATGCTGACTTCAGGAAGATGGGCAAGTGCCTGAAGGAGGAGTTGGCAGTGTGGGAAGTGGAATTACAGCAGGCTAAACTAAAGGAGGCAATAAAAGGGGCAACAGATACATATGTAAGGAAAGTAAACGAAAACGAGAGGAAAAGGGAACCTATTTGGTTTTCTAAAGAAGTGGCTGCACAAATAAAGGCAAAAAAACACAGCTTTCACAATATTCAGAAGTTTGTAAACAGAGGAACACTGAAAAAAATACAGGATAAAGCTAAAGGAGGGAAAGAGAAATTAGGATAGCAAAATCAAACGTAGAAGAAAAGATGGCTAAAGATCTAAATTGTGGTGATAAAACATTTTTCAGGTATAATCAGGAGAAGAAGAAGATCATAGGTGAAACTGCACAGCCAGGCGACCAGCATGAAAGCCTCAGGTCACTACCCCGTCCTGCCTCCCCCCCCTTTTCCCTGCCCCCCCTTTTACCCCCCCCCCCCCCCCACGCAAGAGTAACTGCACTCACACGGAATTTGCAACAAAGAACTCATTGTTTTATTTGGGTTAACAACATATTCTTGGAAATTACAGTGTAGAAACTGTTGGCCACAGCATGATCCTATTGCGTAATTATTTACAGAATTCTTTATTACATTTTCTTTATTACATTTCTTTAGCCCTTCTCCAGAGGCACAGCCCACTCTGATTAGGTTCTTGTCGCCCGGCAGGGATCTCTGGAAAGCGGCCGTCCAAGCCTTTTCCCCACTGCCGTCGTTTCTTACTATCAGGATATCTTCAGGGGGATGTTTTCGCTAGCAGGCCCTGTTCTGGGCTCTGTCTCTCTTGCAACAGTGTCCTTATCTGCCTCTGCCCAAGTCCCGTCAGAAGGCTTGAGCAGGGCTACGTTGTGAATCTCTATCCTCGTTTCTCCCTCCGTGAAAGCATCGGGAGGCCCTGTGGACACTGTTCCTGCTTCCCCTCAGTGTCCCGTTTACGGAGACATCCTCTCTGCTCCATTCCCCTTATCATGTCTGGGCTGTGCACTCTCTCGAGAGGAGGGGTCCCTATCTCTCCTGCCAATCCCTCCCGGCGTCGATTCCTTGCTCGCCGGGGGGGTCCCCACTTCGCGATGGGTCCCCTCCCGTGGCTGTGGCCAACATTCTTTTTTGCCATAGACGCTCCAGCGTGTCTTGTATCGCACATAGGTATACATCCATCCCAATGTCGGATAGATGCACGCCGTCTGTACGGTACAAGCAGGGGCACTTCTCCTCTATGAGATCGTGAACTATGCTATGCCCCCCTATCGTGTCCATAAATCGCATCATCCACCTGTTCACTTTTTTCCTAGTACGCTCCACTGCCTGATGCGACCATGCGCCCCTCCAGACTCGCCGAGGTATGATGTGTGACCAAACCATTAATGCACCCGAGAAAGCAGCCGCTAGTGTCTGTATGTCTGCCTGCATCTTCCTCGTGAGTTCGACACTGCGCGTACTCGTCAGGTCATTACCGCCGAGGTGGATGACTATCACCCAAGGACGTTCCCCTGCATCCCTTAACCGCAAGAGGAATGGCTTCAACTGGTCCCACACCATACCTCGACGACCCATCCACTTCACGGCCACTTCATCTGTGGCGAGTCCCAAATTAGGGCCTTGTGGTCTGATGCTTGCTCTCCTTTCCGCCCAATGCACAAACGAATGGCCGCATATCCACGCTTCCCGTCCAGGTCTGGCACCTACGTACATCGTCGTTGAAATAAGATTAGCATGTTAAACTTTGTTAGACAACCAGCTGCACCGCATGAAAAGACAACTTGTACCATAAAAAGACAAACAAATTATGCTGCGTCGCACGCTGCTTTAAGCTTGTACACTTTATCCTTAATTAGCATCCGTTTAGGGTTTTGTTTTGTTTTTGCACCCGCCAGTCTTGCCCATGGTGCTAGAGCGGGCGTATGTATAACTTGTACCTATTGGAGCGCCATCTGCCGATGCCCATAATCTGCTCCTTGGTCATCCCCAGGCTGGCCGCTGTGGAAGCGGCGCCGATCCGGAAGGAATGCGTGCCGTAGAAGCAGGATTCCAGGCCAATCGCCGCTAGGGCCTGCTTCAGGACCTTGGCGAATTGGAAGAGCGATAGCGGGGTCCCGTTGGCGTGCACTAACCAGTGATCTGACCCCTTCGGACGGACTAGCTTATAGTCCGCAAAGGTTTTTACTGGGCAGGATGGATCTCCCGGCAGCTGGGCTAACCTTATTGTGGTGCCCCTCGCTTCCGTGTCCGTCTTGGATTTTGGCACATGCAACGAGAGCATCCCGTTGGTTAGACTGCTATCGCATTCCTTGATACCCCCTTTTGCGTTGACCTTGCTCGCTGAGGCGACCAGCTCTCCAACCCGGAATGCCCCGAAGAAGGCCCATGAGAAAGCGCATCGGAACAGGAGGGTCTCGAAATGGTCGAAACATATTCGTCCTGTGACTTCCAACAACTTGTGTAATATTGAATGTGTTATAGGGCGCCTTACTTTTCTTCTGCCTGGCTGTTCGCTTGTCCAGCCCTTCATTACCCTTGTTATCACAAAGTCCGCTCTAGGGCTGTTCCCGCCCATCACCTTTGTAAAGAACATGATCGCAGCCAATTGCGCTTGCACCGCCGATTTTTTAGCGCCCATGCACTTTTGTTGCAGGATCCACCGTATAATGGATCCCGTGCTAGGGCAGACTTCGGGGATCGCGTTCATCATGCAGAAAGCCCGGAACTTCTCCCAGGCCATGAGGTATCTTCTCCTTGTCCTCTCGGATAGCGAGCCTAGTACCAGCTCCCATACTTCGGTGGACCAAGATCCCATGCCCGATCCGGGATGGCTGTCTTGGCTGCATCGGCGTTGGGCGCAAGGGATCTGAAGAGTGAGATCTTGGAACGAGAGAGAGCATCGGCAAGGTTATTGCAGGTACCTGGTATGTGCTTCGCCCTTATAGTTACATTATGCGTTAGGCATGCCCACACTGTTCCTCAGGAGTGATATCACCCCTAGAGTATGCGCACGCATCCCGTTCAAGGCATACACCACTGCCATATTGTCAGAGTGAAACGTGATTGCCTTGTTGCGGAGCTGCGGAGCCCATATGGCTAATGCCACTGCTATGGGAAAGAGCTCGAGCAATGTGATATCCCTGGTCGCGCCTGTCGCGTGCCATTCGGGGGGCCACTCCTCCGTGCACCACGCCCCTTTGAAGTAAATCCCGAAGCCTGCACTACCGGCGGCATCGGTGAACAGATCCATATCCTCGTTTGACACGGGCAGCTCCTGCCAAAAGGTCAGCCCGTTGAAGGATTGCAGGAAGAATTCCCACATGCGCAGATCCTCCTTTATGCCTTTCGTGATCCTGATCTTATGGTGTTTCCTGCGAATCCCTTTCATCGACATTGCTATGCGACGGCAGAAGACCCGCCCCATAGGCATGATTCTGCATGCGAAACACAACAGGCCCAGCATTGATTGAAATTGCTCCAAGGTCGCCTTTTTGCGGGCCTGGATAGCCTGAATAGCGGCCCTCAATTTTTTGATTTTGTCATCTGGCAGGCGTGACTGCTGCTTGGCCAAATCTAGCTCAATACCCAAGAAGGTGATGGTCTCCACAGGGCCACAGGTCTTGTCGCCCGCCAGCGGAATGCCGAAGCTCTCGGCTACCCGCTCGAAGACCCTGAGGACTCTTTGGCAGTCCTGCCGGTCACTTCCAATGAAGAGGAAATCGTCTAGGTAGTGCACCAACGCACCTAACCCCGCGATATCCGCTACCACCCAGTGTATAAATGTACTGAATTGCTCGAAATATGCGCACGATATCGAGCAACCCATGGGCAAACACTTATCGAAGTAATAGTCGCCATTGAAAGTGAATCCCAACAATAGAAAGGACTCAGGGTGGACCGGCAGGAGTCGGAAGGCGGATTCAATGTCTGCCTTTGCTAGTTTCACCTGAAGTCCCTGTTTCTTTATGAGGTCTATAGCGTGGTCGATCGTGGAATATCTCACCGAGCATAGCGCCGGATCGATTTGATCGTTCACTGAGCCTCCCTCGGGGTATGACAAGTTGTGTATCAGGCGGAATTTTCCTGGCTCCTTTTTAGGTACAATTCCTAGCGGGGACAGCACCAGATCCGGTATTGGTGGGGTCTTAAAGGGGCCTGCCACCCTTCCCAGCTCTCGTTCCTTTAGCAATTTTTGCTGGACTACATTATTGAATTTATTTACTGATGGGGCATTGCGTATTCCGTGCGCCATGGGGTTGGCGGCAACTGGTATCCTGAAGCTATAGGTGAAACCGTTTGCGATGCTGAGGGCATTGTCTCGGCGCGGGTATGCGCGTACCAAGGACGCATGAGGTCAAGCCTGATGGGGGGTTGGGGCCATGGCCATCGCCTTCTCGCAGCTGTCCTGGACGAAAGGATTTATTGCCCTTGCCGTTTCGGCAGACAGTGACTGGGTGGTTTCCCCCGCAGTTGGCACACACGTGCCGAAATCTGCAAGGCCGCCATGTGCAGCTTCCCGCATTAAATTGGCGGCATGCTCTGCGCCCGCTCGTCTGAGGGGACGTTCGCCACTGTGGCGCCTGAAAGGACTGAAAGGACCCTTCCTGACAGTACGGTCTGTTGGGTGACATCTCCTCCAGCCATAGGTCCACGATCCTGTGCTGCCAGGTCATGGTTGGGTCCTCGGCTAAGCTTTGCCTGAACTTGACATCGTAGTTCAGCCAAGCCCATCCCCCTAGCTGCTTGTGTGCCTTTGTTATTGTATCCAAATATTTGATTAGATACTGGTGCAGTTCCGGCTCCCGCTCCAAGACCACGCTCATAAAAATATGGAAGGCCGAAACCCAGTTACTTATAGACTTTACAATTTTCGGCTTCCTCTCCCATTTTTTGTCTTTTTCCTTGCCCTCCGTCATTACTCCGTCCTGATCCCTGATCAGTAACGAGAATATATCAATATACTCCCTGCGCCAGATTTGTTTTTTTAATTTTCTGGGCACTGCGCTAGCTAAAGAGCTGACTCCGCAATGCGGGTCCCCGCTAACCGCCGCTGGGCTTGTTAGCGTGGCTGGCGGCGCCGAACCGGAGGGCCCAGATTTCCCGTTATCGGGTGTCTGTGTGCGCGTCTCACTCTGCCCTTCCCACACCCTTGCTAACCCCCTCTCCTTGCGGGGTCTATTATGTTTTCTTTTAAAAGTTTTTAACATGCTGCGCATGGCGTTTGCCAGTGAAATGTCTCCCTCGTCCTCCGAGCCTGTTTCCTCAGATGACGAGGAGGACAGTCCTGCCAGTGTTGATCTGTTGCTCGCAGGCTTACCTTGGATCGCTGAGGCAGGTGGGGCACTGCCGCCATCCGCCGCGCTGGTGCTGGGCATGCCGTCACCTGTCGCTGAGCTGAGGCACGGCGTGCCGCCACCCCATGACGAGGTGGTGCTTGGCACGCTGTCAGTCGCAGCCTGTGGTTCGTCTTGCCATACGCTAGCTGCTTCCAGCCGTTGCTTGAAAGCGCTCAAGCCGTGCTGGTCCACCTGTTCGCGTATGAGCCTCAACAGCTCCTCCAGCTCCGGGCTTGATGCTGATTGTCCCTGAGAGCGTGTAGTGCCCAGTCGCGAATTCTTAGGTGCGCGGCTCCTGCGCGAACTGTCTCCGCCACTGGCTTTTCTTTTTGTCTCCTTTGCCGGCGCCCATTTTGTAGCGCCGCGTGTCACTCTGCCCACGGTTCTCTGACCTCGGCTGACGTCATCCGGGTCGTGGCGTCTCCCCTGGATCCTTTCACCGCCCTGTGCTGTGCTGAGCATAGATTCGTGGAAAGTGACATTGAAAAAGCAAACATGCTAAACAAATACTTCTGTTCTGTTTTAACTCAAGAAAATCCTGGAGAAGGAGCACCTGTGATTGACAAATATACAACTGTAAATGGAATAGATACTACACCATTCACAGAAGATGATGTGTTTGAACAGCTCGCAAAAGTAGAAGTGGAAAAAGGCATGGAACTCGATGGGATACATCCCAGGATACTGAAAGAGCTCAGAGAGGTTCTTGCAGGGCCTTTAAAGAATGTTTTTAATAGATCCTTAAAGACAAGAGATCTGCAGGACTGGAAAAGTGCCAATGTGGTACCTCTTCACAAAAGTGGTACTAGGGAAGAAGTGGCAAATTACAGCCAGTAAGTCTTACCTCAGTGGCCGGAAAAGTCATGGAGATGCTTTTGAAAGAGAGAATAGTGGACTTTCTCGAAACCAATAGGTTGCATGATCCAAGGCAACATTGTTTTACCAAAGGACAATCATGCCAAAGAAATCTGATTGAGATCTTTGACTGGGTGACCAGAGAACTAGATCAAGGTCATGCAATGGATGTGATCTACCTAGACTTCAACAAAGTGTTTGATACTGTTCCTCATAGAATGCTTATCAATAAACTGACCAGCCCCAGGATGAGTCACAAGGTGGTGAACTGGATCAGAAATTGGTTGACCGACAGATGACAGAAGGTGATGGTAAGCAGAACTCACTCAGATGAAAGGAAGGTGATTAGTGCCATGCCCCAGGGATTGGTCCTGGAGCAGTACTGTTCAATGTATTTGTGAGTGATATTGCTGAAGGACTAAATGGAAAAGTCTGTCTTTTTGCAGATGACATGAAATTTTGCAACAGAGTGGACTCCCTTGAGGGAGTGGATAACGTGAAGAAAGGTCTGCAAAAGCTGGAAGAATGGTCTAAATCAGGGGTCACCAACCTGCGGCCCGCGAGGTCCCTCCGTGCGGCCCGCGAGAATCTACCCCGGTGCGGCCCGCCAAAGCAAACTCACCGACTCCTTCTTCTGCAGCCGCGGCTCCCTGCCTCTTAGGGAACCGCGGCTGTGCTTGTAAAATCATCGCGGAGCCCTTCCTGTCTTGACGGGCTCCATGCAGCATTGTCCCGCCTGATTTTACAAGCACAGCCGCGGTTCCCTAAGAGGCAGGGAGCCGCGGCTGCAGAAGAAGGGAGGGAGCTGACATGGATTATTCAAGGTCAGGTATGAGCAGATTTTTTTCGCGTGGGGGGGGAGGGGGGTGCGGCCCGCGAGTCTGCCGGTAGTCGGCTGTGCGGCCCGCGGCCCTCTGGAGGTTGGTGACCCCTGGTCTAAATGCTTGGCAGTTAAGATTTAATGTGAAGAAGTGCAGTGTCATGCACTTGGGATGCAGAAATTCAAGGGAACTGTATGAGATAGGGGACAATAGGTTGGTGTGCACGGACCAGGAGAAGGATCTCGGAGTGATTGTTTCTGAGGATCTCAAAGTAGCGAAACAATGTGACAAGGCAGTGGTCAAAGTCAGAAGGATGCTGGGTCGCATACAGAGAGGACTGACCAGCAGAAAGGAGGAGGTACTAATGCCACTGTACAAGTCGTTAGTGAGGCCTCACTTGGAATATTGTGTTCAGTTTTGGAGACCGTATCTCGCAAAGGATATACAGGGTGGCCCAAAAAAGTGAGAACATCTTGTAAACTAAAAGCTTAAATAGTTTAGTTATTTACCTTTTTTAGCTATATAACGTCTTTATTTCAACAATTTCTGGTCGCCATCTTTGTTATTTTAATTTGTCAATCGTTTACATCTGTCTTTTTGAATTTTGAAATAACTTATATACTACGAGATGTTCTCACTTTTTTTGGGCCACCCTGTAAAAAGACTTGAAACGGTTCAGAGGAAGATGACCAAAATGATTTGGAGCCTACGCCAGAAGGCATATGAAAAGAGACTACAAGACCTAAATATTTATACTTTAGAGGAGAGGAAGAACAGGGGAAATACAATACAGACCTTTAGATATTAAAAGAGTATTAAGGAACAAACAAACCTCTTCCAAAGACGAGGAAGCTGTAAAACTAGAGGGCATAACATGAAGATTGAAGACAGGAGAAATCCTTTTCACTGAAAGGGTGGTGGATGCTTGGAATGCCCTCCTGATGGAAGTGGTGGGGGCAAATACAATGACAGGATTCAAAATGGCATGGGACAGACACAGTGGATCCCTTTATAGAAACAGGATAAAATCAAAATAACTGTCTCTGATATCTCAACAAGTAGAGGTGAACTGCCCAGAGCAGTGGGTACACCCCTAAACAAAGGCATGGCGAGGGGTGACCTGCACAGATCAGTGGGCGCACCTACTCTTGCCACCTTGCTGGGCAGACTAGATGGACCATGCTGGTCTTTATCTGCCATCATATACTATGTTGCTATTTGATATATGTCTTTACTTGTTATTATATTCATCATTTATAATATGGCCATTCATATGTATTTTGTTTGGGATCCCTCCCCCCTTTCTCCTCCCTCTCTGTTTTTATGGCCTTATTTTTAATTTTGGTTTTTTTACATTTTGTTATCATCATCCTCGTTAGCCATCGGATATTGACTCAGTTCAAGCTGATTATAGTGCATTCACTAAGCCGACTCGTCGGTACTTTAAGCTTTCTGTTTCTATTCACTGCCTCTTACATGGAGTGATATACTGATATGCCCTTTAATTTTCTAATGCCATCCATCACACTGTGGGAGGCATGACTTTTACTATATGCAACGTAGAAGGTATGTGTGGCGTCCTCTGTTTTGGCACCAGTTGTGTTTGTCCCGCAAATGTGAGTAATCAGCTCTTTCTGAGTATTAACGTGGAGGCCGATTCTATAACATGTACATTTGGCCAACAGAAATATCTAAAGTGAAAACGTGCAAATAATATACGCGATTCCGAAACCACAGAGATAGACATGCCTGTAGTTCCGGAATCAGGGAGATAAACGTTCCTGGAGCGGCATGAACAACCCATCAGGGGTAACATAGGCCCATGCTGCCATAATGGAACATCGGTAAATGCAGCAAATGACATGTACATCCCCGTGCCTGCAGTATTCCAAAAAGATAAATGTGTGCAACGCCGCCATCTCCGTGCGGTGATGCCTCCACAGGCAAAATATTATTTCCGAAGCTGATGCTCACATTGATAGCATAGTGCCCAAGCAAACAAAACAGTAATACTGGTGAAGCAGATTAGGTCATGCAACCCAGGCTATATATACAAGTCTGTTGCATGCCCACAACACTACACGGTCATCTACGTGCACCAGAGCTATTGAACAGGCAAGTGGAAAAGGAGATGGTTGTCCTGACAGACCCTGCAGCAAAACAAACATGGCATATGATGAATACCATACTCAGGCATACAGTGGCCATCTCTGAAAACAGTATGTGCAATGCGAGGAATGGGCCAGAGAAAACTGAAATGGGTCTGTACAGTTATATGGCAAAACATATCCCTGGCAATCATAGGAAACCATGAGGATGAGAACATGCAACAGTGCAGCCATCAGAAACACATGCCCAAAAGCACCATCCTCTGTCCTGACAAATGTGCACAATGCTCGAGACCTCTGATGGTGCATCATCTGGATATGCATTAGTGCTGTCCACATTGCAGCATGCCCCACTCCAAGGCTACCCCACCAGTCACAGATACATGCCCTGCTATGTTGCAGCAGAGCAGCTGTACAGAGGTTACTGCCCATTCACACAGGCACCTAGTGATGCTGCAGTCAGCCCTAAGGTCCAGGTACTGACCAGGCATACATGCCCCCCCCCCTGAGTTGGGTATCAGCACACCAGGGCCTCTCCTGCAGCCCTCATACATCCAATACACACACACACACACACACACATCTTGCTTGCAGTCACAGTCACAGATAACATACCTCTGCCAGGACTATGCCCTGCACCTATACACAGCTGCTGCTACTGCATAATTGCATGGCGTCTCCGGACTACACATCTGATCTGCATTGCTCAGCCAAACACATACCATCCCTACAGCTGTTTCCATTTTTCCAAAGCATTTGCTCTGGAGGCCTTGCATAGCTCCTTTGGCTTATACAGCACATGCCAGAATTCCGACTATTACTCTGCATTACATTTCTGTTAAGACATTTTTTACTGTTAGCATACAAATATCCCTCACCTGTGCATTCTATTCATTTCCACTGCATTTTTTGCTCTCCCAGACAACAGACACACCAGATCACTATAGGCTTACAGTATCATAGCTATTCATCACTATGGGACACAGTGGAGTTAGGAGTGAGTTGTTTTCTAAGTCCTGCCCTTATTCCATATTTCAGCAGATATTTTTGTGGATGTATGGGTGATATGTCGGGGCGTGCATTGGTCTTTCCCGGATATGCTTTATATGTCTCCGCACCTGGCCATGCCCCTGTTGCGCTCCTTCCTGCCCATGTCCTGAGATCCGCGTTTTAGTGCCATGTATGCGCAGGGCTTCCTGGTGTCAGAATACAGATCTAAATATTTTCAAATGAAACACGACTATCCCGCACATACTGTATACAGGGCTTATTCATGTTTCAGAATGACCTCCTTAGTATACTTGAAAAGATTGCTGTGGTCTATGCTTTTTAATATTTAGTACGATATACCCTTTTCATTTTGTCCCTATTGGTTTCCTTTTTGGATGATCTTTATAAAACTATTTGCTACAGACACCTCCTTTTCCAGCGCTGATAAATTTTTTAGTGCTGATGAGTTTTGCCATGTGCTATTGGGAGGAGCATTGCTTGTATTGCCACTGATTTCTAGACACTATGCAGCATTCGATGTTTGATTGTTTGACAGATACATGTAATTTACTCTTTCGAATAATACGTGCTATAAGCCCTATACAACTGTCTCTAAGCTGTTCTTTATCTTGTACATTGAGTCAGTTATGCACATATTATTAATTTGAATTAAGCTTTGTATCTCTTTCATTATTTAACTGGGTATTCTTGATCTTTTTTGTTTTAGTATTTGCTTCTCTATTAACACTTTTGTTGTAAGTTCTTGCACAATTTCTAAGTGTGGTTTATGCCTTATATATATTTTTTTTCTATTTTTAATTATCTCCTTGTTATGTAGATGAATTTTTATTTGCATACTTTTTATGTGTTTTTATTAAGTTCTTACATTTTTATGTTATCTCTTTTTAATATATTTGTATTCTTTGGATTATTTTTTAGACCCCTGAAGAAGGCTTCATTGCCAAAACTTGGCTAAGTCAGGCTAAATAAAGGCCTGGTCGTTCTCCGCTTCCTGAGTGCTAAGGTGAGACAGTGAGTATTTTATGTGCTCTACTCCTAGCTAATAGACTGCATGCTGATTTTTGATTTTCATTGTTTTACTGTAAGTTCTTATAGGAGCTTATATATAAGTTTGGGTATAGAAAAGATCCTTGATTACAACTGCTCCCTTTCAGAGCCAATGTCCATTAACAGCTACTAGTTAAGGCAATGTATGCTGCCAAATTTGGCCACCCAACTAGTTAAAAATGATCTCATCATAATGATGTAGCTGGACCCCATAGGTCCTGTAGCCATCCCCACAACCTGGGATGTTGCAGTGTTGCGAAGGATCCATATTTCAGCAAGCCAAGTACTGTAAATTCTGGGAGCGACAGGACTCTGTCCCGAATCACTCAGAGGCAGCCCAAAATACTCGTGATCTCATCTGTAAGCTGATATCTGAGATGTTTGAGACACACATCCTGCAGCTGCAATGTTTCAAAGAAAGAAAATCCCTAAATTGCCACTGAGCAGCCTTCATCTGGGAGTGAGAGAGGGGAAATTGTCCTGAAAGGTAACTGAAAAAAAGCACTGCCTATCATGTTTCTTAAATCCCTGAAAGCATCCCTCCATGGCTGCATGGCTTGCTGATCCTTCGAGCAAGAAACTCCAAATTTTAAGGCTTCATTCCCTGATGTGTAAATGTTAACATGGCCCCTGTCCATACGTTGTCCAGCCACATGCTGATTTTTGATTTGCACTGTGTTATTATAAAGAGTCTGTATATGAGTTTGGGTTTGAAAGAGAATTTTGGCTACAACTGGATTGACTCCTCAAAATCTGAGAGTATCAGAGAGACCAAAGTAAGTTCATGTAATACTGATAGAATTTGAAAGCAGCAGTGGCTAACTGCATATTTTGAGAACGATAAGTAAGTTTAGTTTTCGGGATATCCAAAACTAATACTTATGTGGTATATTTGTTAGGGGTGTGCAGGACACAAACTTTGTTTTTGGTTTTAGTTTTTGCTTTTGTTTTTCATTTTGTATCATTTGCTGTCAATAATGTACCATCTTGTGCAATAGCATGCTTCAACTCTAGAAACAGATATGTGGTTGATCACTATGACGTCTGTTGTTGTTATTAAGTGCCGTCGAGTTGGTGTCGACTCATGGCACCCTCTGGATAGTTTCCTAAATTGTGTTCGGTCTTCAGTCAGGCGGCTCATTGTTGACAGACCCGTAGCTGCTGCTATTTTATCGATCCATCTCATTGCTGGCCTTCCTCTTTTGCGTTGACCTTCTGCCTTGCCAAGCATGATGTCTTTCTCTAATGAACTCTCTCTTCGCATGATGTGTCCAAAGTATGAAAGTCGATGTCTTGTTATCTGAGCTTCTAAAGAAAGCTTAGTTTGATCTCCTCTAGTACTGACTGGTTTGTTCTTCGGGCAGTCCATGGTATACACAGTATTTGCTGCCAGCACCATAATTCAAAGGCATCACTTTTCTTCCTGTCTATCTTTTTCATTGTAAAGCTTTTGATCCCTATGATGTTATTGAAAATACCAGGACTTAAACGAGTCAAATCTTTGTATGGAGAGAGACATCTCTGCTCTTGAGAATCTTGTCTAGGTCTTTCATAGCTATTCTGCCAAAACCAATGCATCGTCGGATTTCTTGACTGCCTGTTGCTTCTTTATTGATAGTTGATCCAAGTATGTTAAAGTTGTCCACAATTTCAATTTCTTCTCCATCAACGATGAACTTATTGATTTTGCCATTTGTCATGATATTTGTCTTCTTTACATTAAGGTGCAGGCCCATTTTAAGACTATGTTCCTTGATCGTGAGAAGCAAATATTTCAGATCATCTTCACTTTCAGCCAGTAATGTGGTTATCATCAGCATAGCAAAGGTTGTTGATGAGTCTTCCACCAATCTTCACACCTCTGTTGTCTTCATACAATCCTGCTTCTCTGATGATTTGTTCTGCATATGAATTAAATAGGTAGGGGAAAAGTATGCAGTCTTGTCATACACCTTTGCTTATTTTAAACCACTGTGTTTCTCCTTGTTCCGTTCGAACTGTTGCTTCTTGATCAATGTACAGATTGTGCAAGAAAACGATCAGGTGTTCTGGTATATGCATGCTTTTTAATGTGGCCCAGAGTTTCTCATGGTTTACACAATCAAAAGCCTTGCTGTAGTAGATAAAGCACAAATAGATATCCTTTTGGTATTCGTTAGTCTTTTCAAAGATCCATCTCACATCCCCGATGATGTCTCTCTTTCCTTGCCCTTTCCTGAACCCTGCTTGCACATCAGGTAGTTCTTGTTCCAGGTACGCTTGTAGTCTCTGTTGAATAATCTTCAGTAGAATCTTGCTGACATGTGGGATCAGAGCGATTGTGCAATAATTTCCACAGTCAGTTGGATCACCTTTCTTTAGTATTGGTATAAACACAGATCTTTTCGAGTCAGTTGGCCATGATGTTGTCTTCCAAATTTCTTGGCAGAGTCTTGTAAGCATGGTAACAGCTGCATCAGATTGCTGTTATACATCTATGGGAATGCCATCAATGCCTGGTGCTTTGTTCTTTGATGAGGCTTTCAATGCTGATTTGACTTCTTTCATCACCAACGGTTCCGGATCATAAGGTACAGGATGAAACGGCTGTTGCACCACTTGATCTTTATCATATACAAACTCTAAATTTTTTCAACCTTTTCTTGATCTTCCCAGCATTATTCAACATAGAACCTTGAGCATCTTGTAACATTCCAGTTCAAGGCTGGAATTTTTTCTTTAACTCTCGTAGCTTTAGGAAAGCCAATCTTGTTCTTCCTCTAATAGTTTCTGCTTCTATTTTCTTGCATGTGTCATTGTAGTACTTTTCCTTGTCCTGTCTTGCTGCACATTGGAAATCTATGTTGAGTTCTGCGATTGTCTTTCTTTCTCCTCTACAACCAAAAACAGGTCAGTCCTGGAGTGAGCAGTAAATGGCAAATCAAAAGCAAATCACTCCACCAATGTGTACAAAATCACATCAGGTACTATCATCAAGCAAAGTTCATAAATGCATGGAAGGAGAAAAGAGCCTCAGAATCCAATGAGGTAAATTGATATAAGCTTCATACACAAGAAGCCACATCTCTCAACATCAATGGCTCTAAAAAAACCTCCTTCCATCTTTTTTTATTTTTATCAAAGTGATCAATTACAGCATTTATTTGAAATAAACTATGATGTTAAAAACTCCTGTAATCTCTCAAAGGACCTCTGGCTTCATGGGCCTCTCTCCCTCCTGCAGCCTGCTGGTTTCTTAACCATGACCTCTGAACCACGCCCTCCCAGCCCTGGACTGTGGGCCGCAGACTCTCTTAAAGGGGACTGTTGATACTCCCTTTGGACAGTGACAGGTAACATCTGGAAGAGCTATATCCCTTGCTGCTCCTGCCCTATAGAACTCTGTCCCGGACCACCTAAGAGCAATCTCAGATATCAAAGACTTTCGGAAGATGCTTAAAACCACACTATATATCGAGCACTTGGAGACACAACATAACTTGGACAACAGGATGCAGTCAATTGCTTCACAAAGGCTCCCTCTCTACCACTCCCTGCCATCTTTTCATCCCCCCCCCCCCCCCGCTCCAGGAACTTGCCCTATTCCCTCTCCTTGGAACTTGCCCTATTCCCTCTCCTTGGAACTTGCCCTATTCCCTCCATCCTCTTATCTCGCTAGCCGTACCTAGTCCTTTGGATTTATGTCTCAGCTTTTCACAACAACCACTCTGTATATAACTCAGTTTGTATCTAGTTTTGTATATAATTATATTGCAATAACCCCTATATGTCTACATTTTTATAGAGCTACATTGAAATATTCCCTTGCATGACCCCTCATCCCTCATTTAATGTAACACCTTTAGTTATACTGTAAACTGCTTTGATTTAAGGATAAAGCAGTATAGAAATCCTTTTAAATAAAATAAATAATAAATAAATTCTATATACCCCATTACCCTCTCCCTTAGTTCAACCATGCCCAGTTGATTACCTGCTTCACCTGGGACCCCCACCCGAGAAAGAAAGTCTATGTTAAGGTGAGTCTAAACAGCCCTATGGCAGACCTTGAACTGGAAGGACTGGAGACTCAGAAACCACAGTATAATACGGCCGTTGGACTCCTTATGTCAAGCCAGTCACTTGAGGGGTTGGTGGTCCATTATTAGCATAAACAGATGGCTGAGCAGGTAGCATTTGAAGATTTCCAGTACCCACTTGACAGCCAGGGCTGCCTCCTTGATCACTCAATCACATAATGCTTTTTCTGAGAAATGCCATGGGATGTTCTTCACCCCTGACTTCCTGGACCAAAATGGCTCTTAGTCCCACCTCTGAGGCATTAATTTGCACAATACATGGTAGAGAGAAATCAGGGCTAATCATAACTGGTTCAGAGCATACGGTCTTCTTGAGATGCTAGAAGGCCAAGTCCAGGCCCGGAGATCACTGGATCTGCTCAGGAGCTTTCTTCCGGAGAAGATTAGGTAACGGCTCCAATGATATCCACCTTTTGTAGCTGAGGTCATATCTGCCCATTTTTGATTAAATATGCCAAGTATTGAATGTCCTGATCTCCCAGAAAACATTTCTTGGGATTGACCAACAAACTGGCATTGTATAGACTGGTTGACATGGCTTGTAGTTGAGTTAGATGTTTGGTCTAGTCTCTTTACTACCTTATGATGTCATCAAAGTAAGCAGCCGCAAACTCCTTGCGAGGTCCCAATAGGCGGTTGACTAGGCATTGAAAGGTGGTAGGAGCTCCATGTAATCCAAAGAGTAGTACTGTAAACTGGAACAGACCTTGCAGTGTCAAAAAAAGCAGCCTTCTCCTTGGCAGCTGGAGTCAATGCAGAATCTGATTCTTCTGTCAAGTTTAGGAACCAAGACGATGGGTGACAACTATTCATTCATAGATTTTTCTATAATTCCCAGATTAAGCATTTCTTTCTTCTCCTTGGTGACTACCTGTCACTGGGCCTCTGGAATCTGGTAGGATTGCTGGATATCCACCCCAGGGTCAGTAATGGTATCATGACAAATGAGATAGGCTCGTCCTGGACTGGTGGAGAACACCTTTAAGTTCCGATGGATCAAACCTTTTAGATTTCTTCTCTGGCAGCAGAGAGTTGGTCTCCAAGCAATGGGACTGAAATTTCCAGCCCAAAATCATCTCCCTGTACCATCATAGCCGTCACTGGAGTCCACCTTTTCAATAGGTTTATCTTGCTGGGCATTCTTGTAGTTAAAAGGTCCCACTTTCTCTTCCACCTCATAGGTCCCCTGCCATTTAGAGTAATTTGGTCTTGGATGAGAGCAGTAAGACTAAAATACTGGCTCCCAGTTGGAAGATGCTGTGCACGGCTGTCCAATTGTAGCCGCTGGCCTGCTTGGCTTTGGCTTTTTCCAGACGGAGTTTGTCCACCTTTCCGCCTTTCCTCATCCGGTCTTGCATTTGTATAACATACTTTACTAAAATATACCTGAAATGGGATTCTTCTTCCTAGGTTTCCCTTACCACATATAATATGCCTCTTAGGCATTTTCTGAAGAGCAACTCAAAAGGCAAAAACCCTGTGGAACTCTGTAGTACCCCATGGATGGCAAACATCATATAGGGTAGGAGAATGTCCCAATTCTTCCCATCCTGTACAATTTTTTAAACATCTGTTTCAGAGTTTTATTGAATTGTTCAACGAGGTCATCCATCTCTGGGTGATATACGGATGTTTGCAGCATCTTGACATTCACCAAGGCACACACTGTTGTGTGTTCCCCCCCCCCCCCTTTGTCCCAACTATGTTCTCCACCTTCACTCTGCACTCTCTGCAGAATGTTGTACATTTTTCCTTCTGACTGTGACATCATTTCACCCTGCATACCACTATTTCACCCATCATCCCTCATCCTTTGCCCTGGTCCATCACTTTCTGTCTGCCATGTTGGGAGGGGATTGGTGTACAAGATAAAAGGGTGGAAATCAAAACACATTGCAGTTTGTAGGAGGTGAGGTCAGAGAGTCAAGGGTTGGGAATGTGGAGGCATTTAAGGGGTTTAACATGATATGGTGATGGTAACTGAGCCTCTTTTGTAAAAGGAGGACTGAGAGGCTGGGTAGAGAGGTGTGTGTGTGTGTGTGTGTGTGTGTGTGTGTGTGTGTGTGTGTGTGTGTGTGTTTATATCTATGTTGTTTCTCTGTGTGTCTTTTATCAGGAGAGTTGAGAGGGGAGGGCTCTTTGGCAATGCAATTCTGCAACCACTATGTTACAGTGAATCAGTGTTTGTATGCTTCAGCTGTTGGAATAGCTTTTCCTATAGAAATGCTTTGAGGTGGGGGGCGGAGCCTGATGTCCAGCGGGATGGTCGCATAACGCTGAGGCTCCCGAGAGGCCTACTCAGAATCCTGAATTAACACCTCCTATACCTGGAACTTCTACTCTGATCTTGCCGGGGCACATTGGTGAGATGGCGGGGACCAAACCAACGCGCTTGGAATTTGGGTCTCCAGCGGCGTCTCACGGTAAATATTCCAAAACTGAACCTCCGTCCCCGCAGAAGGGGCCGGCCTTGTGCGAGGGCCCCGAAATGCAGCAGGAAATCCTCGTAGAGATTAGAGGGGTCAAAAACCTTGTGCAGGCAAACGGGGAAGCACTCCGAGCGCTGCGGGACGATTTTGGTGTGCTGCAAAGCAAGCTAGAAGGGCTTTCTTCGCGTCAAGACAAAATGGAGAGCATATTGGACTCCCATGCGGCCCGGTTGTCCCAACTCGACAAAGTTGAACGACAGGTGCGGGCCTTGCAGAAAGAGGTGGAAGATGGCAATAATAGAGCGCGCCGTAACAACATACGACTCGTGGGCATCCCGGAGGGAGCGGAATCGGGAGACATGAAAGAGTTTTTATGCAAAATCCTCCCTTCCCTGCTCCAAATCACCTTTACCAAAGATTTGGAGATTGATCGCGCTCATCGTGTACCCACAAGCATAACGCTCAACAGGAAGACCCCGCGGCCTATCATTTTTCGACTATTGAGATATCAACACGTGGAGCAAATTCTAAGTGCTTCTCGGGCAAAGGGCCATATGGAGTTTGAGAGCCACAAGATCTCCTTCTATCCCGACTTGTCTAAACCCACAGTCGACCGCCGAAAGCGCTTTCTGGAATTCCGGCCGAGGCTTCAACAACTACAAGCACGCTATGGCCTGATGTACCCGGCCAAGCTCCGAGTCACGCTTCACAATCAGACAAGAACATTCGAGGACCCTGATCTACTAGCGGAGTTTTTGGATTCCAAAGAAGCCGACTTGATGCGCTGACTTCCAGAATATTCCTGCAAGCCTCCTCATACCCGCTGTATCTGCCATATTGGATCTGCCGCAGCCTAGCAAAGAGTCTGGCGTGGGCAGTCTGTTGCCTTACTCTTGATGGTATCTGTGACCCGACTCCATCTACCCACAGTAGCCTCGATGAGTATCAGAGACAGTGTTATTATGGACTCTGGTGTTTCTTTTCCTTTTTTACATGTCTTCTATTTCCTCTCTAGGGCCTCCTCCCGCAGACACATGGTCGCCATATTCTTTGGGGGTTTTGCTTCTTCTCTAAGATACGTTGGTACATACTTTTCAATATGGGGTGTATTAGCCAGAATACTTGGTGATTATGACATTGTTGTACAGATTCTGCTTATGTTCTATGTTATCAAGCGCCCTTCCCTAAAATGTCTATTACCGATTGATGGCACCATGTAAGATTTTTTCATTGAACGTAAAAGGCATCAATAATCCGATAAAACGGAAGAAAATCCTAAGCTACCTCAGTCAGGAAGCAGCGGACCTGATTTTTCTCCAAGAAACGCATTTAAATTCGAAGGAAACTCTTAAACTCAATATTAAACCTTACATGGTGGCCGCTTATTCCCCAGCCGTTTCTAAGAAATGTGGGGTTGCCATACTGGTTAGGAAATCTTTGCATGCTACTGTTATTGCGACTAGCTCAGATACAGAAGGTAGATGGTCTAGAGTTCACCTCAAGATAGGTAGCCTAGAAGTTACATGTATATGCCTTTACGCTCCTAATGTTGATGACCCTGCCTTTTTTGCTACCATTGCTCAGGTTGCGCAGGCTTCTGCTAATACTTCATTGATCATTGGGGGGATTTCAATTTAGTCCTTGATCCCCTGATTGATAAACAGCCGCCTAGGACGAGTGGTCCCCCCAAGAGTCACGCCACGCTTACCTCCCTGATCAAGGATCTTGCTTTAGTTGATCTATGGAGGTTACTACACCCCAATGAGCTTGACTTCACCTTCTTCTCCTCCCCTCATAAATCTCAGTCTCGCATAGACTTCTTTCTAGTCTCAAAACTGTTAGTTCCTCAGGTGGACACTGCAAAGATTCACTCCCAACATATTTCAGATCATGCTGCCATTTCCTTTCAATTACACACTACTGCACCCCAGGGAAACTCGGGAGCCTGGTTCTTTGATAGAGCCCTGTTAACTCAGCCAGAGTTCCAGTCAGAAATTCGAGTAGCCATACAGGATTACTTCCATTTTAATCTACCCCAAGATACTGCGAATTGGGCTTGGTGGGAGGGCTTCAAAGCGGCCATTCGGGCAACGATCACTAGCTATCAAATCCGCCTGCGGAAACAACGTAAACAGCAGCTGCTCATATTAGACCAACAAATAAAAGCAGGCGAACGAGTTTTAACTTCACGCACTGACCCATGTGTATTAATTCGATTACAGCGTCTCCGTTTTCAATATAATTCAATCCTCTCAACTGCAGCTTCTAAGAGTATTGAGCTTCAGCGAGGGACATATTATCGTGAAAATAACCGAGCCGGTCGACTCCTAGCCAATGCCTTGAAAGGTCAAAAGAAGCCAAACGCGTTGCGGCCCTCCGAGCTCCACAGGGAGGGGGCATAGTGACCACAGACTCCGACATTGTAGAGCTCTTTCGGGATTTCTATACTCGCCTATATCAATCTGAATGTGAGTTCTCGTCAGAGACATTCGAGCGAT
This sequence comes from Ichthyophis bannanicus, assembly GCA_033557465.1. NCBI lineage: Eukaryota > Metazoa > Chordata > Amphibia > Gymnophiona > Ichthyophiidae > Ichthyophis > Ichthyophis bannanicus. The sequence goes on from CM066032.1 coordinate 820,157,228, forward strand.
TGCTTTCTGGCATTCAGCGGCCGACCCTCTCTGAAGATGATAGGGATGCGATGGATGAACCCTTCTCTACTTCAGAGATCCAATCTGCCCTAAAACGAACAGCCTCGGGCCGTGCCGCGGGGCCTGATGGTCTCCCGACCGAATTCTACAGAACGTTCAGTGCAGATTTAGTTCCCTATTTAAAACTCTATTTTACTGCCCTTGCGGTAGATACATCCTCTTTGGGATCCTTTTCTGCAGCTAATGTGGTTGTATTTGAGAAAGAAGGCAGAGACCCGCTACTGACCGCCAACTACCGTCCAATCTCCCTACTTAATGCCGACTATAAGATCTTCGCAACGGTCTTGGCCACCCGGCTATCTGACATGATGGCTACCCTAATTCACCCCGACCAATGCGGTTTTATACCCGGCAGATCAACTGCTGACAATGCTCGGACCTTGTGCCATGTGTTATCTAGTGCTGCCAATCTCGCTCATCCATGGGTGAGTCTTTCCCTGGATGCCGAAAAAGCCTTTGATCGTCTAGAATGGCCCTTCTTATTTGCAGTTCTCCGATGGTATGGCTTTGGAGAGGGCTTCCTCCGATATCTCCAAGTCATGTACACTCAACCCGTCGCCAGTATTTGTGTAAACGCCATCAAATCTCAGCCATTTAACCTCCAAAGAGGCACGCGTCAAGGTTGCCCCCTATCACCAATGCTTTTTGATCTCGCTCTTGAACCCCTAGCCCTCCTTATTAGACAGTCTGCACGTATTCGAGGTGTCCCCTTTAGTCATAGGGAGATTAAACTTTCTGCATATGCAGATGACCTCATGCTCTTCATTTCCCTCGATTCGGTTCCAGCCGTCTTGGGTCTGATTGACGGATACTCACAATTATCGGGCTATAAAATTAACTGGACCAAATCTGTAGCATTCCCACTGAACCGCTGGGTAAATGAGGCTGACATGCAGGCCTTTCCCTTCCTTTGGCAATCCCGCATGGTGAAGTATCTCGGGGTCCATTACTGTTCTCCTTTAGAAGACACTATCAGTTTTAATGCCAAAGAGGTAGTCTCCAAAGTCCGTGAACTCACAAATCGTTGGTCTCCCTTATTTCTCACATGGTGGGGCCGCTTAGAAACTGTGAAAATGATGATAGTCCCCAAAGTGAACTACATTTTAGAAATGCTGCCATGCTTACTTCCGTTACATACTTATAAAGATATTGAGGGCCTTCTCGTCCGTTATCTCTGGCAGGGCAAACCACCAAGGATAGCTAAACATAAACTGCAGTCTGCAAAGGAACGAGGGGGTACCAGATTTCCTGATTTTCTTAGATATCATCAAGCCTTTCTACTTAAGCAAGGTGCCCGATGGCTAGATACCTCAACAGACCGCCGACCAGTTTGGCTTGACATAGAAGAGGAGCTTAGTAGCCCAATTCCGTTGACCCATCTCCCCGGTATGTCCTATCAAGTAGACACCCGCCATCCACCAATGATTGTCGATACTCTTGCGGCCTTTAACACTCTCATTCTATCACTGGGCCCGAATGTATGTCCTCAGGACGGACTCCAGCTATGGAATAACCCCAGAATTCAAGTCCTAAATAGAACAATAGCCTGGAAACCCTGGTACTCCAGGGGGATCTGGACACCCCAACAGCTTTTCTCTGCAGCTCATTGGAAAACCTTTTCTGATTTACAAAAGGAATTTGCGTTACCAGCGAAACACTACTTTCAATTGATGCAGCTTCAACACTGCCTCAAAAGTGCTCGAATCATGCCGCCCTCTCTGCCCCTACTGAGGATGGGCTATTAGAGACAGTTCACTCCATTAGTAGTACACATGGGGTAGCCTCTAACTTTTATAAAATAATTTGTCAGGGTACAGATACGGACACTTTTAGAGCTCAACAAGCCTGGGAGCGCGAACTGCAAACTACCATAACCCCTGTGCAATGGAGCGTTTTTTGGAGTAAAGTAGTGCGGGTTTCCCGGTCTTCCTCTGTTACCCAAACTCTCTTCTTTTTTGCACACAGATGCTTTTATACCCCAGAAAAAATAGCCAAATGGAACCCAAATGCTAGGGACCTGTGTTGGTCTTGCCATACTGCTGTGGGAACCTTCGCTCATGTTATTTATGAATGTCCTCAACTGCAGGTCTATTGGGGGCGGGTCTGGGGTCGTATTCAATCTATCTTACACTTTCATGAACCTCTCTCTTGGAAGGTCGTGGGACTCCGCTCTGTGGCGGAGGTCCCCTCTCTTCCTAAGAAGGGTCGCTTTCTCCTTGATTTCATGCTGGGTATAGCTATATGCTTAATCACGAGGAATTGGAAGGATAGCTCTCGACTTACTGTCAATGAATGGTGGAACCTCGTCTGCTTATATAGCAAATATGAGCAGATACCTCGGAGAGCTATTCCCCATGTCCAAACTCACTCTTGCTTATCTAAATGGCAGATGCTTAATGATTATGTACAATCTGCTCATTGCTCCAACATGCCTGTATAATGTGCACTCATCATGTTTTAGATCACCGTTAGGTTTTGTAATACAATAATGTAAGTACACGCCCGCTTCGGGAATGCTTAGTTTTCTAGAGAAGAAGCAGGGGGGAGGGGGGTGGTAGGGGTTTACTTTGGTGTATGTATTACACGTTATGTATTTGTCTTTTAGCTGTATGTCTTCCTTTCCTTTGTTGTTATAAAACGAAAATAAAGAATTTAAAAAAAAGAAATGCTTTGAGGTGAGGTGGAGGGGCTTCATGTCTATTCTGACTCATATCACAAGCAGAATCTTAACTTGGACATCATTGGAACTTCCCCAAGCTCATCTCCTCCATTCCTGTGACAAGAGCAATATTACAGGGTTTTTCCCCCACATACATTGGCTGGATCCTACCCACCGTCTCTGCTACCAATTACATTTGAAACAGGCAGGAAGGGCAGGCTCACTCACACAAAAGTAGAGAAGTGCAGATGGAGGTTTTAAGTTCGGAAAAATGTGTAAACATGTTAGCTATCCTAGCTTCCAGACATGAATATAAAAATCAGTAGGGGGCGGAGCCTGATGTCCAGCGGGATGGTCGCATAACGCTGAGGCTCCCGAGAGGCCTACTCAGAATCCTGAATTAACACCGGACATTCTTGAATTTATGCTCTGATTTTACCTGGGCACATTGATGAGATGGCGGGGACCAAACCTACGCGCCTGGAATTTGGATCTCCAGCGACTTCTCACGGCAAACGCTCTAAAACCGAACCCCCGTCCCCGCAGAAGGGGCTGGCTCTACACGAGGGCCCCGAAATGCAGCAGGAGATCCTCGCAGAGATCAGAGGGGTTAAAGACCTCGTGCAGTCCAACGGGGAAGCACTCCGAGCGCTGCGGGAAGACCTTGGTGTATTGCAAGGCAGACTAGAGGGACTCTCCTCGCGTCAGGACAAAATGGAGAGCATATTAGACTCCCATGTGGTCCGGCTGTCCAAACTCGACAAAGTGGAACGTCAGGTGCGGGCCTTGCAGAAAGAAGTAGAAGATAGCAATAATAGAGCGCGCCGTAACAACCTACGATTAGTGGGCATACCGGAGGGAGCGGAATCGGGAGACATGAAGGAGTTTTTATATAAAATCCTCCCTTCTCTGCTCCAAATCACCTTTACCAAGGAATTGGAGATCGATCGCGCTCATCGTGTGCCCACGAACATAACGCTCAACAGGAAGACCCCGCGGCCTATTATCTTTCGACTTTTGAGATATCAACATGTGGAGCAAATTCTCAGCGCCTCTCGGGCGAAGGGCCCTCTGGAGTTTGAGAGCCATAAAATCTCCTTCTATCCTGACTTGGCTAAACCCACGGTTGACCGCCGAAAGCGCTTTCTGGAATTCCGGCCGAGGCTTCAACAATTACAAGCACGCTATGGCCTGATGTACCCGGCCAAGCTCCGAGTCACGCTGCACAATCAGACAAGAACATTTGAGGACCCTGATCTACTAGCGGAGTTTTTGGATGCTAAAGAAGCCGACTTGATGCGCTGACTTCTAGAGTGTTCCTACTAGTGTTCTCATGTCCGCTGTACCCGCCATTTTGGATTTGCCATGGCTCAGCAAGGAGGCCGTCGAGGGCGGTTTGTAGCCTTCTTTTGATGATATTTGTGACCCGATTCCATCTACCCAGAGTTGCCTCGATGAATATCAGAGACAGTGTTAATTATGGACTCTGGTGTTTCTTCTCTTTTCATGTCTTTATCCTCCTCTCTGGGGCCTCCTCCCGCAGACATATGGTCGCCATATTCATTGGGGGTTTTGCTTCTTCTCTAAGTTACTTTGGTACATGTTTTTCAATATGGGGTGTATTGGCTAGCATACTTGGTGATTATGTCATTGCTGTACAGATTCTGTTTATATTGTATATCTTCAAGCGCCATTATCTAAAATGTCTATTATCGATTGATGGCACCATGTAAGATTTTATCATTGAACGTAAAAGGCATCAATAACCCGATAAAACGGAAGAAAATCCTGAGCTATCTGAGTCATGAAGCAGCTGATCTGATTTTCCTCCAAGAAACGCATTTAAATTCGAAGGAAACTCTTAAACTCAATATTAAACCTTACATGGTGGCCGCCTATTCTCCAGCTGTTTCTAAGAAATGTGGGGTTGCCATACTGGTTAGGAAATCTCTGCATGCCACTATTATTGCAACTAGCTCGGATACTGCAGGCAGATGGTCCAGGGTTCATCTCAAGATAGGTGATCTTGAATTTACATGTATATGCCTTTATGCTCCTAATACATTGAAGAGGAGCTAAGTAACCCAATTCCGTTGATCCATCTCCCCGGCATGTCCCATCAAGTTGACCTACGCCATCCCCCAATGATTGTTGATACTCTTGCGGCCTTTAACACTCTCATTCTATCACTGGGTTCAAACGTATGTCCTCAGGACAGACTCCCGCTGTGGAATAACTCCAGAATTCAAGTCCTACATAAAACGATTCCATGGAAATCCTGGTACTCTAGGGGGATCTGGACACCCCAACAACTCTTCTCTGCAGCTCGCTGGAAGATTTTTTCCGACTTACAAAAGGAATTTGCGTTACCAGCGAAACATTACTTTCAATTGATGCAGCTTCAACACTGCCTCAAAAGAGCTCAAATCCTGCCGCCCTCTGCCCCTACTGAGAACGGGCTATTAGAACTAATTCACTCTATTAGTAGTACACATGGGGTAGCCTCTAACTTTTATAAACTATTATGTCAGGGTACTGACGCTGCTACTTGTAGAGCTCAACAAGCCTGGGAACGCGAACTGCAAATCACTTTAACCCCTGTACAATGGAGCGTTTTCTGGAGCAGGGTGGTGCGGGTTTCCAGATCTGCCTCTGTCACCCAAACTCTCTTCTTTTTTGCACATAGATGCTTTTATACTCCAGAAAGAATTTCCAAATGGAACACCACTACTAGGGACCAGTGTTGGTCTTGCCATACTGCTGTGGGAACCCTCGCTCATGTTCTTTATGAATGTCCTCAACTGCAGGTTTACTGGGGGCGGGTCTGGGGTCGTATTCAATCTATCTTACACCTCCACGAGCCTCTATCCTGGAAGATTGTGGGACTCCGCTCAGTGGCGGAGGTCCCCTCTCTTCCTAAGAAGGGTCGCTTTCTCCTTGACTTCCTGCTGGGTATAGCCATCTGTTTAATCACGAGGAATTGGAAGGATAGCTCTCGAATTACTGCCAATGAATGGTGGAACCTTGTCTGCTTATATAGTAAATATGAGCAGATATCTCGGAGGGCTATTCCTCATATCCAAACTCACTTTCGCTTGTCTAAATGGCAGATGCTCAATGATTATGTACACTCTGCCCATTGTTCCAACATGTCTGTTTAATGCATACTTATCATGTTTTATCTCACCGTTAGGTTTGTACCACAATAATGTCAGTACACGCCCGTTTCGGGAATGATTAGTTTCTAGAGAAGAAGCAGGGGGGAGGGGGGTGGTAGGGGTTTACTTTGGTGTATGTATCACATTCTCTGTATGTATTTGTCTTTTAGCTGTATGTCTTCCTTTCCTTTGTTGTTATAAAACGAAAATAAAGCATTTAAAAAAAAAAAATCAGTAGAGTCCTGATTTTTTTTTTAGCTTCAATCTTAACCTCCTGAGTAAAGAGCACGTTTGATACCCCACTCCCTAAACTTTGGAAGCCAGATATATTTCACAGTAGAAATAACTACAAAGAAAATGAAATATATACGTGAATAATTTAAAATGCAATACATCCCAGCTAGGGAGTTATTAGTAATCATTGTGTCTCTGTTGTATGTCTGTGGTCAGGGTAGCTGGGGATGGTGGGGCATTTCTAACTTATATAATTTTGGGGGTAGGGCATATGCAGTGAAGTAGTTTTGGAGGTGAGGGTAGTTTACAGGGCAGTGCATCATTTGCAGAGAGATAATTTTTGGGGTTGGGGCAGTTTGCAGGGCAGTGGGACAGTTGTGGGGGAGTTCTTGGGGGTGTAGCAATTTTCGGGGTCATGAAGCAGTTGCAAGGGATAGTTTGCAGGGTGGTGGGCAGTTATGAGAGGAATTTTGGAGCAGGGCAGTGGGGCAATTGTAGTGGGTTAGTTCTAGGGTCGTGGCATTGTGATGCTTGGTGGAGCAGTTTAGGGGATAGTTTTGGGCAGTGGGGTAGTTTTCAGAGTAGTGGGCAGTTGGGGTGGGAAAGTTTTATGGGTGGAGAGTAGTTATCCAGGAGAAGGGGCAATAGGTGTTGGGGTAGCTGGCAAGGCAGTAGAGCAGTTGTGTGGAAGAAAGATTTTGGGATGTGGTATTGGCGGGAAAGGGGGCAGTTCAGTGGTATAGTTTTTGATGGTGACAGTAGTTGTGGAATGGGATAGTTGCTGTAGGGTACTTTTTGGGGATGGGATAGTTTGTGGGGTGGTGGGGCACCCAGAGCATGGCATTTTGGGAGGTGGGCCATTTTGTAGGGTGTTGGTACATTTCTATGAGGGGGTAGTTTTGGGGGTAGGGAAGTTGACAGGGTGGTAGAGTAGCTGCAGGAGGGATTCGTATTTCCTGGTGGGGCAGGTGTGAGAAATATTTTTGGGAAGGCAGTTTGCAGGGCAATGGGGCAGTTATTGTGGGGTATATTTTGGGGTTGGGCAGTTTTCAGGATGGTGTGCCAGCTGGAGAGTAATCTTTGGCAATGGGATAGTTGACAGGGTAGTGGACCAGTTGCAGGAGTAAATTTTCACATTTTTTTAGGGTGGGGAGGGGGGAATGGTGCAGTTTGTGATGTAGTGAGACAGTTAGGGGGATGTAGTATTTGTGGGATGTGGCAGTTATCAGGGTGGCGAAACGGGTTTGGAGAATTTTTTTTCATGGTGGTGGCAAAGGAGATTGGAGAGCAGATGTGAGAGAGTGTTTTTTGAGGATGAGGCAGTTTTTTGGTGGTGGAGCATTTTGGAGGGTTGGAAGAGTAGATAATAGGGAGAGGGTGTTTTAAAGGAGCAATTTCCTAATTGCTACGATCTAAGTTTCTATGTTACAGAAGCCGATAACAATACATTGAGCTAGTTTTATTGGTCCCATTTTCAAACTCAATGGGGCTTGTTTACAAAGCTGTGGTAGCGGTCCGCGATCGTTATCAGAGCCGCGACCCCATTGTAAACGACCCCATGGGGCCGCGGCTCTGATAACGACCGCGAATCGCTACCGCGGCTTTGTAAACAAGCCCCAATGTGTCTTTCTACCAGTTTTTGCCACATGCAAAGTTTCATCCCATTTCATTAAATTTTTGGAGAGTTACTTTGCCATCAGACAGACAAAGAATTGGACAGACAGATGAATGAACAGACAGACAACAAAGGTAGAACATTTTAAAAACATGTGGGTGTTCAAGGACAAGGCATAATATTAGCAATTTTTCCATTTCATTGGTGGGGATGTTGCAGTTTTTGAATTCTTGGAGTTAATGTTGATTGATTTGGCATGACATTTGCTTTATGGGTTTTGAGTTACTTTACAAAGGACTAGATTTGCTAAACGTTGCTGCCACATTACCGCATATTAACAACTGTTATCTACCATACGTTCCATTTTATGCAATACGATTGCTACTTCACCCTCACCACTAGTTACCTTTGCCTTACAGCTTCCATTCTAAAATCTTGATGCTTACAAATAAGGCACTTTATACTGGCCTACCAAGTTACTTATCATATTCTCTGATTCTTTATTGTCCATCTCAGATGATCCAATCTCAAAATCTGAATCGTTTAGTTCTCTCGTCAACATCTTGGGCTCATCTTCAATCTACACATCACTTGGGTTTTAACCTCTCCTTGAATGCATCCGGTTCGAGTCATCCTTTAAAAAAACTTTCTAAATGAATTTCAAAAACCTATTTCTTTGAGAAGGCTTTCCCGGGATATCAGGATCAGGAGTAGTGTTTGTGTTCAGATTGTACAAGTTGATGGCTCTTTTTTTTGGCTCCTGGAATTTTCAGACTGTGCTTTCCTTTACTTTTTAAACAGTGGAGTTCATTTCTTTCTTAGGAATAATTGGGGAGGGGGGGGGGAGGATATTCAGCGACAGTACCTAGCGCTTTTAAAGCACATAGCCATAGCTGCTGAACCTTATCACCGGATATTCAATGCCACATAACAATATTTCAGAAGAGGGATGTCTATCCTGTGCGGAATGCACATCCCTGCAAGTGGAGATGTGCACTGGTGTGTTAACCACTAAGCGTTCCCGTTTCCCTTCAGTTTTCTTTATAGTCAAGACATACAATGATGGAATCTGTTGGGGTGGGGTTGGGTTGGATTAGGGAGTGGAGTTGAGGATTTGGGTGTGTTATTGGTGATTTTATTCACATTTATATGTATTGTTTTTGGGCGGCTAGTCCGTTAGTGTGGTGTATAAATGTTACTAAATAAATATCAGAATATATTTTGCTGTACTACCTCCATTTGTTTTGGTGGCAAAATGAGGCCTTTTATGACATCTATTTGTATCCTGGAGCTGGTATAAACATGGGCATTACTACTGCTGAGTAGTGACAAGCTCACTGGTTCTGAAATCAGTCGCAGATATGTACCTTTACAGAATGCACTTGTGTGATATAGATGTTCTCATTCCAGGGGCTCTAAAATGGCTCCAGGGATGTTTCTGTGAATTGCACATATATGTGCCCATTTTCAGATGTCCAACTTATGAATGGGGCTTCCAAAATGACAGCCTGCCCACATGAGCGTGCACTAATTTGGTAACACACTTTAGTATATCTACTCTAGCCCAAACCATTTTGGTGGTGTAATGTGAGTGTGTGTTGTCCTAGAGATGATACTTCAGTTTGAATATTTATATATTTTCATATGGTCAGCTGGAAGGGAAATATCCTGCCTTCATTGTTGTGGAATGGGGAATGTGTTACAAAAATGGAGATGCAGTATTTCATTAATTTTCATTCTGTCTAGCCTCGCCTAGACTTCACAATTATTTATTTATTTACTTAACATCTCTTTTTTTATGCTATCTTTCAGCCACGCAAGACAGTTTACAAGGAACTAGTGCACTTACAGTAACTATAACATTATGGCGTGGTTGGGGGTTGTGATGTGTTTGTAGGGGCTCTGAAGTTGATGGAATCATCAGTAGGGTGTTGGTGGGAAGTAGTGGAATATGGATTATCTTTGAAGTTTACAGTTTTATGTTTGTGTTGCTGCCAGTCTGAAATTCTAGCATATTTTGTTAGTTCTGATTCAAGGAAATCTCAGATTTAAAGGGAATATCTCAGATCAATTTAATTTTGTGACCTTCACTGTTGCTGATTTCTGGTCTTTTTCAGCTCTTACATGTTCTAATCCAGCATGAGCACCATGATCTTGAATTCATGACTACAAGGATTTTTTTTCCTAATTTTATATCTTTTCTTCTCATCATTAATTTGGTCATAGCACTGACCAAATGCATATAGTATGCCACTATTTATGCAAATGAGGCCCCACAGTGAGTCTCCACACATGACCCCACATTCTTCTTGGGCTGCCCCTGATGCATATTCATTCTGGGTATCCTGAAAACTAACTGGCTAGGGCAAACATCAAGACCAGCTTGAGAAACAGTGCTATAATCCATACAACAGCTGTGTTGGGGGTCATCAGTCATTGGTTCAAACCTCGCCAACTGAAATTCAATATAGCAAAAACAGAAATCCTCTGGTTAGTCATGAATATACCCTCACTTGAGTTCAAGATCCAATGAGATGACACCCTACTCCCATTTAAAGAATAAGCATGCAATTTGGGGGTATGCCTAGACTCCGTCCAACCCTTTGTTTATTAATGGATCATCAGGCAGTTAAAGTCATACAAGGTAATTACAAACCTGATGATCACCATAAGGGCTCTCATCTTATCTCACCTTGATTAATGTATAGATAGATATGTAGGAATTACAACTGGTCCAGAACACCGATGCATGGCTAATTTGTAGACTGAACATCGGGAGCCATATTCGGGAGCCATATCTCTCTGATGTTACAGCAGCTTCATTTGCTCCTGAATGAGATTTCAAATCTTGATGTTATCAAACAAGACTAACAGGTCATTTTGCTAAACAACACTAAGACTGTCCACTTCACGTGTGTTACCAATGCATGTTAAGTGCAAAACCTTTGCATTAGCTGTTGAGGACATAATCTGTATGAACCCAGCAGCTAATGCATGTTGGAGTACCTTAAAGAGCAGCACAGTGATGTGGTGGCAACTACCACCACTTAAAGAGGTGTCATTAGATGAACCCACGCTAAGGACCATGTTAACTGCTAGTGTGTTGGCCACGCCCATGCTCATCCTCTATCTGCCCACTGTCCATAGTAATGTGTGTTTTAGCAGCCAGTAGCTGGCCTGTCCACGTGTTTGGGGTTACCACGGCCAGTTACCACTTGCTAAAATACACGTTAGCTATTAGCAGCATTTAGTAAAAGGGGCCCTAAGATTGGGTGAGACATGTTGTCCTGCAAAACAAAGCGCATATATACGATGTTAGCAGTAATTTAAAATCTCATGTGGAAAGATTTTTTGTATCTCCTTGTTCAAAGATCTGAACTTGGGGTAGAATAAAGAAAGGAAAGGAGCTGAAAAATACTAGGGGGATAAAATGAACCCTACATAATGTGGGATTCATATGCAAACAATAATAATATGATTGTTGGATTTGTAACTGTTGGTGAATCTGTGTCGGGGACTGAGATATACTACTGCATATGTGAATTGTACAACGCCACTAAAAAAATATGGCTACTTTATCTGCAAAATATAAAGGCTAGCAACAGGGCTGGTACAAGGATGAGGCACCCTAGGTGAACCCTTATTCCTGCCGCTCTCCACTCCGACCCCTGCTCTCACTGCCCCTGCTGCCACCCCTTATCGAAATCAGCGCTTACCCAGAGTGTCTTATGCTGCATGCTGTTGGTGCTGCGCTATAACCAGTCAGTCCCTCTTCCTCTGATGCATACTTCCTGTTGCATTGGGGCGGAACCGGCTGGCCAGAGCATGGCGCCAACAGAACAGTTCAGAAACGCTGGGTAAGCACTGCATTGCTGTTTTATTGTCGGTACTGCCACTGGAGGTCCCAGAGAAGGGTGGCAGCAGCAGTAGCAACAATGGTATGAATGGGCCGCTCTCTCAAGGTTGATGCTGTAGGCGATCACCTCGTTTGCTTAGTGGTAGCGCCAGCCCTGGCTAGCAGAGAATTCATGGAAATGTCATAAACACATGGAGGAACAATGCTTTGTTTAACAAGTAGAGGCCAATTGGTTAGAATCCTGATTATGTGAAAATTTGTGATGGATACAAATGAGCTCTATAGGAAACTGTAAGAAGAAACTTAACCATCTATTCAGCTGGCTTATCTGTTTGCATCACATCACTGTCCTAACAACAGAATAGCTTGACCAATTAACTTTAAAACAGCCATTTGGGTAGTCAAGTTAAAAAGATAGCCCTGAATATCAGCATTATCCAGCACCTGGAATGCCTTCCCTTTCTCTTCCACTTAGGGGGTGCTATATTTCCAGGAATAACGCAGCTTGCGCAGTTCAACACAAGCTGCATTATTCAATTAGCATAATAATGAGGTGTTCTGCATGCTTTGCATCTCATTGTTATGCAACATACATTACCGTTAAGTAGCAATGCACAGTTTTGCCATCTAACGTGCATTAAGAGGCAGAAATCATGTGTTATTCCTTTAATGCTCATTAGTGTCTATTACCTTTCCTGGATAACTTCTTGTCAGATTTCTAGATCATCGGATCGTCTGTTCAGCAGCCCCAAACTTTAAAAGGAAAAAAATGTATCTGGTTAAACTTCGCTAAGGGGTATGTCTATTAAGCCGAGCTAATGGTTAACCTGGTTATCTGCAACTAGTTCCCATGTTATTCAGTGAGAACTAGTTGCAGATAGCCTGGGTTAACCATTAGCCTGGCTTAGTAGACATACCCCTAAGTCTTTTTGAATATCAATTTTATTATATGAGTCACAAAAATATGGAATCTATAGCCTAAAACCTATGGTGCATATTAAAATAGCTTATTTTATTTATGTATTTAATGTTTCTTTTATACTGTGCTATGTGAAATCAGTGCAGTTTACATGTAACACATTTGTCCAGTGCAGGCAGGTCTGCAATGGACTTACGATGAACAGCGTTCTATATACAGGGCTAACAGGGTAACTATATACACTTTGGCTATAGCAGGTTAGCATGCACACTAAACCAGTTCGATGATGTTAGCATGAACATGCTAAACGTCACATGAACACACATTTAAATGAAGAAAGTCGACTAAAGTCAAATTAAACTTTAGTGGGCATATGCCAAATAGATTAATATATTTTACTCAATGAACTCTTTAGCTCTCATTTCTTTAAACATTAACTGACGGGCATTTTTATCTGTCCAAAGCCAGCAGGGGGATGTGGTTGCTGATGACCCTGATGCTGAGAGCTTGACTGAGGTGGCAGAGCAGGTACTGTGGCTTCTAGATGGGGGACCCCGAAGGCTATGCACATCTACCACTGAGGTCACAGTGCAGATGGAGGAGCTAGCATGGAGCACTCCCTCAGTTTCAGCACTTTCTGGCTCAGTAACATATTGATGGGGCTAAAGAATATGTAGTGGGAATTAATCCAGGACTAAAGGGAAAGAAGGAACAACTTTTAGCAATACATAGTCATGGATACCTAAAGAGAAAAGAAGTTGAATAGATCATCTACAGAGGCTTCCAAGGCACTAGCTGAGATTATTTTAGACACACTGTGGTATATACTTGATGATCTTAAAAATGGTATTTCAGCTTGAAGCTTGGATTTTAAAACAGAAGATTTGGGAATTTGGAGGTTAACTGGAAACACGGCTAACAGCCAGTAGAACACTACATTATTTTTAGTCGCAGCAGCTTTGAATTCCAGATGGTCTTAAATCTTCCCCTTCAACTTCCTTCATGGTACCAGATAATTTCTGCAAAGCTGATGGAATTCATTCAAAACATCTGCTCCAAAAATATTAGGGTGTAAATTTTCTTTTTATATGTGATTTTTCTGTAGTAGAATTAAGAGCTAAATGATACACTTAGGGACAAACTTTCCCCATATCAAAGGTTTTTTACTTGGTAAAATTGTTCAGTGCTGCAGAAGAAGTACAGTTTTTGACACAAGAGGAAGAAACATCAATTGAGATGACTTCTGTAAGTGGAATCACTTTAATTACTTTTGTTCTTGATTCCGACAAGGAATGAAATACGGCGTTATTCTTCTAGAAATACACACAGGTAGAATATTCAGCCACTGCGGTCAATGTTTTTTTTTTTTTTAAAATTGCTGGCTGCAGTGGTAAACAAAAGAAATATGGATATTCAACTTTGGTATCTGGAAAGCGGCCGGTACGGAATATCTGGATAACATGGTGACCGGTGTCATTATCTGCAAGTGGTGGAAGGACAGGTCTTTATCATTATTATTGAAATGTCCCTTCTTTTATCATAAACAAATACTTGTAGCAAAGAAGAACTACTTTTCAAAGAATTCATCAAAGAAGCTAATCTCTTTACTTTCTTAAGACACTAACTTAACAGCGACCTTTGTTATGCCCTTAATACTATTGCCAGCTTCTTCTCAGCTATGATAAAGACCCTGAACGCCAAACTCCACACAACATATACTATTGATGCATTTTCCTCTCCTTATTTATTTATTTATTTATTTATTTAACATTTTTTATATACCGTCTTTCTACGAATCAAGACGGTTTACATATAACAATAAAGGCAGTATATTTCAACTGTTTACAAGGAACGAATAACTGGATACAGAGTAAGCAACATGAAGAACAAAATTATAATATACAGTTAATTGCAGTGAATAGTGATCAACTATTTACATGTGAACATATGTGAAGAAAACCAAACAGCAGGAGAAGGAGGTCTTCAGAAGAAGGTCTTCTTTTGAAGATCACCATGGCCTACACGCAATGGGACAACATCTTCAGCTATTTAGAATATCACCTTAATCACCTTTTGAAAGGGTCTTTGAATAAAGTTTTTTGGATATACCTAACTGTGCCAGGCCGTGTTTTTTGGCTTCCGCTCCCTCCTCCTATTGTACCTCTGTGGAAGACCTCCTTCTCCTGCTGTTTGGTTTTCTTCTTTTGAAGATCACCATGGCCTACACGCAATGGGACAACATCTTCAGCTATTCAGAAGATCACCTTAATCACCATTTGAAAGAGTCTTCGAATAAAGTTTTTTGGATATACCTAACTGTGTCTGGCCGTGGTTTTTGGCTTCCGCTCCCTCCTCGTTTTGAAATTATACAACAACAAAACATAGAAAGAAAAAGTAAAATCTCCATAAAGTGCACATTAAAGCATGCCAAAAGTAATAAATAAAGAAAAAATGGAAGTTAGCCCACATCAAGAGAGCAATGACTAAATAAAAGAAAAATACAAATTTATTTATTTATTTATTTTACATCTTTTCTATACCGCCACTTCCAGCGATCAGTGGCGGTTTACAGGTAAACAAAGTTTAATAATAGCATGCTATTATTTTACATGGAACAGGTTCAGAACTATTTTACATAGAACAGGATTAGAACTATTTTTACAATAGAACAGGTTTTAGAACAGTGAACAGTATAACAGAGGAACTATTATATTATGTAGAATGGATTTAGAGAAATAACATTCAACTATTAAAATTACAACTCAATAATACAATAATACAATAATACAAATGTAAAGGAAAACAAGAGACAATAGTCTCACAAAAGCTGCAAATTAAATCTCCAAAAGAGACCGTGTAAAAACAAGGTCTCTAAAACCCCTCAACCTTCCTCAGCCACAGGCAGGGCCGGATTTACATATACGCCATGTACGCCATGGCGTAGGGCCCACAGCTGGGAAGGGCCCACAAAAAAGGAACAACTTAGGCTTTTTTTTAAAAATAAAATTTAAAAAAAAAACCTGCTGGCTGCCGCCGCGGGGCCCCCTCTGCTGCCGCGGCAGCATGGACTGACCCGCGGGGGCCCCCTCAGCAAGCTCGATCCCTCCCTCCCTCCCGTGCAGGCTGTGAGAGACGCGAAGGCAGACTGTCTCCTTCGCGTCTCTGTTAAGCCCGCAGGGGCTGATGGGACATTTCCCATCAGCCCCTGCGGGCTTAACAGAGACGCGAGGGAGACAGTTTTCCTTCGCGCCTCTCACAGCCTGCACGGAGGGAGGCACGGCGGGATCGAGCTTGCAGAGGGGGCCCCCGCGGGTCAGTCCATGCTGCCGCGGCAGCAGAGGGGGCCCCGCGGCGGCAGCGAGCAGGTTTTTTTTTTTAAATCAAATTTTACTTTAGACCGGGGGAGGGGGAGGGGGAGGGTAGGACTGGTAATGGGCTATTGGGGGGGCTGGGACTGGAAATGTGTTGGGGGATTAAGGCTGGAGGTGGGCTGATGAGGTTAGGACTGGTAATGGGCTGTGGGCTGTTGGGGGGGTTAGAACTGGTAATGGGCTTTGGGGGGTGTTAAGACTGGTAATGGGCTGTGGGCTGATGGGGGCTGTCTGGTAATGGGCTATGGGGGGCTAGGACTGGAAATGGGCTGGGGGGGTTAAGACTGGAGGTGGGCTGATGGGGTTAGGACTGGTAATGGGCTGTGGGCTGATGGGGAGGGGGCTAGGACTGGCAATGGGCTATGGGGGGCTGACTGGAATTGGGTTGATGGGGTTAGGACTGGAAGTGGGCTGATGGGGGGGCGGTTAGGACTGGCAATGGGCTATGGGGGGCTGACTGGAAATGGGTTGATGGGGTTAGGACTGGAAGTGGGCTGATGGGGGGTTAGGACTGGTAATGGGTTATAGGGGGGGCTTAAACTGAAAATGGGGTGATGGGGGGTTAGGACTGTAAGTGGGTTGATGGGGGGCTAGGACTGGTATTGGGTTGGGGGGTTGCTAGGACTGGAAATGGGCTGATGGGTGGCTAGGACTGGAAATGGGCTGATGCAGGGACTAGAAGGGAATGGATGCTGGGTGAGGCTGGAACTAGAAGGGAGCTGATGTTGGGGGAGGATTAGAATGGGATGGGGCTGGAAGAGTAAAATGGAGAAGGGAAAAATATTTTGTGTGGGAGGGATAAAAATCTACAATTGGCCGGGTATTGGGAGAGTAAGTGGGGATTGAGGATGGAGGGGTAAAATTTGAGTGGATAAAATAGGAATGAGGAAAGAGCAAAAGGAGAAAGATTAGTATGTTAAAGCAGATGTAGAGAGAGAATGGAAAAAAAACTAGAAGAGAGAAGAAAGGACAAATGGACAGCAGACGATGGAGAGTTAGCAGAAGACACGAAGAAACCAGAAGAAAGTGGCTGGAGCAATTGCAGCTGAAAAAAATGCACAAAAGGTAGAAAAATATCTCTTTATTTTGAATTTATTAATTGGAATATGTCAGCTCTGGTAAATGTGCATCATTAACGTCTGCGCTTTGTTTAGTACAAGAGCAAATTAATGTGTAGTTTTATTTCTACAGTGTTGTACATTCCAAGTTTGGCTTTTGGGATTCCCAGTTTAATTATTGTCTTCCTGTTTCTAAAATGTGATTACTTGTTTGGTGATGGTCTATGTTCTGCATGTGTAACTGAGCTGAGGTGTTCTGTTTATATAATTCCTATTTGACATTGCCACTTGTTCTCTTTCCCCAGTAGGTCATGTATTGTTGTTCTCTGAAATGTATTGGTTTAATATTTGCAGTGTTGCCTTTTGATTGGTAGAGTATGGTGCTTTGTGAGTCCTGGTAGTGCTGTTAGGATACGGCGGGTTTACTATGGGTTCTAAATGGGCAGTGTTTGTAGTAGTTCCTAATGTGTCTGGCAGTTGGCACTGGATTATAGTAATGTAGAAATCTTTTAGTCTTTCTTTATCCATACACTCATTAAGAGGCACGTTTACTAAAAGTTAGTATATGGTAACATTATGGAAATATTTATGCAAATGAGGCCCCTTATGCAAATGAGGCCCACACCCCCCTTGGGCCGCCCCTGCTGGGGGCCCACAATTTTTGTTGGCGTAGGGCCTCACTCAAGGTAAATCCGGCCCTGGCCACAGGGGCAATCATTTCCTTACTAACCAGAAGTTTCTCCAAGTGAGAAGGGTCAAGAAATACATATTTCACCCCCAGCAGTGTAACAAGACACTTACAGGGAAATCTTAAATAAAAGGTACCATAAAGACCCAGTTCCCGAGACCTAAGAAGCAAAAAAGCCTTCCTTCTGACTTGGGTAACTCTGGAGACAACCGGGAAAATCTGAAGTTTCCCACCACAAAAAATAGCATTTTTCTGTTGAAAATAACTCCTCATTATTAAAGCTTTATCATCATCATTCAAAAGAGAAACAAGTAAGGTAGCTCTAGTAGTTATAATATCATGCGAATCCTCAAGAAAAGCTGAGAGAGAGAACTCCAGGCTAATCTCCAGGATTCCCTCCCCCTCCTGTTCCGAGGAAGACCACACTCTTTTATCGGAAATATAAAATAAACGTGAAATCACAATCTCATTAGCAACAGGTAATAACAAAATTTCTGTAAAATATTTTCTTAACAGGATCTCTGGTGATAACAAATGAGTCCGAGGAAAATTAATAAAACACAAATTCTTACTATGAAAAGTATTCTCCAGAGATTCCATCTTCTGGTGTATCAGCTGGCTATCCTTAATAAAGGAAGAGCCTGCTGAACTTAATGTAAGAAAGTGAGAATCCAGGCCGGAAACCTTTCTCTCCATGGTCTCCAGCCTGGCATCCACCTGTTGAAATTTTGACATAGTCTCCAGGGGAAAATACACAAAATTGAGGTACTAATGTAGTGAGAAGGGCCTCAGTGCGTGAGACAACCTGCCAAACATCCTGTAAAGAAATAGTAGAATTCACTACAGAAGAACAAACCTGATCCAAATTACATTGCACAGGAGTAGGACAAGGAGTCAAATCACTGAGGCCACTAGAAAAAGAAAGCGGACCAGCCCCATGAGGAGAGTCTTGCAAAATCGGCTGGGGGGGGGGGGGGCAGATTCCCATCCACGTTATTCCTGCTGAAACATGGAATATTCTGCTGTGCTCTGTACTTGTCCCATATAGAAGAATGGTTGTGACAAGTATGTGCTGAACTGGTGTGACTGCAGTCTGGAAAAACACAAGATGCAGTTACAAAGAAGAGAAAGCAGAGGTGAGGGAATGTTATAAGGTAAAGAAACATTAATAAACACCCTTACAGAAGTGTTTATTCAGGCTACGCTGAAATATGTTGTTTGTGCTAAGACAACTGATAACCGAGGCAGGCGGACCCGGCGCTCCAGGCCCCTACCTCTCGCACCCCCCCCCCCCCCCACAACAACCCCGCCCCTACCCTGCCCCAACAAAAGACATAACACCATAATTTCATGGAACACAACTGGTCGCAGCTTTTATTAGCCATAACAATTTAACAAACCAACAATAAAACTTTCCAACCCCCAATTAGTGGCACCCGGCTGCACCAGCCCTACCTCAGCAAAGTGCCTGCCACCGCTAATGCCATAACTCGCCACCCGGCAAGTTACCATACCCCTCTCCCCGACTTCGCCATGCTAAGCAAAAGTCGGCCGAGGGTTTGACCGGGTCAGGGGCACCCCGCCCCCGCCCAAGTGAAGCCTGCTGGTCCGGACCCCGGAAACCTCCGGGATCCCGCCAACGGCACATAACACTGTTCATGTGCCGCCCCCCCTGGCCCCAAGCTGCGACCAGCGTGCATCATGGCCAGACATATATTCCAAGGCCTCCGCCAGTCATTAAGGAGTAGGACCATGTCAACTGGCGACAAATGAACCCCATCAGCCCAATATAGCCCCGAACACCCCACATCCACCCAGCCGTGCAAGATCTGATACCCACCCCTCTCACAGACCCAACGACCAATCTGGCGATTGACCTTGGTCAACTCCCGAGACCAACAACGCTGATCCCGGCAGGCAGGCCTTGGAATGAAGTCCGACCACATAACAATAACACCGGGAAACATCCGCAACACCAGTCCCAGATCATCGTGCACTGCCTGGATCAGCTGCAGGCAGGACCAGGACACCAGGTCATTGCCACCCAGATGCACCAACAGGGCGGCCGCCCACCACGACGTCCTCCCGTGGCATCGTAGCAAAGGCAGCAACTGCGGCCACCGCATGCCTCGCACACCCAGCCATTGAACAGCCACCGACGACGGGTCCAGTCCCAACTTGGCGCCGATAGGGCGGTCCGCCGAATGCAGACCCGCCCAATGGACGAAAAAGTGGCCAGCAACCCCACGTCCACCAGGTCTGACACCCCCACCTGAAAAAGAAATAGAGAGGTAAAGCCCCAACCCACAGCATCCCGGCACCTACAGCCGAACATACCCTTTAAAAACCGAAGAACGCCACCTCCCAATGCCCTGAATGACATGTCCCGGTAACCCCGCAGCTGCCGCACTAGTGGCAGCCCCACTCCGAAAGAAGTGTGGAGCAAAACGCAGCGGAACTTCCCCCACCGCGGACAGCACCAGCCGCAACACCGCAGAAATCCGGAAACGGGTTAAAACCCGAGAATCAGCGTGCATGAAAAAACAGACTGCGACCGCCGGACGCACAGCGAAATACTGCCGCAGCGCCCGCACCGGGCAAGTCCACGGCTCTGCGCCCCCGCCCAGACACACCCACAAAGCTTTTCCAAGCGGATCTGTTTTTGGACTTGGCCAAAAGGATCCACACCCCCCCTCTACTACCTGAACATGATGCGCCAGCAGCCCCCCACCACCCCCCCGGCCCGAGCCCGCAACCAGTTCCCCGATACGAAACGCCCCAAAAAAGGCTAGGCAAAACAGCGCCCGAACAAGGAAGCCTTGTACTCAGACGAAGCCACCTGCCTAAGGCCCCGCAAACCCGCACCAGGAGCCCATGCGTGATCGGCAACCGCGAATCGCGGGGCGGCAGCTGCACCCGCTCCCAACCCTGCAGAAGCCGACGTGTTAAACCCCCCCCCAGGCGAGGGGCCCCAACCCACCGCGCTCGCAAAAAAGGTAAACCCCGCCAAATGCGAGCGCACCGCCGACCGAGGAAAACCCGGCACCTTTGGCCGCCACAATAGATTGAGCCATCAAGTCCCCCGGGACCCCCCCCACCTGCCACCCACACATTAACAAAAAGGCGACCACCCTGTCGCACCCCCGCCGGTACGA
The DNA here is from genome assembly GCA_033557465.1 of Ichthyophis bannanicus. Taxonomy (NCBI): domain Eukaryota; kingdom Metazoa; phylum Chordata; class Amphibia; order Gymnophiona; family Ichthyophiidae; genus Ichthyophis; species Ichthyophis bannanicus. The sequence continues at coordinate 820,178,001 of CM066032.1, forward strand.
AGCCCATGTCCCCGCAGACACTGAGTTCCTCAGCAGATCTATCATCTCTCGAGGCAATGTTCCACAAGGCCTCAGGGACCACAGATCCGTCCTAGTCCGCCTCGGGGCCAGCGCCCGGAACCGCTCCCACCGAAACGAGAAAGAGCATCAGCCATCTCGGTAGTGCACCCTGGTATATGTCGAGCCCCCACCACCACATTCAACTGGAAACATGCTAAGACGACTTCCCGCATCAAGCCAGCTACCATCAGGCACCTCGGAGTGTATCTGTTAAGCACACTTACCACCGCCGAATTATCACACCACCAAAGCACCCCCCGGTTCCGAAGGCGCTCCGGCCAGAGCGCCCAATCTACACGAATCAGAAAGAGCTCCACAACTGTGCCATTCCTGGTCAGGCCCGCCACACGCCAAGACTCCGGCCACCGATCCGCGCACCAGGCCCCCCCGAAATACACACCCAAGCCCACACCCCCCCCCCCCCCCCCGCCGCAGCAGTGTACAACTGCAAGTCAGCACTGGATGCCTCGGGCTCCAACAAAACAGACGTCCCATTGAAGTCTCCCAAAAAACGACCCCACACCCGCAAATCTGCCCGCATCGCTGCCATCACCCGAATCCGGTGATGAGGCTTCCGCACCCCGACCGACGCACAGGCCAACCTTCTGGAAACACCCGCCCCATCGAAATCGCCGACCGGCAAAATTGAAGGACCCCAACAAGGACTGCAACTCCCGCAAAGAAACCGTGCAGGCCGACAACCCGTTGGCCACCGAAATCCGCAGCGAGCGACTTTGACTTGCGGCAAACGCGCCACCATGACCACCGCATCCAACTCCACACCCAAAAAAGGTCAACCGTGCCGTCGGACCTGCGGTCTTCCCGTCTGCCAAGGGGACCCCAAACTCCTGTGCCAGCCGCACAAACACAGATAACAGCCCCTGACATTCCCCGGAGTGCGCTGCTCCTACAACCAAACTCGTCCAGGTGAGGCACCACAGAAGACAGGCCAGATGCGCGAACCAGCACCCACTCCCAGAAGGTACTAAACATCGCAAAGCAAGCGCAAGAGATAGAACAGCCCAGCGGCATGCACCTGTCGAAATAATACCCCCTTTGAAAGCAGAACCCCAATAAGGGGAAGTAAGACCAGCAAAGCAGCCTTATCGAAGGACCCGTAGCGAACCGTACAAAAGTGACGCGGAAGAGAATCGTTCATGGAAGCCCCAATCGGACAAGACAAATGAGGAATCAACCGGAATTTGCCCGGCTCTGCCTTGGGAACAATACCCCAAGGCGAAATCACCATGTTAGAAAATGGAGGCTCCAAGAAGGGGCCCGCCACCCTCCCCAACTGCAATTCGCTCAACAATTTGCCCTGGACCCTCCGCCCAACAACGTACCGAAGGGGAGTTCCTAGCAGATGGCGCCGACACCACCCCCCGCACCGGGATAACGAAGCCATTCCGAAACGTAAACCCCAGTATCGCCGCCTCACGCCTCCGGGGATGACGACTTAGCCACCCGAAAAGGCCTCCACACGAACCGGGGAAGGGGCGCGCCCACGCCACGCACTGCCCTGATTGGGGCGGGACCGGCCATGCCAGAGGCGCCCTTCTTAATGCCCGGGACAGCGGAATGGGGACCCCCACACAAGAAACAGGCGTGCTGGAATTTGCAATCGGGAAGGGCAAGTGGAGCGGTTGAAACGCCAGCACACGTCCCCGCTCCCGGCCGAAACTGCCTGTGAGGGCCCCCCAGCTGCCCCCCCCGAAAGGGCCACGCCGCCCCCCCACCACCCCGATGCCACTCTTTCCCCCGCCCCCAGCACCCGCGCCGGACCTCGCCGACGTCTGGGTCAACCACAGGTTAATGTCCTGCGTGCCCCACGAAAGCGATCGGCTCTCCTCCATCCTGTCCCGGAACTTTTCGTCGTAGTTCATCCAAGACCAGCCGTCGTGCATCTGAGATGCCTCGAGGATGGAATCGGCGTACGCTAACAACCTCCCATACTGCGTCGGATCGTGCCGGCCCCAAACCCTGGCCAACCGCAAAAGGAACGCGCGTCCAGTTAACCACATTACGCGCCACCTTCCACACCCGACCGGCCTTCTCATCGTCCGTTCTCTTCTGCCGACTCCCGCCCGAACGCCTCCTCCCCTCTAACAAACAGAAGATATCAATGTAGCGCCGCTTCCTAATTTTAATGCCGCCATGTACGCGGCACCCCCGCCCACAATTCTGGCACTTGGCGACCCTCCCCCATCCCCCAGCAACTCACCTGGCTCTGCAGCCAGCTCACCAGCAACTGCAAGGTCCTTGCCATCAGCGCGCGCGACATCACTTGGGCACCCTTGGGCTGACTCCGCCGCCGCTCCACGCTGCGACTCGGCTCCTGCCGCAGGACTCATCCAGCCCTCTCCGCCAGCTGCGCCCACAGGCCACGCGGGTTGCGCCAAAACTGCCCCTGCGGAGACAAAAAAGGGGAAAACAGGGGGGGAACCGACACCGGCCAGGCCGGAGACCAAGGACCGCCCCACCCCACCCAGAAGTACCCTGCCCCCCAGACAGCCCCTGCTCCCAAGGGGAAGCACCCCCAGAGTGCCAAAACCACCGGGGCCCGGGAACCACCCCGCGGCCCCGCCACAGCTAGCAACCCACGGAGCCGCATCGGGCCGCAACCCTCCCCCTGGGCCCGGCGCCCCGACATCACCCCCCGCCCCCCCACAGCCCCTACCCCTACCCCCTCCCCCACATCCCCCGCCCGTACGTGCCCCCCGCTCCAGCCCCTCCCTGCCGCCCCTCCCCCACCCCCTGGGCTCCACCGAGAGGGCGGGAACCCCTACCGCCTTTGCGGCCCCGCACCGCATCTCCCTGGCCCCTTTTGCCTCCCTAACCCCTTACCACAACTCCACCCCCACCCCCAGAGCCCTGCCCAGGCAACCCCCCACCCCTCCCAGTGCCCCCTCTAGACCTCGACCCCCTCCCCCTCACCCCATCCTTAGCAGGGGCCAAACCCCCTGCCGTAGCCTTGCCAGGCATCTCCTCCCGGCAACCAGCACAGCCGCAGGACCTGCTGCGTCCAGCAATCGGACTCCAAACAGCTAGGCCCACCACGTGCTGCCACCCGAAACACCTGCTACCTTCAGTCGAGCTTCCGGACCGGCGCCAGCAAAATGCTCCCACACTCACTCCGCCCGAGGCGCCTCCGATCACCGCCGAGCTCCCCACTGGATCCTGAACAGCTGGCCACCGATCCCCGCAGCACCTCAAAGTCTCCACGCCGGCACCGAACGCAGCCGCCGCCTGACTGACCACGCGGAGGCTGCTCAGCTCCTACCCTCCCCCCCGCTCCCAACATCCGCTGCACTAATTGGCTCCCGTGCGGCCACGACCCACGGGAGCCAATCAACTCAACAGACGCGTGCGCACCCAACCCGGGCCGTGCGCGCGCTCCCCGCCTAAGGCCGCGCACAGGGTCTCCGCGCCGGGCCGCGCGCCCGGTTAATATCGGCCGCCGGGACCCTGCCCGCGGCCTCGGGATCCTGGGGACCCTAACTAATCCTGTGTTTTGAAAACTGGGACTATTGATGTAAGAATAGTATGTGAGTGAGTCTGGAAACAAATCATGTTGCAGTTAGAAAGGGAGATCAGATGTGTAATCCTGGGATGTCATGCCATTATGGCATAGCAGCTGTTAGTCATAGGTTTGGTTTGGCAGAATGATGTGCAAGTGAGAGTGTGATTTGGGGGTAGCACAGGAGGATCTTGTGTGCTGATCTACAATTCAGGTAGGCAATGAATGGCTGGCGGGTACTTGGACCATATGGATGACCACAGTGTCACCACTGTGATAGGGCAGCCATATATCAGCTGTGCCAGGCACTGGGAGACATGATGGATGTTGTGCCAGCATCCCCCAGATTGTGCCATGAGGCCTACATCCTTCCCCAGTCCAGGATCTATGCAAGCTTCGAGGGTGGTGATATATCTGGAGGCTGGCTACCTGGGTATGATGGAAGAGGGTTCACCCTTCCCATGCCCACACAGGCCTGACCAGGGAAGCGGTGCAACAATGCAGACCATGGGAAGGCAGACAGGGCTGCCCCACAGATAGCAGATGTATACATATTATACGATGGGACAGATGTAGCTGCTGTGAGAAATGCTGGTACCCAGATATATGGGAATCAGATGCCATAGCCCGAAGGCCATACTACTACCAATACTACTAAAACTGATAATTTGTATAGCACTACAAAGTGTATGCAGTGCTGCACAGACACATGTAAAAGATGGTCCATGCTCAGCAGAGTTTAGAATCTGGTTATGACAGACAGCACAGCAACTGTGGACAGGATACATTTAGGAGGAATGGTAAGGTAACACAAGGGAGCTTAGGCGGATCAGATCCAAACGTGGCAACGAAGAGGTGAGTGCTCAGCCTAGGTTTGGGAAGGGCCAGAGAAGAAGCCTGACGTACAGACTCGAGTAGTTTGTTCTAGGCATAGGGAGCAGCAAAGTGAAAGGAAGAAAGTCTGGAGTTAGCATTTGAAGAGGAGGGCACAGATAGAAGCAATCTTCCAGAAGAGCAGAGTTCCTGAAGAGGGGTTTAGGGAGAGATAAGAGAGGAAAGATGGTGCGGAGCAGCAGAATGAGTGCACATATAGGCCATAGGCACAAACAGGGCATACATTTGTTGCTCGGCAATATTATGCATCCTTTGGGGAACTGTAATCTTAGTTTGGGGTTTGGTTCACTTGGTAAGGGTCCATCCTTAGCACTTTAAAGCGTGTTTGTGGAGATGACCAAGGCAGCAATTACTAAGAGCAGATCCTAATTCCAAGTGCCATTTGATACAAGGTATGTCCTGAAATATATGTTCATTTTTACATTCTCTTATACCATATTAGGGTACACTGGGATTACCTTATACTTTTCAGGTCTTGTAGAGGACTATGTGGTTTAGGTTGCAGCAGCAATCATTTCTCCTTTGTATTTAGGTCTAGCTTTCATCAGCAAACTACTGTTAGTGTGAAAAGCAGCTTAGGAGATGCATGTTTTTCCCTAGGGACATGGTGTCTGCTGGTACATCGCGGAAATGAGCAGGATCCAAAATGGGCATGGGAACATCCAAATCGTTTACTTGTGTCCGATGATATTGACGGAGGACGTGTTTCTCCATTATATTGCATGGCCTGTACCTGCACTCTTGTATGTGACACGTGCTGGATGCGTGCATGATCCGGCTGAATAGTGCTTTGCCCGTGCCATGCCGAACACGTCTTACCTCCACAATTCCAGACCCACGGCCATGTCAAGATCCACAGATGTAGGATTAGATTCAAACGGGGCCCATTTTAAATTTGAATGTGTCCGCGGACCAGATGTGCATGTTATGGAATTGGGCTCCTGTATATTGCTCATTTGTCAGGAAACCTCAAGGTGGTTTATAATAAAAAGGTCGTACTGTCAGCGATAAACAAAACAAAATGAGATGGGGCAAACACAGAGACAAGAGGAAGGAAAGATTAAGGGGGAAATGCAATTTTACCATTACACATGTTGAATAATAATGAGATGCAAAGCATTGAAATACATGCAGAACACCTCATTATTATGAAAATGAAAACCACAGCTTGCAGTAAGTCACAGCAAGCTGCATTATTCTAGGGAAATAATGCCAATGTTATTTTCCTGTCAGAAGTCTCAGGCCACTGACTGGCAACCCTATGATCTAGGACACGATCTTCAAGAGGCTGCACTATATGAATCCTGTAGTCCAGGGTCCCCTTCCTCCAGTGCCAGGAATGTCTCAAGTCTCCTCTTATAAATAACTTCCCCCATCAGCCCCGATAAAGGCTCCAAAAAGACCCCCACCTCTGAAGACCCCGCTCCAATCCTTTAAGGCCACTAGACCTACCTTCCAAAGTCCTTAGTTGTCTAGGGGGTAGGTCAATAGGAGAAATCTCCTCTTGCTCCTGCTATCACCAGGTTTGGATTCAGATTGTTGCCCAGGATCCCCATATCTTTTGGTACATTTTCTAAGGTTGACCTCTAGTGGTAGTGCTGTAAGATTGACCAGTCCCAAGCTTTTTGATGTCACACAATTAAAACAGTGTGCTTAGATTCAGTTGCACAATAGTTGACTTTCAATGGCATAAAGATAACCTAGCAAAATTCATCATTTAGTTTACAGGGAATGCCCATGTTTTATTTATTTCTCCAACTTTAACCCCCCAGACAAGAAATTGTCCTTTAATAAGCAGATCTCACAAGTTGAAAATGGTTGCTTTACATCTATTAGACATATTCAAGCTATTAGAATGTTCTCTTTTTTAATTTAATTAATTTTTTATAGATTTAATTACATTCCGAAACATTTATCTTGAAGTGAAAATAAGGTACAATTCATCAAATTACAACCCTCAATATCCTTAAAAGAAAAAGTGAACAAAGTTGTCTAATTTGAAACAAAAAATTAAGAAATATCAGAAAAATTCAAAGGAAAAATACAGAGACAGAGAGAGGAGATGGAGAAGGAAAAAGTAGGATTGGAGCTACCCTACTGAAGAATGTTTCTATCTCTTAAGGACCTGCAACTGCTAGTACAAGCTTTTGTATTAACAAAATTAGATTATTGCATGTCATCATATAATAAGATTGAGGTCACTTCCCTTAAACAATTTTAAATATTACAAAACACTACAGTTAAATTATATCACATATGTAAGTATGATCATATAGTCCCCTTTCTTGTGGAACACTGGCTCTCTTTATCATTCCCATAATTACTAAGAGGCATTTTAACAAAGGAATTCCATCTTGTTTAGCTGATTTTCTCATCCCATATACACTGGGTCATAATCATGCTGTCATGCAGATAAATGCCTAGTCTCCCTACTCCCAGTAAAACCTGACTGAATCCATTCAGTGGTGTTCCTTTTTTAAATGCAGTTCCTGTTCTTTGAGATGATTTTCCCCACACCTTAAAACTGGAATCTACCTGTTTAAAATTCAAAGATAGCCTTAATCCCATGTTTTTTTCAAATGGCCTTTCAAAACGCTAGCTGTCAGCTCGGGCCTGGAATGCACTAAAGGTGTGCATTGGACACGCGTTTGATGTGCGGGACCATGACAGGACCAAAATCCAGTGGCACTAACTGCCCATGGCACATTAATGTTACAAGTGAGAGTGTTAAGGGTGGAGAGTGAGGGGTGAGTGCTAGGCAGGCAGCGTATCTCTGTGACCTGCACGACGGGCACATAGCGCAGGTTTACTCACAGCCACCTCTATAGGTGGCATTCAATGCACCCTCACTATTGTCATGCCACGGCAGGGTCACATGCCACAGAGTAGTGGCCAGGAACATGCTTTCCATGCTTCCAGCAGCTGACACTGTGATGTTCCCTTAATCTGCCATGGGTTTGCATGTTATTAGTGCATTTGGTGCAACACCACATTACCCTTTAGTAAAAAGACTCCGAAAGATAAGTAAAAAGAAAAACAACTGATAAAAAATAACAAGTTTTTGGAAGAAAAGAAGGGAGGATTTCTGACCATTGATGTAGAGCACTATTGTATATATTTTTGAAGAAGATATACTATTTTGAGAGTCATTTTACATTTTTCTATGGTCTCTACAATATCTGATAATTCACTAATCTATGGTACTTCTCGTTGGCTGCCACCTGGGGACACTGATCCTGCAATTTTGACTTTTCAAAATCTAGTCTTTGATGATATAAAACAATATGATTAGATCGTATTCCAACATGACGGCTGCACAATTTAGAGCTTTATGTGGACTAGCTCAAACTGATCTTATAATCAGAAAAGCCGATAAAGGAGGTGCTACTGTTGTTTTGTCTCCCCATCAATATCAACAGGAGATCTTAACTCAATTATCTGACACCTGTTATTACACCCTCTTGGATCATGATCCAACGCCTGCTCTATTTACGAGAATTCAGGCTTTGATGCTTGAGGCATTTCAACAGAACTGGATCACCGAACGAGAACAGGTGTTTTGGTTAAAAATAGTCCTAGGGTTCCGGTTATTTATGTGGGTCCTAAAATCCACAAATCCTTAGATCATTCACCAGGTAGACCTATTGTCTCCTGTCGGGATTCCTTAATGGAACCATTATCGAACTTCTGTGACATTTTTCTTCAATCGGCCGCAGCCCAGGTGTCATCCTTCATTCGTGATACTGGTCACTTTTTGAAGCAGTTATCAGCTCTTACTGATTATATTTATTTATTTATTTAACAATTCTTTTATACCGTGCTATTATAATCAGTGCGGTGTACATAGAACATTATACATCAAATACTTCTTTAGTCATATTAGATGTGTAAGCATTGTACACTAACATAGATCAGAGGGAAGCTATACAAGTTTTAAGTGACTTTCCTCTGGATCTCCCAGCCCGTATTCCTCGGGCTTTTTTTATGGAACTTCTAGAAATAGTTCTCAATAATAATTATTTTTTGTTCCAGGAATATTATTATCAGCAGTCTTTTGGTATTGCTATGGGGGCCTCTGTAGCCCCTCCATTGCTACTATCTATATGATGCAATGTGAATAATCTTATATTTATACCTCACCTTTTTTCTCTAATATACCTTTTTGGTGTCATTTCCTGGACGATATTTTCTTTTTATGGATTGGAACTCATCAGTCATTAGAACTATTTTTGTTGTTATTGAATTCCTTCAAGTCGAATATACAATTTATGTCTAAATTTGACCCGCATACGATTCAATTGTTGGATATCACTATTTCCCTACATCCTGAGGGCTTTGTAACATCCCTTTTTCGCAAACCGGTCCAATCAATACTGTCCTTCAATATAGAAGTTTTCACCCTCCTTCACTGAAGTGTGGATTACCCTATGGCCAATTTTTAAGATTACGCTGAAACTGCTCTACTCTACATGAATTTCGTATTCATGCATTAGATTTAAAACAACGTCTTTTGCTTCGTGGCTACCCATTGAAAATAGTGGAGCTAGCTTTTAAGTGTGCGCGTTATACACACCGCGACTGGTTATTATCATCTACAATTTACGATACCACTGATTCTGTGATGGATGACCCGATAGTGGGAGTGCTCCCTTATATGATAGGAAGCCAAAGGGTGACATCAATTTTGCATAAATATTGGAATGTTCTAAAAATGCATACATGCTTTGCTAAGAAAAATTTGTCTTTGGCATACTCCCGGGGTGCTAACTTCCGTGACCGTATAGTCCATTCATCATCATGAGTAGATTGCCCTGTTCTTTCACATGCTGATATGGGTCATTTCCCTTTTGGGAATTGCTTATTTTGTGATCAATCACTCAATGGTGTGTCTTGGTGTGATTCCCAGACATCTAATGTGTTTTCATTATGCCAGTACACAACATGTGAATCGACATTTGTAGTTTATATTATCATTTGTCCTTGTTCTCTGTACTATATTGGACGTACTACATGACCGGTGAGGGTTCGCCTGGCTGAACATGCCTCACGATTGCGTACGAAAACCTTATCTGAACCCATTGTAGAACACTGTCTTCTTAATGATCATTCTTTTGAACAGCTGCGTTGGAGAGTCTTAGAATTTGTAGAGGCCGATCCTCGTGGTGGTGATCGCGTTTCTAAGCTTCAATACAGAGAACAATGCTGGATATTTCAATTGGACACTGTTACCCCTGGGGGCTTAAATGCCGCACTTGAATGGCATACCTTGTTTTGATGGACGGATATTCTGTATTGATGACATCGTTCAGACTAACCAATGAGAATGGTGGTTCCCCTTTTTTCTGTGGGGATAACCTCATCTCATTGGCTTAAAGTGTTGGCTGTTGTTCTCTGACTGGTTGTTCAGCTTTCACTTGCTACGTCAGACGCCATTAAAACTGTTACATTGGTGGCTCTGCTCCATAGCTGAGTTTATGCTTGAACGCAGAGGTGCACTCAGCCATGGATAGTGAAAATTATGAAACTTTCATCTAAAGCAGGGTTTATTTATTTTATTTATTTATTTACAGTTCTTCTATACCGCACTTTTTTGTATCAGTGCGGTTTACAAATAATGGAAAAATTGCCACAGACAAAACGGCCATTGGCTTACATTATAACAGGATGGATAACTTGGGAAAGAACTGGGGAACTATGTACAGTTGCAGTATAAACTATATACAAGTATCACCGTAGTGATGGGAGATTATTTACAATATATAACCCGTGCTAGAAGGGTCTGGTTTGTGCTTTGTACAAATCATGTTATGGGTTTCAATGAAACTTCCACGTGAAGCAGGGGTTTGAATTGTTCAACCTGAAACATGTCACGTTGTGATTTCTTGAGATAAGTAATTTGGTTTCAACACTTTAATATTAAACTGAGTAAAAAAGGAGCATTCACAGCGAGACGGTGTTAACACTTTCACCCTCTTTCGTGAATTTTTTGCTCTGACAAAAAGAGAGTAATTTTGCAGCTAATTTCTACCAGAACTTTTTCTATTGGATTTTGTATATGGTCTTTGGTTTTAAAGGATATTTTTTGCTATCACAGACATTAACATCTTAAACTCTAGCACCATATTACTTGTATCACATCCATCCCTGTCATTTATCTGCATCACAGCTCTATTGCTGCTCCCAAAATAAATAGGAAAATGACTTGACTGGAGAAAACATAGTAGCTTAATAACTTACCTTGCAGATGCCAGCTCTTCAGACAGAACGACCCCCCAACAAAGATTCTTGTTTTGCCGAAAGAACGACTTCATCAGGGGCGGAGCTTAGAAGAGAGGTTATTGAAGAGTGGGAGGGGCCATGGAGACTGGGTGGAATAGAATGAGATAGAAGGAGACTGCCTGGAGGGAGAGAACAAGAGAGAGAAGGATGCTAGAGAACCTGGGAAGGGGGACAATACGAGAGAGGGAAACTCTCTGGCTATCATTAACCCCTTCTTTTAACATTAGTATGCTTTTCAAAATGTATTCCACCTAAAAATGTGTCTAGAATTTCATTTCATGGTGCACTACACCACTAAACCCCTGTTTATTTTATCTTTCTCATTCACCTAATTGCCGTACAAAAAAAAAGAAAACAAAAAGCCCCTAACATTTAATTTAAAAAAACACCCAAGTGCCCTAATCATAATTATGTCTTCTAAGTTGTTTACAACATGTACATGAATTGGATGTTTAATATCCAGTTAATTAGGGTCTCGTTGAGGATTTGAAAAGCCAATGTGCATTGATATTTTTGCACATGTACTATTGAGCCATCAGCCTGGATCAGGTACAAAACAAAGTAAAGGATCCAATGCAGGCCTGAGAAGAGTCGTGAAAGAGTATTAGGGGAAGTGATGGTTTCTGCTGTTTATCTGGGTTGCTTTATCAGTTTGTCAGATAAAACCTAAAATTAGAAGCCCTAATTGTAGTCAACAAATTACCCAATGTTTGTTTTATTTACAGTGATCTCTGCCAGGGCTATAAAACAATGGAGCTGCCTTGAACCACAGCCTAAGATGACATACGTACTGTGATTATGCTGTGTGGCTATGGTGACATTTTAACCCAGAGTATGCAATTAACCCTTCTAGTTAAGATGCACATGTTTCTAAGCAGTGCGGTGGTACATTCGCTGCACTCAGTCCTAAGCAAATTGATCCAAATTATTCTCAATGTACTCACTGTAAAAGCACTTGATTATTATTGTTGTCATGATTAATGCAGAATATTTATGCTGTTTTATCCACGATAGAAGTCATTTGTATTACCTGCGGGCAAATAGTGGGTTGTTTGTTCTCTATTACCATAATACATGAGCAAATATGAATAATATTTGTTCAATTTAAAAAACAAAGGCTTACAGAGAATTCCTCTAAATTGTTATGATTTCTGTAGAAAGATATGGGTGGTTTCATATTTATTTGCTTGGATATTTGGCCCGTCTCTGCAATAAGCCCTGGGATAGGTTATGATAAAACATACATGAAACAAAGACAATAGGCAACCCTAACAGGATTCCATTGCAAGCAAGCTTCCCATTCAGAATTAGGTGACTAGGCAGGTGGACCGAGGGAGAGCCCTGGATGTCGTGTTCTTAGATTTCAGTAAAATCTTTGACAGCATTCTACACAGCAACTTATAAACAAACTGAGCACTCTAAGGATGGACCCTAAAGTGACTGACTGGGTTAGAAATTGGTTGAGTAGGAGGCAACAAAGGGTACAGGTAAATGGTGCTAACTCTGAGGAGAAAGGAAATTACTAGTGGTGTGCCACAGGGATCTGTCCTTGGTCTGATTCTTTTTAACATCTTTGTTAGTATATTGTGGAAGGGCTGTCGGGTAAGATTTGCCTCTTCGTGAATGATACCAAAATCTGTAATACAGTAGATACCCAGAAAGGAGTAGATAACATGAGAAGGGATCTAGTTAAGCTTGAAGAATGGTCAAGAATTTGGCAGCTGAGATTCAATGCTAAAAAACACAGGGTCATGCACTTGGACTGCAAAAATCCAAGGGAGCAGTACAGTGTAGGCAGCAAAGTACTTCTGTCCATGAAAGAAGAACAGGACCTGGGTGTGATTGTTTCTGATGATCTTAAGGCAGCTAAACGGGTAGAAAAGGTGTCGGTGAAAGTCAAAAGGATGCTTGGGTGCATAGGAAGTGGAATGGCCAGCGGAAAAAAGGAGGTGATAGTGCCTCTGTATAAGTCTCTGGTGTGACCTCATTTGGAGTATTGTGTTTCCAACAGTGTCCAATCCACAAGTCCACAAGTACCTGACAGGTTCCCAAAAAGGTCATAGGTTCCACAATGCTTGTCCCGGGGTAAGCAGTTGATTTCTGGGCCCTCTTTGATAATGGTTTATAGACCATGTCTCCAGAAAATCCAGCTATAGTAACAGCTTTTACTACATCGTCCGGCAATGGATTCCAGAGTTTTCTAACATTTCGAGTGAAAAAAATATTTTCTGTTATTACTCTTAAATGGGTTACAATGTACTTTCATTGCTAGTCTTTCTACTTTTTGATGGAGTAAACAACCTATCTACATTTACTGTTCAATTCCATTCTGTAATTTATAGGCCTCTATCATATCTCTGCTCAACCATCACTTTTCCAAGTTGAAGAAACCTAATCTTTTAAGTCATAGGGGTATCCTTCCATCCCCCTTTACATTTTGGTGCCTCTTTTCTGTACCTTTTTTAATTCTTCTATATGGTGACCAGAAATGCACACAATATTCAAGGCGTGGTCGCACCATGGAACAATACAGAGGCATTATAATATCCTTTGTTTTGTTCTCCATTCCTTTCCTTATGACTCCTAGCATTGTATTTGCTTTCTTGGCTGCCACTGCACACTGGGCAGAGGGTTTCAATGTATTATCCACAATGATGCTTAAATCTTTTTCTTGGGTGGTGGTTCCTAATGTGGAAACTTGTATCGTGTAACCATTGTATGGGTTGTTCTTTCCAAAGGGCCCGATTCTGATCCTGTCGTCCATCTCTTTTGTATGTCTGGGATGAGCTGGATTTACAAAAGAGATCATGATTCTGATCCCACAGGGCACATCTAGCCCCACGGTATCAGAATCGTGAACAGGCCTGTACGTGCAGGCCGGGACTGCGATTCAATCCAAGCCTGCACGTACAGCCATAGCCCAACTAAATCAGCCAGGGCTTTTAAATAGAGCCGCGGTGCCATGATGTCCTGTTGCCATGTCACCGCAGCTCCATTTAAAAGCCGTGATGTTGGCTGCTGCTTAAAAAGTTAATTCCCCGCAGCCCGATCCCCAATCTGGCCTCCTAAGGCCAGGATGGGCTACGGGGTATTAACTTTGCCCTCCCAGCCCCTTCCATGCCCTGAGTCTACCAAAAAGAAACAAGCAGGAGTGGAATAACTTCCCCGGCCATTTTGTCAGCCCTGGACATTAGAATCGCACCTGTACATCAAGGGAGGGCGACCACTCACTGCCCGCCCACTCTCCACCCCTGGGCCGCCTCTTCCCCACCCGCCCGACTAACTTCCCTGCACAGCCGGCGGGAAAGTTAGTCGGGACATGCAGCCAGCACGAATAGCCCTCTAAGTGCATAACTTTGCATACGTTCATATTAAATTTCATCTGCCATTTGGACGTCTACTCTTCCAATTTATCAAGATCCTCTTGCAATTTTTCACAATCCTCTTGTGTTTTGATAACTTTGAATAATTTTGTGTTATCTGCAATTTTGAATACCTCTCTCATTATTCCCATTTCCAGGTCATTTATGAACATTTTAAAAAGCAGCAGGCCCAGCACAGATCCCTGGGGTACTCCACTATTCTCTATTGTCTATGGAGCAGACAGAGCTTAAAGATCCCAAATTACCCATGTCTACCAATAGCCAAATTAATATGAATAAAATACAGTCTCTAAAATGCTTGTAGGCAAATGCTAGAAGACTTAAAAAATAAGATGGGAGAGTTAGAATATATAGCACTAAATGAGAGGTTAGATATGATTGGAATATCAGAGACATGGTGGAAGGAGGACAACCAGTGGGGCACTGAGATACCTGGGTACAAACTATATCGTAATGATAGAGCTGATAAAATTGGTGGAGGGGTTGCGCTCTATGTTAGAGAGGGCATTGAGTCAGAAAGGATTAAAGTTTTGCAGGAAACAAAATTTGCTGTAGAATCTCTATGGATTGAAATTCCATGTAAAAAGGGGAAGGTGATGGCAGTGGGTGTGTACTATCAACCGCCTCGCCAGAATGAACAAATGGATGATGAAATGCTCAAAGAAATCAAGGAAGCTAACAAACGTTACAGTGCAGTAATAATAATGGGTGATTTCAATTACCCCGGTATCGACTGGGTCAGTGTCACGGCAGGACATGCTAGGGAGATAAAGTTCCTAGATGAAATAAATGACTGCTTCTTGGAGCAGCTGGTTCATGAACTGACCAGAGGGGAAGCCATATTAGACCTAGTCCTTAGTGGAACACCAGATCTAGTGCAAGAGATAAGGGTGTTGGGGCCACTTGGCAATAGTGTTCATAGCATGATCACATTTGATTTAATTAGTGGAGGAGGAATAGTAAGGAAATCCACAGTACTACCTTTTAACTTTCGAAAGGGAGACTGATAAAATGAGGAAAATAGTTAAGAAAAAACTAAAAGGAGCAGTTGCAAAGGTTAAAGACTTACATCAAGCTTGGGTGTTGTTGAAAAATACTATCTTGGAAGCCCAGACCAGCTGTATTCCACGCTTTAAGAAAAGTGGAAGGAAGTCCAAAAAAATGCCAGCATGCTTTAAAGATGAGGTCAGAGAGGCTGTTGTTGCCAAAAAAAGCATCTTTCAGGAAATGGAAAAAAGAGCCAAACGACGAAACCTGGAAACAGCACAAGCACTGGCAAGTCAAATGCAAGGCATTGATAAGGCAGGCAAAGGGAGAATTTGAGAAGAAGCTTAGTGCGGAAGCAAAAACGCAAAATAAAGACTTTTTCAAGTACATTCGTAGCAAAAAATCTGTGAGAGAGTCGGTCCATTAGATGATAGAGGGGTTAAAGGGGCACTAAGAGGCGACAAGGCGATAGCGGAGAGACTGAATGAATTCTTTGCTTCGGTCTTTACTGAGGAAGATGTAGGGATGTTACCCATGACTGAAGTGGTATTTAAAGGTGCGGAAGAATTGAAGGAAATATTGATACATCGGGAAGATGTATTACAACTATTAGATAAACTAAAGAGTAGCAAATCACCTGGGCTGGATGGTATACATCCAAGGATGTTGAAAGAACTGAAATATGAGATTGCAGACCTGCTATTAGTAATCTGTGAACTATCATTAAAATCATCTCTAATACCTGAAGATTGGAGGATCGCCAATGTAACACCAGTTTTTAAAAAGGTTTCCAGAGGTGATCCGGGAAACAACAGACTGGTGAGCCTGACGTCAGTACCGGGAAAAATGGTAGAAAGTATCATAAAGAATAAAATTACTCAGCATGTAGATAGTCATGGCCTAATGGGAGACAGCCAACATGGCTTTAGACAAGGAAGATCTTGTCTTACTAATCTGTTATGTTTTTTTGAAGGTGTGAATAAACAGGTGGACAAAGGTCAGTCAGTTGATATAGTGTATATTTATTTATTTATTTATTTAACAGTATTTCTAAACCGTCTTATCATAAAATCAAGGCGGTGTCACAACAATACAATCAGAAGATGTGAAGGGGGGGTTCATGCAGTGTTTGGGGTAATAAGGTGCGAGGGGGAAGTTCATGCAGTGAATGCAGTGATGTGAAGTGCGTGTGCGTGAGGTGTTCTAGATTAGAGTGGGCTATGTACAGTGTGCGCTATGATACAGTATGTTCTATAATACAAGGTACTGTCCAGATAGGGCTTGAGATAAATCCTGTGCCGATATACAATCTCTCGTCAGGGGGGGGTCTTTGTTGATCAGATCTTGTTGATTAAGTGACGTGTCCATAATGTTCTATGAACAGAGTTGTTTTCAGCTGTTTGCGGAAGTCTTTGAGGTCCGTTGTCGATCTCAGTTCGTCTGGGAGGGAGTTCCAAATAGTTGGGGCTGCCAGGGAGAGGGCTCTCTCTGTGGTGTCCTTTCGTGTTTTTCTGAAGTCTCTCGGTGTGTTGATTCTGTTGGAGGTTCCTTTTCTTCTCGGGCGGGTGCTGGTGTCTGGATGAATGAGGGTGTGCAGGCTGTTGGCTGAAATGTGGTGCTTGATTTTGAATATGTTTATGGACTTTCAGAAAGCCTTTGACAAGGTCCTTCATCAGAGACTTTTGGCAAAACTAAAGAGTCATGGGATAGGAGGCAGTGTACTATTGTGGATCAGGAACTGGTTAAAAGATAGAAAGCAGAGGGTAGGGCTAAATGGCCATTTTTCCCAATGGAGAAAGGTGAATAGTAGTGTACCCCAGGGATCTGTGCTGGGTCCGCTGCTTTTTGACATATTCATAAATGACCTGGAAAGTGGAATAACGAGTGAGGTTATCAAATTTTCAGATGACACAAAACAATTTAAAGTTGTTAAAACACAAGAGGATTGTGGAAAATTGCAAGAAGATCTTGATAAATTGGAAGACTGGGCATCAATATGGCAGATGAAATTTAATGTGGACAAGTGCAAAGTTATGCACCTAGGGAAGAACAACCCAAACTATGGTTACACAATGCAAGGTTCCACATTAGGAACCACCACCCAGGAAAAAGATTTAGGGGTCATTGTGGATAACATGTAAAAACCCTCGGCCCAGTGTGCAGCGGCTGCCAAGAGAGCAAATAGAATGTTAGGTATCATAAGGAAAGGAATGGAAAATAAAACAAAAGATATTATAATGCCTCTATATCGTTCCATGGTGAGACTGCAATTTGAATATTGTGTGCAGTTCTGGTCACCGTATCTTAAAAAGGATATAGCGTTATTAGAAAAGGTTCAGAGAAGAGCCAGCAAAATGGTAAAGGGGATGGAATGATACTCCTATGAAGAAAGGCTAAAAAGGTTAGGGCTCTTTAACCAGGAAAAGAGACAGCTGAGGGGAGATATGATAGAGGTCTATAAATTAATGAACGGAGTGGAATGGGTAAACGTAGATCGATTGTTTACGTTATCAGAACATAGAAAGACTAGGGGACATGCAATGAAGCTACAGGGTAAACTATTTAAGACTAATAAAAGAAAATATTTTTTCACTCAACGTGTAATCAAACTCTGGAATTTGTTACCGGAGGATGTAGTAAAGGCTGTTAGTGTAGCTGGGTTTAAAAAAGGTTTGGACAAGTTCCTGGAGGGAAGGTCCATAAACCATTATTAAGAAGGGATCCAGGATATCAATGCTTGACCCAGTACAAGCATTGTGGAACCTGTGTCTTTTGGGGAAACTGCTAGGTACGTATGACCTAGATTGGCCACTGTTGGGAACAGGATACTGGGCTTGATGGACCTTGGTCTGACCCAGTATGGTATATCTTATGTTCTTATTGAGAAAAGTACACTGCCTTCTATTCCATGACTTTTTGCCAAGTCTCTCATGAGGGACCTTGTCAAAGCTTTCTAAAAATCTAGATACACTATATTGATTGGCTCACCTTTGTCTACCTGTTTATTCACACCTTCAAAAAATATAAACGATTAGTAGCTTGTCGTGCTGTGAGGGCTTGTGTGCATCAGTGATGCTGAGAGCTAAACTATCGGTAGTTTAACTACTGGCAGGGTCTCCCAAGATGGACAGGTCTCAGCTGAGGTGCCAGACGAAGACAAACCACCCATCTGGGCAGCAGCAGAATGGGATAGTGTTGACGGCAGAGGATCACATTTCTGTGACAACGGCAACAACACCAAACTTAAACTGCGCGGAAGGAAGGCCCGGCAATCTACTTCTGTATCTTGCCATGAAAACCCAATGGATAGTTACAACAAAACACCTTGTGCTATGGTGCTGGAAGATGAGACTCCCAGGTCGGAAGGCACTCAACTAGCTACTGGGGAAGAGCTGAAGACTTTTCAGAGTAAAGCCAGCATTTATGATGTGGTTGGATCAAAGCCTTCGGGAAGTCTGACTGCTGATGTAGCTGCGCATGAAATGAGAGTCAGAAGCTGTAAAGATGTCTTAACAATGAGCCGCCTGACTGAAGACCGAACACAATTTAGGATAGCTATCCAGAGGGTCGCCATGAGTCGACTCCGACTCGACGGCACTTAACAACAACAACAGTAAGACAAGACTTTTGTTGGCTAAAACCATGTTGGCTTTCTCCCATTAAACCATGACTATCTACATGTTCAGTAACTTTATTATTTATAAGGTTTCTACCATTTTGATCAGTACTGACATCAGGATCACTGGTCTGTAGATTCCCAGATCAACCCTGGAACCCTTCTTAAAAATTTGCTATACATTGGCCATTCTCCAATCTTTAGGTACTACAGATGGTTTTAATGATAGTTCAGAGATTACTAATAGTTGATCTGCAATCTCATATTTCAGTTCTTTCACCATCCTCAGATATACACCATCTGGTTCAGATGATTTTTTACTTTTCAGTTTATCAAATAGTTGTAATACATCTTCCCGGTGTATCACTATTTCTTTCAGTTTTTCCCAGAATCTCCAATGGCCTCCATCCTGTGACTACAGGCTCCTCCCTGGTGTATAACAAAGCTTTTCCTATAAATAGAACGAGCACATTTCATTTAATGTTTTAAAAGCCAGAGTAATGACTTCAAACTGAATGTGTTTTAACCACAAGCAATCAATATACACTACCTAACACAGGGGAGATGTGGTCATGTGAACTCACGCATATGAGAACCCAAGTAGCTGAATTCTGAGTCATCTAGAAATGGGAAACTCTAAATAAAGCAGATTAGAATAATCCAAAGAAGTTTTAATAAAATCATAAAAGTCTGCATAGTACATTCTCATCCCTTGTCGCTATTGCAAAAAAATAAAAAAACAGTGCCGTACTGCTCTAGACATTTGTGGCCTCATTTGGCTCTACTCCCATACTCTAAATCTGGTCCAAAACTACCTCTTCTCTGAACCAAACAAGCTGAAGCCTTTCATATTCCATTAGAGCCTTATGTACTCATATAATTTTGGTTATGCTAGGCTAATGCTACAATTGATTATCACCCATCCACATCTTCACAGCATTCAGACAGTCATACAGTTCTTTAAACTCTCTGTCTGATCTCTCCCTAAGGGCACTACAGACTGCATACCATCTACAAAGATCTGTTAGACTCCCTTGCTTGCTGGAAAACCTGTGCCACTGGTGCTAGAGATTAAGCAACAGAGGTGACAATAAGGCCCCCTGTGAAACTCCCCAACATAAAAGGTAGCTCTCAGAATATTCATGTCTGATAACTACATCTTAAACCCTCTCTTTTAAAAAGGAGGCAATCCAATCTAAGGCACAGCCCCCAATTCCTCCCACTTGCAACAGACATAGTAGGATATCATAATCTACCATATCAAATGCAGCACGCAGATTCAAAGATTTGAATAAAGAATCCACTCCCTTATCCAGAAATAACTTTACACTTGTCAGTACTATGAAGACAATGAGAGGCTGCTACTTGCATGTTCCCTGCAGTTTTTCACACTCCATATAGCAGGATTACAGAACATGGGCCCTAGAAGTCAAATAAACCATCAACCATCTTTCCCTAACATGCAGGGAGCCTGTTTATATTTGAAATGTGCAAGGTTGACTGCCAGAGAGATGTGCATCCCATTCACAGCAGCCCTACAAATTGTATGTGTGAGATTAGCTGTCATCAGTACATAAATAAGAAAACATTCTGTTCTAATTCTTGATGAACAAGAAATTATTTCAGTGCCTGGTAAAACATATTCAAATGTAGATTATAATTTTCAGTGGATTTCCGCACATAAAAAAAAAGGTTTATATTTGTGGAAATAGACTTCGAAAACTGTTCACTCAATCTGCGTATAGAATTATGCACACAATGAAGGTCATTTTAAAAGGCTTTGTCATGATTTAGGACATCTGAAGATGTGCACATGGACATCAAAATGAAGGAGACATTGCCGAAGGCATTCCACAAATGACATTTACAGATGTCTCTGGTGCAGGGATATCTAAATAGGCAAAGGGGTGTGGGGGTGGAGGCATGTTTGGGGAGGTGCAATGAGCTTACACATCTCTGTTCAATTTCAGGAACAACAGGGACATCTGCAAGCACGTTCACATTTAGACCTGCTGCGGGCACGAATAGGTATCAGGAATGTGTTTGATTTGGCCTTAAAACATCCAGAGAGTATAGAGAAGATGTCAAATTAAGTGACTAGTCTAAGATCACAAAGAGCCACACTGGAATTTGAATATTGGCCATCCTGTTCCTAATACACTCCTTTAACCATTATGTTCTTAGACACCCATGTTCTGTAATCCCATAATTTTATTTACAGATAGGGTAGGCACTCCTGTGGGTCAAGTTGGGGAGGGATTACACTTAGGTGCATACTTTTTTATTTCCAAAATAATGCACATATTTTTATCCCCAAAGGACACCTGCACAAATACCAGGCACACATTTCTGCATATACTACTGTTTTCAAGGGGAAATGTGTGTATTTACCATAATGGTAACAGTGCACTGCGCAGAACCCTTGATGCTTGCCCATCCATGCTCAATCATCTACTTGAACACCCAAAATTCAAATTCACGCCTTAGGTTCCAGTTGTACTCATTCTAAATTTGGTTTCACCATCAGCATTTGACTTCATGTCATTTCAATATTTTGTAGGTATCCTTCTCAAAACAGAAAAAAACACCTATTGTCTGTCTGTCCATCCATCTGTACACTTCTGTGTTTCTGTACGTAGAGTAGGAGATAATGGCGATGGAGGAAAATGGGATAGGCAAGAGGGGGGAAAAGAAGCAGAAGAGAAAGTGAAGGGTAAGGAAGAACTGGAGAAAAAGGGGGGGGGGTGGTAGGGAGGGAAAAGTATAAGAAAAGGGCTATGGTAAAGGAGGTGCCAGGCAGCACCTGTTAGTGGACTATGCAAGCACCCATCTTATCCTCCCTTCTTTCCTACTCACTGGGACACTGGGCACACTCATATTGTTAGTCCACTCAAACCCCAAATCCACTCAAAGAACCCACCCACCCATACCCTCTCTCACTAACTACTTAACTACACACCCCATCCACACAGTCACTTGCTAGCACACACACACACACACACACACACCCCTTAGAGCCTCACAAGTGATTTACTCACTCAGACATCCCACTCATCTACTCCCTCACATACACCCACACCGCTCACTCATGCTCACATGCACCCTACCTACTCTTGCAAATACGGAATTTTAGTCATACTGACTATGGGAATAGCACCTATCTTACTCTACAAACTGTTTGGGTTTTTTGGCTTTGTTTCCTATTGTTTCTTTGCTCCTTTTGAGTGTAATCTTCACAGAAATCTTTGCGAGTAAAAATCATTATAGCTAGATAAACTGCCTTTCTGAAAATTGCCCACCATATCTTCAGGTAAAAGTCCGTGCTTAGTGCTACAACAAGCACACTTCTACCCACATTTGGGGGAGACATTCCTGGGAGCAGAAATACAGCAGGAACTAAACTGTATCAGGGTCATTCCGAGGCACGAATAGTGGGGTTGGACGTCCCATTGGGACATCCATCCCCACTATTCGGGCCCTCTTCCGACCCCAACTAACTTCCCCATACGTTGTATGGGGAGGTTAGATGGGGGCAGGAAAGGGGTGGCCTTAGGGGCGGGCAGTGGGCAATCACCAGCCCCGGATGTACAGAGACAATTTCGGTGGCCTGAACAGGGATCCTATTCCACCTCTGAAGTGGAATAAGTTCCACTAGTCGGTTGGATTGGGCAGGCCCAGGGCCCAAAAGAGGCAGCAGGGGGCAGAGGAAATTCCACACAGCCTGACCCTGGCCTTGGGAGGCCAGATCGGGGTTCAGGCTGAGGGGAATGCACTTTTTGGTCTGGCGATCGGGGATCGCAGCTTTTGAATGGAGCCATGGTGACATGGCAACCAGATGCCATGGCGCTGCGGCTCCATTCAAAGGCCCTGAGTTATCCAGGCAAGTCCTGTACGTGCAGGCCAACCTGAATTGGGGTCCTGGCCTGCACATACAGGCCTGGATGTGATTCTGATCCCGTGGGGCTAGACATGCCTCTTCAGTCTCTTCTCTTACTCAGTAGCTTCCTTTCTTTCTTATTTCTCTCTTTGTTGTCTTCTGATGCTCTGTTTTCTTCTTATCCTACTTTCTTTTCGAAGACTTAGGGGCCCTTTTAGAAACTTCTGCTGTTTTTGCAATTAACACACATTAGCCATTAGAGATCTGCATGGACCCAGCATTTAACACTCAGGGCAATTAGGGGTATCATTATGTGCATTTGCGCTAGTTGCCACATTGCCACTGATCATGTGGAAGTTGCCTTGCCCTAGCGTCAATGTGCTCTCTGTGCTCATACTCTGCCCCTAACCCGCCCACTCACTGTCCTAGTGCACAACGGCCAATTACTGTGCATTATAGCAGCAGGTATCTAGCATGTTAGCATTCGCTGTGGTCAATTATCACATGCTAAAACACATGTTAACCGGTAATCAGCATTTAGTTAAAGGACCCCTTAAAGTGGAAATGTGCAACGTTATGCATTCAGGGAAGAACATTGTTATACTGAACCTTGATACATGAAGCAAGATTCCGTATTAGGAAGCATTACCCAGGAAAAGGATCTAAGCGCTGTCATGGATAATACTTTGAATCCTCTTCTCAGTGTGCAGCAGCGGTCGAGAAAGCTAATAGAATGCTAGGAATTACAGTTGCGGTCAACATTATTGGCACCCTTCCATTTTAGGTATGTTGTACATAATATCTTGAGAAATAATTGGAAATATTCCAACTGTATGTCATAATATATTAATAGTATGATCAAAGATATTGAACAACAACAAAAAATATATCTGTGCAATTTAGATGTAGTAATTTCTGAAAAAGAAAAAACTAAATACAACCTGAACAGGATTAATGGCAACCTTCACTAATTTGGTTACACAACCCTTGACAGTGATGGCAATCTCCAAACATTTCTTGTAGCCATTGATACGTTTGTTAAACCTGTCTGTTGGTAGTTTCTCACACTCATCAACTGCAGTTTGTTCCAGCTCATGAATATTTCCAGGATTCCTTTCACCAGTGGTAGATTTCAGCACTTTCCAAATGTTCTCTGTTGGACTGAGATCAGGACTCATTGCTGACCAATTTCACACAGTCCATTTTTTCCTCTTTAATCATTATTTTGTACTTTTGGATGTATGTTTTGAGTCATTGCCCTGCTGGAGGACCCATGACCTTCGACCCAGACCTAGCTTTGTGACACTAGGTAGCACATTTTGCTTCAAAATACCTTGGCAATCCTCTGACTTCATGATTCCTTTAAGACATTCCAGGCCTCCAGTTCCTTATGGAACCTCCACCATATTTAACTGTAGGAAGGGTGTTTTTTTTCCTTATAAGCTTCATTTCTTTGCCTGTAGATGTATCGTTGGTCTGCATTGCCAAAGAGCTCAAGTTTGGTTACATCTGTCCACAGAACCTTTTGCCAGAAGAATTGTGGTTTCTCAAGGTGGGTTTGGGCAAAGATCAGGTGTGCCTTTTTATTTCTGTCTTTGAGCAGTGGGGTCCTCCTTGGCCTTCACCCTTGAAGTCCTTCTTTGTATAGTGTGTGGCATATGGTGTGGGTTGAAACCACCACTCCAGGTTTCTCCAGGTCAGCTTTACGCTCTTTGGATGTTGTACATGGTGTTTTTCCAACAGTTTGTACTAACCTTCGAAGACTTCTTGGTTTAATTTTCCTCTTCCTATCATGTCCTGAGAGGTTCTTGATAGTTCAGTGTGCAGAAAACATCGTAATAACATTGAGAACTGTACTCACAGGAATTCCAAGGTCTTTGGAGATGGTCTTGTACCCCTTTGACATGTGGTGTTTGTTGATAATGGCTTTTCTGATGGTCTCAGGTAGCTCTCTTGCCTTCACCATTGTAAAAATGGAACAGGGAGTGAATGTGGCCATTTTGAACATTAGAGGGGAAACACAGGAAGCAAGAGCTGTAGGTTGGTGAGGACTGCTTTATTGGAAACCACCCCTACGCGTTTCGGCAACGCCTTCCTCAGGGGGCACACAGCTAACATAAAATACATAATAAAAGTTAAAACATGTAATGAGCATAATAAATAATTAAAAAATGAAAAGTAATGTGCACGTCAATAATATATTAAAAAATAAACATGAGTAAAATAATGCGCAAACATATTAAAAGTAACCATATAAACCAATTGTAAAATAAATAGGGCCGAGACAGAGAAGAAGATGAATGGGCTGGAGCCTGATGCTATAAGGCAAGCATGTACATAAGAAACTTTCAAACATGTCAATTAGACAAAATAATTATGAAAATAAACTAATACAATACCCATGTATATCAGAAAACATGTATAAAAAGTGCAAAATAATTAATCATTGAAAAGAACATGTGAATGAATAAAACTGTATACATTAAAATGAATACGGAATACAATAGGTAAATAAAAAGGTGCATTTAAACTAATATATTGTCAATCAAGAACACTTACCAGAGCTGCACCAGACAGTGTTGAAGCAACAGCAGAATATTACAGACTTTGTGAAAAAAGTATACTTTGGACTAAAAATTGGAGATCAAGATAAAGTCTGGGTGCCTCATAAAGTGTGCAAACGGTGTGTTGAGGACCTCCAAAACTGGTTCAAGGGTAAGAAAAAATCTTTCTGTTATGGGATTCCTATGGTATGGTGAGAGCAAAAGAACCATAGTGACGACTGTTACTTTTGTTCATGCGATGTGAAAGGATTTAATTCCAAATGGAAGCATTCCATTTCATACCCCAATCTTCACTTGGCGATTCGTCCCATCCCCCATGGCATAGATATACTAGTACCCAAGCCCCTTGCTACCTTGGAAGAGATATCTAGCTCCGATGAAGGTGAAGTCATACCTGAACCAGATGACAAATCAAGTTCTGACTTTGAAGATGATACAAGACCAAAATTGTTTTCTCAGGAGGAGATGAATGATTTGGTAAGAGACTTGAATCTTCCCAATGAAGCCGCTGAGTTACTCGGATCAAGGCGGAAAAGCAGGAATTTATTGTTACCAGGAGTGTCATCTTCATGGTTCAGACATCGTGAAAAGGAGTTTGTTCCTTACTTCGCCCAGGAAGACAAGTTGGTTTATTGCATCGATGTCGAAGGTCTGATGGACACCACAAGGCTTTTTGGTCTTGTACTGAATGCGTTTCAAAGTAACCAAAGTCCCAATGCGTTCAATTGAAACATTTATGTAACAAGCAGTGACACTCTCGATTTTGCTCAGTACGCGAAATAAGGTCTCAGACTTATAATGCACTTAATCTAGACTTGTGTCTGTTCATATAGTGCTGTATTTGCTTCAATGACCTTCTAAATTAATAAACTTTCGCTACTGTGCAAACTGCTTAAACTTATCCTGGATAGACAAGAACTTAACTTTGTCACTCCACCGAATCTTCACCAACCCAAAAAGCGGTTCCCGATGCACTGTTCAGGTCTGATGGGTCAATTTAAAATCCAATATGATTCAGAGCAATGGTGTCTTTTTATAGATTCTTCAAAAAGAAGTCTCAAAGCAGTTTTACTCCACAACGGTTTTTACGCTTCCATACCTGTAGGTCATTCCGTACACTTGAAGGAAACCTACGAGAACTTGGAATTGGTTCTTCATAAACTTAAATATGAAGACCATGGTTGGCAAGTGTGTGGGGACTTGAAGGTCTTGTGCATGCTGCTCAGGCAACAAGCTGGGTATACCAAATATCCTTGTTTTCTGTGTCTATGGGACAGTCGAGACTGACAAAATCACTGGACCAAGAAGAGTTGGCAGCCGAGGGTGCTAACAGTCGGTGAAAAAAATGTCCTCCGAGAAACTTTGGTACCTTCCCATAAAGTTTTTCTACCACCTCTCCACATAAAATTGGGATTGATGAAGCAATTTGTAAAACCACTTCCAAGAGATGGAGAATGCTTCAAATACTTGGTCACCAAGTTTCCAGGCCTGTCGGAGGCAAAATTGAAGGAAGGTGTGTTTGTCGGACCAGACATTAGAAGGCTTATAGTTGATCAAGAGTTTGTCAATACCATGACGGATCCTCAAAAAGAAGGGTGGATTGCATTTAAAGAAGTTGTACAGAAACCTTTAGGCAATAACAAAGATCCTCACTACAAAAAGATCGTCGGACGAATGCTGAAAGCATTTCAAGCTTTAGGTTGCCTGATGAGTTTGAAAGTGCATTTCCTCCAGTCCCACCTTGACTACTTTCCTGAAAATTTGGGAGCTGTGAGTGAGGAACAAGGTGAATGATTCCACCAAGACATTAACGAAATGGAAAGGAGATACCAGGGAAAATGGAGCATTACAATGATGGCAGACTACTGTTGGATGCTTCAGAGAGACATTCCAGATGCTACTCACAAGCGTAAATGCACCGAGGAGCCTCACAAGGAAGAAGAATCGAGTTTAGTGTGTGTAGGTGAGCTCATTTCAGTTCAAAAAAGGATTTTCATGAAAATATTGTAATAAAACTTTAATTTTATGTCTATTTCCATTTATTTTGAGGTATTGACTTATTTAACATAGTTACCTAAATTGTCAGGAAACGTGATGTCCTATGATGAAATGGAGGTCATTTTCAGATTCAGCGCACCAAAAAACATAAAGATTACGTGGAATAACCAAAACAGCTCTCGAAAAAAATTTTTTTGCAGACCTGTATAATGAAAACAAAATGAATCAGATAGTTTGCCTTTTGATTGTTGTCCCCTTTAAAATTTAGCTGCAGAAATATGCACTTTCTTTGCAAATAATTATTATCAGTGAAGACAATGTGCCCAGCATTTACACAGTTAGTGGCATTGAATATCCCCTTCTAACCCCACTACATATCCTGATGCTATGTGGTTAGCATCGGGGCATGTTGTGGGAGTTCTGGGGCAGAGCAGAAGCGGAGACTGTCGCTAATCCAGTAGTAGTGATATTACACTGCTACTCAGCAACCTGCGGGAGCTAACCAAGTAAACATAGAAACATGACGACAGAAAAAGACCAAATGGCCTATCCAGTCTGTCCTTCCATATCCACCACTAAAACAGTCCTCTTTTCTCCCCCAGAGATCATCCATGCTTGTCCCATGCTTCCCTGAATTCAGATACTGTCCTCATCTCTACCACCTGCACTGGGAGACTATTCCACGGATCCACCACTCTTTCCATAAAGAAATATTATCACATATTACTCCTGAATCTATCCCATGTCCCCTCATAGCAGAACTTGCTTTCAACCGAAAGAGGCTCTCCCCTGTGCATTTATGCCACGGAGGTATTTAAATGTCTCAATCATATCACCTCTATCCTGCCTTTCCTCTAAGGTGTACTTATTAAGATCCTTAAGTCTGTCTTCATATGCTTTATAATGAAGACCACTAACCATTTTAGTAGCCACCTGCTGTATTGACTCCATCCTGTTTATATCCTTTTGAAGGTGCGGTCTCCAGAATTGCACACAATACTCCAAATGAGGTCGCACCAAAGACATACAGAGGCACTATCACCTCCTTTCTTCTGCTGGCCATTCCTCTCCCTATGCACCAAGCATCCTTCTAGCTTTTGCTGTCATCTTTTCTACCTGTTTAGCTACTTTAAGATCATAAGACACAATCATGCCTAGGTCCCACTCTTCTTTAGCTGAAAAAAGTACTTTACCCCCTATACTATATCTCTCCCTTGGATTGCTGCAGCCCAAATGCATGACCTTATATTTTTTAACATTAAATCTCAGCTGCCAAATTCTAGACCATTCTTCAAGCTTAGCTAGATCCCTCCTCATGTTATCTACACCTTCCTGGGTATCTACTCTATTGCAGATTTTGGTATCATCCGCAAAGAGGCAAACCTTACCCAACAGCCCTTCTGCTATATTACTAACAAAGATGTTAAAAAGAACCATCCAAGGACAGATCCCTGGGGCACACCACTGGTAACCTCCTTCTCCTTAGAGTGGGCTCTATTTACCTGTACCCTTTGTCGCCACCCACTCAACCTATTTCCAACCCAAGCAGTAACTTTAGGGTCAAATCCCTAGGGTGCTCAGTTTGTTTATAAGTCGCCTGTGAGGAACGGTGTCAAAGGCTTTACTGAACTAAATACACCACATCTAGGGCTTTATTGAAACTAAATACACCACATTTAGGGCTTTACTGAAACTAAATACACCACATTTAGGGCTCTCCCTCCGTCCAACACGCTGGTAACCCAGTCAAAGAAATCAATCAGATTTGTCTGACAAGACCTGCCTCTGGTGAATCCATGCAGTGCAATATCACCGTGGCATTGAATATCCATGGTTAGGGGTCAGTGGACAGGGCTATGCGCCGTAGCAGCGCATAGACTGCCCAACTGAATATTGGGCCCAGTATGCATAGTCGTAAATAATCAAAACAATGGGGCCTTATTTCTAACATGCTGTAAATTCTTGTACCTACTGCATGCTATGCGTTAAAATTGGCACCTGATAAATGCAAAAGTTTTGTACTGTCATGGGTCTCGCCCGAATTTTCCCTCCAGTTACTGCACTGAAAGATACCCTAATGTGTGACAGTGGCATTCACAATAAACACAGACGCAAAAGTAACAATGTGCCATGTGTAGCTTTGCACTAAACACAAATTGTAGTCCTCGCTCACTGTCCACCACTAACCATTCACCACCCTATCACATGATGTGAGCTAACACAGGAATCGGCAGTGTGTGCCCATGATGATAGCTACCACATGCCAATTCCCGCATTAAATGCTTAGCACACTTTATTAAAGGGACCCTTATATGTTTCTCTACCTATAATGCAAGGAAAAATGTGCCTGCTGTAAAATAACTCACATGTATTTCACCACATTGAAAGTAGGTAATAGTCAAAGCCCCCATTCCTATATTCCCCATGTAAATGCTTTTGAATTATTAACCTCCCAAGCCTTAGACATTAGGGGGTCATTTTATAAAGGATTTTACATTTGTACATGTCAGTATACAAACATAAAATGTGCCTAGTAGGTGCATATTGCATGTGAATTGTAAGATAGGCTTATTGTTCTTCGAACCACTTCACCCTACATGGCCGTGATTACATACCAGTGGGGATCCACATACTGCCAGCCATATGTGGATATCCTTTATGGCAGTACCATCACTTCAGATAAATCTGTGATGAAGGCACACGCTGAAACACGGCCATGTAGGGTGAAATGGTACAAAGAACAATAAACCTGTTTTACAATTCACTTGGTAGGTTGTTATTGACATATTACCTAACTCCTTTTCTGACCACCTCAGTTTTGCAAATGTTCGCACTTTCTTGGATGCTATGTGATCTGAATGTAGGCATGTTTAGGTAGAGTCACAAAGGACAGGCATAGGCTATAAAATGCACTGCATGTACATCAGTCACATACTGTAACACCAGCTCTGTATGTAGCTGCATTTTGACAGTACTTTTGGCTGGTGTTTAATAAAGACTCATAAGCACCTATGAGGGTTATTTTTAGAAGCATCCCTGTGTCTAAATAGCAACATTTACACATGCAGATTAATATACACGTGTAAATGCCTTTTTAGAAGAGGGGCTTTTTAAACATGGGGTGCTTATGAGCCCAATTCCAAAAATTGCATGTCCAGTCCGTGGACACGTCTAGATTGAAAACAGGCCCTGTTAAAACCTAATTCTGCATCCATGAGTCTAGACGTGTCCACCAGACTGGAATCTGCATGGCAAAGAGAAAGTGG
Source organism: Ichthyophis bannanicus (assembly GCA_033557465.1). Lineage (NCBI taxonomy): Eukaryota > Metazoa > Chordata > Amphibia > Gymnophiona > Ichthyophiidae > Ichthyophis > Ichthyophis bannanicus. The sequence continues at coordinate 820,208,442 of CM066032.1, forward strand.
TATGCAGCCGGCTCATGCATGCATCCATCCAGCATGTGGCCAGCACACGGGTGCAGACATGAGCCATGTGATATAATAGAGAAACAAATCCCCATAATATAAGATATGGGTAAATGTTTTGGATCTCCCCGCGCCCACTGTATTCTGAAAAGTTGTATGTTTCGAATCCTGCCCATCTCCGGAATGTACCTCTGGATGCCACACCTCCTCGGTAAAACATGCATCTCCTAAGCAGCTCTTCACACTGACAGTAATTTGTTGATGCACACTAGACATAAATGACAGCTGCTGCAACCTAGACCATATACCAGTCCTCCTCAGGCCCTGAAAAGTGCTAGGTATTCCCAGTGCTCCCTAATATGGTATAAGAGAATATAAATATGAACACATATGTCAGGACATACCTTGAATCAAATGGGACTTGGCATTATAAAATGGCACCAGTGAACCCTGCCTTGGTTATCTCTACAAACACGTTTTAAACTGCTAAGGATTGGACCCTTTTCAAGTGCACAAAATCCAAAACTAGCATTGCAGTTCCCCAAAGGATGCATAATATTGTTGAGAAACAAATGTATGACCTTTCCGTGCCTCTGTCTTATAAGTGCACTCATTCTGTTGCTCCACACTACTGTTCCTCTCTTATGTCACCCTACACCCCTTCTCAGGAACTCTGCTCTTTCTGGCCGATTGCTCCTATCTGTGCCCTTCTCTTCTACTGCCAACTCCAGACTTCGCTCCTTTCGCCTTGTTGCTCCCTATGCCTGGAACAAATTACCTGAGTCTGTATGTCAGGCTTCTTCTCTGGCCCTTCGCGAATCCAGGCTGAGAGCTCACCTCTTCTTTGCCGCTTGTGGATCTCATCCACTTAATCTTCCTTACCATTCCCCCTAAATGTTTCCTGCCCACAGTTGCTGTGTTGTCCGTCTTGATTAGACTGTAAGCTCTGCTGAGAAGGGGCCATCTTTTACGTGTGTCTGTGCAACACTGTGTATGCCTTGTAGTGCTATACAAATGATCAGTAGTAGTTGGACCTTCTGGCTATGGCATTTGATTCCCACCTATCTGGGTACTGGTACTTCTCATAGCAGCAACGACTATCCTATCATGGCGTATGTCAGTCTGTATACATCCTCTGTCTGTGGGGCAACCCTGTCTGCCTTCCCACAGTCTGCTTTATGGCACGGCTCCCCTGGTCAGACCCGTGTGGGCATGGGAGGGGAGATCCCTGTGCCATCACACCAAGTAGCCATCCACTCTTGCAGCTCTCATAGATCCTGGACTAGGTAGGGATGTAGGCCTCATGGAACAATCTAGGGAATATTGGCACAACTTCAGTCATGTCTCCCAGTGGCACAGCAGATGTATGGCTGCCCTATCACACTACCAACAATATATGATTTTTATTAGATGACCCTATGAAAAAGAATCCAGAAGGGATCTGAATAGGTTCCCTATAGCTAAATGTCAAAACATATCCCTGAACATGGGAATTGTTAGGTTCCCCTAGATTGGTTCTTTTAGCACCACAGCACATGTTAGCATAGCCATAATATACACAATTGTTCTTCTTAATATTTCTGTAAGGCTGTTTATTAATGTTTCTATACCTTACAACATTCCCTCACCTCTGTTTTCTGTTCCTTAAAACTGCATCTTGTGCTTTTCCAGACTACAGTCACACCAGTTCAAAACATAATCGTCATAAATATTCTTCACTCTGGGATGCACTGCAGAGAATAGCAGAATTTTTTCTAAGTCCTGGCCTTATACCACATTTCCACAGGAATAGCGTGGACATCTGCGAGAAGCACTGAAAACGTACATGGGCCTTTCCTGAATGCGCTTTAGACATCTCTGTGTCTGTCCCCACCCTATTCTGCCCCTTCTGGGCACATTCTGAGATCCCCATACTAGAGCCATGGACATGCATGACAGCAGTGTTTCAGAATACAGTGGGGATATTTTTGGCACATAAAAGTCCCCGCTGCACATACAAATCCTTTATTCGTGTTGTGGAATGACCTCCTTTGCGTTTAAATTTCCTGAAGGTATGAAGAGGATGGGGAGAGGGAGTGGTTTGGGTGGGCCTGCAGTAAAGATGTGAATTCCCCATTTCACAAATGCAGTCTATGTCTATAAAGAAAATTATAGATGTTGACATTTATAGATGTCCCGTGGCACATATAAGTGCCTTTTGTAAGAGGTAGCTCTCAATGTCAAGGTCAGAATCCTTGAATGACCCAGTCTCGATCTTCCTGCCATTCATCCCTGATATCAACTTTGCTTCTGATCACCTGAATATATCTGATGCCTTTTCTAACCCCCTCCCACAGTACATCCAATCAACCCACCCCTAGGCATCTGACCCCCTGGAACAAAGAGCTCCCATCCATCCTCTCCAGCAAGAAGGAAACTCCCCCAGCAGACCCTCCCATCCCCTATCCTCTATCCCCAGTCCCCATCTCTGACCTTACCAGGGGTCCCTAGTGTACTACTAGTGTCTAGTGGGAGTAGGGGCTATGCCCAGTCACTCTTCCTTTTAAGGCACCAGGTTCCAAAGTGGAGCCAATGACCTGTAGAGGTAATTTTGCAGTTCTGTGGTAGTGCCAGAAGATTACTGCTAAATGGCAACTGGTCGAGCTTTTCAGAGTGCAAAATAGGCAAAAATAATGAACTCACTCTATCATAGACCGTGTAATTATAGAACAAGGTGTCTATTTGTCAGAACTGCCCAAGGTCTCAGCATAAACGGGCATGCGGTGACCAGGTAGACCAGAAATAAATCAGGACCACCACCACCAACACTACGCCCAATCACATCAATGACCTTGGCAGAGATATTCACAGTGCTGATCTATTAAACAATGTATCCAAGCATCAGACCACTTAGCTATACACATTATGCCTGGAAACGTAACAGCACTCAACAGCTTGCCCCGACGTTATACAAAAAGAGCCCTCATATGTTTCGCAGGAAAAACCCGCTTCTTCAGGGGATCCTAAAAAGACAACAAACACACAATAACACAATTTTATTTAACTCCACGTTACTAAAAAACACTATCTTATGAACAATATATACTATTAAAAACCAACACAACCATAGAATTGAGTTGAGTGCTGTTACGTTTCCAGGCATAATATGTATAGCTAAGTGGTCTGATGCTTGGATACATTGTTTAATAGATCAGCACTGTGGATATCTCTGCCAAGGTCATTGATGTGATTGGGCGTAGTGTTGGTGGTGGTGGTCCTGATTTATTTCTGGTCTACCTGGTCACCGCATGCCCATTTATGCTGAGACCTTGGGCAGTTTTGACAAATAGACACCTTGTTCTATAATTACAAGGTCTATGATAGAGTGAGTTCATTATTTTTGCCTTTGAAGATTACTGCTAGACATTATATTTGTCGTTTTGGAATCAGCCCCATCAAAGCAGGAGTAAGTAGGTATTGCCACTACTCCTACTAGATACCAGGGACCCCAGCAAGACTGGAAATGGGGATCAGGAAGTGGGGGAAAGGAGCCTGTAGGGGAAGGCCTCAGGGGAGTCCTTTTTCCTGGGAGGTTAGATGGGAGGAGTTTCACACTGAAGGAGTTCAGGTAGGGGCAATTGGATGCCATAGGAGGTGGGGGAGTATCAGATGTGTTGGGGGTCTGGGAAAAGTTCAGACCTGTTGAAGGGGGTCAGGCAGGGATAGGATATAATAGATGTTATCAGGGAAGATAGAGGTTAGAGGGATGATTGTGTTAATGAGCGGAGTGGAACGGGTAAACGTAGATCGATTGTTTACCTTATCAGAATATAGAAAGACTAGGGGACATGCAATGAAGCTACAGGGTAAACTATTTAAGACTAATAAAAGAAAATATTTTTTCACTTAACGTGTAGTCAAACTCTGGAATTTGTTACCGGAGGATGTAGTAAAGGCTGTTAGTGTAGCTGGGTTTAAAAAAGGTTTGGACAAGTTCCTGGAGGAAAGGTCCATAAGCCATTATTAAGAAGGGACCCAGGATATCAATGCTTGAACCAATACAAGCATTGTGGAACCTGTGTCCCTTGGGGAAACTGCTAGGTACATATGACCTAGATTGGCCACTGTTGGAAACAGAATACTGGGCTTGATGGACCTTGGTCTGACCCAGTATGGCATATCTTATGTTCTTATGTTCTTATGTGAGAATTGGTGGTGCTGCAATAGGTATCAGTACAGATTAGGAGCAGCGCATTTAAACAAACTGCTCCCACACATGTGGTGAGGGGCTTCAGGCATGGAAATTTTCCTCATATCAGCTTTTTAAAATCTCTGCTCGCACTGAATGAGGAAAGACATACACGTTCAGTCCTACACCTGTTTTACAAGAAGCTTGTATTTAGCAGAGAATCTTGTAAAGTACTGTGGGACTTCTCCCCTTCCTGACTGGATTTGACACTTCCTCTCTCCACATCCTACCTAAAGTCGGGCTTCACGTGCCTTTATAAAATAAATTAAAAATAGGTGCCTAGAATGCCTCCCACCCTAGGTAGCTTGATATAATATTACTCTTAAGTTGCAGTACTTCCAATTTGTGAAAGCAAATCAACCTGCTGGCATTTTGTACTTTCCTTGTCCTCCTTTGCCTGCAACGGTAAATCTGGCTCATAGACTATTAGATTTCAGAATCTGTTTCCTGTCATTTTGCTGACAGGAAAACTGATTATACTACATCTATCAGAATCTAGTTTTGTGTGGGTGGTCAGCATGACATTGCACTTATCCTCCCTCCCCTTGCTTTCTTCACCTCCTCTGTTCTCTCTCTTAAAGTTAATGGAAGCACAGTGGTGTATCAAGTCACTTGCAATGGCAAAAATGATTCACAAGAGAACAGTAGCAGACATACTGCAATGTCTAGATAATGAGAATCTCTCTCTCGCTCTTTTTTTTTTTTTTTTACTGCAGAACAAACTATTGCTTTTTTTTTTAAGGCTACAGTCCTTATTAAAATCTGTTTGAATGGATTTGAAACAGACTACAAACCGTTTTTCAGTGTATTTCCTGATGCTTAGAGATAGTTCACCCGATTGTACATGGGAGTAGCATGGATACTGTAAAATATGGCAATGTGAGGGGATTTAGGGGATTCAGAGTAATGTTATAACTGCTCACATTGGTGAAATGTGCTGTATCTGTATTTTTTACCCCTTGGGCTTTGCAGGATTTTCAAAGTGGAACGATGCTTATGTTTTCCATGTAAAAATTATCCCAGGAAAAGTACCTGCCTATGTTTCTATCAGATGCTCGTTGTCAGTAAATATACGCTCATCATTTTGAAGATTCCAGGCCTACCTCAGACCTGCCTCCCTAACACATATGCCTTCAGTGTCTCGCTGTGTTTTGGCCAGTTTTCAATGCAGTCGCTACTGTCTGTTGTCTAGTTTTCAGTGGGTCCCCTTAGCCCCACATACAAAACTGTAAAACAAAGAAAAATAAATGGATAAAAAATGAAAAATGCACTTTTCCTCTTGCCTTTCTGTTGCTGTTGCCCATTTTACTGGTGCCACCTCTGCCCCTGCCTGCCCTCTTACTTTCCCATCCTGTTCTGCTGTATTGTAGAGAGTGAAACTCCAGTTGCTGTCGCTGTGACACTACTTGTCTTGCAACTGCTCAGGCCGCTCTCTTCATTTGTGGTCCTGTTTTATTACTGTTTTAGGGTCTTCATCACAGACATTTTCTGCTCAGTATCAAAGTTTCTCTGGATCTCATTCCAAGCAACTCTTGAAGTCTTCCATCGGCCTAGGGGTAGCTTCTTATTTATTACAGGTTCCTATGCTCTGACAACATTCCTACATGCCAGAACTATAATATGCAGGCATTCAATTTGGCTGTTCCTCCCTCATCTACCACTGGCTGGGTCATTCCGGTCACTGCTTTGACACATCTGCAGTGTTTTACAGCCTTCCAGCCTATCTTGGTGTTGTGTTGACATTCTTCAAGCATTTTAAGGTCTTCAAACCAATCTGGGTAACATGTTGGCCCATTGTTCCTGTACCTGTTAGCTAATGTTATTGCAGCTTTAAGCTACTCACATTGCCTGGGTGTAGGGTTACCAACTGGCTCCAGATGCGCCCGACAGGCTTGATCCAGTCCTGGGTTTACCCCATTGCATGCAGGGACATGTAGTTCTGATTTCTCCATTGCACTCCATAAAAAAAACAAGACTACATGTCCCTGCATGCAATGGGGTAGACCCAGGACTGGATCAAGCTTGTCGGGTGCATCTGGAGCCAGATGGCAACCCTACCTGGGTGTCATCCCTCAATGCTGAAAGAGTGCTGAGACAGGAGCTGCTGCTGCTGGGAAAGAATCTGCACTATTAAGTATTTACTTGCTGGGAAATTGTGTTAAAACATAAGAAAAAGGAGTTTTGGGTTCAACTGATAAATTCTCTCTATTTAAAATTCTGCGTTATGTCTATTAGTATTTATTAAAGTCAGTTAGGACATAGCTTAACAGAAAAGTGTTTTGTTAGTGTTTGATTCCCAGCATCCAAACCCCAACTCTCACCTACCCTGGGTGATCTTTGATTTATAGGCTGTTAAGCCATTTAAGATAGGAAGGAAATGTTTAACTCAAGTATTACTACTACTACTACTACCATTTGCATAACACCACAGGGTGTACGCAGCACTGTACATATAGATTTCAGACACAGTCCATTGCTCATCAGAGCTTACAGTCTAATTAAGATGAAAAAGCATTACAAAACTGGAAACTAGAGTATGGCAAGATACACATAAGTAGTGAACAAGAGAATGAGGTGTATCAGGATCCCCTAGCAGCCACAAAGCTCTCCAGTCTGGACTTGAATAGGACTAGAGAAAGAGCCCGATGCATCGATTCAGGTTGTTTGTTCCAAGCTTATGGAGCAGCAAGGTTGAATGAACGAAGTCTGCAGTTGGCAGTGGCTGAGAAGGGCACAGATAAAAGGGATCTGCCAGAGGAATGGAGCTCTCGAGCAGGAGTGTAGAGTGAGATAAGAGAGGAAAGGTAGCGAGGAGTCGCAGAATGAATGCACTTGTAGGCAAGTAGGAGAAGTTTGAACTGGATGTGGAAATGGATAGGAAGCCAGTGAAGTGACTTGAGAAGAGGGGTTACCTAAGCATAGTGACACTGGCGGAAGATAAGCCATGCAGCTGAGCTTTGAACAGATTGAAGTGAAGAGAGATGATTCAGAGGAAGATCAGTGTGGAGCAGGTTACAATAGTCAAGACGGGAGGTGACTAGTGGGTGAATGAGGGTCTTAGTAGTGTGTGTAGAAAGAAAGGGACACATTTTGCCAATGTAATAGAGAAAGAAGCAACAGGTTTTAGCTATCTGTTAGATGTATGCAGAGAAAGACAGAGAAGATGACCCCGAGGTTGCGAACTGAGGGAGAGGGAGGAATGTAGTGTTAAACACAGAAAAGGAGAAGGGAGGAAGGGGGGAGAGGGTTTTAAGTATTAATTGGGTATTTTCAGCAGCCATGTTTATACCTTAGAAATAAATTAGTTCTAGGTTCTTACAGTTAAGTAATTATTAAATAAATAGCATACAGTACCATGCACCTAATAAGCTTAAGGGGCTTTTCTGCCCATACAGCTTTCATGCTCATGTTCAGTTTGCATTAGACTAACAGCCTGTAAGCTGCTTCCTGCTATGGTTCCAATCTTTGCTTCTACATGTTGAATTAGCTGGTTCTACAGGAAGAAGTAGCTGAAAAAGTGAAGAAAAAGAGGGAGGCCTTCATGAAATACAAGAGATCACAGAGAGAGGAAGACAGGCATCTATATTTGGAAAAACTTAGAGAAGCTAGAAAAGTAGTCAGGAAAGCAAAGATTCAAAAAGTGGAGGAAATAGCCAATGCAATAAAATGGGGGGATAAGACATTTTTCAGATATGTTAGTAAGAAGAGGAAGGGCAAAAGTGGTATTGTCAGACTCAAGGGTGAAGGGGAGGAATATGTAGAAGCTGATGAGGATAAAGCGGAATTGCTTAACAAATATTTCTGTTCTGTGTTCACAGATGAAAAACCAGGAGCAGGACCTCAGAAAACACCCACAAACAGGAACGGAAGCAAGAAACATATTGAACAATTTTCAGAAGACTGTGTTCGTGAAAAACTAGCTCAAATTAAAGTCGACAAAATGGTGGGACCGGATGGGATACACCCGAGAATACTGAGGGAACCTGGGGACGTTCTAGTGGCTCCACTGACTGACCTTTTCAATGCCTCGTTAGAGTCGGGAGTGGTGCCAAAGGACTGGAGAGAGGCTCATGTGGTGCCTTTACACAAAAGTGGAAGTAAGGATGTGGTTAAAAACTACAGGCCGGTTAGTTTAACTTCGGTGGTGAGTAAATTATTGGAAACGCTGCTGAAAGAGAAAATAGTGAGGTTTCTGGAGTCCAGCGGATTACAGGATCTGAGGCAGCATGGATTCACCAGAGGCAGGTCTTGTCAAACAAATCTGATTTGTCATTGTTCCTCACAGGTGACTTATAAACAAACTGAGCATCCTAGGGATGGACACTAAAGTTACTGCTTAGGTTAGAAATTGGTTTGGTGGGAGGCGACAAAGAGTACAGGTAAATGGAGCTCACTCTGAGGAGAAGGATGTTACCAGTGGTGTGCCCCAGGGATCTGTGTTTGGTCCGATTCTTTTTAACATCTTTGTTAGTGATATAGCGGAAGGGCTGTCGGGTAAGGTTTGCCTTTATGCGGATGATACCAAAATCTGCAATAGAGTAGACACCCAGAAAGGTGTAGATAACATGAGAAGGTATCTAGCTAAGCTTGAAGAATGGTCTAGAATTTGGCAGCTGGAATGTAATGTTAAAAAATGTAAGGTCATGCATTTGGGCTGCAGCAATCCAACGGAGCAATATAGTATAGGGGGTGAAGTACTTTCGTCCACTAAAGAAGAGCGGGACCTAGGCGTGGTTGTGTCTGATGATCTTAAGATAGCTAAACAGGTAGAAAAGGTGACGGCACAAGCTAAAAGGATGCTTGGGTGCATACGGAGAGGAATGGCTAGCAGAAAAAAGGAGGTGATAGTGCCTCTGTATAAGTCTTTGGTGCGACCTCATTTGGAGTACAGTGTGCAATTCTGGAGACCGCACCTTCAAAAGGATGTGAACAGGATGGAGTCGGTGCAGAGGGTGGCTACTAAAATGGTTAGTGGTCTTCATTATAAAGCATATGAGGACAGACTTAAGGATCTTAATATGTACACCTTAGAGGAAAGGCGGGATAGAGGTGATATGACTGAGATGTTTAAATACCTCTGTGGCATAAATGTTCAGGGGGGGAGCCTCTTTCAATTGAAAGCAAGTTCTGCTACAAGGGGACATGGGATGAGGGTGAAGGGGGATAGATTCAGGAGTGATATTCGGAAATATTCCTTTACGGAAAGAGTGGTGGATCCGTGGAATAGTCTCCTAGTGGAGGTGGTAGAGATGAGGACAGTAACTGAATTCAAAAAAGCATGGGGCAAACACCAGAGGATCTCTAAAGTAAAAAAGGGTTCTGTTGTAGTTGTTGATATGGAAGGACAGACTAGATAGTGTCAGACGGCTGCCTGGGTGAGAAGGTTCACAGTCTTGGCAAGTGCATATATCAATATGATTTGCAAGGGATTGTGGGAAATGCAGTCCATTCACACCAGACACAGCTGCTCACAATAATTAGTTGTGCTTGAGTGTAAAGCCAATAAGATATTTATTTATGGGGTTATTTCTCCCAACACAGATATGCTTGGTAGCACATAAAACAGGATACTTGCTTTCAGTGTTAAACTTAGAAAAACAAAATCAGGAAACAACAGCTGAACTTGTCAGGCAATCAAAGCAAAAGAATAAAGACCTGGTTGGTAACAAACTGGTCTTTTCTGTAGGCTTTAGCTAATATTTTCTTAGCAGTGTATCAAACAACAAACAAAATCCACAAAGAAGGGAAAAACTGTTCTTTTCAGGTTAACTTCTTATATCTTCCCACATAGACTCAGAAGTGATTCCCTCAGAGCTCACAAGCAATTAGGTAAGGCTCAATTGCTAGCAGTTACCCAGCTGAAACTCCTTAGCTGGCTTGCTTTCTACTGCGTGGCTCAAATCCTACTTCAGGAGCTTTTCTGAGTAGATTAAAGAACAAGTTTGTATTTCTTTGTGATGGTTGCTGTACTTTTTAACAGAAAATTACCAAAGGAGTTTAGACAGAGAGCAATCCATATATTCACAGCCTGTATCTAAGACCGCTCCTTCCCCTTCTTCAACAATCATGGGTTCAATATCAGGGATTGGCACAGAGGAATTTCTCAATGGAGCACTTTCAGGAGAATACTTGTTTCCCTGCTGTCTTTCAAGGTTATAGCTAGGGCATAGATCAGTGTTCATACCTGAGCTTCCATTGCTGTTAGAGTTCCTCTCTAAATAGCCTGGCCAGTATGTAGTCCAGTTCTTATGTCCAGCCTTCCAATCCAGATCCCTGGACACTGGATCTCTCTTCACATACCTTCTGGCACGGGTCTTAGGGTCCCTTCCACGTGCAGCCGTCTCCCTCACAGGTACCGTCTGGAGATTCCTAGCCCTGCAGCACCATTCCTCTGGCTTTCCCCAGTCCAATGGTGTATGCTGGCCCTTGGAATGCCTTCCAGTATACGTACTGCTCTGGACTCCTTTAGACCTCCCAAAGGCTTTTCTCTTCTTTCTTCCAAAGGGTTTCTTGCCCTCTCTGTCCGTCCGGTTTGGCTTCTGCTTCTGATGATCCTCCAGATGATGAAGATGAGGATCTCCCAGATGAAACTGAGGATAATTCTGAGGATCTCTCAGATGAAACTGAGGATGAGGATAATTCTCTGTAGAATAAACTCTACCTTTATTCTGCCTAGATGAGTGCTCCACCTTAGCACAGCGCAGCTGTGCTGAATCAGGCCCTGCCCTTTGAGATGAGTGCTTAGGGATTACCTCATAGCCCTCCTGATTGAACACACGTTTCCCCACTTCAGCTCCTCTAATGGCTGTTGGAAACCTGGTGCATTCTGGGACTGGTAGTCTTTTATGGAAAAATTCCTACCAGAACTGACAGGTTGCTTGTTCAGAGACACTTCACCTTTACTATAGCTCCTTCCTGAGCTATGATAAGCTTCCTTATCACAATAGGCCATGTGGTCTTTTTCTGTCGTCATATTTCTATGTTTCTATGAATGTTGCATGTGACCCCCATTTCCTCCTGTCTCCTTGAGACCCTTCATGCCTCAGACCAAGGAATAACCTTTGACTCTATTGGCCAGTTCCTGAAACCCTCATCCTTTTAGGAATTATTTTGTATCCCTCCCTCTAGTGCAAAAGCTCTCTTTAGTTTATAAAGGAAGCACTCCACAGCCTCTCTCTTTCTCTTTACACTCTGGAATTCATATCATTTATCAGTTTTCACCAGCCATTTCATCTATCTCAACTTCCATCTCTTAAGTCTTTCAGAATCCAGCCATAGTCACGCAATTCATCAATCCTCTCAGCTAGCAATTGTACAACCAAAGCAGCTTCATACAGACTCTGCCTGTAAGAGTTGGACCAGAATTAGTTTAGCACTCTTGATTTCAACTAGCTACAATAAGTTCTCTGATCTCTTACTGTAATTTTAATTTATGAACCCGTAATAGCATAATGTATTTAAACCCACAACAACTTTTTATGTCGGACTTTACTCCAGCACTTCTTTACAGTGGTCCTTTCTTTCGTTTGAGTTCCTTTGCTTCAATTTATTTTCAAAGTTTGCAGGTATATGTTGGTAGAACTAGCATAGAATTCAAGATCCAATTAGAAAAGCATAAATCCAGATTGAAAATGTATGATAGATCAGCTCTTATGGTGAAACACTGAAAGGAAGCAGGGCATATATTTAGTAGGCTGCATTGGAGCATATTAAATATACGAGGGTTATTTTTATTTATTTTTGTAATCATGTCTTTATTGCATATTATACGTATACAAAAGAAATCATGTGACAATCTCATAAACAACTCAACAAATCATCTCGCAAAATACAAACATAATATGGAACCTTGAGAACATAATAAGAACTAATCACAGTCAATCCAATCCAATCCCATCCCCATATATACCTCAAATGTCTGCTGCATGGCGTTCAGGTGAGGACGCTCTCTTTGTCACCGTGACGGTTACATCTAGAGATACCCCCACTGGGGGGGGCCTTTCCACAAGGTCGGGTTTCCCAGTATGTGCCATGTATGCATTTAGAGGTTCCCATTTGAGGCCCAGTTTAACTGCTGTCGGGTATTTTGTCATATACACCTCCTCGTACATCTTATGTTGACACAGCAGGGCCCACCATCCGTCCCTATGCACCTTTTCATTATTTTTCCAACATATCAGAATTAACTTAATGGCCATACCGATCATAACGTCTAGTAATTGTCTCTCACGTTTATTTAAAGAAAGGCCTTCCAGAGCGGACTTATAAACCACAATCTGATAGGAAATAGGCATTTGTAGAGGCAGAATATCCAGTATTCGCTGCCACACCCTATTCCAGAAGGCCTGGAGGTGCCCACAATAGTAGATCATATGCGAGAGCGCACCGGTCTCAGATTTGCAAGACCAGCATCGATCACTCCCTGATGGTGCCCATTTTGCTATCCGAGAAGGAGTCAGGTGTGCACGGTGAGTGAAAAAATACATTGACTGGGACAGAGATGCCGCTCTCGTCATTCGAGTTTGTGAGCTCCAAAAAACTTCCCAGGTTTCCGGCTGAGCTTGTGCTCCAGTGTCCCTCTCCCAGGCTGATTGTGTCTTAAGGCATTGCTTGCTGGACGTGGATCGAAGAAGTGCCAGAGATTTTGAGATGATACTAGTTCCACTCTGAAGCTCCTGCAGTTTTTGTAGCAAAGGCCATTCCGTATGTATAGCTAACGGAGTTACCCCTGCTTGACTCAGACAATGCCTAAGCTGACACCACTGGAAATAGGAAGCCTTTGGCAGGCCAAACTCACTCCGTAGTATGTCGAACGTCTTGAATCCCTTGTCTAGGATCAAATGGCCCAACATGGTTATTCCACAGGTCACCCATGTCTTCCAGAAAATCACTTTGCCGTCAACTTTGAACCGACGATTCAGCCATATAGACATCGCTGTGGCATAATCGTCTCCTCCTTCAACGCATGGAGTAACAGATCGGCATGCATGTTGGGTTGCAGCGACAATCGCATTTGGAGACTTATGAAGAGCTGCAGATGTACCAATCATTTGGTACTTTGGTAGCAGGGCAAAGAGCATACGCTCCAGCACCAACCATCGAGGCGGTTCGTCATCATCTCCTTCGGCTGTCCACTGCACTCCCTGCTTAAGTAGTGAAGCTAAATGTAGATGCTCCACATCCGGGAAGTGCAATCCCCCTTTTGCTTTTGGCAGCCTTAACTTCCACGCTGCAATTCTTGGTACTTTCTTGTCCCAGAGGAAGGAAATCAACAGACTGTTCATTCTCTTGTACCATCCTTGTGGGAACAGGACGGGAATCATACTTAGTATGTATCCAATCTTCGGAGCGAGAACCATCTTTATGGCTTCTAGTCTGCCCCACCAGGTTAGATGCAGAGGTGTCCATTTCAGAACGTATTCCTTCACGATCTCTTCACAGTGCTTCGCATTAAGCGTGACTGTTTCCTCGAGCGAGGGTCTATAGTCTACCCCTAAATAATGGAAGGAGTCTTGCGCTACTTGAAAGCCATAATCTATGAGCTGATCGTCCCGGATAGAACTGAGAGGAATTATGGTAGTTTTAGTCAAATTAGCTTTATATCCTGATACTGCGGAGTAGGAATCAATGGTCTGAAGGACCGCAGGTAGGGACCCCGGTGTTATAAACAGCATCAAGTCGTCCACATACGCTGACAGTTTACACTGCCCATCCGCCAGGTCTACCCCTCGGATAGCGTCGTGCTGCCTAATAGCTATCAGCAGTGGTTCCAGTGCTAGGTTGAACAAGAGTGGAGATAGCGGGCATCCTTGACGGGTACCTCTTTGGCGTTTAAAGGGTGCTGAAACTTCAGAGTTAGCTGATATCCGAGCCGTGGGATTGGAATATAATATCGCGATCCTCTTGACAAAGCCCTCTTGGATCCCGTACCATCTTAGGGCCTGAAATAGAAAAGACCACTCCAGTCTGTCAAAGGCCTTTTCAGCGTCTAAGGCAAGCCCCACTAGTGGCTCAGGATCTGTCTGGGTCTTGGCTAGGATATGCGACAGTAACCTACCGTTATCGGTTGTGGATCTTCCCGAAATAAAACCACATTGATCCACCTGAATCAGAGTAGACAACACTTTATTCAGACGATTGGCAAGTATCTTCGCGTATATCTTGTAATCTGCGTTCAGGAGGGAGATAGGCCTGTAGTTCTCTATTTTTTGCGGATCACATCCTGGTTTGGGACGAATCACAATTGTGGCTTCCGAGAGAGCACCCACATCTGGGCCTTCTGTATATAGGCCACTATAGTACACCTGAAGCATTGACCTTACTTCCCCCTGGAATTTACTGTAAAACTCCAGAGGAATTCCATCGGGTCCCGCCGCCTTTCCCTTGGCGGACTGCTGAATTGCTTTTTGTATCTCCCCTAGAGAGATATCCTGCTCCAGCATCTGCACCTGGTCTTCCGATAGTACTGGCCTCGATAAAGCCGATACGAAGGCTCCGAAGTCTTTATCCCCACAGCTCACTTCCGAGCAGTAAAGCTTCTCATAGAACTCCTTACAGCGTTCCAAAGTTTGTTCACTCTGAAAAAGTATGTCTCCTTTCTCACTCGAGAGTGCTGTGATGGGGGTCACTTTCTTTCTGACCTTGAGTAGCTTAGCCAAGAGGGAGCCCGCCCGATTATTCTCAAAATAGTAATCACTTTGCTGTATGCGAATAATGGATTGTACTTGCGTATTAAGGATACTGTTATATTGCTGTCTTAACTTCCGCAATCGGGTCAGCACCATTGGATCCGCTCTTTTTGCCAGTAGACGTTCTCCAGCTTTAATTTGTTTTTCCAATTCCTCTTGCTCTTGCTTACGCTTTTTACTCCTCTGTATGGAAAAGGTTGTGATGTGTGCCCGGAGTGTCGCCTTGAAGCCTTCCCACCAACCCCATGTGGTCGTCTCAGAGGGGTTGTTACATATGTTATATGATTCAATAACCTTATTGATATACGTCAAGAAGGAACTATCAGCCAGGAGAGATTTATCAAATGTCCATCTTGGGATATGTTGGCGCGACTTTCCCACATCGATAGTCAAGGAGACTGCAGAATGGTCTGATACTGTTCCGGCGTGTATGTCCGAGGCAGTCATGCGTGGAACCAGACCCGCAGTGACTAAAAATAAATCTATTCTAGTCTGGGTATCGTGAGGGATGGAGTAAAAGGTGAATTCTTTATCTAATGGGTGTAACAGGCGCCAGGCGTCATTCAACTGCAAATCCTTCATCATGCTTGCTACCACACCGTGGGACCTGATTTTGTCAGTTGGTCGGTAGGGAAGCCGATCCAACAGGGGGTCTAAAACCAGATTAAAATCTCCCCCTAGGATCAACTCCGTAGTTGCTACAGCCATTAATTCCATGGATATATTCCGAAAAAAGCGGGGTCATCTACATTAGGGGCGTAGATATTCATAAGTGTGTATAACTCTTGGTCCAGGAGGATCGTGACCTTCACCCACCTGTGTCAGCCTTGGTCTCCTTTATTGTGGCTGTCAGGGACTTCCTCAGCATTATGAGTACACCCCCTTTCTTATTTATAGCTGGCGACACTGCCGCTACCTGGAAGAATTTTGAGCATACTTTCCAGGTCTCTGTTTCTGATAGATGTGTCTCCTGGAGATAGACTATGTCTGCCTTCTTCTGTTGGCAGTAGGACATGATCTTCTTATGTTTGATTGGGTTCAGCACACCTTTCACATTAAGGGTAAGGATTAGTAATTTATTGGCCATCTGGTATTATGGGCGTATGTCCGTGGGCCGGACTTAAGAGGTCTCACCTGCTTCATCATCATGGCTATGGGGAGAGATACTGGATTGGATTGATCTGCAAATACAGCTTAACCTAACAAACAAATATTGTATGGTGAACATCATCAGCTCTTAGCAGATTATCTTAACTAATAGAACCTATCCCAGTTGTCAATGTAGATGCTTCAAGTGAACAGTGACAATACAGGAATACAATATATGATAAACATTTCTTCCCCCCCCCTGAGCTTCCAGCTCTTTGTAAAGAATACGCTCCTTGTCTCCCAAGTCATCGAGACACCTGTGGAGCATAAGTGTGATATGAACAATCGAGCTATCTGGAGTACCAAAAGAGACGCTATACAATCCTCTTATTAACTGAGGTCTATCATATTAACTTCGCCTTACCCCCCCCCCCCCCCCCCAGTATCCAGATCTTACAACATTCAGGTCTCCATGTTACCTGTGTCTTGCAAAAACATTTTTAACATATGCGCATCAGTAAAATTTCTAGTAATATTATTTAATGTCACCCGCATAGTACCCGGATAGTATAAGCCATAGCGTGCCTGGAGTCTTTGCATGAGCGGCCTACAGGCCAACAGGGCTCTACGCCGATCAACAGTTTGCTTACTTAAATCCGGAAAGAAGGACACTTTTTGGCCTTCTATTTGAAGCGTCGTTGTCTTCTTAGCCGCTTGCAGTATGAGCAATACCTGTGGGTACCGGAGGACTTTGAAGACGATCGGGCGAGGATATCGGGTGGAGTCAGTTCGGTGCGTGGGAACTCGGTGTGCCCGCTCGAGCTCAAAGGGCTGCTGAAATGAGAGCTGAAGGATCTCCGGAATCATTTTCAAAAGGTATTCCAGTACATTTGCGCCTTCGACGCCTTCAGGGACACCGACCAGCCTAATATTATTCCGTCGGGCTCGATTATTCTGCTCTTCGATCTGGGCCTCGATTCTTTTGCATCGTGTAGAAAGGGCCTCCATCTGCGTAAGCATAGCTTCATGTTTCTGTACTTGGCCGTCTACGATCTCCAATCGCCCACTCACCATCTGCACGGTATTTTTAAGGTCACTTAGAACAGCCTGTATGCTGCCCAGCGATGTTGTATTTGCTACTATCAGGTCTTTAACCCCTTTCAACTCCAATAGGATTTCCTTAATACCTGCAGCAGTCGCTTCTTTTCCCTCAGCCGCCATCTTTTGCGGGGAGCCCATGTCTGGTTTCGTTCTCTTTGGAGCGGAACCAGCGCTCTGCTGAAACTCTAAACATGCGGGTTTTAGCGTCGACATCTTTAGATGCACCGGGAGTGTAAGTCTCGCTCTCGGGAGTTTTATTCCGAGCCTGTATTAAGCAGGATTCTGGATTGACAATGGGAGCCTTTAATTATGCGACCATTCCGCTCCGCTGATGGCTCCGCCCCCCACGAGGGTTATTTTTAAAGTAAGGTACGATTGGCTGTAGCTTTGTAAATTTTTTCCCCCTGTAGAAACAAGCATGCGTGCAGGCTCCCAGCATGTCTTGTGCAAAAGCAGATGCCATTTGCAGTTGAAGCATCACTTTGTACAGTTTATACTGAGATGTTAAAATGTTTATGACAATTGAGCAGCCCTCCGACTGTGAAATTCGGTCTGTTATTCGGTTTTTGAAAGCAAGGACTGTGTCATCAGTGGACATTCATCGCCAGATATGTGAGGTGTATGGCCCCAATGCGATGAGTGACAGCGTAAATGGGTGAGATTGTTCAAGGACGGGTGGGACAAAGTCCATGATGAACCGCGATAGGGTCGACCTTCAGTAATCACAGAAGATTTTGGTGCGCACAGTTGACGCAAAAATTCATGAAGAATGGCAATTCACGATTTCCACTTTGTCACTGAAATTTCCACAAGTTTCAAGGACAGTGTTATACAAATCGTTTCTGAAAAATTGCAGTTCATAAAACTGTACTTGTGATGGGTTCCCAGGCTGCTTTTCGAGGAACACTGTTGCCATAATCTTGCGTGTTGAGATTGTCTGTTTGGCTTTCACTTTGACTGGAGATGATGTGTGTCTCCATTCCATCGACTGCCACTTTGATTCTGGAGTCATGTGAGAAACCCATGTCTCGTCCCCTGTGACAATGTGGTCCAAAAGTTTATCTCCTTCCTCATTGTATCGGGTCAAAAATGTCAAAGCATTAGCCATTCTCCTTTTTTGATGTTCTTTGGAAAGCAGCCTGGGAACCCATCGTGAGCACAGTTTGTCCCACCCATCCTTGAACAATCTCACCCATTTACACACTTTGCTCTCACTCATCGCATTGGGGCCGTACACCTCACATATCTGGTGATGAATGTCCGCTGATGACACAGTCCTTGCTGTATAAAAATAAATCACAGACCGTATTTCACAGTCGGAGGGCCATTCAATTATCTTAAACATTTTAACGTCTCAGTATAAACCGTAGAAAGTGACGCTACGACTGCAAATGGCATCTGCTTTTGCGCAAGGCATGCTGGGAGCCGGCATGCATGCTTGTTTCTAAAGGGGGAAAAATTTACCAAGCTACAGCCAATCGGACCTTACTTTAAAAATTACCCTCGTATTTTCTCAACCTTCTTGACCTCTCTGCTGCTTTTGACACTGTTGACCACAACCTTCTCCTTGATACCCTGTCATTGCTTGGTTTTAAGGGCTCTGTACTATCCTGGTTCTGCTCCTATCTCTCCCATCGCTCTTTCAGTGTTAGTTCTGGTGGCTCCTCCTCCTCTGCTACCCCGCTCCCAGTAGGTGTATCCCAAGGATCTGTCTTGGGTCCGCTCTTTTTCTCTCTCTATACCCAGTCCGTTGGTACGCTCATCTCTTCCCATGGCTTTCAGTACCATCTTTGTGCCAATGACTCCTCTCGATCTACCTTTCTATGCCTAAAATCTCTCCGGTAATCCAGACCTGGATCTCTGCCTGCCTTTTTAACATTGCTGCTTGGATGTCTCACTGCAGCTTGAAATTGAACATGGCCAAGATTGAGTTTCTTTTTTTTTTAAATTCTTTATTTTCGTTTTATAACAACAAAGGAAAGGAAGACATACAGCTAAAAGACAAATACATAACGTGTAATACATACACCAAAGTAAACCCCTACCACCCCCCTCCCCCCTGCTTCTTCTCTAGAAAACTAAACATTCCCGAAGCGGGCGTGTACTTACATTATTGTATTACAAAACCTAACGGTGATCTAAAACATGATGAGTGCACATTATACAGGCATGTTGGAGCAATGTGCAGATTGTACATAATCATTAAGCATCTGCCATTTAGACAAGCAAGAGTGAGTTTGGACATGGGGAATAGCTCTCCGAGGTATCTGCTCATATTTACTATATAAGCAGACGAGGTTCCACCATTCATTGACAGTAAGTCGAGAGCTATCCTTCCAATTCCTCGTGATTAAGCATATGGCTATACCCAGCATGAAATCAAGGAGAAAGCGACCCTTCTTAGGAAGAGAGGGGACCTCCGCCACAGAGCGGAGTCCCACGACCTTCCAAGAGAGAGGTCCATGAAAGTGTAAGATAGATTGAATACGACCCCAGACCCGCCCCCAATAGACCTGCAGTTGAGGACATTCATAAATAACATGAGCGAAGGTTCCCACAGCAGTATGGCAAGACCAACACAGGTCCCTAGCACTTGGGTTCCATTTGGCTATTTTTTCTGGAGTATAAAAGCATCTGTGTGCAAAGAAGAAGAGAGTTTGGGTAACAGAGGCAGACCGGGAAACCCGCACTACTTTACTCCAAAAAACGCTCCATTGCACAGGGGTTATAGTGGTTTGCAGTTCGCGCTCCCAGGCTTGTTGGGCTCTAAAAGTGTCCGTATCTGTACCCTGACAAATTATTTTATAAAAGTTAGAGGCTACCCCATGTGTACTACTAATGGAGTGAACTATCTCTAATAGCCCATCCTCAGTAGGGGCAGAGGGCGGCATGATTTGAGCACTTTTGAGGCAGTGTTGAAGCTGCATCAATTGAAAGTAGTGTTTCGCTGGTAACGCAAATTCCTTTTGTAAATCAGATAAGGTTTTCCAACGAGCTGCAGAGAAAAGCTGTTGGGGTGTCCAGATCCCCCTGGAGTACCAGGGTTTCCAGGCTATTGTTCTATTTAGGACTTGAATTCTGGGGTTATTCCATAGCGGGAGTCCGTCCTGAGGACATACATTCGGGCCCAGTGATAGAATGAGAGTGTTAAAGGCCGCAAGAGTATCAACAATCATTGGTGGATGGCGGGTGTCTACTTGATAGGACATACCGGGGAGATGGGTCAACGGAATTGGGCTACTAAGCTCCTCTTCTATGTCAAGCCAAACTGGTCGGCGGTCTGTTGAGGTATCTAGCCATCGGGCACCTTGCTTAAGTAGAAAGGCTTGATGATATCTAAGAAAATCAGGAAATCTGGTACCCCCTCGTTCCTTTGCAGACTGCAGTTTATGTTTAGCTATCCTTGGTGGCTTGCCCTGCCAGAGATAACGGACGAGAAGGCCCTCAATATCTTTATAAGTATGTAACGGAAGTAAGCATGGCAGCATTTCTAAAATGTAGTTCACTTTGGGGACTATCATCATTTTCACAGTTTCTAAGCGGCCCCACCAAGTGAGAGATAAGGGAGACCAACGATTTGTGAGTTCACGGACTTTGGAGACTACCTCTTTGGCATTAAAACTGATAGTGTCTTCTAAAGGAGAACAGTAATGGACCCCGAGATACTTCACCATGCGGGATTGCCAAAGGAAGGGAAAGGCCTGCATGTCAGCCTCATGTACCCAGCGGTTCAGTGGGAATGCTACCGATTTGGTCCAGTTAATTTTATAGCCCGATAATTGTGAGTATCCGTCAATCAGATCCAAGACAGCTGGAACCGAATCGAGGGAAACGAAGAGCATAAGGTCATCTGCATATGCAGAGAGTTTAATCTCCCTATGACTAAAGGGGACACCTCGAATACGTGCAGACTGTCTAATAAGGAGGGCCAGGGGTTCAAGAGCGAGATCAAAAAGCATTGGTGATAGGGGGCAACCTTGACGCGTGCCTCTTTGGAGGTTAAATGGCTGAGATTTGATGGCGTTTACACAAATACTGGCGACGGGTTGAGTGTACATGACTTGGAGATATCGGAGGAAGCCCTCTCCAAAGCCATACCATCGGAGAACTGCAAATAAGAAGGGCCATTCTAGACGATCAAAGGCTTTTTCGGCATCCAGGGAAAGACCCACCCATGGATGGTCGAGATTGGCAGCACTAGATAACACATGGCACAAGGTCCGAGCATTGTCAGCAGTCGATCTGCCGGGTATAAAACCGCATTGGTCGGGGTGAATTAGGGTAGCCATCATGTCAGATAGCCGGGTGGCCAAGATCGTTGCGAAGATCTTATAGTCGGCATTAAGTAGGGAGATTGGACGGTAGTTGGCGGTCAGTAGCGGGTCTCTGCCTTCTTTCTCAAATACAACCACATTAGCTGCAGAAAAGGATCCAAAAGAGGATGTATCTACCGCAAGGGCAGTAAAATAGAGTTTTAAATAGGGAACTAAATCTGCACTGAACGTTCTGTAGAATTCGGTCGGGAGACCATCGGGCCCTGCGGCACGGCCCGAGGCTGTTCGTTTTAGGGCAGATTGGATCTCTGAAGTAGAGAAGGGTTCATCCATCGCATCCCTATCATCTTCAGAGAGGGTCGGCCGCTGAATGCCAGAAAGCAATCGCTCGAATGTCTCTGACGAGAACTCACATTCAGATTGATATAGGCGAGTATAGAAATCCCGAAAGAGCTCTACAATGTCGGAGTCTGCGGTCACTATGCCCCCTCCCTGTGGAGCTCGAAGGGCCGCAACGCGTTTGGCTTCTTTTTGACCTTTCAAGGCATTGGCTAAGAGTCGACCGGCTAGGTTATTTTCACGATAATATGTCCCTCGCTGAAGCTCAATACTCTTAGAAGCTGCAGTTGAGAGGATTAAATTATATTGAAAATGGAGACGCTGTAATCGAATTAATACACATGGGTCAGTGCGTGAAGTTAGAACTCGTTCGCCTGCTTTTATTTGTTGGTCTAGTATGAGCAGCTGCTGTTTACGTTGTTTCCGCAGGCGGATTTGATAGCTAGTGATCGTTGCCCGAATGGCCGCTTTGAAGCCCTCCCACCAAGCCCAATTCGCAGTATCTTGGGGTAGATTAAAATGGAAGTAATCCTGTATGGCTACTCGAATTTCTGACTGGAACTCTGGCTGAGTTAACAGGGCTCTATCAAAGAACCAGGCTCCCGAGTTTCCCTGGGGTGCAGTAGTGTGTAATTGAAAGGAAATGGCAGCATGATCTGAAATATGTTGGGAGTGAATCTTTGCAGTGTCCACCTGAGGAACTAACAGTTTTGAGATTAGAAAGAAGTCTATGCGAGACTGAGATTTATGAGGGGAGGAGAAGAAGGTGAAATCCAGCTCATTGGGGTGTAGTAACCGCCATAGATCAACTAAAGCAAGATCCTTGATCAGGGAGGTAAGCGTGGCGTGACTCTTGGGGGGACCACTCGTCCTAGGCGGCTGTTTGTCAATCAGGGGATCAAGGACTAGATTGAAATCCCCCCCAATGATCAATGAAGTATTAGCAGAAGCCTGCGCAACCTGAGCAATGGTAGCAAAAAAGGCAGGGTCATCAACATTAGGAGCGTAAAGGCATATACATGTAACTTCTAGGCTACCTATCTTGAGGTGAACTCTAGACCATCTACCTTCTGTATCTGAGCTAGTCGCAATAACAGTAGCATGCAAAGATTTCCTAACCAATATGGCAACCCCACATTTCTTAGAAACGGCTGGGGAATAAGCGGCCACCATGTAAGGTTTAATATTGAGTTTAAGAGTTTCCTTCGAATTTAAATGCGTTTCTTGGAGAAAAATCAGATCCGCTGCTTCCTGACTGAGGTAGCTTAGGATTTTCTTCCGTTTTATCGGATTATTGATGCCTTTTACGTTCAATGAAAAAATCTTACATGGTGCCATCAATCGGTAATAGACATTTTAGGTAAGGGCGCTTGATAACATAGAACATAAGCAGAATCTGTACAACAATGTCATAATCACCGAGTATTCTGGCTAATACACCCCATATTGAAAAGTATGTACCAACGTATCTTAGAGAAGAAGCAAAACCCCCAAAAAATATGGCGACCATATGTCTGCGGGAGGAGGCCCTAGAGAGGAAATAGAAGACATGTAAAAAAAAGAAAAGAAACACCAGAGTCCATAATAACACTGTCTCTGATACTCATCGAGGCTACTGTGGGTAGATGGAGTCGGGTCACAGATACCATCAAGAGTAAAGCAACAGACTGCCCACGCCAGACTCTTTGCTAGGCTGCGGCAGATCCAATATGGCAGGTACAGCGGATATGAGGAGACTTGCAGGAATATTCTGGAAGTCAGCGCATCAAGTCGGCTTCTTTGGAATCCAAAAACTCCGCTAGTAGATCAGGGTCCTCGAATGTTCTTGTCTGATTGTGAAGCGTGACTCGGAGCTTGGCCGGGTACATCAGGCCATAGCGTGCTTGTAGTTGTTGAAGCCTCGGCCGGAATTCCAGAAAGCGCTTTCGGCGGTCGACTGTGGGTTTAGCCAAGTCGGGATAGAAGGAGATCTTGTGGCTCTCAAACTCCATATGGCCCTTTGCCCGAGAGGCACTTAGAATTTGCTCCACGTGTTGATATCTCAATAGTCGAAAAATGATAGGCCGCGGGGTCTTCCTGTTGAGCGTTATGCTTGTGGGTACACGATGAGCGTGATCAATCTCCAAATCTTTGGTAAAGGTGATTTGGAGCAGGGAAGGGAGGATTTTGCATAAAAACTCTTTCATGTCTCCCGATTCCGCTCCCTCCGGTATGCCCACGAGTCGTATGTTGTTGCGGCGCGCTCTATTATTGCCATCTTCCACCTCTTTCTGCAAGGCCCGCACCTGTCGTTCAACTTTGTCGAGTTTGGACAACCGGGCCGCATGGGAGTCCAATATGCTCTCCATTTTGTCCTGACGCGAAGAAAGCCCTTCTAGCTTGCTTTGCAGCACACCAAAATCGTCCCGCAGCGCTCGGAGTGCTTCACCGTTTGCCTGCACAAGGTTTTTGACCCCTCTAATCTCTACGAGGATTTCCTGCTGCATTTCGGGGCCCTCGCACAAGGCCGGCCCCTTCTGCGGGGACGGAGGTTCAGTTTTGGAACGTTTGCCGTGAGAAGCCGCTGGAGACCCAAATTCCAGGCGCGTTGGTTTGGTCCCCGCCATCTCACCAATGTGCCCCGGCAAGATCAGAGTAGAAGTTCCAAGTATGTGAGGTGTTAATTCAGGATTCTGAGTAGGCCTCTCGGGAGCCTCAGCGTTATGCGACCATCCCGCTGGACATCAGGCTCCGCCCCCCCAAGATTGAGTTTCTTATCTTTCCCCCTAAAACCTCCTCTCCTCTTCCTCCTTTCTCAGTCTCCATGGATAACTCTCTACTCCTTCCTGTTTCCTCGGCTCGCAACCTTGGGTTTGTCTTTGACTCCTCTCTCTCCTTCTCCACACACATCCATCTGATAGCTAAGACCTGTCGTTTCTTTCTCTATAACATCAACAAAATCTGCCCATTCCTTTCTGAACACACTATTAAGTTGCTTATCTACTCCTTAATCACTTCCCGTCTTGACTACTGTAACCTACTTCTTACTGGTCTCCCTTTGAATCATCTCTCTTCCCTTCAATCTGTTCAATACTCTCCTGTGCAGCTAATCTTCCACCAGCCTCATCATGCTCATATTACCCCTCTTCTCAAGTCACTTCATTGGCTCCCTATCCATTTCCGCATCCAGTTCAAACTTCTCCTGCTGACCTATAAATGCATTCACTCTGCAGCTCCTCACTACCTTTCTTCTCTTATCTTTCCATACACACCCCCTTGGAAACTCTGCTCTTCTGGCAAATTGCTTCTATCTGTGCCCTTCTCTTCTATTGCTAACTCCAGACTTCACTCCTTTCATCTTGCTGCACCTTACTCCTGGAACAAACTGTGTCTGTACGACAGGCACTTTCTCTGACCCTTTTCAAATCCAGGCTGAAAACTCACCTCTTTGCTGCTGCTTTTGGATCTTGACTCCTGATCTCCTTGTTTCTTTACCTTTCCCCCTTGTTTTATCCCTGTCTACACCTTCTGTGTTGTCTGTCTTGACTAGATTGTAAGCTCTGATGAGCAGGGACTGTCTCTTACATGTCTGTACAGCGCTGTATATGACTTGTAGCACTATACAAATGCTCAGTAGTAGTAGTAGTAGTAGTAATTGATTATGTGCCAAGTCGGTGGAGAGGAGGTAACCAAAGGGCCCATTTAAGCTATCTGGAGCAATGTTGGATTTATCAGTTACAATCAATCAATCTTAAAGAAATGAACATTGCCATAGATTGGATTTTGCTAAAATAACAGTAGAATAAGTGTAGCGTGGGGTTTCTTTAAGAACTTACAGTGGAAACCAAACTCAAAGTCCCATTGGCGTCTTTGAGGGGAAGATGATAAGGATGAAGAAGCAATGGCCAATGGAACGATAAATGGGAAAAGCCATGAAAATGGAACAGTAGCAAATCAAGGAAAAATGTTCAATTCACCAGTGACTGACTCTCCAGTTTAAAGATAAATAAATAAACCCCCTGATGCAGGATATATAGTTTTTAAATATTACATGGTCTGAAACATAGTGCTGTGAGGGGTACAGTGATTTAATAGAAGTTGGCTTACATAGATATTTTAAAAACATTTTTGCAAAGCTTGAAAATAAAAGTAAAAGGACTCAAATGAAAGAAGGTACTGTTAAGCAGTGTGGGAGTAGCGTCCAACAAAAACAAGTTTTCATAGGTTACAACACATTATGAGCCCGATTTCGACGTGGACATCCAGGCCCTCTGAGCGTCCGGTCAAAACCGGACACACAGAGTTAGCTGAGATTCTGATCCCGTGGGGCATGTCTAACCCCATGGGATCAGAATTGCGCGCAGGCCGGGACCCCGATTCAGTCCAGCCTGCACGTACAAGCCTTGCCCGGCTAGCTCAATCAGGGCTTTTCAATGGAGCCACGGCACCATGGCACCCAGTTGCCATGGCACCATGGCTCCATTGAAAAGCCGTGATCCCCAGCTGCCAGCTCAAAAAGTGCTTTCCTCACAACCTGACCCCCCATCTGGCCTCCCAAGGCCAGGGTTGAGCTGCGGGGAATGTCCTGTGGCCCCTCCTGTACATCCAGGGCCAATGACTGCCCACTGCCCATCCTAACCCCACCCCAATCCGCCCCTTTCCCACCCCCATCTAACTTTCTGGTACAACAAACAGGGAAGTTAATTGGGGTTGGGAGGGGGCCCGAATAGCAGGGATGAATATCCTAATAGGATTTCCCAGCTATTTGTGCCTCGTAATGACCCCTTATGCTATTTAGGGTTCAGAAATTGATATTTGGAAGAAAGGTGGATCCCTACTTTAATTCAAGGCCACTGCGAATTTAGATATCCGCTCATTTGTAATACAAGACTGTTGGAAATTAAGAACTAAGTCTTCTCTTGGGGATGTTCAACTGGTCTAGATTACTTTTTAGTAAGGCACTGGAATACACATTGTGAGAGTGGTACAGGGACTTTATAACAGATTAAGTATCCCTATTTCCTTATCAACTTTAAATAATTAAACGAATTACTAATATTAAGATGTAGGCAGCAGTCCAGAAGCAAAATGGGGGCTACGTAGTCTTTTGCATCCCACTGCCACATGTATGATTATCTTCCAGTTGGTGTGAGGTCATATGTCTGCACTCAGTGCAAAGAGTAAGATACCGAGTTATTTTCCATTGTGCTGGGTGCCACAGGTCTGATTATGAAGAATTTTAAGTCACCGTAATAAATTACGCATACGTGTTACATTTTACCCTTTGGCACGATGCAAGTATTATGCAAAACATTAGTAGTAAATTTGAGCAACTGAGATCATACTTCACATACCCTGGCTTAGAAGTGAGCAGTGAGTGAGAATCAGCTGTGCCTACTTAGTTGGGAACTGTGTGTGAGAGAAAACTGCAGCCAATCTGAGCACTTTTCAGATCATTTAGAATCCCTTCAGCAAAGGCTTCAACGATCCTGTGAGCAGTGAGTGAGAATCAGCTGTGCCTACTTAGTTGGGAACTGTGTGTGAGAGAAAACTGCAGCCAATCTGAGCACTTTTCAAATCATTTAGAATCCCTTCAGCAAAGGCTTCAACGATCCTGTGAGCAGTGAGTGAGAATCAGCTGTGCCTACTTAGTTGGGAACTGTGTGTAAGAGAAAACTGCAGCCAATCTGAGCACTTTTCAAATCATTTAGAATCCCTTCAGCAATGGTGCGCCCGTGCCTTGCGGGCCCGCGCCTGAGGGCCTCGCAAGAGGGCCCTTTGGCGTGGCCCTTAGGCGGTGGACCGTGCAGGACCCACTATCTGCTGCTATATGCTTATTCTATATGCTCATTCTGTTCAGCGATATGCTGTTTGTAGTTAATGTAAGGTAATGTAATGTAAGTTATGTACTGTGTTCCCTGTTTGTACTCCTAGTGTTTTGTTGTGATGTAATGATAATGCAATGTATGTTTCCCTCACCTTTGTTTAACTCTGTGCTGTATTAACCGCTTTGATTGAAGGAAAAGGCGGGATACAAAACATGTTAAATAAATAAATAAATAAGTGTAGTTCATCACTGTCATGATATGTGTGAAACTAACCCATTTGCTGAACTTGCCCTGAAAAGACTTTCTAGGTCTTAGAGAACAAGTATGATCTCTGGAGGCTAGAGTAGCAGACTTGGGGCAGCTAAGGCACACAAAGAGGTATAAAAAGGAGACCTTCAGAAAAATAGGAGTAGCCTGATGATTAGAACACTGGTTTGGGAACCAAGAGATGAGGGTTTGATTCCACTAGCACCCCTTGTGGCCTTGGGCAAATCACTTAACCTTTCATTGCCTTAGAAAAAAAATAAAATCCAAATTATCAGCTTCCCTGTGTGATGTAAACTGCTTTGACTGAAATGATAAAGTGATATAAAAAAAACCCTGTTGAATAAAAATAAATCAATTTCTCAAGCCTTTCCTTATTAATTTTTCCATGTTTCTTCTCCAATTTGATTTCTTTCTTCTTCTGTTGCCCATTTTAATCTCTAGATTTGTCCATCCTGTTACCTTTCTTTTGCTTAAGTAACAGGTTTAATTTCTTTTGTTTCACTTTTTCCTTGTGTTTATCACCCATACCCTTTCATTCTTCTCTACTTCTCTCCTCCTAGGGTTGCCAACTTTTTCACCGAGAAAAACCCGACACCTGTGGCTCGCCATGCTCCACCCATTCTCCGCCCCTAGTCCCACCCCTGCCCCTGCCCCTGCCCCTGCCCCGCCCCACCCCGCCCCCAGCCCCACCCACAAAAATTACCGAGGATATGTGTAGGCTAACTTCCTTGGTCAGATAATAATTAAACTGGGAACCCCAAAAGCCAAACATGAAATGTACAACACTGGAGAAATAAAACTATAAAGTAATTTCCTCTTGCACTAAACAAAAACGCAAAGATGTTAGCAATACACACTTCCCAGACCAGACATATTCCAGTTAATAAATTCAAAATAAAAAGTATTTTTCTACCTTCTGTTTGGGCATTTTATTTTTCAGTTGCAATTGCTCCAGTCACTTTCTTCTGGTTTCTTCGTGTCTTCTGCGAGCTATCCATTTGTCCTTTCTTCTCTTTTAGATGTTTTCCATTCTCTCTCTATTTCTGCTTTAACATACTGATTGTTTCCCTTTTGCTCTTTCCCCCAATTCTTTCCTTATTCCTTTATCATCCATTTAAATTTCACCCTTCCATTCTCAAGCCCCTCTTACTCTCCCAATACCCAGCCCATCATAGACTTTCCTTCCACACAAAATATCTTTTCCCCTTCCATTCTCATTCCCCATCCATTCTAGTCCTCCCCCAAAATCAGTTTCCTTATAGTTCTAGACCCACCCAGCATCCACTCCCTTCTAGTCCCATTCTCCCATGCCCCACATCAGCCCATTTCCAGTCCTATTCCAGCTCTTCATCAGCCCATTTCCAGTGCTAGCCCTCACATCACAGGCCATTTCCAGTCCTAGCCCCACCCCAATCACAGCCCATTTCCAGTCCAAGTCCCCCATCACAGCCTCTTTCTAGCCCTAGCCCCCCCATCACAGCCTATTTCCAGTCCTAGCCCCCCCCCACCATCACAGCCCATTTGCAGTCCTAGTCCCCCCCCCGCACCATCACAGCCCATTTGCAGTCCTAGCCCCCCTAATCACAGCCTATTTCCAGCCCAAGTTCCCCCTCCCTCCACCATAGCCCATTTCCAGTCCAGGTCCCGTCCCCCCATCACAACAACATTTCCAGTCCAAGTCCCCCCCCATAGCCCTTTTCCAGTCCAAGTTCCCCTCATCACAGCCCATTTCCAGTCCAGGTTCCCCCCCTATCACAGCAACATTTCCAGTCCAAGTCCCCCCCCATAGCCCTTTTCCAGTCCAAGTTCCCCCCCTCATAGTCCATTTCCAGTCCAGGTCCCTCCCCCACCCATCACAGCAACATTTCCAGTCCAAGTTCCCCCCCCCATAGCCCTTTTCCAGTCCAAGTCCCCCCCCCCATAGCCCTTTTCCAGTCCAAGTTCCCCCCCATAGCCCTTTTCCAGTCCAGGTCTCCCCCCCCCCCAGCCCATTTGTGGTCCTAGCCCCCCGCCCCCCATCACAGCCCTTGCAGTCCTTGGCCTCTCCCCCCCGACCAGCACCGCGGCTGTCTGAGGGAGCCGGAGAAGTCCCCCGGCTCCCTCTGTACAACTGCCAGCGTTAAGATCCTTTTCCTTCATGCTGGCGGCTGTTTCTGTGAAGCCGTGATTGCTGGGAAAGGTTAAAGGCAATGCCCTTTAACCTTTAACCACACACACACACACACACACACACACACACATCTTGCTTCTCTACACACTTTCTTCCTCCTCACTCACACACCCTCCCCACCTCTCCATACTTCAATCATCCTTCACCTCCCTCCCTCATTCTTCCTCACCCCTCCCTCTCCTTCCTTCCCTCTTTCCACTTCTGTCCCTTCTCATTCGTCTCTTTCCGTACACTTCTTTCAGCACTTCTTCATCCCTTCTCGTATTTCCCTTTCCTTCTTTCTCTCGCCTCCCGCCTCCCCAGCATACACACACTCTCTCTCTCCTTTCTGTTCTTTTTCCTGGCAGTTCTTTTCCCATCATCCTTCCTAGCACTCACTCCTCTCTCTCACCCTCCAAGCATCCCCTCCCCCTCCCCGCTTCTCCTCAGGGCACCGTGATTGAATATAAGGAAAACAAATTCTTGCATAAGAGTACCAGGTATTAACATATCATGATAGAAATAAGAAAAGGAAATTAATGAGGACATACTGTACAGCTTCTGTCAACAAGGCCTCAAATAAAACGGGGGAACCAACAAGAAATAAGTTCATATTTTCAGTTACTTACAATAATAAAACACAAAACAAAACCAGGTAAGAGGGAGTTTGTTGAGGCAAATCCTTAATATGGTTACCAAGAGAATCACAACATAGCGATAGACATATAGTGGAAATTTTATCACCTGGAGCCTAGTTAGCACACAATTTCACACTTAACATTATAACATTTGGGTCTACAATAAAGTATCTTTTGGATAATCCTTATGTTGGCCATGGTCCTTGCCCTCCGTAAATGACTATTTCTACTTTTTGCATTTGCACATATAAATTAAATGATTTTATAATCTATGAACATAATTGCTCACACCATCTACACTCATCCCAAACTCCACCCATCTGCACACCCACAGTGAAACTATGAATGATGCAAACTATGAATGTATGTCTGCGCTAGTTGATATTTTATGAGAGGTTATTTACACGTATAAGTGGCCATTTCTGTACATAAATGACTAAAATACTAGAATTTATGCGTTCATCTGTAAATCTAGCAGATCTATATAAAATTATCCCCTAGATTTTCTTCCTGTTATCCAAGAAATTCTGGAGTTGTCGTGTATCATAGAATATATATTTTGTGTACTGTAATTTAACACACACACATGGAAAATGTAACTTGAAGAAGAGCCAAGGAAAACTACTTGGTACCTTTTAGCCAGAAAAGATCCACGCCTCTCCTATGGAGGCTGCAGAGATATCAGAAAATAGTGGACCCAAAAAATCTCTCGGTTCTGCTTCTTCAGTGTTCAGATTTTATCATATTCCGAAGCATATGTAGGTAGTATTGTCCCCCACTTCTTTGCTTCTGAAACGGTATCTTCAAGCAGCTTTGATACAGCCAGGCTATCTCAGGACACATCTCTAACTTCAGCTAATGCTGGGCTGTGAGGTGACAAGTATAACCTCTGGGGACTCTAAATATAATACTGCTTAAGGTCTCTAATGTGGTTAATATATCTACAACTGAAAAAATTGCAAATCTAAAATTTGGTCTCTTTTTAAAATTTACAAATTTTCCAGTGAATTGTACATTGATATTTATGTACAGTCAGTTCCTCCCCTTCCCCACCCCTGACTCCTTAACTTATACCTTTGCAGACCCTTACATGCCTCTGATATATGAAAATTTGACTGTATTTTGTAAATAGTTACTCTGTTAAAGTTCCTTAGTTCAGCTACTATATCTTGTACATAGTTCCCCCTGTTTTACCTCCAGTTTTAACTACCCTGTTCATTGTAAACTCAATGTTCCTGTGGCATTGTAGTATGTTCTTGTTCAACTGTAAACCGCACTGATTATAATAGTGTGGTATATAAGAAATATAAATGAATAAATAAATAAATATCTAAACCAGCATCTGCAAATTCTTATTTAGTTATTTTTTGCTCCAGAACATCAACGTTGCCCAACAGTTCAACTTGCTTCTCTCCAAAGAATCAAATTGCATTTGTAAACCAATATAGCTGCCTAGGGCAGAATCTATCTAGACTTCAGTGTGTTCTCCATCTGATTTAAAATGGTCCAAGGTAATAACTAAAGGTTTAGCTATAGTAACATACAGGAAAGCCTGGGCACTAAGGTCTCATCTCTTGGAGGGTAGTCTACAGCTGTTCCAGTTCTGCAGGTCACCAACTTTTCCACCACTTTGCTGCATGGAATCTAGCTTTCCAACTCCCTCTCCAGGAGAGCCATTGATAACCAAATCACAGAAGGCTGTTTCAATCTTCTGTGCTATCAGGCTCCTCTCCCCACCTGAACCTGCAATGCTTCCCAACACTGACCCTACTCAGCTCATTGGTGATCATGCCTCCGCAGGTGTAAACTGAGTCTCCAGACTGAGTGAGACATCAATCCCCGCAGGGGTAGTCACAGCACCAAACCCTACCCACAGATCTGAGCATCCATACCAGTGGATGCTGCCAAAACTGAGGATTCTTTAACATTTTTGTTAGTTATATTGCTGAAGGATTGTTGGGTAAGGTTTGCCTCTTTGCAGATGATACCAAAATCTGCAACAGAGTAGACACTCAGGAAGGAGTAGATTTATTTATTTATTTAGTATACATTTGTATACCGCTACTTCCAGCGATCAGCAGCAGTTTGATTACAGATTGGAAATTGTCAAATCATGACAGGAATTTTTTTTTTTTTGAGGTATAAACACATTGATTAGATAGGAAAGCACAGCACACAGAGAACTATTTTACAGGGAACATGGGCTATGGAGGGTTAAGTGGCTTGCCCAAGACCACAAGGAGCACCTGTGGGACTAGAAACCCCAGTCCTTCCGGCCCAAGGTTGCTGTCCTCTAGTGGGATTTGATCCCCCGACCTTCCGGCCTGAAGTACCTTGCCCCAACCACTAGGCCACTCCTCCACTTAAGGAGGGATCTCGCTCAGCTTGAAAAATGGTTGAGAATTTGGCAGCTGAGATTTAATGCTAAAAAATGCAACGTCATGCATTTTGGCTGCAAAAATCCAAGAGTGCAGTTTGGTATAGGAGTCCCATAGCGCTACTGAAGCAGCAATTCTTTTTGACAATACTTATTTTGACTGGTGCAATTCTTCCTGGAACTCTGATACTGAAGAAGCTTGGGCCAACGCTCCCGTGCTGTGGATCAGTTGGCCGAGACTTGTATACTGATGCCTTGGTACTTTAAGCTAAAACAGGGCTCCCTTTTTTTTTTTTCAAATTTTGTCCTTTGCATACTGAGGAGAGCTTCCCATGAAGTGGGGATGGTAGTCCTTGTTCTTGGCTCAAGCTGATACATTTTCTTTTCCTTGACGGGCTGCCTTTGCTTATACAGTGCTCACTGTGGAGGGACTTTTGATTGCACTGTAGTTGGGAAGTAGGAGACTACGCAGATCAGGATCCAAAGAGGTGAGTTTTTAACCTGGATTTGAGATGAGTCTGAGATACTGACTCAGGTAGTTTGTTCCAGGCTTAAGGAGCAGCAAGGTGGACAGATCGGAGTCTGGAGTTGGCAGTGGAAGAGAAGGGCACAGATAGAAGGGATCTGCCAGAAAGAGCGGAGTTCCTGAGGAGGGGTGTAGATAGAGATAAGGGAGGAGCAACAGAATGAGTGCATTTATAGATCAGTAGTAAAAGTTTGAACTGGATGCAGAAACAGAGAGCCAATGAAGTGACTTGGGTAGAGGGGTAACATGAGCATATCGACACTGGTGAAAGATTAGCCATGTAGCTGAATTTGGAACAGATTGAAAGGTAGAAAGATGATTCAGAGGGAGACCAGCATGGAGGAGATGAGAGGTGACTAGAGAATTGATAAAGGTCAGTAGTGTGCTCAGAAAGGAAGGTTGCAAACTCTTTTTTATGTTCCACACCCCAGCTCGCTCCCGTATGTCCTGCTCCCTCGCTCTCTCATGCCTCTGTCATCCCTACCATCACCTGCACCCTCGCTCTGTCATGCCCTGCCATCACCTACTCTTTCCTCAGCAATTCTTGCCCCCCCCCCCTACCCCCTTACAAGCCGCCAACTCTACCTCTGGGGCACCCCCTTCGTCAAGAGGATAATCATCCTACTTGCTACCTATCCTCAGTCTCTTCTCCTGCCTGTTAATTGCTGCTGTCAATGCATGTCACACAGCTTTTATAAATCCGACAAATAAGAAGGAAATGTTAAAAGCAATTAGCTAGGTTTTAAAAAGGTTTTGATCAATCGTATATGCCCAATATATGCAACCAGACAGGGATTCCAAAAATGAACCAACCAAACTACTTTAATAGTTCCTGAAGCATGCAGATTTTTTCTTTCCAAATTATCTTAGCTTGTTAGTTTTCTTTCTTCTGTATGCTTCTTCTCTAAACTACTTATTTCTGTAGTTTCTTATATTGTAATGTACACATTTTTGTTTTCTTTGGCAAGTATTTATTTCGTTTTGTATGATGACATTTTTCTTTTTGTACTTAAAATGTATTGTTACTTTTTATATTGTGGTCATGTCTGAGCATATTTTCTTATTTTCCTTGTAATTATCATAAATTCTATAAAATAAAAAAATAAACAAAATATAAAAAAATAAAAAGATTTGGACAATTTCCCGGAGAAAACATCACTAGACTGTTACTAAGATAGTTCTGGGGAAAGCTACTGCTTATCCCTGGGTTTAAGCAACATAGATTCTATCTACTTTTTGGGATCCTGCCCAGTACTTGTGTTGTGGATTGACTACTGCTAGAAACAGGATACTGGTGTTATGGACCTTTGGTTTGAGTCTGTCCCAGTATTCAATTCTGTTCTTATCACTGAGCCAAGGAAGCAGAATTTCCAGATGGAGTAGGCTACTTCCTCATTGGATTTTTCATCAAGATTACTGGCATTCAACTTAATTACCAAAGTACTTGGACTGCATTTTCTAACAAACTTTGTATGTTGATTTTTAAAAAAGAATTGTCATTAATGGAAAATACACAGCAGGGTAATCAGACGTTCCACAGTAATGAATAAATAGGTCTTAACAGAGTCTGACATGGCCATGTTTCAGCAATAAACACCAACGTCAGGGGCAACTGTTACAGCAAAACATTATTAAGAACATACATATGAAAAATGATATAAATACCAAAATGAAAAAAATTAACAATATATTCAAACCATATTATGACCATATGTTAAAACATGTATTAAAGCATAATATAAGCTATATATAATAGGATGTAAAGGCAGGAGGAGACCAAGAATAACAAAAGAAAGAAAATAAAAATGTACAGTACTGTATATATGCAATAACTGAATGAGCACAACATATCTCAAGAACTGATCTATTTTCCAAATGGTGTGAGCGGTGTGGTGATCAATACTGAGGTGATAAACAGTAGGTACAAAAATGTTGCATACTCATTTTCACCATAAAGTTTCTATATAAACCTGTTTAATGATATCCCTTAGAAAAAAAATATATTTGTGTGTGTGTGTGTATATATATCTATATATAAATAAATACAAGTTATCAAGAGGTGGTATGATATACTAAAAGTACAGTGCAATCAAAACCATTGGGTATGCACTATGAGAGTCAGTTTCGAAGCTCTGTTCATGAGTGGATGTCTGAAAACAGGCACTCAGATGTGCAAATCAGAGAAGACATCCCTGGACCCATTTTAGAAAGCCAGGTATACAGTATAGAAGACCCAGGTGCAAGCACAACCATGTAGCTTAGGGTCATGGTAGAAGCATGTCCTGGGCGGAGCATGAGAGAGATGCATTGCGGTGCGATTTCACAATGACACAAAAACTGAAAAAGACAGCCTTTTGGTAGCAGCCAGGCTTGTAGTTAGGGGGCATTGGGGAGGATGCTGATGAGCTGGCATTCCTACCCATCTACTACCCTTGTCGCGTGAGATGGGGGTATGAAACCCTAGGACCAGGGTACCATTTCTAGATGCCACAGCGACCTGGTGCCCGGGATGTATCCAGTCCCAATTGCAATAAGACATTTTAAAAAACACATAATTACTTAGTCTGAAAAGTGAGAAGACCAGACCAGAATGCACTGTGATAGCAAGTCAAAGTGTTTCTGTAGCAATTGAAGCTTTGCTCAGCAGTCCCAGCACCCTTTAAAGGGCATTTGGGCCAAATACAATGGCTGACCAACTCAGAACCTAGAACTGGAACCTTCCACCTCCCCATCCCTTCTATTCTCTATGATTGCTCAGCTGAAATTTAAATAGCCTTAGCAACACCCACAGGAGGGAGGTCTAGCATGTTCAGTAAGCTAAAAGAAAGAAAAGCTTTATTTTAAATGGCATGGAAGATGCTTGCTGTAGCTTTGATGCCTTGAACATTGGTATCCCCCTGCAGTGCTTACCAAATTTATTAGGGAGTGCCAGCCTATATTAGAGATTACCAAGGCTGCAAGTTTTATAGGACCAGATAACAGGAGACTGATGGGGGTCTGACAAGGGCAATGGAGGGGAGGGGGGTGATGGTGACAAGGGCAATGAAGGGTAGGTGAGTGATGGTGAAGAGAAAGGGTGAAAATCAAGTGCGATAGATAGAGAGCTAGAAGACGTAGTAAGCAAAGGGAAAGAATAAGAGGTATAAAACAGAAGAAAATGAAATGCATTTAAAAGATTCACATCGGAGAAAGTGATGTCTCCACCCGGGATGGCAGCCTGAGACAGGAGTTCTGGAGCCGATCCTGGTGTCTACCCACGTGCCCCTTACCGGAGTGCTAATAGTATTGAGCAAGGCAACTATCCATAAGTGGAGTGAGAGGAGAGATGAATGACGATGCGGAGGAGAGCTGCGGATTTGCGGGACTTCGCATATGCAGGAGCTGGAACGAGCAACGCAGAACAACACAAGATAGCCGCTGTACAAGGTGGAGGAGGGGATGTGGAGGCAAGTGATAAATGAGGTGGGAGAGGCATGGAGGAGGAAAAAGCAGAGCTGGTGGTACAGAGAATTACCAAGGAAGAATTAAAAGACTGGTTTGCAGAGCTAAAAGTCAAGATTACTACAGTAAGAGAGGAGGCGGGAGAGATGATTGGAGAAATAAAAGCGGAAGTGGGAGATTTAAAGAGGAAAGTGGAAAATCAAGAACATACTATAGAACAACTGCAGGGGCAGCAAAAAGCACAGGAGGCTGTAATTAAAGATATGTACAAATGGAGAGAGCAACTGTTGTATAAAATTGAAGATTTAGAAAATAGAACTAGAAGGAATAATCTAAGAATAAGGGGTATTCCAGAAGATCCAGAATTCAAGGACAGTAAAAAGTAACAGCAGTAGTGTTAATGGACATTATTAAAAGCGGCAAAGCCACAGTAGATATTCAAAAGATTGAGATGGACCGTGTGCATAGGCCAAGAGACATAGGGGCATGTTTACTAAACTGCGTTAACGTTACATAACGCGCGTTATGTAACGTTAATGATTGTTACGTGACATTAACGCGCGTTCTGAGACGTTAACGATCGTTAATGTCTCAGAACGCGAGTTAACTTCACGTAACGATCGTAAAGCTCCGCGGCACGGTAAAACACCGCAGAAGGTGGAGAGAGGGCGGAGAGAAGGGGTCAATGGGCGGAGAGTGGGCGGGGAGAGGCTCCAGGCACACTAACGCGCTGAACTCAAGGGCTGAATCCTACCGCGAATGAAAACCTGCCGTTAGATGCACATTTGCAGGGGAGGGAAACCATTTCAGTGTCAGCAATGTACAGCATAGGCAGGGAAACCCACAAAACGTGATAAGTGTGATACATGTGCATGGAACAAAAGGGCAAATAAGCAGTGAAAATGACCAGAAGAAACGAGGAAAAAAACATAACCAAGCTAGCCAATAGTGATATCAATGGGAAACAGCAATAAACACCACTGAGAAAGCCTCAGAAAAAGATATTAACTGTGGAAGGGTGTATGCTCTGTCCCCATAGAAGGTGAATGATGCCACAGTGAAATAGCGCAGATCAGGGCTTCCCCTTGTTAGTAGACAGGTTCCCAATGGCGTGCACATGTTCCGCAACAGCAGGGTGGGCATTTCGGAACGGGCAACTTGGCAGATGCTGGAAAAGGGGATACAGAGGGCTGCAGGCGGCACATGCTGTGGTGCAGCTGGGCCACAGTGGGGACTAGGGTGATGCTCAGTTGGCCCATAGGAATGCCAGACAGCAACTGATGAGGGCCCAACATGGGCACGAGTGTGTCCCCCGCAGTGTCACAGGGGACAGTACCCAGCAGCTACCCCTAAGGGCACAGAACAGTGGCAGGCGGTGCTGGGGGGAAGCGTGGACGTCCATCCAGGCACCCCTACCCCATTAACCACACAATAGGCAGCTGCCTACCTGCACACTGGATGGCCCGAGACTGCGCACCACCAGCACCACCAGCAGAAGGGTATGGCAGCATGGCGGCAGAGGGGTACCGTTGGCGGAGGGGGCAGTGACATCTGACCATTGCAGGCCACGGCCCAGACCCATGTAGGTGGGTGCTGTGCACTGCAACAGACAGGCTCCATATGACAAACAGTCATGGTACCTCCAGGGAATGATCTGTCCCTGTGGCATCAGTGTGGTGCAGTAAGCACAGCCAGTATGCTCAGGAGCAGAAGGTCACAGGTTCAAACCCTAGCTGTGGTCCCTGCCAACCCTGTCCCCATAGTTTTTACCAGTAATAAACCGTGGTAAGAAAGATGAAACCTTTTATTGCTGATAGAATAAACATGCTTGGAACACCTACATTTTACCCTACAGAGCACAGACACCACAAACAGGCGCATTACTTAGAGCAGAGTCTCCCAAATGCAGTCCTGGAGGTCCAAAAAACATTCAGGTTCCATGCTGTCTGCAATAAAGATGCCTGTGCTGTATGTCGATGCATTGCCCCCATGGTATGCAGATGTATCTCATGCATATTCATCAGGGACAGCATGAAAACTCCAGCTTCTTGGAGCAGCTGGTTCATGAACCGACCAGAGGGGAAGCCATATTAGACCTAGTCCTTAGTGGAACACCAGATCTAGTGCAAGAGATAAGGGTGTTGGGGCCACTTGGCAATAGTGATCATAGCATGATCGCCTTTGATTTAATTAGTGGAGGAGGGATAGTAAGGAAATCCACAGTACTACCTTTTAACTTTCGAAAGGGAGACTATGATAAAATGAGGAAAATAGTTAAGAAAAAACTAAAAGGAGCAGTTGCAAAGGTTAAAGACTTACATCAAGCTTGGGTGTTGTTGAAAAATACTATCTTGGAAGCCCAGACCAGCTGTATTCCACACTTTAAGAAAAGTGGAAGGAAGTCCAAAAAACTGCCAGCATGGTTTAAAGTTGAGGTCAGAGAGGCTGTTGTTGCCAAAAAAGCATCTTTCAGAAAATGGAAAAAAGAGCCAAACGACGAAACCTGGAAACAGCACAAGCACTGGCAGGTCAAATGCAAGGCATTGATAAAGAAGGCAAAGAGAGAATTTGAGAAGAAGCTTGCTGCGGAAGCAAAAACGCAAAATAAAGATTTTTTCAAGTACATTCGTAACAAAAAATCTGTGAGAGAGTCGGTTGGACCATTAGATGATAGAGGAGTTAAAGGGGCACTAAGAGGCGACAAGGCGATAGCGGAGAGACTGAATGAATTCTTTGCTTCGGTCTTTACTGAGGAAGATGTAGGGATGTTACCCATGACTGAAGTGGTATTTAAAGGTGCGGAAAAATTGAAGGAAATATCAATACATCGGGAAGATGTATTACAGCTATTAGATAAACTGAAGAGTAGCAAATCACCTGGGCCGGATGGTATCCATCCAAGGGTGTTGAAAGAACTGAAATATGAGATTGCAGACCTGCTTTTAGTAATCTTTGAACTATCATTAAAATCATCTCTAATACCTGAAGACTGGAGGATCGCCAATGTAACACCAATTCCAGGGGTGATCCTGGAAACTACAGACCGGTGAGCCTGCGCACCACCACCAGCACCACCAGTAGAAGGGCATGTCAGCATGGTGGCAGAAGAGTACTGGTGGTGGAGGGGGGCAGTGGCAGCTTCCCAGAGCAGACCATGGCCTATCCCTGTGTAGGTGGGTGCCATGCACTGCAACAGACAGGCCCTGCCGGATGAACAGTCATGGTATCACCAGGGAATGCACTGTCTCTGTGGCAACACGGTGGTGCAGTGCACACAACTAGTGTGTTCAGAGGCAGAAAGTCACAGGTTCAAGTCCCAGCTGTGGTTCCTGCCAACCCAGTCCCCATATTTTACCCACTATTAAAACGTGCTAATACAGACAGAACCTTTATTGCAGATGACGTAAACATGCCCAAAACACCTCCATTTTACCCTACAGAGCACAGACACCATAAACAGGCGCATTACCTAGAGCAGAGTCTCCCAAATGCAGTCCTGGAGGGCCAAACACCATTCAGGTTCCATGCTGCCTCTAATAAAGATGCCGGTGCTGAATTTCTATGCGCCACACCCATGGTATGCAGATGTATCTCATGCATATTCATGAGGGACAGCATGATAACCCAAACAGTGTTTGGCACACCAGGACTGGAGTTGGGAACCTCTGTCGTAAAGCAGCAGCCAACAGGGGCAGACACACCCGC
Source organism: Ichthyophis bannanicus (assembly GCA_033557465.1). Taxonomy (NCBI): domain Eukaryota; kingdom Metazoa; phylum Chordata; class Amphibia; order Gymnophiona; family Ichthyophiidae; genus Ichthyophis; species Ichthyophis bannanicus. The sequence continues at coordinate 820,249,071 of CM066032.1, forward strand.
ACCCACAGGCTCCATTATCAAAAGCCTCCTGGAAAGGCAGGGCATTGGGCCCTGTGTGCATCTCCCAATACTAGCACTTGCATACCTTAGCAATGCCACCCTAAACCTGGGAATACGGTACACAGCTATCAAAAGGTTGCTATGATTACTGGCAGATAGCAATTCCGAAGTTAAGTACAATTTTCTGACTGAGCTGCATCATGGCAACCTTTCTGATGTCTGTGGAGTGTGCTACAGGTCTTATGTCTACCACCCTGGGGAGTGACCCCAACAGTATTGCATACCATAGCCATGCCTGCACTGTGCCCAGGACTGGAGCGGTGACCAGGGCTGCCAAACACCTCTATAGTTGTACAATGCTGGCATAGGTGTGGGAGTGTGTGTCTGTCTATCCAGTGTGTGGTGGCTGCAAACACCCTTCACAGCCCACACTGCCAGCACTGTTGCCAGTATTGGCCTGCCAATGTGTATAATGAGGAGCAAGGTACCAGGGGTATAGCCCGGACAGGGTGGCCTGGCCAGGATGCATCTGCACAGGGCTTAGGGCAATGGCTGGGACATTGTAGTGCCCGGCCACCACATGTCCTGCTGGGAGATCACTCTCACCCTGACTGAGCAGTGACCACGGCATGGCTAGGTTCCCCCATAGTGTTATGTAGTATTTCTCTCATGTGATATTTATGGGTTCCCTTTTGGGACCCAATCACTGACTTATCTGCTTAGTGTATATGCTGACATCCCAGTTGTAGGTGCATGCATCTCCTCCAGGAACATGCACTATGGACTAGCTAGCAGACTGTCTGCAGCTAGTATTTGTCTTGCTGGAACACCTTGCAGGGTGCAGCGGCTGGAGGCTTGCTGCAGGAGAATATCAGATAGTGGTGGGGCGCAGCTGAGCATTTCCAGGCCTAATCTGTGTCTGCTTTGCTTTATGGATGTGTACAGAGCTGCATTGACTGCCCCGTAGGGTGTCTGTTCCCCAGCAGGACTGGGGTTGATGGTCCCCTCTTCTGCCACCCTTGCAGGGAGGTGGAATGTGGATCTGTTGGTGGGAGACCCTGTTTCCCACCCTCAGCCCCAGAGAGTGAGTTGGGTGGTGGTACATAATCCACCTATGGGTCCATAAGGGCTAAACCTGACTGAGAAATACAGATGTATCCAAGGTGTGTCTGCAGGAACTACCTATCTCACACACTGGCACTGCTGGGGACCTGCAGCATGGCCTATTTCTGCCATGGAAGGTGCTGTGGACCTGGTGCTGGGCGCCTTACCTCACCCTCAGGGTGAGCACAGTACCCGCACAATGTGATGGTGTGTAGCTACTCTGTGCCAGTAACACACACGGTCAGTTCCCCTTACCAGGCCGAGGTGCTGTGGGGGTTCATACCCCATCTTGTGATCATCTGTAGACTGCTGATTTGCATGTGCAGTGCATCATGGGTACGGGTGGGTTAACCCTATCCTGGTGATCACAGCAGACTGTTTGTGTGGTGACGTGCAGTCCTTCTGCAGCCAGCCAGGGGTTTGTTAGCAGCTATAGAGCTGTAGCCCACTGGTTACTTCACTGCCTGTGGAGCCAGAGGTCATGGGTTCACATCTACAGTGGGGTTATTTGATAGGGCTGTCCAAAGCATTGTCTACTTTTAATGTACATTAGTGCTGCCAGCAAAAAACACCCTCAGAGTACTGTAACCATAAGGTGCCTCAGAAGGCACTTTATGGTTACAGTCCATATAAGGTGTCCTATGGAGCGCCTTATAGGGTGCCCTATAGGGGACATTATAGGGTGCCGTGGCGGACAGTGTACTTTATAATGTGCCCTATGGAGTGCCTTATAGGGTGCCTTATGTGGCACCTTAGGTTACGGCACGTGAGGGTGTGTTTGCTGGCAGCAATAATTAAAATACAAATAAAAAGCCTCAACAAACAATACTTACATGTCAAAGCTGATGTCTCATCCAGCCTTATCCATTAGGCACACTGGAGGATCGAACTCATGGCCCCTGTATCATCAGTCAGTGTATTAACCATTGTGCTACACCTCTGTTTCTATGTGTGCTTGTCTGGGTGCCTACTTAAGATTACTGCACGTTACCGTGCTTAGCAGTGCTTCACCCGATAAGGTGCGCAGCAGCGCACGTTATCACGCGATAATCCCGTTTTGCTACTTTAAGACTGAAATGCCCACTCCTTTTATGGCAGCCTGCACACTATCGCCGGGCGCATGTTAAGACGGTTTAGTAAACATACCTCTTAATGTCGATCCTGGAAGAAACCAAAAATGTAGCAACCATGCAGGGGGTTCTCAGGGATTATATAAGGCACAATTTTAATGGTGAGGTTTCATCAGGAATGGCATGGGACAGGCTGAAAGCAGTCAATCGTGGGAATTTGATTGGAATAGCTGCACATGAAAAAAAAGTCAAAAGGGAGGCGGAGTATCGACTTTTGCAAGAAATGCGGAAATTCAAAAGCAGTCTTCAGAGGGATGGTGAGTCACAGGCTTTGGAGCAGCTCAGACTCCTGAGAGATAAGCTAGGGAGGCTAAGAACAAAGAGATTGTGTATAATTTGAACATACGCAAACAGACCTATTTTGAAGGGGAAATAAACGGGGAAGATATTAGCAAGCCAGATCCGAACAAGAATAGAACAAAGCAAAATAGGAAGCATTAGGAGTTCTAAGGGAAAGATAGTCTCTGGGAATAATGAGGTCAGGCAGGTGTACTGGGAGTTTTTTGAAAATTTATATAGAAGTGAAATAAAAAATGGGGAAGAAAAAAGTAAGGAGTACTTACGGGATATCATATTGCAAAAAATCTCACCTGAAGAAGTGGAGCAGTTAGACTACCCCATCAAAGAGGATAGGGAAGCAATAAAAACTCTTAAATTGGGCAAGGTGCCTGGGTTAGATGGATTTACATCAAAATTGTATAAAATATTTCAGGAACAATTAAGCCCATTGTTGACAGAGGTATTTAACGATATCTTAGAGTATAAACAATTGCCCAGGTTGATAGAGGAAGCGGGGATAACAGTGTTGCTGAAGCCAGGGAAAGATGCAACTGTGTGTGGATCATATAGACCGATCTCCCTGCTTAATTTAGATGTTAAAATCCTTGCAAAAATATTAGCTAGCAGGCTATAAGGGGTACTACCGTACCTGGTAAATAAAGACCAAACTGGATTTATTAAAGGGAGAGAAAGGTGAGATAACATTAGAATAGGAAATCTGACCTGGAAATTGTAGATCACGGGGAAAAAAAGCTATATTCCTAATAGTGGATGCAGAGAAAGCGTTTGATCAGGTAGAGTGGCCCTATCTTGCTTCAGGTTCTGCATTATAATGGGTTTGGGAGTAGGTTTGTGGAGTGGATAAGTGCTTTATACGCTAATCCAAAGGCCAGAGTAAGAGTAAATAGAAGTTACTCTGGAAACTTTAGATTAGTGAGGGGCACCCGTTGTCTCCGTTATTTTTTGCATTGGTGATAGAACCCCTTGCGGAAAGGATACGGAGAAAGCCTGACATTAAAGGAATTCAAATGGGAATAATTGAATCCAAGATAGCTCTATTTGCAGACAATGTAATTTTTACCCTGGGAGAGCCCTTAACTTTGCTACCGGTGCTTATGAAAGGACATAACTGGAAAAGGGAAAGAATGATAAAAGAGTGGTTTGTGCTCCATAGTAGTAATGGTGAGGGGTGGTGAGATGTATAGAGTGCTACAATGAAAAAATAGAGCAGTGGAAAAGATGGGGGTGTATGGGGGGGGAAGAAGGTCAAGAAGGGAGAAGGAGGAGGATGAAATTGTTTGGTGTGTGTTTCACCCGTAACATGAAAGATGTATTGAAATGCTGTAGTTAAGTGATGTTATGTGAATGTTGGTTTTTTGGTTGAAAACTAATAAAATATAAATTACAAAAAAAAAGATTCACATCAGAGACTGAGGTAGAAAAGGAAGTGGAGGAGAAAGAAGGACGGGAGAAAAAAAACAAAATGGAAAAGACTTTGGAAGGGAGGTAGACGACAGACAAAAGTAAAGGAGGAAAAATAAACTGAGATTGAATTTAATATGTATTGTGATACTAATTATCAAAATTTTATAAGTGAGCACACATGTAAATAATATCCACATATTTTTTCCTGGGTGGATACCTCAAAATTTTAAAAATGAATCTTCTTGTTATTAAGTGCCATAGAGTGTGTGTTGACTCATGACAACCCTCTGGATAACTGTCCTAAACTCTGTTTGTTCTTCAGTCAAATGTCTCATTGTTGACAGAGTGGCATCCATAGCTGCTATTATTGTATCGATCTATATCATTGCTGGCCTTCCTATTTTGCATTGACCTTCAACCTTGCCAAGCATGATGTCTTTCTCTAATGATTTCTCCCTTTGCATGATGCATATAAATTATGAAAGCCAAGTCTTGTCATCTGAGCTTCTAAAGAAAGTTTGGTTTGATCTCGTCTTGTACTGACTGGTTTGTTCTTTGGACATTTCATGGTATACATGGTATTCTTCATCAGCATCATAATTCAAAGGCATTGGTTTTCTTCCTGTCTATCTTTTTTCACTGTCCACCTTTTGCATCCATAAGATGTTTTTGAAAATACCATGGCTTGAACAAGTCAAATCTTTGTATGGAGAGAGATATCTTTGCTCTTGAGAATCTTGTCTAGGTCCTTCATAGCCATCTTGCCAAGAGCAATGCATCATTGGATTTATTGACTGCTTGTCCTTTCTTTATTGATTGTTGATCCAAGTAGGTTAAAATTGTCTACTATTTCAATTTCTTCTCCATCAATGATGAACTTACTGATTTTGCCAGTCTTCAGGCTTTTTGTCTTCTTTATGTCAAGGTGCAGGCCCATTTTAAGGCTATGTTCCTTGATCTTGAGATGCAAATGTTTCACATCGTCTTCATGTTCAGCCAGTATTGGGTGCATCAGCATAGCAAAGGTTGTTGATGAGTCTTCCACTAATGTTCACACATCAGTTGTCTTCATAGAGTCCTGCTTCTCTTATGATTTGTTCTGCATATAAATTAAACAGGTAGGGGGAAGTATGCAGCCTTTTTGTATACCTTTGCCAATTCTCCTTATTCCGTTCAAACTGTTGCTTCTTGATCAATGTAAAGGTTGTACAAGAGAACTATCAGGTGTTCCTATGTTTTTTAATGTGGCCCAGATTTTCTTATGGTTTACACAGTCAAAAGCCTGATAATAGTCAATAAAATACATATAGATATCCTTTTGGCATTCTTTTGTATTTTCAAGGATCCATCTCACATACGCAATGAGGCTCTTATTCCTCTCCCTTTCCTAAACCCTGCTTGGACTTCAAGCAGTTTTCATTCCAGGTATGTTTTTAATCTCTACTGGATGATCTTGAGTAGAATCTTGCTGGCATGTGAGATCAGAGAGATTGTGTGATAATTTCCACAGTCATTGAGATAATCTTTCTTCAGTATTGGTCAGATCATTTCCAATCAGCTGGCCATGATGTTGTCTTCCAAATTTCCTGGCAGAGCCTTGAAAGTATGGCAACAGCTGCATCTGATTGCTGGGAATGCCATCAATACCCAGTGCTTTGTTCTTTGATAAAGCTTTCAGTGCTGCTTAGACTTCTTTTATCATCAAAAGTCTCTGATCATAAGGTACAGGTTGAAACAGCTGTTGATTCACTTTATGGTATAATGACTCTGTATATTATTTCCACTTTTTCTTGATCTTCTTGGCATCATTCAACATGGATCCTTGAGCATCTTGTGGCATTCCAATTCAAGGCTGGAATTTTTCTTTAACTCTTGTAGCTTTAGGAAAATAGTTCTTATTCTTCCTTTAATAGTTTCTGATTCATTTTCTTGCTACTACTACTACTACTACTACTAGTAGTACTACTAGTACTACTACTACTATTACTCATTTATATAGCACTAAAAGGCATATGCAGCACTGTACAAACATATAAAGAAGACAGTCCTTGCTTGTAGAGCTTACAATCTAATCAAGACAGACAGAACAATATAAGAGACTTCATGTAAAGATAGAGGAAGTTTGTTCCATGCATAAGGAGCAGCAAGGTGAAAAGATCACAGTCTAGAGTTTGCAGAAGAAGGAAAGGGCATAGAGAGAATAAAATCAGAGGAGGAGTTGAATTCATGAGGAGGGGTGTAGTAGAAAGAAGAGAGGAAAGGTAATGAGGGACAGAAGAGTGAATGCATTTATATGTTAGAAGAACAATTGTAAAATCTAACCAGGGAACAAAATTTGGTTCTCACAGTTCTAAGGAATAATAAAGACATTGTGATAAAATCCGCAGAGAAAGGGGTGCAGTACTGGTGATGAATAAATTGAATTACCTAGCGGAAATCAATAGGAAATTTAGTGATCCTACATATTATGAACTACTTCCCAGTAATCCAAAGCTTAGGAGGAGTGGAGTTCACGAGAAGGGGTGTAGAGAGAGAGAAGAGAGGAAAGTTCACAAGGGGCAGTAGAGTGAATGCATTTATATCTTAGAAGAAGAATTTTAAAATCTAACCAAGGAACAAAATTTGGCTCTCACAGGTCACAAGAAAAATTGGATATGGAAATGGAAGGGGAGTCAATGAAGTGATTTTAGAAGAGGGGTTATATGAGTTCATAGGGGCTGGTGGAAGATTAGCCATGCAGCAGAGTTCTGGATAGATTGAAGAGAAAATAGGTGAAACTGAGAGACCAGCAAGGAGGAGTTTGCAATAGTCAAGAAGGGAGGTGACCAAAAAGTGGACAAGAGCCTCCTCTTCACCCATCCCCACTGTCTCCTCTTTGCGGTACTTGGGTGTAACTCTTGATTCTTCCCTTTCCTTTAAAGAACATATCTCTTCTGTTGTCCAGCGTTCCTTCTTTACTTTAAGACAACTTCGTGCTGTACGTCCTTTCCTTACCCCTTCCTCTATGGCCACCCTGCTTATCTCTCTTGTCATGTCTCGTCTCGACTATTGTAATGTCTGTCTCTCTGGGCTTCCCCAATCACAAATTTGTCATCTTCAACGGGTCCAAAACACTGCCGCCCGCGTTCTCTCTCACGCTTCACGTTTCGATCACGTCACCCCCTTGTTAATACACTACCACTGGCTTCCTGTTTCTTTTCGTGTTCAGTTTAAAGTCCTTATCTTTGTCCACAGGGTGATCCACTCAGGTATCCTCCTGTATCTTGCAGATCAAGTCCTCCTCCATACCCCTCACCGTTCCTTACGTTCCATCCAGGCTAACCGTATGTTTCTTCCCCCTCCCTCCCAAGCACACTTAGAATCAACTCGGTGCTCAGCTTTCTTTTTCTCTGTCCAAGGCTTTGGAATTCACTTCCCCACTCCTTACGTTTAGAAACCTCCTACCAATCCTTTAAAGCTCAGCTGAAAACCCATAGTTTTTGTTCTGCCTTCAACCTCCCCCTTCCAGCTCCGTCCTCTTCCCCTTCATAGCATTAATCATGTTAGTTCCTTAATTCCTCCTTCCTGCGCCTTTCTGTATTGTCAGTGTGTTCCCTCTCTCCCTTCATGTCTGCCTCAACCTCCCCCTTCCAGCTCCGTCCTCTTCTCCTCCATAGCATTAATCATGTTAGTTCCTTGATTCCTCCTTCCTGTGCCTTTCTGTATTGTCATTGTGTTCCCTCTCTCCCTTCATGTCTGCCTTCTCTATCCCCCGACTGCTATCTGCTTCTATCTCTTTTCTCATGATTTTATGGCGTTCCTTTTTCCATTTCTCTTTCCGCAGCCCTCTCTCTTTTTAATTGTTTTTATGTATTGTGAACCACCCAGATGCTAATTGTATTGGGCGGTATATAAAGTTTTAATAAACATAAACATAGTATATTCAGATAGGAAGGGACACATTTTGTTATTGTTGTAGAGAAAGAAATGACAGGTTTTAGCTATATGTTGAATATGTGTAGAGAAGGAAAGGGAGGAGTTAACATTGACCCCAAGTTTGCAGGCGATGGAAACAGGAAGAAGAGTGCTGTCAACAGTGATAGAGAAAGGAGGAAGGGGGGAGGGGGGAGGAGGATTTAGAGGGAAAGATAAGAAGTTCATTTGTAGCCATATTCGATTTTAGGTGGTGGTGAGACATCCAGGCGGCAATGTCAGACAAGCAAATAGAGATACGAGTTTGGAGTGAAGGAAAGATGATAGGTTTAAATAGATAAATTTGAGAGTCATCAGCATAAAAATAATACTGAAAGACATTGGAAGAAATGAGGGCACCAAGGGTCTGGGTATAGAGAGAGAAAAGGAGAGGGCTCAGAACAGACCCTTTAGGTACACCAACTGAGAGAGGTATGGCAGAAGAGGAGGAACCTCCAGAATAAACACTGAAAGAACAATTGGAGAGATAAGAAGAGAACCAAGACAGTACAGGGGCTCTAAAACCAAGAGAGGATAAAGTGTCAAGGATGAGGAGGTGGTCAACAGTATCAAAAGCAGCAGAAAGATCGAGAAGAATAAGAACTGAGTAAAGGCCTTTGGACTTAGCGAGGAACAGATCACTGGAGACTTTGGCAATAGCCGTTTCAGTAGAATGAAATGGACAAATAACAGATTGAAGTGGATCAAGGAGGACTTGAGAGGAGAGAAATTCAAGACAGTGGCATAGAACTGCACATTCCAGAATTTTGGAAATGAATGGGAGAAGGGAGATGGGTCGGTAATGAGAAGGAGAAGCAGGATCAAATGAGTTTTTTTGAGGAGACGAGTGATTACAGCATGCTTGAAGGATGCAGGGAAGATTGCAGTGGATAGCAAAAGGTTGATAATATGTGAGATGAAAGGGATGATGAAGGAGGAAATGGAGTTGAGGAGAAGGGTGGGGATAGGATCAGAACAGGTAGTTAGTTTAGAGGAGGAAAGAAGAAGAGAGGTTTCCTCAACAGAGATTTTAGAAAAGGATGAAAGGTTGATAGAGGTTGAGGGGAAAAGTTGGTAATGGAGAGGGGAAAGGGGGTGAAGAAGATTTAGTGGGGAACTGAAGAGTAATCTTATGCACTTGGTCATGGAAATAGTCTGCTAGGGTTTGGGCAGAGAGAGAAGGAGGGATTGGAGGTGGATGTGCCTTAAGAAGAGACTTGAGAGTAGAAAAGTGATGGTGAGGGTTAGTCAGATGGAGAAAATAGTTTTGCTTAGCGAGTGTAATGGCGGACTGGAAAGAAGAAAATCAGAGAGAGAGACCAGGATTCTAGCCAAGTGTGCTCAGCTGAGTGAACACAGGAATGTAGGTAGTGGGTAGTTGAAGACAACCAGAGCTGAGATGAGATGTGCCACATTCTTTGTTGCCAACTTTTGCATTCCAGCCATCCATGATTATCAGGTATCCTGTCTGCATGTTCTGTCAATTTCAGCTTGTAATTGTTCATAGAACTGATCCACTTCTTCCTCTTCTGCAGCTGTTGTTGGGGTATATACCTGAATAATAGTTCTGTTGATAGGCATTCCTCGTAGACAAATAGAAATTAAGTGTTCCCTGACTGCATTGTATTTCATTACAGTTCTTGCAAGTTTCTTAATTATAAATGCAACACCATTTCTTCTTTGTCTCCATTTCCAGCATAGTAGACCATGTGATTAACGAAGTAAAGTTCCCGATGCCAGTCCATTTCAGCTTGCTGACAGATTGAGTTGTACACATTCCATTTCATTCTTGACCACCTCCAACTTCCCTTGTTTCATGCTTAGTATGTTCCATGTCCCAATATGTAAGGCATCTTTGCAGCTTCTGACTCTCATTTCATGTGCAGCTACATCAGCAGTCAGATGTCCCGAGAACATTGATCCAATACATCCTAAATGCTGGCTTTACTGTGAAAAGTCTTCAGCTCATCGCCAGTAGCAATTGAATGCCTTTCGACCCAGGGGTCTCATCGTATAAATGAATGTATGTTATGATTTCTATCTTTCCAAACAGCACAAATCCCTCTTATGTGCATACATGTGAAATATATAGTGCAAAATATGTGCATAAATGCAAATTCCTCCCCAGCTCCACCCCTATGAGTGTATGTGCATAACGTTATGCACATTTGGGGCTTGCAGTTTTATAAATGCCTATTTCCCTCATAAAGCACTGCTTTATGCACAGAGAGGGCTTTGGGTATGCCTGTCATGTTTGCTTTATTATCTATATTGTTTCTGTCTATTAAGCATATGCATAGCTGTCATTTGATAAGGCAGCATTTACTGTAAACAGAAATGGATTTGGATTTAGGATTGGTATTTTATTTCCTTGGTTATATGAAGGTTTGCTGTCTCACGTCAACTGGAGTCGTGGCACAGGCAAATTATTTATTGAAATTAAAAGATGATTTTAAAAAGTTAGGAGGCAGGTAGATTGAAATATGTTTAGAAAAAAAGAATTATCCTAGTTTAAGCTGACTCTTTTCTGATGTTGATGTATAGAGATAAACTTGAGTCATGCAACCTGGAAAAATTATTCAGGTTTTTGCACAAGGATACTGCAAAATTTGAATGGTTCAGCTTCATTGGCATCTAGCTATATAATATTTACATGCGTTTACATAGGCTTTGTGACAGATCCAATGTGCATCATCATTAATCATTCTCCTTCTAAAAAGAATGCATGCGTGCATAGAGGGAAGAAAGTAACTGCAAGAATAACTTCAAGGTCTGCTGGGAAATAAGGTGAACATACTATATGCATTCACGGAGAGAAAGTCTGACATGTAAGGAAAGCAGGTTCGTAACTTGAAAGTGGGTAGCACTGTGCATCCTATGGCTTTTATTGTTTAATGAACTGGCAATATCCAGTGAAACAGTTCTCATTCAGAGCACCCCACAGAGAAACAAACCCACACAGAGCTTGCCTTAGCAACTCTAAGTACTGGTCCTTGGTAATGGTAGGGAAAACACTTTAAAAAAGGCCTTAAACCTGAGTGAAGCTAGGATAAATGGAAAATACAACTGTCCATCATCTTTAACACAGCAGTTCTCATCTATTGTGTTAGGGTACACTGATGCATCACAAGAGAGCTGGGAGGTGTGTCACCACAATTTTGGAATAAACAGCAAGTCCCTGCTTTCCCTAACAACCACATGTGCCTGCAGACAAGGGAGATCCCACCTCTCCCCCCTCCCCCCCCATATCCACACAGGGAAAAATAGATGTGTACTGTATTATTTGCATGAGAGAGAAATACGAGCCTGATACAGTAGTCTCACTACCTGAAGGGAACCTTAGGGGTTCAAATGCCACTCCCCCCAAAAAAATTGTCTTGAAGATTGAGGTTAGGTAGGGATCTAGAGATTAGGTGGGGACACGAGATTGGGGGTAAGTGTTATGACTTTGTGACTGATCGGACACTGAGAGATTGAATAGGGATTCAGGGACTGTGCAGTGGGTAAGGCAATTGGGTGGGGGCATTTGTAGGTTAGATGGGCAGGGATAATTGAGACAAGCCAGAGGGTGAGAGAGTTCCAAACTGTGAAGGACATGGATGTGCTGGGGAAGAGGTAAGAGAAAAGGGATGGATCTGTAAAGGCTGACAAAAGGTACAAATAGGGGTGCTAGAGAGGAGGTTAACAGGGTATGGAGAGCTAAGAAGGGATAATTCAGGGCTGGAGGCCAGAGTGGATGGATGAATGACAGGGAAGGAGCTGGCGCTGCTGAGGGACAAGAGGCAGAGGATAAAATAGAGGGTTGAAAACAGAGTTTTAGGGATTGTAGTTCAATAATTGTATTAAAATGTCATCACAAACACAGAAAGGATATTACTAACACAAAATAGATGTCATAGGCCTAGCAAATCCCAAATTGCATATTCAAAAATGTAGAGTGGAGTATTAAGCTAAACAAGGAGAAAACAATCACATCTCTATTGAAAATAAAAACTAGGCAGTTTTCATCATTCCATTTATAATCCCAGCCCTGAACATGTAAAAAGCACAAATATTTATTTATTTAAAATGATTTGTTATACAGCAGAAAATGCAGCTCCGAAAGATGGTGCAAGTCTCTTTCCAATTGGACCAACTAGGTCAAGTAGCTAAAGATGAATAAACCACCAGAGTGTGTAGTCCAAAGAGGCAAAATATCACACACCAACAAAAACAATATTATAACAGTTGTGATGATAAAAACCGTTAATTACATAGAACTATAAAACTCAAACCCTGAAATAGATGATAACGATTGTTTTGAGGAATTAATGGGTGAAGGAAGACATCTGTGATAATAGGAGGTTCAAATAAAGGGCCTATCACATTAACAATAGGTCTGCCTGGCAGTTTCTGCAACGATTTGTGGACTTTTAGTAAAATTTGGATAGCAGGAATGAGTGGATTATCTACTCCTAAAAATATCTTCTCCTTTTGAGTCAAGATAAACTCTCCCTCAGCTATGACAGATGAAATCTCTGTCTTAATCCTGAACATTGGACTACCACACAGTAGTTCATAATATGTAGGATCACTAAATTGCCTATTGATTTTCTCTAGGTAATTCAATTTATTCATCACCAGCACTGCGCCCCCTTTGTCCGCGGATTTTATCACGTCTTAATTATTCCTAAAATCTGTGAGAGCCAAATTTTATTCCCTGGTTCGATTCTAAAATGGTCTGTTTTGTTTATTTTCCAGCCACTCCATGGGAGGGTCATTTACTAAAGGGTGTTAGCTGGCAACGTATGTTCTGGCATGTGCCGAATGCACATTGGGATACGCATTGCCAGCTGGTGCAGGACCATGACTGTGCTAACTCATGCTAAAATAGCGAGTGGGTGGGGTAGGCGTGGAGAGTATGTATGATGTGCCCTGTGCAGCTATGGTGAGGTTCACACAGTAGAAGATGGAAAACTAGAAGGTAAGAAGTGAAAAAGGGATATTGAGGACGGTAGGATGGAGAGAATATAGAAATCTATTTGGTTATGTGTTTTTGCCTTTATGACGAGATTCTCTTCAAATTCACTTTTGATCTGACTTATTAATGATTTTCATTGAACTTCCTCATTCGTTTGTCCTTTCCTGGATTTTGATTTGCTTCCCATTTTTTATAACACATCCTTTTGACTTTAATGGTATTTTTTACCTTAATATTTAACCATGTTAGCAGTTAGGGAAGTGCGCAGAAAAACAGTTTGGTTCATATTTGGGTCATTTTCAGACTATTTTCCCAATTCTTTTTACTTTTTGTTTGTTTCATAAATTCTTGTGTAAAATATGAAACAAGAGTAAATTAATATAACATGCACTAATTCATAGATTACTACACATTAAATTGATTGAATATGCGCTTAATTTTTTAAGTTATACTCAAAACCCCAAATGTGCACTAGCAAATGCACATCCCGACTGTCAGTCATTTGGTCTTTTTCCATACTTTTCTTATTTTTATTTATCATTTCAAAAATAAGATAACAAATAAACTACTTATATAGAAAACACATATCAAAAGAATGAAATAAAAAAAAGAAAGCAATGCTTCAAGAAGCAAAGGACAAAAAAAAGTCTTTCAACGTTTTTGAATACATGGAATATATTTGGTTTGGGCATCTGAGATAGTATTTTTAAAAAATGTTTATGCCTCATGCAAAGATTCTAAGGCACATTTTCAGAAGGCTGCTTAGATGTCTGTGGGGACATGCAAGTCAGAACATATGAAAAGAAATGGCGAAATTAGAAAAGGCACAATGCATATGCATGGACCTTTCAAGGTCAGGGCCTCCACCTCTCTAGACATACTTGTGACCCTCGTCATGGTGGTTTATGATGGGAAAAGGAAACTGGGCTTGATGGACCTTTAGTCTGACCCAGTATGATAGTTTGTATGCTTATATAACATACATCAGAAATAAAAGCAACAATTAACAATGTACTCTACAGGAAAAAAAATGCTGAAATCGGGTAAGCAAATAAGAAAACATGTAGTGAATTAGGATACCTCAAGGTGACTCTAAATGTATCTTCCATCATTTTCTTTGCATTATAGAAAAGTTAGTTCTTTTTGATCTTTTTGTTCTTTTCTATTTATTTATTTATGTCACAACACCATTATCCATACATATTGGTGATTTCCTACCATTCGTGATAGCTTCCTGTCTCTGACCACAGTCTCAACTGAAAGAACCTTTTGCTTTAAAGAGACATGAAGGCACATTTTTGATATAATGTCTAGGTGCAATCTGGGATGTGCAGGTCAGAAATAAAAAAAAGAGGCCAGCCATGTGCACGTTTCAGCCCAATATCAGAAACTTAAATGTGCCAGAAATGGACGCAGGTGGCCACAGCCACATAGACATCCCTGTAATAAAATTTTAGGGCGGGGATATCTATCCCATGCTGCATACTCATCCCTGCCTGCTGTTTTGCAAGGAGAGACAATGTGTATGGGGTTGAAAACTAGAAAACAATTGTCTGCATTTCCATTCAGTTTTTTTTTATGGTCATGGAAAGTATTGGAGATATCATAGTGCCTTCTTTTCTACTCCTTCCAGGTGTTTTAGAAACATAGAAACATGACAGCTGAAGACGACCACATGGTATATGCAGTCTGCCCTTCAATATCAACTACAATAGTCCCCTTTTTTCCTTTAGAGATCTTCGGTGCTGGTCCCATGTTTTCCTGAATTCAGATACTGTCCCCGTCTCTACTACCTCCACTGGGAAACTATTCAACGTATCTACTACTCTTTCCATAAAGAAATATATCCGCATATTATTCCTATCCCCTTTTACCCTCATCCTACGTCCCCTCATAATGGAGCTTGCTTTAAATTGAAAGAGACTCTCCTTCAAATACCTCCGTTTATGGCATGGAGGTATTTAAACATCTCTATCATATCTCCTCTACCCCACCTTTCCTCTAACGTATGCATATTAAGATCTTTGTCCTCATATGCTTTATAATGAAGACCACTGACGATTTTAGTAGCCACCATCTGCACCGACTCCAGAAGGTGCGGTCTCCAGAATTGCACACAATACTCAAAATGAGGTCACACTAGAGATCTACATTGTGGCACTAGCACCTGCTTTTTTCTGCTGGCCATTTCTCTCTATATGCACCCAAGCATCCTTCTGGCTTTCACCGTTGCCTTTTCTACCTGTTTAGCCACTTAAAGATCATCAGAAACAATCACACCCAGATCCCGCTCCTCTTTCATGGACAGAAGTACAATATCCCTATTTCCCCCCTCGTGTACTCCATTCTTCTTCCCAGTTGCTTCTTGCTATTCCCTTCTCCTCTATTGCCAACTCCAGATTCCGCTCTTTTCACCTTGCTGCTCCCTACGCTTGGAATAAACTTCCTTTGTCTATACGTCAGGCATCTTCTTTGCCCCTCTTCAAACTCAAGTTAAAAGCTTGTCTTTTCGCCTCTGCCTTTGGCTCTTGATTTTGCTGTTCTCCTTCCTTCCCCTCTTTTATTTCACCTTTCTTTCTTCCTCTTACACTTAGATTGTAAGCTCTTTTGAGCAGGGACTTTTTTTTGTGTTTTCATTGTACAGTGCTGCGTACGCCTGGTAGCACTTTATAAATGCTTAGTAGTAGTAGTAATATCCCCTATACTGTACCACTCCGTTGGATTTTTGCAGCCCAAGTGCATGACCCTGCATTTTTTAGCATTAAATCTTAGCTGCCAAATTCTTGATCATTCCTTCAGCTTAGCTAAATCCCTCTTCATGTTTTCTATTCCTTTCTGGGTGTCTACTCTATTGCAGATTTTGGTATCATCCACAAACAAGCAAACCTTACCTTCCACAATATCACTAGCAATAATGTTAAAAAGATTCAGACCAAGGGCAGATCCCTGCAGCACACCACTGGTAACTTCCTTCTCAGAGTGAGATCCATTTACCAGTATCCTTTGTCGCTTACCACTCAACCACTTTCTAGGCCAGTCGTCACTTTAGAGTTCATTCCTAGGGTGCACAGTTTATTAATAGGTTGACTCTGTGGAATGGTGTCAAAGGCTTTACTGAAATCAAAGTACACCACATCTAGTGCTCTCCCTTGGTCCAATTCCCTGGTCACCCAGTCAAAGAAATCAATCAGATTTCTCAGATAAGACCTGCCTCTGGTAAGCGTATGCTGCCTCAGATCCTGAAATCCACTGGACTCCAGAAACCTCACTATTCTCTCTTTTAGTAGCGCTTCCAATAATTTACTTACCACAGAGGTTAGACTAACTGGCTTATATTTTTCAACCTCATCTTTACTTCTGCTTTTGTTTAAAGGGACCATATGAGGTGTGACATAAAAGAAATGAGACTGCCCCATAAATGTTTTATTACAAAATCTACAGAGAAATTATGCATTGTCCCCTTCAAAGTAATCCCCCCCCCCCCCAGAGTTAATGCACTTCTGCATTCGCTTCTGCCACGTACAGAAGCACTCGGTAAAGTCATCCTTCTTGAGGTCCCTCAGCTCCCTCATCACAGTGGCCTTGATCTCTTCTACAGAGGCAAAATGAGTTCCTTTGAGCACAGTCTTCAGCCTGGGGAAGAACCAAAAGTCATACGGTGCGAGATCTGGGGAATAAGGAGAGTGGTCGAGAGCTGTGATCTGTTTGTTGGCCAAGAACTGCCTCACACTGAGCGCAGTGTGTGCAGGCGCGTTGTCGTGGTGGAACAGCCACGACTTGTCTCTCCACAGAGGCCACCTGCTGTGCCGAACCCAGTCATGGAGGCGACTGAGGACCTGCTGGTAGAAGTCCTGGTTGACTGTCTGGCCCTTAGGCACAAACTCATGATGGACCACACCCTTCTGGTCGAAGAATGCGATCAGCATGACCTTGATCCTTGATTTGGACATGCATGCCTTATTGGGTCTGGGTGACAGTCGAGTCTTCCACTGCAGGCTCTGTCTCTTGCTTTCAGGGTCGTACTGGAAGACCCAAGTCTCGTCTCCTGTGATGACTCAGCCAATGAACTCTGGATCTTCTCTGATCTTCAAGTTGATTCCATATTTCTGCCACCTCCAGTTCCATGACAAAGCGATGGAGCAGTGTTCTACAAAAAAACCTGAAAAATAAAAACAGAGCAAGAGAAATGAAAAATATTATAGCAGAATAGTAGCGAGATGCTGCACAGCACAGTGATATAAGTGGTTAGCCAATTGGCATTGAGTCATGGGCGTGGCTGCCACAGTCTCATTTCTTTTTTGTCACACCTCATATGTGCCTTTCTCCAATCCTCAGGGACCACTCCTGATTCAATTTGAAAAGGTCAGTCAGTGGAGCCATTAGAACATCTCCAAGTTCCTTAGTATTCTTGGATGAATCCCATCCAGTCCCATCACTATGTCTACTTTTAAGTTAGCTAGTTCCTCATGAAAACAGTTTTCTGAAAATCGTTCAAGACCCCCGTCCCTTCTGTTCCTATATGTGAGTGTTTTCTGAGTTCCTGTTCCTGTGAACATAAAACAGAAATATTTGTTAATCAATTCCCCTTTATCCTCATCAGTTTCTACATATTCCTCCCCTTCACACTTAGGTCTAAAATTACCACTTTTGTCCTTTCTGCACTCACTAATACATCTGACAAAAATAGCTTATCCCCTCATTTTATTGCATTGGCTATTTCCTCTTCTTTTTGTACCTGCTTCCCTGACTACCTTGCTAGCTTCTCTGAGTTTTTCCAAATATAGATGCCTGTCTTCCTCTCTCTGTGATCTCTTGTATTTTATGAACATCTCCCTGTTTTTCTTCACCTTTTCGGCTACCTCTTTTGAGAACCATAGTGGCCTCCTTTTATTTTTACATTTATTTACCTTTTTAACAAAAAGGTTTGTTGCCCTTAAATATCCCCTTTCCGTTTTGCCCATTGCTTTTCTACATCTCCCAGCTGTTCCCATCCCGCTAATGACTCCTTGGCAAAGTTAGTTTTTCTGAAGTCTAAGACCCTCGCTTTTGGATGGATTTTATCAGCCCTAGTCCTAATACTGAACCACAACATTGGGTGATCACTGGATGCACGATGATGTCCCACTATGACATCGGAAACACTTTCCCCAATGGTAAGTCCAGTATGGCTCCTTCACATGTGGGCTCTGTTACCAGCTGCTGTAATAGTTCTCCTTGTAGAGAATTTAGGATCTCCTTATTTCTAGATACCACAGCAAGGATGTGCAAATCAACATCAGGAATACTGAAGTCCACCTAACAGTAGCACTTTTCCTTTCATGGCAACACTGATTATGTCTTCTATTAAATCTCTCTCCACTTCTCCCTGTGATGGTGATCTGTATATCACTCCAATGCAAATGGATTTCCTTTACCCTCTTTCTAGTTTAACCCACAGTGCCTCCTCTTACTTTTAAGCCCTGTAATTCTATAGTTTTAATATTATTTTTTTACATATAGTGCCACTCCTTTCTTGCTTCCTACCTTGTCCATCTTGAATAAAGTATAGCCTGGTATAATTACATCCCAGTCATAGTTGTTCGTAAACCATGTCTCTGTAACTGCCAGTGGACTTTCATTAATGGTTTCATTCTCTATCTACTTGTGCGCTAATTGATAATATCATCTCACTTTTTTGACCGTTATTCCATCGGTCCTTAAAAATAATAAAACGTGGTTTGAGTGAGTGCGGTTACCCTACTTTTTGATTGTATAGTACCAGCAATTCAATTTTAAACATTTTTAGTTTTCAGATATCAGCTTCTTTATTCTGTGCAATGACAGTTTTTTGCAATGTGCGTCATGCGTTCTAATGCGCTGTTTATGCCCATCTCTATAGTTCTTTTTGTAGGGGCTCTCTAGCTTTTTTAACACATCCATTATAGTCCTATTTTTAGTTTTTAGTATGTGCTTTTTAACCTCCTCCCTTTTAGGCTTTGGTACACTGTAGGGCTTATTACATTGCTTATTTTGAGTACTATGTAGGTTTATGAGAAGGTTGTAAATGAATTTCATGTTACAATTCTTGGTCTGGTTTTCTTTGGGTTCTGGGTTTCCCATTATTAATTATTACATTATACAACCATTTATTTTTAAAAGTTGTTCATGTTCTATCTTTTAGCATAATCAACTATAAAATTGATTGATTTTGTGCTACGTTTTTTCGAATTACTGTGCTCTCCAATCGATACATGGTACATATAATTGTAAGTATTTCTGTAGCTTAATATGGCTGAATGGCTCCTTATATTCTTTTAAGCCTATTTTTGTCCTTCTTTATTCAATATTCATGTAATTATTTATTGTTACTCCTTTTTATATTAAGTATTGATGTTTTTAATATTTTTAATAACTTTTATATTCTTAATTTATTATGTCTGTTTGTTTTCTAGTATATTTTATATAATTGTGATGCTTCATATTTATATGTTCATTGCTGTTTGCCATATATTATTTGTTTGCAGTTCTCAGCCCCCTGATGAAGGCGTTGCTGAAACGCATTGGGGCATTTTTGTATCAATAAAGCGCTTGTGACCTCCAATTCCGCTCACCCTCTTTGTGTTTCCTGAAGGTACTTTGCGAGTAGGTGCTCCAGTTTTGGTTTCTTCTTCTCTTCCGTAACTGCCAGTAAATCCAAGTCAGCCTTTTCCATTAAAGCCTCAACATCTAGGATATTATTCCCCCTGCTACAGGCATTTAAACACATCACTTTCCAGATGTTGCTCCTTTTACCCAGTTCTTCAGAGGTATTTAATCTTTCACTTACCTGGAGATTTTACTTATCTGTGGGCTTTCTTCACCCATCCACAACAAATATTTGTCCCCACTTGCACAGATGTATGCCATCTTTGCTCTGTAGCCCTTGGAACATCATCCCATAGTCCAGGAACCAAAACACTCTCGATGATACCATCCATGCAGCCATACATTCATCTCCAGGATGCGAGCTTCTCTGCCTCGACCTTTACCATCAACAGGGAAGATTGAAGAGAACATCACCTGTGCACCAATCTGTTTCACCCTCTGTTGCAGAGCCATAAAATCACTTTCAATATGCTCATATGGATACTTAGCATTATTGTGTCAATATGGATGAGCAACATTGGATAACAGCTAGTAGACTTGATGAGTGTCGGCAAACTCTCCATAACATCTCGGATTTTGGCACCTGGCAGACAGCACACTTCTCTGGACATTGAGTCTGGTCAGCAGATAAATGCCTCAATACTCCTCAGAAGAGATTCTCCAATCACCACTACCCTTTGCTTCCTTGTGGTCACTAATTCTGCAACTTCGGAGTGCATGAAATGCACTGAAATGCTTTTCCTGAAATGCTTTCACCTCCTCCACTTCCAGGGATGCTTTAACCATATTGGTTCTTAATTCAAGGGCTGGAGGTTTTGGAGTGTCGATTCTGCAGGCTCTGGTGACTCGTGTCCAACCCTCTTCATTCCGCAACCTTCCATCTTCACTTCTGTCAGAAAGTGTGGATATTTCAAGAAGCATCTCACCAATTTACTTCTTACTATCTCAAATTCTTCTCAGCCTCGCCACATCTACTCTGAGCTCCTCAACTTGTTTCCTGAGGGCTTCAGCTTTCAGGCATCCTGCACGTGGAACTGATCTTTGAACCGGCATCAGGCTCTCTGTCTGGATAGAGACAAAGCTGTAACAGGGGCAACAGCTTTGGCAATATGATTTCTCTCAGCCATTATTCAGTTGGTGGAGCTTTGGTACCTGTTGAAGTAAAAGAGAGAAGCCTACCAAAGTTCCTACATTTTCCTTAGCTGTCCTTTAACAGAAAAAGCAGT
Organism: Ichthyophis bannanicus; assembly: GCA_033557465.1. Taxonomy (NCBI): domain Eukaryota; kingdom Metazoa; phylum Chordata; class Amphibia; order Gymnophiona; family Ichthyophiidae; genus Ichthyophis; species Ichthyophis bannanicus. The sequence goes on from CM066032.1 coordinate 820,269,770, forward strand.
TAACCTTTTTAAATGTGTTCTAACAGTGCTGTCCTGTGTGTAGCTAATTGGGGAGTTGCCTATAAAGCAAGAATGCTCACATGGGGTGGGTGGGAGCTAGGATGGGTAGGGGGTTCTAATACCTGATGATGTCAGAGCCTTCAAAAAGTTGGGAATGAATGGAAAGCTGGAACAAGCAACAATGTTTAAGCGTTATGTTTATGTTGTATTCAATCTTAATATACCACCCTTTGTGGGTCATACAGAGCGATTTAGGATAGTGCACAGACATAGACAGTAGAAACAATTCAATCCAATCTAATAGGAAATGCACACCAGCCCAATCAACTGTACCTATTGCTCATGTAGCCTAGGAGATGAATGGACTGAAAGCTTGTTCAAAAAGATAGGTTTTCAACAAAGACTTGAATTTTGGAAAAGAAAGTTCCAACCAAATGTGGGAGGGCAAACAATTCCAAAAAGAGAGAGCAAGTGAAAAGAAAGCAGTGTGTCTAGTTGAATCAAATTTAATGCAGGCAGGGGATGGAATGACCAGTCTGCGGTCCTGAAGGGAATGTAGAGATTGATGAGAGAGGAAAGATAGATTGGGGCTTTGCCAGAGAGTACCTCATGAACAAGGGTCAAGATTTTGAATGACACACACTGAGGAAATGGAAGCCAGTGTTGTTTTGATAAGAAGGGGAATAACATGATCATATTTACGTGCAAATGAAAGCAAATGAACAGCAGTGTTCTATACCGATTAAATTTTCTTCACTGAATGCCAGGTCAGACCAAAAAAGACAATGTTCAGTAGTCCAAGCATGAAATTACTGTGGCAAGAATTATAGAAGTGAACGCAGAGTGATCAAGTAATGGACATAGTGTCCTGTATCGACAAAGGTCAACAAATGATGATTTAACAGTGGCACTAATGTAGTCTGTGAAATAAAGGGCAGAATTGATGTAAACACCTAAGTACTTGGTACAAATAAATGATTTCAAGCCAAATTTGCAAATGAAAATAAACCCCATTCTCCCACGTGTTCAATGCACCATAATGTAACCCAGTCGTTCCACTCACATAACATAAAATACTCATCACATCCATACAAACCAAGAATGAAGGCAGAATAGAAAAAAAACTAGAGACAGAAAAATGCTAAAGCGTAATGACATTGTAAAGAGAGCAGAAATATATCTGAAAAAAGATCAACAAATGAGAAGCAGAAAAAAAAATAAGTTGCTGAAAATCGCAGGTTACTCCCGACACCCACATGGGTGAAAATACACGCCAAGGGTTTTTCAGTCATATTACAAATGCAAGTCTCACTTCCCATTCAATAAGAATAACCTCAGTCAGTGTTTGACAACTCCATCTCTAAGAGGGGAGTAGATTCACATACAGGAGGCGAAACTGACATTTTTTGTGTAGAGAGAGAATTCTGATTTTTCAAGGCTTTTTTTGGTGTAAGTTAGAGGAAATGTTCCTTTGTTTTAGATCTATTTTCATTCCAAAAATCATGTCCTCACCGGTTGACAAAATCGTCATCATTCCTTGACAACTCTTTCATAGTTTCCATACATTTCTGGAGGGTCATGATGGAGGAATCTTATTGCTGGAATACAAATTGTAGGGCAAAAAGAAATCCCCTCTATATTTAATATGATTGGACTGCGTACCGTAAAAGGCGATATAGTAAATACCCACAGAAAAAAGAATGGTTTATGATTTATTGTGTAATTTGGCCTGAAATGCAATCAACGTACAATTTCCATCTCCTCCCTTAAACACACCTATGACTTCAGTAAATGTGGCTGAAAGCACATAGATTGTGAAAAAGCATGCATACTTCTAGTCACATTGAAAGTGGGCAGTAACCGGGCAGCCAGACCCTTTAATTATACCTTGCTTCCCCCCCCCCCACCCCCAGCCTCTTGCCCCATCTTCCAACAGCATTTCTCTTTCTTTTCCCACAAAATTACTCAGACAGCCAAGTATGGTAACAACTGGTCGCAGCTTTATTTCCCATAACAACAAAACCAAAACAGGAACAATGATCTCACAAACCCCCCCCCCCCCCAGCGGAGCGATGCGTCACCAGCCATGCTACTAGCAAAGCGACCTCGCCTCCGCTGTATCCATAGTCACACCACCAGCAACGTTCCGACCACCCCTATCCGACTTCGCCATATTACTAGCAAAAGTCTTCCAGGGGTAGTCCGGGTCGAGGGCACCCCGCCCCCGTCCCGAGTCGCCTAAGGCTCCAGACCCCGGAAACCTCCGGGATCCCACCTCACCCACCCCAGCTGTGACACCCCTACACCAGCCCCACTACCGCAAAGGCTGGGTGGGCGGGCGGGTGGGCTACTGCGCCTCCCGCCAAACTGCCTGTGCTCTGGTGAGTCTCCCGCACGCCAGAGCACATGGCTGCCTGGACCCTGATTGGCTCCGCTCGCCCCCCTCCACGAGCGGAGCCAATCAATTTAAAAAATGCACCGCGTGCACGGCCCGCGCTGCCCCGATTCCTACCCCCCTCCTCCATCCCTATGCACGAGCAGGGTCCCGCGCCGGGCAAAGCACCCGGTTACGAGCCGGCGCCGGGACCCTGCCCGCGCCTTTATTTTAACCGGGTAGCCAGACCCGGCGCTCACCCTTTAATTATACCTTGCTTCCCCCCCCACACCCCCAGCCTCTTGCCCCATCTTCCAACAGCATTTCTCTTTCTTTTCCCACAAAATTACTCCGACAGCCAAGTATGGTAACAACTGGTCGCAGCTTTATTTCCCATAACAACAAAACCAAAACAGGAACAATGATCTCACAACCCCCCCCCCCCCAGCGGAGCGATGCGTCACCAGCCATGCTACTAGCAAAGCGACCTCGCCTCCGCTGTATCCATGGTCACACCACCGGCAACGTTCCGACCACCCCTATCCGACTTCGCCATATTACTAGCAAAAGTCTTCCAGGGGTAGTCCGGGTCGAGGGCACCCCGTCCCCGTCCCGAGTCGCCTAAGGCTCCAGACCCCGGAAACCTCCGGGATCCCGCCACCGGCACAGAGAAACTTTAGCTGTGCCGCCCCCCAATTACCCCAAGCTGCGACCAGTGCGGCAACCCTGAACAACTCTCTCCAACACCTCCTGCCAGTCGTTCAAAAGCAAGTCCATCCCCACTGGCGAGAGATGAACACCATCCGCCCTATACAACCCTGTACAGGCTACATCAAACCACACATGCTGCACCTGATACCCCCCTCTTTCGCAGACCCATCTCCCAATCTGACGATTTATCTTGGTCAGCCCACGGGACCATCTCTGCTGGCCCCATGACGCCGGTCGCGGGATAATATCCGACCAAATCAAGATGACTCTGTCCAGCAGACGAAGCAAAGTCGAAAAGTCCTTCTTCGCCGCCCTTATAAGCTGCTTGCAAGACCACTCCGACAAATCGTTGCCTCCAAGATGGACCAGCACGACCACTGGCCATCCTCGAACCCGCAGATGATGACGAAGCAAGGGCAGCAGTTGAGTCCACCTCAGCCCCCGCTCGCCCAGCCATGAAAGCGCCACCTCAGCTGGGTCGAGCCCAAGATTAATCCCGATAGGCCGAACCGCCGCTCTCTGACCAGCCCAAAAGACAAAGGAGTGTCCCAGCATCCAGCAGCCCTTCTCCACCAGACCCACACCTGCAACAGAAAATAACAGCATTAGTAACTCCCCCCCCCCAACCCTAATAGGGCTCCTCACAGCCGCACATAACCATGAAATGCCTTAGATCGCCAGCGGCCAATACTCTGGATCTGATCCCCTGACATACCAGCCGCAGCCGCACTGGTAGCGGCTCCGATGCGAAAAGAGTGAGCCGAAAACAACTCCGGATCTTTGCCGATCCTGCGCAGAGCCAGGCGTAAAACCGCCGTCACTTGATACCTGGTCACATATGAAGAGTCCTTATGCACGAACAGCGCTTCACCACCGCCCGGGCGTACACCCAAGTAGTCTTCGAGGGCCGCTACTGGGCAAGTTATTCCCACGATGCTCCCCAGCACCACCCACAAACCTTTACCCTTTTGATCCGTTTTGGACTTGGCTAAAAGTACACGAATGCGTCCCGGCTCCCTCCACACATGCTGCAACCGCAAACAATTACCTAAACCCACCTTCACCGAATCCGCCGCCAACTCACCGACCCAAAAGGCCCCAAAAAACGCTAAACAAAACACCGCTCGAAATAGAACAACCTCGTAAGGCGACGATGCCACCTCCGACAACACGTAACACAAGCGCTGCAACAAGTCATGGGTAATCGGGAGCCGATGATCACGCCGCAGCGGCAGCGCCCACTCCCACCCCTGCAGTAAACGCCGAGCCAAGCGCCCCCGCCCTACGCACGGCCAACCCAACGCCCAGGCAAAAAATTCAAACCCCGCCAGATGGCCCCGAACCACCGATCTTGGCAACCCCCTCTCCTTTGCCCACCCAACATAGCTTCCCAGCATATACTCAGACACCTCACTTCCAACACACCCCTCACCATGCAGATACTCCCACACTCGCACGCAGCCCCGTTGATAAGAATCCCACGTGCGCTCAGCTACTGAATTCCTTAATAGGTTCTTCATCGCGGTAGGCCACAGCTCCACAAGTTCCAAGGGACCCCGAACCCTTCCTCGTCCGCCTCCGGCGCCAACTGCCAAAACCACTCCCACTGCAAACGAGAAAGAGCATCAGCGATTGCATTAGTACGACCAGGAATATGGCGGGCCTTTAAATCCACATTCAATCGCAAACAGGCTAGAATGACTTGGCGCATCAAGGCCGCTACCGTACAGCAGCGTGGACTATAACGATTCACGACGGCAACCACCGCCTCGTTATCACACCACCACACCACCCTACGGTTGGCCAATCACTCTGGCCATAACACAAGCGCCACTCAGATGGGAAACAATTCAAGAAAGGTAATATTTTTCAAAAGCCCTTCAGCCTCCCATTCCGGCAGCCACCGCTCAGCACACCAAGCGCTGCCGAAATATATTCCCAGACCAACCCCACCCGCCGCATCCGAATACAGCTGCAAATCCTCACTGGAGATCTCTGCAGCCCGCAACACCGAAGTGCCATTAAAGTCCTTCAAAAAGAGCTCCCAAATCCTCAAATCCTCTCGCATCACCTTTGACACTCGTATACGATGGTGAGGAATCCGGACCCCCGCTGTCGCCGCCACCAAGCACCGAAGGAATACCCTTCCCATGGGAATGACCTTAAAAGCAAAGTTAAGGGATCCTATTAAGGCCTGCAGCTCCCGCAAAGTCAACTTGGAAGAGGCCAAGGCATTAGCCACCAGCACCTGCAATTTCTCTACCTTCTCTGAGGGCAATCGGGCCTCCAAACTTTGCGAATCTAATTCCACCCCTAAAAAGGTCAACCGCGTCGTCGGGCCTACCGTTTTACTCGCAGCCAACGGCACCCCCAACTCACAAGCCAGGCTACCAAAACCAGCTAACAGCTCGCTACACCCTAAGGACTCTGCTTCACCCACAAAGAAGAAATCATCCAAATAGTGGACAACCTCCCCCCTTCCCACTCTCCGCACCAAACTCCAGTGCAAGAAAGAGCTGAACATTTCAAAGTACGCGCAAGATACCGCACACCCCATGGGCATACACTTATCAAAATAAAACACCCCCTCGAACTGAAAACCCAACAACCTGAAGGAAGACGGATGAACCGGCAACAAACGAAACGCCGACTCGATATCAACCTTTGCCATCAGTGCCCCCCGCCCCGCTCTCCTGACTAACCCCACGGCCTTGTCAAAAGTCTGATAATGCACCGTGCACAAATCCCGCGGAATCAAATCATTCACGGAGGATCCAGCCGGAGAAGATAGATTGTGAATTAGACGAAACTTCCCCGGTTCCTTCTTCGGAATAATGCCTAACGGTGATACCACAAAATCCGGGAACGGCGGTTGCCGAAAAGGCCCCGCTATCCTCCCCAACCATAATTCCTCTGCTATCTTCCCCCGAGCTATAGCCCCCCAGCGCCACACACTGGGTGAATTGCGCAGCGACGAAACCACGACCACCCCATGCACCGGAACCACAAAACCAAAACTAAATCCCAACTGCAACACTAACCTATCCCGCCTCCGCGGATAAGAACGCAACCATGAACACAACAGTGGAACCTGAATCTGAGAAGGGGCCAAATCAAAAGGCCCCCACCTATTTGAGGCCCGTCGGCGGCTGAGCCCCGGGCCCTTTTTTAACACATTTTGCTGCCGCATGGGGACCTCCACAGCTTGAGCACGCATGCCGGAATTTACAATCCGGAAAGGGACACATCGACCGATTAAACCTCCAGCACACATCACTCCCTCCTCCGGGGGCCGGCCGAGTCAGACCTGTGGCGACTCCCCCCCGAAAGGAACGAGCCGCTCCCCCAACGACCACCGACCCCATCTTACCTCTGCTTCCTCCACTCCCCCCTCCCTTGACCGACATCTGTGTTAGCCAAAGGTTAATGTCTTGCGTGCCCCACGTTAAAAATTTATTCTCCTCCATTTTATCCCAGAATTTCTCATCGTAATTAAGCCACGACCAGACTTCATGCATTTGAGACGCTTCAAGAATCGAGTCCGCATAGGATAACAACATCCCGGACTGGTGAGGAAAATGATGCCCCCACACACTCGCCAACCGCAAGAAGGATCGCACCCAATTAATGATATTGCGTGACACCTTCCGAAGCCGACCCGCCTTCTCGTCCTCCTTTCGCTTTTTCTTACTATCCCCAGAATGCTTCCTGCCTTCTAGCAAACGAAAAATATCGATATATTTCCGCTTTGTAATCTTTCGCCTCAGCTTCTTGGGGACCCCTTCCCACAATTCCGACAATGGAACCAAAGAAGCCGCACCCCCACTAGCTAAACTCGCCTCAACCCCACCACCCACGTCCGCCCCATGCCCTTCGCCTGCAGCCACCGAGGCACAAGACGAATCCGAAGATGAGGAGGAGGAAGAAGAGGAGTTACGTCGATAACGACACCCCCGCTTCCTCTTTCTGCGCGCCTTGCCTGGCCGATCGGACCGCGACCCTCGCTCAAGCGATGCACCACCGTCAGCCTCTCTTAACTCACCTGACGTGTCCTCGATGCCGCGGGCCCTGGACGAAAGCTGCTCATCGCCTCTCGGCCCATCTGACCGCTGCCGATCCACTTCCCTGGACGCCTGGCCGCCGATTCCAGTTGCACCCACTTCCGCAGGGGGCCTCGACTCAATACTCCCCTCACTGCAGGACACCACCGCAGACGGAGCAGGACCCGACGCTGCCATATAAGGGTACCTGTGAAGACAAAATGGGAAAACCCAACGAAGACAAGCCCAGCGCACCCCTAGGGGGCCATGCCCCAGTCCAATCCGCCCTAGAGGAACCCTGACCCCCTCCCAACCAGTGCTCCCATCCAGACCGCTGCCCTGATGGCCCAGACCACCCGGAAGGCGGCAAACCAACTGCAGGAGGAATAAAACCCCCGACCGGAGACACCCAACCCCACGCGTCCCCCCCAGCCGCCCCAAATACCTGCCTGGGTCCCCCCCCATTGGCCCAAGTAGCTAACTCCCCACCCCTGCCCCTGCTCCTGATCCATCCTGAGATTCCCTCCCCCGACGCCCTCCACCTGCCCCCCCCTGGAACCCGTCCCCCTTTCCTGGGTCTCAATTGTCCCAGCCACTGGGGCCACTGCCAACTGCGGAGGCCCAAGACTCTCAGCCTGCCCCGCGGGCCTCACAAGAAGCCCCTCTCGAGTCTGGGACCCCTACGCCCCTAACAAAACCCCCAGCACCTCTCGCCCCCCCCTCTCCTAACCCCATGTTCACTGGCACTCCCCGACCGTGAAGACACCGATTTGTCTACCCTTTTCCCCCTCTGCCCTTTTTCGTGCCTCCCCCGGGCAGCCTGACCCCCCCCCCCCTTTCCGCCCCCCCTCTGGCCTGCTTCTTGCCTGCCATCCCCTTGTGTCTTTGTTGGATTTTTTTTGTTTGTTTGTTTAAACACAAGGCCCACTTCAACACTGCCCCAGGCACACCTCCCTGCCCTGCCGACAACTGTTGCAGGCCCTCCCAGACGTGGAGCACTGCTCTAGGCAAGCCTTCCCGCCCTTCCGAAAACTGTTGCAGGCCCTCCCTGACACGGAGCGGTGCCCCAGCTGCCCCGATTCCTACCTCCATCCCCATGCACGAGCAGGGTCCCGCGCCGGGCAAAGCACCCGGTTACGAGCCGGCACCGGGACCCTGCCCGCGCCTTTATTTTTATCTAACATATTACTTACAGAGCGCGCTGTGCTAGCTGTCACCAGTTGAAACGCCCCCTTTGGGCCCTGAACTTTTCCAATCCCATCTGTTCCCACTGTGTGCACTTGCCCTGCAATAGTGAGAGAGTTTAACACATTTTAACACCACAGTAACAGCTTACTGCTCCTTAGTAAAAGGGCCACATAGATTTTTTTTTAAATTGAGCCACATGTACTGTATAATCACTGGCACTTACACGTACACGTGGAAGCTGTTAAGTGATGTTACTTTGTTTTTCTGTACATATTTTTATAAACACTGCTCCTATTATATGTGTAGGCAAATACGGATGTATTTGCTGGCAACCATGTAGATATTTTACAAAAGGCTCCATGTTTAGCAGGGCCTTTTATAAAATATCGGTGAAATTTTAATGTTCTGACCTGGACATCCCATTTCCCATATTGAGCCCTTATGAAAAATGACCCAGGGAGGTGATGTCATCTGTAGATCTTAGACTGTATGACTATCCCCCTTTTCCTCACTGGGAATATCATCCTGCTCCTTATAGTAATGTCTTCCCATAATGTAGAAAGAGTCTGCTATTTGCAAGCTAGCTTGTTGTCAAATATATTTTGGCAGGGTAATTCCGAATTGATGCGACAATGAATGCCTTTTCTTGTCTTTGAGTTTTGCATGCAGGCTTGCATTTTTTTTGTTTGTTTTTGTTTTGTTTTTTAGAAATTACAGTTTTTGGCCTTTGTCTCCTTTTAAACTATGTCTCCAACTTGTTTATTGACCTTTGCTTCCTATTGTGTAAGTGCAGTAACCCGGTGAGCGCACTATTGAATGACTCAAACTAGAAATTAAATAATCAAGCTCAAGGGCTCTCTTCTGACAAGTTTCAGCAGCATTTCTGAGAGGAGCATGAAAAGAAGAAGCCATATTCATTATTTCAGTGATTGGCAATTTAATGAATTACACATGAGGAAATATTTTGCTTTATGAAAAACTTTTTTTACAATTCCCATGTGCTCCTTTCTGTAGGTTGCTCTTCTCTCATATTAGCACCAAATCTGTCAGTGTTTAAATTGAGCATTTTTTAAAGATCAAAGCAATAATAATTAGGGGTGTACAAGCAAATACATTTTATTTTCTTTCATTTTACGACTTTGGTGTGCAAAAAATTTCATTTCATATTGGTTTTTTGAGCTTTTTTCTATCAGTTCCTGTCTTCCATTAATAGCGTGTACTTTCACTTAATAGTACATACTACTGAACAATAGGGCACATTAATAAGGCACACTAATAGCATGCATTATGGCTTAGTAATGTGCACTATTTGCCAATAGTGCACACTATCGCTCGTTACTGCTCACTGTTAATGAAAGATGGAAAGCAATACAATTTAAGCATTTCTTGAATCATTTTCATTGACATTTTCCATTTTGTTTCAAATAAATGCATATTCCTAGTAATTATTATGAAGATATACTAAGAGAGTGGGGTGGTGTTATTCCACTGTGATATGGAGCAAATAAAGTATTTGGTCGGAGGTTCTTAACCTTTTTGATCCTAATTAACTTACAGAAAATTCAGGGACCCCCTAATTCATTTCCACACTTCTTCCCAGAGCCTCTTCCCTAGGTGTCAAGTCGATCCTACTAGTCATCTTTATCTTTCTGTCCCCACCAGTCCCTCTGTCTGTCTGTTTCTCTCTCCCTTTCTTCCTAGGCCTTCTTTACCATGTTTACTAAAGTGTGCTAAGCTTTTGCATTTACTGTGCTTTAAGAGAAAAAGCAAAACCTATGTATAAAAATGCAAAACCTATGTATAAAAGATGAGGGTTTGGCAAGCATCTGCCTTTCACAGACACTTAGTGTGTGGGCCTGAATTACATGCCTCGGCAGAGAGAGCAGGTATACCTGTGCTATCTGTGCATGTAACACAGCCCCGGTACCAAAATAAATTTAAAAATCACTCATGGTGGTGCAATCCAATCCCCAGCAAATAGTCCCCTTAGTCAAACCCTCCATATCTGATCAGCACTCCCTGAGTCAAGTTTCTCCTCCTGATCAGCACCCCCAATATAAAAAAACCTCAAGAACAGATCCCCCTCCATGATCATCCCCCAAGGTCAGATCCCTCATGATCAGGCCCCCCATGTGATCAGATCTCCTATTACCAGGTGCACCCCCAATCCTTCCTCCCCCCCCCAGTAGAAACTCCTCCCCCAAATAATATATCCCATCCACTCAGCTGGTGCAGTAGACAGCTGTGAATACCTGTGTAGGTTCCGTGGGGTTATGTGCATGTTTATGGTGTCTGTGCTCTGTAGGGTAAAATGTAGGTTTATTGAGCATGTTTCTGTTATCTGCAATAAAGGTTCTGTCTGTATTAGCACGTTTTAGTAGTGGGTAAAATATGGGGACTGGGTTGGCAGGAACCACAGCTGGGACTTGAACATGTGACCTTCTGCTCCTGAACACACTGGCTGTGTTCACTGCATCACCGTGTTGCCACAGAGATAGTGCATTCCCTGGAGATACCATGACTGTTTGTCAGACAGAGCCTGTCTGTTGCAGTGCACGGCACCCACCTAAACAGGGCTAGGCCATGGTCTGCTCTGGGCAGCTGCCACTGCCCCCTCCACCACCAGTACCCCTCTGCCACCATGCTGACATGCCCTTCTGCTGGTGGTGCTGGTGCTGCGCAGTCTCAGGCCATCCAGTGTGCGGGTAGGCGGCTGCCTATGGTGCGGGTTCTGGGGTAGGGGTGCCTGCATAGCTGTCCACGCTTTCCCCCAGCACCGCCTGCCAATGTTCCGTGCCATTGGGGGTACCTGCTGGGTACTATTCCCTGTGACACCGTGGGAAGCACACTCTTGCCCATGTTGGGCCCTCAGCAGTTGCTGTCTGGCTACTCTACTGTTCAAGCATTCCTATGGGCCAGCTAGACATAACCCTAGTCCACACTGTGCCCCAGCTGCACCACAGCATGTGCCATCTACAGCCCTCTGTGTCCCCTTTTCCAGCATCTGTCCAGTTGCCCATTCCGACATACCCGCCCTGATGTTGTGGAACATGTGCACACCATAGGAAACCTGTCCAATAGAGAGGAAAACCCTGATCAGCGCAATTTCACTGTGGGCTCATTCACCTTGTATGGGGACAGAGCATAGACCCTTCCAAAATTCATATCTTTTTTTTTTAAGCATTCTTGGGGGTGTTTTTTGATGTTTCCCATTGATATCACTATTGCCCAGCTTGGTTATGTTTTTTTTACATTTTCTTCTGGTCATTTTCACTGTTTCTTTGCCCTTTTGTTCCGTGCACATGTATCACACTTATCACTTTTTGTAGGTTTCCCTGGTTTTGCTGTACATTGCTGACGGAAATGGTTTCTTTTCCCTTTATATCAGCTCTAACGCCAGGGTTTCACTGGCGTTAGTTTTCAGCCTCGGATTTCACAGCGTTAGTGTGCAGGGAGCCTCTCCCCTCCCACTCTCCGCCCATTGACCCTCTCTCTCCGCCCCTGGGGAGCCTTCTTCCGCCCTCCGGGAGCCTTTCTCCACCTTCAGCGCTCGTTTGCGCCTTAGCGCGCGTTAACGCGCGCTAAGGCGTCTTATCGCGCGATAAGGCACCTTATCGTGCAATAACGTGGGAGAGCGCACGTTAAGATGGTTTAGTAAACATACCCCTCGGTCTCCAAAATTTGTAAAGCCTCACCAACAACTTGTACAAGAGAGATGGTACTTCCTCCTTTCTGCTGGTCATTCCTCCCTGTATGCAGCCCAGAATCCTTCTGACTTTCACTACCACCTTGTCACATTGTTTTGCCACCTTGAGATCTTCAGACACTATCACTCCGAGGTCCTTCTCCTGCTCTGTACACATCAACTGTTCACCCACTATTGCATTCAATTCCTTTGGATTTCTGCATCCCAAGTGCATGACTCTGCAATTCTTTGCATTAAATCTTAACTGCCAAGCATTGGATCATTTTTCCAGTTCTTGTATATGTATTTAATTATTATTTATTAATTTGTGATGAATTGGTATACTGTTCATTTCTCAGGAAACTTCAAGGCAGTTTACAGCAAAAGGCCATAAAATCAGAGATGTACAAAGCAAAAAAAAACAAAAACCCCAAAAAACGAGACGGGGTTAGCACAAAGACAAAGGAAAGAAATGTTAAGGGGAAGATGTAGTAGCACAATAGCAAACAAGGTCTACAACCAAGAGAACCAATAAGTTCTCACAGTGCAGAAGAATACATGGAGCAGGGAAAGAGGAAGCCATCAAGAGATTGAGAGAACCGGAAAGGGGCACGGCTAGGCGTTATTGTAAGCCTGAGAGAAAAGCCAGAGTTTTAGACCGATTTTAAACTTTTTGAATGAGGATTCTTTACAGACGTCTATCGGCAGGGAGTTCCACAGATGAGGAACTAAAAACCTAAAGGCCATAGATTGGAGGTTTCCAGATGTAGCATGTGTTTAGTAGGAATCATTCCTCATGTTGTCCACTCCTACTGAGGAGTCCACTCTATTATTAATTTTTGTATCATCTGCAAAAAAGGCAGACTTTTCCCTTCACTAAGTTCAGCAATATCACTCACAAATACATTGAACAGGATCATTCCCAGGACTGATCCCTGTGGCACTCCACTACACACCTTTCTTTCTTCTGAGTGAATTTCATTTACCACCACCTTCCGTTGTTTGCCAGTCAACCAATTTCTGATCCTGTTTGCCATCTTTGGACCCATCCCCAGGCTGCTCAATTTATTGATACACTTCTTATGAGGAACGGTATCAAAGGCTTTGCTGAAATCTAGGTATATCACATCCAGTGCATGCGCTTAATCGAGTTCTATGGTCACCTAGTCAAAGAACTCAATAAAAATCTGTTTGTCATGATCGCCCTTTGGTAAAACCATGTTGCCAAAAGACTTTTCCTCATAGGAGAATTATCAATAAACTGAGTATTCTGGGGAATGGTTCCCAAGGTGGTGACCTAGATTACTGAATGCTGAGCTACATGAACTGAATACTGAATGCTGAGGAAATGAATCGATACTTAGGGGTATGTTTACTAAACTGCGGTAACGTTCCCCGCGTTAGGTTCCCTGGATTCCCATATAAGGGAATGGGTGGTGCATCATTATGGCAAGCTGTGTCAGTTAGCGTGCATTACAAGGCGCCTTAGGCTAACACGCATTATAAGGCACGTTACAAGGCATGTCATAAGGCACATTATAAGGCACCTTAGTAGGCACAGTACAAGGCATGTGCATTGTAACGTGCCTTGTACTGTGCCTAGTAAGGTGCCCTGTAACGTGCCTTATGACGTGCCTTGTACTGTGCCTAGTAAGGTGCATTATAACGCCATATAGGGAGTGATGGCAACTGTGGTGAGGGTATTATGGGCTGGCAGCATGGATCTGCAAAGATATGACTGTCACAGGCATGCAAAACATCAGACATGGACAGGAAGGAACAATGAGGAATTGAACCCCATGACCACTGCCTAGAAGAGAGCTACTCAAATCCAGTTCTGGAGGTCCACAACCCTGCAGGTTTTCAGGATATCCCTAATGAATCTGCATTATTTATTTATTTTATTTATTTACATTCTCTTATATACCGCGCTATTCTGCATCAGTGCGGTTTACATTGAACAAACTGAAATTACATTAAACAGGGCATTATAACTTGGAGATAACTATTTTACAGGGAACATGGGCTATGGAGGGTTAAGTGGCTTGCCCAAGACCAAAAGGAGCACCTGTGGGACTAGAAACCCCAGTCCTTCCGGCCCAAGGTTGCTGTCCTCTAGTGGGATTTGAACCCCCGACCTTCCAGCCTGAAGTACCTTGCCCCAACCACTAGGCCACTCCTCCACTCCATGAGATATATATGCATTAGAGATATCCTGCCAACCTGACTGGTTTGTGGCACTCCAGGGCTGGATTTGGAGACCCCTGCTTTATACTTCTGTCAGTTAAGATTGTGAGTGGGCAAGGTACAGATGTTGTAGACATCAAAAAGGTAGATAGAATGTGTCACATTCCTCCTTGATTCTCACCACCACCATAAAGTTGTCTAATAGACAATATTTTGGTGGTGGTGAGAAGCGGGAAGGCATGGGACAAATGCTATCTAACCTTTTTGATGTCTTGGACATCTGCACCTTGCCCACTCACAATCATAAATGACAGAGGTGTAAGGCAGGGGTCTCCAAGCCCTGGAGGGCCACAAACCAGTCAGGTTGGCAGGATATCTCTAATGCATATATAGCTCATGCAGATTCATTAGGGATTATCCCGAAAACCTGCAGGGTTGCGGACCTCCAGGACTGGATGTGAGTAGCTCTGGCCTAGAATGGCAGTGTACTAACCAGTAGGCTATACCTCTATGGCTTGTTGCACAGCACTGGCTGGGTACAGACGGACTGCAGGTCACCGCACAAACCGTCTGCTCTGTGTGCCAGGATAGGGTAACCCCACCAGCACCCATGATGCATTGCACATGCAGAACAGCGGCCTACAGCTGACCACCAAATGGGGTCTGCACCTCACCGGTACTGCAGCGTGGTAAGATGGACTGACAGTGTATGATACTTGCACAGAGTAGCTACAGACCATGCCATTGTGCAGGTTCCGTGTTCACCCTGAGGGATAGGATGGGTGCCCAGCACTAGGTCCACAGTACATGTGGTGCTAGAGATAGGTCCTGTTGCTTATCACCATCACTACCAGTGTGTGACAGGTGCTCCCACCAGTGCAACCAAAAGTGCTTCTATTACCATCTGGGTTCTGCAATCATATGTGGCCCTATGGGACCTGACACCACTCAGATTAGTGTGTATGCAGTGTCAAGGTCTGGCCGCCATGGGTACCTGTTATCAGGGCAGCGGTGGGGTGAGGTGGAGGCTAGGCTCCCATGAGGTTTAGGTAGCACTGCCTCTATGGGTCTAAGTGGTATGCACTATATACCCCAAGGGGCCCATAATCACCTCTATTGAAGATGAGGGTGTGGTGAGACAGGTGCCTGCACCTTGCAGAATGGCTGTAATATCAACAACCACAGTCCTGATGGCCGATGACAGCCCTCCAGGGCTGATGGACCAGAGCCATAACATGTCACTGTGGCAGACCAGCAGTGTTGCTTGGGGTGGGCAGGCTCCACGCCATAGTCTGCCATCTGCCAGCACAATCAGACTGCACCTGCAGGGTAGTCCCACAATGCACAGACTAATTGCAGACAGCCCACTAGCCAGTCCATAGTGCATTCTCATGGGGGAACCCTATGCACATGCATCCCACATGAGATGGGATGCACAGCACAAACACCAAGTAGATAGCTCCGTGATTGGGCCCCAGAACCAGGAACATACAGGCATCACTACAGACAAATAATGTGTGGCACTAAGTGGGAACATGGACATGCCACGGTCACTGCTCGGTCAGAGTGAGAGCGACCTACCAGCATGACAAGCTGTGGCCACCCTGCCCATGTTGGTGGTGGTCAAGCACTACAGTGTCCCAGCCATTGCCCTCCACCCTGTGCAGATGCATCCTGGCCAATCCGCCCTGTCTGGGCCATACCGACAATATCTTGCTCCTCATTATGCACATTATGTGAGCAATGTGGGCTCAATGAGGTGTTGGCAGACACAAAACAATGGATAGACATATGCACACTCCCACACCTATCTCAGCATTGTGCAGAGATAGAGATGGTTGACAACCCTGCCCACCACACTGGTCCTGAGCACAGTGCCAACATTGCTAAACTGTGCAGGGGGTAGTAGTAGTGCTCTGGTGATAACTGCAGCTCCGTGCTGGGGCCAACAGCCTGACACTCAATGAGGCTGTGGATAGTGGAGCCCGTGTGAGTGGGTGTTTGTACCCCTGTGCACCGCTGCGTTGGGGTTTGCACATGTTGTTGTTGTGGCTGCATTGTGGGATAAAACTATGGGGTGATGCTCTGCAGGTTCCACAGATAGGACTTGAACCTTTTGCTCTTGGACATACTGGCTGAGTGTATTGCACCACACTGTTGCCACAGCAGCATAGTGGTCCCTGGGTCTACCCTTACGTTCCCCAGCCAGACCTTTTCTGTTGCACTGCACACCACGTACTGGTACAAGGCATGGGCTAGGTCCACTGCAGGTGGATGCCACTACTCCCACCAGCACAAACACCCCCGCTGCCATGACCATATGCTGTCGGTGCTGGTGTTGTGCAGTCCTAGGCAGGTAGGCGGCTGCCTAAGGTGTGAGTTCTTGGGTAGGAGTATCTACATAGCTGTCCACGCTTCCCCCGGCACTGCCTGTCAATGTTATGTGCCCCTTGGGGTTCCTGCTGGGTAATGTCCCATGGATGGGACACTGTGGGACACAGACTCATGGGCATGTTTGACCCTGGTCTGTTGCTGTCTTGCTGGTGTCAATTTTCTGCGTTCCTATGTGCCACCTAGGCAACCGCCTAGTCCACCCCGTGCCCCAGTTGCCCCCACTGCAAGTCCCGCCTGCATTCCCCCTATGCCCCATTTGCACCATCACCATAGTGACCCTTCGTACATTGCCACTATGCTGTTGCTGCAGATGGAACACTACTATCACCTTTCTCGGCTCCCTGCCTATGCCCTACATTGCTGACACTGAAATGGTTTGTCTCTCCTGCAAATGTGCATCTAATGGCAGGTTTTCATTCGCGGTAGGATTCAGCCTTCAGTTCAGTGCGTTAGTGTGCAGGGAGCTTCTCCATGCTCACTCCCAGCCCATTGACCCCAGCTCTCCGCCCTCTCTCCTTCCTCTGCAGTGTCTACCGCACCGCGGAACGCTTCTGCGTGGGTTGTAACATTACCGCGTGTTAATGTTACATAACGCGCGTTAACGTTACCTACCACGCGGTCTATAACGTTACCGCAGTTTAGTAAACATACCCCTAAGTGAACATGTTCCTCAGTCTTTTTTCCTCTACTTCCTTCCCAGTCAGTCCTCACTAGCCTGTTTCTTTTTTTTTTTTTTGCCCTGTGAGCTCCCTATAATGATCCAGGACCAGAGGCTGGGAACCTCTGTCCTAGACGATGCATTTTTTTTTTAGAATAACAGTACATATGTGACTACCTCTCAGAAGCTAGTCACAAATGTATTGTTTGTTCAGTAATAAGGTATCACCTTCCACCTACTTGTTGATCTTTATTTCTATGTTATTTTGAATCTGACATGGCTAAAAAAATTACTGATTATGTGATGTGCTCGAATGCTAGTGACATGGTCCTTTCATCCTGAGCACAAGAGGATTTTATTTAGACATGCAGAGAAGGAAAGAAAGCTATAATAGGCACCAAGGTTTACCCTCCATAATATTGCTTTTAAATTATATTTATGCTTATTATTTCAACCTCTTTATGCTTTTTGGATCCTTATCCCCTAATTTCCTGTTCATCTTGTATGTGTTTCCTTACCATTCCTCTAGATATACATCCTAGTGCACTGTTGTGTTGTCTGTCTTAACTAGATTGTAAGCTCTTAAGAGCAGGGACTGTCTCTTACATGCCTCTGTAAAGTGCTGCGTACACCTTGTAGCTCTGTGCAAATGATAAGTAGTGGTAGTATGTTACTTTTGGTAGTCATGGGCCTGATGTACTAAATACTTAGTACATTACAGATTGCTGAGGAAATGCATAGGTACTTGACAATTTTGAAATCCTACGTTTTGATTCGTTATACGAGCATCATCAGTGCAGTATCACTTGATTACAATAAACAATACAAATTTCTGAGTTTCGCCTGATTAAAAACGATAATTCCCAAATTGACCATATGCAGTTTTAAGCCACTGTAATTAGGTTTTTGTAGATGCTGCAAAGTGAAGATTATATAGTTATTAACGTTTGAAAAAGTAGTGAGATGTATCCAGCAGGATCATCTGTAACTTAAAGGTTTATTTCATATCAGTAATGATCTCTCAAAAGGAGGACTGGGGGAATTTCTTCAAGCTTCAATCCAGATTTGACTTAACAAATATTTGTCTGAAATGTACTTGTCTTCGATCAAGTATCGTTCTAAAAGGGGGGGGGGAGTTTGGGGGGGGTGGAAAGAGGATATAAATTGATATTTATTTGGATAGGTAAGGATTTTGTCAATGTTTGGAATAGTTAAAAGACAGTGTGAAGCTTCTGCTTCTTATATAAGTAAAAGCAATTTTAGGTGGTTCTGTATCCTAATTAAATCTAAAAGGTCTGAACCAGGCATATATGACATTCTAAGAGGATAGGAAAGGTTTTGTGGCTAAAGAATTGGATTTACTGTAGACTTGTTTAAAATCCAGGAATGTGCAGGCCAAAAATATTCATTTTGTTTAATTTCCCATGTTTGTGTGATTTTTTACTTTGTTTAAGGGTTTTCCACTTATTATTTTGTTTTGGGAGCAATGTCATTAACACATTAACAGCGTGCCCTCTTTCTTAGTAGTGCACATTACTGTACAATCGTAGGTTTATTTAGCTGCAGTGTGTAGCATTGAACAACTGACAAGATGGAAAAAACTCTGGGCCCGATATTCCAATCGTTAGGTGGTGGATAAGCGAGTAAAGCAGGCTGAAACCATGCAAGAGGGCCAAACATGGGTAAACCGTATCTTGAGCAATGCACATTCAGAAATATCAACACAGCCTGCTATGGTATAACCGTGTATCTACGGGGGCATAACGGGGTGGTGAGTGGGTGATGTCTCCACATCCCTGCAGAACGCCAATGTTCAGCAATGGTGTGTGGCCAGACAAAAGGGTGAAAACCATGTAATTCTAGGCCAGGGTTTTAACCGGTTAAAGGATGGTCGCTACAAAACTCTGGACTCATTGCTGTGTGGGCTTGTGCCAGCCAACGCCGCAGTTATACCAGGCAAGAGGCTATGAACGGCAAGGGATGTGGGGCCCCATCTTGGGTCATCTGGATTTTGAAAAGGCTTTATGCCTCGTCGGCACATAGCCCTCCCTGCCGACCTCTGACCCGGATATTCGATGCAGCGACACTTTATTTATTTATTTATTCATGTAACCATTTTTATATACCACCTTTTCCTTCAATCAGTGGTTTACATCATAACTTATCTGAGTACATTAAACAAGGACAGGGTACAATTGAAATAGGACATAGCAGGAAGCTATCATGCAGAGCAGTTAACAGGGAGAACGATGTATATGTGGAAACTTTATTTATAGTTCATTCCGCGTTTTGTGTTGTGTGTGCCGTTGATCCATAGAAATTGGGATGTTGTCTGTTGCATCTATTAATTTATGTAATGTGACCGAAGTGCTCAGTGAACAAGAGGGTCTTTAGCTTTTTCTGGAAATCCTTGATGTCTCGCAAGGCACGAACGTCTTCATTAAGGGCGTTCCATAAAGCTGGTGTAGCGAGTGAGAGCGCTCTTCTGGATGTGGTATACTTGATTTTTTTGTATTCTGAGGGTACAACGAGCATATTTTCCTTGCTGTTTCACTTGGGACATGTGTCAATGTCTCTGATGATGCTCTGTAAGATGTCTGCTGAGCAGTGGTGGATGATTTTGAATATGTTCAGGGTCATTTTAAATCTTGTATGGACGTGAATGGCAACCAATGTAGTTGGTGGAGTATTGGGGTGATATGCTCATTCGTGATGATGCGTGCTGCTGTATTTTGTACCAGCTGGAGTAGTTGGGTGGCTTGTTTTGCTTTGGGAGTCCTTGGTAAAGCGCAATATCGTAGTCTAGTATAGGGGTGATGATAGTCTGGCACACTGTGCAGAAATGATCCTGGCTTAGGACTGGTTTCAGCCTCCTGATGAGCTTTAGTCTGTGCCTTTGCAGCTGTTTGTTGATGTGAGACTGAAAGTTAATGTTTTTGTCTAGGGTGATACCCCAGTATATCATCTTAATTTTTATTGTTATTGTCTTGTATGGGAGGATACTGAAAGAGCTCAGAGAGGTTCTTGCAAGGCCGTTAAAGGATGTCTTTAACAGATCATTGGAAACAGGAGAGGTTCCTCAAGACTGGAGAATGACTGATGTCGTATCTCTACACAAAT
The DNA here is from genome assembly GCA_033557465.1 of Ichthyophis bannanicus. Classification (NCBI taxonomy): domain Eukaryota; kingdom Metazoa; phylum Chordata; class Amphibia; order Gymnophiona; family Ichthyophiidae; genus Ichthyophis; species Ichthyophis bannanicus. Next base: position 820,290,127 of record CM066032.1, read on the forward strand.
GTGGTGACAGGGAAGAAGTGTCAAACTACAGGCCCGTGAGCCTTACCTCGGTGGCGGGAAAAGTAATGGAGGTGCTCCTGAAAGAGCGAATAGTGAACTTTCTCAAAACCAACAGGTTGCAAGATCCGAAGCAACATGGTTTTACTGAAGGACAGTCTTGCCAAACAAATCTGTTTGAGTTCTTTGACTGGGTGACCAAGGAACTAGATCGGGGGCATGTAATGGATGTCATCTACCTGGATTTCAGCAAAGCCTTTGATAATGTTCCTCATAGGAGGCTTGTCAATAAACTCAGTAGCTTGGGATGGGTCCCAAGATGGTAAGCTGGATTAAAAATTGGTTGACTGACAGACAACAGAAGGTGATGGTACATGGAGCTCGGATGAAAGGAAGGTGATTAACGGGGGTGCCCCAGGGTTTGGTCCTGGGCCCGGCACTGTTCAATGTATTTGTGAGTGATATTGCTGAAGGACTGAATGGAAAAGTCTGTCTTTTTGTAGATGACACAAAAATTTGCAACAGATTGGACCCCTCGAGGGAGTAGTTAACATGAGGAAAGATCTACAAAAGCTGAAAGAATGGTCTAATGCTTGGTAATTACGATTTAATGTGAAAAAGTGCAGTGTCGTGCACTTGGGTAGCAGAAATCCAAGGGAAATGTACGCGATAGGGGGTGAGAGGTTGGTGTGCACGGTTCAGGAGAAAGACCTTGGTGTGATTATCTTTGATGATCTCAAGGTGGCAAAACAGTGCAACAAGGTGGTGGCAAAAGCCAGGAGGATGTTGGGCTGCATACAAAGAGGGATTACCAGCAGATAGGAAGAGATACTTATGCCACTGTATAAGTCACCGGTGAGGCTTCACTTGGAATACTGTGTTCAGTTTGGAGACCATATCTTGCAAAAGATGTAAAAAGACTGGAAACTGTTCAGAGGAAGGTGACCAAAATGATTTGGAGCCTGCGTCAGAAGCCTTATGAGAAGAGACTTGAAGACCTAAATATGTACACTTTGGAGGAGAGGAGGGACAGGGGTGATATGATTCAGACCTTTAAATACTTAAAGAGAAATGATGAACAAACAAACCTCTTCCAAAGACGGGGAAGCTGTAAAACCAGAGGGCATAACATGAAGCTGCAAGGCAGTAAATTGAAAGGCAATGTCAGGAAATATTTTTTCACTGAAAGGGTGGTGGATGCTTGGAATGCCCTCCCGATGGAAGTGGTGGGGGCAAACACGGTGACGGAATTCAAAACGGCATGGGACAGACACAGTGGATAAAAACAAAATAAACGGAACCATCTAACTTCTTAACCATCTAACTTCTGGGCAGACTAGATGGACCATACTGGTCTTTATCTGCCGTCATTTACTGGTCAGCTTTTCTACAATGCTATAGAGCTCTCTTTGTTTGTTTTCTAATTTCATAATGATATTGGTGTGATATTGTTGCTTGCATCTGTCAGTCAGGTTATTGTATTCCAGTTGTTTGATTCTGTATTGGCCCATGGTGGCTATCCAGACAACACCTGAGGTACAGATATCACAGACGAGCAAGACAACAGTACCAGCTGCAGCTGCAGCAGCTGGTTGTGGCCCGGGTAGGGAAGAGACATTACTGGACGCCTCATGTGTACTGACCAAGGGTCATGTACCTGTAGCTGACCACAGAGGAGGTTTTCTAGCAGTAATGCCTTGGCACTGTCACCATTACAGACGTTTGTACCATGCTCTGACATGACCTGAAGCCCACATCTGGTAGAAGCTATGCAATGCCTGTGGCTCTCAAAGTAACTACTGCCCTGTTCTTCCTCACTATTGGCAGCTTCCAACATGTGGTGGGGGAACATCAACATCACATTGCATCAGAGCTTTTACAGCTACTCGCCTCAGATGGCTCCATGAATATGTCCACATCCCTGCTACTCCAGAGAGCAGATAATGGACCATGCAGGCCTTCTATCAAATCATATCCTTCCCATTGGCCCTAGGTTTAATTGGCTGTGCCCATGTGGCCCTGATGCCAGGATGAGAGAGTATACCGCAGCAGGCATCAATACCACTCAATGAACATACAGGTTATGATCAATGCCCACATGCTCATCACAGACCTCTGTGCACACTTCCCTGGATCCTGCCATGATGCCTTTGTGTTATCACAGTCTGGCCTGGGGCAGACAGCTGCCACTGGATACCTTGGTGATGCCTGGCTTTTTAGGTGAGTGATGCATAACCGAACTGCCTGTATAAAGCCATGGTTACATACTGGTATGTGGCTGTGGGGCTGCAAGGACTTGTGACAAACCATGTTGGGAGCATGGGCAAGTGTCGAGTGTGTATGGGACTGTCATAATTGGGGGTGGGGAGGAGAGGTGGGGACCTTGGTTGGGGAGGCCCCAAAATGGATGGAAGGCAGTGATACCATAGGTGCAACAGCTGCCCCAGATGACTCCTACCAGTGAAGATCTGGTAGCAAGTGATGACAGCACATGTCTTGGATGCTCAGCAGAGGGGGATAGGCACATATCAAGCACCATTGGGCCACAGAGTTTTCAGGGCTTAGCCAGTGAATATGACTGTGTAGAAGAGGTAAGCACATGGCTGTATATGCCATAGTAGATATGGCATAATATGAAAAAAAGACCCTATATAAGAGGACAAAATTATAATCAAAATTAAAGTGAAAATCCCCTCAAATAACTAATCCCTCAAAAGCTTCCCCAACTGCTTAAACAAACTGACTTATAAATTACTCAGTGTACATTTAATCTTTTTGTTGGAGCCTGCCGAGGGAGGGCCGGAATCGAAAATTCAACCCCCTCCAGACGGCAAATTCCTTTTTATTCAACTGAAAGGTTTCCAAACTTTATAAAACTTCATAAAGCCCCACAAGAGAGGGCACTTATCTGTGTATCGTCCAAATCCTGCAGTTGCTCAAATGATGTTCGCACAACGTGCACGTTTCGGGATGGACCCTGTGTCAAGTGCTATAAAAAATCAATCTTTTTCAGGCAACCGTTTCAACAAAAACGCCGTCACTGTGGCCAGGATTCCTCATTTGTGCATAGTGTCCCACCAATAGCAGTAAAATAGAGGAAACCCACCAATCAGAAACCAGGGTACTATCCCACTGAGAGGGAATCCCTGTTCTGATTGGTCACCTAAAGGTCGACGTTATCACTTTCATTCGCTCGATTTCTCAATGCAGTCCTTCTAGGAGACTCTGTATGAAAGTCCACCGTTATTCAAAACTTGAAAGTTCCTCCAATCAAGTACCTCCAAAAGATCCGAGGGAACAAATGTCAATCTCAATCCACCACAATTCGTCATTTATCCATGACATACACTAGTAGCATTGAAGTAGAGGAAACCCACCAATTAGAAAAACAGGGCACCATCCCACTGATCGGGAGTCCCTGCTCTAATTGGTCAACTGAAATTCTACATCAACACACTATCCCATTCAAGTTCTCGATTCAATCCTTTTGGAGACACTGTATCCAGAGTGAAACTCCACCGTTGCTCCAAACGTTGAAGTTTCATCAAACGATTACCACCCCCTAGGATCCAAGGGAACAAAGTCTATCACAGTCCACCAAAATTCCTCAAATGTATGGCTGTGTTCCAAACAATGATCCACCAGTGGTGCAGATCGAATGTTACAATGGATGCAGGAAGCATGTTCCAACAGCCTCTTCTTTATTGAACGGATCGTCCTACCTACATACAGGAGATATGGCAGCATCACCAGACAGCCACTCTGGGGCTTTAGCAGAGCACATGGATGCTGGGATTGTAAAGCATGGTAGTGCAAGATGTCATCCATGTATCTGGTGTCCTGTAGCTTTGACAATGGCTGTTGCAGAGTCCACAGTTTACCACCAATTGAGATACATTTATTTATTTATTTAGCTGTATTTATATCCCGCTTTTCACCAGGTCAAAGCAGTCAATTGGGAGAGACATTTAACACGAGGGGGTATGACACACATACGCTAATACTTACAGGGAACATGGGCATTGGAGGGTTAAGTGGCTTGCCCAAGACCACAAGGAGTGCCTATAGGACTAGAAATCCCAGTCCCTCCGGCCTGAGATTGCTGTCCCCAGGTGGGACTTGAACCCCCGGCCCTCCGGCCTAAAGTACCTTGTCCTAACCACTAGGCCACTCCTTCCTACTAGATACATGCATGTGTAACCCCCCATGACTCCACAGATGATAGGGGATACCCACTGAGGACCTGACTCATTATGCCATTGCGCAACCCACAAACAACCAAGGAGGAGAACTACAACAGAGCACTGGTACATGCAAGGGTGGGGGTGGAACATGCATTTGGCATCCTGAAAAGCAGATTCCGGTATCTAGACAGGAGTGGGGGAGAGCTGCTCTACAGCCCTGAATGGGTCTGCTGCATATTTACAGCATGCTGCATCCTCCACAACATAGCTATCCAGCAGGGAATAGACCTGTCACAGAAAGAGATGCGTATGCCTCCACCTTTATAATGGCTGCAGGTAGCACCACAGCCACAGGACCAACAGGTTGGCGACCCTCCATGACTGCAGGTTATCCTTCCCTCAGCTCCACTGCAGCACCTGCCAGCCCTTCGGCCATGCCGTTGGGACGCTCCCCTATTTCCTCCCTGTCTCCTCCATCCTCCGGCTCCTCAATGTCTGCCTCATCCTCTCTCTCACCCCCTTCGTCCTCTTCCTCCTCCTCCTCCTCCTCTTCCATGTCTTCCTTCTCCTCTTTCTCTTCTCCTTATGCCTCCTCCTCTTCCATGTCATTCACCTCTTCTTCCTCTTCTCCTTTCTCCCCCTCCTCCACTTCCATTTCTTTCTCCATCTCTTCCTCTTTTCCTTCCTCTTCCTCCTCGCTATCCTCTGATCCCCCTTGCTGCCCATGCCCTGAGCTCCCAAATGTGGAGGATGTAACACTGGTGGTGATGGAGTTGGAGATGGCCCCTGCTGCTGTAATGGTGTGCTGCTTGCTGCTGTGGCATAGGTGCCCTGTGTGGCGCAAACTTGCCATTGCGCTGTGTAAACAAATGTTTTATGTCAGTAGATGTTCAGTAGATGTGGCTTGACATGCTATGAGATGGCTACATATTGTACAAGCACATTGCAAGGAGTGCACATGCTACCTAGGTTACACCAACATATTGGTCAGGTCTATGGGACTACTAGAGTGGAGGAGTAGCCTAGTGGTTAGAGCAACTGCCTAATACTCAGAAGATTAAGGGATTGATTCCCACTGACACTCCTTGTGACTTTGGGCAAGTCACTTTACCCTCCATTGCCTCAGAAGAAAAGGCCTGGCAATCTACATCTGGTGATATATTGCCAAGAAAAACAGGAGTCAGCACTGACTCAACAGCACAAAAAAAATGGGACTACTGCATTCCCCTCTCCATACCCTGCCCCAAGGTTCACTGACCTCTTTTTCTGTATCATTTTTGCACTGCTGACTCTCAGATATATCTCTCTGAGTGGTATGTGCTCTAGGAATCCAGGCCCAGATCCATGCATGCAGAATCTGTCCCTTGCACTGACAACACAGCAGATGAGCCACCCCTAACACATACCATGTCCATTCATAGCTTCTGGTGCCCATCCTCAAATTGTCACTTTGTTTCCCTCTTTCTCTCTATGCACTATGTGGCTATTAACAGTCCGACAGTGTCATGTCAGGTGGCATGGGCCCTTCCAGGGACTTGTGGCAGGATTCTTGCCCCACATGTCTTGCCACCACTGCCACATGGCAATACACTGACACTATGGCTGCTGTGGGGTGTGGCCACTGGCCCTACATCGATTTGGTTGTGAGCAATGTTGAGGCACATTAGTGTGCCATGATTGCACTCACTCTATGATGCGGCACCACTGTACATTGCCTATGTCTGCTTCAGCTGCTCTTAGTCTGCCAAATGCCATGCCCCTCCCCCACCCATTGCTTGCCATCTATAACTTACTCACTTATGCATCCACAACTGGATCACCCTCCATATGCATGTGGCCAGCTGGAGATTGGCCCTGTGATGGTCCCTAGGGTATAGCACCTCCTCCACCTGAGCACCATGAGTGCCAGGGCCTCTGCCTCCTACAAGTTAAAATTTTCCTTGGAATGCCATTTTGTCAATAACCGCTCCTCGGGGGGGAGGGGGGAATGATTTCTACTTTTGGAGTGTGCCAATGCTAAACCATGCAGTGGTGCACCAGGCATTGACATGCAGCTCTTGTGGTGCCTGTGTGTGTACTGCGTTATCACACAGGTATTACTGGGGAATATTTCATGCTGCATGGGTTTCATGGCAATACCCATGTAAGTGCTCGGCTTCCTTACACCGCATTTAGTCTGCCAGACCGATGGCCCTTTACAATATACATGGGTAGGCCGCTTAGTATGCTGTTTCCCTTTATACATGGGCATTTCTGACCTGACCCTTGCTTTCCCCCAGCTCCTTATCGCTGGTGATTTTAATCTCCATCTTGACTCTCCTGCATCCTCTAGGGATCATGCCTTCCTTTCTCTCATAGATGATCTTTCTCTCTTCCAACATGTCTCCTTCCCTACCCACATTGCTGGGCATACCCTTGATCTCCTCCTTACCCTTCCTTCTTCATCCCTTCGTCTTTCCACGTTGTCTTCTCTTACCCTCCCTTGGACGGATCACTATTGCTTGCTTTTTACCTGCTCCCTTTTTGGTTCTCCTTCTCAGCCATCCACACCGGTACCCCCCCCCCCTCCCAGCGTCTCTCTCGCTGCATCACCCCTTCTGCCATACAACAATTTCCCCTCGCGTCCCTCCTTTTCCCCCCTGATTTCCCTTCCCTCTCCCCTGATTCCCAAGCTTCTCTCTGGTTTTCTACTCTTTCTGATGCACTCGACGCTGTGGCCCCCCTCCAACCCCATCTTCCAAAGCGTCGCCCTTCACAGCCCTGGTACCATCCTGGCCTCAGACTGCTCCGCTCTCAGCTCCGGAGAGCCGAGCGGCTCTGGCGCAAGGCTCCTTCTCCGTCCACTCTCTCATCATTTAAGGCCCATCACTCCAATTACCATTCTCAGATACACGCGGCTAAAAGAGATTATTTCTCCAATGCCATCTCAAATGCTCCCAATCAGACCCGACATCTTTATAATACACTTCACTCCCTTACCTCCCTCCTTCCCTCTGCTTCTATCCCCTCCCCCCACCCTTCTCCCCCGCCTTCACTTCTTGCCACATTCTTTAATGATAAGATCCTCAACCTCAGGGCCACCCTTCCATCTTGGCCCTCCCCTATCTCCTCCCCCCTCCTATCATATCCCCTCCTTCATCCTCTACTCTCTCTCACACCTGGTCTTCTTTCTCCCTAATAACCTCTGCTGAACTTCACCAACTCGTCTCCTCTTCCAATAAGACTTTCTGCTCCCTTGATCCCATCCCCTCAACCTGGCTTTTAGATCCATCCCTGGCACTTCTTCCTTCCCTTCTTTCTATGCTCAACTCCAGCCTTTCCTTGGGCATCTTCCCCCACTCTTGGAAGCACGCACTGATTCGCCCCATTCTAAAAAAGCCCTCCCTTGATCCCATGATTCCCTCCCACTATCGTCCAGTCTCTATTCTTCCATTCGTCTCTAAACTTTTAGAAAAATTTGTATTCGCCCAGCTTTCTCACCACTTAGATGACATCGATTTCCTTCACCCACGTCCATCCGGTTTTCGTCAGGGTCACAGTGTAGAAACTATTCTTCTTGCTTTCACTAATGCCCTTCACATAGCTCACGATCGCGGTGATATCTCGGTGGCGGTTGCTCTTGATCTATCCGCTGCCTTTGATCTTGTTGATCACTCTCTTCTTCTCCTCCGTCTCCAAGAGGTGGGTCTTTGCCACACGGTTCTTCATTGGTTTCACTCTTTTCTATCCTCACGGTCCTGTTCTGTCCTCTCTTCCTCCCCTTCTATCCCTGCTTCTGACCCTTTTCCTCTGCTCTGTGGTGTTCCTCAAGGTTCTGTCCTTGCCCCTCTTCTCTTTAACCTCTTCCTAGCACCCCTCACCCTTCAGATTCAGCAAACTGGGATCAGCGCCTTCTATTATGCTGACGATATTGTTCTCCTTCACCACACCTCTCCTTCTCACCCTGATCTCTCCTTACTTAATTCCTGTCTCTCCACGGTCGCTAACTGGTTATCACAAAACTGTCTTCATCTTAATCTCACAAAAACCACTGCCATCTGGTTCTCCCGTGGTGGTTCTCCTCCCTCCCTCGCTCCTTCTTTCTTAGGTTCTCCCATCTCATTGGTCTCCTCTTTTCGCTACCTTGGCGTTGTCTTTGATTCCCACCTGTCTTTTCATGATCACATCTCCCACGTCACCAAAACTTCCTTCTTTTTCTTACACCAAATTCGTGCTATTCGCCCTTTTCTTACTCCCTCTGCACTTGCTACACTACTTCTTTCCCTGGTTATGTCTCGTGTTGACTTTGCTAACTCTCTTTTCCTCGGTCTTTCTAAATCACAACTGCGCAGACTTCAACGCATTCAATATACTGCTGCCCGTATTGCCACTTACTCCTCTATCCGTGATCACGTTTCACCTCTCCTCTCCCATCTCCATTGGTTGCCTTTACCCTTCCGTTTCCACTACAAAGTGCTTACGCTTGTCCATCGAACCTTCCACACCAACACTCCACAATATCTGGCTGACCTCCTCACTTATCATACTCCCCAGCGCACACCCCGATCGTTTCATCTCAACCGCCTCACTCTCCCCTCCCCCTCATCCGCCCACCTACAGTCCACCCGCTCCTCTGCTTTCTTTTTCACAGCCCCTGCTCTTTGGAATTCTCTTCCTCCCTCCCTTCGGCTTGAACCCCATCATCCCACCTTTAAATGTAATCTGAAAACCCACCTCTTCTCCCTTGCCTTGGACCTTCCCTCCCCTTTTGTGTGACCTCTCTCTCTTAGCTCTTGTGTTGTGTTCTTTACCTCCCCCTCTTTTCTTTTTAAGATTGTAACTTCCTTTCCTTTTTTTTTCAGGCTATTGTCTTTTAATTGTTTTATATGGTTTTTATATATGATTTTATATTGTAAACCGCTCTGGTCTTCTTGAATGGGTGGTATATCAAATTTTAATAAACATCAAACATCATCAAACATCCTGTGGATTGCCCGAGTTTCTCCAGTATGACTGCCCTTTTTCAGACCACATACATAGGTTTGTGCGCCACCTGCTACAAAACATGACCCCTCATATTCTGTGTTTGCCCACGTATCCTCCGCCTTTCTGATGTTGGAGCCTTTTTGAGTGTATGTTTTTCGGCGCATTTCAGCACCTTTGGTGTCTTTCTTAATATGGGGCCCTCTATATTTTTTCTGTTGTTCTAGATTTAAAGGGACATAAAGCAACATTGAAAATGGTATTGGCATTTCTCAAGTTTTTTCAAACAAATGCACATCCTTGTTAAATTTGAGTCTCTTTTCTAAACATTATGCTTACTGTAATATTGATTATGTCACTTTATCTTCCCTTGTCTCTTGTGCCCACTTAGAATGTAAATCTTAGGGGTATGTTTACAAAAACGAGCAATGTTTGTGCGTGTTCAACCTCAATGGGTAGCATGGAGGCTGGTGATAACTTTTTTTTTAGGGAAGGCGGCGTCTGCATGTTCTTCTGCTGTTAGAGTGTTGGAATCACGCTAAATGGCATACAGGTGTACTTATTGTCTCCCACTGAGGAGATGGTAAGCACAACCATGCTGACAGCAGCATTCATGTTAGTACACACCAATGACACCCGCACTAACAACAAGGTTCCATCACTGCCTACATTCCATCCCTAACCCAACCAGTCACCACCCTATTGCACACTAAATGGTTAGCATGGGACTTTCACCATACTGCCCTGTGCCAACTGTGAGTGTGGTGCAGTTAGCTTGTGTTAAGCCTTTTGCTAACCGTTAGTACAGTTTAGTAAACATACCCCTTAGAGTTAGGTATTCACTGTAGCTGTATTTAAAATGCTACATGAACGGAGCGAGAGGAGTCAGCTGGATATGATGCCTGTGATTGTCGGGAGGAGGAGCGGTGTAGCCCCGCCCCCCAGGACCTTTAAAATCTTATGGTCCCCCGCCGGAGAACCGGAGCGAGAGGAGTCAGCTGGAGACGGTGCCTGTGATTGTCGGGAGGAGGAGCAGTGTAGCCCCGCCCCCAGGACCTTTAAAATCTTCTGGTCCCCCGCCGGAGAACCGTAGCGAGAGGAGTCAGCTGGAGACAGTGCCTGTGATTGTCAGGAGGAGGAGCGGTGTAGCCCCGCCCCCCAGGACCTTTAAAATCTTCTGGTCCCCCGCCAGAGAACCGGAGCGAGAAGAGTCAGCTGGAGACGGTGCCTGTGATTGTCGGGAGGAGGAGCGGTGTAGCCCCACCCCCCAGGACCTTTAAAATCTTCTGGTCCCCCGCCGGAGAACTGGAGCGAGAGGAGTCAGCTGGAGACGGTGCCTGTGATTGTCGGGAGGAGGAGTGGTGTAGCCCCGCCCCCAGGACCCTTAAAATCTTCTGGTCCCCCGCCGGAGAACCGGAGCGAGAGGAGTCAGCTGGAGACGGTGCCTGTGATTGTCAGGAGGAGGAGCGGTGTAGCCCCGCCCCCAGGACCTTTAAAATCTTCTGGTCCCCCGCTGGAGAACCGGAGCGAGAGGAGTCAGCTAGAGAAGGTGCCTGTGATTGTCGGGAGGAGGAGTGGTGTAGCCCCGCCCCCAGGACCTTTAAAATCTTCTGGTCCCCCGCCGGAGAACCGGAGCGAGAGGAGTCAGCTGGAGATGGTGCCTGTGATTGTTGGGAGGAGGAGCGGTGTAGCCCCGCCCCCCAGGACCTTTAAAATCTTCTGGTCCCCCGCCGGAGAACTGGAGCGAGAGGAGTCAGCTGGAGACGGTGCCTGTGATTGTCGGGAGGAGGAGCGGTGTAGCCCCGCCCCCAGGACCCTTAAAATCTTCTGGTCCCCCGCGGTACGTGACCCGTAGGCGCACACCCGTGGTCGCATGACCGAAGGGGCGTGCTCAAAGGGGCAGGACATGCCCCTTTGGAGCCCCTTCGGAGCAACAAGGAGTTACAGAGGATTTCTGCGGGTTCATGGGCAAGCGACGGAAAAAGGTGTTCCCTACTGCGATCACCCAGAAGGCTCCAAAGATTGTGGGCCCGATGGATGTACATCTCCAGAAAGCTCAGGGAGAGCGTGACTTACCGGACCTGACCCTTGGGTCTGTAAGTACTGCCTCTGACTCTTCTTTCAATGCGCAGGGTGTTTCCCTACCCAGTCAGGAAGTTGTGAGTGAGAAAGGGATCTCCCCCAGGGATGTTAGTCTGGGGGCAGAATCCTCGTTGGTTAAGGTGGATGTTTCTCCTTTAGTAGTTGAGGAGGATAAATGCATATTGTCTGTTTTTCCGTCTCCATTGGAGTTTCCCACTACTGTTCCACCTGTGGTTTCTCCTGTTGATGTTTCCTTGAGAGACGTGTTTGAGGTGGTGACGCGTTTGGAGATGTCCCTACGTGTCTCCCTTTATCAGGTCTCTCAATTTTCTAAGGATGTGGTACGGAAGTTGGGTATCCATGATGAGTTTATGGTAAAACATAATGTTGCTTTAAATAAATTAGAGGGTCAGGTCTCTGTTATGCAGGCTGCTGCTTCTTCTTCAATTCGGGATAATATTAATATACATCATCAGATTGAGTCTCTTGAAAATGTTGTACGTTTTAAAAATTTAAGATTTTTAAATTTCCCCCAGACTCATTACCTTTCTCCTTCAATTTTGTTATATAAATATTTTAAGGAGGTTTTACAGATTGATGATGTTAATTCGATAACATTTTCCTCGGTTTATTATATTCCTTTAGTGTCTTCTACGGAGGCCTCTTCCCCTCTTGCCAATGACGTGGGGAAGGGTTTAGTGTCTTCTTCATTGGATGTATCTGCGTTTCTGGAGTCTTCAACTGATGAGATCACCAGACGTGCTACTCTAATTGTTTCTTTTGTTTCTTTGTCGGATAAAAAATTAATATTGCGGTTGTATTTTTCTAAAAAGAATCAATTGTTTTGTGGTAGCACAATACAGGTTTTCCCAGATGTATGTCGACTCACGCAGAAACGTCGGAAGGCTTTCTTGGCATTAAAACCCCGTGTTCTGGCAATAGGGGCCTCCTTTTTCCTTAAATATCCATGCAAGTGCATTTTGATTTATGAACAGACAAAATATGTGTTTATGGACTTTGATCAATTGAATGTGTTCTTAAATAACAAAGAACTTGGATAAAATGTTTTTCTTTACTTCCTTTCTAAGTTATAGGGTTAGTAGTTTTTGATTCCAGGCCCAGTTCTGTTAATATGGTTATGCGTTATATTTTGTTATTGGTCCTTTCGCTCCCCTTGATATGGACTTGATTGTAATGCCTTTTTCTTGTTTGAAAAAAAAGATTTTTAAATGGAAAAAAAATGCTACATGAAACATCAGTATAGGAATGATATATATACAGTGTGTGTGTGTGTGTATATATATATATATATATATATATATATATTGCTTGATTGATTGCCATGGACTTGATATACCATCATAGAACATCATGGTAATTTACAATTAGAATAAAAATGGGGGCACGGGAGGGAAAAAGCAAAGTTAAACAGGTGAAAAGGGGGAAAAAAAGGATAGCAAACTTTATAGACCATAGAGAAAGGGAAAGGAACAAAGAGACAGGTCTAGCCCGAGGGCAGGAGGGGAAGGGATGCAAGCCAAAGAAGGAATAGAGGAGGGAGAGGCCAGGCAGAGGAGTGCCAAATCAGTTCAAAGAAGCTTGAGGGAAGGCATTATGAAAAAGCCAAATCTTGAGTTGTTTTTGGGAATGAAGGCTCCTCATGGTGTGAAGGGAGTCAGGCTAGAGGGCAGCACCTCGTGATGGCAGCCATTTTGAAATAGCCCAATGACAAGAGCAGGAACAGAAAGGATCACGCCTGCCATATTGTTTCACTAAACTACCAGGAATTTTAAAAGTATGCCTATGGGGGTGGTCTGCGGAGGTGGGGGGGGGCATGGAGGCACCCCTTGATGCATAACTAGCCGGGATATGTTAATAGACAGGTGAAAGGGGAATGGAGGGAGAGGGCAGCGGAGTCTTGCTTTGACTAGTGGATTTGGGGGGGGGGGGTGTGATCAGGGTGGGGGCTTTCCCTGACTGTCTAGCCTGGATGGTTCTTTTGTCAAAGGATACACCTAATTCCTCTGGGCAGCTCCCGATACATATCAGGAGCTGTCCGGGAGGATCAGTCCTGCCGGAGGGTCAGCACTTTTCTTTTTTAATAATATGATAGAGTGGAAAACAAATTGCAGTTAGCGTGGGGGTACATGTCGCATGCTATCAATGTTGCAGTTCGTGCGGACGCACTTAGCATCAGCTCAATAAATGGTATGAAGTGCATCCTTCTTAATTGCAAATGATGCGTCTGCATGTTTAGGTAGTTTTCTCTGTGGTAAATGCTGGGAACATGCTGCCATACCGCTGACAATTTGTGAATGACTGTTCTATTCATTTTTATGCAAACTGTGCAATAAGTGCAAAAACTTACTGCATTTTTGTAAAAGGGCCCTTTAGATTTTTAGTTCCTACGGGGACAACTGTAAAGGCATAAAATAAATACAAATATCTAAATAGTTACTATTTTAATGCAAGAAAAAGTCTTGCATATTCATAAACTATATAGTGATTTGTTTATTACGGTTTATTAACCACATTTATGAAGAGATTCCACCAAGGCAGTGTACAACAGGTCTCCCCTGACACAGACAACTTATATCATAGTAGTAGCATAACAATACCAAAATAACCCTGTGACATCATAATTAACACTAAGAACAGTGAGAGAAACTTAGATACAGGCAATAATAGATTGCAATAATATGATATAGTGTCAGTAATATAAACCTTAAAACAGCAAAGGGGAACAATTTTATAATTGTAATATATTAAATAATGTCAGCAGAATACAAATGATGCTCTGTAAAACATTCAAAAAAGTTAGATATGATACTCACAACCTTAGCAATGAAATATCCTAATACTTAATTACCATAATATTTAAACATTTGCAATGAAACCTGGGGGAACATCTCAACTCCCAGGGAGAAAACGTCTTGTCTCACTACAAGAAACATTTTTCTTTTCTCTTGAGTAATCTTTGATAGATCCAGAAATATATAAATTTCACACTCTCAAAACTCTAAATGCTTATTGTGGAACAGGAGGTATAAAATCAAATTACGGTCATGTTTGAATACCAAAGATATCAAAAGTGGACTTTCAGTTGTATCCTTACCAGTAGAGCTTAGTTCATTTAGTGAAATCTAAGCTATCTTAAGATAATAGTCCTTCCTCGGGCTGTTCACAGTCTCTTGTTCTCTTTCCTTTGGGGACGATTTGCAGCTTCAACAGTTTTGAGAATTTGCAGCAGATATTGTCTACACATATCTCTCAGCTTAATGACTGGATGTATCTGGAAATCGAGCATCCTAATCCTAAGGATGTATTAATAGATTGTTGTTATTTCATCTTGATTCAGTGACAGTTTCTCTGAATCTTTCGCAGTACCTGTTTGCTGTGAAGTATTCTATTATGACTTTATCATTCATCTACTATTAAATCTCCTATTAAATCATCTTATTGCGACTAAAGGTCTCAGACTCTTTTGGGCGTCCAAAGGCAAACTTCAGTATATCTTCTGAATATCGCCCCAATTGCATCAATGACCTTTTTTTATCATAGTCGCTTATAATCAATTGTTTAAAGTAAATTGTTTAAAGTTTAGGTATACTGAAACAGTGCTTAGCTTTCGATGTTGTCCCCAACGCCATCTATTGCGTTTTCCTTGCGTTTCACCCAGATTCGGTTTCTTCAGAGGGTAACTTTGAAAGCACCTTTATTCAGTAGTTCTTCATTCATATGTATAAACAATGTCATCCGTATTCTCTGCATTTACTTTAAACAATTGATTATAAGCGACTATGATAAAAAAAGGTCATTGATGCAATTGGGGCGATATTCAGAAGATATACTGAAATTTGCCTTTGGACGCCCAAAGAGTCTGAGACCTTTAGTCGCAGTAAGATGATTTAATAGTAGATGAATGATAAAGTCATAGTGCAAGATACGCTTTACTTTCGTGTATAATATCAGAGTGGCAAGATATAATTTACAAAGTTATTGCTCTGAGATAAAGACCATCTTTAGATTTGTGTGAAGTATTCTATGCAAATAGGTCTGAGGAAACTCTTCAAACTCCTGCCAATAATCACTTAATGCAAGGCAGCTGGAACAGTCCATTTCTAGGTGCAAAGAAGTGTTACACAAAGGAAATGGTTCTTATAAAAATATTACAGTTGTATTTACATATGCGGGTACACTTTCAAACAAGATCATGCATACTTTCATGTGATCTGTGTATTCAGGGCTCTTCAATCCCTTATAAGACCCTGGGCAGAGAAGGGGTATCCCCCTTGTTCATGGGCCTACCCACCCTCAGCATCAGAAGAGACGGCTATGGCTGTGATCACAGCTCAAATGTAAGCTCTCTGCCCATGATCAGGGTTGCTTTGACCTATAGGCCGCAGGGAGTGCAGGGGCCCGGGCAGGGCCGGATTTACCTTGAGTGAGGCCCTACGCCAACAAAAATTGTGGGCCCCCAGCAGGGGCGGCCCAAGGGGGGTGCGGACCTCATTTGCATAAGGGACCTCATTTGCATAAATATTTGCATAATGTTACCATATACTAACTTTTAGTAAACGTGCCTCTTAATGAGTGTATGGATAAAGAAAGACTAAAAGATTTCTACATTACTATAATCCAGTGCCAACTGCCAGACACATTAGGAACTACTACAAACACTGCCCATAGTAAACCCGCCGTATCCTAACAGCACTACCAGGACTCACAAAGCACCATACTCTACCAATCAAAAGGCAACACTGCAAATATTAAACCAATACATTTCAGAGAACAACAATACATGACCTACTGGGGAAAGAGAACAAGTGGCAATGTCAAATAGGAATTATATAAACAGAACACCTCAGCTCAGTTACACATGCAGAACATAGACCATCACCAAACAAGTAATCACAATTTAGAAATAGGAAGACAATAATTAAACTGGGAATCCCAAAAGCCAAACTTGGAATGTACAACACTGTAGAAATAAAACTATACATTAATTTGCTCTTGTACTAAACAAAGCGCAGATGTTAATGATGCACATTTACCAGAGCTGACATATTCCAATTAATAAATTCAAAATAAAGAGATATTTTTCTACCTTTTGTGCATTTTTTTCAGCTGCAATTGCTCCAGCCACTTTCTTCTGGTTTCTTTGTGTCTTCTGCTAACTCTCCATCGTCTGCTGTCCATTTGTCCTTTCTTCTCTCTTCTAGATTTTTTTCCATTCTCTCTCTACATCTGCTTTAACATACTAATCTTTCTCCTTTTGCTCTTTCCTCATTCCTATTTCATCCACTCAAATTTTACCCCTCCATCCTCAATCCCCACTTACTCTCCCAATACCCGGCCAATTGTAGATTTTTTATCCCTCCCACACAAAATATTTTTCCCTTCTCCATTTTACTCTTCCAGCCCCATCCCATTCTAATCCTCCCCCAACATCAGCTCCCTTCTAGTTCCAGCCTCACCCAGCATCCATTCCCTTCTAGTCCCTGCATCAGCCCATTTCCAGTCCTAGCCATCCATCAGCCCATTTCCAGTCCTAGCAACCCCCCAACCCAATACCAGTCCTAGCCCCCCCATCACCCCACTTACAGTCCTTAACCCCCCATCACCCCATTTTCAGTCCTTACCCCCCATCACCCCATTTTCAGTTTAAGCCCCCCCCTATAACCCATTACCAGTCCTAACCCCCCATCAGCCCACTTCCAGTCCTAACCCCATCAACCCATTTCCAGTCAGCCCCCCATAGCCCATTGCCAGTCCTACCCCCCCATCAGCCCACAGCCCATTACCAGTCCTAACCACATCATCCCACCTCCAGTTTTAACCCCCCAGCCCATTTCCAGTCCTAGCCCCCCATAGCCCATTACCAGACAACCCCATCACTCAGCCCACAGCCCATTACCAGTCTTAACCCCACCCAAGCCCATTACCAGTTCTAACCCCCCCCAACAGCCCATTACCAGTCCTAACCCCATCAGCCCACCTCCAGTCTTAACCCCCCAGCCCATTTCCAGTCCTAGCCCCCCCCATAGCCCATTACCAGACAGCCCCCATCAGCCCACAGCCCATTACCAGTCTTAACCCCCCCCAAAGCCCATTGCCAGTTCTAAGCCCCCCCAACAGCCCACAGTCCATTACCAGTCCTAACCCCATCAGCCCACCTCTAGCCTTAACCCCCCCCAGCCCAGCCCAGCCCAGCCCATTTCCAGCCCCAGCCCCCCAATAGCCCATTACCAGCCCTACCCCCCCAGTCCATTTCCAGCCCCAGCCCCCCAATAGCCCATTACCAGTCCTACCCCCCCCATAGCCCATTACCAGTCCTAACCCCATCAGCCCACCTCCAGTCTTAACCCCCAGCCCATTTCCAGTCCTAGCCCCCCCCCATAGCCCATTACCAGACAGCCCCCATCAGCCCACAGCCCATTACCAGTCTTAACCCCCCCCCAAAGCCCATTGCCAGTTCTAAGCCCCCCCAACAGCCCACAGTCCATTACCAGTCCTAACCCCATCAGCCCACCTCTAGCCTTAACCCCCCCAGCCCAGCCCAGCCCAGCCCATTTCCAGCCCCAGCCCCCCAATAGCCCATTACCAGCCCTACCCCCCCAGTCCATTTCCAGCCCCAGCCCCCCCAATAGCCCATTACCAGTCCTACCCCTCCCCCCCGGCCTAAAGTAAAATTTAATTTAAAAAAAAAAACCTGGTGGCTGCCGCCGCGGGGCCCCCTCTGCTGCCGCGGGGGCCCCGTCTACAAGCTGAAGCCGTCGGGTCGGGTCGGGTCGGGTCTCTCTCTCTCTCTCCCTCCCTCGCTGCAGGCTGCAGGCTGCGAGAGACGCGAAGGGAGAGCGTCTCCTCGCGTCTGTGTTAAGCCGGCAGGGGCTGATGGGAAATCCCATCAGCCCCTGCGGGCTTAACACAGACGCGAGGAGACGCTCTATCTTCGCGTCTCTCGCAGCCTGCAGCGAGGGAGGGAGGGAGGGAGAGACCCGACCCGACCCGACCCGACCGCACCGCTTCAGCTTCAGCTTGTAGACGGGGCCTCCGCGGCAGCAGAGGGGGCCCCGCGGCGGCAGCCACCAGGTTTTTTTTTAAAATTGAGTTTAAAAAAAATTAACTGGTTCTTTTTTTGTGGGCCCCTGCCGGCTGTGGGCCCTACGCCATGGCGTACATGGCGTATAGGTAAATCCGGCCCTGGGCCCGGGGGAACTGCTCCTTTTGACCATAGGTAAAAGCAGCCCTGTGTATACTGGCATTTAGGGGGCTGTAGTGTGGGAGAAGCTAAGACAGGGTTGTGATGTATGTGTGATTTTCATAAAATGCATGTCTTCATGAATAGAGTGCACACATGCATGTTTATACCTGACTCAAAGCAGGAGTCAATTTATATGAAAGCATCTGTGTGCTACTGTGGATTATTGTAGGAACCTATTTTTTAAAGGTATATTGCCTTTATAAAAGAGGCACATTTTTGAGAACTTTATAGGAACTCAGTTATAAAATTATTCTCATAAGAGTCTAAAGATATGACTCCAGAATTTGTTCCTATGCTACTGTTATTATTTGCCTCTCATCTTTTGAAGCAAACTACTTTTGCTGCTCTCCTAGACAATGTACCTCCTCCAGGCAAGGCAGATACCAATAGCCCAGTTGCCATTAAGGAATCTCAGAGAAAAGCTAGTGTGTTATTTTGATGATAAGCTCACAGAGAGTTCAGATTCCAGTAATGGTGTAAGTTCAAATGAGGGGCCCCCCCAGCGGAAGTGATGGAGATAGTGGCAGTGATCAAGAGAAGGGAGATGGGACAGGTTTCCCCTCTCATCCCAACCCCGCCCCCTCCCTCAAAACTAAGAAAAAGTGGCGGCCGGCAAACATTATACTTTATACTTACTTTAACAGATGTCTTCTGGGCTTCTTCCTGTTGCCTCTGTACCTGTAAAGCTGTTGTGTGGAAGCCAGATAAGAAGATCCTGCTTCCAGGCCAAAATCTCGAGTATCGCGAGACTTCAGCCCTACACAGAGAGATGTTTTAAGGATGCTGGCTACCACAGATATTTTACAGGCAGGGAGGCAGCACAGCAAACATATTTTAGAGTAAGTACTGTATGTTTGTCGAGCCCTGCCACTGCAGCATACCATTGGGCTGAGTTGGCCCTCTTCCAGCCTAGCTCACTCCCCACATTTCAGGGGCCATTTGGGCAATATTTATGCCACTGGATTCCAATATTGATTGAATCAGTGGATATGAAGGAGCCAGTTGAACATTAGGGCTGAGAAATGACTTGGCCTCAGGCAGAGGCAATGTTGCCACTGCTCTACAGTCATAGGTGTATGAGATGCATTTGTGTCTGTCTTCTGACTCTTAAATATGTCCATGATGGTCTGTCCAGACAGCACAGGAGAAGAAGGGATCATTGGGTACAGGGACAACATAAATCCTTTTTCTTTGGGGGTCCCAAGCTCTGCCCTAACTCTGCCCCAGGCTCTGCCCTACGGCAAAGATCCTTCCTGTTCTGCTCGCAGGGATCTGATCTCCCATGGGCAGACAGGAAGGGTCTTTGCCATGACTTCTCTTCTTCTTCTGCCTGTGGGGGATGGGATCCCTGCAGGCAGCCTGCTGCCTGCCATGCTGTGAATTTTGGTGGGGCAGGGCCAGGGCTGGGGCCAATGTCTATGGTTGGGTAAAGTCATTTTGGATCTTCTGGATCATGTATTGAATTATGCTAGAAGTTTATTTATTTAGATTGTTTTGTATACCACCTTATCCTTCAATCAAAGTGGTCACAACACAATTGGGGGATACATTTAACACAAGGGGATATGAGACACATACACTAATACTTACAGGGAACATGGGCAATGGAGGGTTAAGTGGCTTGCCCAAGACCACAAGGAGCACCTGTGGGACTAGAAACCCCAGTCCTTCCAGCCCAAGGTTGCTGTCCTCTAGTAGGATTTGAACCACTGACCTTCCGGCCTGAAGTACCTTGCCCCAACCACTAGGCCACTCCTCGCACTAGTTATATTCCATACTCGTTTTGTGAAATATCGTTTATGTGTTTATTTGTACATCACTATGGGTTGGGTTCCCAGATTAAAACATGTTTACAAATAAATAAATTTTAAGAGAAAGAAATGATTGTATGACTGCTAAGATTATGAAAGCTAGGAGAAAGGAAAGTTCTGTGAATAATTGTTAAAAGACTGTGTTATTGGGGGGTTGTCATTTTTAATGGCAATCAAATGAGTGTCTGTCAGATCACTTGACAATATTAATTTTGGTTTTATGTGGATACCCTATTCGTTCTTTGGACGTCTGAAATAGGTATAGAAACATATTCAGAGATATTTTAGAAGCTCTGTGGACATCCCCAGCATGAGGATGTCCATGTTTGAATGGGGGCATAGTCGATCAATGGCTGGGGCATTCTTAGGAACCTGGACCTCCCCGCCTGATCTCAGAAACATTCTGTACGTCCAGAGTTGCGTGTAAATTTAGACCTAGTGCAGATATGAATAAGCATTGCAAACGTGCTTGTTTTGGCTGAAAACCTTCCACAGGGTGTAGAGAAGACAGCACTCCATCATTCACAGACTCAGCATAATCACAATGCTAGCAGCAAGAACGCTGGCTTCCCTGGTCCTAGCCCACTACTCTAATCATTATGCTATTCCTAGACATCCAGGTTCTGAAATACTATTCTGGGGACATGCCTGCTTTTTTTCAGATATTCTGGCTTAGATGTCCCGGATTGCACTGTCATCCTTTCTAAAATTGTCCCTCTACACAAATATATAACATATCTGCCATACCTTCCATGTTTCAATGACTTTTTTTACAAAAACATTTAAAAAATAATTTCCAAGAAGCAAGGATGCAAACAACATATAACAAGGAATCCAATTCAACAAAAGATAGCAGAAAGCATCCTATATCAAGTCCATGCAAACGAGAGGACATGTTGGCAAGAAATGAAGAAACCCACACAAAAGTGAAAATAATCATAATGGGGGGTTATTTTAGAAACCTTATTCACAATTTCCACATGGAAATTCTGGCATTTACATATGGAACAATATCCACTTGTAAACTGTGATTTTAGAAGTGGCTGAGTTTATATATAGAAATTGCAAGGGGTGAGTTGCGCCTTGGTATTTGGATATGGTAAGTTGTGTTGTCTGTCTTGATTGAAATGTAAGCTCTGATGAGCAGGGACAGTCTCTTACATGTCTCTGTGCAGTGCTGTGCATGCCCTGTATCACTACACCAATAATAACTAGTACCAGTAGTAGTAGTAGTCTGGGCAGGTCAAAAATCAACATGTATGTCCCCTATTCCATAAAAGGAATGCATGTGTAGGACCTAAAGGGCATGTTTACTAAGTGTTGCCACAGTCATAAGAATAAGATGAGCTGCAGGAGCCCTTATAGTGACTACAATGCATCAGCATTCCTAACTTAGCCCTAAACTGGCTTCCTATCTGGTCAACAGCAAGTAGTGCAAACGGGAGCCAACACCTCAGACCCTTACACACAAAAGCAAGGTGCACCCCAAGGCTCAGCACTATCAGCTCTGTTATTCAATATTTATATCCAGTCAGTCTGCAACCTGATCAGATCACATGGTGTCATCTTTCATCTCCACCACGACTCCAAACCTTACACCGATAATAAACTGCTTCAACGCAATTGCCCACCGGTTATCTGAGCACTGTCTCACAATTAATTTGAATAAAAACAAGGTGCTCTTCATATCCAGGGATTATTCATTCTCCCCACCAATAACAGTAAAGGTTAAAAATGCAGATCTTTTGGTCAGACCTGAAGTCCGCTACCTCAGCATAATGATTGACCAATACCTCACACTACATAAACAAAGCAACAAAATCCATGTACAACAGAATTAGGACACTACAACAACTGTGACCACTCCTTGACACTCAGGATTTCAGATCTGTTTTCCAAGCAATGATACTTCCCCATCACAGCAATGGTAACTGGTAAATAGGGATCATACTAGCTAGAGCCTCCAACTGAAGTGCTCTCTCATGATACCATTTTGACTTGCCCCAACCCCCCTCCCGCAACATGGCAAAGCTTTTCAGATACTGTAACTCAGACAGCGAATAATTTTGCATTAGATTCCACAGATTTCCAATTATATTATGACTTTAAAATGAATATAATTAGTTATTCAAGTACCAAAATAATAACCAGATGATCAGGATACGGTATCCACCATAATCAAAGCCGTATTTACGAAAGTGATCTACTGCTGACATACATTATATTACAGTTAACATGTATTGGGGTATCTTTACTATAGTGTATTAATGGCTAATGTATGGTTTGTGACTCTCTAAGTGAGCTGCAGTAACCATTACATCATGCTAAAGATGTGGATAAGGTAAAAATCTCATGCTAACTGCTTAGCATGGGTTGGGTCAGGAATTGGATGGTTCAGGGGTGGAGTGTGCACAATGTGGTAGTGCAGGTGTCTGTGGTGCACACTAACCGGCAATGTTGCCCTTAGCATGGGTGCACTTAATGCCACCTCAGTGGGCGACAGTAAATGCACATGTGTTAATCATGGAAAATGGTGTAGCGTGAAGGGAAGAGTCAAACCCATGCTAACTGCATGGGGATATGCTGGACACGCCCCCATCAACTAGTGCAAGTCCAGCCCTGCCCCTGCATTAAAAAAAGTCCTGAACAAGCATTAACCTAGCACATTTTAGTAGACATGTCCCGTTAATCATAACTAGGCGCAACTGCTTAAAATGGGACTTGTGATAAAATAATGCACATTAGTGACAAAATAACATACATTAGCAGTAGCTCACCTTAGTAGCTGTGGCCTTCTGTTATCAAATGCATTACCTTAAAATCTGCAGATTTAAAAGTGAAAACTGTTCCAAAAGTACCTACAACCTTTCGCCCAGTTTCCCATAATTTAAAAATGTTCTCCATGGAGAATAATTTTGCAACAGGGTGCTTACATAGGGAAGGCACATGTGTTGCACCTATTTTATAAAGGAAATAAATATCTCTATGGGCTTTTATAAAATAATGTTCCCAAAGGCTCCTACATAAAACCACATAGCAGGTGTGACTTTGTGCATGCATTTTCTGGTAAGAATCAACACTCATGAGGAGGGGCACTGTGGAGCTCGAGTGGTGCGATGCATGTTTTAGGTGC
The DNA here is from genome assembly GCA_033557465.1 of Ichthyophis bannanicus. NCBI lineage: Eukaryota > Metazoa > Chordata > Amphibia > Gymnophiona > Ichthyophiidae > Ichthyophis > Ichthyophis bannanicus. Next base: position 820,313,560 of record CM066032.1, read on the forward strand.
TCTAGCGGTCTTGGACCTTTTAAGTTTATCATCGTGCTGATTTAGTTCGCTCTTACCTGGGTAATTTGTCTTTCCTCTGTGAGATAGCAGCTAATAAAGTTGTGAAAATTGACAGCTCGTTTCTGATTTCTTCTGGGCTGAAACACCACAAGACAGGACTGATTACAACCAAAAATATGGCAGCTGGAGACAAAGCCTAGACGGACCCAGTGATGGCAGAAATCGTATAGCTTAAAGATATGATGAGGTCTCGGCTTGGGCCACAAAGTCGGTACAGTGTAAGTTGGAGGCCTTGGGCACTCATTTGGTGGAATCTCAACACCAGGTGGAGGTGTTACAAGAATGTACTAGAAAACTTGAAACTCAATGTTTATAGATTGACTGTATTTTGACTGCCATCACTCTTCTTCAGATAGACTTGGAAGACTTATCAAATCAAAACCGGCACAAAAATATCCAGATCCTGGGAGTCTGTGAGGGCTTCAGAGGCTCGGACATGATGACTTATTTGGAGCACACTATACCTGAGCTGCTAGGCCTCAAGTTCCAACCTGTCTTAGAATTTGAACACACTCACAGAATTAATTTCTGGGCGGTAGATTTCTCTCTGAGCCTCTGCCCAATTGTGGCCAAGCTCTTGAGATATCCCCATGCTCTCCCAATCTTACGGGCAGTCAAGACCAAGCTGTTATTACTGCTCCAGTGATGTAAGATCATGTTTGTCAAAACCCGACTTTGAAGTGGAAACAACTTTTGGCAATGCAGATGGCCCTTAAAGATCTAGGGGCGAAGTACCCTTTTCTATCTAGCCAGGATACAAAACGTTTGGTATCCTGAACCTGCTAAACTTCAGGAGTTCCTGGATAATCACAAGTTGTCCTGATGACTGAGGTGCTATTGGGGACTTTTTGGATTTCATGGATTACCTTCTGGACCTCATGGATGCTTTCAAGGGGTCTTTATTTATGCATATTTTGCATTGGGGTCTTTATTGACACTATCCTATTGGCCTGGTGGTGAACTTGCTGAATGTTGGAATGATTATGGGGCAGTTCTGGGTGGTTTGTGTGGATATGTGGGAGTACCAGGGAGGGAGATTGTGCTGTTAAATGAGCAATGCATAGTGTATCTTACTTGGGCTCCCAATATAGTTGTAATCTGGAGCAGACCCAGTTATTGAACATGGAAAGGATCCCTCATCAAGGATACCACTAGTTGTTGGATCCCTTTGGCAGTTTCCTAGTGGAGGTGGGGATGGGTGGACCCCTCAAATTATCTATTTATTTAATATTATGCTTTGCCTCTAACCTTTTACTGATGGATGGAGTCAACCATGTCTATTCCACCCATGTAAGATGCTGAAGGTGGCCAAATTTGCTGGGGACATTAGTTTTCCAGAATTCTATATCTATCATTTGACCTTCCTAGACCACTATTGTCTATTCTGGTTCCACCCTGAGGAATTGGTTCAGAATCAGCCCACTTGGCTTCATCTTAACATAGGCTCCTGCGTGCCTTTATAAAACAGGCTGCCCAAACCAGCACCAATTTTGCCCAGTGTCCACACGCAAATTTGTACTTGCTCCATAGAAGGTCTCAATGCATGTTTGATCTACATGTGTTCCTGAGTATTTATACCTCAACAAATAGAGTGGGGTGACCTGCATTGAGCAGCGGGTATAACCCTAAACAAAGGCATAGAGGGGGATGACCTGCACATAACGGCAGATACCCACCTTACTGGGCAGACTAGATTGACCATACTGTTGTTTATCTGCCATCATATACTATGTTATTATATTTAATAAAATATGCATATAACATTGCAACACCACCTCTACTCTGCCCAAACTACACCGCTAGGACACCTGCATACAAATTGCATAAAAGTAGGCACACTTTTTCAATGCATCTGCTTTTTACGCACTTAGGTGGCCATGCAATATTTACAAGGTCCGTGACTGCAAACAATCATTATTATAGTTAGAACTGAGTGAAAATTTGTTGTGTTATCTAATCAGATGGAAGGGTCTAGATTAATATGATCTCACTATAGTATGGAAGAATGAATTCAGGGCCAGTTCTAAGTACTGTATTTCCCACTTGCTGTTTCCTTCCCTAGAAGTTTAGGAAGTTATAAAAAACTCTAATGCATGTCCATAAATCTTCTTCAGGAAAGTCAAATAACTTAATATTAGGATAAGATTCAGAAACTTAAGTTTTACAGCATTATTTTTGAAACAAGAATGCAGATGCTTCGCTGTAATGAAACGTTGATCTACATTACCTAAAGAAGGAAAAGTTATGACATAAAATGTAATCCAATTTCCTGCTTGAATGGTGCTATGATAAGCCTGCTCACTTTTTGAGACATTGATAAGTACTTGTATGGTCTGATGTTTTCTTCTTTTGAAATGGCTTCTCATATCTGTAATACAGATACCAGCCACATGTTTAGACTGCAGAGAGCTAGAGACGTATCAAGAAATAGGAGAAGTGATGTTTTTACCGATGAGAGACATGTAATCAGTTCCAGCTCCGGTCTACAGAATCTGCCTTTCTCTATTTTGCCAGTTTTTTTATCTGCTGTCTGTAAGTTATCTTGTTTATAATCCACTGCCCTGCGCTGCAACTATCAGACTTTCATCTTTAGGTTCAAGTTCCTACAGGGCAGTTCTCGCTTGTATTTCAGGAAAATACAGGGGACGCATGCTGCATATGTGGCATTCAGATTAAGTAATGAGGCAGAAAGCGGAGAAGCTGTACACTTTTCTCACATCTGCTTCAGAGCAGACATATTTTTATTGATGGGCGTGCAGATGTCCCAGGTGATCAGAATTTCTTCATTCTCCACAGTGCTGTCAAGCTTATGAAACCAGTGTTTTCCGGTACAACGGTATAATACTGTTTCGAGTTTCTGGTAGATGAGCCATGTTACCGTATTGTGTGTTTCTGTATACAGACCTTCTTACATCGGCGTGTTGCATTTCGGTAGCACAGATTCTGCATTTCGCTGGTTTATTTCTACTGCTGCCACTACTCCTTAGTGTTTTTTTAATGCTATGGGATATACATCCTTAGCAGTTCAAAGTGTGTTTGTAGGGATGACCAAGGCAGGAATCACTGGGACCGGTTCCCACTGCCAAGTACCATTTGATGCAAGATATGTCCTGGCATACATATTTATATTTGCAATCTTTTATACCATATTAGAGTGCACTGGGATTATTCAGCACTTCTCAGGGTCTGTAGAAGACTGGTATGTGGTCTAGCTTGCAGCAGCAGTCATTTCTCCTTGGTATTTATGTCTACTTTTCATCAGCAAGCTACTGTTAGTTTTCCTGAAGGGTGTGGCATCCACGGGTACATTGCAGAGACAGGAAACATACAAAATGTGTAACTTTTCAGAATACAGTGGGCACGGGGTCATCCAAAACGTTTACTTGTGTCCGATAATATGGACGGGGACGTGTTTCTCTATTATATCACATGGCCCATCCCTGCACCTGTGCACTGGTTGTGCACTGAATGTATGCACGGGCAAGCTGAATAGTGGTTTGCCCGTGCCACGCCGGACATGTCTATTTCCACAATTCCGGACCTGTGGGCACATCTAGAACCGCAGAAACAGAATTAGGTTCAAATGGGTCCCGGACTGGAGGTGCATGTTATGGAATGGGGCTCCACGTCACGATTTGAACATCCAAAAACATGCATGCAGACTAACACTCATGAAGACATCCCAAAGCCATTTTACAAATAGCTTTTAAAGATATCTCTAGTGTGGGGACATCCAGGTGGGCAGGGGAAGTGGTGAAAGTTTGTCTGGGGTGTTGCAATGGACTTAGACATCCCCGCTCTATTTCAGAAATTTCAGAGAGGTCTGTGAACCCGTCCAGGTTTAGACCTATCCAGGTATAAACAGACATTGGGAAAGTGCTCATTTGGGCGATAAAACATCTACAGAGTGCGGAGAAGATGGCACTCAGTATCAGGGAATAGGTGATCAATAATGTCTAAAATAGAGAACAGGTTAAGAAGGATGAGGATCGAGTAAAAGCCCTAGAATTTGGCTAGGAACAGGTCACTAGAAACTTGACAAAGCTGCTTCTATAAAATCTAGAGGGTGAAAGCCAAATTGCTAAATATCAGTAATGACGAGATGAAAGAAAGTCAAACAACGGTAATGAAAAGCACATTAAAGTACTTTGGATACAAAAGGGAAGAGGGCGATGGGATGAGAGCTATCAGCACTGGGAGGGTCTAATGAAGGTTTTTGAAGAGTGGAGTTATCACAGCATACTTGAAGACACCACAAACAGTTTCAGAGGAAAGTGATTGGTTCAGTTGATGTCAGATGGAAGGGAGGATAGCAGGGAAAATATAACTGAATATCTAGATGGGAATGGGATCAGAGGAACAATAGTGAGTTTGGAGGAAGAAAAAAGATACATATTTTTCTTCTTTGTGATTATAGGAAAGGAATAAAGGGTGGCAGTGGTGGGTGGGGCATAGAATGAGGGAGGGGGATGTGCAGGTGTCCTGGTTAAGAACTTAAGATCAACTTTGTAAACCTTGTCATGGAAGTAGTCAGCCATCGTTTGGGAAGAGTGAAGTAGTGTTGGTGAGAGATTCTGCAAGTAAGGAGTTGAGTGTGACAAAGAGAAGGCAAGATTGGAAACAAGAACATTTGTCAAATGGACATACTGTAGTAGACTTGATTTGTGAATTTGAATGGCCAATATTCAGTGGTGGTTTCCAGCACTTGTAAAGTAACTGGCTGTCCCTGTTTAAGCTTAGACCTGGATATTCAATGCTGGGATCATATCCAGCCACTGACATTGAATATCTGGTCTACTGGATAATGGTTTAGCTAACTGTGCAGCAGCAATATTAAGCTGCTGACAGGATAGTTAAGCCAGCTAAAGTTAGGCTAGCCTTTTGTGTGTCTAACTTTATCTGATTTAAGTTAACCGGCCTATAGCTGAATATCACTGCTGACCAGTTAACTCAAGCGCCACCCTGAGAATGTCCCAAAGCTGTGCGATTAGCACCCATGCAACAATGTTAGGAGGGAATATTCAGCAACATGAAATGGCTATGTGCCACTGAATATCCCGCTCACCAGGATTAATGCAATTAGAAGGTCTGCTAATCATGTTAATTCTTTGGAAAATGCCCCCCAAAATGTGTTGCCAGAGATGTTCTGCAGAATAGGCACAATAGGACAGCAAATTCTGGAAGATATCCAAAACAGATGTTTGATATGCCTTCCAAAGCAGGGATGTGGAGACTGCTTCATTGAGAGCTGCTGCTGATGTAGTGGATGAGAACGTGGTGGAGAAAGTGCAGCAGTCAATAGCTTAGAGTTTCCTAAATGTGCTAGTGGTAACTGGATGAAACTGTGTTGAGGGTGGATAAGTGTGAACATTATTAGATGATGGTCAGAGAGGGCGATAACTAAGATGGAAATACTGTGAGAGAGAATAGTTGGAGAAAAGGACTAGTCCAAGGTAGTGGCCATACTGGTAAATAGGTGCAATAGTCTTCAGTAGCTGAAGGCTGAATGAGGAGGTTAAAGCACTAGGAGTATGCAGGGAAACACATTTCATTTTATTTTATTGTGGATTTTTTTTTTTTGGGGGGGGGGTTGTCTTTGTATCACTTTTTCAAATAGTGTGCTCTATTGTTCCATGCACAAATAGTGCATTCAATTGCACAACAGTGCACACTGTTGCTGCTTTCATTTCAAACCAAAAGCACATGGTTTTGAGGCATGAATCAGAGAAGTCATCAGAATGGAACTTTAAGCCCCCAAGAATGAGGGAACAGGAAGATAGTTTAGGAAAGAAGGATATCCAGGAGTTAGTCAGTGATAAAAGAAGAGGGGACTTATCAGGGAGTTGAGAAATGACAGCTAACTAAAGAGGCAGTGCATTGAATAGGCCGATGGAATGGACATCAAAAAGAAGAAAAGTAGTAGGACTGATGTGGAAGTAGGGGCCAAAGCCTACAGGAAGTAGAGAGTAGCAGCCTAACACCCCTACAGAGTGGGGTATATGGGAAAAGAGGTAACCTCTGTGAAAGAGGGAACAACTGAAGCAGAGTCCTCAGAAGAAAATCAAGTCTCAGAGTATGAGTGAGAAAGAAGTCATGGATGTAGGCAAGCTTGTAGGAAATAGAGGAGACACTCCTCAGGGTGCGTAAGAAAGGGAGAGAAGAGAAGAAAGAGAGGAATAGGAATAAGACTGAAGGGTTATAGTGTGATGTGCTTAGAGAGGGTGAGAGTTGCCTTGGAGGGTCAGGATTTGACCCGATAACTCCAGCTAAGTAGAAGAGGAGGAGCAAGAGACTATGGCGGGCTCAATATTTAAAAAGACTCATGTACTGGTGCTGAATACCAATCATATACTGTAAGTTCAATATTTAAATATCCACAGTTTTATGCATAATTTTCTGCATGCTCCCCATGGATGCAATTCATTTGCATAAGAAACATAGAAACATAATGGTAGATAAAGACCATATGGCCTATCCAATCTGCCTTTCCATACCAACTAGTAAACTCTGCAGTACCTTTTTCCTTTAGAGATCTGTGTTTGTCTCATGCTTTCTTGAATTCAGATGTAGTTTGTGCCTCTATTAACTGCACTGGGAGATTGTCACATGCATCTACCAATCTTTCCGTAAAAAGATAGTTCCACAAATTACTCCTGAGTCTATCTCCTTTCACCTTCATCCTATGCCCCCTTGTTGAAGAGCTTTCTTTCAATTGAAAGAGGTTTGCATTAATCAGGGGGGAAAGGTTGGGATAGTCTGGGGGCTGATAAAATTAAGGCTCTCTTTCTTTAACCTTTGCTCATAAATTAGGCATGCAAAGAAGTAGGTGCAACATGTGTTCAACTGGCGATACAGTCACTGCTGAAGTATATATTTAGTATTAGGATGGAAGAAGAGGAGAGGTATGAATACAATCAAAAAGATAAGATATAGGGGTATGTTTACTAAACTATGGTAATGTAGCATTGGTAACGTTACCATGCGGTAATCTTACCTGATGTAACGTTAATGCACGGTAATCCTACCGGCAGTGGTAACTGTCCCAGAGGGTGGAGAGAAGGCGGAGAGAAGGGGTCAATGAGCGGGGAGAGGCCCCTGCTACACTAACGCTGGAACATTAATGCCGGGACATTGCCACCAGTGAAAACCTGTCAGTAAATGCACATCTGCAGGAGAGAGAGACAATTTCAATGTCAGCAATGTAAAGCAAACAAGGAGCCCAAGTAAAGTGATAGTAGTGCTCCATTTGCAGCAACATCATAGTGCCCAAGTACGAAAAGGCACTATGGTGATGATGCAAATGGGGCAAAGGGGGCTGCAGGTGGAACATGCTGTGGGGGCAGGTGGGGCACAGGGCAGACTTGGGAGTCGCCTAGGAGGCACATAGGAACACAGAAACTGGAAAAAGAAAGACAGTGGCTGCCCAAGGTCAAACATGCCCAATAGTCTGTGTTCCACAGTGTCCCATCCAGGGGACACGTACCCTGCAGGTACCCCAAACATCACATAGGAACCACAATGCCTGTAATAGGGCAAGCAGTGCACATCTGGGGGCCACTCTAACAAGGGTCCAAGTACCTTCCCCAGGATATGTCCCAAACTGTTCGTAAACCCAGCTAAATGAACACCCTTTACTACATCCCCTGGTAAGGCAGTGCAGGGTGGGACCACTCATTGTCTAAAATATGTATACACCCAGTAGTCCAAATTGGACACACTGTATCCACATTGCATGCCCTAGCCTGTCCACAGTCTGCTGTCATAACAATCTATCTACCAGGTCCACCCTAGACAATAGGTGCTAGATCACCAACCTGACACCCCCAGCCATCTCTCCCCATGTGGAAGTGACATAACATTGGCAGGTGGTGATGGGGGGGGGGGATGTGTGAATGTCCATGTATGCCTCCGCACCCCAGAACCTGAACCTTAGGCACCCGCCTACCTGCACATTGGATGGTCTGGGACTGCACACTACCAGCACTGACAGTAAATGGGCATGTCAACATGGCAGGGGGGTGTTTGAGGTAGAGGGGGCAGTAGCACAGACCAAGGTGATGACCTGTTCCAGTGTGTGATGTGCAGTGCAACAAACAAGGTCTGTCTGATGAACAGCAAAGGTCACCCCAGGGACTGCTCTGCATCAGTGGCAACAGCATGGTGCAGTACATATAGCCAGTGTGTCTTGGAGCAGAGGGTCACAGGTTCTGGTCCCAGCTGTGGATCTTGCAGAGTATGTTCCTACATTTTCCCTACATTGCAGATACAATATCAACATGTGCAATCCCCAAAGCTTTGACTAACAGGAGTACAAACACCCAAAAACACAGGCTCCACTATCCAAAGCTTCATGGAGAGGCAGGCTGTTGGCACCGGCATGGAGCAGCAGTTATCACCAGAGCACTACTACTAGTTCCTGCATACCTTAGCAATGCCTGCACTGTGATCGGAACCAGTGTGACGGGCAGGGTTGCCAACCACCCCTATCTTTGCACAATGCTGCAATAGGAGTGGGTGTATGTATGTCTATCCATTGTTTTGTGGCTTCCTACTCCTCACTGGGCCCACAATGCTTACACTGTTGCCAGCGTTAGCCTGCAAATGTGCATACTGAGGAGCAAGGCATTGTGGGTATGGCCTGGACGGGGCGGATTGGGTAGGATGCATCTGCATCTGGGGTAGGGCAATGGCTGGGACATCGTAATGCCCCACCACCACCTGCATGGACAGGGTGACCACACTATGTCATGCTGAGAGGACACTCTCACTCTGACCGAGCAGTGACCATGGCATGGCTATGTTCCCACATAGTGCTATATAGTATTTGTGTCTAGTGATATCGGTGTGCTCTGTTTTCTGGGGCCCAATCACTGAGGCACCTGCTGGGTGTCTGCGCTGTATATCCCAACTCTGGGTGAACATACTGTAGTTCATCTGTGAACAAAGTCCAACAACAACAAAGCACAACTCCACATGCAGCTTAACAGACCCAGTTCAAATAACGAGGAAGGATAATCTTTGATCTTTTATTGAAAAAGCTTAAGCCACTGGCCCGACACAGGCCGTGTTTCGTTCTTCCTTCATCAGGGACTAAAGGTGGCTTAACTACAAACATATAAAAACAATTATAAAATAAATAATAAATACTTAAATTTGAAAACTAAAAAGTTAAGAAACAAATAAAACCATCTTTAAACTTAAGAGACCATAAGGTGAACTGTGAATCATGAAGTGTAAACAATTAAAAGATTAAAAACATGCATGTGTAAACATTTACAGCAAAATGTAAATTATAAATACTAAAACAGCACAAAAATTGCATTATTAATCGGCAAACATAGATAAGGATAATGTAAGAGATTATTCCATCTCGCTTAACTTGTCATGTAACTAAAATTATCAAAAATATGATGTACAATAAATTAACATGGAAAACCTACCTCTGTATTTACTTGCACACTCAATATATTCTACACATGGGAGGAGAAGAAGACATAAATATGTACAATCCGTATATAATCCATTTGGATGTACACTGCATAAATAATAAACCTCAAAACGTCTTTATGGGGGGGGGGGGGGTTGAATTATTAACACCAAGGCAAAACAATCATTTCTTAATACCAAGGTAAAAGGAAAAGAAAAGAATCAATGGAATTGAAAAAATTGGTAATACAAATACCTCATATCATTATAAACTTAAAATATGCTAATATCTACACCGTGGAACTCTATATATAGAATTAACCGCTGGCATCGTATAACCGGGTGTAGTTCTCAAACTTAAAAAACTAGCCATAATGCAATCAATTAGATAGGAAATTGAGTGTATGTATTTTAAACACGCTTTTTATATAAAAAGCGGGTTTAAAATACATACGCCAGCAGTTAATTCTTTAACATAAAGGCTATTTTGAAGAATTAGTAGTATGGGAAATGGTCAAAGTAAGCTATATAGGTGCTCTAATTTGGTGTATATTGTTCCTATTCCTGAAGTAATACTCAGATACTCCTGTATTATTATTTTTCATTGTGAAAGACTACGGTGATTCATGCAGAAACACTCTTAATTTGAAGGATCATCAATATATAATATATATCAAATACATCATACCAAGCTTTGATTTATGCAGGTAGAATACTTTGATACATTTTAATCTGACATTTAAAGTCTGTTCTGCGGTATTTATAGATAGGACGGGAAGCCATGAAATAATTACAGTAAAATAATACAGTAAGTTTAAATAGTACATTGAATAATAATTAGAATACTTTTGGACCATTGAAACGTGCAAACTAACTACTTGTTTTCTGTTTTAATATTTATATAGAGTTCCAAGTTAAGCGAGATGGAATAATCTCTTATATTATCCTTATCTATGTTTGCCAATTAATAATGTGATTTTTGTGCTGTTTTAGTATTTATAATTTACATTTCGCTGTAAATGTTTACACATTGTGATGAAGCTGACACTACTGAAGCTATGGAGTTAGGAGAAAACTCCGTTTCTTTTAAAGAAACTGATTTACAGAGAATGCAGTTACCAAGAAGTGCAGCTAGAGGGAGTGGGCATGAGGCTGCAGAAGGTAGGCTGACACACCCAGATTGTAATGAGGCAATAGCTAATCAAACACACCTAAGTAGAGGGCCAGAAAGCTCACTAGAGAAACAGCTTTATAAGCAGTGTTCGGTTAGGAGAATAGGGGGAGGACCACCAATACAGAGAGGATCACCAATAGAGAGACAACCACAGGAGCAGAGAGGACCACAAATACAGAGAGCAACAGAAACCCCTGCTACTAAGGAGAGAGAAAGGGGAAAGCTCCAACTACGGAAGGCAGTTAAGCTTGCAGTCCTTACAAAGAAGGGACAACTTCCAGGAAGGTCAAGCCCATGCTGAAAAGCTCCAGAAGGAAGTCTCCAGGGAAGACAGTGTAAGCAGGAGAGTGCCTGGTAGAGAGAATACCAGCAACGCACGTCTCAGAGAACAAAGGTACATTCACACCTCCTTTCCTGAATGTGTGCCAGGTCTTAGAACGCTTGTAAACCAGAGAGCAGTAGATATGAGAAACAAAGCTGGGGAAAGCTTTGGAAACCTGTGCAGAAGGTCCTAGATAAAAGCCATATTAATTGTTTTCCAGACCAGGTCCAGCCAGGCTGGAAAGTCTTGGAGAGAACTACTGAAGTACAACCAGTTTTGCCTAGGGAAAGCTCAGGCTTAGCAGACACCGTATCTGAGCAAGAGGATATGCAAACAGACCTTGTAGAACCAGAACCATTGCTATCTGAATATCCTATGGACTGTACTCTCTGTGTAGCTGAGAGTATAGAATCTCTCACAGAGTCATAGCATAAGACATGCTCTAAAATGTCATTGCTTTGTTGAGCTGAAAAGAAGAAGTTTTTGTGTTTATTTAACCTGTTTATATTAAAAATTCCTGCTTGAATGGAAAAGACTGTGAAGCTCTTATAACAGTTTTGAACTTTGTAAATACTTTGGTAGAAACCCTGAATCAAGGTGAATTCTGTTGTCTTCTTGGAGAACCTTAGCGCATCAAGGGAATAAAACCTTATATTTAACCCATCACAAGGCTCACACAACTATTCTTTATAAAGAAGGGAACTACAAGGACCATAATGCACCTGGTCTAAGTTAGAGTTCCCAGCTTCAACAAACAATAAATGTCCACCCTGACCCTTCAGCACGCTGCCACCGGGAGGGGCTGTGACAACATGCATGTTTTTAATCTTTTAATTGTTTACACTTCATGATTCACAGTTCATCTTATGGTTTCTTAAGTTTAAAGATGGTTTTATTTGTTTCTTAACTTTTTAGTTTTCATATTGATGTATTTATTTTATAATTGTTTTTATATGTTTGTAGTTAAGCCACCTTTAGCCCCTGATGAATGCAGAACAAAACATGGCCTGTGTCGGGCCAGTGGCTTAAGCTTTTTCAATAAAAGATCAAAGATTATCCTTCCTCGCCTTCCATGTTATTTGGACCAGGTCTGTTCCTCTGTGAACATGCAATATGGACTGTCTGCAGTTAGTATGTGCATGGCTAGAACACCTGGTGGGGTGCAGCAGATACAGTCTGACTGTTCCTTCTGCTGGTGAATGTCAGACCTCGGTGGGTGGCAGCTGAGGTTTTCCAGGCCATTACTGCTGGTCTGCCGGTGCCCTAGTACTAGATACAAATCTGGTCTAACCCCCTTGGATGACAGCCTCTGGCCAGGGGGACTGGGGTTGCTAGATGCACAGCTTCCTGCCTGTGCCACATGTCCCTCCACTGCCTCAGTTACAAAAAGGTTTATTTGGGGACAAGGGACATATATTGTAAACCACTTTGACCCTGGAAAGGAAGGTATATTAGGTATTGCTACATGTACCTCATGCGAGTCTTGACACCCCCTCTGCCCTGATAAGTGGCTATGGCAGCCACATTGCAACACTGGGTATGCACTATTCTGGGTGGATCCCAGTCCACCAGGGCTATATGTGACTGGGGCATACAGATAGACACAGGGTGACACTAGGTTCCACTGCAGGGAACACTTGCCACACACAGGTAGCAATGGGGATCTGCAGCAGAGCCTATCTCTAGTACCACAGGTACTGCGGACCTGATGCTGGGAGTCCATCCTCACCCTCAGTGTTAACACAGAACCTGCACAGTGGCATGGTCTGTAGCTGCTCTGTGCCAGTATCACACACTGTCAGTTATTCATACCAAGCTGAGGTGCTGGAGAGGTGCATCCTCCATTTGGTTATCAGCTGTAGACTGCTGTTCTGCATGTGCATTGCATCATGGGTACTGGTGTGGTTACCCTATCCTGGCACACACAGCTGACATTTTGTGCGGTGACTGCAGTCTTTCTGTATCCAGCCATTGCTATGCTAAGAACCATGGAGGTGTAGTCTACTGGTTAGTAGAATGACTCCCCTAGACAGGGGGTCTTTGGTTCAATTCCTCTTTGTTCTCATTTTTTATGCCTGTCCTACTGAAATCATTTTCATGCCTGTAACAGTCACATCTCTGCAGATCTGTGCTGCCAGCCCATAACACCCTCACCTCAGTTGCCAACCATCCTTCAGCCCATCTTTTTGCCTCTGTCAGCTGTGTAGAGTCCTGACTTCTTGTGCAGGCTTCTACCCTAAGTCCTGCACTGGTACCCTTTTCAGCAGCTCTTCGTGCTTGCCTCGCCTGTGCCTGATCTGCATGGCACCATTACTTCTCCTATCATTGCACATATCCTGCCACCTCTGCTTCCACTGGGGGAGACAAATTCCCATCCTCTGCCACCCACTTTCTTTGCAGCACTTTACATTGCCAACACCCTGTGCATTGGTACAGCTACCTTCAACATGTTTGTCCACTTTACCGACAGCCACATCGGATGTCCGCAGATATGGCAGGTCCATCAGCTCCCACCTCTCCTTCCTTCCATCACTTGTTTCATTGTCTTTCCTTGGTGCTCTATCCAGCGTTAGGGTTACATCTGTTTTTATGCCTTACAGTTCATGCTTGTCAACTTGAAGCACCTTACAGCCCTTAGGACACCTTAACTTAAGGCACCTTGACATCCTTAGGGCACCATAACCTAAGGCACCTTATAAGGTGCCTTAACCTAAGGTGCCTTATAAAGTGCCTTAGGTTAAGGTGCCTTATAAGGCGCCTTAACTTAAGGCACCTTAGGGTGCCTTGAGTTAAGGTGCCTTAACTTAAGGGCTTTACGGCGTCCTAACTTAAGGCATCTTAAAGCCCCTTAAAGCACCGTGAGTTAAGACACCTTACGTTGGGGTGCCTTAATGCCATTAGGGTGCCTTGTCAGCCTTAATGTGCAATGTCCCGTTAACGTGCATTAAACGGCCAAGACGCCCTTTAACGCACGTTAACAGCCCATTGCTCCCTTTATGCCGGAAAGCCCCCTACCTGCCCACTGTCTTATATGGCTTCAGGTGCATTAACGCTGCACTTACCGCTGGTAACTTTACTGCGGTTTAGTAAACATACCCCATAGTCTCTGGAAGAATGGAGATGGTTGAATGAATAGAAGAAAATTTTGAAGCTCAAGATCAGAGGACATTGTAGAAGAAAACATTGTTTATGAGGTGAAGAATGTAGAGAATAGGTAGTATGGTCTTGAAGTTTATAGTGGCTTAAAACTGGGAAAAAGATTGAGGAGAGTTGGTATCAAGAAGAGAATGTACAGTGGAGCCATAGGGGACAGAGAGAGAAAAAGAAGAGAAAAATACCAACCTGGGGTGATGGTATATAGAGATTAACTTCTGGCAAGCAGCTAGAAGGGGCATGGAATGCCGATAGCTGGACTCCAATTGGGTAATAGTGGAGGAAAGTAAGAGGAGGTTGCAGATGGGCTACAGCCACCCCAGCACCAATTATTTCTGTGCCTGGTAGAAACATTTTTACCATGTGATTCCAGGAGCCAATGGGTTCAGAGCAAATATAGTTGTATCATATAGCTCGGCTACTCTCAGGCAACCACCTAACCTAAAACAAAATCCTATAAAGGTTCAGTTGAGAGCCATCAATCACTGACATGCTTAGGAAAGCAAGTTTAAAATGATGGACACATCATTGGTTTTACTTTCTTTGTATACGCATTTGTTGTCCTGTGGCGCTGCAAACCTTTGCTTTTTAGATGTCCAATGACAACAGTGGAAGTATTATTTTTTATTATACATTGTGATAAGTGATGAGTGCCATCAAGCTGAATGGTGATTATAGTTTAGTCATGACTCCTATATTTTAATCATAAGAATTTGTTATTTGATTTAAAGGATAGCCCAATACTATCTGCCTACGGGCTGTACATCTGTTTTTAATATTTCATATGTTATTAATATGTCTGGAAACATAAGTATACATACAAATTGTATGAAATAATGATATAAGCTATGAATTGATAGTGAATTTTTATTGTGTCATGTTTTTATTTCTTGTATTCTGTTATAGGATTTAGGTATGTGAGAGAATAGTCTTTTTTATACTCATAGAAAGGCACCCTGCCAATAAGTTCTCTCAGTTTGTGAGGTTTAGCAGTATTGTCTCAGTGACACAATTTAGTGCTTGAAACTACAACACTGCAATATAGTATGTGCTGTCATTTTTATTTATAGTTTTTGAAGGTTTGGGGTTACACTGCATTTAGGTGCATGTTTATTTAGCCCCACACTAGTGATGTGTATGAGACAATAGTGTGGCAAACCAGCCGTGGATGCAACTAACGCCACTCATTGAGATGGCATTAGTTGACTTTGAGCTACCTGTGGCAAGCGCAGTTAGTGTGGGCCGCAAACACCTGTACTAGCTGCATCTGGGAATGCCTCGTCACACCCAGTTGCTGCCCTGACACACCACCAGGGCAGTGTGGGGTTTTTGTCACGGGTCCAGGCTACTTTTGAGGACAATTCTAAAACTGTGCGCCAACTCCCCACTACCCTTTATTAAACATGTCCCTTATTCATTGGATTTTGTATTATGTTATTTTAGAAATTTATTATTGCCACTATTTGAATTTTTAGATACATCCTTGATCTAAGCTTTGCAAAAAACATGGCCATGCCAGGTTTTAATATATGGATATCCTCGTTTCTATAGCAAATTAGTTTTTGTAATTTATGGCTGGATTCTTTATTCATTGTGTATTTATTAAAAATTGAATTACTACGGTTTTTATATATTGCAGGCCCGATATTCATCTGCGATGGCTATGCGCCTCTAAGGTACATAGCCGTTGCCGCCAAACTTTAACCACGGATATTAAATCCGAGGCCATATCTGGCCACCGGCATTGAGTATCTGGGGTCGCTGCACACGGCACAGATGCTAACCGCACAGCAGCAATAATTAGCCACTGCCTGGTTAGATCCGGCAACAAAAATTAGGGCAGCTTTTGCCTAACTTTTGCCACTGGCGGATTACTGGGCAGTGGGCTGAATATCTCCACTGCAGTGTTATCTACGGGCAGCGCCCCTGGAACGTCCCTGACATGCATCTATGCTAAGCGGTTAGCATCGAGGCGTATAGCAGCATTACTCAGGGATTTTCAGCGACAATAACCTTGTAACTTTCTTAGGGGCATTTACACAGTTTACAGCTCTGTAAACTGTGTAAATGCCTTTGGATATTGGGCCCTACAATTTTATTGATTCACCATTGTTTTATTTTTATTTTTGTGGTCTCTATCGGTTTCTGTATCACAGGACCCTACTGCTATGCATACGGGAAAGATATTCAAAACAAAAGGCTTATATTCATGCTTATCTAACAATGTCATGTTATGTGCTGCAATGCGAAAAATATGAAGACGAGGGCTACATTGATGCAACAAGCCAAAAATTATGGACACATATCAATCTTCCCAGACATGCCATAAACTATTTCAGTTAAGAAAGCAAATGACAGCTGAGTAGGTGAACACTTCAGGCATACACAGGAATGGAGTTGGATGGCATGCCCACCGGCCAATAGCTAAAATCCATTACCCTTTTCAATGTCATGTCCCGAGACTGCATTGAAAGTATTTCATGGAGCATTAGCGGAATTTTTTGGTTGAAATCAAAATGTCATGATTTCATAAAGGCATGTCATGAAAAAGACGGGACTGCTGCTGTTTCAGCCACTTAGCTAAATCAATTAAAGGATTACCATATACTCCACTACAGAATTTTTTTCAGCAGCAAAAGTTTTCTTTTCTGAATCTTAGTTATTTATTTTGCTGCCTTGTTTTTCCCCTTTTTCTGTGCATGTTTTGCCATCATCCATAACAATGTTGTCAAATTCTACATGAAAAAAACCAGCACTGTTTAAGATTAAAGTGTAATTACTCAAACTGTTGTACTGGCATCACACCTCTTTCTCTCAATCTTGTTTATTCCGTGTCTGTGTATAAAAGCCACAGGTAGAATCCATGAGCAATGGTTTATTCAGTTTACACTCAACATAGTTAGGGATGAAAACATAATCCTTTTCAGCAGGCATGAGACGGAGCCAAAACAACGAAAAAAGAAAAAAATGAAGCATACTCTCTGTGAGCGCCAAGATCTGAGTGCTTTGCTGGTGCAGAGCTGATAGAATGAATGACCCTGGTATTTGAAGGATGCCAAATGGAAAACAGCAAAACAAAGGATTATTTGTGGATTTAGTTCTACTAATTTAGAAATGGTGCATTCAAGCCCCCGCGTGTTGCTTTCAACATAAGAAATGTGAAATTGAAATGGTCCATTTTTCTATGGGAGAAGCTGTCCATGTGTTATTTCAAGACATTGGTTCTGCAAAATCTCTTCATAAATAAAAATAATAATGTAAATTGGTAGTATTAGGCCAAATCCTGAGGCAATGATTACGAAACCACTCATGCCGTATAATTAATGCATGGCATCCAGACGCGATGCCAACTGCTGCTGTATCCCTCTATTGCACAGACTGACAACAAAAGCCCCCAAGACATGCTAACTGATCATCCTTGCAGATAGCATCTTTTCTGCTGCTAAATTTGGGTCGAGCAGGAGGATAGGGCACATGCTAGCTGAGAAAGGGGTGCCAAAGGTACTGGATTTCTTAAAAATCGCTTTGAATTGGATTGGTTCGCAGGACTTGAGTACATATCTTGGGAACTGAAGGGCATTGGGAAGAGATTATCTAGAGAAGGATTATATGTGCGTGCTGTGAGGTGGAAGCACTGGAAAATCCCTCTCCCACAACGCTGGCTAGTTTTTTCTCTCATTAGTGCGTTTGTACTATTTTACTTATTTTATGTTTTAATTTTTGGAAAGAAGATTGAAAACTATTGTTGCATCCTATAGACTATCTTAAACTCCTCCCCATAGATTGAATTTTACTAAACAGCGATAGTGCAAAATCGGTGCCATGGCCCCATTTTGCACGATTGCCACTGTCGCTGTTTACTAAACAGACCCCTGTGTCTTTCTCACACAGGTACCCATCAGATTCCTATGCTAAACTGTATCTTTCTCTGACACACCTTTATGTTTATCTTAATCAGTGTGTACACATTTCACCAGGCATCTAGTCTTTCTGAATTCATGTCACAATCTATGTGACTATCTTTTATAGATATCCTCCCATTCTTTTCTTTGCATGTACCATATCTCATGCCGGCCCTCTGTGCAGGTTATTTTAGAAGCTCTATTCATGTTTTGGATGCCTGGAAATGGGCATATAGACATCCAAAGCATAGAGACGCCCCTGGATCCATTTTAAAAAGTGGTTTTAAAGATGTCCCCAGCCCAAGAAGAGCGGCATTGTGTCGGTGTGTCTAGGGTTTCCTCAAGAACCTGGACGTCCTCCCCCAATTTCAGAAATTGCCCTGCACATCCCAAACCATGTCCAAGTTTATATCTGCTCTGGCAGTGGCATAAGTTCAAATGAGGGGCCCCGCAAGCAAAGTTTTCTTAGGGCCTCTCATAAGGGTAGTGACCTCAACTCCTGTTTCCTTCTCAGACACCCCCCCAAACTTAGTAAAAAAGTGGCAGACAGCAAACATCATCCTTTTAATGAAGTTTGTCATGCTGCTTCTCGCCTCCTCTCTTTCTGAAAAGTTGTGCTCCGTGTCAGCCAAAGGACCGGGAAAGCATTTCCCATTGAGGGGCCAAAATCTCAAGTATTGCAAGACTTCAGCCTATCAATGGGAGATGCTTTCCCGGGCCTCCGGCTGACATGTGTCAGCACTTTAAAGAGAAAGGCGTAACGCTTTAAAAAGGAGATAGAGCAGCTTTTAAACTAGATAATAGGGGAAAGCCGACAGTCACCCAACAGCAGATGCTTTGGAAGAATGTATCCTTGAAGGATACTATTAAAAGCAGAGAGCTTCCAAAAAAGAGTAAAGAAGCCCAAATGCCCTTGAGTATGGAGGAGATAGAGCTTAAAGATCCCAAATTACCCATGTCTACCAATAGCCAAATTAATATGAATAAAATATATTCTCTAAAATGCTTGTATGCAAATGCTAGAAGTCTAAAAAAATAAGATGGGAGAGTTAGAATATATAGCACTAAATGAGAGGTTAGATATGATTGGAATATCAGAGACATGGTGGAAGAAGGACAACCAGTGGGACACTGTGATACCTAGGTACAAACTGTATCGTAATGATAGAGCTGATCAAATTGGTGGAGGGGTTGCGCTCTATGTTAGAAAGGGCATTGAGTCAGAAAGGATTAAAGTTTTGCAGGAAACAAAATTTGATGTAGAATCTCGATGGATTGAAATTCCATGTAAAAAGGGGAAGGCGATGTCAGTGGGGGTGTACTATCGACCGCCTGCCCAGAATGACCAAATGGATGATGAAATGCTCAAAGAAATCAAGGAAGCTAGCAAAAGTTACAGTGCAGTTAATAATAATGGGTGATTTCAACTACCCCGGTATCGACTGGGTCAGTGTCACGTCAGGACATGCTAGGGAGATAAAGTTCCTAGATGAAATAAATGACTGCTTCTTGGAGCAGCTGGTTCATGAACCGACCAGAGGGGAAGCCATATTAGAACTAGTCCTTAGTGGAACACCAGATCTAGTGCAAGAGATAAGGGTGTTGGGGCCACTTGGCAATAGTGATCATAGCATGATCGCCTTTCTTTTAATTATTGGAGGAGGGATAGTAAGGAAATCCACAGTACTACCTTTTAACTTTCGAAAGGAAGACTATGATAAAATGAGGAAAATAGTTAGAAAAAACTAAAAGGAGCAGTTGCAAAGGTTAAAGACTTACATCAAATTTGGGTATTGTTGAAAAATACTATCTTGGAAGCCCAGACCAGCTGTATTCCATGCTTTTAAGAAAAGTGGAAGGAAGTCCAAAAAACTGCCAGCATGGTTTAAAGGTGAGGTCAGAGAGGCTGTTGTTGCCAAAAAAGCATCTTTCAGGAAATGGAAAAAAACAGCCAAATGACGAAACCTGGAAACAGCACAAGCACTGGCAAGTCAAATGCAAGGCATTGATAAGGCAGGCAAAGGGAGAATTTGAGAAGAAGCTTGCTGCGGAAGCAAAAACGCGAAATACCTTTTCAAGTACATTCATAGCAAAAAACCTGGGAGAGAGTAAGCTGGTCCATTAGATGATAGAGGGGTTAAAGGGGCACTAAGAGGCGACAAGGCAATAGTGAAGAGACTGAATGAATTCTTTGCTTCGGTCTTTACTGAGGAAGATGTAGGGATGTTACCCATGACTGAAGTGGTATTTAAAGTTGCGGAAGAATTGAAGGAAATATCGATACATCGGGAAGATGCATTACAACTATTAGATAAACAGAAGAGTAACAAATCACCTGGGCAGGATGGTATACATCCAAGGGTGTTGAAAGAACTGAAATATGAGATTGCAGACCTGTTATTAGTAATCTGTGAACTATCATTAAAATCATTTCTAATATCTGAAGATTGGAGGATCGCAAATGTAGCACCAATTTTTAAAAAGGGTTCCAGGGGTGATCTGGGAAACTACAGACCGGTGAGCCTGACGTCAGTACCGGGAAAAATGGTAGAAACCATCATAAAAAACAAAATTACTCAGCATGTAGATAGTCATGGCCTAATGGGAGACAGCCAACATGGCTTTAGACAAGGAAGATCTTGTCTTACAAATCTGTTATGTTTTTTTGAAGGTGTGAATAAATAGGTGGACAAAGGTGAGTCGGTTGATATAGTGTATCTGGACTTTCAGAAAGCCTTTGACAAGGTCCCTCATCCGAGACTTTTGGCAAAACTAAAGAGTCATGGGATAGGAGGCAGTGTACTACTGTTGATCAGGAACTGGTTAAAAGATAGAAAGCAGAGGGTAGGGCTAAATGGCCAATTTTCCCAATGGAGAAAGGTGAATAGTGGTGTACCCCATGGATCTGTGCTGGGTCCGCTGCTTTTTGACATATTCATAAATGACCTGGAAAGTGGAATAATGAGTGAGGTTATCAAATTTGCAGATGACACAAAACTGTTTAAAGTTGTTAAAACCCAAGAGGATTGTGGAAAATTGCAAGAGGATCTTGATAAATTGGAAGACTGGGCATCAAAATGGCAGATGAAATTTAATGTGGACAAGTGCAAAGTTATGCACCTAGGGAAGAACAACCCAAACTATGGTTACACGATGCAACGTTCCACATTAGGAACCACCACCCAGGAAAAAGATTTAGGCGTCATTTGTGGATAACATGTTAAAACCCTCGGCCCAGTCTGCAGCGGCAGCCAAGAGAGCAAATAGAATACTAGGTATCATAAGGAAAGGAATGGAAAATAAAACAAAAGATATTATAATGCCTCTATATCATTCCATGGTGAGACTGCACCTTGAATATTGTGCGCAATTCTGGTCACCGTATCTTAAAAAGGATATAGCGATATTAGAAAAGTTCAGAGAAGAGCCACTAAAATGGTAAAGGGGATGGACGGATACTCCTATGAAGAAAGGCTAAAATGTTTAGGGCTCTTTAACCTGGAAAAGAGACGGCTGAGGGGAGATATGCTAGAAGTCTATAAATTAATGAACAGAGTGGAACGGGTAAACGTAGATCGATTGTTTATGTTATCAGAATATAGAAAGATTAGGGGGCATGCAATGAAGCTACAAGGTAAACTATTTAAGACTAATAAAAGAAAATATTTTTTCACTCAACGTGTAATCAAACTCTGGAATTTGTTACCGGAGGATGTAGTAAAGGCTGTTAGTGTAGCTGGGTTTAAAAAAGGTTTGGACAAGTTCCTGGAGGAAAGGTCCATAAACCATTATTATTAAGAAGGGACCCAGGATATCAATGCTTGACCCAGTACAAGCATTGTGTAACCTGTGTCTTTTGGGGAAACTGCTAGGTACGTATGACCTAGATTGGCCACTGTTGGAGACAGGATACTGGGCTTGATGGACCTTGGTCTGATCCAATATGGCATATCTTATGTTCTTATGAAAGGGTGTGGAGCGGAGAGGCGCGGCAAGCGTCTTTTAAAGTAAGTGTGAAGAAGTTTGCCGCTGCCATTGCGGGGCACTGGGCCCTCTTTTGGCTGGGCCCCCCCCTGTATTACTCGGGCTGCTTGAGCAGTATTTATGCCACTGTGCTCCGGGCATGAGTAGACATCATAAAATTGCTCATTTTGCCAGCCAAATATCCAGAGGGTGTGGAGAAGGAAGTACACTCGCATCGCCAATATTTTCCATGTTGACAACACACTGATGGGGAATGGGGGCTCTTGATTTTCTTTAGCTGTGCTGATGGACATCCCCACATGCAAACTAGCATAAGAGACATCCCCACCCCAGGTATTTGTAGTGGGGACATCTGTGTGGGACGTTGGCATGGGCGTCCACATCGGGAGTATCTATGTTTCTAAAATATGCTGGCGTTTGCCCTAGATGTCCCAGACTGCACCTGGACATCCTTTCTAAAATGCCACTTTATATTTCTTACATAGACCCTCTTCCCCAAACACATACTGTTCATAATGTCTAATACTCATTTATCTGAAATCAAAACTTGGTTTTATAGAGTTGGTATTAAGTCATGAGGAAATCACGTACCAGCAGTGACCAAGCAGCATACACCCAACACCTACACACACATCGCAGGGCTGTTACAGACAAGATGAAACAACATCACTCAGACACCCTGAAACGTTCACTAAACAAGCCGCATGACCTCTTCAACCTGGTCAAAGCTCTTGCCAAAGAACCTACCCCAGAGCACCCAGGAACCATAGACCCGCAGGATTATGCCGTCTTCATGCAATCAAAACTATGCAAGACTGACAAAATGGTGATACCGGACTCCTCTGATACTCAAGCATGCTCAGCGTATCTAAATACCTTCACCACACCATCTAAGAGAACTATTGAAGAAACCATCACTACCCTAAATACTTCCACTGCATTCTCAGACCCATGTCCAGCATTCTGGATAAAAGATCTGCGATCCGACCTAGCCCCAATCTTATCTAAAATGATAGGACTATCTTTTAGCACCGGGTCTTTCCCCTCCACGCTCAAACAGACCTCCGTTAGACCACTGCTCAAGGACACCAAATTAGACCCTCAAAAGGTCGAGTCCTACAGACCTATATCCAGCATCCCAATGCTCGCTAAAATCATTGAAAAGATAGTCTACAAGCAATTACAAGATCATGTGGACACTAACGCGCCCCTAGATTCATCACAACATGGATTCAGAGAGTCACACGGAGTGGAAACACTACTCACTACTCTTTTCAACACCATAATCTCAGGCATTGACAACTCACGGACAGGTTTCGCTCTCATCTTTTTAGATATAGCGGCAGCCTTCGACTCAGTCTGCCACGAGATTCTCCTGATTCGGCTAAGAGAAAAAGGCATCACCGAAACAGCTCTAGAGTGGTGCAGGTCTTACCTGTCTGGAAGATGGCAACAAGTCCGAGCAAATGGAACAACATCCGAGCCATTCTTACAAAGTCAAGGAGTCCCTCAAGGATCCTCCCTATCATCACTTATGTTTAACATCTACATCCAACCCATTTGTAACATCATTAGATCATTCAACGTGAGTTGCATGATATACGCAGACGATGTCCTACTGTACCTGCCAATATCGCTGGACTGCCCGGACCTCTCCCCACTAACTAAGTGTTTCAACGCAATATCCGAATGGCTCCTCTCCCAAAATCTGCGCATCCAACATAAGAAAACGGAGGTCCTGTTCATATCCAGAAATTCTGAGTTTACACCACCTAGCCACCTGGTAGTGGACAACGCTGAATTGCAAGTAAAGTCAGCTATACGGTACCTCGGAGTCACATTGGATCAGAACCTCAACATGAAGCAGCATATAGCCAAAACAGTAAGAGCGATCTACTTCAAGATCAAATCTCTCAGACACTTACGCCCCTTACTCGAACCGACCGACTTCCGCACCATTTACCAAGCCCTCATCCTCCCTCATTTTGATTACTCAAACGCCATCCTACAAGGACTCCCTCAGGCAACCTTACATCCCTTACAACTCGCCATGAACAGTGCTGCGCGAATCCTTCTCGGAGCACCAAGGAGAGAGCATATCACACCCCTCCTGAAGCAGCTGCACTGGCTCCCCATTCAAGTCAGAATTAGCTTCAAGACCTTAGTGATGACATTCAAGGCCATCAAGGGGCTCTCCTCTTCTTCACTGTGTGACCTCATTCAACCACCCACAACCAACAGGCTAAGAAGAACCTCAGTTGCAAACATGCTAGCGATACCGAGAGACATGACAAAATGCTCTAAAATAACATCAAACAGAGCCTTTAGTCTAAGCGCCCCAAGTCTCTGGAATTCCTTACCACCACACATCAGAGCCACCTCCAACCTGAGCCAGTTCAGGAAGGCCTTAAAACACCTCCTCTTTACTAAATACCTCACAGACTCCACTGAACCCCAACCACCATGTTTGATCAACGCACAATAACTCCATCTCACATGTATATAGTTATCTATTCAAAGTTCTGCACATGTAGATAGTTTCCCCTGTTATCCAAGTTAATTGCTCCTGTTCTTTGTAATGACCAGACTCTTGTTTATTGTCGGATACTGTTTGTTCTATGTAAACCGCGCTGATCGCGAATAGTGCGGTATATAAGAAATGTAAATAAATAAAATAAATAAATAAATAAAATGATGATCTTCAGCGTTCCATGGTGTTCTGTTCCGCCAACCTGCAATCAGATCCCTTGACTGCAGTATCCAGATGCCACAGAAATCCAGATCATTTATGCCAAAGGATCCTAAATTACAATTTTATGAATGACAGTCATCCTTTATATAATTCCGCCTGTTTTCCTCTGTTCTTTATTTTTCCCGTTCCTTCCTCTCTTTCTCACCTCCCTCACACCCTCTCTGTGCCTCTCTTTTTTGCTATTTTCACATTCTGTCTTACTCCTCTCACTCTCCATTTTAATAGTTATTACTTTTAACCATTATGTACCTCTGCTTTGACCTTTACTCCTCATTTGCACTTCTTGTGTTCTGCAGTTAAAAATGAAAAATAAACAATTACTGTGAAAAGTTGTTACAGTCTGGATATGTTTTCAAAAACCTTGCTTTGATAGGTTAATATACCGAGCATGATTAGTACATTTTTCTACTTACCTGTAATATATCACAGCATGTGTTATCTTAATGCATAACAATATGAGCTAATGGCAGTTGAAAAAACCCTTCCAATTACTCTGGAAGAATAAATTCAGTTTTTCAAGGCCGTCCAGTCTTAAACCATAGGCAGACTATGCACAATGAAGAGACACATTATATAAGATGTAGTAGCTTTAAAAATAACCAGCTAGAATAGTGCAGAACTTGCTGCCTGGAATCGTAGGTAGCAGTGGATGTGGTCTGTTATTGGCATCATGGGAAATCATGGCCTTTGGAAGGATAATGCAGTACATACCCCTTCTGTAGATTTGAAAGATTCAGCATCCTAAGAATGGCTCAGCTGTGCTATGGAAAGCAGAACTAATAAGGCGCTTGGGTGCTCATGGTTGGTTTCCTTCCACGTATTCCCTTTCCTATCATTCAAAAAATGACTACAGTACTTACAAACGTGCTCTTCATCTGTTGTTTCTTATGAAGGAAAAGAAAATGAAGCAATAGTCAAGTGTTCACATCTCGATGCACTTTGGACATGTAATAGAAAGGGTTTTAGAGGCTGTCTCTGCGCCACACATCCTTTTATGGACCCTCCAAGTCAAGTTCAAAAATAAATCATTTATTGATATCCTCTGCCTGGAAAAATGCACAGGAGTTCAGCACTTGACCCTATGGGGTAGATTCTAAGCAGTGTTTAGCTGGGGTGGACTTCTGGTTCGGATGTCCATCCCCGCTAAATGCTTGGATGGCGATTCTACACACAGAGCTCCCGCACGTACAGCAGAGATGTGCAAGGAGCTCTGTACAAGGACGGGAGGGGGCGGACCGGAGGCGTGACACATACCCCGGACATACAGGGACGATTCTGGGGTTGGCCCTATACATAAGGGGTCATCCATTTGGATGGGGGACTTACTCCACCTCAGAGGTGGAATAAGTTCCCCTGGATGGTGCGGTATGCAGGATCCGGGCCCAGGAAAATAGGTTAGGATGTGTAGGAGGTTTCTTGCAGTCCGACCCTGGCTGCAGCAGGCCTGATCGGGGGTTGGTGGTGGGAAAATGCTTGTTTCGGGGTCTGCCAGGTATCATGGCTCCTGCATGGAGCCACGGTGCCATGGCAACAGGAGGCCATGACACTGTGGCTGCATGCAGGAGCCTGGCTGCGCTAGCCGGATATGTGGATATACATCTTTGGGTCCAGAATCGGGCACGGCTGGCCCATCCAGGCCAGGTGCACCCAATTCTGATCCTGCAGGGATGTCTAGCCCCCAGGGAATCAGAATCGGGTGCAGCTCTGGCCTGTCCAGATTCTGGGTATCTGGACAGGCCGAAGGTGCCCAGTTCTAAATTGGCAGCCACATTTGGAGGGGTCAATTTTCAAAACAAATTACCTAAGTAAAAGGTGTTCACCCATGTTAATCATTTTTCTGAAAATTGTTCTCCACATTTGTAGCTGCTTTGAGAGGAAGTGTTCTTGTGTCTTGTTTGTATTGGGGAAGAAAAGTGCATACAGTCTCTCTAGGCTCCTTTTCTAAGTCTGCTTATAGTCAAAATTCAGCTGTACGTCCTTGGATTAAACCTCAAAGTTTTAGGATTAAAGTATTTCACAGCCTTAGCAATATTGGCATCCCAGTTCACAGGCAGTGGCCCTCCACAAAGCCTTTGACAAGGTTCCACATTGGTGACATAACAAAACTGAGCACCTTTGGGATGGGTCCTAAAATGACTGACTTTGTACCTCTTTTGCTTCAATGTTTTACTGCTTCTTACTCTTTTTTTAATCTGTCTATAGAGGTTTATCTTATATTATCTTATATAAGTTTTTTGTCTCATTTAAAAATACATCCTAACTTTCTATGTTCACCTAAGTGTGACAATGCTGAATTATGCATGATGATGTCACCATAGCATTGGATTTTCTGATTGTGTGTTGCTATTGGTTCATCTAAAGAAGACCTTATAAATGAATTTTCAAGACATTCTCAGTCATATCACAAGCACCATTTAAATACTGCCATTGCACTAATGTTGGTTTTATCAGGCTCCATCAATATGGCCATCCTGTGTGCCATGCAAAGCTCACTCTTGTTCTATTGAGTTCAAATGGCCTGAGTTTGCCTCAGTCCTCGTTTAGATAGGGCAATAATATAGAAACATAGAACATGATTGCAAAAAAAAAGACCATACAGCCCATCCATTCTGCCCATTCACAACAATTCCTTAACTATACAATCTCTTCCTCTCCCTCAGAGATCCTCTGTGTTTGTCCCATGCTTCATTGAAATCAGATATGGTTTTTTTTCTCCACCACTTTCACTGGGAGGTTGTTCCATTCATTTACCACCTTTTCTGTAAAGAAAGGTTTTCTTAAATTACTCTTGAGGCTACCCCTTTTCACCATTATCCTATGACACTAATTCCAGAGCCTCCTTTCCATTGAAAGAGGCCTCTTGTGTATTAATAACTTGAGATATTTAACTGTCTCTGTCATATTCCCCCTGCCCTGTCTTTCCTCCAGGATATACATGTTTAGATCACAAAGTCTTTCTCCATATGCTTGTTCGCAAAGACTGTTGGCCATTTAAGTAGCCATCCACTTAATCTGGTTTATAGATTTTCAAAAATGTGATCTTCAGAATTGTGCATAGAATACCAAATAAGGTCTCAAAAGAGACTTATATAAAGCTGATACCACCTCATTTTTCCTGCTACCCAACTGATTCCTTTGCACCCAAGTATTCTTTTGGCCTTTGTCATCTTATGCACCTGTCTAGCCACCTTAAGATCATAAAATAAGATTATCTGTAGATTCTAGTCTTAGTTTGTGCATGGGACTACAATCCCTGTACTGTACTGCTCCCTTGGATGTCCAAATGCATGACTACATTTTTAGCATTAAGTCTTATCTGCTGAAATCTAGACTATTCCTCAAACTTCATCAGATCCCTCTTCATGTTTTCCACACTTTCTAGGCTAGCTAGTCTGTTGCAGAATTTGGTATCATCTTCAAAAAGATAAATATTTCCCAATAGACTTTCTGCAATGTCATTTTTGAAAATGTTGAAGAGAACCAGCCCCAAAACTAATGCCTGTGGTACACAACTCATAACACTCCTTCCTGGAACTCGAGTTACCACTACTTTTTGTTGATTCCCACTCAACCAGTTTCTAACCCAGTCATTTCACAGAAGTCACCTACTGTGTCAAAGACCTTGCTGAAATCCAAGTATACTACATCTAGAGATCTGATGTGATCTAACTCTCTGATCAGGCAGTCAAAGGAATTGATCAGATTAATCTGCCAAAGCTTACCTCTAGTAAAACCATGATGCATTAAATCTTGCCTTCAATTGGATTCCAAACAATGGACTCTGCTTTTATTTTAAAAAAAAAGAATTTGCTCACCACCAAGGTCAGACTAACTGGCCTCTGCTGCCTAGCCTCCTCTTTTCTTCTACATTTGCGAAGAACGATATCTGCCTGTCTCGAGTCTTCTGAAATAACTCCTCACTCTTCTATAGAGTTGGAAAAGTTAGCAAAACTGCCAGAATATTTCTGTGTTCATTTAATAACCATAGATGTATGTCATCTGGCTGTATTATTTTATCTACTTTTAGTTTAGTGAGCTCATCATGGACACAGTCTTCTAAAAATCATTTGAAATTTGCCTCACTCCCATTCCTGACTGTGACAGTTTTCTGAGGTCCTACCTTTGGTCCTTCTTTGCAAAGGTGCCCTATATAAGAGGCTTGCGGAGGTTAAGTCTTCACAATTAAGACTTTTTAAATGTTCCCCTTAGTTTCTCCACTGGTAGCCTTAAGAACATAAGAACATAAGATATGCTATACTGGATCAGACCAAGGTCCATCATGCTCAGTATCCTGTTTCCAACAGTGGCCAATCTAGGTCATAAGAACCTAGCAGTTTCTCCGAAAGACACAGGTTCCAAAACGCTTGTATTGGGTCAAGCAGTGATATCCCGGGTCCCTCTTAATAATGGTTTATGGAGCTTTCCTCCAGGAACTTGTCCAAACATTTTTTAAACCCAGCTACACAAACAGCTTTTGCTACATCCTCCGGTAACAAATTCCAGAGTTTGATTACACTTTGAGTGAAAAAATATTTTCTCTTATTAGTCTTAAATAGTTTACCCTGTAGCTTCATTGCATGTCCACTGGTCTTTCAAAATCTGGTGATGTAAACAATCGATACGTTTACCCATTCCGCTCTATTCATTAATTTATAGACCTCTATCATATCTCTCCTCAGCCGTCTCTTTTCCAGGTTAACGAGCCCTAACCTTTTTAGCTTCTCTTCATAGGAGTATCCTTCCATCTCCTCTACCATTTTGGTGGCTCTTCTCTGTACCTTTTCTAATAACTCTATATCCTGTTTAACATACGGCAACCAGAATTGCACACAATACTCAAGGTGCAGTTGAACCATGGAACGATACACAGGCATTATAATATCCTTTGGGGTTTTTTCCCATTCCTTTCCTTATGATACCTAGCATTCTATTTTCTATCTTGGCTGCCACTGCACACTGGGCAGAGGGTTTTAACATGTTATCCACGCTGACACTTAAATATTTTTTCTGGGTGGTGGTTCCTAATGTGGAACCTTGCATCGTGTAACCATAGTTTGGGTTTTTCTTTCCTAGGTGCATAACTTTGCAGTTGTCCACATTAAATTACATCTGCCATTTAGATGCCCAGTCTTCCAATTTATCAAGATCCTCTCGCAATTTTCCACAATCCTCATGGGTTTTAACAACTTTAAATAGTTTTGTCATTCTGCAAATTTGATAACCTCACTCGTTATTCCCTTTTCCAGGTCATTTATGAATATGTCAAAAAGCAGCGGGCCCAGCACAGATTCCTGCGGTACTCCACTATTCACCTTTCTGCATTGGGAAAATTGGACATTTAGCCCTACCCTCTGCTTTCTATCTTTTAACCAGTTCCTGATCCACAATAGTACACACCTCCTATCCCATGACTTTTTAGCTTTGCCAAAAGTCTCTGATGAGGGACCTTGTAAAGGCTTTGTGAAAGTCCAGATATAGTATATCAACTGACTCACCTTTGTCAACCTGTTTATTCACACATTCAAAAAAACATAAGAGATAGTAAGACAAGATCTTCCTTGTCTAAAGCCATGTTGGTTGTCTCCCATTAAGCCATGACTATCTACGTGTTCAGTAATTTTGTTCTTTATTATGGGTTCTACTATTTCCCTGGTGCTGACGTCAGGCTCACCGGTCTGTAGTTTCCCAGATCACCCCTGGAACCCTTTTTAAAAATTGGTGTTACATTGACCATCTTCCAGTCTTCAGGTATTATTGATGATTTTAATGATAGTTCACAGATTACTAATAGTAGCTCTCCAATCTCATATTTCAGTTCTTTCAACACCCTTGGATGTATACCATAGGGTCCAGGTGATTTGCTACTCTTCAGTTTATCAAATAGTTGTAATAGTGAGGGAGGAGTGGCCTAGTGGTTGGGGCAAGGTACTACAGGCCAGAAGGTCAGTGGTTCAAATCCCACTAGAGGACAGCAACCTTGGGCTGGAAGGACTGGGGTTTCTAGTCTTGCAGGTGCTCCTTGTGGTCTTGGGCAAGCCACTTAACCCTCCCTGCCCATGTTCCCTGTAAGTATTAGTGTATGTGTCTCATATCCCCTCATGTTAAATGTATCCCCCAACTGCTTTGACCCGGTGAAAAGCAGGATATAAATGCAGCTAAATAAAATAAATAAATACATCTTCCCAGTGTATCAGTATTTCTTTCAATTCTTCTGCAGTATCAGCTTTAAATACCACTTCAGTCATGGGTAACATCCCTACATCTTCCTCAGTAAAGACCAAAGCAAAGAATTCATTCAGGCTCTCCGCTATGGCCTTGTCCTCTCAGAATGCCCCTTTTACCCCTTTATCATCAAATGTTCCAACTGAGTCCCTCACAGGAACTTTGCTTCTAATATACCTAAAACAAATTTTATTATGAGTTTTTATTTCCAGGGCAGGCTTCTTTTCAAATCTCTCTTTACCTGCCTTATAAGTGTTTTGTATCTAACTTTCCAGTGCTTCTGCTGTTTACTGTTTTCTACTTTCGGATCACTTTTTCATTTTTGGAAAAATGTAATTTTGGTTATAACAGCCTCTCCCACCTTACCTTAAACCATGCTAGCAATTGCTTGGCCTTTTTTCCCTTTTTTGAAAGCATGGAATGCATCTAGTCTGGGTTTCCAAGATGTTGTAATTAATGTTCTGGCCTGATGTAACCTTATGCAGGCCAAGTCCTCTCGGGGCACTTCTGGGATGTCTGGATGTCCAAAATCTGGATGGCCTGGATCTGGCCCTGATTCTGTACCCGTGGGAGCTAGTTCCTGCAGGAGCAGAATCTGGGCACATGGCCTTGACGTCCCAGATGTGCCCTGATTCAGGCCCACAGCACAGCTATCCACCTCCTTGGCTAGCTTAGCCAAGGCTCCTGCATGGAGCCGGGGTGCCATGGCATCCCATCACCATGGCACAGGGACACCATTGGGAGCCATGATCAGCAGCACAGTGTATCAATTCCCGCCTGACCCCCGATCAATCCTTCTGAGGTTGGCATCGAGCTGCGAGGAACCCCCTACCCTGCTCTCCTCTTCAGTGTGACCCTGCCATAATGGCCGTCGTCATCAGGGGAGACTTATTCCTCTGAGATGGAATAGGTCCCCTGTCTAACTCACCAGGCCCACACGTACAGGGCTGTCACCGGAATAGGCCCTTTACGTCTGTGGTCAGGGTGCTGCCTCCACTCCGCCCAGACTCCTCCTTTGGCCCTCCACCTGCCACCCCCATCCAGAGCTCCCTGCACATCTCTGCTATATGTGTGGGGGGTTTTGGAACCGGAATCTCCCTAGGCATTTAGCAGGGGATATACGACCAACCCAGACGTATATCCCTACTAAATGATGCGCGGAATAGACCCCTTAACCTTTGGTGCTGTTCCTTTTAGTTTTTCCTAGCCATTTTCCTCATTTTATAATAGTTTCCCATTTGAAAAATAAATACTAGTATAGTAGATATCCTTGCTGTCCTCCTTCATTTATTACATCTAATTTGATCATGTTCTGATCACAGTTGTTAAGTGGCCCCAAAGCCATCATATCTTGTACTATATCATGCATTCCAATAAAGCAAAAATACAATGTGTGCTTTTAAGTCAGTGCTGACTCATGGCAAACCAGCAGCTCCTGGGTTTTCTTGGCAATGTGACTGGAAGTGTATTAGATTGCCAGGACTTTCTTCTGAGGCAGTGAAGAGTTAAATGGCTTGCCCAAGGCAACAGGGAGTGCTAGTTGAAATTGATCCATGGTCTCTTGGTTACTAAGCCAGTGCTCTAACCATTAGGCTGTTCCTTTACTAAGGATTAGGTCCAACATAGATATCTCTCATGTTGGTTCCTGAACCAGCAGCCATTTATTTCATCTAGAAATGATTTCTCCCTAGCGTGTCCTAATGTGGAATTGATCCTGTAGGTGATGAATTCATGTTCTAGGGTAGGATTACCAAAAGGCTCCAGTTCATCAGTGACAGTCTTATCAGGTCTGGCTTTATTTCTGTTGAATGCACCAGAAAGGTATGTTTGAATGCAATGGAAGAAAAAACAGGACTGAATCAGCCTTTTCCTGATGACCTGGAGCTATATGTTAACTATAGTTTTAGAGTCTGGTGTAATATTAAAAAGTTGCCTTTTCATAGATAAGGCTTTTGCTACTTGAGTCCTGGGAGTTATTTATTTATTTGCATAGTTTTGTGCATAGTGTTTGTCAGTGAAGGGACTGTGTGGAGCTCTTAATGAGGTGACATCAAAATTTAAATAGTTTAATTTGTCACAAAATCAGACAGGATGTGATGTGTATTGAGGTGGTTGTCATTATAGCAGGGTTGTGTCATTTCAGGTTAGTTATGGGACACTGCCTCTTGAGACATCTTTACATACTGTTGAATCATTTCCATAGACGTGTATGTGGTTTAGTGCTGGTAAGTGCTTGAAAAAATTGATCTTAAAATATATAAGGTGTCATCCACAATGCAGAAATCCATTTTTAGGTGCACTGCCCCAGGGATTTTAACTCAACTTGCCCCACCCCACTTTAGCTTCCCCAAATAGCTGAGCCACCAACCAGAATTATTTATTTAGCAATTCCACCTTTTCCTCATTTGCCTCAATATATCCCTCCTCTCCCTTCCACATTCGACCCTCAGAATTCCACTTCTGTATTTCCTTTTGTTATGCGACAAAAAAAGTCTAATCAACAATGATCACCTACTACGACCTCAGAAATAGTCTCTTCATTTAAGCACCAAGTTAATAGTGTTATCATCCTTGGTTTCTGGTTGGTTTTTTTTTCATGCTGATGCCATATATTAACAAGACACATCAATGCATTTAGAGACCTCTATAGTAGAACTCAAGCTAATATTTCATCAGGCACTCAGTAAAACATTTCCTTGCAGATTGGTTTAGAGGGTTCTGTTGATCTTTCCCTTTAAGACCCCGTTCCCATGCATCAGCGAGAGGTTTTCTTCTTGAGGGGTGGACAGAATGACTCGGGTAGAAGGGGGATCCTCTTAGAGGGGGGATCCCAGCTGTGCACTTGGGTGATGCTTCCAAGTTGGTTCCTGCTATTCCAACTAGATTTTTCTTAGGGGATGGGAAGGAGACACTTTTGGCAGGTTTCAGGAGAAAGAAAATTCTGCATGAACTGGCACCTTCACCTTTGGCTGATTAGCACAAGGAATTTCAGGTCAAAGTATGCATATACCCCCCCCCCCTTTATCATCTAGTTTGAAGCAGCTGTTACGTTTTTGTCTTTACATGGCCCATGGGAAATAGCGGAAGGTGGTTGCTTACCCATGTGTTTCCAATTGGCTTGGAAACATCAAATTTTGCATGCAGATAAACACTAATTTTAGCACTTAAATGTTAATGTGACAGAAGACTATTGTAACATCATCATATTGTTGTTATTTATTATGTTTTCTTTTCAACTGAAGAGCTCATAGCAAGTTATAGCAAGCTTGCATTTTTATCAACATTAATTCTGTAGCGATGGATAAATATTCAAACCTTTTTGGGATGGCCAACAGGAGGCTTTCCAGATATTCAACGACACTGTACAGATAGTGCCACTGAATATCTCCAGAGGCTGCCCCGATGCTACTCATTTATTGCCAGGGCGGTCCATAGGCAGAGCAAGAGTGATATTTGCACTATTCACATAAGTGCCTGCACTTATCTGAAGAACATGATTTTCACCCAGCATTTAACTGAACAAATTAGGCTGCATGGAAATCAGGCCTAAGTTGCTCTCTGAGTTGCTCACTTATCCAGATGGTGCCATTCAATTTATTTATTTATTTAGTTTATTTAGCTGTATTTATGTCCCGCTTTTCACCGGGTCAAAGCAGTCAATCGGGAGATACATTTAACACAAGGGGATATGACACACATACACTAATACTTACAGGGAACATGGGCAATGGAGGGTTAAGTGGCTTGCCCAAGACCACAAGGAGTGCCTATAGGACTAGAAATCCCAGTCCCTCTGTCCTGAGATTGCTGTCCCCAGGTGGGACTTGAACCCCCAGCCCTCCAGCCTGAAGTACCTTTTCCTAACCACTAGGCCACTCCTCCCAGATATTCAGTGGCAGCTCCTGTCCTGATACTGCTGCTCAATATCTTGACGATATTTAAGCACGGTGGCTGACCAACTTGGTGTCTGAATATTGGACCTTTTGAAAATCAGTCTCATATAAAAGTATGTATTTATTTATTCATGAAAGCTTATACCATTTTTCTGACCAAAATCAATCAATAGGGTGTACAAACAAATACATAAAAATACAATTAAATAAAAGGAAAAAAACTATAATAGCCCAGCAGTCCCTCCTCCTCATCCTCCCAACCTCTCATACTTACAAAACTAAAAAGGTTTTCAAAACCATTCAAAAGCTCGGCACACTAGACAATGCCTTGAGCTCCACAGGCAATTCATTCCACTTCTCGGCTGCTACCACCCAAAATGCCCCAAATCATCAATTAGCATTCCAGACCTCCTCCTGGAATAGCTAACAACCATCCCTGTGAGAAATGCAGGGAATAGGAAGGCTTATACCACCGCAAAAGAACCCACAAATACTCTGGACACAAATCATGTAAAATTCAGAATGCAATGACCAGCAACGTAAACCAACATTTAGCCTGGAGAGGAAGCCAATTTAAATGCACCAATAAAGGATGTGCACTATCCCACCTCTGCACCCCCCCCCCCAACAAGAGATGGGCTGCTGCATTCTGTAATATCTGAAGCCCATGAAGAAATTTCCTCAGTAATCACATATAAAGCACATTATTATAATCCAAGGTCCCTTGAACAAATGACTGAACCATCGACCTTAAGGCCTTATCATCCAAAAATGGTCACAAACAAATTGCAACCTCAACCATATGGTCTGAACTGCCTGACTAATCCACCTACCCCTACTCCCTCCCTTTCCAAGACCAGCCCCAGCAACTTCAATTCCTCCTTCCAGGGGATGATAAAGACTGCCACATTAGGCAAAGTACAGAATCCCACTCGATCAACCATCCTAAACTGCAAAAATACAATTTTATCCACATTCAAAACCAATCCACTAGATATCAGCCCAGTCTGCACCCATCCCAGTCTTATTCAGCTGTTCTGTCATCCCCTCCAAGTCATCCTGTAGGGGGGCCAAAATCTGTATATCGTCTACATAAGCATAAAAAGTAAACCCAAAGGACTGCACCAAAGCACCCAAGGGCTGCAAATAGATATTAAACAATAGCAGGGATAAGGGTGAGCCCCGGTGCACTCCCCATTCCCAATTATACGGCTACAACCTCCCAGCCAGACCCAATATTCAAACACACTGATCACTCAAAAAGGAATCTGTCTAGTCAAGGACAGTTTCTAATCCCCTACACCCTGCTATAATCAACTGCCTTTCCACCAGATTGAACACTGCAGACGAGTCCAGGGAGATCATTAGCACCAAAACTCCCTTATCCAACCACATATACACCTGATCTAAAGATGCTAAAAGCAGTGTCTCCACACCAGTACCAGGGCGAAAACCACCCTGACACAAATCCAAAAGGGAAAAATTCTTCACACAACCACCCACCTGTGCCGCTACTTCTTTCTCCACCAATTTTGCCAGCATCAGCAAGTTTGAGATTGACCGATTATTCTGGCAATCCCTCAAATCTCCCACAACTTTCTTCAGGACAGGGGTTACCTCTGCCTCCTTCAAATGAGCCAGAATCAACCCCTGCATCAAGGATGCATTAACCAAATCACACAACCAATCCACCATAGCTGGAGGTGCTGCCTGAAACTGCACATTTGGTGCTGGATCCAACCCTGAAAATGTCTCCCACACACCAGACAACAACCAACCAAGGCACTCACTAGTAACAGTAACAAATATGGCCATATTATGCTTCCTTAATTGCTCCATACATATTTGCACATCCAACAGTCGAACACCTATTTCCAACTTCTACTGTAGCACCTTATACAAAACGTGATGCACCTTTATATCCAAATCTATCTCCATCCCTTCCCCACCCCCAGTCAACCTCAGGTCCACCATCAAAGAAGCCACCACATTGAAAAATGATCTAGTCTGATTGCCGGACTGTGCAATCGGAGTTGACAAGAATGCCATCTTCAAAGCCTGAACAAATTGCTGATATATCTTGATCTCCTGATGCAACCTCCTCCGATCTTCAAACAAATGAGTTCAGCACCATTGCATTTCCAAGTGTTATAAACCCCTCTTCCTGTTCTGAAACTCTGATGCAAACCAGGGCTGATGCCTCCCTACTCTCCTAAACACCCACTTAACTGGGGCCACCACATCAAGTGCTGCTGCAACTGAGCGACGCTAGTCCTCAACCTACACATTCGTTCATTCCTCTGCACTACCATCCCAACAACTCAAGGCAGCCACTCCCCCATGCTGTACATCAACTACCCCCCATACATCCCTCCAACCTCAGCCCACAACCCCCCCAACCACCTCCTCACTCCATCTGCATTTATTTGCAGCCAATTTGCAATATTCCATTAAAAAGTGGCATAAAGTATACAATTTATGCTGACGATATTATGATTTTCACAACTATCTCCATCGAGAAACCTGATTTTTCCAGCATCACAGATTGTCTATCACAAATGTCCACCTGGTGTAAAACCAACAATATGCAAATTAATTTTAGCAAGACAGAGGCATTATTTGTATCTCGTAACCAAAATTTTGCACATCCACCTGTCATCAAGATAGATAATTCAATTATTCCTATTAAATCAGAAGTGAAATATCTTGGAGTTACTCTAGACAAGGAATTAAATCTCAGATCACACATAAACAAGACGATTAGAAGCGCTTATTATAGAATGAAAATCATCAGAAGACTAAGGCCGCTTCTGGAAACTGTTCACTTCCGCAATGTTTGTCATGCTCTAATTACACCATTACTTGACTTCTGCAATCCAATATATCTGGGTCTAGCTAAGCAGTCACTGAAGCCTTTACAGTTAGCGCAAAACACCGCTGCTCGTATAATTTTTGGTCTATCAAGTAAAGAGCATATAACTCCTATCTTAAAGGAGCTTCATTGGTTACCAATATCATCTCGTATTAAATACAAAACAGTAATTTATATTTTCAAGATAAAGCAACAATGTTCTGCAAAAAGTCTGACGTATCTTATCCGGTCAGATATTAGCAACAGACCTAGGAGAAGTGTATCTGAAAATAGAATCAGCTCCTCAAATGACATCAGAAAAACACGCAAGGAGACCTCTGAGAGAGCTTTCTCGTTTGCTGCGACTTCCATCTGGAACTCCCTACCTAATGATCTGAGAGCAGCTCAGGACATCAAAGACTTTAGAAAACAACTGAAAACAGTTTTGTTTACGGAGCACTACGGTCATGCAATCAACTAATTAATTTTTAAGAAAGCAATTATTTATATATACATTGTACAATAGCTCACTTTATAGTATAGCTCACAATATATATAGTGCACCTTTTCCCAAGACATTTAATCATATATTTACAAACTATGTATATATTATCACAGATTTTTTCACTATTACTAATTTTCTCTTTTGTTAAACCGCTTTGATTGTATGATAAGGCGGTATAAAAATCCAATTAAATAAATAAATAAATAAATAAATAAATCTGCATTGAAAACAAATCAAATAATGGTACAACCACGGAACTGACTGAAACACCATATGCTGAATCCCATCTCACGCCAACATACGAGCGTTCCCAAACACCAAGTGTAATGTATGCCCCCCTCTTGATATGTAGGACCTCTTCCATCAAACCACCCATAGCCAAAGAGGACAGTAAGAAGTACAGTAAGCCTTATTTTCCTATCTCACATCTTCACATCTACATGAGTGTTAAAATCACTCACCACCAATAGCTCCCTTCCCCCCCTAAAGTTTCATCCAAAATACCCTCCAACACAGTCCAACTCACAACGGGAGGCCAATACACTAACAGAATCCACCCTCTGGCCACCCCTACCCACCCTAACAAACACAATCTCCAGAAGAGCTACCACCTCCTGCTGCACCCATAATGTCTTTCAAGTCATAACCATTACACCACCCCCCTCCTCACCTACCCATCTGCACACATACATACTCCATCTGTGCCAATAACCCCTCCACTAAACTCCACCCCTCTAGCAACCAAGTCTCAGTCAACAATAAACAATCCAATTACTCTTCCTCCAGCTGATCCTGCACCAGCTACAATTTTGGTAACAAAGACCAAACATTTAACAACGCGCAGTCCAACCAAGCTTTTTGGACCCCCCCCCCCCCATCTTTCAACCAACACAGGATGCATCCTCTGAGTATCCCTTTTACTCTCCCTGTACCACACACTCTCCTCCCCATAGCTTCCTCATATTTCCCTTGCTCCCAAACACAAGAAATCCGCTCCCCCTCAGTAAAACCCATATTCTCCCCACCACATTCCCATCCCACACACCCGATCAACAACAAACCCCACAACACCACAATCCAACCCTCGCCCCTTCCCTAAAACACCACCACCCAAAATGCTCATCAAATGCACACCCATGTACCCCAACCCATACCCCCAAACAAAACCCCTCATACACATAAGTCCAAAGAAACCCACTGAAACAAACAGAAGGGCTCACCTTTACCTCAGTCACTTTATGTGGCCCTAGAGTTACATCATCCACATGTGACCCCTCCCTACTCGCACCTGGAAGTGCTGAGGGGTCTGTCCCCACAAGCAGGCACCACAAAACAAGCAACTAGGTCCAGGCACCAGACAGCAAAGCACAAACAAATGTAAATTGTAAGTGCAGGCAGAAAGCTTGTCAAGATGAAAGAGTCAGATACAGACAAGGGACCTGTCCAGGAGGCAAGCAGGTAAAACGTTCATCCAGCAGACTATGCCAAACACAGGGAATTGACAATAGTGTGGCACCTGATTAAGGCA
Source organism: Ichthyophis bannanicus (assembly GCA_033557465.1). Lineage (NCBI taxonomy): Eukaryota > Metazoa > Chordata > Amphibia > Gymnophiona > Ichthyophiidae > Ichthyophis > Ichthyophis bannanicus. The sequence goes on from CM066032.1 coordinate 820,353,332, forward strand.
GAATAAGATACAAGCATAACAAAACTCATCAGGAAGTCAAAGTAGATACAATGGACTTGATTTTGTAACAGGGCACCTGAATGAGACATCCTATTGTAAGCCTTTTTTGATAAAGATAACTGAAGTACCTATGTGCCTTTATAAAATAGGCTCTCAGATACAGCCCAAACATGCCTGTTGCACATATTTCCACCTGTTCTGAAGAAGAGGTAAGTATGTGCATGTACTCTGTGTCACTTACGCTGGTCTCCCTTCCTGCCACCTTCAAAGATTACAGCTTATCCAGAACAACGCCATCCATCTACTAGCTCATGCTTCTCGTTTTGATCATGTCACCCCCTTCCCATCCAACACCTCACTCAGTCTGAGCTCCTCACTCTGGTGCACAAGGTTCTTCACACGGTTCTTCCGGCTTATCACTCCTTCCTTGTCATACTTCACACTGCCCATCATGCTCTGCATGAGGTAACTTTATAAATACCTCTTCTATAATCAGGAACAAAAAACAGCAGGTCCAAAGACAAGTGGTAAGGCTCTTTTATTCACACTGAGGTTGCCTTGCCACTTGTCCTTGGACCTGCTGTTTTTTGTTCCTGTTGGTGTGGGCTCCTGCTCTCTGTTGTTTCCTCCTTGTAAAATCAGGACATGTCTAAAGCTTATGTGTGGTGCATTTCAGAGCATCGGCATGCTCATGGGAGGAGCTTGGCAGAGCATGTGCTGGAACACTCATGCATGCCAGTGCTCACAGTCCGAGAGCTATTTCTCTACAATGTATGCTAGCATTTTAATAAGAGATACAGGCGCCCCTGCCTCTTTATAAAATAGGCTACAAAAGCACCATCTTCACCTCCAAACGTAGGTGTCCTTCTATAAAATTACCCTCTTTCTCTGTGGATTTTATAAAAGTCAGTTTTCTGTGTGTAAAACCAGCTTTGCATGTGCGAGATAAAGGCCTTGATCGTAGAACAAAATAGGTATGAATGAGTGATAAAACCTCCCTGCCATTACCCTCACACAAGGAATTCCACAAGGTTCCAGCTTATCTGCACTCCTCTTTAACATTTTCTTCTACCCCATATGCAAAATATTTCAAGAACACAACATACAATACCAATTATACACAGATGATATAATGTTCTCCATCCCCTTCAACATAACAATGCCAGACTTCACCAATATTAGCAAGTGCTTCACCAAGATAAGACACTGGGTCCACCAACACAACCTAATACACAGGTACACTAAAAAAATTTTTTTTTAAACTGCCTCTAATGTTTCGATTGATTTTTACGTTTTTTGGTGCGCTGAATTCAAATCTGGTAACCAATTTGCTCCATCACGTACAGATTTTTTGCTACATTGGGTTAGCAGTTTGAGGTGAACGTTTCAGATTGAGTGCGATCGAGATAAAAGTTTCTTGGATGAATTCTTTATACTTATTGTTTAGTAGTTATTCAAATAAGAATAAAGAAAATTGTAACAAGGCAGCACATATGAATAGAGTAATGTCAACAAAACACACTGTGATGGTAGCAAAATTGTCTGCACTTAAAACAGCCACATACATGTGCACAAACATTGAGCATATAAGAGCGAGGTTAGACACAAAGCAAAGCAAAGAAATGTGCAAAACATGTTGTACAGGTATGTATGTAAGAATAGAAAACGCAAACCGCACCATTGCAATACATGAAGACAAACACCCGATGGTGTGAAAATAGAATTCTAATAAATGAGATCCGACACTGTGGTAATAACTAGCAAATTTTTATTTCAAAGTTTAGTAAAAACACGATATTTGTCAACACAGTTTAGATTTTAAAGTCATTCTTGGGTCAATCAATCTCCTGGTGGGCCCGTTTCTTCTTCCCCCGAATGCTTCTCTTGGTGTGCTGCTTGGCGTATTTTTCATCTGGGGTTTCCCGCAGCAGCAACCAGCAGAAATCAGCCATCATAGTGGTGTTCCATCTTCCTTGGTACCTTCTCTCTGCATCCTTGATGTCCTGGTGAAATCTTTCACCTTGTTCTTCACTGTACGCCCCCAAGTTTTCGGGAAAGTAGTTCACATGGGAGTGCAAGAAATGGACTTTCAGGCTCATGTTACAGCCTTGTTCTTTGAAGGCATTGAGCATCCTGGCAACAATATCCTTATAGTTCTCATCCCGCCTGTTCCCCAAGAATTTCAGAACAACATCCTTGAAGGAATCCCAGGCTTCTTTTTCCTTCTGAGACATCGTTTCAGCGAATGCTCCATCTGAAATGAGTTTCCTTATATCAGGGCCAACAAACACTCCTTCCTTTAGCTTTGCTTCAGAAAGTCGGGGGAACTTTGAGCAAAGGTACCGAAAGCACTCACCATCTTTTGGAAGGGACTTGATGAATTGCTTAATGAGACCCAACTTAATGTGGAGAGGTGGTAATAGAATTTTATCACGAGGTACCAAGCTCTCATGAAGAACATTTTTCTCACCGGGTCTCAAATACTCCCGAATTGGCCAGTCTTTTTCCCCCCAGTGTAGGTCGCGGGCCCGGCTATCCCACAAGCAAAGGAAGCAGGGATATTTGGTGAAACCGGATTGCTGCCCTAATAGCATGGATAGAATTTTAAAGTCTCCACAAATCATCCACTTATGCTCATCATAACGAATCTTCTGAAGAATCGGGGCCAAATTCTCGTATTTTCTTGGAGAATAACAGAGTGAGCAATAGGAACTGAAGCAAATGTGTTGCCATTATGAAGAAGAACACCTTTTATGCTGTCTTTTGACGAATCAATGAACAGCCGCCATTCAGCAGGATCATACTTGAGTTTAAACTTTTCCATCACTCCATATATATCGTTGCAAAATACCAAATCTTCCTCTTTGCTGAAATACTTCAAAAATTGTGTCTCGCGGTTGCGGTACCAATAAAAAGTTGTTCCTGGTGACAATAGATTTTTCTGTTTAAGCCGAGAACCTAGCAGTTGGGCAGCATCTTTTGGGAGTCCTAAATCCCGGACTAAATCATTCAATTCAGCTTGAGAGAAAAGTTCAGGTTTCGGATCTGGTTCAGTTTCAAACTCGGAAGTACTGGACTCATCGGGAAAAGCCATCTGATGAGTCTCATCATGATCAGAACCGTCCACACAAATATGATCCAAAGATTTTGGTGGTTCAGGCACTGGTACTTCGTTGCTATGAGACATAGGCCTAATTGCTGAGGGAAGGTTGGGGTAACTTATTACGTTCTTATTTTTTAAGTTGTATCCCTTCACAATGCAAGAGCAAAAATAGCAGTCACTGCTGTGGTCTCTTTGTTCACGCCACATCATAGGTATTCCGAAACGAAATGCTTATTTTTACCTTTCATCCATAAGCGTAGATCTTCCTCACATGTCTTGCACACTTTGTGAGGAGCCCACGGTTTGTCTTGATCGCCTAACTTCAAACCGAAATAGGCGAAATATACTTTTTAAATAAATGCAGAAATGTTCCTCTGCCGCTTTTTCACGGTATATTCCCCACAAATAAAACAAAATCTGTCCGGAGAGTTGACGCAACCTCTGGCTCTGTGAGCCATCACAAATACACAGCACTGCAAACTACAACTGTAGTGAACCACTTCGGAATAAAGCTGGATTACGACTGAGCAAACAAAAGGTAATAATGAACTTGCAAGAAACTGAAATTTGACAGGAACGTTCATGTCGCAACCACCGTGTTTGAGCGAGGCGAACGAGGCGAGGCGAACAGGAAAGAACATGCGCCAGCGCGAGTACTGGATTTAGCCCCCCGCCTCCCAATTGTCCTGTTAATGTATAAAATGAATACAAAACACTCTAAAATATCATGAGGGAGTGTTTCTAGTTAGTTAACCATTACAACCTCTATTTTGGGCCAAGAAAATAAACTGCAGTCGGCTAAAAAGAAATTATGTGAACATTCCTTATATGGGTAAGAAATCTAATTTTGCAAGAAAACGTGACGTGATGGAACATTTTGGCTATTTTTCCTGGATTCAGCACCCCAAAATCTATAGGAATCAGTTGCAAAACTGGAGGCAGTTTTTTGGTAGTGTACCTGTGTAATTAATCAAGCAAAAACAGAAGCACTTCACATCTTCTCTGATCCATCCTTTGATCCGCCAACATCTCTTGCTCTTGGTGATTACACCGTCTCTGTAAAGAACAAAGTCAAATATCTTGAACTAATAATCAAACAGAACCTTACCTTCCAGGAACAGATAAGAAAAACGATGACTGCAATATACACCAAAATAAGAACCCTGAGAAACCTCTGCCCCTTACTAAACCATGACTCTTTCCATACCGTTTGCCAAGCCCTAATCACACGGATTCTCAACTATAGCAAACTCATATATCATGGTCTCCCTAAACACAATATCCACCCCCTCCAAATGGCCCAGAATATAATCACACACCTAATAACCAACACACCCAGACGAGCCCACATTACCCCTGTCCTCGAGGAGAACCTTCACTGGCTCCCTATACTAGCCAGAATAAAATTTAAAACCATCACACTAATTCACAAAGTAATACACAATGAATCTGCCCTCTGTCTACTCTCCCTTCTCTTCAAACCGAACAACTCCATACCACGTAGACCAAACACTGCAAACATCCTAATCATACCATTTCAGAAGAAAAAGTGAAAATAGTCCTTCTCCCTCCATGTCCTTTCCGTCTGGAACACTCTCCCACCTGACTTAAGAGGATGCTCTGATCACTTTGAATTCCAAAAAAGGCTTAAAACCTTCCTCTTTCAAGAATACCTTGCCCTATCCCCTAAACCACAGCCATACTAATCTAACATAAACCAACCACCCAGTACCCCCTAATCCCTCCATGTACCCCTTCACCCCCTCCCTTCCCTAATTCTTCCTCTTCCTCTCACCTCCGCCTTGTAAATATGTAAAAAGTTAATTGTTGAATTTGCCTGTTCACTGTTGTGAAATTATTGTTCTCTGTAAAACAGCTGTGTCAACACTGTTACTCTATGTTCTATGTAAACAATCTTGAATTGTAGAAAGCCAGTATATAAAATGCGTTAAATAAATAAATATAAAAGAAGTAGAGGATATAAATTAAAAAGAACTGAGAGCAGTCCTACTTTAATTCTGAAGTAGCCATCAAGAAATATTACATGAGAGATATAAAGGTGCCGTAAGATAGAAAGGTAAAGGAAACCACGGGGGAATAGCATTGGAACTGGCTATATACCATCATTCTAGATATGAAGAAGTGTGGTTCAAGAGGTAGATCCTGTTTCAGTTTCAGGCTGAAAGACCTCTTCAAAGTCATTCTAGATACGGAGAAGCTCATCAGGAGAGGTAGGTGGCCTCTTCAAGAAGTTATGTGGTCATTACTCATTGATGAAATCGCTGCAGAGATAAATAGATGACTTATCTGCTTATCGTTTTGTGGGTTTTCAGCCACATTATGGGGTAATTTCATAAACTTTTATTTTTCTACATAAAACTATTTTATATGCATAAAAAAACCATTTATGACATTATCCCAGAGATTGCAATTGGTGACAAGATGACATGCCATTTTAGTCAATTTGTGGGGCAGACTCTGGATGGAGAAAGGCACAGTAGCAATTTACATAATTGATAAAATATTTATTTAACAGGTTTTTATACCACTTTATCATTTCAGTCAAAGTGGTTTACATTGTAAATTAAACTTGATAATGTACATTAAACAGGAGGGACCTTGATGTATTGGATTTTTACTGAGGCAGTGGAGGGTTAGTGACTTGCCCAAGGCCACAAGGAGAGCTGGTAGGAATCAAACCCTGATGTCTTGGTTCCAAAGCCAGTGTTCTCAACCATTAGACGACTACTCCACTATGTGTGCACTTGACACATGAGCATTTACTCCTGCTCCTGAGGAAGCATAGACATCTGCGGCTTCCGTCTAGCCATGATTTCTACTGTTTTGTCCCCTAGAGTTTTATAGACACATAAAGACACATTTTACAAATGACGTCCATGTGCACTCTCGGACATCTGAGCCAGAACATCCTAAAATAAAGCAGGCAAGTCCAAGTTTGGGAACGATTTCACAAACATAGACATACCCGATATGGATGTCTGTGGAGCCATCCACATAGACATCCTTGGAATACCATTCCAGCCTGGGGACATCTCAGAGACACATAGTGGTGGTGGAAACACAAAACAATTGTCCCAATAACCTATCAAAAATCATTGCGATTGTGGAGCGTACAGAAGATGCTGGAGTTCCATCTTCTCTACGCCTTCTTGATGTTTTATGACTCAAAGGAACACTTTTCTGATGCATATTCATGCCTGGAGCTGGTCTAAACTTAGACGACCCAGTAGACATTCCTGACATTTCTGTAATTGGGCGGTGATGTCTAAATCTGGTGTGTTATCTCAGACACGCCTCCACGATGTCCCCTGTCTACTTGGATGTCCCCATCTCAGTGATTTGGATGTCTGCAAGCACATTTTTGGACATCCAAATCACATCTAAGCCTTTTAAAATGACCCTCATAGCCACCTATATGTCTTTATAAAATACGTTAAAAATAGCTGCTCTTTACAGTTTTATGGGTCATGCCGTAACTTAGGAGCCCTTTTACTAAAGGGCGTTAGGGTGCGGGATTGAACTCACCTACAGCACTGAAACTATGGTGCGTTAGGTGCAACACCATTGTATTAACTGTCGGGGATGTGGAAAGCGTTTCCCTGGCAGTTAATGTGGAGCCCTGTCCCTTAGCGCATGTCACTTAACTCCAGCTATTGAGGTGTGTTAGGTGAACCTGTGCTAATGCAGTTAGTACACGTGAGAACCTGGCGCTAACTGCACAGAACAAGCCATGCCAATTCTTTGCCCCTACTCCACCCACTCGCGACCCTAACACAAGTTAGTGCGGCAGTCATCCAACGCTGTCATGTTCCCGCACACATTCAGCACGTGCCAGAAAAACTATTGTCCACCAATGCCCTTTAGCAAAAGAACCCCCCCCCCCCTTATTAAGTGGAACTGGTGTTTTAGCCAGAAAATTGCAAATATCATAATACTAGCTACAGAAGCCTAAGAGAACATAAAAAGAGGTGCCTTCTCTACCTCCAAATGTGGGCAGCCTGTTATAAAATTAGCCTCTATTTGTTTAAGTAGGATCACTGAATATGTAGATCTAAACTTACAAGGATTAGTTATACATTTGTTAGCACAGCTATTTCTGTAGCCTTTCTTAAATAGATACACTTTTCTGGACAGCAGTTGAATGTCACCTCTCTCTGGTTCAGACAAGCCCCTAGAGGGCCCTGAGCCGGCATTAGCCTTAGGCAAACAAGGCAGTCACCTAATGCGTCGGCCTTCTGGGAGTGTCATTGCCAGCTCTGTAGCCCCTCTCCAGGGTCTGCATTGGTGGCAATGGCTTAGTAAACAGGGGGCAGTCTTCAAAACCCAGAAGTAGCACCAGAGGGGGCGGAAGAGGCATTGTCAAGGCCAGGAACCGCAGGGGCAGTGCTGATGATCAGAGGTAAGCACTACATGTGTTTACTGACCTATTTCCACCACTGTAGGCCTCAGAGAGGGGCAGCAGCAGCAGCAGGGGACAGCAGGATGGAGGGTCCAATCCTTGCACCAGCCCTGGGTATGCCTCTATTGCTGTCTCTCTAACCAGATAAGTTTTAAACTGGCAACAATGTGTCCATCCAAAGGTATCCATTTCCTAGCCCAGAATTTAAAAAACAAAAAGATTTATGTAATTAATTGCAAAGTTAGCTAGATTTACTGGCGTATAGTTTAAGACATATTGGGATAACCAAAGCCTGTGTAATTACTACAACATGATATATCTGGGATTGTCAAAAAAGCAATGCCGTGGGCTCTAGTTAGTACAGAATTATATGGCAGATGGCAGAAAGCTACTCCTGCACTCCATGAGCTTCACTGGTTGCCAGTGGCTCTGAAAATAAGATTTAAGCTGCTGACTATGGTGCACAGAGTAACTGGGGATAGGCACCAGGGTACTTGAGAAAGCACCTGAGAGCATAAGCCCCTCGGAGGGCCTTTCGGTCAGAAAATGATGAGATCCAGCAGCCACATTTTTTAAAACTGGACAAAAAAGTATACACTGGTGGGACAAGGTCTCATTGAGTAGGCTAAATTCAAGTCCCACCTGGGGACAGCAATCATAGGCCGGAGGGACTGGGGTTTCTAGTCCTATAGGCACTCCTTGTAGCCTTGGGTAAACCACGTAACTCTCCATTGCTTCAGGTATACATAGATTGTGAGCCCTTTGGGGACAAGGGAATATATCCAGTACCTGTTGGTAGTAATTACATAATGTAAACCGCTTTGATGAAGGATAAGGCGGTATAGAAAACTGGTAAAATAAATAAAAAAATAAAATTGCCAAGATTATTAAGACCTATTTAGAAAAATAAGCTGAAAACCTGGCTTTTGACTGCTATGGAAGAAGATAGGAAAATGGTTGAAGACTGGTTTGGTTGTAAAGAATTGCATGGGGATCCATGTGAGATAGTTCATGATTATTTAGCGAGGTGTGTGATGAGATGAATTGTAAATTGTTTTTATTGTGTTTTATCTTGCTGTGATCCGCCTCTAATATTGTAATAGAGGCAAGACATAAATCCTGTTTTAAATTAAATTTATGCAATCAACTTTAAAATTAAACACATAAATCCCTTTGAATATCAACCTTCAAGTTTTTAGTAGCTTTCTGAATACTAGCATGTCCCTCAAAAAAGAGACCGGCATAATACAGTATAGTTGAAAGAATGCTGATTTGGATAAAGCTGGGACTTAAACTTCAATAGTGGGATTAAAATCCAATATAATTTTCAGCCTGTGAAAATAACAAAAAGGCAAGGTTGTCCCTTTGAAAATCACCTTGAAGTTTAAGTGATACTTCTGTTTTTTTGTATATTTAGCTTCAATTTATTTTGATGCATTCAGCCAGAGATCATTCCCAAACATTCATCCAATTTGATAATTGTTTTGTCTACGTCTGAGCAAAGGGGGATCAAGTTGGCACACTGCACCTCTCTAGCGCCTGCTCTGCTAGTCTTCACCTACAGTACGTTGAGTAGGTGACTTCACCATGAGATGGGGCTTGACACATCCTGGGCTGAGCAGACCTCACATGGGAGCAGAGGGGAAATACAGCAGGATACAGGTAACTGTTGGGGCAGAGAAGCCATTGTCAGCCCAAAGACGGGTGCCTTCAAGGAAGCAGGAAGGATATGGCAGGCAATCCGATACTCACTCCTCTGGTTTTCCACGGGAGGCAGGACTGCGTTGTTGCAGGCCAAATGGGCCTCTCACAGGGAAGCAGAGGACAAAAATGTACATAATATAGGAGCTGTTGGGGCGCAGAAGCCCAAAAGCAGGTGTCTTCAAGGAAGCAGGTGGTAGCTGATAGGCTTCTCTGGTCTTCACCTCCACCGAACCATTTCATATTGCTAGAAAATGGAATAAGTCACCTATTGTAACTGGCTATTTTACTAGAATAGAAGCCCCTTGGAGACACTGAAAATATGTTGTCAGGTATCTTTTTTTACTTCATTAAGAACACGGAAAAAAAATCAATGATACTGAAAGACTGCATCTAATAAGGTTGATAAAGCCATCGTGATTTTTCAATTTGATCAGATGCTTTTAATATCATGGAAGGTACAAATGATACTAACATGGCTTCCATAGCAGGACTTCCCAGATCTGTAATGGGGACCCCAGAGCCCATTGGATTTTCTGGATATCCACAATGCTATGAAATACATTTGCTTATGCTGGGAGTCCCGTGCGTGCTGATTTATTCGTTGCATATTCATTTTGGATGTCCTGAAAACCCAGGACAGGTTTGGGAAGCCCTTCTCCAGTAGTGGTTCCAAAACTATCCCATTGACCCCATGGATATTTGCAATGAATATGTTTCTGATGAATTTGCATTAGTAGGTACTCTGGTGTATGCAAATATATCTCATGCATATTTACTATCAATAGCCACAAAATCTGACTGCAAGGTCCATAGAAGAGGTTTTAGAAAAACTCTCTTATTTTGCCTTTCTGGAGTTTTATTTGCCTTTGATCTCTTTTCTAAAGTTGTTCAGCTCTGCAGGATATTGTAAGAGGAACAAATTTTAAACAGTTTACCTTTCGTATTGCATGCCAGTATCATTAATGCTAAAAGCGATTCTGCACAGAGCGTCTATTCTTTTTTTAATCTTTTTCACTTTGCTGGAAGACTGTGCTTACAATAGGCTGGGGGGAAATAAAACACACATGTGTCAGCTGAGACTGAGAATATATAATTAGGCAGTTCCAAAAGTCAATTAAACTCACTCTTCTTATTCATTTTAGAAATCATGGTAATTGTTTTACAGCTTTAATTCAGCATGGTTGTGCAGTCACTCTCTCTCGTCCCCTCCTCCTCATCTGCCCCTTATGAGGTTCACTTTGCACTATATACTTAGGATGCTTTCAAAGCTTTAATATATTGTATATTATCAACAAAAAAATATATACATAAATGTTACTATATATTAGTTTTTGGGCTTCATAAATCCCTTCTTCAGAATGAAGTCGGAAAAGTAAATGACAATAACATTTCTGTATGATTTTTTTTTCTTTTTTGGTTGATCAGATGGAGGATATGACTTCTGAAATAGTGAGTGTTATTGGAACAAATAAGGCAGCACATCAAGCTGGCTTAGTGGAGAGGAGGAATAGCTTAATGATTAGAGCAGTGTGATAGGCTGAGAGTCGGGACTGCTACGTTTGAATCCCACTGTCATTGCTTGTGATCTTAGGCTAGGTGCTGAACCCTTCGTTACCTCAGGTACAAACGTAAGGGCCCTTTACTAAAATGTGCTAAATAGCTAATGTGTGTTTTCACCTGAGGTTACCACTGCAGCAGGACAATTACTGAGCAGAGATTTGCACACTAACTACCTCGTGCATATTAGGCTGATGAATGGGTAGGTTGAGCACATTGCACTTAGGGCAGGGGAAAATGCTACTCGTTGTCCATGCCGCCATTAGTTTGGATTCACTTAATGCTACCTCAATAGGAGTTCAGTACACCCACAGTGATAGCAGCAAAAAAACGAGGGGCAAATAGGAACAGTGGAGATATTTATTCAAAAAGGCCCGACATATATTAATGCCATAGACCTGACAAATAAATATCTTAGTGCCATAGATATGATATTTTCTTTGTGCCTTGTGTAAGATTTAAGCTATAGCTTCTCTGTTGTTGTTCTGAATTACGTATATGTTCAAATATGTGCTAGATCCATTGTTTTTCGTCTGCACTCACTGCACTCCCCTGATTTTTTGAATTCAGATACTGTCCTCGTCTCTACTACCTCCACTGGAAGACTATTCCTTGCATCTACCACTCTTTCCCTAAAGAAATATTTCTGCATATTACTCCTGAGTCTATCCTCCTTCACCCTAATCCGATGTCCCCTTGCAGAAGAGCTTGCTTTTGATCAAAAGAGGCTCTCCTCCTGTGCATTTATGTCATGGAGATATTTAAATGTCTCTGTAATATCTCTTTTATCCCGCCTTTCCTCTAACATATAGATATTAAGATCCTTTAGTCTGTCCTCATTTGCTTTATAATGAAGACCACTAACCATTTTAGTAGCCACCCTTTGCACCAACTCCATCATGTTTATATTCTTTTGAAGGTATGGTTTCCAGAACTGCACTCAATACTCCAAATGAGGTTGCATTATCACCTCTTTTTTTCTGCTTGCCATTCCTCTCCCTATGCACTTAAGCATCCTTATGGCTTTTGTTGTTGTCTTTTCTACCTATCTAGCCACCTTAAAATCATCAGAAAAAAATCTACACTGTACCGCTCCCTAGGATTGCTGCAGCTCAAATGCATGACCCTGCATTTTTTAGCATTAAATTTCAGCTGCCAAATTCTTGACAATTCTTCAAGCTTACCTAGATCTCTCCTCATGTTATCTACTCTCCTGGGTATCTATTCTATTGTAGATTTTGGTATCATCCACAAAGAGGTAAACCTTACCTAACAGCCCTTCTGCAATATCACTAACAAAGATGTTAAAAAGAATTAGATCAAGGACAGAGCCCTGTGGCACTCCACTGGTAACTTTCTTCTCCTCAGAATGAGCTCCTTTTACCGGTACCCTTTCCACCTCCCATTCAACCAATTTCTAACCCAGTCAGTCACTTTAGGGTCTACCCCCTGCTGCTTTACTGAAATCTAAGTACACCACATCTAGGGCTCTCCCTCTGTCCAACTCCCTGGTCACTCAGTCAAAGAAATCAATCAGATTTTTCTGACATGACCTGCTCTGGTAAACCTATGCTGCCTCAGATCCTGCAATCCATTGGACTGCAGGAACCTCACTATCCTCCCTTTTATCAGCTTTTCCAATAATTTACTCACCACAGAGGTTAGACAAACTGGCCTGCAATTTTCAACCTTATCCTTACTTTTGCTTTTCTGTAAAAGGACCACATATGCCTTTCTCCAGTCCTCTGGGACCACTCCCGACTCTAAAGAAGCATTGAAATGGTCAGTCAATGGAGTTGCTAGAATGTCTCCAAGTCCCTTCAATATTCTCAGATGTATCCCATCCAGTCCCATCATTTTTTCTACGTTTAGTTTAACTAGTTCCTCACAAACACAGTCTTCTGAAAATTAATTAAGATCCCCCTCACTTCTGTTCCTATTTGTGGGTGTTTTCTGATGTTCTGCTCCTGGCCTTTCCTATGAGAACACAGAAGAGAAATATTTGTTAAGCAATTTCGCTTTATCCTCATCAGCTTCTACATATCCCTCTTCTTCACCTTTGATTCTGATAATACCACATTTGCACTGCCTTCTCTCACTAACATATCTGAAAAATGTCTTATCCCCACATTTTATTGCACTGGCTATTTCTTCTTCTTTGTGTAACTTTGCTTTCCTGACCGCTTTGTTAGCTCCTTTATAATGAATAGCTTCCAAGCATCCTTTATTAAGTGTTAGGAAGTTGTGTTTTAGGAATTCTAAAGAAGATATTTTTTACTAATATACAGATCCTAGAATCTATTTTGTGTGCTTTGTCAGTAAGTCCACTTTTTGATTGCATGCCATTGATCTTTATATAAGAACATAAGAAATGCCCTACTGGGTCAGACCAAGGTCCATCAAGCCCAGTATTCTGTTTCCAACAGTGATGTCCAGGTCACAAGTGCCTGGCAGGTTCTCAAAAAGGTACATAGGTTCCACAATGCTTGTCCCAGGGTAAGCAGTCAATTTCCTGGGTCCTCTTTAATAATGGTTGCTGAGTCAGTCAGGTCTTAGTACCACTGGAGAATTTTGTATTTAAGTCAAAGCAGAGTATAGCTTAGCATAGAAAGTAAATTAAGAGTAAATAAACTCTGAAATTTGTTTCTAGAGAGCTTTTCATTTCAACAAATCAGAGTATAGCTTAACCACAGAAAGTTAAATAGAGTAAATAGTTACTGAAATAAAGTAACTATTTACTCTATTTAGAGCTCTATAGAGAGCTTTTTATTTAAATCACATCAGAGCACAGCTTAGCATACAAGTAGAATAGTCCTAAGTCGGAAGAAATAAACTTATTTCTAGCAACCTTTCAAAGAGGCCTTCTAGTTAGGAGGCAAAAGTTCTGGAAGGTCTCTTGAATAGGTGTTAAAGGCAAGTGATAGATCAAAGGGGAAATTTAAAAGGTCCCTTCTATCAAACCAAGGGCTGTGTGAATCACCCAGGAAATTCGTAAGACTTTACCTTAGAAGCAAGCCAACTTTTAATTAAAGGATTAAAGTTTTTCAGGAAACAAAATTCACTATAGAATCTCTATGAATTGAAATTCCATGTAAAAAGAGGAAGGCAATGGCAGTGGAGGTGTACTATCGGCTGCCAGGCCAGAATGAACAAATGGATGATGAAATGCTCAATGAAATCAGGGAAGCTAACAAAGGTTACAATGCAATAATAATAATGGGTTATTTTAATTACCCTGGTATCGACTGGGTCAGTGTCATGGCAGGACAAGCTAGGAAGATAAAGTTTCTACATGAAATAAATGACTGCTTCTTGAAGCAGGTGGTTCATGAATTGACAAGAGGAGAAACCATCTTGGACCTAGTCCTTGGTGGAACACAAGATCTGGTGCAAGAGATAAGGGTGTTAGGGCCACTTGGCAATAGTGATCATAGCATGATCACATTTGATTTCATAAATTGAGGAAGGACGGCAAGGAAATCCACAGTACTATCTTTTAACTTTCAAAAGGGAGATTATGATAAAATGGGGAAAACAGTTAAGAAAAAACTAAAAGGAGCAGCTGCAAAGGTTAAAGGTTAACATCATGCTTGGGTATTGTTGAAAAATACTATCTTGGAAGCCCAGACTAGCTGTATTCCATGCTTTAAGAAAAGTGGAAGGAAGTCCAAAAAACTGCCAACATGGTTTAAAGGTGAGGTCAGAGAGGCTGTTGTAGCCAAAAAAGCATCTTTCTGGAAATGGATAAAGGAACGAAATGACGAAAACTGGAAACAACATAAGCACCGGCAGTTTAGATGCAAGGCATTGATAAAGCAGGCAAAGAGAGAATTTGAAAAAAAGCTTGCTGTGGAAGCAAAAGCACATAATAAAAACTTGTTCAAATACATTCATGAGAGTCAGTTGGATCATTGGATGATAGAGGGGTAAAAGTAGCATTAAGAGGGGACAAGGCCATAGCAGAGAGACTGAATGAATTCTTTTCTTTGTTTTTTACTGAGAAAGATGTAGGAATGTTACCTATGACTGAAATGGCATTTAAAGCTGATGTAGCAGAAGAATTGAAAGAAATATCAATAAACTGGGGAGGTGTATTATAACTATTTGATAAACGGAAGAGTTGCAAATCTCCTGGACCAGATGATATACATCTAAGGGTTTTGAAAGAACTGAAATATGAGATTGCAGACCTACTATTACTAATCTGTGAACAATCATTAAAATCATCAGTAATGACCTGAAGATTTGAGGATGGCCAATGTAACACCAGTTTTTAAAAAGGGTTCCAGGGGTGATCCTGGAAACTACAGACCAGTGAGCTTGGCATCAGTACTGGGAAAAATGGCAGAAACCATTATTAAGAACAAAATTTAAGAACATGGATTAATGGGATACGGCCAACATGGCTTTAGCCAGGGCAGGTATTGTCTTACTAATCTGTTATATTGTTTTGAAGGTGTAAATAACAGATAGACAAAATTGGGTCAGTCAATGTAGTGTATCTGGATTTTCAGCAAACCTTTGACAAGGTCTCTCATGAGAGACTCTTGGCAAAATTAAAAGGTCATGGGATAGAAGGCAGTGTACTACAGTATTATGGATCAGGAACTGGTTAAAAGCAGAGGGTAGGACTAAATGGCTAATTTTTCCAAAGGAGAAAGGTGAATAGGGGGGTACCCCAGGGATCTGTGCTGAATCTGCTGCTTTTTAACATATTCATAAATGATCTGGAAATGAGAATAACTAGTGAGGTAATCAAATTTTCAGATGACACAAAATTATTCAAAATCATTCAAACCCAAGAGGACTGAAAAATTACAAGAGGACCTTAATAAACTGGAAGACTGAACGTTTAAATGGCAGATGAAATTTAATGTGTACAAGTGCAAAGTTCTGCACCTAGGAAAGAATAACCCAAAGTATGGTTACACGATGCAAGGTTCCACATTAGGAACCATCACCCAGGAAAAAGACTTTAGGCATCATTGTGGATAACAAGATGAAACCCTCAGCTCAATGAGCAGTAGCAGCGAAGAAAGCAAATAGAATGGCAGGAATCATAAGGAAAGGAATGGAAAATAAAACAAAAGGTATTATAATGCCTCTGTATCGTTACATGGTGCGACCACACCTTGAATATTGTATGCAATTTTGATTGCCATATCTTAAAAATAATATAGCAAAATTAGAAAAGGTACAGAGAAGAGCCACCAAAATGGTAAAGGGGATGGAAGGATACTTCTACGAAGAGAGGCTTAAAAGATTACGGCTTTTCAAACTGGAAAAGGGCATGCTGAGGGGAGATATGATAGAAGTCTATAAATGAATGAATGGAGTAGAACGGGTAAACGTAGATTGATTCTTTACAACTTCAAAAAGTAGAAAGATTAGGGGACATGCATTGAAGCTATAGTGTAACTCGTGTAAGACTAATAAGAGAAAATATTTTTTCACTCAACACTCTGGAATATTTTTTCACTCTGGAATTTGTTACCACAGGATGTAGTAAAAGCTGTTCAGATTAGCTAAGTTTAAAAATGGTTTGGACAAGTTCCTGGAGGAAAGGTCCATAAATCATTATTAAAGAGGACCCTGCTAATCCACTGCTTGCCCTACTAAATGTATTCTGGAATCTGTATTTCTTTTTTGGAAACTGCTAGGTACTTGTGACTTGGATTGGCCACTGTTGGAAACAGGATAGTGGGCTTGATGGACCTTGGTTTGACCTAGTATGGCATATCTTTTATTATTATGTTCTTATGACCTTTCCTCGAGGAACTTGTCCAAACTTTTTTTAAACCCAGCTACACTAACAGCTCCCACTACATCCTGCGGTAATGAATTCCAAGTTTGATCATGTGTTACATTGTAGCTTCATTACATCTCCCCTAGTCTTTCTACTTTTTGATGACATAAACAGCTGATCTATGTTTACATGTTCCACTCCATCCATTAATTTATAGACCTCTATAAATTGGTCCGCACTTTTCAGTGTTTTCATAATTTTTATCAGCCTTTATTTATTTTATCTCCTTTTTGTTTTTTTTAATGTATTATTTGTGTTCTTGACTCCCTAGTATGTATTAACTCTATTTATTAATTTATATATTTATCTGTTGATTTGCAAAGATTATTTTGTATTTTTTATTTAATTTGTGTTATATTGATTAACCGAGGCAGGCGGACCCGGCGCTTCGGGCCCCACCCTTCCCCCCCCCCCCCGCAGACCCATCCAACCCCCAACCAACCCCCCCCCAACAAAAGACATCACACCATAACTTCATGGAACACAACTGGTCGCAGATTTTATTAACCATCAACAATTAAAACAAACCAACATCCAACTTCCTAGCCCCCATTAGCGGCACCCGGCTGCACCAGCCATACCGTAGCAAAGTGCCTGGCACCGCTAATGCTATAACTTGCCACCCGGCAAGTTGCCATGCCCCTCTCCCCGACTTCGCCATGCTATTAGCAAAAGTCGGCCGAGGTTTTGACCGGGTCAGGGGCACCCTGCCCCCGCCCAAATGTAGCCTGCTGCTCTGGACCCCGGAAACCTACGGGATCCCGCACCCCCCCAAGCTGCAACACCCCATACCCCCACCGTCCAAAGACAGGGAGGGACGCCGGCACCCGGAACGCAGCCTCCGCACCAACTGGACACGCGGAGGCTGCCAGCCGGTATTCTCCCCCCACTACCCAACAATAGCCACATCGATTCGCTCCTGTACGGCCGCGACCAACGGGAGCCAATCAATTCAAATGACGCACGCGCGCGCCCCACCCAGGCCACGCGCAGGGTCCCTGCGCCGGGCCGCATGCCCGGTTAAAGTCGGCCGCCGGGACCCTGCCCGCGGCCACGCGATAACCGAGGCAGGCGGACCTGGCGCTTCGGGCCCCACCCTTCCCCCCCCCCGCAGACCCATCCAACCCCCACCCAACCCCACCACAACAAAAGACATCACACCATAACTTCATGGAACACAACTGGTCGCAGCTTTTATTAACCATCAACAATTAAAACAAACCAACATCCAACTTCCTAGCCCCCATTAGCGGCACCCGGCTGCACCAGCCATACCTTAGCAAAGTGCCTGCCACTGCTAATGCTATAACTTGCCACCCAGCAAGTTGCCATGCCCCTCTCCCCGACTTCGCCATGCTATTAGCAAAAGTCGGCCGAGGTTTTGACCGGGTCAGGGGCACCCTGCCCCCGCCCAAATGTAGCCTGCTGCTCCGGACCCCGGAAACCTACGGGATCCCGCCACTGGCACATAACTCTGTTCATGTGCCGCCCCCCCTGGCCCCAAGCTGCGACCAGCGCACATCACGAACAGACATATATTCCAAGGCCTCCTGCTAGTCGTTAAGGAGCAGGTCTATACCAACTGGTGACAAGTGAACCCCATCAGCCCGATAGAGCCCCGAACACCCGACATCCACCCAGTCATGCAAGATCTGATAACCCCCCTCCTCACAGACCCAACGACCAATCTGACGATTGATCTTAGTCAAGCCTCGAGACCACCGACACTGGTCCCAGCAAGCTGGCCTTGGAATGATGTCTGACCACAGTAAAATAACACCGGGAAACATCCGAAGCACCACTCCCAGATTGTCCTGCACTGCCCGGATCAGCTGTCTACAGGACCAGGACACCATGTCTTTGCCCCCCAGATGCACCATCAGGGCGGCCGGCCACCGCGACATCCTCCAGTGGCGCTGTAGCAAAGGCAGCAATTGCGACCACCGAAGTCCTCTCACGCCCAGCCATGTCACAGCCACCATCGATGGGTCCAGTCCCAAATTAACTCCGATAGGCCGGGCAGCCGCACGCCGACCCGCCCAGTGGACAAAAGAGTGGCCAGCAACCCAACAGTCACCAGGCCCGACACCCCCATCTGAAAAAAAATAAACAGTTAAAGACCCGACCCCCCAACCCATGCTCCTACAGCTGCACATAGCCCTTAAAAGCCTTAGAGCGCCACCTACCTATGTCCTGAATCACCTGCCCAGGCAACCCAGCTGCCGCCACGCTAGTGGCAGCCCCAATACGAAAGGAGTGTGGCGCAAAACACAGCAGGTCCTCCCCCACCGCACACAAAACCAGGTGCAGTACCGCCAAAACCTGAAAACGGGTTAAAACCCGCACATCTGAGTGCACGAAAAACTAACCGCTCTCCCCGGACACACCGACCAATACTGCCGCACCGCCCGAACTGGGCAAGCCCGCGGGTCCGCGACCTCGTCCAGCAACACCCACAAACCTTTCCCTAGCGGATCCGTCTTGGATCTCGCCAAAAGGATCCGCAACCACCCCCCTTCCACCCGAACGTGACGCGCCTGCAGCCCCCCAACACATCTCCCCCGACCGGAGCCCGCGACCAATTCACCAATTCGAAACGCCCCAAAAAAGGCTGGGCAAAACACCACCCGGAACAAAGTAGCCTCGTACGCAGATGACGCCACCTGCTCTAAGGCCCCGCAAACCCTCACCAGGAGCCCATGCGTGATGGGCAACCGCGAGTGTGGGCTGCACACGCTCCCAACCTTGCAAAAGCCGTCGTGGCAAACCCCCCCCCAGCAGGCGAACCCCAACCCACCGCGCTCGCAAAAAGTTAAACCCTGCCAAGTGCGCACGCACCACCGATCGAGAGAAGCCGGCGCCCTTGGCCTCCACAATATATTGACCAATCAAGCCCGCTGGAACCCCTCCCGGCTGCCACCCATGAGCTACCAAAAAGGCGACCACCCGGTCACAGCCCCGCTGATATGCAGACCAAGTCCCCGCAGACACCAAGTTCTTCAGCAGATCTAGCATCTCTCGAGGCCAATGCTCCACAAGCTCTCTGGGACCACCGATCCATCCTTGTCCGCTTCGGGGGCCAGAGCCTGGAACCGTTCCCACTGAAAACGAGAGAGCATCAGCGATCTCGTTAGTGCACCCCGGTATATGTCGCGCCTTCACCGACACATTCAACCGCAAACAGGCCAATAAGACTTCCCGCATCAAGCCCGCCACCTTCAAGCACCTAGGGGAGTAGCGATTAACCACACTGACCACCGCCTCATTATCACACCACCAGAGCACCCTTCGGTTTCGAAGCCACTCCGGCCAGAGCTCCAAAACCACATGAATCGGAAAGAGCTCCAAAAAGGTGATGTTCTTGGTCAATCCCGCAACGTGCCATGACTCCGGCCAACGATCCGCGCACCAGGCCCCACTGAAATAAACACCTAATCCCGCTCCCCCCGCTGCATCAGTGTACAAATGCAAGGCATCACTGGACACCTCGGACTCCATCAAAACAGAAGTCCCATTGAAGTTTTCCAAAAAACGACTCCACACCATCAAATCCGCCCTCATTGCCCCCGTTACCCTAATCCGGTGGTGAGGCTTCCGCACCCGGCCATGGCACATGCCAGCCGACGGGAAAACACACTCCCCATTGGAATCGCCCTACACGTGAAATTTAAAGACCCCAACAGCGCCTGCAACTCTCTCAAGGAAATCTTGTGGGCCGACAACATGTTAGCCACTGAAATCCGCAAACGAGCAACCTTGTCCTGTGGCAAACGCGCCACCTTCTCCACCGAATCCAACTCCACCCCCAAAAAGGTCAACCGCATAGTTGGACCCTCTGTCTTACCGTCAGCCAACGGCACCCCGAACTCCTGCGCCAGCCGCACAAACGCGGATAACATCTCCTGGCATTCCCACGATTGCGCCATACCCACAAACAAAAAATCGTCCAGGTAATGCACCACCGATGACAAGCCGGATGCCTGAACCAGCACCCACTGCAGGAAGGTACTAAACATCTCAAAATAAGCACAAGAGACCAAACAGCCCATCGGCATGCACTTGTCAAAATAATACCCCCCTTGAAAGCAAAAACCCAATAAAGGGAAGGAGGATGGATGGACGGGTAACAAGCGAAACGCCGATTCAATGTCAACCTTCGCCATGAGAGCAGACCGACCGGCCCCCCGCACCATCAGAGCCGCCTTATCAAAGGACGCATAGCGGACCATACAAAACTCACGTGGGATGCGATCATTAAGGGAAGCACCTATCGGACAGGACAAATTATGAATCAACCGGAACTTCCCCGCTTCCTTCTTGGGTACTATACCTAAAGGACAAATCACCATGTCGGGAAAAGGGGGCTCCGTGAAGGGACCCGCCACTCTCCCCAACCGCAATTCCCCCAACAACCTGTCCTGGACGACCTCGGCCCAACGCCGGACTGATGGGGAGTTCCTCGCACTCGGCGCCGACACCACACCCCGCACCAGGATAACAAAACCGAACCGAAAACCAAATGACAGAATCACTGCCTCCGAGGATAGCGACTTAGCCACCCCAAGAAGGCCTCCACCCAAATCGGGGAGGGGGCACGCCCACGCCACTCATTGCCCCTTAGGAGTGGGACCGGCAATGCCAGCGATGCCTTTCTTAAGGCACTTGGTGGCGGAGTGAGGACCTCCGCACAAGGAACAGGTGTGCTGAAATTTGCAGTTGGGAAAGGGGCAAGTGGACCGGTTGAACCGCCAGCACACGTCACTGCTCCCGGCCGTGCCTGCCTTCGGCGGCACCCCGACCACCCCCGCTAGAAAGGAACGCACCGCCCCCCCCCCACCACCCCGCCACTACTTTTCCCCCTGCTCCCCCCACCGGCACCTGACCTAGCCGACATCTGAGTCAGCCACAGGTTAATGTCCTGTGTGCCCCACGAAAGTGATCTACTCTCCTCCATCTTGTCCCTGAACTTTTCATCGTAGTTCAGCCAAGCCCATCCATCATGCATCTGAGATGCCTCCAGGATGGAATCGGCGTACGCTAACAACATACCATACTGCCCCGGGTCGTGGTGACCCCACACGCTGGCCAACCGCAGAAAGGAACGCGTCCAGTTCACCACATTACTCGCCACCTTCTTAACCCTACCGGCCTTTTCATCCTCCTTCCTCTTCTTCCGACTCTCACCTGAACGCTTCCTCCCCTCCAGAAAGCGGAAGATATCTATGTAGCGCCGCTTCCTAATCTTGCGCCACAGATTACGCGGCACTCCCTCCCACAATTCCGGAAAAACCACCACCGAAGTGGCCCCCCCACCCGCACCGGGGCCCACCCCCACACTTTCCCCGACTTGCCGACCCGGCTCCCTTCCGGACCCCACAGACGAACCACTCGAAGAGGAAGAAGACGAGGATGATTCAGAGCTATGACGCCGCCGACAAGACCACCTGCGCTTCTTACGCGAACCTCCCCTCGCCTTCCCCCCCTGCGACCACACCCCCACCTCGCCAACGTCCCCAAGCAACTCACTAGGCTCCCCACCAGTAGGTGCCGACGCTGCATCCGTCCCAGCTGCCACCGAACTGTCCTCGCCGCAGGCCCTCGCAACATCCAGGGGACGACCCCGCGCCGACTCCGCCACCGCTCCGTGCTGCGTCACCGCTCCCGCCACCGGACTCAACCAGCTCTCACATCCAGCAGCGCTTGAAGTCCATGTTGACTGCGCCATAACCGGCCCCTGCGGAGACATAAAAGGAAAAACAGGGGGGGGAACTGCCATCAACCAAGCCTGAGGCCAAGGACCACCCCAGTCAGCCTGAGACGGACCCTGCCCCCCACTCAACCACTGTTCCCAAGGTGAAGGACCCCCTGGCGTACCATAGCTACCGGTACCCAGGAGCCAACCTGTGGCCACACCGTAGCCAGTGCCCCACTGGGCCCCATCCGGCTGCAACCCTCCCCCCAGGCCCTGTACCCCCAAAATGCCCCCACACCCCCCGCCGGCCCCACCCCACTTCCCACACCCCCCACATTCATGCCCCCTGCCGCTCCGGCTGTTCCCCTAAGCCCCTCACTCACCCCCAGGGTTCCACTGGGGGACGGGCCACACCTTCCACTTCTGACATCTCCCCCCGGCTGCCGAACCCCTTTTGCCCATTTCTGCCCCCGCACAGCACCCCCCCCCCCGACAACTCTGCCCCCTCCCACCCCCAGGACTGGGCAGCCCTCTGCCTGTCCCAGCCTCCCCATGAGACTGTGACCCCCCCGCCCCCTCACCCCCGACCCAGCAACACCTGCAGGGGCCAAACCCCTTGTTCTTGCCCGACCATGCGGTGCAGGTATCCCTCACCAGGACCAAGAACTGAAACTCCCAGGGCAGAGACCACAGCAGCAGAAACCGAGCCTTGTAGCTATTTGGCTAAGGTTTAAAAAAAAATTTGCTTTGTACCTGCTGTGAGCACTAACCCCGAACGGGCCACCACCACAGACCACACCACACTCCCCAAACACAAATTCCCCACTGAAAAGCTGGCCCTCCGGACTTGCCTCAGCCTGCCCATGCTGACCGCCTCCCGGATCTGCTGCGAAACTGATGTAATCCCGCCAATCCTCAGCCCTCCGAAATGCTGGCACCCGGAACGCAGCCTCCACACCAACTGGATACGCGCAGGCTGCCAGCCGGTATTCTCCCCCCACCACCCAACAATAGCCACATCGATTGGCTCCCGTATGGCCGCGACCGACGGGAGCCAATCAATTCAAATGACGCAGGCGCTCGCCCCGCCCGGGCTGCATGCAGGGTCCCCGCGCTGGGCCACGCGCCCGGTTAAAGTCGGCCGCCGGGACCCTGCCCACGGCCTCTCGATTTTGTTGCAGTATTATATTGGCCCCTGATGCAGGCATGTGCATTCTGAATTATGGCTGTGTCGGGTTTTTTTAAAATAAATATCTCACTCTTCCTGTTTGTCCCTGTTGTGTTTGTCTCTGAGGGTTTGTGGAAATCAGTCTATCTGTCTTTCCTGGACTCGTGGAGATAGTGCCATGTGCTTGGGTACTCATTTATATCTTAACTGACAAACATTCTAACCACACCACCAATGATTACCATGGAGGCTTCACAATTAATGCATATTACTTTTTGCGCTAAATGCAAATTAAATGCCATAGATGCACTATGGTTTTGCACCTAATGCGGAAAAAGCTCTGAAACAATGGTACGTTAGGTGCAATACCATCGTGTTAACTGTCGGGGATGTGGGATGCATTTTCCTGGCAGTTAATGCAGAGCCCAGTCCCCCAGCACCTGGTACATTAGCACAGGAACACTTAATGTCACTTATTGTGGTGGCATTAGGTGATCCTGTGCTAAAGCCTGCCCTAACTGCACAAGATACACCATACCCACTCTCCACCCCTACCCCTTCCACTTGCTACCCCAATGTGAGTTATACAGTGTGGGAATCATCATGCGCTGTCATGGTCCTGCACTAGCTGACACCCCGTATCCCGACATTCATTCAACGCATGCCAAAACACTCATTGTCAGCCTACACCCTTTAGTAAAAGAACCCCATAGAGTTTGATTCAGCAGTGATATTCTTGGGTAATGCATTCCAGGCCTGCATACATGATCAAATGATGCAGTTTCTGGGCATCCTCTCCAGTATCTGTGGAGTCAGGTATGTCCTCATCAGGATTCTAATCTGCCCATTAACTCTGATTGGGGATATAGAACTCTTGAAGGCTCTCAACTCTGCTGTAAAAAGTATCCAAATCCTGTTTGCCTACCTGAGAACCAGGGATGCTAGGTTTCAATCCCCCTGCTGTTCCTTCTGATCTTGGGCAAGTGGCGCTGTGATACATAGCAAGCCTGCCATGTATTCTGACTGGTACCACACTTTACCTGTCCTCTATGATCTCTTTTCATGCCTCTGCTAGAGCTCTTCGCTCTCTGTGCGATAATCGCC
Organism: Ichthyophis bannanicus; assembly: GCA_033557465.1. Classification (NCBI taxonomy): domain Eukaryota; kingdom Metazoa; phylum Chordata; class Amphibia; order Gymnophiona; family Ichthyophiidae; genus Ichthyophis; species Ichthyophis bannanicus. Next base: position 820,377,886 of record CM066032.1, read on the forward strand.
GGGATATCCCTCCAGTCTCCCATGCCAGGCTGGACAGTATTAGACGCACAGCATTTTTCTTCACGGCCTCACCCTATGGAATGTCCTTCCAGTCACCCTTTGCACCGAACCATCATGCAAGGCATTCATATCAGCATAAAAATGCATCTTTTCCACTTGGCATTTCATGAAGGACCCTACACAATGTGACAGATAAACGTCATCTGCAACCTGAAACCAGAAACTCATAATCTACGTTCTACGTGCTGTGCTCTATTCCCTTCTCCCTTTAATCTTTATTCCTTCTCTCCTATCTCTATCCTTTGATGATTTGTAGTGCTTTTCTATCTTTGACTTAGTTTGCCATTATAAATCGCTGTGTTATGTATTTGAAAAGGTGGTATATTAAATTACAATAAACCATAAATCATATCTATGTCCTTGAAGAGAGACTTGAAAGTCAGCCACCTCCTTATATAGTTTAAAAATCAGCTTTTATTTCCTAAATTTTCAAAATGTAGCCTGTGAAATTCTACAGTTGTCTCAAAATCAGGTCCTTATACCCAGCAGTCCCACAATAGATTCTAATTTAGAAGTACTGAAATGCTCATAAACTCACTCCCAAATGTTGTTGGGTTCTGAACCGCCCCCCCCCCCCTGCAAAAAATAGTTTAGAGACTGATAAATGGCCCAACTCCCTAACCTGCCACAGCACTTGACATCTGGGCAGAAATCGGCGTACAGGATGAATGGAAAATAAAAATACATTTCTGCGATGTCACACATTCTCTTCTAGACCTGCATGAAATTAGTAAAAAAATAATTACTTCAAATAATGGCTCATCGGTGCGAAGTTTCATAAGATTTAGACCATTGCTATAGAGGTACTATGAGAAAATGTAACCTGCACAAGAAGAGACTCCAGTCTTACCCCCACCCCCTGCTGCTGCCGATTCCATCTTGGGGAGGAGGAAGGCAGGTGACAACAGCAGAATTTTAGGGATGGCAGCTTTGTGCCACTGTTTTTTCCCCATAACAGGCTATGTATTTCAGCACACAAGGCCTATTGCTTCTGACCTCTCTTCCACAGTAAGATGCGTCGTAGGGGAGTCAGAAGCGGCAGACCATGTGTGCCGAAGCACATAGTCTGCCGCAGGCAACACAGCAGTGACACTAAGCCACCTATCTAGGCCTGCCACCCTAGACGGCCATCTTGCTTGCCTAGTGGACGGGCTCTAGAGGGTTATCCATGTTCAGTAACGTGGCAGACACGCCGATGTGAAGTGGTGAGTTATTTATTGGTTTGGGGTTTGAATTCACATGCAGGATTCTTTCATCAGGAAAACTGTTTAATCCAAGTTCTTTAATGTCAAATTTTCAAATGCCTTATGTCCTACTTTCCCATGTTTAGTTTATCCTCATGGACTGTACCCATATTGCATGTTGAATGTTCCAGTGGTTCCATGTAAGACTTTATATTTTGTTCTCTGTAAACCGCTTTGACGGAAGGATAAAGCAGTATATAAGCAAATAAATAAATAAATATTGGAAGTGGCGATGTCAGCATGCTCTTCTCTCACACAGTGTTTCTGCCATGAAATGAGCACTTTTTTGCTCTTTATCCATGGTCAGGAGTAGGTATAGGCAAGGACACCTCAGCTACCAGGGCCAGAAATGCTTGTGCCAATCTGGAATCATTGCACCACCCAGGCCCCCGTTCCACATGCCCCCGTTCTGCTTGGATGTCCTTGCACTAGGAACACCTATATACCCAGGGCCTGATATTTGGCCGAGGCGGCTAGCATGATTATACCGCCTAGCCATCGTGGCTGAACTCTAAACCCAGATATTCAATGCCAGGGCCATATCCGGCCACCAGCAATGAATATCTGTGTCAGTTGCAGAAGCCGGAGCTAACTGGGCAGTGACGATATTCAGCCATTGCCTGGTTAACTTTGGCAGCAAACATTAGGACAGCTTTTGCCGCACCTAACGTTTGCCACTGAGAGATAACTGGACAGCAGCTGAATATCACCACTGATTAGTTATTCCGCAGGTACCACCCACAGAATGCTCTCATAACATCCTGATGCTAACCACATAGTATCAGGGCATATAGCAGCAATTAGTGCTGCTGAATATTCCACTTAGGGACATTTACGCAGTTTACAGGTCTGTAAAACATGTAAATGCCTTTGAATATCAGTTCCCCAATTTCTAAAATCGCTCCAGGGCTGCCCTTGTGAATTCGATATCTGTGTACTTTGGGTAACAGTCCAAATGTTTTTACAAAAATTTTGCACATTACCATAATAATGTAGCATGAGATCTAATGTCCCAATATCACTTGTACATGACTAGCAGACATTGAATAAGGAGGCATTGATCCTGTGCGCTTTAGCAGAGATCCAAATTGCCAGTGAGCCGAAAACTACAAGGGCTGTGATAGTGATGCTGATTAGGTCAACAGATTGTTAGCTGCCATAATTGAGATATTTAGCTCTCTGAAATCATCACTCCCATCTCTCTCCCAAAGTTAAATCCTCTTTCTTAAAAACATCTCTAAAAAAAAGGAAGCAGCATATCCCAGTATTGCAATGTCTACAAATAATGACCTGCATGGAGCGGTGGGTACACCCCTAAACAAAGGCATAGGGAGGTGTGACCTGCACAGAGCGGCAGGTGCACTCCCTCTTGCCACCTTGCTGGACAGACTAGATGGACCGTGATGGTATTTATCTGCTATCAAATACTATGTTACTATGTTAACCAATACTTGTAAAGTCAAATTCCTTCTCCAATTCATCAGTTGTTCTCTTACAAGCAGAGAGAAAATATTGCAATTGGACCCATTTAAATCACTGGGAGGCAGGGGGAAGTGGCCACTGGGTTGTTTTTGGAGGAATGGGGCCCCTTCTTACACAGATTGTCGCCATGGAATAGGAGTAGAATTCTTAATGTACTTTATTGAAGGTCAATGAGGGGGGTGTGGATCTGTTGTGTCTGTGGAAATGGGGGAGGGAGGGAACAGGGGTTAGGGTTATTGGAGAGTGAAGGACTGAAGACCCAGGAGGGGGGAGGGGTGGAGATATATCAATAGGTGGTTGGGGAGGATTCCTGGGTTCTGTGAAATAGGGTGGGCGGTGGTTGGGTAGAGTGGTGAATGGGGGTAGTATATTGGATCTTGGCTCTTTGGGGTTCGATGATTGTTGCACCATCCATGCTTCGCCCCAAGGAATTGGTTGCACTCTTGGGTGTTATTATTGGTAGTGCCTGTGTATAGCGTCTGTTGTTATCTGTTAATTTGGAATACTCTATGTTTATTTTATAGTACAGGGGACAAGTTATTGTTCTACTAGAGTAATTTTGATGTGCGTGAAGCGGGGAGGGTAGGGGGTGGTGGGGGGGTGGGGGGGAGAAAACTTTAAAAGATTGTGAATTGTTTAAGACTGTGAATGTTGTATTGTTGGAATGTACTGCAAAGTTTGTTTTTCTTTGATGATGCTACTATAACTTTGTTCAATAAAACAAATTTAAACATAAATCACTGGGAGAAAGGGAGATTGTATTTATATCTTAACCAAAGGAAAGCCATTAAATGACAATAGAAGCAATCTGTCAGAAGAGCGGAGTTCCCAAGGAGAGGTATAGAGAGAGATAAGAGAGGAAAGGTAGTGAGGAGCAGCAGAGTGAGTGAACGTCTATGTCAGTAGGAGAAGTTTGAATTGCATATGGAAGCAGATAGGGAACCGATGAAGCGACTTCAGAAGTGGGGTTATATGAGCATATCGAGGCTGGCGGAAGATTAACTGGGCAGCTGAGTTTTGAACAGAATGAGGAGAGAGAGATGATTCACCAGCAAGGAGGAGGTTGCATGAGTCTAGATGGGAGATGACTAAAGAGTGGATAAGTTTGTCTTGCAGTGCATTCAGAAAGGAAGGGACATATTTTGCGGATGTTATAGAGAAAGAAATGACATGTTTTAGCTATTAGTTGTATGTGTGTGGAGAAGGAGAGGGAGGAGTCAAAGATTGCCCTATGGTTGCGAGCTGATGAAACAGGGAGTAGTAGAGAGTTATCCACAGAGATTGACAAAGGAGGAAGCGAGGAGGTGGGTTTAGTGGAAAAAATAAGAAGCTCGGTTTTGGCCATGTTCAATTTCAACTGGTGGGTGAGACTTCCAGGCAGCAGTGTCAGATAGGCAAGCAGAAATCCGGACCTGGATTGCTGGAGAGATTTCAGGTGTAGAGAGATAGATACCTGCATGCAAACGCTATAATAAATGTCCAAAGGAGCAACCAAAGATTGTCCAATAAAACCCAATTATGGATAGCATGTGTTTGCTTGCTGTGAATCCAGTACATGCCTTGCCACAAAATAAATACATACTGATGCATCAGAAAATTAGGAAAATTAACCTTCGGTAAATGAAATTTATGTACTGCTGTATGGAGTGGTTTAACTCGCCATAGAAACTTCAGTAGAATCCCATTTAACAGCTTCTAAAATTGAGAACAAAATAGTACAGCGATCGTACTAATTTTATACAATATTGACATTTTAATAATTTCCATAAAAAAGTGTTGACTGTCAAGCTGCTTCACTTGGCAACATTACTTCCTCATTCATACAGAATGTCATAGCCAAATCAATATGTGGATGCATGCCCAAGTATCTTGGTCCCTCACATTGCTGTTTGAAGGGAAGATTGGCATATGAAGACTAATTGTGAAAAGCACCCTTTAGTACAGGGGGGTATTTTAGAAGCCCTGTTCATGAGTTGGGCATCTAAAAATGGGCACATAGACATGCAAATCACAAAGACGTCCCTGGAGCCATTTTGGAAAAGCCAGGTATATGGACATCTCCAAAACAAACCTATCCTTATTGCATGGGTGTGTAGCAGGGGTGTTCTGGAAAAAATGAATGTGTGCACCCAGTTTCAGAAAAAGCGAGCATATCTATACCCACCAGTGGTACTGTCCATGTCTATTCTTGGTCCGCAGCATGAAAAGGCATTAGAAAGTCTCTCCTTCTGCCACCAAAATACCTGGAGGAAGAAGAGAAGCAATAATTTTCATGACCAATCCATGTCTCCACTTACAAAATAGCAGGCAGGGACATGTACAGCAGCATGGGATAGACATTCCCATTCAAAATTTTGTCATGGGGACATCTATGTGGCTGTGACCACTGTCATCCACCTTGGCTATGTGCAAGCTTCTGAAATTGGGACCAAATGTACATGTGGCTGGCGTTTTTTCATACGTTTTAACTTGCCTGTCCCAGATTGCACCTAGACATTATTTCTAGAATGTGCCTTCACATGTATATTAAACGGCTTAGCCAGACTTTGTTCAATTGATTTTGTATCCCTATAGGGAGCCAAAATCCCCTATACTAGATAACAACTCTGAAACAGTAAGTTCCAGCTCTACTAGAAACAACAGAATGTCCTCTGCATAAATCGCAATCTCGTATACAGTATAAGCCTCCTGATGAATGGCTAAAGAAAGAGGCCCTATTGCATGCAACAATGGGACAAGTGATAGGTAACAGCACTTATGGGCACCCCTCTTCAACATAATCGTAGATGAAACAGATTATTCACATAAAATCAGGCTGAAGAGCAGCTATAAAGCCACATGTATCATATATGAAAATTCTTCCCAAATCCAAAATCTCTTAAACTGCAAAGTAAATGACTATGTTTGATTTTAGGAAATTTTTGAAGGCATATTTTTTTCGAATAGCCCTTGAGAAGTAACTGGTACATTTGGATTTGAATTTTTTGCACTGAGTTACACTAATATATATGGAAATATAGTTATTTTGCATGGTTTTTGTTGATTGTCTATTTTTATGCATGTTTAAAGGTACATTTTACAAAAGACGTCCAAGTCAGAACATCTGAAAAAAAGAGCAGGCACATCTAAGTTAAGGCAAAATGTCATAAATGTTTAATGTAATGCAATATTGCACTGTTCTGCTGTATTGTTGTTTTAAGTTCCTTGTAAACCGCCCTTGATCTCTGGAAGGGGCGGTATAGAAAAGCACATAAATAAAATAAATAAATAAATAAATGTGGACATGCCTGATATGGATGTCTACAAGGATGACTACATAGATGTCTCTGGAGTGGCATTTGAAAACTGAGATGTCTAATAGCCTAATGATTAGAGTAGGGGACTAAGACCAGGAATGGCAGTGTTTGAATCCCATTGCTGCTCCTTGTGATCTTGGGCAAGTCAATTAGTCCTCTATTTTTTTTACATTCTCTGGATGTTTAAATGCCAAAGCAAACACTTTCCCAATGACTCTTTGTGCCTGGAGCAGGTCTAAACTTGGACATTCCTGATGTTTCTGAAATTGAGAGGGAACATCTAGAATATCGTGTTCGCTACAAAATCCTTACTTTGGTACACCATGTTACTAACACCCACACACCACAGTACTGAGCTGACCTCCTCCAATTCCACACCCCCACACGTAACCTTCATTCACTCCACATAAACTGCCTTCACCTTCCCTCCCCATCACGTGCACACCTGCAATCTACTAGCCCCTCAGCCTTCTTTTTTCTTGGTACCGCCCTCTGGAACTCACTCCCCACACCCCTCCACCTGGAACAAAGTTACACCAAATTTAAAGCCTCCTTGAAAACACATCTCTTCACTACTGCCCACAACCTCCCAGACCCACCCCCATGACCTGGTCTCTCTGTTTGTGTTTGTCAATTACCTCTCTCCGTCTTCTCTGATTGCCTGGTGTCTCTCTTTCCTGTCAGAATTGTAGTTCTTTTCCTTTCTTTCCGGCCAAGAGTCTATTCATGAATGTTGCTTTTATATTGTGAACCATCCTGATGTAACAAAGGGCGGTATATCAAGAGCCAATAAATATAAACATAAACATTGCACCACCCCGACATACCTCCGTCATGCCCCCTGTCTACTTGCATGTCCCTGCACGGCAGACGTCTACTGGAGACATCTTTAATAGCCAGTTGTAAAATGACTCTGGGGACATCTCCGTCCATGTGCATGTTTTCAGATGTCCAAAACACGACTAAGTAAATGACCCTCTTATTGTAACCTGCTGACTTAGTATCAGCGGAATATAAATATTTTAAATAAATAAACAAACAAACATGCTATAATAGGGCATGCTCCTTTATATTTAGAATCCAGGTTTCTACATGTTCTCTGTGTTCCATCAAGCTGCATCTTTCTACCTTTTTTCTCAGGAACACAGCAGAGATGATGAACCACATGGAAGGTGTCCTCTTTAGGGTCCCACTGAGGACACCCCAAAATTCAGATATTTCATCTTCTCTGTCTATTTTCCATGTGATCCTGTCTATTCCTTATTTTTTTGCTCATCACCTCTAACTTGCATACTGTAGCTAGTTATGAGAGAAGGCCAATGAATCAATCTGCTCATCCAAGAATTGCAGCTCAGATTTCAATTCTGAGATTGAGCTGCAGTATCAACCCTAATTAACTTCATCTGGCTAAACAGTTCCAAAAAGTCAGATCTCCTTACCTTGAGCTTCCTGGGCCTTCAGGACATCAGCTGAGGGCTCCATTCCTGTGTTCCCAGCCATGCTTTCCATCCTATACTCATAGGATGGTGCAGCTTTTGTCAGATTTACACAGTTTAGCTAATATGGCAGCATAGCTTGTTTGATTTTCATAAATATGAACTCCAAACTGTTCAAAAATATAATGTAAATAGTTTTAACATAAAAGTTCAAATGTTATAATGTAAAAGTTCCAAAACTGTTCCATGTAACAAGCTAAGTTATTTGTAAACCGCCCCTGATATCTGGAAGGGGTGGTATAGAAAACTGTAACAAACAAACAAATAAATATAAAGACCAGGAGTCAGTATTCCACAAATGCAGAAGAGGGCTGCATGAAGAATGAGCAGTATTCATAGGGCCTGATCACACCCTCACATGGACCATCTTACCCTTGCCTATGGAGTCTGCTAGAATTTTGCCACCCTTTTCAAACGTATTCTTTCCTTTGTGGAATCATGTTCTGGGCCTAACTAGTGTGGCTCCACCATGCTCCCACTCAGGCTTCCTCTAATGACATCTGCATCTCCTCCGCAGATCTCACCCAATCATACTGCATTTGGTTTAAACAACACAGCCCACAGTTCTCTGGTCAGATCTAGTATTAACTGCTCTCACCACACGCAAGCTTTGTGTCTTTTACCAGGTAGTTTGAAACCACAGCTTAAGGATCCATCTCCAGCTTACATGCGCGATCAATGCAGTGCTTCTGCTGTTAGGCCTTCCTACCTGCTCCGTGAAGTGCTCTGCTCATGACCAGTCTCATAAGCTCTTGGCCAATGCTGTGCAGCCACATAACATTAAGGGGCCCATTTACTAAAGCCCATTAGAGTGTTGCACTTAACTTGCATTAAGAGTGAAAACTATGTTTATGTTTTTTTTTAAATCTTGATATGCCACCCTTCGAGAAAATGACAGAGTGGAAGAAAATAGTTAAAAAAGCAGAAACATCATAGAATAGAAGAGCACAGCCATACTAGGTAAGGAGAAGGGGGAGAGATGGGGATGGAACAGATATCATCAGCAGGGAGCCTGGCAGGTCATGTGATGGAGATGTCATAGGCAGTATGAAACAAAAAAGTCTTTAACTGAGATTTGAAGATGTAGGACAGTAGCAGTCGGAGGTCAGAGGGGAGAGTATCCTAGAGCTGTGGGCTGAGGAAGTAGCAGGCAGAGTGTCAAATGGATTTGTACCTGGCTTGGGAGGCAGAAGGGAGGTGCAGGCGGTTGGAGTAGAGTGCATGGAGGGAGCGGTGTGGAGCATGGAGAATGATGGAGGAGGCGAGGTAAGAGAAAATTCTTGTATGAAGGATTTTGTGAACTAGTCTAAGGATCTTAAAGTGGATACAATACTGTTTGAGAAGCCAATGGAAACGTATCAGGAAGAGGGGGTGACGTGTTCGTAACGAGAGACATGAGCAACTAATGTGCTTTTTATGTACAAAGCCTCCAAGGTAACTGTCAGGGGCATCAGCGGCATGTTCCTGTCAGTTACCAAATGGACAGGTACCCCAATGTGTGGCACTATTAACGCAGGTGCACCTCATGCCACCCACAGAGTTATCATTATTGCACTATTTTTACCAAATTCACAGCGTCTGATATGCATCCTTGTGCTAACTGCAATATGTTCTTCACTCTCATGCTCTACCCATTCCAGAGATGTGAAGTCTCACTCATTAGGAGTGTGTCACACTCATCTGAAGGTTTTCTCACTCTCACACTCATTGAGCCCATGTGTTAACTGTCACTGCAGGCCATTACCATCCGCTAAAATGTGTGTTAACCACTTAGCAGGCTTTAGTAAAAGGGGCCCCTATATGTTTATCAGTTGCTTCACCTCATTCTTATATTCCACTGCTCACTGACTGTGTCTTAAGTCATTATCACGCCATCCGTGCTGTGGTTAGTGTGCAGTCAAGGAGTTCAGAGGACAACTTGGGCAGGGTGGGGAGAGCCAGCTCTGGATTCATGCAGTCATCCTCGATTTGTCTCACTGTGCCCCCACCCCTCCATAAATCCTTTTAAATAAAACATTTTAAAAACATGGCGCACAGCAGGAGATGTTAGAGGTGGGATTTATTTCTATCGGTGAAGGGAAGAATTAACTAGGGCAGCTTTTAGTTGGTTACAATGGATTGTTGAAAACTGTTCATTATTTGTGTTTATGTGAAATGAATAGTTAAAAATGCCTTACTTCACTGTATCCTTACATAATGCTCACTTTGTTTTTTCTTATACTCCTCAAGGATCTGCTTTGGTTTTGTGATTGTCTAAAACCAATGGGTGATATATTTTTATTTGGTTTAAAGTGGTGCATTTTTGATTTTGGAGGTCATTTTACAAACCTTTTTTTTGTATGAAAATAGCTGATTTCTGTGCTTAAAACAGCCTCTTATAAAACTGCATTATGCACAAAGGTATGCACAGTACATACTTACATGTGACTTTAGAGTAGGCATGCTCAAGAGAGGACCGTGGGAGGCATCGTGATTTACTTATGCATTTTATAAAATACACATATACCTGCGTAATTTTTATGCCTGTTCCTGAGCAAGCATAAATATCAGCACCCTCAATCTAGGTGTTATTTCTGCTCATATTTTAAGAAGACCCATAAAATAGGTGCCTATGTGTCTTTACTAAGCGTCCTTTTAAAAAATCACAGAAACAGTACTATAACATTGTATTTGAAAGGTTTGTAGCCTCTCTTTCTCTTTTTTCCCTCTTAGAGACGTTTTAGCTCAGAAATGCACGGAAGGACAAGACAGTCTATAAAACGGAACGTTTGATGTCAGGTGATCATCCAATGACCGAGAAAATAGGTAAGCAGCGCTTATCTTTGTCTGCCTGCCTTCCATTCTAGCAGCCTAATGTGGCTAATTAGCACACAAAAAAAAGCAGGAACAGGAAGACAACACTATAGCCTCTTCAAGGCTCTCCAAGGCCATTATCTACCGCTATCAGGAAAATAAATAAATAAATGAAGATCCCAGAAGAGTGAACACAAGAGTATTTTATTAATGATATTCTGCAGTAAAATGCATATTGAGCTGTGCTGCTTCATTAAAACACACACACACAGATATATTCACTTGCACAATAAAATCCCGTTGTCAGGGAGAGAATTTTCATGCATTATCCAGCTGCATCCTCTCTCCTGGTATTGTGTTTTTTTAAAACTCTGTGTGTTTGGTGCCTCTCTGTTTGTGAAAGGAGGCAACTTCTCAGAAAGAAAACAAAAGCATATGGCACAGTGTGTCAAATGGCAAAATGTTTTACTGGCATTGCGCAATGGCTTATTGAAACTCAACATACCAGGTCATCTTAGAATAAGTGAATGGTTGTGTTCTCATTCTGATTTGTTTTATTTTACATGTGAGATTTCTCTTTAATTGTCGTTTTGCTTCAGAAAAGGCGTATTCTTTTATTCTGAAGTGTCTTTTTGTGGCTTGAACTTAGTCGACAAAGTGAGCAAAGTCAATCAACTTGTTTAGATGTTTATGTCAGAAGACCTGAAGACAAGGTCATTATGCACTGAAAGTGCTTCCAGGCAATGTTACTTGGATCTGAGGTACCTCAATCCATCCCTTTCCTCCACAACACAAATGCCACCGAAGAGTTTAGTCGTTATGGTTTTCTTTCTTGTTCTGCATTGATGTGTAAAGAAACTCAGGTGCATGTTTCCCAAGCCCTGCGCTGGTAATGCAGGTTTTGGGCTGCTTTACTAGTGTGGGGCAGCCATCCCTGGCCATTAGTGTGGGTTGCCACTGTAAACCCACTATGGGAGCAACTAACGCCACTCATTGAGTTGGCCTTAGTTGTACTGTCCCAAGCACTGGTAACTTGGGTTTCTAACACCCATGTGGTGGAAACACCCCTGTTCCGCCCAGATGCAGCTATCCTGGTAGCACTGGGTTTTTAGAATAGGGCCTCATGTTCTTTCTAGTGCAGTGCTGATACCACATGCTAATCCCACGCTATCTGGGTACTGCACATTAATAAACTTGTACCTTAGTAAATCAGGTGCTAAATGTAGCAGTATTTTGTGCTTTCCAATTTTTGTTAGTTATAAACAGCTCTGTCTTCAAAAGGTTTTGCTAGAGACATATGATAGGAATATGTTTCAGGATGGTTGATAAAATTCAGCAAAAACTGAATATTTACTTAGCATTTCCATCTTGAGTTTGCTCTACCAGTTCTTTGCAGACATTTAAGTGTACTTATTGGCACGGAAGTTCTTATCTTTGCTCTACATGTCATTGTACTGGGGAACTGCTGTTGATGTGGCAAAATATTTGCGAAATTTAAAATCAAGAAACTTTGACATAACAAACCACTGAAATAAAGCTCATCTTGAGTGATCACTAACATCGGAATTATCGTATCTGCCACAACATGCTCAAGAAAATTCCATTGTGTTAATTTTTCATTCCGTACCAAAAGGGAACTGTGAGTGTCTGTCATTTGATCAGATTGTTCCCCTGTGGCGGTTTCTTTTGTAGACCTCCATAAGGAAAATAAATTTGTGTTTGTATTTTCCCTAGTAGGAATCCCACCTCCAGGCCTATGACTCAGAAGCTTCCACAGTACTATCCCATGTCAATACCGTCTTTCAGATTCTTGTTGCACAGTTTTCATTTATCTTTTATAGAAATGCATTTGAAATGCATTCTACTTATATCTCTAACACATTTACTGAAGTAGATTTTGACATCAAAGTGAAAGCACCTCATATTCGATTTCAAAAAAATTAAACACAGATTGCATTGTACCTGTTCAAATTCATATTTGAAAGGTTCTTTGAATATTATCACAATAGCCCTCTTGCAATACAGCTAAATTATGCAATAGCTGCTGTGATGTATTTTGACCTTATTCTTCAAAAGGTTATCCCCCTGATACCAAATGCTGTCATAAAAAGCTTTTGCCAAAAAAGAAGCTCAAGAACTCTACAGTAACTTGTATCTCAGAGCCGTCAGAACTCTGGAGGCACTGCTGTGACATGAATAGATTTAATTATTAATACGCAAACGAGTAAGACTTGGCAATAGAGAGAATGCAAATAATTTTGGCCTTCTTCTGTATGGTAGAAGAAAAAATTCTAGGGCCTTGTAGTGATACAAAAATAATAGGATCAGCTTTCTTCACTTCAAATGAGTCATCATTAAACTATTTTAAATTATCCCTCATACTTGATGCTGCTTACTTGATGCCTCTGACACCTCTTTAAAGACTTTCATGTACTAAGGACATCCACGTGTAACCGCAACCCTTTCTAAAATGGCCATTTACATGTGGATGCATTGTACAGATATGTCTGCCGATTCTATATGTGTAAATCATGAATGAGGCTTCTAAAATAACCCCCATAATCAGTGGTGCTGAATATTTGTATTTGCCACTGATAGTTACTGCCACTATCCATTTTGTTAAGATCTGCTAATTAGAAGGTCTAAGGTAAATGGATAAACTCTCTGTATATGGATAGTTTCAAGATGCCAGTCCTGCTCTGCCCTAACTTTCCTCCTCTTTTATATGAAGAGTAGCAGAGCAGAGAGATGGATTTTTGACCCACCGCTATTTGTGTAATTACTGAAAATCTATGACCAAGGACAATATAGGTGCTATTTTAAAAGCGCTGTTTGTGATTTGGACATCTTCAAATGAGCAAGCCAGATGTCTGAATCATAGAGACGACTCCAGAGACATTTTAGAAGCGGGGTCTGTGGACCTCCCCAGCGCAAGGACATCCAAGTCTGAATGAGGGCATGATGGCGGTGTGTATGTTTATGTTTATGTTTATTGGACTTGATATACCGCTGAGGAAAAACATCACAGCGGTGTACATAGTACAAATTACTAGAGTAGGAAAAACAAAACCCCATGTAGGTTTTGAAAGGAAAGGAAGTTACAATATGGGATAGGAAAGCAAAGTAACAGAGTCATACGACAGGACAGAGATGGGGAAAGAGAGGGAGAGGAGAGTAAAAAAGGCCACACAAGAGGATCTGGTAGGTCAAAGGCAAGGGCAAAAAGATGAGTCTTGAGGTTTTTCTTAAAAGTAGGGTGTTCGGACTCGAGTCGAATGGAGGAAGGTAGGGAATTCCACAGAGCAGGGGCGAGAAAAAAGAAAGCGGAGGAGCGGGTGGATTGAAGACGAGCAGAGGAGGGTGAGGGAAGGTAGAGACGGTTAAGGTGGAAGGATCGGAGGGAGCGGGTAGGGGCGTGCAGGTGTACAAGATTAGCCAAGTACTGAGGTGTATGAGTGTGAAGAACCCGGTGGAGAAGTACCAAGATTTTATAGTGGATGCGGAATTTGATGGGTAACCAGTGCAGATGAATAAGAAGGGGTGTGACGTGATCGCGAATGGAGGAGTGAGAGATAAGTCGGGCAGCAGTATTTTGAATAAGTTGGAGACGACGGAGGTGGACAGTAGGGAGACCGGCTAGAACAGAATTGCAGAAGTCAAGACGGGACATAACGAGTGAGAGGAGAAGGGTGGTGAGAGCCTGTGTGGAGAGGAAAGGCCTGATGGCACGGATTTGGCAGAGGTGAAAGAAAAAGAGTTTGGAGACATGTGCAACATGGTCGCGAAAAGTCAAAGAGGGATCGAAAAGGACACCAAGGTAGCGAAGGGAAGAGACCATGGGAACAGGCGAACCAGAGAAAGAAGGGCATTCCTACAAACCTGGACCTCCCCTCCTGATCCCAGAAATACTCTGGATGTCCCAAATCACATCTAAAGTTAATCCTGCTCCAGGCATGAACAGGCGGATGATGAGTGGTATGTGGTAGCTAAACTAATGGCAGCAATGTTCAGCTGCTGTCCATCTAGGTAAGTGGTATTCTTTAGACCTGCTGTAAAGAAGGCTAAGATAAACCGCATAGCAATATAGAGAGTGGATGAATGGCTACCAGTGGCATTACATTATAAGGATATTCATCGCTGCTGCCTAGCCATGTAGTGGCACTGAATATACATAATTTCTCAATGATGCAGTTGGAGTTTAAAAAAGCAACATATGGTTGCCACCGTGACTGAATATTGACTACAATGGTATACAATTTAGGTGTGTACCCCAAGACCGTCTTAAGACTCCATACCCTTATTTCGCACATCACCAGTCATGCATTCTGCTATCCCTATATAATTTAGAGACTGCACCACTGGTTTAATAAATATTTAGCTGCATAGTCCATCCTACTGTCATGTTATGGTTAGATCGATTCAATGCCCTACATTGAAAGAACATAGGTGCAATCAGTTGATCCAAAATGTGGTAGTATGTCTTCTGGAAGGTTGCGTATTTTTAACATATTACCCAGTATCTGAAATCATTGCACTAGCTACCAATATAGAGCTGGATAAATGTCAACATACTAAAGTTATTTTCAGAAAATGTACACGCCATTCACATGTGGAGAAAGCAGAGTTATATGTGTGAACCGGTATATGCATATCAGCAGTGATTGTAGAATAGGTGGTGTTTAGGCAAGCAGAGGGTAGATCGCAGGGTTTTCTCCATAAAGAAAGGAGGTATATTCTGGAAGGTCCTGCACACAATAAGGGTAATTTTATAAAGCTGTGCCTAGTTAAAGCGCAAGTTACCATGTGGATATCACATATATTTAATAAAGTCAAGTACACACATACTTAATGTGACCTGGAGTTCCGGAAGAGCTTCCCATCCTGTAATCACCCTTTAGTCGCTGGCCAAGTGGATACCTCGGACTGGAACGCTTACTGATCCTGACCTCTCTCTTAAAAAATTCTACTCTTATCTCAATAAGTGCCAAAAAAATCTAACAAATCAGGTAAGAGACAAAGTTTTATTGAGTCTCAATTATATGTTCCCCTTCCAACAAAATGCAATCCCATAGTTTTTAGATAGATATTACCAATGAATCTTACCCTTGTTGCTAGGAAGATATAAGCCTGTGAAAAATAGAAATCAGGCTTTACTTAGAAGTTAATTTTATAAAAATAAAGAAGAATTTAAAGCTCATTTTTCTACCTTGGATATACTCATGTGGGAGTTACCAGCATGTCATCGTTAGCAATGGCATTTTTGGTGTGTGCTAACTGTGCCTGTTACAGTTAGTGTGGGTGCACCTAGCGCCACCTTGATGAGTGGTAGTAAGAGCAGCCACCTGCCAGGTGGCATGATGCTGCTTGTTAGCCTCACACTATTGGCAGGAAGATGGATGCACATGCCCCCCAAAATTAGCATGGCCTCCATGATGATTTGGTGGTGCAATCATGCCCTGCCAGCACACATCTTACGTGCACCTACATCAATGGGCATTTTTACTAACAGCACCCATAGAGGTCTCATTACCGTACGTTTGCATCATTTTCCACTGAATATGAGATGATTGCCCTCACTTTAGCGGCAGTGTGCTCTCCATGCCCCATTGCACTATCATGCATTTTAAAGCATGATCGCTGCCAGTTGCCATGCATTAAAATGCACGTTAACCATTTAGCAGGCTCCTTTGTATTTCTGAAGTTTGACTTACTTTATTTGAGCTCTAATATATTGTTTTTTTTCTAGACGCACTCCTGTGAAGTATAGTGCTACTGATCTCTCTAGACTAGAGGCTTCATCTGTCTTACATAGGAGCCCTGCTTGAGATGAAGATGCCTGGAACAAGCTATCTGAGTCTATAAGTCAGGTCTCATCCCGGCCCCTTTTCAAATCCATGCTAAAAGCTCACGTCTTTGAGGATGCTTTTGGATCCTGATCTGCTCATTCTCTTGTGTGTCTCCTTACCTTTCCCTAATTGTAGCTGTCTTGACTAGATTGTAAGCTCTGATGAGCAGGGGCCATCATTACATGTCTTTACAGCACTGTGTATGGTTTATAGTGCTATATTAATGATCAGAAGTAGTAGTAGAAGATCTCCTCTTCACAGGAGCTCTCTGGACCAGATATCACAGGATACCTACCCCTGACCTTTAAGGAATCAAGGGAAAACCCTATCTCCCTAAAGCTGGATTTTTCTCTATAGTTACTAAAACATCTTTTTGGTATTGTAAAACTAACTATACAAAAAATAAATGATGATTTGAAATCCCTCTTAGAAGATCCCAGAATTTAGTTTTGAGGGATGTTTCCAAGTAAATAATAGCTAGCAGAATTTCTCAGCAGTTGTAACAATAGTTTTCCCAAGTTTCCCAAAACCAAGGCTTCCTCCAGTGATCTCACAGGGGCTTCAAAGGATTCTGTTTTGATATAAAAAAGTCCTTAAGATATCTGAGGGTGAATCAGCCCCTGTCCCCACTGTGTTACAGTGGAATACTTTGAACAGAGCCAGAGGCCGTTATTGAAAGAACCTCCCTCAAATTTCAGAAAACAGCAGACCTCCTTTTGAAAACAGCTTATAAAGAAAGAGATGTCACATTCTCCTTCTCTTCTAAATAAATGTGTTTCTCTATCTTGAGCCTAAGAACCAAGTTCCTCTCTCACAAACAGAAAACAGAAGATTCACAAGCAACATTCCTTAAAGGAATCTATTTCCCAATTTCTTAGCTGTAAGTCTCTCCTTCATAAACCTAGGAAAAAACAAACACTCATTTTTTCTCCCAAAAATCAATTTCTCCCACCCTACTCTCTCTCTTGCGCCAGCTCCCAAGTGCAAAAACTGTCTCGGATTCACAGTAAGCGTTCTGTTGCAGCACAAGCTAATAAGAGTTTTTCGACCAAGCGGACTGGCAAAAATGGTCCCTCGGGTACTCAATTTCAGCACAAATATAACAGGAATAAGAACTATTCATCCCCAGCAGACCTAGTCACGCACTAATGAACCTTACAAGCATATTATATGGAAGCTTTCTGTTCAGGAATATTAGGACACTAAGGGTCGCGTTTGTTATACTGTCCTAAGTGATATCACGAGGTTCAGTGCGCAGTAAACTTGCCACAATAAAATCAGAACAGGACCCCATGCAAACCGCCCCCCCCCCCCCACTAAATGAATAGGAATAACATGAGCGTTGACGGCATATCACAGTTAGTGCAGGTGTTCTGGGGGTATGCTAACTGCAGATGTTGCCATTCCCATGAGTGCACTTAATGCCGCCTCAGTGGATAGCATTAAGTGCATCTGTGTGATGGTTAATGAGACACTGTTTGTTAGCATCATGCTTTCAGCAGGGGGTATGGATGCATAGATGCCGGAATATTAGCACCAGCCGCCACATTGATTTGGCAGCCCACTCGCATGCTACCGGTGTGTATTTAAGATGTGCCCCTCAAGGCACCGTTTCTCTGTGCTTCCTGCAGGCTGCCCACCTTTGAAATAGCATAGGAATATATTCTGCTCTCCTTCCGCATCCCCTCTCACACGCTGCCTCCCGCTGGTACAAACCGCGCCTGCTCGGGGCACTACACGTGTGGGGTAATGGCACGCTTCTAGTTGCAGCAACACTTTTAAATATTTTATTTTTTAAAATTTGTTTGGCCTCCTGGGACCTCTGCCACACTCACCCCACTAACTGCTAGCCAAACTAAGGCCTCTAGAGCCCACCAGAGCTTTTACTTATGCCAGCCCTGACCCTGCTCCCAACCATGGAACACAACAAATGTTTCTTTTTAATCCTTCTGCCTGGCCCCAGCCATGCATCAGCCTCAGTTCTGGTGCCACTCCCTGCTTCCCGGACCCTTCTGGCACAGGCCACAAAGCTGTACAAGGACCAGCTCCAAAGTCTGTGTAAGCTTCGTCCCTTTAAAAAAGAAAATTGTGACCCTGCTATCCCAGGACCTTACACTGCAAATCATTGCTGCCAACAACCGCCGTGCTTTATGGTTCACAGCAGGCGGCTCTCCCAGCAGCAGAAGAGTCTGAAGCAATCAGGTACCTGGGTGAGAGGAAAGGAAAAATCATTTTTAAGCAGCTGGTTACTTTAGCTCTATAGAAGAGAGGCATATATGGTGGCATACATATGCTAAATCTATGCACGATCAGTTAAACCAACCCTAGTGCTGATATAAATGCTTGTGCCCATATTTTTAAGGAACATGCATAACTTATAGTATTTTATAACTTAAGCACGTAGATTTGTGCTCCAACTAGCTTCTGCTCAAGCCCCACCCCCTGTACATACCCACAGAGGCAGATCCCATAAGATACACGCCCAGTCCACGGATATGTCTAAATTGAAAATGGGCCTCATATGAACCTAATTCCACATCTGTGGGTCTAGATGTGCCCGTGGGTCTGAAATCGGGGAGGTAGACATGTCCAGCATGGCACAGGCAAAGCACTATTCAGCTGGCCCATGCCCACAACTGGTCCATGGCCCATAATATGTGCAGGCACTGGCCATGCAATATAATGGAGACACATGTCCCCCTGCCAATATTATGGGACATGGATACACGTTTTTGATGTCCCCGTGCCCAATGTATTCAGAAAAGTTGCACGTTTCGGATCCTCCCCATCTCTACCATGTACCCCAGATGCCACCCCACCTCAGCAAAAACATGCATCTCCTAAGTTGGTCTTCACACTGACAGTAGTTTGCTGATACAAACTAGACATACCTATGATAAATGACTGCTGCTGCAACCCAGACCACATACCAATCCTCCACATGCCCTGAAAAGTGCTAGATAATCCCAGTGCACCGTAATATGACATAACAGAATGTAAATATGAGCATGTATGTCAGGACATACCTTGCATCAAATGGTACTTGGCATTAGGAACTGGCCCCAGTGATTCCTGCCATGTCATTTCTACAAACGCTTTAAACTGTAAGGATGGACCCTCACCAAGTGCACAAAATCTGAAACTAAAATTACAGTTCCCCAAAGGATGCATAAGAATGTTGAGCAACAAATGTATGCTCTTTTCATGCCTATGGCCTATAAGTGCACTCATTCTGCTGCTCAGTACTACATCTCTTCTCTTATCTCTTCCTACACCCCTCCCCGAAAACTCTGCTCTGGCAGATCGCTTCTATCTGTGCCCTTCTCTTCTATTGCCAACTCCTGACTTCACTCCTTTCCTCTTGTACTGCCTATGCCTGGCACAAACTACATGAGTCTGTACGTCAGGCTTCTTCTCTGGCCCTTCTCAAATCCAGGCTGAATGTTCGCCTCTGCATTGCTGCTTTAGCATCTGATCTGTCTAATCTCCCTTGTGTTTCCTTACCATCCCCCCTAGATATATCCTGTCCACATCTGCTGTGTTGTCTGTCTTAACTAGACTGTAAGCTCTGCTTAGCATGGGCAATCTTTTAAGTGTGTGCAGCATACAAACAGCATATTTCAGCATAGCCAGAATAAACACTATTGTTGTTCTTAATATTTCTGTAAGGGCGTTTATTAATGTTTCTTAGAACATTCCCTCACCTCTGCTTTCTGTGCTTTATAACTGCATCTTGTGTTTTGCCAGACTGCAGTCACACCAGTTAAGCACATACTTGTCACAACCATTCTTCAATATGGGACAAATTGAAGAGCACAGCAGAATATTTTCTAAGTCCTGGTCTTATTCCACGTTGCAGCAGGTATAATGGGGACATCCACTGGGTAACCGGGTAAGGCGGACCAGGTGCTTCTGTCCCCGCCCCCACCCCAGCCCCATTTCCGCCCCCACCCCCACCCCCACCCCACCTTACAAATAACCACAACACACTCATTGGGAATCAAACTAGTCGCAGCTTTATTAACCGTACAACATTTTCCTTAAACCACAACCAACAGCAAACATTCATTAATTGAATACGGCCGCGGAACGAATCCTCACCAGCCGCGTGAGTAGCAAAGTGAGTTCCGCCCGCTTCCGCCGTGAACCGGCCACAGGCCATTCCGTCGCCCCTCTTCCGGCTTCGCCCTATTATTAGCAAAAGCCCCGAGGGTTTCACCGGGCCGGGGGTACCCCACCCCCGCCCTGCATCTTGCCACCGGCTCCGGATCCCGGACACCTCCGGGATCCCGCCAACACCCCTCCAGCTGCAACACCCCCACCTTCAATCCAGCCCAACTGTAGGGATGGGAGGGTGGGACGCCAGCCACCTTCACCCGCTCCCCCGGTGACTGCCGCTCCTGCCGGCTCACGCGGCCTTGGCCCCACCTCCCTCCAGGCCCAGACAATTCCCCCATTGGCTCCCGCGCCGCCACTCACACCCAGGAGCCAATGGGGGCCAGCCAAGCCACGCCAAAGAGGACCTCCTCCCGACGCCTCGTGGGGGCCGGGGCCACGCACCCGCCGCCCCTCCGGTTATCAGCGGCCAGCGGGCATGAGGCCCGCGGCCTTTCCGTAACCGGGTAAGGCGGACCAGGTGCTTCTGTCCCCGCCCCCACCCCAGCCCCATTTCCGCCCCCACCCCCACCCCCACCCCACCTTACAAATAACCACAACACACTCATTGGGAATCAAACTGGTCGCAGCTTTATTAACCGTACAACATTTTCCTTAAACCACAACCAACAGCAAACATTCATTAATTGAATACGGCCGCGGAACGAATCCTCACCAGCCGCGTGAGTAGCAAAGTGAGTTCCGCCCGCTTCCGCCGTGAACCGGCCACAGGCCATTCCGTCGCCCCTCTTCCGGCTTCGCCCTATTATTAGCAAAAGCCCCGAGGGTTTCACCGGGCCGGGGGTACCCCACCCCCGCCCTGCATCTTGCCACCGGCTCCGGACCCCGGACACCTCCGGGATCCCGCCAACACCCCTCCAGCTGCAACACCCCCACCTTCAATCCAGCCCAACTGTAGGGATGGGAGGGTGGGACGCCAGCCACCTTCACCCGCTCCCCCGGTGACTGCCGCTCCTGCCGGCTCACGCGGCCTTGGCCCCACCTCCCTCCAGGCCCAGACAATTCCCCCATTGGCTCCCGCGCCGCCACTCACACCCAGGAGCCAATGGGGGCCAGCCAAGCCACGCCGAAGAGGACCTCCTCCCGACGCCTCGTGGGGGCCGGGGCCACGCACCCGCCGCCCCCCCCCCGGTTATCAGCGGCCAGCGGGCACGAGGCCCGCGGCCTTTCCGTAACCGGGTAAGGCGGACCAGGTGCTTCTGTCCCCGCCCCCACCCCAGCCCCATTTCCGCCCCCACCCCCACCCCCACCCCACCTTACAAATAACCACAACACACTCATTGGGAATCAAACTGGTCGCAGCTTTATTAACCGTACAACATTTTCCTTAAACCACAACCAACAGCAAACATTCATTAATTGAATACGGCCGCGGAACGAATCCTCACCAGCCGCGTGAGTAGCAAAGTGAGTTCCGCCCGCTTCCGCCGTGAACCGGCCACAGGCCATTCCGTCGCCCCTCTTCCGGCTTCGCCCTATTATTAGCAAAAGCCCCGAGGGTTTCACCGGGCCGGGGGTACCCCACCCCCGCCCTGCATCTTGCCACCGGCTCCGGACCCCGGACACCTCCGGGATCCCGCCACAGGCTCAGGGACCACCGACCCTGAGCCACCCCCCACGGCAAGCTGCGACCAGTCCCACTTCCCAGCCCCACATATTCCAAAACCTCTTGCTAGCCCTATAGGAACAAGGGGATACCCACACCCCCGCCCAGGCCACACACCGGCACCCTCGGGAGGCAAGATATAACTTACGGTTCCGGCGGTGGGACAATCCCTCACCAGCCCTATGGGTAGCAAAGTGAGTTCCTTCCCGCCTCCACCGAGGACCGTTCCCCGGCAATTCCCATCCCCCTCATCCAGCTTCGCCATATTACTAGCAAAAGCCGAGGGCTTCACCGGGTCGGAGGTACCCTCACCCCCGCCCTGCATATTGCCAGCCTCCGGACCCCGGACACCTCCGGGATCCTACACACACCCCCACCCAGCCAGACACCGGCACACGCCGCCTCCAACCAGGAGGCAGATTAGCCATCAACCCTGCGTACACATCCCCCGGCCACCTGCCGAAGAATGTGTAAGCCCACCACTGGGGACCCAGCAAGCAGGCTTTGGAAATATGTCTGACCCCCGAAACCACACCTTCACCACTCCACAACTTACCCGTCCTGGCCCCCAGCGCCAGCAACCCAGGCACACCCGTCTCGCCGCCCTGGCGCCGAAGCAAAGGCAGCTACGGCCCCCTCTGGAAGCAAAGGCAGCAACGTCCCCCTCCGGAGACCGCGCACGCCCAGCCATACGACGGGCACCTCCGAGGCGTGCAACCCCCAGGCGCGCCCCAATGGCCTTGGCGCTGCACAGGAATTGAAGAGCTGAGGCCTCCAGCAGCAACCAGTCGTCCAGCCGACATCTAAAAGAAAGTAACAGTTAGTACCCGCTAACCCCCCCCCACCCCCGAAAAGCTCACCACCCCTGACAGGTAGCCGACTGCCAGCAGCCCCTCCGCCGACTCTACCGCTCATCACAGTGGAGCCCCAAAAGAAGGCGAGACAAGACCAAGCCGTACCCATACACCCTCCCAGCAGCGGAAGCGTGCCCGTCAGCCGCCAGTCACCCAGCAAAGGATGTGCAAGCGTCCCACCCCGCAACAGCCTGAGAACACGCAATCCCCCACCCCCCCACAGACGCCCCCAGCCAACAGCCCCCGAGACCCCACCAAAACCCTATTGTTCTCCGAAAGGTAGCCCCACACCGTATCCAGCCGCCACCCTACTAGACCAGTCATGCAACGACTCTGTCACCACCCCCCCCACCACACCCTCCCCGTCGCCGCCGACACTGTACTCCCCAAGGCCGGACCGCATAGCAGCAGGCCACCAGTGCTCCGGGACCTGCAATCCCATGCTAGCTGCCCCTGGAGCCAAATTCCAACCAGCTCGCACCGCGGCCTTTCCGATATTGCAGAACATACACAGGCCTTTCCTGAATATTCTATGCATGTCTCTGCGGCTGACCATGCCCTGTTCCACCCCTTTTGGGCACTTTCTGAGATCCCCTTGTTAGTGCCATGGACATGCACAACAACATTTCAGAATACAGTTTGGGACATTTTTGGCTGATAAATGTCCCCGCAGCATGTACTAACCTCTTATTCGTGTTCTGGTATGACCTCCACAGCATTTTATATAGGCAAAACACATATACTGTGTTACACTATATTTGCCCATCGACATTTACACCTGCCCAACATCACACACAACCATCAACTGTCTTGTCTTTGGGTCCTAGTTCTTGCATTCCTCTCCAGATGGCAAAGCCATCTCTCTAAACCCAAAATATGCCTTCCTGAGAAAGACTCTTTACTTTCTGGCAGTATGGAGGTGATTTTATAAACTTGTTTGTATGTAAACTTGTTATTTTATGTTACAGCACCAGTTTTACTGTTAAACTGTTTTATGTACACGTTGTTCATTTGTAAACCGCTATGATTACCTGAAATAGTGGTATAGAAAACACACAAATAAATAAATAAATAAAATGCTGATTTATGTGCATCAAAGGACTCTTAAAAATAAATCACACCAAAAGGCAAGTGCGGGGCCAGTAAGCGTGCATTTGTAGAGTAGGTTTGTTTTGCTATCAAGATTCGGAGCACTTTTGAAGTCTTATATAGGCTTTCAGTTCAACTTTGGGGCAAGTTTCCCATGTACTGGACTGTTAATTATCCTGGCAGCTTTGCAAATGAATAGTTTTTATACAGTATTTTATTCTTTAACTCTATAACACTGAAAGCAAAAAAAAATAAATAAAAATTAACCTAAAAGTTAGTTGAGGCCAGTTTTCCGAATTAGCACACAGATGGTGTTAGAGTGTAGTGAAATTTTGCATTAATTGTAATAAGTACAATGCTGTGACTTTGAAGTAGACTGCAGTTAGTATGTTCTGATAAGCCAGCAAAGTTCACAATGAAGAATGATGTTGATGTCATGATAAAGCAGAGGAAAGAATTTCACAAAGGAGGATAAATCTGTACTACTGAAAATTGCAAGAAAACACTTTAAGTAACAAACTTAACATAGAACATGTATATGACAGTTTGCAACAGGTAAGTTTTGCAAAGTAACATTTGAATTTACCATTGTAGATACTGATTATTCTAGCTTGTAAAACAAAAATTTATTTATTTCATTGCATTTTTATACCACCTGTCCAAACCTTTCTTAGAGGTGTACAAAAAAATAAAGCAATTCCAATACATTCAACAGATAAAATACATAAAATATCCTTACAGAATTCATAATTCCTAAAACCTTTATGAACAAGTACATCTTCGAAAATAACCAAAACCCTCCCATCCTATGTGATGCTTTTATTATACTTTGGAAGTCAGCAGTATGGAAATAAGATGATAATAGTATACATATTTTCAGGCCGTGCCAGAGAATTAAAGTTCTCTATTTTTCCTGTGAAGAGGCAGGCATATGTGAAATGTAGAATGTGTATTGAAAATCAGTAATGCCTGTGAATTTTGAAAATTTCTGTCAAACATAATCTTTGATTCATCATCACACAAGAAGGACACAGTTCCTTGACAGACATATTGCTCAAGAAGTGAGAAATTAAGTTGTGGAATACCTGTGATTTGATTAAAACAGTATTTTTCTCTCTCTGTGGGTTAATGCAATCTTATGTGCAGCTAAAGATATATAACACAACTCTGAGCCCACCTCCTCGATTTCTTTTTCCCAACCTATTCTTACCACTTCCCTCTGCGTGTGTCTAAGGATGTTTCAATTCTGACTTATTTGGTGTACACCGAATATACTGGTAAACTATTCCAGGCATTTACAACTCTCTCAGTAAAGCGATATTTCTTCATATTTTCTTGAAGTTACCGCCTTCCATTTTCATATCCTGGCCCTATGGCTTTGAATTTATTTGCATTTTTTGAAGCCTACTGAAGATTTGAATGTTTCTATTATACCTCCCCCTATCTTTTCTTTCATCCATTGCCTACATTAGGAGTTACTTCAGGATCTCTTTATAAAGTTTATGTTGGGCTCAGCGTCAGTTTGGTACTGCTTTCCTCAACTGCTTCCTTCCTTTCAATATCCTTGCAAAGATATGGTACACAGAACTTAACACAGCAATCCAAACAGGGACTCATGACATGAAGAGTCATATTACCACCCTAACGGCAGAATTCACAGAGCTCGGTGTCGCTGGGCAGCTGAGACATAAATATAGATAGATTTGAGAAATTCATGTTGTATGGTTTTGTTTAAACCCTGGGCTTGGGGGGGGGGGGGGTAACAATTTCGAAAAAGCTTTGATAATTGTTGATTTGATAATTAAATTAACCACTGGTGTTGGCATTTAACTTAGTGACACTATTGTTTGCCCTGTGAATGTTTTATTTTGGGTTACTAGTAATACTTACAGCAATGAAAAACATGGATTTATTCATGTTTTGATACCAGTGGTTCATTTGTTAAACAGAAACTCTACTTTTTAGCTATTACCACTCTTACAGAATAAGGTAGCTTAAGCAAAATAAAGGAGTTGATTACAGTTATTTATATGGAAAAAGGAAAATCCTTAGGGGAAATTCAAGGCAAGAACAGTATGAGAAATGTACTGGAAATGTTGGCCCAGCAGGGAACAGTCTAATTAGCTGGCCAGGATATTGCACGATGAGATATATGCTCAGCATATTTTCCGTACAGAAGAGAGGTTACATCAGCAGTACAATCAGAAAAGGCAAGTCTCGTGTGATATTTTAAGCTGTCTGCAAATTACAGGTTAAAATTCTTTCTTTGCTAGGGGCCTTTCTTATTATATCTATTGTGCTGAGTTGTAACTTTCAGGGTGGCTGGTGCTCTCACCAGGAAAGTTCCAAAAGTTAAAACAAAGAGAGTGTTAATTGTGTTTATCATGGCTGTAGTATGGACGGGACACATTCTTTGAGCTGGAAAAAAAGACACCTGTGGATCTGACCCCTATTTCTAGCCCCTCTTCCTACCTCTATCCTTCTTACCTTATCCTCTCTTGAAATTGGCCTTAGCACTGGCACTATGTGTATGTCAGCATGTCGCTTGCATATGCATGAAGCAGGTGTCCCCACCCCAGACTCAGGGCATTGGCTAACTGCTCCAAAGCCCTGACCTGCATGCACCTTGCAGATTACCTTCCTTTCCTCTTCCTTACACCCCTCCCAGGCACCCCCCCCCCCATCTACTCCTCCTATCCTTTAAATGCATTCACTCTATGGTCCCTCATTATCTTTCCTCCCTACTCTCTCCCTACTCCCCCTCATGAACTCCGCTCCTCCTCTGGTCTCCTTCTCTCTATGCCCTTCTCTTCTAATGCTAACTCCAGACTTCAATCCTTTCACATTGCTGCTCCTTATGCCTGCAACAAGCTTCCCCTATCTCTACGACAAGTATCTTCTCTCTCTCCCTTTTCAAACCCTTGCTAAAAAAACTCTATGAGACCCCTTTTGGACCATGATCTTTGTTTTCCTCATGTCTCCTCTTCCCTTTGACCTCGTGCTTCTTGTTTTGTCACGTTTGTTTGTCTTTTAGATTGTGAGCTCTTTGAGCAGGGACTGTCTTTCTTTGTGCTTGTACAGCACTGTGTACTCCTTGTAGTGTTTAATAAATGAATAATAATAATAGTATGCATGCCCTCCCCCACCCATCATAGCCATGACTCAACCAGTCTTCTGTAACCATGGCTGGCGGGAGTCTTGAAATCCTACCAATCCCTTTGCCTTGTAGCATTCCTCAATGTGCAGAAGGCACTGTATGCATGATAAAACCTCATAGGCATGACTTCCTGTTCATGATCTCACAAAACGATGGACGAGATATGCTGCCCACAAGGTTTGAACATACAAGCATTGGTTGCTGTATTTTAGGGAAGGGAGAGTAGCAGGGCACTTCAGATGCTGCCACTATCTGTCAGGAGCTGAGCTGATGCTTTGAGGTGAGTGCGGCCTGCTGGCAGCTGGAAAAGAGACTGGGGCAGGTTCCATGGAAGGAGAGGGTAGAGTGAAGATAAAGATGTGAAAAGGAGTGGCAAGGAACAGATGCTGAGGGTTGGGGAGGGCGGAGAGAGAGGATGAGAGACCAGGGTCAGATGCAAGTAAAGGGGAGACATTCCTTTGAGGTAGAAGAGAGAGGGCAGATTGAGAAGTGAAAAAGGAGAGGATGCGGGAGGAACGGGATGGGGGGGGAGGGAGGAGGAGGGGGAGGAGATGCAAGGAGCAGATGCTAGAGGGAGGTTTGGTTTAATGAGTTCCCTGATGCTTTTCATTCAGAACAGCAAGGCAGTTAAGAGAGGCAGAGGGAAAGGATGTGGGGTTAGTAGGAGAGAGAGAGGGACTATGCAAATAGAAACAGAGACAGGAGTAGATGAAAGGAGAGGGAGAAACAGGCAGAGGATGAATACTGAGGACAGAGAGAGGCTGTCAGGTATTAGAGGCATGGGAATACGGAGCTCCGAGTTAAGTGGGGATTTGGGATTGGGTGGAAGAAGATCACAGATTGAGGACTTGGATGGGTTCTAGTAAGGCTGAGTGTAGGGATTCAGGGTTTGGAGGAGGTAAAGGGGCTGATTTTTTAATTGGGCAGGGATAAGAATTAAGTGGGGACTGGGTGACTGAGTGTAGAGGGTCAAAGTAGGAGTGTGAGCTTAGGTAAAGAAATGTGAGGAATGGCTGTGAGGTGCTAGAAAGTGTGTGGAGAGGATATGCTAGTTGAAGGGGATGGGCTTTTGAAGGGGACACGAGAGGGTGGAAATGGAGGATGTGAGGGTGGGAATATAAAGCTAGGTAGAGAGTACAGAAGAAAGAGCTTGGATGTAGGAAAGAAGCTGAGGCTGGAGAAGAGATAAGGGCTAAAGAGGGCAGGGGAACAGAGGGAGGAAATGAGGAACTAGAGAGTGGGTAAAAGGGATAAATAGGAGACTAGGGAAAGAGTGAAAGAGGGGAATGGGAGGAGTGGGGAAGAAATGAGTGGGAGATAGAAAACAGATAAGTAGGTTAGAAGAGGGAAACCAAAAGGTAAGAGAATATCTCAGTTCATAAAATAAAATGATCAAAGAAATACAAAAAAATAATTACAGTTTGAGTGTTTTTAGTGATTGGAATTTTTATAAATTTATTTAACAATTTTTATATACCGCACTATTTGTTATCAGTGCGGTTTACATATAACAAAGGTTTCACAGTCAGAAGACTGTTCTGTGTTTACATTGAACAGGAGTTTAAACTTGGAGCAACAGGGTAACTATAAACATATGTACAAGAGCAACAGGCTAACTATAAACATATGTACAAAAACACAATTAGATTGGGTTGGAATATTCAAGAAGGGCTAAGGCGAGCTCAAAATACTTGTGACAGGGTTTTTTATGTAGATCATGAAAGGTTTGTGGGCATTGGTGTGTGGGTGAGCAGAGGCGGGGGGGATGCTTGAGCAAAGTGAAGTAGAAAAATGTGGTGTTTGGTTGCCTTACGGAACTGAATAAGGTCTTTGATGGATCTAATTTCTGGTGGAAGTTTGTTCCAGCATTTTGGGGCATAGAAGGCGAATGTTCTTTTCTTGGTCATCTGGGTGCACTTGATGGACTCTTTAGGGATGATCAAGGTGTTGTCAGTTACTGACCTTCTGATTCTGTTTTTCGGGGTGAGGGTGACAAGGTCACCGAGTGTCATGGGGGCTAAGTTATTGATGATCTTGAAGATGATGAGAAGGATTTTGTATGTTAACCTGCAATGAATTGGTAGCCAGTGGAGTTCCTTAAGTATCGGGGTGATATGGTCTGATCTTGCTAAACTACACGCGCAGCCGCATTCATAGCGAGTTGCAGCGGATTAAGGGTGTTCTTGGGGAGTCCATACAGGGCAATATTTGCGTAATCAAAGTGTGGTAGAATGAGGGCTTGGAAAATGGTCCGGAAGTCGTTATGAGGTAACATGGGCCTGAGGTGCCTTAGCGTTCTAATTTTATTGTAGACGGATCTGGTGATGTTTCGTATGTGCTCCTTAAAGTCAAAATGCTGGTCCAGAGTAATCCCTAGGTAGCGAATGGAGGGTTTACTAGGGAGTTCCGCATCTCTTACTCTTAGGGAGGATGGAGGGGAGAAATCTTTGTTCCTTGATATGAACAGAACTTCAGTCTTCTTGAAGTTTATGCGGAGATTTTGAGATAGTAACCAGTCAGTGATGGTGTTGAAACAATTGATAAGGTTGGTGAAGTCTGGTTGTTTGACTTTGAATGATGTAAACAGCAGGACGTCATCAGCATAGATTAGGGTGGAGATATTGAAGGAGCATACAATGTCACATATCGGCTGCATGTAGACATTGAACAGCAGCGCGGATAAAGAGGAGCCCTGCGGAACACCTTGATGTTGGTGGAAAGGTGCGGATGTGGTGGAACCAACTCGTACATGCTGCCAACGATCAAATAGATAAGACCTACACCATTCCCAGGCAAGGCCGCAGATGCCTTTCTCCTGGAGACGAGTGAGAAGTTGATTGTGATTAACAGAGTCAAAGGCAGCGGAGATATCTAGGAAAATGAGAGCGAAGCCATTTTCAACCTTGTCTAATCCTCTATTCAAAGCGTTGGTTAGGGTGGTGAGGAGAATTTCTACACCGTGAGATTCCCTGAATCCATGTTGAGAGGGGTCAAGAGGTAACGTTACATCAAAGTGGTGTTGAATCTGTCTCTGGACAACCTTCTCTATTATCTTGGCTAAAAGAGGTATACTCGAGATTGGGCGGTAGGAGTCAGACTTTAGTGGGTCAAGTCTGTTATTCTTCAGAAGTGGTCTTATTGATGTTTGTTTGAGGAATGCGGGGAAGGAGCCTGTTGCAAAGGAAAGTCCAATGATGTTGATTAGAATTGGACTAAGTTCAACTCGCAGAGTTCTGACCCAGTATGCTGGACAGGGGTCACTTGGAGCTGTAGAAGTGTTGATGATGGCGATGAGATCTTGGATGTTTTTCTCTGTTGGAGTGGTGATAGGTGGAAGTGAGGTGTGAGCGTGGCAGGGGGTGGTAACTGAAAATGTGTCAGTTATGGATGTTTTGGATTGGAGGTAGTCAGCATATGACTGGGGGGAAATAGGATTGAGTTGGGTAGGTGAAGGTTCCTTAGTTAGGGATTTTGCTAGGTTGAAAAGGTCTCTGGGTTTGTTTAGAGAGCGGAGAAGGAGCTTGGCATGGTATTCGCTCATTCTGAGGCATATAGTTTCGCGGTGGAATTTAAGGTAGTTTAGGTATGATGCTTTGTCAGTTTTGGAGCGGGATCTTCTCCATTTCCTTTCAAGTTTCCTAAGGGAGAGGAGAGATGTCCAAAGATCTGCTGTAAATCACGGGGCTGAAGGTCTTCTTCTTTTAGAGCTCTTGGGGGCTAATGATTTGTCTATGGCTGGTAGTTGAGCAAATGTTTTCAGTGTGACGTTCCAGTTGGTGATTGCTTCATCAAGGTCAGGAGACACTAGTTTGAGCTTAGGTAAGGCGTGTTTAATGAACTCTTATTTATCAAGTGGTCTGAAGTGAGAGGTAATTCTGGATTCTGTACTGGAGTCATTGGAGGGGAAATGAGTAAGATGAGTGGGTATCTGGAACATAATTAGCTTGTGGTCCGACCAAGGGATGGGGGTGATAATCATGTTTAGGTTGGCCTTCTGGCTGGCAGCGGAGTGGGGAGCGAAAATTAGGTCCAGCGGATTTCCTTTAAGATGGGTGGAGGTGTTCACTATTTGCTCAAACCCAAGTGTTTGCATAGCTTCTAGGAAGGCGTCTGCTTGGCCGGACTGCAGGGAGGGTAAATTGAAGTCTCCGAGCAGCCAGTTGGGCTTGCGAGGGTTAGCTGGGTTGCAGGCTAAGTCAATGAAGGTAGAGATGACCTCAAGTGGAGATGAGGGGGATCTATAAATGAGGTTTATGGTGATATCTTTGTTGGCAATGGTGATTATGTCTGCGTGTATGGTGCTCTTGGCTGTGAGTAGTTGAAATCTGAGTTCGGATCTTGCAAGGATGAAGACACCGCCCCCTTTCCGGTTGGCCCTGTGACAGGTGTGAATGGAGAAGTTGGGAGGGATTAGTTGGTTTATGAGGGCTGTATCAGTATCTTTGAGCCATGATTCTGTCACCATGAGGAGATATAGGCCATGAACAGCTGTAAGGTCGGGGATGACCGGCCATTTCTTACGTACTGAGCGTGAGTTTACAAGGGCACATTTCAGGAAAAGTTGTGCTTCTGGTTTCTGTTTGGGGTTGTCCAGATGATTGAGAGTCACATACAGTAGGTGTGTGTGTCGAGAGTGGTGTGGGAGATTGGTAGCAGAGTGAAAGGGGTTAAAATGATTCTTCTTGCCCAGGTAGGGTAGGGTAGTTATGTGGTACTGCCTGGTGGAGAGGGCTATTGAGCATTGTAAGGTGTTTGCTAGGAGGACTATGGTGGAGAGGGTAAGTAGTGTGAGGGCCACGGTGGCTTGGTGGCTGCTGCATGGTCTTGAAGTGTGAGAGTAGTGGTGCAACTTATTTGTGCCAAGGTAAGATAGTGTGCAAGAGGACGTGCTGCCACTTGGGACAAATTACAGTGGAGACAGCGTGTGATGAAGAAACAGAAAGGAAGAAACAATAAGGGTCTTACAGAGTGCTTGAAGGAATAACACTGTAGCATATAGAGATGATTACTTAGTATCACAGAGTGGTAATTACCATGTAGCAATGTTGCTTAGAGATGACCTTAAGGACAACAAGGCAGCAGAAACAACAGACTAAACACTTGTGAGGCTTAACACAGTGAGGGATAACACTGTAGTATATAGATCAGATTACTCAGTACCTCATGTAGCAATTATCATGTAGCAATATTAGTAGAGATGAACTCCGGAACAAATAAACGCTGCGGAAAACAAAGTTACTGAGAGTACCTCAAGCAGGGGGTTGTGAGATGCTGGGTTCGTGCAGCTAACCGGGCTCAGCGGACTGTTCGAGAGATCGCCCAAGGTAGTGGCCTTTCACGACCCTCAGGCGCGGGCCCACCAGGCGGGGGACAGCATGACGGCGGCTGTTTTCTGAGACAGGCTGGCTCCTCCTCCTTCTCCCACAGCCCCGATTGGGCTGGAGAACCCTGAGCGGGAAAGTTGGCAGGCCCGCTCAGGTTGCTCGACCCCGATCGGGGGAGCGGAAGATGGCTGCAGGCTGTGCGGTCGTCCCGCCGACGGCGGCTGTTTTCTGAGGCAGGCTGGCTCCTCCTCCTTCTCCCATAGCCCCGATTGGGCTGGAGAACCCTGAGCGGGAAAGTTGGCAGGCCCGCTCAGGTTGCTCAACCCCGATCGGGGGAGCGGAAGATGGCTGCAGGCTGTGCGGTCGTCCTTCCGACAGCGGCTGTTTTCTGAGGCAGGCTGGCTCCTCCTCCTTCTCCCACAGCCCCGATTGGGCTGGAGAACCCTGAGCGGGAAAGTTGGCAGGCCCGCTCAGGTTGCTCGACCCAGATTGGGGGAGCGGAAGATGGCTGCAGGCTGCAGGCTCTGCTTTCAAACTGCTGGGTCACTGCCTGCCTGAATATTTAATCTTTGGCAATGCGCAAGTCTGATGGCTTTGTATTTTGCTAAGTGAGGGAGAAAATGTGCTTGCTGCTAAGAGAACTGTCTCAGTTAGGAACCAAGTACAGGAAAACCAGACAGGGTCGCCCAAGGTAACTATAAGCACAGCAGCTAGAGTGAGAGCTGGACTCATTCTGATAAATCTCTCCCTGTGCGTGTTAAAGCTCCTTAAAAGGAAACTGTGCTGGGACCTAAGTCTGCTATGAGCTAAACTGCTTTAAGTGGCCCTGGCTGTGAGCAGAACTGCAGTGAGCTGAAGCTCCTAGCCACTTGCCTCCCAGCTTCATTGACACTGGGGACTTGGGAATTGTTGCTTTGGAAGTGAAGAACAAGAAAGAAAAAGAAGGAATGGGCTCAGAATGGTCACTGCTAGAGAAAGAATGATGGGTTTGATGGTCTCTGATTTGCCAAGCTTGCCTCTTGCAAATGCAATGTGTGCCTTCGAGTCAGTCCTGACTCATGGCGACCAAGAAACTCCTGGGTTTTCTTGGCAGTGTCACCGGAAGTATATTGCCAGGCCTTTCTTCCGAGGCAGTGGAGGGTTAAGTGACTTGCCCAAGGCCACAAGGAGTGCTAGTGGGAATCAAATATTTCTGCTCTATCCTAATAATTATGGGGCCCTTTTACTTCAGTGCACTAAGAAGTTAGCACATGTTTTAACAGATGGCAATCATTAGCATGGGCCTGCGGTAGCAGTTATATGTTGATAACAGCCATCATGGTAAAACCTGTGTTGACATCTTAACGTGCAATGTTGCAGGGGAGTGGGTGTGGACTGCACATTGCAGTTATCATGCAGTACTTATTGCATGCTATGAATTTTGCAGTTAATGCGGTGTACGTAATGGAATAAGTATAGAAATGATAGACTTGAAAAAGCATTTATCTGTATTATTATAGATTAATAAGGCATTTTTTCATAAAACACCATTGAAGATACAGTTCTGGTCCACATTATTGGCTCCCTTGCAGTTCAACCCCTTAATGTCAAATATCTCCTTAAAAAAAGGTAGCCAGTGAAATGGCTTTGGACTATATAGGCACACATATTTGACACATAAAATAATCAAATGAAAAAAGAACAATAAAAAAAGGAAATAGGAAATGGTATAAAAGCTAAGACATTGCCAGGATACGATTATTGGCACCCTTATAAACAATTCATATCAGTTTGAACAGAACCACATTCCCATTGCAATAAAATTAGACTCACCTGTGATCACTTGTGAATACTCACATGACTTGAATCAACCAATGAATGATGGCTGAAATGTTTAAAATGGCCACATTCACCTCCTGTTCCATTTTCACAGTAGTGTAGACAAGAGAGATACCTGAGACCACCAGAAAAGCCATTATCACCAACCATCAAACTTCAAAGGGGTACAAGGCCATCTCCAAAGACCTTGGGATTCCTGGGCCTGCAGTTTGCAATGTTATTAAGAAGTTTTCTGTTCATGGAACTGTCAAGGAAAAGAAAAATTAATCCAAGAAGTCTTCAAAGATTAGAGTGAACTGTTGGAAAAACACCAAGTACAACATCCAAAGAGCTTAAGGCTGACCTGGAGCAATCTGGAGTGGTAGTTTCAACCTGCACCATATGCTGCACACTAAACAAAGAAGGACTTCATGGCTGAAAGCCAAGGGGGAGCCCACTGCTCAAAGACAGGCATAAAAAAGCACACCTAATCTTTGCCCAAACCCTCCTAGAGAAACCACAGTCCTTCTGGGAAAATGTTCTATGGACAGATGAAATCAAACTTGAGCTCTTTGGCAGTACAGACCAGCAATACATTTGGAGGTGAAGAAATGAAGATTATAAGGAAAAAAAAACATCCATCCTATAGTTTAAAATGTTGGAGGTCCCATAATGTTGTAGAACTGGGGGTCTGGAGTGTATTAAAGTAATTATGAAGTCAGAGGGACTACAAGGTATTTTGGAGTGAAATGTGCTACCTAGTGTCAGAAAGCTAGGTTTGGGCCGAAGGTCATGGGTCCTCCAGCAGGAGAACGACCCAAAGATATATCCAAAAGTACAAAAGAATGGTTAAAAAGAAACAAATGGACTGTTTTAAACTGACCATCAATGAGTCCTGATCACAATCCAATCAAGAACCTTTGGAAAAAGCTGAAATCTGACATTGGTAAAAGGAATCCTAGAACCATTCATGAGCTGGAACAAATTGCAGTTGAAGAGTGGATAAACTACCAGCAGACAGATGTATGAAATTAATAGATGGCTACAAGAAACGTTTGGAGGCTGTCATCACTGCCAAGGGTTGTACAACCAAATATTAGTGAAGGGTGCCATTAATCCTGTCCAGGTGATATTTTGTGGTTTTCTCAGAAATTACTATGTCTAAGTTGCACAGACATCTTTGTTTGTGTATACCTTTGAACATACTATTATGTTCTGCGACAATGGTGCAGAGATGAGGGGTTCGGATTTGTTAGGAACTGGGGAACATTCTGGGGAAAGGAGGGGCTCTTCCGAAGGGATGGGCTTCACCTTAACCGGGATGGAACCAGGCTGCTGGCATTAACCTTTAAAAAGGAGATAGAGCAGCTTTTAAACTAGATAATAGGGGAAAGCCGACAGTCGCCCAAGAGTGCATGGTTCGGAAGAATGTATCCTTGAAGGATACTACAAAAAGCAGAGAGGTTCCAAAAAAGAGTAAAGTAGCCCAAATGCCCTCGAGTATGGAGCAGACAGAACTTAAAGATCCCAAATTACCCATGTCTACCAATAGCCAAATTAATATGAATAAAATACAGTCTCTAAAATGCTTGTATGCAAATGCTAGAAGTCTACAAAACAAGATGGGAGAGTTAGAATATATAGCACTAAACGAGAGGTTAGATATGATTGGAATATCAGAGACATGGTGGAAGGAGGACAACCAGTGGGACACTGTGATACCTGGGTACAAACTATATCGAAATGATAGAGCTGATCAAATTGGTGGAGGGGTTGCGCTCTATGTTAGAGAGGGCATTGAGTCAGAAAGGATTAAAGTTTTGCAAGAAACAAAATTTGCTGTAGAATCTCTATGGATTGAAATTCCATGTAAAAAGGGGAAGGCGATGGCAGTGGGGGTGTACTATCGTCCGCCTGGCCAGAATGAACAAATGGATGATGAAATGCTCAAAGAAATCAAGGAAGCTAGCAAAAGTTACAGTGCAGTAATAATAATGGGTGATTTCAATTACCCCGGCATCGACTGGGTCAGTGTCACAACAGGACATGCTAGGGAGATAAAGTTCCTAGATGAAATAAATGACTGCTTCTTGGAGCAGCTGGTTCATGAACCGACCAGAGGGGAAGCAATATTAGACCTAGTCCTTAGTGGAACACCAGATGTAGTGCAAGAGATAAGGGTGTTGGGGCCACTTGGCAATAGTGATCATAGCATGATCGCCTTTGATTTAATTAGTGGAGGAGGGATAGTAAGGAAATCCACAGTACTACCCTTTAACTTTCGAAAGGGAGACTATGATAGAATGAGGAAAACAGTTAAGAAAAAACTAAAAGGAGCAGTTGCAAAGGTTAAAGACGTACATCAAGCTTGGGTGTTGTTGAAAAATACTATCTTGGAAGCCCAGACCAGCTGTATTCCACACTTTAAGAAAAGTGGAAGGAAGTCCAAAAAATTGCCAGCATGGTTTAAAGCTGAGGTCAGAGAGGCTGTTGTTGCCAAAAAAGCATCTTTCAAGAAATGGAAAAAAGAGCCAAATGATGAAACCTGGAAACAGCACAAGCACTGGCAAGTCAAATGCAAGGCATTGATAAGGCAGGCAAAGAGGGAATTTGAGAAGAAGCTTGCTGCGGAAGCAAAAACGCACAATAAAGACCTTTTCAAGTACATTCGTAGCAAAAAACCCGTGAGAGAGTCAGTTGGTCCATTAGATGATAAAGGGGTTAAAGGAGCACTAAGAGGCGACAAGGCGATAGCGGAGAGACTGAATGAATTCTTTGCTTCGGTCTTTACTGAGGAAGATGTAGGGATGTTACCCACGACTGAAGTGGGATTTAAAGGTGTGGAAGAATTGAAGGAAATATCGATACATCGGGAAGATGTCTTACAACTATTAGATAAACTGAAGAGTAGCAAATCACCTGGGCCGGATGGTATACATCCAAGGGTGTTGAAAGAACTGAAATTTGAGATTGCAGACCTGCTATCAGTAATCTGTGAACTATCATTAAAATCATCTCTAATACCTGAGGATTGGAGGATCGCCAATGTAACACCAATTTTTAAAAAGGGTTCGAGGGGTGATCCGGGAAACTACAGACCGGTGAGCCTGACATCAGTACCGGGAAAAATGGTAGAAACCATCATAAAGAATAAAATTACTCAGCATATAGATAGTCATGACCTAATGGGAGACAGCCAACATGGCTTTAGACAAGGAAGATCTTGTCTTACTAATCTGTTATGTTTTTTTGAAGGAGTGAATAAACAGGTGGACAAAGGTGAGTCGGTTGATATTGTGTATCTGGACTTTCAGAAAGCCTTTGACAAGGTCCCTCATGAGAGACTTTTGGCAAAACTAAAGAGTCATGGGATAGGAGGCAGTGTACTACTGTGGATCAGGAACTGGTTAAAAGATAGAAAGCAGAGGGTAGGGCTAAATGGCCAATTTTCCCAATGGAGAAAGGTGAATAGTGGTGTACCCCAGGGATCTGTGCTGGGTCCGCTGCTTTTTGACATATTCATAAATGACCTGGAAAGTGGAATAACGAGTGAGGTTATCAAATTTGCTGATGACACAAAACTATTTAAAGTTGTTAAAACCCAGGAGGATTGTGGAAAATTGCAAGAGGATCTTGATAAATTGGAAGACTGGGCATCAAAATGGCAGATGAAATTTAATGTGGAGAAGTGCAAGGTTATGCACCTAGGGAAGAACAACCCAAACTATGGTTACACGATGCAAGGTTCCACATTAGGAACCACCACCCAAGAAAAAGATTTAGGCGTCCTTGTGGATACCATGTTAAAACCCTCGGCCCAGTGTGCAGCGGCGGCCAAGAGAGCAAATAGAATGCTAGGTATGATAAGGAAAGGAATGGAAAATAAAACAAAAGATATTATAATGCCTCTATATCGTTCCATGGTGAGACCGCACCTTGAATATTGTGTGCAATTCTGGTCGCCATATCTTAAAAGGATATAGCAATTTTAGAAAAGGTTCAGAGAAGAGCCACCAAAATGGTAAAGGGGATGGAAGGCTACTCCTATGAAGAAAGGCTAAAAAGGTTGGGGCTCTTTAACCTGGAAAAGAGACGGCTGAGGGGAGATATGATAGAAGTCTATAAATTAATGAACGGAGTGGAACGGGTAAACGTAGATCGATTGTTTACCTTATCAGAATATAGAAAGACTAAGGGACATGCAATGAAGCTACAGGGTAAACCTTTTAAGACTAATAAAAGAAAATATTTTTTCACTCAACGTGTAATCAAACTCTGGAATTTGTTACCGGAGGATGTAGTAAAGGCTGTTAGTGTAGCTGGGTTTAAAAAAGGTTTGGACAAGTTCCTGGAGGAAAGGTCCATAAACCATTATTAAGAAGGGACCCAGGATATCAATGCTTGAACCAATACAAGCATTGTGGAACCTGTGTCCCTTGGGGAAACTGCTAGGTACGTATGACCTAGATTGGCCACTGTTGGAAACAGAATACTGGGCTTGATGGACCTTGGTCTGACCCAGTATGGCATATCTTATGTTCTTATGTTCTTAAAATATTATGATGATATACAGTTGGAATATTTCCAATTATTTCTCAAGAATATTGTACACAATGTAACTAAAATGAAAGAGTGCTAATAATGTTGACCACAACTGTATGTGATAAGTTATAATTATTTTGCCATAACATTAGCTGAGGTTTTTCAATACTTTGCTGGAAATTATGTGTTAAATATTTGGGGGGCACATTCAACAGGGTTTATCCAGTTAGTAGAACCTAGTAACCAGAGAAACCGCGGCTACTCAGCTGCATCTAAATAGTGCTACTGAATATCCCCACAGCTCACAGAAAAGATGCCTAGTTAAAACCGGGACAGTCCTGGCATCTCTCTGTTCGGCAGCTAACTGGATTGCTAAGCCACATACAGTTAGGATAGGTCAATGGGAATCAGATATTCGGCGCTAGATGTTGGATAAACTCTGGTGCCAAATATCTGTTTTTAATTAAAGCAGTTGTGGGTGGTGCTTTAAAAGCCCTAACTGCCACCATTGAATATCAGCCCCTTTGCCTTATAACAGACTTCTAAGTCCAAAGGGCAAAGATATAGAACCAGAGGAAGATAAGGCTGTAGAGTGTTTTAAATGCACCTGAGATATTGACGTTGATATCTATGGAGTAAATTGGATCAAGTTATTCATTTTTACTGTGTCATTGGTTTACATATGTTTATAACAATTGGACCCCTGACACAGGCATGTTCACCAAAACCTGGCTGAGTCAGGTCCTTTTAATAAAACTTCTACTGAAGATCATTATTGTGTCTATGGCCTGGTCATCCTCTGGTTCTATTTCTTTGTCCTTTGGACTTGGTTGTTACAGAGGCTCCTTGGCCTGTCTTTCTTATTATAACAGACCACTGTCTGGCCAAGTTAAATTTAAGCTGTGGGATCCTGCCTCTAGTGACAACTTTAAATATGGAAACAGTTCAATAACAAGTGTGTCTGAGGTTGAGCATTAGTAAGGGGATGAAATAGTTGAGTTTAAAATATTTAGAAATGTGCAGTGGAGCTTCACGTGTGCACACATTGTGAAATGACAAGGCTTACATATGGGAAATGTGACAGAGACCGTGTTTGAAAAATATGGTGCAATGTGCATCCCGCCTCAAAGGGCATGTGCACTTGAAAAGTTTCTGGGGCCCAGTGGGCATTGTTACATTTGCATATTTTCAGACCCTGCATGTGCACAATGCTTATACAAATTTTGTTTGGGCAACAAAATTGCAGGTGCCCACCTGCTCTGCATGCACTCATGGTACCACACCCCTGCAGAATCACAGCTGTGTGCTTCAGGTGCCACCCCAGATCCCAACTTTTGGCGGATTGAGTTTAGCTCTTAGTTTAGCTGATAATTGCTAATAAGGATACCCTTTATCACCCTGGAGGGCATAGGGCACTCCACGCTGCATCATGTAGAGTATGGGAGAGGATCTGCATGTCCCTGGCCAAGTAAGAAAACTTTGTTCACACTTCTGCCCACAACTCACAGAGAACCACCTGTCTGAACACTGACATCAATTATGTAAGCATGGAAAAATGGGAACCAGGGTTGTCCTAACCAATAGATAAGACAAAGTAGTCATCTGGGGCAGCTTCTGATGGCTAGAAAAGACTAGCAATAGTCAAAATAAAACTATAGATCCTGGCAGCCACATATACTCACAGAGACATCAACATAGTTGTATACCTACAGAGAGAATGGTCACACAAATAAAGCAAAATCCATTATAAAAAAATATGATGGCCAATGATATGTTCTAACAGGATTAGTGTGGGAAAGGTGGTGTCCCAGTGAGTATGACTGTAGAGATTAATTGTCAGAATTTCAGGGAAGGGAGTAAGGCTGAAGGGCCTCCTAGGGTGCTGAATCCCTTAGCACTAGCTCTCATGGAATTCCCACAATCAGTCATGCTACCTGCCAAAGAGCAACCCTCCACCCCAGCCACACACATACACAACACACACACACCCCTACACCCACACAGCTGCATGGGTACCCAATCTGTGACATATACCAGCTGGACAGGACTGCCACACGGTGAGATAGCAATGTATCTCATGTGATACCAAATGGAGTTATATGGCAATGGCATGAACCATGGACACATACTGGCAAGGCAATTTATACACCAAGGCATCTACGCAGGCAGAGCCCTTCCTTATGTATATGACATATGCAACTAAGACTGTTCACATAGGCATAGTATTCAAATCACACAGACTTGTATCATTAGTGTCATAGCCATAAAGGCCCTATATAGGACCCACTTATGGAGCAGAGGCACAAGTCATGCTAGGCAGTAGGACATAGCAAGTGTGTATATGCCTTTATGTATGGAGGCTGTTTTCACAGATCCCTGTATGTGCAAATGCCATAGCTCCCACTCATTTGGACAGCCCCCAGGCTAGATGAAGGCTAGTAACATGACAGGGATATCAGTTATTAAGGAGGTTGGGGCTTCACAAGAAAGCCGAGTGAATCTGTAGTCATTTGGATCCCACTCTTCCTCCCATAGACACTTTCATTAATATGATATGTTTTGGGGCTATGCAGAGGACCTAGCCCCAACTTCTGCAGTAATTATAAGAGAACCTGCATCAGAAACAGGGCAAGTGGTGGTGCATGAAACATACATGACATATACAGGAAAGCTCATGTGAACCTCACACATGGCATGCCAAATTAGATTGCTATATGACCTAGCACTCCAGACAACAGGATAGGCTAGAATGGGTGCACCTGGCAAAGAGCCATGAACAGCTGTTGGCTAAGGTGTATGAGAGCCCCAAAAGAGTTTACAAAAGGACGGGAGGGGGGGGGGGAGTGCATTACACATGTAATTGTAGCAAAGGAGGCTCAGAGTCAAGGAACATGTATACCCAGGATAAGCACAAGAAAATAGAAAAAAAGGTTTGAGGGGAGTCTCCAGGTCAGGATTCACACATGCGGTGGATGGTGAAGGCATAAGAACATAAGATATGACATACTGGATCAGACCAAGAGTCCATCAAGCCCAGTATCTTGTTTCCAACAGTGGCTATTCCAAGTCTTAAATATCTGTCGTTTTCCCAAAGGACATTTTATGATGCCTGTCCCAGGGGTAACCAGTGGATTTCCCCAGTCCTCTTTAATAGTGTTTTTGAACTTTCCTCCAGGAACTCATTCAAAGCTATACTAACAGCTTTTACTACATCCTCAGGTAACGAATTCCAGAGTT
Source organism: Ichthyophis bannanicus (assembly GCA_033557465.1). Classification (NCBI taxonomy): domain Eukaryota; kingdom Metazoa; phylum Chordata; class Amphibia; order Gymnophiona; family Ichthyophiidae; genus Ichthyophis; species Ichthyophis bannanicus. The sequence goes on from CM066032.1 coordinate 820,419,885, forward strand.
TGATTACGCATTAAGTGGAAAAATATTTTTTCAGATTAGTCCTGAATGTGCCACATTGTAGCTTCATTGTGTGTCCCCTAGTCTTTCTACTTTTTGAAGGAGTAAACAACCGATATAAGTTTATCCATTCCACTCTATTCTTAATTTTATAGACCTCTATCATATCTCCCCTTGGCCATTTCTTTTCCAAGCTGAAGAGCCCTATTAAGCCTTTCATCATCTTTACCAATTTGGTCACTCTTCTCTGTACCTTTTCCAAGTCTGCAATATCCTTTTTAAGATTGTGGAACAACATTGTGGAACCAGTGTGCCTTTTTGGGAACCTGCCAAGTACTTGCAACTTGGATTGACCACTGTTGGAAACAGGATACTGGGCTAGATGGATCTTGGTATGACCCAGTATAGCTTTTTTTATGTTCTCATGTTCTTAAGATATGGAGACCAGAATTTCACACAACATTCAAGGTGCAGTCGCACCATAGAGCAATACAGAGGCATTAAAATATCCTTGGTTTTATTTTCTATTCCGTTCCTTATGATTCCTAGCATTCTATTTGCTTTCTTGGCTGTGGCTACACAGTGGGAAGAGGGTTTCAACGTATTATCCATGATGATACCCAGATCCTTTTCCTGGGGAGGGGGGTGAGTCCTAATGTGGAACCCCACATTGTGTAATTGTAGTTTGGGTTCTTCTTCCTTAAGTACATAACTTTGCACTTATCCACATTAAATTCCATCTGCCATTTGGATGCTCAATTTCCCATGTTTTCAAGGTCCTCTTGAAAATTTTCACAATCCTCTTGTGTTTTAACAACTTTGAACAGTTTTCTTTCATCTGCAAATCTGATCACCTCACTCACTCCCATTTTCAGGTCATTTCTATATATGTTAAAAAGCAGTGTGTCCAGCACAGATCTCTGGGGTACTCTACTATTCACCTTTCTGAACTGAGAGAATTGTTCATTTAGCCTTACTCTCAGTTTTGTATCTTTTAACTAGTTCCTATACTGCCTCCATGACTTTTTAATTTCTGAAAGAGTCTCTCATGAGGGACCTTGTTAAAGGCTTTCTGAAAATGAGATTGAGAAATTTAGAAGGACTATACATATGCCACTGTCTGTAACCGCCATATGTCTAGGCCCCCACAATGGTGCAACCTCTGATGGCAGGTGTTTACACCTGCACTCAGCTTGGTATGCACCAGCTTTAAATACACACATGTGCCAGATGATGGAGGCTACAAGGAGCAACAGTCTCCCTAGCCAGGGTGCTAGATCACAATGGAGCCCTCCAGTCAGATATTTAGCAGTGGTACAGCAAAGGTTCAATCAGTGGCAGAAAGAGCATGTTGCATGGACCACTAAAAAGCACAGTAGCATACATTATTCATATAATCGAGCTATGTGGAGGTGGTATAATGTAATGGCTTCAAACATGTCATATGTAACTCGCTGTATTTGATCAGCATGTATGAGAGGACTAAGCAAGTCAATTTGGTTTGCAGCAGCAATAGTGTCAGTAGCAACCACATTACCACTACCTCCACTACCACCATCATACATACAACCACACCAAGGCCTTATGCCCCTCAAGAGGAAACCACCACAGAGGAGTCAAGCAGCAGGGGCTCCGTGGAAGAGCCCTCTAGTCTCGAAGCTGCCACTAAAGAGGAGAAGGACTCCCCCAAAGTGGGAACCACCTCTGATGAGTAGCGAGAGGATGAAAATCCTCCAGTCCCACACCCTGCCTTGGAGGGGATTCAGTAGGGGCTTCAGCAAGCCATAGGTTTTCCCAAGATCAGTTGAGTGGGCATGGTTTTCACCTTGTCCCAGAGAGGATGTGCCCTGCCACTGAACATCCCCATATGCAGGAATGGAGAATTTAGAGGGGGTTGTGGAACTGTAGGATGCTGAGGTGGAGGATAGAGAGATGGAGGAGGAACGTGGGGAGGAGACAGGTTGACAGGTTGGGCATCCACTAGAACGTCTGGTGTCCCAGGCTGTTCAAACTGACTCACTACTAGATCAGATGGGTACCCATGAGGTCCCCAAGGAATTTGAAGACCCCAAGGCATATCTGACAGCATTGCAACAGGATGCATGGCAGGGATTTTCTGCAGTGACAAGGTTCCCAGGACCTCATGGAGACCCATCTGGAAGGGCTATGAGCAGAGATACATGCCATGTTTAATCATCTGCAGGCAGATATCTTTCTCTGCTCCAGCTGCTCCAAACAGGGAGAGGGAGGGAGGGTGGAGAATAGGGCACAAAACGTATATTAGATGTGTTGGATGTTTTGTGGTATACTGGGGAAAAAGTTGCTAACATATTCCTTCAAATGCAGGTGGCCCAAGTGACCCAAACAAATAAAATGCATTTATTTTCCTGTATGTGTTCTCTAGTATCTGATGATATCCATATCTTTACCAACTTAGTTATCTAGCCGTCCACCACCTATTGCCTGGAAGAAAGATGTTCTTTGTCAATTGAGTTGCCAATTTGACACCTCTATTAAGGGAAAGATGTTCTTGAGCAAAGATAGCATTGCAGACACAGGAAGAGAATTTTGCTTGAGAGGGCTGGGAGGATGTATAGATATGTTTACATTAATTAATTAATTTATTTATAGTCTCTTATATACCGCACTATTCAGCATCAGCGCGGTTCACAATAAACAAAGAGTTACACAATTCAATGGTACTTTGTGTTTACAGTAAAACAGGAAATACAACTCGGATAACAGGGTAATTAATTAATTATAACATAGTCATGATCTCATCCTGGCTTCAGTTTTGTGTATGGGTGGTCAATGGGGTGTCCGTATTGTATGTGTATGTTTGGAAGGTCTGTGGGTTGGTTGAGATATCTGCATTGTTTCCTGGATAAGACAAGAGGAAGAGGTAGTGTTTCAAAGCTTTTCGAAATTGCAAAAGGTCTGGTATTGCTCGGATGTTTTGAGGAAGGCTGTTCCAACACCTTGGTGCACAGAATAAGAAGGCCCTGTCTGTAGTAGTTTTGGTGCACTGTGTTATTGATTTAGGGACTAACAGAGAATTGAGTGTTACTGACCTTCTGTCCCTATTGAGGGGTGTTGTTTTATTTATTTATTTATTATTTATTACATTCTCTTATATACCGCGCTATTCTGCATCAGTGCGGTTTACATTGAACAAACTGATATTACATTGAACAGGGCATTATAACTTGGAGATAACTATTTTACAGGGAACATGGGCTATGGAGGGTTAAGTGGCTTGCCCAAGACCACAAGGAGCACCTGTGGGACTAGAAACCCCAGTCCTTCCGGCCCAAGGTTGCTGTCCTCTAGTGGGATTTGAACCCCCGACCTTCCGGCCTGAAGTACCTTGCCCCAACCACTAGGCCACTCCTCCACTCATATCCGATAATGATGCAGATGAGAGCTCTTTGTTGGCTTTGAATGTAATTAGTAAAGTTTTGAAAGTGAGTCTACTTCGTATCGGGAGCCAATGAAGATGTTTTAGAATAGGTGAAATATGGTCTTTCCGGGATGCTCCATGAAGGACTCTTGCTGCAGCATTCATTGCCATTTGAAGTGGGTGTAAGGTGGCTTGAGGGAGACCTTAATGCAGCAGTTTATCTTTATTTCTACATTGTCAAGTCATTGTTGGTATAGTTTTCATTTTTTTTAAATATCCAATGCTTTTGCATTTTGCCCTATTATTTCCTGTGAAGCCAAATCATTTAAATGTTTGAGAGGATTTTAAAATGAGGTAGTGAGCTTCTTATTCATGAGTACATGGCCACTTTTAGCTTTTAGGCCCTCTGTTCTCTCAATAACATTTACATTACTATGTTGATACCAGACCAAGGCACGCATTACACAGCATGCCATTGTGGTAAATAGTGTGGGGGTGAAAAAACTATCACATTATTTATTCTCTTCAAGCTAAATACTTATTTGACTATCACATTCCTTCATTTCCATGCACAGATATACGAGTTTTAGCATAATCACAATAATTATTTCTGGACTTTTTTAGGCCTAATGGCAATGATAGGCAAACATATTAAGTCATTTTAGTGATTCTCATGTGCAGATAGGGCCGGGGGAGGGGGGGAGGGAGGTGTCTCATTTGGGAGCATTAGTCAGAAAGTGAGTGGGTTTCTAGAAAAAACACTATACAAAAAAATATATTATACTATATCCATGTAATTTTCCTCTGTGTAGTCCAGGCAGCTGCCCTACTAGCTGATTGGCAGACAAGGGGGGGGGGGGGGAGCACTAATCCAAGAGCCTTTTTTTTACATCTTTCAGTCTTGTGCTCATGCAACTTAATAATCAGGGTTCTTTGATGAGGACCAGAAACTGCTGCAAAGCTTTTAGCACTTGACACACTCACACCTCTTCCATTCACAAATAAATGATTCCAGGCCAGAAACCATGCTCTGAACCAAGGTTTTACGCAAAAGTTTTTTTGGTGTCACTGAGCAATAACAACACAACTGGCAGAGGCAAGAAACAAGAACTATGTTACAAGCTGTTCTACTACTTCTCCTTAGTCAAAAATGGTTACCCATTCCTTTCTACTCTCAGGCATGTTACCATACTTCCTTCAATTACTCTTTATCTTAAGCTGAATAGTTACTTTGCTCTTTACCACTCCTGTACCTTTGTTATTTAGTCTGGTTTCCCTGAGTAGGAACCCCTCTCTCCTGTTTCTGGTACTCTTTCTCAGTATACCTGAAGCTGATGGTGATATAGAAACAGATCCTCAATACAGTGTAGGCTTATTCCTGAATCTGCAGTTGCTGAAGTATGATGAGTGCTTGGCTCTTTCTCATACTGAGAGTTTGTGGCTTCTGTAGATGCAGCTCTCTGAAACTGCTCTGCAGGGCTCTTCATTCTGATAGACTGGAAGTCTGAGTTCTTCATACATTTCTTGGAACCTCTCTCCTTAGCACTGGAGGCTATGACTTTTCCTCCTTTTAACTCAGGCACAGATACTCTCCTTCTGAGACAATGGGGCACTGGCAGGATTTGCACAGATCTCAACCCTTTGCTCCTTTCCCCTATGTTGCTGCTCTGAGCCTTTTGCTCCCTCTGATGAGGAACTGGTGGCCAAAGACACCTGCCCAACGTGCAGATGATCTTGTTCTCTTCTGGTGCACTGGCTGTGTGCCAAAGAAAAAGTTCTGTCTTTGGGAGTGGTTTATATATCATTTGGATGTTTCCCCCTCAGAGAAGTCTCTAGCATGATATGACTGGCAGCAAGAACCTCCCCTGTTATGGAAAATGTTGCGCTTTTGCAACCTTCATTGTATTAATTTAGTAGAGACACAGGATGGTGCTGCTGCTCACACAGTAATATCCAAACAAATTCTACATACATTTTTAAACATGTATTTCAACGTTTTTGGGGTTCTTATTTTTTGTAGCCATGGAATGTAAGAAACTGAAGATACACAATAAAAACAAATTAGGGTTTGCAACCTAAAAAACAAAACCAAACTCAGTTATCCCATCAACAAAAGAATGTAAGTTAAAAAGGGAAAGGGACGAAAGGAAAATGTAATTTAAATACATCTGAATATAGTTTAACAGCAATTTCTGCAGTTATTATATTAATAAGAGTTAACAGTGTAATAATATACTTTTTCTGCAAATCCTCCTTTACCAGAAACAAGAGGCAAGCACAAGACATATACTGCAAAGCAACAGTAGCTTAGGAATATAATACTGTATACTCATAGGTCACGTTATTGGCCTGATATTGAAATGCACATATCTGAATCATGGTAGCCGCTCTCTGGATAAATTCCCTATCCATAGATTTTCAACATCAGTAACTCTATAATGCCAGTGAAAATCTTTACAGCTCCCTTGATGCTATCCAGCCATAACAGGGGCAGAGCATGTGTGGAGGAAGAAGTTATCAGGAAAGAAGTGTTACATTATTGGTCTGGATGAATTTTGGATTGCAAATAAGCTGTTCTAAATGTCTCCAGAGAGCTATCTGGATAGCAATCTCAATATCTAGATAGCAACAATGCTCACTACTCTATCTGGATATAGTGTAGGTATTTGCTACAATCTGGATACCAGCATTCCATATCCAGATAATATTTAAACATTGCAGTCACCATTTAGAAATGCTAAAATCTAGTCTGCATTTTTAGGATCTTTGTAGGCTGTGACACATAAAAGGAGGCTTTGCAAGGCAAATAAATAAAATACACAGCAGACATGGCAGCAGCATTAGCTTTGATCTGCCTTGTTTGTTAGCTGCAATGACGGTGGTTGCACTGGTCTGATCTGGTTTGCAGTTGTGGAAAAAAAGCGAAGATCATCAAGAGCAAGAAAACAAGGATGCACTTGTTTCGGGCTCTCCTGGTTGGCATCATCACTGAAGGTCCAAAATATTCCCCTTATTTTACATTGTTTTTAATTTATAAACTTCACAAATTATACATCAAGGAAAATACATACTTGAATGAGGTAACAGAGGAATACAAAGGTAATAGGCAAAAGAGGCTAGATCAAAATAACATAAAATGCAAATAAAAAGGCAATTATAAAGAAAAACAAAGCAGCATTAGCCCTATCTATGCAAACATCCTAAAGGAGAGCCAACATTCAGCTGGATGGAACTGTAACCATTGAAGAGCCAGAGGGACTCCGAGAATCCAGAAAGGATCATAATTGTTTAGGTTCATAGAAACATACCTAGTACTGGCTTATTTCAAGAAACATTTACATGGAAACCATAACACATACTGTAGGAAAAACTCAAGGAGACCTCTTCAGAGAACATCAGGAGAAATTGGCACCTCTTAGTTTGTGTTACACAGGAAATGTTTGGAAAAAAACAAACCTTCTTACCAAGGAAAAGTTTATCTTTATTACAAGAATAAAGTCTAAAAGTTCAAGCTCTGTCTAGCGCAAAGACAAAGATAACCATCAGAGTTGATCTCTGCCACCCTTCCACTGCAGAGTCCTCCAAAACGTGAGTCAAATTAAGGGTATCCAATGACGTGCCCTCCTGCTCACCTCCAACCGCAATACTGTCTCAGCTCGAGAACAGGCTTCCTCTTGCCCATTTAAGTTGATTCTGATGAGCTCACATGGACTCCTCAACAGAATCCAATTGTTTGGACACCATCCTCTCCAGCAAAACAATGGCAGACTAGGGTGTGTCGATTTTGGAGATGTCATAATTTAAAAAAAGCACTAGTGAAAAAAATGATAAAATTTCATGTGGCAAATCAACAGCTAGCTTTAAATTTTGTGTAATATGTTATTTACCTGTCTGTAATTTCTAGAAAATTATGCAAAAATGCACAAATTACTGAAATATGTACTCTGATAATAGTTTGTGTTTGCATTGCATATTAATGCCTTTTATGCCTCAATTATTAATTTATCTTACTTATTTCTGTGTTGGGGTTTACATGGTAAACTGGTTCAATATAAAAATAAATAGCAATTGAACACAAGGTCCCAGGCATCTCCTTTTCTAGTTGCAACTGTTGAAAGAACAGTGTGAAGAGGTAAGGAAGATAGTCATGCCTACAGTGAGAAGGTCAGCTTGGTATGGTTACAGCAAGTCTGTTTTGCAAGCTATATTGTGCAGTGAAGAGGAGATGCAGTGGAGAAGATATTGAAGGTCAGAGGTGAAAGAGATAAGACTCAGCTTGAAGACAGCAGTGTAAGACCCAGGAAAACACCATCCATCAACACTGAGTCAACTACACTCAATCAATTACTTGACTGGAGCTTTGGAATCTCTGAGCCTCTTTATATCTGTACCATGACAACAACAGAGATCAAGGCATTTCTGAATAAGCCCATGGTGGTTCCATACTGGCCATCACACACCCAGTTCATAGAAAGGTGTGTAGAAATGACAACTGAAGCTGCTCGTCATGTGTACAATCAGGAGAGGAGGGAACATTATATTAGAGGTCAGATGGTCATCAGAGAACTCATAAGCCAAAACAGAAGCAAACAAGATATGACTTCTTCGCTGAATTTTGTTAAATAACATTAAATTAAGTGCCTAAATGTTATTTTAAGAACAATTATGTGGCTACAGGTGATGTTCAGACTAAATATTACTTAATTTCCACACATTTCAACTGTGATCTGATGTAGGTAAGACTCACTTTAAGCAGTTTCTGAGATAGCTTTAGATTCAGTATGCAAAACTGCATTATTTGGTCACTAGTAGTTTGTAAAGTTTGGAAAAATAAAAATCTACCCCTAAAATTGACACGCCTTAATGGCAGACCATACTGCATCCAGGGTAACCACCGATGGTCTCACCAGGGCATTTGTTCTTCCTGGGAGGGATGACACTGGAGTCTCCCCCTCCCCCTGTCTGCTGTGCATGACATTCTTCTAGGGCAGGCACTGACCTCTGATGCCAATAAGCCACTCATGACACCTGCTATAACTGGATAGTTCACCAGACAGCTCCATCTGTTCACCAAACAGCTCACCCACGACATGCTCAACACCTCCCAGTCGGGTCTGGATAGGAGAGGCCTGGAGCTGCACAGGACTGTGTGGTGGAACAGGCTCACCTGGCAGATAATGTTGCTTGGGGTTCTGACTCGCATCCGAGGCTAAAAAGGTTGCCTCTATGCCAACTCCAGCAACTATCCCCACAGTCAAAGGTGCTCCGGAGACAACAAACTTCATAATGGACTGTTACCCACAGGAAGAGTCATGCATGGGGTAAGTTTTAACCTTCCCCTTTCTTTTTCCCATCGAAGTGGGAGGAAATCACAGCAAAAAAAGGCAGATTGTGTCTATTAACGAAGCAAGCCCACCAGAACAAGGCTAACATGCTGCTATCATCTTGGATCCTCCAAAATGTTCACCTTTTTATGATGCATTTGATGTCAGGCCTTAGATGATGATATTATCAAGCGAGGCCATGTGATCTCAGTGTCAGTGGGCCACGAGTGCTATCTAGGGGCAAGTATTCCAAAACATTTCGTTTAGTTTCCCGTGTCGTTTGCGGAATTTTTTCTTTAGTTTTAATTTCATCACTTTCTGTCTGTTGTTAATAGTACACACTATTAAGTGTTAATGCAAATTATCACTTAATAATGTGCACTGTGGGCAAATAATGTGCACTAATGAGTCATAATGTGTTCTATGAAGCAATAGTGTGTGCTATTTGCACATGCATGAATAATGAGCACTATCAGTCAACTGTATGCTCTATAGCTCAGTGCATCTTATTAAGTAATAGAGCACACTATTAATGATAGATGTGAATCACAAAATTGGGGGGGGGGTTCTTCCATTTTCATTTGAAAATGACTTGAAGCAATATAGGAAATGTTTCAAATGAATGCACATCCCTGCTATTAACTAAATTAATCATTCCCTAATGATCCTTCAGACTGGTTTTGTCCCTTGAGCCATAGTTTGCCCACCTCTGCCTTACATCATCTACTGTTTTTGGTCAGATGTATGTCTGAAGGCACAAAATGCAGAATAAATGTCAGCTTGTGAAATTACATTTCTGCCTTTTAAAAAAACATGCCTGCTTCATCAAAAGATCAATACAGATAAAATGGACTTTTTACCTTGGAGTCATGACCATAAATACTGTCCAAGGGTTTATTAGTTTATTTTTCTCTATCATATTTTCTCACTTTTCTGCTCAAGGGTCATTCTAAAACATTTTCTGTTGCTACTAGTGGTTGCTATAAATATCATTGCAGATGGGCAAGATTTAAAAAAAAATCACTTCAAAAGAGGAGGATCAGATTTTACAATGTGAAAACATGCTAGTAGGGGAGGTCGCCCAGAAGAGCTGTAAAAAAACAAAAAACAAAGTGCTAAAGTTCTTGATAGATAGAGGAAAGAGAAGTTCTTGATAGATAGAGGAAAGAGTCAATTAGGACCTGAACCTCACATATGCAGAATCTCAAATTGTGTCATAGTGTGCCTATAATGAAAATGGATTTATCTTATTCCAAAGCAGAAATTAATCTGATTTCTTTTCCACTGACAACCATTTGAAGATTAGGAACACTGTTCATACACCAACAAACGTAAAAGCAAAATGACCCTTCAATATATGCAGGGCTGGCCCCAGAGTTGGTGTAAGATGCTGGTGCCCTAGGCAGCGTTAAGCCTTATGTCCCACTTGGCTGTCGGAATCTATTGTTTAACTTTGAATGCTCTGCTTTTTACTGCTTGTCCTCACCCCACCCCCAGAAACTACTGTTCTAGGCAGTTGCCTAGTTTGCTTATTGCTGGCTGGCACTAAATGGTTTTTTTTGGGGGGGAGGGGGTGCAGGGTGGGCTAAGAGGTGAACAGAGGATAATAGGGTGGTTAAAAAATCTGCCATATCTTGCTAAGGGGATGCTTGGGTATAGGGAAAATTGGGATAATGCTTGGGGGTGAACCCTGTTTGGTTGGGAGGGAAGATGATCTGTTAGGAATTACATGGGTAGACCAACTTAGTGGTGGTGGAGGTGTTAAGTGCCATCAAGTTGATGACAACTCATGGCAACCCTCCGGATAATTGACCTAAACTGTATTCGGTCTTCAGTCAAGCAGCTCATTCTAGATAAAGTAGCACTCATAGCTGCTGTTATTGTATCAATCCATCTCATTGCTGGCCTTCCTCTTTTATGTTGGTCTTCAACCTTGCCGGAGGGCGTGGTGGTTGAGAACCTTCTTCTATCAGCTGTAACATTTATGCTTTAAGTAGAAGGATTGTAGTCGTGTTAAACCAAGGGTAAGGCTTATGACAGAAAAAGAATTTATTTTGAACACAATAGAATAGATCAGGTTCCTGGTAACATTTACAGAATTTTAAATTATAGGATTTTTGCTTAAGGTTCAGCAAGTTGGTGGCAAAAGAAACAGAACTCAATATTGGCTTTTAAAGTCCTCTTCACTACAGAAACTAGCCTTTTCACATATAACCAGATGCCACTTTTCTTATTGTCCTTTGTCAATCAGAGCAATAGAAAAACAAACTTTACTTCTTCTATGGCAAAATTATCTTCACTCAGCCATAATTCTCTCTAGGCTGCACTTCCAGGTGAAGAACCAAACTTAGGTTATGAAATAAGCATTCACAGTGTCCTCAAGACTCTTATAGCAGGCTTTTCTTATAAAAGACAGGAGCAAAGCACATACTCTTCTAGCAGCTAATTAACTCTTTCTCCGTTGTAGAGTTTCAACACAGCTGACACAGAAGCATGAATCACAGCCTTACTTCATTAGCTTATGCTGCAGTAAATTCCTACTTTCAAAACACACAGGAATTTACTTTCTCACTGCTTAGCTCTGAGGTTATTTCAGCAAGGGGAACAGATCTTTCCAGGCTGGCCTTTTTTCAGAGACTTTAAGTCTAGAGCTTGGCATAAAGAACAATCCATCAACATATCTTCTTCTGCCCCTAGCTCTGACCCTTCTTCTCCCAATTGCATAGGTTCTGACTCACCTAGTTGATGAGAGTTCCCTGCTGACAACCTCTCTGGTGGCCTGAAAACTTAAAGCTTCTCTCCTTCCTGGCTCCCACCTTTGTTGCAAACGTGATTCAGGGAAATCACCTTTCTCAGCAATGGGTAGCTCAGCCTGTCTCCAGAAGTTATCACCTGCTCTGGCTTCTCCAGCATTCCATCGTCCTTGCTGTTCTGAAGTCTGTCCTCTGCAATCACTCCTCCTCCAGCTCCTGCTCCTACTACTGCTACTGCTCTCTCCATAGTTTAACCAAGGTTTATACTCACTGGGATCCAACCCCACCTCTTTCTCTCCCAGGTGTTTGTAATCCCCCTGCCTTCTGACATCAGGATAATCAATGCAATTATTAGAGTGAGGGTTTTTGTCCTCATGCTTGCAATCTATCCTTCTTACACTGTCAAGCATTTCCTGGAACTTGTTCCAGCTGTTTTTTTTCTGCCTTTGAACTGTGGCTCTGGCCTTTTGATCCTGCACACCTAACAGAGGCCCCTTGATTAAGGTGAATTCCTTATGCTCTTCACCTCCCCCATGCTCAAAATGCTTGACTTTGCCACACTATACATAGTACTCGTCACCAGCACCATAATTCAAAGGCATCAATTTTCTCACTGCCTATCTCTTTCACTCTCCAACTTTTGCATCCATATGACTTTGCTAAAAATAACATGGCTAGAACAACTCGAATCTTTGTATGGAGAGAGACCACTCTGCTCTTGAGAATCTTTTCTAGGTCCTTCATAGTCATTCTGCCAAGAGCAATGTGCCATCGGATTTCTTGATTGCTTGTCATTTCTTTATTGATTGTTGATCCAAGTAAATTAAAGTTGTCAACTATTTCAATTTCTTCTCCATCAATAATGAACTTATTGATTTTTTCCAGTTGTCAGGATCTTTGTCTTCTTTAGATGAAGATGCAAGCCCATTTTAAAACTATGTTCCTTGATCTTGAGAAGCAAATGTTTCAGATCGTCTTCACTTTCAAGCAGTAATGTGATGATATCAGCATAGCAAAGGTTGTTGATGAGTCTAACACCAATCTTCACACCTTGGTTGTCTTCATACAGTCCTGCTTCTCTGATGATTTGTTCTGCATATACTGTAAATTAAACAGGTAGGGGGAAAGTATGCAACCTTGTTGAACACCTTTGCTGATTTTAAACCATTCTGTTTCTCCTTGTTTCATTCGAGCAGTTACTTCTTGATCAATGTTAAGGTTTTGCAGGAGAACAATAAATTGTTCTGGTATACCGATGCTTCTTAATATGGCCCAGAGTTTTTCATTGTTTACACAGTCAAAATACCTTGCTATAGTCAATAAAACACATATAGATATCCTTTTGGTATTCTTTTGTCTTTTCAAGGATCCTTCTCATATATGCGATGATGTCTCAAGTTTATTGCCCTTGCCTCAGCCGCGCGACTGGCATGACCGCCTCGGGTTCTTCCCTACCCCTACCCTGTCACCTCCCCCCCCCTCCTGTCCCCCCAATAAGTCATCACACTTCTCCAGATGTTTTTTCTTTCAACAACCTATTTCTGTTTATTTGTCAACAATGGTTATTAACAGTACAATCAAAACTGTTGGCTACAGCATGCACGTAATATCCACAAAACACTGTCCCACTTCTTTCTGCCCCCTCGAGAGACACAGCCCATGTCCCACAGTCGTTGTAAGTGGCCGGAGGAAATTTGCCGTCAAAGCTTTTCCTCGGTCCTCGTTCTTCTCTATCTCCATCATCCGAAAAGCTGTTACGCCTGCCGTTCAAGCAGACTTGGCAACCTTTCTTACCTTTACCCCCCTTTTCTGCCCGCCGTCAAAGCAAGGCAAGGGGCCCTCTGCACGGTGTTCTTGTCGCCTTCTCACTCTCTCCGGGGGGCAGGTCCGTGTTTCTCTCCTGCCCCCTGTCCCCCTTTACTTAAAAGCCTAGGCTGTGTTCTCTCTCACCGGGTGCATTTTTCTGCCATCCCTGACAACAGCGAACCCTCGCTTGTTGACGGGGCCCCACTTTTCAAAATGCCGCTGTGGCCAACGCCTGCTTCCGCCATAACAGTTCCACCATGTCCTGAACGTCGCACAGAAAGATGTCCATTCCTATATCTGACAAATGAACGCCATCCGCTCGATACAATCCTGGGCATCGCTCTTCTATCAGGTCATGTTTGATGCTGTATCCCCCTATCGCCGCCATGAAGCGGGCCATCCACTTGTTCACTTTCTGTCTTGTCCTCTCCAATGCCCTGTGTGAGTTCTCGCCCCTCCACACACGCCGCGGTATGATGTGTGACCATACCAGCGCCGTCCCTGGGAAGGTGTTTGCCAGTGTCAGCATATCCCTTTGCAACTTTTTGGTGAGCTCCACACTGCGTGTGGACGCCAGGTCATTGCCCCTCAGGTGGATCACCAGCATCCCCGGGTTCCCGCAAGATCTCTGCCTTTGCATCAGGGACGGCACTAGCTGGTCCCACATCATACCCCGTCGTCCCATCCATACCACTGAAACCTCGGCGCTGGGTAATCCTAAGTTCAACCCCTGTGGCCTGCCCCTTGTCCGCTTCTGCGCCCAGTGAATGAATGAATGGCCACATATCCATGCTTCATGCGGCCATAGGCGGCCCCTCGTTCCTGCATTGGATCATAATCAAAAGATATTATAATAACTGCACACTGTTACAATGATTTAATACAAATGTTAACACATTGCTTGCTAATGTTTGCTCTACCATATTTATCTTGTTTATGTCAAAATTTTTTATTTTTTTTTTTTAATCTATCTATCCCAACTAACCTCATTGCGCCGGACGTATATACAGTTTGTATCTATCCGAGCGCCACCGTCCTATCTGCATGATTTGTTCCCTGGACATCCCGATGCTGGCTGCCGTTGAAGCAGCGCCAATGCGGAAGGAGTGCGAGCCGTAAAAGCTTGCATCCCGTCCTGTTAGTTCTATTATCCGTTTGAGTACTCTGCTGAATTGGAAGCGTGATAGGGGGGTGCCGTTGGCATGCACGAACCATTGATTTTCTGATTGTGCCCGTACTTGTTGGTAGGCTAAGGCATTTTTTAGCGGGCATGAGTGGTCGTTGCGCAATGCTTGCAAAACCACCTGTGCCCCTTTTCCTTGCCTGTCCGTTTTGGATCTGCGCAGACGGAGTACCACCGCCCCTCCGCTTATGCTCACATCGTGCTTTTCCATGCCCCCCCCCCCAGCTGTCTATTGCATTGCAGATGAGGCAGCCACTAGCTCCCCTACCCGAAATGCCCCATAAAAAGCCCAGGAGAAGGCACATCGAAAGAGCCTCGTCTCGTACTCATCATAGCACACTTGACTAGTCGCCACCATGAATTGCTGTAGCATCGCATGGGTGATCGGGCGGCGTTGGTCACTTTTCCGTGGCTGCCCCAACGACCAACCTGTCATTACTTTTTTTATAAAAAAATTAAATGAGAGACCTCACTCAATCTAACCAAACTGCAAAGCACTTTAAACACAACCCACAAGTGAAAGCCTCAGAATTAACTCACTAAACAGAACACGTTTAGGAGTTAAAATAACATCAATGGCTCTCACTTGCCAACAACCACCATCCAGAATACATGATATACACACATTTTCAAGCAATTCCAGTTAACAGAAACTTGCACAATTATCAACAAATATCAACAGATACGCTAATCATGTAACAGGATGGAATGTGAATGCCCCAACGCCTTTTCTAGACATCTCATGTGAGCGTTTCGCTACCGCTGTTTCAAGGGGGTCCAACACTACAAAATAAAAAGATAAAAAACAGGGCTTAATCCAATGCCGCATCCCATAAAACAACTCCAGAAACATACTGCAACAAGATCCCAACACTTACCAAAAATCACATCGACTATAGGCAAAACCGCTTCAAATTAGTCAGAACTGACTTCCAGGTCTTGATCACCCGCCATGCTTCCAGTCAATGTCCGCCCGCATACCACTTCCGGGCCCATTATATACATATCCCACACATGTAGCCTAACTACTCACTAGCAGGACAGCCAATCACCTACTAAGGGAGAAAACCCTACACAGACTGCAACATTAGTAGGGGCAACCACCTTTACAAACCTACCCTAATTGAAACCAACTAATTAAATGCAAGCTCCCCATTCAATGCAAGAGTTTAATCCATTCGGAACAACAGTATTTAAATAAAAAATCCGCCACTGTTCTTTATATAACAGAAAACGATCACGTGACATCCCCTTAGAGCCGTTCATAACTTGCTGAACAGCAAAACACTGTAAATCCGTAAACTTATGTTGAAACATTAAGCAATGCTCAACAATAGGTGCCTCCTTACGCTGGCAATGCAGCTTACTTTTATGCTCTAACAATCGAGTACGCAATCTCCGGATGGTCTTGCAATATACAGAAGTCCACATGGACAGAAGATTCCATAGATAACAAACTCCGAGCCACAAGAAGTGCTGTCCTTTAAATGGATAAGCTGACCATGATACACGAAACGATCCGTTTCCAACATCACGTCACAACATGAACACTCTCCACATCTGCGATGTCCAGAATAATCACCACTGACTAAAGGCGAAGATCGTAAAAAAGAAGGACTCAAAATATCTTTTAAGTTTGGATTACGTTGCCAAACACAGCGCAGATGCTTAGACTCCAACCCAGGGACTGTGCTTAAGACATGCCGGTATTTCTGTAAAATCTGCTGAATCTGTCTACTATGACGGGAAAAACGAGAGATTAAATTTACATTATCACCATCATCATTACCCTTAGGACGGGGAGACAGCAGCCAAGATCTATCGTTATGCAATGCTCGTTTATAAGCCCTATTCACTACCTTCGGAGGATAACCTCGATCTAAAAAATCCTGCTTTAAACGTACTGCATTAACTTTATAGTCCTCTACCGAGGAGCAATTACGCCTAAATCGAATAAATTGAGAAAAAGGTAACCCCTGCAACAAACCTCTCGGGTGTAAGCTAGAAAAATGCAAATATGTATTTCGATCGTTTTTTTTACGAAACACAGTTGTACCCCAAGACTCAATTTGCCGGAACACCTTAACATCCAAAAACACTATTTCAGAAAAGCTATAATTCACAGTCCCTGGGTTGGAGTCTAAGCATCTGCGCTGTGTTTGGCAACGTAATCCAAACTTAAAAGATATTTTGAGTCCTTCTTTTTACGATCTTCGCCTTTAGTCAGTGGTGATTATTCTGGACATCGCAGATGTGGAGAGTGTTCATGTTGTGACGTGATGTTGGAAACGGATCGTTTCGTGTATCATGGTCAGCTTATCCATTTAAAGGACAGCACTTCTTGTGGCTCGCAGTTTGTTATCTATGGAATCTTCTGTCCATGTGGACTTCTGTATATTGGTAAGACCATCCGGAGATTGCGTACTCGATTGTTAGAGCATAAACGTAAGCTGCATTGCCAGCGTAAGGAGGCACCTATTGTTGAGCATTGCTTAACGTTTCAACATAAGTTTACGGATTTACAGTGTTTTGCTGTTCAGCAAGTTATGAACGGCTCTAAGGGGATGTCACGTGATCGTTTTCTGTTATATAAAGAACAGTGGTGGATTTTTTATTTAAATACTGTTGTTCCGAATGGATTAAACTCTTGCATTGAATGGGGAGCTTGCATTTAATTAGTTGGTTTCAATTAGGGTAGGTTTGTAAAGGTGGTTGCCCCTACTAATGTTGCAGTCTGTGTAGGGTTTTCTCCCTTAGTAGGTGATTGGCTGTCCTGCTAGTGAGTAGTTAGGCTACATGTGTGGGATATGTATATAATGGGCCCGGAAGTGGTATGCGGGCGGACATTGACTGGAAGCATGGCGGGTGATCAAGACCTGGAAGTCAGTTCTGACTAATATGAAGCGGTTTTGCCTATAGTCGATGTGATTTTTGGTAAGTGTTGGGATCTTGTTGCAGTATGTTTCTGGAGTTGTTTTATGGGATGCAGCATTGGATTAAGCCCTGTTTTTTATCTTTTTATTTTGTAGTGTTGGACCCCCTTGAAACAGCGGTAGCGAAACGCTCACATGAGATGTCTAGAAAAGGCGTTGGGGCATTCACATTCCATCCTGTTACATGATTAGCGTATCTGTTGATATTTGTTGATAATTGTGCAAGTTTCTGTTAACTGGAATTGCTTGAAAATGTGTGTATATCATGTATTCTGGATGGTGGTTGTTGGCAAGTGAGAGCCATTGATGTTATTTTAACTCCTAAACGTGTTCTGTTTAGTGAGTTAATTCTGAGGCTTTCACTTGTGGGTTGTGTTTAAAGTGCTTTGCAGTTTGGTTAGATTGAGTGAGGTCTCTCATTTAATTTTTTGAAGTATCATTTGGAGGCCTCGATATTGGCTTTATAGTGTTGTTAATTACTTTTTTTATGACAAACTCGGCTGCCGGACCTCGTTTACCCATTGCCTTTGCGAAAAATGATATTGCGGCCAAACGAGCTTGGACTGCTGCCTTCGTGTAGCCGTTGTTTTTGCAATGCAAAATCCAGTTTAGGATCGTTTCCACTTCAAGACTGTCTTCTGGCCTTATCAGGGCTTCTCCGCAAAATGCTAGGTATTGTTCCCATGCTTTGATATATATACGTCTGGTGTTCTCAGCTAATGAGCCTAACAGGAGCTCCCATACTTCGGTGGTCCATACTTCCAGATATTCCCGGGCATCGCTGTCTTGACCGCGTCCGCCTTGGGCGCCAGTTGGTGAAAGAGCTTGCTCTTACAACGAGAAAGAGCATCAGCAATGTTATTACTTTTGCCCTCAATATGTTCTGCTCTCAGGGTTATATTATTTACCAGGCATAGCAACACTATTTGTCTTAATAGTGCTACCACCCTTGGCGTCTTAGCTCTCATACTGTTCACCGCCCATACCACTGCTAGGTTGTCGGTATGGAAGGTGATGGCCCTGTTGGCCAGACCGGGTGCCCAGATGCGCAGCGCTACCATCAGCGGGAAGAGCTCCAGGAACGTGATATCCTTGGTGGTCCCTTCCGCTTGCCATTCCATGGGCCATGTTTCCGAGCACCATGCCCCTTTAAAGTAAATGCCGAAACCTATTCCCCCCGAAGCGTCGGTGAAGAAATCGAGTTCGGCATTAGATACTGGTCGCGCTTGCCAGAAGGCGAGGCCATTGAAGGTGCGAAGGAATTGTAGCCAGATCTGCAGGTCTTCCCGGATTTCCCTGGTGACCCTTATACGATGGTACTTCTTTGTGACACCTCTCGTTGCCCATGCCATACGGCGGCAGAAAAACCCTACCCATGGGTATCACCCTGCATGCGAAGCACAGCAGGCCCAACATTGCCTGAAATTGTTGCAATGTCGCTTTGCGCTTGCTGTGCAGTAGTTGCAGATCGCCCCTCAACTTCACCACCTTATCAGCCGGCAAGCATGACCTGTGCGCTGACACGTCTAGCTGGATGCCCAAGAAGGTGATGATCCCCGTCGGGCCCTCTGTCTTGTCTTTTGCTAATGGAATTCCGAACGACTGCGCTAATTGCACAAAGATATCTAGTATCCTTTGGCAGTCGTTATAGTCTTTTCCAATGAAGAGGAAGTCGTCCAGATAGTGCACCACCGTGTTGGGGCCCGCCAGGTCCTCCACTACCCAGTGTAGGAATGTACTAAATTGCTCGAAATAAGCGCACGATATAGCACATCCCATGGGCAAGCATTTATCATAGTAGAATTGGCCATTAAACGAGAAACCCAATAAGGGGAAGGACTCGGGGTGAACCGGCAATAGCCGGAAAGCGGACTCAATGTCCGCCTTCGCCAGCTGTGCTCGCGGCCCTTTACTTCGTATAAGCATGATTGCTTGATCTATGGTCGCATATTTCACCGAGCATAAAGCCGGATCGATATAATCATTAACTGACTTGCCTTCTGGGTATGATAGATTATGTATTAACCGGAATTTGCCCGGTTCCTTTTTTGGAATGACCCCCAATGGGGAGATGATGATGTCCCGCAATGGGGGTGACTGGAAAGGGCCCGCTATTCGCCCCCTGCCTATTTCCTTTGCTATCTTGCTGTGCGCGATGTCATTATATTTTTGGACTGATGGTGGGTTATTTAGACAGCGGGTTTGTGTTTTCTTTAGTGTTATCATGGATGGGATGCGGAAACCCTTCGCGAAACCGTATTCAATCCTGATAGCCATCTCTCGCTTAGGGTAGGCTCTCAGCCATGGCTGCATATTCTCAAGCCTGATGGGTGTTGGGGCCAACTCCCTCAGCTGAGCGTTGCTGCAGCCCTCTGAACGGCTTGGGTTCCCTTGATGCCCTACAGGTGAAGGCGGGGTGTGCATTTCCGCAAACCGAGCAGGAATGTTTGAATTTGCAAGGCTGCCATGCACAACTCCCCGCATTGTACAGTCTGCATGTCTTTTTCCCTGCCCATTGATGGGCTGGCCGCCATTGTGTGTTCGGCGCAGGCTGCTGCCATTGCGTACTCTGCAAGTGCTGTGGCAGCCCGTCTTGCCACAAGGGTCTATTGGGCGCCATCTCTTCCGTCCACATGTCCAGAATCCTGTGATGCCATGCTATGGTGGGATCGTCGGCCATGTTTCTCCTGAACCTCAGATCATAGTTCAGCCAGGCCCATCCCCCGTATTGCTTATGCGCCCTGGTGATGGTGTCCAGGTACTTAGTCAAATATGGCCCCGCTTCGGGTTCCTTCTCCATTACCACGCTCATAAAGCTATGGAATGCTGTTACCCAGTTGTTGATTGACTTGGGAATTTTTGGTTTCTTATCTCTCTCACTCTTTTATCCCTATCTTTTCCATTGCTAGATTCATCTTCCTGATCCCTAAGCAGGAGCGAGAAGATGTCAATAAATTCCCGTCTCCAGATCCGCTTTTTTATCTTTCTGGGGACTGACACTGCCAGGGAGCTTACTCCGCATCGTGGATCACGACTGGAGTCACGCCAATCCATCTGCGTTCTTTGGAACGCCTCAGTTGGTGCGCGCCCTAGATCCTCCCCCCTCTGACTCTGCCCCGCCCAAGCCTGCCTTATGGGATTTGGTTGCTTTGAACTCTTCTTCCTCTTAAATCTTTTTTAAAGCATATTGCATCACTTGTGTCCATGTGGTGTCCCCGTCACTATCAGACGAGGCCTCGTCAGATGATGAGTTGGACCACTCTGGCACCCCCTTCTCACACCTGGACTTACCCTGGTCTGTGTTGGATGTCGCAACGCAGCTGCTCGTTGTCGGCAGCTCCTCCCCTGTGAAGCCTGTCAGCCCCAGTCGTTGTCCAACTGAGGTCAGGCCGTGTTGAGCCACCTGCTCTCGCACTTTCTGAAGCAGGTCGTCCAGCCCCTGCCTCTGCGGAGGGGCTGCGGTGTCCTGTGGCCCCTTCTTCCGATTGCTGCGTCTGGGTTGAGTTGCGTCCTGGGTGGTCTTCTGCGTCCTTCTTCTGCCTGCGGTAGCCTCTGCTTGTGCTCTTGTTGCTGGAGATGCCTTCTGTGTAGTCTTGCTTCCACGTGCCCTGGGGGCCTTTTGTGTCTCCTTCCTTGGCATCTTTTAACTAGAACAAATTACTATGCAGAGGCAATGGAGCATGTCATTACCATATGTCCTTTTACACCCTTAACCCCGGTCTCCCTCTCTAAGCATATGTGTGAGGCAATGATAGGTTGATAGCCATAGCTACTGATTGTTTATATCCATCTACATCCCTCTCTATCACAATTAACTATATATCTGTATATACAACAATGTTTTTTCCTCAGATTAATCCCACTACATATATCCAGGCAGTCCCTCCATAATACATCACCATATTCATATATATCCTTATGTTTCAACATATACCATCGAGAAATCTCAGAAACATGTATCCTTTCCCCGTCCCCTTGATTTAACAGTACTGAAACATAAACATTTTCACTTGCTTGCACTACCGCCCTTATCCAGTAGATGGCAGCCTCCCTCCCTCGTTGTTCCTCCATACTTGTAACTACAGGCATTTTAAGGTGTCTTTCTTGTTTATTTATCATCATTTTAATGTTATTTATAGATCCACTAACCCCTCCTGGTTGTGCCTTTCTTTGGATAGTTGTTTGTTTGCTCTTTTTTTTTTTTTTTAAATAATACGGGAGCTCGCTGTCTGCAGTATATTTTGTTCCCCCACGTGGCCCGCCTAGCTCCCCCCGACATCCGGATCACCGGCGATTTAGCCTCGACTGATCCTTAGAGTGCTTCGTATGCTGCCTCCCCTGGTGCGACTCCCGGTGAGCGGGTTTGCTCGCCCTCATCAACCCCGCACCATGTGTTGACTCCCGGTAAGCGGGTTTTGTGTATTCTTTCTGCCGCTTGCGGCTTGTGCTAGCTCTCACCAATGCGTGCTGACCCGGACCCCCTGAACCCATGCTAAGCTCTCCCCCGCTCTCTCCTCATGCCCCCGGGCTTTTAG
Source organism: Ichthyophis bannanicus (assembly GCA_033557465.1). NCBI lineage: Eukaryota > Metazoa > Chordata > Amphibia > Gymnophiona > Ichthyophiidae > Ichthyophis > Ichthyophis bannanicus. Next base: position 820,441,816 of record CM066032.1, read on the forward strand.
CGTTTATTTATTAGAATTATTATTATTTTTGTGTTACTTGCCATTCGGTTCGGGTTGTCCGTGATCGTCGTTACTCCGGCTTATTGCGCTGTCGATCCTCCTCTTGGAAGGTGGGGGGAGAGAGCGGCAAAAGAGGCCGCAGTCGCGCCATGCGTGCTTTTTATATCTGGGCTTCTTGCCTGCCCCCCGCCGCCCCCCCGCCCCCCCCCCGCCCCACCCTCGGCTCGCCCGCGCGCGTCTGTGCCCGGCCGCGGTGAGTTCGCAGCCGGGTCTGAACTCTGCTTGCACTTAAGGCAGTTCTCATTCCAGGAATGGCTGTAGTCCCTGCTGAATGTTCTTAAGTAGACTCTTGCTGGCATGTGGGATCAGAGCGATAGTGCAATAATTTCCACAGTCAGTTGGATCACCTTTCTTCAGTATTGGTATTAACACAGATCTTTTCCAGTCAATTGGTCATGATGTTGTCTTCCAAATTTCCTGGTAGAGCCTTGTAAATATGCTAACAGCTGCATTTGATTGCTGTAATACTTCAATGGGAATGCCATCAGTACCCGGTGCTTTGTTCTTTGATAAGGCTTTCAATGCTACTTCAACTTCTTCTTTCATCACCAAAGGTTCCTGATTATAAAGTGCAGGTTGAAATGGCTGTTGATCCACTTGATCTTTATGGTATAATGACTCTGTATGTTCTTTTCACCTTTTCTTTATCTTCTTGGCATCATTCAACATGGATCCCTTGAGCATCTTTTAGTATACAAATTTGAGGCTGGAATTTTTTCTTCAACTCTCGTAGCTTTAGGAAAGTCAATCTTGTTCTTCCTCTAATAGTTTCTGATTCTATTTTCTTGCTTGCATCATTATAGTACTTCTCCTTGTCTTGTCTTGCTGTATATTGGAAATCTCTGTTGAGTTCTATGATTGCCTCTCTTTCTCCTCTGGCTTTAGCTTCCCTGCATTTTTGGGCAATTTTCAGTCATCCATTTGGCCATTTTTGCTTTTTCACCTTTTGTAGAGACTTCTCACTTTCTTCCAACACGACCTTCTTGATGACATCCCAGAATTCTTCTGGAACTCTGTCATTTCTATCTAAAGCAACAAATCAATTTTGCAAGTAGTCTTTAAATTTCATTGTTATATGCTCAAGGTAATGTCATGCTACATTCATGTGTGGCTTGCTCTTTTTCAGCTTTAGCTTGGGTATGCATACTAGTAGTTAGTTATCTGTTACCACAGTCAGTTCCAGGTTTTGTTTTTGTTGATGTTGTAGAGCTTTTCCATTGTTGACTTTCACAGATGCAGTCAATTTTATTTTTGTAAAATCCATTGAGTGGAGCCTTGTCTTGCTGGAAGAAGGTATTTGAGATGAATAGATTGTTGGTCTTGCAGAATTCTATCAGTCTTTCTTCAGCTTCATTTCTGCTGTCGAGTCCATATTTTCCAAGTGCTTTGCCTTTTCTTTGATGCCATCTTTTTTGTCCAGTCACCCATGGCTATCAGGACATCCTTTTTCCATGTTCTGTCAGTTTCAGTTTGTACTTGTTCATAGAACTCATCAGTTTCTTCCTCTTCTGCAGCTGCTGTTGGGACATATTCCTGAATTATAGTTGTGCTAATGAGAATGCCTCATAGATGAATAGAAATTAAGCATTCACTGATTGCATTGTATTTCATTTCAGTTCTTGTAAGTTTCTTCTTGGTTATAAATACAACACCATTTCTTCTTTGTCTTTCATTTGCAGCATAGTATACCATGTGATCATCAGATGCAAAGTGCCCGATGCCAGTCCATTTCAGTTCACTGATACCCAAAAGATGGAATTGTACATGTTCCTTTTCATTCTTGACCATCTCCAACTTCCCTTAGTTCATGCTTCATATGATCCATGTCCCAATATGTAAGACATCTTTGCAGTTTCTGACTCTCATTTCATGCACAGCTGTGTCAGCAGTCAGATGCCCTGCAGGCTTTGATCCAGTCACATCATAAATGCTGACTTTACTCAGAAAAGTCTTCAACTCATCCCCAGTAGCCAGCTGAGTGCCTTCTGACCTAGGGGTCTCATCTTCCATCACTATGGTGCAATTTGTTTTGTTGTGACTATCCCCTGGATTTTCATGGCAAGTTATGGAAGTAGATTGCCATAGCATAATTCCGCGCAGGTAATTCTAGTGTCATTGCCGTTGTCACAGGAATATGATCCTCCGCTGCCAACACCATCCCATTCTGCTGCTGCCCACATGGGTGGTTTGTCTCATCTTGGGAGACTCTGCCAGTAGTTTATATACCAATAGCTCAGCTCTCAGCATCACTGATGCACACCAGCTCTCACAGAATGACAAGCTGCAAACCAAGGGAGGGCATCTTGGTGGTATCTACTTCTTTTTTGTTTCATAATTTTATTCCATTGCAATCCAAAACATGAACAAAAGCAAGAGCATACACATTGCCTTTAAAGGAATAAGGCAATCCTTTACAGACAATATCCAGAACAGAATAATGCTATGTAACTCTTGATATTCAAGAACATAAATAAGTGCATATTTTAAATTACTCTCTCCCCTACAGATTCTCTCAGCTTTAGTATCTCATATACGTAAATAACCATGAGATCTCTCCTGATTTGTTGCTACATCTGCATCTTTGAGTATTTAAAAAAAAAGGGTGTGGGGGGAGGTCAGATAGTCCATAACGGGGTTAGATCATACCTCAAACTACACATTAATTATTCCACAGCAGATGCATACCATGCTTTTTTCCAGCAATTTATTAATAGAGATAGGATAGTCCTCTGTCACTAGAAGCAAAAAAAGCTAAGCAAGCAATTTAATTACTGGAAAGATTTCTCAGGAGATCAGCTCCTAGAAAAAGCAGTGAGCAATCCATGGGCAATTCAGAAATAAGCTCCTCCAGTTTTTAAATGGCAGCCCTGACCCCTAACAGTAATACCATGAGACTATGGTTAGGGTTCAAGTTGACTATAAAGGGGTCAGGACTGCCATTTTGAACATGGGAAAGCAGAAGGAAAGGACCATCCAGGGAGCGCTCCTGTACCACCGCTAACCCATGGGGAAACCCCCGGTAAATGTCAAGGTGGATGTTGGAGGAGACTAGGTGGATGCCTATTTTCTAGGATGCAGATTCTTGGTGATCAGGCAGTGGGGTGGAGATACTTGCTGATTGGGTGACAGGGGATTGGAGGAAGGATCAGGTTTTTATGCTGTGATAACTGGTGGGGGGGGGGGGGATGCTGTATTGTGAGAATCAGCTATATACTTTTCCCCACAGTGGAGTGGTATGGGCATGCTGATAGCGAGTGCACAGTACTTACTGCTTCCTCGTGAGGAGATGGTAAGTGCACTTGTTCTATCTGCAGTAATGAAAGCCACAGAAACTTAGCTTATTCCAAGCACTACCCATGCCCTTTAGCTCATCTATCCTCTCCATTCCAACCCTCTACAGCAGCAAGCAGTTACTACAGGAATTAACACAATGCTGAGGCCATGCGATAACTGTTAATGTGTACCAATTCCCACGGTAATTGCTTACCGCACTTTAGTAAAAGGGGCCCTTAGTTGTACATCCTGAAAAGGGACATGGGATCTTTTTACTAAAATAAGGTAAACATTTGCCATTACCATGTGTTAACTACAAAAAGCGATGCATAGTAATTGCATAGTCTCTATGGTAACTGTTGAGAGTGCATCCAGCATCTTCCCCAATAGAAAATGCAGACACATACTTAGCATGCATTAACTGAAAGGTACAGTCCATCGCATTCCCCATCCCAGTCTGTGCTATGCAGATAATGCAGCAATTAAGTCAAACTAAGGGTCAAGCCACCACAATAACTGTTAGGGAGTCTGTGCATCAACAATGAAAGCTAATTTGATTTATTAAAATGTGATATACTGCTTTTAGAATAAAATTCCTGCTCTAACTGCTTAACTCAATTTAGGGGCCTCATAGTTTGAGATGGATTAAGAGTGGGCAACGAGATAGAGTACATGTAACCCATGAGAGGTAAGTAGCAGCTATAATTTTAAATGGTTAAGAAATCTGCTTGAAGATATATATGTATTGCTCAGTGGTGGCATTTAGACAGGATTTTTCTGCCATTGAAAATCTATATAACTCTAAACTTATTTTTTTCATCCATTAAAAGCTATGCAGATGAGTAGCCTAGGTAGAAAAGGTGATGGTAAAAGCCAGAAAGATGTTTGGATGCATAGGGAGACAAATGGTCAGAAGAAAGAAAGACGTGATAGTGTCTTGGTATAAATCTTTGATGAAACCTCATTTAGAATATTATGTGCAATTTTGGAGACCGCATCTTCAAAAAGGATATAAACAGGATGGAGTCGGTGCAGAGGGTGGCTACCAAAATGGTCAGTGGACTTCATCATAAGGCATATGGGGACAGACATAAAGATCTAAATATGCATATTTTGAAAGAAAGGTTGGAGAGAAAGATGTGATAGAACCATTTAAATACCTTCATAGCATGAATGTACAGAAGGAGAACCTCTTGCAATTGAAAGAAAGCTCTGCAATGAGGGGGAATAAGATGAAGGTAAAAGAGGTATACTCAGGAGTAATTTGTGGAAATATTTATTTACAGAAAGAGTGGTAGATGCATGGAATAGTCTCCCAGTGGAGGTAGTAGAGACAAAGAATGTATCTGAATTCAAGAAATCATGGGGAAAACACAGAGGATCTCTAAAGGAAACAAGGGACTGTAGAACTTAGTAATTGGTATGGAAAGACAGACTGGATAGACTGTATGGTCTTCATCTGCTGTCATATTTCTGTGTTTCAATAACTTTCCTCTGATTACTTGACAGTTGTGGCGGCTAGCCATGGCTGCTGAAACTTAGACCCATATATTGAATGCCAAGACTATATTCAGCCACTGGCATTGAATATCTGGGTCAGCTAAATAGCACAGTGGTGAAAGGTTGGATAGCCTTTACTGTGCCTATGTTTAATTGCTGAGAGATTGGTGAGGCCGCGCCCCCCCCCCCCCCGGCGTGCGCGCGGCCAGCGTTAACCGGGGGGGGGGGGCAGCTGGCCGTGCGACGCTGCGGGCGCGTTCAAGGCCCGCGGGTGCGGGCCGGTGACGGGCATGGCTCCCATTGGCTCCCGCGGGGCATGAATGTGTTGGGAGCCAATGGGAGGAGCGAGGGGCAGGCGCGAAGGGGGGGGGGTTAAGGGAGCCTCGTGGCCCCTCCGGCCTTTTCAGCTCGGCAGCCGGAGGGGTCGGACGCATCGGGTCGTCGCTGGGGCCGGGCCACGTGGTGCAGGCCGCAATTCCTGCGGTGATTTCGGGGGTGAGTTAACGCTCTAGCCATGGGGAAGTGGGTTAGCCCATAGGGAAAAATTAAGAATAAAATTAAATAAAATTAAATTACATGGCGTTTTCAATTCTGAGGGGGTTGTCTGGCCTAGCAGGGGCTATTTCTAGGGATGGGTAGGACAGTGAGGAAGGGGGCAGAAAAAGCAGCAGGGCGGAGGGCTCCTCAGGGGCGGGGGGCGGCAAGAGGTGCAGCAGAGGGGGGCGGGTGTCTTTGGGCGGTCGGGGTGCCCAGGGCGTCGGTGTGGTTCGGGGGCGTAGTGCTGGGAGGCACAGGGTGAGTGGGCCCAGGGCCACAGTGCCCAGGTCAGCGGGGTGCAAGGGTGTTGTCAGCACCACCTCAGCCCGGGGTATGACTTCCCGTGGGGGTGCGGGGGGCAGGAGTGCCCCTCCGCTGGTCCCGGGTACCGCTGGTGAGCCTGGCCAAGCGGGCTCCGCAGGGGAGGTGGAACATGCGGCACTGTCGGCCCCAGACGTGGGTTCCTCTGGGCAGGACAGCTCAGCGATAGATTTGGGACGGCCACACCTTTCAGTGGGGGGCTCCAGGTTGGGGGAGGGGCGTGCTAGCACTGGGGAGGGTTGGCGGGGTTACATGGGCGGGTCAGGGTGGCTTAGCGGGGGCGTCTCCCCAAGCTGGGAGCATTGGCAGAGTGGGGGGCAAGGCCCCTCGAGGGCGGACTGGCCAGGGGTGTGGCAGCAGCCTTGGCCCGTGGCGGGTGCCCCGGCGCCTTTTCCTTTTTTCTCTCCTCAGGTACCTCCCGGATGGCCCGTATCAGGGACTCAATGGCCTGGAATATCCCGGAGAGCAGAGGAGACACCCCCTCATCAGGACACGGCTGAATCGTCGCAGGGTGTAGCGAGTACAGCTTCGGAGCAGCAGGGGGCTGTTCCAGCATCAACGGAGGCGGATAACACAGCAGGTGAGTCGATGGGGCAGGTTACAGAGGTGGTGGCGTTGACGGACGGTTTAGGGAGGGGGCTGGCTAAGAGGAAGCGGCGCCACGCGCGCCGTCGGCGTCGGAGATCCGACTCGGGGTCGTCTTCCTCTTCGGGGTCTTCTACGCCGTCCTCCCGGTCCGAGGATGGCCAGGGCGCGGAGGAGGGTGTATCGGGGCCGGTGCCTACAGTGGCGGCGTTCTCGGAGCTTTGGGAAGGCGTGCCGAAAAAATTGAGGCGAAAGATACAGGAGCGCCGTTATGTGGACATATTTCAGTTGCTTGAGGGTCGTAAGCATTCGGGGGACAGTAGGCGGAAGAGGAAAGCAGACGAAAAGGCAGGGAGGGTGCGCCGTGTCGCCCGTAATGTTACGAACTGGACACAGGCCTTTCTACGGCTAGCCAGTGTGTGGGGGCGGGTGCATCCTGATCATTATGGGATGCTATTAGCTTATGCGGACTCCATCCTGGAGGCCTCTCAATTGCACGAGGGTTGGGCTTGGCTCAACTACGATGAAAAGTTCCGTGATAAGATGGAGGAGAATCGGTCGCTTTCGTGGGGCACGCAGGATATTAATTTATGGCTCACGCAGATGTCGGTCAGAACAACTGGTGGGTCGGTGAGTGGAGCAAAAGGGGGGTTGGTTGTTGCTGCGGGGGTGCCACGGCCCTTTCGGGCGAGCGAGACCACGACAGGGCAAAAAGCAGGGGGAGGGGGGGGGGCTCAGGGGATGTGTGTTGGCGTTTCAACAAGTCCCCCTGCCCCTTTCCAGACTGTAAATTCCGGCACGCGTGTTCAATCTGTAATGGGGGGCATTCCGCCCTCAAATGTGTTAAACGCAGTTTGGGCGGAGCCAGCTTGCCCCCCTCAAATCCATGAGAGTTGGTGGGGACTAGCCCCGACTCCCGTCAGGCTTGAGGCGTTCAAGGAGTCCTTGCGTAGGTATCCTAGAAAAAAAGACGGGGTTATTTTAGAAGGGGGTTTTAGGGACGGGTTTCAGATTCCGACGTCGGGTCGGGTGGCCGGGTGTGCAGCGCGTAATGCCCCCTCGGTTCGGCGCTTTGCCAGTGTGGTGAGGGACAAGATAGTGGAGGAGATTGCCTTGTGGAGGGTGGCGGGACCGTTCGAGCAGCCGCCTTTTGGGGATTTTGTAGTGTCCCCTTTGGGAGTAATTCCTAAAAAGGAGCCCGGAAAATTCAGGCTCATTCATAATCTGTCTTACCCGAGTGGGGCATCGGTGAATGACCTGATCCCAAAAAGTCTCTGCGAGGTCCGGTACGCGTCTTTCGACTCGGCAGTTGACCTCGTCTGCAAATGCGGGAGGGTAAGCTGGATGGCAAAGACGGATATTGAATCGGCATTTCGTTTGTTACCCGTACACCCGTCGGCTTTTCATTTGTTAGGGTTTTGTTTTGAGGGTGGGTACTATTTTGATAGGTGTATGCCTATGGGGTGTTCAATCTCTTGTGCACACTTCGAGCGTTTCAGCACTTTCCTGCATTGGCCTTTGGTAGACCGGATTGGCTTGGACCAGGTTGTACATTATCTGGACGACATTCTGATAGTCGGGGCAGCGCAGACCGGGCACTGTCAGGAACTGCTAGACGGTTTGATCCAATTGGCGCGGGCGTGGGGGGTCCCTTTGGCATCTGGGAAAACCGAGGGTCCTACGACGCGACTTACCTTTTTGGGTTTAGAGCTAGATTCCGTGGAGATGGTTGCATGCCTTCCTGAGGTCAAGTTGAGAAAGCTTCGGGTTTTGGTGGCGAATGTCTTGTCTTCCAAGCGTATAACATTGCGAGAGATGCAGTCCTTGATCGGGTCCCTGAATTTTGCTTGCAGGGTCATTCCGATGGGTCGGGTGTTTTTGAGACGGATGGCGGCTGCCACTGCTGGACTCTTGAAACCGCATCACCGGCTCCGGGTGTCGCAGAGTATGCGGGCCGATCTCTTGATTTGGGATGAATTTTTGCGGGAGTTCAATGGCATTACGGTGCTCAGGGACACGGAGATGTCCAGTCCGGAATTGCAATTGTTCACTGATGCGGCCAGAGGTTTGGGTTGTGGGGTTTACTTTGGGGGCGCTTGGTGTGCGGCGGAATGACCCGAGGCCTGGAAGGTAGCGGGTCTCACAGCTAACATAACCTTTTTGGAGTTATTCCCTATACTTGTCGTTTTGTCTGTGTGGCCAGCCAAGGTTTGCAATCGTAGGATTGTGTGGTGGTGCGACAATGAGGCAGTGGTATCAGTGATTAATCATTACACGCCTCGCTGCCAGCTGGTGGCCGACCTGATGAGGCAGGTGGTGTTAGCCTGTTTGAGATTGAATACTGTGATTAGGGCTCGGCATATTCCGGGGAGTTCTAACAAAGTCGCTGATGCTCTTTCCCGTTTTCAGTGGGAGCTGTTCCGCAAGCTGGCACCGGAGGCAGAAGACGAGGGGCAGTCTGTCCCCGAGCACTTATGGCAGATTAGCCTCTAGAGATGATTGAGCTCTTGCAGCAGTCAGTAGCGGCGACTACTTGGACAGCTTACAAGCGGGGCTGCGACGCAGTGGCGGGTTTCCTGGAGGAGCACGGGTGGCGCGGGGGCCCGCCCCCCGATCACTTTACGGGTTTGTATGTGTCGGCAGCGAAGGCTGCCGGATGTTCCCGTGCCACGGTGAGTAAAAATCTGGCGGGGTTCGCCTTCTTTGCCAAGGCGGTGGGTTGGGGGGCGGTTGGGGGGGGTTTCTTGATGCATCGACTCTTGCAAGGCTGGGTCCGAGCATGTCCATCTCCGGTTGATGGCAGATTGCCCATTACCTATGCTTTGCTCCAGCGTTTGTGTTCGGCTTTGCCTCAAGTGGTTTCATCGGGCTACAAGGGCGTCCTTTTTCGGGCGGTATTTTCGGTGGCTTTTTTTGGTGCCTTCCGCGTGGGGGAATTGATTGCGGATTCAAGAAGGGCTGCGGGGTCCGGCAGCCTACAGGTCCAACAGGTGAGATGGGAGGACAGTGGGCGGAATCTGGGATTGGACGCATTCGGTGTGACCGTCACATGGCTGGGCGAACGCGGACTGCGATGGATGCAGCTCTTGCCTTTGCTGCGGCACCACTACAGGATGAACGGGGCGCCAGATGCCTTACTGATACACTTGGGTGGCAATGACCTGGTGTCCTGGAGCTGCCGACAGTTAATTCGGACTGTTATTAAGGACCTTGGGATGATATTCACTATGTTCCCGGGGGTGTTTTTGCTGTGGTCTGATATCATTCCGAGGCCAGCTTGCCATGATCAGCGACGGTGGTCGCGGGGGTTGACGAAGATTAATCGTCAAATTGGTAGATGGGTGGGGGAGCGGGGGGGGGGGTCAAATTTTGCACTCCTGGGTGGATGTGGAGTGTACTGGCTTGTATAGGGCTGATGGAGTATATCTGTCTCCGGTGGGGATGGATTTACTCCTCAATGATTGGCAAGAGGCTTTGGAAGATATGCTGAAGAATAGGGGGACTGGTCGCAGCTTGACCAGGGGGGGCGGCTCAGGTCAGGCAAGGCCTGAGCCGGTGGCGGGATCCCGGAGGTTTCCGGGGTCCGGAGCCGGAGCCAAGCAGTAGGGCGGGGGTGGGGTACCCCCGACCCGGACAGTCCCTCAGGCTTTTGCTAATAATATGGCGAAGTCGGAAGAGGGAGGCTAGGCAATTTGCCGGGGCCTGGACATGGCGGCAGCGGAAGTGGCATCACTTTGTTACCCACATGGCTGGTGAGAGGTCGCTTTCCTGGGGGGGGGGGGAAAGTTATTGTATTGAATTGTTGATGGTTGTTGTTAATCTCGTTAATGGGTCAATAAAGCTGCGACCAGTTTAATTCCCAAATATGTGTTGTGGTGTATTTAATAGTTACTGAATGTCAAGGGGGGGGGGCAGTTTACCGGGGGCCGCGGGCTGGTCCGCCTTACCCGGTTATGGTGAGGCCGTGCGCCCCCCCCCCGGCATGCGCGCAGCCAGCGTTAACCGGGGGGGGGGCGGCTGGCCGTGCGACGCTGCAGGCGCGTTCAAGGCCCGCAGGTGCGGGCCGGCGACGGGCATGGCTCCCATTGGCTCCCGCGGGGAATGAATGTGTTGGGAGCCAATGGGAGGATCGAGGGGCAGGCGCGAAGGGGGGGTGAAGGGAGCCTCGTGGCCCCTCCGGCCTTTTCAGCTCGGCAGCCGGAGAGGTCGGACGCCCCACCCACCCACCCCTGGTTTCGGGCTCGTTTGTCGGTGGGGGGAGGTTTTCTGGGGTGTCGCAGCTGGGGGGGGGTGGCGGGATCCCGGAGGTTTCCGGGGTCCGGAGCCGGAGCCAAGCAGTAGGGCGGGGGTGGGGTACCCCCGTCCCGGACAGTCCCTCAGGCTTTTGCTAATAATATGGCGAAGTCAGAAGAGGGAGGCTAGGCAATTTGCCGGGGCCTGGACATGGCGGCAGCGGAAGCGGCATCACTTTGCTACCCACATGGCTGGTGAGAGGTCGCTTTCCTGGGGGGGGGGGAAAGTTATTGTATTGAATTGTTGATGGTTGTTGTTAATCTCGTTAATGGGTCAATAAAGCTGCAACCGGTTTAATTCCCAAATATGTGTTGTGGTGTATTTAATAGTTACTAAATGTCAAGGAGGGGGGCAGTTTACCGGGGGTCACGGGCTGGTCCACCTTACCCGGTTAAACTATGCGCACTGGCTGAATATTGCTCCTAATCGGTTATTACAGGTGCCGCCCTAGGAACGCCCCGGTTCTAGCCGGCTGAATAGCACAGTCAGTGCGATTAATGGGGTTAGCAGATCTGCTAATCACATTCATTGCTTTAATTATCAAGCCCTATGCATCCTATAAGATGACATTTGCAGCAGAGGTTCAGTGCAAGAGTATCTTGGAAGCACCAGTCTATGACAGTTGAATAAACTTCAACTTCTAAGGAGGATACAGTTATCATTGTGTTTTACCTGTTGTTCCTGTTTTTGCTTCTCTGACTATTCCAGAAAGTTTAAGTTAGGTCTGATAAATGGTATTTTGCCCTTCTGTAATTGTATTTCATACCATGGTCTGACTAAGATACAAATCAATCATGTTTGCATGCTAATCTGACTGGGTTTTGGTGGGGTTCCACAAAGCATGAGACGTAATTTTGTGTTAATGACAATGCATTGTGTTCAGCCTTGTACTCACTGTATTTATCACAGTGCTGATAAATACCATGATAATTACAATTTCCATGAGAAGAGTAGATTACTGTGGCAATATACAGCACCCTAATTACAATTTCTGGATAAGATGCAAAGCAGTGTTTTCATAAACAGCACAATAATAATCACTATTTGCATGATGGAAATGATGGTGGAAGCTCTACCCTAATCAACTAATGTTTTTGTGACAAGTTTAGAGAAGCTGCAAAGCTTTTCATTAAATATTTCAGATGTTCTTGCCTCTATTATCTTTCCTGGACACAGAAATGTTAATTTCTAGTCCTACTGAACATGACATAACTAATTTGTTTCTTTTAGAGACCTTTATAAAAATATAACAACAAACACTTATAGAATGTTGTACAGGTTGCAAACTAAGAGCTACAGTTACTAAGCTATGTACCCCTGCATTAGTGTGTGTTAATGGCATTAGCATGCCTTATTTTACCACTCATCCCATTTTATGCAATTTTGAGCACACACTGTCACGATATCTTATATTACTGTCCTTCAGGTTGATATTCAACAGGAATTTTAGATATTGTCAGCTGTTATCTGAATAATTCCACTAGGCGGCACTATGCTGACGGTGCTGCGGAAAAACTGTATATACTGCCTTGGCATTATCCAGTACACGGGTAGAGTGTGAAGTTATCTGGAGAGTGCCGATATTCATTGCTGTCTGGAAAACGATCCAGATAAATTTAGTATAACAAATAAGCTGCCCTCAACTAAGCTGTCCTAAATTTCTCCAGATAGTTATGGGGATGGTGGACTGAATATCACTGCTAACTGGACAGCTCATGCTGACTGTGCTCTGCATATATTCAGCACCATTAGTTATCTGCACAGGAATGCTGACTGTCCTTCCATCCCCTTTACCATTATTATCAGTCTTCTCTGTACCTTTTCTAATTCTGCTACAGCCTTTTTAAGATATGATGACCAGAACTGCACACAATATTCGAGGTGCGGTTGCACCATGGAGCAACATTATAATATCCTTGGTTTTATTCTCCATCCCTTTCTTTATGATTCCTGGCATTCTATTTGCTTTTGTGCTCGCCACTGCACACTGGGTAGAGGGTTTCAATGTATTATCAATGATGATGCCCAGATCCTTTTCCTGGGTGGTGATTTCTAATACGGAACCTTGCATTATGTAACCATAGTTTGGGTTGTTTATGTTTATTGTTACATTTGATATACCGCTCAGGCCAAAGCATCAGAGCGGTTTACAATACAATATTAATGTTACAGAAAATATGAAAAGAACGCCATTTATAAGATTCTTCCCTAAGTGCATAACCTTTCAGTTGTCCACATTAAATGTCATCTGCAATTTGGACATCCTGTCTCCCAATTTATCAAGGTCCTCTTGCAAAGTTTTTACAATCCTGTTGTGGTTTAACAACTTTGAATGATTTTGTGTCATCTGCAAATCTGATCACCTCACTCATTATTCCCATTTCCAGGTTATTTATAAATATGTTAAAAAGCAACGGGCCCACCACAGATCTCTGGGGTACTCCACTATTCAACTTTTTCTGTTGAGAAAATTGGCATTAACTCTACTCAGTTTTTTCTCTTTTAAACCACTTCCTGATCCACAGTAGTACACGGCCTCCAATCCCATGACATTTTAGTTTCTCCAAGAGTCTCTCATGAGGGACTTTGTCAAAGTTTTTTTGAAAATCAAGATGCATCATATCAACCAATTCACCTTTATCTGCCTGTTTATTCAGACCTTCAAAAAATATAAGAGATTAGTTAAACAAGACTTTCCTTGGCTAAATTCATGTTGGCTTTTTGCCATTAAACCATGTCTATCTACATATTCAGTAATTTTATTTTTCATAATGGTTTCTACCATTTTTCCTGGTACTTATGTCAGGCTCAGTTTTCTGTAGTTTCCTGGATCACCCCTAGAATCCTTTTTAAAAATTGGTATTAACGGTGGCCACTCTCCATTCTTTGAGTACTACAGCTGATTTTAATGATAGGTCAGAGATTACTAATAGTAGCTCTGCAATCTCATATTTCAGTTCTTTTAGAACCCTGGGATGTACATTATCTGGTCCAGGTGATTTGAGGCTTTTTAGTATATCAATTAGCTGTAAAGTATTATATCTTCCCAATTTATCAAGATTTGTTTAAATTCCTCTGATACATCACCTTTAAATATCATTTCTGGCAAAAACAAATCATTAAGTCTCTCCACTATGGCCTTGTCCTCCCTCAGAGTAACTTTTACCCCACCATCATCTAATGGTCCAACTGACTCCCTCACAGGTGACTTGCTACGAATGTACTTGAAAAAGTATTTATTATGTGCTTTTGCTTTCATAGCAAGCTTCTTTTCAAATGTTCTGTTTGCCTGCATTATCAGTATCTTGCATTTAACTTCCCATTACTTAAGATGTTTCCTGCTTTTGTCATTTGGCTCTTTTTTCCAATTTCTGAATGGGTCTTTCTTAACTATAACAACCTCTCTGACCTCAACTTTAAGCCATGCTGGCTGTCATTTCGCCTTCTTCCACCTTTTTTAAAGCATGGAATACATCTGGTCTGGGCTTCCAAGATAGTGCTTATATTTTTAAATAAAACCCATCTAGCTGTACATCTAGACTTCGTTTTTGGTAGATTTCTTTAAAAATGCTATTTCATTTTCATGCAGGCAGTGCCATATTCATTCTTAACGCTGATACTAGAATAATATAGTAATACAATGAATGTATCCCAGTCAGATAATAAGAGTAATGGTATTCACATTGAGTCCTCCAAGGATAATAATGGTTGGGTTTTCAGGATACTTCCAGGAATTCATATAGAGAGATTTGCATAAATAAATTAGTATGAATGCAAATTTACCTCATGAATATTTATTGGGGCTATTCTGAAAACTCAACCCCCTTGCAGTTCTTCAGGAACATTAATAAATGTAATACAGAGTAATAGCTACCAAAACAGCTATGATTTGTCAAGATTTGCAATGCCATAAAGGATCGCCAGGTGACTTCAGGAGTTATCCAGACAAAAAGTTTTCTTTCAATTTCTGCCCCTTCCCCTAACCACTCTTCAGCTAACTGGCTAAATTTTGTCTTGGCAAATCATAGCCTGCATAGAAAATAGTCTGACAAAGAAAGGCAGTTCTGAGGGAAGTCACACCTTCACATAGCACAGCCTCCAACACACCCCACACATTTCCTTTATCACAAATGCTCCACATGTGCATCTACCTGACACACCCAGTACACACACCACGAACACACACTCCAATCACATACTCTGAATACACAGTAATACCAGGGACAAACAAAGAAAACAGTGCTAGCCACTCAAATTGAGCAGAAAACAAGACCAGGAAGCGGCAGGTTCAACACCCAACACCTTTATTGTTACAAATTAAGTGGGTTTAGGCCACTTAATTTGTAACAATAAAGGTGTTGGGTGTTGAACCTGCCGCTTCCTGGTCTTGTTTTCTACACAGTAATACCAGACACAGTATTCCTGCTATACCCTCCTTCTAGGCAGACCATTTTCTGATTTCCTTCCAGCTTTCCTTATTCCTCTTTAAGCAGGAAGGAGGAGTGGTCCAGTGGTTGGGGCAAGTTGCCTTGGGTTAGAGATCCAGGGGTTCAAATCCAGCTGGAGGATAGCGACCTCGTGCCAGAGGGACTGGGGTTTCTAGTCTCACAGGCACTACTCGTGGCATTGGGCAAGCCACTTAATCCTCCATTGCCTCAGGTACAAGACATAGATTGTGAGCACTTTGGGGACAAGGGAAATATGTACCTGAATATACACCACCTAGATTGCACTTGCACCAGGTGGTATATACTGTAAATGCCTATAAATAAATAAATATACAGGGCCTGGCAAACTAGGGGTTGTCTAATGCAACCGCTTCTTGAGGGGAGGCTGTAAAGAGCAGCTACAGTCAAAGCAAAACAATGGGTCCTGGAAGCCACTCAGTCATCTGTGCATACTTTTACCTGCAAGAAGAATGGGCAATATGCAAATAGCTCATTTACCATTGAAAGTTTTTATTTTCTTTTAAATTCCCTTCATTATGTAAACACAAAATAAAGTTTACTATTTAAAAGTGTGATGTCCAAATATGTGTTTTATAGGATTGTTCTGAGAGGGATATTGTTGAAATGATTACAACTGAGTTAAAACACAGAAGATCTCTAAAGGAGGAAAGGGGACTATTGTAGCTGATATGTATGGGCAGACCTTTTTCTGTTGTCATGTTTCTATGTTTCTAAAATCTAAAATGGTGGGGGGGGGGGTGCTAGGAGTCTAAAAGCCAATTGTGAGGGGGCTCAAGGCTAATACCCTTGCATCAGCCCTGCTCTTATGGCACTATCATCAAGAGAATAAAAGCCTACATTAATTGAACTTAGAGGACGAGGGTGCCTAATAGTCTACCATCTCACTCTAATTTCTCCAAGCTCTTGCCTGATGATCAAGTCGACAACTTCCATGAGTTCTGCCTCAACAGATTGTCCCCACTTCAGCAGCATGGTATATCTATCAAGCATAGTCATCCCTGATGCCATCATGGTATGCCTTTAATGAAAAGGCAGAATACTGAAAGAAAATGGTGCAGAAATAAATCTGAGGCCAATTATTCCCTCTGTAAAGCAGAGCATTCCTCCTACCCCCAAAGCATGCCACTAGCCAAAAAGGAGAATTACGCATGACCAGTTCAAACCCATGAAAACCAAACTAAGAAACTTTTCATTGTGGTCATTGACTTACCTAAAGCTTCTACTAAACTGACTTGAGGCTAACTGATACCACACTTTCCTGACAATTTTGCAACTTACTTTCAAGAAAAGGTTTTCGACTACAATCTCTTCCATTCCATCATCTTCTTTTTTTTCTGAAGAAAAACTGGCATCGAACAAAGCATCTGTGGGAAAGGGAACATTATTTTGCTGGCAAACTTGATGAATTCAGGCTTGGGATACTGGAGAATTATCATATTTAATTGGAAAAATCCATTTTTTATTTCATTAAAAAAATAATAATTTTCAACTTGCTTTTGAGGTTTTGCATTAACTTCTGTTCAATTTAGATTGGTCCTTTATAACCTTAAAAGAAAACAGATTTTTCCCACTCACTCTCCCCACCTACCAACTATCCCAGCCACATCTCTAAATTTATAATTCATTAATTAAGAGATTAAACTTTAATAGACTATTAGCACTATACAATATCTAGCACTCTCCCTTCATCCAACTTTCTGGTCACCCAGTCAAAGAAATTAATCTGACAAGACCTTCCTCTAGTAAAACCACACTGCCTCAGATCCTGCAATCCATTGAATTTGAAAAACCTCACTATCCTGTTTTAGCATATTTTTATTAATTTACTCATCATAGAGTTCAGACTAGTTGCCCTGTAATTTCCAACCTCGTCCTTACGTCCATTGTTGTGTAGAGGGACCACATGCATGCTTCTCCAGTCCTCTGAGATCACTCCTGACTCTACCATAAGTTCCTTCAATACTCTTGGATGTATCCCATCTGGTCCCATCACTTGTCTACTTTAAGGGGCTCGTTTATAAAGCCGCGGTAGAGGACTCCATGCGATATCAGAGCTGCAGCCCCATTGAATTCAATGGGGCCGCAGCTCCGATATTGGGCAGAGTCCGCTACCGCGGTTTAGTAAACATGCCCCTAAGTTTAGCTAGCTCTTCACAAACACAGTCTTCTGAAAATCATTTAACATCCACCTCATTTCCTTTCCTATTTGTGCATGTTTTCTGAGGTGCTGCTTCCAGCCCTTCATCTGTGAACACAGAACAGAAATCTTTGTTAAACAATTCTGCATTATCCTCATCAGTTTTTGCATATTCCTCCCCTTCACCCTTGAGTGTGACAATACCACTTTTGCACTTCCTTCTGTCACTAACATAACTGAAAAATGTTTTGTCCTTCTATCTTTCTGCATTGTCTATTTTATTCTTACATTTGAAATTTGCTTTCCTGACTACTTCCTTAGCTTCTTTTAGCTTTTCCAAATATTGATGCTTGTCTTCCTCTTTCTGTGATGTCTTGTATTTTGTGAAGGCTGTCCTATTTCTCCTCACCTTTTCAGCTAGTTCTCTAACCCTGCTCCTTCTTTCCATGATTTGCCCATTTATCCACCCTTTCTATTTATTCTCCTTTCCCCTACCTGCCCTTTTTCCGCTTAAAAGCAGCCAGGCTATAGCCTCACTCAATAGACCATTGGGACCCAAGGGCTCCAGTTGGTGCTTTCAGGCCACAGTCCTGCTCCATAACACTGAAATCTGGGGATTCCCATCAGCATGTTCAGGCTGTGGGCCCACTCTTCATGCCATGGAACCTAGGGACTCCAACGGGCATTTTTTGGGAACAGCCCTACTCTTCATGCTGGTGACTGGGACTTCAACTGGCTGCTTTGCAAAGGAAGTCATTTGTTTCTGTTTGTGCATGTACAAACAGATGTGTACTGACAGATAAATAGATAGATGGAGCCTCTCCACTAGAACATAACATAAGAACATAAGAAATGCCATATTGGGTCAGACCAAGGTCTATAAAGCCCAGTATCTTGTTTCCAACAGTGGCCAATCCAGGTCACAAATACCGGGAAGATTCCCAAAAAGGCACACAGGTTCCACAGTGCTTGTTCTGGGGTAAACTGGATTTACTGGGTCCTCTTTAACAATGATTTATGGACTTTTCCTTCAGGAACTTGTCCAAACCCTTTTTAAACTCAGCTACACTATAAGCTTTTCTACATCTGTCAGTAACGAATTCCAGAGTTTGATTACACGTTGAGTAAAAAAATATTTTCTCTTGTAAGTCTTGAATGGATTACATTGTAGCTTCATTCTTTAGTCTTTCTACCTGTTCCACTCCATTCATTAATTTATAGACCTCTATCATATCACCCCTCAGCCATCTCTTTTCCAAGTCGAAGAGTCCCAACCTTTTTAGCCTCCCTCATAGGGGTATCCTTACATCCCCTTTACCATTTTTGTCAGTCTTCTCTGAATCTTTTCTAATTCTGTTATATCCTTTTTAAGAAATGGTGACCAGGATTGCACACAATATTCAAGGTGCAGTTGCACCATGGAACAATATAGAGGCATTATCATATTCTTGGTTTTATTCTCCATTCCTTTCCTTATGATTTCTAGCATTCTATTTGCTTTCTTGGCTGCTGCTGCACACTGGGTGGAGGGTTTCAATGTATTATAAATCTTTTTTTCTGGATGGTGGTCTCTAAGGTGGTACCTTGCATTGTGCAACCAAAGTTTAGTTTGTTCTTTCCTAAGTGCATAACTTTTTACTTCTCCACATTAAATTTCATCTGCCATTTGGACATCCAGACTTCAAATTTATCAAGGTCTTCTTGCAATTTTTCACAACCCTTTTGCATTTCAACAACTTTGAATAATTTTGTGTCAGATATGATCATCTCACTTATTGTTCCCATTTCCAGGTCATTTATGAATATGTTAAAAAGCAGTGAGTCCTGCATACCTCCCTGGGGTACTCCACTATTCACCTTTCTCCATTGAGAAACTTGGCTATTTAGCCCTACTCTCTGCTTTCTGTCTTTCAACCAGCTCCTGATCCACAATATTAAACTGCATCCAATCCCATGACCTTTTAATTTTGCCAAGTGTCTGTCATGAGGGACCTTGCTAAAGGCTTTCTGAAAATTTAGATATGCTATATTAGCCATTTCATCTTTGCCTACCTGTTTATTCACACCTTCAAAAAATATAACAAATCAGTAAAACAAGACTTTCCTTAGTAAATCCACGTTGGCTTTCTCTCATTAAACCATGACTATCTACATGTTCATTAATTTTATTCTTAATAATGGTTTCTACCCTTTTGTCCGGTACTGACGTCAGACTCACCAGTCTGTAGCTTGCTGGATTACCCCTGGAACCCTTTTTAAAAATTGGCATGACACTGGCCACTCTTCTAGTATGACAGATACATTAATGATAGTTCACAGACTGCACACCTACTATTCATATTTTGGTTCTTTCAACACCCTCAGATATATACCATCTGGTCCAAGTGATGTGCTAGTCTTCAGTTTATCAAATAGTTGTGCTATATCTTCTCAGTTTATTGGTAGTTTTTTCAGTTCTTCTGATACATCACCTTTATATACCATTTCTGGCACAGGTAACTTCCCTACATCATCTTCAATAAAGACCGAAGCAAAGAATTCATTCAATCTCTCTGCTATGGTCTTGTCCTCACTTAGCGCCCCTTTTATCCCTCTATCATTCAGTGGTCCAACTGACTCTCTCAAAGGTTTTTTTTTCCATGAATGTATTATTATCCGGTTTTGCTTCCATGAGAAGTTTCTTTTCAAATTCTCTCTTTGCCTGCCTTATCAATACCTTGCATCTAATTATGGGAAACACATCTAAAGAACCAAGAGTGGCACAGTTTATTTAACCCTGCTAAAAGATTAAATAGACCCATGTCTTATGTGGTTTCTTAGGAGATTTTCTCTGAAGAGTATCTCATTAGAGCAAATTAGTTGTTCAATGTGCTGGATCCTCAGTCTTGTTACAGGAAGAGGGCTGCAAATTTTCACAATTTATAGAAGGGAGTGATTATGAAGTCATGGTTCAGCTTTTCATCTCAGTTCAGAACAGAAAGCAGATGACTCTGTGCGAGAAGCTCAAATTAGTGGCCTGCAAGGGAGAAATTAAGAGGACAGAATGTGAGAGAAACCCTTGCCTGTTTTTTGGTTGGGTTTTTTTAAGACATGTTTCCATCCTTATCAATTCTTCATGTCAGTCTGACCATTCTTATGTCGACCCCAAAACTGGTAGGGTTGCAGACTCAAAAGCCACTGCATAATATGACTGTTGAGCTCCTTATGTTGAGCCAGCCACTTGAGGGGTTGGTGGTCCATTACCAGCATAAACAGATGGCTGAGCAGGTAGTATCTGAATGTCTCAAGTGCCCACTTGACAGCCAAGTCTTCCTTCTCAATCACTGCATAATGCTGTTCTCAAGGAAGCAACTTTCTGCTGATGAATGCTATGGGATGCTCTTCATCTCTGACTTCCTGGGCCAGAATGACTCCTAGGCCTTCTTCTGAGGCACCAATTTGCATAATAAATGGTAGAGAGAAAGCAGGGCTAATCAGGATAGGTTCAGAGCACACGGCCTTCTTGAGATGTTGGAAGGCTAGTCCAGGACCGGTGGCCACTGGATCCATTCGGAAACTCTCTTTCAGAGGAGATTGATTAATGGCTCAACCAACTCTGAAAAATTAGAGATGAACTGGCAGTAATAGCCAATTGATCCAAGGAAGGCAAAAATATCTTTATTCAATTTTGGGATGGGGACCTGGGCAATGCATCCACCTTCCATAGTTGAGGTCATATCTGCCCATTCCCAATTAATGACCCCGGGTATTGAATGTCCTGACCTCCCAGAAAACATTTTTTAGGGTTGGCCATCAACTTGGACTTCTAAAGGCTAGTCAATATGGCTTGCACTTTCATTAGATGGGTTGTCCATTCTCTTCTGTAGATGACAATATCATCAAGGAAGGCAGCAGCATACTTCATGTGCAGTCTCAGCAGGTGCTCAACTAGGCAATGTAACATGGCAGGAGCCCTGTGCAATCCAAAGTTCAGTATTGTAAACTGGAACAGACTTTACAGTGTTGAAAAAGCAGTCCTTTCCTTGTCAACTGGACTCAAGGGCACTTGCCAGTATCCTTTGGTCAGATCCAAGGTTGATATAAAGTGTATCCCACTGAGTCACTTGATTAGCTAATCTAATCTGGGAATGTAATATGCTTCCAATTTAGAAGCTACATTGACCTTCCAGAAGTTAATGCAGAATCTGATGCTTCCATCGGGTTTAAGAGCAAAAACGATGAGTGATGACCAGTCACCCATAGACTCAGTTTAAGCATTTCATCCAGCTTCTTGGCGATGTGACTGTCACTGGGCATCTGGAATACAATAGGATCACTACCAAATAACCACCCCAGGATCAGTAATGATATCATGACAAATGAGGTGGGTTTGTCCTGGGTGGGTGGAGAGCAATTTTAGGTTCCAGTGGATCAAGCCTTCTAAATCTCTTCTCTGGAGACCAGCAGAGAACTGTTCTCAAATAAGGACTTGAGCTGGATCTGATGGGGCTGAAATTTCTGGCCCAAAATCATCTCCCTACTGTATTACCACCATAGCCATCACTGGAGTCCCCTTTTTCAGTAGGTTAATATGATACATTTTGGCTTTCTTGTGTTTATCTGGCCGTGAAGTCATGAGGTTAACAGGACCCACTTTCTCTTCCACCTGCCATTTACAGAGTAACTTGCTTTTGGTAGGAGAATGTTCCAATTCTTCCCTTCCTCCTACATAAACTTTTTTAACATCTGTTTCAGAATTTTATTCAATCGCTCTATGAGGCCATTTGTCTGTGGATGATATATTAATGTTCACGGCATCTTGATCCTCAGCAAGGCACACACTTTCTTCATCACCTTGGATACAAAGGGTGTTTCTTGATCATTGATAAGGCAGGCAAAGAGAGAATTTGAGAAGAAGCTTGCTGTGGAAGCAAAAACATGCAATAAAGACCTTTTCAAGTACATTCATAGCAAAAAACCTGAGAGAGAGTCATTTGGACCATTAGATGATAGAGGGATAAAAGGGGCACTAAGAGGGGACAAGAAGATAGCGGAGAAACTGAATGAATTATTTGCTTTGGTCTTTACTAAGGAAGATATAGGGATGTTACCCATGACTAAAGTGGTATTTAAAGGTGATACTGTGGAAGAATTGAAAGAAATATCGATATACCAGAAAGATGTATTATGACTATTTGATAAACTGAAGAGTAGCAAATCACCTGGACCAGATGGTATACAACCAAAGGGTGCTGAAAGAACTGAAATATGAGATTGCAGACCTGCTATTAGTAATCTGTGAGCTATCATTAAAATCATCTGTAATACCTGAAGATTGGAGGATGGCCAATGTAACGTTGATTTTTAAAAAGGGTTCCAGGGGTGATCCAGGAAACTAAAGACCGGTGAGCCTGACATCAGTACAGGGAAAAATGGTAGAAACTATCATAAAGAACACAATTACTGAACATGTGGATAGTCATAGCTTAATGAGAGAGAGCCAATATGGCTTTAGACAATGAAGATCTTGTCTTACTAATCTGTTATGTTTTTTTGAAGGTGTGAATAAACAGGTAGACAAAGGTGAGTCTGTTGACATAGTGCATCTGGACTTTCCGAAAGCCTTTGACAAGGTCCCTCATCAGATACTTTTGGCAAAACTAAAACGTCATGGGATAGGAGGTGATGTACTATTGAGGATCAGGAACTGATTAAAAGATAGAAAGCAGAGGGTAGGGCTAAATGGACAAGTTTCCCAATGGAGAAAGGTGAATAGTGGAGTACCCCTGGGATCTGTGCTGGGTCTGCTGATTTTTGATGTATTCATAAATGACCTGGAAAAGTGAATAAATAACAAGTGAGGTTATCAAATTTGAAGATGACACAAAACTATTTAAATTTGTTAAAACCCATGAGGATTGTGGAAAATTGCAAGAGGATCTTGATATATTGGAAGACTGGGCATCCAAATAGCAGATGAAATTTAATGTGGAGAAATGCAAAGTTATGCACCTAGGAAAGAATAACCCAAACTATGGTTACACGATGCAAGGTTCCAAATTAGGAACCACCACCCTGTAAAAAGATGTAGGCATCATCATGAATGACACCTTGAAACTCTCCACCCAGTGTGCAGCAGTTGCCAAGAAGGCAAATAGAATGCTAGATAACATAAGGAAAGGAATGGAAAATAAACAAAGGATAATATAATGCCTCTGTATCATTCCATAGTGTGACTGCACTTGAATATTGTGTGCAATTCTGGTCACCATATCTTAAAAAGAATGCAGCGTTATTCGAAAAGGAGCAGAGAAGAGCCACCAAAATGGTAAAAGGGATGGAAGGTTCCCCCAATGAGGAGAGGCTTAAAAAGCTAGGACTTTTCAACCAGGAAAAGAGATGGCTAAGGGGAGATATAATAGAGGTCTATAAATTAATGAATGGAGTGGAATGGGTAAACATAGATCAATTGTTTACGTCATCAGAATATAGAAAGACTAAAGGACATGCATTGAAGCTACAGGCTAAACTATTTAAGACTAATAAGAGAAAATATTTTTTCACTCAACGTGTAATCAAACTCGGAAATTTGTTACCGGAGAATGTAGTGAAAGCTGTTAGTGTAGCTGGATTTAAAAAAGGTTTGGATGGTTCCTGGAGGAAAGGTCCATAAATCATAATTAAAGAGGACCCAGGTAATCCACAGCTTGCCCCAATGCAAGCATTATGGAACCTGTGTGTCTTTTTGGGAAACTGCCAGGTACTTATGATCTGGATTGGCTACTGTTGGAAACAGGATACTGGGTTTGATGGACCTTGGTCTGACCCAGTATGGTATAACTTATGTTCTTATGTACTAATATGTTAACAATGTTAGTGGGTAGCAACGCAGTAGTGTATATTGGTATCTCTGTCTGTATATCCCCATGCTTTCTATGTTGATTCTTTATGGGATTCAGTAGTTGAGTTTCCCATTATTTGTCTTTAAACATGGTCAGCATTAAAGATCTCACAGGAAGAAAACCGAAATGTTAGCTGCTTCTCAGAAAATCAAATAGAAGGGCTGAACCAGGGGCGGCCCAAGGGGGGTGCGGGGCCATATGCAGGGCCTCATTTGCCTAAGTGGCCTCATTTGCATAAATATTTGCATAATGTTACCATACACTAACTTTTAGTAAACATGTCTCTTAACCCTGGAATTACTGAGATTTTTTGCACACATTGAATACCGTTGGGGTCATAAATGGCCCCACGACTAATTTAATTGTTAACCATGAGAATTTTAAACTAAACAGACAAAATATTATTCTGAATTAATTATTTATTATATGAAGGTTAAATGTTTTGAAATTTAATGCTTTATCATAAAATTACATGAAGAAGAGTTGCCATGAAAGCAGTTTTTGCATGCACTTGATGAACACAGTAAAGTACGACAGTCATTTGCGTGAGACAGATAATTTCTGAATGTTCTTTGCAAACATTGTGCTTGCAGGAGGTGCAAACTGTGTTGCTTTTCTTGTCTTTTTCTCTGGAACAGCAGTGACACCTTGCCCTTGCAAACAGCATCAGTGGCTTCTTCAATGCTGGAAGAAGTCTCGCTGCAATTACTCTGAAGCAGCTGCTTTCCTAATTCCAAGAGGAATAGACGACGTCTGTGCTTTGACTTAGACTGCCATTCTGGATTTAGTGACATCCAAACGATGAACGCATTCAAAGCACTGATGTCCAACATGTTGTAGAAGATTGTCACTGGCCAGCGTCTTGTCATTCGTTTTGTGGTATACGTGCGCAGCATTTGATCTGCCGTATCTACTCCAACTTTACTAGAATTATAGTCCAAGATCATGCGTGTTTTTTTGTCTGGACGTGTGTTATCTACTTCTTCTTGATCAGGCAAACTGCTCAGAAGAACAACCACTTTTCCTTTCTTCGGGCAATAGGAAACCAGAGTGGCATCATCGCGAAAGGCAAACAGTGAAGTGAATACCTCTCGGCCCTTTGCTGTTACAAATTCTGGAGGTAATTCTTTTCTGTTCTTTTGAATTGTCTCCAAAAGTGTCATTTGTTTTTCTAGCAATTTCCGTGACAGGGATAAACTGCAGAAGAAATTGTCAGATTGTGTCAATCCTTCAGTGAGTTGCAGCCCAACCCTTTCACCATGATTCTGTTCCCTGTTTTGTCTGAGTTCCCTTCCTGTATATACTTGAAGACACAGAACATATGACGTTGCACTGTCACACAACATCCATAGTTTTATGCCATATTTCCCAGGTTTGCTGGGAATATATTGTCTGAACGGAACACGGCCACGAAATGTAAGCAGTTGCTCATCTACGGTAACATTTTCACCAGGACAAAGGCATCAGAGTTGCTTCCCAGGTATCAAAAACGTGTCTGATTGGAGCAAGCTTATCCACGCCTCTTTGTTCACATCTGTTGGTTGCATCATCAAATCTGAGAGCACAAGAAATTTTCTGAAAACGGTTACGGGCCATATTTTTGCCAAAAACAGAACGACCATCTTCAAGGTCCCACAACTGAACTATGGATTCATTTTGTGACTTGTACGTGCCTGAGAGGATCAGAAGTCCAAGAAAACGTTGAAATTCTCCGTCTGTCAAATCTTTCCAGCTGTCGCCATAAATGTGTCTTCCTTGTTTGCTCGTCCACATCATGATTTCATTTAATAAGTTCTTCCTCATGAACAAGTGGAATGCTGCGAGAGGGCCATCAACATTTCATACAGCATACCTTGTTGTACGGGCATGACATTAGCTCTGGTGTATCTTCCAGCAGCTTGCTTTATAGGTTTCCTGTTCCATGATGTGGCATCCTTAGATACATAGGCTTCAATGGTAACATT
The DNA here is from genome assembly GCA_033557465.1 of Ichthyophis bannanicus. Taxonomy (NCBI): domain Eukaryota; kingdom Metazoa; phylum Chordata; class Amphibia; order Gymnophiona; family Ichthyophiidae; genus Ichthyophis; species Ichthyophis bannanicus. The sequence goes on from CM066032.1 coordinate 820,467,836, forward strand.
TGTGCTTATAGTTGATGACCTCTTAGCTCCTCTACGACCACAACTAAGATTCCTCACAGATGATACTGACACCGAGGACTCCTGCCTTCTTCCCCATCCAGCACAGCCTCGACCTTTGCCTCGACCTGTAACTTGACTCTTTACTGCAGGCGATGTTACCGGCTCAACATCAGTCTCAGATTCACTTGGCGACCAACTGCTGTCGCCATCTGAATCATGACTGTCATCATCAGATTTATCGCCTGAACTTGGCTGATATACTTCTTCGCTTGCTGACTATGCTGCATCATCAGACGACTCAGAGCCGTCGCTGTCAGCATCTCGTTGCAGTATTTCTCTTACTTGGGCAGCTGAATACTTTTGTTTTGACATCATAAACAATAACCTAAAATAAATAAACAAAGATAAAGTTGAATAAAACGCAAAGCAGTTTTACTATAGGTGTACAATAATCGTGATGAATGAGCTGAAAGCCTTTAGATTTCATTGGAAATAATGAGAGAACGTATGATATTAATTACAGAAAATTTGTAATTTTCATAAAATAAGAGTACAAAAAATAAATGATACATAATTAATGATAAATACCTTTGTCAGATCAAAAAAATTCACAAAACTGCAAATTGTATCACGATCCAAACCGGACGTAAGCAACTGGAGTCAAAAATGACCCCACTGGTACTTTGTGCTGCAATTCATCACTAGCGTCACCTAGTGGATGAAAATTATTCCTCTCATGGTGCAATATAAAGAGAATATTGACATGTGAAAAGTCATAAAAAGATTGCATTCTTGAACAACTAGTTTCCGAGATACGTGTTGTGAAACTTGCAATTGGTCACTTTTGACCCCATTGGTACTCCCAGGGTTAATGAATGTATGGATAAAGAAAGACTAAATGATTTCTACATTACTATAATCCAGTGCCAACTGCCAGGCACATTAGGAACTACTACAAATGCTGCCCATTTAGAACCCATAGCAAACCCACCGTATCATAACAGCACTACCAGAACTCATAAAGCACCAAACCCTACCTATCAAAAGGCAACACTGCAAATATTAAACCAATACATTTCAGAGAATAACAATACATGACCTACTGGGGAAAGAGAACAAGTGGCAATGTCAAATAGGAATTACATAAACATAATACCTCAGCTCAGTTACACATGCAGAACATAGACCATCACCAAACAAGGAATCACAATTTAGAAACCGGAAGGCAATAATTAAACTGGGAACCCCAAAAGCCAAACTTGGAATGTACAACAACACTGTAGAAATAAAACTATAAATTAATTTCCTCTTGTACTAAACAAAGCGCAGACATTAATGATGCACATTTCCCAGAGCTGACATATTCCAGTTAATACATTCAAAATAAAGAGATATCTTTCTACCTTTTGTGCATTTTTTTTCAGTTGCAATTGCTCCAGACACTTTATTTGAGTTTCTTTCTGTCTTCTGCTAACTCTCCATTGTCTGCTGTCCATTTGTCCTTTCTTCTCTCTTATAATTTTTTTTCCATTCTCTCTCTCTACATCTGCTTTAACATACTAATCTTTCTCCTTTTGCTCTTTCCTCATTCCTATTTCATCCACTCAAATTTTACCCCTCCATCCTCAATCCCCACTTACTCTCCCAATACCCGGCGAATTGTAGATTTTTCATCCCTCCCACACAAAATATTTTTCCCCTCTCCATTTCACTCTCCTAGCCTCATCCCATTCTAATCCTCCCCCAACATCAGTTCCCTTCTAGTTCCAGCCTCACCCAGCATCCGATCCCTTCTAGTCCCTGCATCAGCCCATTACCAGTCCTAGCCCATCTGCCCATTACCAGTCCAAGCTCCCCATCCATTTCCCTGTCCTATCTGAGTCCCTCCATCAGCTCATTTCCAATCCCATCCCCCATCAGCCCATTTCTAGTCATTTCCTAGCCCCACCATCAGCCCATGTCAAATCCTTGCTCCCCTCCACTCAGCCCAATTCCAATCCAAGCCCCCCATGAGCCTACTTCCAGTTCTAGCCCCTCCATGAGTCCATTTCAATCAAGCCCCCACCACAGCCCATTTCCAATCTTAGCTCCCCCCAGCAGCCCATTTCCAGTCCTATCCTAGCTGTTCCATCAGCCCATTTCCTGTCCTAGCTTCCCCCCACTCAGCCCATTTCCAGTCCTAGCTCCCACCCCTCACAGCCCATTTCAATTCCAAACCCCCCTCCCCATCAGCTATTTGCAGTTTAAGCCCCCCTTCCACTCAGCCCATTTCCATTCCAAGTCCTTGTCCCCAACAGCTATTTGCAGTTCAAGCCTCCCCTTCCACTCAGCCCATTTCCAGTCCTAGCAATCACCCAACCCATTACCAGTCCTAGCCCCCCATCAACCCACTTCCAGTCCTAACCCCCATCACCCCATTTTCAGTTTAAATCCCCACATAGCCCATTACCAGTCCTAACCCCCCAACAGCCCACTTCCAGTCCTAAACCCATCAGCCCATTTCCAGTCTTAGCCCCCCATAGCCCATTACCTGTCCTAAGCCCCCCATCAGCCCACAGCCCATTACCAGTCCTAACCCCAACAGCCCAACTACAGTTCTAACCCCCAAAACATCCCATTTCCAGTCCTAACCCCCCCCCCCCATCAGCCCACAGCCCATTACCAGTCCTAACCCCCCCTCGGCCCAGGGAAAATTAAAAATAAAAAAAAAGGCTGGCTACTTCCACCACGGCAGAATCGAGTGCCCCCCCCTGTCCTGCTGAGCCTTTCCGCGACGGCTTTCAGATCCGCGAAGAGAGAGCCTCTCCCTCATGGCTCTGTTAAGCCCGCAGGGGCTGATGGGAAATTTCCCATCTGCCCCTGCAGGCTTAACAGAGCTGAATTTCCCATCTGCCCCTGCAGGCTTAACAGAGCCGCGAGGGAGACACTGTCCCTTCGCGGATCTGAAAGCCATCACGGAGAGGCTCAGGTAGGCTGGGGAGGGCTCAGCGGGGTAGGTGGGGGCCCGCGGGACACTCGATTGTGCTGCTGCCACGGTGGCATCAGCAGCAGCCAGCTTTTTTAAAAAATTTAATTTATTTTTAAAGCAGAATGTTCTTTGCGCGGGGGCCCCCTGAAACACGGGGCCCTGTGCAAAAAACATTCTCGCTCAATGGACAGGCCGGCCCTGGGCTGAACTATTCCTATGTTCACAAGGAAAGCAAGTGTAACCAAAGACCAAATTGGTTAAATGTGGAGCTTTTCATTGACCTGAAACTCAAAGGGGAATATCATAAAAAGTGGTAAATTGCTAAAATTGTGAAGCATGACTATAAAGGAATAGTACAAAATCAGGAATGCCAAAGTACAATGTGAAATATAGCTGACAAGGGATACCAAAGCTAGCAAGCTAACATTCTATAAATACCAAGCAAGGTGTGCGCACTGAAGAAGGAGATATTTGTTACATTTGTATTGCACTCTTTTCAAAAAAGAAAGAACATGGGATTTTAGAAGGGCTAGGAGGATTCTGGGATGTCCAGTGCACCACGTACAAAATTCAAGGAGAGTGGCAGTGAAGGGAGCCACGTAGAAGTGCCTTCTGAAATCATGACCTCACCACCCTGAAAGATGAACATCCCCAACAACTGAGTCTGGAGAGGGGCACATACAGATAACAAGGTCAGGTACATGAATGGTTGCAAGCCATTTTAGAAATGTGGATGTCCCCGAATGCACAGCCACAGAAATGGGTAATTGCACATGTTGGCTGGGGTATTTCAGAATGGAGATGTCTGTTATGAGACATGCATGTCACAAGCAGCCATTTTAGAAAAAGGCATGCGGCAGTGAGGTAGTAAAATGATTTTTCCCCCTGCAACTGTTGCTTTTATGAAAAAAAAAAACATGTTTTTCACCTTATTCATGGTCAGGAGCAGATATAGGCATGGACATGTCAACAGCCAGGACCTGACATGTTTGTGCCATTCTGAAATCACATGGTAATGCGCATTTCTGTTGCACTGCCCAGGCCACACCTCCTCCTTTACCCCAAACTGTATGAATGTGCTCGTGTCTCGGACATCTATATACCTGGCTTTTTAGAATGGGTCCAGGGTCATCTCTGTGATTTACACGTATGAATGTCCATTTTCAGACAGCCAAAGCACAGATAGAACTTCTAAAATGACCCCCAGACTGACTAAAGTAACTAGAACAACCAGCAAAAATCATGAGGAGGTAGGAGATCACAGTTGGGAAAAAAAAAGCCTATAATATTTACATAAATTTGAACTTTCCAATTCTAGAAGCTTTGATGATATGCGTCACAGTTGTGCATTAACAGCACTGCAGTATTAGCAAACGTGAAAGTCACATTAACACATTCACATTAATGATAATATGGACAAAACTCAAGCTGGACTTAAAACTTGTTATTGAGCTGCATTACATTCAAATTCATGTGAGGTTCCAAATAAATATTGAAGTAAGTTTAACACAAACTCTGTTTGACAATGCAATTTGTCTTAACCTTCTGACAGTATGAATAATTTAACTACATTTTCTTGAGGTGAGTAAACTTTTTGTGTTACTTCTTACCCTACCCCCACCAGTGCTCTTTACCCCTCTAGCAAAAGACCTACTCGGGTCAAATAAGCCTTTTCTTTGGTTCCCCCTTATATAGGGTCCTCATGGGCCAAAGGAGATGCCTCTTATCCTCTTTCCCTTCCTCCCTCCTACAGTCAAAGGGCTCTAGCAGAACAGGAAATTCCTTCATCCCTCTTGGTGGGCTTAACCAACTCACCTAACCAAAATTGATGCTTACTGATGAAAGCAGGAAAACACAGTCCTTGCCGCTGCCCCAGTAGCACCAGTTAATAACATGCCAAGTTTTTCTTTAGAGAATATCATTTTAAAGGTATCCTGGATGCACATTAATGGTTGGTTTTGAAGTGGCTTTGTGCATTGATCTTGGAAAGGTTTGGTTAAAGTTATCACAGGACTGTTGACAGTTATTTATGAGAATATATGGCAGACAGGCGAGGACTCAGAAGAGTGAAAAAGATCAAATGCAGTACATATCTTTGAAAAGCAGAGGAAAGATAGTCAAAATAATTCTAGATCTGCCACCTTACTGTCAGTAATTGCAAAAAACATTGGAAAACTACTCAACAGTGCAGAACCATTATAATGAATGGGGACAATATTAAAAATAGTGTTTTGGAAACTTCAGAAGTTATCCAGATATATCTGAGATTTTAAGATTTCTCACCCACAGACCAGTTAAATTTGCCTGGATAATCCCTTGTCTAGACAGAATTCAACTGGGTGGAGTTAAGGTATGTCCAGGGCATGGGTACTCTTTAAGGGAATAATTTCATAACAGGATGCCTACGTGAAATGTACAGAAGAGGATTTTTTATGCCTGTTTTATAGAGACATGTCACTGTTTTTACTACCCAGTTGCCAAGACACAATAACAACTAGCTTAGCAAATAGTCAATTTTCAGTCGCCACTTCAATTATGAAAACCTTTTTAAAAACCATCAAAAATATCCAACAAAAACATATTTAAACTTAATTAGCTCTCAATTTTTCAACATCGATCCATTTTTTAAATACATATTTTTGCATTAATATCAATGTGCATGTGGAATTTTCATCATATTCTCCAATATGAAGATTATACTTCTGCATCAGCTCTCCAATTTTCAGGTACTATTGACAATTTTAATGTCAGTTTAATGGCATTAAAAGGCCCTTCCTTTTAGGAAGGCTTTATTGGTGGGGGGAAGGATGGCTAAACTATCTGTGTGCAATGGGTTGGGATGAGTTGTTATTGGTTGTGGTTGGAGAAAATACTTTTGCATTTTGATCATATGCTTTGATGTTTGGGGTTGGGTGGGGGTGTTGGTCAATTGGAGGTTTAGTGGTGTTTGTAATTATTAGGGTGTTTTTATATCTTGTGCACCATACCAAGTGGATTTCAATGGTGCAGTAAAAAAATATCAATAAATAAATAATAAATTTGCAAATTACTAATAGTCGGTCTTCAATTTCATTGTTGAGTTCTTTCAGCCCCCTGGAACGTGTACCATCTGTCCAGGTGACTTTCTATTCTTTAATTTGTCCAATTGCCCTATTACATCTTTCAGATTCATAGAGATTGCTTCAGTTCCTGTGATTCATTATCTTTAAATGTTATTTCTGTCATGGATATCTCCATTACATCTACTTCAGTAAAGACCAAAGCAAATATTTCATTAAGGCTTTCTGGTATGGCTTTCTCCTCCCTTAGTGTCCCAAATATACTAGAATGTTTTTATTATAAGTACTTACTTGCATGTTAAGCTTCTTTTCAAATTTTTTCTTTGCCTGCCTTATCAATGCTTTGCATTTAACTTGTCAGTGCTTATGCTGTTTACTCTTTTCTTCATTTGGATCTTTTTACCATTTTTGTGATTTTTTTTTTTTTTTTTTTACTATAACAGACTCTCATCTGACCTTTAAACCATGCTGGCAGTCTTTTTGCCCTTCCTTCTAGCTTTTTTAAAGCATGAAATACAGATGGTCTGGGCTTCCAAGATGGTACCTTAAAAATGTCCTCCTATCATACTGGATAGCTTGGTTCAATTAGCAGTTTGGATTGGCTGGCAAAGGGAGTAGAAAGTGGAGAAAATTAAATCCTACCATTCCACTATTAGCCTCTCCTTCTATTAAAACTTCAGTGACTACATTTCCAGTGGAGCCCATGAAAATTGGCATAATCAGATTATCCCTTGAGGAGAGACTTCACTGCTAAGCTCTTGGATTTTCTTTATATTGTGGTGGCAAAAAACATCTGACCTACATTTGACTTGAAAAAGTAATAGAAATATCAGTGAACCTGGAAGATGTAATGGGGCAATTTGATAAACTAAAGAGTAGCAAATCACATGGACCAGATGGTGTACATCCTTGGTGCTGAAAGAACTGAAAATGATAGGCCTACTATGTCTTTTGTAAACTAGAAATTGACATTCTCAACGGTACCTAAAAATTGAAGAGTAATCAATATAATCTCAACTTTAAAAAAAGGGGTCCAGACTTTTGGGGATTTATAATATGATGTTTCTATTAAGTCATACCATGTAGTGGCCAATCATAATAAGCAATATCAAAAAGTATGCTCCCTTCCATACTGTCTGTGCTCAAATTAAGTCTTCTTACTTCTAAATGTCAGGATTACTTCAACTCCTGTCTGTGCCACTGTAACCGTGATTACACATCACAATGGATTTTATTGTGGATCTTCCCCATTCAAGGATGATAGCAGAATGGTCCACTTTATATCCTTACTTAAAATGCCCACATCATTCCAATTAGCAGCCTACTTATTATTCGCTTGCATGGTATATCTGAGGACATTGTATTTGATTGAAGAACTCAATTCATTTCCAAATCCTGGAGGGACTTCTACAAGCAATTAAACGCAAAATTGTCCATCTTTTCAGCATACCACCCTCTGCCCAATAGAGGACCAACCAGATTCTGGAACTGTTCCTACATTCCTACATTACCTATCTCCAGGATAATTGAACTGAACTATTACATTCGGCCGAATTTGCACACCTGCACTTACTAATTCCATCCCCTTTTTCTGAGTACATATTCCCTACATATTCCTATAGAATTAACGCCAATACCCTCCTTCAGTTTCCACCTTCCGACATCCTGTTCCCTGCTAACTTCCACCTACTTTCTGTCGACGTTCAAGCTCATACCTGGACCTCTATCCTCTCAGCCACCCTCAATACTCTTGAGCCCCTTCAACCCCGTCCCACTCATCCCCTCTGCACCCGCCACCCCCTGGTTCCATTCGGGTCTCCTCCTTCACCGCAGATACCTCTGCCATGTGGAAAGACTTTGGCGCAAACATCCTTCCCCCGCTAACTTGAACCACTTCCATTATTGTCATCGTCACTACTGTTCTCTTCTGCACTCAGCCAAGCAAACATGCTACTCTAATCTCATCTCCAATTCTACTAGCTCTTCTCATCAACTCTATTCTATCCTCCGTTCCCTCTCCACTCCCCACTCCTTATCATCCCCCTCTCCCTCCCACCTAATCTCCCTGACCCAACTTCCCTAGCCTCCTTTTTTGCCTCTAAATTCCTTTCCCTTCACCTCACCTTCTCCTCATGCTCTCTTCCTCTTCCCCCTTCTCCTGTGGCATCATCTTCTCCCTCCCCTTCCCTCCCCTCCCTCATCCCACTCCCCTTCCCTTTCCCACCTCTGGTCCACCTTTGAGCCCATTTCCCTTCCAGTCCAGTCCAAAACCTTTCTTTTCACCTAAAAAACACCTGCCTCGCTGATCCTATTCCTTTCCACTGGCTTTTGGATCCCTCTCTAGCTCTCTCCTCTTTCATTCTCTCTATCTTCAATTCTAGTTTATCCACCGGGATTTTCCCCTCACCATGGAAGCACGCCTCTGTCCGCCCTATCCTGAAGAACAGTTCCCTCGACCCCCCCTCCTCTCTTTCCAAATGGTGCCCTATTTCTAACCTCCCCTTCCTTTCCAAAACTCTTAGAGAAATTTGTTTTCACTCAACTCTCTTCTTACCTTGAAGCCTCACTCACCTTCCATCCACAGCAATCTGGTTTCCGCTCCGGCCACAGCATGGAATCTGTCCTCCTCTCTCTCCTTAAGAAACTGCACGCAGCTCACGATCATGGTTCTATTTCTCTCGCTGTCTCTCTTGATCTATCTGCTGCTTTCGATTTGGTTGATCACCACACGCTCTTGATTCGTCTTGGGGAAGCTGGCCGTGCCAGTTCAGTATTTCAGTGGTTTCACTCTTTTCTTTCCTGTCAATCTTTCTCGATTCTTTCAGGGTCTTCTTCCTCCCCTTCCACCCCCCCCCCCCTTTGGTGTTCCCCAGGGTTCTGTCTTTGCACCTCTTCTCTTCAACATTTTTCTCACCCCGCTCACCCTTCTGGTCCGACAACATGGTATCTCAGCATATTACTACGCAGATGACACCTTTCTTCTACATCATACTGATTCCTCTGCTCCTGACATCACCCCCCTTAATACTTGTCTTTCCACTGTGGCATCCTGGCTTTCTTCCAGTTTCTTTCACATTAACCTTGCCAAAACCTCTGCTATTTGGTTTACTTTTGGGGATTCTCCCCCTCCCCCCTCACCCCTTTGCTTTCCTCCTCGCCCATCCCTATGGTCTCTTCTCTTTAGTACCTTGGTGTCACCCTTGATTTATCTCTTTCTTTCAAAGCTCACATTTCCTCTGTTGTCCAGCGCTCTTTTTTCACCCTGAAGCAACTCCGTGCTATTCGTCCCTTTCTTTCCTCTTCCTCCCTGACCACACTACTTCTTTCCCTCATGGTATCGCATCTTGATTATTGTAATATCACTTTAGCCGGTCTCCCTCAGTCCCAGCTCCTTTGCCTCCAATGCGTCCAAAGCACCGCCGTTCACATTTTAACCCATGCCTCACACTTTGATCACGCCACTCCCCTCCTTCTACGTCTGCACTGGCTCTCTGTCTCTTTCCGGATCCAATTTAAGTTTCTCATTTTCGTTCACAAATCAATCCACACAGGTACACCCCTCTATCTTGCTGATCAGGTCCATCTCCACACTCCTCACTGCTCCCTCCGTTCCATTCACGCCAATCGCCTGTCACTTCTCTCCCCTTCCCAGGCCCACCTTGAGTCCACCCGCACCTCAGCTTTTTATTTTCTTGGCCCGAGGCTCTGGAACTCACTCCCCCCCCTGCCCTCCATTTAGAACCATCCTTTACTGCCTTTAAAGATAAACTGAAAACCCATCTTTTCTGCCTAGCCTATGACCTACCCCCCTCCCTTTCCCCTCTCTCCCCTCCTCCCCGTTGACATAATTACAGCGTCCACTGCCCCTTTTGCTGACTGTTTATGCCTCTATCCCCTTCTCGTACTCTGTTCTTATCTTTTTCTGTCCTGTTTCTAATATTTAATTGGCGTTCCTTTTCCTTTTTTTCTTTCTTGCAGCTTTTTTTAATTTTATAGTTTTTATTGTAAACCGCCCAGATACTTTTGTTATGGGCAGTATATTAAGTTTTAAATAAACATAAACATCCTAGAGTCTTCATGCATATCCCTGACATCATGGACCAGCTTGTCTGACATATGGAGAAGATTTCACAATCTGTTGAGTCTGCTCTGCATTTGGACCACAGAGACAAAAGCTCTAGCAGACTGTGATTGTCTTGGTCATCACCAATGCAAGGTGGGATACAAAGTGTGACTTTCCATCAGAAACATTTGGCTCAGATTACCGCCCTTTAAATTGGTACCAAAGCTCATTGTTCTTTAGGATGTACAAGAAATACTGGGGTCCATTACCATGCACTTGAAATTACCATTTCCCTGTGTATTCCTAATGTGTTTCATTTATTTCAGATTAAGCCATCCATGGAGAAAGTTACCCCATGGATCAGTCATCAGGGATGGAAACTCCTTATACGAGATTCAAACCATCATAGATTTTTGACACTCATGGGGTGTAAAAGCCCATGGGTAGATTTGTCAAAAATACATGTAAGTTTTAGTATTCTATTACTTGTTGATGATGTTAAGTGCCGTTGAGTTGATGTTGACTCATGGCGACCCTCTAGATAGTTGTCCTAAACTATGTTCGTTCTTCAGGCAAGCGGCTCATTGTTGACAGACTGGTACCCGTAACGCTGTTATTGTATCGATCCATCTCATTGCTGGCCTTCCTCTTTTGCATTGACCTTCTGTCTTGCCAAGCATGATGTCTTTCTCTAATGATCTCTCTCTTCGCATGATGTGTCCAAAGTATGAAAGTTAAAGTCTTGTCATCTGAGCTTATAAAGAAATCTTAGGTTTAATCTCCTCTAGTACTGACTGGTTTATTCTTAGGGCAGTCCATGGTACATGCAAGGCATTAATTTTCTTCCTGTCTATCTTTTTCACCATCTAGCTATCGCATCCTATATGATATTATTGAAAATACCATGGCTTGAATGAGTCAAATCTTTGTATGGAGAGAGACATCTCTGTTCTTGAGAATCTTGCCTAGGTCTTCCATAGCCATTCTGCCAAGAGCAATGGGTCACTGGATTTCTTGGCAAAATCAATAAGATAATCACTACACTAGATTAGCAAAACCTCATATCAGGTACTCAACAGAACATTTACACAAGATTTTAAAAGCAGGAAGGAAGAAACAAAAGCCTCAGAACACAAGGCAATGAATCTGCTTCAATCCAGCTTTAAGCCAAAAAACCAACCTTCCACACATCACAGGCTCTCTATGGGGGATGTTTACTAAAGTGCGGTAAACGTGAATAACGCGCGTTGTATGACGTTAACGACCATAAGCGCAGTATAACGCGCGTAATCATGCGCCAATGACCGTTAACGTCATACTACGCGCGTTAACCGTAGTTAACGATCGTAAAGCTCCACGGCGCGTTAAAACAGCGCAGAAGGTGGAGAGTGGGCGGAGAGAAGGGGTCAATGGGTGGAGAGTGGGCGGGGAGAGGCTGAATTTCTGAGCTCAATTCCAACGCAAATGAAAACCTGTCGTTAAAGGCATATTAAAGGGAAGAGAAACCATTTCCGTCAGCAATGTACAGCAAACCGGGGAAACCTACAAAACGTGAGCAGTGTGATACATGTGCAAAGACCAAAAGTTCACATAAAACCTTAAGAATGACCAAAAGAAACATTGTAAAAAGAATAATTCAGCTGGGCAACAGTGATAGCAATGGGCAACAATGAACAACACTCCCTGGAAAGCACCAAAGAAAGAAATGATGTTTGGAAGGGTCTACGCTCTGTAGACCCTTTCAAAGATCATTTCATTGTGATGGAGCTTTCCTGGGAGTGTTGTGTAATGTTGCCCAATGATATCATTGTTGCCCAGCTTGGTTATGGGTGTTTGCCCCTTTCTTTGAGGTCTGTTTTGAGGTTTATGTGCACCTTTGTCTCCATACAAGGTAAATGAGCCCACAGTAAACTTGTGCAGAGCAGGGTTTCTGACTCGTCAGGCCGGTTTAACTAACTCCAGGGACTGCACCATCTCTGTGGCCATAGTGTGGTGCAACAGACACAGCCAGTGCCTGTAAGACCAGAGGGTCACAGGTTCAAATCCCAGCTGGGGCTCCTGCCAACCCAGTCCCCATAGTTTTACCCACCACTAAACAGTGAGAGTAAAGAAACTCCTTTATTGCAGAGAACATGGTTAATACGCCTATATTTTACCACACCAAACACAGACACCATAAACAGGCGCATTACCTAGAGCAGAGTCTCGCAAATGCAGTCCTGGAGGGCCCCGCACCATTCAGGTTCCATGCTGCCTCTAATAAAGATGCCTGTGCTGTATATCTATGCACCACCCCCATGGTATGCAGATGTAGCTCATGCATATTTATGAGGGACAGCATGATAACTGGCAGATATCAATTGCTACGTTAAGCACAGTTTGCTCAGTGAGCTCCACCAAAACAGGCATTCTGATGTCTGTGGTGTGTGCTGCAGGTCTGGTCTCTGACAGTGCTTACCACCCTGGGGAGTGACCCCCAACAGTCTTGCGTACCATATCCATGCCTGAACTGTGCCCAGGACTGGTGTGGTGGGTATGGCTCCTGAACACCTCTATAGTTGCACAATGCTGGCATAGGTGTGGGGGTGGCTGTCTATCCAGTGTGTGGTGGCTGCAAACACCTTCCACAGCCCACACTGCCAGCAATGTTGCCAGTATTGAGCTGCCAATGTGCATAATGAGGAGCAAGGTACCATGGTTATAGGCCGGACAGGATGGCCTGGCCAGGGTGCATCTGCACAGGGCATAGGGCAGTGACAGGCACATTTTAGTGCCCGGCCACCACCTACACAGACAGGGTGACCTCAGTATGTCCTGCTGAGAGATCACTCTCACCCTGACTGTGCAGTGACCACAGCATGGCTAGGCACCCCTATAGTGCTATATAGTATTTCTCTCATGTGATAGATATGGGTTTCCTTTTGGGGCTCAGTCACTGATTTATCTGCTTGCTGTGTATGCTGACATCCCAGTTCTGGGTACATGCATCTCCACTGGGCACATGCATTATGGACTAACTAGCAGACTGTTTACAGCTGGTATGTGTCTTGTTGGAGTGACTTGCAGGGTGCAGTGGCTGATGGCTTGCTGCAGGAGAATATCAGATAGTGGTGGGGTGCAGCTTACCATGTCCAGGCCTAATGTCTGACTGTGTACAGAGCTGCAGTGCCTGCCCTGTGGGGTGTCTGTTCCTCACCAGAACTGGAGTTGATGTTCCTTTCTACTGCCACCTTTGCAGGGAGGAAGAAGGTGGATCTATTGTTAGGAGACCCTGTTTGCCACCCTTGGCATTGGGGGGGGGGTGCATGGGCCACCTAGGGGTCCATGGGGGCTACACCTGACTGCAAGGTGTTTGTGCAGAAGCTACCTATCTTGCACATTAACACTGCTTTGGACGGTGCTGTGGACCTGGTGCTGGGCGCCTCACTGCACCCTCAGGGTGAGCACAGTACCTGCACAATGTGACGGTGTGTAGCTACTCTGTGCCAGTACAACACACGGTCAGTTCCCCCGACCAGGCCGAGGTGCTGTGGGGGTGCATTCCCCATGGTGCGTATCTGTGGACAGCTGATTTGCATGTGCAGTGCATCATGGGTGTGACTGGCACAATCCAACCCTGGGAAGATCCAGCGCCTGCTCACAGGCTCTGATAAACCATAGGCCATCACACATACATCTGTTAGCATAGTGCATAGGTGCAAGACACCCTAAAGTGTCAGTACTATAAGGTGCCCACGCTGGTAAAAACACACGTACCCACGCACGATTGTACGCACATACCAACGCACGTAGCTACGCACGGGGCTACGCCCGTAACAACGCACGCAGCCATGCACGTACCAACGTACATGGCTACGCGCACTGCGAGAGTGTTTTGCAGTAACCACTACTGAACGTAAAGAAAAACATGCCTCCTCATTCCCTATGTAATGAACAGGGTGCTGCCTGGGACAGCATTCTGCGTTAGGCACACTGGGGACTCGAACCCATGCTGCCTGTAACAGCGGTGAGTACACTAACCATTGTGCTACAGCTCTGTTTCAGTGATTTGTGTCGGTACGCCTTCATACGATTAACGCGCAGTAACGCGCCACGGCGCCCTGTAACGCTCGTTAGTTTTTGGAACGCGCGTTAGTCGTTACGATGTCCCGCCCATGTCCTTTTTTGGCTTTCCTTTCACTAACGCGGCTCCTAATGCGATTTGCACTAACGCAGTTTAGTAAACATACCCCTATACCTCCTTCCAACCCTTAAAAATGTTCCTCAGTAATAACATTCCATTTTATAACATTCAGTGCACAAAAGGAACAATGCTGTTAATGCTGTTAGGGAAACACACCCCACACACAAATTGAGCAATGCTAGTAGGGAAATACACCCCTTACACTACAAGTAAGCAATGCTATTAAGGAAACACAACTGACGCCACGTAAAGGCAGCCTTAAGCGTTTCGCTTTTCAAAAGCTTCGTCAGGGAAAGTCCCTCCAAACTGTGCACAAATCACTGTAAAAAGAAAAAATTAAAGTCAAGAAACTTCTAAACAATGTACCTTCACGAGAACAAAGAACTCTTCTAAACACCCCACAATCCAGTAAAAACACACATACTTATCTTAACCAGCAACATGTTCAACGGCATCCATCACACCAACCAAACAAAACAGCAGAGAGAAAAACGCCGCACATGTGCAATTAAAAAGGAAAGAAAACGATGATGTCACCATGGGAAGACTCTTCCACTTAAAAGTGTCCACCCCTGCACTGGATTTCTTGACTGCTTGTTGTTTGTTTATTGCTAGTTGATCCAAGTAAGTTAAAGTTGTCCACAATTTCAATTTCTTCTCCTTCAACAATGAACTTATTGATTTTGACAGTTGTCATGATCTTTGCCTTCTTTACATTAAGGTGCAGGCCCATTTTAAGACTATGTTCTTTGATTGGTAGAGGCAAATGTTTCAGATAATTTTCACTTTGAGCCAGTAACGTGGTATCATCAGCATAATGAAGGTTGTTGATGAGTTTTCCACCAAACCTCACACCTCTGTTGTCTTCATACAATCCTGTTTCTCTGATGATTTGTTTTGCAAATAAATTAAACGGGTAGGGGGAAAGTATGCAGCCTTGACGTACACCTTTGCTTATTTCAAATCACTCTATTTCTCCTTGTTCTGTTTGAACTGTTGCTTCTTTTATTTATTTAGCTGGATTTATATCCCGCTTTTCCCTGGGTCAAAGAGGTTTAACAAAAGGGGGGGGGATAATCAATTTGACAGAGCGGGGGGCATCACCAGGTGGGCCAACATTGATGATCTGAATAGAAAGTAACAGAACTAGACAATTGACGTAAGTCTCTTAGTTGGTAGAAGAGGGGTTAGGTCAGAGGGTCTGGATATGCAGTCAGTGAGAGATGTCTGTTTCAGGTCCAAGATATTCATGAAAAAGGATGTTTTTTAACTGTTTCTGGAATAGGGAGAGGTGTCTGTTGTTTTGGATCTAGCTCGGGAGTTCCAGAGGGAGGGTATATACAGTTTGAATGCTCTGTTACAGGTTTGTTGATTGAACTTAGTTCCTTTGTAGGGGATAGTGAGAGTGTTGCTGGTGGTCTGTTGGGTTGATCTATTGAGAGTAGGCTGAGGTAATAGAGTTTGGAGTTGAGAAGTCTGCATTTGATGGAGGGCTTTGTGGATAATTAGGAGAGATTTGTATTTAATCCTTGCTTTGAGAGGCAGGATATGAAGTTCTCTCAGGACTGGGGTGAAGTGATCATGTTTTTTCACCTTCTGGATGATTCTTGTGGTAGTGTTTAAGGCAGTTCATAGGGGGCTGGTGTGGGTGGTGGGTAGTCCGTGATAAATTGCTTTACAGTAGTCCAGGTGGGAGAGCGTCATAGCCTGCATGACTGTTCTAAAGTCCTGTGGGTCGATGAGTGGTCTGAGTCATTGTACCATCTTTGCTTTGTAGAATATTGATCTGGTAGTCTTTTTAATCTGTTGTTTAAATGTAAGCGCTTGATCAAAGATGATTCCCAAATATTTTATGTGGGGTTGAACTTGTATTTGGGTGGTTCCCAAGGTGAGGTGTGGCGATGGGGTGAAGTTTGGGTCCTTGGTCACAATGAGGGCTTCTGTTTTTTTTAAAGTTGATGGACAGGTTGTTCTTTTGTAGCCAACTAGATACATCAATGAATCTAAGTGAATCTGATAAGTGACTGTTTGTTGGGTTTGTGGTTGTGATGGGTCCATAAAGCATTATGTCGTCTGCGTAGATATGGTAGTTGATGTTGTGAAAACGTATTATCGAGCAGAGTGGCTGCAGGTAGATATTGAAGAGCATGGCGGATAGTGTGGAGCCTTGGGGCACTCCTTGGTGTTGTCAAAAGGGGAGAAAGGTTGCCATGCTTGTGCGGATCAGTTGTTGTCTATTGGTCAGGTAGGAGTGGAGCCATTGTAGCATGATGTCCTTGATGCCAATCTCCTGTAGTCTATGTAGGAGGGTGTTGTGGGAGATGGTTTTAAAAGCTGCGGATATGTCTAGAAAGATCATAGCATATCAAGATTGTTTGGTCTGAGTACCTTTGATTAGGGTGTTCAGTATTGATTAGGGTGTTCAGTATTGATACTGAACACCCTTGATCGATGTATAGATTGTGCAAGAGAACGATCAGGTGTTCTGGTATACCCATGCTTCTTAATATGGCCCAGAGTTTCTCATGGTTTACACAGTCAAAAGGCTTGCTGTAGTCGATAAAGCACAAATAGATATCCTTTTGGTATTCTTTAGCCTTTTCAAGGATCCATCTCACATCCGCGATGATGTCTCTCATTCCTCGCACTTTCCTGAACCCCGCTTGCACTTTGGGTAGTTCTTGTTCCAGGTATTGTTGTAGTCTCTGTTGAATAACCTTCAGTAGAATCTTGTTGGCATGTGGGATCAGAATGATTGTGCAATAATTTCCACAGTCAGTTGGATCACCTTTCTTTAGTATTGGTATAAACAGGGCCGGCCCGTCCATTGAGCAAGAATGTTTTTTGCACAGGGCCCCGCGTTTCAGGGGGCCACGCGCAAAGAACATTCTGCTTTTTTTTTTATTACATTTAAAAACAAAAACCTGGCTCTAGCTGCTGCCGCTGCCGCGTCCGTCGCAGCAGCGGCAGAATGGCGTGTCCCGCGGGGCCCCTTCTCCTCTTCGAGCCCTCTGCAAGGGCTTTCAGATTCGCGAAGGGAGAGTTGTGCTCCCTCGCGTCTCTGTAAAGCCCGCAGGGGCTAATGGGAAATTTCCCATCAGCCCCTTTAGACGCGAGGGGCTGATGGGAAATTTCCCATTAGCCCCTGCGGGCTTTACAGAGACGCGGGGGAGCACTCTCCCTTCGCGAATCTGAAAGCCCTTGCAGAGGGCTCGACGTGGAGAGGGGGCCCCGCGGGACACGCCATTCTGCCGCTGCTGCGACGGACGCGGCAGCAGCAGCTAGAGCCAGGTTTTTGTTTTTAAATTTGCCGGAAGGGAAGGGAAGGGAAGGGACGGGGGGGGGGCTGATGGAGGCTGTCTGGAAATGGGGTGATGGGGGGTTAGGACTGGAAATGTGCAAGGGGGGGGGTTAGGACTGGAAATTTGCAAGGGGGGGGGTTAGGACTGGAAATGGGCTGGGACTGATGGAGGCTGACTTGAAATGGGCTGGGGGGGGGGTTAGGACTGGAAATGGGCTGGAGGGGGGGTTAGGACTGGAAATGGGCTGGGGCTGATGGAGGCTGTCTTTAAATGGGCTGGGGAGGGGTTAGGACTGGAAAGGGGCTGGGGGGGGGTTAAGACTGCTAATGGGCTGGGGCTGATGGAGGCGGACTGGAAATGGGCTGGGGGGGTTAAGACTGGTAATGGGCTGGGGGGGTTAAGAGTGGTAATGGGCTGGGGTTGATGGAGGCTGACTGAAAATGGGGTGATGGGGGGTTAGGACTGGAAATGGGCTGGGGGGGGTTAAGACTGGTAATGGGCTGTGGGCGGCTGGGGGCTGTCTGGAAATAGGGTGATGGGGGTTAGGATTGCTAATGGGCTATGGGGGGGGGTTAGGACTGCTAATGGGCTATGGGGGCGCTAGGACAGGAAAAGGGCTGATGGGGAGGGGTTAGGACTTGAGGTGGGCTGATGTGGTTAGGACTAGTAATGGGCTGTGGGCTGATGGGGGGGGTTAGGACTGGCAATGGGCTATGGGGGGCTGACTGGAAATGGGCTGATGGGGTTAAGACTGGAAGTGGGCTGATG
This sequence comes from Ichthyophis bannanicus, assembly GCA_033557465.1. Classification (NCBI taxonomy): domain Eukaryota; kingdom Metazoa; phylum Chordata; class Amphibia; order Gymnophiona; family Ichthyophiidae; genus Ichthyophis; species Ichthyophis bannanicus. The sequence continues at coordinate 820,486,179 of CM066032.1, forward strand.
GGGGGTTAGGACTGGTAATGGGTTATAGGGGGGGGGCTTAAACTGAAAATGGGTTGATGGGGGGCTAGGACTGGTAATGGGTTGGGGGATTGCTATGACTGGAAATGGACTGAGTGGACGGGGAGGCTTGAACTGCAAATAGCTGATGGGGAGGGAGCTTGGAATGGAAATGGGCTGTGAGGGAAGGGAGCTAGAACTGAAAATGGGCTGATGGAGCAGCTAGGATAGGACTGGAAATGGGCTGTTGGGGGGAGCTAAGATTGGAAATGGGCTGTGGTGGGGGCTTGAATTGAAATGGACTCATGGAGGGGCTAGAACTGGAAGTAGGCTCATGGGGGGGCTTGGACTGGAATTGGGCTGAGTGGAGGGGAGCTAGGACTTGACATGGGCTGATGGTGGGGCTAGGAAATGACTAGAAATGGGCTGATGGGGGGCTAGGATTGGAAATGAGCTGATGAAGGGACTCAGACTGAAAATGGATGGGGGAGCTAGGACTGGAAATGGGTTGATGGGGGGCTAGGACTGGAAATGGGCTGATGCAGGGACTAGAAGGGAATGGATGCTGGGTGAGACTGGAACTAGAAGGGAGCTGATGTTGGGGGAGGATTAGAATGGGATGGGGCTGGGAGAGTAAAATGGAGAGGGGAAAAATATTTTGTGTGGGAGGGATGAAAAATCTACAATTGGCCGGGTATTGGGAGAGTAAGTGGGGATTGAGGATGGAGGGGTAAAATTTGTGTGGATGAAATAAGAATGAGGAAAGAGCAAAAGGATAAAGATTAGTATGTTAAAGCAGATGTAGAGAGAGAGGATGGAAAGAAAACTAGAAGAGAGAAGAAAGGACAAATGGACAGCAGACGATGGAGAGTTAGCAGAAAACATGAAGAAACCAGAAGAAAGTGGCTGGAGCAATTGCAACTGAAAAAAAATGCACAAAAGGTAGAAATATATCTCTTTATTTTGAATTTATTAACTGGAATATGAAAGTTCTGGGAAATGTGCATCATTAACGTCTGCGCTTTGTTTGGTACAAGAGGAAATTGATTTATAGTTTTATTTCTACAGTGTTGTTGTACATTCCAAGTTTGGCTTTTGGGGTTCCCAGTTTAAATTATTGCCTTCCTGTTTCTAAATTGCGATTCCTTGTTTGGTGATGGTCTATGTTCTGCATGTGTAACTGAGCTGAGGTATTCTGTTTATGTAATTCCTATTTGACATTGCCACTTGTTCTCTTTCCCCAGTATTCTCTGAAATGTACTGGTTTAATATTTGCAGTGTTTCCTTTTGATAGGTAGGGACTGGTGCTTTGTGAGTCCTGGTAATGCTGTCAGGATACAGCGGGTTTGCTATGGGTTCTAAATGGGCAGCGTTTGTAGTAGTTCCTAATGTGCCTGGCGGTTGGCACTGGATTATAGTAATGTAGAAATCTTTTAGTCTTTCTTTATCCATACACTCATTAAGAGACATGTTTACTAAAAGTTAGTGTATGGTAACATTATGCAAATATTTATGCAAATAAGGCCACTTATGCAAATGAGGCCCCGCACCGAGTCTCCGCACATGGCCCCGCACCCCCCTTGGGCCGCCCCTGGGTATAAACACAGATCTTTTCCAGTCAGTTGGCCATGATGTTGTCTTCCAAATTTCTTGGCAGAGCCTTGTAAGTATGGTAACAGCTGCATCAGATTGCTGTCATACTTCTATGGGAATGTCATCAATGCCTGGTGCTTTGTTCTTTGATAAGATTTTCAATGCTGCTTCGACTTCTTCTTTTATCACCAATGGTTCCGGATCATAAGGTGCAGGTTGAAATGGCTGTTGGTCCACAAAACTCTGTATATTCTTTCCACCTTGTCTTGATCTTCTCAGCATCATTCAACATAGAACCTTGAGCATCTTGTACCATTCCAATTCAAGGCTGGATTTTTTTCTTTAACTCTCATAGCTTTAGGAAAGTCGATCTTGTTCTTCCTCTAATAGTTTCTGCTTCTATTTCCTTGCATGTGTCATTGTAGTACTTTTCCTTTTCCTGTCTTGCTGCACGTTGGAAATCTCTGTAGAGTTCTGCGATTGTCTGTCTTTCTCCTCTGGCTTCAGCTTCTCTGCGTTTCTGGGCAATTTTCAGAGTTTCTTCCTTCATCCATTTTGGCCGTTTTTGCTTTTTCACCTTTTGTAGAGACTTCTTGCTTTTTTCCAACACAACCTTCTTGATGTCATCCCATAACTCTTCTGGATCTCTGCCATTTCTATCTAAAGCAGCAAGTCAATTTTGCAGGCAGTCTTTAAATTCCAGTGGTATATTCTATTACTTATGTGAGTAAATTAACGCTGTGCCTTTTCCCAAGCTCCGCCCCTGTGCTAACCCAAAACGTGTACCATTGCCCTGACTTATATGTTAACAGAATAGTGACTGCATGCATTCCATGCATCGATTATTAAGATATGACTACTACTACTATTTATCATTTGCATAGCGCCACCGGGTATATACCGTGCTGACAAAGCAATTTACACATGTATGAGTACACTCATGTGGAACTCTAACTGTGCCTTACAGAGTTACCCTCACACCACCAGGGATAACCTGGCAAGGCTGAGGGGGATTGAGAGTGGCGGGATGGCTGAGTAATACACTTGGGGAGATTGTCTTCATGGAAGCTGGTCAATGGGAGGAGCTTTCATTAGGGTATCAGCTGTAAATGTGGTTTGGGCTGTCATTGGGGTTAAGCCTATAGTGCATCTCCATGATTCTTTATGATCATTTGGGCAACCCTGGGACCTAGCAACCGCCTCGTTTGTTTGATGGTTTGCCCTCCAGCCCCGACTTTATGCATTGAGGACATATCGTAAGCATGCTTTGGGTGTGTGTTTCCAATTTTTCAGTGAGAACTTGCATATTTAAAAAAAAAAACATTATTGGCAATTACACCCGCTTCAAGTCAAACTTCAGTGTCATCTAACTGCTCTTTTGGACTTTGGGTTCATGCATGTGATTGAGTGATTTTAATACTGCTTTATCATTTCATATTTGTGCTTAGCTGTATGGTTTTTAAAACCACCTTAAAAATGTTAAAAAGAAAATCTTATTTTTGTGCTGGCTTCTTAATTGCTTCTTCCTAGATAGCCAGTTTTCTAAAGTCCAGCACTTATGCATAGAAGTGCTAGTAGTTAATGTGCTCAGGTCATAAAATCAGTACTTACAAATGCAAAACTCCCAAGGGACAGCCTTCTTTTCTTGACTGTGTTTCTTACGAAGCTAGCAGTTCCTGATGAATGTGCCAGTTCTCTCACCTGCATTTCATGCCATTCTTACACATATTTTTACAAAAAAACTCTGCATTCAGAAAAATGTTTGTAAAATCTTTGGGGAGCTGTGCATGCCCCACCCTGGATACCTGAATTACTACCTAGATGCCCCATGCAAAATTGGGCTACACGTTTATTAAGTAAGTCTTCGAAAAGGACTCCTTTATGAAACCGCATTGAATAATTCAATTTTATTAAAATTTCAGCTTTTTATAGCATGGGCAAATCTCTGAGAAGTCCCTTCTTTATTACTTGAATTGCAGATATTATAAATTTAGGCTTTTGTCATGTTCTATGTTCTGTTTTATAACTGCTCATATAAACATGTTCCCAAGAAGGGTTTTAGGTTAAAATCAATACACATTTCTCTTATATACCCTGAGTGATCATGGTAAGCAATCATGAGCCAACCTAAGCCAGTTCAAAATGATAAAAAGCTACCTTGTACAAACCATAACTGAAGCTTTACTGTAATAAAAACTGTTATAGGCTTCTACACTTAAAAAATGGGTAATGTCTTGGGGAGGACAATCTTTTTAAAGGCATTGAGCAAAGTAACTAAAGGACCAGAACTAAAGTGTAGTAAAGTTTTGCACTTACCATGAATTACCTACAAAAATTAACCCATGGTACATGTAAAACCTGTGTGGTAATTATTGAGGGTGTGCCTAGCATCTGCCCTGCAGTTACCAGAAAGCAGAGCAGATATTTATCGCGCAGTAAGGGTCATGTTTACTGTGGGGTTTAAGACATAGTTTGGGTCCTGTGCTAAAAACTAGAATGGGCCCAGCTTGTCCAAGATGGGGCAGGCACTGAGTGGGACTGCGACGGAGGAAAGGCATTGCTGGTGCATAGTGGCTAACATGAGCATTAAGAGTCCATGTTTACCCCAGTTCCCACCCTTAGCGCAGGATTACCTAATGTCACCTCAGTGGTACACTTGTGTACTGGCTAGCATGGTGCAGCATCGAGGACTTGCATTAACTGCAAGAGGATGGATGAGGCCTACATGCGCTTTATTGGTATGGGCCTTAGTGAACATACCCTTAAGTGCATCCATGCTATCCCCCTCCAGTTACTGCATCCTGTTAGAGAAAAAAAAAGATCCTCTCCCACCCAGCATCTAGGATACTCCCACCACTTCCTGATTAGTCTTTAAGAACCCCCTCCCCCCTCAATAAGCATCCAGAAAGCTTCCCGGATCAGCATCCTTACCCATACCCCACTTCCTGATCTCCTCTGGCACTTATTGGGGGTATCCTTGGTGAGTAAGTCGGGGGAGGCAGGAGAGATTGTTTTAAGCTGCTTACAAAAATTTAAGATATCTTTCAGCAGCCAGATTTCCTGTGGCAGTGTGTTACACAGAAAGGGTACTGCTATCAAAAAGGCCCATTTGTACATCATTGAAGATTTCATAGAAACAGAGAAAAATGTTAGCAGATAAAGACCATGCAGAAACTCCAGTCTGCCCTTCCATACCAACTTTACGCTCCCTTTTCTTAGCATCTTCCTCTCCAAGAACATGGTACAACTGGTGCTAACGTGGCATAAAAATTAGGGTGGTGGGAAGTGCACCTATGTTAATCACTCACCCCACCCACTCTCCACCCCTGACCTACCTACTTCCTATCCCAATGAGCTTTGAACCGTTGGCACAGAAATCAGACCACACTATGCCATAACCCACACCAACCACTTAGTGCCTTTAGTAGAAGAACCCCTTAGTCAATAGGGGCCTTAAAGTTCTTGATTACTAAGAACTATTAATGGCATAGTACTAATTAGCAAAATACAAAAAAATCAATTATGTTAGACTTTATAAAAATGTATCTGCTACAGATGGAACATAAACATAATATATTAATGTTAGAAAACACAGGACAAATTTAAGAGGCATCACCAGATATTCAGCACTGGTCACTATTCAGATACCAGGATTGAATATCCAGCCACAGAGTTGAAATATCGAACGGTTAATTTCCAAGTGCCAGGCTTTCTGCAATGAATATTCCTGAGATTTAGCTACATACATTTTATCTAAGACCGAATCAAATTTGCATAGTTCAGCTATGTGAACAAGTTTAGGGCACCCAAAGACTGTTGTTTGCCATTTCTGAGTGTAGGATTATGTCATCTCCAGTCTGACTGCTGTGCCTATACTGAATCTAGACTTATCTTTAGGATGACTTGAGGAAGAAGAGAATCTGCCTGTTGAAGCAGAAAGTAATGTTATATTGACGAAAAGACTTGCCCCCATCAGCCCATTTCCAGTCCTGACTCCCCCTCAGCCCATTACTATTTACAGTGCTACCTCCCCCAGCCCTACCCCAGACCTTCTCAGCTTCTCCAACCTTTTTTTTTGTTGTTGTTTTGTTTTGTTTCAATTTTGAAGGCCGAGTGAGGCGGACCTTTTGGGGGCAAAAAGTTGCCTTCTGAGGCCACTGCCTCACTCAGCCTCATTCACCATCACTGTTGCTGTGGGAGACACGTATAGGACCTGTATCATGTGGATAAAGCCCTCTCCCAAACCACACCGGCAGCAGTTGGAATAAACAACTCCACCCTGTCAAATGTCTTTTTGGCATCAAAACGTATTAATAATGATGAGGTCTGTTTTTGGATCCACTCCAAAGATGCTATGATTTTCCACAAGTTACGACAGATATGACGACCCTGCACAAAGCCTACCTGTGACACTTGAATTAAGGAGGGCAGTACGTGTGCTAGTCGGTCTGCGAGAATTTTGGCATATAATTTCAGATCAAAACTAATCAGTGAGATCAGGCGATAGGATGTGGTCTGCAGGCTATCTTTCCCAGGTTTGGGGATTAATATAATATTCGCTTTGTTTCCTGCCCATTCTGTGCCTGGCCTTGAAACAATGCCACTATAGGTTCTGTCAACACACCCTGCAATATCTTAAAGAATTCTGTCCTAAATCCATCTGGACCTAGTGCGTTGCAGCACTGTGACCTTTGGATTCCCTCTGTACTTCCTCTTCTGTAATGGGTGAGCCCAATTCTGCTGCCTGTTGGGGCAGAGAGATGCCCATGGCCGGGATGCTATTCAGGTGGGTGATACTACCTCCCCCTTATAGAGTGCCTTGTGGAAGCTACCAAACTGCTGTATTATGTGCTAAGTATCTTTATGCAGTGTCCCTGTTTCATCTCTTATTGCTGTTACCACCTGAGGCCCCCCTCTCCCATTGAGACATCATGCCAAGAGTCTGCCTGTTTTGTCTTCATGCCTATATAGTTGATATTTATAGTACATGATGGAATTTTTTGCTTGCTGTCGCGTCCACCCCTTGGTATAGGCGGTTGCCTAGTGGGAATGGACGGACCACATATTTATTTTATCCTTTTTAAGTGCTGCGGTCTCTGTTCCCTTGTAGTTGTGGAAAAGACGGAGTCAGCAAGGGATTGGGTTAACAATAAGTTTTATTGTTATTGTTGCACAAGTGTCTATCTACTATCCCAATAAACAGAAATAAAGGATTCTTCTCCAAACCAAAGTGTCTTTAACTGATACAGCATTATTCACCTGTTAGACATACAGGCATGTTTCTTTCAAAGCACTTTCTTCAAGCTTCTTTCTGTTACTAAACATTCACTGCTTTCTCCTCCAGCAACAAATGCTTTCTTAAAACAAACCATAAAACAGTAATGTTCCTTTCTTCCCTGGTTGCCTAATTGGCCTGGCTTTTACACTTCGGCAGCTTTCTGCCTCTTCCCGTGTAAAATCCCACCAGCACAATCTCAGGCTTCTTCCAGCACTTACTATTAGCATAACATTTTACAGCTTTTACCCTCTCTGGCAAAATGCACAATCTGTTTCCATATCAGAACCCTCGCTTCCAATAACAGCTTCTTCAATCTGCATGGGCTCTCCTTCTGAGTCTGATATGCCTTGTTCAATTACAGGCTTCTCCTGAGCAGGCTTCCACTGCTCTAATAAAGCTTTAATCTGTTTCCAACGGGACTCTTCTTTACTCTGAGGTATGGGGGAGGAACTTAGGACACCAGTCTCCTTTAGCACTGACTTAATGGATTCAAAAGGGCTCACCTTTTTCCTGGCTTTCCTTACCCTTTCTGGTAGGCTTACAGGCAACCTCCTGACAGACTGCTTCCTCTGCTCTCTGCCGTTAAGCTTCTCAACAGGGTTCGACTCTGACTCCTGTCTCCAGAGCTTCCAATCAACAACTTGCTCCCTGTCAGCTGTGCTTCTCTCTGAACTGGAGCTACACACACGCTGCCTGCAATCAGAGTGTCTGTGCAGCCTTTCAAATGGAGCTTTGTTCCTGCTTAATTTCCCACCTTTTACAACAGCTTCAATGGAAGACTCCTGAGAAGAATTCCTCTGGCCTTTTTACCAAGTTTCCAGCCTTTTCTCCTGAGGACTATTCCTTCTTCTCTCTTCCTCACTCTTCCCTTCTCAGTTCCTCTCAGACGTCCCCTCAGACTTCCTTTCACAACTCCTCTCAGAACTCCTTTCACCGTCCCTCTCAGAACGTTTTTCAGCGTGTCCTTTTCTAACTGTTTCCTCCTGCCTAAATGTTTGGGGCTGTCCTATGGGCTTTGGCTCCGCCCCCTGCCTCTCACGTCAGCTCCCCTAGTTGCCATGGAGCTGAGGTGTGGCTCTCTCTCCTGCTCTCTGTGCATGGAGTTTTTTCCATAAGTTGAAGGTTTAACCCTTTCCCTTCCTGCACTGCTCTTGGCTACAGGGGAAAAAGAGTGGTTTCTCCTCCTTTCACTAGCGTTTAACCCAGCTGCGCCATCACATTGCTTATGTCACGTTTCATTTAGAGCTGTCTGAGTTTCCAGCAGTCTAGACTGAGACTTAGTCATAGGGTGGGCCGCATGTCTCTTATGCTGTAGTATCACCTGCATCTCCAATTTGATGACTTGAGCATTCAATAAACAGCATCACCTTGCTACATAGGCTATTATGTCTCCTTGGAGTACTGCCTCAGCTGTCTCCCAAAAGGTTCTGGTGTTTCTGCGTGTTGGGCATTATAAGTGATGTAAGACTGCCTTCACTCTCTCAGGTATGCCTGAAATTGTCCCTTTAGAGATATAGGGGAAATCACCATGTCCCCCACCTGCAAGCTAAGGTGTCACAGCTAAGGCCCACCCAAACCAGTGCATGATCCGATAAAGCATCAGGGCTTATTTGTTTTTCTTCCACTTACTGAAAGATCTGTTCCGATGTTAATATATAGTCAATTCGGACACTAGACCCGTGCTCTCTAGAGTGATGGGAGTAGTTTCTCTCTGTGGGGTGCAATAATTGCCACAGGTCCACCAGACAGAGCCGCCGCTTGAAGTGATTTAATATATGAGTTACCCCTCCCCATGCCCCTTGCGCTCCGTCATCAGAGGTATCAATAAGTGGCTCAAGGACACCGTTAAAATACCCTCCGGCTATCAGAGGGTCCTCTTGCAGTTTCTCTAAGACTGAGACCAGGTGAGCATATATTGTTGCGCTTGGAGTATTAGGGTCATACACATTTCTTATAATGACTGGCTTACCTTTGAGTTCCCCTTGCAGGATAAGGTACCGGCCACTGGCATCTGTATGTTCCTTTGTGAAAGCGAAGCGGATATTGCAGTGTATTAAGATAGCCAGTCCCCCTTTTTTTCCCTGGGCCACAATACCATAAACCTGCCCCACCCAGTCTTGGCATAATTTTGCATATTCTACTGCATTTTGGTGTGTTTCCTGCAAGAGTGCTACATTGCACTTGTGCCTCACCAGAGCTTTGAACACTTTATACCATTTTAGTGGGGTGCCCAGACAGCACACATTCCATAAGATTACTCTCAGGGCACATCCCAAAGGGCCTTGTCCCACTCAATCCAGTTTTTGACCATATCATTTGGTGAGTCCCCCCAGCCTAGGACCCCCCACATGCAAAACCATCTCATATCTGCACAGCAACCTTCTCGTATGTTAGAATATTGTGAACCACATTTTTTCCTTTGAAGTGCCTTCTTCCTTTCTATGCCCCTACTCACCCTCCTCACCCTCCTGCACTTTCCCCAGCTTCCTCTACCCTTAGTTTTTTCTTACTATTACCGGGTCACTTCCCAATGTGTTGGACTCCCCCCCCCCCCCAATGCTACATCCCAACACTACCCTGCCCTGTGTCCTACCCTCTCCTAACCCAATGCGTTTTTATTTACTCTCCCCCCTTCTAGTTCTGATACCTATTTCCACATTATAGCCTGTCTATGCCCCACTTGAGCATCCCCTTTAGATGGCTCCCTCTCCCAGCTTACATCTACAGAATTTGGGCTACATGTGGAAGGCTTTATCTGTATAAATTATGGGTAGGGCGCTGCCAGGCCTCATTGTTAGTATGACCCCCACCATTCTGTACTTTGCCTGCCATTGCCTTACCCTCCCCCACTAGTTATTTAACATGGGCCCACCCTCAGTTCCTTATTTACCATAGTTTGTCTGTTCCGTCTCCTTTCAACTTGTATCTATCTTTCCCCCATCCCACTTGTATCCATTGCTCCCTTCCCCTTAACTGCTCCTCTACCCGCTTTCCCGCTCCCCATGTTACCAACCCGAGATCCATTAGCCTCCCTCTCCCACCTCCCGCCACCCAATATCCCCATTCATATCAATATCATAAGCATATTTCCCCCATCTATAAACATTTTCACACACAGTCCGTTTATGCCCCTCCAGGTCCCACTATCTGGCTCATCAGACGTTCATGGAGGGTTCCCCATTTCCAGTCTCTTTGACTCAAGATTTATACATTCTCCAGTCCTTGACCAGATACCTTTCCAGAGTTCCATCCCAATTTGCTTAACTCAGGACTAAGTCTAGCAGTTCACTCCACATTTGCAGATTGACCTACTGTCCACACTTAGAGCTCCTCGTGAATGTCTCATGGCCCCGATGTTGATCCCACGAGAGTGTCCACATATGGGCTGGCTGAATATGGTGTATCAAAGAGTCTAGTCATGCCATTAGCAGAAATTTGGAGGTGAGCTGGTTATATGAGAGCAAAATTTGTTCTTGGCTTCCGTTAGCTGTTGACATATCCCAGCATACACCCTCTGTTTCTGACTGAGAGCAGTCTTGGGAGGCCTGGATTTTAGTCCCTTCATAAAGTAGCTGAACCTCACCTGGATTGCACGTAGGACCTCTTCATTATGAAGATAATTCAGAAAGTGGGCCGTAATAATCCTCAGTCTTTGGTCCTGTGCCTGAGGCGGGCCCCCTTGGTATTCTCTTTCAAGGACTATGGGGCCTCCTGCCATTGGTGCTGTTATCACTTGCTGTAACAGAGTCTCGAGATAGCCCATTAATTTGGCATCTTTTACTGTTGAGGGAACACCTGTGAATCACAAGTTGTTACGCTGACTATGGTTTTCTAAGTCCTCTAGTTTGTCAGCTTGCCAGCTCACCAGTTTAGAGTCGCTGTATTTCTTTTCCCACTTCTGCAGCCATCCCCTCTTGTTGAGTAATCCGTTGCTCTGTGGCCTGTAATCATGGCCCACATTCTGCAAAATTGTGCGCCATTGCATTCAGTTTATTATTTAGCTCATCTAATCACGAGTCCAGGGCTCCCACCACAACTGCCGTTATTTCCTCCACCAGTGTAGTTTGCGGTGGGGAGATCAGAGTAATTTGTTACACCAAGATGTGCCGCTCCCACTCTTTCCTGGCCAATTTCATCGACAAGCCTTGTGGATTAAACAGCCCGCTCTATGTCCGGTAGCAGCTACAGTTGTTCGGCCTTTCCAGGGATTGCTCAGGGCTTGATTCAGGGCTATCGGTTAGTTCTTTTTGGGAGAGAGCCCATAATAGATCTCAGAAGATGTCCATTCTCTCCCAGCATGTCACATGACCCTTATCACAATGCAGGTTAACCCTGGAATTACCGAGAGTTTTTGTACACACTGAATACCGTTGGGGTCATAAATTACCTGACGACGAATTGTAATTGTTAACGATGAAAATTTTAAACTAAACAGACAAAATATTATTCCAAATTAATTATTTATTATATGAAGGTTAAATTTTTGAAATTTAATTATTTATCATAAAATTACATGAAGAAGAGTTGCCATGAAAGACGTTTTTGCATGCACTTGATGAACACAGTAAAGTACTACAGTCATTTGCATGATACACAGACAATTTCTGAATGTTCTTTGCAAACATTGCGCTTGCAGGAGGTGCAAACTATGTTGTTTTTCTTGTCTTTTTCTCTGGAACAGCAGTGACACCTTGCCCTTGCAAACAGCATCAGTGGCTTCTTCAATGCTGTAAGAAGTCTCGCTGCAATTACTCTGAAGCAGCTGCTTTCCTAATTCCAAGAGGAATAGACAACGCCTGTGCTTTGACTTGGACTGCCATTCTGGATTTAGTGACATCCAAACAATGAAGGCATTCAAAGCACTGATGTCCAACATGTTGTAGAAGATTGTCCCTGGCCAGCTTCTTGTCATTCGTTTTGTGGTATACATGCGCAACATTTGATCTGCCGTATCTACTACACCTTTACTAGAATTATAGTCCAAGATCATGCATGTTTTTTTATCTGGACATGTGTTATCTACTTCTTCTTGATCATGCAAACTGCTCAGAAGAACAAACGCTTTTCCTTTCTTGGGGCAATAGGAAACCAGAGTGGCGTCATCGCGAAAGGCAAACAGTGAAGTGAATACCTCTCGGCCCTTTGCTGTTACAAATCCTGGAGGTAATTATTTTCTTTTCTTTCGAATTGTCCCCCAAAGTGTGATTTGTTTTTCTAGCAATTTCCGTGACAGGGATAAACTGCAGAAGAAATTGTCAACAGTAACATTTCTGCCAGATCGCGTCAATCCTTCAGTGAGTTGCAGCACAACCCTTTCACCCTGATTCTGTTCCCTGTTTTGTCCGAGTTCCCTTCCTGTATATACTTGAAGACTCAGAACATATGACGTTTCATTATCACACATCATCCATAGCTTTATGCCATATTTCCCAGGTTTGCTGGGAATATATTGTCTGAACGGAACACGGCCACAAAATGTAAGCAGTTGCTCATCCACGGTAACATTTTCACCAGGAACAAAGGCGTCACTTAGAGTTGCTTCCCAGGTATCAAAAACATGTCTGATTGGAACAAGCTTATCCACACCTCATTGTTCACATCTGTTGGTTGCATCATCAAATCTGAGAGCACAAGAAAATTGCTGAAAACGGTTACGGGCCATATTTTTGCCGAAAACAGAACAACCATCTTCAAGGTTCCAGAACTGAACAATGGATTTATTTTGTGACTTGTACACGCCTGAGAGGATCATAAGTCCAAGAAAACGTTGAAATTCTCCGTCTGTCAAATCTTTCTAGGTGTCTTCATAAATGTGTCTTCCTTGTTTGCTTGTCCACATCATGATTTCATTCAATAAGTTCTTCCTCATGAACAAGTGGAATGCTGTGAGAGGGCCATCAACATTTCGTACAGCATACCTTGTAGGACCTTGTTGTGCGGGCATGACATTAGCTCTGGCGTATCTTCCAGCAGCTTGCTTTATAGGTTTCTTGTTCCATGATGTGGCATCCTTAGATACATAGACTTCAATGGCAACATTTGTGCTTCTAGTTGATGACCTCTTAGCTCCTCTACAACCACAACTAAGATTCCTCACAGATAATACTGACACTGAGGACTCCTGCCTTCTTCCCCGTCCATCACAGCCTCGACCTTTGCCTCGACCTGTAACTTGACTCTTTGCTGCAGGCGATGTTACCGGCTCAACATCAGTCTCACATTCACTTGGCGACCAACTGCTGTCGCTATCTGAATCATTTATTTATTTATTTTATTTAGCAAACATTTATATACCGCTGCTTCCAGCGATCAGCAGCGGTCTGATTACACAAGGAGAACATAAGGAGGACTGTCAATCAGTACAGTAAATTTGGGTGTGTACAGGTTGATCAGGGGGGTAGGCACATCACACGAGGGGTTTGTTAAGTATATGAGTACTAATTACATATATACATATATACATTATACAATAAACGAGCAGGAGTACATAAATATGTTCTGGACTTAGACCCCTTAGGTTAATTCAAATTAAAATGACTCTGGAAAAGATGAGTCTTGAGGTTTTTCCTGAAGACAGTTAGGTCTTTGCAATCTCGTAACTCTGGCGGCAGATGATTCCAGAGTGTAGGTGCTGCGTATGAGAACGCTCTATTACTAGTATTGGTTTTAACAGTTCTTATATCAGCTGGAATGAGGAGGGTGTTGGAGTTGAAGGTTCTTCTGCTTCTGTTGGGTGGTTGTGAGCATATCAAGGTGGAGAGGAAGGATGGAGCAATGTTATGTAGGAGCTTGAAAGTGGTCGTGAGTGATTTGTATTTTATACGAGCCGTGATGGGGAGCCAGTGGAGCTCAATCAATACCGGGGTGATGTGATCAGCAAAGCCTTTTTTCGTGATGACCCTAGCGGCTACATTCTGCGCCATTTGCAGAATGTTCAGAGTTTTCTTTGGGAGACCCTGCAGGATGGCGTTGCAGTAGTCGAAATGTGGCATGATGAGTGCCTGGGCAATGGTCCTGAAGTCCTGAGGTTCGATAATGCTCCTTAGCGGTTGGAGGACCCTAAGCTTGTGAAAAACAGCTTTGTTTGTTTTGCGGAGGTGTTTCTCCATTTTTAGATTACTATCGAACGTTACTCCCAGATATTTTATTTCCTCCTTCGTTTGGTAAGTATTGTTACATAAGGTGATTGTTCCGGGGGGATCGAAGTTTGGCTTTCTGGAGATGTACATTACCTCTGTTTTTTTGTGGTTGATCGTCATGTTACTTTGGAGTAACCAGGCTTGCATCTCACTTAGGCACTCTTCGAGTTGGGTGTAGTTTGGGTTGGCAGTGTCGAGTTGAGTGTACAGCATAATATCGTCTGCATAGACGTGGTATTTGATATTATGATGTTGGAAGATTTTGCAAAGTGGTTGCATGTAAATATTGAACAGGAGTGCTGAGAGAGCCGAACCCTGTGGGATACCCTGTGTTTGCGTGAATGCTTCTGCCTTTTCTCCGTTGAACTGGACCTGTTGCATTCTGTTTGATATGTACGAGGAGAACCATTTTAGAGGGGTTCCTGTTATTCCAATGGATTTAAGCCTGTTTAAGAGGGTGCCATGGTGAACTGTATCGAATGCTGCAGATATGTCTATGAATATGAGTAGAAACATTTTCTTTTTGTTTTCTAAACCCTTGAGGAGGTTGTCAAGCAGCGCTAGGAGTAGTGTTTCAACGCCGTGGTATCGTCTGAATCCATATTGCTGTTTATCCAGGGTTTCGTTGTCATCCAAATGGTCTTGCAGTTGTAGTAACACGGCCTTTTCAATGATTTTGGCCAGGAACGATATGCTCGATATTGGTCGATAGGAAGCAGGGTCTTCTCTATTGCTTGTTTTGTTTTTTAAGACAGGTCTTATGATAGACTTCTTTAGTTGTATGGGCATGATTCCTTGTTGCAGTGATAGGTTTACTATGTGCGAGACAAGTTGAGTGATGTCCTGTTTCACTGCCTTGATCCAAGTGGCTGGGCAGGGATCTAGTGGGGAGGTGGTGGTGTTGATGCTTGTGATTATGTTAGTTATTTGTTTGTCATCAAGTTTGTGAAATGTGTTCCATATCATGTCTTGACTGTCGGAGGTTGCCAAGGTTGGGTTTGGCACTGGGAGGGTTGGGCCCAGGTATTGCGTGGGAGTTGAAGCCGTGAGTTTGCTTGCATAGTGGTTTGCCAAAGTTTGAGGCTTGATTACGTTGTCAGCATGGTCAACCAGTGTTGTTTTTGTTAGAGATTTGACCAGTTCGAATAATTCGCGGGGCTTATTGATGGCTTTGTTCAGTAAATTTGTATGGTGAGTTCTTTTTGCGGAGTTAATCTCTTCTTTGTATTTGGCGAGGAGGGTCAGGTATTCTGTCTTGTGTACAATGGATTTTGTTTGTCTCCACTTCCTCTCTGATTTACGGAGTGCCCTTTTCATTCTGGTCAGTGTAGCTGTGTACCAAGGCTCCGATCGAGGTTTAGTTGAGTCTGTAGTGGTTTTCCATGTAGGGTTTGATGTTTTTTGTATACCTTCGTTCCATCTGCTGGTTAGAACCTCAAGGTCCGTACATTCCAAATCTAAGTGGGAGGCAATGGAGCCTATGAGATTTTCCTTGTTGAATTTGTTGAAACTCCTCTGCGTGTGTGTTGTCCTCCTGGATTTTGCATTTTTGGGTGGAGAGGGCAGTTTTACTTTGAGATCTACTTGGTGGTGGTCTGACCATGGTACTGGAGTTATTCTGATCACGGGTTTCTCCTCGCCCGTCCGTTGGTTGGTGGGTAGGAAAACCAAGTCTAGGGTATTTCCCTTCTCGTGGGTAGCGTCAGTTATGATTTGTTGGTACCCCAGTTGTTCCATGGCTTCCATGAAATTGTTTGCATGACTAGTTGGTAGTGATGCTAAGTTCAGGTCTCCCAAGATGATTTGGAATTTTCTGATCTGAGTGGTGGAGATGCTTTCTAGTGCTGAGGCAAGTGTTTCGTGAATTGATGAGGGGGACCTGTAGATAAGACAGACGGAAAGAACTGAGTTTTCTACTTTGAGTATGTCTATGTCAATATTTGAGTTTAGGGAGGTGGTTGTTAGTTGTAAGATGGTTTTGGCTATTACGATGACACCTCCACCCCTTTTATTGATGCGTGGGCAGTTGAACACTTTGTATCCAGGTTTGTTTAGTTGATTTATTATTGCAGGGTCGGAGTCAGTGATCCAGGTTTCAGTTATACAGAGGATGTCCGGTTGTTCATCTGAGATGATGTTGTGTAGGATGTGCGTTTTGTTCCTTATTGATCTGGCGTTGATGAGGATGATGCTATAGTCATCATGCGTTGTTTGGGAGGTTGGTAAGTGGTTGGTTTGGATTTGGCAAGGCTTGTTTCCCTTCATTTTCAGCGACTTAGGTTTCTTGCGTCTCTGAGCCCTATTTATGTTAGGCACGAAATGGCTCTGAGTTGGTGATGGCTCGTTGCTAGCCCGGTGGATTATATTGAGTGAGGGAGGTGGGGGTATTGGTAGGGGGTAAAGGTAGTAGATGGGTCTGAATAAGTGAGTCAAACTATAGCGCACATTGGGGTGGCATGAGTGTGCTTGGGCGAATATAGACATGCATAGTATTAGAAAAAAGTAGAGTGGTTCTATTTCACAGCTGTTCAGAAGCCCGTTGTGGCTGTGTTAGTATTATGGTTGCGAGTGTTACAGTAAACAGTATACACTGGAATAGTGTTTGCAAATATCCCAGTAAACAGTAACAGTATGTATCACAGAGCAGTACAAATAGCAGGAACTGTATAACTGTAGGACTGTTAATGTCACTATATCACAGGAACAGTATATATCTCAGAACAGTATGTATCGCAGTAACAGTAACAGTATATATCTCAGAGCAGTGTGTATAACAGTAACAGAATATATAGTCATCATCAGATTTATCGCCCAAACTTGGCTGATATCCTTCTTCGCTTGCTGAATATGATGCATCATCAGACGACTCAGAGCCGTCACTGTCAGCATCTCGTTGCAATATTTCTCTTACTTGGGCAGCTGAATACTTTTGTTTTGACATCATAAACAATAGCCTAAAATAAATAAACAAAGATAAAGTTGAAGAAAATGCAAAGCAGTTTTACTATAGGTGTACAATAATCGTGATGAACGAGCTGAAAGCCTTTAGATTTCATCGGAAATAATGAGAGAACACATGATATCAATTACAGAAAATGTGTAATTTTCATAAAATAAGAGTACAAAAAATAAATGATACATAATTAATGATAAATACCTTTGTCAGATCAAAAAATTCACAAAACTGCAAATTGTATCACGAGCCAAACCGGACATAAGCAACTGGGGTCAAAAATGATCCCACTGGTACTCTATGCTGCAATTCATCACTAGCGTCACCTAGCAAATGAAAATTATTCCTCTCATGTCGCAATATAAAGAGAATATTGAAATGTGAAAAGTCATAAAAAGATTGCATTCTTGAACAACTAGTTTCCGAGATACGCATTGTGAAACTTGCAGTGGGATCACTTTTGACCCCATCGGTACTCCCAGGGTTAAATAATGAGCAGTGAAGCATGCAAATGCATGCATAGCAGCTCACTATTATGCAAATGAATAATGTGGCTTGTGTTAAACTTTGTTATTTAAAGTTAAGAGCACCTCATGAGGATAAAAGGACTTGAGATAATTTGATAATTTCATAAGAATCAGAGATTGGAGGATGCGTGGGGGATTCTGACAATTTCCTATGGATCAGGTTCAGATGGGTAAGAGAGAGTGAGGAAGTTGGAACTCATAATTTCATAGGAATCAAGGATTTTGGGGAGCGGAGTTGGGACTTTGGCATTTTCATTGGAATCAGGGTCTTTTTTTAACATTGCCTGACTGGACCTTAATAAGATAGTTGGCCTGATTTGGAGCCCGCTGTCTTTGTCCAACTATAGCCAGGAACACACAATATTCCCAGCTGCAGAAATGCAAAATCAAATTTACCTCAGGATTCACTAATCTATGATACTGATTTATCATGGGTTTGTAAATCATGTAGTAAATATTCCTGCAGTAAAGCAGCATATGGGTTAGAAAATGGGCCACTTAGACTGTAGAATCTCTGAGGACACATTGCACTTGAAAGTAACTCACCTTCAGCTTCCACTGAATTTGAATAGGTGTAAGGTAAATCAAAATCAATACATAAATAAAATGAGTTTTAAATAAACCATAAGCCACAAGAAAGATTAACTTTCCCACCTGCCAGGAAAAGACTGGCAGCAGAATGGTTGATATCTCCTGAACTTCCCCTAGAGCCACTGTGTCTAACTGGAGAGTAGAGCAGGGGGTACAGGAATATTTATCTTAATTGATTCCTGTGCATTTTTCAAGCACGCTGAGAACTTGCTGTATTTTTAATCTATGATATTCAAGAGTGCATCTTGGTATAAAATATTGGAGAAATGAAAAACAGAGACAGCTAGTTTCATGGGAGTTCTAACTGGAAGGACACCGGCATGGTCTGCATCATGATTGTATGTCTGCACTGATATAGTGCAACTGCTTTCTTGTGCTCTACACATACAATGCTGGCAGAAGCTCCACTACATACTAAGTGCTTCCCAACAGAAAATGTAATCGCTATCAATGACGACACTGGGACTGTCATCGCCAGCAGGGCAGAAATAATTTAGACTTAGACGTCTGTCTCTGCTTTTAATCTGACCATAACAGGCTTTTCTGGTTGTTACATAAATGCCAATAGCAGCAGACCACTTTATTAATTGATTTCCAGTAGAAAAACATCAGTCTTTGACCGGGGATGTTCACACTCTGCCTAACAAGAGCAGGCTGGCTTCCTTTTTATTGCCAAAGAAGTGAGCAAATTCACACTTTGACCTGGCATAGAAATGTATTTGTAAATAGTCACATTTTGGCAATAGGAAAATCGAAGATAAACCTTTTGAATATCTTAAAAGAACAGTTCTGAAAAGAATATGTTTTGCAGAATGAAAGGGGGTCATCTTTATCATCATTTACCCCCTCTCTCTTGATTGTTATTCATTTTGAAGTGCTATCAAGTAGCATAACACGTGCTTTCAAGCCAAAGATCTTGTGGCTGGTGTCTGCAAAGAAGACAAGGAAAACATTCTGGAGCAAGGACTTTATTATTATTTCATAGGAAGCAATTTTCAAAGACATATCTGCACATAAGTGGGTTATTTGTTTATGAAAATGAGCTTTTTAAAAATTGCCTCCCTACGCGCCCATAATACGGGGCATGTAGAGGGTCATTTTATTTATTTATTTAGTATACATTTGTATACCGCTACTTCCAGCGGTTTTGATTACAGATTGGAAATTGTCAAATCATGACAGGAAATTTTTTGAGGTATAAACACATTGATTAGACAGGAAAGCACAGCACACAGAGAACTATTTTACAGGGAACATGGGCTATGGAGGGTTAAGTGGCTTGCCCAAGACCACAAGGAGCACCTGTGGGACTAGAAACCTCAGTCCTTCCGGCCCAAGGTTGCTGTCCTCCAGTGGGATTTGAACCCCTGACCTTCTGGCCTGAAGTACCTTGCCCCAACCACTAGGCCACTCCTCCACTCCACTCCACTTTTATAAAGCTTTTTGCACGAGTAAAGCTTGTTTTATAAAATTATACCTATAGACTTTGCATTTCCATGCACAGATAAAAATTGTCCCTTTAGGGCAGGGATTCTCAACCCAGTCCTTAGGACACACGGAGCTAGTCAGGTTTTCAGCATAATCACAACGAATATGTCTGAGAGAGATCTGCATATTCTTTGTGGTTATCTTGAAAACCTGACTGGCTCGGTGTGTCCCGAGGACAGGGTTGAGAACCCCTGCTTTAGAGGGAAATTTCGTAAGTGATTTCAGCATATAGAAAAACATCTTACATGCTCAAATAGGCACATGCAGAATTACCCCTGCATAAAGACACACATAAAAATAGGTGCTGAGGAAACAGGTTTTCCTGGGTGTGGAGAATGAGTGATGGGAGGGAGGGATCCGCACACTTACATGTTGATGTTCTAAAATGTATGCATAAACTCTTGGGTCAATATTCAAAGAGAATTATCTGGATAATGTGTCATTATTCAGATAATTCCGCTAGCCGGCACCAACAATGGCTTCTTAGTGGCACTATCGGGGTAATTATATAAACTCCCATGCAGTTAATGTGAATTGCCACATGCTGTACATATGTGGGGCTCTTTTATGAAGTATAGTACACGTGTACTTTAGTTAATAGAATAGTTGTGCAGATGCGCCTTAATTTAGTCACGGCAGCTCCATCTGCTCTAGAGCAGGCGTAAAGTCTCACACCTAGCTTGATCAGTATCACTGTAAGTCGTAATATTTTCTAACATACCTGTGTAAATTTAGGCCCTGCCTATGCTCTGCCCTTGTGCATAACTAAATTAAAAGTATGTACGATAGAACTTGCATTCATGCTTTAGATGGTCACTATGCTGTAAGCGCAATGTAAATGCCCATTTGTGTGTGTAATCCTTTAGAATAGGGACTTAGGTGTGTAACCTTCCATGCACCCTTTATAGATTTACCACATATGAGGGTCGTACAGAGATGCAAATAGCGGGGATGGATGTCTGGCTTGGACGTCCAACCCCCACTATTCGCAGGGAGCAGATTCCAAACCCGAGGCTCCACACACACACAGAGGGCTTGTGTGGGGATTGCTGGATGGGGCAAGAGAGGAAGGGCCGGAGGCAGAGATGGGACAGAGCAGAGGCAGGCCCATGATGCCAGAAGTACAGGGCCTATTCTGGTAATGGCCCTGTACATCTAGCGAGGCCAAGATGGATGGGCACTTATTCAGAGGTGGAATAAGTCCCATTGTCATAGGGAAGCGGCCCAGGCTGCCCACTGAAATGGAGGAGCAGCTTCAGGAAGACCTCCGCTGCTTGATCCCGGCCGTGGCTGCCCTACAGAGGGCCGGGTGGCGAGGAACAAACAGCAGCAGTGGTAGCGGGATGCCTGTGTTCCTGCTGGGTGTCCCGGGGCCATGGTGACGGTACATCCTAGCCGGCAGCGCTGTACAGGGATGTATTTTAAAATCCCATGAAGCGGAATCGGCGGCCCATCCATGTACCCGATTCTGCACCCGTGGGAATGTCTAGCTCCCGCGGGTACAGAATCAGGTACACATTTGGTCTGTCCCATTTTTCAACGGGCTGATGGCCCAGATGTGCCCCTCTTGGAATGGGGCTGCACATGTATAGTACCATTAAACATTCTGACAAACCATCTCAGTGTTATCCAGACAGTACCAGGACAATGCGTGAGCAGAGCACCAAGTTACCTGGATAGCATCAATATTCACTCCACTTTCCAGGAAACTATCCAGATAAATATAACGCAACAAATATGCTATCTGAATGCATATGCTGCTCACCACTATGCATGTAAATTTAGTGATCCTCACTATCTGGATAGTGGCACTGAATATGCATGTTTTATTTATTTAACAGGTGTTATATGCTGCTTTATTATTTCAATCAAAGTGGTTTACATTGTAACTTAAACTTGGTAATGTACATTAAATAGGGACTTCGATTTTTCTGAGTTAATGAAGGGTTAAGTGACTTGCCCAAGGCCACAAGGAGTGCTAGTGAGACTTGAACCCCACTCTTTGGGTTCAGAAGCACATGCTCTTAACCATTAGGCTACTCTAGGGCTAGTGTTTGAAAATGAATCAGATTGTATGAGTCTTACTGGCACATACAAGCACAAGTTAACTCCTGCCTTAGAGCAGGTACAGCTTTTTCAGGCAGCTTTTGGAGAAGCAATTTTATATAGACACACAGAGGTATGTCTATTAAGCTAATGGTTAACCCGGGCTATCTGCAGCTAGGTCCCATTGAATAACATGGGACCTAGTTGTAGATAGCATGGGTTGATTTTTATCCTGGCTTAGTAGACACACCCCTAGCATCTTTATTTTTTTACACCATTTGAGAAGCTTAGGAATACGTTTGCATTATCTGGAACCCAGTACTTTAAATATTTGCAATTGAAGCATGTGATTGAAGCATGGAAACGTATTAGGCCTTTCTTGGACATTATACCGGGCTTGATGCACGACCTTTGGAAGACACTGCAACCTGCTTCCATGATTTAATCTGGGCTTTGGGGCACATTCAAAGGGAAGGATTTAGGTTAAAGAAAATTTAGTAACTGGAGATGGGTATGACATTGGAGGACCCTAGTCAGGAGAGAATATGGTTTGTAAAATGTCCTCCGCTTCTATATTATAATCTGTATACCTTTGTGCACACCTGACCTTGTGGCTTTCTATGCTTGCTACAAAAGTTAGTAGAAGCAGGTCTCATTTGTGCTGTAGGCACTTTAGAACATAGGATTTGTGCTTGCTTAATGGTATATGCATTTTGGGATGAATTACAGAGAATGTGTACAGTGTTTTCAATATTTCTTTCAATGACATTCCTCGATTATTTGAACATCTAGTGTGAGTATGTTTAAGATAATTATCAAATTAAACTAGTAGATATTTTGCTTTCTCTGGGATTGGAGGCTGTAATGTCAAACTGGAAAGTGACAAGATTCCTAGATATTATTTTTTGGTGGAGTTTTGTTTTTTCACTCAAAAAATATGAAACTGTCATAACTAATCAGAGGAAAATCCATAATCAACTTCGCTTAGTCTGGGAGCTGATGGAGAAATTTAATATGAGGTGACCAGCTCCCAGGCTGATGTGCCTTCCAGTGTTATTGACATTGGTTTGAATCAGGTGAGCTAAGTATATGGGATGGGATAGCTTAATACCTATTCAGTCTTGCATGTGTACATGTGCCAATCTGCACAGATTGTAGCATGTTCTCAAGGGTACGCTCTTTTTCTGCATTGCTCACTGCTGTTCTTGTTTTTTATTTTCCTGTTATTTAAAAGACAGCTAATCTGCGGAGACCCAGTGATCAGATAGTTTTGGGACTATGGTTAAATGTGATTAAATGCCTGTTCATCGCATGTATGCTAATTCGTTAAGAATGACACGATAAGGCACTCTGCTCCTTACTGATATACAGCTAGATATGATTGCTCTGGACAGTCTAAGGATTATGTTATTGTTGTTTCATGTCATATATAAGCTGCTCTGAATCCTATGATAGAGCGATATAGAAAAACTGTTAAATAAATAAAATATGGGACTATCTATATGGTCTGTCATGTGCTTTGCCCGCTGAACACTTTTGGCTTTAGGGGATACCTCAGGATGTCTCCTATTGTACAACACGTCCTCACACAAGTTTATAATATTATCCCTTATGAAATGTACTCCTTTAGTTTGACATTCTCATACAACTCCGTTCAGCCTATGTATTTCTTTTTAAACTACTGAATGCATTCTGCATTTTCTTGGTGTTCGTGATACTGATATCTTGCTCACATTGATATCATCTTGGTGAGTAGCAATTCTTTGATTGTTTTATTGCATGTTTCATCTCTATTTCTTTTATGTGCTATGGCTCTACAGTTATGGGTGATATCTTCCAAGATAAGCTTCCCAATAATAATTTGAGACATGTTGCATATGGTTTATTGTCTAGTGTTCCATTGAATATATCTGCTAGAACATTCCACTAGTAGCTATATATTTTTTTTTTCTCTGGGTGTTTTTATTATTTGGTATTATTTATTATTATGTATTATTGCTTTCATCTCCTCTGTTCAGTTTTATGGTTTTTATTTGTTTTACTATTTGTTCTTTGGTATGTATGTTACATTGTTTTATTGTTTTATTTTTTTATGTATTTTAGAGGTCAGTTACCCCCAAATAAGGCCTCCCAGCTGAAACACTTGTCAAGTTGACCTTTATCGTTTAATTCAATAAAGATCTCTTTCCATGGTGGATTCTTTGTCCTACCTTTTGGGAACCTGACAGGTATTGTGGCCTGGATTGGCCACTGTTGGAAATAGGATACTGGACTTCATGGACCATTGATCTGAACCAGTATGGCTAATTTTATGGTTATTTTGAAGGTGTATATTATTTTCTGTTCTTTGTTGAAATGGCAATGAAAAGTAATTGAACTTAAAAAAAAGACTGGAACTTAAAGTTTATTATAAGTGCATTAGCATGACTTAATTTATTAATAGCTACCATGTTCTAAAAACAGTCATGTAGTAAAAATCCTGCACTTACCACTTTGCATGGTTTCGGGTGCAAATGAGTGGCTTATGGGTGTAGAGAGTGCATGGACAGTGATGGTAGGTAGCATATGATACAATACCACATGCTTTCCAAGCTGCCGATAGCACAGGGGCACTAAATACTACTTTAAAATCCTAAGAACATGAGAATTTCTATAAAACTAGGTCCAACCAAAGGTCCACCAAGTCCATTAACCTGTTTCCAACTGTGGCCATTCCAGGTCAGAAATAAATGGCTGGATTCCATGCTACTTACCCTCAGGGATAAACAGTAGCTTTCCCCAGGTCTCCCTTAATAACAATTTCTTGACATTTTCTCTAGGAACTTGTTCAAACTTTTATTAAGCTCAACTCGCCAACCGCTTTTACCACATCCTGAGACAATGATTTCCAGAGCTTAACTAGGCATTAAAAAGTTCATTCCAGAACAGAAATAAGGGGTTGTATGTGCAGTGGCGATGTTTATGTGCCACAAATGTCCCTGACAGTATTCTGACACACTGTTGTGCACGTCGATGGTGCTAGCATGAGGATCTCAGAACATGCGCAGAAGGGGGCAGAACATGGATTTGCTGAGCCACGGACATGTGCAAAGGATATTCTGGAAAGGCCTGTATATGTTCTGTGATATCCCTACGGATGTCCCCGATATTCCTGCTGAAACCTGGAATAAAGCTAGAAAATGTTCTGCTGTGCTTTGCAATCCGTCCCATATAGAAGAATGGTTGTGACAAGTATGTGCTGAACTGATGTGACTGGATTCTGGAAAAACACAAAATGCAGTTATAGAGAACAGAAAGCAGAGGTGAGGGAATGTTGTAAGGTAAAGATACATTAATAAAAACACCTTTACAGAAATATTAAGAAGAGCAAAAGTGTTTATGCAGGCTATGCTGAAATGTGCTGTTTGTGCTAAAAGAGCTAATCCAGGGGACTCTAACAAATCCTGTGTTCTGAAAACTGGGACTGTTGATGTAAGAACAGTATGTGAGTGAGTCTGGAAACAAATCATGTTGGAGTAAGAAAGAGAGATCATACGTGTAGCCCTGGGACGTCATACCTCCACATGTATATAGTTGCATATGTTATGTTCTTTTTTACGCTGTTCGACACTACAATACGTTAGTTAACTTGATACTTACGGTTCTAGCTTAAATATACTGTTTGTTTATAAAACTGTGTTT
This sequence comes from Ichthyophis bannanicus, assembly GCA_033557465.1. NCBI lineage: Eukaryota > Metazoa > Chordata > Amphibia > Gymnophiona > Ichthyophiidae > Ichthyophis > Ichthyophis bannanicus. Next base: position 820,511,472 of record CM066032.1, read on the forward strand.
GTTTAATTTATGATGTTCTATGTAAAAGTTATGACGTTCTATGTAAAACAAACTGCGCTTTGTTAATTGTTGTTAATTGTACACCGCAACTGAACTTTGGAAGATGCGGTATATAAATGTTAAATAAATAAATAAATAAATAAATACCATTATAGTATTGCAGCTGTTAGTTATAGCATTGGTTTGGCAGAATGATGCTTTTTATGACTGCAAGTGAGTGTGTGGTTTGGAGGTAGCATGAGAGGATCTGGTTTGGTGATTTGCAATTCAGGGAGGCCATGAAGCGCTGGCCGGTACCTGGACCGCAGTGTCACCAGGTGCCAGTGTGATAGGGTAGCCATACTTCAACTGTGCCAGGCACTGGGAGACATGACTGATGTACCAACATTGCTCAGATTGTGCAATGGAGCCTACGCCCTTCCCCAGTCCAGGATCTATGCAAGCTGTGAGAGTATGGCACAGGGATCTTCCCTCCCATTCCCACACAGGCCTGACCAGGGGAACAGTGCCATAAGCAGACTGTGGGAAGGCAGACAGGGTTGCCCCACAGATAGTGGATGTATACAGATGGACATATGCCACAATGGGACAGGCTTCCCATCCACTTCAGAATACAGTATAAACTGCATACTTTGGTCCATCATGCACTACACTCCAGTTCTCCCCGTTATCTCTCGGATTCTTTGCTTCTACACTATTCACATCATGCCCTTCAAAATATCCATGCCAATAACCTTCATCTCTCTTCCATCTCTCAGACTCGGTTAAATCCCACACGATCTTCTGCTTTCTATTTCATTGCACCTGCCTCTTAGAACTCCCTCCCCCCACCCCACTGCCCTCAGACTTGAACCCTCCTACAGCACGTTTAAATCATTGCTAAAGACTCACCTGTTCAACAATGATTTTGACCTGCCAATTCTCTGATTCCTTCTCTGCCTCCCTAATCCCTTATGTTTCTCTTCCGCTTTGTCTGCTCACTCCCTTCCCCCCTTCTCTCCCCCATATGATTGATCTCTCCCTAGACCATCCTATTATGATATGGCATTCCCCTCTATCTTTTTATATCTTATTTTAAGTGTTTTTCAATTTTTGCCATTGCTGTTGTGAAGAGCGGTTAAGCAATGTAAATAAACATAAACATAAAAAGGATATAGTGGAATTAGAAAAGGTACAGAGAAGAAAAGCCAAAATGGTATGAGGGATGGATACCCCTATGAGAAAAGGCTTAAAAGATTAGAGCTCTTCAACTTGGAAAAGAGAAGGCTGAGGGGAGATATGATAGAGGTCTATAAATTAATGAATGGAATAGAACGGGTAAATGCATATTGATTGTTTACACCTTCAGAAAGTAGAAAGACTAGGGGACACGCAATGATGCTACAATGTAACCCATTTAAGACTAATAAAAGAAAATATTTTTTCACTCAATGGATAATCAAACTCTGGAATTTGTTACTGGAAGATGTAATAAAGGCTGTTAGCGTAGCTGGATTTAAAAAAGGTTTGTACAAGTTCCTGGAGGAAAGATCCATAAACCATTATTAAAGAGGACCCAGGAAATCCACGGCTTGCTCCGTGACAAGTATTGTGGAACCTGCCTGCATTTTTGAGAACCTACTAGGTACTTGTGACCTGGATTGGCCATGGTTGGAAACAGGATACTGGGCTTAAGAACATAAGATATGCCATACTTTGTCAGACCAAGATCCATCAAGCCCAGTATCCTGTTTCAACTGTGGCCAATCTAGGTCACAAGTACCTAGCAGTTTCCCTAAAAGACACAAGTTCCACAATGCTTGTACTGGGGCAAGCAGTGGATATCCCGGTCCCCTTTAATAATGGTTTATGGACCTTTCCTCCAGGAACTTATCCAAACCTTTTTTAAACCCGGCTACACTAACAGGTTTTACTACATCCTCCGGTAATGAAGTCCAGAGTTTGATTACACATTGAGTGAAAAATATTTTCTCTTATTCATCTTAAATAGGTTACCCTGTAGCTTCATTGCATGTCCCTGAAGCTGGTGGTGATGCAGATGATGTGCTGATGCCACAGGTGAATGATGGATGCTTGGGTTCCTCTCTTCCTGAAAGCTGGTGATTTCAATAGCTGCAGGTCCCTGAATCTGCTCTGCAGGGCTCCTGGCTCTGATGGAATGGAAGACTGACTTGTTGGTGCAGTTCTTGGTACCTTTTTCTTTTAACACACAGAGGTACTCTCCTTCTGAGACAGTGGGGTGCCAGCAGGTTCTTCACATACATCAGTCCTCTGCTCTCTTCCCCTATGCTGCTACTCTGAGCCTGTTGTGACCACTGGATGTCATTAGGGGCTACATGCCCAAGACACCTGTCCAAAGGGCAGACATCTTTGATCCATTCCGGTATAGTGACTGAGTACCTAAGACAGTTCTGATATTTGGGGGTGAGTTTATAAATGAATTTGAATTTTGCCTCCCAGAGGAGTCTCCTCCTGGCATGAAGTGACTGGCAGCAAGAAATCCCCCTGTCCTGGAAAATGTTAGGCTTTTCTCTAAACTTTCTGGTAGTAATCGTGTAGGGATACTGGATGGTGCTGCTACTCACACAATAACATCCAAGCAGTCTCTGCACAATGTTCATAATCACCAATATTGTTATGCACTGAAGTTTTTCACAGAATGATTATTTGCCAGATAGCATTCTAGCACACGCATATAACATTCTTCCTGCACACCTCCCCTGCCTTTTTTTTTTCAGCACTCTTCAGCAAAGCCAGAAAAAGTTGTGGGTGGTATATACTCAAGACAGAGGCATGAATTCCTTACCAGAACTGACTGCAGACCTCTGAGCTAACCCTTAACTCCTCCTGGACCTCACATTAAAATCCCAGCATTTAGCTCAGCCTTCTGCTCTTCTGCCTACATCTCTGCATCTACAGTATGCTGCAGAGCTATTTGATTCAATACCATCTATTTAAATGGATTTAAATGCACGGTGCACTTCCATTAGCACAGGCTTTTGTGATTGTATGCATTAGATCCATCCTTGCATTTTGCTCCCGCATTAGCGAAGAAAATGGTACGCAAACCCTGCACTATTGCAGCACTAACAACAGGGCACATTGCTGCATTGAGTCCTAAGTTTGTACCTGAGGCAGCGGAGGCTTAAGTGAGCTTTACCAGCATGTGACCTCTGGCTTCCCTGGATTTCAGCTCATTGCTTTCGCAGCTATACTACTCTTGTATTTCAACACTGCCTCTCTTCTGCTTGATTTATGCCCTTGAAAATTGTCCAAGAATATATCATGTAAAAGTCATTATTATGTTTCTAGGCACCTACATTTATACATTTATACCCCCACGCTGCTTTATAAGAGCTGTTTTTTGAGTGTAAGACATGCTTACACTTAGGAAATGCTTTATAAAGTTACCCCCCATACTGCACACAATTTTTGGTTTGGGAGCACATATATTTTTCACCTTTGTTTCTTAGCATTTCGAATTTGTGGTGAAGTAAATTATTATAAAGTGCTCTATATCTTGTAGGAAAGCATTCTCTGATAATTAGGTGCCTATTTACTAAGGGGAGTGGAGGAGTAGCCTAGTGGTTAGAGCAACTGCCCAGTACCCAGAAGATGAAGGGTTCAATTCTCACTGGCACTCCTTGTGACCTTGGGCAAGTCACTTTACCCTCCATTGCCTTGGAAGAGAAGGCTGGCAATATACTTCCAGTGTTACATTGCCAAGAAAACCCAGAGGTAGCTGGGTTGCTATGAGTCAACACTGACTTGATAGCACTAAAAAAAATAATAATAATACTAAGGGCCTGATGCAAATAGCAAGGTTTGATGTCCATTTCCACTATTCACCAGGACCATATCCTGCCTCCACTGCTTCCCACATGCACAGAACTGCTGGATGGGGAGGGCTGGAGGTGGGGAGAAGGCAGAAGGGGGGAAGGCAGAAGCACCTGGACATACAGGGCTGATTCAGGTCACAGCCTTGTACATCCAGTGGTGGTGGAATAGATGGCAGTCTTATTACACCTCAGAGATGGAATAAATCCCACCAATTGCAGGGGTCAGGCCAGACAGTTCCTCCAACCAGGCTGGAATGCTGCAGGGGTGTCCCCACCACCCGATTCCAGCTCTGGCTGCGCATGCCGAGGGTTGGGTGGTGAAGAACTGACATTTCCCTCCTTGATGGTCTTATGGCGCTTCTGCTGGGCATTCCAGTACAATGGCAAGAGGACAGCACAGCACCGGCACACCAGCAGAAGCATAGGGCAGGCTGGACAGGGTGTTGGGTCGGCGTCTCACAGCTGGGAATCGGGGCAGTGCCAGGCCATCTAAGCACCCAATTCTGCAACTGCAGGACCATCTGGCTCCTGTGGTTACAGAATCTGGTCCAATTTGGGTCTGTCCAAATTTTGGATGGCCCGATAGCCCAGACGTGCCCCTCTTGGGATGAGGTGCCACACTACAGTAAAGATGGCAGTTGTCAAACTTACCAGTGGCAACTGCAAAATCCTCAGTATTACCTGTTGGGGGCTTTTCCAGCATTTACCATATAGTTATCTGCTGTGTTAACAGTTAACATGAAATATCTACCTCTGCATTAACTGACATGCCTATTTCTGTCCATTTACCACCTAATTTTGAGTTAGGAAGTTAATATGGGTTTTAGTAGATACTCATTGTCAAGTTGCCATGTTTTCACATGTGATAATTGCCACATTAACTGATTTGTGCAGCTTAGAAAATAGATCCATGATGGTCCTAATTAAACAATGCTTTTGAGACTGCAAAGGTTTTTCATGGATTTCGATTTTGAAACATTTTATTGTTATGGCATGGAAATCAGCAATCAGCTTATAAGCATACTCACCTCTGAATTAGTATATGACTTTGGATTTTGCCCCCCAGAGGAGTCTCCTCCTGGCATGAAGTGACTGGCAGCAAGAACCTCCCCTATCCTGGAAAATATTAGGCTTTTCTCGAAGCTTCATTAATGCATAGATTAATGTGTTAAATCAATTTTACATGCAGTCAGTTTGGTTACCCTTCCTCTCTCCCCTTTTTGGAACGCCTTATTTTAAATGTTCAGCTTGTATGTGGGTAATGTATTGTTGCAGCTGAGAGGAGGGGCAGCTACCCGAGAAAATTTCACTGGTTCAGGCTGTTTCATTGAGTTTTTGGGACTGCTACTGATGCTAGCAGCTCAGAGCAGAGATGGATACAAGATTGTCTGGTCTTTGAGGGTTCTAAACCTGGTATGGAGAGTCCTCAGCTAGCAGTATAGCAAGGATTATCGGGCAAATGGTTGGTTCTCGGTAGGGCTACTTGGATGAGGAAAATCCATGTAGCTGTTAACATTGGCATTACCCATTGTCACGCCCTTAGCCCTTTACAGACAGTATGGAGGGGCATGCTTGTCATAGGAGAGATTCACCATTTAGCCTTTACCTGACTGGCTGCCTTGTAATGCCTCATGGGAAAGGTAGTTCAGTCAGGAGGTACTTGGCTTCAGGTAAAACAAAAAAACACATTTGTCGTTGGCTTGAGTGGTAAGGCTTTGACAGAAATTTATTTATGGGGAAAACGCTAGGTTCACAAAATAACACCTTTGGATTGTTTCTCCAGGATTCTTTCAAAAATACATCAGGATATAACTGAACTCAAAACCAAAACAGCTTATAATGTTCTTTAGCATAAAGAAAAGTCCTTTCAACAGCCAATGCTATCAGATATAGCTAGCAGTGCTGTTTTAAAACAAACAGAAACAGCTTTTCCTAAAGCAGGTTTCTTTTCTCTCAGTCCAGAACACTTCCCGGCTGTTTGTCTCCTTAAGCACAGGAAAACTTTCAACAAGAAGTTAAACTCTTCTTAGGCAAGCAATTCTCTATGCAAGGTTTTTGGGAATAGTGAAAACACAATCAAAGCTTTTCTTACTTTCACCGTCAGCACGGCTTCAGGCTGTGCACTGCACTGGCTAGCAGCTGTTTAACAAGTTTTAATTAGGCAGCTTCAGCTTGCTCAGCAAAGGTATTTCTCCTTTAATACTGGACTTTCACAAGTTATCTACAGGCTCTCAGGGTTACCAGACTCTGGAGGTTTTCCTTACGGTTGACTCCCTTCCAAACCCTCTGTATTTGAAGATTGGCATAAAGAACAATCCATGTATGAGTCTTCTTCTACAGCTAGGTCCTGTTCATCCAGTTGCATAGGCTCTACCTTTGGTTCTAGCTCAGAGGGCTTGGCTGACTGCCTTCCGTTAGGGCAAAAGCTGTCTCTTGCAACTCTGTAGTGCTCCAAATTAGACAAGCTTCTAATGGTCATACCTGGGTCAAGGCTTGTATCAGCTTCTCCTCGCTCATGCTCTGGCCACCATTCACCTGAGCTTCCTCGCCCTGTCCTCCAACTTGCGTTCCTTGTTCCTGCTGTTCTTACTGTTCCAGCTCCATTCCTCTTCCAGTAAGAATTCCTTCTCCTCTCTCTCTCTGGATAATCTGACCTAGACTTAAACCTCTCAGGCTCCAGCCCCACCCCTTCTCCTTTCAGGTGTTGGAGATCAAACTGCCTCGTGGCAGCTGAGTAATTGGGGAATTCAGTGATGTAAGGGTTCCTCACCCTGGGCCTGCATTCCCTCTCCTTTTCTCCACTAGGGGCATTCTGCAACCTATTGCAGCTAGGAATTACCTGCTTTCTAGGTGTAAATGAAGTTTTGTGTCTCTGACCTTGTAAAATAGGTCCTTTGATAAGGGTGAATTCCTTCTCTTTATCCCTGTCTCCTAGGTCCTGATAAGCTTCCTTATCACATATCCCCCCTGCTCAAGTTATTATGGGCTGGCAGAGGTTGCGAGTGTCCCTCCGAACAGTCCGTAATTCCTGAGAGAGCATTGCTATTTTTGTGCAGTTTTTCTGCTGGCTGTTCTGCGCTGGGGATATTATCTGTCGCAGATCTCTCTTGCTAAGACCTAAGCACATTTATGTGGTAAGTCTGCCTGCGTCCCTTAGTATTTTCTACCACATAAGACACTGGGCTCACCTGCTTGACCACCTTCCAAGGCCCTTTCCACTGTACTTCAAACTTGGGTATGGCGCCAGTTACCTGCACCAGGACTTTTTCTCCCAGGCTTAACTGGCGAGGCTTGGCCCTTCGGTCATACCACTCCTTCTGGCGCACCTGACTGTCCTGTAGATTCTTATCAGCTACCTGTGAGGCCCTATTTAAACGTGCTCTTAAGTCCCGTAAAAATTGAGGAACTCCCTTGCCCTCCTGTTCCGGGTCTAACCACTGCTCCCTTAATATGTCTAAGAGACCACGAGGGGCTCGACCGTACATCAGCTCATAGGGAGATACGCCCAGGGAAATCTGAATCCGTTCCCGGCAAGCGTATAGGACAAAAGGTAACAACATGTCCCATTCCTCCATGTTTTCTGCTAACCCTCTTCTTAACATTTGTTTTAAGGTTTGATTTAACCTCTCCACCAAACCGTTCGACTGGGGATGATAAGCAGATGTTTTTACGTGATGAATTCCGAAAGCATCCAAGACCTGGGCCAAACACTTTGATACAAAGTTGGTCCCCAGGTCTGTTAACACTTCTCTGGGGAAGCCTATTTCACAAAACAACTTTACCAATTCTAAAGCTATTGTTTTTGCCAAGATATTTCGTAAAGGAACGGCCCAGTGAAACCTGGTAGCCTGATCCACCATGACTAAGATGTACTGGAAACCACGGGGTGTTTTAACCAGTGGACCTACTATATCTATAGCGATATACCCTACGGGATCCGATATGATGGGTGCTGGAATCAGAAGCACGACTGGGGGTCGTGCAGCTGTATCTCGCTGGCACGCTGGGCAGGCGGTACAGAACCAGGCCAGGCCAATAAAAGCGTATCAGAATCTGATCTAATGTTCCCTGTACCCCTTTATAGCCACCCACTGGATGATCATGGGCAAGTCTCAAAACTAAACCCTTAAAAGTTGTGGGTACCACTAGCTGCTTTCTGATCATTCCAGTATTGGGGTCCTGACTTTCTCTATACAATATTTCGTTGTCCAGCAGGAATCTGGGAAGGACATCCCGTACCACTCGGGCATACTCAAACACTCGAGTGAGAGCCAGATCTGCTCACTGTTCCTGGGGAAAAGTTGGAAACATTTCTACTATTTCGGCTGTCACCCAGGATAACCCTTGGCTAAACTCCATCTTAGCCCTTCCCTGTGCCTTACAACGCCTCTCATGATGTTTTTGCACTTTCCCCTTCTTAACTTTTCCAGATGGGGAAGCCACCAAGTCATCGTGTGAAGGTAAATCTCTTAGTGACTCTGCTTGGGTCTCATCTTCTTGGGTATTGGCCCTAGACTGGGATCGGGTGGATATAAGGGCTCTCTTTTGCCCTAAGCCTTACTCTAATCCCTGTTTGAATTGGGGCCAGCCTCTTCCCAATATTAAATCATATGGGAGTTTGGGAACCACTGCCACTGGGATCTCTTTCTGCACCCTTAAACCCTTGACCGTTAACTTATACGTAGGGTAAAATGAAGCAGCCCCATGAATGCATCTAATTCGTACATTACTTTCGGGCTTTCTATGCTCGGAGTTGTTCTGGGCCTCTATTGCTCGCCAAAGTCTCTTAGATAACATGCTTTGGTCCGCACCAGAGTCCAAAAGAGCATTTGTAGTAATCCCTTGTATGGAACCGTTAAAAGAAAACCTTCTCCAGGCCGTTTTATACTGGTACCCATTAGATTAGTGCGGGTTTTGCAATCCTTCTGCAAGTGACCCCATTTCCCACACTGGAAACATTTTTTCCTAGCCCACTTCCCATCTTGGGTAGGCATACAAACACTTCCAAATTCAGTATCCTTTCCATTCTTCTTTTCTGATGCGGCATAACCCACCTCAGCACCTATTTTCAGAGTGCTACCCTTTTGCTGATAAGCTAATTCAGCTTCCATAAAACGTTCAGACAAAAGGGTTGCCTCTCCCATGCTTTGGCAATTCTGCTGGATGAGAAAGGACTGTAAGTCTTTTGGCACTGCTGCCATAAATTGTTGTAACATTATCATATCCATAATCATTTCTACATTTTTCCCTTCGGGAGCCAGCCATTTCAGTGCTAATCCACGAATCCTCTGGCTTAAGGCTTTTGGCATCTCGCCAACTCTCAGGATTGTGGCTCTAGACATGCGTCAGTATACTGTGGCAGTTAACCCTAAGCGATCCTTAATGGCACTCTTTACAGCCTTATAATCTAAAGCTTGGGCTGCCGGCATGGCTCTGTAGGTGGCAAGTGCCTCTCCGGTTAAAGATGTAACCAGACGCACTGCCCACTGGGTCTCCGGCCAACCTAGAGCCTGAACCACTCTTTCAAAAGATTCAAGAAAATCGTCTATATTGTCCTCTGGGGTAAGTTTGCCAAAACTAAATGCCCCAGTACCCTGAAAGACACCCATACTGTCCACACGAGGTTTAGCTGGTCCTGCTGGCGCTGGTACTCCTCCCCCTCCCTGGCTCCGGAGCGCAATCAAAGCTTCGACCAAATCAAGAACTGGTTTTTGCTGTTCCCTCATGGCAGCAATTGCACTGTCCTGCACCAGTTGCGCCAGCTCCTGCTGACATGCGAACTGGGTCGCCATTCAGTTCACGAGCTCCTTAGGATCCATAACTTGTTACCTGCAAGAAAAAAAAAGAAAAAAAACCCACCAAGGGCGACACCACACAATAGCTTTTCTTTTTTTTTTCCTACATGCCCCCTTTTAATGCCTCAGCATAGACTTTTTCCTCTATCCAAAACTGGTCACGCCCAGGTATCTTTTACCTTATTCAGGCGTTGACTCTCGCTTATGCAGGGTCTTTTCCTCAGGAACTGCTCCTGGATCACCTCTTCTGCTCATCAAGTCCGTCAGGGAAATTCTGCTTCCACCTGCTTCGGCTTGAAAATCTCGCAGCTGTATATCCTTAGTGAAATTCCTGGTATCCTTAAGTGTAAAAAATCCAAGAACTACGCCACTGTCATGCCCTTAGCCCCTTACAGACAGTATGGAGGGTCGTGCTTGTCATAGGAGAGATTCACCATTTAGCCTTTACCTGACTGGCTGCCTTGTAATGCCTCATGGAAAGGCTTCAGGTAAAAAAAAAAACACATTTGTAGTTGGCTTGAGTGGTAAGGCTTTGACAGAAATTTATTTATGGGGAAAAAACTAGGTTCACAAAATAACACCTTTGGATTGTTTCTCCAGGATTCTTTCAAAAATACATCAGCATATAACTGAACTCAAAACCAAAACAGCTGATAATGTTCTTCAGCATAAAGAAAAGTCCTTGCAACAGCCAATGCTATCAGATATGGCTAGCAGTGCTGTTTTAAAACAAACAGAAACAGCTTTTCCTAAAGCAGGTTTCTTTTCTCTCAGTCCAGAACACTTCCCAACTGTTTGTCTTCTTAAGCACAGGAAAACTTTCAACAAGAAGTTAAACTCTTCCTAGGCAAGCAATTCCCTATGCAAGGTTTTTGATTATCCCCACACCCCACACCCACCCATCCCTGGGATAATCATAGCTTTATAGGTACTTACACATTTTAACAGACAGGAGGTGTTCTCAGGTGAAGCTTGTTACCCAAATCAGTCATACACTAAGGACCTGAGATTAATTAAGCTTCAGGTGAACAAGGTATATTAAATGTATTAGGTACAGTTTTATTGGCAACCCTTAGTAAGTAAAGAACTTAAAGATCTAAACAAAAACTTAAAACTAAGATGCAGACAGCAGTCCAGCAGCGAGATGGGGGCTTTCCAGTCTTTTGCATTGAGTGTCACATGTATGATTTTTTCCCAGTTGGTGAGAGGTCTTACGTGTGCACTAGGTGCAAGGAGCTCTTTGCTCTCAGGGAACGAGTCCGTTCTCTAGAGGCTAGAGTAGCAGACTTGGAAAACATAAGACAGACAGAGAGGTACATAGACGAGACCTACAGGGATATAGTCCTGAAGTCCCACCTCCAGTCTGGCAGCACGCCTGTTGCCATGGAGGAGAGAGGTCACGTGACAGGATAGCATCACCCTGGTGTGGCAGGAATTGATCCTGTAACTAGGACCTGTCCTCCAGGTGATGTAAAGCCCTCTCGCACCGAGGAAGTTTCTCCAGGGCCATGTACCCATGAGGGAAGTGTTTAGGACAGCCGTTATAGTTGGTGATTCGATCATTAGGCATGTAGCTAGCTGGGTGGCTGGTGGACGTGAGGATCGCCTGTTAACATGCCTGCCTGGTGAAAAGGTAGCGGACCTCACGCGCCACCTAGATAAGGTCTTAGACAGTGCTGGGGAGGAGTCTGCTGTCTTGGTACATGTCGGTACCAATGATATAGGAAAATGTGGTAGGGAGGTTCTGGAGGCTAAATTTAGGCTTTTAGGTAGGAAGTTGAAATCCAGAACTTCCAGGGTAGCATTCTCCGAAATGCTTCCCATTCCACGTGCAGGACCCAAAAGGCAGGCAGAACTCCGGAGTCTCAATGCGTGGATGAGACAATGGTGCAGAGATGAGGGTTTTGGATTTGTTAGGAACTGGGGAACATTCTGGGGAAAGGAGGGGCTCTTCCAAAGGGATGGGCTTCACCTTAACCATGATGGAACCAGGCTGCTGGCATTAACCTTTAAAAAGGAGATAGAGCAGCTTTTAAACTAGATAATAGGGGAAAGCCGACAGTCGCCGAAGAGCGAATGGTTCGGAAGAATGTATCCTTGAAGGATACTACTAAAAGCAGAGAGGTTCCAAAAAAGAGTAAAGTAGCCCAAATGCCCTCGGGTATGGAGCAGACAGAGCTTAAAGATCCCAAATTACCCATGTCTACCAATAGCCAAATTAATATGAATAAAATACAGTCTCTAAAATGCTTGTATGCAAATGCTAGAAGTCTAGAAAATAAGATGGGAGAGTTAGAATATATAGCACTAAATGAGAGCTTAGATATGATTGGGATATCAGAGACATGGTGGAAGGAGGACAACCAGTGGGACACTGTGATACCTGGGTACAAACTATATCGCAATGATAGAGCTGATCAAATTGGTAGAGGGGTTGCACTCTATGTTAGAGAAGGCATTGAGTCAGAAAGGATTAAAGTTTTGCAGGAAACAAAATTTGCTGTAGAATCTCTATGGATTGAAATTCCATGTAAAAAGGGGAAGGTGATGGCAGTTGGGGTGTACTATCGACTGCCGGGCCAGAATGAACAAATGGATGATGAAATGCTCAAAGAAATCAAGGAAGCTATCAAAGGTTACAGCGCAGTAATAATAATGGGTGATTTCAATTACCCCGGTATCGACTGGGTCAGTGTCACGGCAGGACATGCTAGGGAGATAAAGTTCCTAGATGACATAAATGACTGCGTCTTGGAGCAGCTGGTTCATGAACCGACCAGAGGGGAAGCCATATTAGACCTAGTCCTTAGTGGAACACCAGATCTAGTGCAAGAGATAAGGGTGTTGGGGCCACGGCAATAGTGATCATAGCATGATCGCCTTTGATTTAATTAGTGGAAGAGGGATAGTATGGAAATCCACAGTACTACCTTTTAACTTTGAAAGGGAGACTATGATAAAATGAGGAAAATAGTTAAGAAAAAACTAAAAGGAGCAGTTGCAAAGGTTAAAGACTTACATCAAGCTTGGGTGTTGTTGAAAAATACTATCTTGGCAGCCCAGACCAGCTGTATTCCACGCTTTAAGAAAAGTGGAGGAAGTCCAAAAAACTGCCAGCATGGTTTAAAGGTGAGGTCAGACAGGCTGTTGTTGCCAAAAAAGCATCTTTCAGGAAATGGAAAAAAGAGCCAAACGACGAAACCTGGAAACAGCACAAGCACTGGCAAATCAAATGCAAGGCATTGATAAAGCAGACATAGGGAGAATTTGAGAAGAATCTTGCTGCGGAAGCAAAAACATGAAATAAAGATTTTTTTCAAGTACATTCGTAGCAAAAAACCTGTGAGTCAGTTGGTCCATTAGATGATAGAGGAGTTAAAGGGGCACTAAGAGGCGACAAGGCGATAGCGGAGAGACTGAATGAATTCCTTGCTTCGGTCTTTACTGAGGAAGATATAGGGATGTTACCCATGACTGAAGTGGTATTTAAAGGTGCGGAAGAATTGAAGGAAACATCAATACATCGGGAAGATGTATTACAACTATTAGATAAACTGAAGAGTAACAAATCACCTGGGCCGGATGGTATACATCCAAGGGTGTTGAAAGAACTGAAATATGAGATTGCGGACATGCTGTTAGTAATCTGTGAACTATCATTAAAATCATCTTTAATACCTGAAGATTGGAGGATCGCCAATAACACCAATTTTTAAAAAGGGTTCCAGGGGTGATCCGGGAAACTACAGACCGGTGAGCCTCACGTCAGTACCGGGAAAATGGTAGAAACCATCATAAAGAATAAAATTACTCAGTCATGGCCTAATGGGAGACAGCCAACATGGCTTTAGACAAGGAAGATCTTGTCTTACTAATCTGTTATGTTTTTTTGAAAGTGTGAATAAACAGGTGGACAAAGGTGAGTCGGTTGATATAGTGTATCTGGACTTTCAGAAAGCCTTTGACAAGGTCCCTCATCAGAGACTTTTGGCAAAAATATAGAGTCATGGGATAGGAGGCAGTGTACTACTGTGGATCAAGAACTGGTTAAAAGAAAGAAAGCAGAGGGTAGGGCTGAATGGCCAATTTTCCCAATGGAGAAAGGTGAATAGTGGTGTACCCCAGGGATCTGTGCTGGGTCCGCTGCTTTTTGACATATTCATAAATGACCTGGAAAGTGGAATAATGAGTGAGGTTATCAAATTTGCAGATGACACAAAACTATCTAAAGTTGTTAAAACCCAAGATGATTGTGGAAAATTGCAAGATGATCTTGATAAATTAGAAGACTGGGCATCAAAATGGCAGATGAAATTTTATGTGGACAAGTGCAAAGTTATGCACCTAGGGAAGAACAACCCAAACTATGGTCACACAATGCAAGGTTCCACATTAGGAACCACCACCCAGGAAAAAGATGTAGGCATCATTGTGGATAACATGTTAAAACCCTCGGCCCAGTGTGCAGCGGCAGCCAAGAGAGCAAATAGAATGCTAGGTATCATAAGGAAAGGAATGGAAAATAAAACAAAATATATTATAATGCCTCTGTATCGTTCCATAGTGAGACCGCACCGTGAATATTGTGTGCAATTCTGGTCGCCGTATCTTAAAAAGGATATAGAGTTATTGGAAAAGGTTCAGAGAAGAGCCACCAAAATGGTAAAGGGGATGGAAGGATACTCCTATGAAGAAAGGCTAAAAAGGTTAGGGCTCTTTAACCTGGAGAAGAGACGGCTGAGGGGAGATATGATAGAAGTCTATAAATTAATGAACGGAGTGGAATGGGTAGACGTAGATCGATTGTTTACGTTATCAGAATATAGAAAGACTAGGGGACATGCAATGAAGCTACAAGGTAAACTATTTAAGACTAAAAAAAGAAAATATTTTTTCACTCAACATGTAATCAAACTCTGGAATTTGTTACCGGAGGATGTAGTAAAGGCTGTTAGTGTAGCTGAGTTTAAAAAAGATTTGGACAAGTTCCTGGAGGAAAGGTCCATAAACCATTATTAAGAATTGACCCAGGATATCAATGCTTGACCCAGTACAAGCATTGCGGAACCTGTGTCTTTTGGGGAAACTGCTAGGTACTTATGACCTAGATTGGCCACTGTTGGAAACAGGATACTGGGCTTGATGGACCTTGGTCTGACCCAGTATGGCATATTTTATGTTCTTATGTTCTAACACAATCAAAGCTTTTCTTACTTTCACCGTCAGCACGGCTTCAGGCTGTGTACTGCACTGGCTAGCTGCTGTTTAACAAGTTTTAATTAGACAGCTTCAGCTTGCTCAGCAAAGGTATTTCTCCTTTATTACTGGACTTTCACAAGTTATCTACAGGCTCTCAGGGTTACCGGACTCTGGAGGTTTTCCTTACGGTTGACTCCCTTCCAAACCCTCTGTATTTGAAGATTGGCATAAAGAGCAATCCATGTATGAGTCTTCTTCTACAGCTAGGTCCTGTTTACCCAGTTGCATAGGCTCTACCTTCATTTCTAGCTCAGAGGGCTTGGCTGACTGCCTTCTGTTAGGGCAAAAGCTGTCTCTTGCAACTCTGTAGTGCTTCAAATTAGACAAGCTTCTAATGGTCATACCTGGGTCAAGGCTTGTATCAGCTTCTCCTCTCTCGTGCTCTGGCCACCATTCACCTGAGCTTCCTCGTCCTGTCCTCCAACTTGTGTTCCTTGTTCCTGCTGTTCTTACTGTTCCAGCTCCATTCCTCTTCCAGTAAGCATTCCTACTCCTCTCTCTTTCTCTGGATAATCTGACGTAGACTTAAACCTCTCAGGCTCCAGCCCCACCCCTTCTCCTCTCAGGTTTTGGAGATCAAACTACCTCGTGGCAGCTGAGTAATTGGGGAATTCAGTGACGTAAGGGTTCCTTACCCTGGGCCTGCATTCCCTCTCCTTTTCTCCACTAGGGGCATTCTGCAACCTATTGCAGCTAGGAATTACCTGCTTTCTAGGTGTAAATGGAGTTTTGTGTCTCCGACCTTGTAAAATAGGTCCTTTGATAAGGGTGAATTCCTTCTCTTTATCCCTGTCTCCTAGTCCTGATAAGCTTCCTTATCACACCATCCAGGGATGGAAGGGTCAGAATTATTCCTTTCATCTTGAACTCTATTTGCTCAGGTAAACATTTGTTCTTGATTGTATGTTAAAATAAAGCTGAAACCATTTTTTATTTTTGTCAGTTCCTATTGTAATGTGTTTTTTGTACGGGTAAGGGGAGGGTAAAGGGATGGGAGGGTTTTGGTTGCTTCATGATGATTCACACTCATACTGGTCCTCTTGTTCTTTTAATAAAGTAGGATAGGCTTCAATGGAAGAAATGTATGAGAAATTATGCTGGCTTGTGTACTTGTATAGAAAAAGTCCACCATAGTCCTCTTCCATATTTTTGTGTCTATGGACATAAAGAGACACCAGTAAGACGGGGCTGCATGTTTGCCACTTGTCTCTGTAACTGTCGATGGAGAAGGAGGTAAATGCTGATATTTTGTGCTCCTTCTCACCCAGTGGGTGCCTCACTTAAATGCTTTTGCCTTTTTTGGGGAATGCGATCTTGCTTCTCGGGAAATGATAGCATTAATGGCGCTGAGCATGCTCCATACATGGGTTTGTGGATTTTAAACTAGCAGCCACAAAATGTAATGTGCTGTGTAATTATAACTAGTAAAACAGATAAATCTGAAAGGATTCATAAAACTAAATTGCTGTTCATCTCTTTCTTTATGTCCCATCTCAGAGCACTCTTTTTATCCTCAAAAGCGAAGCCATTTCCTAGTGTATCTTCGGCATGGTCAATATGTAAACATCATACAGATTTTAACCAGCCCTCATGCTGAATAAAACTGGCAAAGTTACTGTGGCGCTTTCACGATAGTGCAGACTTTCACACATTCACAATAACGCTTGTGTGCGTATGCAAGCGCTATCAGCCATTAAATATAGCTTTAGAGCGTATACAATTGCAAATGTCTAGCAGAGTATTTTCTTACTTCATATGTAATTAACAGTGCTAAACATTATTGACTAGAAAGTCATAGGTAGGATTCAGGGGGAGGGACACTGTCACAGTAAGTTCATTGAATCCAGCAGTAGAATGGCCTCTCCTATCCCTTCTGAAAATGACCTTTTCCTGCTTAGTGTTCAGTATGTACATTTCTTAGCACACATTTGGGTAGTTACTTTAAAAAAAATGTAGTGCATGTAAAATCAATTTCATGCATTAATCTATGCATTAATGTGTGTAATGTCAATTAATGTGTTGAAACATTTTAATGCATATTAAAACATTTTCAACACCGATGTGTGAAATAAACAGAAATAGGGTTATTCTGTGCACAAACAGCAGGGATGGATGTCCATCCCCACTATTCATGCCTTCTCTGCCTGAGTAAAACTTGCCCGCTGGTTATGCGGAGAAGATAGACGGGGGCGGGGAAGGGGCAGCTCGGGGACAGAGTCTGGCAGTTGCCGGCCCTAGACGTACAGAGCCAATTCTAATGTCGGCCCTGTACGTCCTTGGCTGGCGACATGTGTGGGGAAGTTATTCCACCTTCGAGGTGGAATAACTTCCCTGGACATGTTTTTCTCCAAATGCCTGGGTGTGAATGGGGCAGGAGGGGCCGGAGGACATTCTCCACAGCCTCACCCTGGCCTTAGGAGGCCAGATTGGAGGGTTGGGCTGCGGGGAATAATCATTTTTTTCCAGTGGCTGGCATCGCGGCTTTTAAATGGAGCTGCGGTGCCATGGCAGTCAGACGCCATGACTCTGTGGCTCCATTTAAAAGCCCTGACTGAGTTAGCTGGGCTAGTCATGCACGTGCTGGCCAGACTGAATCACAGTCCCGGCCTGCATGTACATGAGTGTTCTCGATTCTGATCCTGCAGTGCTAGATGTGTCCCGCGGGATCAAAAACACGATCCCCTCTGTACGTCCGGTTCAGACCAGACATACAGAGGTGATTTACATGCGGGATGGAATCGGGCCTAAAATGTTTGAAAAAAAATTTAAAAATGACTCAAAAATTAACCTAAATTGTTGTCTGTAGGCATTTCTACCTACTGAAGCTGTAGGCTCCCTATTTATGGTCAGTGGTGAAATTTGTACTCTTTGTGCCACGCATGAGTACATGAATCCTGAAGTCACCCCTCCTGAATCATTCCTATGCCATTGGACAGAAGAGTCTCATAGATTTCGGTGTTTATATTAGCTACCTGTTTCTGTAACTGTCAATGGAGATGGAAGTAAATGGACGTTTTCATGATTCCTTCTCATCCAGTGGGCACCTCAAATAAATCCATTCCTCTTTTTGGAAACAAGATTATATTTCTTAAGCATCTATGGGATCTGTTTACTGAAGTGTGGTAAAGTTTTGCAGTTCACCACATATTAAATGCAGTAACACAGGGAAGTTCTTTACCATGTGGTAAATGTAGTGACAGGGGCATGTTAACAATTGTGTTAACAGTTAACGCACACTACAGTGTGCGCTAACCAGTTAGCTTAAGTTTGCAGTAAGAGTTATAACATGCTAAAAGCTCCAGAAAATCAATGGATAGGACACGATCCTAGCTGGTCAACTCAAATCCGGGCTATTAGTAGACTGGAAGGGCAGCCCCGGACGCTGTAGACAACTATTACTTGTTAACCCAGATCACGACCGGCAACTGCTGACCTGACTGATATCTTAAAAAACTAAATATTAGCTACTCTGAATAGATCACTGCTGCGTATATTGTGCTACCTATAACCAGGCAATGTTAAGGGCTGTTTGCTTACTGTTACTTAACTCCCTGTTACATGTTCTAACTACTCAAATGTACTGATGCTGTACTACTGTAACTATTACATGTGATATTGTATCTATTACATGCTGCTGCTGTTCTACTGTGTGCTGAGACAATAACACTTACCACTGTACCAAGTTTTACCTACTGATACCACAACCGTTACATCTGTCCTACGATTAGCATTAGATAATAAGCAAATTGTATTGCACTGTTGCACACCCACACCTAAACATGCATCTACTAAAACTGATATTAGGGATTAGCCTGATCACCCTAATCTCAACTTACACAACTGTAGGAAACATCTACCAACCTACCCCACTTATATGTGGCCCAATATACATCCTGTATGCCATCCATACCCCTCATGAACCCCCTCCCTCAACCTACCTCACTACCAATATAGGACCATCACTCATGACCTATCAAGGGCACACAGGCAGAAAACACGCGGGAGCACCGAAGCGCAACAAGCCAAAATCAAAAAGGCAACGGATGCAGAAACCCCGCCGACCCTTGCTCAACAAAACCTTGCGCAATCAGAGCCTTCAGTGATCTGTAGCATCACCCTCATAAACGCCCGATCAATCAGAAACAAGACCCACATTATCTTTGACTTAATCAAAGATGAACAACCTGACATCCTCTGCATAACAGAAACCTGGATATCAAATACCGACACTGCCTTACTGAACCAGATAGACAGACCAGGCTACAACCTGTACAACTGTCCACGTTCCAACAAAAGAGGTGGAGGAGTGATCATAATTGCACGATCACACTTGAAACTCTCATGCACGTCCCTTGACTCAAACCCGGATATAGACCTGATCAAAGTGGAGAACTCAGCAATATCCATCTGCCTAATATACAGGTCCCCCTCACCGAATCATGAAGGACTTGTTACAGCATTGGAAAACATATCCTCAACACAGCCAAGGAAATTCCAAATCATCCTCGGTGACCTAAACCTAGCATCAACAACAGAGGTGCACGCCAACACATTCCTCGAAGCTATGTCACAACTCGGGTATCATCAAATAATAAAGGAGCCGACACACGAAAAGGGACATACACTGGACATGGTTTTTGCTCCAAAAAACAAGCCACCCAACCAAGTTGAACCCCTGATTAAAATCAAAGCAATACCCTGGTCTGACCATCACCAAATAGACCTACGGATGAAACTCCCTTTGGCACCAAAGAATGCAGAAGCCCAACGAGAAACCCGTCAGCAGAGATCTTTCAATAAGCTTGAACTGGATAATCTCGCGAGTAACATCAAAGCGCACATCAATTTGGAGTCTACAGACCTCGATGCCCTAACAAATAACTGGAATGAAGGGATCCAGGCATCAGCAAACCCGAAATGGAAAAACACAGCAAGCACAGACAAACAAAGGTCAGAGCCCTGGTACACGACTACGCTGTCCAAAAGGAAGAGGGAACTAAGAAGATGTGAAAAAAAGTGGAGACGCAACAAAACTTCGGAACTCAGAGCTGAATACCTCAACACCCTCAGAAAATACAAAGACGAGGTAGATGATGCAAAAAGGAAACACCACAACAACCTGTTGAATAAAGCCATCAATAAACCACGGGAACTATTTCGAATAGTGAAAACTCTAACCAAAACAAACCAACCAGAACAGCAGAGCGATACCATTCAGCCCCAAACCCTAGCTAACCACTACGCAAGCAAGCTGACCACAACTGCAACCACGCTATCTTTGGCCAAACCCAACTTGACAACTGTAGAGAAGCATGAACAGACGTGGAACGAATTCTGCAAAATTGATGATAAGCAAGCAGTGGAAATAATAACCAGCATAAATACCACCACCTCACTGCTTGATCCATGCCCATCTACCTGGATTAAAGCGGCAAAAAAGGACATTGGCCACCAAGTCGCTCACATTGTGAACCAATCACTGTCCCAAGGAATCATGCCTAACCAGCTCAAAAAGTCTATAATAAGACCAATACTAAAAAACAACTCGCTAAACAAAGAAGATCCATCTTCCTACCGTCCAATCTCCAGTATATCGTTTTTAGCAAAAATCATTGAAAAAGCAGCCCTCATCCAACTGCAAGAACACCTTGAAGACAACGATATACTGGACAAACAGCAATACGGATTCAGAAAAAATCATGGGGTCGAAACCATGCTTTTAGCCCTGTTTAACAACCTCCTCAAGGGGCTGGAAGACAGGAAGAAAATGTTTATCCTCATTTTTATCGACATATCCGCTGCATTTGACACTGTCCATCACTTAACCCTCCTGAACAAGCTGGAATCAATTGGAATTATAGGAACCGCCTTGAAATGGTTCTCCTCCTATATAACGGGCAGAAAGCCACAGGTCCAGTTCAACGGAGAGAAAGCTGAACCGTTCATCCAAACACAAGGCATTCCTCAAGGTTCGGCACTCTCGGCGCTACTTTTTAACATTTACATGCAACCACTCAGTGAAATATTCAGGAAATATGGCATAAACTACCACATATACGCAGACGATATCATGCTGTACACCCAACTAGAGACCACCAACCCGAACTACGACCAGCTTCAAACCTGCATGGGAGAGATGTCGGGATGGCTACAACAAAATAACATGTCGATCAATCATAAGAAGACCGAAGTAATGTTTATATCAAATACCTTGGGTTTCGAACCACCTCCAACAATCACATTGTGCAACAATACATACAATACTAAGAAAGAAATAAAATATCTGGGAGTCACAATTGATAACAAACTGAAAATGGAAAAACACCTCAACAACACCAACAAAGCCATCTTCCACAAGCTTAAAGTGCTACGACCCCTGCGGAACATACTAGATCCGTGCGATTTCCGATCAGTTGCTCAGGCTCTCATCATGCCCCACCTGGACTACTGCAACGCCATCTTGCAGGGGCTACCAAGGAAAACAACCAACATACTACAGATGGCCCAACACGTAGCAGCAAGGATCATCATGAGAACTCGCGTCACCGAACATATCACACCTGTATTGATGGAACTACACTGGCTTCCAGTCGTTGCAAGGATTCAATACAAAACATTGGTAACTACATTCAAGTTAATTCACAACCTGGCCCCCTCATTCCTCTCCACCCTGATCTCCATGCAACCTGCAACCAGAAGCAGGAGAACCATGAACTCTGACACACTAAGAGTTCCAAACAGCTTTAGACACGTAAAGGTCAGTACTAGTCGCAGAGCGTTCTCCTTATCTGCCCCCACGTTATGGAACCAGCTCCCACACGAGCTGAGAGAAATTAAAGACATAAGCAATTTCAGAAAACAACTGAAGACGCACCTGTTCAATTGTCATTATACCAGATGAAAATCCAAAAGGACAAAAGAAATTGAATTGCAGTATGTACAAATGTAAATATATGGTGGTTAGTGCCTGTGTAAATGTATGATAATAGCTAAGGTCTTTATATGGACCCGCATATGTGTGCTGTGTATCCCCCTGCTCTCTCTATCTAATCCCCAAATAATTCTGTCTGTAATTTATGACAAATCCCGTAATTGTAATCAAACCGCTTCTGATCGCTGGAAGGAGCGGTATATAAGTCCTTACTAAATAAATAAATAAAATAAATAAATAAAAGCAGCTAGCATGCTGAAAATGCAACAGGGTGAGGAATGACCAGGTTAGAGGTAGAGAGTGGGTATGGATTACACATTGCAGCTAACACGTGTGCAGTTACCATGTTCTAATTGTCAATATTGCAGTTCACCCCCGTCATGGCATTAAATGTACCCGGGATGTGTTCAAAGTACCCATGTTAATTGCAAATAACATTACTGCATAGTAAAGAACGTTTTTGTGCAATAACCGCAGGGGACATGCTGGTCACACCCCCAACAGTTAGTGCATAGCCTTTGCACTTACCACATGCTAACTTTTTCTCTTCACACAGTACTAAGTGCAAAAATTTACTGCACTTCAGTAAGCATGCCCCTTAATGTGGCTGTGCCTACCACCTCTTATTCAGGTGGTTGTAAGTGCATCTGTACCAAAAACAACAGTGGCAGTGTGCATTGAGGGTGCATTTACTAACTGTAATATGAAGTCCACACCATTTCCCTTCCATAATCCACCCTTTTCTGCATCCAAAATACACTGAGCAGTTAGCAAGTGCATCACTGTGTGTGAAATGTAATAATGCTAGCATAATAACCGTTACTACAGCATCCGCTAATTCACACACTAACAGTATAGCACACTTTATTAAACAGGCCCTTATTACTTTAATAAATTCCTTCACCTCCCCCCTCCCGTAACATGAACAGGACTTCAGTAATAGCACTCTCAGCCATTAAATATGACCGGTAGCCTAGATCCCTAAATAAATCATTAAAACATTCTTTATGCGTAACTTTTATTGAATAAATGGTCTATAAATGACAGTAATAAATATTTTGAAAGAAAATTGTTTTTGCTCATATTAATAGTAGGTTCTCTGAAACTTGTAAGGGATTATTTTGACATACATTGTAGCACTTGCAGATTTTCTTTTAAATTTGACTTCATTTTGTTGTTGTTTTGAGTCAAATTGTCACTGTAATGTTAACATATTTTGTTTTTAATTGTTATTAATTTGATTTTATTGTGATCCTCCTTGATTAGTACTGTGAAGGTGTGCTATACATTTTGTAAAACACACAGAAAAGATCGATCAGTGTCATTGCTCAAGCAGTCTTTAAAATCAAAACAGATGAGAATTTCTCCATGAAAGAATTACCAAAACACATCAGATCTGCAGTGCTAATTGCCATGCCCTGGGTAGCACACGACTGGGCGAGGACTGGATGAGTTGGGGTGGAATGTGGACACTGAATGTGCATTGTGCTTAGCATGAATGTTGCCATCAGCATGAGTGCAGTTAATGCCTCCTCAAGCAGTTGTGGTACGCTCATTTTCAGATATCCCTTTTACACATGGGAACCGCTAATTATATGGGTAAATGGATTTTGCAAGTTGCCCTCCGCCCTCCATGGAGAAAATACATTTCTCAGGACTAGGGAGGGCTGCAAGAAGCACATGCAGAGAGACTCCAGTTTGGAATTCCCAAATCTGCTTCTTTCCGCTTACCCTGCCTTCTTTTCCACTTGCAAGGCATGCAGGGGAAAGCTTCCCCACTACACCAGCAGCCAAAATAGCCATGAAAAGAAAACTGTAACACATTTCTCTTTCAAAGTCTACTTGCAGGCTGTAGGTGCCAAGTACGTCCAGGCCTGCAAGGCATGCGAGCTTGCTGAAATTGCCCTGTTTGGGCATGCTTTAATGAGAGGAGGCCTGTGAGAAGTCCAAATAAGTGCCTATTTTACAAAGGCCATACAGCCACCTATGTGCCTTGATAAAGCAGGCAAACAGATCCAAACCCATTAGCATACACATACGGATGCACAAATGTATACCTGCTCAGAGGAAGGTCTAAATATGTGCAGTTTACTCTGCGCGGGAATGCTTCTTTTATTAAATACGTACACACGTTGCATTCTGCCTCTGCTCCACCCAAACTACACCACTGGAAACATCTGTATGACAATTCCGTAAAGATAAGCGCAAGTGCACACTTTCCATGCATGTGCTTTTTACACACATATGCTGTCACAGAATTTTATAAAAGCCCTTTTAGGCACGTAAAACAGGCTTTAAACCCAGAAAAATCTGTATAAAATTACCTCCTTGATGAACACTTAGGGAAGGAAATTTTCCAGGCCATTTTAGCGAGTAATACCTTATTTTCCTCACAGGAATGGATTCTTTGAAAATTGCCCACTTACAGTATATTCAGCTGAAAATCCCCATGTTATTCTAAAACTCGCTTTCCTTTACCTACATTACGCAAAGGTGCTCTGGAAGCAGGGTCATAGCAGGGAATGGAATAGCACATTTACAGCTAAAATGTACTTTTTCCTTGGGCGATTTTCAAAGTGATAGCATGCATACTTTCTTTGGGGAAAAAGGTGCAAAATCTGCAATTAAGAAGTGCCCATGTACATTGCAGCAATGTGAGCAGTATGATATATACACCTGATATATCCTGTTCAATTTGGAATTTTTTAAGGGGATCTTTTTAGAGCCTCTATTTATGACTTACAAGTCTGGAAACGGCCATTTAGATGTGCAGATCACAAAGACGTCCCCAGAAGAATGTTTGAAAACTGGATATATGCGCGTCCCTGGCATGATCACGTCCAAGTTGCATAGGGGTGTGGTAGAGGCATGACCTGCACGGTCCTACAAAGACGCATGTCACCACTTGATTTCAGAAAGGCTTGTGCAAATCTGACGGCTGAGGTACCTATGCCTATATCTGCTCCTAATAATAAATAAATAGCAAGAGAAGGGCTTGTTTTGTGGAAGCAACACTTGCGGGGGAAGAGAGAAATGTGCTCCCACCTGCCACAGTCATTTTTGCCGGGTCAAGAGAACATGCATGTTAATTAACAGAGCTTTCGTTTTACCGCTCCGCCATTTCACATTTGCAGGTCTAAAATGGCAGGCTGAGACATGCATGTATCATAGCATTGATGCCGCCATCCTAAAATACCTTGTCTGTGTACCCATGTCTGCAGCTGTGCATTTCAGGGGCATCCACATTTCTAAAATGGGCTGCAAAAGTCCACCCGCCTGACCTCACCATATGCATGAGCCTGTCTCCTGAACTGGTTGTGGGTGTGCGCATCTTTAGAGGCAGAGGAGGAGTGATTTCAGCTTATTGCCGCCACTCCCCCGGTATTTTGGATGTTTTGACCTGGACATCTCAATCTCTTCCTAAATGCCCTTTCTAAAATGCCACTTAAAATCTTTTTCTCAAATTTGAAAGCTTGAGTGGACCATACCTAAGGTCTGAAAACCGAAATGCCTGGTTTATATGGCTATTTACAGTATTTATAATGTGGCGTGGACTAGATGGCGCTAGTAGGCATTCCTATTCCTCTGCCAATTTTTTATTGTATCTGATTCCTATTGGACTGTTCCAAAGACTGTGAAACATGTTTTCATTGACTTCTGAAAGTGCTGATGTCGAGAAAGCTCCATGTTTCTGAATTACGCTAGTTTTAAGAAATGATTTTCTCAGTGAGTCTATCTCCCTGGAAGCAAGCTAGGTTAATCTGAAGTTCAGTCAGGCTGAACACAGGGATGAAGTTGACAAGTCAGTGTTAAGTACATCATTTTTGGAAATTAGTAATGGTTATATTGGACTATTTGTTTCCACTTCTTCTGGATTTGGAAATAAATGGGGAAACACCCTCTTGTCTTTTGTCTTTTTTTGGCATGACATTATTCTGCACCCATATACTTTTGTATTTTCAATCAGGATATTTTTGCATAGGTAACAAAAACATAATACTAGCAAGTAGCAATGCAAAGAGCTACGATTATACTGTACAACAATGGCAGGTTATATACCATAGCAAAAAATATGAATATGACTTGCTAGCTGAATGTCAAGGGCGGTTTTCTCTTGTCTTGTAGTCCTCGAAATATCCTTCTTGTGTATGCATCTTTGGTCAATACTTTTCTTTGTTCAGGATGACCAGCTAAGATTTTATGTAAGAGAGCTATTTATCTGACTATTATTTGTGTGTACAGAACGTAGTAATAAAACATTCCAGCGAGATGCAAAAATCAATGGGAAATATCATCTAGAATCTTCTGTGGACGTCTGCACATTGTCCACAGAATCCTGAAATGTTTTAGTGGCCTGCATTCTGCAATGATTTTGTATGCTTTAACTCATGGAAGTTTTACTGACCCGAGGATGGAAACTTGAAATGCACAGAAAAAGAATCTTTACTTTGAGTTGCCTTAATTGCTAATCTGACTCGCATAATGAGCAGTTGAAGCTGGCCCAGAGGCGAGGAGCTTTTAGAAAAGGAACAGCTTGTGAACAGGGCTTCGTTTTTCAATGGCCAGTGCTATCTGTTTTGCCTGACAGTCATTGATCAACCCTTTTCGCGCAAGAGGCATAGTGCAGCCAGTCAAATATCCCTGTGAGAGGTAATAGGTCCTGAGAGCTTTTGCGGCAGAAGTGAGAAGCCGGATGTGCAGCGATGGTGATGATGTTGGGATTGATCCCCCAGCTTTCATACGTAATCTTGTAGTCTCTTAAGAGATCGATATCTGCATAAATAGGAGAAGTAACTAAATACCCAACTAAATACTGCGTTAATTTCTCAGAAGCCCTGCTTGTTATTCTTCAGCTAATCATTGCATTCTTTTTTTATAGCGCGCTGTCAGTCGTATTTCACTCTGACTGAGCTGCATTGTTGAACATTTTAATAGAAAGCAGGTCCTCTTGAGAATCTTGGTGTAGATGTGTAATATTGTGAGCAGTTGAGGGAAGAGCACCAGTGTGAAAACCGGTCCCTTTTCGCATGCTATATTCAGCCTTGCATTGAGCCCCTGGATTGAAACTGACAAACGTTTCAAGCAGGAGTTGATTTTCAAGTGAAATAACTGAGACTCTCTGGACTCTCTTTTTATTTCCACTCACTAGCCGTGTTTCTGATTTCACGGGCTCCATTCCCCCACCAGTGCTTCGATACTGTATTTCACAGAAGAGGAGACATAGAAATGATTTCTGCTGCAGCCTCCCTACACAGGTTTTCAGTGTGACAATGCAGAAGCTTTGCTGCATGTACAGAGCCATACTCCAACTTTGCCCCATCCAGCACCTTTAGAAAAAAACATCTTTAAGAAGGCACGTGGCGTTTTTTTGTGCTGTTAGTTATTCGGGGAGCGATTTTCAAATTGAACACACGCACAAACAGTATGCTGCTGAATACTAACTCCATATTGTTCTGAGTACTGACACCATAGTGGCTCTGAATATACGTTTGACTTATTCCATTTATTCAGAGCCACTATGAAGAATTGTATAAATTTTTTCAGTGCATAAAATGACGATTTATGTGCGTAAAGGCCTTTTGTAAAATTAGGCCATGCCTAGAACTACATGCCGTGCACTTAGGAGCATGGTTGTTGCGTAGCCCTGCTCAAAGAAGGAGTTAGGATAGCGCATAGGCTGAGTCGTGATTTACGGTCGCATTCTATATAAAATATGAGCTTATACATTCACCGTTGGGCATGTTTGCTAAAGGCCATGAGTAATTAAAATGTGGTATCAACACAGAGGTTTTGGTAATGCTTGTGGCCATGTGCCTCCGTCCGCTGTGACGTTAACTCATTGCATCTGCTTGGCACAATCTAACTAGCTTGCAGACACACTTAACGCCACCCATCGAAGCGGCATTTAGGGCACCTGCACTAACCGCCACGGTCATGGTTAACATATACCCATAAGCCCCACACTAACCACAACACACCGTCAATACCCACGTTACACCTTTATCCCACCCTGTCCCCACACACAAACATGCTAACTGGTTAGCAAAGATCAGTAACATAGCACCCTGCTCTATATTCGGCGATCACACCTGGAAGCTCCCCAGTCGGGGTTGAGCACGAGTCAGCCATCCAACAAGCAGCTTTCCTGCTCCTGCAACTCCAGCCCTATCGGGGCTGTGGGAGGTCTTATCCGCACGCTTGAAAAAGCGCCGCCGGCAGGAAGCAGCCCTCTCAGATTCGGCGATCACACCTGGAAGCTCCCCAGTCGGGGTTGAGCACGAGTCAGCCATCCAACAAGCAGCTTTCCTGCTCCTGCAACTCCAGCCCTATCGGGGCTGTGGGAGGTCTTATCCGCACGCTTGAAAAAGCGCCGCCGGCAGGAAGCAGCCCTCTCAGATTCGGCGATCACACCTGGAAGCTCCCCAGTCGGGGTTGAGCACGAGTCAGCCATCCAACAAGCAGCCTTCCTGCTCCTGCAACTCCAGCCCTATCGGGGCTGTGGGAGGCCTTATCCGCACGCTTGAAAAAGCGCCGCCGGCAGGAAGCAGCCCTCTCAGATTCGGCGATCACACCTGGAAGCTCCCCAGTCGGGGTTGAGCACGAGTCAGCCATCCAACAAGCAGCTTTCCTGCTCCTGCAACTCCAGCCCTATCGGGGCTGTGGGAGGTCTTATCCGCACGCTTGAAAAAGCGCCGCCGGCAGGAAGCAGCCCTCTCAGATTCGGCGATCACACCTGGAAGCTCCCCAGTCGGGGTTGAGCACGAGTCAGCCATCCAACAACCAGCTTTCCTGCTCCTGCAACTCCAGCCCTATCGGGGCTGTGGGAGGTCTTATCCGCACGCTTGAAAAAGCGCCGCCGGCAGGAAGCAGCCCTCTCAGATTCGGCGATCACACCTGGAAGCTCCCCAGTCGGGGTTGAGCATGAGTCAGCCATCCAACAAGCAGCTTTCCTGCTCCTGCAACTCCAGCCCTATCGGGGCTGTGGGAGGTCTTATCCGCACGCTTGAAAAAGCGCCGCCGGCAGGAAGCAGCCCTCTCAGATTCGGCGATCACACCTGGAAGCTCCCCAGTCGGGGTTGAGCACGAGTCAGCCATCCAACAAGCAGCTTTCCTGCTCCTGCAACTCCAGCCCTATCGGGGCTGTGGGAGGTCTTATCCGCACGCTTGAAAAAGCGCCGCCGGCAGGCGTGCCCGCGCCTTGCGGGCCCGCGCCTGAGGGCCTCGCAAGAGGGCCCTTTGGCGTGGCCCTTAGGCGAGGCACGACAGGCGAAAAAGAACCGTAATCTAACGCCTCAACAACGCACAAGGTACCTTAAAACTACAAGCAAGATCAAGCAGCTGGAGCTCCCTCACGGTTGAGCTCGCTCTCTCCCTCAACTTGTTCCTCATTGAGCACAGCAAGTATACTACACGTAAATGAACTATACAGAACTGATGTTTTGCACATCGCTCATAAAGCCTGTATACTGTTGTCAGAAATCATTAAATATTCCAAGCAGCTATATAGCATCTATTGTTCCTATTAGTGAGATATACTGTTGCCAGTACTCATCAGTTACAAATACTGTTTCTCAGTAGCTAGATATACTGTTGTCAGTACCCATTAACTGCAAATACTGTTCTCAGTAGCTAGATATACTGTTGTCAGTACCCATTAACTGCAAATACTGTTTCTCAGTAGCTAGATATACTGTTGTCAGTACCCATTAACTGCAAATACTGTTCTCAGTAGCTAGATATACTGTTGTCAGTACCCATTAACTGCAAATACTGTTCTTAGTAGCTAGATATACTGTTGTTTCTCTGTATTTTCACCATAGATAAGGTTCCATTGCTACAAAACCTCAACCCCAACATCACAGTCCTCAATCACTTGCAGCCAGCAACGTTACTGTTTCTCCTAACACACAATGTCCCATATAAAGATGCATACATTAGTAACCCTCATCATTACTTACCTACTCACCGCACTAGCTGGCCAATCAAATGCCTTTAACGGTGACCAAAAATCCATACCAATATTACGAAATAATTGGAAGAGATGGTCAAACAAGACTCAAACAAACCAAACAAACCCTATTTACAACCACCACTCACATCTACTTCATATTGCCCTTCAAACTACCAAAAAACCTCAACCTAAACAACAGTACCATCCACCATTGCACTGCGCCCTTATCAATATAAGGTCCATTCGCACAAAGTGGCCTTTGATACCTAATCTCATAACAACATATAACATTGACATCTTGATGATCACAGAAACCTGGCTAACTGACTCTGACAATGTCATTCTTAACTAGATGCTACCCCCAGGCTTCTCAATCCACACATGTCATAGGAATCAACAAAGAGGAGGTGGAGTACTCATTATCTCTAAAAACCAACTACAATTTCAGATGGACAACAGTATTAGTTCAACACACCTAAACATACTAAATATATCAAACAGTGAGCACTCAATTAACCTAGTCTATAGAGCTCCAACATCAACAGCTGCTGATCTGCCAACGATAGTTGATAGAGCTTGCAACACTGAAAAACCACGACTATCTAATTGGATATTGGAAGATTTCAACCTCCCTTCCCTACATGACTCACAAACCGCAGCATTTATAGAAGCAATTGACAACCTAGGATACGACCAAATAGTCAAAGATCCCACTCATACTATGGGAAATATACTTGACCTGATATTCGTTCCACAAGCTACCTCAGACATCAATCACAATTACAACCTCTCCATACTACCAGTACCATGGTCCGACCACAGTCTCATTTTATTCCAAATTCCCAACTCCTCCAATCCCACTAACTCCAAACCCACTCATGCTAAACCAACAGCTAGGAGGTTCCGCCCCTTTGTCAAAGAGGAAGTACTCAATAATCTTCTCCCAGCACTACACTCCTCTGAACCTGACTTGGACAGTCTAATCAACACCTGGAACTTCACTCTCAGAGCCAATTCTCAACCATCAAACTTGACAAGAAAAACTAACCACCGCACACATGTAGCTTGGTATTCCAATGAGCTAAGAACATCCCTCCTCCATCTTCGGAGACTTGAAAAACACTGGAGAAGATCACGCTCTACTGAGGCCTACACAACCTATTGCAATTACCTAGAAAAGCATCGCCAGGAAATTGCAGATCGAAGGAAACAATACCATACTAATCTTCTGAAGCAATCATTAAATAAACATCATGATCTCTTCAACATTGTAAGAACAATGGCAAAGGAACCAACACCCCAACAGACGCAAACAATACTCCCTCAAGACTATGCTAACTACCTAAAATCAAAGATGACAAAAACATCCAACATTTGCACCTCTGGACCAACAAAGATTGACATACCTTCACAGTCAACCACATTAACCAAGTTTAATACATTAACAATCAAAGAAATCGAAAACACTATTGCATCAATAAATGCTACCACTGCTGCAAGTGATCCATGTCCAGCAGCCTGGATAAAAGACCTTAGACATGAAGTAAGCTTCTTCATACAGAACATACTGGAACAATCTTTTTCAACTGGAACCTTCCCCCAATGCCTCAAGCAAACCTCAATTAGACCATTATTGAAAAACAGCAAATTAGACCCCCTAAAAGTAGAATCCTACAGGCCAATATCCAGTATCCCACTCCTAGCGAAAATAATTGAGAAAGTGGTTCAACGTCAAATACAACAACACATTGACACTGCAGCTCCACTTGACTCTGCACAACACGGCTTTAGAGAAGCTCATGGAGTGGAGACCCTCCTCATCACCCTATTCAATACACTAATCACAGGAATAGATAACATTCACCAAGGATTCATCCTTATATTCATGGACATCTCAGCTGCGTTCGACTCAGTAAGCCACCAAATACTTATCGATCGCCTTAAAGAAAAAGGAATCCTTGATGCTGCACTTGACTGGTGTATATCCTATCTAACTAACCGCTGGCAACAAGTACGAATTGGTGAAACAGCATCTGAACCATTTCTCCAAGATCAAGGAGTACCGCAGGGATCCTCTCTATCAGCATTGATGTTTAATATATATATGCAACCTATCTGCGACCTCATTCGTTCCTTTAATGTCACCTGTTTAGCATATGCAGATGACATTCTACTATACATGCCATTCTCCATCGACCACCCTGATTTTACACCATTGACAAAATGCTTTGAATCAGTAGAAGATTGGCTCACCTCACAAAACCTAAGAATCAACCACAGTAAGACTGATGTGATGTTTATAACAAAGAACCAAAGCTTCATACCTCCTACTTCCTTAAAGATAAAGGACAAGGAATTAACAGTAAAACCTACAATACGATACCTAGGTATCACCCTCGACCAGCGTCTCAGTATGAAAGTCCACATAAAAAACATAACAAAACTAATATATCACAAGATACGCACACTACGCCACCTCCGACCCTTATTGGAACCCTCAGACTTCAGAACCATCTATCAAGCTTTGATAATGCCTCACATCGACTTTGCAAATGCAATTCTATACGGGCTCCCTCAAGCATCATTAAATCCTCTCCAACTGGCGATGAACACCGCTGCCAGAGTACTTGAAGCTATATCAAAGACAGATCACATAACTCCAGTCCTAAAAAGACTCCACTGGCTACCAACCAATGCGAGAATTCACTACAAGATCCTGATCACTACATTCAAAGCCCTAAACAACCAAGCACCATCAACCATCATCAACCTCGTACATCTACAAACCCCCAATAGATCCAGAAGATCAACTGCTATAAATACATTAACAATCCCGAAACAAGCAGTCAGATACACTAAGGAAACAACTAAAAGAGCCTTCAGTATCCATGCCCCAATAGCCTGGAATGCCCTCCCACCAGAATTGAGAGCTATAGTCAGCCTAACACAATTCAGAAAAAGCCTCAAACACCACCTCTTCTTAAGCTATTTCCCAATCTAATCTTTGCATAGGAAAATACTACCTACACGTTTCTGACCAAGATAATCCCAAATGATAACCAAATATGACTAATGTGTATAGAGTTTTTTGTAAATAGTTACTTAGTCTATATAGTTTACCTTTAATCCCAAGTTCAAAAACCCCTGTTATTTGTAAAATGCATTACAGTTCTCTGTATGTATATATTTGTTCCATGTAAACCGCGCTGATGACAATAGTGCGGTATATAAGAGATGTTAAATAAATAAATAAATATATCAGCAAGATGCACTTAGCACGGGTTGAACCCTTCACTACTTGGTAGCATGCTTTAGTAAATGTGTCCCTTTATGTGCTGTTTAGAAAGCATTTTCTGTATGTAAAGCATGTTTTATATATGAAAAAGCAGCTCTCATAACATGTCATAGCACAATACATGCATACCAGTAAGCGTGCTGGTAAGATGCATGCGCCATATAATTGCATTGCACATAGTTTGGGTGAAGCAGGGGAGAGAAAACGTGATGTGCATGCATATTTTATAAACGATGCAAGTACACACACACATTAACAAGGTCATTTGGTATGGGTTGCTTAGATTTACGCTGCATTTGAGCATGGGAAGCACATTATTTTAGTGGTTTCCATGTGTAAATGGCCACCTGTGCATGTAATGTAGTCAGTTACTATTCTGTAAGCATGCGTGCCAGACTGACGGGGCATAATTTTTCTGTGGGCATGTACAAGGATGGAGCAGACATTCACATGCATTTTACAGGTACAACTACTACTAATAATAATCATTTGTATAATGCTACAAGGTGTACACAGCACTGTACATAGAGATGTAAGACATAGACACTACTCATGAAAGCTTACAATCTAATCAAGACAAAACACATGGAGGCCCATTCTTTGGGCCGTCTGGACATTCAGACAACCGGACGGCCTGGAGATGCACCCGATTATGCTCCTGTGGGGGCTAGACATCCCCACGGGAACAGAATTGCAGCATAGTGACTGGATATCTGGGATGTGCCCAATTCAAGCACCCTAGACATCCAGCCACTTCCTTGCAAGCTCAGCCTGGCTCCTGCATGGAACGATGGTGGCATGGTGTCCTGTTGCCATGCCACCATGGCTCCATGCAGGAGTTATGATCATCGGCCGAACCTCACTACTGTATCTTCTTTCCCTGCAGCCCAAACCCCGATCAGGCCTTCCATGGCCAGGGTCGGGCTGCAGAGAACCCCCTCACCTTGGTTTCCGGGCCCAGCTCTGGCATCCCCCGATGTCCAAGGGGACTTATTCCACCTCTGAGGTGGAATACGTCTCCCATTTAAATGGCCGATCCCAGACATACAATCCCAACCTCAGAATCAGCCTTGTACATCTGAGGTAATGACACCTCCCATTGCCCAGTCTCACTCCCCCCTCGGCCCAACACCTCTCACCCTCATCCAGAGCTCCCCGCACATCTCCCCTATATGAGGCAATTCAGTCCCGAGAGTTTGGACATCCATCCCCACTAAACGCAGGTCAGAATAGAGTCCATAGTGAAACTGGGGAATATGATAATATACACATAAGTGAGGAGCATTGGGATCCAAAAGCAGCCTCAAAAAAGGTGCGTTTTTAGCCTAGATCAGAATAGGGCTAGAGAAGCAGCACTGACTCAAGAAGTTTGTTCCAGGCATATCGAGCAGCAAGGTGGAATGGATGAAGTCTGTGGTTGGCAGTGGCAGAGAAGAGCAAAGATAAAAGGGATCTGCCAGAGGAGCTG
This sequence comes from Ichthyophis bannanicus, assembly GCA_033557465.1. NCBI lineage: Eukaryota > Metazoa > Chordata > Amphibia > Gymnophiona > Ichthyophiidae > Ichthyophis > Ichthyophis bannanicus. The sequence continues at coordinate 820,546,010 of CM066032.1, forward strand.
AGTTCCTGAGGAGAGGTGTAGAGTGAGATAAGAGAGGAAAGGTAGTGAGGAGCTGCAGAGTGAATGCATACGTCTTATAAAATACAATAACTTGCTTGTGTTCTTTAAAAGGTTTGGGTAGAGGCTTTTACACCAGCCATAGGGCAGACATAAGTGCTCGCGCCTAGCTTAACATGTGTTTTTGACCATTTCCACCCCTATTTTATAAAGTAAAATACGCATGTCCTTTATAAAATAGGTTTGAAATATGCACATGAAAACAAGTATAAATCTAGGCAACGCTTATAAAATTACCCTTTAAGAAATTAAGAGCCTGATATTTGAAAGACATTTATATGGTTTACAGCCCTGTAAAATGTATAAATGCCACTCAGCAAAATATTCAATGGCACTAACACAGTTTGTGAAACACAAAAAAAGAGCCTAAGCTCTCGTAGAAGGGAGAAGCAAACACAAAAAAGCGAGAGGCGTGCAGAGGTCACAGGTGTCTTTATTAATTGTGCCACTGGATATCCCCGATCTCTTCTCCTAAATGTCCCGATGCTAATTGCTTAGCATTGGGGTGTATTGTGGTTGTTATGGGGAGGAGCGAAGGTGGCGACAGTTGCTAACCGGGAAGTGGCTATATTTCATGCTGCCTGCTTAGTAACGTGCAGCTAAAAGATAGGTGTAGCAAAAGCTTGCCTATCTTTTAGCCGCAGGGGCTAATCGGGCAGCATGTAATATCACTGCTGCCTGGTTAGCTACTGCGCCTGGGAGGCTGTGCAGAAAACCCGAATATTCAATACCGGGGCCGCATATGACCCTATCATTGACTATCCGGGGTTAAGGGTTGGCACAGACAGCTATGACCATAGCAGCACATAGCTATCGTAATTCAATATCGGGCCCTAATTGTATAAACACCTATAGATAATGCGTGGGTTTGCATGTGTTTTTGAGACCCATTTTATGAAGTCAAGCACACGAGCACTTTATCAAATAGGGATGTAAGTTGCTGAAAACACGCATTAATTCTAGGCACAAGCACTTAGGCCAGCCCTATGACTGGTGTAAATACCCACATGTATCTAACATACGGATGCCGGTATCTTCTACAGTATAATACACGTGTACACACATGCTCCACCCAAGCTCCTCCTAGCCACACACCCACAGTGGAAATGCGTACCATTGGCCTTACGTGTATGCTTATAGAATAGCAACCAGCTGAAGTACATGCATAAAGATCCATCTATGAGTATATGCCATTGAAAATGCATAATTTATGTGCATCAATGACACGTAACTTTATGTGTCTCCATATAAAAATGACCCTGCATGGGGGTTACTTTAGAAGCTTTATTCATAATTTCTGTTTCGAAATGGCAATTTTAGAAAGGGCAAAATTTACACATGGATGTCCATAATGTGTACAAATTGCAAGGGGGCACATCGGGGTGCATGGTTACAATTTGGCCTGAGTGGTCAAAAATGTGTATGTGTATTTCCCATTTCATATATGGACCGCACATGTATGACCAAAATTGTCCATGTCAAGTTATACAGCTGCTCCCAGGCACATATAAATAGTTGCCCCATGTTATCCAAGTTTTAAACACCTGTTCATTGTAAACACAGAGTACCCACGGAAATGTGTAGTTCTTTGTTCATTGTAAACCGCACTGATGTTGAATAGCGCGGTATAGAAGAGACTGGAAATAAATAATAAATAAATAAACATATAGGATTTTAAAAAGTGCTCAGTTTCGCCAGCCTTTTATAGGAGGGGTTAGAGGGACTTATCCTGCTTAATCATCTCTTGTTTATTCCCCCCCCCCCCCAAGATATTCTAATTGAGTAAAGACAGTATCCTCTGTCTTTACTCAATTAGTTGCCTCCTTTGATTTTTCCCATGTGTAGATTGTAAATTGGTTCCTCTGGTCCCATGATTCACCAAATGCATTTGCACTCCTGCAGTATTGTAGAAAAGCTTCCACTATGGCAGATCATTTCCTGAAATATTGCTGGGTACGTCCCAACTTCAGTGTCTCAATTGGATCTCCATGTACAATCTAAAATCTGCTTTGCAGCTTTTCAAAGCTGGTAGAAATTTGCATGAGCATTTTCCCACCATTAAGGATACTTCTAAGAGCGTAGGGCCTGATAGTCAACGGCATGACCTGTAAACCATGTAAATGCTACTTCGAGGGATATTCAGTGGCACTAACATGGTGCATGCATTGGAGCATGTCATGGGCATTCTGAGGGCAGCACCAGTTGCTAACTGGGCAACCACGATATTGCACCACTGCCTGGATAACACCCACAGGTAAAAGAAACCTGGCCTGTCTTTACCCATGGGAGCAAACAAGGCAGCGACTCAATATTGCTGCTGCCCAGTTAGCTTCTGCAGGCTTGTGGGCTGTGTGGCCACCCCGGATATTCAATGCCAGGGCCACATATGACCCCAGCATTGAATATCCAGGGTTAAAGATCAGTGGCGACAGCTATGTGTCATAGCAGTGCATAGCCATCCCAGAAGAATATCAGGCCTCTAGTTTATAAAGGCACGTACTTGTATATTTAATTTAAATACTATTTTGGACATATCACATAGACACCCTTTTATAAAATTATCCCCTTCATCTTTAGGGATAGTTATACCTAAGGTTTCAAGAATTTTCTAACTTGCATATAGTGAACAAAAACTTAGATAGCAACCTACACTATAGAACAGAAGTATTGCTCTAAAGACCAATTTGCTAAAGTGTCATAAAAGGTTGCACTTACTATCTGTTAGGTGCAAAAATAAACATGCAATAGTTGCAAAGTCTGTGTGATAACTGTTGGGGGCATGACTAGCATCAGTCCTGTAGTTACTGCTCAAGTCAGACATTTATTGCATGAGAAATGTATTGGCAGACAGTGTGGTAAGTACATCTGCAGTCTACTGAAGAGAAAAAATTGTGCTGTCCTACAATCAACCTCCAGACCCTCCTGATCAACATCCTGACCCACCTCGTACCCCCATATTGAGGATCTAGAACCCCTCCCACCCCTTGATCAGTATCCTGACCGTCTTTTACCTCCTGAATAGATTTTAGATGCACCTACCACCCCTTGATGAGGCTCTAGACCCTCTCTCCACCCCCAAATGAGATTTAGACCCTTCATCCCATTGATGAGGCTATAGACTATCCCCCAATCCCCATCCCCCTGCACATACCGGGTGTGCCCTCAGTGGGTTATGGTGGTTCTGACCCCTAGCAGTAGTCTTACAATAATACCTCTAGAGTCAAGCTACCAAATAATGCACTTCACAATTTGGTCCCTGTGCTGATGCCACTGTTGTTTCCACTACTGCTATTGATGTTGCTTTTATGCTTTGGATAAGTGGAGGTAGGAGAAGATGGATGAAAATGGAGATGGAGTCTGCTATTTTGTCTTTATATCATCTGGGGGTCATGAATTTTAAGTGTTAAAATAAAGTTATATAGGATGAAAGTTTGAGAAAGAGTGATATCCATTTAGTGGCCGAACATTGCTACTAAACAAACAGTTTATTTATTTAGCATTAGTTGATATACCACCATAGGCACAGGAAGTTGAAAATACAGAAATCCAACAATATATAGGACTCAAAAAAACAAAAGGAGTGGGTTGTGCAAGAGGTGTGGCCACACAGGGAGCAAGAATGGAAGGGATCCTGATATCATCACTGGGCCTCAAGGAAGCTCAAAAAGACTGAGTTTCTGCATGTCTCTGGGGAGGAGAGGGGAGGGGTGCCAGGTTTGTGAGTCGCACAGGGCTCATTTCTAGCTTGGTACGGTCCTGGGAAGTGTGCAACTAATAAGTAGAGAGATCTATTGTAGGACCATTGAAAAAAACATGTCTTGAGTTGTTTTTTGAGCTTCCTGTATAAACCTTCTGAGCAGACATTATTCAGATGAGAATTCCACAATGCTGGGATGTTACGAGAAAAAGTAGAAGTCCAAATCCATTCATACTGTAGCTTCCTAAATGATGGAACTTTAACAAAAGAATGTGTGAAGACCTTACTTCATGTTGTGGGGAGTATGGCATCAACAAAGGAGAAAGAGAGAGAGAGGATAACTGGCATAATAAGCACAATGGGCTATTAGCAATATTTTGAACATTATGTGACTGGAGATTCACAGCTAGTTCTACTTGATCCAAAGCGGCTTAACATGGTTGGTTGGTTGATTTGGCAGACAGATAAGCTTCATGGCCATGTACTTAATGAGTTTCAGGCACTTTATGCTGTTTTGAGGGAGACCCATCAATAGTGAGTTATAATAATTCAATCTATTCAGCATAAAAGCATGAATCAAATTTTTTAGTGCCTTTGGGCCCGATATTCGAAAGGCATTTACATGGTTTACAGCCCAGTAAACTGTGTATATGCCTTAAATCAGGATATTCAATGGCAATTAAATGGTTAGTGCCATTGAATATCCCCTTCTAACCCCAGTTAGCATCAGGGCATGTTGGGCCATTCTGGGACGGAGTGGATAAGTACACTGTCACTAACCGGGTAGCGGCGATATTGCACCACTACCTGATCGGCGTTTGGAGGGTAAAACTAGGCATAGCAAAAGCAGGCCTAGTTTTACCCACGGAAGCTAAGCGGGTAGCATTGCAATATCAACGCTACCCGATTAATTTTGGCAGTTCCAGGCAATATGCAGCGACCTCAGATATTCAATGCCTTCACCGTGACATTGAATATCCGGTGTTAAGGGTCAAAAGGCAGGGCTATGCATTGTAGCGGCACATAGCCTGCCCAATTCAATATCGGGCCCTTTGTGTCTAGATATGGTCTATCATTCTCAAGAAGAATGCTTTTGTATCAAAGAGGATATTCATGGTTAGTTTATTATCCAGGATGATTCCCAATGTTTTGTTACCAACTGTTTGTGAAGAGTACTTACAAAGAGATCCATTCTTAGAGACCCAGATTGCTAATGATTTACTGGAATTCAGAACAAGTTTGTGGGAGGACATCCAATCAGCAATTTTAACCAAGTGATCGGAAAGAGAGGCCTGAAAGGTATAGTCCTAGGTATCATGATTAATTTTAACCTGAATATCATTGGCATACATATGGATGCTGAGAGCAAAGTCCTGAATAAGGGTAGCCATAGGGGAAATAAAGATGTTAAAAAGCATAAGAGAAAAATTGAACTCTGAGGAAAACCACAATAAAGAGAGAATTGAGCTGAAAAAGTGTTCCTGATAGATATCCTAAATATGCGATTCAAGAAGTAGGATGCAAACCAGTCTACGACTGTCCACCAGGCTTATTTTATCTCCTCTGCTAAGAGCTAATGATCTATTAAATCAAAGATTGATGACCTGTCTCTTTGTAGGACTAAAGACCTCCTTGCCTTCATCCAAAATGTTAAGTATCTCATTATGCATTGTGACTAACTAAGTTTCTGTAATGTTGTGGGATAAGAACCCAGGTTGCTTGGGATGCAATGTTTCATTAGCTTTGATAAATTAAGATAGTTGATTGGCAACAACCTTTTCAGTAAATTTAACTAGAACTGGAAGATTTGAAATAGAATGGTAGCTAGAATGGATGTGATTTAATGCCTTTTAAATGAGATCTGACAGTGTCACTTTTCCATATTTGGGGGGGGGGGGGGGCACTACTCTTAGTAAGACTAAGATTAACTAGTCCAAGGACTGAGTTTAGACAATAAGGGAAAGGGTCCTTAAGAAGTAGTGAAGGGATTGGATCTGAAACAGAAGACTTGAGGTTTACTGTTACCATTATTTTTTCTAATCCAGCTGTAGTGAGTGAGGTGAAGTTAAGTGAACTACAGGCTAACTTTGAGGAGTCCCACGATTCATCTTGAACAGATGAAATGGGACAAGAACTCTTTATTCTAGTCCTTGATAGGGAATCTAATTAGTTCTTTACATTTTCTACCAGAAACAAACCAAATTGTTCCAGGGAAATATTGATTGGTGGTTCAGTTTGTTTGTTCAGAAGTGCCAGAGTCCAGCACCACCTTCAGTCATCCATTAATAAAGCCCCTTATAAAATAGATAATATCTGGCAATTCAAGTGAGTTAAGTGCCTGATATAATCAGTTTAATTTTTCAAAATGTAGAGACAGGGGAATTATGCATTTGCCGCCTAACCACCAAACATGTAAGTTCCACCGAATATAGTCCCAAAGCAGTTATAAAGTTGCCTTGTTTTTGCTTAGTGCAACAAACAGGATTATTGTTGTTTTCACTTTTGCTTAGTACTAGCAGTCACCATCATTTCTTGCCCTAGAGCCTATAAAACACTACTCCAGTCTTTAATAATGTACTTATTAAACTGAAATTTAGATAATGAGCCTCACCATAACCATATGTAAATTTTGATACTGAAAAAAAATAGGGCACTAGACATCATGAAATCTTCACATGTGTCCTTGTTCAATAATTGTTTGAGTTGAATTCCAGGGACAATGTGAGTTTATCTTCAGTGAAGTGCACTTTATCAGGGAAATTAATCTGACACGTCTGAAGAATATTTTATTGATGAATCATTGCTCGAGCACACTTAATGGAATGTTATTCGTTTTTAGCAACAGAAATATGTTTATAGCATGGCAATTTCTTCCCTCTATGATTTATCTCATTATAAAACTGCTATAAAACTTGACATTACAAAAAGACAAGGTTACCAAAATGTAAGATGATTTCACTGGTGTGCTGATCCTTATCTTTCTTGTCGTTGAAGGGACATAATCCTGAGTAACTTATGGCAAGGAAAACATAATGTGAACCTTGAAGAAACTTCTTGTTGGCCATGTAAGTGGTTCTGAATGAGGCCAAACAATGATAAACGATTAATTTCTCAATATTATTTGTAACGTATACTTTATAGTCCTTTACAGCTCAACATGTTTCTAGTACTCATATAATATTTCAGTACGAGGAAGGACTGATAAGTCTCTGGCCTTGTAACAGAAACAGAAAGCTACGGGCACACTTCAGTTCTGGAGGTCCGAATGATCTCTCTGCAGTTTCATTTTATTTGGTACATAAACTATCCAAAGGGTCGCCATGAGTTGACACCGATTAGACAGCACTTAACAACAACAACAAACACATATGTAGACATACTTTCACACAGTACACACAAAACAGACCCACATAAATGGCTAGAGCACTAGCTTGGGAACCAAGAGACCAGGGTTCAATTCCCACTAGCACTCCTTGTGGCCTTGGGCAATTCACTTAACCCTCCATTGCCTCAGAAAAATCAAAGTTGTCAATGTCCCTGTTTATTCAAGCCCTTGTTCCATGTAAAGCCATGTTGGCTCCTTTTTTTCATTGTAAACCGCTTTGACTTTTAGACTAAGTGGTATATAAGCCTAGGTAGAGAGATAAATAAAGGACATTACCAAGTTTATTACAATGTAAACTTCTTTGACTGAAATGATAAAGTGGTATAAAAAAATCCTGTTAAATAAATAAATAAAAGATTCAAGGAACACTGAACACATTTTTTCTCCATTTCCAAAGTCAAAGAGAATGAGGGAGGAGTGGCCTAGTGGTTAGGACAAGGTACTTCAAGCTGGGGAGCCAGGGGTTCAAGTCCCACCTGGGGACAGCAATCTCAGGCCAGAGGGACTGGGATTTCTAGTCCTATAGGCACTCCTTGTGGTCTTGGGCAAGCCATTTAACCCTCCATTGCCCATGTTCCCTGTAAGTATTAGCGTATGTGTGTCATATCCCCTCGTGTTAAATGTATCTCCCAATTGACCGCTTTGACCTGGTGAAAAGCGGGATATAAATACAGCTAAATAAATAAAATAAATGATGTTGCACTTGCAGGAAGAGGAATGGACCTTACCTAAAACCACAATGCTTTGAGAGATAGCATCCTCACCCACTGTTGAAACATTATTCTGTTTCTCATGATTCTTAAGGCTAAATATTCTGAATATCAGGGAGATTAGATGATTCCTGCCTTCCTTTTCATTTTTCCATCCAGAAAAGGTGAAGGCTTAGATGCGTTTTTTTCTAGATATTTAGAGGCAGATTCCACATCGGCCGCATATGTCTCATGGGCACATGTTCAATCATATTCCTCATCTGCGGGCATAGATATACAGGATGCAGCGAAAATGTCTCCGTCCCGATCACAGAAACACATGTTATGATATGGCGGGTTTGCTGTGGGTTCTAAATGGGCAGGGTTTATAGTACTTCCTAATGGGCCTGGCGGTTAGCACTGGAGTATAGTAATGTAGAAAACTGGTAGTCTTTCTTTATCCAGACACTCATTAAGAGGTATGTTTACTAAACGTTAGCGCACGTTAACATTATGCTAATATTTATGCAAATGAGGCCCCCGCAATGAGTCTCCACACCTCCTTTGGGCCTGGCCACTCCTGCCCTTAAAGTGCTACAGAAGCTCTCATCATCATACCTAAGCTCTCTAATAGTACTACCCCCAGCAGTAGTCAAAGAATAACCTGTTACCAAAACACTCTGTTAATTTCTACAGATTTCAAGAAAGCAAATAAAACTACAACCAACATAGAAACATAGAAATATGACGACAGAAAAAGACCACATGGCCTGTCTAGTCTGTCCTTCCATATCAACAACTACAACAGTCCCCTTTTTACCTTTAGAGATCCTCTGTGTTTGTCCCATGCTTTTTTGAATTCAGTTACTGTCCTCATCTCTACCACCTCCACTGGGAGACTATTCCACGGATCCACTACTCTTTCCGTAAAGAAATATTTCCGCATATCACTCCTGAATCTATCTCCCTTCACCCTCATCCCATGTCCCCTCGTAGCAGAACTTCCTCTCAATTGAAAGAGGCTCTCTCCCTGAACATTTATGCCATGGAGGTATTTAAACATCTCAATCATATCACCTCTATCCCGCCTTTCCTCTGAGGTGTACATATTAAGATCCTTCAGTCTGTCGTCATATGCTTTATAATGAAGACCACTAAATCATTTTAGTAGCCACCCTCTGCACCGACTCCATCCTGTTCACATCCTTTTGAAGGTGCGGTCTCCAGAATTGCACACTATACTCCAAATGAGGTCGCACCAAGACTTATACAGAGGCACTGTCACCTCCTTTTTTCTGCTAGCCATTCCTCTCCGTATGCACCCAAGCATCCTTCTAGCTTTTCCCATCGCCTTTTCTACCTGTTTAGCTACTTTAAGATCATCAGACACAACCACGCCTAGGTCACGCTCTTTTTTAGTGGACAAAAGTACTTCATCCCCTATACTATATTGCTCCCTTGGATTGCTGCAGCCCAAATGCATGACCTTTCATTTTTTAACATTAAATCCCAGCTGCCAAATTCTAGACCATTCTTCAAGCTTAGCTAGATCCTTCCTCATGTTATCTACACCTTCCTGGGTGTCTACTCTATTGCAGATTTTGGTATCATCAGAGTGTTCTCATTCTTTGTACCTATATTATGGAACTCGTTGCCAAGCACCATGAGAATTATAACTGATCGCTTGTCCTTCAGAAAACAACTGAAACCTTATTTATTTAACTGATTTTATATACCATAAATCTAAGAGTCTAAGTGGTTTACAGTAAACAACATGCCAAAAGGCTTATATTGCACAAAAATTAAAAGAAAACAAAAATTACAGTAACGGCATAGTTGAAAAATTGAATCTGAGAATTAAATTGAAACATTTGAGAAGTATTCATTAAATAAGAATGATTTGTTTTCTTTCAAAGTCCAGTAAACCATTGATGGCATGGAGTTCATATGGGAGCATATTCCAAAGAGTGGGTTTAAAGAAAGAGAAAGATGTTCTTGATGTTGCAAAGTTGACTTTGGAGTAAGCTGAAAGTACATATAGAGAGTTGAGTGAAATTGACCTCCTACTCGTATTAGCAGGTGTTTTCTCAATGAGAGTTTGAACATAAAGAGCAGACAAGTCACGATAAACTCTAAAAGTGTTAAGAAGAGATTTGAATTTAATATGCTGAGAAATTGGTAGACAGTATTACATGCTCAAATCTGTAAGCATTGCAAAGGAGCTAAGCAGCTGTGCTCATCGCAAGTTGAAGAGTGTGAATAGGCAAGCCTTGTAGCAAGAGACTGCAAAAATCAATGTGTGGAAAATGGGGGCCTACAGAACAGAATGAAAATCACGTGGCTCCAGAAGTGGCCTTAGGTGTTGAATGCTCTTGAGTTTATAGTAGATGTTTCTTACAATGTGATTTATGTGAAAAGCAAGGGAGAAATGCTGATCAAGAATTTATTTATTTATTTATTTTATTTACTTCTCTTATATACCGCGCTATTAAAATCAGTGCGGTTTACAATTGAACAAAAAACATACTGCATTGTCACACGAAAATTGAGTTTTTACATTGAACATGGACGAGATAACCTGGAGGTAACAGGGGTAACTAATTACAGAGTAATTATTCATGGAGTATGTGAGAAATTATACATAGAGTATGGTAAGAAATTATACATATAGTATAGCTTGGTTTCAACATATTTATAAGAGGTTTAATCAATAAGATGTGTGATCAGTACCAATAATAAATAAGAGAAGGGATATGGTGGTAGAGCTAGTCATTTTCTTTATGGTGTTGGATTTTGGGTGGGGTGGAGTAGGGTGTAGGATGTGAGGATGGGTGGTTGTTTCTGGGATTGGATTCTGGGTAATGGATGAGGAAAAGGTGTTGTTTGAGGGCTTTTCTAAATGACAATAGGTCTGGGGTGGAACGGAGCTCAGTGGGGAGGGCATTCCAGGTCATGGGTGCAAATAGGGAGAAGGCTCTATTGGCAGTAGCCTTTTTGCACTTAGAATGTTGGGGATCTCTAGAGTGTTTGCTTGATTAGATCTCCTGATCCTGTTGAACGGCCGTCTTTGAATGAGTTTGCTGATGGGTGAGGTGATCTGGTTCCTTAGGGATTTGAATGTTAGTACTAGGGACTTATACTGGATTCTAGCCTGAAGTGGAAGCCAGTGGAGATCCATCATGACTGGGGTTATATGTTTAGCTCTTGATGTACCTGCAAGTACCCTTGCTGCAGCATTCATTGCAAGGCAAAGAGGTCCTAGTGTTGACTGAGGGAGGCCATGAAGGATAATATTTGCAAAGTCTAGATGTGGGAGCACCAAGGCTTGGAAGATAGTTCGGTAGTCATTAAAGTCCAATAGGGGGCGCAGGTGACGTAGTATCCGGACCTTATGGTAAATTGCTTTCGTGATGTTCTTCACATGTGTAAACATGTCAAGTCGTTGGTCAAGCGTGATGCCGAGATAGCGGATAGTTGATTTTGCTATCAACTCAATATTGTTTGCTTTTAATGTGGGGGGTGGGGAGAACATCTGGTTCTTGGTGAGGAATAAGACATCTGTTTTACTATGGTTGATCCTTAAATTTTGTGTTGTAAGCCATTGTGATACAGCTTTGAAGCAGCTTGATATAGGTGAAAAGTCAGGTTGATCAATCAGGAATGGTGAGTAGATTAGGACGTCGTCTGCGTAGACTAGGCACTGGATGTTGAAGGAGCGGATTAGGGTACAAATTGGTTGCATATATATGTTGAACATTAATGCAGATAGGGATGAACCCTGAGGTACACCTTGATTGAGAGGGAATGGGTCAGAAGTCATGGGACCTGTTCTGACTTGTTGCCATCTGTTAGATAGGTAGGACTTGCACCATGCTATAGCTGAGCCTTGTATTCCTTTCTCCACAAGACGGAGTATCAGAGTTTCATGGTTGACTGAATCAAAGGCTGCAGCAATATCCATGAAAATGAGGACAAATCCCTGGCGGATGTTATCAAGTCCTGTAACTAGATCATTGAAGAGAGTTGTGAGGATGGTGTCGACACTATGAGCTTCTCTGAAGCCATGTTGAGATGGATCCAGTGGAGCTACATCGTCAATATGTTGTTGGATTTGTCTTTGAACTACCTTTTCAATGATTTTGGTGAGTAGGGGGATGCTTGATATTGGGCGAAAGGATTCAACTTTGGAGGAATCAAGTTTGTTGTTTTTTAATAATGGGCGGATTGAAGTAAATTTCAGGCTTTGTGGGAAAGATCCTATGGAGAGGGATTGGTTTGTGATTCTGCTTATAGCGGGACTAAGTTCTTGGCGTAATTCTTTGATCCAACTAGCTGGACATGGGTCACTAGGGGCAGTGGTAAGATTAATGGATGTGATAATATCTTGTATTTCTTTATTGGATACTTTGCAAAATTTGAGTAGAGGGGTTTTACATGTAGTAGAGGAGATTGTGCAGGTTGATAACTTGTTGGCTTGGATTATCTTTGATTGTAGGTAGTTTGCATAATCTTGTGGGTGAGGCATAGTTGTTTGGGCGGGAGCTGGGTCACCTGTTAGGGACTTAACTATGCTGAACAGATCATGGGGTTTGTTAAGCGATCGCTTTAGAATATCTGCATGGTATTGTTTTCTTTTTTCCATCGTCATTGCTCAATGAGATTGTAGATAAGAGGTGTATGTACGTAGAGATTCAGGGGACCGGGCGTGGCGCCAGTGTCTCTCTAGTTTACGTAAGTGAAGGAGCGACGCTCTAAGGTCATTGGTGTACCATGGAGGATGTTCTCGCTTCTTGATGTTTATTCTTGTGGTTGGAAGGGAGGCAGCTGATTTAAGGGCGTGGTCCCAGTTGGAAACTAGTTTATCTGGGTCAGATAGTGTGATAATAAGGCGAGGTAAGATTTCCTCAAGGGCTTTATCCTTAACAAAAGGCTTAAAACATGTAGACAGAGAGCTCGGTGGGGCTTGTGCCTTGATAGTGCTGTTAGTCTGATGGATGGTGGGTATCTGAAATGTGATAAGATCATGATCAGACCAGGGTACTGAAGTTATTGATGTGGCGAAGTGGTGATCTATATTTGTTTCTATCTGTGGGGCGAAGATCAGGTCAAGTGTGCTTCCCTTGATGCGGGTAGGTGATTCAATAATCTGATTGTATCCCAGATCTTTCATAGCATCATTGAAGGCTGTTGCATGTGCAGTTGTTAGAGAAGGCAGGTTAAAATCTCCCATTATCCAGCTTGGGATACTGGAATTGCAAGCAAGATTGATTACACAGGTACACTACCAAAAAACTGCCTCCAGTTTTGCAACTGATTCCTATAGATTTTGGGGTGCTGAATCCAGGAAAAATAGCCAAAATGTTCCATCACGTCACGTTTTCTTGCAAAATTAGATTTCTTACCCATATAAGGAATGTTCACATAATTTCTTTTTAGCCGACTGCAGTTTATTTTCTTGGCCCAAAATAGAGGTTGTAATGGTTAACTAACTAGAAACACTCCCTCATGATATTTTAGAGTGTTTTGTATTCATTTTATACATTAACAGGACAATTGGGAGGCGGGGGGCTAAATCCAGTACTCGCGCTGGCGCATGTTCTTTCCTGTTCGCCTCGCCTCGCTCGCTCGCTCGCTCAAACACGGTGGTTGCGACATGAACGTTCCTGTCAAATTTCAGTTTCTTGCAAGTTCATTATTACCTTTTCTTTGCTCAGTCGTAATCCAGCTTTATTCCGAAGTGGTTCACTACAGTTGTAGTTTGCAGTGCTGTGCATTTGTGATGGCTCACAGAGCCAGAGGTTGCGTCAACTCTCCGGACAGTTTTTGTTTTATTTGTGGGGAATATACCGTGAAAAAGCGGCAGAGGAACATTTCTGCATTTATTAAAAAAGTATATTTCGCCTATTTCGGTTTGAAGTTAGGCGATCAAGACAAACCGTGGGCTCCTCACAAAGTGTGCAAGACATGTGAGGAAGATCTACGCTTATGGATGAAAGGTAAAAAACAAGCATTTCGTTTCGGAATACCTATGATGTGGCGTGAACAAAGAGACCACAGCAGTGACTGCTATTTTTGCTCTTGCATTGTGAAGGGATACAACTTAAAAAATAAGAACGTAATAAGTTACCCCAACCTTCCCTCAGCAATTAGGCCTATGCCTCATAGCAACGAAGTACCTGTGCCTGAACCACCAAAATCTTTGGATCATATTTGTGTGGACGGTTCTGATCATGATGAGACTCATCAGATGGCTTTTCCCGATGAGTCCAGTACTTCCGAGTTTGAAATTGAACCAGATCCCAAACCTGAACTTTTCTCTCAAGCTGAATTGAATGATTTAGTCCGGGATTTAGGACTCCCAAAAGATGCTGCCCAACTGCTAGGTTCTCGGCTTCAACAGATAAATCTATTGTCACCAGGAACAACTTTTTATTGGTACCGCAACCGCGAGACACAATTTTTGAAGTATTTCAGCAAAGAGGAAGATTTGGTATTTTGCAACGATATATACGGAGTGATGGAAAAGTTTAAACTCAAGTATGATCCTGCTGAATGGCGGCTGTTCATTGATTCGTCAAAATACAGCATAAAAGGTGTTCTTCTTCATAATGGCAACACATTCGCTTCAGTTCCTATTGCTCACTCTGTTATTCTCCAAGAAAAATACGAGAATTTGGTCCTGATTCTTCAGAAGATTCGTTATGATGAGCATAAGTGGATGATTTGTGGAGACTTTAAAATTCTATCCATGCTATTAGGGCAGCAATCCGGTTTCACCAAATATCCCTGCTTCCTTTGCTTGTGGGATAGCCGGGCCCGCGACCTACACTGGGGGAAAAAAGACTGGCCAATTCGGGAGTATTTGAGACCCGGTGAGAAAAATGTTCTTCATGAGAGCTTGGTACCTCGTGATAAAATTCTATTACCACCTCTCCACATTAAGTTGGGTCTCATTAAGCAATTCATCAAGTCCCTTCCAAAAGATGGTGAGTGCTTTCGGTACCTTTGCTCAAAGTTCCCCCGACTTTCTGAAGCAAAGCTAAAGGAAGGAGTGTTTGTTGGCCCTGATATAAGGAAACTCATTTCAGATGGAGCATTCGCTGAAACGATGTCTGAGAAGGAAAAAGAAGCCTGGGATTCCTTCAAGGATGTTGTTCTCAAATTCTTGGGGAACAGGCGGGATGAGAACTATAAGGATATTGTTGCCAGGATGCTCAATGCCTTCAAAGAACAAGGCTGTAACATGAGCCTGAAAGTCCATTTCTTGCACTCCCATGTGAACTACTTTCCCGAAAACTTGGGGGCGTACAGTGAAGAACAAGGTGAAAGGTTTCACCAGGACATCAAGGACGCAGAGAGAAGGTACCAAGGAAGATGGAACACCACTATGATGGCTGATTTCTGCTGGTTGCTGCTGCGGGAAACCCCAGATGAAAAATATGCCAAGCAGCGCACCAAGAGAAGCATTCGGGGGAAGAAGAAACGGGCCCACCAGGAGATTGATTGACCCAAGAATGACTTTAAAATCTAAACTGTGTTGACAAATATTGTGTTTTTACTAAACTTTGAAATAAAAATTTGCTATTTATTACCACAGTGTCGGATCTCATTTATTAGAATTTTATTTTCACACCATCGGGTGTTTGTCTTCATGTATTGCAATGGTGCGGTTTGCGTTTTCTATTCTTACATACATACCTGTACAACATTTTTTGCACATTTCTTTGCTTTGCTTTGTGTCTAACCTCGCTCTTATATGCTCAATGTTTGTGCACATGTATGTGGCTGTTTTAAGTGCAGACAATTTTGCTACCATCACAGTGTGTTTTGTTGACATTATTCTTATGTGCTGCCTTGTTACAATTTTCTTTATTCTTATTTGAATAACTACTAAACAATTAGTATAAAGAATTCATCCAAGAAACTTTTATCTCGATCGCACTCAATCTGAAACGTTCACCTCAAACTGCTAACCCAATGTAGCAAAAAATCTGTACGTGATGGAGCAAATTGGTTACCAGATTTGGATTCAGCGCACCAAAAAACGTAAAAATCAATCGAAACATTAGAGGCAGTTTAAAAAAAAATTTTTTAGTGTACCTGTGTTATTGTTAGTAATTCGTCTGGTGAGGGTGTTGGAGCTTGATATAAAAGGTTGATAGAGCAGAGTTCATTTGTTATAGTAATCATATCAAGGTGAGTGGTGCTGGATGCATTGCTTGTTTTGAACTGGAGATTGGATTTTGTGAGGATGAGTGTACCTCCTCCTTTTTTATTAGATCTGTGGCAAGTGTGGATGGTGAAGCCAGGTGATGACATCTGGTGGATGAGAGCATTATCGCAGTCTGATAGCCAAGTTTTGGTTATCATTAGGATATCAAGATTGTGTTGAGATATCAGGTCGTGGACCACTGGCCATTTTGAACGTATAGATCTTGCATTTATAAGTGCACACCTGATTGGGTGTTGGGATTTGTTTTTCTGGCTATGGTCCTTTTTGAGATTTTGCAATGGGATGTATAGTAGGTGGGGGTGGGTTGTGATGGGTCTTGATGAAGGGTGAAGGGGGGTTTCAAACCATTTTCTTCCCGTGTAGCGGAGAACTGGGATGAAGCTGGTGTCAGGGTTAAAGGCGTGAAGAAGGTTGGGGTAGTAGGAGGTAAGGAGGAGGTAAGGAGGAGTAGGGTTAAGCTCGAGATTGAGTGCATTTTTGGTATCTTGAGTGAAGGGTACATATGTGATTACAAGGTAGGTAGATTTTAGGATAGTAAATTAGAAAAGGCCTGAATGTCTTAGTAGATCTGTATTATTGTGAAGTAAATAGACTATAGGGTGTCTATAATGTGGTTATGTACTATGGGTTACAAGATATATACTATAAGTACATTGTACACATTTGTATAGTAGCAACATTAATTAAAGTAATGCAAATATAAGAACAGTAATTGTATCAGTAATGGTGGTAACTAAATATAGGTAGTCAAACTAACAATTGAACACCAGTGTAAATAGCATTTTTGATAAAAGGATGAAATTATAAAATTACATTAGTGTGGTAGCATTATTAATTAAACTAACATAGTAGGCAGTAACAGGTAGACAAAGGAGATAACATTAAACATAATGTTGATTTAAGGTAGTGAACCTGGTTGCAGAAATTTGCTCAGTGGTGTTGATTCAGAAGAAGATTTGAGTTTGGGATTTGATTTGAGATTGGGCAGCAGGTCTGATGGCTGTTAGCTGCTGTTTGAGATTGGGCAGCAGGTCTGATGGCTGTTAACATAATGTATTTCCGATTTCACTTGAAACTGAGTGCCATCAATGGTGATGGAGGGAGGCGGAGTGAAGTTAACATCCTTACAAATGTAGAGAACCTCAGTCTTTTTATAGTTAATGGCTAAGTTTTGCTCCATAAGCCAGGTAGTAACAGCTCTGAAACACTCTTTTAAAGAAGAGATGTCTAGATGATTAATGTCAGTTGGAGAATATAACATGACATCATCAGCATATAGGTGGTAAAGGATATTGCATTCCTGTATGATTGAATATAAAGGTTGAAGGAATATTTTGAATAGTAAGGAGGATATGGTGGAACCCTATGAGACTCCTTGCTGCTGTGCATATGCTGATGATTTTTCAGAGCCGATTTTAACTTGTAATTGTCAATTTTCAAGATAAAATTTAAAACATCCCAAAGTGGCATCTCATACCCAGTAGATGTAGACACTGAAAGAGTAAATCATGAGGAACAGAGTCAAAAGCCACTTTGACATCCAAAAAGATTAGGACAAACCTTGACTTGGGTTTGTCTAGGCCAGTGATGGCTAACCTTTTTGAGCCCGAGTGCCCAAACTGCCGCACAAAACCAAAGAATTTCCTCAAAGTGCCAGCACGTCAATTTGCATAAATATTTGCATAATGCTAACATACACTAACTTTTAGTAAACATGTCTCTTAATGAGTGTATGGATAAAGACAGACTAAAAGATTTCTACATTACTATAATCCAGTGCCAACCGCCAGGCACATTAGGAACTACTACAAACACTGCCCATTTAGAATCAATAGCAAACCCGCCGTATCCTAACAGCACTACCAGGAGTCACAAAGCACCATACCATACCTATCAAAAGGCAACACTGCAAATATTAAACCAATACATTTCAGAGAACAACAATACATGACCTACTGGGGAAAGAGAACAAGTGGCAATGTCAAAAAGGAATTACATAAACAGAATACCTCAGCTCAGTTACACAGTTGCAATTGCTCCAGCCACTTTCTTCTGGTTTCTTCATGTTTTCTGCTAACTCTCCATCATCTGCTGTCCATTTGTCCTTTCTTCTCTCTTCTAGTTTTTTTTCCATTCTCTCTCTCTACATCTGCTTTAACATACTAATCTTTCTCCTTTTGCTCTTTCCTCATTCCTATTTCATCCACTCAAATTTTACCCCTCCATCCTCAATCCCCACTTACTCTCCCAATACCCGGCCAATTGTACATTTTTCTTCCCTCACACACAAAATATTTTTCCCCTCTCCATTTCATTCTCCCAGCCCCATCCCCTTCTAATCTCCCCCAACATCAGCTCCCTTTTAGTTCCAGCCCCACCCAGTATCCGCTCCCTTCTAGTCCCCTCATCAGTCCATTTCCAGTCCTAGCTCCCCCATCCATTTCCAGTCCTATCCGAGTCCCTTCATCAGCTCATTTCCAATACCAGCCTCCCATCAGCCCATTTCTAGTCCTTTCCTAGCCCCACCATCAGCCCATGTTAAATCCTAGCTCCCCTCCACTCAGCCCATTTCTAATCCAAGCCCCCCATGAGCCTACCTCCAGTTCTAGCCCCTCCATGAGTCCATTTCAATCCAAGCCCCCACCACAGCCCATTTCCAATCTTAGCTCCCCCAACACCCAATTCTCAGTTCTATCATAGCCCATCCATCAGCCCAGTTCCTGTCCTAGCTCCCTCCCCTAAGAGCCCATTCCAAGCCGCCCTCCCCATCAGTTATTTGCAGTTCAAGCCCCCTTCCACTCAGCCCATTTCCATTCCAAGTCCCCCTCCCCATTAGCTATTTGCAGTTCAAGCCCCCCACTTCCCCTCAGCCCATTTCCATTCCAAGCCCCGTCCCCATCAGCTATTTGCAGTTCAAGCCCCCCACTTCCCCTCAGCCCATTTCCATTCCAAGCCCCATCCCCAACAGCTATTTGCAGTTCAAGCCCCCTTCCACTCAGCCCATTTCCAGTCCTAGCAACCCCAACCCATTACAAGTCCTAGCCCCCCATAGCCCACTCCCAGTCCTAATCCCACCAGCCCATTTCCAGTCCTAATCCCCCATCACCCAATTTTCAGTTTAAGCCCCCCCATAGCCCATTACCAGTCCTAACCTCCCCATCAGCCCACTCCCAGTCCTAATCCCCCATCACCCAATTTTCAGTTTAAGCCCCCCCCATAGCCCATTACCAGTCCTAACCCCCCATCAACCCACTTCCAGTCCTAATCCCACCAGCCCATTTCCAGTCCTAATCCCCCATCACCCAATTTTTAGTTTAAGCCCCCCCAGCGCCCATCACCACTCCTAACCCCCCAGCCCAGCGCCCATCACCACTCCTAACCCCCCCAGCCAGCCCAGTGCCCATCACCACTCCTAACCCCCCCCAGCCAGCCCAGTGTCCATCACCACTCCTACCCCCCCCAGCCCAGTGCCCATCACCACTCCTAAATCCCCCCAGCCCAGCACTACTCCTAACACCCCACCCAGCCCAGCCCATCACTACTCCTAACCCCCCCAGCCCAGCCCATCACCACTCCTAACCCCCCCCCAGCCCAGCCCAGCCCAGCCCAGCCCATCACCACTCCTAACCCCCCCAGCCCAGCCCATCACCAATACTAACCCCCCCATCCCACCCCAGCCAATCACATCCCCACTCCTAACCCCCCCCAGCCCCGCCCAGCCCATCACATCACCACTCCTAACCCCCCCCCCCAGCCCAGGGAAAATTAAAAAAAAAGAAAACCTGTCTGTTGCCGCTGTCGGGGCCGCCGCGGCAGAATCGAGCGTGCCGCGGGGCCCCCCTGTATCCGGCAGAGCCTGCCCTCCCCGTAGCAGCTCTCTCTTTGGAGCTGCAGTCAGACGCGCCGGCTTGCAGAGCGCGAGGGAAGAGTTTCTCCCTCGCTGCTCTGTTAAACCCGCGGGGGCTGCTGGGAAGTTCCCATCAGCCCCCGCGGGCTTAACAGAGTCGCGAAAGGGAAACTCTTCCCTTCGCGCTCTGCAAGCCGGCGCGTCTGACTGCAGCTCCAAAGAGAGAGCTGCCAAAGAGAGAGCTGCTACGGGGAGGGCAGGCTCTGCCGGGTACAGGGGGGCCCCGCGGCACGCTCGATTTTGCCGCGGCGGCCCCGACAGCGGCAGCAGACAAGTAAAATTGAAAAAAAAAACAAAAACCTAATTGCGGACCTTCCCTCGTGCCAGCTGCAAGGCCTTCGCGTGCCACAGCTGGCACGCGTGCCATAGGTTCGCCATCGCTGGTCTAGGCCTTTAACTATGCTATCTTTAAGGGCAGCTAGCAATGTTTCAACTCTGTGCTGCGGTCTAAAGCCAAATTGCTGAATGTTAAGCGGAAAATGGGTGTCAATGTGGTCCTGATGGTGAATTAAAACAACCTTCTCTACAATTTTTGCTAGAAAAGGTAAACTAGCAATGGGGCAGTATGAGCTAGGTTGTGATGGGTTGTGCTGCGCCCTTTTTAACCAGGCGAATTGATGCCATTTTTAGATCATTGGGCATGTACCTTAGCGACAGAGAGAGATTTGTAATTTTGAGTAGTGTCCCTATTAAATCCTTGAAGGCTGATTTAATCCAGCTGATTGGGCAAGGATCCAAGGGGGAGTTTATGGTATAAATTCCTAAGATGATTCTCTCAAGGTGTTCTATAGAAACAGGTGAAAAAGATTTCCAAGTTGCTTGAGAGTTGACAATTGCAAAATTGTGTTGAGGAGCAGAAAGCTGTGATCATTGACCTTATGTGGAGGTTAAGGACTGATAGCGGTCAGCTAATATTTGAGGAGAAGTTTCAGAATACTTTGGAAGCAATGCACCTACTACAAAAATAGACCCCACATAGGATATAGCTATAGCCCCAATTCTCGTCAGTTCCACTTCAGTTTCCCCACCACTGAGATACTACTGTAAACTCTTATCCCGTAATACCATTATCTTATACCACATACATAATCGCACACTAACCATTCCTTCTTGCTAGTATGAAAATACAAATTTGAAATGTAATTGTTAGTTGTTAATTGTAGTCCCAACATCCTCTCCCTGTTTAATTGCAACATGTTTAATGTAAAATGGTTTGTTGTATGTAAACCACTTTAATTACAAGATAAGGTGGTCTATAAATAAATAAATAGATAGATAGATATCAAGTAAAGAGAGGTACCACTGCATCCTATAAAGCCCCGTGGTATGCTATGTTTATAGTTGGAAAAAAGAGGGTTTTACATAGAGTTGAAAGAAAACGGAGAAAATATCATTTGGATGGTGATAGGGAAGTCTATGAGTAGCTGTGCAGAGGTCCTTGTGAATTGTTTGTTTCTGTAAGGCATTTAATTAACGATCCCTGGATGGCTGATATGCAAGTTATGCTTAGTCTTCATGAATTTGATGAATGTATTGATGCCAAAGCACAAATGGAGCACTGGCTGTTTCTCCATCAATAAGTGATAGTGGTATAAGCACTATGTAGACATTGTCAGAGTTTCATTTGTTTGGTGAAGCTGAATTAGAATCTGATTTCTTCAAGAAATATTACAACATCACTTTTAGATCTCTGCACAGTCAGTAGGATCAAATTAATTGTAATGTTCTGAAGTATTTCCATTGCAATGTAGAGCTGTTACGTAGTAAAGGATTGATGCCTATGGATTTAAGAGTCCCTGTTTGCCCTGTGCTTAGTAAGAGCAGATTAGCTATCACTCTACTTGATTCTTATTTACCCATTTTCATTTTATCATCTGTGATGAAGTTTATGGAGCGGGTTGTATTGCTGTTAATCTGCATCACCCTTTGGACATTCAACAGCATAGTTTCCGTCATGGACATGGATTGGAGATCCTTTTGTTCTCCTTATTTAATACACTGTGGTGTGGCATACAGAAGTCTGGTAATGCAGTTTTTATGGTATTCCTTGATGCATGATCTGCATTTGACTTTGTGACCATATGGTTTTAGTGTGATGCAGTTGAGAACATTATGTATGACTGGAACAGTTTACCATTGGTATGAGTCACATTTGTCCCACCGTGAAAAGCAAGTCAAAGTGGATTTGCAAAAGTTGAAACATCTGAAAGAGCAGGGTGTACCACAAAGATCTGACCTTTGGCCTTATTGTGTAATTAGTACATTCTGCTGCTATGTATCTTCTTAGAGGATTTGGAGTGAAGTGTCATCTATGCAATGCAATGCATCTATAAGCAGGTAATATGATGTTATACATACTGCTTGAGATAGCCATAGAGGTGCAATCATTGTCAGTTATTGACTGCTTTAAGGAGTTGGGCTATTGACTATTAAATCATGGATTATGGATTGATTAATTTTAAAAAAATCTCTAATTTTGTTTATTAAATGGGAAGGGTTGTGTCAGTCAAATGATTTTGTGATGTTGAATAATGAAGCTGTGATGGTCAACTCTCAGATAAATTAATTAGATGTGATATTAGACCACGATTTAAATTCCAGGCATCATGTGAGGGCATTAGTTAACAAGTCATTTTATAAGATGAGAGTTTTGTGATGTCTTTGCTGTACTTGTCTGCTCATGATTTTGGGTTATTGTTTCAGGTATTATTATTTCCTTCCCTCAATGACTACAATGCTATTTTATCTGGTCTTCCAAAGACCATTCTAAAGAAATTGCAGTTGGTCCAGAATATACAGTAGCTGTCAGACTACTACTGGGGAAATCAGGATCAGATCCTATAACATCATGTTTGATAATTTTCCATTGCTTATCCTTAGAATACAGTATGCAATATAAAATTGTGTATTTAATATGTAATTACCATTTGTCTTTAGAGTACCTTCATAGTAGCATAGTATATAATGGCAGATAAAGACAAGTATGGTCCATCTAGTCTGCCCAGCAAGGCGGCAAGAGTAGATGCACCTACCACTCCATGCAGGTTACCCCTCCTCATGCCTTTTTTAGGGGTGTCCCTACCGCTCCATGTAGGTTACACCTATTTGTTGAGCTATAAGAGATTGTTATGTTTATTTTGATTTTATCCTGTTGCTATAAAGGGATCCACTGTGTCTGTCCCAACCCACTTTGAATTCCGTCACTGTATTTGCTCCCACCACTTCCATCAACATCCACCATCCTTTACCCTCCTTGCAGCTTCCTGGCAACAATTTAACAGTGGAATAATTCTGGGTCACCTGTTCACATATATCTTCAAAATTCTCATGTTATTACTTCATTAAAATTGAGTGAATCACAAGTGACTTGATCTAGGGAATTTATGTTTTATGCGCCGCACATGTGGAATGATTTGCCCAGTGAGTTTAGGGTTATCACTGATGTGCACTGGACTTTTATAAGTTGTTGAAAACTTATTTGCTGAGGCATGAATTTGGAGAGGAGTGATATGTTGTTATATTGTGATGTTTTGATTATTTATGAATGAAATTACTTGTTTTTTTAATACTTTCCCCATTGAACCATGGCAACTAGGTGGATTATTAATTTTAGTACATAAATATATAAATGTTACAACAAATGGGCAAAGCATACTGAGGCATATCATATACTTGCTGGTGATCATTTGTTCAGTCTCTTTTGTATTTAAAACAACATGTGGATGCCAACTTTATAACAGAGTGCCATAGGTAGGTTCCCTTGTAGGCAACATTTTATGAAGATAAGTAAGCACCTAGTTGTTTTTTGATAAAATACAAGTATCATATGACAGAGGACACAGCTTGAATGTAAGTACAATCCCTGGTGCTTGCTCGTAAAAAAGCGTGAATGTTCATGTGTACTTTTCACTTGTGCACACATAGATTTAGCTATTTTGTAATCTACGTAAATGCATGAGAACTCCTGCTCATGGTCCACCCAGACCACCCTCCTGGCTATGCCTGCTAGCAAAGTACATGCCTTCATGTCAAAGCATGGACTTTTATGGCAGCCGATATTTTATAAGAGATCATTTATATGCAAATGTGGCCAGAAAGCAGCTTAAACCTCACCTCTTCACCATACACTACGGAGAAGACAACCCATACCCAAAATCTCATGCATCACTGAAACTCCAGCCCATCTCCTAACACAACTGGGGCTAAGGACTACAAAAGGCCGCACAGAACCAAATCATGTGCACCCAAACCAAAGAACACCTGTATATAGTTAACCTATACATAGTTACATTTGAAAATTGATTCAAGTCAAGTTATCTTGTAAAATATTTGCTCCTGTTCTATGTAACATGTTTTAGTTCTCTGTAAACCACCCCTGATCTCTGGAGGGGGTGGTATAGAAAAATGTAATAAATAAATAAATAATGGGAATGACTTCATAAAATGACCTCCTTTAGGTGCAGAAATAGGCATCAATAAAATTGCTCAGGAAGATACCTGCATAAACTAGGCATTGCCAATGGGCAGCATGTACTTTTCTGTGGTATATGCAGAGTTGTTCCTGGAGGCAGAGGTTGGGCAGACCTGGGGTGGAGTTGTAAAATACACATTGTGGAGGCCCCTGGCCCAGGCAACAGCCTATAAGCCTAGGGCTGCACTTGTTAGTCCTTTAATTAAAGAGTTTTCTTCCTCATCCAGCACCGGGGCTGCTGGGATTTGTAGTTGTGTTGTTTAGAAAAAACAAGTAGTGTGGAGACCGAGGGTTTACAAGGCAAAACACAGGAATTTATTTCTTTTTCTAAAGAGCATTAAGGCTCAACGCAAAACAAACAGGATTCTTTCTCCAAACAATAATCCATAGGCATGTATACCAAACAAAACAATGAAACTGCTTTATGTAGCTTTTAACATGTGTCGTTGTTTTTTAAAATCATTCAGCAATCAAGCAAGGTTTCTCTTCTCTTCAAACCCAAAATAAATCTCCTTTCTTCAGCAACAGGGTTCTTTAGCATTCCTGGCTAAACACATTCCTCCCTGTTTTCACACTGCCTTCTAGGAGATTCAGGTTATAGGCTTTTCCCTTCTTTTAACCAATAACATTTTATTCTGCCTTCTGGCACAGAGAACAATCCATTACTGAATCTTCAGACCCCTCATCAGATTCATAATAGTCTATCTGCATTTCCTCAGGACCTGTGTCCGGTAAATCTGGCTTTAAGCCAGCATGAAAAACTTCAGGCTTAATATTCTCTAAAAGTTCCAGAACCTTTCTCCACTGAGGCTTTTCCCTATGCACAGGGTTTCCACCAGGAACGTGGAGATTCTTTTCTTGCATCAAATGACACAATGCTTCTAACTGGCTTACGGCACTTTTGGCTACCCTTCTATTCACGCACCTTTTTGGAAGTTGCAGCTCTTTATCTGGTTCAGAAACGGTTGGCACTGCAGCCTGATCCTTATCAGCACTTCTCTCTGGCACAGCTCTCCTAGTTTTAAAACCAAACAGGCCAAGTTTTCTCTAACCCCTCATACATCCCCCCTACAACCCTCACCTTTGATGATCTCACTCTCTCTATAAAAAACCAGGTGAAATATCTTGGAATCATACTCGATCAGAATTTATCTTTCTCAGATCAAATAAAGAAAACCACTAACAGTATATGCTAAGCTATGCACTCTCAGGAACCTCAAACCTCTCCTAAGCCCTGACTCCTTTCGCACTGTCTGTCAAGCCCTTACAACCCCCTCGCTTGACTATTGTAATCTGATCTGCCTCCCCAAGAACTCTATTCAACCCCTCCAACTAGCCCAGAATACATTAGCGCGTCTCATAACAAACAATCCTAGATGAGCTCATATTACACCAATCCTCTATGATCTCCACTGACTCCCAATTCATCACCGAGTGAAATTCAAGGTTCTTACTCTAATACACAAAATTATCTCTAATGAGTCAGCTCCATGCCTCTCCCCTCTCCTTGCCTTCTCCAACAACTCTAGAAATCACCGTTCTATTACTAAGAACTTACTGACTATACCTACAACTAAAAAACACTGTAAACAATCCACATGTAGCAGGACCTTTTCCCTCTATGCCCCATCCCTTTGGAACTCCCTTCCACATGAGCTGCGCAACTGCGTGAGCCACACTGATTTCCAGAAAAAGCTAAAGACCCATCTCTTCCTTGATCATTTTTCTCTCCCACCCTAAGACCTAAACCCCTTATTTTTACCTCCCTGCCCATTTTCCATCAAACCTTACAATACCCCCTTCCGTAGCTTTACACATACATATGTAAATATGCAAATAGTTGATCATTATTGTTCACTGTAATTAATTGTATATTATAATTTAGTTCTTCATGTTGTTTTATTCTGTATCTTGTTATTCATTCCTTGTAAACAGTTGAAATACACTGCTTTTTATTGTTCTATGTAAACCGTTTTGATTCGTAGAAAGACGGTATATAAAAAATGTTAAATAAAATAAATTGCAGTTTCCCTGCAATCCTGGCTTTCCTTCTGACAAGGGCTTTCACCTCTGAGATTCCCTCGGAAGTCTCCACTGTTCCCCTCCACGGTGAACTCTCTGGGCCTTTCTCTGGTGCTTCTCTCCCCACTGAATTCTCCAGTGTTCTCCCTGGTCAGCTCTCTCGAGTGCTGGTTTCCTGTATCTTTCCTTCCAGCGTGCTGCTGCGTGTGCTGCCTCGTCCTGGTACTCCTGTTCCTGTTGCCCTCTCTCTGGCTGTTCTCTCTCTCCGTTCTTTCCTCCAATATTTCACTGGGTTTATAAGAGTGTCTCTGAACTACCGTGCACTCCCCTTCACCCAGGTGTCCCTCATTAATTTCCAAGCCTGCCCTTGGATTAGCAGAGCTTGGGTGTGTTCTGTCCTCAGTAGCTGCGTGTTTTTTTTCTCTGCCTGCAGTTTGAGAGCTACTGATTCCTTGCCTGTCTCTTTCTTTAAAGGTAAATGACTGATTTTCTTCCAATTCCATGGACTCAGCCATACTCTCCTCATCACAACATATATGTGATAAATATACAGATACCCACATGAATTTAGGATGCAAGGTTATGCTTGTTTTGGAACAGGTTTAACTTTGTGCAGAAACATTTGGGGTGGCAATTTTACCGAACAGTATAGGCATATAGCAAGATACAGAAGTCGATTTGCCAGGCCTTTCTTCCGCACAGTTAATTCCAGTGTTGTTGCATTTGTCACAGAAATGTGAACCTCTACTTACAGCACCGTCCCATTCTGCTGATGCCAGATGGGTGGTTTGTCTTAGTCTGGCACCTTAGCTGAGACTTGTCTATCTTGGGAGATCCTGCCAGTAGCTAAGCTACTGACAGGGCCGGCCCGTCCATTGAGCAAGAATGTTTTTTGCACAGGGCCCCGCGTTTCAGGGGGCCCCGCGCAAAGAACATTCTGCTTTTTTTTTTATTACATTTAAAAACAAAAACCTGGCTCTAGCTGCTGCCGCTGCCGCGTCCGTCGCAGCAGCGGCAGAATGGCGTGTCCTGCGGGGCCCCTTCTCCTCTTCGAGCCCTCTGCAAGGGCTTTCAGATTCGCGAAGGGAGAGTTGTGCTCCCTCGCGTCTCTGTAAAGCCCGCAGGGGCTAATGGGAAATTTCCCATCAGCCCCTTTAGACGCGAGGGGCTGATGGGAAATTTCCCATTAGCCCCTGCGGGCTTTACAGAGACGCGAGGGAGCACTCTCCCTTCGCGAATCTGAAAGCCCTTGCAGAGGGCTCGACGTGGAGAGGGGGCCCCGCGGGACACGCCATTCTGCCGCTGCTGCGACGGACGCGGCAGCAGCTAGAGCCAGGTTTTTGTTTTTAAATTTGCCGGAAGGGAAGGGAAGGGAAGGGAAGGGGGGGGCTGATGGAGGCTGACTGGAAATGGGGTGATGGGGGGTTAGGACTGGAAATGTGCAAGGGGGGGGGGTTAGGACTGGAAATGTGCAAGGGGGGGGTTAGGAATGGAAATGTGCAGGGGGGGTTAGGAAGGGAAATGAGCAAGGGGGGGGGGGTTAGGACTGGAAAAGTGCAGGGGGGGGGTTAGGACTGGAAATGGGCTGGGACTGATGGAGGCTGACTTGAAATGGGCTGGGGGGGGGGTCAGGACTGGAAATGGGCTGGAGGGGAGGTTAGGACTGGAAATGGGCTGGGGCTGATGGAGGCTGACTGGAAATGGGCTGGGGGGGGGTTAAGACTGCTAATGGGCTGGGGCTGATGGAGGCTGACTGGAAATGGGCTGGGGGGGTTAAGACTGGTAATGGGCTGGGGGGGTTAAGACTGGTAATGGGCTGGGGGTTGATGGAGGCTGACTGGAAATGGGGTGATGGGGGGTTAGGACTGGAAATGGGCTGGGGGGGTTAAGACTGGTAATGGGCTGTGGGCTGATGGGGGCTGTCTGGAAATAGGGTGATGGGGGTTAGGATTGCTAATGGGCTATGGGGGGGTTAGGACTGCTAATGGGCTATGGGGGCGCTAGGACAGGAAAAGGGCTGATGGGGAGGGGTTAGGACTTGAGGTGGGCTGATGTGGTTAGGACTAGTAATGGGCTGTGGGCTGATGGGGGGGGGTTAGGACTGGCAATGGGCTATGGGGTCTGACTGGAAATGGGCTGATGGGGTTAAGACTGGAAGTGGACTGATGGGGGGTTAGGACTGGTAATGGGTTATAGGGGGGGGGCTTAAACTGAAAATGGGTTGATGGGGGGCTAGGACTGGTAATGGGTTGGGGGATTGCTATGACTGGAAATGGACTGAGTGGACGGGGAGGCTTGAACTGCAAATAGCTGATGGGGAGGGAGCTTGGAATGGAAATGGGCTGTGAGGGAAGGGAGCTAGAACTGAAAATGGGCTGATGGAGCAGCTAGGATAGGACTGGAAATGGGCTGTTGGGGGGAGCTAAGATTGGAAATGGGCTGTGGTGGGGGCTTGAATTGAAATGGACTCATTGAGGGGCTAGAACTGGAAGTAGGCTCATGGGGGGGGCTTGGACTGGAATTGGGCTGAGTGGAGGGGAGCTAGGATTTGACATGGGCTGATGGTGGGGCTAGGAAATGACTAGAAATGGGCTGATGGGGGGCTAGGATTGGAAATGAGCTGATGAAGGGACTCAGACTGAAAATGGATGGGGGAGCTAGGACTGGACATGGGTTGATGGGGGGCTAGGACTGGAAATGGGCTGATGCAGGGACTAGAAGGGAATGGATGCTGGGTGAGACTGGAACTAGAAGGGAGCTGATGTTGGGGGAGGATTAGAATGGGATGGGGCTGGGAGAGTAAAATGGAGAGGGGAAAAATATTTTGTGTGGGAGGGATGAAAAATCTACAATTGGCCGGGTATTGGGAGAGTAAGTGGGGATTGAGGATGGAGGGGTAAAATTTGTGTGGATGAAATAAGAATGAGGAAAGAGCAAAAGGATAAAGATTAGTATGTTAAAGCAGATGTAGAGAGAGAGGATGGAAAGAAAACTAGAAGAGAGAAGAAAGGACAAATGGACAGCAGACGATGGAGAGTTAGCAGAAAACATGAAGAAACCAGAAGAAAGTGGCTGGAGCAATTGCAACTGAAAAAAAATGCACAAAAGGTAGAAATATATCTCTTTATTTTGAATTTATTAACTGGAATATGAAAGTTCTGGGAAATGTGCATCATTAACGTCTGCGCTTTGTTTGGTACAAGAGGAAATTGATTTATAGTTTTATTTCTACAGTGTTGTTGTACATTCCAAGTTTGGCTTTTGGGGTTCCCAGTTTAAATTATTGCCTTCCTGTTTCTAAATTGTGATTCCTTGTTTGGTGATGGTCTATGTTCTGCATGTGTAACTGAGCTGAGGTATTCTGTTTATGTAATTCCTATTTGACATTGCCACTTGTTCTCTTTCCCCAGTATTCTCTGAAATGTACTGGTTTAATATTTGCAGTGTTTCCTTTTGATAGGTAGGGACTGGTGCTTTGTGAGTCCTGGTAATGCTGTCAGGATACAGCGGGTTTGCTATGGGTTCTAAATGGGCAGCGTTTGTAGTAGTTCCTAATGTGCCTGGCAGTTGGCACTGGATTATAGTAATGTAGAAATCTTTTAGTCTTTCTTTATCCATACACTCATTAAGAGACATGTTTACTAAAAGTTAGTGTATGGTAACATTATGCAAATATTTATGCAAATAAGGCCACTTATGCAAATGAGGCCCCGCACCGAGTCTCCGCACATGGCCCCGCACCCCCCTTGGGCCGCCCCTGGCTACTGATACCTTAGCTCTCAGCATCACCGATGCACACAAGCCCTCACAGCACAACAAGCTGAAAACCAATTATCTTGCCATGAAAATCCAATAGATAGTCACAAAACAAATTGCACTATAGTGCTGGAAGATGACATCCCCAGGTTGGAAGGCACTCAAATGGCTACTGGGGATGAGCTGAAGACTTCTCAGAGTAAAGCCAACATTTATGATGTGGTTGGATCTGCTGATGTAGTTGTGCATGAAATGAGAGTCAGAAGTTGCAAAGATGTCTTACATATTGGGACATGGAATCTACAAACATGAACCAAGGTGGTCAAGAATGAAATGGAACATGTACAACTCTATCTATTGGGTGTGAGTGAACTGAAATGGACTGGCTTTGGGCACTTTGCATCTGGTGATCATATGGTCTACTATGCTGGAAATGAAAGACAAAACACATCCATCTTCCCCCAGTCCTTTCAAGAGTGTGAGCTGGCAGGCAGCCTAACTGCAATTGGGCAGTGCAGGGCTTAGCCGAGGCCACAGTATCGGAGACAATGCAGCTGTGATGGTGGAAACTGTATGCAATATAGGGTGAGAAACCGGTATGCACAGGCCAGGAGAGAGACCTTGGGGTGATAGTGTCTGAGAAACTCAAGGTAGTGAAATGATGTGACAAGGCATAACCTGCAGAAAGAATGTATTAAGACCCCTGTAGAAGTTGCTGATGTGGCTTCATTTGAAGGGGTTTTTTTTTTCAATTTAGGAGACCGTGCCTCACAAAGGATATAAAAAGATTTAAAATGGTTCAGAGGAAGGTGATCAAAATGATATGGGGCCTGGCCAGAAAAATGCATGAGAACAGACTTTAAGGCCTAAATATGTAGACCCTAGCGAAGGGGAGACACAGGGGAGATATGATTTAGTCATCTAAGTACTTAAAGGGTATTAATGAACAAACAAAACTTTTTCAAATACAAAGAAGTTGCTGAGCTAGAGGACAGGAAATGAAGCTGTAAGAAGGTAAATTCAAAAGCAAGGTCAGGAAATACTTTTTAACAGATAGGGTAGTAGATGGCTGGGATGCCCTCCCAAAGGAGGTTGTAGAGACAAAAACAATGATGGAATTCACAAGGGCATGGGTCATACTCAGAGGATCCCTTTATAGCAAGAGGATGGCATCAATGCAAGCTTAAATAACTTTTACACTTCAAAAAATACAGATGGGTAACCTGCATGGAGCAACAGGTACAAGTCTAGCTACCTCACTGGGCAACCTTAGATGGGTCATGCTAGTATTTATCTACCATCATTTACTGTTACTATGATTGCCAACTTCCTTCTTTCTGCATGGTTCTGTGACCAGTACGCTATGGCTTTTTCCTGGGCCTTTCTTATCTTCTTGTTGCTTGGCACCTTTCTCGGTGTCATTTGCTTGTTATTAAATCCCTCTTTGGGTGTTCTACTGTTCTCCTACCCACTTTGGCATGCAGTTTCTATTAACCTGAGTCCAGGAGAAACTGAACTTGGTGCAGTGGGGGGGGGGGGGGCGCATTACCAGTCTATCACCATCTATGAGCCTTGAGCTCTCTTCAAAGTTCTTTTCAAATTTCTAATTCATGAGGGGAACACAGCTACTGTTAAACCCTTGACCGAAGAATGGTGTTTCTATCAACAGGGATGAGCATGGAGTGCTGATGGAGAAAGAGAACACTTACCTAGCCAGCCTAATAGATGAGTCGACTCTACTGTAGCTATCATGGGGTGAGAGATTGCCCTCACATCCACCATCATCCATTATTGTACTTGTCGACTCTTGGTCTTCTGCTACAAAATATTAGCCTTTCATTATAGGGGTTTCTAGACTATATTGCTGTTGTATTGGCCTTCCTCGGCACGTCTGGGCTGTTTCCATCAGTACTTCAGCCTCCCTCCCACCACATTTAGGGCCTTTGCCATGATACAGCCTGTGATTCTTCTTTACATTCCTCAGTATGCCATCTAGGAAATCCATGAATGCTTCTTCCACCCCAAGGTATTTGTTATGCTTTCGTTAGCACTTTGCCTTTCTAATAGTGGTATCTAGTACTCATCCTGCAACTGTACATACTCTTTGCCCCTCTTCTGCTACCCTGATGGTTTGTGACACTCTTGATGACTTGTAGTACTGTTACAGATACCTGCCATCACGTTTCAAGCAGGTTTGATTAAAAATAGATGGCAAGCCTCACTGTTCCATTGGAAAATAACGTCCCCCATAGACTTTAATGAGGATGAATGGGACAGTACATGAATAATCTGGTTCCTGCAGAGTAACTGAATTGGTGTATTCAGATGAACCAAAACAAGACGGCAAATCTTTGGCATGCACATTCTTACAAAGTGATATGTCTCTAGAGCATGCAGCCTTTTGTTTTTCTGTGAAGACGTGATTATTTCATAAGGGCTTAAAGTAAATATAATTTTTACTTCAAACCTGAGTGGAGGATTAACCTAGTGGTTTGGGCAGCAGCAACCAACTGGAAAAGCCAGGGTTCAAATCCCACTGACACTCCTCATGGCTTTGGGCAAGTCACTTACCACTCTGTTGCCTCAGTACAATCATAGGTTTTATGCTCTCCGCGGACAGGGAAATAACTACTGTACCTCAATGTAATTTTTATCTGATAGTCTATTTGGGTTGGATCAGGACAGCAGGGGATTTTAAGATGATGTCAGGTTTAGGAGATTTGAGTTTTCAGTTGATCTTAATTATTTGGATTAGTATTAGTTTGATGTTGTACTTATTGGTCATTTTAATTATGTTTTAATATGTTTGTAATTTGTACCCTATTCTGAAGTTTTTATGCTGCTTTTATTGATTTTATTATATGAGTTCAGTTAGATTCACTGTAACTAGCTTTGAACTTCTTTGGTTAAGCAGGATATAAATAAATTAAATTAAATAGTAACTGGGCAACTGGGCATTAGTAATTGTGATGCCATCCTTCATCTCTGAATCATTTAACCTCTTTTCCTTATTTTTTCTTTTTTTTGTCACACTGTTTTCTCCTTTGTGAACCTCTAGCTGAACTGTGCAAATCCATTTTTTCCTCCTTTCTGTCAAAAATCAATGTGAAGATTCATTATTAGCTGTTATATGTGAAGCCATCTATTTGCTTTCTGTTCTGATAGATGTGTGTCTTTCTACTCATCATTATTAATCTTTCAGAGACTATTACCTTAATGAGCAAATGTGATGCCCATTCTTTCCTTTATGTAGTCAGCAACGGTGTTCTTTTATAAGCGAATCTCTTTTTTTAGTCTTTTTTTTACTCCCTTTGGAATTTCCACAATTCAAAACATTTCGCTCTCTTTGGGTGCAATCTTTCCTGAGAACACTGCATGCTTAATACAAAAGAATGGGTCATTTCATTGAAATCACGGAGCAAAGTGAAGCCTCTATTCAGCATCGGGCAGTTCTTTTAATAAGGCATCATCAGTGATGCACATTAATTTGATATGCTTCTTTTTAATGTCTGAAGAGTCTGATGAACATTCCACTGATTATTGGTGCCCGCGGCTTTAGACATGTGGAATTATCATCCTTAGGAAGACACGTAGACACTTCTCTTGAGTCTCACTTTGTCGAAAGCCATTACAATGGATCAGACATAGAAGTCCATTAAGATTAGGAGAATATGACCACTGCAAAAGAACCAAGGAGAGAAAGAAATTCAGCATTCTAATTCAGGCTGATTATGCAGGGCCTGATATTCAAATAAAAGCTGGGGGCCTGGATTTTCTCAGCATTTGCACCTGTAAACCTAAGTTCCGATCCTGTGAAGTTCTGCTACCACCTGCTTCTTGTGTATGTTCAGTATTTTAGCAGATCAATATAACTGAAAAAAAAATATGGACCCAATACACAGAAGATTTATGCTCCTCACTTTAACCCTAATTTGGCACGTATCCAGAAAACTATGGTTAGCCACTGAAGATGGCCACTATTCAGATAATTTACACCATTATCCAGATAGTGGATGCACAATCTGGATTCTGCCACTGGATATCTGCTTTATATTTAAATGTCATGGCTGATCACCATAGGATTGAAACATCAGCCTTGGAATTATATTTGCTTTGTTGGCCTCTGCATCACGCTGAGCAGAAGATGTCCATGTATTATCCATAATGATGCTTAGATCCTTTTCCTGGGCAGTGACTCCTAATATAACTTTGCACTTATCCACGTTAAATTTTATATGCTTTTTGGATGCCTAGTGTCCCAGTTTCTCAAGATGTTCTTGCAATTGTTCACAGATGTCTTGTAATTTAATAACCTTGAATCATTTGATATCATCTGCAGTTTTAATCACATCACTTGTTCCCATTTCCAGGACATTTATACATATGTTAGAACAATATAGTAGATGGGTGATACAAGACTTCCCTTGACTAAATCCATGTTGGCTTTGTCCCATTAAACCATTACTATCTACATGTTAGGTAATTTATTTTCTTTATAATTGTTTCTACCATTTTTCTTGATACAGACTTTAGGTTTACCGGTCTGTAGTTTCCCGGATCAGCCCTGGAACCAATTTTAAAAG
The DNA here is from genome assembly GCA_033557465.1 of Ichthyophis bannanicus. NCBI lineage: Eukaryota > Metazoa > Chordata > Amphibia > Gymnophiona > Ichthyophiidae > Ichthyophis > Ichthyophis bannanicus. Next base: position 820,580,810 of record CM066032.1, read on the forward strand.
TTGGTATAATGCTGGGCACTCTCCAATCTTGAGGTTTTGTAGACTATTTTAATGATAGTATACAAAAGACTAAAATAGGTCTGCAATTTTGTTTTCAGTTGTATCAGCTCCTTAGGATATATACTATCCAGTCCAGGGTGTTGAAAGAACTGAAATATGAGATTGCAGACCTGCTATTAGTAATATGTGAACTATCATTAAAACCATCTATAATACCTGAAGATGGGAGGATGGCCAATGTAACGCAAAATTTTAAAAAGGGTTCCAGGTGTGATCCGTGAAACTATAGACAGTGAGCCTGATGTCAGTACCAGGAAAAATGGTAGAAACCATCATAAAGAACAAAATTACTGACCATGTAGATAGTCATGGCTTAATAGGAGACAGCCAACATGGCTTTAGACAAGGGAGATCTTCTCTTACTAATCTATTATTAGTACTTTGATTGAAGGATAAGGTGGTATACAAAACTGTCTAAATAAATAAATAAATTATGTTGTTTTTTTTAAGGGGTGAATAAACAGGTAGAGAAAGGTGAGTCAGTTGATATAGTGTATCTGGACTTTCAGAAAGCCTTTGATAAGGTCCCTCGTCAGAGACTTTTTCAAAACTAAAGAGTCATGGGATAGGGACCGGTTCGGTCAAGATCCTGGAGGAAAGGTCCATAAACCATTATTAAAAGGGACCCAGGATATCACTGCTTGACACAATATAAGCATTGAGGAATCTGTGTCTTTTGGGGAAACTGCTAGGTACTTATGAGCTAGATTGGCCACTGTTGGAAACAGGATACTGGGCTTGATGGACCTTGGTCTGACCCCGTATGGCCTATCTTATGTTCTTATGATTTGCTAGTCTCTCTTTTGAAAGCTAAATGCTATAACAATACATTTCCTTGCTGCCCATTTACTAAATCAAATATGTATTCTTAATGGCTAATAACTTGTTGATGAAGGGTGACTGGTTAAGCCTAAAGATGAAAGCTTCCCTCCTATCTTCTTAATTGGCTTAACAGTCTACAAATCTAATATTGACCTGGGGTGGATGGAAAATAAAAGGCAAATCTTCTATTCGTGTTTAAGCTATGACTTTGATAAAACTGAGTTTGCCTTTTAAACTATTTCCTAATCTACTATATGAATGAACGCAGAATTTTAAATAGATGCAGATTTTATCAGTTTGCCCCAAAACTCCCCTTTCCCTAAGATTTTGAGACAATTTCTCAGCAAGCAAATACTCATAAATGCAGATTCCTTCCCAGCAGTAGCAGGTCCTCTCCCAGCACTCACTTGCCCAGATTTATGAGCCTGATCTGTGAGCCTAGTGCTGAAAATTAGTGCTATATTAACTTTTTCCGCAACTTAAATTCACCTCTAATGCCACCCACTTTTTATCCTCCTAAAGTTAGGAGTTTGGTGAAGATTTCAGTATAAATTTAGGCATTCAACCCTATTAAGTTTTCAAAGAAGCCAAATTAGGGTTAAAGTGAGGAGCATAAATCTTCTGTATATTGGGTCCATAATTTTTTTTCAGTTATACTGATCTGCTAAAATACTGAACATACACAAGAAGCAGGTGGTAGCAGAACTTCACAGGATCGGAACTTAGGTTTACAGGTGCAAATGCTGAGAAAATAGAACTAAAAGGTGCCAAGAGCAGGGCTCCATCTTCATAATTTTTCAAGTCTAGCCTAAAAATATATTTTAACAGCAATATTTCTATCTCTTTGGCTTGCAACATCTCTATCTTTACTCCTATTGGCTAATTCATAGAGCTTATGTCCCATACCATAAGTATAATATTCAATACTGATATTCATATTCAATACCATAAGTATAATATTCAATACTGATTCAATACTGCTGTTCATGAATCACTTCAGTTTTACTGTTATCAGCAACTCCTGTTATCAGTAACTCCTCTCAAAATTATTACTGTTGTCAGTAAGCCAATCCAGAAATACTATTGTTGCTAGTACTGCTTACTACTTACTACCTTGCTACTATGTAACAGCTGAGAGCTCAACAGTTGTAAACCTTCCTATGTTCCCCACGCTAACCATTATCTCTCCTCTCAATGGTTGTCCATCCACTCTAACCAAGAACCCAAGTCTTTAACACCCAAGCAAACATACCACTGAGCCAGATACTGAAAATGTCACACCCTAACATCATGCTACTAAGAATATCATACACTTGCATATTATTAACGATAATAATAATCAATCTATCTCTAAGCTTAAACAGCAATAATCATATGACCATTCCTATAATACACACACACACCAGAAATGTATGTTATTTTGAACACACCCACTCTCACAACCACCCAAAAATAAATTATAATAGACTAATACAAATAAACCAAACAAAACCTCAAACATGCAAGGAAATCTGCGCCAACAATTCATCCTCCCTATCATGCATCCTCATCAATGCACGTTCAATGAAAAACAAACTCCCTATATTTAATGATCTGATAACAGACTTAAAACCAGATATCTTATGTGTCACAGAGACCTGGCTTTCTGAAACAGATACAATCTACCTAAATCAACTTGATAATGTAAACTATGACATATTTTACAAACATAGATCCAATAGAAGAGGCGGTGGAGTACTAATGATGACAAAAAAGATATTAAATGCCAAACCAATCCAATCAAACATCTCTAGTAACATAGACACATTATTGATCAAAATCAACCACTTGAGAATTTGTTTAATGTATAGACCCCCAGACCAAAGATCAGATTGCCTGGACTCTCTTATTGAACTCCTTAGCTCATCCACCGAACAAAACCCTATAATCATGCTAGACGATTTTAATCTTCCATCACTACCAATACTAGACTCCAAACTATTTCTTGACACTATATCAGATATAGATTATCATCAAATAATTAACACAGCAACACATATTAGAGGAGGAACACTTGATATGGTTTTTCTCCCTGATACATTCTTCAAGCTAGTCAACTCAAATTCCGTAGAATGCATAGAGACGCCTTGGTCAGATCATTATATTATCAAAATAAAACTCACATATCCTACCACTAGCATCAAAAATTACACAAGTAGTGGCCCTATCTCAAAATTTAAAAAATTTAATGAAACTGAATTCCTCGATTCAACTATCCCACACCTCTTACTATCCACAGCAGATCTGGATGATGCGGTTAACAATTGGAATGAAACTATCAACAATGCAGCTAAAAATAATTACACAAATAAACAGAGAGTACACTCTAAAACAAACCGTACACCATGGTTTAACAACACACTAAAACAAATGAAAAGAGAACTAAGAAAACTTGAAACTAAATGGCGAAAATCCAAGTTGACAATACACAAGGAAATATACAATAACCATCTCACAAAATATAAGGAAACATTAGACACTACTAAGAAAAACTACTATGCAGCAACCCTATCAAAATCATATAACAGACCTAGAGAGCTATTCTCCATCGTCAGAAGTCTAACCAATAACGCTCAAACTTCCAGCAATGAAATCACAGACATCTCACCACAAACCCTAGCTAACTACTACCAAAACAAATCAAAGAAACCATCAATACCCGTAGATACCTTTAACATTTCTCACCAATCCGTAGATGATTGGTCAGATTTTTACCCTGTTACAAAAATGACATTAAAAACTATCATCTCCGGACTCAACACTACAACTTCTCATTTAGATCCATGCCCTGTATTCCTGGATAAAAAACACACTGCCAACACTCCTATCCTACATTCTCACAATAGTCAACCTCTCATTAACCCAAGGTTACCTTCCACCCTCGCTTAAACATGCTCAAATACGCCCAATCCTAAAGAATTGCAATCTAGACAAAACATCCCCAGTATCTTACAGACCCATTTCGAGCATACCATTTTTGGCCAAAATAATTGAAAAAGTAGTACAATTACAAACACAGGAATATATAGATGCATCTTACCCACTTGATGAACAACAATATGGATTCCGGCCACGCCACGGAGTAGAAACACTTCTAGCAGTTTTATTTGATACTCTCCTAAGAGGTATTGACAATCATAAACAAGCATTCATCCTCCTGTTTATTGACATATCAGCAGCTTTTGATAGTGTACATCACACAATAATGCTTAACAACCTAAAGCAGTTAGGCATAAACTCCACAGTACATAAATGGTTCACCTCCTATCTAAATAACAGAATGCAAAATATAAGAATAGGTAATCAAACCTCCACTACATATAAGCAAGAAATAGGTTTACCACAAGGTTCAGCATTATCAGCCCTACTTTTCAATATCTACATAAAACCGGTCTGCAAAATATTTAAGAAATTTGGAGTACAATATCACCTCTATGCGGATGATATTATGTTGTACATTCCATTTACGATCCCTAACCTACCACTACAACGCCTATCAGACTGCTATAACGAAATCACAATTTGGCTAAAAACTCAAAATCTCCACATAAACCATGCCAAAACAGAAGTCCTAATTGTAACAAAAAATCAGTCATATATCCCTCCAACCCACATAACACTACAAGACCAAGAAATTAAAATAAAAAACGAAATAAGATATCTAGGCGTAATCATAGATTCACACCTTACAATGGAAACCCACATTAGAAATACTATAAAGAAAATCTATTTTAAACTCAAAATACTCAAACAACTACGCCCGCTAGTATTTATAGAGGATTTTATTAATATAATACAGGCTACCATAACCCCTCACTTTGATTTCGCCAACCTAATACTAATGGGCATTTCAAAACAAAACATTAAAAGGATTCAACTAGCTCAAAATGCAACAGCTAGAATTATACTAAAAATAAACTCACTCCAACACATAACACCAATTCTAGCATCCCTTCACTGGTTACCTATTCAAAGCAGGATAATTTACAAAATAATAATAACATCATTCAAAGCCTTACATGACATGGCCCCGACTACTCTATGTAGTCTAATATGCAAAGAACTTTCTAAGCCTACCCACAGAAAAGGACAATCAAATAAACTAAATATTCCAAAAGACTTCATAAAAGCACATAAATTAACAAATAATAGAGCCTTTTCTCACATAGCCCCAACCATTTGGAATTCGCTACCAGAGGATCTACGATCACTAACAGAGATCGTGGAATTCCGCAAAAAATTGAAAACATATCTATTCACTAAACACTATAATACAATGGAAACCCTAGAACCCATATTAGACAAAGGCTAAATAGCCACCTGTTCACATCAAGTACAAACCTAACTCTATCCGGACAACACTTATAGCTTAAACGAAATGACGATCCAAGCTCTTATGCCCAAATACCTCCACATGTATATAGTTGCATATGTTATGTTCTTTCTTACGCTGTTCGACACTACACTACGTTAGTTAACTTGTTACTCACGGTTCTAGCTTAAATATACTGTTTGTTTATTAAACTGTGCTTTGTTTAATTTATGATGTTCTATGTAAAAGTTATGACGTTCTATGTAAAACAAACTGCGCTTTGTTAATTGTTGTTAATTGTACACCGCAACTGAACTTTGGAAGATGCGGTATATAAATGTTAAATAAATAAATAAATAAAAAATACCATGACCCAGGAAATTGTTATGGACTCTTGATCAATGTCCAGCATCTTGTGTTCCTCTTTTTCTTATTTTTGTTAAGGTCCTTCATGGTCTAAGACATTTGTCTTTGCTTTGGCCTTACATCACTTTTCAGCATGTACATACACAAGCCTTGCAGAGCCTAACATTCAAAAGGCATTTACACGGTTTACAGACCTGTAAACCATGTAAATACCGCTGAACGGGACATTCAACTGCACTAACATGGTTAATGCCACTGAATATCCCCGATTATCTCCACTACACGCCCCGAGCTAACCGCTTAGCATCAGGGCGTGTCATGGGCAGCAGCAGTCACTAACTGGGTAGCACCAATATTGCACCTCTACCCAATTAGTGACCTGCGTGTGAAACTAGTCATTGCAAAAGCTGGCGTAGTTTTGCCCGTGAGAGCTAAACAAGTAGCGGTACAATATTGCCGCTACCCGGTTGGCTTCTGCAGTGTCAGAGGCTGTGTGGTTATCCCCAATATTCCTTGCCCGGCATTGAATATCCAGGGTTAGAGGTTGGCAGCGACAGCTATACACCATAGCGGTGCACAGTCGTCTCAGTACAATATTGGGCTCACAGTTACTTTAGACTTCTAACCTACAGCTAACGCTTCTATCTTTTAATTATTTAAATTGTAATTATTTCATTCCTCAATACTTTCCATTGACTTTATTTCATTGGCCCTGAAATATGGCATCTTTATTTAAAAAAACAAAACAAACAAAAACGTCCCACATCATAGTAAAACAATACAAATTGACCACAAAAGCTTTGGACCAGCTATATAATTAATTCAGAATGCGACAGCATGATTGATAGAGGGTTGCAAACAGTGTAGCAGCATTGCACTCTCCCTGCAAAAACTGTATTGGCTACCAGGGTGAAATGTAAAATTCTGTCTCTGATTTCCAAGAGCCTCAGAGTACCTAAAGAATAAGTGAACCCTCTACAAACCTTTAAGGCCTGTAAGGAGCATCCCTAACTGTACTTTGAAAGGAAATGATGTGATTTGAGAGCTGCCAGCAAGCCTTCTCAGGAGTAGCTCCCATACACTGGAACTCCATGCTGTTTTAATGTATATGTACATATACATCTACATACAGCCCATATGCAACATCATTACGAACCATAATCTATGCTACCACATTTATGCTGACGACATCATGGTGTATGCTCCAGTCAACTTACTGGCACCAAACACTACACCAATAACAAAATGCCTCGAAGACATGAATGACTGGCTCATAGCCAACAACTTAACAGTCAACTACGACAAAACTGAGGCAATGTTCGTCACCAGGAACCCCACATTCACACCTCCACAAACCATAAGCATCCTAGACAAACACATAGTAGTCAAAGAAGAAGTTAAATATCTGGGCATAACACTAGACAGAGCTCTGAACTTGAAATCTCACATCAACAAAACTGCAAATGAGGCATATCACCGATTGAAAACAGACAAATCAAACCAATGCTCCGTCAAGACCACTTCCGCACAGTGTGTCAAGCACTCATCACACTACTGCTTGATTATGGAAACTCACTATATCAAGGCCTTCCTCACCAGACACTACACCCACTACAGATGGTACAAAACACCACAGCACGCATCATTACAGACACCCCAAGGACCGAGCACATCACACCCGTCCTACAACAACTACACGCTCCCAATGGTGGCAAGAGCTAAATATAAAACAATCATGATAATCTTCAAGGTCATTCACCATCTATCAGCAATAGACCAAGAAGAACCAATAATAACAACATGATTAGCACCCGTGCAGGCTATCACAAAACCAAACAAACAACCTCAAAAAGAGCACCATCACTACTGGAATCCTCAATATGGAACTCCCTACCAATGAGCCGAAGAGCTTTAGAAGACCTCACAGACTTCCACAAAGACCTCAAAACATTGTTATTTATAGAAACCTACGAGCATTCAAGCAACATTCCCTACCCATACAGCAACACTAACGTCACCGCCAACTAAATACATAGTCACCCCATTCACATGAACAAATTATCACACCACGTTAGTAAATACCTTCATGTTAAATGTTACCTCAACTGTACTGTCCAAACACTGTCACATAACTGTACTGTCTAAATGTTTACATGTACCCTAATGTTAAATGTAACCCTCCAGTTGTGTTGTGATGTGACCACCTTGATTGAAGGAAAAGGTGGTATACAAATCTGTCTAAATAAATAAATATGTCAATGATACCATAATCAGATTATCACTATTACTATAACTTAATTTACCTATTTTCCTATTTACATTTGGTCATTGTTTACATGTAAGTTGCTTATGTTAAGCTATATCTGTTGTATAAGACCTTGGGTGAATATCTTCATAAAGGTAATTAATAATTCTTAATAAATAATAATTTGCAAAATAATACAAGCATACACACACAGTAGTATCAACTTCTTTCATCTACATGATACTGAAAATGCTGCTGCTTCAGGGAGAGGATTTGTTTTTTTTTGGGGTGGGGGATTTGAGAACAATTGAAAGCTATTCCCTTCATAGTTAAATCTTGGTTGCAGAGGAGGCAATACTCAATGGTGACAGTCAGCGCTTTAAATTGCCTGGCCATTGTCGCCACTTGAATTTGAACCAGATATTCAGTGCCGGAGCTTGCCTAGCATCGAATATCCAGTTTTGCCAGACAGAGGAACTGCTATACAGTCAGAAGTGATATCCAGCTGCTCAATGGATAGCAAAAACCGCATAAAATTAGGCCAGTCATTGACCCGCCCTAACTTTATACAGTTTAGCTATGCAGCTAGCGGCTGAATCATTGCTGTGCTTGCCCCTGTTTTGCCCACAGACTGCTCCAGTTTTAATCGGACATCTTTTCTGCCGCCTGTGGAGAAATTCAGTGGCACTATCCATATAGTGCCTCTGAATATCCAGATTGCTGTGATTTAGACTAGTGGTTTTCAAATCTGTCCTGGGGGACCCACAAGCCAATTGGGTTTTGAGACTATCCAATCAATGTGTGAAAGAGATTTCTATGCCTTCTACCTCCATTATATGCAAATCCCTCTCATGCATATTCATTGTGGATATCCAGAAACCACGACTTCTGGTGGTCCCCAGGACAGGTTTGGGAACCACTGGTTTAGACGGCTAGCAGGTCCTGCTAACTAGCTAAACTCTTTTGAATCCCTCCGCCCCCCCTCCCCCCCCCCCCCGATTTCTATAGTGACAGTCACTTCTAGAACAAGCAGATCAGTTGGTGCTAAGTTCTTCTGTTAGAAGGAGTTCTGGCGTACCAAAGATAAAAGCTAAATCTCGGTGAGTAGAAGGTAAAACTAACTTAGCCCAGCAAGACTAAACTTCAGAAATAGCAGCAGATCTGTTGGATATAAAATTGCTAATTGCTTTGTTGGTTTTCCTTTAAAGTAATATCTCCTGAGAGCAGCATTTAATGGAAACAGGCTAGTCTAGCTTTTGGGATTTGTGATCCTGCATTCACAATCTAGGAGTCTATTGATTAAAGATTCATTTTCATTTTACCAAGTCCTCTGATTACCCTTTTAGTAGAAAATAGCAAATCATGTTTTGCACTGGGAATCTACTTTTGGTTACATAAAATTTAACTCCCTCTTTAACAAGCAAAGACAAGTAAGTCAAGCCAAATGAAAGTTAAAAAAATATGTGGAAGACAGAAATAAATAAAGTGGACTTCCATCCACTGTTTGAAGCAGCTTAAATTTGGTGACAAAACGTTCTTAAAGTGACTGATGTCTCATGCAGTTTAATTCTACTAAACAATGGACCTGATTTACCAAGGTTTGTCTCTTTTTTTTTGCCAATATGTGATTTTGATGGTTATTGATGGTTATTCTGTTCATTCTTTGTTCATTGTAAACCGCACCTGATCTGTGGAAGGTAGCGGTATATAAGCAACTGTTAAATAAATAAAATAAAATAAATAAAATTAGCAGACGTACAAGAAGCAAAGCCTCTTTCAAGGGGACCCCTATCTAATATGTGCTACGCCATTATTGCACACCAATCTGCATTTTAGATTTTAAGCGCCATTCGATACAATGGGGCTGCAGTACCTAACATGCATTGGTGTTCCATAATGGCATAGAGCCAGACTGGGGTTGTGGAGTTCTGCCCTGTGTCCCTATGTATAGAAGAGTTTTCTTGCTCCTACAGTACATCTATTTTTTCAAGATCTTGCAGTAAAGATCATCACTTATAGTAAGTCCCAAGTGGTATGATAGAATGACTCCACTATTAGGATCTTCATATTGGTTTCCTCTGGAACTGAGGCTAATGTTTTAAAATCATCTGTTTGGCCTTTTGAATATTTCTTAATACTGGATCAAAAAATTTGAATGAAAAATTAACATCTGTCAAGAATGCTTCATTCAAGTGCCTTTTATAATTTTGTTCTTGCATCCTCATGGGAGCTTCATTTAGTATGAGGTCTTTGGGTGAAGTAGTCCCATATTTTGGACTAGTGCTATGAAATTTGTTTCTGCTTATGTACAGTTTCAGTGTTTACAGAAGACTTGTTTTTTTTAAGAGCAGTAAAAGCAATCGAAGGGCAGAGTGAAATGCTTGCTTTGGGAGGCTGATTATTTATTGCCGAGATTATGGATATTTTATTGTTTGTTTGTCTTGTTTATTTGTGTGTTGTCATTATTGTAATCTGCTCTGTGCGAGGACAATTCCAAAAGCGTATGAGAGTTCAGAGACTGAAAGATGATTGATGGCTTGTATACTATTCCATGACTGTTAAAGCATGTTTCAGTATCAGTTTTACTCTATTTCCTATAATATTCTTTGTCAAGCTGGATAATTTTGTGTCCCTGCTCTTGCTTCGCCTTTCCACCACCTCTTTAATATATAGATCATACTGGACCATTTGAAAGATTCTTATCCTAAAACTATCAAGAAAGGGAGGCGTGATGCAAACACAGTGACAGAACACAAAAAGGCATAGAACAGACACAGAGGACCCCTTTACAGCAAAAAGATGGAATCAAACAATCTTGAATAGCTTTTATACTTAAAAAAAAAAAATAGAAGGGGGTAGTAATTTGCAAGGAGAGGTGGCTATAAGCATAAATAAAGACAGAAAGGAAGGTAACCCGCACAAAGCGGGATTGGGTGGTACAGCTCTCACCAGCTCACTGGGCAGACTAGATGGATGATGCTGGCCTATCTGCCGTCACTTACTATTTCACTACTGCATATGAGGCTGAACATCTCAGGATAGAGGATTTATATGCTCACTGGTCAGCAGGTATTTATGTTCCTTCCTTCTCCCCACCCCCACCCTCCCCGGTGATGCTGCTCTGTCTGGCTTTATAGACTATGATGGTGCCAAAAGTAAATGGAAACAAATTATTTTTGACTCCTCCTTGTCCCGCAGCCATTTTGTTTAGTTTAAAGTACATGAACTAAAACTGTCCTTATTTGGTATCTGTGGCATTCCTGGCTCCTCCCACATGCAGCCAGCACCCCACAGCATGGCGCAATGCAGGTGCACCCCTCATGCCGGGCCCACACAAGGAGGAGGCACGACAAACTTAACCAAAAGCACTGGGTGGCTTTACACATGTTCATGGGGGGTGAGAGTCTAAAACCTTGCATGAATGACCAAAAAAACACATTTCCCTGAAATTTCATTTCAAACTAGAACCAAAACCATTCACACTTCTCTAACATTTAACACAAACATTTACAATATGATGCAGAAACCCGATGCTGAAGTCGCAAATTATTAGCTATATATGCATCTATGTTGCGTGCTGATAGAGTGCAACTTCAGCTCCGGTATACAGAAAGGAGCATATATGGAAATGAGATACGCGCAAAACGTTCGCATAGAGCAAGAGACACATGCAAAACATTGGCGTAAAGCAGGAGAGGCAACACATGCCCAAACGATAAAAGCACTAGAAACGGTCATCTGAGCATGTGCATTGATTTCAGATGCTCATATGTTATGCGCATAAAGATGAAATTATGGCGCATTTGCACTTCGCCGTGTAGATGCAAAGAGTTGCAACACAGCTGGAAAGGGAGGAAAAGATATAAAAGTGCTGTGTGTAAACTGGGGGGGGGGGGGGTGGACATGCAAGCAAGGTGGCCATTTCTGTTGTCATGTTTGTCTGCATTATATTGCAGAGATGCAGAGGGAACACGATTCCAGTTCAGGCAGGGAGATGGAACAGACTGGCAGCCAGGCAATGCGCATCGCTCGGCATGCTTTTCTGAGGAGGAGAAGGACCTGTTGTACTGCTGTATGTCTGTTGACTACCACAACCTATATGTGGCAAAGATTGCAGCATGGCAAAGGGTTAAATTGCCAGGAAAAATAGTGCAGAGGTGAGCCCGCTGGGGGTGAAGGTGCACATGGTCAAACAGTTAAAACACCGGTGGCCTGGTGCATGTTTTTCTATTTAAGAAAAATTATAGCAATTGAAAAGTTGTGGCGGCATACTGGTGGGGAGGGCCCTCCATGCGCTGACACCACTGGAACAGCTAATTGCGACCGCCTTATGGCCATAGACAATCAATAGTATGTCTGGCTGTACAGACTCAAAGAATATTCTGCTCCCACCCCAGGGTCAGAAGTGCAACCTGGTGAGTACATATCTAGACGTGCCTGGTGTATTTGGGCAGAGGGATTGTGAAGTTGGCTCAGTTAATAGCTGTCCTTTTTCCATTTCTTATTGCAGTGTCTGCCTCTTTGATGGTGTCCTCCTCCTCCCCTTGCAGCGAGTACACCACCAGCATACCTTTGGGAATCTTTGGGAATTGAAGCCTGTGAAACTGGTTCTATTAATAGCTGTCCCCCCTTCTCTATTTCTTATTGTAGTGATTACTTCTGCAAACTGTGCCTTTGGGGGCTCTGCCTCTGGAGGCTCTTCACAGTGCCCTCCTCCTCCCCTTCTGGTGAGTACACCCCCAGCATTACCTTAGAATCTTTGGGAGTTGGGGTCTATGCAGCTAGCTCTATTAATAACTGTCCCCTTTCTCTATTTCATATTATAGTGTTTATCTTTGCAAGCTGTGCATCTGGGGGCTCTTCGACCATGCCCTCCTCCCCTGCCGGTGAGTACAACCTGCAGCATTACCTTGGGAATCTTTGCGGGGTTTAGGCTTGTGAGGATTGTGCTGGCGTTGTAAGTGTCCCAAATCAGTTACTCTCACCTATCCTATTTTATTTCAGAAACACATATCGGTGATGGCGATGCCGCAAACATGGACCTATTCAGTCTGCTATTGAGTGGGGAAGAGCTTCCACCACCACTGCCCCACAGCCAGGAGCCAAGGCAGTCACAGATTGCGACCATAGGCTCCTTGCAAGAGATGGAAGCTCAAGCACTGACATGGTAGAAGGAGTCAAATGTTGTGCTCCTGGGGGAAGCACAGCATATAGGGCAGGCACTGCATGGTAGAGGGCAGGAACTACAGTTTAGTACAGGCACAGTGGGGGCAGGGGCTGCATCTGAGGAGGTTAGCGGTCCTGGTTTCTTCTGGTCAGACCCAAGGGTCACATTGCTGGGCAACTAAAGGCTCACATAGATGTGCCCACCGATGAATGTCTCTGCCTGGTAAGTGGATGCAAGCTTTTGGAGGCCTCATCACAATCTGTTCAACGCTTTTTAACAGGTCTCTTCTTTTCTTTACCTTCCCACAGGTTGTTCTTCCCTCCTCGCCAGATCCAGACAGCAATCAGTCGTGATTCCAGTGTTGGATATTGTTGTTTAGTGTTGCGGGGTTTTTTGTTTTACAGTTGTTTTATATTTTTCATCTCAGCACAGAAAACAAGTGTTGTATGTATACTGTATTTCGGTTCTATAGTGTATATATATATTTTGGTTGCCTTTGTTGTATTAAATATTTGTTGTTGTCTGTTGCATTTTGCATCCACAAGGGAGATAGCAATAGCTGGATTTCTCCCACACACCACAATTGCATCCCAATCACTCCTTTGCCCATGCCCACTCTCTTACTGTAGACCAGGGGTTCTTTACCAAATCCTGAGCAGTCAGGCAGGTTTTCAGAATTACCGCAGTGGATAAGCATGAGGCAGATATGAGGCAGGATCATGGGGGAGTGTGGGGGGGGGGGGGGTGGTAAGCAATGGTCAATATGCTCAGTGTCCTCATTGAGGTGGTTCAGTATATTGCCCAGCACAACCAACTACCCTCGGAGGTCCTCCAGCATATTGTGGACCCCCTCCTGTGCTGCAACAGCCAGTTGCAGCCCAGAAGGGGGTGACACAACAGACAGCTCCCTGTGATCATCTTCCTCCTGGATTGTGGGGTCAGGGAGGTATACTGAATAGCCCCCAGCCATAGGGGTAGGGTGGAGGCAGGGGGAGCATACCAAATAACCCAAGGCCATGGGGTTGGAGATAGGGGTAGGGACATCAGGGAATCGGGCATCAGAGGGTGGGACAGGGGGTCAGTCATCAGAGGGTCAGTCATCAAAGGGCAGGACATCGAGAGGCTGAGGCTACGGCTGCCATGGTGGCTGAGCTCATGCTGGCTGAGGCTGTGGGTGCGAACAGTGTGGGGTCCTGGTTCCTCATACTCCTCATCTGGCCTGGGCTCTGCCAAAAGAAAAGAAAGGCACAGTAGAATCAGCCTCCCTAACGTATAGTGCATGTCTGGCGAGATTTCCCACTCGCATTGCACCCACTCTAAGAATTCATGATCCCACTGCAGTTCACAGGCCTTTTTCTTGAGGTTCTCAATCTGAAAGATAAGAACACAACATCTCTATCAGCAGCAGCAGCACATGCAGACCAAACCAACTCAGCCCCCAGCTAACCCCTGGATTGCTCTGGTAAGTCACCCCCAAAAAAGAAATGCCTACACCCCTACTGCACTCACTATACTGGGGAATACCACCCCTTCATTAAAGACGGAGCATTTGCCGCCACATTCGCCACATCATTTTATAATTTCACCACCTCCTCCGCCCGGGGAAGAGGCACGTTTCATTTGTCACAATAAGATGTGGCCCACAATTCTATATTTTCCCAGGGGAAGTTGAGCTTCCTTCCGGGACTTGCTGACGGTGATGGTGTTCCTGGTGCCACTGCCACCATTTTTCTTTGTAGGAGCGGTTCCATATTCATGCGTGTTGAACATACATGTACTGCACACACGTGTCTGTGCACCTGGAATCTGCACAGACATAGACACTCAGTGGCGGGTGTCCCACCAAAATTCAAAGGACATAGTGCTTCCCCTGCATATCATCTGCAGAATGCCTCCAGCACTTGCTAAGAAGACCCTTCAGCAATAGGCCCAGAAGACAAAATACGCACATCCTCCTGAACTTCTCTTCTGAAAAACTTGCAGAATCCAAAGATCTACCAACAGGGCTTTTGCCTTCCATGCCCCAGCATTATGAATGCTCTCCCACCACAGTTAAGAACCGTCAAAACCATAGAAGATTTTCGGAAGCTGAAAAACCAAATGTTCCTTGAATTCTATGGGCAGATCCGTACTAGGACCAACCCTCACATGCTACTCAATACCATCTCTAGCCACTCTAATGTACATAGGCTGTATTAACTTCTGGTTTTGCAACCCCTATCATGTTTCTCTGTACATCCTGTTGTCCTTCACCTCTCCCCCACTGTTACTATATTAAATGCAATTGCACCTTCCAAGTAAATATATTATGTTTGTATGCACTGAGTTCCCTGTAAACCATCTTGACTTGTAGAAAGATGGCATAAAAAAGTTAAATAAATAAATACATACAATGTATAATGGTATAACAGTATAATATATAATAACATATATAATATGCAGAAATGTACAGTTGTTCCCCTCTCCCCAAAGTTTCAATACACCACTACTTATATAGTAGTATAATATATCATTTATTTATTTTTATTTATTTATTTATTTAACAATCTCTTATATACCGCAGCTTCCTAAGATCATAGTATAATATGCAGAAATGTACAGTTGTCCCCCCTCCCCAAAGTTTCAATACACCTATGCAATATTTCGCAGGAGCCAGCCTTCACTGTACTTTTCCTCTGCAAAGTTACGGCCAAGTGCTGAGTCGGAGAGGATATGGGAATAATGACAGCTGCCTGGGAACTTCGAGACCACAATCAAGATCTTCATATGCATATCACACACCACTTGAACATACATGGAATGCAAACTTTTCCATTTCTCTCTCTAAGGGGGGGGGGGGGGGTTGAGCTACTTGGGTGCAGTCTATTGCCCCCATCATGTTTGACACTTCAGCAATATCAAAAAACTCTGCCTTCAATGCCTGCCATTCTGCTGCTGCTGGGTACCAGATATGTTCCCCAAGCCAATTTTTCAAGGCCTGCGACACCTGCTTGAAATGCCTGGAAAATGATGACTGGTCCATTCTACAGACCACTTCGACAACATTTTGGAATGATCCAGTGCCCCAAAAATGTAATGTAGCAAGTAACTTCTTCAGCCCTGGTATGGTGTGCCCAGCCGCTGTGTCTGGATCCATATCATCCTTCATTTCCTCATACAATAATAAGATGGCTCTGGTGCATACGTGATAGTTGCACATGACATGCTTCTCTGGGAGGCCATCCAGTGCTGCCCTTGTTCGGAATAGGCGTTCTTTGCAAGGTCTCATGGTGAGGTGTTGAGCCTGCACCACCTCCTCCTCCTCCCTCATGCTCGCGTCTCTGTTGTTCTCACTATTTCTTTGGCTAGCTCTTGCAAGCAGCTAAGCCACTAAAGGAGAAGAAGCAAAAAACATGTCTTCTTGAATGCCAAATTTTCACTTATACACTGAAAGATACATGTTGAAAATGTCCATGCTGATGATAACGGTTCAATGCTTGCATGCTGAAACAGTGTGTCTCGATACACGCAAGAATTTTAATATCACCTCAGACCAGGCTTAAGCGATAATGGCGCTCTTGAACTTTGCACGTGGTTGTGCATTCCTCTACGCGTTTCTCTGCATTGGGCACAGACCCTATTAGCATAGCATTTGAATTCACACAATTCATTTTATTTATTTACCAGGTTTTGTATACCGTCTTATCTTTAATTCAAGGCGGTTCACATGGAAAAAACATAGCAATAGACTTTTACATAGAACATGGAGTAGGAACTAGGAGGAATATATGGGGCAGTGGATACATTTAACAATGGCTAACTGCGTACAGTAATATTGTTGCAGATTGAGGTGATATAGCTACATTTAGCAGTTGCCCATTATATACATCTGGAATTAATAATACACTTGGCGTTCTGTGTGCATATACTTTTCTGTTGCTGTTTACACATGCTTCAGTCTCTTTCCTGCATTTGGTGTGATGAATTTGTGTATATAAGTTGCATTAACTGAGTGCAAAGGCCACGGTAGTCTTTCTGCATTGGCCTCTTAAAGTAGGCTAAAGCGATTATGCATTCTGATCAGAGCATCCAATCTGAGTATTATTCCAGGACCTTGATGGCTGGGCAGTACTGGGAATGACACACTTTTTTCATTCATTGGGAAAGACTGAGAATCATAAAACTGTAGATGCGAAATAACAAGGCCAAAATGTGCATACACAGCCTTCAAAGGACCTATATGAGGCAGATTTACAGATTCACCAAACTGAGGTGTCTAATTACTAACCCACTAGCATACACTATTAAAAATAGTCCTCAGTATAATCATTAACACATGCTAATAATTGTTGTGGGTTGATAAACAGACCTCAGAATTTGGAAAATCTGACCATGAAGATGGAAAGCAAAAGCTGACATGTTTTAAGTTTTTTTTTAAAAAAGGGGAGATAATAGGTTCAAAACCTGTTGGCTTTGCCCATTTCAGCCGCAATGTAGAAAGATTGAAACATTGCATTAGAATGTTATAGTTTCTCCTTCTATGCAGACACATTTGGACCTTAGTATCTCAAAACCTTATTAACAGCAAATGAACTGAGAATAATGGGATAATGAGATCAGTTTGTTTCAGTTTCCCCCAATGAACTCATAAGGTCTACAATGACCTTATACTTTTAGGAGTGGAATAGCACCGTGTTCTACAAAGAAAAAATACATTTTCCTCCTGACCTGGCAGGAATGACCCAGATAAGAGCATTTTGCTGCTTTAAGATCAGAATTTATGAGATCTGAAGTAGAGTGCCTGGTTTTATTTCTCACCCAAAAGAGTATGATTTATGTAGGACAGAAGTATGTGTTTTCTGACTGATGATATGTAATGATTTTTTGGATGGTGTTATTTTAAAATGAATAGAAAATTGTGAGTCCCGGGACTCAATGACCGTTTCCAAGACGGAAGAAAGACTTCATTATGTGTTGCCAGATTTGTCTGTTCTAGAAGGCTAAGTTTTTGGAAATAAAATTCCTCTTGTAGGAAACTGTATATGTAAGGAGCAGAGGATTATTTCTTTTTTTTTTTTTTACGTTCAGATTTTAAATATTTTATTTATACATGAGATGTGTGCATAGTATGCAATGTGGACTGTACACAGTACCTTGAAGTATGAAATGCAATTGAAAATACAAACAAAAAAGTAATAAATTCATGAGTGAGCACATGTGGAGTCTGATTTTGCATAGCTTGTGTAGGTAGGAAAAAGATGTCCAAGTCGAAAAGGTTTGCTGAACGTGGAGCCTTTTTGTGAAATACCTTGAAGAACGAGGGGAAAAACATATATTTGGAGGTGAACAATGTATAAGTAGCAGATTTTGCAAGACAGGTTGTTCAAGGGGAGCCAGCTAAGGAGCTAAGCTACGAAACTCACAGGTGATTTTGATTCCCACAGATGTATGCAGAATCCCCCCCCCCTTTATCACTCCAGCAGACTCCAAGTTCCATCAGCTGACACGAGAGACTCTGAGCAAGTGTAAATGCCAACCTGAAGGTCTTTTTTGAGGGGGTACTTGGTGATACTGAGTACTGACACCTTTTCAAGTACCTGCTAAAATTGACCCATGGTCCTCATGTATTAATGAAAGAACCCTGCAAATGAGTACCGACACCTTTTTTGCTGGGAAAAATGCGTACGGTGAGATTTTTAGCGCGGAAACCCATGCTACCCTTTAGCGTAGTGCCCAAGCCATGTGCTAAGCGTCGTGGGGCTGATTTTCAGCAGCGGTAATTAACATTGCTAAAGGAGCTAGTCACTGCTGCTGAACTTTAGACCCTCATATTCACTACCAAGGCCAGATCCGGGCTACAGCATTGAATATCCAGGTTTTCTAGATTGCCAAGAAGTTAACCACGCAGCAGTGATATTCAATCCTCGTCCAGTTAGCTTCAGTGACAAAGGTTAGGTCAGCCTTTACTGCACCTGTCTTTCACCACGTTGTGATAACCAGGCAGTAGCTCAATCTCATCTCTAGATGCCACCCCTAGAATGCCCCAGAACGTCCCAGTGCTAACCAGTTAGAATGGGGCATGCAAATGTGACACTAGCATATATTCAGCGGCACTAACCGTGTTACTGCCACTGAATAGCTAGGCCAAGGGGATTCACATGGTTAGCAGGTGTGTTAACCGCATTAATCCTTTTCAATTTTGGGCCCTGTGATACCAGGCAGCACAGTTTAGTAAAGATGCCCCTTAGTGCATGAAGTTTGCTTACAAAAGGTTTCCTAGCAGCTACCAAAGAAACATGTATTGTTGGGAATTCTTAGTTTGAGCCCAAAGTTTCAGTCTTGTGACCATGCTGCAGGATTCTGGAAGATTTTGAGGCTTCACTGGTGCAAGCTGCAACAGAATTAACTATGGCTAGGAGGTTCACCCTCCAAACTATGGTTTGTGTTAATAAATGAAATAGACTTAGAACATACTTTAATAATATCAAGCTTTATTTGTGGAGAAAAAAGTTATCAAATAAGAAGAGATAGCAGGAGAGTTCACGTGTGAACATATATGAAATACACCTAAAATGGAAAAATGGTTGAACAAAATAAAATAATAAATAAAAAAACAGAAACAAAATAAAATATGACCAGCATACACACTCCTATTAGTGCACCAGATTTACAAGAGGTGTGGCACGAAAAAGGTGCGTATGCGTTAGTTTTACTGTTCCCTCCAGTGCTCTGTCTTCACTTTGGGAAGTGTAGTGGAAGGACCCCCAAATGGCAACCATCACTGTTTTCACATAGCTGTGCTATTTTTAGAACAACTTTATTAAGATGGCCACATGCTGCATTTTATTAACTTAAATCTGGTACTGAGCCCTGATCTTTTGCAGATGTTAAAATCAGATGTCCACCAACATAACACAGACTTACCAAACAGACCTTTGAGATTCACAAATTACAATATTTTAGAAAAGTGAGGAAAGGGTATTTTTAAATACGTCAAGTAATGAGAGATGAGCACCTAGAAAAGGGACTGCCCAAATGCTCTTCTGTTTTATAAACTGTGTGGAAGGAACTGTACACTTAATAAAACAGGAATAGCTTTAGCCCTCAATGTGCATGCTTACTAGCAAGAAGTACACATGTGAATGCGTGTGTGTGGGAACATAAGCCAAATGCACTTGTGGCTCAAAAGCCTAAATTTGGTAAAGTGAACATACTGGTCCTCACCCAGCTGATAGTGAACTATGGCCATAACCATTCATGACTCTGTTTCATACATAAATGATCATAACCCTATCCCAGCACTCCTAGGATCAAATAGAAAACATCACTACAAATATTATCAACCTTACCCAAACCTTCAACACAAGAGACAATCACGCCTGCTCTACATAACACTGGAGACCATCACTAACAAAAAGATCAACAAAGATGACCTGCAACACGAACTTAGATGTGCACTCATCAACGCACGGTCTGTGCGCAACAAATGGCCAGCCATCACAGACCTAATATCCAACTACAATCTAGACCTCCTAATGGTCACTGAGTCATGGCTCTCTGACTCAGACACTGTCCTAATTAACCAAATCACGCCCCCCAATTTCTCACTCTTCGCTTGTAACAGAGATAATAGAAGAGGTGGAGGAGTCTTCATAATAGCAAAGTCCGAGTTGCAATACAGAGTGTCCCTAACCAGAAGCTCCCAACATCTAGACACTATAACTATCGCAAATAAAAGCAACTCTATCAATCTCATCTATTCAGCACCAAATGCAGTATCAGAAGATCTCTCAGATATAATAAACTTAGCCTGCAATCCTGACAACCCCAACAAACCAAACTGGTTGTTAGGCGACTTTAACCTTGCCTCTCTACATCACGACTTATCCAGTACATTCCTCGATGCCATGACAGACCTTGGATACAAACAAATCGTGCACAACCCCACACACAAACAAGGGAACATCCTCGATTTGATATTCGTTCCATCAGCAGTCTCAAGCTTATATAATTACACCAAACCATCTATTATCCCAGTCCCTTGGTCAGACCATAGCCTGATCTTATTCCAGATTCCAACAAATTCAAACACACTCGCCCAGCCAGTCACCTCAACAACAAGCACAGGGCGATTTAAACCGTTAGACATAGAGACCCTCACTAAACAAGCATTGCCAAAACTATCCAAGCCAACGGACAATCTAAATGAGTTGATCTCTAACTGGAACGACACTCTCTATCAGTATGCTCATCAACCAAGCACGAACAAGAAGCTCCCATCCAGGAATCGCTCCAATAAAAAGCAGGATGCCCCATGGTTCTCTCCAGAACTACGTACATCTCTACTCCAACTAAGGAAGTTAGAAAGAAAATGGAGACACACCCACAACAGCCAGGTTCAAGAAGAGTATCTCACCCACCTCAAAAAGCATCGCGAACTAACTTGGACTACAAGGAAAGAATTCCACTCCAACCTTCTCAGCAAAACACTAAACAGACCTCGCGATCTCTTCAATTTAGTAAAAACATTAACCAAAGATCCATCACCACCGCATCAAGAATCCGAACAACCACAGCTATATGCTAATTTCATCCAAGCCAAAATGGTCAAGGCGAACACAACGCCATCTCAAATACTAATCCAACTCCCGCAAGCTCAAGCATCACTCGATAAATTCTTACCACCATCAAGAAAAACCATCGAAGAAATTATCGCTACCATAAACACCACCATGGCACCAAATTACCCATGTCCAGCACACTGGATCAAAACCTTACGTGCCGAGCTTAGCCCTTACATAGCTAAGATCGCAAATATCTCCTATCTAACTGGGATCTTCCCTACCGCCCTTAAACAAACATCAATTCCCCCTCTGCTAAAAAACAACCAGATGGACCCAACGAAGGAAGAGTCCTATCGCCCAATCTCCAGCATTCCTTATCTAGCCAAGATACTTGAAAAGGAAACTCAGAGGCAGATCCAACACCACATTGACACAGCAGCCCCGTTGGACCCATGCCAACATGGATTCCGAGAAGCTCACGGAACAGAAACTCTCATGACTTCACTACTTAACAAACTCATTTGTGGGATTGACAACATTCACATGGCCATTGCAATGATTTTTCTAGACATATCAGCGGCGTTCGACTCAGTCGACCATAAGATTATGCTAGCTAGACTTCACGAAAAAGGCATCCATAACCAAGCCTGGAATTGGTGCAAATCCTACTTAGATGAGCGCTGGCAACAGGTCCGTACAGGCAACATTACATCTGAACCCTTCAAACAGAAAAAGGGGGTACCTCAAGGCTCATCTCTATCTGCGTTTCTTTTTAATATATACATGCAGCCAATCTGCCAAATCACCAGAGATTTCGGTATATCTTGCCTATTATACGCAGATGATGTGCTGATATTCACACCGATCAATATATCAAATCCTGACTACTCTCCACTAATCAACTGTTTCAATGCAATAACCGACTGGCTTCTCAATCAGAACATGAGAATAAACTTCAAGAAAACCGAAGTACTCATAGCCACAAGAAACAAGCAATTTTCTCCGCCAACCACCCTCATAGTAAGAGATGCAGAACTCCCAATTAAGGCCTCCATAAAGTACCTCGGTGTGATACTCGATCAACAACTCAATCTTAAAGAGCACATAAAGAACACAGTAAGGTCAATTTACTACAAACTAAAAACACTGCGCCACCTGAAACCAATGATGGAGACCAAGGACTTCCGTACAGTTCTCCAAGCAATAGTCACACCGCATTTTGACTATGCGAATATTATCCTTCATGGTCTCCCCAAGAATACACTAAATCCACTTCAAATGGTGATGAACGCGGCAGCCCGCATCTTATCTGGAGCTTCTATAAGAGATCATATAACACCAATACTAATCGATCTGCACTGGCTTCCGATAAACTGCAGAATAACATACAAAACCCTCCTCATCACATTCAAGGCTATTAATAAATTATCTCCTGCATCGATCTCAAATCTCATCACCCTCACACCAAATAACAGACCCAGGAGACTAATAGCAGAAAACACACTAGTTACTCCTAGCATCTCCACAAAATGGACTCAGCAAACTACTAACAGAGCTTTTGTGTCCTATGCTCCCAAGTGCTGGAACAAACTACCTCCAAACATCAGGTCAATCAGGGATATCACCCAATTTAGAAAGTCCATCAAGCACTATTTATTCACTTTGCACTTCAGTCTACCATACACACAATAGAACCGGCTCTCGCCTCACTCAGTTAACTCCTACACATAACAACAATCCAGAACAAAGGATCAAACTGCGAAAACACTGTATTCTTGTCAAATATCAAATCTTGATGTAACCTATTCAATGTATATATAATTATGTATATTATGTAGATAGTTATCCCCAGTTCACACCCAGTTTACCTTCCCTGTTATCTGTAAACCTAGATCAGTCATGTATTGGCAGGTATATTGTTGTTCAATGTAAACCGCACTGATGATGAATAGTGCGGTATATAAAAAATGTTAAATAAATAAAAATAAATAAAAAATAACTGGGAGGAGAAATTTTCTAGTTGCCAGCAAGAAGAGGGACCAGTGGGTGAATAGATGGGCCTCAGCGCACCAGCTGAAAAGATTGATCAGACTTGCATAGTACAGGAGAGAGAAGTTTACAAGAGACTGTGCTGAAATGACTGTAGACATTGAGTAGAGGAGATTCAGGGAATAACTAGAAGGCAAAATCTATGTAGTGAGGGTTAAGTTGTAGAGCTAATAAGGACCCAGCTGAAACTATTATTCTCCAGTGGCACACCGCTGCCAGGTAAGTATGGTATGCCCTTGGCACCTTGCCATTGCATTGGCATGCAAACAAGGATACGAGTAGGACCCACTACATAGTCTAAAGGATGTCCTTTCATTGCAAAAAAATCTCTCTCTATCCCTTCATAAATAGAAGGTCCGAAGTTGAGGGCCGACTACCCTTGGTTGCATTATAAAGCCTGGTCGCAAGAGGGGCTGGACAAAACGGAGCACGAGGAACATCAGTACAGCCACTACCCTGCATTACTCTTTCAGCTTATTTTACAGCATAGCCAGGACTACCCCTCTCAGTGCAGCAGTTCTGCAGATAGCATTGCCTCTACACTTTGATCCATGTTGGCATATTGGGATCATGCTTCCATTGTGGCCTGTCTGAACACACCAAGCCCAGATTTTCACAGCAACTAGGCATGCCATCATAGCCATGATGGCACCTGTACCCACTGGCAAGGCTACCCACAGCGCATCCACTCTGTTTCATTTCTCCATGGACTACAGCTTTTAACACACAGGCCACTTTTCAGAGGGCATTCTCATGGGTGCTTATACGTGAGCCAAAGTAGGTATGACAGATTATTGCCTAAAATTACCCCCATTTTATAAATTAGAATGCAAAAAAGCTGTGCACCATCTGATAGGGGAAATAAGCGTTTACTTAGCATTCAGTTAAGGGTAAATGCATCTATTTCATAGGCATGTGTATACTTTCAGCCAAATACACACCCAACGGCTTCTAAGAGGGGAGTACTTCTCACAAAGACCAGCTTTTCACTTAACTCCTTACAAAGAAGTTGATTAAGGATTTTACTGTCCTTATGGACCCAACTCCATCAAAGTCACATCCTATTATGAACACAAATTAGGCAAAACATTTGTTACAAACTACTCTATGATGACCAATGATGGGGCTGTATATTGAGTATGAGAACATATAAATAAAACTGTTATTTATTAAGTTGTTTAGTTAACAATTCTTTTATACCGCCTTAGCTGAAAGTCAAAGTGGTACACATACAACAGAATTTGACATACAAAAGTAACTTAACTCGATTTACTTGTACTTAATTTGATAAGCTAATGTTTACAAACTTTGCAGTGGGTATGAAATTTACATTGTCTTGTTGAATGATAAAAACAATGATTGTCGGGTTTTTGAGTAACATGATTGGTAAATTAACTTTGCATTAAACTTTACAAGTGTGTGAGCTTGTGTTAGAATATTACATGACTTAGTCATGATAACGTGGGGTTCTTGCATATTTGCATGGAGTACATCAAGTTGGGAGAGTGTACATCTGCCTCTGAATAGCAGGTTACAACATCATTTTAAGTATCAGACCCAAAGTGTTCAAGGAAAAGGTGTTTTAAGGTGCTTTCAAAAATTAGTGTGTTTAAAGTTTTGAGATCAGTCTGGAATGTTATCTGATTGTGATAGTGATGACCTTCACAAGAAATGGACAGAGAATAAGATCCAAAGCTAAGCAGGTAGCAAGAGTCAGAGAGAAGTCTTCCAGCCACGTGACTATCAGAAATTGAATACAATGCCCTTTCTACTCTAGATGATGCCACTATCAATGTGGTCAGCCATCTAGACAGCTCCTGCTCTGCTTTTTGAAAATGTGCATACTTCTCAATGTTTTTTTTTTTCCGGTTATGTGGGTTCTCCTTCCATACTTTGCTATTGTCTTGCAATCCTTGTAGCCTATGGCTGTGTAAAATTCCCACACTCCAGGAATAATGACTTACTTTTTCAAAGTCTCTGTCTGAGACATGCCAGGGTTTGGCCTGTCCCTCCAAGGAGCCAATCTTCTGGTAAACTGCTGTAGTAAGACCTCTCTTATATCTGACTGTAAGGGTGCTAATTTAGTTTAGAGCTGTTATGATACTCTTTATGAAAGAGCGTTGCTAGTGGAGGATGAAACCTTGTGGGAACAACATGAAGTGAGGCCACAGGACATGCATGCAATGTCCACAGAGCCATGCCACTGATGTGCCTCCTACTTATGCCTTTATGTTTCACACCTGCCAGTGAAGAAAGATGCAGGCTTGAGGAGATAGAGGATGGCAAGGAAAGAGGAACCAGAGTCATGGCAGCCAGTGTGCTGCAGAGCTCAATGAAATCCATGAAGGATATTGGTTTCTGTGAGGCAGGAGGTGAGAATGAGTAGCAGGAGTTAATGAGGTTCCGTCAGGTTCAGCTCAATCTCAGCAGTGTTGCTACAAGACTGTCCTTGTGTGCCCATGGAAAATGCTACTGCACTCTATTTTACCCTGGGGATCGATGGTGAGGGTCATAAGACACTTCTTCTGGGGGTATAGCTCCTATCAAAAGCAGAAGAAAAGAAAGTGACTGGTGTGTAAGAGCAGTAGGCATAGCTGAGACTGCCCTGGTGCTTCCTCGGCCGGATGAAGAGATGTCGGAGCCAGTTCTGTGGAGGAGTGTTAGTGTGGAGAGTATGTGTGATAGGTGTTTGTTTACCTAAATTCCAGGCCATCCCCTGGTGATTTTTCCACTCTCACAGTAGAATGTACTCATCATAGCAAGAACCCAGAAGCAGAGGCATACAAGTTGTTATACCTGCAGTGTTGCAGACCACCTGCATGTTGAAGAAATGGAAGAACTGTTGCTATCTTCAGCTGGCCTCACTTACCTCAGAGGGCCTCATTGCAATGTTCATGCAATCAACTGTTCCTCAAATCGAGGGAAACTGAGCCCAACTCATAAAACGCTGCTGCAATTTGATGTGCCTGCTGTTCCTTCTCAGGAAAGCAATATGTTGTTTAGCTCTCCTAAGAAAAACACTCAGAAATGAGTGATGCGGAATATGGTACCTAACTGGCTAATGCCTACTGTGGTCCCCAGGGTGGCCTGGAAGCTTCCAGTGGTGAGAGAGGCAAAAACTGTGGCAAACTTTAGGTGCACTACCATGAGCTTCTAGCTGGTTGAATGTTCTCCTTGTCAAACCAAAACCAGTATAAGAACTGCTCTTCAGATGAATTTAGGAACTGGGTCTGGTTGCCCCACTGAAGTGGTATGTTTAGTCCTTTTGGAAGAAGGAAGATTATGCTATTCAGGTGACCCCCTATCCACAAATAAGCTAACATTCATGATGGTGCCTCCTAGACTGAAGAGAATTCCTGAGCCATCCAGCCTTGCAGCTTATGAGAGAGGGATTCAGAGATGAAGGACAAAAAGTGAAAAAAAGAACACCCCTAAAAAAATGAAAAAAAAAAGTTTTTCCAATTAGTCTTTATTCATTTTGACCATTCAATAATTCATAGAAATGCTTTTGCTTTTTATATCTCACAAGGGGGGGGGGGGGGGGTATGTGCTTGGAAGTGAATGCTTTATGAAGTGAGGGCTGTTTGTTTTCCTTTTGGTATTTTGCCTGTACTGGTTGTCCATCTTTCTATTCCCATCTTTACTAAGATCTCAAAGGAATGTATCATTTAGTCATCTGTTGCTTTTATATTGATCTAAAATGAATTGTACTATAGATCTGACATATGAACACTGGTACGCACTGGCTGAAGCACTTACAGTACAGCCATCATTTGATGTTCCTTCTATTTGATAAAAGACACTGGTTTATTGCTATTCCCGTTCCATCCCATGCCGTATAAAATCATTTTGTCTTATGAAACAAACCTGAAAGGCATGAGTCTGAAACACCATTTCCTTTTGTGTTCTTGCTGTTTGCTCAAATGTGTTTCAGGCTCATACTTTTCAGGTTCATTTCATAAGTAACTACACTGGAGATGATTTTATGCAGCATGGAAAGGAATAGGAATGGAATCAACCTGCGTCTTTTATCAAGCATGATGGATAGCATGAAAATGCTTCTCTTTGGTTTACATCGCTACATTTATCATTCAAAGAAATTAGTTTCAGCATGAAGGCGTATCGCATTGGAAATACTCAAATTGCTTGTCTTCATCAATGTGCCATCTTTTGAGCTGTATGTCATTGATATGCCACAATAGTTTTGTAAAAGAAGGGGACTATTTTCAAAATGCTGATACCTTTTAGTTAAGTCCATTGCTCTTTTATCAAATTATATTGTTTGATATATGATTATTATGTGTGACGTTAAAGATAATTCAGAGACGCTTGTCTGAGAGAATCTGATGTAAAAAGGTGAAACATTTGTTAGCTATGTTGCTTGTGTGGTGGCATTTTGAAGGGGACATCTAGTAAGAATCTTGAATTCCAGAGCAGAATGTCAAAAAGCCAGGGGAGTGGTAACAATGAAGAATGGTGCGAATACATGCCTTCTGAAATGACTTTCTTTCCATCCTGAAAAATGAACATCCGGGTAGCTGGTTCTAGAGACGCCCCTCCCCCTCCCACATAGCAAGGTCAGATACATGCATGGGTGTAGCCCATTTCATAAATGTGACCATCCTTGACTTGGACGTTCACAGAACCAGGTATTGGATGTCCCGGGCGGGGTATTTAAGAAAGGGGGTGACTATGTCCTGAGACTAGCATGTCCTGGTTTGTCATTTCAGATACTCGAATGTACAGCAGTGGGCCTGTACTATATGCGGAGTATGTATTTACGTGCAGGTTTCTTCAGACTAGAAATAATGAGGGGGATTTTAGAAGATCCAACCAAGTGCAAACTGGGACGTCTAAGCCAGAATGTCTAAAAAAATAAAATGCAGGCTATGTCCAGGTGCCAACATGATTTCATAAATTTAGACGTGCCCAATAGGGACATTTGCAGAGGCGTCTACTTAGACATCTTTAGAACTGTACACCAGAACTTGGATGTCTAGGATAAGCATAATGGCTAGAGTAGGGGTTAGGAACAAGATAGCCAGGATTCATATCCCACTGCTGCTGTAGTTGAACTTCTGCTGAGTACTGGGGATGATAGAGTGCTTTCTCTATACATATTCTGGATGCTTTTCAGCCTAAACAAGCACTTTTCAGATTCTTGCTCATCACTATGTGTGCCTCGGAGCTGGTTTAAAGTTAGTCCATGACATTTCTGTAATCATGTGGAGACGTCCTGGTCCCTGGGAACGCCCCAGCCATGCCTCCGTTCAGAGTCAGGCATCCTCCCGCTGCAGAGTCCCCAGAGCTAGATTCTAACATGGCTTTGGAGATGTCTCTGTGCCCATTTTTAGATATCCAAAGGACACATAGGGCTTCTAAAATGTCACCCATAATTTGCGGCAATGAAGGCGCATTTAGCACTTCCCCCTGAAAGCAATACCTCCTGAAAAAAGCTATCTTTTCCCCTCCTTATTTGTTGTCAGGAGCAGGGTGATACATAAATGCCTCACCAACCAGGGCCAGACGTGTTTATGCCATTTTGAAATCATTCTGAGATGTGACTCTCCCTTGTTCCATCTCTGCCATGTCTCCACCACACCCCTGTTCTACGTGGATATTCTCACACCAGGGATGTCTATATATCCAGCTTCTAAATGGCCCCAGGTCCATCTCCATGCTTTTCATGTCTAAGGGGTATGTTTACTAAACCGGGCTAATGGTTAACCCGGGCTATCTGCCACTCGGTCCCATATTATTCAATGGGACCCAGTTGCAAATAGCCCGGGTTAACCGTTAGCCCGGTTTAGTAAACATACCCCTAAGTGTCTGCTTTCAGACATCCATCTCATGAATAGGGTTTCTAAAATATCCCCCTTTGCTACTGCCATTTCTACGCAACGATGCTCAGTAGTAAACTATAATGCAATTTTGCTATAAACTTGTGGAACTCAGTTTGCAAAATTATTTTCCCACATAAATTTCCTATGTGCTCACGGTTAATGAGCTGCTGTGCCCTATTTTGCATCACAATCACTCATTAGCTATGAATTTAAATAAAACTTTTCAGGCATGAAGCTACACATAAAAAAAGCAGATTTTTAACAAGCAAATAGAAACATTTTGCATGAAAGGCAAATTATAGAAGGGAGCCTACCACCTGCAACAGAAATGTGTACAGGTTGCCCCCATTTTCTAAATGTAGCTTATGCTCATATCTGACTTCATAACATAACCTCTGGGAAGTAGGCATCCACACTTAAACCTGCTCTCAGGCTCACACAAATTTTTTATACATAGGATTTACAGGAGCACAACTATCTCCACCCAAACAGCACACTTTGGAAGGGTTTTTTTTCTGGAGAAACATATATGCAGGCAGGCTGTCTGGGCATATTGGTATTCACATTTATCCAGGCAATTTTATTAATGCCTATCTCTGTGCATAGTCAAATTGGAAATTCTATGCACCCAAAGCCAATGTAGTGCCTCCTTTATATGTGCATGCAATCTCGAAATGAATGTGCAAAGTTGATCAATATGCATGAATTTGATACTCCTCAATCACATTTTGTATGCACTCATTTCTGAAATGAAGCCACAAAGGTCTAGAAATTGGCAGAACTTCCTGAAATTCATCCAGAAATGAACTAAAGAAAATGGCCATGATCATCCCTACAAAATTACCCTCCAGAAATGAAGCCAGAAATGAAATGAAATGACGCTGTCTCAAATAATGCACACTTTTAGTGATTTTAGCATTGACAGTGACCTTTGCAAAATGTTTCTCCTTATGGCATATCAGCCTCTATATCTTCATTGGCTTCCCAACTCTGTCGTGGAAAGAGGAAACAAACAGAACCATGGCAACTTAAAGTGCGTTTTAGGTATGGCAATACTGAACATCAATACTACTATTTTAAAACCGTAGGAGAAAGGACATAGAAAGAGATGGAGGGTAGGATTGCCTTCTGTGGAACAAAATATGTAAAACAAATAAAGTACTTTGCGTACAAAAGGTTTAGTTTTACTTCATAGCTTCAGAAAAAGGTAGAGATGTGTGAAAAATTATACATCAAAGCAAAATGCAGAGAAAATGAATGATTTCAGCATCAGTATAACATTTTTGAAGAAAGTTTGCTTTTTTCTCTTGCTTGAAACCCTAGAATCACATTAGAAATATTTATCAGATTTCATGACTTTTTCTTTTTTTTGCGAGAATCATAGAAAGAAATTTAGGTAAGCTAAGGCCGCTTCACCAGGACATCTTTTTGTACTAAGATAGAAAATAAGATTTAATAGATGGTATTGAAGTTAAAGTTGGATAGGAAAGTGAGGAAGGTAAAAGAGGAGTGAGTTAGCTATACTCAATGGGGAGCATGAAGCATGGATGGAAGAATGCTAGACACACAAAGGCACATTTTCTATACTACATGGAGATTGGAACTTAGACTTTGAGTTTGGAACTTAGACGATTCCAGTGGTTAAAAAAAGAAAAAAAAGAAAAAAAGGCTCTGCCAAACATGATGCCTTTTCCAAAATACATATAAGGGTGTCCAAGAGTGCAAGTGTATTTGCTGACACGTGGGCCACAAAACCCATTTTAAAAATCTACACAAGGGGAAAATTATCTGAGGCAACTTGTCAACTTAGATACATAGGCTGACATTTTGCAACTTGCTTGTGAAATTAGACAAGCAAATTGGTATTTCATAATCCTGTATGGGGTTATTCTATGCCACGAATAGCGGGGATGGATCCCCGCTATTTGTGCCTACCCCTGCCGCGTCTAACCTCCCTGCCAGTTGTGCAGGGAAGTTAGACGGGGGCAGGGAAGGAGAGGCTCAGGGGCAGTCTGGGCAGGTGGTGGGCGGTCGCTGGCCCTGGACATACAGGGCCGATTCTAATGTCATGGCGACTTGTACAGGGAAGTTACTCTATGTCCAGAATCGGCAGCCCAGGGTGCGGATGGGGCAGAGGGGGCCTGAAGACATTCCCCGCAGCCTGGCCCTAGCCTTAGGAGGCCAGATGAGGGATTGGGCTGCGGGGAATGCAGCATTGGAGTCTGGCGGCCAGCATCGCAGCTCTTTAATGGAGCTACAAATCCATGGCAACATGACACCATGCTGCTGCAGTTCCATTAAAGAGCCCTGAATGAGTTAGCCAGGATGGTCCTGTACATGCAGGCTGGGCTGAATCGCAGTCCTGGCCTACACGTTCATGCTTCAGACCAGACATACAGAGGGGATCTACATCCAGGATGGAATGAGGCTGATAGTGTATAAATACCACCAATTAAATTCACAGGCCACTGCCTTTCATTCATTTCAATTTAGAGAGAGAAATAAACAATGAGCTCTAAAGAGCTGGCTGAAATGAGCACTTCTTAACAATTATATGTGCAAGGGAGGAGCTGTAAATCCCAACATGGACAATTTTAGTTGTATACATGCATTTGCTGTTTAAAATAGGAATCCTACATGTGTAGATTCTTGACCCACTCAGGACATTTCCTTAGCACACTCCTAACATGCCCTTTGCAATTTCTACATATTATGGACATCATATGTAAATTCAGCCCTTTCTAAAATCACCATTTCCACATGGATACCATTTCCATGTGTAAACGCCAGATTTTCTGTGTGAAAACTGTAAATAGGGCTTCTAAAATTATGCCTCTCCCCCCCCCCCCCCCCCGGCATAAAGCCGCTCCCATGTTCTGTCCTTTATGATTTTTCTTTGCCCTAAATATACAAGCACCCTTTGAAAACACAAGGAGGTGATTTTCCAACAAAGCGTATGTGGAAAGAGTCTCTATATCTTTTTTGCCCACATGCTTTCTACCAATTTCTAAAGCTCATGTACGGAAACGCTGAGTACGAAGTTTGTACCTTCCTTTGCATCATCTTCGCAGCAGGTGTACATTTGTACATGTGATTGGGTTGCTACTGGTGCTGGTTCTGGGTGCCTGTTTTATAAAGTCACATTGGTGCCTATATTGCCTCAGTAAAATAGGTGCCTTTTGGGAATTTTTACTTAGACACCCTGTTATGAAATTACCCCTCAGTGCATGACTTTTCTCTTGAAAACAGCATATGTTCTTTTGATTATAGAAAACTGGACATTTTTCTTTACACTGTTCTCTCCCTGCTTCTTGAAACATATCTACAGTCTACAAGTAAATGTACGTGCCTGGTTCAAGGACACATGGACATACTCACACAATTTGGGCAACAATCACCGAGTCTACTACCTCATTCTGCACACCAGTCCCACAGGCCCTCACCTTTCCTCTTTAAATGTGTGTCTCTCTGCCCATTTAAAGAGGTTGTATGATATTAATCTGGTGCTTAATATCCAAAAAACTGCTGCTATATGGCTTTTCTTAAAGAGGACTTGGGAAATCTACTGCATACCCATTGGACAAGCATCATGAAATATGTATATCTTTTGGGAACCTGACCGGTACTTATGGGATGGATTGGCCACTGTTTGAAACAGGACACTTTGCTTGATAGACCCTAGGTCTGACCCATTATGGCATATCTAATGTTCTTATATCTGCGCCTAAATATTAGGCATGTGTGCAAGTTGTTTGTGCATGTGTAAATCTGGATGTATATATTTGCACAAGAATTTGCATGCATAATGAAATGAAAACAACAAAAAAAATTGGTGTGTATTCAACAAATATGGTTAAAATTTCAGTCATGCACATGCCTAGAAGCTTCCCTTGCAAGTTATATTTTTGTTTTCATGCAATATAGAACCATGTTCTTTAGATGTAGGAAAAATTATTATACACAAGAGATCAAATCTGCATATTTCAGGCCAGCTGTAATGTTTTCTATTGTTCTGTTTTTGTTATGCATTATTGAAAATAAATGTAATGAGCATATATTAACAGTTGAAACTTTTAAAAACTTTTTGAGTAATAAAATGCTTGCTAGTAGATTTTCCAATTAATTAGTAGAAGGGTGTCCCCTAAATGTTAATCCTTAAAGCAGTGACAGGGGATGAGGAATACCTCTGCAGAGTCAAATGTTGATCATGTTGTTTGTTTATTGACTAGATTGAGACCCACATATTGCTGTTTTTGTTTTTGATTTTTTAAGTATCCATCCCCTCACATAAGGAAGTTAAAGATTCAATCTTGCTGTTTTTATGTGCTATAATGGCTCTCTTTGACTTCAAGAACCATGCCTTTGGCCTCAGGAAGAGCATTGGTTAGGCCTATTGTAAAAGATAAAGCAGGAGATTTATCTGATGCTAGTGTTACCGACTACAGGCCAATTTTATATCTCTCTTTTCTGGCCAAATTGATTGAACAAGCCCTTGGTCTGCAATTGGATGATTTTTTTGGGAAGGCAGCAAGTACATGATAAATGACAGCATTGTTTTAGATGAGGTCATGATGCTGAGGCTCTCTAAATGTCTTTAGTAGACACTAGTTGGAGAATAAAAGGGTTGCCTGTTGTTTGTTGCTTATTGATGTGACAGCAGCCTTTGACAAAATTCTATCTGAAATGTTGTTTAAAAGACTGACTGAGGTAGGGATTGGAGTAACCAAATTATATGGTTTAAGTGATTTTTAATGGATCAGGAACAGCAAGTTCAGTGTAATAATGAAGTGTCCTCTTGGCATAAGATTGATAGAGGCACGTCACAAGGTTCTGCACTCTAATCTTCCTTATTTAATTTGTATCATGTGCCTTTATGTTCCAAGTGTTAGGCTTTGAATTCTTCCTCTACACCAATGATATCTTGATTTCCAAATGGTTTTCCCTCAAAGGTGATTTTGCCTACTATGAAAATTAGCCATTGGATGATGGCTAATGGGCTTCCATCAATTTTAAGAAGACAAAAGTGATGATAGTTACTCATCCTAAAGAATGTTATGGCCCCTGTTCATACTCTTAAATGGGCATTCTATTCAGGTAAATGAAAAGGCCATTTGGATGTGGTGTTGAATGTTCAATTTTTAATTCAGACCCTGGTTTCCAAGATGGTGCAGGCAATCTTTTTCAAGCGTTGCCTATTGTTTCGTCTGAGAACTGTTCTAGATGATTCAGACTTTTTACTGGTAGTACAGTCGTAGTTCCATCTTGTAATAGCTTGTATCTGGAATTATCAGAAAACATGTTAAAGCTTTTACAGCTAATGCAAAATTCAGTGGAACAAGTCATCTATGGGTTAAGAAAACATAATTATTAACTTTCTGACATTTGCTGTTAATGAACTTTCATCTTTTCTAAAACTGTGTGTGCCGATTCATATATTGTGGTGCTGTTCTTCGGAACTCTGTAAGAGTTCTTTCCTTTTGTAATACTATAAGGCATATTTTATAAAGACTGATTGCAACAACATGCAGATGAAAATGTCTGCAATTTTATGTTGATTTTAAAGGAGAAAGTGGACATGTGCATGTCTGATCTAAAATCAATATAGCTCCACTCCCTCACCATAGCTATGTGTGTTAAATCAAACTAGGAAATGCAGGTACAAAAGGAGATGGGCATCCATGTACAGTGAGAGGAGTCATCGTACAAACATACGCATGAAAAAAAATTGACAAGGGAACCCCAGCAATTTGCACATGTCAGTGCTGGTATTTCAGAAGAAACCTGAGTAAATGTCAGCATGCACATGTGTATTCTGGCCATTTTTAAAACCTAGGTGTTCCTGGGCAAAGCTAGCTGTGATTCAAGTGGACGTCTAAGTGAGACTCTCCAATTCAGCTAGAAAGAATGCAGAGCCCCTCTCCTCACCAGACCCCAGGGCAAGTGATCCACCTACCCCAGGCCGCTGGACAATATGTCAGCAATTAAACCGGCGTGACTAGAATTTCCTCAGACTCCCTCTCAGAGCGCTAAACGATCCAAAAACTCCTCTCCCCTGCCAAGATGATGCCTATTAAATAACTTGATGGTGGACTTAAGGAACTGCTTCAGGAAATCAGGCAGGTGAAAGAATTAGTAGCGGCAAATGGAGAAACTGGCAACTATGAACAACAAATTCACTGATATCATGGAACAACTGAATAACCTAACCCTCAAGTTAAATACCATAGATGAGCAAGTAAATAAGCATGAAGCCCAGTTCACACAAGTACATAGGAATACCCGCTGCATCCAACAACTTGAAAAGCAGCTCAAAGAGAGCAACAATAGATCACGGTACAGCAATCTCCAACTGCTCGGCATTCCTGAAGGGTCCAAAGGAAATGATATGATAAATTATCTGGAAATGCTACTGCCAGAATTATTGCAGATAACCTTCAAGCAACCATTTGAAATTGAAAGGGCCCACTGATCACCTTCATATCACAATGAGCAGATGAAATACCCAAAGTCCATCATTTTCAAAGTTGTGAGATATCCGCAAGTGCTCACTATTCTACAGGTGATATGAACACAGGCTCCGGTACAACTGGATTGCCACAAGCTTAATTCTATCCAGACCTACAGTAAATAAAACAACTGTAGCACAGCAGAAATGAAGGAGGCCGCAGGGCCCTGTACCTGGCCGGCCGGTTGTAACCGGGCCGGCGGCGCATGGCATCCACTGCGAGCCGCGGGGGCCGGAAGAATGCCGCGAGGACGGGCGGCATTTTTTGAAGCGATTGGCTCCCGCGGCTGAGTGGCAGCGGTGGGAGCCAATCGGCGTTGGAGAATGGGAGGGGGGGAAAGCAAGCGAGGGGGACAGTTGGCGGGGCGCGCATTCGTGCATGCAAGCCCCGAGACGACGGACGTCCCTCCCTCCCGCCCAAGTTTTTGGGATGGGGTGGTGGGTTGGGGTTGTTGCAGCTGGGGGGGGGGGGTGGCGGGAACCCGGAGGTTTCCGGGGTCCGGAGCCATAGGTATTAGTTGGGTGGGGGTGGGGTACCCCCGACCCGGATAACCCCGGTGAGGCTTTTGCTAGTAGTATGGCGAAGCCGGAGAAAGGGGTGGTAGGATGAGCAGTAGCCTCGCTGCTGTGGCAACAGTGATGACCTCACTTTGCTACCCACATGGCTGGTGAGTCGTTACTGTTGGGGTGGAGGCGGAATGGTATTGTTTGGAATTGTTGTTGAAGTTTGTTAAGGTTAATAAAGCTGCGACCGGTGTTTATGCCAATAATGGAGTTATGTGTTTTATTGGGGGATTGGGGGGTGGGGGGGAAAGGGTAAAGGGGGATGCACCGTGTCCGCCGTGCCACGGTTACAGCTACTAGCTTTCAGACCACAACAGCAGAGACTAAAAGCTCAATACGGTTTAATGTACCTCACCCAAATGAGGGTGACGGTACATAACCAAACACACTCTTTTGAGCACCCTCAGTAGCTATGAGATTTCTTAGACAGTCTTGGTTCTACAAATATGGATACCTAAATACCTCCTGGAAGGTATTACATTAAGACAGAGAACATTTCTGCACTTAATAAAACTCCTACTCCCGTAGATTTAGATTTATTAAAGCTTGTTATACCGCTCAATACCGTAGGCATCTGAGCAGTTTACAATAAATAAAATCAGGCAAGTTAATTAAAACAAGCACTTGGCTGCAGAAAAGGAAAAGAACGCCATCAGTTATAAGAAAAGGAAAGAAGAGAAAGAAAAGAGGAGCAGAGAACGGAAAATAAAGTTAACAGAAGACAGTAATGCACGTGTACTATCAAGGGAGAAAGGGAAGGGGGGATATACATTTCATAAGAGAAACATATTAGAGAGGAGGGGGGAGGGTAGGCTAAGGAGGAGAATCGAATGCAAGACAGAAAAGGTGGGTTTTGAGCTGGGCTTTGAATGCTTGATATGTGTCTTTTGCACAGAGGGAGGGGGGAGCGAGTTCCAGAGGCTCGGAACCAAGAAATAGAAAGCAGAGGAGCGGGTTTGTTCTAAACGAGCTTGTGCGGGGGAGGGGAGGGCCATGCGATTGATGTGTACGGAGCGGAGGAGACGGTGCGAGGTGCGGAATTGTATCTGATTCGCCAGGTAGAGAGGAGTGCCAGTATGGATTACTCTGTGTGCAAAGATTAGAAGTTTAAATTGAATGCGGAATGAGATGGGTAACCAGTGATGCTGATAAAGAAGGGGTGTAACGTGATCGAAACGTGATGCGTGGGTCAACAGACGGATGGCAGCATTTTGGACACGTTGGAGACGAGACAATTGGGACTTGGGTAGGCCGGCAAAAGAGACATTACAATAATCAAGACGAGACAGTACAAGGGTGAGCAGGAGGGTGGTTAGGGCAGGAGTAGAGAGGAAGGGACGGACTGCTCTGAGTTGTCGGAGAGAGAAGAAGGAGCGCTAAACAATTGAGGAAATGTGGTCTTTGAAAGTAAGGGCAGAGTCAAGAACAACACCCAAGTATCGGAGTGATGAGACCAGGGGGATAGGCTGGGAGGACAGAGAAGGAGCACAGGTAGGGGAGGGGCTGCCAAAAGTGAACCAGATTGCAAAGGATTTCGCCGGGTTAACATGTAGAAAGTTAGAAGAGAACCAGGACATCACAGCAGTGAGACAGAGGTTAAGAGGGGAAATATCAGGGGAAAAGGAATCAGTGTGGTGGAGAAGAATGATGTCATCTGCATAGTAATATGCAGAAATGCTAAACTGTTGGATTAAAAGGGCAAGAGGGGCTAGGAAAATATTAAAGAGAAGTGGGGCGAGAACAGACCCTTGAGGAACACCGCAGGATAGGGGGGTAGGGGCAGAAGAGGAAGACGCGGTGACGACAGAAAAGGAGCGAGAGGATAGACATGAGTGAAACCACCGGAGAACCGTACCCGAAAGACCGGCTTCATGAAGACGGGAAAGAAGGGTGTGATGATCCACTAAGTCAAAAGCCGCAGATAGATCAAGAGAAACAGCCAAGGTGATAAGACCGCGATCGTGAGCAATGTGAAGATCATTGAGAAGAGAAAGAAGGACAGATTCAGTGCTGTGGCCAGGGCGGAAACCTGATTGATGGGGGTGAAGAGTGAGAGAAAGTTCAAGATGGGAGGAGAGTTGAGAGAAAACCAATTTCTCGAGGAGTTTTGACAGAAAGGATAGGTTTGAGACGGGGCGCCAGTTAGAAAGAATGGAAGGATCAGAGGAGTGAGATTTCAAGAGGGGGCGGACTATTGCATGCTTCCAAGTGGAGGGAAAAGAACCAGAGGATAGACTTGTGTTGAAGAGAGAAAGGATATGACAACACGCACTCAAAACCCCAATACAAAAGATACAAGAAATTTTGCAAAGATGACTTTTTGAAACAAACTACCCAACACCTCACTCAAGACCAAACAGACCTTGATGAAGCAATAACCTCTTGGATTGATACGATATCTAATGCAGCTATCCTATATACACATCACACCTATTCCTCAAAAAAATGCACTGTGGTTCAGTCCTAAACTAAAACAACTGAAAACAGATCTGCGTAAAAGTGAATGCAAATGGCGCCTCACAAAATCTAAAACCTACCAATCATAATGTTGGAATACACTCAAACTCTACAGGGAAACCATTAACACCATTAAGAAGGACTACTATTCCAATGTATTATCAAAATCTCTAAACTGTCCAAGGGAACTATTTGAAATAGTAAAATCCCTAACTAATAACACCACTAACAAAGACACAACTGAGCACATCATAGCTCCCCAAATCCTAGCCAGCTACTACAAGGATAAACTAAAGCATCAAAATCTACCCATAATTAATCAAAACATAGTTCACCCAACACAAATCTCCCCCTGGTCGATGTTCTCTCCTACATCAAACGTCATTTCCAAGCTAAACACCACCACTTCCTACCTCAACCCCTGTCCTGTAAGCTGGATAAAAACAACAAAAATGGAACTCTCCACATTCATCTTCCTTATCATCAACCTCTCCCTACAACATGGCCAGCTGCCATCCTCCCTGAAACATGCACTAATTCGCCCTATCCTGAAAAACAATTCCATGGATAAAAATTCTCCCATGTCATACAGACCTATCTCCAGTCTCCCTTTCATGGTTAAATTAATAGCTCCAGGATCATATAGACTCCTCTGCTCCTCTAGACGAACACCAATATGGTTTTTGGCCATACCACGGAGTCGAGATGCTTCTCACTGTCCTGTTTGACCGTTTCATATCTGGTATTGATGATACTAAACAGGTATTTCTCCTCATATTCTTGGACATCACCGCAGCTTTTGACAGTATAAACCATCACATTATGCTCTCCAGATTGCAGCAAATAGGTATTAAGGATACAGTACTAAAATGGTTCTCTTCTTACCTATCGGGTAGATCACAACAGGTAAGAAATGAACAACAGATATCTGAACTCTACAAACAAGAACAAGGCCTGCCACAATGTTCCATCCTTACAGCTGTTTTCTTTAACATTTATCTCCAACCCATCTGCTCCATTATTAAAAAACGTCCAGGTAAACTATCATATATATGCAGGCGATATGATGATATATCTCCCGTTTAACATCTCTGACCCTTCAATTCAACAAATTACAGATTGCTTTGCTGAGATAATGGAATGGCTATCAACTCATAACCTTAAGATCAACTTTAGTAAAACTGAAGTACTGTATGTAACAAGAAACCAAAGTTTCACACTCCCAACATCTATCAGGATTCAAGATATAAGCATCTCAGTCAAAACGACGAAGCATGAACCAAGGGAAGTTGGAGGTGGTCAAGAATGAAATGGAACGTGTACAACTTGATCTGTTGGGTGTCAGCGAACTGAAATGGACTGGCATCGGGCACTTTGCATCAGATGATCACATGGTCTACTATGCTGGAAATGAAAGACAAAGAAGAAATGGTGTTGCATTTATAATAAAGAAGAAACTTGCAAGAACTGTAATGAAATACAATGCAGTCAGCGAACGCTTAATCTCTATTCGTCTACGAGGATTGCCTATCAACACAACTATAATTCAAGTATATGCCCCAACAACAGCTGCAGAAGAGAATGAAATTGAAGAGTTCTATGAACAAGTACAAGCTGAAATTGACAGAACATGCAAACAGGATATCCTGATAGTCATGGGTGACTGGAACGCAAAAGTTGGCAACAAAGAAGAAGGCAAAGTAGTTGGAAAATATGGACTTGGCAACAGAAATGAAGCTGGAGAAAGATTGATAGAATTCTGCAAGACCAATGATCTATTCATCTCAAACACCTTCTTCCAGCAACACAAGCGGCGACTGTACACATGGACTTCACCCAATGGATTGTATAAAAATCAAATTGACTACATCTGTGGAAGTCAATGATGGAAAAGCTCTGTAACATCAACAAAGACAAAACCTGGAGCTGACTGTGGTACAGATCATCAACTACTAGTATGCAAACTCAAGCTAAAGTTGAAAAAGAGCAAACCACTCCTGAATGCAGCAAAATATGACCTTGAGAATATACCACTGGAATTTAAAGACTGCCTGCAAAATCGATTTGCTGCTTTAGATACAAATGACAGAACTCCGGAAGAGTTATGGAATGACATCAAGAAGGTTGTGCTGGAAGAAAGCGAGAAGTCTCTACAAAAGGTGAAAAAGCAAAAACGGCCAAAATGGATGACGGAAGAAACTCTGAAAATTGCCCAGAAACGCAGAGAAGCTAAAGCCAAAGGAGAAAGAAAGACAATCGCAGAACTCAACAGAGATTTTCAACGTGCAGCAAGACAGGACAAGGAAAAGTACTACAATGACACTTGCAAGGAAATAGAAGCAGAAACTATTAGAGGAAGAACAAGATCGGCTTTCCTAAAGCTGCGAGAGTTAAAGAAAAAGTTCCAGCCTCGAATTGGAATGTTACTAGATGCTCAAGGTTCTATGTTGAATGATGCTGAGAAGATCAAGAAAAGGTGGAAGGAATATACAGAGTTTTTATATGATAAAGATCAAGTGGACCAACAGCCGTTTCAACCTATACCTTATGATCAGGAACCATTGGTGATGAAAGAAGAAGTTGAAGCAGCATTGAAAGCCTTATCAAAGAACAAAGCACCAGGCATTGATAGCATTCCCATAGAAGTATTGCAGCAATCTGATGCAGCTGTTACTGTACTTACAAGGCTCTGCCAAGAAATATGGACGACAACATCATGGCCAACTGACTGGAAAAGATCTGTGTTTATACCAATACTAAAGAAAGGTGATCCAACTGACTGTGGAAATTATCGCACAATCGCTCTGATCCCACATGCCAGCAAGATTCTACTGAAGATTATTCAAAAGAGACTACAGCCATACCTAGAACAAGAACTACCTGAAGTGCAAGCAGGGTTCAGGAAAGGGCGAGGAACGAGAGACATCATTGCGGATGTGAGATGGATCCTTGAAAAGACTAAAGAATACCAAAAGGATATCTATTTGTGCTTTATCGACTATAGCAAGGCTTTTGACTGTGTAAACCATGAGAAACTCAGGGCCACATTAAGAAGCATGGGTATACCAGAACACCTGATCGTTCTCTTGCGCAATCTGTACATTGATCAAGAAGCAATAGTTCGAACGGAACAAGGAGAAACAGAATGGTTTAAAATAAGCAAAGGTGTAAGACAAGGCTGCATACTTTCCCCCTACCTGTTTAATTTATATGCAGAACAAATCATCAGAGAAGCAGGATTGTATGAAGACAACAGAGGTGTGAAGATTGGTGGAAGACTCATCAACAACCTTCGCTATGCTGATGATACCACATTACTGGCAGAAAGTGAAGATGATCTGAAACATTTGCTTCTCACAATCAAAGAACATAGTCTCAAAATTGGCCTGCACCTTAATGTAAAGAAGACAAAGATCATGACAACTGGCATAATCAACAGGTTCATCGTTGAAGGAGAAGAAATTGAAATTGTGAACAACTTTAACCTACTTGGATCAACTATCAATAAAGAAGCAACAAGCAGTCAAGAAATCAGACGACGCATTGCTCTTGGCAGAATGGCTATGAAAGACCTAGATAAGATTCTCAAGAGCAGAGATGTCTCTCTCCATACAAAGATTCGACTTGTTCAAGCCATGGTATTTTCCATAACATCATATGGATGTGAAAGCTGGACAGTGAAAAAGACAGACAGGAAGAAAATTGATGCCTTTGAATTATGGTGCTGGCGGCGAATACTGTGTATACCGTGGACTGCCCGAAG
Source organism: Ichthyophis bannanicus (assembly GCA_033557465.1). Taxonomy (NCBI): domain Eukaryota; kingdom Metazoa; phylum Chordata; class Amphibia; order Gymnophiona; family Ichthyophiidae; genus Ichthyophis; species Ichthyophis bannanicus. Next base: position 820,623,545 of record CM066032.1, read on the forward strand.
AACAAACCAGTCGGTACTAGAGGAGATCAAACCTAAGCTTTCTTTAGAAGCTCAGATGACAAGACTTCGACTTTCATACTTCGGACACATCATGCGAAGAGAGAGATCATTAGAGAAAGACATCATGCTTGGAAAGATAGAAGGTCAACGCAAAAGAGGAAGGCCAGCAATGAGATGGATCGCTACAATAACAGCAGCTACGGGTACCAGTCTGTCAACAATGAGCCACCTGACTGAAGACCGAACAAAATTTAGGATAGCTATCCAGAGGGTCGCCATGAGTCGACTCCGACTCGACGGCACTTAACAACAACAACAACCCTCAACATGACATCACATATAAAGCAAACAACAAAAAAGATTTTCTATAAACTCAAAGTGCTAAAACAACTCCGCCCACTACTTCACCTCCACGATTTCAAATCTGTCATCAATCACCCCACATTGATTTTGTTAACACTATCCTGCAAGGCCTTACCAAACAAAACTTAAGACAACTACAAAAAGCACAACGCATGACAACCAGGATAATCATGAATACCAACCTATTGGAGCACATCACTCCAATATTGTATGAACTGCACTGGCTCCCTATCTAGAGACCATAAATTATAAAATACTTGTTACCACTTTCAAACTAATCAAAGATATCTCCCCTTCACACCTCTCCATGCTCATCACCAAGGGAACCTACATCCGCACACGAGATTGTAATCAAAATAAACTCACAATCCCAATGGATTTCAGGAAATCAAGAAAAATAACTAACAAAGCAGCATTCTCCCACATTGCAACTAACCTCTGGAATACCCTACCAGACTACCTGAAAGAAATAAATGACCTCCTCACCTTCCTCAAAAAAAATCAAAACCCAATCTATTTATCCTTCACTTTGGAACTCAAAATGAACCCAATAGTATTGATCCCTCCCATCCCTCTTCATAAACTTACCACCAAATAGGTGTTCCTCCTCTAACTAACCTGCTCTGTCCAAACTCACATTCTACCTAACAATCAAATTTGTATATAGTTCGTGTTAATGGTTCTTCACTGTTTATAATAATGTTAATCTATATAGTTAAAATGTTCTATGCAATCTGAATATGTACCTTTCATTGTACAATTCAAAATTATTGTTCTCTGTAAACTGCTTTTGATCCGCTGGAAAATACGGTATACAAATTTATAATAAATAAATAAAAAATAAAAATAATGGGACAGACTCCCGTGGAAGAACAATTTACAACAGACAGTCTCCAATAGACAGAAGAGGCTCTATCAGTATAAGCTCTTGTACTTTGAGTCCATATCATTACAGCTCCTGGACACTTCGAACAGCATGGACAAGATATAAACTGTTTGATTATTAAGGCAAAAAGGTTTTGTTTAAGATGGTCTGGGGGGCAGGGAGGGGGAGTTCTTCCTCTATCCTATTATTGTATTGCTATACTGCACTCAGTTCAAGAGCATTACAATATGATGTAATTCTTTTGATGACTCTTTATAGCTTCTCCCTTTGGGAAATGGGACACATGATTGGCACCCAGGGGAGGGGATAGAGGAGAGGGGAAGGCAAAAGAACTCCTAGGTAAAGAGGCCTCCTAGACTGGATGGCACTAGCCACCCTTTTTCAATTTTCTCGACATAGCCAGACTCTCCCTGGTCTTGTCCAAATAAATACGGTATTTGATAGTTCTGACCAAATTTGTATTAGCATAGGATATGGGTTACGGGACAGCAGGCAAAGGTTATATATTCTGTCCCTAGAAGGTAGACATCAAAATGATCCCATTGAATACATGGTTGCCACACTTCTACATTACCTCCTATTAGGTAATAGGCCTTAAATGTACATATGGCACTTAAAATTAGATTGTTAAATGTTAAAGATTTAAACAGTCCCATTAAATAGAAGAAAAAACTGACACAGAGGGACAATGAGCTAAGACTCACTGTCAGATAGGTGGCCAGAAGCTTTTATGTTTTACTTTCTATACTCCAAACATGGCTTGTCTGCAATTTTTTCAGACAATCACCCCAGAGCTAAATACTGATATAAACACCCCAGTTTTGATTGGGGGGACTTTAATTTAATCCTTGATCCTATTATGGACAGGTGGTCCCATTGTCAAACTCGTCCCTCGCGAGCCGCAAGAGTGGTACAAGTCATGATAGAATCACTAGGGCTGGTTGATCCATGGAGACTCGTAAATCCCACTAGTAAAGAATTTACATTCTATTCATTACCCCATGACTCACATTCTAGAATTGATTTTTTCCTAATGTCCAAATCCCTACTTAGGAGATTACAAAAAGCAGACATTTGGGCGAAAACTATATCAGATCACGCTGTCGTTAGTATATGTATTCATCTGACCCACTCTCCTGTAACTATGCCCCATTGGAGGCTTAATAAATCTTTGTTAGGAGACAGAACATTTGTAGAAACAGTTTGAAAAGCAATTGAACAATATTTTACCTTGAACACCCCCCCCCCCCCTTGCTACTTCTGGATGGGCCTGGTGGGAGGCATTTCGAGCTACATTCATGAGCTACTCAATTGGATCCATAAAACAGCGAAAAAGACAGCTCCAAGAAATAGAGGAACAAATTCATAGGGAGGAACACATTTTATACCAGCGATCAGACCCTCTAGTGTTACTCCATTTACAATGCCTACAATATGACTATAATACTATCCTAAGCGAATTAGCCAAACAGGAAATTGTAGCGCTCCAAAGCTATTACTACGAGGGAGTTAATAAAACAGACAGCTACTAGCCACCTCTCTTAAAGCCCGTAGGACCACAAACAGAATTGCAGCAGTTCAAGACAAATCAGGTCATCTTTGATTGCAGACCACTGAGATTCTATCACAATTCCAAACCTACAAGAAGCTTTACTCATCAGAATTAGATAACCCTACCTTAACCCTACACAAAATTTAGAGCACCCCACTTTAGGGAGTGCACAAAGAGACAGGTTAAAAGCCCCCCTAACACTAACAGAAATTACAGATGCTATAAGACAAATGCCATCGGGGAAGGCAGCAGGTCCAGACTGTCTGCCCCCTGAGTTTTACAGGACCTTCTGTTCTGATTTTGCTCCCCACCTCCTTACAAACTATCACCTACTCAAACAACAGGCCCCAGCAGTGGGAGCCTTTGCAGAAGCCACTCTGGTTATTCTGGAGAAACTGTGGAGAGACCCCCAAATAGTGGGAAATTACAGACCAATATCACTACTCAATCTTGACTATAACATTTTAGCCAAGACCTTAGTGAACTGCTTGTCAAAACTTATACCTACCTTAATTCACCCAGACCAAAGCGGCTTTACTGCAGGTCGGTCTACTTCAGATAATGCACGTACCATATGTCATATCCTGGTACTATCTACAGACAGTTATGCCCCCTTTGCGGGCCTCTTCCTCGACACTGAAAAAGTGTTTGATTGTTTGGAATGGATACATGCAAATGACAAGCTATCCCTGCCCTTTACCTTTGAGCACTAGACAAGGGTGTCCACTATCCCCTCTATTATCAACATTGCCTTAGAACCCTTAGCATTAATGATTCAACAACATCTGCAAATTCAGGGTTTCCCTGTTGGTGATCTACAGGTAAAACTATCAGCCTACGCAGATGATGTTGTATTATTCTTGGACCCCACATCTTTGTCTTTATCAGGATATAAAATAAATTGGAATAAATCAATAGCTTTCTCTCTAACAAAACATACCACATGAGCAGATATTGCTGTTTTTTCCTTCCAATGGGCTCCGTCCTCCTTCAAATATCTAGGAGTCACATATAACCAAACTATTTCAGAAACTGTAGGAAATACATCACATCTAATACAACTAGTAAGGGACTTAACGCTGAAATGGTCTCTGCTTCACCTTTCGTGGTGGGGAGACTTGAGTCCATAAAAATGATAATAGTCCCCAAGATAAATTACATCCTCAGCATGATACCCATCATGTTCCCAGAGAACCTGTATAAGAAATTGGAATCACTAATAATAGCATTCCTGTGGCAAAATAACCCCCCACGCATTACAACGCGAAAACTGAAACAATCTAAAATGCAAGGAGGTGTACATTTCCCAGATTTTTGGAAATATCATGTTGCGACAAGGTTTCCAATGGGTGGACACATCAGAAAACCCTACCCAACCATCCTGGCTGGTCATAGATCTTCAAAAGCTTGCCAGCATCCCGTCCCACTTACTATAAGTGACCCTGGATGGGGGGGGGGGGTGGAATATAGCTATAACCACTACACAGAAAGCTTATCGTGAATTGGCCACCCTGATAGACTGCAAAAGTCCCTTCTCAAGAATACAGCCCATATGGTTCAATCCCCGTTTTAATTTAATATACAAAAACACCCAATCATTTGGAAACAATGGAAAGACAAAGGTAGAACAGCTTATGGATACAAACTCATGGATACAAACCTTCTCAGACTACCAGAATGAATTTGGAATACCGTCTAAATGGTATTTCCAATGGCTGCAACTTAAACACTGTTTGGAAGCAGCTGGGGCATCTCTCCAAAAGACCACACCTAGATGGTAGCTTCTAGATAAGGCCCGTAGCTTAAATATCATATCATGCAAAGCCTCAACAATATACTCCTTGTTCCGTGAGCTTGCCACCCCCTGTGACAAGAGACAAAACAGATCATGGGAACTAGATCTAAATCAGGCACTCACCCAACAATGTGCACGGTTTTAGGAACACACCCCTAAGATATCCTGGTCAGCGTCTATGATCCAATCTCTATTTTTCATAGCCCATCATGCCTTTAACACCCCAGTTCGACTAGCTAGATGGAAACCGGGAAACGGCAATAAATGTTGGGCATATTGTACCTAACTGGCTACTTTTCAGCAAATGTTGTTTGACTGTCCAAATATACAATCATTTTGGAAGAAGGTCTGGAAAAGAATAAAACAAATCTTCCCGCTGGAGGGAGACATACATATCAGATAGTGATCCTCCGCTCCAATACGAACATCCCTAATTTGAGAGCCCAAGATCAATTTCTCCTTGACATGTTAATTTGTATTGCCCTCAAGGTAATAATTACCCACTGGAGAAGCAAATCTGCAATATATTTCCACCTATGGTGGAACACTGTGTGTCTTTATAAGAAATTGAAGCCCTGTATAATCTTGGTATGAACCACTCAATGCAATGGAGACTTTGATGGTCAGCACTGGATACATTTGTCAGCACATTGACTCCAACACGCCAACTGCATTGTGAAGATGGAGAGACTCACCAATTGGAGTATGGATGGCACCAGGGGGGGGGGGGGGAGGGACAAGATGGGACAGAGGGGGAGTTATGGGGATCCTAGAAGTAAGGTTTTACTTTCTCTGTTAATGTGGGTTTATTCTTACATCCTTTTTTTTTTATTTTCTATATTGTTAAAACTGTTTAAAATTGTTTAAAATAAAATTTGGGAAAAACAAAACTAGGTGTTCCATCACTCTTCATGTGGAGAGGGAAATAAACATTAGGAGATTCAAGGTGATGTCCTCCTTAATCCCTCTTGTAAAGGCTGGTGGAAATGAGCACTCTTTAAAAGCTTAAACGTGCCATGGAACAGGTTTACTTTGACCACAAGCAACCTATGTAAAATTGGAAGTACACATGTATCTGTCTGCACTGTGCAAACTACACCTCCAATACACCCTTTTGTGACTTGCACATGATTGGGGCAGACATGTAAAATCAGGCCTTTGTAAAATGGCTCTTTGGACATGAAACTGATTTACACATGTGATTCAAATGTGCATGTTTATGTTTTTTTAATTTCTTGATATACCACCCAGGCTGAAGGGCATCAGAGCAGTTTACAAGCATGTACTGGAAGCATTCCCTTGTCCCCAAAGGGCTCACAATCTATGTTGTACCTGAGGCAATGGAGGGTTAAGTGGCTTGCCCATGACCACAAGGAGTGCCTATAGAACTAGAAACCCCTGTCCCTCTGGCCTGAGACTGCTGCCCCAGGTGGGAATTGAGCCCTCCAGCCTGAGGTACCTTGTCCTAACCACTAGGCTACTCCTCCCTCAAATTGTGACTAGGGCTTCTAAAATAATCCCTTATGCATGTAGTGGTGCAGAAATATCTTTTTTATCTTTATGTGGCAATGTGGAAACCTATTTCACCAAGCTTTTAGGGATAGATCTTTTCCTGTCCTTGTATTATTTTATTTTAAAACAGTTTTATGATATATTTTATGTATATTTTATTGTAAACCACTTAGAAATTTATTTTTATAGGTGGTATATTAATTAAATAAATCTTCATGTAGGAAAGATCAACTGGGGAAACTCGGCAACTTCCACATATAAGTGTTGTCACTTACACGTGCATGTCAGCCATTTTGCAGTTCCTACATGTATAAATACATCCAGTTAACCAAAGATGTTGCTATCTTTATCTGATATCAATTTGAAAGGTAAAATAAACAGTGGGGAATACAGAGGATAACACCATTAACCCTCCTGTAAAGAGATGGTTGAAAAAAAGCACATTTTAAAGCTACCTGTATATGTGAAAGGCAGCTGCATATCCCAGCATGACTAATTGCACTTATATATGTGCATTCTCTATATGAAATGGGGAATGTACATGTAGATTTTTGATTCATTCCAGGCCACGCCCTAATTCCCTCCCTTGAAGGTACAGCCCACCACGTAGAGGCCATCTGGGCCTACCTTGAAGAGTCCCTGGTGGTCTAGGGTGAGGCTAACAGAAGCAATTCCCTCTCGCTCCTGCCAACATTGGCACTGCATTTAAAATGGCGTGCACGACCTCTAGTGATAGTCTTACAGTACTACCATTAGGGTTCAACTTGCCATACAAAGACCTTTTGCCCTAATATGACAGGCTGACCCTCCTAGCAGTAGTAAAACAAGGCTTTTGCTAGGGGTAGAGGGCATTATTTGAAATCTGTCACCATCGCCAGCACGAGCAAGAGGGTATTGCTCCTGACAACCCTTGGCTAGATCAACATGGACTCTTCAATTTAGGCTCAGGGGGCCTCTGTGTGAGGTGGCGGAGTTCTGCTTTGTAGACCAGAAGGGAGGTTTTTTTTTTTTGGGGGGGGGGGAGGGGGGTTACTATGCATTGGGGGGAAGAGTATTTTTGAGGAGTGCTGATCATTTGCAGTTGCTGGGGAGACACCCCTGGACTGCAGATCTTTTAAGAAAACACCAGCTCCTTTAAGACTGAGGCTGGGAGCATCAGGCTGTATGTTAGTGGCCTTCTGCTCCCAAGCAGGAAAGAATAGTTTGTGGTGTTCATTGCAAAACTGCATTATTCCTTTTCTGCGGGAGTCACTAACCCGCAGTACTGAGTTTACTAAAGGTTACTGACTCCTGTAGTAAATCTAGCTTTGGCAAAATGGGCTATTTTACTGCAGCTTAGTAATTAGCAGTAGTATTTAACGCACACCTTACCAGGTGAAGATCGAGACAAGTTACATTCAGGTACAGTATGCATTTCCCTGTCCCAAAAGGGCTCATAATTAGCTCTCTAAATGTTACAGGAGAGGGATTAAATATATGTGTTGAAGAATATGCACTATTCTTCATGGTGACAATGTACTGCTAAAATTTAAGAATGAAATACAATGAGAACATTAATAAGAGATTAGGCTTTTATTTAAGATCTAGAGCAGCTTTATTGAAAGAAGCTTATAGGCTAGGCTATGATTTCAGCACTTAGTGATATATCTATATATCTATATATCTTTAGGGATCTTTTGTGAAGATAATATATGCCAAAAGATTATTATTTGAATCCTAAATTATTTTGCAGAGGAACAGTGAGCTCACCTGCTCTGGAGGGCAAGTTTGGCTAGCGTCTGGGTCAGAATGTCGTCCCCCCCCCCCCCCGTTTTGCTGGTCACAGTGCATTTCTCTGTATTTGTAGTGGTTGGTAGTGGTTCTTGTTGCTTGTAGGAAGAGGTCTTTTTTGTTTGTAGAGAGGATGGGGGAAGAGAGAGAGAGGACAAAGGGGGAATTGAGGCACTTCTTATATATAAAGATAGTACAAGGAGGAGGCAAGATGGCCAACGTGCTTAACTTGTTGCGGGCTATCTTTGTGATATATTTCCTGTTCGTTTACTTTTCTTTTAAATGCCATGTGAGCGGAAGGCCATAAGCTGGGTCTTACCTAAGACTACAGCTGTAGCGGCTAAGGATCCTCTCAATGTTTTCTTGAGGACCACTGGTGCGGTGGATTCTCTGGGGCTTGGCTTGCTGGGGGCATTGGGAGCAGAAGGAGGCTTGCCGTGCCCCTCTGAGCTTCAGGTTAAACTCAGCCCGGAGACACGGACTCCTCCAGCTCAGCCTGCTGTACTCTGTGTCAGAACGGCAGTGGCAGAATTTTGCGGTGTCAGTGGATACTTAGCCGGCACGCCAGTATCGACAGCAATGACGGGCAGCTCCACGGCAGCGGTATTCGTGGCTGCAGAGCCAGTGGGTTCAGTGGAGAGCTCAGCTGCGCTTGGAGCCCGCCTGTATGTGGAGCCTGAAGCCGGATCGGAGGTACTTCCTCTCACTCCTACTGGTATTGTCGAGGTTAACTCAGTGAAGTCTGTTGCTAGTAAGGATGTGACTCTATTGTAGCAGTTGGGCTACTCCACTTACCTCCTCTCGTGTTATGTGGGGGGGGGGGGCTTTAGTCTGTGAATAGTAATATATGCACTAGTTTTGTGTCTATTTCCTTTGAACTTTCCCTTTGATTTTATCTTGCCTTCTACCTATTTTGTGGGCTAGTGAATCTTAGTACCTTATGAACAAATGTTCAGGATAGGGAAATCACTCCTCTATTCCTTGTTTTCCTTTTTTCCTTTCATATTGTATTCTTTTCTGTAACAAGCATGTATCTTGTGTAAAATTGAAACTGCATAAATAAATAATATTAAAAACAATTAAAATAAATTATTTGAATCATAAATTATTTTGCAGTTGAACAGTGAGTTCACCTGCTCTGGCAGGCAAGCTTGTCTAAAGTCTGGGTCAGAATGTCCTCTCCCCCCTTCCCCCCCCCCCCCCCCCCCCCCCCCCGCCCCCCCCCCCCCCCCCCCCCCCGTTTTGCTGGTCACAGTGCATTTCTCTGTATTTGTAGTGCTTGGTCGTAGTTCTTGTTGCTTATAGGAAGAGGTCTTTCTTGCTTGTAGAGAGAATAGGGAAGAGAGAGAGAGGACAAAGGGGGAATTGAGGCACTTCTTGCCCTCTTTCTAGGTGAAGAGTCAGAGAAGATGCAAGAAAAAAATGAATCTCTTTTAATTTTTTGTGACATTGCAGGGACTTAGGCAGGGACGGCCCTCTAGGTGGTTGTCTAGGACATCAGGTTCTATGGGGAGGGAGCAGTAAAGACCGGCTACTATCAAAGTATCATTTTTTATGCTGATGACTCTCAAATTGATGTATCTATCTACACCTGACATCTCTCCTTCACCCCAAACTCGTATCTCTACTTGCTTATCTGATATCGCCACCTGGATGTCTCACAGCTGCCTAAAATTGAAAAATTGAATATGGCTAACTTCTTATTTTTCCCCTAAACACTCCTCCCTCCTTCCTCTTATCTCTATCACTGTTGACAACACTCTTCTTCTCCCTGTTTCCTCGGCTTGCAACCTTGGGGTCATCTTTGACTCCTCCCTTTCCTTCCCCACACATATTTAATATATAACTAAAACCTGTTTTTTTTTCTCTACAACATTAAGAAAATGTGTCCCTTTCTCTCTGAACACATTACTAAGCCTCTTGTCCATTCTTTGATCACCTCCCATCTTGACTATTGCAACCTCCTCCTTGCTGGTCTCTTTCAGTGTCATCTCTCTCCTCTTCAATCTATCCAGAACTGTGCTACATAGCTAATCTTCCGCCAGCCCCAATACACTCATATAACCCCTCTTCTAAAATCACTTCATTGGCTCCTCTTCCATTTCCGTATCCAATGCAAACTTCTCCTTCTAACATATAAATGCATTCGCTCTACTGCCCCTCATTACCTTTCCTCTCTTCTCCCTACACCTCTCTTCATGAGCTGCACTCCTCCGCTGGCTTTCTTCTCTCTATGTCCCTTTCTTCTTCTGCAGACTTCGATCTTTTCACCTTGCTGCTCCTTATGCCTGAAACAAACTTCCTCTATCTTTATACTGTTTTATCCTTCAGTCAAAGTGGTTTACATTGTAACTTAAATTTGGTAATGTACATTAAACAGCGACATTGATAATTTTGATTCTTCTGAGGCAACAGAGGGTTAAGTGACTTGATCATAGCCACAAGAAGGGCTAATGGAAATCAAACCCTGGTCTTTTGGTTCCCAAGCCAGTGCTCTAACCATTGGGTTACTCCTCTGCTCTATGCTAGAAATACTCACACAGGGCCTAATGGTTAGGAAATTGTCTTTCAGGCCGGAGGGCCAGGGGTTCAAGTCCCATCTGGAGACAGCAGTCTCAGGCTGGAGGGACTGGGGTTTCTAGCCCTATAGGCACTCCTTGTGGCTTTGGACAAGCCATTTAACTCTCTGTTGCCTCATAGACACATAGATTGTGAGCACTTTGGGGACAAGGGAATGTATCCAGTACCCGTTTGTAGTGATTCATAATGTAAACCACTTTGATTAAAGGATAAGGTGGAATGAAAACTGGTTAAATAAATAAGGAGCAGGTGCAGATGTATACATACTGGGCACGATAGTCAGCGGTGGTGGTTAGTGCTTCTAAAGTGCATAGCCATTGCTGCTGAACCATAACCCCAGATATTCAATTCCAGGGCCATATCCAGTCAGCGACATATAGCTGTGCCACATAGTGTGAAAGCTAACCAAGCAACAGTGATATTAAGCTGCTATATAGTTAGCTCCCACGGGTAAAGATAGGCCAGCTTTTCTCACACATATCTTTACCCATGGGTCACTAACTGGGCAGCAGTTCAATTTCAACACTGCCTGGTTAGAGAGGGGTGACACCTTTGTTCAGCCCCAGAATGCCCATGACATACCTCAATGCTACACGGTTAGCATCGGGGAATGTAGCAGCGGAACCAGTTAACTAGGTTAATGCCGCTGAATATCTCTGTAAGTGGCATTTACACAGTTTACAAGGCTGTAAACTGTGTAAATGCCTTTGAATATCATGCCTACTGTTCCTGAATCAATTTAGAAAAGGGAAACATTTCCTTATGAAAATTGATGTGAAATCTATGGGTAAAAAGTACTTGTAGACCCAATGGATACACAAAATGTTTGAAAGTTACCCTCATATAAATATATTTTATTCAAATTCTCCCAACCCATACCCTTGCATTATATAAGAATAGTTAAGATATTCATACGTAGCTTAAACCTCCTATATCCATCCCAACTGTCTTCTCTTTACAAAGCGAATATCCATTCATCACCAAATCTTGACGCCCTTGCCAGAGAAATGCATGCATCCTCATTTCTCCCCCCAGGGGCAGCGGAAGGCCTTTTCCTTTGGGGGGGGGGAAGCTTTGCCCTAACTCTGCCCTAAACTCCGCCCCACAGGCAGAGCTCCTTCCTGTTCTGCTTATGGGGATCCGATCTCTCACCCATGGGCAGAATAGGAAGGTTATTTGCTATAATCAGCAGCATGCTGCCTGAGGAGATCCTGTTCTCCAGGGGCATAAAAAGAAGAGAAGCCATGATCGCAGCAATGATCCTTCCTGTTCTGCCAGCGAGAATCCGATCTCCTGCAGGCAGACAGGAAGTGTCTTTGCTGCGATTGCAGCTTCTCTTTTTCTTCTTCCCATGGGGGATGGGAGTCCCACAGGCAATCTGCTGCCTGCCAGCTGTAATCATGGCAAAGACCCTTCCAGTTCTGCCCATGGGGATCTGATCTCCTCTGAGCAGATAGGAAGGGTCTTAGCTGTGACTGCGGCCTTTCTTCTGCCCATGGGAGATGGGATCCCTATGGGCAGTCTGCTGCCTGCCTGCCATGCCGCGACGTTTGGTGAAGCCAGGACTTGAGTGGCCCACCCCTTTCTGATACCTATGTCTCCTCAATTGTTGACCCAGCACTACAGCCACAAGTATAGCAATGCCAACTCCTGCTCCATTCAACTCAAGCAGCTTCATTTCTGAACACACACTTGATATACGCATTTTTTCACCTCTCACATGTATTACACATTCTTAAACAGGATCTTACGCTTCCACACCAATTAGAATATAATCTGGTCTTTATCAAATGCCACACTGTCTATATATTGATGACAGTCTTACAATTTATCAAGATCCTCTTGCAATTTTCCACAATCCTCTTGGGTTTTAACAACTTTAAATAGTTTTGTGTCATCTGCAAATTTGATAACCACACTCGTTATTCCACTTTCCAGGTCATTTATGAATATGTCAAAAAGCAGCGGACCAAGCACAGATCCCTGGGGTACACCACTATTCACCTTTCTCCATTGGGAAAATTGGCCATTTAGCCCTACCCTCTGCTTTCTATCTTTTAACCAGTTCCTGATCAACAGTAGTACACTGCCTCCTATCCCATAACTCTTTAGTTTTGCCAAAAGTCTCTGATGAGGGACCTTGTCAAAGGCTTTCTGAAAGTCCAGATACACAATATCAACCGACTCACCTTTGTCCACCTGATTATTCACTCCTTCAAAAAAACATAACAGATTAGTAAGACAAGATCTTCCTTGTCTAAAGCCATGTTGACTGTCTCCCATTAGGTCATGACTATCTACATGCTGAGTAATTGTATTCTTTATGATGGTTTCTACCATTTTCCCCGTACTGATGTCAGGCTCACCGGTCTGTAGTTTCCCGGATCACCCCTGGAACCCTTTTTAAAAATTGGTGTTACATTGGCGATCCTCCAATCTTCAGGTATTAGAGATGATTTTAATGATAGTTCACAGATTACTAATAGAAGGTCTGCAATCTCGTATTTCATTCTTTCAACACCCTTGGATGTATACCATCCGGCCCAGGTGATTTGCTACTCTTCAGTTTATCTAATAGTTGTAATACATCTTCCCGTTGTATCGATATTTCCTTCAATTCTTCCGCACCTTTAAATACCACTTCAGTCATGGGTAACATCCCTACATCTTCCTCAGTAAAGACTGAAGCAAAGAATTCATTTAATCTCTCCGCTATCGCCTTGTCGCCTCTTAGTGCTCCTTTAACCCCTTTATCATCTAATGGACCAACTGACTCTCTCAAAGGTTTCTTGCTACGAATGTACTTGAAAAGGTTTTTACTTCGGATTTTTGCTTCCGCAGCAAGCTTCTTCTCAAATTCTCCCTTTGCCTGCCTTATCAATGCCTTGCATTTGACTTGCCAGTGCTTGTGCTGTTTCCAGGTTTCGTCGTTTGGCTCGTTTTTCCATTTCCTGAAAGATGCTTTTTTGGCAACAACAGCCTCTCTGACCTCACCTTTAAACCATGCTGGCAGTTTTTTGGACTTCCTTCCACTTTTCTTAAAGCGTGAAATACAGCTGGTCTGGGCTTCCAAGATAGTATTTTTCAACAACAGCCAAGCCTGATGTACGTCTTTAAACTTTGCAACTGCTCCTTTTAGTTTTTCCTTAACTGTTTTCCTCATTTTATCATAGTTTCCCTTTCGAAAGTTAAAAGATAGTACTGTGGATTTCCTTACTATCCCTCCTCCACTAATTAAATCAAAGGCGATCATGCTATGATCACTATTGCCAAGTGGCCCCAACAACCTTATCTCTTGACCTAGATCTGGTGTTCCACTAAGGACTAGGTCTAATATGGCTTCCCCTCTGGTCGGTTCATGAACCAGCTGCTCCAAGAAGCAGTCATTTATTTCATCTAGGAACTTTATCTCCCTAGCATGTCCTGACGTGACACTGACCCAGTCGATACTGGGGTAGTTGAAATCACCCATTATTATTACTGCACTGTAACTTTTGTTAGCTTCCTTGATTTCTTTGAGCATTTCATCATCCATTTGGTCATTCTGGCAAGGCGCTCGTCAGTACACCCGCACTGCCATTGCCTTCCCCCTTTTACATGGAATTTCAATCCATATAGATTCTACAGCAGATTTTGTTTCCTGCAAATCTTTAATCCTTTCTGACTCAATGCCCTCTCTAACATAGAGAGCAACCCCTCCACCAATTTGATCAGCTCTATCATTACGATATACTTTGTACCCAGGTATCACAGTGTCCCACTGGTTGTCTTCCTTCCACCATGTCTCTGATATTTCAATCATATCTAACCTTTCATTTAGTGCTATATATTCTAACTCTCCCATCTTGTTTTTTAGACTTCTAGCCTTTGCATACAAGCATTTTAGAGAATGTATTTTACTCATATTAATTTGGCTATTGTTAGATATGGGTAATTTGGGATCTTTAAGCTCAGTCTGCTACATACTTGAAGGCATTTGGGCTACTTTACTCTTTTGTGGAACCTCTCTGCTTTTGGTAGTATCCTTCAAAGATACATTCCTCCGAACCATCCGCTCTTGGGCGACTGTCGGCTTTCCCCTAATATCTAGTTTAAAAGCTGCTCTATCTCCTTTTTAAAGGTTAATGCCAGCAGCCTGGTTCCATCCCGGTTAAGGTGAAGCCCATCCCTTCGGAAGAGCCCCTCCTTTCCCCAGAATGTTCCCCAGTTCCTAACAAATCAAAACCCTCATCTCTGCACCATTGTCTCATCCACGCATTGAGACTCCGGAGCTCTGCCTGCCTTTTGGGTCCTGCGCGTGGAACAGGAAGCATTTCGGAGAATGCTCCCTTGAAGTTCTGGATTTCAACTTCCTACCTAAAAGCCTAAATTTAGCCTCCTATGTCATTGGTACCGACATGTACCAAGACAGCAGACTCCTCCCCAGCACTATCTAAGACTCCTCCCCAGCACTATCTAAGACCTTATCTAGGTGGCGCGTGAGGTCCGCTACCTTCGCACCAGGCAGGCATGTTACCATGGCATATTGGATCATCTCCCTGGATCTGAGGGCTGGCTGCTGTGAGTCATATGTGCCACAAGAAAGATACAACAGATGTCAGATATGGCACCCCCAAAACCAGATGTACTGCTGCATGCCTGAAAATGCATGTTGGAAACAGCCGGCTGCATCCCTTACCAGCCACACAGTCTGATTATACCACCATCCTCATCTAGGCCTGTCTCTGTCTTCCTGTCAATGGAGTATGTTTACAAAGCTGTGGTAGTGGCCTCCGTGCTGCTTTGTAAACATACCCCAGTGATTTGAGAGAAGCACTCTTTTATCCAAATTTTTTTGCTTCTCAGTCTAACCTGAATTAGCATACCCAACAACACAAAAGCAGATAGATACAGGAAAAGATAAGTGAAACAGCTGACAAAGAATGATGCCAAAAGACCCTTTCAAAGCAGTCCTGCCGCTCACTTCTAAAGCAGCCTCCCTCCCCCCACTCACACACTTACATACCCACCTCACACATCTACCCACACCTGCCATTCCATGCAGCATAGAGGTATTCATGCACTTTATGTTCCTATGCAGAGTAATTTGATTTGAAAAATATCATTCATATATTCACATTAGCAGAAATTAGGACAGATTTGTTTTTGCAGGTTATTATATAAATCCTACTTTACTGCAATATATGTTAAGTGATCCTTAGAAGTTGTCAGGTCTGCATGATCTGATCTACTGAGAATTCAAGTTTCTGTTTTGGACTTTGTGAAATTTATCATTGCTTACTATCTTCTAGTTTCCTCTTGGCATCCCTATCTAAATTGAACTATCTGTGCTAATCTTAAACTAGTCTTTGTCCAGTTACCAAGGTACGGTACACTACATTAAGTGTAACCAGGGAATTATAATGTCTCCCGCTGAATTAATTAATATTGTGTTCTTTAAAGTAAAGGTCACCTCAAAGGGCTTTGTTGCATAGTGCTCAACTTGCCATAGTGGACATGATTGCTCATCAACTGAGAACATCAATTTATTGAGTTGAAATGATGGGACCTCATTAGGTAACTGGCTATACAGCAGGAAATCTGTGATTAAGCTTTCATGTGTTTTCCTCATCTGTTCTTAAGCGCTGTCTTTTGATTATATCCTGTACTAATTATAAGAGATGTATCTTTCATTATCAGAGTCCTAATTGTTTTCGGTAGTTGAAGGAATTTATGATTTTGGAATTACTCTGTGTTCTTATTAATATCCTTGGAGACTCTCGCGTGAAACAAATTGGGTTCCCCTTTGGGTCATAGAGAGAACCTAAGACAGATTGTGAAGCAGCTCTCCATATATAATATGTATTAGATACAATTCTAGTTCTTTAGAATTGCCAAAAGTGTTCTTATGCCATGCATACTTATGAACTCTACTGAGTATTTTAAAAAATTAGCAACAGACATCAACTTTGCATATAATGTGTGCTATGATTTGCCACAAGTATTCCCAGATTCCCAACCAGTTTTGTGAAATTTATGCTGATGGCACTATGTATTCCTTAAAGAAGAAAAATATATTTCATTAATTAACTAATGCCAGGCATCATTTTCCCTTTTAATGGATATAATCAATATTGTGTAAAGGTCCGAATGCTGAATCTGCTCAAACTATAAACTACGGTGCGTTCTTTTGTTCAGATTCTAAAAATATGAGCTTGTATTTCCATGTAAGTATGTTATGGTCATAAAAATGCAGCAGTCTTGATCAGTCTCACACAAGCATGCCATTTAGCAGAATCACAACATGATTCAGTTTCTCTAATCATGTTGTTTCATGGAACGAGGGGATAGAAGGTGAGGGGACTAGAGAGCTTGTTACCATTTGTGAGATCTGTTCTCTGAGTACCAAACTAAATCAATAAATCCTGCAACTAAGATCTCAGTTCCTTCCAAATACCTGCCTCAAGGCTAGTAATAAATCAGGAAAAACAGGCTTGATTGTTATAATGCCAAAAAGTCCACAGAGGACTCTCTATTTATTTGTTTATTTGCTCGCACCTTTTCAGTGCTAGTTCAAGGTGAGTTACATTCAGGTAGAGAAGCTATTCTCTGACCCTAGATGATTTATGATCTAAGTTTGTACCTGAGGCAAAGGGGTTGTTTTGTAAGGTTTGCCTCTTGTGTGTGATACCAAAATTTGCAATAGGGTAAACATCCTGGAAGAGATGGGTAACATGAAGAGGAAATTAACAAAGCTTGAAGAATGTATTCCTGTATGCCACACTTTAAGAAAAGTGGAAGGAAGTCCAAAAAACTGCCAGCATGGTTTAAAGGTGAGGTCAGAGAAGCTGTTGTTGCCAAAAAAGCATCTTTCAGGAAATGGAAAAAGGAGCCAAATGACGAAAACTGGAAACACAAGCACTGGCAAGTTAGATGCAAAGCAGGCAGGCAAAGAGAAAATTTGAGAAGAAGCTTGCTGTGGAAGCAAAAACACATAATAAAGACTTTTTCAAGTACATTTGTAGCAAAAAACCTGTGAGATAGTCAGTTAGACCATCAAATGATAGAGGGGTAAAAGGGGCACTAAGAGGGGACAAGGCCATCGCGGAGAGACTGAATGAATTCTTTGCTTCAGTCTTTTCTGAGGAAGATATAGGGATGTGATCCATGTCTGAAATGGTATTTAAAGGTGATGCTGTGGAAGAATTGAAAGAAATATTGATACACTGGGAAGATATATTACACCTATTTGATAAACTGAAGAGTAGCAAATCACCTGGACTGGATGGTATACATCCAAGGGTGTTGAAATAACTGAAATATGAGATTGCAGACCTACTATTAGTAATCTGTTAAAATCATCTGTAATACCTGAAGATTGGAGGATGGCCAATGTAACACCAGTTTTTAAAAAGTATTCCAGTGGTGATCCAGGAAACTACAGACCGTCGAGCCTGACGTCAGTACTGGGAAAAATGGTAGAAACCATCATAAAGAACAAAATTACTGAACATGTAGATAGTCATGGCTTAATGGGAGACAGCCAACATGGCGGTAGCCAAGTAAGGTTTTGTCTTATTAATCTGTTATTTTTTTTGAAGATGTGAATAAATGGGTAGATAAAGGCGAGTCAGTTGATTATAGTGTATATGGACTTTCAGAAAACCTTTGACAAGGTCCATCATGGGAGACGTTTGGCAAAATTAAAAAGTTATGGGCTAGTAGGCAGTGTACTACTGTGGATCAGGAACTGGTTAAAAGATAGAAAGCAGAGGGTAGAGCAAAATGGCCAATTTTCCCAAAGGAGAAAAGTGAATAGTGGAGTAACCAGGGATCTATGCTGGGTCCGCTGCTTTTTAACATATTCATAAATGACCTGGAAATGGAAATAACGAGTGAGGTTATCAAATTTGCAGATGACACAAAACTATTTAAAGTTGTTAAAACTCATGAGGATTGTGGAAAATTGCAAGGGGATCTTGATAAACTGGAAGACTGGGCATCCAAATGGCAGATGACATTTAAGGTGGACAAGTGTAAAGTTATGCACCTAGGAAAGAAAAACCCAAACTATGGTTACACGATGCAAGATTCCACATTAGGAACCACCACCCAGGAAAAAGATTTAGGCGTCATCGTGAATGACATGTTAAAACCCTCCACCCAGTGTGCAGCGGCAGCCAAGAGAGCAAATAGAATACTAAGTATCATAAGGAAAGGAATGGAGAATAAAACAAAGGCTATTATAATGCCTCTGTATCGTTCCATGGTGCCACCACACCTTGAATATTGTGTGCAATTCTGGTCTCTGTATCTTAAAAAGTATATAGCGTTATTAGAAAAGTTGCAGAGAAGAGCCACCAAAATGGTAAAGGGGATGGAAGGATACCCCTATGAAGAGAGGCTAAAAAGGTTAGGGCTCTTTAACCTGGAAAAGAGATGGCTGAGGGGAGATATGATAGAAGTCTATAAATTAATGAACGGAGTGTAACGGGTAAACATAGATCGATTGTTTACGCCATCAAAATATAGAAAGACTAGGGGGCATGCAATGAAGCGACAGGGTAAACTATTTAGGACTAATAAGAGAAAATATTTTTTCACTCAATGTGTAATCAAATTCAGTAAAATTTGCTACCGGAGGATGTAGTAAAAGCTGTTAGCGTAGCTGGGTTTAAAAAAGGTTTGGAGAAGTTCCTGGAGAAAAGGTCCATAAACCATTATTAAAGGGGGCCCAGAATATCCACTGTTTTACCCAATACAAGCATTGTGGAACCTGTGTCTTTTGGGGAAACTGCTAGGTACTTGTGACCTAGATTGGCCACTGTTGGAAACAGGATAACTGGGCTTGATGGACCTTGGTCTGACCCAGCATGACATATCTTATGATCTTATGGTATAGAATTTGGCAGCTAAAAAATGCAAGTTCATGCATTTTAGGATGAAGAAAACCAAGACAACAGTACAGTATAGGGGGAGAAGTACATCTGTGCATGAAAGAAGAGCAGGACCTGAGGGGTGATCACATCTGATGATTTTAATGCAACCAATGGGTAGGAAAGGCAGTGGCATTCCTAGCCTCGTTGGCACCCGGGGCATGTACCTTCCCGCACAGCCAGCACCCCTCAACTGTGTGATGCACAGCACTGCGCTTCCACCCACCTGGCCCACAGAGACAGCATGGCAAACTTATCATAAAGCTGGCTTGCCGCGCTGCCTCCGTGGGCCCAGCTGATCTTCTCTCAGTCTTGGGCAGTGACAAGCTGCAGGGGATTACAGATATTGCCTAAGACTTGGGGAACATGTAGAGTGGTCAGTCCCCATCATCCCTTTTCCGTTTCTGCAGCAGCCATGAGTAGGGAGGCGCAACACATCTTTGACAACTATGTTTATGAAGCTCAGCAATATAGGGCTGGTGCTACCATTAGGTGAACGTCTTGGTTGCCTAGAGCACAGGCCTTTTGGGGGCACCCAGCAGTGGTGGCAATGGCAAGAGAACTGTGACCCGGCACTTTCCAAATGCTCCGGCGCTGCGTCGTGGTTCCTGCCTGCTATCACTGGCTGCTTCGGCCCCACCTCTGACGCAGACTTCCAGTTTGGCATTAGAGGGAGCTGGAAGCAGCTGATGATAGCAGACAGGAACTGCAGTGCAGCCTTTTGTAAGCACTGGGTGCAGTTGTCTTGCCATTGCTGCCCCAGAGAGGGGTGGCAGCAGTTTCAACGGGGTGGGTGTGGATGGCAGGATGGAGGGGCCTGCCTAGAGTGCCTCCAATCCTTGCACCAGCCTTGCAACTTTAATAAGCCTGTTGACCATAAATTTCTCTTAATGCATTAAATCCCACTTTGAACTGTATTATACTACCTGCCTACACAATATCTTCTGTTAACAAGTTCCACACGTTAGCCACACTGAAGTACTTCCTTTTCATTTAAACCTGGCGCTTGATACTTTTGTTTGATTGCTGTTTGATTCAGGGATATTAATCCATTCCTTGGAGCACACACCCAGTCAGTTGGGTTTTCAGGATATTCACAATCAATATGCATTAGAAAGATTTACCTATGAAGGAGGCAGTGCATGCAAATCTCTCTCATGCATGTTCATTGTGGATATCCTGAAGACCTGTCAGGCTAGATATGCCCCAGCGACTGGATTGAGAAGCACTGCTCTAGTTTTCAAATCATAAGGCACAATGGATAACAGTTCCCTGACTCTCCACATACTCATGATTTTTTTTTAATATCGCTATTTTGTCTTCCTTGATATCACCTCCAATCCAAACCCAAACTCCTGATCCAAGCACCACACACTGATCACATATCCTTCCACTAGGATCAAAACCTGCCCCTCCCCCCCCCCCCCAAAGACTTATCCAAGGGTGTCCCTGCTGGTCTAGTAAAGAGGTATCAGCAATTCCCTCCACTTCCCCCATGCTGTCACTCTGGTTCAAAATGGCTGCTATGATTTCTGAGGGCACTCTTCACTCATACCCTACCCACATCTTTTCCTAAAATGCACTAAGCAACATACAGTAGTAACATAATTACATAGATAAAGACCACTATGGTCCATCTAATCTGTCCAATAAGATGTTTGGAGTAGTTGTACCCACCGCACATTGCAGATTGCCCCCTCTATGTCTTTGTTTAGGGTTTTACCTGATGCAGGTCACCCCTCTTTTTGTTGAAGTATAAAATATATTTAGCATGCACTAACTGTTTAGCGTACTTTGGTCAACATCCCTCAAAGTTTAACATCATTATATATCATTAAAAGTATCTAGGGTCCGATATTCAGCTCCAGCGCCTAGACACCAGCACTGCACTTAAAACCCGGATGGTCAATGTCAGCGCCTTATCTGGCCATTAAGCTACCCAGGTAGAGGTATATTCAGCTGCTATCCGGTTAGCTTCTGCGGGGAAAGTTAGGCCAGAGTTTCCTGTGCCTGACTTTAGCTGCATGTCACTAACCAGACAGCGGCTCAATATCACCACTGCCCAGTTAGCGATGTTAGTGCTGTTGAATATCCTGCAGAGCAGCAGATGAGTGGTTTATCTTAGTCTGGCATCTCAGTTGAGACCTGTCCATCTTGGGAGACCATGCCAGTAGTTCATTTGCTGATGGCGTAGCTCTCAGCATCGCTGATATGCGCAAACCCTCATAGCATGACAAGCTGCAAACCCACCAAGGGCCATAATGTTAATGAGGATAAATTAAATACAAAAAATTATATGGAGGCATGACAAAATGCTGGGATCTGAGAGAATTTGTACAGTCTCTATATGAAGTCTTCAATAGTTCTTTATATGCTTGTTGTTTCAAATAGTATGGAACTGATTCAGGGATATATATGTCCTTCCCTCTCCCTAGATCACCGGGTTTTAAATCTTCTAGCCTATCCACACAAATTGCACCACAGTAGCAAAGCCAGAAATGGACTTAACATGATCAAATCCTAAATAGTATAAGGCCAATTTTAGATAGCTCTTGCAGATAGGGATTGAGACATACAGATCAGGACATGCACAATGTCACTAGTATTTTACAAAGGCTGTGCCAAACGCCAAGCCTTTTGTAAAGTCCATATTAGGGTGTTTATGAGTTCACATGGATATGCAGTGATGTTCAGACACAGGTGCCATTTTTGAAATCTACATGTGGGAAAACTGAGTGCCACAATCTTGGTGACTTTCACATTTAAGAGATTTTGCAAATTCCACATATGGGTGGGCCATTTTATCAAATACTTAACTTTCATATAGAAGTGCCGCCAATTAAGTACTGAGATCACAATATTTTTCCTTTTTCGATGTCAAGGAGAAAATAAACAAGGGATTACAGAGAATTGCTCGCTTATGCCCTTCTGGTAAGGCCTGGATGAATCAAGCGCATTTTCAAACTCTATGTGTGCCTCAGAGTAGGTGTAAAACCCAACAGAGAAATGTTTGTCCATATATGTGGATTCCCTTATAAAATGGGGAATGCACATCTAGATTTTAAGCCAGCTAGGCCATGCCCACTCCATGTCCCCTTGCAATTTCTTCATGATGTGGATTTCCACGTGCAAATTGCATCTTTCTAAAAATCATCATTTACAAGTGTGTGCAATCTATGTTTGTAAAAAACAGTTTCCCCATGAGGAAGGCACATAAGGTTTCTAAAATTACTCCCAATTTGTGCTTTCATAATTCTTTGCTTCTCTTCTGAATAATGTAAATGACAATATAGTGTAATCTGGGCTTCTCTATTACAGCACCACTCTGTGATCATGATCAGTCTGGTAAAGTTATGCTCAGAAAGGACATTGGAGACCTAGACTGAGTATTGATAAGGACAAACAAGATGAAATATAGAACTTCCATACAAGAAGACACTCTACCTATGCCTCTTCAGCTTAAGAAGATGCAATAGTGATACAAAAATCTGAAATATGATAGAAATATGGAAAATACAGAAGTGTGCAGAAATAGGGAAGTGTTATCCATTATGTTTTTTTATATTAGAATTAGAGGGTAACCAAATAAAAGTATCAAACAATTCTATAATTTTGAGTAATGTATAGACTAATTATAGTTGGGTTACATAAACATAGCCATCAGAGATGTTAGACCTAGTGTGGCTCTGTCTTACACATGGCTGCTGCAGAAACTGAAAAGAGATGATGACTGACAACTCTACATATGGCCAAGTTTTACACAGTTTCTGTAAATATCTTTTGCATGCCACTGTCCAAGACTAAATGCTGGGCTAGATGGGCTGGTTTTCCAATTATCAGGTTCTGATCTACCAGTTAGCATAGGAAATTAGCATGCACTAACTGCGAGCAAAGTAACGAAGATTTGACTTGTTCAAGCCATGGCATTTTCAATAACATCATAAGGATGCAAAAGTTGGATAGTGAAAAAGATAGACAGGAAGAAAATTGATGCCTTTGAATTATGGTGCTGGCAATGAATACTGTGTATACCATGGACTTCCTGAAGAACAAACCAGTCAGTACTAGAGGAGATCAAACCTAAGCTTTCTTTAGATGACAAAACTTCGACTTTTATACTTTGGACACATCATGTGAAGAGAGAGATCTTTAGAGAAAGACATCATGCTTGGCAAGATAGAAGGTCAACGCAAAAGAAGAAGGCCAGCAATGAGATGGATTGATACAATAACAGCAGCTACGGGTGCCAGTCTGTCAACAAAGAGCCACCTGACTGAAGACAACACAATTTAGGACAACTGTCCAGAGGGTCGCCATGAGTCGACACCAACTTGACGGCAGTTAACAACAACAACAGTGAGCATGCACCCATATTTATGGCAACTAGATGGGAACAGAGGGGGATCACTCCTGCTAGGGTCCACTACACTATCAGTTATTCCTGAATGGGTCTCAAGAGGACTCTGGTGTGGGGATGGTCGGGTTATGGACTATATAGGAGAGTTCTGTTTGGGAGGGTTCCTTTTCAGGTGGGATCCTGCTGGGGGGGTTGATTTGTGTGTGGGGGGAATCTGCATTTGAGGATGCTGATCAGGGGAGTGTTGCTATTGAGGTTGAATTGTATTGGGAGGGGAGTCTTGATGGGGGTATTTTCTAGGGTAGGGAATTTGGATTGGGGTGGCAGACTTTTCATGGAGGATTGAATCTTGGGCAGGGCATAAGATTGGAGCTGGGGACACCCTTTGGAGAGAGCGAGGGTTGTGTCACCGTAGCAGGGCCATACCAAGCTAGAATTGTGCCCTATAAGACTCACAAAGCTGCCACCCCCCCCCCCCCAAACACACACACTGCGCACAGTAACTTGCACTTACCAGGCTTCCATCAAGCCTCTGTGATGATGTCAACACCCTTCTGTACTTGCGCCTTATGAGGCTGCACCACTCATACAGCCCTTGCTATGGGCCTGCTGCAGTGGATGGATTTTTTTTTAGCCCTGGGGCACACATTGCATGCCCTGTTATCTGCCGAGGTGTGCAGTAAGTGGCAACCCTCTGCAGTTAATGCAGAGATGGTGCTGGGCATGCCACCTGCCTTTACCTCACAGACTTTGCAGTTACCACACCTTAAATTTTGCACGTAAGATGCAATAAGTGCAAGGTCTTAGAGCACTTTAGGAAGCATGCCCCATAGATAGATAGAAGAATATAACTATGGATCTGTTGAGAGAATCATTTCCCCTTTGTGTAAGAAATGCAATTACAGGAGCTTATGTCAATTTTTAGTATTACTAAACCCAGCACAGAGTCACTTAGCTACTCTTGTGGGTGATTTTCAGATGGTAAAGCATTACAAATATTCAACGATTGTTTGATTTCTGAAGTCCATGTACAACTACAGCAAGTTAAGAACATAAGAACATAAGATATGCCGTACTGGGTCAGACCAAGGTCCATCAAGCCCAGTATCCTGTTTCCAACAGTGGCCAATCTAGGTCATACGTACCTAGCACTTTCCCCAAAAGACACAGGTTCCACAATGCTTATACTGGGTCAAGCATTGATATCCTGGGTCCCTTCTTAATAATGGTTTATGGACCTTTCCTCCAGGAACTTGTCCAACCTTTTTTAAACCCAGCTACACTAACAGCCTTTACTACATCCTCCGGTAACAAATTCCAGAGTTTGTCCCCTAGTCTTTCTATATTCTGATAACGTAAACAATCAATCTACGATTACCCGTTCCACTCCGTTCATTAATTTATAGACTTCTATCATATCTCCCCTCAGCCGTCTCTTTTCCAGGTTAAGGAGCCCTAACCTTTTTAGCCTTTCTACATAGGAGTATCCTTCCATCCCCTTTAACATTTTGGTGGCTCTTCTCTGAACCTTTTCTAATATCGCTATATCCTTTTTAAGATACAGTGACCAGAATTTCACACAATATTCAAGATGCGGTCTTTTGTTTTATTTTCCATTCCTTTCCTTATGATACCTAGCATTCTATTTGCTCTCTTGGCTACCGCTGCACACTGGACCGAGAGTTTTAACATGGTATCCACAATGATGCCTAAGTCTTTTTCCTGGGTGGTGGTTCCTAATGTGGAATCTTGCATCGTGTAACCATAGTTTGGGTTGTTCTTACCTAGATGCATAACTTTGCACTTGTCCACATTAAATTTCATCTGCCATTTTGATGCCCGGTCTTCCAATTTATCAATATCCTCTTGCAATTTTCCACAATCCTCTTGGGTTTTAACAACTTTGAATAGTTTTGTGTCATCTGCAAATTTGATAACCTCACTCGTTATTCCACTTTCCAGGTCATTTATGAATATGTCAAAAAGCAGCAGACCCAGCACAGATCCCTGGTTTACACCATTATTCACCTTTCTCCATTGGGAAAATTGGAAATTTAGTCTTACCCTCTGCTTTCTATCTTTAACCAGTTCCTGATCCACAGTAGTACACTGCCTCCTATCCCATGACTGTTTAGTTTTGCCAAAAGTCTCTGATGAGGGACCTTGTCAAAGGCTTTCTGAAAGTCCAGATACACTATATCAACCGACTCGCCTTTGTCTACCTGTTTATTCACACCTTTAAAAAACATAACAGATTAGTAAGACAAGATCTTCCTTGTCTAAAGCCATGTTGGCTGTCTCCCATTAGGCCATGACTATCTACATGCTGAGTAATTTTATTCTTTATGATGGTTTCTACCATTTTTCCTGGTACTGACGCCAGGCTCACCGGTCTGTAGTTTCCTGGATCACACCTGGAACCTTTTTTAAAAATTGGTGTTACATTGGCTATCCTCCAATCTTCAGGTATTAGAGATGATTTTAATGATAGTTCACAGATTACTAATAGCAGGTCTTCAATCTCATATTTCAGTTCTTTCAACACCCTTGGATGTATACCATCCTGCCCAGGTGATTTGCTACTCTTCAGTTTATCTAATAGTTGTAATACATCTTCCCGATGTATCGATATTTCCTTCAATTCTTCCGCACCTTTAAATACCACTTCAGTCATGGGTAACATCCCTACATCTTCCTCAGTAAAGACCTAAGCAAAGAATTCATTCAGTATCTCCGCTATCGCCTTGTCGCCTCTTAGTGCCCCTTTAACCCCTCTATCATCTAATGGACCAACTGACTCTCTGACAGGTTTTTTGCTATGAATGTACTTATTTGCTTCCGTAGCAAGCTTCTTCTCAAATTCTCCCTTTGCCTAACTTATCAATGCCTTGCATTTGATTTGCCAGTGCTTGTGCTGTTTCCAGGTTTAATCTTTTGGTTCTTTTTTCGATTTCCTGAAAGATGCTTTTTTGGCAACAACAGCCTCTCTGACCTCACCTTTAAACCATGCTGGCAGTTTTTTGGACTTCCTTCCACTTTTCTTAAAGCGTGGAATACAGCTGGTCTGGGCTTCCAAGATAGTATTTTTCAACACCACCCAAGCTTGATGTAATTCTTTAATCTTTGCAACTGCTCCTTTTAGTTTTTTCTTAAATATTTTCCTCATTTTATCATAGTCTCCCTTTCAAAAGTTAAAAGGTAGCACTGTGGATTTCCTTACTATCCCTCCTCCACTAATTAAATCATAGGCGATCATGCTATGATCACTATTGCCAAGTGGCCCCAACACCCTTATCTCTTGCACTAGATCTGGTGTTCCACTAAGGACTAGGTCTAATATGACTTTCCCTCTGGTTAGTTCATGAACTAGCTGCTCCAAGAAACAGTCATTAATTTCATCTAGGAACTTTATCTCCCTAGCATGTCCTGCCATGACACTGACACAGTCAATACCGGGGTAATTGAAATCACCCATTATTATTACTGTGCTGTAACTTTTGTTAGCTTCCTTGATTATATTCCTGTCAGAAAACATTTTCTGATAAACTTCAGAAAATGACTGCATAGGCTGACAACAGCCCGATTTTCTAGCATTCTTTTCCATTGGCTCAGAATTGGGGGAAAAAATATGGTCATATGACATAATCATGTACATTTTTAGTACGATGTCTAGAGTATATTTTGGCAATTTCCAGGACAAACGTTTCAAATTATACCTATATTCAGCTGCTTAAGGTGGGTCATTTATAAGAGGGTGCCTAGTTAGTTATTTCAGATGCCTATACTAAGCCTATTTGATAAAACAGGCATGTTTTTGTCTTAATAAACTACTAGTGTAATTGGCAGAAATTGCGTTTTAGTTTAAAGTGCATACGTTTACATGAGCCCTAGAGATGGCATGAATGCCCACATCGAGGTTTCTCAAGCATGCAAGTAAATTATACTTTATAATTTAAGCCTGTACTTGGACATGCTGCCCAAACTCTTCCCATGCACACAACCACCAGCAAAATATGTACCTTTGTGCAACGCATCTACTTTTAAATTGCTCCTATTTTGTAAGAGGTGATTAATGTATGTATTTAACCACAAATGCATGTTAATGACTAAAGTAACCACCAGTTAGGCACAGCCCCTTGTAAAATTAACCCCTATAAGTGGCATTTTAGAAATGGCATCCAAGTGCAATCTAGGATATCCAAGGCAGAACGTGCAGAAATATGCTGGGGACATCTATGTTTTGGTCTTAGGCCTTAAGGCCCCCCCCCCACCCAGCTGTCAGAATCTAGTATCTAGCTTTGAATACCCTGGTCGCCCCCTCCAGAAGCTGTTGCATTAGACAACTGCCTAGTTCGCGTGGTGGATGTGCCGGCCCTGCCTTTTAGGCCCCATAAATCTGTGTTTTACATGTGAAAAGGTTTTATAAACTTATTTCCATAAAGTATATGTACAAGGCCTGACAGTCCAGGAATGCCCCTAATGCCTCCTCTTTTCCACAGAATTCCAAATGTATCATGGATGATATATTCAGCATTATATGTGTGAAGGGTAATTTTATAAACCCCTGTGTAGTTAACGCATAGTTTTCTGTTCATTCCTAGCACCTATTTTATAAAGTCAAGTACACAAGTATTTTACTGTATAAAATAAGGGTGTAATGCTTAAAAACACAAGATAAATCTAGGCACAAGCACCTACACCAGCTCTCACATCGGTCCTTATGGCAGGTGTAAATACCCATGCCTAGATTTTTCAAGAACATGAATAAATTGTAGCATTTTAGAGTTTGCATGTATAGATTTGCGCTCTGCCCATATGCATGCCCACACAGTGAAAGTATGTGCCATTGGCCCATTGCGTGTACTTACAGAATGGCGAGTGTGTAAATTATGCACGTACTTACAGAATGCCGAGTGCTTAAAGTATACGCATACTCACAGAATGGTGAGCACTCAAAGTATGCGCATACATGCCCATTGCCCATTGTTGCATGCACACCATTGACAATATAGGATTTACACACATAAATGATACACAACTTGCCACGGTGCCTTATAAAATTATTTCAAGCCTATTATGGGATGCATGAATGAATACATACCCCTTCAAAGCTCAAGCTCTTGGTCTGACCTTGTGGCTTTATGTAACTGCTTTGTTTACTGAAATTGTGTGTCCCATTTGCATTTTGCTATGTGATACTTTAATTGTATGTGCAATATCTTGTTTGTATTATTAAGAAATTTGTTATTGTCTATGTGTATTGTTATCCACTTTGAATTTACAGAAATTTATTTATTTAACTGTATTTATATCCCGCTTTTCACCGGGTCAAAGCGGTGGGACATATAACCAGGGGGGGGGGGAATCAAATGTGGGGGGGGGGGCCATCACCGGGGGTTCAACATTGATGTAACGGATGTAATGAAATAACGGAATATAAATTGGTTTAGTAAATAAATAAATCCTCATGTCATCCTGAAGAATATCAGGCTCAAGGAGTTCATGCCTATGTCAACTCCTTATGCTCAAATTATTCTAATTGTGACTGAAAATTTAGCTTGTGTGTTCCCTCGGGCATAATTCTGTACCTATGGGACTAACAGTTCAAGCTTTTTTTCTTAAACTCTGGACCAAATGACTGTTACTTTCAAATCAAACACACCTGTGATGCTTTGTTAGCTTATAGCTTGAATTTAAACAAAAAGGTTGAATGCTACCCCCACACACAATTCTCTGCTCCTAAACAATGAAGATCCTGCAACATGTTCTGCTAGCTATTGATTAAGAGAAACAAAGGCAACTCTGCAATGTGGGAGACTTTCCAGTCCCTACCTTAGTGTGAGTCTGAACCTTGCACTCTTCTACTTAATGCCAGCGAGGGGCAAAGCGACCTCACCTGATCCCCTCCTTCCAGCAGGGCATCTGAGTGGTGCATCTTGTCTGACACACCAAGACTGATGAGGAAAGAGAGCAGTCATCCCCAGTGCTATGCTCTTCTCAGTATATAAACCTAAGGCAATAAAGTTGAGAGTTTTGTAAAGCTGGAAATAGGCCCTGGCTGCTTCTCTTAGCAATGCCTGCCAGGCACACACATGCTGTATGGAGTAAAGCAAACAGTCTTTGTAAAGTTCAGACTCTGTCCTGGCTTCTCATTCCTGCAGACTGCATCCAGGAGCTAACCAGTCATTGAGAGAGCAATTTTCAAAACCATTCCAGCTGGTAAAATAGAGGCACATTCTAATGTGTGTGTCCATGCCCCTGTGCGCCGTGTCAGAATCAGGATGCACAGGGGCAGACCCAAATCTGATCGCACAGGGGCTAGATGTTCCCCACGGGATCAGAATCTGGTCTAAGGTCTGTATGTGCAGGCTGGGACCCGATTCTGATTGGCCTGCATGTACAGAGGCACGCCCACCTAACACAGTCAGGTTCCTGAATGGAGTTGAGGTGCCATGGGGTCCGGTTACCATGGCACCACAGCTCCATTCAGGAGCCACGATCCTCAGCTGCTGACCAGAAGCTCCTTAACCTGCAGCCTGACCCCCGATCTGGCCTCCCATGGTCAGGGTCTGGCTGTGGGGAATCCCCTGCACCCCCTCACCTGTTCGCCACTGCCCAGGCCTGCTGTCCCCCATCCAGTCTGCTGAACCTGAACGTACAGGGTCGACTTCAGAATCGGCCTCTATGTCCAGGGCCACGGACCGTCCGATGTCCGCACTCACCCCGCCTCCTTGACACCCCCTCCCATCCCCGTCTAAGCCTCCCCATACAAAACTTCTTGTTCGTACAGGGAGGCTTTCGTCGGGGATGGCAAGGAAGGGCGAATAGTGGGGATGGACGTCCCAATGGGATGTCCATCCCTTCTATTCACGTGTTGGAATAGACCCCATAGTGTTTTATTTATGGAAGTGGTCTGTTTGAAAACTGCTCAGCCTAGGTGTTGGTAGACGTGTGCACATCACTCCACAACACATGTACGTTTCCCTGCATTCTGTGGAGATGTTCCTGGGGATGGAGTTAGGGTAGGGATGGAAATGCCATGCATCCTGTGGGAAGCATACCCACAGAAGAAGACAGTGCAAGTGCCTATGGGGTCCCCTTTTCCTCTGGTAATTTCTAAAGTGAAAGTATGCATCTACGCTGCCTGTGAACACTACTACAAAATCCTAAGAAAATGTACCCACAGACTCGAAAGCTATGTGGGCAGCTGGAAAGTTGCCCCCCTGATGAGAAGGACAAACGTGTACTAATGAAAGTTTCTATATTTGTTACATAGCAGTGTTGCAATCCTTTCTCCCAGCCAAACCTGCTGTGTCTGCCTCCTCCTTCTAACCCTTTCCACTTCTTTCACCTCTAGTTTGAAACGATCAGAAAGTGCAATCAGAAGTCCCAGCACTTTTTCATCCCAGGATTTCATTCCTCAGGGCCCCACCACCTTCCTCCCCCTATAGTGCAGGTCCCAAATGATCTTTCTTACCCTGTGGATTGCCTCTTCTGCCTCACAGATTGAATTACTCTTTTTTTACTTCCTCTCTATCCCCCTTTCTGTGGGGTATAAATCCCATCATATCTGCTGACTACATTGTTGTGACATAATGCTCCTCTAGATTAAGCTAATATCATTGCTCATAGAATCAGTTCAAATGCTGCCATTCCTCATCATCCCTCCAGTCCAGTCCAGATGCATGATTGGCTGTTGTGTCCATGGGGGGGGGGAAGATATCTTTCCCTTCTCTTTCTGCTGGGGGACGATTTGTTAAAAGAGTTGGGCTTTGGCACCAAAGCCAACCACACATCTGGACAGAACTGGAGGAACTCAAGGAAAGAAAATTAGCAGGTAAGGCCTAATGTCACAATTATAAAAGTGAATTGCCATGTAACAATCCACTGTTTCTTTTTCGGAATTAGTTGAAGTGATGTTCTTAATCTTTTGGAGAACGTTTAGCACAGCCTACATAAATGCTAAAAATCAGAGGAAGCTGTGTTCCTTTAGCTACAAGACGTACTAAGGAAAGGAAAAATAATTTGTGGGACAGGTTTGGTTCCACTAATGCCTTGTTGAATCTCATGCATCTTACTCTACACTTACCATCCGAACTTCCATCTCAATTAAGGTTGCCCTTCCTCTACCTCATAAATCCTTTCTGAAAAATAAACACCTGCCAGTGTAATCATAGGGGATTCATCATGAGAAAATGAAATGATGTGAGTGACCAAATTGAAATAAGACCTATTTGTTTTACGGCATCATTAAAGTCATACTAGAAAGTGCTTTGACTGATCATTATAATATTGTTCATGTGACTGGAGTCCTGTAACTCAGTATCCGGCATTATGTCTCACCATGAACCAGAGGTAAGATGTAATAACCAAGTAAATCACTCCCTGTTGCACCTTAAAACTTAATTATGAACTGCTATAGGAGTGAGCTCACCATGAGACAAGACAATACTTAACCATGATCCAGGCATTTTTTTCTGGGAATGTCCCTGATGAGTTCCCAGCCTTAATTAGCAAGGGACTTTCTTTCTCTGAGGGCAGAAATAAGGAATGGCACAGTCCAAGAGTCAGCTTTGGGGGTGGTGAAGAAGATGGTTACCCTTCCTTTCATCTCCATTGCTGGAAAGAACTCATGTTTCATTCCTAGTGATGGTCCCTGTGATCTGCTGAACCCCTTGGAAATCATGGCACTACTGAGATGTAAAAGAGTGCATCTAGGATATGGGACATTGATTTGAAATCTGATACAGTTGTGGATAATTCATCATAAGGGAAAATCTCTCTTTCTCTCTCTCTCTCTATATATATATACAGCATGCGTATCAGTGCGTAACATTTTTCAAAATTCTGCTGCCTAAAAATACTATTCAAAATGCATTAAAGTTGAAATTAGTTTCACTGATCTACACAACATAGTCTACACTTTCATTGTGAAGGAACAATTATAGAAATATTCAAAAAGATAATTAAGAATAAGTCTTCAGATCTCTTTGACTTAGTACGTGATAGAAGCCCCCTTTGTAGCAGTAAAGGCAATGAGTTCTTTGGGGTAAGTGTCTGTCAACGTTGCACAGTGAGATGGTGCAACCTTTCTCCACTGATCTTGGTAGAATAGCTCAAGATGTTTCTTATTGGCTGGGGGGCATCTATGGACTGCGGTTTTCAAGTTTTCTCACCAATTTTCTATTTTCTGATCTTTGATTGGGCCACATTCACTTTCTTATTGCCACTCCACTTCACTGTTGCTTTTGCTTTATGCTTTATGCTTAGGACCATTGTCCTGCTAAATGGTGAATCTTCTCTCCAGTCCTTAGTCCATGGCCAACTGGAACCAGATATGCATCATTCCCTCGATCTTCACAAGCCTTCTGTTCCCTGCTGCTGGAAAGCATCCCCGAAGCAGAAGGCTGCCATCACCATGCTGTACTCTAGAGATGGCGTTTGCAAGGTCATGTCCTGTGTGTCTTATACGCCATGTACATTGCTTAGAACTGAAACCAAAACTTTCACTTTCATCTCAGATCACAAAACTTTCACTCTCATGTGTGCAGTGTCCCCTATACTGTATGTGACACATTTTATAGCTTTTCCTCAGCAGTGGCATCCCAAGGATGGGATGGTGGGTGCAGTTCTCCCAGGGTATCGGCCATGAGGGAGGTGCTGTAATGCTGGGCCCACATGGTGGAAACAAATGTAGCAAACATACAACAATGTATTTGCTAGCTCGCCGTGCTGCCTCCGCTTCAGGCCAAGATAAACGTAGGTCATTAAGGAAGCCACAGATTTTTTTGGGTGATGTTTAACAAAATAATCTCGGTGTATGATTACACCTGTGCTGCTGTTTCTGGTCCTCTTCATAGATAAAAAACAAGGAGTGTGGACAAGTCCCCGGCATGCAAAGAGCTCTTCAGCCATTAGGTGGCCTAAACACCATCTCTCTCTTTCGGGGCCAGTGCAAGGATGTGAGGCGCCCCAGGCGATCCACATTCCCACCACTACCCCCTGCTCAAACTCCTGCTCCTGTTGCCATTGCCTCTCTCCTGGCTGTGTAGCAGTGGCATTACTTTTAAATGGCTGCGAAGCACCGGAGTTACCACCTTCTCCAGTGCTGAGGTACTGATTGTGCTTCTGCTCCCTCTGATTTCACTTCTTGTTTGAAAATGAAATGGAATCATAGGGGCGGAATATGTCCCGCATCACAGCGCCAGAGGAGAAGGTCAGTCTCGTGCTTTGGTGCTGTTTTAAACGTATTGCTGCCATTGCACGTCCTGGAGAGGGACAGCAGCAGTGACAATCAGTGCCCTCTGATTGTTGGTGCTCTAGGTGACCACCTAATTCGCCTGATGGTTGAGCCGGCCCTGTTCTCTTTGCTTTCAAATCTAATGCCATCCCCACTTTTCCCATGAAGCCTGCTGCTAGAAAACCACCTGTACCTCTCTCCTCTCTTCCTGAGTGGTTATTTCCCTGTTGATATGTTCACATCCTTCAAGAAACTATGGAAGATACAATGCATTTCCTTTTATTTATCTTTCTTTTTTGTATTATGAAATACAGACCATTGTAAGTCCTGTGTTGACACATCTTTATTCAGTTTCTTCATAGACCAATAGCAATCGGATGTCTGCAAATGACGTTAAGTCTAATCATTTTCAAATTGCTTGTTAACCAGACAAGTTTGTCTGTTCAGTCTAGGAGTGTTTGAACACACAAACTCTTCAGCAGTTTTTACTAAGGGCCCAATACTCAGAACATCAGATATTTAAATGCTACGATGATCCGGATATTGAACACTGGTATCCAGATAATGGCTGGGGCCGAATATCACGATACTACAGTCAGGGCAGCTCCTTTGCTGCGCTACGTTATACAGATAGACTATCCATATAAGGGCAAAAATGATCCGGATAGCAGCTGAATATCACCACCTTCCAATAGATGGCAGCACTACCCCTGCTCCACACAGATGCCACCAAAGCACTATCCAGATGCTGCAAAGGTGGTCTGTGGAGATACGCAGTGGCACTATCCACGTATTTCTCTTAGTGCCATATTAAAAGGCATTTAGGAGGTTTGCAGACATGCAAAATGCTGCTCATTGGGATATTCAGTGGCATTAGCACGGTGCCGCTGGATATACCCGGTTTCAGCCACTAAGCGCCCCGACACAAGCTGGCTTGCATTGGAGCGTTTCGGACAATGGAGCAAAAGATAAGCCCCCCTCCCCAAGGGTCTTAAAATATCGAAAAAACAAGTTCCCTGATTTGTCCAACTTTTTTCGTATAATCTGTACCTAACTCAAAATGTCTCATTAGACCAGGCTTAGTGATCCTTAGAAGAGGAAAGTGATGCGTGTCTGTCAGAGACTAGGCAAGTGTGTGTTCTCTGGCAGTCATGGGGGATGCCACTGTCTGTGTCCATGTGATGGCGGATTACATGAGTTGATAGAGCAACCACCTATATCGATTCCCTTGATCTGTGCAGCACAGAGAAAATTGGCATTGAGAAAACTAGGGTTAGTTAGGTGGGGCTGGAAGAAGCATGTTGACACGGGGATTGGGAGGTAGACAAAATGTGTTGGCACTGGGTTCCGGGGGGAATGGATATAGAAACATAGAAACTTGAAGGCAGAAAAAGACCATATGGACTATCCATTCTGCCCTTCCATACCAACTACTACATTCCCTTTTTTTCTCCCTTTAGAGATCTTCTAAGTTGATTCCATGCTTTCTTGCATTTACTGTAAATACTGTCCTCGTTACAGAGCTTTCTTTCAATTAAAAGAGGCTCTCCTCCTGTGCATTTATGCCACGGAGGGAATATGACCAGTGAATTTCACTGATTAGCTGCTGTAATATAGTTATAACACTGGTGATATTGTTCCTGCAAGCAATTTAATATTTAGAGTTTAACATGTATATATTTTTTATTTTCACTTTTTACCTTGACAATTTCATGTGAAAATAAATGACCCTCTGGGTTTGTCTTTAATTCAAGAGGTTTGGGGAGGGAATATCTTAAACCACCAATGATGAAAGAGATTAATCTCTAGATGTCTCTCACAAATCTCCTAGGTCTGCTGAATGCCTGAATACCTGTGTGTGCTGTAAGGGATATGTTCCAAGCCAGAAAGTCAGAATCAGGCTTCTCAAGCCAGTAACATGATTCTTTATTTGGTAATAAATTACCCAGCTGTCAGCAGGATTATGCGGAATCCTTTTGCCCAGCTTTGTGGTTTCTGAAAGGGTTTTGCAAAGAGATGAAAATTTAATGAATACCACAACTGTGTTTTAATAAGCTATCTCGTGCGTAATACTGAAGTCGTGTGCATTAGCAAATAGGCATCAGCGTGGTGCTATTGGAACATGAATTAAATCAGGCTGCGTTATGGAGAGATTGCTGCCACTTTTCAGGAAATTCTGCACGGAATTGTTAAGATAGAGAGGATTTTATTTGAATGTATTGTTCTATGCTAGTTTTTAGTTTTAAATGTTTAAATGTTATGAGCCTGATATTCCAGAGGATTAACACAGCTTGCAGACTTGCTGACCTTGTTAATCCCCTTGTCTGGGATATTCAGTGGGTGCTGCTGCTGCTCATCCCGATGCATCAGGGTGTTCTGTGTGTGTGTGGGGGGGGACGGGGGACGGTCCAGGAGCAGTACCCAGCAATAACTGGGCAGTGGCAATATTGAGCTATTGCTCAGTTATCGCTATGCAGTGAGTCATGCACAGTAAAGGGTGGACTTACTTCCGCTGCTGAAGCTAGCCGGGCAGTGGCTGAATATCGGTCCCTATGGGTGTTTTTTTATCACATTGATGTTTTTTTCCCTAAAGACTGGATTATACTGTAAGTCAATCCATTATTCTTGTTATATTTTATTATCATCATCATCATCATTCACCTGTGAAACATCACAGTCAGTATCGATGGTTTTAACTCCATTAATTTGGGTCCTACCCAAGAACCTAGGAATCTTAGACAATGGCGCAAAATGTATGTTGTTTTAAGTAGGGTAGGGTTTTTATTTTGCAAAACTGATGTTATGTTTTTTAAATTTAGTTTTCAAGTATTTTGAGAGTCCAGTCTGTTTCGCTCCAGTCACTGTTGGCATTACCACTGGCCTTTCAACTTCAGTGTGCAAATCATGGTATTTTGTTATTTTTTCCAATTGTTTTTCATCAGTCTGACTGTGATATCAGAAGTGTTGGGTTCCAAGCGTAGGTCAGTTTGTCTTTAATTTGTACATTGCCAAGAGTGTTGATTTGATTGTGTGATTGTGTAATTAATATATTTTAAAGTCACAAAAGATCTTGACCTGCACATTTTCTACATCTTTTTTCCAATGGTATAATCCCAATAGTCGCTTGCTATAGTAAAACCAGACCTTTTGCAAAGCTTTCAATGGATTAATTTAGACACTCAGTCATGAACTTGTTTATTAATATTTCTGTGTCTGTATCCCTGGAAATCTAGTAACCAAAGTGCTTATCAAATCTACAGATATATACAAATATGTATTAGCCATTTACTAGATTTGTCTTATAAATACTTAAAAAAGTACTTGCCAGTTTCAGCATGTGCGCCGTTTCTTCTCCACTGCTTGTGTAGACTCTTGGGGCCCGATATTCGAAGAGCATTTACATGGTTTACAGCCCAGTTAACTGTGTAAATGCCCTAAATCGGAATGTTCAATGCCACTTACACGGTTAGTGTCGCTGAATATCCCCTTCAAAGCTGCTACACGCTCTGATGCTCTGCAATTAGCTTCGGGGAATCTTGGGGGGGGTTCAGGGGCAGAGTGGAGGTGGAGACTACCGCAAACCAGGTAGCGGCGATATTGCACCGCTATCTGGTTGGTGATCTGTGGCTAAAATTAGGCCAGTTTTTGGCTCGCCTACTTTTAGCCGCGACTGCTAACTGGGTAGCGGTGTGATATCGCTGCTACCTGTTTAGCCTCAGTGGCTCCGCAGCATGTGCGGCTATGCTGGATATTCAGTACCATCAAGGGCATTGAATAACCAGTGTTAAGGGTCGGTGGGCATGGTTATGTGCCATAGTGGAGCATAGCCTGCCCCATACAATATCGTGCCCTAGGTCTTTATATTGTGTGAATGCAGGAACCTTTTCCTTATTTGTGTGCTATGTCTGAAAATAAAGCAGCATGACACAACTCACAGTTGCATAATTAGAGGGTTTTTTTGTTAACAAGTTAATAAGAGCTACTGGTATCGTTTATCTGTTCATAGTGCTTCATAGTTCACAATCGAACCTCTAGAACGAATTGTACTATAGCTTGTGGGGATCTGCATTTGCTCTCAGCTTCACAGCATCATCCATAGCCATGCACGTTCTTTTTCCATATCAGATAGGTGTAAGGTAGCTGGATACAAGAAGCAGAAAATGCCGTGAAACAATACAAGTTATGGAAATGTGCCACCGTTTATTTCCCACTTTTTCCATGCTATGACTACAGAGGTCATTTTAAAAGCTTTAGTCATGATTTGGATGTCCAAACCAGAGAGACATCCCTGCAACCATTTCACAAATGGCTTTTAAAGACATCCTCGCACCTGGTGACATCCAAGAAGGCAACGGTCATGGTGGAGGCATGAATGGGGTGATGTCATTTCAGAAACATTGGGGACATCTGTGACTAATGTTCCTGCTAAGCTGC
Organism: Ichthyophis bannanicus; assembly: GCA_033557465.1. Classification (NCBI taxonomy): domain Eukaryota; kingdom Metazoa; phylum Chordata; class Amphibia; order Gymnophiona; family Ichthyophiidae; genus Ichthyophis; species Ichthyophis bannanicus. Next base: position 820,661,949 of record CM066032.1, read on the forward strand.
GCTGAGTCCTCCGCTGGCGTTCCTGCCGGTGGGGGGGAGGTGCAAAGCAATTGCAAAAGCAATCACGCTTAGGATCATGTGGCACAGGCAGGTCCAAAAGGCCTGCTGATGCTGTGCTCTCCTAAGCGCAATCGCTTTGCACCTCCCCCTACCAGCAGGAATGCCAGTGGAGGACTCAATGCAGCTTAGCAGGAACATTTTCTGTGACCCCGTCCAACTTTAGATCTGCTTCAGGCATGTATAAACATTGGCAGAGTGTTTGTTTTGGCTGTAAAACATCCAGAAGGTGTACTTAAGATGGAGGGTTATGTGACTTGCCCAAGATCACAAGAAGCAATAGTGGGAATTGAATCTTGGCTTTTCTGATCCTAACCCACGACTCTAACCATTAGGCTATTATTATCCCCATTCTTGAATACTATTCCAGGGGTGTCTATGCAGATGGCCCCGTAGATGCCCATTTCTGGCATGTCCACATTTGTGAAATCATGCCTGCTTTTTTTTTTCCGATGTTCTCGCTTGGATGTCCCCAATTGCATTTTTGACTCTTGTGGCCACAAATGCAGAAAGCGGAATTCTGACGACTGCTGGAAAGAGATCTCCCTTTCAGTCTGCATGTCGCCCTGTCACCTTCCTATTGCCTCCTGTTTCTATATTCTTCTCCAGTTCTCTTTGAAGTACTACAGGTTTTAGATTCTGAAGAAAGGATGTAGGCCAGTGGTTCTCAACCCAGTCCTCTGGGCCCCTAGCCCAATCTGGTTTTCAAGGTATCCGCAATGAATATGCATGAGATAGATCTGCATACAATGGAAGCAGTGCGTGCAGATCAATCTCATGCATATTCATTGTGGATATCCTCAAAACCTGACTGGCTTGGGGGTCCCAGAAGACTGTGTTGAGAATCACTGATGCAGGCTAATGTCATCTCACCATGTATTGTATTGTGTTTTATGTTTGTTTGTTTTTTCCTTTTACACCACATTGGGCAATCTTTGGGGACCAGGAAGCATCTCCAGATAGTAGATGCCACTTGTGTGTCTAAATTACTGGATAGTATTAAGCCAGTAGCAGAACTCATTGATCCTTTTTCCCTAAGATTCAATAAGGGGAGATCAATTCCTATGTGACTGAAGGTATGGTTCAGCGCCCCCAGAAAAGGACCCCTCTACATAACCAAAGTTAGAGAAGTTCTATTTCTAATTATCCTTCTTGGGAATATTTGTGGACCTTTGGCTTACTCGTTTGCAAGACTTTGGAAAGAAAGTGCTATTTTAAATCCTATTTGTCCAGTTGAGACCTCGCATTGCATATACAGCCACTTACTTAGATGATATGATCTCTACAGCCAGGAACGACCCTGCAGATCAGAGAAGATACAAGTAGTGCTACAATTCCTAAGATAAGTTGAACTGACAACAAACCCAATGAAATGTATGTTAGAAGGGAAAGAAGTTGGTTACCTAGGATATAGAGCAAGAGATGGATAGGCCCAGCTCCTAATAGAAAAGGTACAGGAGGCAGCAGTGCTCAATTCACTAGACAAAGAAACAGATAAGGGCATTCCTTGGCCAAGCAGGCATTTTAGAAAGTTTATACATCAGTTTTCAGACCAAGCCATCCCACCAACACAGTCTGTGCAAAATGCATCTTCCAATCAAGTAGAATGCACCAGACTAGTGAGTACAAAAGAGCTGCATGAATAGTGGTACTGAAGATCTGGATTAGGTTAAAAGGCAGCACCAGAGTTTAACTTAAGCCAGTGAATGCACTGGCTGAAAATTTAACCCTATTTGTGCAGCTGGTACTGCAAGATTGGCTCAAAGATGAGGGATGCAAAAACAAAGATTGGCTCAGGGCACCACAATTCTTTGAGCACCACAAATCTTTGAGTTGGCCCTGGGTTTGAGAAGGTAGGAGGGTAAGGTTTCTGTCATGAGCCCCTTTAAGAAGCTCCCTCGGAGCCTGAAAACTAGATATCTTTCCATGAATAACAGAGATTGAAAAGTTAAACACAAGCTGCATTATTCAATTTGCATACTAATGAGGTGCTTTGCATGCATTTGCATCCTTTGCATTTCTTTATTTAGGTCTTATTGCACTATCAAGATGTGCATAAAGGATAAATAATATATGACTGCCATTAAATGCACATTAAATGTCAACAATTCTACATAATTCCTTAAATGCAGGACAGTAATTATCTATCCTTGTTCTTTTAAATATTCAAAATTTGCTTTTAACCATATTTGAAATCCTTCCCATCTAACTAAATTTGTTCACACAAAACTGTTGTGTGCACAAATTTAGATAGAAAATAAAGGGTCTAGGTCAAGATTTTTTTAGTTTAACTGATTTTCATATATGCCTAAATGAGATCGATGACAATGACTATGGTGGCCATGTGCTGCTCTCAATGTTAAGCTGTGTTACCTGCAGTGCTACTGATTTTATTTGTTTGTGTTTGTGACAGATACTTGGGGGGGGGGTGCTTTTTTATATGTTAGATGAGACATCCTGCTCAATTTTATCTTTAGTTTGTGCTATTTTGGAATTTTATATATTTTATAGTCCAGAAGAGATATCCTGCCACTTTTATTGTTTAGGGTTTTGTAGGTTTTTGTGATTTTAGTTTTATATGTAGTCTTTGCTAAGGCATATTTTTATACTCCATATAAGAATTACAATTGTAGTAAATCTTGCCAGCACAGTCATGGCATTCCGTTAAATTGAGCTGAACATTTGTTAGCACACACTTGGTTCATTTGTATGCCTAAACAAGTGGACACAAAATCAGTTGGGTGCACCGAAACCTATAAATATGCTCACATACACTTGTTTTGCATGCATAAAAGTTCTAACATACATAGGTAATACAAACAAAAAAAAAAACCCTGTTGAAAACTGAGAAAAATATTGAAAAATATGAAAACAAATCAGACATCTTTGGCTGCACCCAATCCTACAGTTAGAATTGTTGAATTGTTTTACATTTGCAATACATTTAAGGGTTTGTTTACTAAACCACATTTGCTGTTAACATGGCAGATAGGATATGCCATCTGGCAACATTAAGAGATAAATTGTTTTGTTATCTACATTTTCTCTGCTATCTGCAGAATATGCGTTATCTGCATGATTGGGTGGGAGAAGGGCGGAGAGTTGGCATGTCTGCAGCACATGGTTATTGCAGGCCACGGCAGCACATGATAACCATTGGGATATGCAGACAACATGGGTGCTACTAACGCCACCTTAATAAGGTGGTATTAGCTGCATTCAGACTGCTGTTGATTGTATTTTCTGCACATTCAGTATGTTATCTGCTGAGGAAAATGCCGTGCAATCCCTCAAAAGATAATGCATGGCTTTTTCAGCTAACGCTGCATTATCTGCACTTTTTTGCTGCGTTAGTTGCAAAAGCCTAATGGCTTTATTAAATGGACCCCTTAGTTTGGCTTACGTAATGTACAGGGCACTGTACAACATTTGAAGAACAGTTTTACCAATAAATCTTTGGTTTGAAAATATATATTTTCATGTCTTTAGAAATGGAAGTACTCAAGTATATGTCGGAGTCTTTTCCATCTGTCCCCATATATGAACAAACTGACAATAATATATTAAATGGAAATCAGTGGTAACTGTGGGGGCTCAATGCTTTGATATCACTCCTTCCCCTCCCACAGAATAATCTTCCAAGTGCCACAGGTGTGGGAGAAGCCACTGAAGATTCTATGACTTTGGAGCTCCTGTACTAAATCGTGAAGTAACTTCTCAAACGTGAACACAACATTGCATCAAAAATAGTGCAATATGCCTGAAAACATACAAAACTACCAAATTGATGCGTTTTTTATTTATTTTTCATATAAAGTATACTTTTCACAGGTCATTTTACAAAAGTATATTTGCTCAAAATTTGCATCTCGTTTATTTAAAATCGGCATTAATGTACTGCTGTGATGCAAATCCATACAAAGCAGCTCATTAATGCCAAAAAATGTTAAAAGGAGCACATGGAAAAGGTTTTGCAGGTGTGTTTCGCAAAAATGTAATTACACCTTTCGAGGTATATTTTTCAGAACAGCCAAGGAAATTCCAAATCATCCTTGGGGACATAAACCTAGCGTCAACAACAGCAGTGCACGCCAACACCTTCCTCGAAGCTATGTCGCAACTTGGATATCATCAAATAATAAATGAGCCAACTCATGAAAAGGGACATACGCTGGACATGGTCTTTACTCCGAAAAACAAACAGCCCAACCATGTTAAACCCCTGATTAATATCAAGGCAATACCCTGGTCTGACCATCACCAAATAGACATACGGATAAAACTCCCATTGGTACCGAAAGATGCGGTAGCCCAACGAGAAACCCATCAGCAGAGATCTTTCAATAAGCTTGATCTGGATGGTCTCACAAGTAACATCAGGGCGCACATTGATTTGGAATCTACAGACCTCGATGTACTAACAAATAGCTGGAACGAAGGGATTCAGGCTTCAGCAAACCCGAAATGGAATAACACAGCTAGCTCAGGCAAACAACAATCAGAGCCTTGGTACACGACTGCGCTAACCAAAAGGAAGAGAGAACTTAGAAGGTGTGAAAAAAAGTGGAGACGTAACAGAACTTTGGAACTCAGAGCTGAATACTTCAACATCCTTAGAAAATACAAAGATGAGGTAGATGAAGCAAAAAGGAAACACCACACCAACCTGCTGAATAAAGCCATCAACAAACCACGGGAATTATTTCGACTAGTGAAAACTCTAACCAAAACAAACCAACCAGAACAGCGGAGTGATACTATTCAACCCCAAACCCTAGCAAACTACTACGAAAGCAAGCTGACCACAACATCAACCACACTATGGGGCTTGTTTACAAAGCCGCGGTAGTGGTTCGCGATCGCGATCGCAGCCGCGGCCCCATTGAAATCAATGGGGCCGCGGCTCCGATTACGATCGCAAACCGCTACCGCGGCTTTGTAAACAAGCCCCTATGTTTCCCCAAGCCCCATTTGAAAACTGTAGTGAAGCAAGAACAGATGTGGAATGAATTTCGCAAAATTGATGATAAACAAGCGGTTGAAATAATAACCAGTATCAATACCACCACCTCCCTGCTTGATCCCTGCCCAGCTACCTGGATCAAAGCAGCAAAAAAGGACATTGGCCACCAAGTCTCACACATTGTGAACCAATCACTTTCACAAGGAATCATGCCTAACCAACTCAAAAAGTCTATAATTAGACCGATACTAAAAAACAACTCGCTAAACAAAGAAGACCCATCTTCTTACCGCCCAATCTCCAGCATATCTTTTTTAGCAAAGATCATTGAAAAAGCAGCCCTCATCCAACTGCAAGAACACCTTGATGACAACGAAACACTGGACAAACAGCAATACGGATTCAGGAAAAATCATGGGGTCGAAACCCTTCTTTTGGCCCTGTTTAACAACCTCCTTAAGGGTCTGGAAGACAGGAAGAAAATGTTTATCCTCATTTTCATCGACATCTCCGCTGCATTCGACACTGTCCATCACCTAACCCTCCTTAACAAGCTGGCATCAATTGGAATCTTAGGAACCGCCTTGAAATGGTTCTCCTCCTATATAACGGACAGAAAGCCGCAGGTCCAATTCAATGGAGAAAAAGCCGAAGCCTTCACCCAAACTCAAGGCATACCACAGGGTTCGGCACTCTCGGCACTACTTTTTAACATTTACATGCAGCCCCTCAGTGAAATATTCAGGAAATACGGCATCAACTACCACATATACGCAGACGATATCATGTTGTACACCCAACTAGAGACCACTGACCCGAATTACGACCAGCTTGAAACCTGCATGGGAGAGATGTTGGGATGGCTAAAGCAAAACAACATGTCAATTAATCATAAGAAGACTGAAGTAATGTTTATGTCCAGTAAAATGGACTTTGAACCACCTCCAACAATCACACTGTGCAATAATACTTACAACTCTAAGGAAGAAATAAAATATCTAGGAGTCACAATCGACAGCAAACTGAAAATGGAAAAACACCTCAGCAACACCAACAAAGCCATCTTTCACAAGCTTAGAGTACTACGACCCCTGAGGAACGTACTGGATTCGTGTGATTTCCGATCAGTTGCACAAGCACTCATCATGCCCCACCTTGACTACTGCAACGCCATCCTGCAGGGTCTACCAAAGAAAACCACTAACATATTACAACTGGCACAACACGTAGCAGCAAGGATCATCATGAGAACAAGCGTCACTGAGCATATCACACCTGTATTGGTGGAACTGCACTGGCTCCCAGTTGCTGCCAGGATTCAATACAAAACATTGGTAACGACATTCAAGTTAATTCAAAACCTGGCCCCCTCATTCCTCTCCACCCTGATCTCCATACAACCTACCACCAGAAGCAGGAGAACCATAAACTCAGACACACTAATAGTCCCAAACAGCATTAGGCACGTAAAAGTCAGTACTAGTCGCAGAGCGTTCTCCTACTCTGCCCCCACTTTATGGTACCAGCTCCCACACGAGCTGAGAGCAATTAAAGACATAACCGATTTCAGAAAAAAATTAAAGACGCACCTGTTCAATTGTCACTATATACAGATGTAAATCCAAGAAGATAAAAGAGAGTGAATAGCTGTATGTTAAACTGTTCACCTGTTCAATTGTCACTATATACAGATGTAAAGCCAAGAAGATAAAAGAGAGTGAATAGCTGTATGTAAAACTGTACATAGATGACGGATAATCGCGTGTGTAAATGTATAATTGCTTGTATAAATATATAATCGCTTGTGATAGTAATTATGGTCTAAATATAGACCCTAATATGTGTGCTGTGTATTACCCCTGTTCTCTCTATCTATGCTCCAAATTTTCTGTCTTGATTTTTTGACAAATCCCAAACTTGTAATCAAACCGCTGCTGATCGCTGGAAGTAGCGGTATATAAGTATTTACTAAATAAATAAATAAACAGCTGAAAAAATACTCACTTTAGGTCATAGCACCTGCAATTTTAAGAGCCCATGAGGCCCCTAGATGCCTGGGTGTCCTTCACACCCTCGTGAGCCAGCAGCCTCTACAACCCCAACACAGGACTAAAATCTCAAAGATACCCTAAAACCCCACTCCCTAGACTGTGCCCCTTAAGTCAAGCACACTGAGAGCCAGCCCAACTCCTCTAGGGCTCCAACTCACCCAGAAGAACTTGGATGTCTCCAGAATATGGTTGAAGTTGCGGTCTCCAGAATTGCACACAGTACTCCAAATGAGGTCATACCAACGACCCCTATACAGAGGCATTATCACCTCCTTTTTTCTACTGTGTAACCATGTATATAGTTACATTAACTTGCCTGTATATAGTTATTGTTCTCCCTGTTCTCCCTGTTAAGAAACTTGTTCATTGTATACCCGAGTTATTTTAAATGTTTATTGTAAGCACAAATCACTAAACTGAGATGTGTAGTTTCAATGTTTATTGTAAACCGCACTGATCTTAAATAGCGCGGTATAAAAGAAAATGTAATAAATAAAAATAAATAAATAAATACTGACCATTCCTCTCTGTATGCACGCAAGCATCCTTCTAGCTTTCACTGTTGCCTTTTCTACCTGTTTAGCTACTTTAAGATCATCAGACACAATCACGCCTAGATCCCGCTCTTCTTTTGTGGACAGACATACTTAACCTCCTATGCTGTACCGCTCCTTTGACTTATTGTACCCCAAATGCATGACCATGCATTTTTAGCATTAAATCTCAGCTGCCAAATTCTCGACCATTCTTCAAGCTTAGCTAAATCCCTCCTCATGTTATCTACTTCATTGCAGATTTTGGTATCATCTGCAAAGAGGCAAACCTTACCCGACAGCCCTTCCGCAATATCAGTAAAAAACATGTTAAAAAGAATCGGACCAGATCCCTGTGGCACTCCACTGGTAACCTCCTTCTCCTCAGAGTTGAAGGAGTACTCTGAACCTCCCCTCACCTACAACGAGGCAGGGCTCTTGGGTATACAGAAATCCACACAGAAGGCAATGAGAAGGTTAATTGGTAAATCAGTAAATAATACACAACACACTTGTATTATAAAAATCAACCAAAGCTTTGGGAGAGCAAGCCAAGCCGCTGCCTATGTTTACTCTGACATCATAGCTTTCGGCCACTTTATTTATAGGTAAAGATTTGATTATACAGCATAATTCTCACGTTATTGTTCTACGTCAGACATCACGTATCCATAACATACATCTCTATATCTCTTCGTCATAGGCAATCATGAGAAGACATACATATATTCCAAGACATAACTATGTAGGCATTAATTCTAATTAATTCTAATACTGACAGTTTGATATCTCTAACCCGAGACTGAGAGACTGGGAGACAACTTGCCCTTTTACTTATGTAATATAAACATAGACTAGTGTTGATATTATAGGAACCTTTCACCTAATTATCCTAGCAGAGTCTTTCAAGAATGTTACTGAGTAAAAAGCTCTGAATGGTATTAACTCTTTCTTAGGGCTAGTAAAATATTGTTGAGTGCCCTGGCAGTATACACAGCCCTGTACAGGCTAGCTTACTTTCAAGAGTGAGCTCCAGTTAATAAATATGAGCATAGTAGGATCAAAGAACTTTTAATTTAAGGAGGTATCTCATTCTCTCAAACACTTTTGTAACTCCCACAGGCCTTTACCTTAAAAGTGAACAGAGGGACACACTTGAGAAGCGACAGCTCACTCCATACTCGAGCAAACAGCTGCTGGCATCAGAGTTAGCACGTCCAATGTTCTCATGCTAACTGTGATGCACCGTCAATGCCCACATTCCACCCCTAACCCACCCCGTCCCCACCCAGTTACACACTACCCAGTTAGCATAGCAGTTTTAGCCCAGGACCCCACACTAAATTTTCCTGTAGCACTAGCCACACACTACATCCTGCACTAACAGTAGTTTAGTGAACAGGCTTCTCAATTTGTATGTGATATGTATGGGTTTACCATCATCATCCTTACAGGTTATGAAATTAATCCAGGATACTGCAGTTCATTTAATAGTTGTTGGGTTTTTTTTGCAGTTCTATTGGTTCCTTTTCAAGGTCTGTATAATATTTAGGGATTTTAATGATATTGTTTGAAGTACTATATAAGTATTAAATCAGGAATAATGTCACATGTTACTAATCATCAGTTGCGATCTTCTTCTCAGAGATTTATGACAGATCTTATTTTAAAGAGCATGTTTAAATTCCAGGCAAGAGGAAGAGCATTTTCTGAGTGTGATCTTGTTTGTGGAACACTTTGCCATGTTCATTGAAGAACAGAATCCAATTATTTTGTTTTCTTTATTTAAATTTTAATGACAGATTTTATGTCATTTGTGATATATTCGTTGTAGAATAATGTAAACTGTGTTATTGTTACCTGCTTAGAAAGTTTTGATGCCAGGGCCACAGATTGGTTTAAATAAATACATTAGATTGATTTGCATACAGTGGAGGCAATGCATATAAATTCATTGTGGTTATCCTGAAAACAGTAACTCTGGTAACCCGGAGGCCCGACTGGCCTCTTAGCCAATTAAACCCCCCCCCCTTGTCCACACAAACACCATGGAGACTAGTCATGGTACAACTCTGGTCGCAGCTTTATTCAAACATGTAACATAACATAACCGGCCCGACATGGGCCAACGTATTCAACATCCCCAAATAACAACACCCCCCCCCCCAGCACCGGACAATGCCCACACCCGCCATCTTAGTAGCAAGGCTGAGCATTCTCCACCCCCGAACCCCCGCCGCCTGCCTTGCCATGCTAGTAGCAAAGGCCGACACACCACCCTGAACCGGGCCGAGACCCCCAACCGGGATGCCTCGCCCCACCCCGGGGAGCCCTCCGCTCCCCCACTGCTCCTAAATTAGTTGAAGCCCCGCCACCTCGGCGAGCGTGGGCTCTCCACCCCGCCACCTGTGCGAGGTAGATTACCTATCCTCGCACCGCCCCCCCCATAAAGCTGCGACCAGCCCACCGCTCAAGTGCCTCCTGCCAGTCATTTAACAACAGGTCCTGGCCCACGGGCGACAGGTGCATACCGTCCTCCCGGTACAGCCCCGCGCACCCTGGATCTGCCCAAGGGTGCAGCACCTGCCATCCCCCCGCTTGTTGCAGCCACCGGCCAACCTGCCGGTTGACTTTTGCCAAGCCGCGCGATCACCGCCGCTGCGACTGACAGGCCGGCTGAGGAATAATGTCCGACCAGACAATCAACACTCCCGGCCAGCTCTCCCACAGCACCTTGATGTCCCGCTGCACTGCTCGTATGAGCTGCCTACAAGTCCAATTGGAGAGGTCGTTGCCACCTAAATGTAGCAACACCCCCGCTGGTCGCTGCCGCCGGTCCATCTGCCGCCGCATCCAAGGGAGAAGCTGCCACCACCGCATGCCACGCTCCCCCATCCAGAGCAACCGAATGTTGCGGGTTGCCAGTCCCAGATGCAGACCCAACGGGCGCAGCACGGCTCTCCTCTCTGCCCAGTACACGAAGGAGTGCCCGATGATCCACCATTCCTCCGCCGGACCCGCACCGGCACCGCCCAGCCCGGGGTCCGAACCCGGAAGCAACCCTGAAACAGGAAACAAAGCATTAATGACCCCCCCCCCGCACCCCTTACCCCACCCTCACCCGAACCCGTCATACTCGGTCCGGGCGGACATAACCTTCAAAAGCCCCCGACCGCCATCTACCGATCCATTGGATCACCTCGCCCCCAACCCCGCAGCCGCCGCCCCAATCCTGAAGGAATGGGACGCATACTGCCGCTCCACACAGCCCAATCGCCACAGGGCCAAGCGCATCACTGCCGTAAACTGGAACTGCGTGACCGGTTTCCCATCTGCATGATGAAAAAGGAAACCATCCACATTAGGCCGCCGGTGCATATATTCCGCCAAATTACGGACCGGGCAAGAACTAAGCCCAGGAAGAGCCCTCAACAGCACTTCCCTCACCACGTGAATCAGTCTTCGAGCGCACCAGAAAAATGCGCACTGACGCTTCCTGGATTTCCACATGCTGCACCTCCAGCCCACCCCGGGCCACCCCCCCACCGGACTTAGGGACTAACTCGCTAACCCGAAATGACCCGAAGAAAGCCATAGCAAATAACGCCCGAAACAACACCGCTTCAAATTCAGAAGCCGCCACCTCCATCAATACCACCCACACGCGCGCCAGCAAGCCATGAGATATGGGGCGGCGCCAGTCACGAACGGGCGGCCGTTCCTTCACCCACCCGGCCAACAGCCGCTTCACCAAAAACAACGTATTAGGGCTGCCCCATCCCGCCGCTTTGCTGAAAAAAGAGAAACCCGCCAAAGCCGCCCGCACAGACGTCCGAGACCAGCCATGCCCCTTTGCCCACACTATGAATGACCCGAACAACCGTGCATCGCATCTGCCCCCCCTCCATCCGTGCTCCCATAAGAATTCCTGAACCATGGCATACCCGCGCTCATAGGCCGCCCACGTACCTGGAGCTACGGAGGACCGTAGCAGATTCATCACTCCTGAGTCCCAACCCGCCAAAGGTGCTCCGGCACCACCGCCGATGACTCGTCCACTCCGGGGGCCAAGGCTCGAAACTGCGCCCACTGAAAACGGGACAAAGCATCAGCTATGGCATTCTGGGCTCCCAGCACATGCCGTGCCCGCGCCATAACGTTGAGACGCAAACAGGCTAGCACAAATAAACGCATTAACGCCGCTACCCAAGGACATTTAGGCGACTGTCGATTAATCACATGTACCACCGCGGCGTTGTCACACCAAAAGACCACTTTCTTGTCCCGCAACCTATCTGGCCACACCCAGAATGCCACCACTATCGGGAACAACTCTAGGAAGGTCACATTACGCATCAGCCCACACTCCTTCCACACTGGCGGCCAGGCCGCCGCACACCACAACCCTTGGCAGTATAGCCCCATCCCAAAGGCGCCTGCCGCGTCTGAGAACAACTGCAGGTCAGCATTTGACAGCTCCGGCGCCTGCACCAGCGCGCAGCCATTAAAATCTGCCAGGAAGGACTCCCACACCTGCATATCCTCCCTCATCCCCGACATCACGCGGATATGATGATGCGAGCGCCACGCACCCCCCATGGCTAATGACAGCCTACGCGCAAAAGGCCTCCCCATAGCAATCACCCGGCAGGCAAAATTCAAATGACCAACCAAAGCCTGCAGATCTTTCAGGGTCACTTTAGAGGCCAAACCCACTGCCGCCACCAAAGCCCGTAGCCTCCCCACTTTATCTAGCGGCAAACGCACCAGGAAGTCCACCAAATCTATTTCGATCCCCAGAAAAGAAAGGCGCATCACCGGCCCAAACGTTTTCTCCACCACTAATGGAACCCCAAACTCGGCAGCCATCTCCTGGAAGGATCCCAACAAAGAAGCACAGATCGCCGACTGCGGAGGCCCTACAAACAAGAAATCATCTAAGTAGTGCACTACAGACGCACACCCCAATCGCTGTACGAGCACCCAATGCAGGAAGGAGCTAAAGGCTTCAAAGTAAGAACAGGAGATAGCGCAACCCATGGGCAGACACTTATCGTAATAAAACTGGCCAGCAAATTGAAATCCCAATAACGGGAACGCTGACGGGTGCACCGGAAGCAGCCGGAAAGCCGATTCGATGTCCACCTTCGCCATCCGCGCCCCTTTTCCACACATGCGCACCAGCTCCAATGCCTCATCAAACAACGCGTAGCGCACCGAACACAGCTCCCGCGGGATATGGTCATTCACCGAATCCCCAGGCGGAAAGGACAAGTTGTGGATCAGACGGTAACAGCCACGCTCCTTCTTTGGGATGACCCCCAAAGGCGACACGATGAAAGGCGAAAAGGGGGGGTAGTCGAAAGGGCCAGCCACTCTGCCCAAGGCACATTCCGCTGCAATCTTACTGCGTGCCACCTCCGCCAAACTGCGCACCGAGCTAGCATTACTACCCCACACCTCCTCCACCCTCCCTTGAAACGGAATCCGAAATCCTTCTGAGAAACCCAACCCTAACAGCCTCGCCTCCGTGCCGTGCCCCGAGCCTGCATATCTCTCCAACCATGGCCGCAATGCCTGGAGTTTAATGGGGGTAGGTGCCAACTCCCCATTCCCCCCATTACTTACCCCCCCGGGCGCCCCGGGCACTGCCTTCCGACTACACTTTTTCGCCGAGTGACCCGCCCCACAGAGTGAGCACGCGTGCCGGAACTTACAGTCCGGGAAGGGGCAGGACGATTTATTGAAACGCCAGCATATGTCTCCCCCTGGCCCACTTTTGGGTGACCCTGGCAGTGCCCCCGCTGCCCGAAAGGACCGAAAGGGCACCACCGAAGCCTGCCCCCCCCCCGCTTTACCAAACCCACCTGCACCACTTGCACCACTCCGTTTCGCCGACATCTGTGTCAGTCAGAGATTAATATCCTTCATCCCCCAAGACAGCTGTCTGTTTTCTTCCATCATATCCCGGAATTCCTCATCATAATTGAGCCAAGCCCAGCCCTCGTGCGCCTGTGACGCTGCCAGGATGGCATCAGCATAAGCCAACAACTCCCCATGCTTACTCGGGTCCGCATGCCCACACACACTCGCCATACGCAAAAAAGCGTGGGTCCAATTCAACGTGTTGCGGGAGACCTTCCGCACCCTCCCCGCCTTCTTGTCATCTTTGCGCTTTTTCTTACTCTCTCCCGAGCGCTTCCTCCCATCCAAAATCCGGAAAATATCAATATACCGGCATTTTAGTATTCGCCGCCTCAATTTGCGTGGCACCCCCTCCCACAATTCTGCACAACGCACCACCGAGGACACCGACCCATCACCTGCCCCCCTCACCGTCCCCGAACCATTCGAGGATCTCGCCGCCGACGAGGAGGACGAGGAAGACGAGCTCCGTCGACAATGGTGCCTGTGCTTCCTCTTCACCTTAACCTTGCCCCCCCCAGAGCCGCCTCACCCCCTTCCCCCAATGCGCCTCCACCATCTCCCACCCCCCGTGATCCCCCCAGACTCACCATCTGCCGCGCGCTCACCAGCCACTGGCCTTGCCACGGTTGCTCTGGACTGCTCCGCACCCTGGGCCATCGACCGACTGCTGCACACCTCGTCGACTGCCGCCACTCCACTCGCTGGCACCTGTCAAGAAAAAGAAGCACCACCAGGAGGACCCATTCCATGCTGCCCAGCCCCCCAGCCTATCCCACCCCCTAGCAGCCATGCAGATGTACCGAGGCCCCCTGTGGCCCAGGCGGCCCCCCCCATGCAGGCGGCACCCCTCTACCCGGGAACCCCATCCCACTCCAATCCCCCCACCCGAGCCCGCCAGGTCCCATTCCCATGGGCTGTCCAGCTACTGAGGGCCAACCTGGCCACCCTTGCCCACACAGAGCCCCCGGGGCCACAGCAACCACCCCTTGGGGGCTGATTGGAACCCCCATTGCCAATTCCAACCCCCCCCCCCCCCCGGCTGTCCCGGCACGCTAACACTCTCCACCCAGCTCCCCTCCACCCCCCTGGCCCCTACCGATCCTTGCCCAACCTGCCCATGGCACCCAGCCTCCCCCTCCACACCCCCCTCCAACCCCACGCCAGAAACCCCCCTATCCATCCCCCCACGGCCCGGCCTACTGCCCCTCCCTCAGAGTCTCGCCGTTCCCCTGGCCACCCGAGCGGGCTGCACAACAGCCCCAGCTCCTGAGGACACTCTACCTCCCCAAGACCGGCCTCTCGCTCCCAGACTGCTACCACCAATGCTCTTGCCCCTCTGCCACCCCCCCAAACCCTTTGACGAGTGCACCATGGCCCCCCGCGCTACCTGCACCCCTCAAGCACCCTCCCCTGACCAGGACCCAATGCTCCCACTCCAATTGCAGGACTATTCCTATGTTTGTCTATTCTATCTTTTATTATTTGTGGTTTTTTTTTTTTGGCTAGAAAGAATAACCCCCTGCTGTCCCAATCGCTCCCAGCACCGAGACCATAAGTAACCCGGCCCTCCCCAGGCACCTCTGGCTCCAAAGCACCCCCCTGTATCGCGGGGTAAGTGTCCGGCGTCTCTCTCTGATGATTAATTTATTTTTTAAATATAGACCTCCCCCGGACCCGACCCCCTCACACCCGATCGCCGAATCAAAGCAAAAAACCCCAACACACACTCTCACCGCCCTCTGTCCCGATGCCGCACACTTCCCGCTAACGCCGAGCTGGGAGCCACAGGAAAATGCTGCCGTCCCTGCCGAGGAGCCGCACCAAAAAATGCCTGACCACGCGGCTCCTCGGCAAACCCGTCCCCGCCCCCCAGCCTCCCATCCAATGACATCGCTCCCAGGACTACCCAGGAGCGATGACTCTGCCTCCCTACGGCCCCCCCGACTCCCCTGTCACATGCCGGAGGCCGAGGCCGGGCCCGGGCCCAGGTTACTGGCGGCCGTGGGGACCCGGCCCGCGGCCTGGCACATATAGGGATACTCCAAGCTTAGCTTAAGAAATGCCGCCCTACTCTATTCCTTTAAATTTCAAAAGACCTAGAATGTTGATCTCAGGATTCTCCCAATCCAGGGGAGAGAATTATCTTTAATAATGGTAATTTTCCCTGGGATATATTATATCTTTGAAAATTTACTAATTAAAGTTTCAGGATGTACTCTATAACAGAACAAAAGCTATTTTATTATATTTGCTTGTGGAAACATCTCATAATTTAGAAAGATACTATATAAAGCTAGAATAAAGAGTGGTCTGGCAGTTCCTAATGTAATGAATTAATTCAATGAATTGATCAATGATACCCGACAGGGCCAATATTCAGTGGCAGTGGCCTGCACACTTTCAGCTTCTAGTCATCGCTGCTTTAAATTACCTCTAGATACACAATGCCGGGGGGTTATAGCTTGCCACCAACATTGAATATCCAGTGTGCCCAGTAAGTGTTTTAGCTAACCGGACAGTGGCAATATTCAGCCACCGTCCAGTTAGCTAAAACAGCTAATAGTAGACCAGCATTTTAGGTGCCTAACGCTAACCGGTTTAAGTTAACCATCCAGTTGCTAAACCTCTCTGCTGGCCAGTTAGCATCAGTTCAACTCACAGAACTCCCCAGAATGCCCCAATGCTTTGTGGTTAGCAGGGTTAGGAGGGGATATTCAGTGGTAAAAAAAAACCCCCAGCTTTATGTATTTATTTGTTTGTTTTTATATATCGCGCCATCAAGAAATCAAGGCGGTTTACATTGAATGATTACACAGGTACACTAAAAAAATTTTTTTTTAAACTGCCTCTAATGTTTCGATTGATTTTTACGTTTTTTGGTGCGCTGAATCCAAATCTGGTAACCAATTTGCTCCATCACGTACAGATTTTTTGCTACATTGGGTTAGCAGTTTGAGGTGAACGTTTCAGATTGAGTGCGATCGAGATAAAAGTTTCTTGGATGAATTCTTTATACTAATTGTTTAGTAGTTATTCAAATAAGAATAAAGAAAATTGTAACAAGGCAGCACATAAGAATAGAGTAATGTCAACAAAACACACTGTGATGCTAGCAAAATTGTCTGCACTTAAAACAGCCACATACATGTGCACAAACATTGAGCATATAAGAGCGAGGTTAGACACAAAGCAAAGCAAAGAAATGTGCAAAAAATGTTGTACAGGTATGTATGTAAGAATAGAAAACGCAAACCGCACCATTGCAATACATGAAGACAAACACCCGATGGTGTGAAAATAAAATTCTAATAAATGAGATCTGACACTGTGGTAATAACTAGCAAATTTTTATTTCAAAGTTTAGTAAAAACACGATATTTATCAACATAGTTTAGATTTTAAAGTCATTCTTGGGTCAATCAATCTCCTGATGGGCCCGTTTCTTCTTCCCCCGAATGCTTCTCTTGGTGCGCTGCTTGGCGTATTTTTCATCTGGGGTTTCCCGCAGCAGCAACCAGCAGAAATCAGCCATCATAGTGGTGTTCCATCTTCCTTGGTACCTTCTCTCTGCGTCCTTGATGTCCTGGTGAAACCTTTCACCTTGTTCTTCACTGTACGCCCCCAAGTTTTCGGGAAAGTAGTTCACATGGGAGTGCAAGAAATGGACTTTCAGGCTCATGTTACAGCCTTGTTCTTTGAAGGCATTGAGCATCCTGGCAACAATATCCTTATAGTTCTCATCCCACCTGTTCCCCAAGAATTTGAGAACAACATCCTTGAAGGAATCCCAGGCTTCTTTTTCTTTCTCAGACATCGTTTCAGCGAATGCTCCATCTGAAATGAGTTTCCTTATATCAGGGCCAACAAACACTCCTTCCTTTAGCTTTGCTTCAGAAAGTCGGGGGAACTTTGAGCAAAGGTACCGAAAGCACTCACCATCTTTTGGAAGGGACTTGATGAATTGCTTAATGAGACCCAACTTAATGTGGAGAGGTGGTAATAGAATTTTATCACGAGGTACCAAGCTCTCATGAAGAACATTTTTCTCACCGGGTCTCAAATACTCCCGAATTGGCCAGTCTTTTTTCCCCCAGTGTAGGTCGCGGGCCCGGCTATCCCACAAGCAAAGGAAGCAGGAATATTTGGTGAAACCGGATTGCTGCCCTAATAGCATGGATAGAATTTTAAAGTCTCCACAAATCATCCACTTATGCTCATCATAACGAATCTTCTGA
The DNA here is from genome assembly GCA_033557465.1 of Ichthyophis bannanicus. Classification (NCBI taxonomy): domain Eukaryota; kingdom Metazoa; phylum Chordata; class Amphibia; order Gymnophiona; family Ichthyophiidae; genus Ichthyophis; species Ichthyophis bannanicus. The sequence goes on from CM066032.1 coordinate 820,679,716, forward strand.
AGAATCAGGGCCAAATTCTCGTATTTTTCTTGGAGAATAACAGAGTGAGCAATAGGAACTGAAGCGAATGTGTTGCCATTATGAAGAAGAACACCTTTTATGCTGTCTTTGACGAATCAATGAACAGCCGCCATTCAGCAGGATCATACTTGAGTTTAAACTTTTCCATCACTCCGTATATATCGTTGCAAAATACCAAATCTTCCTCTTTGCTGAAATACTTCAAAAATTGTGTCTCGCGGTTGCGGTACCAATAAAAAGTTGTTCCTGGTGACAATAGATTTTTCTGTTTAAGCCGAGAACCTAGCAGTTGGGCAGCATCTTTTGGGAGACCTAAATCCCGGACTAAATCATTCAATTCAGCTTGAGAGAAAAGTTCAGGTTTTGGATCTGGTTCAGTTTCAAACTCGGAAGTACTGGACTCATCGGGAAAAGCCATCTGATGAGTCTCATCATGATCAGAACCGTCCACACAAATATGATCCAAAGATTTTGGTGGTTCAGGCACAGGTACTTCATTGCTATGAGGCATAGGCCTAATTGCTGAGGGAAGGTTGGGGTAACTTATTACGTTCTTATTTTTTAAGTTGTATCCCTTCACAATGCAAGAGCAAAAATAGCAGTCACTGCTGTGGTCTCTTTGTTCACGCCACATCATAGGTATTCTGAAACGAAATGCTTGTTTTTTACCTTTCATCCATAAGCGTAGATCTTCCTCACATGTCTTGCACACTTTGTGAGGAGCCCACGGTTTGTCTGGATCGCCTAACTTCAAACCGAAATAGGCGAAATATACTTTTTTAATAAATGCAGAAATGTTCCTCTGCCGCTTTTTCACGGTATATTCCCCACAAATAAAACAAAAAGTGTCCGGAGAGTTGACGCAACCTCTGGCTCTGTGAGCCATCACAAATACACAGCACTGCAAACTACAACTGTAGTGAACCACATCGGAATAAAGCTGGATTACGACTGAGCAAACAAAAGGTAATAATGAACTTGCAAGAAACTGAAATTCCACAGGAACGTTCATGTCGCAACCACCGTGTTTGAGCGAGCAAACGAGGCGAGGCGAACAGGAAAGAACATGCGCCAGCGCGAGTACTGGATTTAGCCCCCCCGCCTCCCAATTGTCCTGTTAATGTATAAAATGAATACAAAACACTCTAAAATATCATGAGGGAGTGTTTCTAGTTAGTTAACCATTACAACCTCTATTTTGGGCCAAGAAAATAAACTGCAGTCGGCTAAAAAGAAATTATGTGAACATTCCTTGTATGGGTAAGAAATCTAATTTTGCAAGAAAACGTGACGTGATGGAACATTTTGGCTATTTTTCCTGGATTCAGCACCCCAAAATCTATAGGAATCAGTTGCAGTTTTTTGGTAGTGTACCTGTGTTATTTATTAAACAGAACAATTAACTATACATTAAACATAACATTTTAACAATTGTTGGATCTACAAACCCATGTGTAACATGTATTGAATAGTTAACTCTTTACATAGTATATACATTGTATTTATACTGAATACATTATTTACATTGGATGTTGCATTTGTGGCAGCCGGTCCGGGTTTTTATTTATCTTTTAAATTTGAAGGGTTATGTGTCATGTGTTGTCTAGTCAGTGGTTGGATTGTTCTTAATTTGGGTCTGCCGGGGTTTTCTGGTAATTGTTTATGGACAGGATTTTCAAGGTATTCCTGGAATAATCATGTTTTTAGATGTTTGAGGAAATCTTTATGGTCTTTTGTGGATCTTATTGTCTCTGAGAGTGAGTTCCAGAGACTTGCTGCACAGAGAGAGAAGGATCTGCTTGATGTGGGTGAGTTAGTGTTGGTGAATTCTGCCAGGGTGATTAGGAAATTCTTTGTATTTACTCTCCTTTCCCTATATGCCGGGGTGGTCTGCAGGTGGTCCGCTATATGCTGCTGAATATACTGCTCGACACTGTTAGCAGGTCTGCTAACCCTATTAATCAGTTTGAATACTCCCCCCAACAAAAATAATTTATGACTGGTAATAGAATATCCAAGATTAAATCCTTGATTCAGTTGGATCATATAGGTAGTTATCAAGAATGTTTAGAAGAGATTATTTGGATTCTGTGAAAGTTTGGAAACTCCACAGTTGAAGAGAATCCTTTACTGGATAGTTGTTAGATCTGAGAATTTTGTACAAAGAATTTTTTATTTACTTAAAATATTTCACCTTTGGTTCCAGTCTTAGGAAACCCTTGTCTGCATCCCCCACATCCCTCACCCCTGAATGAGTTCTGAAGAATTTATTATGTGGAAGTGTGGTGTGCTTTCATGGTTCGTCCATTGTTTGAGGGAAACAAGATACACTCCTTGGCAGAATGAGGAAGAAATATAATCAGGGCAAGCAATCATTTAGTCATGCAAATACAGACAGCAAATTACCTGGGTAAACTAAAAAATGCCCTCCCTCAATTAGGAAACATCCATGCAAATACACCTATAGCCAGACTATGAGGAGAGACCCGCAAAGGCATAGTTAGGCCTGACGAGAAAATAATGCATGGAGATTGTATTGTCTACACACATTATTTTTCAATGAAGTGTCTGCCACTGAAAAAATATGCGCAAAGCCCATGTATACATTAAGGGTCATTTTAGAAAAGACTTCCAGGCGCAATCTAGGACATCCAGGTCAAAGCATCTGAGAAACCCCAGAGACATTTACATTTTGGCCCAGTATTAGAACAGGGATGTCCCCAAACGGATGACCATGCTTCCACATAATAAATTCTTTAGAACTCATTCAGGGTTGGGGGAGGTGGGGGCTGGATAAAAGTTTTCCAAGGAATGAAACCAAAGATAAAATATTTTTAGTAAATAAATCTTTCTTCGTACAAAAATCTCTGATCTTCAAAGAACTGTCCAGCAAAAGCTCCTTGGACATCTCAGGCAGTATTGTCCAGAAGGAGGACATTCATGTTCAGTGACATTGCAGCCACTCAGATGTGAAGTGGTGGGTTAATAATATGCTTGGGGTTTGTACGAGCATGTTTCTTTGCCCAGGAAATATTGACGGTGACAATGGTAGTGTATTGTGCTCTTCTCCCTGGTAGTGTTGCCACCATAAAATGAGCACTTTTTTGCTCCTTATTTGTGGTCAGGAGCAGGTATAGTCATGGACGCCTCAACAACCAGAGCAGGACATGCTTGTGCTATTCTAGAAATGCACCACAACCTACATCTTTGTTGCTCTGCCCAGGACACTCCACTGGTGCACCCCCATTCTACTTGGATGTCCTCACAGTAGGAATGTCCATATACCCAGTTTCTAAAATGGCTCCAGGGACACCCTTGTGAATTGGACGTCAGTGTAACGGTTTTCAGACATCTAAAACACAAATAGGGCTTCTAAAACAACCCCCTGTGTGTCCATGGATAGTTCTCTAAAGAAGCGGTTTCAATCCCATCCTGATGCTAACAAATTTGTCTACCAGGATGTCCATAATGTCTACTCATGAAACTTGTTGAGTGGGAGGGAAGTGATAAAGGTAAGTGGTAAATTAAGTTTACCCTGAGCATAGGGGCATTAGCATGCACATATCACGCAAAACCCACTTCAGCATATAAAAAGCTAGTCAACCTGTTGATTCCCTTAAGAAATGATCCTCTGTTATTAGAGAATGTTTACAAGTTGGTTATGATATGATATCTAATTCTACTAACATTAAAACATTAAGAAATGCCAATGAGGTTGTCATTGGAAGGATGGCATGTATATATATTGTCAAGGCCCCCCTGGTGGCTAGGCGAATGCCTAGGTGTAATGGGGGTACCTTGAACGTCCTTCTTAGTAAACTGGAACCCAGTACTATGGCTTCTTCGCAATGTAGTTGTGTCACAAAGATTATAGCCAAGATTTGAAGGTCACAGGAAAATTTCTTTATTTGAAAATAAAGTTCTACATAACCAATTGAACTTATTTGCTAGAAATTCAGGTACTACAAAACAAAACTCAGGATACTTCTCCATTCAAAAAGAACTTAAACCTTGATACATAGTCCATGCCTTGACTTTGCTTCTGCGGCTTAACTTAAACAACGTGTCTCACAAATCATTCTTTTACAAACAGGTTCTGGTCCCAGGTCTCCAAGTTATGCAGCACAACACTCAACTGTTTCTCTCACATGGGTTTGCAGCACCTTAACTTCCTGGTTACCAACTGTTTAAAATCTTCTGATATTATTTTCCAAACATACTTTTACTCTTTAGTTTTCCCAGACATTCATTAACTTCTTGAAGCTTATCAGATCAGCTCTCATTAATGCATAAATAAAAGACATGAGTTTCAGCAGAGGATGTACTTCCTTTAAAAACTTCTGGGTTTTCCTAATTACTTTTAAAAAACCCTCAGTTTCTTACTTTTTGACTAGAACAGAAAGAGCATTCCATCTCCATATCAGAATAATCATTCTCTACACCATTGATTTCTATTTCCATTTTCTCTTCACTGGGTTCCTTCAATAACGTGTTATCCACAGCGTCTGCATGGGAAGGCTTCTGCTGCTTCAACACTCTCAACAGCTGCTCCCACTGAGACTCTTCTCTACTTGAGGCTATGGGGGAAGGGCATGACAAAGCTTTCTTGTTCAATAACATTTTAACAGCTTGCAATGGGCTCACCTTTCTAGCAGCAACGTGTCTCCTTTCAGATCCTGCCGCAGGTGCTAGCTTGCTTTCTGGTCCTTCCAGGGATATTCCTCTCTCCTGCTTCTCAACAGTACCTTGCTTAGAACAGGCTCTCCAGGGCTCCACCTTAGCTGCAGACTTTCTGCCAGCTGAACTGCGTTCTGGGCTCAAGCTGTCTCTGTACTGCTTGCAATAGGATTCCCCCTTGAGGCTTCCAGTGAGATATATGTCCCTCAGCCCTGCCCTTCGAGTCTCCTTACTTCTAGTACTCTCAGGAGTCTCATGGCCAGTCCACCACCTCCTAGAGAATATCTCCTCTTCAGAAGATTCCTCTCCAGGGCTTGCCACTGACCTTTCCTCCAGCCTTATTTCAGACCTCTTCCTGGATCTCTCCCCGGGTCTCTGCTGAGTGGTTTGCCGGGACTCTGGCTGGGACCTTCTCTCAGGCCTCTTCCTGGAACTTTCCTTCTCTTTGGAACTAGAGCTCCTCCACTCAGTTCCCTCGCTCCTCCCTTCACTCTCCTCACTTCCACCTCCTCTTGCTATAGCTTCTCCCTGCTTAAATGTTTGGGGCTGTCCTATAGTTCTAGACTCCGCCCCCAAACCTCTCCCATCACCTCCCTTGGTTTCCTTGGAGATTGGGTGTGTCTCCAGTTCTACACTTCTGTGTAGGGAGTTTTTTTCTTTGTTTAGAGTTTTAACCCCTGCTGTGCCTGCAGTTCTCTTGGGCTCAGGGAAAAAGGACTGTTTTTCCCCCTTTCCTTTACACTCTAAACCTACTTCGCCACCACAATATCTATACAAAAACAAGACATATCATGATGAGCCAGACCAATGGTCCTCTCTGCAATGAAGCCAGTTTGGACTATTTGAAATTAGCCAGCAAAGCAGAAAGGGAATATCCCTTCCCTCTCACTCACTGCACTAAATATGATGGAATGATATGCAGATCTACCTGCGAGCTAATTGCTAATGGAGCTGTCTACCAGAAAGTTGCAGTCAAATGCATTAAATTGGACCACTGGGTGTCACCTTTGTGTGATGACTATGATCCCTTGGCCCTAGACGTTGTAAATGCTGCCTTTACCATTTCCAGCATTGGCTGACTTGGGAGCAATAGATCTGAGCTGATAACTGAGCTACTGAGACAAAAGGCCAGCTATTTGCTGACCTTTTAATATAACTTCCACTCTAATATGCAATATAATATTTTGTCCAAATAAAAATACAACATAATTGGGAACCTGAGCATATGTCATCTCATGTTTAAATTTCCTGCAAGAAAAACAATCCCTCCCTAAATTGCACAGTTTCTTTTGTCAATAAATGGTTTGGGAGTTTTGTAAAAGGTCAATGTGTTGAGTCTAAGAGTTTATTTTTTAAATCGTTTATGTATCTTATCACTGCAGATAAATAAGTTACTAGGAGTTTTTAACACCTATTGATTGGTCTAATGCACATTAATTCATATGTTATGTATTAAATAGATTTAGTGCATCGCCCTTCGCCACACAATCCACCCATGAGCACAAACTTCCCAACATGAAGCTCTCTTGACTCCCATTAAAAGCTGAAGCAAGTCCTTACATCAAGGCTACCCCCACAACCCCCTACCCCCGAATAGATCGCCCTCTGTGTATGAGCCTAAACCCAACCCTCTTTCTAATCCCCAATCCCCCAACCCAACCCCCTCCTGGTAGTCTAGCAGTCATTGGGCAGGAATAATTCTCCTCTTTCCTTCCCCGACAACGGAGGTTGTCAAAATGACAGCTATAACCGCTAGTTGTGGTTTTGCAGTACTACTGCTGAAGGATGGGGTTTGCTTGCTGGGGAGGGAGGAAGAGGTTGGGACATCTTGGCCGCAGCCACTTGTTTTTGTTTTTTTCAACTTTTTGGGTTCTGGACTCACATTCGCTGCCTCCCCAAGTAGTGTGGCCCTATGCAATAAGAATTTGTCCTGTGTGGTAAATACAGGAGAGATGCTGGACGCACCCCCCAGTATTTACCATGCAAGCTTTGCACTTACCACACTTTACCTTTTGTTGTTAATATGTTGTTAATATGTGGTAAGTGCAAACAGGCCCCTACAATTTTTAAGATATGCTAACAAATACATCTCTAGTAATTTGTATTAATCTGAATATGTAAAGTGACAAAATGTCTGACAATCAAGAAAAAATGTCTGAAGATGACCCCAAAAAGGAACCGATTATTTTCCATCCATTTCCCTAGAAGTTATCAGCTCTTCAGAGAGTGCCTACCATCATTTGTTTAATATGAACCAAATATGTAAATATCGGTCATGGTTTTGCAGCTGAATACTTTTTTAAGTATGTTTTTTTAATACATTTTGTAGCTTTAGTGCATGTAATATCTCATAGTATGGCCGCATGTTCCCAGCTCAAAAAAAAAGTTATATATATATATATAAACACACACACACACACACATACATACAGAGACACACACATAAAAAGTCTCTTACAAGTCTAAAGTTCTTAGTCAGCAACCTCCATGTTTATCTACCCCTGGGGAAATATTTGTGAGCTCATAGACCTCCTTACAATGATACATCTATTGATTAACTAGTAATGCTTTGTGATCTCAGAATATGGTTGACCATTTCTCAATTAAAATGAAGAAATATCTGTTCGTTGCAGATTTGTTTCTACGAGCTTGATGATGAAGCCGTGAGAGATGCTAATGTCTCTGAAGAACTGGGAGTATCATGATCAGATGCTCTGGTTTGATTTCACTGTGCGACCGCGAGCTTTGCAGGGTTCATAGCCAGGACCAGACTTTTAGAACTAACGTAACAGGTAAGACTCTTTGGGATCATTCAATGTCTTGGGCATAAGTATATCTCTCTGTTTATTGCAGCTGTTTAGAAGAAACTGTGGTATATTTTGAGGGTGTTTTTGTCTTTAATATTCATTTTGCCAGATGTTAGGGAATCGGCACAGGCCTCCTTTATAGAGTCTCATAATGGCAACTGTCATCCAAATTGATGTTTATTCTTCCAATTTGCAGCTTTTGCCACTGGGGTAAATCAGAAGTAATGATTATAAAGAAAAGGTTCCCGTCAGCCAGGTGCACTAATAAAAGCCTCGGTTCATAACTCAGAACTGGAGCGATAAAGCATTGTTTGCCTAATATTAGAGTATTTCTTTTAAACCCTGGCAAAATAAGTGTCTTTTATTTTCTTGATCACTAGAAAATTAAAATGTCCACTGGCTTGAACATCTACCCAGGATATATTGCATCAATTAGATTGCCATGGCAGAAATCCATGTTGAAAAGGGCCTTTATCTGGATGGAGGAAATGATGAATACTCTCCAAACATCAACTTTATGCTGCCAACTATGCTGGACAAAATAAAATCTAAGAGCTTAAAGAAAATTAACCCTAGTACTGGACTGACTTTAAAAGAAATCCAGACGTGACTGAGTTTATTAATCTCAGTTTATGGCTAGCATGTAGTTCATTTTTTTATGATTAGTAAATAGCTAAGGGTGTCATTTATTATTACCATCATTAGATTAGCGCAGACCTTTTCAGTAGATACAAAACTATGAAAGTCTGTTATACCTCAGGCCACCTTTTTAATATGGTTTAGTGCGCGCATACACAAACCATGCCTCCCATTCTCTTATCATTTATGACAGACAAATGTTGCCCTGGTGCTTTAAGCATCTCATCCTTTACTGAACTGCAGTGGCTTAAATCAGGGACTGTCAATGGGTGTAGACAAAGCTACTTCTCTCATGCTGAACTGAACCAACAAAAGATAGCAATGAATCCATCGGCTATTTACTGTAGTTGCAACCAACCTGAATCACTGTTATCCGTTGCCTCCTAGAATAAAACTCTCTACGAGATTAAACTCTAGAAACCATTCTCTGATCTGACTTTGCAGACAAGGGTGAAACTAGTAGCTGCATTGTGGCAAACTGTCGTTCTTAGAAGATAAATTCTAATATATCTGGAGGGTTTTAATGACGTGGTAAATGGGACTTTCAGGAGTCCTTGCTAGTTTACTTTAAGGCATCAAGCGCAGCTGAGCTGGAGAGATTCTCTTGACAAATAATTGGTTATGACAAGAGCCCTGTGGCACTGGAAGTACATTACTGTCATGACTATGTTCAAACCCACAATGACCCAACTATTCCAATCCATTGAAATGAAATTGGTACAAAATGTTACCACTGCTCAGTTTATAGCCGGCTAGCATCAGGGCAGGCAGCTGCAGCACCCACGGATATTTCTTTAAATATCAGGCCCTATATATCTACATTGCCGCAGCTCTTGGCCTTCTAGACAGAAGAAATGTTTTCAAGTTTCTTTTTTATAAAAAGGCGATCTAGGATATAGATCTTAGTTTCCTCTAAGGTGGAAGGTATGCATCAAGTTTAAGGCTCTATTTACTAATGTGTGTTAATGCATTAAAATACATTAATGAGATTTAACATGGACCTCATTACTTACAATGTGGCCCATGAACTAATTGCTCATTTTAATATCATTAATATGACTTAAGAGGCATGTTTATAATATTGAGCTAACCGTTAGCATGGGGGTTTACCGTGCACATGCAAATGTATATACAGACATGTACAGGCATACCAGCCCACAGAGACACACAAACAAAACATATAACATATGCAGAGACCACTAAGGTCGTGTAATTTCTTTTATTTCACTAGGCCCTCCAGTGGTTCTACTGGAGAAGTTCCATTTAACCTCTCTAGAACCCTCCTATTTTGGCTGAGATCAAGTAGTATCTAGTATCAACTTGAACACCACTGTGCAACTATCAATGCCACCACAGCTCCAAACGACCCCTGCCCAGCACATTGGATAAGATTCCTTCGCAAAGAACTCAGTCTAGCCCCAGCCAGGATCATGGAGAGGTCCTTCTCCACAGTAACATTCCCAGCATGCCTCAAACAGACATCGATCAGGCCCCTTCTGAAGAACAACAAGCTGAATCCCCCAGAAGGTTGAATCCTATCGACCAATCTCAAGCATCCCGCTTCTAGCCAAGATCATTGAGAAGGTAGTTCAATAGCAAATCCAAGAACACATCGACTCCACGGCCCCTCTTGATCCATGCCAACATGGTTTCAGAGAAGCACATGGCATTGAAATGTTCCTTGCCACTCTTTTTAACACATTAATCACAGGGATTAACAACAACAGACAAGGATATACCCTGATCTTCCTAGACATCTCCACAGCTTTCGACTCAGCCAACCACGAGCAGCTCCTAATATGTCTCCAGGAAAAGGGAATCCAGGGTTCAGCCTGGAGTTAGTGCAAGTCGTACCTAACAGATAGATGGCAGCAGGTACAGACAGGCTCTGTGAACTCCGAGCCTTTTCAACAAAAACATGGAGTCCCCCAAGGCTCCTCGCTATCCACCCTACTATTCAATATATACATGCAGCCCATATGTGCAATCATCCGCTCCTTCAAAATATGCTGCCTGATTTATGCAGATGATGTACTACTCTTCAATCCATTCACCATCGATCAACCAGACTTCTCTTCACTAGTAAAATGCTTTGACACCGTCATGGACTGACTTCACTCACAGAGCCTCAAGATAAATTTCAGCAAGACAGAAGTGGAGGAGTAGCCTAGAGGTTGGGGCAAGGTACTTCAAGCCGGAAGGTCGGGGGTTCAAATCCCACTAGAGGACAGCAACCTTGGTCCGGAAGGACTGGGGTTTCTAGTCCCACAGGTGCTCCTTGTGGTCTTGGGCAAGCCACTTAACCCTCCATAGCCCATGTTCCCTGTAAAATAGTTATCTCCAGGTTATAATGCCCTGATCAATGTAATTTCAGTTTGTTCAATGTAAACCACACTGATGCAGAATAGCGCGGTATATAAGAGAATGTAAATAAATAAAAGTGCTGTTCATCACGAGAAATCAAACCTTCTCCCCACCAGCAACACTGAAGGCAAGAGACACCGAGCTCCTGAGCCATCCCACCATCCGCTACCTAGGTGTCACACTGGACCAGCAACTCGACATGAAAGCACACATAGGCAACACTGTAAAGAAGGTCTACCATAAGATGAGGACAATTCGACATCTCTGACCCTTGCTGCAACCAGAGGACTTCCAAACAGTTTTCCAGGTTTGACTACGCCAATATAATCCTTCATGGACTCCCCAAGAACACACTTAACCCACCACAGCTAGCAATGAATGCTGCCGCCCGATTCCTACACGGGGCTTCTCGAAGGGAGCACATCACTCCAATCCTAAAGGATCTGCACTGGTTACCAATTTACTGCCGGATCATATATAAAGTTGCTCTCTTAACTTTCAAGGCCATTAACAAAAGAACTGCCAGCTCTTTGACAAACCTTATCCACCCCACACCCGCATCTAGAACAAGAAGATCCTTCGCCACCAACACTCTAGTAACCCCCAGTGAAGTAACAAAATGCACTAACGCCACAACAAACAGAACGTTCAGGTTCTATGCATCTACCTGCTGGAACGAACTCCCAGTGACCATCCCCTGTGGGCCGGTGGTCATACCAGGCGACTGCCTAGTAGGGGCGGCAGGCCATATTACTTGTGTCTTGCTTCAGCCTGGTAGCTGAGGTCCTTAATTGTGTAGTTGTGGGGCTGTTAAAGCAGTCCAAGTGAAAATAGGCCAACACAGGAAAATTTATTTCTAAATTTTATTTGTAATCATCAAGTTTGCAAATTGGACCTTGGCAGAAGGTTCCAAATGATTAACAGAAAGTGAGGATATTTTCTCCAACAAAAAGCTTCTTTATAAAGGTACTTCAGCAGTGCTATAACAAAACAGTTTCCTTCAGTCTTTGGAACAAAACAAGTTTCTTTTTCATCCAAACAAAACCACAGTTGAAAATCACTGTTGCAAGTAAAGTCCAGCTAATCTTGTTAGCTTCTCCCAGCTGTTTCAGGTAAGCTTGAAAACACTCTCTACTTTTCAGCATAGGAACTAAACTGCTCTGGAAACAGTTTCATAGCACAAGTACTATTTCAGCTTTAAAATGAGACTTCTCTCTTTCCAGCACTTCACAGTATCAAATGCTCAGCATAACTTTCTTCTTGGCTTTCTTCACAACATCTAATAAATGTTTCCTAAGCACTTTTCATGCATAATGAACATTCCATTGAAACTTCTGTAGAATCTGAATCCCCTTTATAGAATTCCACCTCCATTTCTTCCTCAGTGCTGCAAGGCTCAGGGACTGGGATACGTTCAGGGACTTCTAGTTTCACTTTCCTTAAAAGCTTAAAAAGTTTTCCCCAATGAACATCCCTTCTTCCCCCTGGAATAATGTCAGTGCTCCTAGACTTCCTTCCCTTTAGTGAGTCACTTAAAGGTACTGTCTGGCTTACCTTGCTTGTAGAAACCTTCCTCCTGTCAGGCTTTCTAAAAGGCTCAGTTTCTTGCTCAGAGTCAGAGCTGCTTGCTTCTGAGTTAGAACTATAGTCCTGGAACTCTCTCAAGCTTCTTCCGGCTCTCATCTGGGCCTGCCACTCGCCTTGGCAGTTCTGTCTGCTTCTCCTGGTTTCCCCAGTTCTCTCAGCTCGGCTGTGCTCTCTCCCTTCATTTGCTGACTGACCACGTTTAAATGCTTGCCAGTGTGCTTCCCTTTCTGGCCCCACCCTCTCTCTCCCTGCTGTTGCCCTGGAGACTGGGTGTGGCTTCAGGCTAGCCTTGCAAGTGTGTGTTTCAGTGTTACTTTCATTTTGGGACCTGTGCTTAGGTGAGCCCATCCCCCTCTTAGGAGAAAAACCTTCTTTTTTTCCTCTTTCCCAGGTCTGTGCTGCACCTGCCTCACCACATATCCCCCCCCCCCCTTAAGCTATTACAGGCTGGCGACACAACCCGCGCACTGCCTGTAATCCTCGATAGGGCATCAGCGTGGGTATGGAGCTTCCCGGCCCTGTGCTCTATCCGAAAATCGAATTCTTGGAGGGCCATATACCAGCACGTCAAACGTGCATTATTGTCCTTCATTTTATTTAACCACTGCAATGGGGCGTGATCTATTACTAACAAAAATTTCCGACCGGTTAAATAGAATCGTAATGCCATTACCGCCCACTTTATTGCTAGGCACTCGCGCTCAACCGTCGAATATTTTCTCTCCGGAAGGGTAAGCTTACGACTTAAAAACATTACAGGATGTTCTGTCCCCTCATGCTTTTGCGACATCACCGCTCCCAGTCCTGTTTCCGAAGCATCGGTTTGGACGATAAAAGGTTGGTTAAAATCTACTCCGCGCAAAACCGGTGCCTCACACAATTTTTCCTTTAATACCTTAAAGGCCTGTTCCGCGATCCCAGACCACTGTAACTGTGTAGGGGCATTTTTTTTAAGCATTTCAGTTAGAGCTGCACTCTCGGTTGCGAAATGTGGGATAAAACGGCGGTAGTAGCCAATTAAACCTAAGAAGCTTCGAAGTTGCACCTTTGTCTGTGGCTTCGGGAACGTCTTAACGCTCTCCACCTTATCCAGGAGAGGTTTTACTGTGCCGTGGCCGACTAGGTGACCTAAATAGTTCACTTCCGTCGCGCCAAACATACACTTAGCCGGGTTTAGCGTGAGACCTGCTTGCCTCATCGCCTCCAGAACGGCCTTGACCCGAACTAAATGTTCATCCCACCGCGAGCTATGGATGACAATGTCATCCATATATGCCGTCGCGTAACGCTGGTGTGGGCGAAGGACCATGTCAACCAGGCATTGACACGTCGCTGCAGCCCCGTGAAGACCAAAGGGCATCCGGCGAAATTTGTATAGTCCAATTGGGGAACTAAACACGTTTTTTGGGCGAGATTCCCTGGTGAGGGGAATCTGTCAATACCCTTTGGTCATGTCTAATGTAGTCAGATAGGTAGCCTGGCCCAAGCGATCCAAGAGTTCCTCTATTCAAGGCATAGGATATGTATCAAACCTGGAGATTTCATTCACCTTGCGGAAATCTATACAAAAACGTAGCGACCCGTCAGGTTTGGGAACTAGAACTATAGGATTGTTCCAGGGGCTTTTTGACTCCTCAATCACCCCCATCTTCAGCATTTCTTGGACCTGACTTATGACCTCACTTTTCTTCGCCTCGGGGAGTCTATAGGGACGTTGGCAAACTATTTCGCCATGTGGGGTCACTATCTCATGTGCAACCAGTCTTGTCTCCCCTGGTAAGGGAGTAAGGACATCAGAGAACCCACTTAACAATTTTGACATCGCCTCCCGTTGAGCCCATGAGAGCTCCTCTCCCATCCTATGTACAGGCTCTGCTCTACAATCAATGAGCTGTTGGCCTAACTCGTCCTCCTCTCTCTCCACACAACTAGCAGTCAAGCCTTTTATCTCGGCCTTGCCAGTGGACCCGAATCCTCCCAAGCCCCGGGCAGTAGTGGTTAACTCATCCACTTCTTCTAAGGGCGGGAACCCCACCCGTTCACAAATCAACTGGGCAATGCGATCCCCCACGGTCACCTTAAAAGTTTCCTGTGCAAAATTGAACAGGAGTACCTTTATGGATCCCCGGTAGTCTGGATCAATGACCCCGGTCCCTACGTCTATAAAATTCTTAAGAGCAAGGCCTGACCGAGAGGCAATTCGGCCATAACATCCAGGCGGTATTTCAATCCGGAGGCCTGTTTCAACTAGGGCCCTCCCCTGTCATGGTATGACGATGTCCACAGCACTGCAGAGATCAACCCCGGCAGCCTGTTCTGTTGCCCGTTTCGGTACCTTAGCCTCAGGGGTGGTCCTACAGAATCTCAGTACAAACTTAGGTTTTGGGTCAGATTTTTCCCTCTGGGGTTCTTTCTTACTTCCTGACCCGACTCCACTTCCAAATAAAGGAGCGGGCATTGATCTGGCCTTTCCCTTCCTGGGGATGTCTTTCGGGGAAGTAATCAATTCCTCATGAAAGATGTCCCTGGTATAGGGTCTTCCTGAGGATCATTTTCCTTTTCTGAAGGCTTAAAGCCTGTGTGGGTAGTTATCATACCGGCCTTGTCTTCTCCTAGCCTGGGGTCAGCAACCTTTCCTACCTTGGGTAAGGCTTTCTCCCTGGCTAAGTTATCTTCCTGAGGAAAGGTAGCTGGTTGACATGTTTTGCCCTGCAACTCCTCAGCTAAGCCTTTCCTGAATTGAGGCCAGTCACGGCCTAGGACTATGTCATGTGGAAGTCTCGGTACTATAGCCACATTTATTTGCTTTTTCATACCCAATCCTTTTATTTCCACGGGATGTATGGGATAGGTAGAGGCGGCTCCATGGATACAGTGAATCTTAATATGATTTCCAGAGGACTCTGGTGAGGGTTTATCTTTTGCCTCAATTTTCCTCCACAGCCTCTGAGATATCATAGATTGGTCTGCACCTGAGTCCAATAATGCCTCAGTTGGGATCCCTTCCACTTCCACTGTTAACAGGAACCCTTCTCCTGCATCTCTGTGATGGGTAAGTACAAAAGCTTTCTTGGCTTTACAATCCCTTTTAAGATGACTCAACTCTCCACACATAAAACATTTTCTCTGTGCATCAAATCTTTTATCCAAAGTCATACTTTCTTTCCTAAAGTTTGCAAGCTTTGCCTTCCTTTCTAGTAACTCCCCATTCGCACTCTTAAAAACACCCTCTTTCTCAGGGCTCAATCTGTTAGCCTCTAGAAAGCGGTCAGCCAGTGCAATGGCTTCCTGAGTGTTTTTGCAATCCTGGAGGACTAGGAAAGTTTGCACATTGCTGGGTAGAGCTTCCATAAACTGTTCTAGAATCACAGTGTCTAATATGGCTTCTAAATCTTTAGTCTCCGGCGTAAGCCATTTATAAACTAAGCTCTTCACTCTATAATAGAGTGCTTGAGGTGTCTCACCTAACTTCAATTTACAGGAACATAGAAACCTGCGATAGACCGTGGGGTTTAATCCCATCCGATCCTTGACAGCTCGCTTTACTTCCTTATAATCTGTGACTAAACTAGCAGTCAAGGCCCTATAGGCCGCCAAAGCTTCGCCTGTGAGAGAAGTGGCGAACCTTAGCGCCCACTGTTCCTTTGGCCACCTGGCCAGGAGAGCTATTCTCTCAAATGCCTCAATATAATCGTCTACATCATCATCTCTAGTAAGGCGTCCACAAGAGAAAGTCTCAGTGCCTGCTAGGTCCCACCCACGGAAATCTCCCCGTGAAACTGGCACTGTCCTTGCAGCTTCGTCCGTTTTCTCTTGCACTGCAAGCCACCTGGACATCATCTCCAGTAACGGTCTTTGCTGTGCCTGGAGCATGGTCTTCGCCTGTTCTAGGCTATGCGCCGACATCTCCCTTTGCTTGGCAAACTGGTTAGCCACCCAGGTCAGAATGTCATGATTCTCCATTGTTGTAGTAGTGCTGTGAATAAAACAAAGAGAAACAAACACCAAGTGCGGTACTTTCTATTGTTCCCCTTTTTCTAGTGAGCACTCTCCTATAGCCTCCCTCTTACACCAGCATCCGGCCATAACCCCTCCAGCCTACGGGTTACCTGGCCCTGGTGCAGAGTCTTGTTTTGTCAACCACGTGGATACCGACTCCAGCTCCACTGCCACTCCGGTTTATTTCCTCCACTTAGCAGATAGCGCGTGTTGACAGAAGCTGTTTCTCTGGGGGTCCTCTCCTCCTTCTGAGGTCAGGATCTTCTTTTAGGCATGCAAAAACTTGACGAAAATCCTGCCAACTACGCCACCTGTGGGCTGGCGGTCATACCAGGCGACTGCCTAGTAGGGGCGGCGGGCCATATTACTTGTGTCTTGCTTCAGCCTGGTAGCTGAGGCCCTTAATTGTGTAGTTGTGGGGCTGTTAAAGCAGTCCAAGTGGAAATAGGCCAACACAGGAAAATTTATTTCTAAATTTTATTTGTAATCATCAAGTTTGCAAATTGGACATTGGCAGAAGGTTCCAAACCATTAACAGAAAGTGAGGATATTTTCTCCAACAAAAAGCTTCTTTATAAAGGTACTTCAGCAGTGCTATAATAAAACAGTTTCCTTCAGTCTTTGGAACAAAACAAGTTTCTTTCATCCAAACAAAACCATAGTTGAAAATCACTGTTGCAAGTAAAGTCCAGCTAATCTTGTTAGCTTCTCCCGGCTGTTTCAGGTAAGCTTGAAAACACTCTCTACTTTTCAGCATAGGAACTAAACTGCTCTGGAAACAGTTTCATAGCACAAGTACTATTTCAGCTTTAAAATGAGACTTCTCTCTTTCCAGCACTTCACAGTATCAAATGCTCAGCATAACTACTTCTTGGCTTTCTTCACAACATCTAATAAATGTTTCCTAAGCACTTCTCATGCATAATGAACATTCCATTGAAACCTCTGTAGAATCTGAATCCCCTTTATAGAATTCCACCTCCATTTCTTTCTCAGTGCTTCAAGGCTCAGGGACTGGGATACGTTCAGGGACTTCTAGTTTCACTTTCCTTAAAAGCTTAAAAGGTTTTCCCCAATGAACATTCCTTCTTCCCCCTGGAATAGTGTCAGTGCTCCTAGACTTCCTTCACTTTAGTGAGTCACTTAAAGGTACTGTCTGGTTTACCTTGCTTGTAGAAACCTTCCTCCTGTCAGGCTTTCTAAAAGGCTCAGTTTCTTGCTCAGAGTCAGAGCTGCTTGCTTCTGAGTTAGAACTATAGTCCTGGAACTCTCTCAAGCTTCTTCCGGCTCTCCTTTGGCCCTGCCACTCGCCTTGGCAGTTCTGTCTGCTTCTCCTGGTTTCCCCAGTTCTCTCAGCTCAGCTGTGCTCTCTCCCTTCACTTGCTGACTGACCACGTTTAAATGTTTGCCAGCGTGCTTCCCTTTCTGGCCCCACCCTCTCTCTCCCTGCTGTTGCCCTGGAGACTGGGTGTGGCTTCAGGCTAACCTTGCAAGTGTGCGTTTCGTGTTACTTTCATTTTGGGACCTGTGCTTGGGTGAGCCCATCCCCCTCTTAGGAGAAAAACCTTCTTTTTTTCCTCTTTCCCAGGTCTGTGCTGCACCTGCCTCACCACACTGCACGATCACTGACTTTGCCCAATTTAGAAAGGCACTAAAGCACCACCTTTTTCTCCTACACTATGCCCATGCCAACAACACATCCTCACCCGGCCTCACCCCTATGTCCCAACCATAAAGAACAGTAAACCCAATAAATAATTCACATCCTTGTATATAGCCCTCAGGACAAGCTATGTCACTATAGCCGCATAGCGACCCCCTCCCATTGTATATAGTCTGTAGAGGGCCTGTATATGCTTTCCCCTGTTATCAATCCAAGTTGTACTACCTGTTCATTGTAAGTGCAAGGTAGGCTCTTCCTACTCTGCACAAAAAGTTATCTGTAAACCACACTTTTTTTTAAAAAGCGCAGTATATAAAAGCTTTAAATAAATAAAATAAATAAATAAATACCACTATGAATCCAGGCCCAGATTTAGGAATAGGCTAGATAGGCAACTATCTAAGGCACCAGATTCTGAATTGACAAATACCCAGCCAAAGAGGAGTTTGCACTCACTTATGGTAGGGCAATGTACATGTGCTACTTCAAAGAAGCATCCCTATGACACTGTGGCCTCATTTGGACTCTCTAACCCCTCACCCGCTATACACACAAACACCCCAACACTACTGCCTTCTACTCTGAAAACTGCTGTTTGGCCTTGCCTATGAGCATTAAAATCTTAAATATGGCCTTGTGTAGATTAACAGAAGAGCCTAAAGGATGGGACAAGTTCTTTGATAAGCCTGAACTTGCCTGTTTCTTTCTAGTGGACCCTTAACAGAAGGAAGGAAAGTTAGGTCTGTTGGTTATAGCAACGGGCTGAGAACCAGAGACAACCACATCCAAATTCTGTGTCTCCCTCCATCTCTACTCCTCCAACACTCCTTGTGATCCTGAGTAAATTACTTTGCTGTCTGCTTCCTCAGATAACTGATGCAGTGAACATCCCTATGCTCTAGCGCAGCATTTTGCTCAAGATTTACCCATGCTACAGTAGTCTTGCTCCTGATTCAGAAAGCAAGCTAGTGCCGTGGTCATGGGACTCGCATGCAAAGGAAGGAATAACTCGTTGCTCCCCAAAGTAAAAAACTGTACTGAAACTAAGCACACTTTTTTACTCTTCTCTTTACGCTGCATCTTTACACCACTTTCGGGAATGTGTAAAGATGCAGCTGTGAGCAAAAGAATCATCTGAGGTGAAGTTTGACACCCAACCTTGCAGGAGTCTATCGGTACATAGGTGACACAATTTATAGACAGGAGCACTTACAAAGAATCCCAGAAAACACGTTACACGACCAGCTGGAATCAAAGTCATGGACCAGGATCAGGGAACTCAGCCAGCTGGAGTCAAAGACACAGAGCCCAAGAAATCACAGACCACAAATGATGACCCAGCACTGGTCCAGTCCTGAGATACAATAGGGCAGATAAATCCTACCTTTTGGGCTGGGTCCAGCAGGCCAATCAGGCAGGGCAGGAAACAGGAGGTCACACCCATCCCACATGGAAACATAAGGAACGGAAGCTAGCCGTGGATCGAAACCAAGGAACACAGAAAAAAACCTCTCCATCTCATGGAAAGGATCTCATGCTCAGCATCACAGGCAACTTCAGCTTCCTGTTGGCCTGACAGCCACTATGAAATAGACTTGTCGTCTGTCATACTCTTGCTAAATGAATATCATAATTCAGCCAGGTGCAGCCACCATACTATTTGCAGTCCTCTCGTAATCATCCAAAGGCAATGGAAGAAATAAGGGCTTTGCTCTGGTTCCTTTTCAAATCTGAAATGTTGAAAATCCCGTTATGCAGACCTTGCACTTCTCTCTTTCATGTATCCACCTTCCCCTTCTTTTTCTAAGAGGAAAGGAAATATATTAATGAACTCCTTATACATATTTGTTCATTCCTATTCAGTGAATATGTCAGGCGCCATTTTGACATTGAGCACCTGTGGCCTGCTCTGCATTTGAACTGTTGAGAGGGCACTAGGAGACCCTGAGCAATGGTGTTACTGGATCCCAATCTGACTGGACTAGCTAGCTATTGAGGGACAGCAGTCTATTTGTCATCAGTGCTGAAAGGTTTTAGAATTTCTTATTTCTTGAGTTGTTTCATTCTTTAGAAATCCGAAGATGGTGTCAGAGACCAGGGCGCTTCATATTTTCAGCTATTCTATAGTGGTTGTGCTCAGAAACCCAAGAAAGGTGGATGACAAAAATACTGATTCATCAGTGTCTAGTAATGAATTGCATGCTATCTCTGAGTGAAGTATGTTGGATCCCTCGGTCATAACCAACTTTTGATTTGCTGTTAATGGTGCAAAACAGAAAATGTCAGAGCATGAAGGATCCTCCTCAGAATAGACTGCCAAAGTTAGGCATAATTATAGTAATTCACTTCTGGGTCTATAAATGCTGTCTGCCCTCTCAGTGAAAGTAAAAATTCTGAAGGAATAGAGTGGACTATACCATTTTCCCAGTAGATGGAACGGATTTCTATGTCAATATCAACAGTGCATTTTTCCTAGTGAAAAAGATGCTGGTATTCATATGCAGGATTTTTTCATTAATACTGAGGACTATGGCTGAATTTTAGCAGGCAATGAAAAAGTTTCCAGTTCTCTGTACCGCCGCATACCTCTTCAAAAAAAGCCCTAAATATCACCAAGAGTGTTACACTATGATTATAGCCTCAGTGAAAAGTCCATAGGTACAATGTACTTAATTTTCAAAGGAAAAATATATGCATACTTTCCTTTTGAAAATTGTCCTTGTGTCAAAAGTATCTAAGGGATATATACCTGCTTGTTGTGCTAGAGAAATTTTAATTGAAAATGGTGCTTGCACATTTTCAGCTAGGATCTACATATGTATGTTGTTTTTCTTACCACACCTATAAATACTTCTAGGAATGTGTTCTCACAGCTCAACTAAATGTATGCACACTGGGTCATGTTTACTAAACACGTGCCGGTAACACATGTGGGCCATTTTACCAGTATGGAGGGACCATGCTAATTTTAGGAGGGGTGTGCATCCAACCCGACAGTTAGCATGGACCCAAAACACAGCACCATGCAAGTCGGCATGTGGATGCACAATGCACCCATCAAGGTAGTGGTGGTAAGTGTACCCAGCACTAAGGCAACAAGAACAGTTAGTGTGAGCTACTAACACCTGTGCTATCCATGACATAATCAATACCTCCATTCCTCTCCTGGGCCATCCAGTCTCCATCGCATTGCATGCAACCTGGGTAGCTTGGGATTTTTAGCACAAGAGCCCATGTTATTTTTTAGTGTGGTGCCCAAACTGTGTGCTAAACCCACATTGATGGGTAGTGCACTTTTGTAAACATGCTCCAATCTGAGGGGGTAATATCCAGACACAAAATTTGCTCAGGTAAATCACCACTAACCTTCAGAAATTATCTTGAAAGTATCCCGAAAAATGATTTTCTTTAGTGATAACCTTTTGTTGTATATTGAACTATTGCAAGACAATATGCACAGAGTTAGGAGAGGGAGTTCAGAAGCCTTTGTTCGGCAAGCACATGACATTGTCAGTGTGCCAGAGTCCCACCTCCATTCCTTCTCTAAAATGGCTTCTGCCATCAGCTCCTTCTCCCACTGGTACTGTCCTGCCTTTTTTGCCAATTTGAGGGTCAATGGAGTGGGACAGCTGAGACAGTTCATTAGAACAAGCAGGGTACATTAGGAGAGAGTGAAGAAGGGGTCAGTGACTCAAGCTTATTTATGCAACCTTCCAGCCCCTTTCCCTACCATTTTGAGGGCCTTTAGGGAGCATCAAAAATGGTGTGAAAATAATAATTTTGGGTGCCAAAGAACTAAAGGCAATGATTTTCCTTCCAGGGGTCTCAGTAATTAAAAAAAATATAGAGGGTAGTCTTCAGTAGCAGTGGTTTATGTTTATGTTTATTGGGCTTGATAGACTGTTCTTCACTTGGCACAGCAGGGTGGTATACAAATATAAACAAGTTAAAATCAAAGATAGAAAGAGAACACCAATTCATAACAGGAATGAATAGAGCATTCACGCTAGGGGGGAGGAGAGTGTAGGGGGAGAAGGATGAGGTATAGGTCATGGCATGGTCATGTAAAGGGCAGACCATAGGGGATGTGAAAGAGATGGATTCTAGGAGAGATTATGGAGAGAAGGATGAAGTATGGGTCACAGCATAGTCATGTAATGGGCAGGTCATATGCAATGTGAAAGAGATGGGTTTTTAGGAGAGCCATAAACTTAGAATAGAAAGTTCAAGCCAGAGGGCAGGGGGGAGTGTGTTCTAAGAAACAAGGCTGAGGAAATAAAAAGCTGAGGAGTGGGTGGATTCTAGCCAAGCATGGGAAGCAACGGGATGGTGCAGACTGTTTGCATGGATGCTACGGAGGGCATGATGTGAGGAGTGAAGGAGCCAAATGTCAGAAAGATAATGGGGAGAACGTGTGTGTAATGCATGGTGAACAAAGGTGAGTAGTTTGTACTGAAGACAGTGTTTAACAAAAAGCCTGTGATAGTGAGCCAGTAGAGGGGTGACGTGCTTGAAACGAGAGGTGTGAGCAGGGATGTGTATGGCAGTATTTTTAATGAGTTGAAATCAATGGAGCTGATATTCGAGGAGGCCAAAGAAAACAGCATTGCAATACTCGAGCCTTGACATCACAAGAGTAAGCTGGAGAGTGGTCAAGGGAGAAGAAGAAGTGAGAAAGGGGCGAACAGCACACATTTGGCAAAGTGTGAGAAAAGAGCATCACACTATAGAGATGAGACACGTGTAAAAAGAAAAGAGAGAATCTAATATGACCCCCAGGTACCGAAGCAAGTCAACCACCTGCCTCTCCCGTCCCTGTCTAAGGCTCCACATACAACTCTGTTGTTCATATAGGGAGTCTTGCACGGGGACAGCAAGGAGGACGAATAGTGGGGATGTACTTCCAGGCAGGGTGTACATCCCTGCTATTCATGGCTCAGAATAGACCCCTATCTGTTTAGTTTAGACCTTCTAGCTATATGGATAATTCTGCCACTCTCCAACACAAATAATCTTAGTTTTATTTTCAGCCTGACATTATCCATACAGTGGTTGAAGGTCAGACTGAAAATACACAAATAGCAGTAAGAGGATACTTATATAGCTGTACCTAGTTAAAATACAGGTTGTTACAGGGGTATATTGTGCCTATTTCATAATGTCAAATACACACGTACTTAGCTTTCTAATATAGAGTGTAAATAATGGGATCCGCACAGCAAATCTAGACAGTTATACCAACTTGTGGCTGGTGTAAATGCCCATGCCTAGATTTTTAAGGAATGCACATAATTTAAATTATTTGATCATTACATGCATGTAAATTTGCACACTGCCCACACCCCACCAAAGCTCTACCCATGTGCACACCCACAGTGAAAGTACATGTGGCCTTATATGTGTACTTACAGAACTGTGACTGGCTGATCTACACATAGAAGCGTCCATTCACACACGCAAGTCCTTGAAAATAGGTGATTTACATGCATAAAATGTGTGTATCTTTACACAGCTCCTTATAATTTACCCCTTAAATACATAACGGCATTTGAAAACTGGGCCCACACAGGACTGTGGAGAAGTAAAAGTCAGGCAAATAGAGTGTCCTGCTATACTGGTTCTTAAGAAAAAGACAAGTGGCCACAACAGGGTTATTAGGAAAGCTCTTTAGCATTTAGAAGCTATTTGCTATCTTCTCAAAGATAACAGGTATGAAGAAATGTAGGCTTGGGAATGAAATGTTAAAGATAACATAGATTATATTTTTCTGTTTTCAATTTTGTCAAGATGGTTAATCTGGCAATTCCCTGTGGAACACCTTAATCCCACATTATTACAGTATAACCTTCACTTCATGTTCCATCTCTGACCATCAATATTGGTGTCCCTTCTGAAAATGCAGAAGTATTTTCTAATGTTAACATATTGTTCACATAAATGCAGAGATTGAACTCAACTGAAAGTAAAGCCAGAAGCTTGATGATCTCTGGGATATAAAAAACAAAGAATAAGATATGTCTGAGTAAGAAAATGAAATAGAACAATTGAAAGCGAGTGATTTTAAACTACTGTATGAACAGGGGCTGAAAGTTTCAAGCTAGTCCATTTTCTAGTGTATACAAATCTCCTTTTGCCTCTGAATTAAAAAGCAGCACAGAACATGTGAACGGAACTAGAATTATTATTGGTCTGAAATTTAACGTGTGTTTTAATTTAATGGGTGTTATTTTAAAAGTGCTATTTATAATTTGGGTGATTGCAAATGGGCATGCAGAAATCCAAATCACAGAGACATCTCCAGAGATGTTTTAGAAGCAGAGTGGGTGGACATCTCCAGTGTGAGGATGGTCAAGACTCAATGGGGTGTGGCAGAGGCATGGCCAGAGCATTCCTAAGAATGTGGACATCCCTGCCTGATCAAGGCTGCTCCAAGAATGAACAGGCATCTGAAAGGTGCATGTTTAGCAGGCAAATGTCTGGAAGGTATTTATTTATCTGCATTTATATCCTGCTTTTCACTGGGTCAAAGCAGTTGGGGGGATATGTTTAACATGAGGGGATATGAGACACATACACTAATACTTACAGGGAACATGGGCAATGGAGGGTTAAGTGACTTGCCCAAGACCACAAGGAGCACCTGTGGGACTAGAAACCCCAGTCCTTCTGGCCCAAGGTTGCTGTCCTCTAGTGGGATTTGAACCCCCAACCTTCTGGCCTGTGGTACCTTGCCCCAACCACTAAGCCACTCCTCCCTCCTGGAGAAGGAAACTACACTAATATATACTCTGTATTTTACATTATGTCAATGAACACTGAAGGGGAATGGGGGCTCATGTTTTCAATTTGCTATGCCTTCTGGAGTTTATAAGATGTAACATATGTAGGCAATTTATCAAAGTGTATTTAGTTTCTATAGGGGCATTCCGAATGGTGAATAGCACCTGTGTACGTGCGGGCCAGACGTTTAGGATGCAAACTGCTCCCCAAGCCTATTCCGTACCCGTCGCACCCTGCACATACACTGCATTTGTGCAGGGAGCGCTGTACATGGGTGGGAGGGGCAGAACAAGGGAGTGGCCAGGTGCCAAGATGTGTAAAGCATATGCACAGATGACTTGTGTACGTACCCCGGCACCCCGATGGACGAACCCCTTATTCCTGCCTGATGGTGGAATATGGTCCGGGCAGAGCAGCATATGCACGAGGAAATCCCCTCCCCCCATGACAATAGCCAGCTGTGACTCCTGCAGCCCAAATCTAGCCCATGCTGGCCACCAGCTGAAGACGGGCACCGGAGTGCAGGGTTTGCAGGATGACAGCCGATTCTCTTCCTCGCCTCTCTCCCTCCTTTCTCTCCAGGCCCTTCTCTCTCCTTTTTCCTCTTTTTTCTCCATCTTTCTCTTATTTATCTTCTATTTCCTTTTATTCTTTCTCCAAAATGTCCTCCTACAGCAGCCAGGGATGCTTCATTTTCACCAACAAGCTGTTTCTATTAGCTGGCTTCTGCAATTAATGGGTGGTTTACTGAAAACAGTGCTAATTTGTGTGACTTAATCGTATATTGTTGGATGAAGCTGAAAATCTAGCTAAAGATAGACAAAGAAAGTTAATCAGTTCTCTTACCTGTCTGACCTCTCAGGCTGGTACTAGAGATATGTATTTGTGGGCATGCATTTGGTTTGCATGGGCACTTCAAAATGTTAAATGTTTGCAAATTGCTTGTGCACACGTGCCTATGAATTAAAGAACATACAGTCAATTTGTGAGTGTAAAAACATTCTTGCATGCATAAAGAATGAATATGTGAAATGAAGCAAAAATATCCTCCTGAAAATCACAGCTTTTTTCCCTTTCATTAGCTGAACTTTTAGTTTCATAAACTAATGTGCTTATGAAACTAAGGGGTATGTTTACTAAACTGCAAAAACGTTACCAGCGAAAGTCGCAGCGCTAACGTGAGCAATGCCATATAAGGAAGTGGGTGTACCGGTGTCAAAGTAGCAATCGCTGTTTATCACACGATAGAGGGCGCCGTAACCTTAATTTCATGCCAGCGCTGTGATAAAAGCTATAAAGGTGTAGCCCACTGGTTAATACAATGACTGCAGAGCCAGAGGTCATGGGTTTGAGGTCTCATCTAATAAGGCTGTCCGAGGAAATCCCTTTTCCTGCCTGTAACAATCATACACATCTGTACAATCTGTGCTGCCAGCAAAAACACCCTTACCTCAGTGATGTAACTTAAGGTGCTCTTTAAGGCGCCCCATAGGGCACATTATAAAGTGCCTTGTCTGCCAAGGTGCCGTATAATGTGCTCTATTATACAGTGCCTTGGCTGACAAGTGCCCTATAGGTTATGGCACTGAGGTGAGGGTCTTTCTGTTGGCAGCACAGATTGTAGCAATGTGTCTGACTGTTACAGGCAGGAAAGGGGATTGCCTTGGAGAGCCTTAGTAGATGAGAACTCTGAGGGATAGAACCTATGACCTCTGGCTTGGCAGGCATTGTATTAACCAGTGGGCTGCACCTCTATAGCATTTATCACAGCACTGGCTGGCTACAGAAAGACTGCAGGTCACCACACAAAATGTCTGCTGTGGTTACCAGGATAGGGTAAACCCATCAGTACCCATGATGCAATGCACATGCAGAACAGCAGTCTACATCTGATCACAGGATGGGGTATGCACCTCTACAGCACCTCAGCCTTGTAGGGGGAACTGACTGTGTGTGTTACTGGCACAGAGTAGCTACAGACCGTGACATTGTGCGGTTCCTGTGCTCACCCTGAGGATGAGGTGGGGTGCCCAGCACCAGGTCCGCAGTACCCGGCTTGGCTGAGATAGGCATTGCTGTAGGTCCTCATCAGTGCCAGGTAGTTCTTGCAGGCACACCTAGGATACTCCTGTGTCCATCTGTATTCCCCAGTCATGTCTAGTCCTTGTGAACTATGACACACCCAGAGTAGTGCATATCCTGTGTGGTTGCCATGGTCAATTGTTATAAGAGCAGGGGGGTGTCTTGACCCATAGGCAGCTTATATAGCACCACCTACCAGCCCGTCCTCTCTAGGTCTGGGTGGGGGACAGGATCTGCCACCAACAGAACCACACTCTACAGCTTTGCAACGGAGGCAGTAGAGCAGGGGTGGGGAACCCTGGTCCTGGAGAGCCGCAGACCAGTCAGGTTTTCGGGATATCCCTAATGAATATGCATGAGATATATATGCATTAGAGATATCCTGCCAACCTGACTGGTTTGTGGCCCTCCAGGGCTGGATTTGGAGACCCCTGCCTTACACCTCTGTCATTTAAGATTGTGAGTGGGCAAGGTGCAGATGTCCTAGACATCGAAAGGGTATATAGAATGTGTCACATTCCTCCTCGATTCTCACCACCACCAAAAAGTTGTCTAATAGACAATATTTTGGTGGTGGTGAGAAGTGAGGAGGAATGTGACACATTCTATCTAACCTTTTTGATGTCTTGGACATCTGCACCTTGCCCACTCGCAATCTTAAATGACAGAGGTGTAAGGCAGGGGTCTCCAAATCCAGCCCTGGAGGGTCACAAACCAGTCAGGTTGGCAGGATATCTCTAATGCATATATATCTCATGCATTTTCATTAGGGATATCCCGAAAACCTGACTGGTCTGCGGCTCTCCAGGACCAGGGTTCCCCACCCCTGCAGTAGAGGGACATGATGAAGGGCTGTGGGACCATCAACACCAATCCTGCTGGGGAAAGGGCACCCTCCATGGCAGTCAATGCAGATCTCTACTTATCACATAGGGCACTGGCAGTAGGCCTAGAAAAGCTCAACTGCCTGTAACCACAATCTGACCTTCACCAGCAGAGGGCACAGTCAGCCTACACCCGCTGCACCCTGCAAGGTGTTCCAGCCATACACACTAGCCAGTTCATAGTACATGTTCCTAGAAGAACTATGTGCACCCAGAAGTGGAATGTAAGCACAAACACCAAGCAGGTATGTCAGTGATTGGGCCCCAGAAAAGGGAACTCACAGATATCACTTGAAAGAAACACTGCATCGCACTATGTGGGAACCTAGACATGTCATGGTCACTGCTCAGTAATGGTGAGAGTGACCTCCCAGCATGACATGCTGTGGTCATGCTGTCCATGCAGGTGGTGGTCAGACACTACAATGTCCCAGCCATTGCCCTATGCCCTGTGCATATGCATCCTGCCCAGACCGCTCTGTCCGGGCCAGTCCCACAATACCTTGCTCCTCATTATGCACATTGGCAGGCTAATGCTGGAAACAGTGTAAGCATTGTGGGCTCAGTAAGGTGTAGGCAGCCACAAAACACTGGATAGACATACACACACTCCCAAACCTATTTCAGCAGTGTGCAGAGATAGAGGTGGTTGGCAGCCCTGCCTGCCACACCAGTCCTGAGCACAGTGTAGGCATTGCTAATGTACTCAATACTGTTAGGGTCACTCTCCGGGGTAGTAAACACTGTCAGAAAAAAGGGAAACACGCTCCACATATATCAGAAAGGTTGCTAGGATGAATCTCTGTTAACAAATTGTGTTTAATTTAGGATTTGTTATCTGAAATTAATCATAGCAACTTTTTTTATATATGTGGAGCGTGTTTCCATGTTTATTACAGCATTGCTAAGGTATGCAGGTACTAGTAGTGGTAGCTGCTGCTCTGTGCCAGCCTGACTCTCCATGAGGCTTTGGATAGTGGAGCCTGTGGGTGTGGGTGTTTGTGCCCCTGTTGGCCGATGCTCCAGGGAGTGCACATGTTTATGTTGTATGTGCTCTGTAGGGTAAAATATAGGGACATGGTCTGCAGGAGCCACAGCTGGGACTTGAACCTGTGACCTTCAGCCCCTGAACACACTGGCTGTGTGCACTGCACCAGACTGTTGCCACAGAGGCAAGTCATTCCCTGGGGATACCATGACTGTTCTTCAGACAGACCTTGTCTGTTGTACTGCATGCCACCCACCTAAACAGGACTTGGCCTTGGTCTGCTGTGGCCAGATGCCACTGCCCCCTCCACCACCAGCACCCCTTAACCACCATGCTGACATGCCCTTATGCTGGTGGTGCTGGTGGTGCACAGTCCCAGGCCATCCATTGTGTTGATAGGCAGCTGCCTATTGTGTGGGGTCTGGGGTAGGTGTGCCTACATAGACATCCACGCTTCCCCCCGGCACAGCCTCCCAATGTTATGTGCCCTTTGGGCTACGTGCTGGGTACTGTCCCCTGGGACACTGTGGGACACACACTCGTGGGCATGTTTGACCTTGCTCAGTTCCTGTCTTGCTGAATTTCTGTTTCTGCCTTCCTATGTGCCACCTAGGCATCTGCCTAGTCCACCCTTTGCCCCAGCTGCCCCACTGCATGTCCTGCCTGCAGCCCTCTGTACCCCATTTTCAGCATCACCATAGTGCCCTATCAAACTTGGGCACTATGCTATTAATGCACATGTAGCACTACTATCACTTTTCTTGGGCTCCCTGCCTCTGCTGTACATTGCTGACACTTAAATGGTTTCTATCTCTTGCAAATGTGCCTCTAACGCAAGGTTTTCACTAGTGGTAATTTTCAGACCTTCATTTCACAGCATTAGTGTAGCAGGAGCCTCTCCCCGCCCACTCCCCTCCCTTTGACCCCTTCTCTCCGCCCTCTCTCCACCCTCTACAGCACTTATCGCCGCCGTAGACGTTATCGTGTGAAAATTAACGTTATCGCGCAATAACATCAGTTTTAGTAGTTTAGTAAACATACCCCTAAGGGTCATGTTTACTAAAGCCTGCTACCTGGTAGCACAGGGTTTAACTTGCGGTTTGGGAACCACACTAAAAAGTAGCATGGGGCCATGCACCACAAACCCTACACTACCTTCATAGCACACATTGGGGAAGTGATTTAGCATGATGGAGGAGTTTATTTATTTAACAATTTTTCTAAACCGCCTTTTCATTTAATCAAGGTGGTTTACATTAACTTCAACTTTTACAAAGAACTTGCAAATGTAAACAGTAACATCAAAACTTCAAAAACTTAAACAGTCTCTTGTAACATCATACTTCCAAGACTAAATAATCTCATAAGAGTTTTTTATGTAACCAATGGGGAGGGTTAGATGGGAGTTCTGAAACTAAACTTATATACATTGTAACAAGAATAATGGGAGGGTGAATGGTGCAGATAGTTTAACTTGTGTAAATTGGCTTGTGGAGTTGAGTGGGCATAGTACCATGTAATGATTAGTGTGATTGTAGGTCTTCATTGAAATGTTCAATGAATAGGGTGGTTTTGAGTAACTTCCGGAAATCTTTTATATCATTTGTGGATCTTAGCTTTTCTGGGAGTGCATTCCAAATAGTAGGGGCAACAAGAGTGAAAGTCCTCATGGATGTGGGTTTATTGGTTCTTATGAATACACTAGGGGTTGGTATGGTGTTTTTAGTACTGTTTCTGTCTGGTCTTTTGCTTGCTTTGGTTCCAATGAGCTCTTGTAGTATTCCTGTTGACATGTTGTTTTTAATCTTGAAGGTGGTGAGTGCTGATTTATATTTTGCTCGTGAAGAGATTGGCAGCCAGTGTAGATCATGTAGTATGGGAGTTATATGGTCTTGTAGTGAAGCGCCAGCAATAATATGGGTAGCAGTGTTCTGGACTATTTGAAGGGGTCAAGTGGATTGTTTAGGTAGACCTTGGAAGAGGAGATTACAGTAGTCCAGCACAGGTGTAATGATGGCCTGGCATACTGTACGGAAGTGTTCTTTATTGAGGAGAGGTTTTAGTCTTCGGAGCATTGCTAGTTTGAAGAAGGTTGTTTTGGATGTCTTGTTGATATGCGCTTGGAGGGTAAGTTGTTTGTCTAGTATCACTCCAAGATACCGAACTTCATCTCTTATTGTGATCAGTATATTTGAGATCTTGATAGAAGTAGGAGGAGTGAATGTAATAATGATTGCTTCAGATTTTTTTATGTTGATGTTTAAGTTGTTAGTATGCCAGGTCGTTATTTCATGAATGCAGGTTGATATAGTGGTATAGTTTGGGGCGTTCAAGTGGATAGGGGTATATGCCATGATATCGTCGGCATATATGGCATATTATATCTTGTATTTATTAAATATTTTGCATATAGGCTGAATGTAAATGTTGAAGAGGAGAGAAAATAGTGAGGAGCCTTGGGGAACTCCTTGAGTTATACAGAAGGGTGCTGTGGTGAGGTTACTGGATGTTACTCTCTGTTGTCTGTCTTTGAGGTATGATTGAAAGCATTTGATGATGGTGTCTTAGAGGCCAATCTCCATTAGGCACTTCAGTAGGATGTCATGGGAAACTGTGTCGAAGGCGGATGATATGTGATAAATATTAGTAAGAAGCCCTTCTTTATCTTTTCTATTCCTTTGAGTATGTTATCAAATAGATGTATAAGAAGTGCCTCAACACCATGGTTTGGGCGGAATCCATGCTGGTCGGGATCTAGTGGGGCATATTCATCAATATGGTCTTGAAGCTGTCTCTGAACAATTTTTTCATTTTGTTTGAGTGCTTTGGACATGTAGCCCTGAGTGAGAGAGGTGCTTACTAACTTTTGAATGTATGTGC
Organism: Ichthyophis bannanicus; assembly: GCA_033557465.1. Taxonomy (NCBI): domain Eukaryota; kingdom Metazoa; phylum Chordata; class Amphibia; order Gymnophiona; family Ichthyophiidae; genus Ichthyophis; species Ichthyophis bannanicus. The sequence continues at coordinate 820,711,087 of CM066032.1, forward strand.
TAAGGTCATCTTTGGTGGATTTAATCCAAGTCACTGGGCAGGGGTCCGATGGAGAAGTGGTGATGTTTAGAGCAGTGATAGTTTGAGCTGTTTGTTTAGTTGATGGAATGCTGAAGGTCTTCCATTGATTGAGTTCCTTTGTTGGTGCAACCAGAATAGGTAGCACAGGCGCAACTAACATCATCTCAATGGGTGGCATTAGTTGACCCATAGCCATTTGCACCCATGGCCATTTTGCAGTGTTATAGTGCAAGAACTGTAGGGGGATGGAGTTGTTAGCCTGCAACCCCATGCTGGTAACGTGGCCCTTGCATGTATTATCAGCATGGGACTTACTAAACATGCACTTTAAAGATCAAGAAGATGGACATACAGGTAGATGAAAAGAACCTCTACAAGAGACACAACATTGCTGGAGTGAAGCAAGCACTGATTTCCTATGGAAATATTTTATCCTTGGATGATTAGATAAGTAGGTAGGTGGACCACTAGTGATGGCAGGAACTTTCATGAATCATGAGTAATAGAGAAAACTTAGCATCACATAGACCAGAGGTTCCCAACTCCAGTCCTCGGGGAACCCCAGGTGATTAGGGTTTTCAGGATTCCCACAATGAATATGCATGAGATAGGTCTGCATGTTCTGCCTTCATTGTATGCAAATCTATCTTATGCATATTCATTGTGGGAATCCAGAAAACCTGACTGGCCTAGGGTTCCCCGAGGACTGGGTTGAAAACCCCTGACATAGACAGTCACTATGAAGGAAATTATCAAACACTCTGCACAGGTACAAAGCCCAAGGGTACCTTTTAATCACAGACTTTGCATCAGTTTTCAGAAATTACCCTTGGACATTTCTATTTGCTTTTTTATGGAAAGCTTTTGGTTTATTTGGGGTTTTTTTTGCAGAAAATGACACTGTAAATTGGAAAATAAAATCTATTGGGTCAATATTTAAACTCCGTGGTCAGTGTTTTTTTAAGCACCAGCTATGACGTTTAAAACTAAAATAGATATTCAGAGCCGGAATCCAGATATCCTCCAGCACCGAATGTCCAGTTCCAGCGCTGACTGTTGGTGCTGTCTGGATAGTGGCGATATTCAGCGGTTATCCACATAGCAGGATGGCAGAAAGTCAGGACAACCTTTCTTTGTGACCTAACTTTATGCAGCCGCTTATCTGGTGAGTTGACTGAAAATTGTCACTAAACAGAAGTTCTGGAACCATCCTCGTCCTGCCCGTGGAACACCCTGATGATGCTGTGGTGGTTAGAGGAGACACTCAATGCCACTATGTGGTTAATGTCACGGAATATCCATCTTGGCAGGATTTATCCGGCTAACAGGTCCTGCTGACTAGATAAACCTTTTGATTATAGGGCCCTATGCTTGTTATTTTTCAGTTCCACCCAAAATACACTCCTGTGAATGCCTTCCCTAAATGCAGCTTAAATTATGCTACGGTGCTAACTGCGGAACAGTGTGCATGCTTTTAACTGTATTTAGGCAGGACAATTTCCAGGCTGTCAATCTGAATGAAAAAAAAATCACTCTGCTCAGTCTTCAAAATAACTCATCTGTGTATTATCCAAAGTTATGCACATACCATTTGCTTTCAAACTGCTTGCCCTCTGAATTATTGGCCATGTAAGTTGATTACAGCAGATAAGGGGTGGCAGTATTAGAGATATACCCAGGGCTGGGTCAAAAGTTGTTTGGATAGCAGTAATATTCAGTCATTATCCAGAGAATGTGCCCATATAATTCTCAAAACAGAATTAGCAGTGCTATCTTTATATTGATAACGTATTCAATAGTCTGATTTAAGTGGTTAGCTTGGCCAAAAATATGCATGAAGAAGTATAAATAACTTATCTGTATATGTTTATGCAGTCGCTGTCCTGCTGCTGATTTCTCCTGCTATATATCTGCATGAATTGATTTGAAAATTGTCCCTTTATATATTAAATTCATACAGTATAGAGTATGAATGTCTAGTTGATAATAGATAATCATAGATTGAATAGAAAACTAGGCCCTTTACTATTATCATAAAACCCAACAATGTAAGCCAAGCAGTAAACTAATGACAGTTAAAACCTTGCAGTAAATTGCAGACATACCGAGCGAGGTAGGAGAGATTCACTCCAGGATATTTATTGCTTATCATGCACATTTTGAAGTGTACAAATGATTTAACATACATTTTTTAAGGTAATTCATGAGTGCAAAGATTTATTTTGCATTAGTAAACCACAGGTATTCTTTAGAAACGAGAATGAAAATACCGTTTGTCCTTGCTCTCTGAGGAAATCGCAGCAAATCAAAATATCTTTGTTATAGCTGGATGGCAAATGTATGTGATTCTTTCACCAAAGATACTTTTTCCAGAAAACTACATGATGTTGCAAATTGACTGTGACATGTACTAGTAGTGGATGCGGAAGACTTGAAGCATTTAATACCACTAGCAACTGCAATTTGGCATTCTCGTTTAGAGAATGGATGCTTTTTTTTTCAGGGGAGGACAGAATAGTTATTAATAGTATTGAGGTTTATGTGAACAGATACCTAAGCTATAGCATTTGCAGCAATCTGAGAGTCAATCATTCCACCTACTGTTCTTACTCGATGTGTTTCGTCTCTAGGAGTTCTCCATTCATTTTTATTGCAGCCTCCAACGGCCATAGATCCTACCGAAGTTTATTATATCTTTTTTTACCAGATAAAACTGAACACAGGTCCTGTACTATATCAATATATGAATTGCTTATTATATATTATCAGAAAGAACACCAAGGAAATTAACATAGGCTCTAATATCATAAGTGATATTAAATAAAGGTCCATTGGTCCATCCAGTCTGGACGGTTAAGTTTGTTTTCTGCTTCTGTTCTGCAGAACTTCTCAACCTTTACTTTTTTCTTTTTGCAGCACTTTTTAGTTTGTTTAATCCTCATGGCACACCAAATCAAATTTTGCATGATCTTCAACTGGGGTAGCCAACTGGCCAGTATTTATATGGCCAGATCGGCTGCCGGCAGAGAGCAAAACCCGGCCGTTGAAATGCCATTTTTTTATTCTGGCCAGAGGATTGGGAGTGGCCAGAGCAGAAAACTGGTTTTTCATCTGTCGTCCTCCCGCAGCCGCAGCCTCAGCCTCAGCCTCGCCCTCTCCTCCATCCAGCCACGGCTGCAATAGCTATCATCTTTAAAAGAAAAGCAAAACCAGTGCAGAGCCTTCCGGCCTCTATTATTGAACCCCTGCTACTGCATCCCGCCCTCAAAAGGAAGTTATGCAACAGGGAGCAGGACACAGCAGCAAGAATTCTATAATAGAGGCTGGAAGGCTCTGAACTGGCTTTGCTTTTTTTAAAAATTATGATCGCTATCACAGTCATGGCTCTGTAAGATGCAGGAGCTGCAGCTGCCAGAGGAAGGGTGTGGCAGAAAGGGAGCTGATACAAGGGGGAAGGAGGGGGCAGGAACGGAGCTGACAGGAGGGGGAAGGAGGTAGCTAGAAGGGAGCTGATATGGGGGGGAAGGAGATGGCTGAAAGGGAACTGAGAGAGGGGGGAAGGAAGGGGCTGAAAGGGAGATGCGATGGGGGCATGAAGGGAGATTACACAGAGGGAGGGGGCTAGAAAGAAGCTGATATGGAGAAGGAGATGGATAGAAGGGAGCTGACAGAGGGCAGAAGGAGGGGACTGGAAGGGGGATACCTGAGGATGGGACTGGAGGGTGGCTGGAAGGGTGATGACACTAGGGAAGGGAGGAGGGGGGATGGTAGGGAGCAGACACTTGGGGATGCTACTGGAGGGGGACTAGAATGGAGCTGACACCTGGGAGTGGGACTGGAGGGAGCTGACACTTGGAGATGGGACTGGCAAGTGGCTGGATAATGAGATGGAAGCTGGAATGGAGGCACCACTGATACCTGGGGGTGGGACTGGAGAGAGTTGACACTTTCGGATGGAAGTACTAGGTGGCTGGGAATGGGGCAGAGGCTAGAAGGGGGAGGGTCACTGGGACTAGAAGGGAGCTGACATGTGGGGAAGGCACTGGAAGGGGGATGGACAGAGGGTAGGGTGACTGGAAGGGAGCTGACACATGGGGAAAGAGATGGCTGGAAGGGAACTGACATGGGGGAGAGGTAGAAAGGAACTGACATAGGGGAAAGAGATGGCTAGAAGAGAGCTTACAGAGGGGGGAAGGAGGGGGCTGTAAGGTGGCTGACAGAGAGGGGAAAAAGGGGTCTGGAAGGGAGCCAATACCTGAGGATGGTACTGGAGGGGGACTAGAAGGGTGATGATACTACGGAAGGGAGGAGGGGGATGGAGGGGGCTCATACCTGGGGATGGTACTGGAGGGGGACTGCAAGGGAACTCACACCTGGGGGTGGGACTGGAGGGAGCTGATACTTTGGGATGGGATTGGTAGGTGGCTGGGTAATGGGAGGAGACTAGAATGGAGGGGGCACTGAGACTAGAAAGAAGCTGACATGTGAGGATGGCACTGGAAGGGGGGATGACAGAGGGTATGGTGACTGACCCAGGGGGTGTGGCACTGAAAGTGGAAGTGAGCTGATACCTGGGATGGTATTTGGACAAGAAAGGGCTGGACAGTGGGGAAGGAGGGGGATTGGAAGGGAATGGACACTAGTGGCAGTCCTGGGAATGCAAAGGGGTTGTCATTGGAAGGCACTGGGAGGGGAGGACTGATAAGGAGGCTGATACTGGGGTTACTGCGATTGGAAATAGGCTGATGGAAGGAAGTGAAGAAAACAAAAGAAGAGACAAGAAATGGCAGATGGACTATAGACCATAGAAAGAGAGCTAAGAGAAGACAAGAAAACAGAATCTTCAGATTGGGACTAGTATGATCAGAGAATAAAATGGTCAGACAGCAAAGGCAGAAAAAAATAATTGTATTTTCAATTTAGTGATTGGACTTTGCGCTATCTTTATATTTTAGACAGTATTGGGGAACTGCATCTCTTATTTATCTGATGTTGCACTGCATGCAGAGTCTGGCTTCTTGGGGTTTCAATTTAGTTTTTGTCTATATATTTTTATTTTTGCTTTAGGCTGTAGTCACTTATTCTGTACTTGGTGAGAGTCTATGTTCTGAGTGTGTGACTGAGGCCAGGTGTTCTGTTAACATGGAGTTTGTACATAGGGATCTATACTGTACTGTATTAATTTGACTTGTTCAGCTTTTCAAATAGGTGTATGGATGTTCTAGGGCCTCCTGCAGTATAGTGCTGTTTTTTTCTGGGTAGGTCCCTTGTTATATGAATTGTGAAAGTTTATGTTGGCATGGTATGGTAAATTTGGCCTTGTATTACTTCGGTGACTTTTGTAGGGTTTTATATTAATTCACCTATATGCCTGGTACTGGAGAATGTTTATGTTGTTGTTGGTGAGATGACCAGAATCAGATTTATTTTGGACGAGCACAGCCTGTTTGAATGATGCTAAGTATATACTGCTAAGTAGTTATTTTTTATTCTGGCTATGCATTTGCCCTTTCACTGCAATTTTCTTACAACATTGCATTTGAAGGAGAAATACTAGCATCATGTGAAAAGAGTTCACAAAGGAGTTTTGGGAGAAAAGAAGGTGGGGTATAGCCAAAATTAATAATAATGAGGGAGGGGCACCGATGTATAGGTTGCAGGGAAGTGTCAGAAACCTTAGCATGGCCCCTGCCAGGGCCGGTCGTTCATATACAGCAGGATAGCTTCAGGCTGCGATCGGGGCTGTCAGGGGCCATGGTGGGCAGCAGCAGCAGAATTTAAAAAGAAAAGTGAAGCCGTGGGGCTGGGCTCAGGCAGCATATGGGGTCATGCAAATATCAGGGAGAGCCGCGATCACTGTGGCTGCTCCTGCCTGCGGTCCCTGTGGCTATTCCCGGGCGCTGCCACTGCAATTCTGAGAACAGTCCAGCAAGCACCGTGAGCCTTAAACAGACTCAGCATAGACCAGCTGCACAACAAGAACCTGATTGCTACATCAGGGTGGAAGCTGGAGTTGCAGGTCCCTCCCACTCCACGCACCGAGATCCAATTGGAAGCCCCAGAGCCCTGCTTAAAACCAGCACTCTGTAGCAAGGAGAGCCTCTTCAGCATGGACCAGCTGCACAACAAGGACCCGATTGCTACATCGGGGGTGGAAGCGGGAGTTGCAGGTCCCTCCCGCTCCCCCTGCCAAGATCCAATTGGAAGCCCCAGAGCCCTGCTTAAAACCAGCATGCTGTAGCAAGGAGAGTCTCTTCAGCATGGACCAGCTGCACAGCAAGGACCCGATTGTTTACCCCAGTAAATATAAAAACCCCATTTACAACAGTATGATTGATTACATACTCGAAGCGGAATCTTGGCTGAACAAAAACAACCTCCAAATCCATTTTAAAAAAACCCTGAAATTATGTTCACAACAAGGAATCAAAATTTTACCTCACCCCTTGAAATCACCATACAAAACACCACAATTCCGGTTAAGCAGGAGGTGAAATACCTGGGAATCACCTTAGATAAGTCCCTTAGTATGTCATCCCATGTAAAACAAACAGCCAGGACTATATTCTTTAAACTAGTATCCATCCAGAACCTCAGACCTCTTCTTGAACCTAATAATTTCTGAACCGTGGTCCAAGCGCTTATAACTCTACATTGGGACTATTGAAATAGTTTATTACAAGATCTGCTTAAAAAAACCATCAACACCCTACAACTAGCCCAAAATGTGACTGCAAGAATTATATCCAAGACTAGCCTGACAGACCATATCACACCTGTACTTAAGAATCTATATTGGCTTCCAATAATGAGTAGAATAAAATATAAAACTATAATCACCACTTTTAAACTTCACGATAACATTGCACCCTCCTTCCTTGCATCTAGAATTCACACACAAGCAGAGCCTCGGAACAGAAGGAAGAGCCATACTATGATCAATCCGTAAAACAAAGCAAACAACCAGTAACATAGCTTTTACCTACACCGCACCGACATTATGGAACCCTCTGCCAGACCCCATTAGGTCAATCAAAGACCTACAGACCTTTTGAACGAATTAAAGACACTTCTCTTCACATAATACTATAATAACAATGATTGAAACATAATTGTTCACCCCTATCTTCCCGCTATGCATGCATATATAAATATAGTTTATGAGCACCTAATTTTCCTGTTCCAGGAGGTTACTGTGTACATAGTTGTTTGGTTCTATGGTGATTTTTATTTATTTATTTATTTATTTTTCTTATATACCGCGCTATTAAGATCAGTGCGGTTTACATTATAACTGAACAATGCAACAATGTATTACATAACACGATGTGCTTACAAAGAACAGGGGTTTGTAACAATTGTTTTCTGTAACTATACATAGTTGAACGGTTTATATGGTTTGCATTTGTTCTCTGTAACTGGTTTGTTTAATGTAAACCACCCCTGATGTTTAGAAGGGCCGGTATAGAAAAACGAACTAACTAACTAATTAATTAAATAAATAAATAAATAAAATGGAAGCACCCATGATGATTGCGAATCTCCCCAATGCCTTCATGATTCCATATGCTGCCTGAGCCCAGCCCCACACATTGCATTGCCTAAACCCCCCAATAGCAAGTTACACCTTTCCCTTTCTCTGACAGATCTGAGGCCCTCTCTGGCTTGTAGGTCCAGGGCAATTGATGAAGGTCTATCTGTATTGGGTGTGTGTGTACCACCAATGCCAGGTATTTTGATAGTATGGAATTTCTGTTTAAGAATGTATAGCACTCTTGCTTGTTCAGTTTGTATATTGCCATTTCTGCAATTGTATTTTGTGGGCAGGGGGTGGAACAAGGGTAGGGCATGGTGAGGCAGGGGATGAGCAAAGGGGGGGTGAAGGTGGGCATGGGCTTGGGCGAAGCTCAAGAATGGTACTGTTGGGGCTGTGGGTTTGACCCAGGGGTCTATGGACTCTTTTGTCCTGTTACAGGGAAAACCTTTGTTGGACTCGAGACCATCTGGTTTGAAGGCAAGTTCTTTTAGTCCAGAGAATCCTTCACTTAGTCCAGACTCCTGCTCACCACCTCTCCATCCAGCAGTAAGCCTGGGCTCTGCTAACTTGGTTTCAACCCCATTGGGTGGTGGTGTGAGCCAAGTTGGACTAATGGGGGCTCAGGAGGATGAGCATGACTCTTTAGTATCTGGCTCAGCTGTAGGAACTTTATCCCCAATTGTGTCCACTCAGGAAGGTGTGGATATGGCTGCAACATCTGCTTCCCTATAACCTTTGTTTTTTTCAGGGGCTGTGGGGGGTGACTCACCTATACCTATGACACCCCCCCCCCCCAAGGAGGTGACCAATTTTGAAATATGGTGAGTAATGGCCAAGATGGATACTAGTCTGCCTCAGTTGTGTAGCTTTTCTGGTGAAACAGTGAATACGTTAGCTGTCCTTGAAGGGGGGTTAAGTTCTCAAGGTGGCACAACTGGGGATAACAAATGGAAAATCTTACTTTGGAGGGGGCAAACGGTGCTTTTTTGAAAGGTAATTTGATGTTGGACAATAAAGTTGCTAGATTAGAGGATTCCTTGACATCTTGAAATCTTTGATTTGTGAATTTTCCTTACTGTAATATGATTTCTGCTGTGGAAATATTGAAGAATTAATTTGTTAATGTATTGCACCTGGAAGTGGACCGGCTGCCTCTTATTTTGAATTCCTCTTATGTTGTATCTTCTGTTAAAAAATATTCAAGGTGGCAGTTTGGTTCAGCCCCCAGAGGGTGATTTAACTGCTCTCTTAGAGATTTCGGAACAAGAATCTGCCAACAGGGATATTGTGGAGCTATCTTCCAAAGTCTCTCAGATAGAGAGTTTTCTCTGCTTTTTTAAAGGAGAGATCAACATCTTTTCATGAGCAGGTTATCTATGTATATCTTGATGTGTCCGCTACGACTTAGCAAATTTGGAGAGGGTTTCTCCAGTTAACGCCTAGGGCTTCGTCATTAGGAATGATTTTCTTCTTGAAATATCCTAAGAAATGTTTAGTTAAATATATGGGCAGAGAATATGTATTTTTGGAACCTGCACAATTGCAAGCACTGATTCAATCTCACAAAAGCTGTTCATGAGTAGCTTGGCTTCCGGCTAGATACCTGCTGGTGTGTGTAAGGGGTATGTTGTATGTTAGGTAGATTGAATGCAGTGGGGAGGTTTTTCTTTCTTTAGTTTAAATGCTTCCCTACTTGGTTAATGAAAAAGTTTTTATTTGTTAATCCTATCTGTCTTCCCTCAATTATGACTTTAGGGGGATTACATAGTTTTCTTATTGTATAGATTTTTCTATCCTGTATTTGTATGTAGTACCCTATTCCTGAGGATGCTCATTGTGTTTGAGTATTTTGCTTTTGTTTATTTGATTCTTTTATTTTGGCAAACTCTAATAAATGCTAAATACAAAAAGCTTTCTAACGCATATGGATTGACTTTGGGGATTATTTTAGCACGTGGATGCAGATTAAATAGATTTTGCATGCACAAAACCTTTAAGGTGCTAACGGATGTCCATTCCTACCAAATAAATTTTTACCATTTCGGAGGGTGTCTTCTCTGCAGATCAGTTAGCTTGTCTGATTTTGAGAGAGAATATCTAAAATAAAACTTGAACACCTCGTTTGAGGCAGGTGTTAAATATTCATATTAATGGTAAATAGCAGGTGGAAAAGAGCTAGTTTCCATATGCCTTATTTGCATGTAATTCCACTCTATTTACATACTGGTAAGTGCAGAAAAACTAACTATAATGTGATCAACCATATAACAGTTGGTATTATTATAACCAACTGTTATAATGGAGTGGAGGAGTGGCCTGGGGCAAGTTACTTCAAGCCAGAAGGTTGGGGATTCAAATCCCACTAGAGGACAGCAACCTTGGGCTGGAAGGACTGGGGTTTCTAGTCCCACAGGTGCTCCTTGTGGTCTTGGGCAAACCACTTAACCCTCCGTAGCCCATGTCCCCTGTAAAATAGTTATCTCCAAGTTATAATGCCCTGTTTAATGTAATTTCAGTTCATTCAATGTAAACCACACTGATGCAGAATAGTGCAGTATATAAGAGAATGTGAATAAATAAATAACCTCCTGGTTTCATGTAAAGTATTTCTCTGACAATGTGGTGATTGTAACAGTTTTTATTGAGACATTACAGTGTGACTTACCACTCTTAAATCCGTGTAGCTGTGAATCATTCTTCAAGCTGAACCATTTCAAGAAAAAATATTTTCCAGTAAATACATGTTGAAAGAATATTTTAGTGCTCTGAAAATTGGATTTTCTATGACTCAGTTTCCTACGGTTTCATGGAGTGGTGACTTGCTGGAACTCTCACAATGCATATGCAAGCACAGAGTGTTACATTTTTCCCTTCCTCCACCAACAAAAACACATAATTCACATCATGGCCTGGGACGTGACACAGAGCCTGTTCCATCTGAACCTGTACAATAAGTTACACATAGGCCCCTTTCAGCATGTTACTATTCCATTCATAGAGCAAGCACAGTCTTACCTCTGGTCTAGCAGATGCCTTTTCAGCACTCCAAAGGAAAACAAGGGATTTCTGCTTCTTGTCTCACAGGACACCTAATTCATGCAGTTCCCTGATCTTTGGCTAGTGCTGAAAGAAGCGAAATAATGAATGCATGGACTTTACTCTGCCTGCGTCTCTTCCTCAACATAGGCCTGCACTTACTACAATTTTCTGGTTATTTACTTTTTCAGTCATATCACTGAAAGACAAGTACAAGCCAAGTCTGCTTGAAAATGATTTTTCACTTGCATACACTCACTCCCTAGCCTTTATACCTCCTCATTCATAAATATGTCTATATCCCTATAGCACAGTTAAGTCACTGACAGGTGGAAAGCATCTGGCAACACAGTAGCAAATCTTCATCCTGAGTACCTGAAAGGATTCATCTGTCTTTAATGAAATGATCTCTATTTAAAAATACCAAACAAAAACTGATCACTGAATTATCTGTTAAAAGTTTATGACGTGTAATAGAGCTCTTGGCGCCAGCAGAGCAGGAATAAAACAGGCACTGCATACAATATATATTTCTATGAATATTAAAAACATAAATCACACCACCGTTAAAAAACAATTCTGAACAAAGAGGAGTTTGCTGCACAATGGTCATCTATGGGCATATTATGTTATATGGTTGAGCATAGGAAACACAAATGGGGTATGTTTACTAAACTGCGTTAGTGCGATTCGCGTTAGGAGCCGCGGTAGAGAAAGAAACCCCAAATAAGGACATGGGCGGTACATTGTTTCCGAGAACGTGCCGAGAACGCGTGTTACAAGGCGCCATAAATGAATGAGCGCTACAGGGCACGTTACCGCGTGTTAATCTTAAGAAGGCGCGCAGGCATGCAAGCACAGCAACAGAGCTGTAGCACAATGGTTACAGCACTGACTGATGGTACAGGGGTCATGGGTTCAACTCCCCAGTGGGCCTAATGTATAAGGCTGGCTGAGGCAGCACCCTTTACATTTAAGTAGCGATTGTTGAGGCATTTTACCTTTATTTTAATTAGTGCTACCAGCAAACACACCCTTACGGTGGCATAACCTAAGGTGCCGCATAAGGCACCCCATAACGCACACCATAGGGCACATTATAAAGTGTACTGTCCGCCAAGGCACCCTATAATATCCCCTATAGGACACCTTATAAGGATGTGAACAAAGCCCTGGCTGGCTGCAGGACTGCACGTCACCACACAAACTGTCTGCTGTGGGTACCAGGATAGGGGTAACCCACCCGTACCCATGATGCACTGCACATGCAAATCAGCAGTCGAGAGATGGGCACAAGATCGGGTATGCACCCCCACAGCACCTCGGCCTTGTAGGGGGAACAGACCGTGTGTGGCACTGCCACAGAGTAGCCACAGACAGTCACATTGTGCGGGTACAGTGCCACCCTGAGGTTGAGGTGGGGCGCCCAACACCAGGTCCACAGCACCTTTCAAGGCTGAAATACACCATGCTGCAGGTCCCCATCAGTGTGTGATAGGTAGTTCAGTTAGACACACCTAGGATACATCTGTATCCTGCTGTATGTCTCGGTCATGTCTAGTCCCTATGGGCGATACTGCACCCAGAATAGTGCATAACCTGTGTTGGTGCCATCGTTACCTGCTGTAGGTGAAGGGGGGGGGGTGTATGGACCCATAGGCAGATTATGTACCACCACACAACCCACCCACTGGGGCTCAGGGTGGGAAACAGGATCACCCACCAATAGAGCCACAGTCTACCTCCCTGCAATGGCAGCAGTAGAGGGGACCAGCAACCCCAGTCCCGCTGGGGAACAGACAGAGCGGTACACATCCATAACGCAATAGCAGACAGACGGTAGGCCTGGAAATGCTCAGCTGCCCCCCCCCCCATCTGACATTCTCCAGCAGCAAGCCTCCAGCCGCTGCACCCTGCAAGGTGTTCCAGCAAGACACATACTAGCTGCAGACAGTCCGCCAGCTAGTCCATAGTGCATGGTCCTGGAGGAGATGCATGTACCCAGATCGGGGATGTCAGCATACACACCAAGCAGATGAGTCAGTGATTCGGCCCCAAAAGGAAACCCATAAATATCACAGGAGAAAAATGCTATATAGAACTATGGGGGAACCTAGCCATGCCATGGCCACTGCTCAGTCAGGGTGAGAGTGACCTCCCAGCAGGACATGCTATGTCCACCCTGTCCGTGCAGGTGGTGGCCAGGCACTACAATGTCCGAGCCATTGCCCTATGCCTTGTGCAGATGCATCCAGGCCAGGCCACCCTATCCAGGCTATTCCCACGGTACCTTGCTCCTCATTATGCACATTGGCAGGCCAATACTGGCAACAGTGCTAGCAGTGTGGGCTGTGGAGGGTGTTGGCAGCCACCACACACTGGATAGACAGACACACACTCCCCACACCTATGCCAGCATTGTGCAACTATAGAGGTGTTGGGCAGCCCAGGCCACCACACCAGTCCCGGGCACAGTGCAGGCATGGCTATGGTACGCAATACTGTAGGAGTCACTCCCCAGGTTGGTAAACACTGTCAGACACAAGACCTGTAGCACACTCCACAGACATCAGAAAAGTTGCTATGATGCAGCTCACTCAGAAAAGTGTACTTAACCTAGGAATTGCTATCTGCCAGTACTCATAGCAACCTTTTGATAGATGTGTACCATATTCCCCGGTTTAGGGTGGAATTACCAAGGTATGCAAGTGCTAGTATTGGGAGATGCACGCAGAGCCCAAAGTCCTGCCTCTCCAGGAGGCTTTGGATAATGGGGCCTGTGGGTGCGGGTGTCTCTGCCCCTGTTGGCTGCTGCTTTATGGCAGAGGTTCCCAACTCCAGTCCTGCGGTGCCAAACACTGTTCGGGTTTTCATGCTGTCCCTCATGAATATGCATGAGATACATCTGCATACCATGGGGGTGGCACATAGAAATGAAGCACAGGCATCTTTACCAGAGGCAGCATGGAACCAGGATGGTGTTTGGCCCTCCAGGACTGCAGTTGGGAGGCTCTGCTCTAGGTAATGTGCATGTTTATGGTGTCTGTGCTCTGTAGGGTAAAATGTAGGTGTCTTGGGCATGTTTACATCATCTGCAATAAAGGTGGTGTCTGTATTAGCACGTTGTAGTAGTGGGTAAAATATGGGGACTGGGTTAGCAGGAACCACAGCTGGGACTTGAACCTGTGACCCTTTGCTTCTGAATACACTGGTTTTGTGCACTGCACCATCTTGTTGTCAAGGAGTTGGTACATTCCTTGGTGATACCATGACTGTTCTTCAGACAGGGCCCGTATGTTGCAGTACACGGCACCCACCTACACAGGGCTAGGCCACGGTCTGCTCTGGGCAGCTGCCACTGCCCCCTCCACCACCAGTATCCCTCAGCCACCATGCTGACATACCCTTCTGCTGGTGGTGCTGGTGGTGCGCAGTCTCAGGCCATCCAGTGTGCAGGTAGGCGGCTGCCTATGGTACGGGTTCTGGGGTAGGGGTGCCTGCATAGGTGTCCACACTTCCCCCCAGCACCGCCTGCCAATATTCCGTGCCCTTAGGGGTAGCTGCTGGGTACTATCCCCTGTGACACTGTGGGAAACACAGTCGTGCCCATGTTGGGCCTTCAGCAGTTGCTGTCTGGCTTCTCTGCTGCTTCAGCATTCGTATGGGCCACCTAGGCATCACCCTAGTCCGCACTGTGGCCCAGCTGCACCACAGCATGTGCCGCCTGCGGCACTCTGTATCCCCTTCTCTGGCATCTGTCCAGTTGCCGTTCCGACATGCCCGCCCTGATGTTGTGGGACATGTGCACGCCATACGAACCCTGTCCGATGGTGGGGTAAAACCTGAGCAGCGCTATATCACTGTGGGCTCATTCACCTTGTATGGGGGCGGAGTATAGACCCTTCCACGATTTATATCTGTTCTATGGGGCTTTCTCGGGGGGGGAGGGGTTGATTTTTCTCATTGCTACCACTATTGGCCAGCTTGGATATGGTCTTTTTCCAGTTTGTTGGGGTCATTTTCAGTGTTTCTTTGCCCTTTTGTTCTGTGCACATATATCACACTTATCACATATTTTAGGTTTCCCTGCCTGGGCTGTACATTGCTGACACTGAAATGGTTTCTCTCCCCTGTAATATGCATTTAACGGCAGGTTTTCATTCGCGTTGGAATTGAGCTCTTCAGATCAGCGCGTTAGTGTGAAGGGAGCCTCTCCCCGCCCACGCTCCACCCATTGACCCCTTCTCTCTGCCCTCTCTCCACCTTCTGCGGTGTTTTACCGCGCCGCGGGAGTTTACGATCGTTAACTATGGTTAACGCGCGTTATGTAACGTTAACGATCGTAAGCGCATCATAACGCGCGCTATGACGCGCTTATGATCGTTAACGTTATATAACGCGCGTTATTTACGATTACCGCAGTTTAGTAAACATACCCCAAAGTGGGTTGAACGTTAGGAGAAAAAAAAATGTGAACGTTTTTTTCATCAAATAAAGTTCAAACATGAGCCTAAAATGCCCAAATTAAAATATCGGAGAACAGCAAATTGCAGTTTTATCTTTTTGTTTGCCAGAGTCTGCACATAACTCACTCACGGCTCCTGCATTATTGGATTCTCACACTCACCAGATACACCCCATAACTCATCCTAATCAATGTGATAAACTTAATAACAGAGTGCAATCTTGTGAGTAACTTTGTTTGAAAAGATGTTCTCTCAATTATCAAATTGCAGCTATATCAACACTACTCTTATGGAAGATTAGACATATAGGCAGAAAACAAAAAAGGAAACATGGGGGAGAGGTCATTTCTTGTAGCGGAGTTCAGAGGTGCTATTTTTAGATGGGATGTAAGCATGTGGCAGATTTTATTTGATATTCCAGTGCCCTTGAGCCCTCATTTTCTTATGGAATTGCAGTTGAGAGGGAATTATAAAATAAAGATGCCAGTTATGTTTCACGATGACAGGGACGTGGCTTGGAAACTGGAAGTTATTTAAGTTGTTGGAACACAAGGAGCCACCTAGAAGTTGCTGAAGTGTAAGTGTTCTGTGATGCTACTTGTGGATAATCTTGTGTATTATCCACAAGTGGGCTACTAATACACCCCTTGCTGGCTACAGTGGGCTACTAATACACCCCTTGCTGGCTACAGAAGGACTGCAGGTCACCACACAAACTGTCTGCTGTGGTTACCAGGATAGGGTTAACCCACCCGTACCCATGATGGGAGTGACTACTGTGATATTTAATAACAGAGTTCTTCCTGCTGTTTACTGTTCTAGAACGCTATTTACATGATATAGGGATGTGAACAAAGCAAAACATTTTCATTCATTTTTTGTTTGTACATTTTTCCTGAATTTGGGACTTTTTCAGTTTTATATAGTTGTTTTAATTTAAAAAAAAATTAATGCACTGATTAACTTAATACAAATTTATGTACAGAAGAATGCACATTAAATTCACTTAGTGCACACTAAATTGAAGCAATGCTAACAACTCAAATGTGCACTAATGAATGTGCATCATTACCATTCCCCTGTCACATCGCATGGCAGGTCTTTCATCTCTACCCTTGCTGAACTCTTTCTTACACATCCCTCCCTATGTATGCCATGGACCACACACTCGATCTGGTCATCACATCTGAAGATTTCCCCTCCATACTATTCTCATTCTCTTTGTTAGTTCTCTCTTGGACAGAGGACCACTCTATATTTATTGAGTTCCACCATGTCCTGTATTGCAATAATTAGGGTTTCTGTAGCCCTTCTACTTTGACTCACTCTTGTCATATCACATCTGATACACTTTTTTTTATTCCCTCCATCTGACACCATTCTTCCTTCAGATTTGTTGTCCCTACCACTAATAGAACAGGTTCTCACTTGGTTCCAAGCCCTTAGTTCTACTCTTGATGCTATTGCTCCTCTTCACCACCATCTAATCCATCCTCAGAAAAAGTATTCCTGGTACCATTCTGGTCTTCATCTCCTATGCTCTCAACTGGGTAGTGCCAAAGGCGCTGGCGCAAGTTTCCTACACATGATTCTTTTACCCATTTCAAGGAACAATTGACCTTCTATCAGGCAGGCATTACTTCTGTATAGAAAGAATTTTATTCCAAAAGTATTCTCTCTCCCTCAGACCATACCAAGCAGTTGTACATGGTGGTCTCTAGCCTCCTCCACCCCTATCACGTTTCTGATTCTTCTCAAACTCCTTCTGCTGAGTAGTTTGCCACATTGCCACTCCAATAATGGACCTTTGACTCATCTTCTTTTGAGATGACCGACCCTTCTTGCCATGGGCATGCTCAGTGATTCTAATTTTCTCTCTGCACCTCTGATGTTGCCAGCTCACTATCTCACTGCTGGCACATTTTCAACTCTGTCTCTTTACATAGCTTTACAAAGGTACTCAACTCATCCAAGAAAACCACATGTTCTCTAGATCCCCTGCCTTTCTCTTGGTTACCCTCTCCCTCTTTGGTGCTGCTCTCCCCTGCTTTGTCAATCATCAGCCTTTGTCCAGCTGATCCTAAAGAAACCCACACTTGATAAAACCATGACCATCAATTATAGCCCAGTTTCTAACCTTCCCTTCCTCTCCAAAATTCTTGAAAAGGCTTGTTTTTTCTGAACCGATCATCTTGTTAAAACTAATATACATCATCCGTTTCATCCTGGTCATAGTAATGAAACTGTCAAGGCATCTCTCCTCAGTGACATACATCATTTCTCTTGATCAAGGTGACATTACTTTAGCCGTCTCTTTTGACCTCTCCTCTGCCTATTACCTGCTTGACCACTCTCTTCTTTGCACTCATCTTCATGATATCAGGCTTCATGGTACGGTTTTACACTGGTTCTGTTCTTATCTCCCTGATTGCTTTCTCCAGGTTTCTCACTCTTCTTCGACTTCAGGCACCTTCCCACTCACATGTGGAGTCCCCAGGGTTCTGTTCTTTCCCCACTACTGTTCAACATTTTTATTGCTCCTCTTGCCACTATAATTCAAGATGCTAGTATACCAATGATATCCTTCTTATCTCGCATACTCATCCCACCTGCCCTGATTTGTCACCCATTAATAATTTTTTAACCCAAAATGTTTCTTGGCTGAAGACCAAGCTACGTAAGTTCAACCCCCATAAGACTGTAGCCATTTAGTTTACTAGCTTCTTGGAAGCTCCCTCCTATGCTCTGTTATTAGAAACATTTCCCCTCTCATTGACTACCTCACTCAAATACCTCCGGGTCACCCTGGACTCCAATCAGCTCTGTTGTGAAGCAGTCTTAACGTGTGCCCGGCGATAGTGTGCAGGATGCCATAAAAGGAGTGGGCGTTCCGGTCTAAATGTAGCAAACCGGGATTATCGCGCGATAACGAGCGCTGCGCACATTATCAGGCAAAGGATTGAGCTATGCACGTTAACACACGTTAATCTTAAGTAGGCACGCTGACATGCAAATAGAGCAGCAGAGGTGTAGCACAGTGGTTAGTACACTGACTGATTATACAGGGGTCATAGGTTTGATTCCCCAGTGTGCCTAATGAATAAGGCTGGCTGAGGCATTACCCTTTATGTTTAAGCAGTGCTTTGTGAGGCATTTTATTTTTATTTTAATTAGTGCTGCCAGAAAACACACCTTCAGAGTTCCGTAACCTAAGGTGCCGCATAAGGCGCCCTATAAGGCACTCCAGAGGGCACATTATAAAGTACACTGTCCGCCAAGGCACCCTATAATGTCCCCTATAATGTCCCCTTTAAAGGGCACCTTATAAGGTGCTTTATAGCAGTGTTTCCCAACCCAGTCCTATGGGGCACACCGGCCAGTCAGGTTTTCGGGATATCCCTAATGACTATGCATGAGATATATATGCATTAGAGATATCCTGCCAACCTGACTGGTTTGTTGCCCTCCAGGGCTGGATTTGGAGACCCCTGCCTAACACCTCTGTCATCTAAGATTGTGAGTGGGCAAGGTGCAGATGTCCAAGACATCAAAAAGGTATATAGAATGTGTCACATTCCTCCTCACTTCTCACCACCACCAAAATATTGTCTATTAGACAACTTTTTGGTGGTGGTGAGAATCGAGGAGGAATGTGTCACATTCTATATACCCTTTCGATGTCTAGGACATCTGCACCTTGCCCACTCACAATCTTAAATGACAGAGGTGTAAGGCAGGGGTCTCCAAATCCAGCCCTGGAGGGCCACAAACCAGTCAGGTTGGCAGGATATCTCTAATGCATATATATCTCATGCATAGTCATTAGGGATATCCCGAAAACCTGACTGGCCGGTGTGCCCCATAGGACTGGGTTGGGAAACACTGCTTTATAGGGTGCCTTATAAAGCACTTTATGGGGTGCCTTATGAGACAACTTAAGGTTACAGCACTGTGAGGGTGTTTTTGCTGGTAGCACTAATTTACATTAAAAATAGATAATGCCTTGGACAGCCCTATCAAATAACCCCACTGTGGGATCAAATCCATGACCTCTGGCTCCACAGGCAGTGAAGTAACCAGTGGGCTACTAATACACCCCTGGCTGACTACAGAGGGACTGCAGGTCACCACACAAACTATCTGCTGTGGTTACCAGGATAGGGTTAACCCACCCGTACCCATGATGCACTGCACATGCAGATCAGCAGTCTACAGATGATCACAAGATGGGATATGCACCCCCACAGCACCTCGGCCTGGTAGGGGAAATTGACCATGTGTGTTACTGGCACAGAGTAGCTACAGACTGTCACATTGTGCAGGTACTGTGCTCTCCCTGAGGGTGAGGTGGGGCATCCAGCACCATGTCCACAGCACCTGGTTTGCTGAGCTGGCTATGCTGCATGTCACCCTTGTGGACTATGATGCCCCCAGAATAGTGCATGTCCTGTGTGGGTGCCATGGTCACATGATTTAAGTGACAGGTGAGGTGAGGTGAGGTGAGGTGAGGTGAGGTGAGGTGGGGTGGGGTGGGTGTTTGGACCCATAGGTGGATTATGTAGTACCACCCAACCTGCCCTCTGGGGCTCGGGGTGGGGGACAGGATCTCCCACCAACAGATCCACATCCCTGAAATGGTGGCAGTAGAGGGGACCATCAACCCCAGCCCTGCTGGGGAACAGACACCCTACAGGGCAGTCAATGCAGATCTGTATGCATCCATAAAGCAATAGCAGACAGACAGAAGGCCTGGAAATGCTCAGCTGCCCCCCACCACTATCTGACATTCTCCAGCAGCAAGCACAGTGAGTCTCCAGCCGCTGCAACCTGCAAGGTGTTCCAGGCATACACATACTAACTGCAGACAGTCTGCTAGCTAGTCCATAGTGCATGTTCCTGGAGGAGATGTGTGCACCCAAAACTGGGATGTGAGCACACCCACCAAGCAAATAAATCAGTGATTATATCCCAGAAAAGAGAACCTATATATATCACTTGAGAGAAACGTGATTATAGCACTATGGGGGAACCTAGCCATGCCATGGTCACTACTCAGTCAGGGTGAGAGTGACCTCCCAGCAGGACATGCTGTGGTCGGGCACTACGATGTCCGAACCATTGCCCTATGCCCTGTGCAGATGCATCCAGGCCAGGCCACCCTGTCCAGGCTATACCCACGGTACCTTGCTCCTCATTATGCACATTGGTAGGCTAACACTGGAAACTGCAAGCATTGTGGGATGAGTAAGGTGTTGGCAGCCTCCACACACTGGATAGACAGACACACACTCACACACCTATGCCAGCATTGTGCATCTATAGAGGCTTTTGGTAGCCCTGGCCACCGCACCAGTCCTTGACACAGTGCAGGCATGGCTATGGTACGCAATACTGTTGGGGTCACTCCCCGGGGTGGTGAACACTGTCAGACACCAGACCTGAAACACACTCCACAGACATCAGAGAGGTTGGTATGATACAGCTCAATGAGCAGATTGTTCTTAACTTAGGAATTTCTATCTGCCAGTAATCATAGCAAACTTTTGATATATGTGTACCGTATTCACAGGTTTAGGGTGGCATTGCTAAGGTATGCAAGTGCTAGTATTGGGAGATGCACGCAGGGCCCAACATCCTGCCCCTCCAGGAGGCTTTTGATAATGGAGCCTGTGGGTGCGGGTGTTTCTGCCCCTGTTGGCCCCTGCTCTAGGGCAGAGGTTCCCAACTCCAGTCCTGGTGGGACAAACACTGTTCAGGTTTTCATGCTGTCCCTAATGAATATGCATGAGATACCTCTGCATACCGTGGGGGCGGCACATAGACATGCAGCACAGGCATCTTTATTAGAGACAGCATGGAACCTGAATGGTGTTTAGCCCTCCAGGACTGCATTTGGGAGACTCTGCTCTAGGTAATGCACATGTTTATGGTGTCTGTGCTCTGTAGGTTAAAATATAGGTGTTTGAGGCATGTTTATGTTATCTGCAATAAAGGTTCTGTCTTTATTACCACGGTTTAGTAGTGGGTAAAATATGTGGACTGGGTTGGCAGGAATCACAGGTGGGACTTGAACCTGTGTCCCTCTGCTCTTGAACACACTGGCTGTGTGAACTGCACCACACTGTTGCCACAGGGGCAGTTCATTCCTTGGGGATACCATGACTGTTTGTCAGACAGAACCTGTCTGTTGCAGTGCACGGCACCCACCTAAACAGGGCTAGGCCACGGTCTGCTGTGGGCAGCAGCCACTGCCCCCTCCACCACCAGTACCCCTCCGCCACCATGCTGACATGCCCTTCTGCTGGTGGTGCTGGTGGTGCGCAGTCTCCGACCATCCAGTGTGCTGGTAGATGGCTGCCTATGGTGCGGGTTATGGGGGAGCAGTGCCTGCATAGATGTCCACGCTTCCCCCCCAGCACCGCCTGCCAATGTTCTGTGCCCTTGGGGGTACCTGCTGGGTACTATCCCCAGTGACACTGTGGGAAACACACTCATGCCCATGTTGGGCCATCATCAGTTGCTGTCTGGCTGCTCTACTGTTTCAGCATTCCTATGGGCCACCTAGGCATCACCCCTAGTCTGCACTCTGGCCCAGCTGCACCACAGCATGTGCTGCCTGCAGCCCTCTGTATCCCCTTTTCCAGCATCTGTCCAGTTGCCCGTTCTGACATGCCCATCCTGCTGTTGCAGAACATGTGCACGCCATAGGAAACCTGTCCAATAACAAGGGAAAACCCTGATCATCGCTATTTCACTGTGGGATCATTCACCTTGTATGGGGACAGAGCATAGACCCTTCCAAAATTAATATCTTTTTTTTTTAGCCTTCTCGGTAGTGTTTTTTGCTGTTTCCCATTAATATCACTATTGGCCTGCTTGGTTATGTTTTTTATTCCCTTTTGTTCCGTGCACATGTATCACACTTATCACTTTTTGTAGGTTTCCCTGGCTTTGCTGTACATTGCTGACGTAAATGGTTTCTCTTCCCTTTAAATCTGCTCTAACGCCAGGGTTTCACTGGCATTAGTTTTCAGACCCGGAATCCACAGCGTTAGAGTGCAGGGAGCCTCTCCCCTCCCACTCTCCACCCATTGATCCTCTCTCTCCGCCCCTGGGGAGCCTTCCTCCGCCCTCCGGGAGGCTTTCTCCACCTTCAGCGCTCGTTTGCGCCGCTGCGCACGTTATCGCGTGCTAAGGTACCTTTGTGTCCGGTAAAGCGCCATTATCACGCGATAACATGCCTTATCGCCCGATAACGTAACAGCAGCGCAAATAGCGCCCTTTAGTAAACATACCCCTAAGTAACTTACAGTTATCTAAACCTATTTTTTAAAGTCTACAAATACTTTTATTTGCAAAATAGTAGCTATCACAGCATTATAAGCTACTTACTATTTTTTGTGATCTTTTTATGTTGAGCCGCCAGTACCGTCAAAATCAGCAAACTTCGAATACCTATTAAACTAACTAGAACTCAGATAAAAAATCTGTATATAACACTTTTTGACATAACGATAATAGCTAAACATAGTTCCACTAAATTTATAACCATTAATTAGTAAACAGTTCAGTAGTAAGTATGGAAACCTTATGTATGTAAAACATACGCTGGTCCAAAACGGTTTGTATAATCATTCTTACCTTTCTGCTAATGTGTTCTGTCCGGCACAATGCCACAGATTGAAAAGCCGCCAGTGCGAACACACTTTCTTCAAACCCTTTTCATGGGTGGTGACTCCTAATGTGGAACCTAGCATTGTGTAGCTGTACTTCAGGTTATTTTTCCCTCTGTTTACTTGCCAACATTAAATTGCACTTTGAAGATTGCTGCAGATACCAAATCCTTACAATAGTTGTTTTTTTTTATGGATAGAATTTGTTTGAAAGTAGACATATAGGGGCTTGTTTTATTTCCCTATGCTTTTTTTTCTATCATCTTCTTTTGTATCATCCTGTTTGGGTTAAAAAATGGTATATCAAATGTTGAATAAACTAAGCTAAACTTGTTTACTAACAATTGCGCCGGTAGCATGCATTGGGGCCACAAAACCTGCGCAGATGCTCACACCAATATCAGGGGGCATGTGCGTCCATCCTCCTGCCATTGGCATGATGCGAACATGTGGCACTGTGATAAGCTGGCAGATGGATGCAACTAATGCCACCCACTGAAGTGGCATTGTGCACCCACTCTAACAGCAACAGTCATGGTTAAGATATGCCCATTCTCCCATTAAAAATAACACTAGGGCTGATTTCCTAAATTTATACTCAAAAATTAATTAAATTCCTACATTTAGGAACCAAAAAATGTGTGTGGCAAAAGGGGCAGATTTGAGGAGAAGCATTAGGTACCTAAATTAGGTTCATAAATCTAGGCAAATGAATAGCAGGCCTGAATTTAGGCAAATAATTTCAAAGCTCCTAAATGGACGGCAACTTTCAGCAGATACCTTAGGTTGCTATGTTTGACTGAACATAGGGGAGAAACATTGGAGCCTAACATAGAATCATAAATTTATTAATTTTTCTTTTTAGTGCTGTCTTCTGGAGACCCAGCTATGTCTGGGTTTTCTTGGTAATGTATCACTGGAAGAAGACTACCAGGCCTTTTCTTCCATGGCAATGTAGAGTAAAGTGACTTGCCGAAGGTCACAGGAAGTGCCAGTGGGAATTGAATCCTTGATCATCTGGGTACTAAGTAGCTGTTTTAAGCACTAGGCTATCCTCCACTCCAGGTTGAATATTAGGCCTTGAGAATATTAAGGTACCAACAAAGAGGCCAGCCTCCTCAGTATGTCCTTGTGCATGGAAGGCTTTCCTGGAAGAGCTCAAATGTTTGTTGTTTCTAAGGCTTGCAAAGTCCCATAACTTTCTCATCCTCAGTTTCTGTCATTCTAACTCCGAGTGGAGGTTGGAGAAATGACACATTACATGAGGGACACAAATTTCTTTGCTTAAAAAGGAGGTGCCACTGATGCAGAAACTCACCAGATGCGACCAGCTATTCTGTGTTTCTTCCATTTTAAAAAAGAGAAACCCTAAGATACAAGCCAAAGGATGAACCACAGTCCTGTGTTCCACTGATAACAGTTTTAGATGTTGGGCGTTTTTGAGTACAGAGCAGACAGAGCTTAAAGATTCAAAATTACCCCTGCCTACCGATAACCAGATTAATATGAATAAAATACAGCCTCTAAAATGCTTGTATGCAAATTCTAGAAGTCTAAAAAATAAGATGGCAGAGCTAGAATATATAGCACTAAATGAGAGGTTAGATATGATTGGTATCTCAGAGACATGGTGGAAAAAGGACAACCAGTGGGACACTGTGATACCTAGGTACAAACTATATCATAATGATAGAACAGATCAAACTGGTGGAGGGGTTGCACTCTATGTTAGACAGGTCATTGAGTCACAAAGGATTAAAATTTTGCAAGAAACAAAATTCACCATAGAATCTCTGTGGATTGAAATTCCATATAAAAAGAAGAAGGGGAAGGCGATGGCAGTGGGGATGTACTATCGACCGCCTGACCAGACTGAACAAATGGATGATGAAACGTTCAAAGAAATCAGGGAAACTAACAAAAGTTTCAGCACAGTAATTACCCCGGTATCAACTGGGTCAGTGTCACAACAGGACATGCTAGGGAGATAACGCTTCTAGATGAAATAAATGACTGCTTCATGGAGCATCTGGTTCTTGAACCATCCAGAGGGGAAGCCATTTTGGACCTAGTCCTTAGTGGAACACAAGATCTGGTGCAAGAGATAAGTGTGTTGGGGGCCACTTGGCAGTAGTGATCGTAGCATGATCACATTTGATTTAATAAATGGAGGAAGAATGGCAAGGAAATCCACAGTACTACCTTTTAACTTTCAAAAGGGAGATTTTAATAATATGAGGAAAATAGTTAAGAAACAACTAAAAGGAGAAGTTGCAAAGGTTAAAGATTTACATCAAACATGGGTGTTGTTTAAAAATACTATCTTGGAAACCCATACCAGCTATATTCCACGCTTTAAGAAAAGTGGCAGGAAGTCCAAAAAACAGCCAGCATGGTTTAAAGGTGAGGTCAGAGATGCTGTTGTAAAGAAAACATCTTTCAGGAAATGGAAAAAGGAGCCAAATGATGAAAACTGGAAACAACATAAGCACTGGCAAGTTAGATGCAAGGCATTGATAAGGCATGCAAAATGAGAATTTGAGAAGAAACTTGCTGTGGTAGCAAAAACAGGTAATAAAGACTTTTTCAAGTACATTCATAGCAAAACAACTGTGAGAGAGTCAGTTGGACCATTAGATGATAGAGGGATAAAAGGGGCACTAAGAGGGTTAAGGCCATAGCGGAGAGACTGAATGAATTCTTTGCTTCAGTCTTTACTGAGGAAGATGTAGGGATGTTACCCATGACTGAAATGGTATTTAAAAGTGATGCCGCAGAAGAATTGAAAGAAATATCGATATACCGGGAAGATGTATTACAACTATTTGATAAACTAAAGAGTAGCAAATCACCTGGACCAGATGGAATACATCCAAGGGTGTTGAAAGAACTGAAATATGAGATTGCAGACCAACTATTAATAATATGTAAACTATAATTAAAATCATCTGTAATACCTGAAGATTGGAGGATGACCATTGTAACGTCAATTTTTAAAAATAGTTCCAGGGGTGATGTGGGAAACTACAGACCAGTGAGCCTGACATCAGTATCGGGCAAAATGGTAGAAACCACTATAAAAAATGGTAGAAACAATTATAAAAAATAAAATTATTGAACATGTAGATAGCCATGGCTTAATGGGAGACAGCCAATATGGCTTTAGCCAAGGAAGGTCTTGTTTTACTAGTCTATGTTTTTTTTTTAAGGTGTGAATGAATAGGTAGACAAAGGTGAGTCAGTTGATATAGTGTATCTGGATTTTCATAAAGCCTTTGACAAGGTCCCTCATGAGATACTTTTGGCAAAATTAAAGTCATGGGCTAGGAGGCAGTGTACTATTGTGGATCAGGAACTGGTTAAAAGATAGAAAGCAGAGGGTAGGGCTAAATGACCAATTTTCCCAATAGAGAAAGGTGAATAGCGATCTGTGCTGGGTCTGCTGCTTTTTGACATATTCGTAAATGACCTGGAAATTGGAATAATGAGTGAGGTATTCACATTTGCAGATGACATAAAATTATTCAAAGTTGTTAAAATCTATGAGGATTGTGAAAAATTCCAAGGGGACACTGATAAATTGGAAGACTAGGGGGTATGTTTACTAAACCTTCTTAATGTGCGCTCTGTGACGTTACCGCGCATTAAGGTACCTTAACGTGTGTTAATGGCGCTTTATCAGATGCTCAGGTACCTTAGCGTGCGTTAACGTGTACAGCGGCGCAAATGAGCGCTGAAGGCGGGGAAAGGCTCCCGGAGGGCGGAGGAAGGCTCCCCAGGGGCGGTCAATGGGTGGAGAGTGGGAGGGGAGAGGCTCCCCGCACACTAACGATGTGAAATCCGAGGCTCAAAACTAACGCCAGTGAAACCCTGGCATTAGAGCTGATTTAAAGGGCAGAGAAACCATTTATGTTAGCAACGTACAGCAAAACCAATGTACTGCAAGACCAGGGAAACCTACAAAAAAGTGATAAGTGTGATACATGTGCACAGAACAAAAGGGCAAATAAACAGTGAAAATGACCCCAACAAAATATAAAAGAAACATAACCAAGCTGGGCAATGGTGATATTAATGAAAAACATCAAAAAGAACTCCCGAGAAAGCTCCAAAAAAAAGATATGAATTTTGGAAGGGTCTACGCTCCGTCCCCATACAAGGTGAATGATCCCACAGTGCAATTGCGCTCATCAGGGTTTCCCTCTCCATTGGACAGGTTTCCTATGGGGTCCACATGTTCCACAACAGCAGGGCAGGTATGTCGGAATGGACAACTGGACAGATGCTGGGAAAGGGGACACAGAGGGCTGCAGACGGCACATGATGTACTGCAGCTGGGCCACAGTGCGGACTAGGGTGATGCCTAGGTGGCCCATAGGAATGCTGAAATGGTAGAGCAGCCAGACAGCAACTGATGAGGGCTCAGCATGGGCACGAGTGTGCTTCCCACAGTGTCACAGGGGATAGTACCTAGTAGGGACCCCCAAGGGCACAGAACAGTGGCAGGCGGTGCTGGGGGGAAGCGTGGACACCTATGCAGGCACCCCTACCCCAGAACCCGCACCATAGGCAGCCGCCTACCCGCACACTGGATGGCCTGATATTGCGCTTCACCAGCACCACCAGCAGAAGGGCATGTCAGCAGGGTGGCAGAGGGGCACTGGTGGTGGAGGGGGCAGTGGCACCTGCCCAGAGCAGACCGTGGTCTAGCCCTGTGTAGGTGGGTGCCGTGCACTGCAACAGACAGGCCCTGTCTGATGAACAGTCATGGTATCCCTAGGGAATGTACTGTCTCTGTGGCAACATGGTGGTGCAGTGCACACAGCCAGTGTGTTCAGACGCAGAAGGTCACAGGTTCAAGTCCCAGCTGTGGTTCCTGCCAACCCAGCCCCCATTTTTTACCCACTACTAAAACGTGCTAATACAGACAGAACCTTTATTGCAGATGACGTAAACATGCCCAAAACACCTACCTTTTACCCTACAGAGCACAGACACCATATACAGGCACATTACCTAGAGCAGAGTCACCCAAATGCAGTCCTGGAGGCCCAAACACCATTCAGGTTCCTTGCTGCATCTAATAAAGATGCCTGTGCTGCATATCTATGCACCGCCCCCATGGTATGCAGATGTATCTCATGCATATTCATGAGGAACAGCATGAAAACCCGAACAGTGTTTAGCACACCAGGACTGGAGATGGGAACCTGTGCCGTAAAGCAGCAGCCAACAGGGGCAGACACACCCACACCCACAGGCTCCATTAGCCAATGCCTCATGGAGAGGCAGGACATTGGGCCCTGCGTGCATCTCCCAATACTAGCACTTGCATACCTTAGCAATGCCATCCTAAACCTGGGAATACGGTACACAGCTATCAAAAGGTAGCTATGATTACTGGCAGATAGCAATTCCTGCGTTAAACTCCGTTTGCTGATTGAGCTCCATCATAGAAACCTTTCTGATGTCTGTGGATTGTGCTTCAGGTCTGGTGTCTGACAGTGTTTACCACCCTGGGGAGTGACCCTCAACAGTATTGCGTACCATATCCATGCCTGCACTGTGCCCAGGACTGGTATGGTGGCCAGGGCTGCCAAACACCTCTATAGTAGCACAATGCTGGCATAGGTGTGAGAGTGTGTGTCTGTCTATCCAGTGTGTGGTGGCTGCAAACACCATCCACAGCCCACACTGCCAGCACTGTTGCCAGTATTGGCCTGCCAATGTGCATAATGAGGAGCAAGGTACCACGGGTATAGCCCGGACAGGGTGGCCTGGCCAGGATGCATCTGCACAGGGCATAGGGCAATGGCTGGGACATTGTAGTGCCCGGCCACCACCTGCACAGACAGGGTAGCCACAGCATGTTCTGCTGGGAGATCACTCTCACCCTGACTGAGCAGTGACCACGGCATGGCTAGTTCCCCCATAGTGCTGTACAGTATATTCTCATGTGATATTTATGGATTTCCTTTTGGTGCCCAGTCACTGATTTATCTGCTTGGTGTGTATTCTGACATCCCAGTTCTAGCAGACTGTCTGCAGCTGGTATGTGTCTTACTGGAACACCTTGCAGAGTGCAGCGGCTGAAGGCTTGCTGCAGGAGAATATCAGATAGTGGTGGGGTGCAGCTTAGCATATCCAGGCCTAAAGTCTGTCTGCTATTGCTTTATGGATGTGTACAGAGCTGCATTGACTGCCCTGTAGGATATCTGTTTCCCAGCAGGACTGGGGTGATGGTCCCCTCTACTGCCACCATTGCTGGGAGGTAGAATGTTGATTTGTTGGTGGGAGACCCTGTTTACCACCCTCAGCCCCAGAGAGGGGGGGGGGGTGGTGGTACATAATCCTCCTATGGGTCCATAAGGGCTAAACCTGACTGAGAAATACAGATGGATCCAAGGTGTGTCTGCAGAGACTACCGATCTCACACATTAGCACTGCTGGGGACCTGCAGCATGACTTATTTCTGCTCTGGACCTGGTGCTGGGCACCCCACCTCACCCTCAGGGTGAGTACAGTACCTGCACAATGTGACAGTGTGTAGCTACTCTGTGCCAGTACCACACACGATCAGTTCCCCCTACCAGGCCGAGGTGCTGTGGGGGTGCATACCCCATCTTCTGATCATCTGTAGACTGCTGATTTGCATGTGCAGTGCATCATGGGTATGGGTGGATTAACCCTATCCTGGTGACCACAGCAGACTGTTTGTGTGGTGACGTGCAGTCTTTCTGCAGCCATGGAGGGGTTTGCTAGCAGCTATCGAGCTGTAGCCCACTGGTTACTTCACTGCTTGTGGAGCCAGAGGTCATGGGTTCAAACCCACAGTGGGGTTATTTGATAGGGCTGTCCGAAGCATTGTCTATTTTTAATGTACATTAGTGCTGCCAGCAAAACACCCTCAGGGTACCGTAACCATAAGGTGCCTCAGAAGGCGCCCTATAAGGTGCCTTATAGGGCACCTTATAAAGCGCCTTCTGAGGCACCTTATGGTTACAGTCCGTACAACAAGGTGTCCTATAGAGTGCCTTATAGGATGCCCTATAGGGGACATTATAGGGTGCCGTGGCGGACAGTGCACTTTATAATGTGCCCTATGGAGTGCCTTATAGGGTTCCCTATGAAGCACCTTAGCTTACGGCACGTGAGGGTGTGTTTGCTGGCAGCAATAATTAAAATACAAATAAAATGCCTCAGGAAACAATACTTACATGTCACAGCTGATGCCTCAGCCAGCCTTATGCATTAGACACACTGGGGCAGGGGTGGGGAACCCTGGTCCTGGAGAGCCGCAGACCAGTCAGGTTTTCGGGATATCCCTAATGAATATGCATGAGATATATATGCATTAGAGATATCCTGCCAACCTGACTGGTTTGTGGCCCTCCAGGGCTGGATTTGGAGACCCCTGCCTTACACCTCTGTCATTTAAGATTGTGAGTGGGCAAGGTGCAGATGTCCTAGACATCGAAAGGGTATATAGAATGTGTCACATTCCTCCTCGATTCTCACCACCACCAAAAAGTTGTCTAATAGACAATATTTTGGTGGTGGTGAGAAGTGAGGAGGAATGTGACACATTCTATCTAACCTTTTTGATGTCTTGGACATCTGCACCTTGCCCACTCACAATCTTAAATGACAGAGGTGTAAGGCAGTGGTCCCCAAATCCAGCCCTGGAGGGCCACAAACCAGTCAGGTTGGCAGGATATCTCTAATGCATATATATATCATGCATATTCATTAGGGATATCCCGAAAACCTGACTGGTCTGTGGCTCTCCAGGACCAGGGTTCCCCACCCTTGCACTGGGGGATCGAACTCATGACCCCTGTGTCATCAGTCAGTGTATTAACCATTGTGTTACACTTCTGTTTCTATGTTTGGATGTCTGTGTGCCTACTTAAGATTACCACGCGGTAACGCGCTTAGCTGTGCTTTGCCCGATAATGTGTGCAGCAGCGCGCATTATCGCACACTAATCCCATTTCGCTACTTTAGACTGAAACGCCCACTTCTTATATGGCATCCTGCACACTAACGCGTGGCGCACATTAAGAAGGTTTAGTAAACATGCCCCTAGGCATCCAAATGGAAGATGAAATTTAATGTGGACAAATGCAAAGTTATGCACCTAGGAAAGAAAAACCCTATGGTTACACGATGCAAAATTCCACTTTAGGAACCACCACCCAGGAAAAAGATTTAGGCATCATCATGGACAATATGTTGATATCCTTCAGCCAGTGTGCAACTGCGGCCAAAAAAGCAAATGGAATGCTAGGAATCATAATGAAAGGAATGGAGAATAAAACAAAGGATATCATAATGCCTCTGCATCGTTCCATGGTTCGACCGCAACTTGAATATTGTGTGCAGTTCTGGTCACCGTATCTTAAAAAGGATATAGTATTATTAAAAAAGGTACAGAGAAGAGCCACCATAATGGTAAAGTGGATGGAAGGGTACACTTATGAAGAGAGGCTAAAAAGGTTAGGACTATTCAACCTGGAAAAGAGATGGCTGAAGAAAGACATAATAGAGGTATATAAATTAATGAATGGAGTGGAAGTGGTAAACGTAGATTGATTGCTTACACTATCAAAATATAGAAAGATTAGGGGAGATGCAATGAAGCTATAGTGTAACCTATTTAAGTCTAATAAGAAAAAATATTTTTTCACTCAATGTGTAATCAAACTCTGGAATTTGTTACTGGAGGATGTAGTAAAAGCTATTAGTGTGTCTGGGTTTAAAAAAGGTTTGGGCAAGTTCCTGGAAGAAAGGTCCAAACCCATTATTAAAGAGGACCTGGGAATACACTGCTTACCCCAATACAAGCATTGTAGAACCTGTGCCTTTTGGGGAAACTGCTAGGTACTTGTGACCTAGATTGGCCATTGTTGGAAACAGGATACTGGACTTGATTGACCTTGGTCTGACCCAGTATGGCATATCTTATGTTCTTATATTATGTTCTTATGTCATTGTTGGGTAAACTCATGTTACTTCCATAAAATTAGAGTTTCTAAATGATCTCCTCTATAGCTGGATAGAAGTGCATACATGGGTTTCATTTTCATAAGTGCACTATGCACCTGCTGCTATGTGAGCATAAAGTATTTGGGAAAAGTCCTGTCTTGGGCTCACTGGCTGCCTTTTCACAGGAAGCACTGTAGGATGTTTCCCTTTTAAAATGAGCTTGCAGTTCCCAGTGGATTTTCAGACTTGTACGCGTGAGGAGGAGTAAGAAATGTGAGTAAGGCGTCCATAGAAGCCTTGCCAGAGAAGAGCACGTGTTTAAATAATATGAGAAACAGATCAGGCCTGTAAAGTCAGGCTAGCACAAACAACATTGGATTAATTAGCATTAAGTAATATTTACATAGAATAGATTCCAAACACGAAAGGCTGTCGTCTGTTAAAAATGTTCTTAATCAGGCGCACGCCAGTTCTGTTTTCATGAGCAGTACATTCTCTGCCCGGAAAAATCCATACTGTGGACATGACTAGGAAATGAAATGAATTTTATAAGTAACAGTAGTTTATATACTCCAGTCGTACAATAAAAGGAAAATAAGTCAAAATATTTTTCCAGTACAATAGCAAATACTTGCAAGAGATCATAAAATGAAGCTGGCAATAGCTGCTAGAAAAAAAACCCCTTTCTTCTAATATTCTGGTGTTTGCGAGAAGTTCTAAATATCGTACCACCATTTGCAAGGCTAATTGAGGGTCAAATGAAATGCTGCAAAGCATAGTTGTAATGGACTTTCTGAAATTACCGATCCTGCAATAGCCCTCCAGCACCACGTTGATCTTGTATTGGAGTGTCTTAAGTAAAGGATAATTTTAATGCGCTTCTCGCTGCGTTAGCAGTTTGATTTTCTGCACTTGTTCTAAGGCTGTTGCTGCAGAGTCGCAGCTCATAGGAAGCAGGGGGACTGTCTATCACACTATGCGATAAGGTCTCAGGCTGCCTCAGAAAAGGGAAAGTTCTATACAGATGTCAGTCTCCACGTACCCTGCCTAACTTTCCTCTTCTCCCTTCTCCCCCTTCCCAAGTGGATGCATATTTTAGTTTCGCACAAAATAACCAAAATAACGCCTCGTAAATGTTGAATGCCTTCTGAAATTTTTTGTGAGGCTAGTGCGTGGGCAGGCTGCAAAGAAGTTATTTTACCACCAAAGGCAGGAGCATCCTTTTGACCTTGCACTATGTGGTTGTGGACAGTGGACAGCACCTTCAGCAGCCCCGTGAACATGACTAAGTAAAAACTGCATCTGTAAGAATTTTGTTTTGCTACTCTTGTTCCGTGTCGTAGTGGACATTTAAAGATGTTGTCAGGCGCCTGGAAAGTATGATAAATAATAGATCTACAATTATAAAAAAAAAGCAAACATTTCTATTAGGCAAAAGGATATAAGGCTATAAACATATATATATCTGCACATTCCCCTAACAGCTATAATTGGCATACAAGTGCCTCACTGAAGAGTCAAACTGGAGTTGGTCAAGAAAAACTTTAAAGCATCCTTCATTAGTTTTATTCCAATTTCTCCTTTCCAATTTGTCCTAGTGGACTGTGTCCTAAATTAGCATATTTTATTAACATGAATGTGATCCCATTAAAACAAACATTTTCTCTGAGCCGCTTTTCTGTCAGCTGTTTGTTCTCTGTTCATGTGTTGCTTGAATGTCACTGCTACCTTAAACTGAAGAGGAAACACGGAAGCTAAAGAAGAATGAAGCAGGGAGAGAGATTTGAATATGAAAAAGAATGACACAGGATGGAGGGGTTCAAAAAATGTGTATATTTTTATTCATGGGAGGATGTATTTACAAAGTTGTCTTAGGTGTTTAATGCAAATTTTAATATGCTATATATACGGGGGGGGGGGGGTACTTTTAGAACAGGCTGCCTAATGTTTTGACGATAAGGAGGGGCAATAGAACATTTTTATGAATGAAGTCAATCTCCATCCCTATCCCCGGACTCTCTCATTGCTGCTGATATGTTGAGCAACATCTTGGTAGAACTATGGCCCTGGCGCTACCATTAGGCAAACTACGCAGTCACCTCAGGTGCCAATGTTCGGAGGGTGACCCATTGCTGCCGCTGCTATGCACCACAGTGTTTACCAGCACCTCTGCTGCTGCGCTGCTCATCCTGCTGTCTCCCCTTCTGATTCCACTTCCTCTTTGCATGAAGGCAGAGGGGGCTTCCAGTTGTTTTGCAGCAACTGCAGTACCAATGATTTCAGGGCCAGCCCGTCCACTAGGTGAGCTAGGGGGCTTCCCAGGGCGGCAGATCTCTGTGGGTGGCAGACCATGTGCTTTGGCACACATGGCCTGCTTGCCCCCCTGTGCGCAGAGTCGAGCCACTCTTCCCCCCTCCCCGTGCTAAGTCGCATCACACTGCCGCTGATTCTTGCAGCAGGGGGGGTGGCTAGGCTTGGCAGCAGGCAATATGCTTCAGCACACATGGCCTGCTGCCAAACTGAGCTGTGTCCCCCTTGACCCCGCCACCACAATTAGTGATAGTGCAGTATGGTTCGGGGGGAAGAGTGGCACAGGGAGGCAGCATGGCACGGCGTGACTTAAGGGGCAAGGCTCGGGGGCTGGTGCAGCATGGGCAGGGCTTCTGCCTAGGGCAGCAGAAACCCTTGGGCCAGCCCTGACTGAGTTTCTGATGTCATCACCATGAATGTTTGAAAAATAGCAGTGCAAAAAGACTTTGCAGGCCTATTTTTGCTAAAAAGATATCTATGTCCCAAAGATGTAGCATTATCCTTTTTGCTAGCTACCCTATAGCTGACATTTGTACAAAAATTTCTTCTTGTGTTTGGCAAACTTTCTCATGAGTTAATTTGCTTGCCCCAGTCTTATCACTTGGTATGCACCACTCTGCAGAGAAGCTTACCAGATGTCCTCACGAGGATTGTCCCTGGTTTTAGAGCTGTAACCCTGACTCATGCTTGTTTGGTAGCCTTCTGTCCCCAGTTCCAGCAATGGAGACAGAGGGAGTAGAGAAACGCATTATTTTCAATTTAGCGATTCATTATCTTTATATCTTGCATAGTACGGGGGGGAATGCATCACTCTTTCTATTTCTCTATTTGCTTTGAAGTGATATCGTTGCTGTCGTGGGATAGATGGAGAGGGCAAGGTAATCACTGAACTTCCCTCCTTCACTCTCATACTGGATCTAAGGTATCTTTTCTTATCCCACCACCACATTCAGATATGTGTCCCAGCTTCGTCTGCAAAATATCTGCCAACCTTAACTGCAGGGAAACTTATGCTAAGTTAATTTATGTATCAGGGTAGCATATTTATAAAAGTTAATTTCTCTGTGTCTATTTTACCCACAGAAGTGCTTTTTAGAACTCCTCTTTAAGGGAATAATGTTATAAACATCTTTCTGATGTGTATTTAACCAGCTATGTGCTTAAACCACCTTTTTATGAAATGTCAACTGGCTTAAATATACATATCTTGTCATGAAGGCAGCTACCTTGCCAGTATTTGTAGCCAGGTAAAGTAACTGTGAGAGATAGTAAAAAGAAGATTTTGGGTCCATATTGATAGAATTGAGCGTTCCTGTCCATATTTGCTTTACCTATTGGTAATCGCTCAGAGAAAGACCATAATTAACTGTTTCATCACAAGGTCATGGTATCAAGCAAGTGTAAATGTCTGCACCTAGTTTCAAGGCATGATTTCTGCTCTTCCACTAGGGTTTTATTTAGACATACATAGTTTCAACTGTTCCATGTAAACACTCATTTTCTGTCTATGTAAACCATTTTGCCTTGTAGAAAAACGGTATATAAAACCAGTTAAATAAATACGTAAGATTGCCCTCTTAGCATGAGCAGTTGTGCGCTAGACATTCATGTAGATCCCTGTTATTAAGAAGGGACCCAGGATATCAATGCTTGACCCAGTACAAGCATTGCGGAACCTGTGTCTTTTGGGGAAACTGCTAGGTACTTATGACCTAGATTGGCCACTGTTGGAAACAGGATACTGGGCTTGATGGACCTTGGTCTGACCCAGTATGGCATATCTTATGTTCTTATGTCCTGTTCTCAAGGGCTTATGAGCATGAATGGGCGCTTATGTGTGCAGTCTGAACTGTCGCCATTCTGCAGGTGTGCATGTAAACTCCACCACGCTTACTTTCCTTAGGAGTATGCATAGGGCGGAGCTTGGACAAAGCATAGGCAGGACCTCAATTCACATGCATATCTTATTGAAGATTCTAGCGCATGTGCATTTCCTAGCCGTGTGTAATTATGCCTCTCTAGAGCAGGCATAACTGTCGTGACTGGGTTCAGGCGCACTGGTACAGCCCTATTCTATAAAGCAAAGTACGCACATACAGTATGTTACTTTAAGGAACTGTCCCCAAATACGTGTGTGGCAACATGTGGACACTATGAGGGCGATTCTGAGCCATGAATAGCGGGGATGGATGACCCAACAGGGTGTCCATCCCCGCTATTCGTGGCTTCTTCTTCCCCCAAATAACTTCCCTGCCAGTTGTGCGGGGAAGTTAGATGGGGGCGGGGAATGGGCGTCACAGGGGCAGAGAGTGGGCGGGTAGTGGCATTCGCCAGTCATGAACGTACAGGGCCATTCAAATGTCGGCTCCGTATGTCTGGGGCCAGTAAAATGTCCGGGGAATTCCCTGGACATTTTGTTTTGGAAGGCCCGGGGCGCAGATGGGGCAAGTGGGGGCCAAGGTTTATTCCCCGCAGCCTGACCCTCACTTTAGGAGACCAGATCGGGGGTCAGGCTGCGGGAAATAAACTCTTGTTCTTGGGGTTGGCATCACGGCTTTTAAATGGAGTCACAGTGCCATGTCAACAGAATGCCATAGCACCACAGCTCCATTTAATGCCCTGACTGAGTTAGCTCAATGCAGCCCTGCAGTTCAGGCCAGACAGAATCTCTGTCCCAGCCTGAATGTGCAGGACTGTTTGCGATTCTGATCCTACGGGACTAGACATGCTCTGCAGGATCAGAATCGCGATCCCTTCTGTGGATCTATGTCTGGGATCTACGTTTGCACACCTGCAAACCATGTAAATGCCGCTTGCTGACATTCAGCTGAATATCCCAAGTTTGGGCCACTTAGTGTCGGGGCATTCTAAGGGTGGAGTGGGGGTGGCAACGTGGGTTAACCGCTCAGTGGTGATATTAGGCTACTGCCTGGTTAACCCTAACCAGCTAAAGTTAGGAGAGCTGAACAGCTATCCTAACTTTAGCCAGTTTTGCCAACCAGCCAGCAACTGAATATTGCCAGAGACTGGATTGCAAAATTGCCTCCAAGCAACCTAGATATTCTATGCCAAGGCCTGTGTATGGCCCGGCATTGAATATCTGGGGCGAAGTTAAAGCGGCGACGGCCAACCACTTTAAGTGTGCTGGCCGCCACCGCTGAAAATCACCCACAAATCACCGGTCAACAAATTTTTACAAAAGTTATGTTACTGAAATAAAAATAGTCATTTCTTATCAATTTGTATATGCCGAACATGAATATGACAGTGAAATTGCAAAGTTGGCTCTAGTTTTTCTGTATTCTACAAGAATTGATGTATATATCACGAAATGCATGTCAATAGTAAATATAATAGGCCTTCGGTTAATACCTGTAAAAAAACAAGTCATAGACTACTTCTTAGATTATTTCGCCTGTCTCTTGTACAGCTGTTCGGGAGCTTCTCTGGGGAGTGTCCAGCAGTAGTCAGCCAGCATTGTAGTGGACCATTTTCCCTGGTATCTTTGCTCCATCGTTGAGATATCCTGGTGAAAACGTTCGCCCTGTTCATCACTAACCATACCGCAGTTGTCAGGAAAGAAATCGAGATGGGAATCAAGGAAATGGATCTTTAGAAACATATTGCAGCCAGGTTTCTGATACTGCATCAGCATGTCTTCTACTAGTTCCTTGTAGTTTTCTGCCCTAACATTCCTGAGAAAGTTTGTTGACACTAGGCGAAAAGCATTCCATGCTTGT
Source organism: Ichthyophis bannanicus (assembly GCA_033557465.1). Lineage (NCBI taxonomy): Eukaryota > Metazoa > Chordata > Amphibia > Gymnophiona > Ichthyophiidae > Ichthyophis > Ichthyophis bannanicus. The sequence continues at coordinate 820,748,858 of CM066032.1, forward strand.
TTCGCATCACCCTGCAGCAAATTGTTGAACTGGTCATCTTTGAAGAGCTCTCAAATCTGAGGACCCACAAAAACTCCCTCTTTAATCTTTGCTTCACTGAGTCGAGGGAAGTTTTCATGCAGGTATCAGAAAGCTGGCGAAGTGCGGTCCATGGCTTTCAGAAAGTTTTTCATCAAACCTAGTTTGATGTGAAGGGGTGGTAGCAGGATTTTGTGAGCCTCAACCAGAGCTGGGTGCTGGACATTCTTCTCTCCAACTGTTACATTTTGTCTGTGATTCCATTCCTTCCGCAAGTAGTGCCAATCCCTTGCTCATATAATACATAAGAAACACATGTATTTTATATATCCCTGCTGCAGTCCCATTAAAAGGGCAACTACCTTCAAGTCACCACAGAGGTGCCAGCTGTACTTGTTATAGTTAATTGAAGTCAGTAGATGCTTTAAGTTATCATATATCTCTTTCATGTGGATGGCATGCGCTACTAGAATAGATGGAAGACGGTTTCCATTGTTCAAAAGCACAGCCTTCAGACTCAGTTTCAAAGAGTCTATAAATAGGCTCCAGTCTTGTGGGTCATGAGTGATTTTTAAGGTGTTCATGAGGCTTTCAATATCGGAACAGAATACCAGATTACTTTCCTTTCTGAAGAAAGGCTCCAACTGCTGGTGGCGCTTTCAATATGAAGTAATGTTGACATCTTCTTCTAGAAGATTCCATTGTTGGAGTCTTGATCCTAGCAATTCTGTCTTGTTCTTGGATAAGTCCAAATCACGAACCAGGTCATTTAGTTCTTCCTGTGTTATTCTGTGTGGAGTTGATATGCATCCTAGTGAAAATCTGGGTCACTGCATGCTGACAGACCAGGAGAAGAACAGGTTGGCTCACCCTTGTTCTCATCAGATGAATCAAGAGAATATTCTGATGAAGGTTCTGGAATAGGAAGTCCCTCACCATGTGGAACTGGTCTCAATGCAGACGGAATGTTTGGGTAGACTATGTTCGACTTCTTTTGCTTCGTTATTCCGCTGGAAAGAGGAGGAACCAAGCAGAAGTAACAGTCATTTATGTGGTTGCTTGGCTCTCTCCACACCATGGGGACTGCAAATGGCATTGATGGTCTTTTGCAATTCAACCACTGTGAAAACTGTGTTGTACATGTAGCGCAGCATATATGCGGGGCCCAAGGCTTGTCTTGGTCACCAATCTTGCATCCAAAGTAAAGATGATAAGCCTTCTTCAGTTGAGAAGTGATACTTTTCTTCTGGTTGGCAAATGTCACTTCCCCACAAATGTTGCAGAAATTGTCAATGGTATTAATGCACTTTCGCGGCATTACGGTTCTGTATTGTACCTAAATGGCTAAAATTATATGATTAATAAAAGTTGCATGTAACAGTAGCTTAAACTGTCTCACACACAGTCTGAAATATTTTAAATGCTCAACCTTTCTGACTGCGTATAGTAAAATGCTGACGTCAAATGGCTTCAGCAGCCATCTGGCAGTAGTATTGCACTGCATCAGAAAATGATGCAATCAACTCTGGATGATGTGTGCATGCTGGTATTATGCAAAGTGATGCAATATTACATCATTCAAGGCTTATTTGGGATGTTGTTGATGTCCTACTGGATAAATTTATATGGTGAAACGTCAAAAATGAACTACATGCAATATCTTCTAAACGAGAGACAATAAATTTTTTTTAATGTTATATTCGTGTTCAGCTCACCAGGATACTACAGATTAGGGCCTTTTAAAGCCAGTAATGATTTCAATGTTGACCAGTGTAATTTAAGCCTATGTATAAATACATAACTCCCTTTTTAGCTAGAATCTTGTTCAAATTGATGTGCTTCATTTTTAAAATTCGGTATGGTTTGACACCAGGTTATATGATTGTTATGTTGGATTTTAATGTTTCTGTTTGATCTCTTCATTTAGCCTGTAATAATCAACTGGCAGTTTCTTCTTGCAAGAATTTTATTTATAAACAAACACTGGCCAAGTTGTTTCATTTCAGAGCAATAAAGGAATGAAATTTGCTTCCAATAGATATTAGGGGGGTTATTTTAGAAACACTGTTCATGCTTTTGACGTCTGAAAATGGGCATAGTGATATCCAAAGCACAGAGACATCTGCAGAGGCATTTTAGAATCCGGGTCTGTGAATGTCCAAGTCTGAATGAGGGCATGGTGGAGGCATGGCTAGAGTTTTCCCAAATACCCAGAGGTCACTACCTTATCTGAGAAATGTCTTGGACATCCAAAGTCGCGTCCAAGGTTATACCTGCTTCGGGCACGAATAGACATAGGGAAAGTGCTCATTTTGGCCATAAAACATCCAGAGGGTCTTGAGAAGATGGCACTTCACCATCTCCAGTACTCTATGTAATCACAATGATAGCAATGGTAGGAATTGAATCCTGGCTTCAGACCAATACACTAATCATTAGGCTATTCCTATTTTGAATACTATTCTGGGGATATCAATGTAGATGCTCCCACAGACGTCCATATTGGGCACATCCACATTCGTGAAATGGTGTCTAAAGTTGGACATGCCTACTTCTTTTTTAGACATTCTGGCTTGGAGGGTGTATGATAAACAGATGAGAGGAGATATCTTAGAGAAATGATACTGGGTGCTGGTACGGAGACAGGGCTTCATGGGAAGGCATAAATAAGAGCCTATATAGGAGAATGATCCCTACAAAATTTTAGAGATCTTTAGCCCTTGCCATAACATGTGTAAAGTTCAAAATAGGTCTGGGGAAACATGAGTTTTGCACAGAGACCAATAAAAATTAGTTTCTTGGAAAATAAAAGATGAAAAAATTAACATAGGATAATTCCTCCAAATGATCTCAGATTGTGAACCTCTCAAAGAGGTAGGTAAAGAAGAAACAAAGTCCCAAGAGAAATGCTTAATATTACAGATGGAGACTAAAATCCTGGAAGTAATGGAAATTAGTCTCAGCAATTATAAGTACTGATAACTATAAAATAGTTCCTCGCATATCCGGAGCAAGTCAACCTTCAAATCCCACTAGAGGACAGCAACCTTGGGCCGGAAGAACTGGGGTTTCTAGTCCCACAGGTGCTCCTTGTGGTCTTGGGCAAGCCACTTAATCTTCCATTGCCCATGTTCCCTGTAAGTATTAGGGTATGTGTCTCATATCCCCTCGTGTTAAATGATCCCCCAATTGTGTTGTGACCACTTTGATTGAAGGATAAGGTGGTATACAAAACTGTCTAAATAAATAAACCTCCAGTGAAAAAAATCTGAGGGCTAAGAAAAGGAAAAGTCCCCAATATTTGCAACAAAATTTTGAAATGAGTTAGGAATAAGCCCTGAGAATTTGGTAGAAAAATACTGGTACCAGCATTTAAGTTTGCAAGGCCGAATGTAATCCAAAGTAGCAAATAAATAAAAATGGTTAAAATTACCTGGCTGGAGAGGCTGGAGTGACAGGGATTTTTGGTTGAGGTTGTCTATGGTAGCCAAAGTGTTTCGGTCCCCACAGTTGTGAGAAAGGTATGGCTTCTGGCACTGCTAAAAAAAAAAAAAAAGTTGTGAAGCTCAGCGGCTGCCCATGGCTCTAATGAGACAGCGGCAGCAAGCTATTTATTAAAAGGAAAGAAAGAAAGAAAGGGAGCAGGCAGTGTGTGCTTCAGACCTGCTGAAGAGTTTTAAAATGGCTGCCAAGGGGTGGAGCCAACCTTAAAGTAGCCATGTGCTCTTAAAACCAGCTGAAAATAAGCCACATTATAAAATGTAAAATCAAAGGGTTGAAGTGTCTAAATGAATTTGATAAGGGCTGGGAAGTCCTAAAACAGGGTTTTTCAAATGTTTACATGTTTAGTTAGTCCACAATTACCCACGGTAGAAGAAAAGGGGCATGGTTATGGCCAAAAATGGCTAAAATTTAAAAATTAATTTATAATGTTTATGAAAGTCCTGGGATATTGGGTAACATCTGGAGATCTCTAGAAAATGTTGTTGTTATTTTTGTTATTATTTGTAAATGCTCACTTTAGCCATGATTAACAATGATGGCAAAAAGGGGCATGGTTTCAGGTAAAAAAAATCACAATCAATTAAATCAAAATGTAAAGTTTTTAAATATATTGGAATGTTCAGCAGAGGTTAGAGATCCCTAAGAAGTACAGTAGTGTTTATGAATTTTTAACATTTATTTCAGCTAAAATCAGCTGTGTTAAGGTGGAGGTGGTCTCGGGAGGTGTGGCTTACATCGGGGTAACCCAATGTTAAAAAAACCACAAATTTAAAGTTTTAAAGTATATAAATGGTCAATGATCATATTAAAATGATTTTTATGAGCTTTTAAGTTTGTTTAAAACAGTGATTTGATCCGTTTTCAAAAGCGTCAGAAATGTGTCTTAAAAATGGCAAGAATGATACAGAAGTTGTACTTTTGTACTCCCTAATGTGTAATTGAGCTGACAGGTTGTGAGAGTACCAGGATGTTGAGTGGAGGGAGTAAGGATATCCAGTGGCAACAAAGTAGCAAAGAGGCACAGCTGAGATGGCTGTTTGGTGACACAGATTGTGAGAAAGCTTGACTGCTGTCAGGAGGAGGAAGAAATCAGCATTTAAAATCCTCAAATGAGTCAGACAGAAGAAATATATAAAATTCAGTAAGAAATATGGGGAATTAGGTAGGCAAGTAGGTGGTCATAGGATTTATTTAATGATATCAGCAGTGGGACATTAATAGAATGTTGTTTGGAATCTGTGTGATGAGGGTTTTGAGTTGGCAGTTGGAGCTTGGATGGAGATGAATGTGCATGTATGTTGGTGTGTCTGTTAGCGGGGCCTTGTTTTTTGTCTGATTTTGAATGTTTTTGGATGGTTTAATGGAAGAATTGAATGTGTTGCATGAAAGGAGGAGTGAATTAGAGGAGCTTGAGCAGAGAAGAGAGATTTTGAGTGGTTTTGAGAGAGGATTTTGTAGGAAGGTTTGAATGAAATACAATGAGAAGGGAAGGTAGCTAAGGGAAAGACCTGAGAAGGTAGATATTTAATAGTACAAATGTTAGTTAATCGGAGAGTTAAGATTTTATTATTTAGTGGTAAGTGGTTAGAGTAAGAGAAGTGGTATGCAAAAATATAGTCATGGTGATAGGATTACTTTGAAGTCATATTTGCGCAAGTGAATAGACAAACAGAGAGATATACCTACCTGGCTTGGTGCAGTGAGAGTGAAAGAGAGTTAAAATAGTGCATGAAAGGGGGTTGCATGTGCCAGGAGGTGGCGAGAGAAAAGGAAGAAAGAAAGAAAAGTTTATGCATGTATGAATGAGGGAGTGAACGAGTGAGGAAGTGAGCAGCAAAAAAGAAGCATTTGAATCAAAGATAGAAACAGAAATAGAAAAGTAAAGCAAGCTTGCTGATTATCATTTTAGTTCCTGCGTAAGGAAGTTCCCCATAGTTAAGGAAAGGATAAGATAAGAGTTTTCTTGTTAGGTTTAGGAGAAGAGTATAAGTGGGGTTTAGAGTTAGGATAGGACAAGTGGAGCTGAACACCAAGACGTAGTGAAGAAGAAGATGAAGTCTGAGCAGGGCCGGATTTACCTATACGCCATGTATGCCATGGCGTAGGGCCCACAGCTGGCAAGGGCCCACAAAAAGCTGCCGTGGCAGCATGGATGTTCCCGCGGCAGCTTGGACGGTCCCGCGGGGCCCCCTCTGCCCTGCCGAATCCCCGGCTGAGCCCCTCCGTGCCGGCTTTGAGAGGCGCGAAGGGAGAGTGTCTCCCTCGCGTCTCTGTTAAGCCCGCAGGGGCTGATGCGGGCTTAACAGAGACGCGAGGGAGACACTCTCCCTTCGCGCCTCTCAAAGCCGTCGGGGAGGGAGGGATTCGGCAGGGCAGAGGGGGCCCCACGGGACCGTCCATGCTGCCGCGGCCTTGGTAGCAGCCAGCGGTTTTGCTTTTTTAAAATTTCATTTTACTTGAGCCGATGGGGGGGTAGAACTGGAAATGGGCTGGGGGGGTTAGGACTGGTAATGGGCTATGGGGGGGGGGGTTAAGAATGTTAATGGGCTATGGAGGGGTAGGACTGTAAATTGGCTGGGGGGGTTAGGAATGGTAATGGGCTATGGGGGGGTTAGGACTGGAAATGGGCTATGGGGGGGGTTAAGACTGGTAATGGGCTGTGGGCTGATGGGGGCTGTCTGGTAATGGGCTATGGGGGGGCTAGGAATGGAAATGGGCTGGGGGGGTTAAGACTGGAGGTGGGCTGATGGGGTTAGGACTGGTAATGGGCTGTGGGCTGTTGGGGGGGATTAGAACTGGTAATGGGCTTTGGGGGGGTTAAGACTGATAATGGGCTGTGGGCTGTTGGGGGGTTTAGAACTGGTAATGGGCTATGAGGGGGGGTTAAGACTGATAATGGGCTGTGGGCTGATGGGGGCTGTCTGGTAATGGGCTATGGGGGGGGGCTAGGACTGGAAATGGGTTGGGGGGTTAAGACTGGAGGTGGGCTGATGGGGTTAGGACTGGTAATGGGCTGTGGGCTGTTGGGGGGGGTTAGAACTGGTAATGGGTATGGGGGGGTTAAGACTGATAATGGGCTGTGGGCTGTTGGGGGGTAGAACTGGTAATGGGCTATGAGGGGGGTTAAGACTAATAATGGGCTGTGGGCTGATGGGGACTGTCTGGTAATGGGCTATGGGGGGGCGAGGACTGGAAATGGGCTGGGGGGGTTAAGACTGGAGGTGGGCTAATGGGGTTAGGACTGGAAGTGGGCTGATGGGGGGTTAGGACTGGTAATGGGTTATAGGGGGGGCTTAAACTGAAAATGGTGTGATGGGGGGTTAGGACTGGAAGTGGGTTGATGGGGGGGCTAGGACTGGTATTGGGTTGGGGGGTTGCTAGGACTGGAAATGGGCTGATGGGTGGCTAGGACTGGAAATGGGCTGATGCAGGGACTAGAAGGGAATGGAGGCTGGAACTAGAAGGGAGCTGATGTTGGGGGAGGATTAGAATGGGATGGGGCTGGAAGAGTAAAATGGAGAAGGGAAAAATATTTTGTGTGGGAGGGATAAAAAATCTACAATTGGCCGGGTATTGGGAGAGTAAGTGGGGATTGAGGATGGAGGGGTAAAATTTGAGTGGATGAAATAGGAATGAGGAAAGAGCAAAAGGAGAAAGATTAGTATGTTAAAGCAGATGTAGAGAGAGAATGGAAAAAAACTAGAAGAGAGAAGAAAGGACAAATGGACAGCAGACGATGGAGAGTTAGCAGAAGACACGAAGAAACCAGAAGAAAGTGGCTGGAGCAATTGCAGCTGAAAAAAAATGCACAAAAGGTAGAAAAATATCTCTTTATTTTGAATTTATTAATTGGAATATGTCAGCTCTGGTAAATGTGCATCATTAACGTCTGCGCTTTGTTTAGTACAAGAGCAAATTAATCTATAGTTTTATTTCTACAGTGTTGTACATTCCAAGTTTGGCTTTTGGGATTCCCAGTTTAATTATTGTCTTCCTGTTTCTAAATTGTGATTACTTGTTTGGTGACGGTCTATGTTCTGCATGTGTAACTGAGCTGAGGTGTTCTGTTTATATAATTCCTATTTGACATTGCCACTTGTTCTCTTTCCCCAGTAGGTCATGTATTGTTGTTCTCTGAAATGTATTGGTTTAATATTTGCAGTGTTGCCTTTTGATTGGTAGAGTATGGTGCTTTGTGAGTCCTGATAGTGCTGTTAGGATACGGCGGGTTTGCTATGGGTTGGCACTGGATTATAGTAATGTAGAAATCTTTTAGTCTTTCTTTATCCATACACTCTAAGAGGCACGTTTACTAAAAGTTAGTATATGGTAACATTATGCAAATATTTATGCAAATGAGGCCCCTTATGCAAATGAGCCCCCGCTTGGGCCGCCCCTGCTGGGGGCCCACAATTTTTGTTGGCGTAGGGCCTCACTCAAGGTAAATCCGGCCCTGAGTCTGAGAACCACCAGATGTCTAGAAAGAGAGGGAGAAAAGAATCCCTGATGGGCCCCAACATGGAGTCTGATAGGTAAAGATTTTGTGCCCATAGATTTTAAAATATTTGAGTTCAAATATCAAAATAAAATATCAGTTTAGATTCAAATAAGTCTCTTTAGGACTCTGATGGCAAAAGACTTTCACTTGGGACAATAGCACTGTGAATGTCTACCAAACAGAGACACACGGTTGTTTTAAACTTGTTTATTGGAAAAATTCCATTTTGAAAAAAGTAACTAAATTTCCCACCAATTGAAACATCTGAATACTTACCTGCATTAATAACTCTATCCCTCAGACGTCTACTTTTTCAGCAATTTTTAGCAGTCCCAAATAATTTTGAAGAATCATTTTTTAATTAGATAGTTTGCGATTTCTTAAACTGTTTCTGCTTTAATTGTATGCAATGTTTTATGATGTGTATGAAAATCAATGTTTTATTGCCCATTGACCTCTTATTTTTAATCCACTTTGAACTGATATCTGATAAGGGCAGAATATAAATGAATAATTTAAATAGCAAAAGTCATAGGCAACTTACAAAAGCAGTCAATCAAAAGCAATTTCAAAGTCTCATTTAACAAGAAATTTGATGGAGAATAACCCTCTCACATGATCCTGAGGGAGGGCAATTTTCAAAGCCATTTCCATATCCTTTCCTCTCTTGCCGTCTTACTGAACCAGCAGCACGGCCTCAGAACCTGCAAAATACTCTAGGGTTGCCAACCAGTCAGTTTTAGGCTGGCCCCGCTGCTTTTATAAGCTACCCAAAAAAAACCCCAAACGGTAATCAAAATTATAAAGATCCACCAAAAAGATACCGTAAAAACCCTCTATTATTTTTTTGTATTATTTGTTGGACATAAATTGTGAAGGAAAGGCACTCCAAACCATCCCCAAAACACAATACATGTCCCTTTTATTGTCGGTTGCAAAAAGGACTTTGTTACATTAGATTTGAGTTGGGAGTGCTTGATACAGGGGGTTCTCCCCCAAAACGTGCACGTCGCGCGTGATACCAGATAAGTGACATATATTTATTTATGGAAACAATTTTTCTGATTTATAAATCCGCATTTTAAATTTACTGGTTGAATAAAAGGGACATGTATTGTGTTTTGGGGATGGTTTGGAGTGCCTTTCCTTCACAATTTATGTCCGACAAATAATACAAAAAAATAATAGAGGGTTTTTACGGTATCTTTTTGGTGGATCTTCATAAGCTACCAGCCAGCAACTGGCAGGATGGTAAAAGTGGCCAATAAAGGGATGGTTTTCTGCCGACTGCTGGACTCTTCTTCCCCCCCCCCCCCATGCTGCCTGCCCCTTCCCCCGTCCAGCGCAACATGACCTGTTCTTTCTGTTGCCTGTGCATCCAGGATAGCAGGAGCAGCATTGCAGGTGACAGAGAGAAGACAGGCTGCAACCCTTCCAGCACTTCTAGGACCTGCAGTGCACTGCACCTTCCACTCACATGCCAAGCTGCGTAGACCTAAAAGAAGAAAGGGGCTGGATGCCAGGAGAGGATGAGTGACAGAAAAGGAAATGGGGGATTGAGAGAATCAGAAGAAAGTAGATGAGGGCTTTGGAAGACGGTGAATACAGAGCATGGAAATGAGTAATTAGTTAGTGAGCGAAAGAGGAAAAATAGGCTGGGGAATGGGGAGGCAGAGAGAGAGAGGAGGGGCAGAGGCAGAGAGCGATGGAAGGACTGGAGGGGGGGTGAGTGAGAGATTGTAAGCTAGTAGGTAGATAAGAGGCAAAAAGAGACTGAGGAACTTGAGGGTGAGAGAAGGAAGGATAAAACCTATGATCTAGCAGAAGGGAAGTAGAGAAGAAAGATGGAGAAAAAGGAAGAAAGGCAAGATCAATTCCAGATGTAGAGCAGGAAGTGAGGAAGACAGGAGGGAAAAGAAGAAATTGAAAGATGACTCTGAAAAGAACTCAGAAGACTGACACAAGGAAAGTCATAAAGAAAAGTAGAAATTAAAAAAAAGACTTATTTTCATTATTTATTATTATTGGAATGTGCCAGCTTGGGAGGTATGTATTTTCTGTTTTTCTTTTTGTCTTTTTAAAGTTGGAAGGCTGCTGCTGCAGGACATGAGGTGGTGTGTGATGGTGAGATGCTGGACAGAGGGGTTATGCTGGACATGGGGGGATAAGGGCAGAGGGGGTATGCTGAATGTGGCTGGTAGAGATACACCTGAGGAGATGCTGGACATGGGGGATATATACAATGGGGGGATGCTGCATATGGGGGGAGAAAGAAGGGATAAAGAGGGGAGATGCTGGACATAGGGTTAGGGACACAGAGAGAAGATGGTGGACATGGAAGAAACATAAGAACATGAGTAATTGCATACTGGATCAGACCAAGGTCCATCAAGCCCAGTATCCACTTTCCAACAGTAGCCAATCCAGGTCACATGTACCTGGCAGGTTCTCAAAAAGGCACACAGGTTCCACAATGCTTGTATTGGGTAAGCAGTGGATTTTCTGGGTCCTCTTTAATAATGGTTTATGGACCTTTCCTCCAGGAACTTTTCCAAACCCTTTTTTAAACCCAGCTACACTAACAGTTTTTACTACATCCTCCGGTATCAAATTGATTACATTATAGCTTCATTGAGTGTCCCCTAATCTTTCTACTTTTTGATAGAATAAGCAATCAATCTACGTTTACCCATTCAACTCCATTCATTAATTTATAGACCTTTATCATATCTCCCCTGAGCCGTCTCTTTTCCAAGTTGTAAAGCTCAAATCTTTTTAGCCCTTTTACCACTTTAGTAACTCTTCTCTGTACCCTTTCTAATTCTCCTTTATCTTTTTGATGATATGGCAACCATAATTGCACATAGTATTCAAGGTGCAGTTGTATCATGGAATGATACAGGCCCTATAATATCCTTTGTTTTATTCTCCATTCCTTTCCTTATGATTCCTAGTGTTCTATTTGCTCTCTTGGCCACTGCTGCACACTGGGCGGAAGGTTTCAACATATTATCCACAATGACGTCATAAATCTTTTTCCCAGGTGGTGGTTCCTAATGTGGAACCTTGTTTCGTGTAACCATAGTTTGGGTTATACTTTACTAGGTGCAGAACTTTGCACTTGTCCACATTAAATTTCATCTGCCATTTAAGAAACATAGAAACATAGAAATATGACGACAGAAAAAGACCACATGGCCTATCTAGTCTGTCCTTCCATAACAACTACAACAGTCCCATTTTTACCTTTAGAGATCCTCTGTGTTTGTCCCATGCTTTTTTGAATTCAGTTACTGTCCTCATCTCTACCACCTCCACTGGGAGACTATTCCACGGATCCAGTACTCTTTCCGTAAAGAAATATATCCGCATATCACTCCTGAATCTATCTCCCTTCATCCTCATCCCATGTCCCCTCGTAGCAGAGCTTGCTTTCAATTGAAAGAGGCTCTCTCCCTGAACATTTATGCCGCGGAGGTATTTAAACATCTCAATCATATCACCTCTATTCCGCCTTTCCTCTAAGGTGTACATATTAAGATCCTTCAGTCTGTCCTCATATGCTTTATAATGAAGACCACTAATCATTTTAGTAGCCACCCTCTGCACCGACTCCATCCTGTTCACATCCTTTTGAAGGTGCGGTCTCCAGAATTGCACACTATACTCCAAATGAGGTCGCACCAAAGACTTATACAGAGGCATTATCACCTCCTTCTTTCTGCTAGCCATTCCACTCCGTATGCACCCAAGCTTCCTTCTAGCTTTTTCCATCGCCTTTTCTACCTGTTTAGCGACTTTAAGATCATCAGACACAACCACGCCTAGGTCCCGCTCTTCTTTAGTGGACAAAAGTACTTCACCCCCTATACTATATTGTTCCCTTGGATTGCTGCAGCCCAAATGCATGACCTTACATTTTTTAACATTAAATCCCAGTTGCCAAATTCTAGACCATTCTTGAAGCTTAGCTAGATCCCTCCTCATGGTATCTACCCCTTCCTAGGTGTCTACTCTATTGCAGATTTTGGTATCATCCGCAAAGAGGCAAACCTTACCTGAAAGCCCTTCCGCTATATCACTAACAAAGATGTTAAAAAGAATCGGACCAAGGACAGATCCCTGGGGCACACCACTGATAACATCCTTCTCCTCAGAGTGAGCTCCATTTACTTGTACTCTTTGTCGCCTCCCACCCAACCAATTTCTAACCCAAGCAGTAACTTTAGGGTCCATCCCTAGGGTGCTCAGTTTGTTTATAAGTCGCCTGTGAGGAACAGTGTCTAAGGCTTTACTGAAATCTAAATACACCACATTTAGCACTCTCCCTCGGTCCAACTCCCTAGTCACCCAGTCAAAGAAATCAATCAGATATGTCTGACAAGACCTGCCTCTGGTGAATCCAAGCTGCCTTGGAACCTGTAATCCGCTGGACTCCAGAAACCTCACTATTTTGTCTTTTAGCAGCGTTTCCAATAATTTACTCAACACCGAAGTTAAACTAACCAGCCTATAGTTTTCAACCACATCCTTACTTCCACTTTTGTGTAAAAGCACCACATGAGCCTCTCTCCAGTCCTTTGTCACCACTCCCGACTCCAACGAGGCATTGAAAAGTTCAGTCAGTAGAGCTGCTAGAACGTCCCCAAGTTCCCTCAGTATTCTCGGGTGTATCCCATCTGGTCCCATTGCTTTGTCTACTTTAAGTTGAGATCGTTTCTCACGAACGCAGTCTTTTGAAAATTGTTCAAGATGTCCTTTTCTTCTGTTCCTATTTGTGGGTGTTTTCTGAGGTCCTGCTCCTGGTTCTTCATCTGTGAACACAGAACAAAAATATTTGTTCAGCAATTCCGCTTTATCCTTATCAGCTTCTACATATTCCTCCCCTGCACCCTTGAGTCTGACAATACCACTCTTGCCCTTCCTCTTCTTAATAATATATCTGAAAAATGTCTTATCCCCCCATTTTATTGCATTGGCTATTTCCTCCTCCTTTTGAATTTTTGCCTTCTTGACTACTTTGCTAGCTTCTCTAAGTTTTTCCAAATACAGATGCCTGTCTTCCTCTCTCTGTGATCTCTTGTATTTCATGAAGGCCTCCCTCTTTTTCTTCACTTTTTCAGCTACTTCTTTCGAAAGCCATAGCGGTCTCCTTTTCCTTTTACCTTTATTTACCATTTTAACAAAAAGGTTGGTTGCCCTTAAAATATCCCCTTTCAGTTTTTCCCACTCTTTTTCTACATCCCTCAGCTGTTCCCATCCAACTGACTCCCTGAGGTATTGGCCCATCTTCGCAAAGTTAGTCTTCCTAAAGTCTAAGATCCTTGCCTTTGAATGGATTCTAACAGCCCTAGTCCTAATACTGAACCACACCATCTGGTGATCACTTGATGCAAAATGATCTCCCACTACAACATCAGAAACACTTTCACCATTGGTAAGCACCAAGTCCAGTATGGCCCCTTCACATGTGGGGTCTGTTACCAATTGCCTGACTAGTTCTCCCTGTAGAGAATCCAGGATCTCCTTACTTCTAGATGATACTGCAGCAGGAATGTGCCAATCAACATCTGGCATATTGAAATCTCCTATCATTAGCACTTCCCCTTTCTTAGCAATGCTGCGCTTGTCTTCAATTAACTCTCTGTCCACCTCTTCCTCTGGTGAGGGAGGTCTGTATATCACACCAATGTAAATAGATTTCTCTTTCCCTCTTTCTAGTTTAAACCACAATGCCTCCCCTCTCCCTTTTAAGCTCTGTAATTCCAAAGCTTTAATAGTAGTTTTTACATATAGTGCCACTCCTCCTCCCCTACTTGCTACCCTGTCCTTTCTGAATAAAGTATAGCCAGGTATAGTTACATCCCAATCATGGTTTTCTGTGAACCATGTTTCTGTAACTGCCACTAAATCCAAGTCAGCCACTCCCACCAAAGCTTCAACATCAGGGATCTTATTTCCCATGCTACGGGCATTTATATACACTGCTTTCCATATGTTACCCCTGTTACCCATTTCCATAAAGTTATTTAATGTATCACCTACCTGGGGGCTTTTACTTACCTGGGGGCTTTCTTCACCCATTTTGATGTACAGTCTTCCAACTGATCAAGGTCCTCTTGCAATTTTTCACAATCCTCTAGCGTTTTAACTACTTTGAATAATTTTGTTTCATCTGCAAATCTGATCACCTTACTTGTTATTCCTATTTCTAGGTCATTTATTAATATGTTAAAAAGCAGTGGACCCAGCAAAGATCCCTGGGATACTCCACTATTCACCTTTCTCCATTGAGAGAATTGGTCATTTAATCCTACTCTCTGCTTTCTGTCTTTTAACCAGTTTCTGACCCAAAATAGTACACTGCCTGTTATCCCATGACTTTTTAATTTTGCCAAGTGTCTCTCATGTGGGACCTTGTCTCAAAGGCTTTTGAAAATCCAGATACACTATATCAACCGGCTCAACTAGGTCTGCCTCTTTATTCACACCTTCAAAAAAATATAGCAGATTAGTAAAACAAGATTTTCCTTGCTTAAATCCATGTTGACTTTCTCCCATTAAACCATGAGGGCCCAATTCCATCCCGGATGTAAATCCCCTCCATACATCCGGTCTGAACCAGACATACAGAAGGGATCACGATTCTGATTCCGCAGGTCACATCTACCCCGCAGGATCAGAATCACGAACAGTCCTGCATGTGCAGGCTGGGACTGTGATTCAATCCAGCCTGCATGTGCAGGACTGTCCCTGGCTAACTCAGTCATGACGCTTAAATGGAGCTGCGGCTCCATGGCATCATGTTGCCATGGCACCGTGGTGCCATTGAAGAGCCGCGATGCCTACTGCCATAGAATAAATGCTTATTTACTGCAGCCCAACTCCCTTTCTGGCCTCCTAAGGCCAGGGTTGAGCTGCAGAAAATGTCCTCCGGTCCCCCTTGCCTCATCTGCGCCGCAGTTGTCCCAAAAAAAACCATCCAGGGAAGTTATTCCACCTCAGAGGTGGAATAACGTCCCTGCACATATCTCCGGCCCTGGACGTACAGGGCCGGCGACCAACCTGACTCCACCCCCAAGCTGCTCCTTCCCCACTCCCGTCTAACTTCCCTGCACAACCAGCGGGAAAGATAGTCAAAGCCAGGAGAAGGCATGAATAGCGGGGATGGGCATCCTGTTGGGTCGCCAACTCTGCTATTCGTGGCACAGAATAACCCCTGACTATCTGCATGTTCAGTAATGTTATACTTTATAATGGTTTCTACCATTTTGCCCAGTACTGACATCAGGCTCACCGATCTGTAGTTTCCTGTATGACCCCTAGAACCCTTTTTAATGATTGGCGTTACATTGGCCTTCTCCAATCTTCTGATACTACAGATTATTGTAATGATAGTTTACAGATTACTAATAGTAGATCTGCAGTTTCATATTTCAGTTCTTTCAACACCCTCGGATGTATACCATCCAATCCAGGTGATTTACTACTTTATAGTTTATCAAATAGTTGTAATACATTTTCCCATTTTATCAATATTTCTTTCAATTATTCTGGTACATCAGCTTTAAATACCATTTCAGGCATAGGTAACTTCCCTACAACTTCATCAGTAAAGACCAAAGCAAAGAAGGACAAGGTGAGAGGTTGATACTGGACATGGGGGATAGAGGGGGAGAGTTAGTAAAAGACTAGGAAATAAGAGGCTGGGGAAGAAGAGGGAGCTGGGAAATGGAGAGTTGGGGAGAGGGAATGAAATAGAAAGCTAGATACAGTAAAAAGAGTGCAATTGATGAGTAGTTCATAAGAAGAAGGAATGAAATCTGGATAGAGAAGCAGAAAAATGGAAGAAAACTCAAAAGAAGAGATCAGTGTTAAAAACTGATATAAGGGAGGAAGTGAAGACAGGAGGACAGAGAAGAAATGGCAAATGGAGAGGAGACCATGAAAAGAGGGCTAAGAGAAAACAGAGGAAAATAAAAACCAGAGATTGGTACCAACACCATTAGAAATATAAAATGACCTGACAACAAAGGTAGAAAAAATAATTTTATTTTCTATTTTGTAACTGGAAATTGTCAATTTTTGGAAAGCACATCTGCCAAGTGTCAGGATTGGTGTCAGATATGGCTGTGGCCTAGCCCAAGGCAAAAACTGAAAAGGGACCCTAAAGCCCACCAGCAAGCTGTGCCTTTTTCAATTTCAGACAGATTTTTTATTTTTATTTATTTATTTAACATCTTTTATATACCGCACTATTGTCACCAGCGCGGTTTACATGTAACAAACATATACATACAAAGAACTGTAATGCATTTTACAAGTAACAGGGATTTTGAACTTGGGAATAACAAGGTACAACTATATAAGGCTAGTTAACTATATACAGATTATTGAAATACATTAGTCAAATTTGGATATCAGTTGGGGAAATGTCTTGGTCAGAAAAGTGTCTGTGATATTTTCATGTGCGAAGGTTAGATTGGGAAATAGCTTAGGAAGAGGTGGTGTTTGAGACTCTTTCTGAATTGTGTTAAGCTGGTTATAACTCTCAGTTCTAGTGGGAGGGCATTCCAGGTTTTTGGGGCGTGGATACTGAAGGCTCTTTTGGTTGTTTCCTTAGTGTATCTGACTGTTTGTTTCGGGATTACTAATGTATTCATTGCAATTGATCTTCTGGATCTATTAGGGGTCTGTGAGTGTACAAGGTTGGCAATGGTTGATGGTGCTTGGTTGTTTATGGCTTTGAATGTAGTGATCAGTATCTTGTAGTGGATTCTTGCGTTGGTTGGTAGCCAGTGGAGTCGTTTTAGAACTGGGGTTATGTGATCTGTCTTTGATATTCCTTCAAGTACTCTGGCAGCAGTGTTCATCACTAATTGGAGAGGATTTAATGTTGCTTGAGGGAGTCCGTATAGAATTGCATTTGCAAAGTCGATGTGAGGCATTATCAGGGCTTGGTAGACAGTTCTGAAATCTGAGGGTTCCAGTAGAGGTCGCAGGTGGCGTAATGTGCGTATCTTGTGGTAAATTAGTTTTGTTATGTTTTTTATGTGGGCTTTCATATTGAGGTGCTGGTCAAGGGTTATACCTAGGTAGCGTAGTGTAGGCTTTACTGTTAATTCCTTGTCCTTTATCTTCACGGAGGTAGGAGGTGTGAAGTTTTGGTTTCTTGTTACAAACATCACATCAGTCTTGCTGTGGTTGATTCTTAGATTTTGGGAGATGAGCCAATCTTCTACTGCTTCGAGGCATGTTATCAATGATGTATAATCAGGGTGATTGATGGAGAATGGCATGAATAGTAGAATGTCATCTGCATATGCTAAACAGGTGACATTAAAGGAACGAATGAGGTCACAAATGGGTTGCATGTATATATTAAACATCAACGCTGACAGAGAAGATCCTTGTGGTACCCCTTGGTCTTGAAGAAATGGTTCAGAAGTAGTTTCGTCAATTCGTACTTGTTGCCAACGGTTAGTTAGATATGATATACACCAGTCAAGTGCAGCGCCAACTATTCCTTTTTCCTTGAGACGATCGATAAGTATTTGGTGGTTTACTGAGTCGAACGCCGCTGAGATGTCCATGAATATAAGTATGAATCCTTGATGAATGTTATCTATTCCTGTGATTAGTGTGTTGAATAGTGTGATGAGGAGGGTTTCAACTCCATGAGCCTCTCTAAAGCCGTGTTGTGCAGGGTCAAGTGGAGCTTCATTGTCTATGTGCTGTTGTATTTGCCGTTGGACTACTTTCTCAATTATTTTCGCTAGGAGTGGGATACTGGATATTGGCCTGTAGGATTCTACTTTTTGGGGGTCTAATTTACTGTTTTTTAGTAATGGTCTAATTGAGGTTTGTTTGAGGCTTTGAGGAAAGGTTCCAGTTGCAAAGGATTGTTCAAGGATATTCTGTATGAAGAAGCTTACTTCATGTTTTAGATTTTTTATCCAGGCTGCCGGGCATGGATCGCTTGCAGCGGTGGTAGCATTTATTGATGCGATAGTGTTCTCAATTTCTTTGATTGATAGTGTATTGAACTTGGTTAATGTGGTTGACTGCGAATATATATCATTCTTTGTTGGTCCAGAAGTACAAATGTTGGATGTTTTTGTCATCTTTGACTTTAGGTATTCGGCATATTCTTGCGGGTGTATTGCTTGTGTTTGATGAGGTGTTGGTTCCTTTGCCATTGTTCTTACGATGTTGAATAGGTCATGATGTTTATTTAGTGATTTCTTTAGAAGGTTGGTATGGAATTGTTTCCTTCGATCTGCTATTTCTTTGCGATGCTTATCTAAGTATTTGCAGTAAGCTGTGTAGGCTTCAGTAGAGCGTGATCTTCTCCAATATTTCTCGAGTCTCCGAAGATGGAGGAGGGATGTTCTTAGCTCCTTGGAATACCAGGCTACGTGTGTACGATGGTTGGTATTTTTTTGACATGTTTGATGGTTGAGAATTGAATCTAAGGGAGTGATCCCAAGTGTTGATTAGACTGTCCAAGTCGGGTTCAGACGCTTGTAGTGTTGGGAGGAGATTATTAAGTATTTCCTCTTTGACAAAGGGGCGGAACCTCCTAGCTGTTGGTTTCGCTTGAGTAGGTTTGGATTTAGAGGAATTGGAGTAGTTGGGGATTTTGAATAAAATGAGACTGTGGTCAGACCACGGTACTGGTATTATTGAAAGGTCGTAATTGTGGTTGGTGTCTGGGGTAACTTGTGGGACGAATATCAGATCAAGTATGTTTCCCATATTATGAGTAGGGTCTTTGACTATTTGGTTGTATCCAAGGTTGTCAATTGCTTCTATAAATGCTGTGGCTTGCGAGTCCTGTAGGGAGGGAAGGTTGAAATCTCCCATTATCCAATTGGATAGTCTTGGTTTTTCAGTGTTGCAGGCAAGGTCAACTATCGTTGGTAGATCCTCAGCTGATGCTGTTGGAGCTCTATAGACTAGGCTGATTGAGTGTTCTTTGTTTGATATATTTAGTATATTTAGATGTGTTGAACTGATGTTGTTGTCAATTTGAAATTGTAGTTGGTTGTTAGAGATAATAAGTACTCCGCCTCCTCTTTGTTGGTTTCTATGACACGTGTGTATAGAGAATCCTGGCGGTAGCATCTGGTTAAGAATGACATTGTCAGAATCGGTTAGCCAAGTTTCTGTGATCAGCAAGATGTCAAGGTTATGTGCAGTTATGAGATTAGTTATCAGAGGCCATTTTGTGCGGATGGACCTTATATTGATAAGGGCACAGTGTAATGGTGGATGGTACTGTTGTTTTGGTTGAGGTCTTTTGGTAACGTGAAGGGCAATGTGAAGTAGATGTGAGTAGTGGGTGTAGTTAGGGTTTGTCTGATTTGTTTGAGTTTTGTTTGACCATCTCCTCCAATTATTTCGTAGTATTGGTATCTGAGGCCCTTTCTGGCTTGGGGGCCCAGAGTAAATTGTCCTGGTTGCTTCCCTCCTAATGCCAATCCTGACATCTGCTGTCTTTCTGAGGCGGGCCAGTATTGTGTTGACCACTGGCCTTGGCTTCTCCCTATGCTGCCTGCCCCTACTCTTGCCGCTGTTGCTGGCGGCAGGGCAATGAGGGCAGAGAAGATCACATGGCTCCAGCCACTGCAGAAGAAAACTCGGGCCACCCCAGATCTGACCATAGCAGAAGAAAGATTACACAGCTGCAGCTAAAGTGGTGGCCCTGGAAAAAGAAAGATCACTCAGCTGCGGTTTGTGCTGCCAGCGAAACAAAAATTGTGTGGCACCTGCCCCAGCCCGGCAGCAGAAAGATTGCATGGCTGCTGTTGTGGCCTGGCTGAAGAAATATCACGTGGTCCCAGCAGTAGCTGAATCTTTCCTCCTTCAAGTTAGTCACAGGAGCGGTGCTTTTTAAAGCATCCGCTTCCAATGTATGTGATGGGGCCATTGACCTATGTACCGGAAGTGAATAATATAAACAGCATCGGCTGCTGCTGACTGGAACTGGAGAAATAGAAGGATGGTGTCCCGCAATTCATTTGCTACTGGGGAGGGGAGGGGGAGAGAAGAGGAAAGGAGATATATCTGGGGGGGGGAGAGAAGAGGAAAGGAGGGATACTGCAATGGGGGGGGGGGGTAAGACAGAGAATCCTTTTGTCATAGAAAGGGGGGGGGAGAAAGAGAGAGGAATGATGCCAGGCTATTAGAAAGATGATAGAGAGAGAAGTGAGATGCTGGGCTAGGTGAAGGTACAGAGATAAGACCATGCTGAAGTGGGTGGAGACAGAGAGAGAGAGAGAGAGAGAGAGATGCTGGGCTACGGGGAAAGAAAGAGGGGAGATAACCACTGGGCGGTATGGAGAAAGGAGATATGATGAGATAGGATTTAATAGGATGCTACTGAGTTATCGGGTGGAGGGAAGAAAAAGGCTGGAGAGTGGAAGAGAAAGAGAGGAGATGCTAGATGCAAGCATGGAGGGCTGGGGAGACTGTGGGATGGTTGAGCTAGATAGGAGAAGCCCTGGGAGACTGACAAGGAGATGAGCGAGAGAAGCATCATGAGTACAGGTGATAGAAATGTGGTAATGAGGAGTGGGTGAAAAAAGGGAATACGATGTCAAGGAAGCAGTGAGACGGGGGAATGGGAGAGCTAGGGGAGATGAGCTGGGCTGGGGAGTAAGAAGAGGAGATGGAAAGTTGATAGGTTCGTGAAAAGTTAAAATGAGATTGAGGAGTAGGTGAGTGAAATTTGAGTGGATAGAGAGGAAATAAAGAAAGAAATGGAAGAAAGAGCAAAAAGAGAAAGATCACTATGTCAGAGACAGATGCAGGGAAAGAATGGAAAAAGACGGGAGGAGAGAAGAGAAAAGACACTGGAAGCAGAGTGAGCAGAAACAAGCACGGAAAGCAGAAAAGAGAGATTGGGTCCATCGTGACTGAAAAATAAAATGCCCGGGCAGCAAAGGTAGAAAAAACACTTTATTTTGAATGTATTAACTGGACTATGCTAGCTTTGAGAAATATGCATTGCTGACATCTTTGTGTTTTATTCAGTGTAAGAGGAAATGCATTTCTATTTTTATTTTGCTAGTGTTGCAGTACATTTCAAGTTTGGCTTCTTGGCGTTCTCAGTTCAATTTTTTTCTTTATATTTCTATTTCCAATTTATGGTACCTTAGTGATTTAGTGATGATCTGTGTTTTGTGTTTGTGACCAAGGTGTCAGTGGGGGTGGGACCATAAGAACATAATGTTTATGTTTATGTTTATTGTATTTGATAAAAACCGCCTTTCACAATAACCAAAGCGGTGTACATTAAAATTCAATAAAAGAAGGCCAAGGCCAGTGAAAAGGAAAAGAAATGTACAATATTTGACAGGACAGCAGAAGAATCAAGAAAACAGGACAAAACGTAAGATATGCCATACTGGGTCAGACCAAGGTCCATCAAGCCCAGTATCCTGTTTCCAACAGTGGCCAATCTAGGTCATACTTACCTAGCAATTTCCCCAAAAGACACAGGTTCCGCAATGCTTGTACTGGGTCAAGCATTGATATCTTGGGTCCCTTCTTAATAATGGTTTATGGACCTTTCCTCCAGGAACTTGTCCAAACCTTTTTTAAACCCAGCCACACTAACAGCCTTTAATACATCCTCCGGTAACAAATTCCAGAGTTTGATTACACGTTGAGTGAAAAAATATTTTCTTTTATTAGTCTTAAATAGTTTACCCTGTAGCTTCATGGCATGTCCCCTAGTCTTTCTATATTCTGATAACGTAAACAGTCGATCTACGTTTACCCGTTCCATTCCGTTCATTAATTTATAGACTTCTATCATATCTCCCCTCAGCCGTCTCTTTTCCAGGTTAAAGAGCCCTAACCTTTTTAGCCTTTCTTCATAGGAGTATCCTTTCATCCCCTTTACCATTTTGGTGGCTCTTCTCTGAACCTTTTCTAATAATGCTATATCCTTTTTAAGATATGGAGACCAGAATTGCACACAATATTCAAGGTGCGGTCTCACCATGGAACGGTATAGAGGCATTATAATATCTTTTTGTTTCATTTTCCATTCCTTTCCTTATGATACCTAGCATTCTATTTGCTCTTTTGGCCGCCGCTGCACACTGGGCCGAGGGTTTTAACATGTTATCCACAATGACGCCTAAATCTTTTTCCTGGGTGGTGGTTCCTAATGTGGAACCTTGCATCGGGTAACCATAGTTTGGGTTGTTCTTCCCTAGGTGCATAACTTTGCACTTGTCCACATTACATTTCATCTGCCATTTTGATGCCAAGTCTTCCAATTTATCAAGATCCTCTTGCAATTTTCCACAATCCTCTTGGGTTTTAACAACTTTAAATAGTTTTGTGTCATCTGCAAATTTGATAACCACACTCGTTATTCCACTTTCCAGGTCATTTATGAATATGTCAAAAAGCAGCGGGACCCAGCACAGATCCCTGGGGTACACCACTATTCACCTTTCTCCATTGGGAAAATAGGCCATTTAGCTCAACCCTCTGCTTTCTATCTTTTAACCAGTTCCTGATCCACAGTAGTACACTGCCTCCTATCCCATGACTCTTTAGTTTTGCCAAAAGTCTCTGATAAGGGACCTTGTCAAAGGCTTTCTGAAAGTCCAGATACACTATATCAACTGACTCACCTATGTCCACCTGTTTATTCACACTTTCAAAAAAATATAACAGATTAGTAAGACAAGATCTTCCTTGTCTAAAGCCATGTTGGCTGTCTCCCATTAGGCCATGACTATCTACATGCTGAGCAATTTTATTCTTTATGATGGTTTCCACCATTTTTCCCGGTACTGACGTGAGACTCACTGGTCTGTAGTTTCCCAGATCACCCCTCGAACCCTTTTTAAAAATTGGTGTTACATTGGCGATCCGCCAATCTTCAGGTATTAGAGATGATTTTAACGATAGTTCACAGATTACTAATAACAGGTCTGCAATCTCATATTTCAGTTCTTTCAACACCCTTGGATGTATACCATCCGGCCCAGGTGATTTGCTACTCTTCAGTTTATCTAATAGTTGTAATACATCTTCCCGATGTATCGATATTTCCTTCAATTCTTCCGCACCTTTAAATACCACTTCAGTCATGGGTAACATCCCTACATCTTCCTCAGTAAAGACCGAAGCAAAGAATTCATTCAGTCTCTCCGCTATCGCCTTGTCGCCTCTTAGTGCCCCTTTAACTCCTCTATCATCTAATGGTCCAACTGACTCTCACAGTTTTTTTGCTACGAATGTACTTGAAAAAATCTTTATTTCACATTTTTGCTTCCGCAGCAAGCTTCTTCTCAAATTCTCTCTTTGCCTTCTTTATCAATGCCTTGCATTTGACCTGCCAATGCTTGTGCTGTTTCCAGGTTTCATCGTTTGGCTCTTTTTTCATTTCCTGAAAGATTCTTTCTTGGCAACAACAGCCTCTCTGACCTCACCTTTAAACCATGCTGACAGTTTTTTGGACTTCCTTCCACTTTTCTTAAAGCGTGGAATACAGCTGGTCTGGGCTTCCAAGATAGTATTTTTCAACAACACCCAAGCTTGATGTAAGTCTTTAACCTTTGCAACTGCTCCTTTTAGTTTTTTCTTAACTATTTTCCTCAATTTTATCATAGTCTCCCTTTCGAAAGTTAAAAGGTAGGACTGTGGATTTCCCTACTATCCCTCCTCCACTAATTAAATCAAAGGCGATCATGCTATGATCACTATTGCCAAGTGGCCCCAACACCCTTATCTCTTGCACTAGATCTGGTGTTCTACTAAGGACTAGGTCTAATATGGCTTCCCCTCTGGTCGGTTCATGAACCAGACCATCCTTCCAAGCGTGGAGTCACAAATACCTGTTATTTTTTTTTTCAAGTTGGAGGTCTGCTGCTGTTAGAACAGGAAAAGTTGCAGAAGTGGCGGCGTGGAGGACAGGCATGAGCATCTTCTAGGCCTTGCAGATGTTATGTATAAAGATGGGGGGGGGGGCAGAGGCAGGTGCTGGATAGGAGGGGCGAACGGCAGAGGACAGATGCTGGACAGAAAGGAAGGGCTGGGAGGTACAGAGCAGACACAGGATGGGAACATAAGGGGATGGAAGGCAGATTATGGATAGGAGAGGGGTTAGATGCAGGACTTGAACAGAGGGTGGACACAGTGTGGGGGCATAAGGGATTGGAGAGCAGATAGTAAATATTGGGTGGAGGAGTGGAGGGAAAATGATGAGCATGAGATGGGGCATAGGGGGATGAAGAGCAGCTTCTGGACCTGGGCTAGGGGCATATAGGGGCTAGCGATCTCACACAATTCAGGAAAGCCCTCAAGCACCACCTATTCCTTCTATACTATTCACAACCAAATGCAACCCAGCCACATCCCAAATCCCAACTCACTCACACAGTGCCCAACACCTCACAAACCGAATAAGGCCAACCGAACATCAGAGCCTTCCCATTAGGTTCTCCGTCATGTGATTTATTTATTTATTTATTTAACATTTCTTATATACCGCGCTCTTTGTCATCAGTGCGGTTTACATTGAACAATATAACACTTGGTCGGTTAAATTAGACCATCGTCTACATAGAACAGGGATTTAACATGGAGGTAACTTGGGAGAAGCTATTTACATTCTTAGTACAAATACATTTAGATCTAAAATGTAATAAATGATAAATGTAGTAACCAAGAATGATAATAATGATGAATGTAATAACTGAAGAACTAGCACTAATCAATTAGTCTGGCCTAACATCAAACTTCTAAATAGTTTCTCTGCTACAGTTGTGCTAGCTGAGCGTGTAAATATTTCTCCCTGTTACTGATCCACGTTCCTGTTCCTGTTCAGTGTAGCACTAGGCATTTCTCATTGTCTCTTGCAAGAATTGTTAACTGTAAACCGCACTGATGTTGAAGAGCGCGGTATAAAAGAGCTTTTAAATAAAATAAATAAAGAAAAAATAGGGAGGTGGATAGCAAATGGATGGACATGAGGTGGGGACATAAAGGGATTGGCAGTAGGTACTGAATATGGGATAAGGGCTATAGGGGGTGGAGGGTACATGCTGTACACAGGGAAGGGATCATAGGGGAATAAAGGGCAGATGCTAGACAGAGGGTGGGGGAATAGGGGGATATAGGGCAGAGGTTGTACCCAGGATAGGTGTGGAGGGCAGATGCTGGATATGGTGTGAGAGAGAGAGTTGATGCTGGACATGAGGTGAGGAGAGGGAAGAGGATGCTGGAAATGGGGTGGAGTGAAATGGGGAGATGCTGGACATGGAGGGATAGGAACACAAGGTAGGTGCTGTGCATGGGGGATGGGGCAGAAGAGATATGCTTGACATGTGGGGGATAGAGATATATAAAGGGGGAAGCTTGACATCAGGGAAGGAAGAAGGGACAAAGTGGGGAGATGTTAGATATGGGGGATAAGGACATAAAGAGAAGATAATGGACATGCAGCAAGGGATAGGAAAATACTGGATGAGGAAGAGAAGCAGGATTGGGTGAGGGCTTGATACTGGACATGGGGGAGATAGGGGAAGAGTTAGTAAAAGACTGAAATAGGTTGAGGAAGAAAAGAGCTGGGAAAAGGGAGGGTTGGGGTAAGGGAAAGAGAAGGAAAGTTATAGCTTGATACAGTAAAAAGTTATAGCTTGATGCAGTAAAAAGGATGAAATTGAGGAGTGGTTGGCAAGAAGCAGGAGTGAAATCTGGATAGAGAAGCAGAAAAATGAATGGTAGAAAACGGAAAAGAAGAGATCAGAGTTAAAAACTGATATAAGGGAGGAAGTGAAGACAGGAGGAGAGAGAAGAAATGGCAAAATGGAGAGGAGACCATGAAAAGAGAGCTAAGAGAAAACAGAGGAAAATAAAAACCAAAGACTGGGACCGACACCATTAGAAAAATAAAATGAGCTGACAACAAAGGTAGAAAAAAAATATTTTCTATTTTGTAACTGGAAAATACATATGCCAGGAGTCAGGATTGGTGTCGGATATGACCTAGCTCAAAGCAAAAATCTGAGAAGGTACTCTAAAGCCCACCAGCAAGTTGTGCCTTTTCAGTTTCAGACAGATGTGAGACCCTCTCTGGTCTGGAGGTCTCAGGCAATTGCCCTGGTTGCTTCCCTCCTAATGTCAATCCTGACATCTGCTGTCTTTTGTACGATATAAGGGGAAATGCATTTCTTTCTGTTTCTCTGGTGTTGCACTGCACACAGCATCTGGCTTTCTGAGGTTTTAATTTAATTTTAGTCTATATATTTCTATTTCTATTTGGCAAAGGTCTATCTGCAATGTGTGTGTGTGAGACCAAGACTGGCATTTGTTAGCATGCAGTTTCTGTTTAAGAATGTGTAGTACTCTAGCTTGTTCAGCTTTCCTAAAAGGTTTACAGTTGTTGATGTTTTAGGGTCCACTGCAATTGTTAAGGTGCTGCCTTTTTCTAGGTAGGGTCCCTGGATGAGTTTTGGAAATTAGTACTGGGATGGCAGATTTGATCTTGGTCCCTAGTGACTGTTTTTATATTAATTCCAGGGCCGGCCCACCCATCAGGCAACCTAGGCGATCAGTTCTGGGGGTCAGAAGAGAAGTAGGGCATTCGAGGCCACTACAGCTATCGAGCATTTATATAGCACTACGACAGGCAAAGGGGACATACGGGTTATAATGTGCTTAAGGGGCCAACACTTTGAATCAACTCTGGGACTGGTCCTGATTAATTTACCATATGCTTGGTACTGAGAGGGACTTTTTTCTCATAAGGTAAGTTTTATAGAGAATGTTAGAGCTCTGCTCTGCACAGATTGTTGGGGAACATGCCAGGGGCGGGTTCGGTGGATGCAAAAGGTACAATGGCTGAATAGGTGCTGAAGAGTCCAACGTCTTGTCCCCCCCCCCTTTAATATAGCCTGCAGATGCTAAAGCCTGCATCGTTGCCCTCTCTGCAATTATGTTTAATGGGTGGGGCAGGACAGGGAGCGGGCATGGGCAGCGCATAGCTAGCCGGAGTTGGCGGGTTTTTCTCTTTCCAACGATGCCAACCCTACTCCCTCCACCCACCTACACACTTCCAGGATAACATGGAAAACATAAAAACAGACGGAGGAGGGCACCTTGGTGATTGGTAGGACTGTACCTACTATTACTATGTACTATTACTATGTACCACCAAGGAGGAAACCCCCTTGACCTAATATTCATCCCACATACAGCCATGAGTACATCAAACCAATTTGACCTTACTATCTCACCAGTCCCCTGGTCAGACCACAATCTAATAACATTCCAGTTACCAATGCAACACTCTACGAGCCACCGCCCAAGTGCAACGGAAACATCAGGAACCACACGCTTCAAGCAACTCAACAGGGAAACAATCGTTAGTGACGTTCTCCCAAAACTTGATCAACCAGCAACCAACCTGAATGACATGATGTCCAACTGGAACGAGACCCTCTCCCATTACGCTCAACAGCCTGCCAACAACAAAAAAAACCGCATCGGACAGAAGAGACACCAAGAAACACGCCGCCCCATGGTTTTCCCCGGAACTACGAGCGTCCCTACTCCGACTCAGAAAACTCGAAAGGAAATGGAGAGCTACTAGAAATACCTCAGACCAAGCCATCTATCAACAATATCTGAAGACACATCGCGAATCAACGTGGGCCAAAAGGAAACAATTCCATGCAGAAATTCTCAGCCGCTCACTAAATAAGCCAAGAGACCTTTTCCAGCTGGTGAAATCCCTTACCAACCAACCTTCCCCTCCTCAACAAGAAGGTATTCAGCCACAAGCATATGCGAATTACATCCAATCAAAATCAATAAAGGTAACTACAATGGCATCATCACCTCATCTTAACCATACCACAAATCCCAAAACCACTCTTTCCCAGTCCACACTCACCAAACTCTCACCGCCATCAACAAAGACCATTGAAGAAGTAATTGCATCAATCAACGCCACGACCGCACCAACCGACCCCTGCCCAGCGCACTGGATCAAGACAATGCGCACGGAGTTCAGCCCTATCATAGCCAACATCACCAAGTTGTCATTCGAAACAGGAGTCTTCCCAGATGCGCTCAAGCACACATCCATCCGCCCACTACTAAAAAACAATCAACTTGACCCAAAGAAAGAGGAATCTTACAGACCAATCTCCAGTATCCCTTTTCTGGCTAAGATCCTAGAGAAAATAACCCTTAGACAGATCCAGCAGCATGTTGACTCCTCCTCACCACTGGATCCCTCTCAACATGGATTCAGAGAAGCACACGGTATCGAAACCCTACTGACAACATTAACCAGTTCACTGATCAATGGAATTGACAGTATAAAGAATGGCTTCGCACTAATCTTCCTTGATATATCAGCAGCGTTTGACTCCGTAGACCACCTGCAGCTTCTCACCCGGCTACATGAGAAGGGAATCCGAGATCAAGCGTGGGACTGGTGTAAATCCTACCTCGAAGGCAGATGTCAACAAGTCCGGATTCAAAGCACCACCTCTGAACCTTTCCAACAGCACCAAGGTGTACCCCAAGGATCCTCCCTCTCCGCGTTGCTCTTTAACATCTATATGCAACCAATCTGTGACATCGCCCGTTCATTTGGCATATCGTGTCTTATGTATGCCGATGATGTCCTGCTATTCACACCCATTGCCATCAATTGTCCCGACTATACAGTGCTAGTTGACTGCTTCAACACAATAACTGACTGGCTACTCACTCAGAACCTCCGGATAAACTTCAAGAAAACGGAAGTACTAATGATCACAAGGAATAAAGCCTTCTCTCCGCCACCAACACTCAAAGTCAGAGACGCGGAACTTCCAATCAAATCCAACATACGATATCTCGGGGTAATTCTTGATCAACAACTCAACTTCAAGGAACATATCAAACGCACTGTCAAGACCATCTATTTCAAGATAAAAACCCTACGGCATCTTAGGCCCATGATGGAATCCGCGGATTTCCGCACCATCTTCCAGGCACTAGTCACACCGCACTTCGACTATGCCAACATAGTTCTACATGGCCTTCCAAAGAGCTCCCTCAAACCATTACAGCTAGCCATGAATGCGGCAGCCCGTGTGCTCTACGGAACCTCAAGGGTCGACCACATCTCCCCCATTCTAAAGGAACTACACTGGCTTCCCATAAGCAGTAGAATCCTGTACAAAACCCTCCTCATTACCTTCAAGGCCTTCAACATGATAGCTCCCCCATCCATTTCCGACCTCATAACGCGTTCTCCAGACAACAGATCCAGGAGATCCCAGGCTGCCAACATGCTACTTATACCAATTGAATCCGCAAAACTCAACCAGATCACCACCAATAGGGCTTTCAGGAACTATGCCCCCGTATGCTGGAACAAACTCCCCCCACACATTAGAGCTATTAGAGACCTTATTCAATTTAGAAAAGCCCTCAAACACCACCTTTTTCTCTTACATTATACCCATCCCGATACCCCATTACCTCCCACACACCCCCACTATATCATACAGCCGCTACATGATGTAAAACACTGTAATCATACCTAATATGTAATACAACCGATTTGTACATAGTTTCCTAAGTTTGCTATAAACTTGAATGTAAATAGTTCCCCAAGTTCTCCTCCATGTTAACCCCCCGTTTTATGTAAACGACGGCCAATGTACCTGGTCAAGTGTTCTATTGTTTTGATGTAAACCGCGCTGATGACAAATAGCGCGGTATATAAGAAATGTTAAATAAATAAATAAATAAATATTAATCAGCGCGTCAATCAAAGCCGAGCTGAGAGTCCCAGAGAGAGGCAGCTGCTCCTGCATACCCGCCATTTTACACTGAAGTCACATCTACCCCCCCCCCCCCCCCCCCCCGGCTGCTGCCGCGGCTCCAGTGCTGACTGTTCCCTCCTTCTCCCAGTCAGCATGCAGATGTCGTTATCCCCTCTCTCTCTCTCAAATATAGTGTGTTCCAATGTCGCGGTTCCGTCAGCATGCCAATATATAACATGGAAGATATCCCTGTCAAATAACGTATGACAAAAATGGCTGCCTATACGAAAAAGCTAGCACTGGGGGTTTGTTTTACCTACTAGACTCTCCCTGCACTTTGCCTCCTCCTAAATCTTTTTCCAGCAAACACCCTTCTGGATCATTTGAGGTCAGGAGTGCCCAAAACCTCCAATCAAAGGGAATTTGTGTGTTTATTTTGTTTTCTTTAAAATCCCACCAGTGCTCGCCAAAGCCAGTTTTCAGTGTTTATCTAAGCTTAAATCGAACTGTGAGTCGTTCTGAGCCCTTGTTGATATACACCGACTGCACATTACATTTCATTACAGTCTATTAGGCCTTTGATGACACAGTGGTTCCGGCCTCTGTTAGATCATATTAGCCCTTTCAGATTCAGTCAGAAGTCAAAGGGCCTTTCAAAGGTCACTTATCTGATAATGCTTGGTATCAAGTGTACTGTCGCATATAGAAAATTATATCAGGACAAAATGAAAGAAAGCTTTAGCCCTGCTATTAGGATTGAGGTTTATTTTATTTTACACTACAGCAGCACGCACCAGTGACTGGTAGAAATGTTCTATCTTTTAATTAGTTTGAGTTATGGTCAATTATAAAATAATGTATAAAACAGAAACTATATGGTACTGGAACAAGTCTTATCAGAAGTGTTATTAGCCTGTAAGTGTCTCAGACAGGACGTAAGAGAACCACAAGCAATACCAATAGGAAAGAGGTAATCCACCCCCCTCTGGGTGTGATATTTTGTTGGAAGATAAGTAGTTTATCTGTCAGGAGGGATAGGTGGACTGTACTTCACACCAGCTAGCAATTATCAGGCCTGAGGTGGCATCCTGTCACCAAGCCAGAAAGGTGATATGAGCTGAAATCATTACTGGAATCTAGTGATTTATTTTTCTGATTGTCTTTTCTTTACTTCACTGGAATGTGTAAGGGGAAAAATCTGTTTCAGTTCATTTGGGCTTTTCTCACTATGTTCAGACATTGATGCAGTTATCAAAGCCAATAACCCAGACAAATAGTCATTGACCTGGGTTAATTAGTTGTCTCATAATTGCTTTTACTTAGGGGTATGCTTACGAAGCAGCGATAGCGGCATCGGAGCCGTGGCACCATTGAATTGGGGCTGCGGCTCCGATACCGCACGGCAGCCGCGACTGCTGCTTAGTAAGCATATCCCATAGTCTGGCTAAGGGGTTCTTCTTACTAAGCTGTGCTAAGCAGATGTCATGTGACAACCACACGCTTGCTCTGGCTCGCAGTAACTGTTCGCCTGGGGGCATGACAGTTGCTCCACGCTGCTTTGCATGCTAACTGCTACTTGCACATTGGGGTGGGGAATGAGCAGGTTAGGGGCGGGGAGTGAGTGTGGCGAGCACATTGCAGTTAGAATGGGGGAGCATATCACGCGCTGTCAATTTTGGTAATAGTGCCGTGCATTGTTGTTCACATCCGTGCGTTAAACATCAGAAGAATGTTGGTCACACCCCCAACAGTTGCCGTGGAGGCTTAGCACATGTTTATTTTCATGCTAAATGCACGTTAAGTGCAAAACCACAGCGCGGTTTAGCAAAATGTCTCCTAGAACATCCGCCCTCTTTTCTTTTCATGGCAGAACATGCACATTGGTATACCAATAATGTTTCTTGATTCTGAGATCTCTAATTCCTTTGAAAAAAGATAGTAAAATAGAGTTTTAGCAATGCGGTCTGTTTTATTTTGCTGTCATGCCAGAGATTCTCCATGACCTTTCGAAAGTTAATGCAAACATATCACTGAACAATATTTGCTAAGTTAAAAATATGCAGAAATAAATATAGACTTGTGCTTATTGTCATTGTAAAAGAATTGAAAATAACACACCTACCTGGACTGTGCCAAGCTTTGAGGAACTTCCCTTTCGACCTCAGTCAGTGAAAAACTGACGAATACAGTGTTTGATACAATATGTTCAGGGTTTTTCATCTTGCAGCAGGAATCTCCCTCATTTCAATATTTTGCTAACAAGACCCCCTAGTGAGATGCATGTTAGTTCTTCTGTAAAGAAAAAGAAAGCTAGACCAAAAACAAAATGATTCCAAGGTCATTTTCATTAAGAAGCATTTCCAAGGCTAGGGATATGTATGGAAAAAAAAAAAGTCAAAATCATTGTTGGGCCTTTTTTGGAATTTGACCCAAATTTTGGGATATTTTTTTCCGTTCATTTCAAACTTTTTTGTTAATGAAAATATTTAACATGTTAGAACTCATAAACAGGCAATTACAGTGACTTTAGACATGCTAATCCATACGATAATGTGTATTAAATCTATTTTGTGTGCACTAAGGGGCATATTTACTAAAGTGTGGTATAGTTTTGCACTTACGGTGCATTAGGTGCAAAAAGTGCATAGCTTGTGCAGGAAATGTGGGTGTGTGCCCAGTATGTGTCCTCCATTTTTCACACTGTACGTACTCACCTTACATACCTCAGCAGGTAATATGGGTGCAACCACGTTACTTGCCGAGGCTTGTAGTGCGGCCCTGGTATAAAATAAATAAGCATGTGGCCAAGTGGCAGCCATGAAATCCCTACAGGATCCCCAGGATCCATCCCTCCCCCTCCATCACCCTGTGCTCATCCCTGTGCTCATATAGTACCTTCCTGGGACAGTTCCCTTCCGAGAGATAGTCACCACACTAGAATTCCACCACCTTGGAAAGAACCCCTGCAATCAAGCCCCCCACCAGAAGCCTCTCCAAACCCCCTCTTCCATCCCTGACCCTCCCTTACCCACCTGACCCACACCTGGGGGTTACCATGGGGAATCCCTGGAAATTATTAGGGCCAAGGCATGACCCAGTCCCCTTCTGCTGCTGCTCCATAATGGTTGCTTTGACCCCTAACGATAGTAACAAGAGACTACTGATAGCTTTCTGCTACGGCCTCTCATTTCTATGTGCTTCCTAATCATTTTAAGGCACACTCATGAACCAAATGTCTGCTAATGAAGGCCCACCCCTACACACAGCTATGTTTCACATTAAATAATAAAGAGTTGGTTGATGTTTTGGATAGTTCAGAGACATCTTGGTTTTATTTGTTGAAAACAGAAATAAAGTTAATGCAACAAAAAAGATTTTGAATTTTTGAGACCTTGTTTTAGCCTGCTAAACTTTCAAGGAACAGAGGATGGACTGTTGCATTGTTCTTGATCAATATTTTCTTCTCTGCTGTTGTCTGCCTCAGAATGCATGAACCTGTATTTATTGGCACACTGGCAGGCATCTGGGACTATGAACTGTTGTGCCCAAAACAATCGTCTGATTCAAAAGCATTGGGTGAGGTAAAATTGTGATACAACATATAATTTACCGTCAATACTATTGGGATGCTGCTATCCCGTTACAGTAATGTGCTGTAGACTTCAAAATGACTAATGTTCCTTTCCAACAAATATTGCCTCCATAGACTGACAGAGAGGATTTTCAAAGTTATGCTTATAAAGGCACATCCAAGTGCAATCTGGGACGTCAAAACCAAAATGTCTGAGAAAAAAAAAAAAGCGCAGGCACGCGCATGTTCAGGCACGATTTCAGAAACAAGAACATGCCCGATACGAATGTCTATAGAGATGTCTACACAGACATTCCTAGAACAGCATCTCAGAGCATGGATATCTAATATCATAATGGTTAAAGGATTGGGTTGGGAGCAGGGTGCATTGGTCTGTGTGTTCTTAGACTAGTCACTTAACGCTCCTTTCTCTGAATGTTTTAAATCCAAAACAAGCACTTTTCTGATTGCTATTCATGCCTGCAGCAGGTCTAAACGTGGATGTGCCTGCAGACATCCCTGTCACTCCTGAAATTGAATGGAGACATGTAAATCCATTGCACTTCCCCAGATATGCTACCACCACATCCCTTGCCTACTTGGACATCCCTGCACTGGAGAGGTCTATAAACATCATTTGTGGAATGGCTTTAGAAACATTTCTGTGATTTTAATGTCCACGTGCATGTCTTCAGACGTCCTAAATCATGGACTAAGCCTTTTAAAATGACCCGCATAGTCTTCTGCTCAGTGTCTGGCGGCAGGTCATAAAAAACAAACAGAATGTTAGGAATCATTAGAAAAGGAACATAGAATAAAGCTAATATTTTAATTCCTCTCTACTGCACAATGGTGCAAGTGCTCCTTGACTATTGTGTGCAATACTGAAAGTTAAGTGGAGGAGGAGTCCAGTGGTTACAGCAACAGCTTAGTACCCAAAAGAGCTGGGTTCAATTCCCACCAGTTTTCCTTGTGACCTTGGGCAAGTCACTTAGCCATCCATTGCCTCAGATGCAAACTTACATTGTAAGCCCTCTGGGGACAGGGAAATACCTGAATGTACTGTAACTCACCTTGAACTACTATTTCCAAGGCATAAGCTAAATACAAATAAATAAATATTTAACAGAATTAGAGAAGGTTGACCAAAATGATATAGGGACTAGAATGACTCTCCTATCAGGAAAGGTTAAAAAGATCAGTGTTCTTCAGCTTGGAGAAGAGACAGATAAGAGGGCTATAAACTCAGGAACAGGTAAAGGCAAAACCAGTGCTTATCTCTGGTGTAGGCAGCATGGAATTTGGTTACTGTTTGGGATCATTCAAGGTACTCGTGATGAAGATTGACCACTGTTGGAGACAGGATACCTTTGGTCTGACCTCTTATGTTCTTAATTCAACTTCCCTGTATTTATTTATTGTGCATTTACCAAAAAAGGTCTATTTGTCTCCTTAGGTAAAGATAGTTGTAATCTAAATACCCATAAGCCTGCCAAAATATTGATTCTAATATATACTGTACATATCCATTAAGAGAGAGGACTTCAGTGCTTCCATGAATTATTCACGCTTCCTTGATTGTATTTATTCACTGCACCATATGTAAAATAGCAAATGTTTGCTAATGAATTTTGCTACACATGTATTCATGATTAAGCAAATGGAGCATAGATTTTAACTCAACTGTCACAATATTGATGAAGACTAGAGTTTCTTCTGCAGATTGGTGGATGTGCATGCATATGAATCTTATAGCGTTAGGCTCGGAAATTTGCTGACTTCATGCAAATGAGCAGGTTTTTAAAATTTTGTCTGTCTGAATGACAGTTTTGCAATTGTGTCTTCTCAACCAGAGTAAGAAATGTTCCCCTCTTGTGCAACAAAATGGTGGTGAATCTACCCCAATGTACTTTAACATAAATTTGATAGAACCAAGCAATTTTGGATTTAGCTCATGCCTTTCTCAGAAGTTCAGGTATTTTAAAATATAATCCACAATGGACTCTTTATGCAGTCTCATAATTATACGGCATATTTGAGACATCATCTGAACTATTTGAGTAACTTTCTGTATTGGATTCTTGGATGACCTGCCCAACATCTGACGGCACATTTTAGATAGGACGTGGTGATCGGAATTGAGATATCGAGGGCAGGACATGCTCAATTCTGACGGTATTTTAAAAACAGCTCTGTGAAAGGTGGAACTGTTTATAAAGTATGAATAAAGAGGTTCAGGAACACATGGGGTTAATATCCAAGTGCAGTGGGAAGAGTCATTTCACAAATAATACACATGGGGAAAATTGATAGAGAAACCTGGCAACTTACACATCCAAGTGCTGGCTTTTCACTCAGAGGTTCCCAACGTCGGTCCTCGGGGAACCCCAGGCCAGTCAGGTTTTCAGAGTACCCACAATGAATATGCATGAGATATATTTGCATACAATGGAAGCAGTGCAAGCAGATCCATCTCATGCATATTCATTGTGGGTACTCTGAAAACCTGACTGGCCTGGAGTTCCCCGAGGACTGGGTTGGGAACCTTGTGCATCTGAGCCCTTTTGCAAATGCAGACATGCTGCTGCTCTTTATCACCTACAGAGGCCTCTATTTTTTCCTGATTTCAATTTGCAGGGGAAATAAACATTGGGGAATTATACATTTTTTAAATCCTTATTCATGTTAGAAGACAGGTGTAAATCCAGATATGGAAATTTTTGCTGTCACAGTACATGTGAATTCCCTATATGAAATGGGGAATACATGTGTAGATTTTGTCCTGCCCAGGCAGTGGCCCTGATACACCCTCACACATTTTTGATGCAGGGACTTAATTTTGCTTTCTTTTCCACATTGCAGTTGAAGTGGAAGGTGGAGGCTGCAGTGGCCCTCACCTTTCACTTTTTATTATGGAAATTCTTCCTCCATGGAATTCTTTATATATTAGTTCATACAAAGCACATGGACTTTCATAATCTTGTAAAGATGCGATTAATTTGAAAAGTGTTCTCATACTAATCTGGGAGAGAGGGTTAGTAGTTTCATGGTGCCAGTGATCAGGAGAGTGAGGTTTCATATACTTCTGTATTGCACATATTATAGGGCTTTATATTTAGGGGCCTTTTTATTTCTATGGGTGCAATGGCATTGAATGCATGTTCCTTTTCATGAATGCACATTAACCTTTTAATAGTGGTAAATTTCCCACCCCCAAACACCAGAGAGGCTTTGGAAGATACTACTGAAAATGGTATATCAATCTGAGGAAATAAAATCAAAACCAGCATTTGAGTGGAGGAGTGGCCTAGTGGTTGGGGCAAGGTACTTCAGGCTAGAAGGGCAGGGGTTCAAATCCCACTAGAGAACAGCAACCTTGGGCCGGAAGGACTGGGGTTTCTAGTCCCACAGCTGCTCCTTGTGGTCTTGGGCAAGCCACTTAACCCTCCATAGCCCATGTTCCCTGTAAAATAGTTATCTCCAAGTTATAATGCCCTGTTCAATGTAATTTCAGCTTGTTCTATGTAAACTGCACTGATGCAGAATAGCGCGGTATATAAGAGAATATAAATAAATCAGAATCCCTGCTTCTCCTAATAGCAATCTTGTAAGTTTTAACCTTTTTCTTAATAAATAAAAATCCCAATAATTTTTTGGTGTTGTCATGATAATGCAGCAAAGTCATCATCTACGTCCCTCATGATCCACTCAAATTCTCCAGAACGCACAACTTAGAGCCAACCGATTTCAGTGGTCAACTTTATTCCACGCACGTGTTCACTTTATACTTCCAGCATACAGATCCTATCCAGAGGTGCCAGGGCAATACCGGTAA
The DNA here is from genome assembly GCA_033557465.1 of Ichthyophis bannanicus. Classification (NCBI taxonomy): domain Eukaryota; kingdom Metazoa; phylum Chordata; class Amphibia; order Gymnophiona; family Ichthyophiidae; genus Ichthyophis; species Ichthyophis bannanicus. The sequence continues at coordinate 820,786,084 of CM066032.1, forward strand.
GGTGGATTGCTAGTTCCTTTCAGGCTGGGCATGCCCTACACAAAAATATCTGTAACCCCCTTTTTCTGTGTGGTCCAGATAGATACTGTGGAACTGCTAATCAGAACATGGGAGCACGCCAGATCCAAGAGTTATTAGCCAGAGTTTCTCTGGGCTGTTGGTCTATAAATATTAGGGTTCAGACTTGAGAGAAGGAATAAACTTGGTGGCAACCAGTATTTAATATTTAGGCACTTGACACACTTTCATTCACCCTTCTCAGTTACTAGAATACAGTCGAGAAGTTTGTGTTCTGAACCAAGAGTTTACTTAAAATTGGGTTCACTGATAATAATCGTTAACTTTGAACAGTTACAGATATGCCCAGAGTGAACGATCCCAAGGAGTGAGATTGACCAAGAATGAGATTATTTTTCAGATAGTGCATCCATAGTATAAATCGAAAAAGATTTAAATGTAGTATTGCTTTGCAAATTTAAAAATAGTATTTGCTTTTCTTTGGAGCTTCTGTAAGTATACAGACATAGTGGAGGCAGTCGGATGGCTCGGGAATATTGTGGGGGCCATGTGCGGAGACTCATTGTGGGTCCTCATTTGCATAAATATTTACATAACCATGATACCTCATTTGCATAAATTTAATTTATTTTAAAACAGATATGCTGCCCATCTAAAATCTAGGTAGCTTCCAAATATACATATGCAATTTATTAAAACAGACATTACAATAAAATAAACATAACAATTATGAATCAAAAGTAACATAAAACCACTTTCACATACCCACAAAAAACAAGCCATTATAAATATGTGCATACTGTATTTTTATTTGGTCAATGCTATGACCAGTTTTTATTTATTTATTTATTTATTCTTATATACTGTGTTTCCGAGGACCAATGCTGTTTACAGAGAACAGAATTTTAACATTACATGGAACAATTTTACATGGAAAAGATTGAAAAGGGAAGATATAAAATGAGAAAAACAAATCCTGGTAGATGTGAATTCAAATTCAAAATCATGGTGCCCAGGTTTGATTGGACCATAGTGCAGCTGGAAAAGTCCAAAAAGTAACAGCAGTGAAGCTATCAGGTTGCTAAACAAAATTAAACTGAGATGTTCTCTTAAAATTTGAGATTTCCTTGAATCTGAACTGGCAAGATATTTTAAATTTCAGCAACATCAAGAACACAAAGCTACAAATCTCATACAATTCATATTCCACTACCAAAAGCAGACGCTCAAAGAAAAAGCAAGAACCCACAATATAGAACCCATAAAGCAAATCTACCATTCCATAAGAGCACTAACTTCCAAAACTCACACAACAAGGAGCCTTCCCAGAAAAGAGTAGCACTATAAATTTTGCAATGGAACCCAGAACATCGACCTACGTACTGGGAAAACTGAACAAGTCAGATTCCTTCATAGAAACTCCATACTAACAAAATATCTGTCACATTCACTTAGAACATAGGCCTTCACCAACACAAAATAATTTACTTTGCACAGCACTAGCAAAATAGAAAGATTCATATAAAGAAAGAACATGTAAAATTTAAAAAAAAACGTAACATACTCCAAATAAAATACTTTTTTCTGTATTTGTTGTCTGGCCGTTTTATTTTTCTAATTGTGTTGGTTCCAGTCTCTGGTTTCTGCTTTTCTGCATTTTCTCTTAACTCTTTCCAGGGAATCAAGACCATCTGCTACTTTTCTACTACTTCTCCAACACTTTCTCCTCCATTGCTTTTCCTGGTAAAAAGAAAGCCTACCATGAATTATACTTAAAAAGTTCCAAAGGGTGTGACAGAGAAAGCTTGGAAAATATTTCACTGAATACTTTCGATTTTTCAGTCTCCAATCAATCACAGATTTCTCTGGAATCAAATGTGATTGAACAGTTGTTAATCTTGCTATAACTAGTTTTGCTTTCTCAGTCCTTTCAATTTGGGATGTCAAATTAACTTCCTGAGCCTGTACTTAGGACTGTATTCCAAGATTAAAACAAAGAAGAAATTGTTTTTTCCATTAAAAAGCCTCAAGTTCCATATGCTTTTTAAGGCAATCAAAATAGGGTTTAACAGAAGATGGATTAGCAGACAAACCAGCTATGACCGTCATTACCTCTGCAGAAGAGATGAATCCAGCCCTGATAGTTGAAAGCCCCACTGATGTTGCTCCAACCTCGACAAGCCGTTCCTCCTCAACTGGAACCACATTGTCATCTCTCTTCACAGACAACATCAATGCTGACTGTGGGCGTATCACTCATCTTAACAAGAAAAAAGATATGCACTCCCTCCTATGCAAGAGCACCTTTCGCAGCAGCTGCACAGATTCAAATCATGGATAGCTCCCTAGTCAGCTGATCTAGTCTTCCACCTCCAGCCTCTACAACAGATCCAGCCAACATCATCCAGAAACATTGTTGACACAAGCTCTGGAATTAAAGCTTGAGGAAGTGCTGTACTCCAGAGGGATCAAACGCCCCCCCCCCCCCCCCACCTTCCCTTGTGTTTCTTCAACACAGTCATAAAAAGGAAAGAAATTTCAGATTCAGGCGCTCAAAAGTCAGCCTCTCTCATCAAACCACCAGCTTGGCATCCTGAGTCTGGGACTCATAATCATTCCCTATTCTTTAGGCTATAAAGGCAATAACTTATTTTTTAAAGTTTCTTTTCTCTTCACAAGCTATATAATGGTAGAAATATCTTCATAAATAATTGTTGTGTCTTTTTAAAGTTTCTAGTCCATTGCAATAAAGTAAGTAATAGGAGTTATCTGCCAGAATGGTGCAATGTTAGAGATTCTTACAATTTTGCAGGTCAAAAGCATCAACATGCATAATTTTATATTATAGGCAGCATATCCTCCTTGTTTTTAGAAGCCATGTTTGAATGTGAATCTTGGTATGGAAAATGAAAAGCTAATTTAATGTTAATGAAAAGGGAAGAACTTCTTTTTCTGACTGAAAGAAATGATTCATCTGTTCTTTAATGGGAACAGTAAGTAAAAATAATTATTCATGCATGCTTGCCATCTCATTATACATTTCATGAAAAACTCTCTCCAATAAAATCACTAAGTGGATTTTTTTTTTAATTCTTTCTATTTTTTTGTCAAGGTTGGGATCTAGAAGGTTTATTATTTCCATTAGGCCTTGGAATTTGATTATTCAATCAAGCCACTTCAGTCTAGAAAATCTCTTATGGCTCATTAAATTAGCAATGCTTCCTTGTAACAAACCATGATTGGAAAAAAATGGTACATGAATGAAATGCTTTTCCTTGTCTCTTATTTCTCTTTATCTCTTTCCTCCCCCCTCCCCCCCCCCATATTACCCCATTTCTGCTCCTCTACTATTGGGGTGGGTGGGTGTTTGTGGTTGTTTTCACTTTCTTTGTATAATCACAACCAAATCAATTTTATGAAACCTCAAACTTCAATCTCTATATGCAAAAACACAGTATATATTTACTCCAATGTTCATTTTTTGCAATGCTGTCTTTCCTATTTTGCACAATTCTATTGTAACACATGTTTTCATACTTCAGCTAGTCCGAGTATAGCTTGTAAAACAGGACTTCCCAAACCAGGACAGCACCAGCACCACTCGATCAGATTTTTTTATATCCACCATGAATATGCATGAGATCAGTTTGCATGTATTATCTCCAATGCCTGCCGATGTACTTTTGTATATTCATAGTAACATATAGTAACAATATATGATGGTAGATAAAGACCAGTATGGTCCATCTAGTCTGTCCAGCAAGGTGGCAAGAGTAGGTGCACTTGCTGCTCCATGAAGGTCACCTTTCCCCATACCTTTATTTAGGGGTGTATCCACTGCTCTGTGTAGGTCATCCCTATTTCTTCAGATATAAGAGATAGTTATGCTTATTTTGATTTTATCCTGTTGCTATAAAGGGATCCACTATGTCTGTTCCCATGCCATTTTGAATTCTGTCACTGTGTTTTCCCCCACAGAGATATCTTAAAAACCTTACTAGGGTTCCCAGGACAGGTTTGAAAAGCTTTCCTATAAAATGAGATGCGGTAAAAACTGTTCTTTGGAGATCTAGAGAGTTGAGTAAAGGGATAATATGGGGGTTTCTTGGTCCCCCTGTGTCGTAGCATATAGATAGCTGGGTGGCTGGTGGATATGAGGATTGCCTGGTAACTTGCTGCCTGGTAAGAAGGTAGCGGACCTCAAGCACCACCTAGATAAAGATTTGGATAGTGCTGGGGAGTAACCTGCTGTCTTGGTAAATGTTGGTACCAATGACATAGGAAAGTGTGGGAGCGAGGTTCTGGAGGCCAAATTTAAGCTTTTAGGTAAGAAGTTGAAATCCAGAACTTCCAAGGTAGCATTCTCAGAAATGCTTCCCATTCCACGCACAAGACTCAAAGCGAAGCATGAGGCAATGTTATGAGGAAGAGGGGTTTGGATTTGTTAGGAACTGGGTAATAGTCTGGGGAAGGGTGATACTTTTCCAAAAGGTTGGACTCCACCTTAATAAGGGTGGAACCAGGATGCTGGCATTAACCTTTCAAAAGGAGATAGAGAGAAGCTTTTAAACTATATAATAGAGGAAAGCCAAGTTGCCCAAGACTGCATGGTTCGGAATGATGTATCGTGAAGGATACTAGCAAAACAAAAAAGCTAGGGCATTCCGACAGAAAGGTTCTAATAAAAGTAAAAGTAGTCTAGATGCCTTTAAGTAAAGAGCAGAGTTGAAAGATTCCAAATTACCCCTATCAACTGATAACCAGATTGTTAATATGAAAAAAATGCAGCCTCTGAAATGCCTGTATACAAATGCTAGAGGTCTAAAATATAAGATGGGAGAGTTAGAATACATACCACTAAATGAAAGGTTAGATATAATTGACATCTCAGAGACCTGGTGGAAGGACGACAACCAATGCAACACTGTGATACCTGGGTCCAAATTATATTGCAATGATAGGGTAGATCAAACACGTGGAGGGGTTGCATTCTTTGTTAGATAGGGCATTCAATCAAAGAGGATAAAGGTTTTACAGAAAACAAAATACACTGTAGAATCCCTATGAAAATAAATTCCATCAATAAAGGGAAAGGCAATGGCAGTGGGGGTGCACTACTGTCTGCCTGGCCAGATTGTACAGATGGATGATGAAATGCAAAAAGAAATCAGGGAAACTAACAAAAGTTACAAAGCAATAATAATGGAGTGTTCCTAATCGCTTCTCCGGGCCAGTCCAGGGAACGTTAGGGTTGTCAATCCCGTTCAGCAGCTGAGGACTGACAAACTAGAAGTTTTGCTGACAGCTTAAGCCACTCCCCCTGCAGCTAGAACTCCAGTCTTTCAGCCCTCAGCAGCTGAACAGGACGTCGTGCTGACAGTTTCCCTGACAGAGAGGAAGGTTTTGCTTATTTCTTTTTTTTTGGAAAAGGTTGAAAGCGGGCTGGCTCTAGCAGGGCTGATGACTGCTATATTCCCCTTACCTATAACATCAATTAGTGGGCTACCTTCAATTTCAGCGGGAACGACCCTTTGCTGCCGGTGCTAGGCAGCAGGAGAGTGCAGAGCCTGCGCTCTTCTGGGCAGGTAGCTAACTTAACGGAGGTCTAGCCCTGGGAGCCCCAGGGGCCATCCTCCTTGCTGAACCGCCGTGCTTCTCTTACTCCGCTAGCAGCGCTCAGATCACCAAAGCCTTCGGGGCGAGAAGAGGCCTGCTTTGTGTTAATCCGTGTAGTTTCATGGCGGCGGGGGTTTCCCTCAGTTTTGCGGGGCTGCGGCAGTAAGTTGTTTGGGCAGTGTTGTTCGGGCCGCGTTCTCTCCGGTTTCGCTTTTCGGCAGTTTTCTTTGGGCTCCGTTTTAAAGTATGGAGAGTAAGCATGGTGAGGTAGAGAGGCTTTCCGTTGCCTCAGAAAAGGTGGGAACGACCGCCATCTTAGGGGAGCCTTCTGTTGCTCCAGCGGGGCCTCACAAGCCAGGAAAAAGAAAATCTAAATCTAGTAAAGAAGCTCCGGCAGTGGTTCAGCCTCAGCAGAAGCCTCCTGAAGCTCAGGAGGGGTTTTCTGCACTTTTTTCCCCCCGAGTTCATTTTGGCGCTGCATCGGGCGTTTTTGCTCAAATCTTCTCAGGTTGCATTTGCTCCCGATTCCAGTCAGGGTCAGCTTAGGCATCCTGATGGGCCTGCGGTAGACCCGGGAGAGGGCTCTTCCCAGAGTGAGTTAAATAAGCTGCCTGCTGTGGATCCTATCAGTTCACCGGCCACGGAGCCTCAGGTAGGAGAGGAGGGTGAGCTCTTCTCTGAGGCAGGATTGGATCATTGGCTGGGGGAGCTGGAAGAGGGGGAAATTGCACCAGGTGAAGATCCTAATGTGTTTAGGGTTTTCCGCAAGGAGGAGCTAGGGGCATTGATATCGCAATCTTTATCAGCTCTGAACATTCTGATGCCTTCCATGTCACAGGAGCCGCTTGAGGATCCATTGCTGCAAGGCTTTAAGGCGGAGCAACGCTTTTTTCCTGTTCACCGCGTCATTAAGCAAATGATAGAGTCTGAGTGGGAATGTCCTGAGGCTACCCTGAGGGGTAGTCGCGCTTTAGGTCGCCTGTACCCGGTGCCTTAGGAGGAGAGAGAGTTGTTAAAGATGCCTAAGGTTGATGCCTTAGTTTCAGTGGTAACTAAGAAGACAACGATTCCAGTAGAGGGCACTGCGGCGCTTAAGGATCTGCAGGACCGTAAGTTGGAAGTTCTCTTGAAGCAGGCGTTTGATTCTAGTGCCCTGGCTCTGCAGGCTTCCATTTGTGGAGCGTATGTGTCCAGAGCTTCCATTCGGTGGCTCCAGGGGGAGGTCTCTGCTGATTCAGCGGAAGCATTGCCTGCGGAGGGGGAAAAGCTGGAGTCAGCAGCGGCTTACCTGGCGGATGCCTTCTATGATTTGGTTCGCATTGCCGCAAAGTCTATGGCTTCCTTAGTGGCGGCCAGAAGTTTTTTGTGGTTACGGAATTGGGCGGCTGACGTGTCCTCTAAGTCGCGCCTCAGTAAGCTCCCCTATAAAGGGAAGTTACTTTTTGGAGAAGCTTTGGAAAAGATTGCGAAGGATCTTGGGGATTCCAAAGGTGGTCGTTTGCCAGAGGATCGACCTAGACTTCCTAGAGGGGGATCGGTGCAGCGGGGACAAGGTAGGGATTCTCGTAGATTTCGGGGTGCTCGATTTCTGCCCTATCCCAGGGGCCGCTTTGGCTCTCGTGGGCAGTCCTTTCGTGGAGCTAGAGGATTCGGTAGGAGCAACTTCAATTCTCAGCAGTCCACAGCTAAAAAGTCGCAATGAAGGTGGGTCGGTCCAGGTGGAGAGACCTGTGGGAGGTCGCTTGCAGGAGTTTCTCTCAGCCTGGGCCACCATAACTTACGACGAATGTGCGCTGGACATTGTTCGGGAGGGGTATGCGCTGGATTTCGCTTACCCATTGACAGACGCCTTTGTAATGTCTCCTTGTGCTCCGGGTCCGAAGATGCAGGCAGTCGCCGAGATGCTCGGACATTTGGTGCAACTGCAGGCAGTGGTACCGGTTCCTTGAGACCAGTGCGGCTTAGGTCGATACTCGATTTATTTTGTGGTCCCCAAAAAGGAGGGTTCTTTTCGACCGATCCTCGACCTCAAGCATGTCAATCACGCCCTGAGGGTTCCGCTTTTTTGGATGGAGATGTTAAGATCCGTTATTCGGGCGGTGCAACTGGGAGAGTTCCTCCCGGCTATAGATCTCACGGAAGCTTATCTGCATATTCCCATCAGAGCAGCTCATCAATGGTTTTTGAGATTTGCCTTCCCAATGGGTCATTTCCAGTTTTGCGCGTTGCCTTTCGGGCTCGCAACTGCTCCTCGCACCTTCACGAAGGTGATGGTGGTGGTAGCAGCGGCCCTGCAGAAGGAAGGGGTTTGAGTGCACCCTTATCTGGACGATTGGTTGATCAGGGCCGATTCCCAGGAGGACGCAGTCGTGGCGACGGCGCGGGTGGTTCAGCTCTTGGAGCGGCTCGGTTGGGTCATCAACCAAGCGAAAAGTCAGTTGCAGCTGGTGCGACAGCTCACTTATCTTCGACACGCAATGGGGGTCTTTCTACCTGAGAGCAGAGTTCAAAAGCTTGGTCGACAAGTGCAGGCTTTTTTGAGGATTTTGGCTCCTTCGGCGTGGACCTATTTGCAGCTCTTGGGGTCCATGGCAGCGGCCCTGGACTTGGTTCTGTGGGCCAGAGCGCATATGCGGCCTCTTCAACAGGCCTTGCTTTCCAGATGGTCGCCACAACTTCATCCTCTCTCGCAAAAGCTGAGCTGTCCAGACCCAGTGCGCAACAGTCTGCAGTGATGGCTGGATATGAGTCATCTGCGAGCAGGGGTTCCCTTGCAAGAGCCTGCGTGAGTGCTACTGACGACGGACGCCAGTCTCTCGGGCTGGAGTGTGCACTGTCAGGCTCAGGTGACGCAGGGCTTCTGGTCCCAGGTGGAGAGTTTGTGGTCGAACAATCGGTTGGAGCTCTGAGCCGTCCGCCTTGCACTTCTACATTTCGGGCACCTGCTCGAAGGGGCGGCGGTCCGAGTTTTTTCCGACAATGCGGTGACCGTCTCTTACATCAATCGGCAAGGGGGGGACCAGGAGTCTGCCGTTATTGGAGGAGAGCCAGGAATTGTTGTCTTGGGCAGAGAATCATCTCATAGCCTTATCAGCGGCGCACGTGGCCGGCAAAGACAATGTACAGGCAGATTATCTCAGTCGCAATGTTCTAGATCTGGGGGAATGGGAGCTGAATGCGGCTGTGTTTCATGACATCACGGTGCGCTGGGGGCATCCGGCGATGGACCTGATGGCTACCTTCTGAAATGCCAAAGCATCTCGTTTTTTCAGCAGGCGCAGAGAACGCATGTCGGAAGGCCTCGATGCGCTAGTGCAACCTTGGCCGCGGGACACCCTGTTGTATGTCTTTCCGCCGTGGCCGGTGCTCAGTCGACTCATTCAGCACATAGCGGGACACAGAGGAACGGTGATTCTCATTGCGCCGGATTGCCCTTGGCGGCCGTGGTATGCGGATCTGGTGCGCCTGGTGGTAGATTCTCCTTGGCAACTTCTGGCTCGGTGCAATCTGTTGAGTCAGGGTCCCGTGTTGATGCCATAGGTGGATCGCTTCTTGCTTACGGCTTGGCTCTTGAAAGGGCTCGGTTAAAGCGCAAGGGTTACTCGGAAACCGTTGTCTCCACCTTGTTGCGCTCCAAGAGGTCTTTGACTTCACTGGCGTACGTACACGTCTTGCGCATTTTTGAACAGTGGTGTGCACTTCGAGGTTTTGAGCCGATGTCTATGGCGTTGCCGCAGCTGCTTTGGTTTCTTCAGGAGGGTTTGGATAAGGGCTTATCCCTTAGCACTCTGAAAGTGCATGTGGCGGCCTTGAGTTGTTTTCGGGGTTCGGTGCTGAATCGCCGTATCTCAGCACATGGAGATGTGCAGCGGTTATTTTCGGGCGGCCAAGCTCATCAGACCTCCTTTGCGCAACGTCGTGCCTCCCTGGGATTTGAATGTGGTGCTGGAAGCGTTAACGCATCCTCCTTTTGAGTCCTCTTCCGGAGTCAGTTTAAAGGAGTTTTCTTGGACGACGGCCTTCTTGGTAGCATTATGTTCAGCTCGAAGAATTTCGGACTTGCAGGCTTTATCTTGTCGAGAGCCGTATCTTCAATTTTTGCTGGAAAAGGTGCTGTTGCGGCCTGTGCCTTCATTTCTGCCGAAAGTGGTGTGCTCTTTTCATGTGAATCAGTCAGTAGCATTGCCGATTTTCTCCGATCTCTCCGGTTCTCCGATGGACCGTGCTCTCAGGAAGCTGGATCTCGGCCGTGTCCTGAGAAAGTATCTTAAGATCACTAAGGATTTTTGCCAATCCAGTAGGTTGTTTGTACTGTTTGCGGGTTGCCGGAAAGGTATGGCGGCTACGAAGGCCTCAATTGCCCGATGGGTGAAGCATGCTATAGTGGCAGCTTATGAAGCTGGAGGAAAGGAACTTCCAGTGGGGCTCAGAGCGCATTCCACGTGGTCTCAAGCGGCGTCTTGGGCGGAATTCGCGTTCGTGCCTCCAGTGGATATTTGTAGAGCCGCTACGAGGTCCTCTCTGCATACTTTCACTAGACATTACAGGTTGGATGTTCTTGCTAGGGGGGATGCGAAGATCGGAGCCTCGGCCATTGTTGCAGGGCTGGCGGGTCCCTCCCGTGTTTAGGTACTGCTTTGGTACTGCGCTAACGTTCCCTGGACTGGCCCGGAGAAGCAATTAGGAAGGAGAAATTAGACCTTACCTGCTAATTGTCTTTCCTTGAGCTTTCTCCGGGCCAGTCCAGGGCCCACCCAGAGTTTTTCACTGCGGAAGAACTTTCATTCGCGGTGTTTGGTCTTTCTGAGCGCAAGAACATGAGTGATATTTTTGTCTCGCTAACCTGCAGAGTACCGAATGAGTTGAACAAGACAAAAAGGAAAAAAAAAATAAAAAATAAGGACAATCTCTATGAACAAACAGAGATTTAGCAGAGTTTCAGTCATAGGCTCACATTGCATTGGCGTGTGCAATCCGTGTATGGGGAATGTAGTAAGTTCTCAGTTCCGGTTAGTTTGTTTTGGGGGTTTTTTTGTTGCTTTCTTGCGTGCTTGGTTCTCTTGGTCTTTTCTGAATTAACTGCTTTGTTAGTACAAGACTGGAGTTCTGGCTGCAGGGGGAGTGGCTTAAGCTGTCAGCAAAACTTCTAGTTTGTCAGTCCTCAGCTGCTGAACGGGATTGACAACCCTAACATTCCCTGGACTGGCCCGGAGAAAGCTCAAGGAAAGACAATTAGCATGTAAGGTCTAATTTCTCCATTTCAATTACCTTGGTACTGACTGGGTCAGTGTCACAGTAGGACATTCTAGGGAGATAAAGAGCCCATTTCAGAAAGGACACATCCGGGCTGTCTAGACGTCCCCTGCAGGACAGGCCCATTAGGACCCAATTCTGTACCACGGGAACAAAACATTCCTGTGACGCACAGAATCGGGCCTGAGGACAGTCTGGCGTGCCCCTGCATGCTTGGGGGGGACATCCTCCCCACAGGCACCCTTGGCTCCCACGGCTCAGACCCCTCTCTTCCCCACTGCACAACCAATGGCTGGCAAGCTGGGGCCTGGACCGGGTGGCAGGGACCCCCTGCACCCCGCCTCAGGGGGATCTCTGGCCCTGATCACCCCGCCACTGCTGATTATTCCACCTTCAAGGTGGAATACAGCACGTCCCCTCTTACTCCACAGGACATACAGGGCTGTGACCTCAATCAGCCCTGTACATCCTGCCAGCTTAGCCTGTCTCCACTGTGCCCAGACCCTGCCCCCTCCCACCCCCCCACCCCACCCCCACCCCCACCCCCACCAGCTCTCCCTGACCTGCTGCTCTAGCCATGCAGGGAGAGCAGGAGGGGGGAATAGGGTCAGGACAGCTTGCTGGGCTGCACGTCCCGCCATCCACGATTCAGAATTGGGTCCATAGTTTCTAGATTAAATAAATGATTGCTTCATGGAGCAGCTGGTTCCTCCAGTCTGAGGCTACTTATCCCTAGTCCCTCCAGTCTGAGGCTACTTATCCTTATGTGGGAATTGAGCCTCTGGCCCTCTGGCCTGAGGTAATATGTCCCAACTACTAAGCCACTCCTCTCTCCTTAATCTGTTACTTTGCCATAGCAATGGCCAGGGATAACAATTTAGACCCCAGTAATTGTAATTTTTGATCCAGTTCGGCAGGTTTTGAAGATAGTTGTGCAGATTCAGCCTGAGTCTTCCCCATCACAGTGTGAAGTGAAGTATCCAATTTAGAAAGTGTCCCAGAGCACATCCAATGTGACATCAGCTGGTTTCAAGGCCGAGACAGACCTCAGTGGGGAGGGAAAATTCCCCACAAATTCAACAAGGAAAAGCTTGCCTCAAACAAGCCTTCCATATCAGGAAAAGGTAGTCCTCGCTCCACCTCTGGCAGTTTCTGGATCTCCCAGAGGCTTTTGTGGGGCTGTCCAATACTTGGAGCTCAAAAACCCCCATCTGTGTTGCTCCCAGGCCCTCTAGAGCTCGAGACCACTGAGACAGAAGGAAATTCCTGACACACAGGTAACACCGCATAGCAGCCCAACATCTGCTGCCTCAACATGATAGCATGGAGGTAAGCACTGCCGCTTTGTCCTTTCTCTTGCCTCAGGAATGTGGCATTGAGGAGGCATGGGTGCCTCAGAATAGAAGAGAGCTGTAGCATGCCCGTTCAAGCAACCGCCCATGATGCCATCTTTGCTCGCCCAACCTCTGCTTCAGTCTTTACTGAAGAAGATATAGGGAAGTTACCCATGCCTGAAATGGTATTTAAAGTTAATGTACTGGAAGAATTGAAACAAACTGGGAAGTTGTAGTATTTAATAAACTAAAGAGTAGCAAATCACCTGGACCACAAGGTGAAATAACTAAAATAAGAGATTTCAGCCCTACTATTAGTAATCTGTGAACTACAGTATCATTAAAATCATCTGTAGTACCTAAGATTGGAGAATGGACAATTTAACATCGATTTTCAAAAAGGGTTCCAGAGGTGATCCAGGAAATAATAGATCAGTGAGCCTGACATAAGTATTAGGCAAATTGGTAGAAACTATTATAAAGAATTAAATGACTGAACATGTATATAGTCATGGTTTAATACGAAAAAGGCAACATAGATTTAGCCAAGGAAAGTCTTGTCTCACTAATCTGTTATCTTTTTTTAAAGGCATAAATAAACAGGTAGATAAAGGTGAGCCAGTTGATAAAGTGTATGTGGATTTTCAGAAAGCCCTTGACAAGGTCTCTCATGAGAGACTCTTGGCAAAATCAAAAAGCCATGGGATAGGAGGCATTGTACTATTGTGCATCAGGATCTAGTAAAATAGAAAACAAAGAGTAGGGCTAAATGGTCAATTTTCCCATTGGAGAAAGGTGAATATTGGAGTACCTCAGGGATCTGTGCTGGGCCCACTGCTTTTTAACATAATTTGTAAATGACCTGGAAATGGGAATAATAAGTGAGGTGATCAAATTTTCAAATAACACAAAATTATTCAAAGTTGCTAAAACACAAGAGGATTGTGAAAAATTGCAAGATGACCTTTATAACTTGGGAGACTGGCCATCCAAATGACAGATGAAATTTAATCTGGACAGGTGGAGCAATGCTACCTTCAGGCTGGTAGCACGGCAGTTGCCTGGCCAATTTAAAATAAAAGTGATGGCCGTAGTAGTGAAGCTGATCATTCCTGAACTGATCCCCCTGCCTTGATCCAATACCTAGGCCTGATCCAATCACTACCCCCCCCCCCCAGCAAAAAAGCCCCCTTGAACAATGTCCCACAAAGTTGAAGTTCTTCCCTGGATCAGCAACCTCCACGACAGCCTTCACATCCTCACCCCCCCCCCCCTCAAGGTCCCCCTGGCCAGTAATCCCCCACCTATGGAGATCCCCAGGTGAGCGGTCAAGGGGTTGTGGTAGGGTCAAGGCATGTTCTTGGATGAGAAGGGTTGATGTTGGGGGGGGGTAACTGGCTATCAGGGTCTTCATGAGGATGTGGAGATGCTGTTGTGGGTGGCCTTTGCTGAGAGGTAACTGGCCAGGGGAGTCTTGATGAGGTGTGTATGGATGCTGTCCATGGTGGAAATCAAGTTCAGGGGGTACAGACCAGGGGGCTCATTGTTGGGAGGTAGTTATCGAATCAGGCAGGGGTGCTGATCAGGGTGGAGGGGCTCAGATTGGAGGAGATTGGCTGTGCTGCCATTCAACACAACTTTGTTGTTGGTTTTTTTTTACTTTGCACTGGGACCCATGTTCCATGTTTTGGCAAGTAGCACAAGTGTGCCTCGTTACCTTCAGAGACATAGAATGCAGTTTTGTACTGTAAGTGTCTTCCAGGACAATTTCTCCAAGTAGGTTAGTTTTGCTCTTACCATGACAGTCATGAACCTCACACCTAAGTCAGAGTATGTGGAGTATGATCTCAGTCTCTCAGGTTTACTGCTAATGCTCTCTGTAGTACTTATATTGTGCCAAAGAGAGCTTCTTTCTTACATTCATAAGATGTAACATGTATAGGTAATTTATCAAGTTGTGCTTGGAAATTATTCTTAATCAAGCCTGTGACATCCAACATGATGGGAGTGGAAGCCTGCCAGCCAGTAACTCTACCAGATGTGGTCAGAAAGCATTCTCATGACCCACCTCATAGGACACCTACCCCTATGGTCTGTCATTTTTAAGGGGGGTCCACAGAGAGTATCTATGCTCCCCCCACAGGCAAGAGCCCTATGGAGGTGGCCAAACCAGACTGAGCACTCCAGCTGTCAGGGCAGCAGAGGCCCACAAGAGCTTGGGATCCTACAAGAATTACCTAGTTCTATGGAATGCTTCAACCCCTGAAGATACCGATCAGTGAGCTCCAATATAGGAAGCCCATTTTCAGTGCTAGACATCTTAAGTAGCTGCTTTGAAGCCAGTAGGCCTCAGCCCTATCCTCCTCTGCTCAGGATGGGGGACTATCTGCCCACAGGAACATGGCCATTGCAACAACATGGCCCCTAGGTTCATTTATGCACTGCTACATACCCCCCCCCCCCCCATGAAGGGGGAGGTGGGAGTTAGATGGCATCTCTTGATGCCATACTGCCATGTAGCTAGTATGTTCAATACCTCATTTGTGTGCCCCACCTCCTGCTGTACTCTGCTGGCTCCAACTCTGGCTATATGGCCAGTACTGGGTGGATCATAGAGCACAAGCCTTATCTCCTGACCACCCACACAGCACATCCTTCTAGCAACTATTCAGTGCATATGCAGGCGTAAACAGCAGTCAATCAAGACAGCTATTGATGTTTCTGTGATTGTTTGCCCACTGTACCAGCAGGGTCACTCCTGACCTGCAGCCCCTGCATCTGCATCTCCTCCAAACAGGTGGCCTAGACAGGTGCCTAGGTATTCTGATAACATCATCTTGTTGTTAAGTGCCATCGAGTTGGAGTCGAATCAGGGCGACCCTCTGGATAGCTATCCTAAATTGTGTTCAGTCTTCAGTCAGGCGGCTCATTGTTGACAGACTGGTACCCGTAGCTGCTGTTATTGTATCGATCCATCTCATTGCTAGCCTTCCTCTTTTGCATTGACCTTCTAGCTTGCCAAGCATGATGCCTTTCTCTAATGATCTCTCTCTTCGCATGATGTGTCCAAAGTATGAAAGTCAAAGTCTTGTCATCTGAGCTTCTAAAGAAAGCTTAGGTTTGATCTCCTCTAGTACCGACTGGTTTGTTCTTCGGGCAGTTCATGATATACACAGTATTCGCTGCCAGCACCATAATTCAAAGGCATCAATTTTCTTCCTGTCTGTCTTTTTCACTGTCCAGCTTTCACATCCATATAATGTTATTGAAAATACCATGGCTTGAACAAGTCGAATCTTTGTACGGAGAGAGACATCTCTGCTCTTGAGAATCTCATCTAGGTCTTTCATAGCCATTCTGCCAAGAGCAATGTGTCATCTGATTTCTTGAATGCTTGTTGCTTCTTTATTGGTAGTTGATCCAAGTAGGTTAAAGTTGTTCACGATTTCAATTTCTTCTCCTTCAACGATGAACCTGTTGATTATGCCAGTTGTCATGATCTTTGTCTTCTTTACATTAAGGTGCAGGCCTATTTTGAGACTATGTTCTTTGATTGTGAGAAGCAAATGTTTCAGATCATCTTCACTTTCAGCCAGTAATGTGGTATCATCAGCATAGTGAAGGTTGTTGATGAGTCTTCCACCAATCTTCACACCTCTGTTGTCTTCATAAAATCCTGCTTCTTTGATGATTTGTTCTGCATATAAATTAAACAGGTAGGGGGAAAGTATGCAGCCTTGTCTTACAACTTTGCTTATTTTAAACCATTCTGTTTCTCCTTGTTCCGTTCGAACTGTTGCTTCTTGATCAATGTACAGATTGTGCAAGAGTACGATCAGGTGTTCTGGTATACCCATGCTTCTTACTGTGGCCCAGAGTTTCTCATGGTTTACACAGTCAAAAACGTTGCTATAGTCGATAAAGCACAAATAGATATCCTTTTGGTATTCTTTAGTCTTTTCAAGGATCCATCTCACATCTGCAATGATGTCTCTCGTTCCTCGCCCTTTCCTGAACCCTGCTTGCACTTCAGGTAGTTCTTGTTCCAGGTATGGTTGTAGTCTCTTTTGAATAATCTTTAGTAGAATCTTGCTGGCATGTGGGATCAGAGCGATTGTGTGATAATTTCCACAGTCATTTGGATCACCTTTCTTTAGTATTGGTATAAACACAGATCTTTTCCAGTCAGTTGGCCATGATGTTGTCTTCCATATTTCTTGGCAGAGCCTTGTAAGTATGGTAACAGCTGCATCCGATTGCTGTAATACTTCTATGGGAATGCTATCAATGCCTGGTAATTTATTCTATGATAAAGCTTTCAATTCTGCTTCAACTTCTTCTTTCATCACCAATGGTTCCTGATCATAAGGTACAGGTTGAAACGGCTGTTGGTCCACTTGATCTTTATCATATAAAAACTCTGTATATTCCTTCCATCTTTTCTATTTGCCCTATTTATTTCTTATAGGTTTGCCCTGCTTCTGCCCAGGGCCGGCCCGTCCATTGAGCGAGAATGTTTTTTGCACAGGGCCCCGCGTTTCAGGGGGCCCCGCGCAAAAAACATTCTAATCCTAAAGTAAAATTTTTAAAAAGAAAAAAGAAGTTGTCTTCTCCGGCAGCCGGGGCCGCCGCGGCAGAATCGAGTGTGCCGCGGGGCCCCCCCTGCCCAGCAGAGCCTGCCCTCCCGAGCCTGCCCTCCCCTTTATCACCTGTCTTCGCAGCTCTAATCAAACGCGCCGGCTTTCAGAGCGCGAGGGAGAGTTTCTCCCTCGCTGCTCTATTAAGCCCGCGGGGGCTGATGGGAAGTTCCCATCAGCCCCCGCGGGCTTAACAGAGCCGCGAAAGGGAAACTAGCCCTTTCGCGCTCTGAAAGCCGGCGCGTTTGATTAGAGCTGCGAAGACAGGTGATAAAGGGGAGGGCAGGCTCGGGAGGGCAGGCTCTGCTGGGCAGGGGGGGCCCCGCGGCACACTCGATTCTGCCGCGGCGGCCCCGGCTGCTGGAGAAGACAACTTCTTTTTTTAAAAAAATTTCCCTGGGCTGGGCTGGGCTGGGCGTTAGGAGTGGTGATGGGCTATGGGGGGCTGGGGGGGGGGGGGGGGGGGTTAGGAGTGGTGATGGGCTATGGGGGGCTGGGGGGGGGGTTAGGAGTGGTGATGGGCTATGGGGGGGCTGGGGGAGGGTTAAGAGTGGTGATGGGCTGGGGGGGGGTTAAGAGTGGTGATGGGCTATGGGGGGCTGGGGGGGGTTAAGAGTGGTGATGGGCTATGGGGGGGCTGGGGGGGTTAAGAGTGGTGATGGGCTGGGGGGGTTAAGAGTGGTGATGGGCTATGGGGGGGTTGGGGGGGTTAGGAGTGGTGATGGGCTATGGGGGGCTGGGGGGGTTTAAGAGTGGTGATGGGCTATGGGGGGGCTGGGGGGGTTAGGAGTGGTGATGGGCTATGGGGGGCTGGGGGGGTTTAAGAGTGGTGATGGGCTATGGGGGGGCTGGGGGGGTTAGGAGTGGTGATGGGCTATGGGGGCTGGGGGGGTTTAAGAGTGGTGATGGGCTATGGGAGGACTGGGGGGGTAGGAGTGGTGATGGGCTATGGGGGCCTGGGGGGGTTAGGAGTGGTGATGGGCTATGGGGGGGCTGGGGGGGGTTTAAGAGTGGTGATGGGCTATGGGGGGGCTGGGGGGGTTAGGAGTGGTGATGGGCGATGGGGGCTGTGGGTGTTTAAGAGTGGTGATGGGCTATGGGGGGACTGGGGGGGTAGGAGTGGTGATGGGCTATGGGGGCCTGGGGGGGGGTTAGGAGTGGTGATGGGCTATGAGGGGGCCTGGGGGGGGGTTAGGAGTGGTGATGGGCTATGGGGGGGCTGGGGGGGTTAGGAGTGGTGATGGGCTATGGGGGCGCTAAGTCTGTATATGGGCTGATGGGATCAGGACTGAAAGTGAGTTGATGGGGAGGTTAGGACTGGTAATGGGGTATGGGAGGGCTTAAACTGAAAATTGGGTGAGGGGGATTAGGACTGGAAATGGGCTGGTGGGATTAGGACTGGGAGTGGGCTGGTGGGATTAGGACTGGGAGTGGGCTATGGGGGGCTAGGACTGGTAATGGGTTGGAGGGGTTGCTAGGACTGGAAATGGGCTGGGGGGAATTAAGACTGGAGGTGGGCTGATGGGGTTAGGACTAGTAATGGGCTGTGGGCTGTTGGGGGGGGGTTAGGACTGGTAATGGGCTATGGGGGGGCTAGGACTGGAAATGGGCTGATGGGGGGGTTAACACTGGAGGTGGGCTGATGGGCTTAGGACTGGTAATGGGCTGGTGGGATTAGGACTGGGAGTGGGCTATGGGGGGCTAGGACTGGTAATGGGTTGGGGGTTGCTAGGACTGGAAATGGGCTGGGGGGATTAAGACTGGAGGTGGGCTGATGGGGTTAGGACTGGTAATGGGCTGTGGGCTGTTGGGGGGGGGTTAGGACTGGTAATGGGCTATGGGGGGCTGACTGGAAATGGGCTGATGGGGGGGTTAGGACTGGAAGTGGGCTGATGGGGGGGTTAGGACTGGAAGTGGGTTGATGGGGGGGGGGCTAGGACTGGTATTGGGTTGGGGGGTTGCTAGGACTGGAAATGGGCTGATGGGGGCTAGGACTGGAAATGGGCTGATGCAGGGACAAGAAGGGAATGGATGCTGGGTGAGACTGGAACTAGAAGGGAGCTGATGTTGGGGGAGGATTAGGGGAGGATTAGAATGGGATGGGGCTGGGAGAGTAAAATGGAGAGGGGAAAAATATTTTGTGTGGTAGGGGTAAAAAATCTACACTTAGCTGGGTATTGGGAGAGTAAGTGGGGATTGAGGATGGAGGGGTAAAATGTGAGTGGATGAAATAGGAATGAGGAAAGAGCAAAAGGAGAAAGATTAGTATGTTAAAGCAGATGTAGAGAGAGAGAGAATGGAAAAAAACTCGCAGAGAGAAGCGACCGCAGATGCTGGAGAGTTAGCAGAAAACATGAAGACCCCAGAAGAAAGTGGCTGGAGCAATTGCAACCGGATAACAATGCACAAAAGGTAGAAAGATCTCTCTTTATTTTGAATTTATTAACTGGAATATGAAAGCTCTGGGAAATGTGCATCATTAACGTCTGCGCTTTGTTTGGTACAAGAGGAAATTAATTTATAGTTTTATTTCTACAGTTGTTGTACATTCCAAGTTTGGCTTTTGGGGTTCCCAGTTTAATTATTGCCTTCCTGTTTCTAAATTGTGATTCCTTGTTTGGTGATGGTCTATGTTCTGCATGTGTAACTGAGCTGAGGTATTCTGTTTATGTAATTCCTATTTGACATTGCCACTTGTTCTCTTTCCCCAGTAGGTCATGTATTGTTTTTCTCTGAAATGTATTGGTTTAATATTTGCAGTGTTGCCTTTTGATAGGTAGGGTATGGTGCTTGTGAGTTCTGGTAGTGCTGTTAGGATACGGCGGGTTTGCTATGGGTTCTAAATGGGCAGTGTTTGTAGTAGTTCCTAATGTGCCTGGCGGTTGGCACTGGATTATAGTAATGTAGAAATCTTTTAGTCTGTCTTTATCCATACACACACTAACTTTTAGTAAACATGTCTCTTAATGAATGTTAGCATTATGCAAATATTTATGCAAATAAGGCCACTTATGCAAATGAGGCCCCACACCGAGTCTCCGCACATGGCCCCGCACCCCCCTTGGGCCGCCCCTGCTTCTGCCCTTCATTTTTCCTAACTCTCATATACAAACCATACATTGGGAACATGCGAACATGGTCAGTGTAGCTATCGCCTCGTCAGAGGCAGGTGTCAGTTGCACCTGTGCTAATAGCGTGGTTGTTTACCTAGCATGCGCCTAGCTCCCCAGCCCAGTCACATGCCCTGTCTCCACCCTCTCCCTGCCCACTCTCTGACTTAGCCGAGCAATGCGTGAATAGGTGGGGCTAACATTTCATTTTTAGCATGGTCCCTTTTGGGCAGCACACTCCTTGCTACCGTGCAGCCCAAAGGTGTGTAAATCCTGTGCTATCAGCTATTGTGCTTTAGTAAACATGTGCTTTTACTTCACATCTTTGTTAGTGATATAGCGGAAGGGCTGTTGGGTAAGGTTTGCCTCTTTGTGAATGATACCAAAATCTGCAATAGAGTAGACACCCAGGAAGGTGTAGATAACATGAGGAGGGATCTAGCTAATCTTGAAGAATGGTCTAGAATTTAGCAGCTAAGATTTAATGTTAAAAAATGCAAGGTCATGCATTTGGGCTGCAGCAATCCAAGGGAGCGATATAGTATAGGGGATAAAGTACTTTTGTCCACTAAAGAAGAGCGGGACCTAGGCATGACTGTTTCTGATGATCTTAAAGTAGCTAAACAGGTAATACAGGTGACGGCAAAAGCTGGAAGGATGCTTGGGTGCATAGGGAGAGGAATGGCCAGCAGAAGAAAGGAGGTCATATTGCCTCTGTATATGTCTTTGGTGTGACTCATTTGAAGTACTGTGTGCAGTTCTGGAGACCGCACCTTCAAAAGGATATAAACAGGCTGGAGTCGGTACAGATGGTGGCTATAAAATGGTTAGTGGTCTTCATTATAAAGCATAAGAGGACAGAGTTAAGGATCTTAATATGTATACCTTAGAGGAAAGGCAGGATAGAGGTGATATGATTGAGATGTTTAAATACCTCCATGGCATAAATGCACAGGGGGAGAGCCTCTTTCGATTGAAAGCAAGCTCTGCTACAAGGGGACATGGGATGAGGGTGAAAGGGGCTAGATTCTGGAGTGATATGCAGAAATATTTCTTTATGGAAAGAGTCGTGGATCCGTGGAATAGTCTTCCAGTGAAAGTGGTAGAGATGAGGACAGTATCTGAATTCAAAGTAGCATGGGACAAGCACAGAGGATCTCTAAAGGAATAAAGGGGACTGTTATAGTGGTTGAGATGGAAGGAAGACTAGATAGGCCATGTGATCTTTTTCTGTCGCCGTGTTTCTATGTTTCTATGTTTGGATATACCTATGAAAAACTTTAAGTGAAACATATGTTTTGGAAACAAATGCTGGCTTTACTTGCCTATTCTCTGTTTATGTATTTGATATACCGTATATTAAACTTTAAAAATCTATGCAGTTTACAAAAACAAATATACAGGAAAACAAACCATAACAACAAAGGGGAAGACAAGAAAAAAAACAAAAGAATATTACAATAGTCAGCACATGATACAAGTACAGTATAAGGGGAAAAAAAAGGAAACAAAGCTCTGTCAAAACCATAAAGAAAACGTTTTCTTTAAAAAGAAAACAATCAACCTGTTGGAAATGCCTGGATGAATCATATGTCTTGAGAGTAACTTTAAACTTGTAAAAAGAATACTCCAAATTAATTTGGGGTGACAGGGCATACCACAAGGACTAGCAACAGAAAACAAGATAGACTGCAGCAGGGACAACAAGCAAATTAAGCTGGGAAGAATGTAATGACCTGTTGCTGTTAGATGCATTGAGTCAGTGTTGACTCATGATAACTCTCTGGATAGTTGTCCTAAACTGTGTTCAATCTTCAGTCAGGTGGCTCATTGTTGATAGAGTGGCATCCATAGCTGTTTTTATTGTATTGCTCTATCTCATTGCTGGCCTTCCTATTTTGCGTTGACCTTCTACCTTGCCAAGCACTATGTCTTTCTCTAATGATTTCTCTCTTTGCATGATGTGTCCAAACTATGAAAATCAAAGTCTTGTCATCTGAGCTTCTAAGGAAAGCTTAGGTTTGATCTCGTCTAGTGCTGACTGGTTTGTTTTTCGGGCAATAAATGATATACACAGTATCTGTCGCCAGCACCATAATTCAAAGGCATTGATTTTCTTCCTATTTGTCTTTTTCACTGTCCAACTTTCGCATCCATATGATGTTATTGAAAATACCATTGTTTGAAAGAGTCAAATCTTTGTATGGAGAGAGACAACTCTGCTCTTGAGACTCTTGTCTAGGTCCTTCATAGTCATTCTGCCAAGAGCAATGTGTCGTCGGATTTCTGACTGCTTGTCCTTTCATTATTGATTGTTAATCCAAGTAGGTTAAAGTTATCAGCTATTTCAATTTATTCTCCATCAATGATGAGCTTATTGATTTTGCCAAGATCTTTGTCTTTTTGATGTTAAGGTGCAGGCCCATTTTAAGACAATGTTCTTGGATCTTGAGAAGCAAATGTTTCAGATTGTTTTAACTTTCAGACATTAATGTGGTATCATCAGCATACTGAAGACTGCTGAGTCTTCCACCAATCTTCACACCTTGCTTGTCTTCATGTAGTCCTGCTTCTCTGATGATTTGTTCTGCATATAAAGCACTTTCCTGAACCCTGCTTGCACTTCAGACAGTTCTCATTCCAGGTTTGGTTGTAATCTTTGCTGAATGATCTTGAGTAGAATCTTGCTAGCATGAGGGATTAGAGTTATTGTGCAGTTTTTTCCACAGTCATTCGGATCACCTTTCTTCAGTATTGGTATAAACACAGATCTTTTCCAGTCAGTGGGCCATGAATTTGTCTTCCAAATTTCCTGACAGAGCCTTGTAAGTCTGCTAACAGCTGCATCTGATTGCTGTAATACTTTAATAGGAATGCCATCAATGCCCAGTACCATGTTCTTTGATAAGGCTTTCAATGCTGCTTCAACTTCTTCTTTCATCATCAATGGTCTGTGATCATAAGGTACATTTTGAAACAGCTGTTGGCCCACTTGATTTTTATGGTATAATGACTCTGTATATTCTTTCCACCTTTTCTTGATCTTCTCAACATCATTCAACATGGATCCTTGAGCATCTTGTAACATTCCAATTCGAGACTGTAATTTTTCCTTAAGTTTCATAGCTTTAGGAAAGACAATCTTGTTTTTCCTCTAATAGTTTCTGATTCTATTTTCCTGCATGTGTCATTGTAGTACTTCTCCTTGTCTTGCCTTGCATCACGTTGGAAATCTCTATTGAGTTCTGTAATTGCCTCTTTCTCCTCTAGAGGGAGAATAAGTTATCAAAGCAGAAGAAAGAAAAGAAGGCCAGTATAATAAACCTGATGCAATTCTTGCAGTTGTATACTTAAAGGGTCTTTCGAGCTTCAGACTAGTAGCATATACATCCGTTGCTGGTTGACGCCAATTATTTAAAATAGCCTTCTGAATTTTTTTTTGAATTAATCTTAAACTATATAAATTAATGAACTGTCTGCTGCCTGACTTTTATAATACATACATTGTTTTGACTGTAAACCTACACTGAGCTTCACCTAAAGAATACTAATTATTGAACTACCTAATTTTGCCATTGTTTATTGGGATATTTATCCTAATTTATAACAGGGTTAATTATAACATCTCAGATTTTGAAGTGATACCCTGGGAGCCACTATACCTCTGCCTGAGGTAACCACTTTAGCCTATGACTACACAGTTTGGGTTAAAGCTTATTGTAAGACTTAAGATTCTTCTGATACCCCAGTTTACATTCATAAAGGTGTCAGAAAACATGTTTAAACTAAGGGCACTTTTACTAAAGTGTGTTGATTTGTACCTAACGCACAATAGCATGACATGTTAGGTCCATGACCACTATGTTAACTGTCAGGAGTGTGGAAAGCATCTTCCTGGCAGTTTGTGTACTGCACTGTCCCCTAGCATGTACCACATTAGTGCAGGTGCACTTACCTCCACCTATTGAGGTGATGGTAGTTGCGCCCGTGTTAATTAGCCACCTTGCAGTTAGCAGGGGCTCGCTGATGGCAAGGTGCTCTCCTCATCCACTCTGTGCCCCAAACTTGCCCACTTGCTCCCTTAACATGTATTGTATAGGTAGTGGGGAAATCCAGCTGTGCCGTCATAGCCCCATGAGTGTCCCAGTGCACCTTCGTATGTTCCAGAACATAAAGTGACAGCTAGCGCTCTTTAATTAGAGACCCCTAAGTGTCCTTTTATAAAAATTACCTCAGCTATATGTAGGCACTCCCCAAGATGGAGCAGCACTTGTGCATGTATCTTGTAAAATACACACAAGAAGGCACATTTTACAGAGCACATGGACATTGGAACTGAGATGCGAAGGTTGTGATGCACACAATTTTGGCGATATTTTAGAATAGGCTGTGCTAAATGTGGCACCTTTTCTAAAATAGTACAGGACTGCATGTGTGTCTGCCAATCTCTGCAGCCATAGGAGCCATAGTGCAAATCTACATGTGGGTAAAATCAATTGGGGAAACTCAGCAGCTTTGATGTGTAAGTGGTGGCCCTTAGAGTTGTTTCTCAGCCATTTTGCAAACTTACCTGAAGAAATGCTGCAGCTAACTACAGATGCTGCTGTCTTTGTCTAATTTCAATTTGTAGGGAGGCAATAAAGATTGGAGGATTAAGAAGGATAATCCCTTTAATCTCTCCTATGAAGAGCTGACCAAGCACTTTTTTAAAGCTTATACATGTCACAGAGCAGCTGTAATTCCCAGTATGGATAATTCCAGTCATACCTTTGTATTCCCTATATGAAATGGGAAATGCACATGTAAGTTTTTGACTCGCCCAGGCCACACCCTAACCACGTCCCCGACACTCCCTTGCAATTCTACATAATAAGGACATCCACTAGAAATCCAGCATTTTCTAAAATGGCCATTTCCACATGGATGCCACGTCTACATGTAATTGCTGATATACATATGTAAACTGCAAAAAAAGCTTCTAAAATAATCTAGATAAGCCTTTAAACATATGGGAAAACATTACAGAGTAGATGCAGCTTTGTATGAGAGCTTTTGTGTGGACTATTTTATTAAGGCACACAGGTGAATATGTTGCCTATTTAAACAGTGGCTACAAATGTGTCTATGTGCCTTATTGGCATAGGAATCTTAGTACACAATTTCTGAAGGATATTTTAGTGTGCACTTTAGATTTTACTGATGCACACAGTGAAAACTCTTTGGCACAAGTTTCTGCTTGTTTGCTGATATCTATCTCTACATTATTTACATCACCTGCTTCTATGCAACATTTCACTGTTTAACTTTTGGACCTGTTAATTCCAATTTAATCACTGAAACTTCTTATAAATTACTCATTACCAGTAAGATCTGTGTACACAAATATTCCAAATCTCTATGATCTGAATTCAGCTATTGTTACAAAACCATTTTTTCTTTTAAACTATAGCTGAAGATGATTGTGTGAAAATGAATAGTTTTCTATAGAGGTGACTTAGTGATGTATCATGAGGTTTCATTGCAAGCGGAGCAGTACCTGTTGTAAAACTATATCCAGAAATATGACATTGCCATGTCACATTATGGAGGGGAGTTGTTGAGTCATATCACTTTCACCACCTTGAATTCTGTCACTCTCTTATTCCAGAATCATGTGCCCTCTCTGGTATGTTTTATAGCTTGTTTATAGAATATTTATCAGATCTTCTCTTTTTGCGATCTCAAAGTTTGATCTATTAGCTACAGTGGAATATTTGAAAATGTGCTCCCTTTTGTGCCACCGTCCATTGAAAGAATTCATTGCCGATTGATGTTTGGCCAATGTTTCCAGTCTTTCATCTTCTTTTTGAAGGTTCTTTATAGTTACACAGTGAAACAACTCTTACTGTCATAAAGTGGAATATAGATTTTACTGGATTGCTTGGAGGAAGTTCTGAATCTCCAATGCATTTATTTCAGCTATCATGAGTGTGGCTGCAAATGTCAAAATTTCACTTTCTTCTTCATGCAAAACTGATCCCTTGAAGAGAAAGCAAATTGTAAAACATCAATTGCAGTTCCATTGCCTGCAGTATGTTTCTTTGCTCTTGAATATCTATGGACATTTGCATCTACTCTCTGCAGTTCTTCACCTTACCTATGTTTATTTGGTACCTCTACAGTGATGGAGCGTAAACATTGCCTATTCTCTAAACACCGTGTGAAAGAAAATATGAAGCCATTTTATAGCTGCAACACTTTTCAGCGCATATGAACGCATATTTTAGAAAGGCTGTTTATATGGAGCATAGAAATGAAAACATGTGCAAATATATTAGGTGAACGTGTGAGGCTGATGTAAAATCCCTCAATAGAAGTGATTATGAGAATCGGACTGTGGGCAGAAGGAAGGGCGGAAATGCAGGGGGACTGATATCTACATGTAGCAGGAGGAGTCATTTCACAAATATACACGTTGGGAAAAATCGATGGAAGAAACCTGGCCACTTACACCCGCAAGTGCCAGCATTTCACCACATGCATGAGTAAAAGGCGGCAGCAGTAGCACAGCCATCTTACAAACTTAAACGTGCAGATACTCGTAATTACCTGCAGAGGCCTCTGTTTTTACTTCATTTCCATTTGGAGGGAGAAATAGATATTGAGGGATTAATGGGAATCTTCCTTCATCCCTCCTATAAAAGGCTAGCTAAAGGGAACGCTTTTTAAATGCCTATTTATGTAAGTGAGCCAATTTCAGGCTTGCGGATACATTCCCTATATGAAATAAGGAATGCACATGTAGATCTGGTTCCACACAGGCCACGCCCCAATACACTCCCATCTACTTTCAATATGGTAAGAGTACCCACATGTAAAGCGAGACTTTTCTAATATGATCATTTGCGTGTGAATTCAATGTGTGGTCATATTGACATGTAAATCACAATTTAGTTTTCTGAAATAACCCTGTTAATGGAAAGGATAATCAATGAGAATTAGTTTACTGTGCTAAAAGACAAATTATTTGCTTTTGAAAAGCTGTCTACTGTGTTCCTACAGTCTAAAAAGCCAAATCTATTAGAAGATGGCATTTCCCACTAGCACTCCTTGTGACCTTGGGCAAGTCACTTAACCCTCCATTGCTCAGAAAAATCCAAGTTATCAATGTCCCTGTTTAATGTACGTTTACCAAGTTTAAGTTACAATGTAAACCGATTTGATTGAAATGATAAAGCGGTATAAAAAACAGTTAAATAAAATAAACATAAATAAATAGATAAATCAATGTGTTTTTCTTCATCATAGAGGACTTATTACTTGTAAGCAGGTCCGGCTCAACCATCAGGCAAACTAGGCAATCGCCTAGAGCGGCAACTTCTGGGGGGGTGGCAAAGAGCAGGGCACTGAAAATTAAACAATAGATTCTGACAACCAGGGGGGCATGAGGCTTAAGGTTTGCCTAGAGTGTCAACACCTTGAACCATCTCTGGCGCCGGTACTGCTTTTATGTTTCTGCAAAAACTAAAAAGAGCCTAGGAATCATTGGATCCAAAGTTCTCTACAGGCTATTTTCAGTTTTCTAACATGAAAAGCCTTGTACTAATCCATTTGTCTTGATTAATTTTGGCAGTTGTTAAGGCCAAGAAAGACCTGGCAATCTACTTCCGGTTACACTGCCAAGAAGACCCAGGAGCTGCTGGGTCACCAGGAGTCAGCACTGACTCAAAGGCACACATTGCACTACAGTATGAGAAGCCTTGCACTAACCATTTATCTTGGTTAATCTTGGTAGTTGTTAAGATCATAAGCACCTCAGACTTGAAAGTTATAAGGCACAATTACAAAGCTTGACATAAGCCACTTAAGAAGAGAGCAGACTGGGGACAAAAAGCTTTGAACTTAGCAATAGGAGGCAGACCTCTGTCCCTTTGAGAATGAGAAAGGAATACGCCTGTTGAGGTGGAGGCATTCTACATCCGGAGGGAAGGGGGACCTTTCCATCTGCTAATTGTTCATTCTTTTGGGTGTTCTCCTTTAAGAAGTCTAACAACTTTGCTCTGTGAAATCAAATGATAGCATCACATTCCTTTCATTTAAAACTGCAAATTAGCCTTGAACTGAGCGAGAGGAAGCAGACAATTATTTGCAGAGACTTCAGCTCCACGTAAGATGAAAAAAAAATCGAATGAAATTGAAAACAGAATCACTTGCTACTAAATACAAGAAAAAATGAAATCAAAAGGCCTCTGCTGAATTCAATAAAATGTTCAGAAGTGGTATTTATATAAACCCTCTTGGTTAGTCACATCACCAGAATTCCAGCTAATGGATCCATTATAAAAAAATAAACAACCCTTCAAGAGGGTCATTTATTAACAGTGCAGGCCAATGCCATTAACAAGCAATATTTACCGCAGGGTGCATTTTATGCAATGCATTATGCAGTAAATAGCATGCATCAATGGTGTTAATACGAGCTGTTAGTAAAAGATCCTCTAAAGAAGTCAGTCCCTTATTTTTCCCCTTCTTTCCATAGGTTGATGAAATGCTTCACTATGAGATTTTATGAAACGATACCACAGTAGCAACTCTGATAATTCAATTGCTACAACTTCTTCTAAAGAAGCTAACCAAGTTTTTTTTGGGAGAGAAGGCCAAAGTCCACAACAGGAAAAGCTTCTCAGTCAACTTGGGTAGGACAAAAGCTTTTTGTCCTACCCATGATTGTGCTGCTTATATTGATACACTGCGCTATCCATGATTGTGCTGCTTATATTGATACACTGCGCTATCCATGATTGGGCTGCTTATACTGCTACACTGCGCTACCCATGATTGTGCTCCTTATACGGCTATACTATGCTACCCATGATTGTGCTGCTTATACTGCTATACTGCCTTGCCCATCCATTATTGCTCTGTTCAGACTAAGGTGTCGACACCACTTGCACACTTTATGGTTACAATACTACTACAA
Organism: Ichthyophis bannanicus; assembly: GCA_033557465.1. Classification (NCBI taxonomy): domain Eukaryota; kingdom Metazoa; phylum Chordata; class Amphibia; order Gymnophiona; family Ichthyophiidae; genus Ichthyophis; species Ichthyophis bannanicus. Next base: position 820,815,011 of record CM066032.1, read on the forward strand.
CTACACCACAAGTAAACGAAATACCAAGTTTCATACCCGAGCCGAGACTCAACATGGCACTCACAGGCTTTTACATAGCAGCATTATATCTCCTAACAGCTTGGCTAGGCAATGCTACTGCATTTGCCTCTCAACATAGTCAAATACCCATCCTTCAAAGCCACAGGAGGAGGTTGACAAGCACTCCCCACCACCCATTTGGCGGTGATGCACATCCTCACCGACCCCGCTTATTACATATAGCAATACAACATAATTTGCGAGTTCATAAAGAAATATCTTCCTATCAGCAGAACATTAAGTGTGCCCTCATAAACGCAAGGTCAATACATAAGAAATGGCCAGTCATTGCAGACTTAATTTCCCTCCATTGCCTAGACATTCTCATCATAACTGAGACATGGCTATCAAATGATGATAACGTACTCATCAACCAGCTCCTACCCAATGGCTTCTCAGTACACACATGTCACAGAAGTGGTAAACGAGGAGGAGGTGTTCTCGCTATCACCAAAACTGATCTCCACTTCCACCCGAGCAATACAACCAACGCAATACACATAGACGCAATCACCATTACCAATAAACATTGCTCCTTCAACCTGATATATAGGGCCCCATCCACAGACTCCGATTCCCTTGCAACATTTATTGAGTTTGCATCCAACTCACAATCACCAAGCTGGGTTGTAGGTGATTTCAATTTACCATCCTTGCATGATGCACAGGCCTCATCTTTCCTGGATGCCTTTGAAGAACTATTTATTTAGCTGTATTTATTTATATCCTGCTTTTCACTGGGTCAAAGCAGTCAATTGGGGATACATTTAACATGAGGGGATATGAGACACATACGCTAATACAGGGAACATGGGCAATGGAGGGTTAAGTGGCTTGCCCAAGACCACAAGGAGTGCCTATAGGACTAGAAATCCCAGTCCCTCTGGCCTGAGATTGCTGTCCCCAGGTGGGACTTGAACCCCCGGCCCTCTGACCTGAAGTACCTTGTCCTAACCACTAGACCACTCCTCCCTCCTAGGATACACACAACTCGTTGATGAGCCCACCCATGCTAAAGGTAGGACACTGGACCTTGTTTTTGCCTCCCCCCCCCAACTACCTTTAAAACAAACACCACCATACTGTCCACTACTGCAGTCCCCTGGTCAGACCACATGTTAATCATGTTCCAAATATCTCTACCCAACAAACTCCAAAAGAGTGTTAATAAGGCCAGCAGCCTCAAAACAGCTCCACGCAGGTTCATAGCCTTTGACAAAGACCAAATCTTAAACCATACCCGTACACTCTTTGACCTAACATCCCATGACCCTGAAGTGTTAGTTTCCACTTGCATTACGACCACCATCAAACAAGCCTACCAAGAAGAGAACAACAGCAGCTTGGTACTCCACAGAGCTTAGAACGTCACTCTCCTGCTTGAGAAAACTAGAAAGACACTGGTGCCGTACTCACTCCACAGAGGACCTAAGGACATACAACACCCAACTAGAAAAACACCACCAAGCAATATCTGAAAGTATGAGGAGATTCCACACTGACATGCTAAAACGGTCCCTAAACAAGCCACACAACCTCTTCACCATGGTAAAGAACCTACCAAAAGAGCCAGCACCAGAGCAACCTAGTCAAATCCACCCTCAAGCCTTCACAGACTACTTAAAAGCAAAACTGTGCCAAACTAATAAGTCCCCCACACATACCATGGCACTCGAGCCAAGATCCTCAGCCCGACTGTCTGCCTTCTCTAAGCCATCTGCCAAACACATTGAGGACATAATTGCTGGAATGAACACAACAACCGCTCAAACCGACCCTTGCCCGGTGTCCTGGATAAAAGAGTTACGACCGACAGTCAGCCCTTTTATAGCAAACCTAATAGACTGCTCATACATGACAGGCACCTTTCCCCAATCCCTCAAATGTTCTTCAATCAGGCCACTCCTCAAAAACAACAAACTGGACCCTAAGAAGCCCGACTCGTATAGACCGATATCCAGCATACCACTGTTGGCGAAAATCGTCAAGAAAGGCATCCAAAGACAAATTCAAGATCATATTGACGCCTCCGCACCACTTGATCTGTGTCAGCATGGCTTCAGAACCGCACATGGGGTCTAAACTCTCCTCACCATCCTCTTCAATACCATAATTGCAGGAATTGACAGCATACACCGAGGGTACGTACTCATATTCTTGGATATAGCGGCGGCCTTTGATTCTGTTTCCCATGACATCCTCTTACACCGCCTCAGAGAGAAGGGGATTTGTGACTTAGCACTCGAATGGTGCAAGTCCTATCTCTCGGATAGATGGCAACACGTAAGATCAGATGAAGCAACATCAGAACCTTTCCACCAGAGCCAAGGGGTTCCACAAGGATCCTCTCTATCTGCCCTGTTGTTTAATATTTATATGCAACCGATCTGCGAGATCGTCCAGTCCTTCAAGGTGGAATGCCTGTTATACGCAGACGACATGCTCTTATATATGCCTTTTGCAACGGAGAACCCCGAACTCTCACTGCTCATGGACTGTTTCAGCGCAGTATCCAGTTGGCTCCAATCACAAAACCTGCAAATCCAACATAAGAAAACCGAAGTCCTTTTCGTCACCAGAGATCCGAAATTCATCACACCACCGTGCTTAAAGGTCTTAGATGCAGAACTACTTACCAAACCCTCTATTAGATATCTAGGAGTCACACCTGACCAGAGACTCGACATGAAGACCCATATAGGCAATGTAGCAAGAGCTATATACCATAAAATCCGATCACTTAGACACATACGCACCTTACTGGAACCTGGCGACTTCCGCACAGTATACCAAGCCTTGATCATACCACATCTTGACTATGCAAACGCCATACTCCACGGTCTCCCGCAATCCACGCTACACCCTTTACAGCTTGCAATAAACTCTGCTGCAAGAGTGCTCCAGGGCGCTTACAAGTGGGAACACATTACACCCATCCTTAAACAACTCTACTGGCTCCCCATAAAAGGCAGAATTACGTTCAAAACCATAATTCTGACCTTCAAGATCATAAATAAGCTCGCCCCACTAGCCCTAGCAAACCTCATTCAGATAACCCCCCTGAACAGACCTAGAAGATCCCCTGAGGACAATAAACTAATAGTCCCAAGAGAAACAACAAAGTGCTGCCAGACAACAGTGAACAGGGCTTTCAAATTCTTGGCACCAAAATGCTGGAACAGCCTCCCTCCTAGTATACGGGCAATCACTAATTTAACGCAGTTTAGGAAAGCTCTGAAATACCACCTTTTCCTCGAGCATTACCCAGATGACAGCACCGCAAATGCCTCATCAGTAAACTAACCACTTCAAACAGACATTCAGCCTGCTCTTTCTGTACAGTTGTAAATAGTTACCCCCTTGTTATCTATCCAAGTTCTGTTGCCTGTTAATTGTAAACATAAATTGAAAGTTTTGAGATGTGTATTTAACTGGTTCTATGTAAATCGCACTGATGGAAAATAGCGCGGTATATAAGTGCATGTAATATAAATAAATAAATAAATAAAATAACTGTCCAACACTGCTTGATGCAGACTTGCAATTGGCGGCATAAGTTACAGTAGTTTCCCAGTTACCTGCTGAGTAGTCCAGGGTGAAGGACAAGGGATGGAAAAGGGCCGGATGATGCCAAATTACGAGACTCTGAGTGCCACAAATGCTGTGGCAGTTCTTTCCCTGTTGCCACACGAAGGTTGCTAATTAGATAGGGAGGTGCAGTCGGTGGAGGGGGAGGAGATGGTCACCCATGTAGTTCAGGCTCCATCATTCCCCTTACCCGTTTCCTACCAGTTCTTTCCTACCTGTTGCAACTAACAGCAAGGTATATTGCTGGCCACATAAGATTCAACTGTTAGTTGCATGGGACTAAGGAAATGGAGGGCAAGGGAGCCGGTCTGGTATTAGTCTCAGCAGAGTGTAAGTGGGGATGGCTATACCATAGGGGTACAAAAGTGGGCAGTGTCCATCAGACAGGGACTACTGAAAAAATGTTAATTCTCCATTGCAGAGATCATGGAGAAAATTTGGCAAGATGATGGTTAACTGCCAGCTACTACTGACAGGGCAAGTACCCTCCACCCACACATACTTGAAGCACCCTGCTCTTTTACAGACTGGGGTGGCAATAAATGGAAGAGACACAGCAATTAGGACATCAGTTGCTAGACAGCAATATGATGTGTCTTTGACAGCCTAGAGTCTCAGTCATTGGTTGCAGTAGAATAGTCAACTTCCATGGCCAACTCCTTACAACTGGCAATTGCCTTCATTTTTTAAGGCATGGGATTGGTCATCAGAGATGTAGTTCCAGATGACTATGCTTTTCAGTCCCCCAGAGAAAATGCAGACCAATTGTGCAGTTTTTTTTCAGTAATTTCATCTTAATTTACACAAGGAAGTTCTGTTTAAACAAACTTGACTGAGTGTTTTGATGAGGTCACCAGTATAGTAGATCAGAGCTTACTTGCATCTTGACTAGTGCAATGGACATTTCCTATACTTGGATTTCAGAAAGCTTTAGACACGTCTCAATGTAAAAGAATTACACAGAAGCTGATACAGGAATAAGAAAGAGAGAATATTGTGATCTGAACTAGGAATAGATTAAGAAAGAGAATTCTAAGATTCTGATTGCACTCTGAAGACCATTTTTGAAAGCATTTTTGCACATAAAACAGGGTTTTATTTGCAGAAAAGGGATTTTTGAAAATTATCCAGTGGGGGGGGGGGGAGTAATTTTATAAGTGGATCCACTGTGCTTCCTGTTTCCTGTTTTATGCAAGTGACGGCCGTTATAACACAAAACTATCCCCGCAGGTATAACTTTTTACTGGAGCTCTAAGGTAAGCTATTTTATAAAGCAGGCCTTCGACAAATTTTCGTGGCATCTAGGAGCCTGCTTAAAAGTTTAGGAGCCGGCAGTTTTACCTGGGTTGCTGTAGGAGCCTGTGGGGAACAGGTCTGCTTTCATTAGAGGCAGATGTTCTGGGCAGGGCGGTGTTGCTGAAAGCAAGGGAGAGGCGCATCCGCCAGTTCTGCAGGATCTCTGTGATCAGGGAGATGTCTCCGGTGGGCTGGAGTTTGGCTACGGAGGAATCAGGCACATGGGGATGGTGTCCACTGGAGTTCTGCAATATCCTGTAGCCAAGCCGAGCTGATTTTGTAAGACCATGAACCTGGGAATAATCACATATGTGTGGACTATACGCCAGCAGAGGGGGAGGGGTGAGGATGAACACAACTGATGTGTGAGCTGGGAAACACCACCGATAGCTGCCATTGGGTAATTCCATAGTGCTGTGCACTTCTTGCTCATCTGGCCAAATAAATCCCAAGCACCAGGTGGCGATTTTAAGGCACCATGGCAACCTGGCTCCTGTAATTTGTTGAACCCTGTTATAAAGATGTAGGCACAAAAGTTGCCATAATAAAATAATTGTAACATCTGTGTGTCTTGATAACTTAGGTGCCCTGTTATAAAATTATCCTCAAAGGCGATGGGGCCTATTTTCAAAAGGGCGCTTAAATATCAGCAGAGCATTCGATGGCAGCTTCTGTTCAGTGAGAGTATCCACATAGGAGCTGCCACTAAATATCGGGGCTAAGTGTTGTTAACCAGATAAAGGCCGGCACCTATCCAATCAGCAGATTTTCAGTTGTTACTTATTAAGATTGAAGAATAAGACAGCTTTTCATTTGGCCTAAGTTGGCCAGATAGGTGCCAACTAAATATCTGCTACCGGAGAGTTGTTGGCACTTATCCATATAACCCAGACTACCCATGCTCCAGCCCCGAACTGCACCTGTACGTTTATGTGCGTAGCTGTTGGGTTCATTTTCTAAAAGCCCTTTCATAAAATCCATTGCAAATTTTACATATCCTGTCCTGGACATCCATTTTTGGACTTAGATTCCCTAAGTGAAATTGTGCTCAAAATATCTTGTTGTTTTTTGGGGGGGGTTTTACATTTTAATCATTTTGTAAATTCTATTTTGCAAATAATTTTAAACCATTAAGTGCTTTAAATAAACAGCCCGCACTGTAGCAGCAAAGCGCAGACAAACCAATGATACCAGGAGTCTGTTCAGAAGGTCCAAATCATTTATTTGTGCACAAGTCTCGAACCAGTCAATTTCAAAATGGCTGAGCAAAGTTTTCAAGCATTACAACAACTTTTATAGACTTCTGTTCCATTCTAGGTATAGAAAAACATTTCATTGGTCCCGGTAATCTCCCGTACCTCCCGTACCTCTTCTATTGGTCCCGGTACTGATAAGTTTATCCAGTTATGTCCCTCCAGTGGGCATGACACCTGCATACCCCCCTTCTAGTCCCAATTACAATGGTCAGTTCATCAACTTGTTACTTTCACACTTTCAAGGTTATAGAACCAATTTGTACGTGCAGAGGAGCTGGGCTCTGCAACTCATCTGTCAGCACTCCCAATTATTTCTTTGCAGATGTACTTTTTCTTATCAGTAACTTTTAAACATGTTTTTCTGTATTTTTCCATCTTTCAATACTGCAGTTCTGCTTACCTAAGCTAATTCAATACTTCTACTGAGTTCTATCTTACAATAGCAGCATATTGGGGGATGTGCAATCCTATATGCCTCTCCACAGGCCTCATTTACAGGTCAAGCTAGCCATGCTGGCCTGCTTATGTTCGGACACTGTGGGTCACAGGCCTGCACCTGCCACATTCCCCCCTTTGATTAATCTCACCCTATTACTTAATAAGGTGTGAGAATTAAATCACTTTCTGAAGAATCACATCCTGGCTAAAGGATTTCTACCAGGACTGGCTGTATATAAAGCCATGATTTTTGTTGCGGTCTTCCGCTCTACTGTACTATCAATAGTGTTATGAATGGAACGCATACAACATGGGATTAAACATGGTAATAAGAAGATAACAGCAACAAGGATTAGTACCAATACGATGAAAGTCTTAAATCCTCCCACCCATGAAAAGAGGTTAGCAAACCAATTAGGAAATTTCAATGAGTGCCACGTCTGTACTGGCACATAAGCATGTCTTTGCATATCTTTAGCAATTTCTTCAACTACTTGACCTTTATCATCTATTTTCAAACAGCAATTGGTTAAGTTCAGCTTACCACATACTCCTCCTTCAGCTGCTAACAAATAATCAAGTGCTAAGCGGTTCTGATATATCGCAGTGCGCATCTGTGTACTTTGTCTAGCTAAAAGCGTGAGAGCATGACTAGTTTCATTGGTTATTATTTCAACTACTGCTTGTAAGCGAATAATACGATTAATCATATAAATTGGGGTACGATAACCATACATACCATCATCATTCCAAGTGGCGGGTCCATAATACTCAATAATTCTTTCTGGTGGCCAATCATCACCCTGCCATTTCTCCCACTTGCCTATCTGTAAGGCCTCTCTCTTTTGTCTTAGTGCTCTTTTGTGTCGGTGGGTAGTGTATACTGGGTATCCTAATTGTTCTCCATGTTCAGTGTTTAAAAGAAAGAAAGAAGGTCTGATGGTTCCTAAGACACATGCTCCTCCCCAGTGTGGTGGGAGTTGTGCATATGCTCGGTTTCCACAGATCCAATATAGGCCAGGTGGGGCCTGCCAGGCTTGGATTTCAGCAAGGTTAGTCCATAGACCTGCAAGTTCAGGAAATCTGGCTAATGGGTTAGGAGGTTCAGGATGTCCAATTCCTGACCACCATGCTATCTTCTTGGTTGTGGCATTATAGTACTTTTGGCTAAGACAGACCAGCTGTCCTACCTTTTGGGTGAACTGGGGTCCAGTTCTGGCATAGCAAAGACGTCCAACGATTGAGTGCGCTAACACCCATTCACTGGTAGTCTTGTGTAATTCAGTCTGATTGTAAATCATGGAATAATTCAATTCTTGGGCTTCCCATGGCCACTGATCTCCCATTTGGGTTCCGCCACAGAAATAACAATCTGTGATCTTAAGATTAGATACTACTGCTCCGGCTAATTCTAGAAATAAATTCTGTGAGGGGTGAGGGATCTCAAACTTATTTACATGCATGGCTTCATAAAAAGTATTATGAATATGATATTTAGATGACTTGTGGGCTTGAGTATTCAATCTGATATACACAATGGTCCCTGGATCTATTGCTCCTCCAGCAATACGTAAACCAAACTTATATCCTTGTTTCCATGCATGGGGATTGTGTATACGTAAGTGTAAGGGGTTACAAGCATCTTTCTGACATTTATCATTTGTGGTTGGCTTGGTTAAAGTAGCCATTCGTTTATCTATTTTCTCATCAGTTATACCAGTGTTCCAGGTAGCATAAAAAACACATCCCCAATACGGGCAATAGTAGTCTGCTGCTGGGGCAGTACTATAGCCTGGTTCCTTTTTACCTGTACACTTTCTCAATCCCGTGGCACCTTCTGGACACATATACTTATGGTCATTTCGATACGCTTTCTCCCATGTACCACAGGTGGAATAACTATCTCTATTAATAGCATTGCATGCATCAAAATTCAAAACAGCAGGTTTAGTAATGTCCTTAAGTGGCGGCGTTGCAGCTAATATAGGTCCATCTGCATCCTTCCATCTTATTTCCATCGTGTAATAGGATGGATTCTGATGCGGATTATAGCATGTTTTAATTTTTCCATGAGTGCAAACATTTAGTTCAGTGGTGTTATAGATACACCGAGTTACTGTCCCCTTGCAGGTATAGTAAGAATGATAAAGCAAAGTCTGAGTTACTTTCAGTCCAATTCTAGTAGAAGTAATGCAGGCAGTGCATGGAGGTAAAGCATGAGTCTGTTCAAAACCTCCAAAGAAGGCAACCAAAGCAAAGCAAAAGTAGAGATGCATGTCGATGTTGATTGGAGTTCTTCTGAATCCTCAGCTTGCTGATCTTGATCACGACGGTCTTTTATTCTTCGTCCCGTTTGCTAATGAAGCAATTTAACGGGTGCTGAGTGTTGATTGAAGATCCTCAGGTTGTCCAGTACACATTAACCAACTTATTAGTAATTTCAGTTGGCTTGTGAAGTCTGGCTTAGTCAATGTAGTCTCAAAGTAGTGTGTCAAATCACACACAAATTGGGTTCGTTGAAACAAAGCTGTTGCTGCATGGAAAACAGCAATCCTCTTCGAAAGACTTGGCTGCTGCAAAGCACTTGTGATGAAGTGTCTAAGCTGCTGGTTGTCGTCTCAAAGTAACTCGCAAGGGTACATCAGGGTGCTGTTCTGCTGTCCACTGCTCTGGTTCAGGATCGGCGGCGGGCTTGACTCTGCTGTGGTGGATCCAGGCGTCGATCTCGGCTACCTTTACTGCAGTTGGGGTAGACAGGATGACGGTGTACGGTCCCTTCCAATGGGGTTCCAACGGTGTCTTCTTCCAATCTTTGATCCACACCGAGGTACCAGGCTGGTAGGGATGCAAGGGTTCCGTCAAGTTGATAGGCAACTGGTCTTGGATCCACGTATGGAGAGTCTGCAGAACAAAACTAAGAGCTAGAAGTTCTTGTCTGGTTATTTCTGAACCAATTTGGGCTAGACTTCCTTTGATTCCCTGCACTATTGGTGGGGGTTTACCATACAAAACTTCAAAAGGGGAAAATCCTGTTGACTTTACAGGAGCTGAGCGTATTCTGAATAAAGCTATGGGGAGCACTTGGGGCCACTTCAATTGTGTCTCCTGACAAAGCTTAGACATTTGGGCTTTCAAGGTACGATTCATTCGCTCAACTTTCCCTGAACTCTGGGGTCTGTATGCAGTGTGGAGTTTCCATTGTATCTGCAAAGCTTTTGCTAACTGCTGAGTAACTTGGGAGACAAATGAGGGTCCATTGTCTGACCCTATTACTGCTGGAATTCCGAATCTGGGGACAATCTCTCTCATTAAGACTTTGGTAACTTCTCGGGCTTTCTCAGTTCTGGTTGGGAATGCTTCTACCCACCCAGAGAAAGTACAAACTAATACTAATAGGTAATGGTACCCATTGGCTTTTGGCATTTCGGTGAAATCAACTTGGAGGTTGTGCATGGGGGTCACACCTCTTGACTGAACTCGGGGTGCTGTAATAAGGCCTTGCTTGGCATTATTCTTGGCACAAGTTTGACATTGTCGTGCTACTGAAGCTGATATGGTTGTCATCAGAGGGATGTAGAAATGTGGTCTGAGTGCTTTTTCCATAGCACTTTTCCCATAGTGGGTAGCTTCGTGGAAAGCTTTGACAAAGGATGGTCCTAACAGTTCAGGAATTACTATTCGTCCTGGAGGTTGACTGCCCTCTTCTGGTGGCAGCTCAATCCATCCGTCTTTCAATACTCCATTTTCTTTGTCACAATAGTAGTCCAATTCTTTGGTGGTATATCGTGGGGTCCATAGATTCAAAGGTACTGGAAACAATGCTGCTTGCATTGGCATAGCTTGAGGGGCAATTTGTCCTGTCATAGCTGCTTGTCGTGCTGAGGCATCTGCAAATCTATTTCCTCGGGCAACTTCTCCTTTTCCTGCTTGATGTCCTCTGCAATGCATGACAGCTACACGTGTTGGGGCCCAAACGGCATCAAGTAACATCAATATTTCGGGACCATATTTGACTGATTTTCCTCCGGATGTGATGAGTCCTCTTTCTTTATAGAGAGCTCCATGGGCATGCAGGGTAGTGAAGGCATATTTGGAATCTGTATATACATTTAGCACAAGTTTTTTCTCCTAACAACAATGCTCTGGTGAGTGCTATCAATTCGGCTTTCTGGGCTGATGTGCCTGAGGCTAGGGCTGATGATTCAACTACTTCGTGTTGAGTGACGACTGCATATCCGGCACAGCGTCGTCCATCAAGGATGAGACTGCTCCCATCAACATAATAGGTTTGGTCAGGATTGTCTATGGGCACATCTGTCAAGTCGGGTCGGCTGGAGAACACAGTCTCCATGACTTCGATACAGTCATGTTCTGGGAGTTCTTCACTGATGGGTATCAAGGTGGCTGGATTCAGGGCATGGCTCACTTCAAGTTGTATCTGTGGGTTTTCACATAACATGCTCTGGTACTTCAACATTCGGGAATTGGTGAGCCAATAATTTGCTTTCTGTTCCATAAGGGCAAGGACTGCATGTGGCACAGTGACTCGTATGTTCTGTCCTAGTGTGAGTTTGTCTGCTTCACTCACTAGTAGCGCTGTAGCTGCAACTGCTCTCAAGCAAGGTGGCCATCCTTTGGCCACAGGGTCCAATTGTTTCGATAGGTAGGCTACAGGTCGCTCCCAATTTCCCAATTTCTGAGTCAACATGCCCAAGGCATTTCCCTGTGCTTCATGTACAAACAAGTGGAAAGGTTTGTGGACATCTGGTAGTCCAAGTGCTGGTGATGACATCAATTCTTCTTTTAACTTTTGGAAGGCTGTATCCTGCTCAAGTCCCCACTCCAGTGGCGACTTCTCTTCTCCTTTTGTGGCTTCATACAGTGGTTTGGCAATTTGGGCAAAGTTGGGTATCCAAATTCGGCAATATCCTGCCGCTCCCAGAAAGGCTCTGACTTGCTTTCTGGTTGTTGGAGTTGGAATTCTACATACTGCTTCTTTTCTTTCTCTGCCTAATCTTCTGCTTCCTTGGGTGATACGAAAACCCAGGTATTTCACTTCTTTTTGGCATAGCTGTGCTTTGGCTCTGGAAACTTTGTATCCAGCTTCCTCTAGTAACTGCAAGAGATCTTTGGTGGCTAGTATACATTCACTTTCTGATACGGCAGCTATCAACAGATCATCCACGTATTGGAGAAGCACTCTCTTTCCCGGGGCTACTGGATAGCTTGAAAGGTCTTGATTTAGTGCAGCACTAAAGATGGTAGGTGAATTCTTGAATCCTTGGGGTAATCTTGTCCAGGTAAGTTGGCCCCCTCTTCCAGAGATGGGGTCTTGCCATTCGAATGCAAACAATATTTGGCTTACAGGGGCTAATCTTATGCAAAAGAATGCATCTTTCAAATCCAGTACAGTGAAATGGGTAGCTTCAGCAGGTATCAGTCCTAGGAGGGTGTAAGGATTGGGTACGACTGGATGTATGGTCTCAGCTGCATCATTCACTCTTCTCAAATCTTGCACTGGGCGATAATCATCTGTCCCAGGTTTTCTTACTGGCAAAAGTGGGGTGTTCCATGGGGATTGACATACTTTTAGTAGGCCATACTCAAGCAATCTTTGTAGGTGGCGATGAATGCCTTCAATTGCGGCTCTTGGGAGAGGGTACTGTTTGACGTGCACTGGTGTAGCACTAGGCTTGAGGGTTACAATCACTGGAGCTATATGTTTGGCTAGGCCTGGGGGGCTGCCTTCTGCCCATACTCCAGGTGGTGCATCAATACTTTTCAAAGTTTGTTCAAAATAGGTATCTTGGATCGAATCATCAATGTAGTATCTCCATTCTTCTTCTCGGGGAACCGTCAGCAGCATCACTCCTGCTGGTTTGGTTTGGGGATTTACTGTCATTTGCATTTCTCCTTGCTCAGAGAAAGATATTTGTGCTTGAAGCTTGGCTAACATATCTCGTCCCAGTAGTGGCACTGGACATTCGGGCATGTAAAGGAATTGATGAGTTACTTGCTGTCCTCCCAGACTGCATATTCGGTTTTGAAGGAAAGACTTTGTGGCTTTGGCACCAGTTGCTCCTATAATGGTGACTGCTTTTGTAGTGAATGGGGCTATCTTTTTGTCTATTACTGAATGTTGTGCTCCAGTATCAACCATAAAGTCCATAATTTGGTCTCCTATTTGTATTCCGACCATAGGCTCCTGGAGACCTAAAGCAAACTTGGAGCCCGGTCTGTCCTAATCCACGTCATTCTCATCATGGGCTGGTGTGGCCAATGCTTGAATGGTTCCTCCTCTCTCTCGCTGGAATTGTTCTCGATTGGCTCCTCCTCGGCTTCGGGGATAGCTTCGTCTTTCTTCTCGCCACTGATGGCTGCTGTCGTCATCATGCTGGGCGTCTTCGAGTTGCGGGCACATATCTCTCCAATGTCCTTCCTCTCTGCAATAGGCGCATTGGTTCACGCCTAGTCTCTGGGTCCGGCCTCCGCCTTGACCCCGCCCTCTTCCTCTGCTCCTTCGACTAGGGACACCTCCCCTTTTCTGTTCCACTATGGCCGCAGCCAAAAAATCAGCTTTCTTCTTCATCTTTCTATCACATTCTCTCTGTCTTTCAGTATCACGATTCACATACACTTTATGAGCGACTTCCAGTAACTGTGTTGCATTCATGCCCGCAAACCCTTCTAACTTCTGTAATTTGCGTCTAATGTCTGGTTGAGACTGGTTTACAAAAGCAGAATTCACCATACATAAACTTCCTGGTGCCTCGGGATCATAGGGAGTATACATTCTGTATGCTTCAGTTAATCTTTCATAAAAATCTGCTGGGCTCTCATCTATCCCTTGGATAACTCCTGTAACTTTGGAAAGGTTCATAGCTTTCTGGCCCCCCCTTTTCAGGCCTTGTAAAAAGCCTTGGCGAAAACGGGCTAGGGCTGTGGATCCTTCATCTGTATTTGGATCCCATTGGGGGTCTTCATTCGGGAATTCTCTCTGAGCTGCTTCCCTACGATCTATTATATTCTGCCCCTGTGCCGGAGCTGCAGGGTTTTCTGCCATCCATTCAATAGCTGCTTTTCTAATTCTTGCTCGTTCTTCTGTAGTGAATAGGGTGGTCAGGAGCTGACGGCAATCTGGCCAAGTGGGTTGGTGAGTTTCCATAATACTAGTTACTAATTCTGTCAGCTCCTGGGGCTTACTAGTATAGGAGGCGTAATGCGACCTCCAATTTAATAAATCAGTTGTAGAGAAAGGGATATACACATAAGTTAGGGGTCCCGCTACCACTTCATCATTATCATTCTTTACGGGCACTCCCGGGACTTGCCGTAAGGGAAACAGTTTAGCTGCTATGGGTGTCTTTTGGGATCTAAGGGTTATTGTCGTTGCCTTTGCAGGAGTCACTTTCTTTTTCTCAACAGGTTTTGCTTTGGGTTTCGCTGTCACTGGCGTGCTAGTGCTAGTGCTGGCTTTCTCAATTATTTGTACACTTTCCTCATCTGGGGGATTCTCTCTTTCTCCTCCTTCTTCAGTCTCCACTTCTGACTCGCTTTTTAGGTCCTCCTCTTCTTTTCTCGCTAATTCTTCCTTTTTCTCTTCTCCAGGAGGGGGATCAGGGGTTGGGTCCCGCCTCGGCTCTGGCCGTCTCTGGGTTTCTGGGGCAGGACGCCGGGCTACTCTCACTGGACCTGGGGTTCGGGGCTGCCTGAGAGTTATTTCTGGGGAATCAGGATCTGCCAGGATGGGCTTCTGTCTGGCTTTCTTATCCTGCTCTTTCATTCTAGGCTGTTCCGTTTTCTGTCTAGAATCTGCTTTAGCTAACATTATTCTGCACTGTTCCTCATAACAGCGCTGCGCCCAGGGGGGCGGATCTTCACAAATACTTAACCAGGAATCTATATAGGGGTACTGGTCGGGGTGCGCTATCCGCACTCTACGGTGTATTGACTGAATAATCTCTACTTTGAACGTTCCCTCTCGGGGCCAGATGGGGTCTAGATCGGGCCACTCCCTAGTACACAAAATTTGCAAACGGGCTGCTGTCATTTTAATACCATAATCTCCTGAATATCCCTCTTTAAAATGTGCGATCATACATTCTAATGGAGTGTTTCTAGTAGACCCCGCCCCTCCCATTTCGATGTGTGCGCGCAACAACAGACAAAAGGAAAAGGAGGGCGGACCGTGGGTAAGGGGTCCTCACGGCCCTGGAAACGTATAAGGAGTACAAATAACAAGACAAGACGACAATCGCTTCCCCCTTTTCGCGACCTGAACGCGGTCGCCCGGTCAGGAAATGCGCTACTCAGGGGTCCGCCTTCACTTGGTCCGTGCTGCCAGACCTCTCATTCACACTTCGTTCACACAATCATGCTAGCAACGTATCCCAGAATGCATTCGTTTCTATCTGTTCTGACTAGTCTTTTCCAATTTCCCAATTACAAAAAGGATGAGGGTTTCACCCAGCGAATTCCCATGCCAGGCTACTCGGCTCTTCCTTGAGAGGTGATCATGCTCTCTTACCAATTCCCAATATCTCGAGATTACAAATTCCAAAGTTCCAAGTTCCAATGGCAGTACTGCGCTTTCTATTTCTGTCTAGACCCAAAATCAAAACTATACTCACCGGATCCGGTCCTCAAACTTCCCAAGCAGGCGCATGAGTTGGACCTCGGACTCCCCTCACTCGGGTTCGAGGCGTTGACTCCAGCCGGGCTCGTCACCCGCCGAGGTCCGACCAGCTCCCTCCGATACAAGGGACCGGTGGCGCCAGGGAGCAGCCCTCGTCGGAAGGGCGCGATCCCGGCAGGACCAAGCCTATAGAGGCGGAAAGTCGTGGTATATTGCCCTATATACACTTTGATTCCACAACTTCCCGGCCAACGCACCAAGGAATATGTAGCAGCAAAGCGCAGACAAACCAATGATACCAGGAGTCTGTTCAGAAGGTCCAAATCATTTATTTGTGCACAAGTCTCGAACCAGTCAATTTCAAAATGGCTGAGCAAAGTTTTCAAGCATTACAACAACTTTTATAGACTTCTGTTCCATTCTAGGTATAGAAAAACATTTCATTGGTCCCGGTAATCTCCCGTACCTCCCGTACCTCTTCTATTGGTCCCGGTACTGATAAGTTTATCCAGTTATGTCCCTCCAGTGGGCATGACACCTGCATACCCCCCTTCTAGTCCCAATTACAATGGTCAGTTCATCAACTTGTTACTTTCACACTTTCAAGGTTATAGAACCAATTTGTACGTGCAGAGGAGCTGGGCTCTGCAACTCATCTGTCAGCACTCCCAATTATTTCTTTGCAGATGTACTTTTTCTTATCAGTAACTTTTAAACATGTTTTTCTGTATTTTTCCATCTTTCAATACTGCAGTTCTGCTTACCTAAGCTAATTCAATACTTCTACTGAGTTCTATCTTACAATAGCAGCATATTGGGGGATGTGCAATCCTATATGCCTCTCCACAGGCCTCATTTACAGGTCAAGCTAGCCATGCTGGCCTGCTTATGTTCGGACACTGTGGGTCACAGGCCTGCACCTGCCACATTCACTAAGGGCTAGATGAATTAAAGTGTGCATTATTTACCTCAGGTCCCGTTTAATAGAATACGATAGATTTAATTTACTACTAATGCATGTTAATGGTGTTAGCGCACTGTACTAACACTAGCCCTAAGGGGCATGTTTACTAAACCGCAGTAACCGGCAGCATGGGGTTTGGGCACCATGTTAAAAAGTAGCACCGGCCCTAGCACGAAAACTCCCGTGCTTCCCTAGTAACATGCATCAGGATGGGGTCTGGGCAGCAGGCGGGCATTGTCAGTGCTCTGCAGCTAGAGCGGGTGTTAGTTGCCCATGCTCAGCACACTTGATTCTCTTAGCATGGGCGCAGTTAATTCCACCTTGAGTGGCACTAAGGAACCCATGTGCTGACTTTCGCAGTGCTGCATCCCGGACCCATGCTAACTTCAGGGGGGTGGAAACACACACCCTCTGAGGTATCGCTGACCCCCGGGCTAGTAATGCAGTCTGCACACAAATTACTGCTGCAGGGCTTAGAAAACATGCATCTAAATGCATTAAGAGGTGAATTTTCAGAGCCATTTTTGTGGGTAAAAGAGTGTTTTTCCCACCAAAAATGTTTTTTAGAAACCCGCCCTCCTTGTATGCATGTAAACTTACACACACCCTTCCATGCTTCCTTTTGAATTTCACGACTATGCATATATTTGTTCTTGGGTAAATTAACCCCAAAAATTAGCATACCATATACTTTTCCTGGGATAATTTTCAAGTACTTGTTTTTATGTTGGTCACCAAAGTGATCATTTGCATTTGTTTTGAAATGAAATGAAAATGCAACAAACAACCTTAGTTTTGTTTTGATTTTTTTTTCAAAATGAAAAGCTGAAAATAACCCAAGATGAAATAAGTTTTGTTTCATTTCATTCTGTTTTGGAAATAGCATGTGCTAATTCTCAAACAAATGAACAACCCTCAAAATGAAACTAACAAAATGACACAACCCCAATAACAAAATGAATGAAAAACTATGGCAGTACACACCCCATTCAATAATCTGCCGCTCTCCTGATATAAATCAGCCTCATCTAGGGCAATTGCCAACCCTTCCCTCCTTCCCTCCATTGCCTCAACTGGGGCATCTTCCTCCCTCCCTCCCTCTGACTGACAGAAGTAGCTAGCCTGAGACATTCCTATTCTCCCACACCTTCCAATGCAGAAGACAGAATCTCCCTCAGTTAGATACAACTCTCATCTCAAAAGAGCCCCCTCTCCCATCATCCTCTGCACAACAGAGATCTTCGCCTCCATGAGCCCCCTCCAGTCAAAGATTCTCCTGCACTGAGTTATCTATCCTGAGTGAAGCACCTCCCACTCCAAAAAGACCCTCTTGATGTCCTAGATGTCTACACATCGTGCATCCCCAGCACCCTTCCATGTGGTTCAATTTAAGCCTGATTCTGCCCCAGATGTACATAGGGGATCGCGATTCTGATCCCATGGGGCACATCTAGCCCTGCAGGATCAGAATCACAAACAGTCATGTACGTGCAGGCTGGGACTGTGATTCAGTGCGATCTGCATGTACATGACATGCCCAACTAACTCTGTCAGGGCTTTTAAAGTTGCAGTGCCGGCTATCAGAAAGAAATGCCTATTCCCCACAGTCCGATCCCCGATCTGGCCTCCTAAGACCAGGGTCGGGCTGCAGGGAATGTCCCCTGGCCCCCCCGCCCCAGCCGCTCCCTGGGCACACAAAAACAACACATCCAGGGAAGTTGGAGGTGGAATAATGTCCCCGCATATATCGCTGGCCCTGGATGCACAGGGCCAACATTAGAATCGGCCCTGTATGTCCAGGAACGCCAACTGCCCATTGCTCGCCCAGACTCCGCCCCCAAGCTACCCTTTCCCCGCCCCCGTCTATCTTTCCCGCACAACCGGTGGAGAAGTTAGTCACAGAAGGCATGAATAACAGGGATGGACATCCTGTTGGGATGTCCATCTCCGCTATTCATGGCACAGAATAATCCTGTTATTGTTTTGAGTGCCTGGGGTCTTCACAGGCAGAAGAAGAGGCAAAGCCTTCCTGCCCATAACGCCACTCTTCACTGAATAGTGTTATTGGGTCACTACACCAAATAGAAACTTCACCTTCAGACACATGAGGACTGTCTTCACTTAGGGTATCTAGTTAAGAAACTGGAATGTCCAGGTTGTGAGTATTTTACAAAAGGGTCTGATGAACATGGAGCCTATTGTAAAGTATGGATAAGGATGCCATGAATTTCATCTGTATTTTCCGGAATGTCCAACAGCAACAGTCACTTTAGATAGAAGCACCTAGAAAAAGAGTGTGGCATCACTTGAGGTTTTACATCTGTAAGTGCCAGCAAGTTCATGTTTAAGGAGTGATCTTGCAATATACATGCATATTTGCCAGCACTTACATAGTTAAGTACTGCATTTCATAAAACTACATATACAAGAAGAGCCAATTAAGGATCTGCTTGGAAGAATGCCATTATTTACACATGTAGAAACTCAACAAGCTTCTAAAATGACCTTTTTAATCACTTTGGAAGAAGTCCCATGAGTCTTAGTAGGTTTCAGGATTTGTTGATGTTCTGACCTACACACCGTGTTTCAGTGAAGAAGTAGCCTACTGGCTTGGTCAGTGACCTGAAAATCAAGGTTCAAATTCTACTTCTCCCATTGAGGGTCTCTGGGAGGAACTTTCCCTAAAGCTGTGTGGGAACCCTCCATCCATACTGCCGCTGGTGGGGGAAGATGTTGTGTGGCATTCCTCTGATGTTGTAAACCGCCCTGAAGTCTTGAAGGGCAGTATATCAAATGCAAATAAACTAAACTAAACTAATATCACATTCTCAGTCGAGAGGAGGAGCATCTCCCACCACATCAGCAAAGCAGGCAGAGGAATGCCACACAACTTTACAAAGAGCATTGCTTGGGAAATGTCTTCACTTTATATTGTCTCAGTACAGCTTAGATCATAAGCCCTCTTCAGCAGAAAAACAAGCTACAATACATGAATTTTAACTCACCTTGAGCTTGATGAGTAATTAAATCTAAATTCCAAATCTAGGGTAGCAAATAGAGCATCAAATAGTTTTGATGCATGCTGATGTGATTGACAGATAAGAATACTTGATTTTTCTCAGACATGTAATAAACAACATTCATCATAATCCACTGAGTAATACAATCAAGAAATGAAGGGAAGGAATTTGGTGTTTAGTTCATGCTTTTTTTCAGGAGTAGTTTAAGGTACATTACATTCAGCTGCAATAGGTACCTTCCTGTCCTGGAAGGGCTTGCAATCTAAGTTGTACCTGAGGCAGTGGGATCTTGCCCAAGATCACAAGGAGCCGCAGTGGGATTTGAACCTGGTTTCCCTTGTTTTCAGCATGCTACTGTAGCCATTGAGGGCAGTTCTTCACTTAGCTACATATATTTAGCATTCCTTTACATAGTCTAATTTTCAATGTATTCTGTTGGCACTCATATTCTTGCGATGCATTAGACCAGCAGTTCTCAAATCCTGAATCAATTGGTGTTTCATGCTGTCCACAATGATTCTACATGAATAGCATTTGCATACACAGTGCATGCAAATGTATTTCATACATATTCATTGTTGATATCCTTAAAACACAATCAGCTGTGCATCTCTGAAGACTGGTTTGGGAACCACTGTATTAGAGCAATTCCAGTTTACAAGAGCTGAAAAAGGTCTACTTTTCAGAATAATCCAAATACACTAACTACTCTGGAGTTTGTGTTAAGTGAATGAATGCGGAGGGTAATCTTATTACAGGTTGTCTAGGTGGGGAGGCCAGGTAGGCATCTTATTACAGGTTTTCTAGGTGGGGAGGCCAGGTAGGCATCTATTTTGGTCCTATTTTTGTATTTATTCTTTAAAGATTTTATAAAATAAGTTCTCAACAAAGAGAATAAAGGTAATCTATTAGGATAAAACAAGCAATAAAGTAAATCAAAATAATATCACAAAACAAATCCCACTATCAATATTAGACCATCAAAAAGAGAGGCAAGCACTAGGAAAAAAAATTCTCCCACTAAAAAAGGAAAACTATATGATCCCTAACCAACACAGCCAGCTAAACGGGGAGAAGACTAGCCAAACTCTGATCCCTCACGAACAACCAAAAACGTTACTGATTGTTTTGGGTCAAAGAAAAGAAATTTTTACCATCAAGGAAAATAAAGCACCTACATGGAAACTTTAACAAAAAAGTGGCACCCAACGAAAGGAACCTGGGCTTAAGGTCCAGGGCATGGTGGGTTTAGAGAAGAGCCAACGAGGCAGCATTCTGTGTTTGCTCCCGAGAACGTACCTTCAATGATTCTTTCATAGAGAAAAGCTCTTTTCTAAAAGTACCCGAGAAGGCAAGAAGTGAAGAATTTACCGTGGCTGTCACCTCCCTCAGAGCATCCATTGTCTTTACTGTGGGCTTCTGAAGTCTGACAAAAGCTGGAGGTAAAGGCATTCCACCCATGGAAGGAGTAGACCCCATCATGGCGACAGCACTCACCATCTCTCCGTTCCCAACCCACGGGGAGGATGCCACTGCCAAAGCCCCCTCCAAACTCTCAACATAGCCCCCACCAGATGGGAGGGGCAGCGAATGTTCACCTGCCCTGCTGGAATAGTTTCCGGGTTTTGGCGGAGCAGCTCTGTCTTTGGGGCTCAAAAATGTCCTGCTCAGGACTGACACAGATAACAATGTCAGTCCTGCTGGAGTGCTACTCAGAGAGCCAGGTTAATTACGCAGTTAGCAAGCATCTGCTGATCCCCGACACAGAAAATCCTGCACTGGAGGGCTGGAGCTTGGACTTCCTCTTTCTGCCCCTTAGTGCCACTTGTCGGGGACCTAGAGCTTGGTGACGTGGTAACAGCCGTGACTTCAGTCAGATGCCATCTTGCCTCAGATATCCTGGCCCTATTTTATAAAGACACATAGAGGGTCATTTTAAAGGGTTTAGTCATGATTTGGAAGTCTGAAGATGTGCACGTTGATATCGAAATTATGGGTACATCTCCATAGTCATTCCAAAAAATGAGGTTTGCAGACGTCTACTGTGCAGGGATGTCCAAGAAGGCATGGGGGTTTGGCAGAGGTGTGTCCAGGGAGTGGCAATGTACTTACACATCCCCGTTAAATCTCAGAAATGATAGAGACATTTGAAAGCACATCAATGTTTATACCTGCTCCAGCCACAAATAGGCATCAGGAAAGTACTTGTTTTCACCTTAAAACATCCAGAGAGTGTAGAGAAGATGGAGAATGAAGTGACTAGTCTTAGATCACAAAGACCCACGCTGGGATTTTAACCTGACTACTCTGCTCTTAAGCCACTGGTCTAACCATTATGCTATTAACCATCTTGGTTCTGTAATGCTATCCTGGGGATATCTATATAGACATTCTATACACATGTCCATTGTGTGTCTCCACGTTTCTGAAATCGTGCCTGAACTTTCACATGCCTGCTTTTTTTTTCAGATGTTCTAGCTTTGATGTCCTAGATTGCATTTGGATGTCCCCTTGTGACATGTGCCTCATAGGCTCTATGGGGCATGTTTACTAAACACCGTTGCTGTGCGGGTTCCCGTTAGTGTGCTGGTGCCATATAAGGAGTGGGCGGGCCAGGCAGAAAAAAGCAAAAAACCGGACCGTACGTGTGTGCGTCGTGCTAATGTGCGGGGCCCACATTAGCGCGTGGGAAGGCTAAGTGGTGCGCTGCTGCAAAACCAAACAATAGAGCTGTAGTACAACGGTGAAGACACTGACCAATGGTGCAGGGGCCAGGGGTTCAAACCCCCCATTGCGCTCAACAAAAAAGACCAGCTGAGGCATCAACATTTATGGGCAAAAGTGGTTTAGGAGGCATATTAATTTTGGGCGGCAGAAGGCAGCGCACTGTTATTTTTATTACGGCATGAGGCGGCGCACTGTTTAGTGTGGGCGGCAGATGGCGGTGCATTGTTAAGTTTGGGCGGCAGAAGGCGGTGCGCTGATAAATGTTGGCAACAGAAGGCGGCGAGCCGGTGGGCAGAAGGCGGCGCGCTGATGTGTGAGGGGGCAGTCCAATAGTGGGAGGGATAAGTGGCGCGCTGATGTGCAAATAACAGGAGCAGAGCCATAGCACAATGGTTAAGACACTGACCACTCGTGCAGTGATCATGGGTTCAACCCCTCACAGTGCCCAGTGAACAAGGCTGGCTGGGGCAGTATGTATCATGGTGAGGAGTGCTGTAGGAGGCCTTCCATTTATATTTTATTTCCCACCACTAGTAAACCCGCTCTCACAGTGTGTTAACATACGGATGCCCGTAAGGCACATGTTACAGTGCACTGTCTGCCAAGGCACCCTAGAATGTCCCCTATAGGGCACCATGTATGTTGCGACACAGGATAATGTATAGTGCACCCTATATGGATGGCAACCATAAGGTGGCCTATAGGGCGCCCTATAAAGCACCCTCAGAAGCACCTAATGGGTATAGTAAGCTGTGTGTGGTTTTGCCGGCATAGACATATGTACAGTAAATAAAAATAAAGCTGTGGACAGCCCTATCAAAGGGCCCCACTGTAGGTTTGAACCCATGACCTCTGGCTGTATAGGGAGTAACATAACTATTGGGCTACAGCTCTATAGCTGACAGCAAGCCCCTGGCTGGCTGCAGAGAGCCTGCACGTCACCCCACAGACAGTCTGCTGTTGTAGACAGGATAGGGTTAGGCCACCCGTACCCATGATGCACTGCACATGCAAATCAGCTGTCCACAGATGCACACAAGATGGGGAATGCACCCCAACAGCTACCCGGCCTGGTAGGGGGAATTGTCCATGTGCACCCACACAGCACCTTGGCCTGGTAGGGGGTCCTGAGCGGGTGGACTACCAGCAAAGAGTAGCTACACACCGTCACATTGTGCGGGTACTGTGCTCACCCTGAGGGTGTGATGTGGCGCCCAGGACCAGGTCCACAACACCAGCCATGGCTGGATGAGGCCATGACAGAGCTCCACAACAGTACTAACCTGTGAGATAGGAAGGTGCTGCAGAAACATGTTGGATATCTCTGTCTGTCTCAGTTAGTGGAAACCCCCATGGACCCCTAGGTGGCCAAAGTACCCCCTCCCCAAGGGTGGCAAACAGGGCCCCCCACCAACAGATTCTCCATCCCACCACCACACCCCCCCCCCCCCCCCCCAATGGCAGCAGAGTGGACCATCAAACCCCAGTCCTGCTGGGGAACAGACACTCTACAGGGCAGTACAAGCAGCTCCACACACATCCATAACACAATATCAGACAGACTTTAGGCATGGATATCCAAAGATGCACCCCAGCACTATCTGATATTCACCTGCAGCAAGCCATCAGCCACAGCACTCCATCAAGACACATACCAGCTGTGAACAGTCTGCTGGTTAGCCCTGATGGAAATGCATGCACCCAAAACTGGGGTGGCAGCACACACAAGAAGAGAGTTCTGTGAGGAGGCCCCAACAGGAAACCCATATATATCACAAGAGAGAAACACAATACAGCACTATGGGGGTGCCTAGCCATGCTGTCATCACTGCACACTCAGGGTGAGAGTGCTCCCCCAGCAGCACATACAGAGGTCACCCTGTCTGTGTAGGTGGTGGCCTGGCACTACAATGTCACAGCCAGTGCCCTATGCCCTGTGCAGATGCATCCTGGCCAGCCCACCATGTCTGACCTATACCCATGGTACCTTGCTGCTCATTATGCACATTGTCAGGCCAATACTGGCAGTAGTGCTGGCAGTGTGGGTTGGGGAAGGTGTTTGCAGCCAACACACACTGTATAGACAGACACACACTCCCACACCTATGCCAGCATTGTGCTACTATTGAGGGGGTGATTAGCCTTGGCCACCACACCGGTCCTGGGCACGGCACAGGCATGGATATGGTACGCAGTACTGCTGGGGATCACTCCCCAGGGTGGTGAACACCGTCAGAGGCCAGGCCTGGAGCACGCACCGCAGAAACCAAACAGATTGTTCGGATGGGGTCAACTAGCAGTATGTGCGTAACGTAGGGATATCTATCAGCCTGTACTCTTAGCAAATGTTTCAGAGCTGTGTACCTCAGGTGTAGGGTGACATTGCTAAGGTATGCAGGTGCTGGTATTGGGAGATGCACGCAGGGTCCAATGTTCTGCCTCTATAGGAGACATTGGCCAATGGGGCCTGTGGGTGTGGGTGTGGGTGTGTCTGCCCCTGTTGGCTGCTGCTTTACGGCAGCGCTTCCCCACTCTAGTCCAGTTTTGCATCACACTGTTCGGGTCTTCCTGCTGTCCCTCATGAATATGCATGAGCTACATCTACATGCCGTGGGGGTGGTGCATAGATATACAGCACGGGCATTTGTATGAGTGGCAGCATGGAACCTGACTGGTGTGTGGCCCACCAGGACTGCATTTGGGGGATTCTGCTGTAGGTTCTGCCCCTGTTCATGGTGTCTGTGCTCAGTGGGGCAAAAGATAGACGTATTACCATTGCATATGTCCTCGTCACGAAAGGTGTGTCCTTACTGTCACTGTTTATTTGTGGGGAAAATATGTGGGCAGGATTGCTGGTAGCCCCAGCTGGTCTTTGAACCTGTGACTTTCTGTTCTTGCATGCACTGTCTGTGTGCACTGCACCACCGTGTAGCCACAGATTGGCTGAATTCCCTGGTTAGTCCATGACTGTGGATCCGGCAGGGTCTGTCTGTTGCTGTGGACTGTGCCAGCCTGCACATGGCTAGGCCTCTGTCTTCTGTCGCTAGCAGCCACTGCCCCCTGCACCACATGTACTCGTCCGCCAACATGCTGGCATGAGCTTCTCCCATAAAAAGCAGGTGACCTGATTGGAATGTGGCAGTACGGGACTGCATTTGGGGTACTTGGCTGTGGGTAATGCCCATTGTTGTGGTGTGTGTGCGTTGTTGGGTAAAATATAGGTGTTTTCCCCATGCTTATGTCCCCTGCAATACAGGGGTGTCTGCGCTATCTGTGTTTAGTGGTGGGTAAAATATAGGGACTGGGCTGGCAAGTGCCCCAGCTGGGCTTTGAACCTCTGACCCTAGATGTACTGACTCTGTCCACTGCACCACACTATGGCCACATAGACAGTGCAGCCCCTGGAGGTAGTAAGCCTGGCAGGATGGAGTCACAAACCCTGCTCTACGCAAATTTACTGTGGGCATATGCACCCTGTCTGGTGACAAACGTGCACATAAACCCCGGAAATGACCACGGGAAATGGGGGACAAAATATCACCACGCTGGGCAACAGTGATATTAATGGGCAACCATAGCAAACACTCCCAGGAAAGCTCCACAAAAGGAAATGTTTTTTGGAAGAGTCTCCGCTCCGTAAACCCTTCCAAAATTCATTTCTTTTTTTCTGGAGCTTTGCTGGGTGTGTTTTCTGTATTTGCCCATCACTATAACTGTTCCCCAGCTGAATTACTATTTTTAATAGTTCTGTTGTGGTCATTTTCTATTTTTATTTGCACTTTTGTGCTGTGCACATGTATCACACTGCTCACGTTTTGCTGGTTTCCTCGGTTTTCCTGTACATTGCTGACGGAAATGGTTTCTCTTCCCTTTAAATGCTTTCTACCGCGAGTGTTTCACTGGCGGTATTTTTTCCTTGTAAATTCGGGCACGCTCCTGTGCGGGGAGTCTCTCCCCTCCCACATTCCACCCATTGACCCCGTCTCTCCGCCCCTCGGGGGCCTTCCTCCGCCCTCATTTCGCCTTTCCACGCCTCTATCGCACATTAACGTGTGCGGGACCCGTTAATGTGCCGCGCACGCATACGGGGCGCTTAAGAGCACTTAAATGCATCATTTTAGGGCGCTCAGGTGCGCCCCGCACAAGTGCCCCGTTTAGTAAACATACCCCTATGTGTTCTTATAACATACCAGCACAATACCTGCAAGAAACATGGGTAAAATGAGCCTGCATACATGTACAGTTGCTCAGGAGCTGGTGTAAATGTTAATGCCGATGCATGTCGTTTATAAACGGCATGCATAAATCATGACTCGGCTGTGCCTACACCCAGTTTGCATACAAATATGCACATTCTTGCCATTGCTCGTACTTTTATGTGGGAGAAGGGGGAAGAGGTAATTTTGTCATGGGTATTTAACATGCATATACTGCCATAGAGGCGCAAAAAACCCTTTATGAAATAATTCCCTGTGCATCTGCTCAGCTGATACCCACAGGATGTTTCTAGGGGCGTGGATAACTAGACAGACTGATCCTAGTATACCCAACTCAATGCTGGCCTATTTCCCACCTCCTCTTAGATCTGCCCCCTCTTTAGATCTGCCCATGCAGCTGACACAGCGGTTTGCCCTGCACAGACTACTCGTGCTGACACTTCCAGACCATTCTGATTTAAAACCCATCCACCTACATCCCTGTGACGGCTGGAGTCTCACGGAGGAGTGCCCATGTGCACTAGCGAGCTCATGTACACCCCACCATTGCCCACAGACAGATGCAGTTTACCCAGCTGATCTATAATATATATACTGTAGATATACTGAAAATCACAGCTGTTTGCAGCTCCTGAGGGCCAAATTCACTTCATTAGATTTATCTGAATACAGCGTTTATGACAGGACCAAGTTGTTTTTCATAGTTTTTCGCATGCAGCATTGCAGTCACTCATGCGGATATATTTGTTAGATTTTGTGTAGGTTTATGTGAATTAGAGGCAGAGTATGTCTTCCTTTTGAAGTTTTCTGTGAAGTGCATAAATTCTTCCACTACTACCTCTGTGTTCAGTCTTTTTTTTTTTATTCTGTTCTATAATTCATTGTTTCTTCTTTAGTCAAGAGTAAAGCTGGAAGACAAGAGGCGCCAAAGGCTGAGCTATTAGTAGAAGAGAGAGAGTGAGCCAATTGCTACAGCTTTTGAACTTTACAAATGTTGAAACTCTTTAAATGGCTTCAGATTTCACTACTAAATTCCATACCAAAGTTTGTGAACATCCATGGCATTGCTTTATATTGCCATCACTGGTAAAGGATAGACACCAAAAAAGATATGTACTTGAAAGAAAACATACATCAATCTGTTAAATTAGTACCCTCATTTATTATTTTTCTTTTTTTTTACTTGCATTTTAACAAAATACATCAGGTATATGCTTGAATGAAATGAAACATGGGAAATCAGAAACTTGATCAATACAGTGTGACTGCTAGAAAAATTGAGTATCTGGAAAACCAGATTCGCAAAAATAATCTGTGATTGCTTAATTTTGCTAGGTCTCCTATGGTTTCTCCTCAGGAGGTGGTTCGCAAATACTTCAGGGAAGTCTTATAGATTCCCCTGGAGAACTTGCCTCCCCTTACTAGGGTGACCCAAGAAACTAAGCACGATTGCACGTGCACCAGGGATCCAGTAAGAAACGTGGAATGCAACGAAAAGACGTGAAGTAAAATGCTTTTATTTCTTAATTCCACATTAGCCAACTGCCCGACACAGGCCGTGTTTCGTAAATGCCTTCCTCAGGGGCAAATGATGGCTAAAATACATAAATACATAATTAAAAACACAAATACTATGAATCAAGCTGTTATTAAGAGGAGAAAGAGAATGAACTAAAACATAAATAAAACACGCCAATATAACAAATAAAATGAAGTACAGCCAATAAAAGGAGCAAACACAAACAGAGTAAACTGATAACTTTCAAATTAACAACACAGCTGACTAAAAGCATAAATATCAATAAATATATAAATATAAATAACATAATATAAATGAAACATGTTAAAATAATAAGTTATAAACCAATAGTATGATAAAACTCTAAACTATACATATAAATAAATAAATATGTAAGTGTAAGAATTATCACAAATAATTATAAAAGTTACGACAGATGTAATAATTTTTAGTACGTCAGCATTAAAAACTAACCACATATATAAAAATTATAAGAATTAAAAATTGGAACATGCGCTACAAAGGATGTGATCAACCATAAGGAATAAAAGGAAAAAGCAAAACCATACCTGTATGTCGTGTGTTTCTACTATTGTAATTGCTCTTCCTTAAAATCATAGAAGAGCCTAAGAATTTCAAAGAGTAATAAACAGCATTATTAACACACAAAGAAGGGAAAGGATCAAAAAGAAGGGATGAGGACAAAATCCTAAAGAGTCAAAACGTGTGAAAAAATTGTCAATATTGGAATGCGATTCTCGGTGCTGATAAGCCAAAAGGCAAAAAACATAAACAAAAAGGAATAGGGTAGCATATGCTAAGGAAAATATTAAATTTACCTGTATGAGAGTAGACCTCTTAACTCAGAGTGTACTTATAGCGCCCTAGTAATAATCCTATGAGGGGAATATTATAAAACACTAAAGTTAATATATAATTTCCGAAATACATTGTGAAAACCATACCTAACCAAAAAACATCTATGCACACCCATTGTGAACTGAGTTCTATGTTAATCCAAAAAATCAAACTTGCAATGTCTAAATTAGTCCTGCCTTCTTACCTTTGATTGGCTTTAAAAAAAGAAAAGAGTAGCTATTAATATATTTAAAATGTATAGAAACATTGTGAAGCGCCACGGGGCATTGTTTGTTGAATATGTTAACCCAAGAAGTGAAACTTGCAATGTCTGAATTAGTCCTGCCTTCTTACCTTTGATCGGCGTTTAAAAATAAAGAGTAACTAAAAATGTGTTTAAAATATCACATAACGCCACCCTAAGAAGAAAGAACCCGCCAGACAAAGGCACTCAAAAGCCATATTAAAAAAGTAGATCTATTAGCATAACATCTACCAACCAATTGAATTAAAAATGAATACGAAAATAAACTGAAGCAACGTAAGATTAAAAGATACAATAAAATAAAACACGAAGGCTAAAGGACTATGTAACATGCTCATGTCACATAGAACCGCTGAATAAAAAAGTAGCCGCATTGTATCAGTCACGGTGAAAGCAACACTATTAACCACATAAAGCTCCTTAAAAACTGAAGCATCCCCTTTTTTTTAGGATCCCGCATAAAAGCGGATGGTCAACATAAAAACAAAATCCAAAGATAAATGTATAGCGATATAATGAAAATATCCTATGTATGTTAAACATCAGAACTTAAAAAGCGCTAGTGATAAAACAACTTTACCAAATATATAAATAAAACCGTAGCAACAAAAAAAGCAACTACATTTCATCAACGGATGTGAGCAGAGCCGATGGAGACAATTGCAAGAAACGACAAGAATACTCACATAATAAAACCACACGGGTTAAAAACTACTGAACTACATAAAGGCTGCACTGACGCGCACAAAGTGAAAAGTCTAAAAACGCCGACGTCTGCGCACTGAGCTTTCTTAGAAAGAAGAGGGGTCAATGACGTCACCAGAAATGCAAATGCAAGCAATAGCTAACCTTTACTATGTTATGTGTGCCAACAGGATTATATTCATTGGTACACTACATATATATTAAACGCATATAATTAGTGTTCAAAAAAATGTAGAGAAGGAAACCCGCAAAGAACATATGTCCACCCTGAACCAAAAAGGTAAGGGGGAGAAAACCACATATAAAGGGGTAGCTACAAGATATATCAAGGGATCAAAAAAATAATAATGTATTACATCAAAATATAGAACCCCCCAAAAAAGAAACCACCAGGTGTCATCACCAATTGACTCCTAAAAAACCTTTAAAATGAATAAATTATGAATCAAAAGGACTAAGGAAAGGCATTGTTCACAAAGGGAAACCTCACTGAAACATTACATCTTCCCTTGTCACAAATATACAACATGTATGAAAGACTAGAGAAATACTGAAAGGTCCCTATCCATGTTTGTGTTTTTAATTATGTATTTATGTATTTTAGCCATCATTTGCCCCTGAGGAAGGCGTTTACGAAACACGGCCTGTGTCGGGCCGGTGGCTAATGTGGAATTAAGAAATAAAAGCATTTTACTTCACGTCTTTTCGTTGTACTCCACGTTTCTTACTGGCTCCCCTTACTATGGTACATTATCTGTTGGAGGGGCAGGGTGGGACTCCTGGTGGCTCACTGGGGGCGTTACTGTAGATCGGACTGGGTTCCTTGAGATCTCTCAGGAGATGGTTACAGCTCAGTCACATAAAATGTTAATTCTTAGAGCTTATTTTAGGAATTTCAGTGCAATGTTTTTTGGCTATCAAGTTTGTATTTTTCCTGACTTAGCTAGGATTACCCATCTCTGGAGGAGAGAGTTCTTGGTGTTAAAGCCCAGGGTTCTTTCCTTAGGAGGGGTCGTTTGCGCTGAAATTTCCAGCAAAATGTCATGTTTCCTTTAAAGATAAATTGTTTAAAGATATATATTTTTTTGAGCCTAAAACACTAATGGAATTCCTTTTGGCTAGGGAACTTATGGCTGTCCTTGATGCATCTCATTCGGCTGACACATAAGTCATAGCCCACCATGATTGAATATATGCTAATATGTCTTATTTCTTTTGTGTAATTTCCTGGGGCCTCTTCCCAATTCTTTGATTGTGGTCTAGTTTTGGTTATTGATTGATTTATTTATTTAACCTATTTTTTTTAAATGCCGCTTTATACTTCAATCAAAGCGGTTTACATTTTAACTCAACATTATACAAAGAACGTTGAAACAGGGGAGGGGGAAGGGGTAGTTCAGTAACAAATAAACTTAAGTACAATGTGGTATATACTTTTACTTTTTTCAGATTTAGTGCCCACATTTGAGTACGTATTTGATTATAATGGGAAGGAAGACAGAAAAAAGAATAGTCTCATACTTTCTCTCATACAGAACACTGATGGCATTAGGTACAGTTGTGGTCAACATTATTGGCACCCTTGCATTTTAGGCATATTGTGTACAATATCTTCAGAAATAATTGGAAATATTCCAACTATATATTATCATAATATTTTAATAGTATGTTCAAAGGTATACAACAAAAAAAAAATGATGTCTGCAACTCAGATGTATATATATGACCTGGATGGGATTAATGGCACCCTTCACTAATATTTGGTTGTACAACCCTTAGCAGTGATGACAGTCTCCAAACGTTTCTTGTAGCTATCTATAAGTTTCATACATCTGTCTGCTGGTAGTTTCTCCCACTCTCCAACTGTGATTTGTTCCAGCTTATGAGTGTTTCCAGGATTCCTTTTATCAATGGCAGATTTCAGCTCTTTACAAAAGTTCTTTATTGGATTGAGTTCAGGACTCATTGCGGGCAAGTTTAAAATAGTAAATTTCTTCCTTTTTAACCATTCTTTTGTACTTGTGGATATATATTTTAGGTCATTGTACTGCTGGAGGACCCATGACCTTCGGCCCACCCCTAGCTTTCTGACTCTAGGTAGCACATTGCACCTCAAAATACCTTGGTAGTCCTCTGACTTCATGATTCCTTTAATATGTTCCAGGCCTCCATTTCCTGGGGCAGCAAAACAGCCCCACAATATTATTTATTCTCTTATATACCACGCTATTCTGCATCAGTGCAGTTTACATTGAACAAACTGAAATTACATTGAACAGGGCATTATGACTTGGAAATAACTATTTTACAGGGAACATGGGCTATGGAGGGTTAAGTGGCTTGCCCAAGACCACAAGAAGCACCTGTGGGACTAGAAACCCCAGTCCTTCCAGCCCAAGGTTGCTGTCCTCTAATGGGATTTGAACCCCCAACCTTCTGGCCTGAAGTACCTTGCCCCAACCACTAGGCCACTCCTCCACTCCAGAAGCCTCCACCATATTTAACCATGAAACCTCTACCATATTTAACTGTAGGAAGACTGTTTTTTCCTTATAAGCTTAATTTCTTCACCTGTAAATTTATCATTGGTCTGCATTGCCAAAGAGCTTAAGTTTGCTTTCATCTGTCCACAGAACATTTTCCCAGAAGGACTGTGATTTCTCAAGGGGGATCTGGGAAGATCAGTTGTGCCTATGTCTGTCTTTAAGCAGTGGGGTCCTCCTTGGGCCTTCACCCATGAAGTCCTTCTTTGTTTAGTGTGTGGCATATGGTGTGACTCGAAACCACCACTCCAGATTGCTCCAGATCAAACTGAAGCTCTTTGGATGTTGTGCATGGTGTTATTTTTTCAGTTTGCACTAATCTTCAAAGACTTCTTGAATTAATTTCCTTTTCTCATCACATCCTGGGAGGTTCTTGACAGGAACATGAGCAGAAAACCTCTCAATACCATTGCAAACTGGCCCTAAGTGCTCGCGCCTAGATTTATCATCCGGATCTTTTGATTTATATCCCTGTCTTATAAAGAAATGCAAGTGCCCACTTTTCTCTATAAAATAGGTGTGATTTGTGTATGTTTGAATGCTAATTTAGGTGACTCAACATGGCTTTAGCCAAGGAAGGTCTTGTCTTACTAATCTGTTATGTTTTTTTGAAGGTGTGAATAAACGGGTAGACAAAGGTCGGTTGATATAGTGTATCTGGATTTTCAGAAAGCCTTTGACAAGGTCCCTCATGAGAGACTTTTGGCTAAATTAAAAAGTCATGGGATAGGAGGCAGTGTACTACTGTGGATCAGGAACTGGTTGAAAGATAGAAAGTAGAGGGTAGGGCTAAATGGCCAATTTTCCCAATGGATAAAGGTGAATAATGGAGTACCCAGGGATTTGTGCTGGGTCCACTGCTTTTTAACATATTCATAGATGATCTGGAAATGGGAATTAACGAGTAAGTTAATCAAATTTGCAGATGACACAAAACTATTCATAGTTGTTAAAACCCACGAGGATTGTGGAAAATTGCAAGAGGACCTTGATATACTGGAAGACTGGGCATCCAAATGGCAGATGAAATTTAATGTGGACAAGTGCAAAGTTATGCACCTAGGAAAGAACAACCCAAACTATGGTTACACGATGCAAGGTTTCACATTAGGAACCACCACCCAGTAAAAAGATTTAGGCGGCATCATGGAAGCATGTTGAAACCCTCCACCCAATGTGCAGCGGTGGCCAAGAGAGAAAATAGAATGCTAGGATTATAAGGAAAGGAATGGAGAATAAAACAAAGGATATTATAATGCCTCTGTATCGTTCCATGGTGCAACCGCACCTTGAATATTGTGTGCAGTTCTGGTTGCCGTATCTTAAAAAGGACATAGCATTACTAGAAAAGGTACAGAGAAGAACCACCAAAATGGTAAAGGGAATGGAAGGATATCCCTATGAAGTGAGGCTAAAAAGGTTAGGAATCTTCAACCTGGAAAAGAGACAGCTGAGAGGAGATATGATAGAGGTCTATAAATTAATGAGTGGAGTGGAATGGGTAAACGTAGACTGATCGTTAACACCATCAAAATATAGAAAGACTAGGAGACATGCAATGAAGCTACAGGGTAACCTATTTAAGACTAATAAGAGAAAATATTTTTCCTTCAATGTGCAATCAAACTCTGGACCCAATACAAGCATTGTGGAACCTATGTCTTTTGTGGAAGCTGCTAGGTACTTGTGACCTAGATTGGACACTTTTGGAAACAGGATACTGGGTTTGATGGACCTTGTTCTGACCCAATATGGCATATCTTATGTTCTTATGACCCTTATAAAATCACTTTCTACGGGGCTGATCCTATATAAGGCACACAGTTACACACTTGAAACGTGTGCTACGTTCCTATGTGCGTGAATGGCACTTGTGTGCACAGTTTTGCGTGGTCATTGCTCTGGAGGCGCATAAGAGTCATTGCACATATTTTCAGTTGTGGTATGCATGGGGTAGGAGCCTAAATCTTTTTTTTTTTTTATTCAGTATATTTACATTTTACACCACAACATAACACAACATAACCAAACTCTTAGTACACATACACACAGTCAGGTACTAAGTTACCTCCCACCCCCCTCCCCCCAACACCTTGCAGGCCCATACCACCCCCACTGCCTAGCACCCATCCACATTCGAATACCTATCTAGTGCAGACCACTTTTTCCCTTCCACCACAATGCCCCTGGAGGCATAAATATTGTCGTATGCCTTTTCATATCGGCTATATAAACAAACTAAATTCCACCAGTGCAGCCATCTTAACTTCGCAGGATCTTTCCACCTCATGAGAACTACTTTTATAGCAAGCGCCAACATAAAGTTTAGTGCAAAGAAGTTCTCCTTATCAACACTGGGGATTCCTGCTGTAGCTCTCAACACTACTATCTTCCAGGACAGTGGTTGCGTAAAGTTTAACACCTGTTGAATCTTCTTCCAAATGGCCCCCAGTACATCTGAAGGCTTGAGCAATCCAATATCATATGTCGTAACGTTCCAAGCTCCTTGTGACATGTCCAGCAATACTGGGACGCACCTTTGCTCCACTTAGCCAATCTGACCGGCGTGAGGAATGCCCTATGCGCCAAGAAAAACATTGATTGTGTAAGGGAGGCTGATCTAGATGGCCGCACCAGCGACCCCCAGCTGGAGAAACATTGATCCTGAGGTAAACATATATCCAAATCTTCTTCCCATACTTTCCGTAATCCCAACGTTTGGGTTGGCATCTTGCTTCTGAAGAATCCATATATATTCGATGCTCGACCTTTCTGCAAAGCGAGCTCTCCTCCAAACTCCTCCAAACCCCATTTGTCCATCACTAGACCAGGATTTTTTATTTTCTGCCCCACACAATGCTTTAGCTGAAGCCATTGATAAAAGCAAGAAGTTGGTAGATTAAACTCTTCATGTATCATTTGGAAGGACTTCCACTGATCTTTTCTTAACATCTGTCCCAGTCGCCAGATACCACATTGTTGCCAGATTTTCCAAGCAACTGTTCGATTATTTATTTTAAAGTCAGGATTATTCCAAATGGGCATTCTTCTAGATATGGGGTTATTAGCACCCAGGCGGAGGGAGAGACCATGAAAAGCCCTTTGTGTAGATAGAATGATGTGCCCCACCTTAGAGGTCTCCGGCAGATTCATCCCATAACCAGATTAATTGGACGCGGAGAGACCAAACGCTCTTCTACCTCCAACCACATAGGTCTCTGGATGCCTTCGGCCTCAGTCGCCCACAAGACGCCTTGGCTTAAGATTGCCGCCTGGTGATACAAATTGAAATCTGTGAATTGCACTCCCCCGAATTCGTTGGAGGCTTTCAACTTCTTCAACGCAATCCTGGGTGTCTTCCCACTCCAGAGGAAGCGACAGAGAATCCTCTTAAGCTCTTTGTATAAAGATTCCTCAAAGAGTACTGAAACCATCCCCAAGATATAATTTAGCTTCGGCACTAGCACCATCTTCAAAGAGTCCAACCGACCCCACCACGTGAGATGTAGAGGAGACCATTTTACTGTAAAAAGACGCGCTGTTTCCTTCAGTCACTCCCCGTTTATTCTGATGGTTTCTTCCATTGGACTACCGAATTGTACCCCGAGCTACTTGATTGTCGCTGGCTCCCATTGGAAATCAAACCGTTCTACCATCGACCGGGTCCCATACTTATTGAGAGGGAATGCTACTGATTTTGTCCAGTTAACTTTATAACCAGAGAAGTCGGAATAGCGTCCTATATGATATAATGCCGGGGAGACAGAGTCCGGAGTGAGGAACAGCAACAGATCGTCTGTGTACGCAGAGGCCTTCACCTGAAGATCCTTGACTGCAACTCCTCTAATCTCATCCGACTGTCGCAGCAGTAACAGCAGTGGTTCCAACTCCAGATTAAATAACATGGGAGACATAGGACAACCCTGTCGCGTGCCTCTATGTAAGGAGAGGGGTTGAGACAGCACGCCATTAGCCAGGATCCTAGCCCCAGGATTGGTGTATAACAACTTCACCATCTGAATGAATGAGGGGGGGATTCAAACCATTCCAGCACTTGGAATAAGAAAGACCACTCCACCCTGTCAAAGGCCTTCTCAGCATCTAATGAGAGTCCAATATAAGGGGAATCCAAACCGTTAGTGATCTCCAGGATGTTACATAATAGCCAAGCGTTGTCCACAGTGGACCTTCCAGCAACAAAGCCACATTGATCCGGATGAATCAGTAGGTTCATGACCCTCTTGAGTCATGTAGCAAGAATGGAAGAATACAGCTTATAATCAGCATTTAACAGTGAGATGGGTCTGTAGCTACCTACCCGGCTTGGATCTCTCCCAGGCTTCGGTAAAACCACTATGGTGGCCTCCGCAAAAGCCCCAGGGAGGCACGCTTGGTCCTGAAGCCGCTGATAGAAAAACAACAGCTGTGGGCCCAGGTCCGGCACAAACATCTGATAAAACTCTACTGGGATTCCGTTGGGGCCCGCTGCTTTCCCACTCTCCATCTTAGTTAGCGCCAGCTTGAGCTCTTCCAGCAGAATCGGTTCACATAGTGCAGCCTTCTGGTCCGGTTCTAGACAGGGGTGATCAATCTGTTCCAGAAAGCTTCGTATCTCAGCCTGCTCACTGACTCCCTCAGACGCATATAGCTGACGGTAAAACTCAGAGAAAGCATCCGAAATGTCTTGATCCTTATACAGGGGGCCTGCTTGCTCATCTTCTATTAGCACAATGCGAGCTTTATCAGCACGAGGCTTGAGCTGTGATGCCAAACCTTTCCCCGCTTTGTTTGCCTCCACATGATATCTCACTTGCAAAGGGAATGCAGCCCGTTCGACCTCTGTACTGAGAGCTGAATTATATGCATATCTTAACTTTTGCAGCTGGGCCAAAACCCTGTTGCTGAATTGCCGCTGTAAAATTCTCTCCCCAGCCCATATCTGTTGGTCAAGGGTTTTCAGCTCATTTCAACCAGCCCTGTTTTTGGCAATCACATAGCTAGTTATCTGCGCTCGCATTGAGGCCTTAAACGCCTCCCACCAGGCCCACACAGAGGTATCACTTGCCAAATTACTCTCAAAGTACTCTTGTATAGCTTTCCGGAGATATACCTTAAATGACTCATCTGCTAACAAGTATCTCGGGAAGAACCATGATTCCTTTTTGCAGGATTCAGCCTTGAGGTCCAGAGCAATCACTATAGCAGCATGATCAGAAATATTTGTACTGAGTATTTCAGATACACTTATACTTTGAACTAATGCTTTGGATACTAGGAAGAAATCAATTCTCGAATGAGAACCATGTGGGTGTGAGAAGAATGTGAAATCAGCTTCTGTTGGGTGATGCAGCCTCCATATATCCACCATTCCAAAAGTCTCCATGATCGAGTGCAGCACTTCCAGGGCTCTCTCCCTCCTGTGCGGTCTGCTCGGTTTACGATCAATTAGGGGGTCCAGAGCCAGATTGAAATCTCCCCCAATGATTACTGGATAACTGGCATACTCCTGGACAACAGCAGCTAACGACTGGAAGAAGGAAGGATTATCATTATTAGGTGCATATACATTAAAAATGCTCAGCTGTTGACCCTCCAGGAGAAGGTGCACCCCAGCCCATCTGCCTTCCAAGTCCGCCCGAGATACAAAACTTGATACTTAAGTGACCTCCTAATCAGGACTGCCACTCCACTCTTCTTCATACACGCAGGAACATGAGCCACTAGACAAAATTTGCCTAGTGTCATCTTTAACGTCTCTTTGGAAGACAACTGGGTTTCTTGTAAAAGAATTACATCAGCATATTGTTTTTGACAGTATAATAGTATTTTTTTACGCTTGATAGGGTGATTTATTCCCTTAACATTTAGGGATATACATTTAACTAAGCCCATTCTTATCAGCAAAGAGCCTTGCCCCGCACCCTTCTCTGGCCTGCACCCCCTTTCCAGAAATATCTAGGGTGACCAGGCAGTGAAATCCATAACCAGGCCTGCAAGGTATCATCTGTGTCTCCGAAGAGAAAAACATAATGGGTGAACTCGCACAACTAACAAGATAGCCCTCAAAGACCCCAGCTACCCCCCAGTCATAATACAAAACAAAATAAACATATTTCACAAGAGAAACACTGCCTTTCTAGACATCAGCTACTATCTATCTATTTTACAAACATGTCATCTGCTACAATGATTGATTGCCTACTATTATCATCGCCCTTTATAACCCACATCCAGCTCTTATACTTAACCCCTGCCCTGGTGTATAGAGGGCAAGGGGCTGTACAGATAAAGGGATAACAAAAGCCAAATACCTCCCCTTCAGTATTTCACTTGCCTTCCACAACCACCTCATCCTAGTACAGAGGAGCCAATACTATCCCCCCCTCCCACACAGAGCAGAACAATCCAAATGCCCCTATGTATATAGACAGCAAATGATTGTCCCAAATACCATATTGCTCCGACCCTTAACAAGGGGTACCCCATCTTGCTGTCGCAGTAAATGCACCTACAGTTCCTGGGGAGCCAAAGAAAGAGAAACAATGGTACGCAGCAGCTTCTACTCCCAAATCAGTTGAGTCTTACATCCCAGCTTAAACAGCTACTGCATCTGCAAGACTTCTTGCTCCTCAACATACTTTGCCGTTGCCGCCGGGACATCAAAGGACTTCGTCTGATTATTTAAAGTAATCTTAAATTGGGCGGGATAAAACAGCCCGTACCGGGCCTGCAATTGCTGAAGGTGGGGTCGTAATGCAAGAAACTGCTTCCGCTTTTCTACCGTTGCCCTGCAGAAGTCGGGGAAAAATAGAATCTTGTGTCCCTCGAAGGCAACTGACCTCAAAGTCTTTGCCGCTTCCAGAATCTGCACCGCTTGTTGGTATCGCAGCAAACAAAAAATGATCGGTCGCGGACCCCGGGCATGCAAGTTAGGCTGCGCAGGGATCCTATGCGCTCTTTCAATATCAATCGGGCCTGTTGTCTTCAAATGCAGCATCGAGGGTAGGGCTCTTGCCAAAAAAGAGATCGTGTCTGCCCCCTCAGCACCCTCCGGAACACCTAACACTCTAATATTGTTTCTTCGATTTCTGTTGGCTACATCCTCCAAGCTTAATTCCAGCCTCTCCAGCCTTTTTGCCATCTTGTCCACACGTGCGAGTTTTTCCTCGTGAGCAGCAACTGTCGTCCCGTTAGAATCCAATCTATTAGTGAACCTCTCCATTTGCTCTCTTATGTCCTGCATTTCAACTTGCACCTTCCCTATCGCCTCTCCATTCGCCAGCACCAACTCCTTCACCGATCGCATCTCCCCCAGCAGCTCCCGAATCATCTCGTCCGACTCCCGTGTAGCGGCCATCTTGTGTGGAGATAGGGGATCAAACTTTGCCCTCTTGGATCCCGAGTTACTGCCTGCCCCAAAATCCAACTTCGCGGGTTTAATATTAGCCATACCAATATGTATTTGCCGAAGCAGTTGTAGCACCGACTTGACTCCCTAATCGCAGAGTTTCTCACAGGATCCGTGCCGGGGTCCGGGGAGCTAAGCTCTCAAGCTGCCATCTTGCATTCGTGCAGGCTCCGCCCCCCGGTAGGAGCCTAAATCTATGTTTGAAAGTTATCAGATACAATGATGCACTATGCACATCACTGTGCCAATCTAGGTATGAGCAGTTACACCTCCTCTGGAGCAGGCATTAACTGCCTCCATTAGACTTGGGTGCATTCATATGGCCATATTCTATAAGGTAAAGCCTGAGAGCAGTTTATGTTATAGAAGAGGTCCCAAATGAGTGTGCAGCAATGGACTTTGCCTGCATGCAAGTTTATAGAATTACCCGCCACCGTATGCTTCCGATATTGATTTTAATTTGTTTTAAGTAAGACATAAAAGAGAAAAGTCAAACAAGCTCAAAATAAATTCTGCTCGGGTCTCCATGTAAGAACTCAGATGGAAAGCATTGCAAATACATTTTACAGATTGTTAACTAAGGTCTTTATGGCATCTTAATTTGTTTTATATTGCAGCTTTTCTGAATTATATTTCTTTACCCATTAACATGCTAAAATCTATTCATAATGCTCACCTGTGAAATATACACTTTCACATGCCAGCAAGTAGCAGGAAGAGGAATCAAGGTTACATGTTTATAATCTAAAATAGTTTGAAAAAAGCAAGCGAGAAAAAGTGTGTATGCCTGAAAGCATAGCACTATTATTTGTTACCAAGTAAAGTGGTAGAAATTAATGTGTTTTGGATTGAAAGACAATAATTTATGATGCTCTATATTCTGCAAATGTAATAAAACGTCCTAAAATTCCAGTGATCCTTCTATTAGACCAGCAAGACTGCTCACTAGCTTACTCCATGCTGCTGTCTGAATTGGGGCCGCAGTTGAATTGACAGGATCAGTGATCTCATTTTCAGCTCAGCAGGCAAGGGTTGGAGGAATGACGAAGTCATGAAAGGTCTTGCGAATTATGTCTTTGTTTTATCTTTCCACATATACCCTTCCCTTGCTTTCTGTCATGCCTTTCCACAAGATACTTTCTTTTTGTCAAGTTAGGAGGAGTTCTTGAGTGCTGGCTGCTTCTGAATAATAACCCTACTTTTAAATTTAAGAGTTGTGATCATGGTAATCTTGGAGCCATTCTCATCGTTTACTGCATATGGAACTGACCGTCCACTTGATGAGCTGAGTACTGGGTGCTACATTATCTAGAGATCTGAGACCGTACCTAGCTGAGCTGAAGCTTAAACTTCCCCATACTGTGAGTCACATGGGCTTGCAACACTGAAATCTCAGATAAAATCAGAGTAACTGTCTGTTCCAATTTCCCTACTATTATCTCAGTGAGTCATAATTACTATATCACTTCTTAGCATTTTTAGAGAGCTGCAAGACATATGCAGTGCTGTACAGATACATAAAACAGAGACAGGTCACGCCTCTTAGAGTTTGCATTCTAGTCGAGACACAAACAAATACAAGACTTCAGAAAATATATTTATTATAGAAAATGTTGTTAACATCACTGAAGTCAATATCCACTCAAAAATACCCTGATAACTTATCTGGATATCTTTTACGAATATTTTCAGGCACACTGTCCTTATAAAGTCAGACTGCTGAATACAGGGTCCTAAATTTCAATGGATAAGTTATCTGGATAGCACCGAATATTGGTGCTGATGAAATAACTTTAGGCTGACCCCACTGAATGCCTCCCAGCCCTCCTCCTCATAGAAACATGATAGCTAACCAGTCTGCCCTTCCATACCAACTACTATAGCCCTTTTTTTTCCTTTAGAGATCTTCTGTGTTGTGTTTGTCTCATGCTTTCTTGAAATCAGGTACTGTCCTTGTCTCTACTACCTCCACCAAGAGACTATTCCACACATCTGCCACTATTTCCGTAAAGAAATATTTCTGCATATTACTCCTGAGCCTATCTACTTTTACTACTACTACTGAGCATTTATATAGCGCTACCAGTCGTACGTAGCGCTGTACCAAAACATGAAAGAAATAGTCCCTGCTCATTAGAGCTTACAATCTAATCAAGACAAACCTTCATCTTATGCCCCTTGCTGCAGAGCTTACTTTCAACAGTACTGAACAGTATATGGAAAGCCAAAGATATTCAGATGCTAATCATATAGCTATCCAGATAAGTTTAAGACAGTCATTTTGGGTCCTAAATGTATCCACATAGCGATGCAGATGGCAGATGGAATATCACTGCTTTCAAGTGAAGCCCTCATACTCCGCTCTGGCACTCTCCATATTGTTCTGGGGTGGACTGTAATAAAAGAGAGATATGGCACTTACCCAGCTAACAGCTGCCGCTACACAGATAAGTGCTTTAGAATATCGAGCCTCGAACCAAGATGGACGCTTCCCTGTGAAGCTCTGCATCCTCCCAGTAATAAACCACCATCAAAGCTGATTTAATGTTGCAGAGTGTGTATCTTCTGGTAGGAGGAAGAAGCTCAAGTGGCGCCCCATGTGGTTTCCTTGCTGGTTGCACTGCAGAGGCCGATTTCATGGACTGCATTGGAGGGCATCCTAGGGGAAGGCCGGCAGAACTGAGGTTGGTGGGATGCCATGTGCTCTTAATTGGGGTGCAGCGGGACCTGACTTTTCAGGCAGATGGTGAAGCATCCCAGGACCAGTGCAGCTGGCTGAGAGGGCTTCACAGGAATGGGGCCTTGGAAGCACTCAAAAGAGTAAGAGGTCAACTCCCAGAAGAGGTGTTATTAGGGCTTAGAGTTGTGTCACTGGAACCCGG
Organism: Ichthyophis bannanicus; assembly: GCA_033557465.1. NCBI lineage: Eukaryota > Metazoa > Chordata > Amphibia > Gymnophiona > Ichthyophiidae > Ichthyophis > Ichthyophis bannanicus. The sequence goes on from CM066032.1 coordinate 820,857,392, forward strand.
CCCAAAAAGCAGCAGTGAGTAACTACCCAGAGCAAAATGTAGTTCATAAGGAAATAGCAAAAGTGGAACGGAGGTGAACTCAAGAACACTCAGATGTGGTTGGAGCACTCAAGCGGGGCTAATAAGACTCTCAGCCTGAAGACAGCCTTCAGTGCAGCAGCGCACTGGTGGAGAGTGTGCCAGAGGTTCAAGACATTGCAACTTGCTTAGTGGAAGCTGGGCCCAACACGAGGCAGGACTTAACACTGCCACTAGGTGATGCACAGCAGGACTTGAGGGCTTTTGTGGAAATATCGCCATCCAGTTATGTCGGAGGAAGTGGTCACGTATCTCACTAAAAGTGGACAAACTTGCAAAATTCCAGTCCACTTTGGATGAGGTGAAAGAGGCCTTGAAGAGCCACTCCATGCTGATTTTTGAGAACACCCACCGCATTCAGTGAACAGATGTGGGCTGGAGGAGCTGAGGGCACAATTGCAGCAGCTGCAATGGAAGAATGCATCTCTGGGAAATCGACTGGAGGACCAAGAAAAGCAAAGTAGAAGAAATAACCTGAGACTAACTAGAGTCCCTAAAAGTGTGGGAGATAAGGAACTGCTGAACCTGTGTCAGAGAACATTGCCTAGTAAGCTGGATATGCTAGCCGCAGAGGTGTCCATAAAGGTAGAGAGGTTGGGGGTTCAAGCAGAAGATAACAACAGACTTTGACCTGTGATATTTAAAGTGCTGAACTATGCTGACAAGTTGGAACTTCTGCCGGTATACAGGAAGCAAAAATCTTTGGAGCTGGAAGGGGCAAAGGTGCTCTTGTTTCAGGATTTTTCTACACAGGTAGCAGCGCAACGGCAGAAGATGACCTCCTGGCTATTTGCAAAATAAATAAAATTCATCCTGCTCTATTCTGCAAAGCTGACTGTGTTCCACGCTGGCAATGTGTGCAGCTTGGAAGGCGAGTATAATATCAAAAGATTTGTGGAGGACCTGGAGAATGGGGACACTTGATGGACTCACAAATAGGCAGCTCTAATGACTTTCCCTGGGAGAGAGATGATGTGATGGCAGAACGTTGAATGATGAGATATGGCTGGACACACTGAGACTGCATCATTTTAGTTTTCTGTTTTTGGGGGTAAAAGCAATGTTTATGTCAAGGTGTGCTGGTAATGCAGTGACAGGAGCCCCCCCCCCCCCTCTTCACCCTAGAGGGGTGGGGGAATAAGCTGAATTTGATACAGTGAGAGGGGGGAAGGGGGTATCTGTACATCGTTATGGCTCATGGGGGGAAGTAGGAAGTTGATAGTTGGAAATGTTGGGATGATGGAAAGAGGGAGGTCAGCAGATCTTCCTCTGTCCTCATGCACTTCTTCTATTTAGCTAAAGTATGGGCAGTGTGGCAGGTGGGTGATGGGAGAAGAACTTTTTTATATCTAGTCATGTGGGGGTCAAGTTCATAATTGCTGTTTAGTTCATGAGTGCTGTTTAGTATGTAAGTTGGTGCCTAAGGATCAGAGCCAGCCCGTCCATTGAGCGAGAATGTTTTTTGCACAGGGCCCCGCGTTTCAGGGTGCCCCGCACAAAAAACATTCAGCATTAAAAGTAAATTAAAAAAAAAAAAAGCTGGCTGCTGCCGCTGCCGCCATGGCAGCAGCAGAATCAAGTGTCCCACGGCTCCCCCCCCCCCTGCCTGGCAGAACCCTCCCTCCCTGCATCAGTCCCTCCACGTGCCGGCTCTGTTAAGCCCACTGGGGCTGATTGGAAACAGGAAATGCCTGCTTCTCATCAGCGCCGACGGGCTTAACAGAGCTGTGAGGGAGAAACTCTCCCTTCGCGGCTCTGAAAGCGGGTGCGGAGAAGGACTGATGCAGGGAGGGAGGGCTCTGCCAGGCAGGGGGAGGGCCGTGGGACACTCCATTCTGCTGCTGCCAAGGTGGCAGCGGTAGCAGGCAGCTTTTTTTTTATTTTAAATTTTCCCTGGGCTGATGGGGGGTGGGGGCTTAGGACTGGTAATGGGCTGTGGGCTGATGGGGGGGTTAGGACTAGTAATGGGCTATGGGGGGCTAAGACTGAAAATGGGATGATGGAGGGTTAGGACTGGAAATGGGCTGATGGGGGGTTAGGACTTGTAATGAGCTATGAGAGGGGCTAGGACTGGAAATGGGCTGATGGGGGGTAAGACTTGAGGTGGGCTGATGGGGTTAGGACTGGTAATGGGCTGTGGGCTTATGGGGGGTTAGTAATGGGCTATAGGGGGGCTAAGACTGAAAATAGGCTGATGGGGTTAGGACTGGAAGTGGGCTGATGGGGGGTTAGGACTGGTAATGGACTATGGGGGACTAAGACTGAAAATGGGGTGATGGGGGGTTAGCACTGGAAGTGGGCTGATGGAGGGGGCTTAGGACTGGAAATGGGCTATGGGGGGCTAGGACGGTAATGGGCTGAGTGGAAGGGGAGGCTTGAACTGCAAATAGCTGATGGGGACATAGGCTTGGAATGGAAATGGGCTGAGTGGAGGGGAGCTAGGATTTGACATGGGCTGATGGTGGGGCTAGGAAAGGACTAAAAATGAGCTGATGGGGGTCTGGGATTGGACATAAGCTGATGGAGGGACTCAGATAGGACTGGAAATGGATGGGAGAGCTAGGACTGGAAAGGGGCTGATGGAGGGCTAGGACTGGTAATGGGCTGATGCGGGGACTAGAAGGGAGTGGATGCTAGGTGGGGCTGGAACTAGAAGAGAGCTGATGTTGGGGGAGGATTAGAATGGGATGGGGCTGGGAGAGTGAAATGGAGAGGGGAAAATATTTTGTGTGGGATTGAGGATGGAGGGGTAAAATTTGAGTGGATGAAATTGGAATAGGAAAGAGGAAAGAGCAAAAGGAGAAAGATTAGTATGTTAAAGCAGATGTAGAGAGAGAATGGAAAAAACTAGAAGAGAGAAGAAAGGACAAATGGACAGCAGACAATGGAGAGTTAGCAGACAACACAAAGAAACCCAAAGAAAGTGGCTCGAGCAATTGCAACTGAAAAAAATGCACAAAAGGAAGAAAGATATTGCTTTATTTTGAATTTATTAACTGGAATATGTCAGCTCTGGGAAATGTGCATCATTAACGTCTGCGCTTTGTTTAGTACAAGAGGAAATTAAAATTTATAGTTTTATTTCTACAGTGTTGTTGTACATTCCAAGTTTGGCTTTTGGGGTTCCCAGTTTAATTATTGTCTTCCTGTTTCTAAATTGTGATTCCTTGTTTGGTGATGGTCTATGTTCTGCATGCGTAACTGAGCTGAGGTATTCTGTTTATGTAATTCCTATTTGACATTGCCACTTGTTCTCTTTCCCCAGTAGGTCATGTATTGTTATTCTCTGAAATGTATTGGTTCAATATTTGCAGTGTTGCCTTTTGATAGGTAGAGTATGGTGCTTTATGAGTCCTGGTAATGATGTTATGATACGGCGGGTTTACTATGGGTTCTAAATGGGCAGTGTTTGTAGTAGTTCCTAATGTGCCTGGCGGTTGGCACTGGATTATAGTAATGTAGAAATCTTTTAGTCTTTCTTTATCCATATACTCATTAAGAGGCATGTTTACTAAAAGTGAGTGTATGGTAACATTATACAAATATTTATGCAAATGAGGCATATTATGCAAATGAGGCTCCGCACCCCCCTTGGGCCACCCCTGCTAAGTATGTATGCTTTCTGCTACAGATAATATAAATTACCATGGTTGTAGTGGTGGTGTTGGTGGTAATGGTGGGGAGGGGAGGGGAGAATGGGGAAGGCCTCTGCTTGACAGGGAGGGGGTTGGAGGGAGGGGAGGGGGGACTGCTTTTCTGTATGTATGTGGAGTATGTGATCTGGATGTGGGGAAGGTGTGGGGGGAATTGCTTGAACAATATATCTGAAGGGGAGTAATTTGTGTTGGATCTGTCTATGGCAAAGAGTTGGGGAGTCCAAGACAGGGTGGTACCACTTTGGCTGGGAAGAGGGGCCACCTTGCAACTCCAGACAAAGCAGCAGTACAACTGTGCTGAATTTTCAGGGTAGATATGGCTGAGTTGGTAATGGTAACATTGAATGTGGATGGGATCCATACAAAGCTGCTAAGCCCTTTGAGAAAGGTGTGGACAGATATTACCTTTTTGCAGGAAACTCATTTGAGCGCCAATGAACATAAAAAGCTACAAAGGTCTTGGCAGGGGGAGAGGGGTAGCTATCCTTCTGAAGAAGGGTTTGGGGTTTCAGGTGCACAAATGCATTCAGGATCAGGAAGGGAGGTATGTTTTGGTTTTGGGGGAAATGGTAAGGTCTAAAATGCTGCTGTGTAATCTCTACACACCCAACATGTATAATCACAGTTTTTCTCCATTATTATCGCAAAATGTCTATAGTATCCTGACTATGCTTCTGTTCGGAGGGGGTGGGGGGGGAGTGCAATGCGGATTTTAACTTTGTTCTTGACCCATGTCTTGTCTGTAGGCCCAGTAAGGTAGCAAGAAAAGAGCACTATGAAAAAGGGCTACATTTTGCAATGGTGGAACCAGGGGCCATGGATGTATAGAGGTATCTTCATCCATGGGAGAAAGATTTCACTTTTTACTCCAATCCACATAAAATGTACTCCCGGATAGATTGCTGGCTGCCACCTAACTCCTGGATGGATAAACTGCACAAGATAGAAGCAGAACAGAGTATGCTGTCTGACATTTCTATAGCGTGAATGGTCCTGGCCATGATCCCTGGGAGCATAGACTTTATTTGGAAATTAAATCCCTCTTATTACTCTAGGAAGGAGTTCCGGGAATTCATGTGGAAAATGTGGGTGGAGTATGAGGGCTTTAATAATGGATCGGTGCAGTAAGGACCTAGTTATTGTGATGCAGCAAAAGTGGTGATGTGAGAGCACATCATGGGATACACAGCAGCAGATAGGAAAAATCAAGAGAAGAGGCTCAGTGACTTAACAAAGGAACTCAATGCATATTATAAAACATATGTGTCTCTTTTGTGAGAGGAAGGAGGAGGAAAGTGATAGAAATCAAAAGACAAATTATTCACATCTTGACAATGTGCCCAGCTAGATATTTTTTTTGTACAAGTATAGTTTGCATAGATGGGGTAATAAAGCCAGTAAATTGCTGGCACATCTAGTACAGAGTAGGCATGGCAAGAAAGTGATCTTATGCATCAAGAATGGAAGGGGAGAGATCACAGAGGAAGCATACAGTATGGCCCAATGTTTTATTGATTTTTACCAGGCACTGTATGAGAAGACAATGCGGCTCAAAGAGAAGAATTTTTTAGGGATTTGCAGCTCCTTCATCTGCTGGAGGAAGAGGTGCAGACTCTAAATAGGCCTATCACTGTAGCAAAAATAAGGGGGCTATTAAAGCTTAAAGCTAGTCAAAAGCCCAGGACCCGATGGACTGCAGGCAGAATTTTATAAAATCATGCTGGACCTGGTGGGGGGAAGGCACTTAGGGACATGTTTGCAATAGTGCTCATGGAAGGCAAACTGCGACCAGAGGAGAACCGAACACACATAGTGGTAATGCCCAAACCGGTGAAGGAGCCAAATGAGGTGGGATCATATAGGCCCATCTCCTTGTTAAATCAGGACATGAAAATCCCGACCTCAGTCTTGGCAAATAGGCTGCAAAGGTATTTGCTATGGCTAGTGCATGAAGATCAAGTGGGCTTCATGCAGGGCAGGAAGGTGTCAGTAAACATCCTCAAGACTCTAGCAGCCATCCAGGCTAGCAAAAACGAGAAAGGTGAAGCAGCTATTGTTAGTTTAGATGCTGAAAAGGCATTCAATAAAGTATTTTGGAAATACCTTTTCTGGGCGCTAGAATGATTTAATATTGGGGACTTTTTCTTAATATTTGCACAGATACTTTATACTGTGCCCATGGCTAAAATTATAATTAATGGTCAACGGTCATCTGAATTCCCGATTTTGAGTGGCATCAAACAGGGGTGTCCATTTTCGCCCTTACTGTTTGTGTTGTCTTTGGAACCTCTAGCCACTAAGCTATGGGAAGATCCAGCCATACAAGGGATATAGATGGGGAACCTGTCTTTAAGATTAAATATGTATGCTGATGACATGCTTCTCTTCTTGGAAAATGTACGTAGGGATATTGTTAGGGTAATTGATTTGGTGAAGCACTTCGGGTTCTTTACTGGGCTGAAAATAAATTTTGGTAAATCTAAGGCTTTGTTGTTGGGCGATGTTACCCGGTTACCTGACTACCTGGTGGGAGAGCTTTCCCTCTGCAATGGGCTCAGCAGCATTTGAAATATTTGGGGGTATGTTTGAGTAATAATTATTGTACCATCTACAAAGCAAATATAGTGGACAAGATTGTGGATATTGTGAACGATGGAAGGATTTACCTTTGTCCCTGATGTGCAGATCTGCACTGGTCAAAATGGTACTACTTCCAAGTTACTGTACATTCTCCAAATAGTTCCCTTGTAGATGGGGGTTAAGGAAGAAAAGGCCTTTGAAGGGAAGATCCAACAGTTTATTTGGAAAAAAAAAACAGGTGGCATGAATTAGCCCATGCTAAGCTGTGCTTAGAGAAAGAGTTGGAGGGAATTGAGTTACCACATATATGGCTCTATAACGGAGCGTCAGTGCTCCACTGGATACATGAACTATGCATGGGGAGTGTCAAATATGTGCCTGAGGGACTAATAAATGAGCTATATGCCTCCTATAAGTTTGTCAATCTGATGCATGTTCTTAGAGTTCTTGGGAACTCTGGATTCGGTGATCTGGGGATGCTAAAGTATTTTAAGCAGGCATGGAAGTGTTAGAGAGGTTTGGAGCCGGCCCTGACTATGGTATCACCCTACTTGCAACTGGTGGGAAATCCAGAATTTGCACTAGAGGTAGGAGGGTCTGCATTTCGTAAATAGGAAAAACTGGGTGGTCATAGAGTTGGTACATTCTATGAGGAATCAATGAATAGTTTCTTGATTTTGACGAGCTTCAGGAAAATGGGTAATCCCAGAGTCCCACAAGTCCCACTACTGGCAAGTTTATCATTATTGCCAATCTCTGCCCCTGAGTAAAATTTTTCAACTCTGTCACACCAGTTTAACACCTTGTTGAGGTGGTATTGAATGTGTCGGACTACTAGGCTGAAGCTTTGGGTAGGGACTTAGGTGCAGACATTTTAGAGAAAGATCTAGATATTTTATTTGGAATTTTTTTTTATATTTGTCCAATGCAGTGCACCAGGAATCCCAACTCTGGCTGTTGCATCACACTTTTATAATGAAGGAAAGGGGAGACCATATGGGTCTTTAGGAGGATGATAAGTGTGGGCAGTGCAAGGCCCAGAGGGCTACGTTGGTGCATATGTTTTAGAATGTGGGTACCTGCGGCCTCTCTGGGAGCAGGTATTGAAAGAGCTCACCATATCTATGTGAGCACATGTTGACTGGACTTAAGGTTTATAATTTTTGGGTAGTGTGGAGGAATTAAGGAGCACTAAACTCTCTAAGACTAAGAGGAGGTTTCTACATGTGGGGCTAGTTACTGTGCGAAAGGTGATTCTTTGTGCATGGGTGGATGAGAAAGGCCCAGATATTGGACAATGGCGGAGGTTGATAAGGGATATTTTAGGGCATGAATTGCGGACATGCCTCTCTAATCAGCGGGTAGAGTGGAGAGAGTATTGTTAGCTGTGGAGAAGTTCTCAAGAGCGACTTGAGTTGGATGAGACTTCAGATGAGCAATAGCGAGGGGACAAGGGAATTGGGGAGACGAGTGGGATTTGAATAACAGAGTGGGGTGGAAGCTTGGAGTGAGTGGATGGTATGAATGTGGTAGTCTGGTGGAAGGGCGCAATGTTGGATGGTGATGAATGTTTGGGGGGACAGTACATTCATAAAACAAAAAAATAGGCGTAAATTCATGGTTTGGTGTACTGGAGGGAGGATCGAAATAAGAGGACGATGTATTTTTCTGCTCCATTGATCCATTTCTCATTTTTCTTTGAATTAGAGCAAATTTTTTCTGTTAAGTGTTTGGTTTTATGCCTTTGAAAATAGATTTTAAAAAAAAGTATTGATCCTATCGTGTTTGCGTTCAGAGTTGTTTAGGGTGTAGCGCTACAGTGTTGCTTGGCTTCATTTGAATCTAGATACACATTTGATGGCATGCTTGGTTGAAGAGCTGAAATTGCTCACTATCAGTGACTCCTTCCATGTAAGGAAGGCTCCTTGACTTTGGAATGTACTTCTTGAAATTGAAGATAGATTATTTTTCATTTGGAAAAAAAAAATCAAAAACTTTGCTATTCATTCAAATCAAAGGTATTTGATAGGCAATTTTGGTGCTTAGAACCTGGAGGTTGATAGTTGGATAATGTCACTATATATCTCTAGATGATCTGAACTGTATTTTATCTATTTTATGCTAAGCAAGATCTAAACTATATGTTATCTATTTTATGTTGAGCATATTTGAAGTGTATTTGTACTTGTATGTTTTTTTCAAAGGTGTTTTGCATGTAATCTGCCTTACACCAAATCAATTCTGGTAAAAATGGTCTATAAATCTCAAATCAAATAAATTAAATGGGGATTCCTTAACTGTTTAGACTTGGTTGATAGGCATATCATTCACGGTGACACTACTACTGCTATGGGTTAAAATGGTAAAATACATACAGCTAATTAAGTTGCACATTTACTAAAGTGCAATAAGTGTTTACACTTACCAGACCTCAACTGGCAAAGTTAAAGTATGATAAGTACAACGCCTGTGTGGTAAATGCACGGGGTGCACCCAGCATACACAGCAAACTTACTACCCCTGGGAGCCATATTCCCTGCCTGAGCAGGCAGCGTGGGAACCCCTGCACTATATGCTAAAGCAGGGTACACGCCTCTTATGCGAGAAAGGGAGGCCAGAAAGCTGCAACAGCAGCTGCAAAGATCCCCTACTTCAATCTCCCTCCCTTGCTTGGACCCCCTCCCAAACCTGACCCATCCATCTCCATTCTCTCCTCAAATATGACCCCTCTGGCTCTGATCACCCTCCTCATGAAGGCCCCCTGGCATATCCATCCTTCAGGGCCTGAAAGATTGGCTAGTCAACACCAGACCACATGCCTGCATCTTATCCACATCTGGTGCCCCACAAAGAACCCTAGAGTCACTTTCAGGCATACGCTGGTGCTTACTGCAGACCACACAGATCATCCAGAGAAATGGGGCAGGAGCAGTCTCCCTCTGTTCCTGCCCTGCTGATAGTGCCACAAGACTACTGTTAGGGATTACTGCCACCATTTTGTCAGCTTCCATAGCTGTGTCAAGAACAGAGGAAAACCGCCCCTGCCCCATTCCTCTGGATGACCAGAGAGTCTCCTGGTAAGCACCCATGGGGGTTTGGGAGTTGGGGAGGTTCCCTAAAAGGGGCACTAGTTGTGAGTAGGCTGTTGGTATGGGGTTTTGCATCGGCTATCCACACTTTCAGGTCCTGAAGGCTGGATATGCCAGGGAGGCCTTCATGGAGGGTCGGGGAGGGGGTGGGGGGCAGAGATGATCATACTTTATAAAGTCATCAAAAATACACATAAATATAAGGTGTGAACACTAATGCCTGCCTTATATCTGGTGGGGTAGTCAGATGGGGGGTGACATATTTGAATATCTTTTCATTATTGTTATCTAAAACAAAAGACTGTAAAGGAAGACAGTATATCAAATAGCAAAGATTTTTACTGAAATATGCCAGCATTGCAAGAAGATTCTCTCAGGCGTCCCTACTCCGAATCACATCACTTAGCAAAGGAATAGGATAAAGAATCGTTGCCCCACAGAAATGGTTTTGAAAATTGTCCTCTCTATGTATATAAATTTCAGATAGATGAAATAACCTTTACTAAGAAATTCTTTAACAGGTCTTAGTTAATCTTTAAGGGCCCGATATTCATCTAGGTCGGCTATGCGCCAACCCTTAAACCCGGGTCATAGGCGGTCCTGGTATTGAATATCTGGGTTTGTCGCACAGCCTTCCAGCTTCAGTAATTAACCGGGCAATGGCGATATTGCACGCTGCCCAGTTATCGACTGTCGCTGCTTCTGCTCCTCCCTGGAACGCTCACGACTTGGCCCAATGCTAAGCAGCCTGTAAACCATGTAAATGCCTTTCAAATATCAGGACCTAAGTATTTTACTTCAAGATTGGGGAGTGGGCGCGTTTGTCTTTCAGAAGTGGTGTCTTAAATTTATCATGACTTTCAAAAATAAAGAATAAAACAAGAATATAGCCTAATTTGAATACATGGAATTATCTTGTCTTCTAAACTGTAAATTAATGAATTGGCAACATAGGGGCCATTTTACTATGGTGTTTCATCTAATACACCCATACCGCCAAACCCATAGTGCAGTAAATACAACGCCACCCGGATTAACTATTGAGGGACCATTGAAAGCATGTTCCCGACAGTTAATATGCTGCACCCTGCCCTAACACGCAATATAACTAGTGTGGGTACACTTACCTCCACCTATTGAGGTGGCAATGAGTGCACTGCACTAATAGGCTGCCCCCTCTCCGCCCCTGCCCCACCTGTTTGCTCCCCTAGCATGCCATGGACAGTTAGCTCCAAAATCCAGAGGCGCTGATTGTCTTGGCTCCGCACTAGCTGTCATCACACATTCCAGTGCACCTGTAGAACATTCTGGAACCCATGCTAATATTGTGTTGTATGTAAACTGCACTGATAACAAAGAGCGCGGTATATAAGAACTGTTAAATAAATAAATAAATAATAGCTAAAGTCTTTTAGTAAAAGGACCCCATGGTGTTACATGTTTGGATTCTTCTTCCCTTCCTTCCCTTGAGATCCTGTGTTCTATGGTGCACACTCCTTTGTATAACAAAGGAGGATTCCCACATTAAGGGTCTAACAAATTTATTAGGTACACCTGTCTCACAACATGCAATAAATAAATAAGCTTCTGTATTATCAGACAAGGGACTTTATTGAGAAAGTGTGACAACATACGACAGACAGTTTCAGGAGTATTCTGAAATGTCTGACTATTAAGGGTACAAGCTCTAGGTTTTTAAGGGTTCATCAAAGCAAGCTCTTTGTCTAAGGAATGTTGCAAACTCACATCCTTTGCCATCATCTCATTGTGATTCTTCTCATTATTTAGCTTTATCTTACTAATGGAAACCCTTGTACTTTCATAAACGTTCTTTTGACATTCTTGACCTTTGGCTTGTAGGGTGAAAGGTTTAATTCAACAGATTACAATTACTATCACAGAAACTCTTTGCTTCCACACTGGTGATGCCAGCTACTCATGGTCTCAGACCGACATAAAGCATGAAGCAGTACGGTTTCTCCTTGATCTACCCTCACAGCCCTGGGGTGCCGACTCTACACCACAGCACATTGGCTCGCAGATAGTCACAGTCACTAGCAAGTTTGCGTGACTACTTTCCTGGCTACAAATACCTCTTCACATTCTGTTACTGGCTGGCAGTGGTGTAAATTTCACCTAAGCACCCCTGCAGTGCAGGGGGCCCAGAGAACGAGGGGGGCCATTTATAACCACTCTCACACTTCCTGTGATGTGGATTCCCCCTGCTCTGGGGGTCTTTTCTGATAGTTTGCTTTGGGACCCTCAATTTGAATTTCTGCCACTGCTGGCCAGCCTTCCATATGTCCTTATCTAGGTACAGAGACTTCTCTGTTAGAGAGTCCCAGCCACCATCCTCCAACACTTTAGTACTACTGCCTCTATAGCAGTCTCTGACCGCCTCTAAATACACAATGGACTAGCAGTTTACAATTAACAAGTCAGCACAATTATATTATAGAGCTCTTTATTTTAGTACTCATTATACTTTCTGATGTCTTTTTTAAGTTCTCCCATCTCCGCACACCTCCAACAGTCTCTCCTCTCCTCTCTCCTCTTCTTTGCCTGCATTCATAGTCGTGCAGGGAGAGTTTGGGTCCTTTCGATTCCATAATTGTATAAGATGAATAGGAAGCGACAGCAGTAGGAAACAGGAGGAACGAACCCCACAGCAGTGGTAGTTCCTCCATCTTTAGTAAATGATGGTCAGTAGAGACTAAAAAGCCCATCCAATCTGCCCAGTAGAGATTCATCTATTTTAAGTAAATGTGCACACATACTGTGTTCTCATATGCAACCCCAAATTAATTCCCTTCGCTGTTCACCCTACTCCCTAAATATTTCACCTGACCCTTTTCTCACTGCTTTTACATCTTTTATGTTTTTTTGCATGCTATCAAATGCATAGCTTCACATCTGCAGATTTTATAGCGAGTAGCACCATGAAGTATGCTTTTTTTTTTTTTTTAAACTGGTTTCTGATAGGCTTTGGGATTTTCCTTTAAATAAAGCTTAGGAGTTTACTGCTCTGTTTTTCTCTGCATACATCCTCTTTCTCTAGCATTTTCTGTTTTTATGTTTCATATTGCTTTAGTGTTCCGTAAGCTTTATTTCCCAACATAAATAGCTCTAAAGACGGGTAGTTTGGTTTCTTTTCTTCTTAAAGTACTAGCCATTCAAGCATGCCAACAGTCTATGGCTTTTCCACAGAAATGCCGTGAGCTGTCCTGGAAAACTGTTGTGACTGCATTGAAGTCCCTCAGCGAGATGCCACAGAGTGTCAGTGCATTAGAACTGCAGGTGCTGTAGTTACAGGGCAGAGCTGATGAGAGCTAAACAGAAAATGACCCCGGTAGTTGAAGAGTTCAGAGAGACTGATGGTGCATTGAATGCCCAAGCAGTGCCAGAAGGGAAAGCAGTAACTGCCGAGGACAGAAAATCACATTGGATAAAAGCTCAGAGCAAAAAATCCTTGTTGACTTAATGGAATAAGCTTAAGCATATCAAAAGCCACTATAACTCTGAGAAGAAAGTCACATGGGAGCATTTAAGGCAGAAATATTGTTTTCCTATTAACTTCAAGCTGCATTTATTATGATGTATATGCTTCTGAGCATATTTAAATGTACTTTGCATGCAGTATATATTGATATCAGGTGAAAAAAGTGTATGCACACACACAGGGATACTGGCAAGGTCATACACGCACACACACAGAAAGAAGCTTTATAAAAAAATCTATTGTTTGAGAGCTGGTAAATCTCTTTTTTTTTTCTTTTAAAGCTCACCACTATTCAAGTAGCAATAAAAGTGGAAAGCTTTTAGCACTAATTATCTTACAAATAAGAAGGCTAGGAATAAAATTAATGGAATAAAAACTAAAAAGGGGGAAGTAATAACTTCTGCAGTGAGTATAGCTCATCACTACTATAGTTACTGTACTCTACACCTATCTGATATTTTCACGTTCCAGTCACCAATAACGTCTCATGACATGCAGTCATAGAATCCTTATGGTCTTGCCTGGCACACAGTCCAGATGGTCTAATTGCCAAACATTATAGAATATTTCATACATTTCTTTCCCTATTCCTGAACCATATCAATCCTTTGAACAGGATGAATAGCAACAGACAATTCAACTGAAGCCATAATGGTTGTTGTTGTTGTTGTTAAGTGCCATCGAGTCGGTGTCGACTCATGGCGACCCACTGGATAGTTGTCCTAAACTGTGTTCAGTCTTCAGTCAGGCGACTTATTGTTGATAGTGTGGCATCCATAGCTGCTGTTATTGTATCGACCCATTATGTTACTGGCCTTCCTCTTTTGTGTTGGCCTTCTATCTTGCCAAGCATGATGCCTTTCTCTAATGATCTCTCTCTTCTTATGATGAGAGAGATCATCATGCAAAGACAGAAATCATTAGAGAAATCAGGGCATAAAAGTCCATTAACCATTATTAAAGTGGACTAAAGAAGTCCACTGCTTACCCTTGGGATAAGCGGCATGGAATCCTTGCAAACAGATATTCAAGCTTACCACATCTATTAGATTTAGCTCCTGCCTTTTAGGTAGTAGCTCAAGGCAAGTTATTTCCCTGTCCCCGGAAAGCTTACAATCTTATTTTGTACCTGAGGCAATGAAAGGTTGAGTGACATGCTCAAGGTCGCAAGGAGAAGCTGCAAGATTTGAATCCTTGCTTCCCTGAGTGTCAGCCCTCTTCTCCAACTGCTAGGCTACCCATCCACACCAGCACCAACTCTGGGCTCTCAAAATGCATCACCACTATCTATGAAAATGTCAGCACAGCAAATATTCTAGAACACCAATACACCTCCAGTTCAGACAAGAAAACAAACCAGACCTCTACAGATTCCTACACTGGACCTGTATGTTAACAGACCCTCTCACCTTGGTTACATATGAAAAACACAGGCCGCCACCTAGTAAATAATAGCAAACTACAAATTAGAAACAAATACAGTATGCAGACAAAATTAAAACAGAAAGCCATGAACCCAGACTATGTGGAACATTGAAAAAGGACATATTCATTCATTCATTTATATTTAGCAGATGCTGCTACTTTGAAGCCTATAGCGACTTACAAAAGACATGCTGAAGAAATAAAGTTAACAGCAAAACAGTGAAATCACAGATATAAAATAACAGTTGCCAACTGCCCCATTAGCCCTCCTCCATAAATCTTTGCTTAAAAACCCGGCTTTAATATGCTTGTGGAACATTTTAACTTCCATCGTCATTCTAAATTCCTTGGGTAATGAATTCCATTAAAAGGTGCCAAAGCCATCAGGGTCCAGTTGCATATTGCCTGTAAACATACAGGTGCTCCCTGTATACAAAAGAATGCACATTTTCAAAGCTAATATATTTCATTCTCTAAAAACTGCAAATATTTTTTTGGTACCTTGGATTTCTGATCATGTTATTTTTTTTTCAATTGAGTGAGTCCTGGCCTCTCTTTACCGCTACCTCTTGTAGGTTTCCTCCTAAAATCTTTTCCAGGATCTAATTTCCATTTCCCTTTTCTTTACTCTCCCTCTCTTCTTCCTTTCCTGCCTTGCATCTGCCTTTAAATAAGATCTTTCTGTTTTATATTTTTCTTCATTTTTCTCATCTTTTTTTCTACTTGTAGCTATATTTCATCCCTCCTTCTCCCACTCAGTCCTCATTCTCCCTCATCACTTTTTACCTACTTATTAGCTTTCCATTCCCTACTCTTATTTCCCAGATCTTCTCATTCCGCACTTCTATCTCATTTCTGCCCAAGCCTCCTTTTTCCCTTCTCTTTTACCCACTTTCTAGTCCTCTCTGTACTTATCCCCTCCCCATCCTCATCTACTTTCTTCTGCCTCTCATCCTCTCCCCAACCCCAACTTCTTCCCTGTCACTCAACCCTTGTACATCTATGGCCCTTTTCTTCTGTCTTATCTTCTATCCAGGTTCCCATCCCTGCACCTCCTTTATAGACCTGCCCCTTCATGTGTCTCTCACCCTTTCCATAGCCTACTGCCTCTTTCAGTTGATTTCCCCCCCACCCCCCACCCCAACCCTCCAAGTCTTTCAAACCATATCCGGTCTTTCTGCACTCAGTCTCACAGCTGTACTCATGGCCTTCACCCAGTTTGCCTAGTCCTTGTTGTTTTCCTTATCACTGCTGAATTTCTTAGTCCCCACTATCCCTCTCAACTAATCCTCAAGTCCCCTCTTCCACCCTACCCAATCCTAGTGTCTTCACTCAGAAACCCATCCAAGCCCCAAGTTCTCACTTTGACTCCTAATACCCAGCCAATCTTAGTCTTTCTTCTTCTGGCCCTCCACCCAAACCTATAATAGAAACATAGAAACATAGAAATATGATGACAGAAAAAGACATGGCCTATCTAGTCTGTCCTTCCATAACAACTACAACAGTCCCCTTTTTACCTTTAGAGATCCTCTGTGTTTGTCCCATGCTTTTTTTAATTCAGTTACTGTCCTCATCTCTACCACCTCCACTGGGAGACTATTCCACAGATCCACTACTCTTTCCGTAAAGAAATATTTCCACATATCACTCCTGAATCTATCTCCCTTCACCCTCATCCCATGTCCCCTCATAGCAGAACTTGCTTTCAATTGAAAGAGGCTGTCTCCCTGAACATTTATGCCACGGAGGTATTTAAACATCTCAATCATATCACCTCTATCCCGCCTTTCCTCTAAGGTGTACATATTAAGATCCTTAAGTCTGTCCTCATATGCTTTATAATGAAGACCACTAATCATTTTAGTATCCACCCTCTGCACCGACTCCATCCTGTTCACATCCTTTTGAAGGTGCGGTCTCCAGAATTGCACACTTTACTCTAAATGAGGTCGCACCAAAGACTTATACAGAGGCATTATCACCTCCTTTTTTCTGCCAGCCATTCCTCTCCATATGCACCTAAGCATCCTTCTAGCTTTTGCCGTTGCCTTTTCTACCTGTTTAGCTACTTTAAGATCATCAGACACAACCACGCCTAGGTCCCACTCTTCTTTAGTGGACAAAAGTACTTCACCCCATATACTATATTGCTCCCTTGGATTGCTGCAGCCCAAATGCATGACCTTACATTTTTTAACATTAAATCCCAGCTGCCATATTCAAGATTAGCTAGATCTCTCCTCATGCTATCTACATCTTCCTGGGTGTCTACTCTATTGCAGATTTTGGTATCATGCTCAAAGAGGCAAACCTTACCTGACAGCCCTTCCGCTATATCACTAACAAAGATGTTAAAAAGAATCGGACCTTCTCCTCAGAGTGAGCTCCATTTACCTGTATTCTTTGTTGTCTCCCACCCAACCAATTTCTAACCCAAGCAATAACTTTAGGGTCCATCCCTAGTGTGCTCAGTTTGTTTATAAGTCGCATGTGAGAAACAGTGTCAAAGGCTTTACTGAAATCTAAATACACTACATCTAGGGTTCTCCCTCGGTCCAACTCCCTGGTCACCCAGTCAAAGAAATCAATCAGTTTTGTCTAACAAGACCTGCCTCTGGTGAATCCATGCTGCCTCGGATCCTGTAATCTGCTGGACTCCAGAAACCTCACTATTTTCTCTTTCAGCAGCATTTCCAATAATTTACTCACCACTGAAGTTAACCTAACCGGCCTGTAGTTTTCAACCACATCCTTACTTCCGCTTTTGTGTAAAGGCACCACATTTCGCCTCTCTCCAGTCATTTGGCACCACTCCTGACTCCATCGAGCCATTGAAAAGGTCAGTCATTGGAGCTGCTAGAACGTCACCAAGTTTCCTCAGTATTCTAGGATGTATCCCATCTGGTCTGTCCTCATATGCTTTATAATGAAGACCACTAATCTCCACCTATATTTGAGTCCATGTTCTCCCACATCTTGATATTCCCACTATCTGTTCTCTTGCCTCCTTCTCTACTTTCCTAACCATGTCCACCTACTTCCTTCTCCAATGTTCATGAATTCTCATTACCCTGTCATGCATTCCAGTGTCCCGCCTTCTTAGTGTTCCCCCTGCATATGTCCTTGTATTTCCCCCACAGTATCTGTCCTACTCTCACCCATCTGCCAGCATCAGCCCCTTTCTCACAGCCTCAGCATCAGCCTCCATCTCCTTTCAGCCCCGGCCCCAATATCAGCCCCTTAGCATCAGCCACAGCCCCCCTCCAGCCCCAGCATCATCTCCCTTCCAGCCCCCTATTAACTCATTTGCAAAGCAGCAGGAGCTTGTTCCTTCACTTCACTTCACTTCACTTCATTATGCAGTTCTTCTGTTGGTCTTCTCACTGGTACCACAACAAACACAAGAAAGACCCTTCCTTTAGTCTCATGAGAAATAGGAAGTGCCTGTTCTTGAATTTAAAATCTTCCATGGTGCCGGGGGCAAAACTGACAGAAGAAGTGTATAGAGGTTGGAGTGAAAGAACAAACTCCCACATGATGCAGGCTTGCGGAGCTCTTAAGATTTGGTGCCCTGAGCACCCATGGATGATCTGTTGGCTGTGTCTTGCCCTCTCCAGAGGGGACAGGATGCAGCTGGCCTAGAATACACATTGGTGTTGCAAGACAGGCCAAGGATGAGCCCATTCAGAGACCCACAGGCCCTGGGGGTCACACCCTGCCTCATCATGCCTGCTTTTGATCTATCAGTGGTGCATGGCTGTCTCATGGTCCATGATACTAACTGTAACCAGGAAAGTTCAAGAAATCAGGTCCACACTGTTTCTACTACCTGCATGTTATCGCTGACCCTCAAGAGACAGGTTAGTGGCTGTCATGATATTGAGATGTTGTCCTTATACTCTCTCACTACTTTCATACCTACTCTTTTGCTGCTCCCTCATGTCACAACACCAGTGTTTGACATCCTTGAAGCTGCTCAAAGGTCTCTCTATGGCCTCCAAATGGCTTTCTTGGAAGCTGCTGATATCTTGCGCTTCTGATTGCCAAACAGTTGGAAGTAGTTGGAAATTCTGCAGTGAAAACAATTATTTGCTGCTGGAAGTGCACACTTTGCTGAGACAGCTCAAGGCATATGCGGGATGCTTGGTTGATACACTGGCTGGCTGGCATGTGAAGGGATCTCTCTGCAAGCTCCTGATTCTTTGCCACTCCTATCTTCTACCTCTCCCAGTCCTCCCTTTGGCTTCTCTGTGGGTCCTGCTGAGATGTTCACCCAGGCCCACCTTTCACAGTCCTGCCTTCTAGAGGACCACCCATATGGTTATATTTTATTTGATATATCGCTACATTGCGTAGTAGTTTATGCAGTGTACAATAATTAAAAAAAGAAAAGAAGTGAAAGGAACTCCATAGTGTAGACAGGATGGTATAAGAGAGCTAGGAACAGCATAGAAAAGATAGGCAAATGGAATAAGACATAAAGATAAATACGCACAATTCCCTTAGATTATAGGGCTGTCCTTACTATGCCCAAAGGGTGTCATCGTACCAGAATAGCTACTCAGGTAAGTTAAGAGCAGTCCTAAAAAGGAAGGTTTTCAGACATTTTTTTTGCCTCTCACTCTCTATTTGTGTCCCTTTCACATGCCTGACACAAATAGTGAGTGAGAGGGGGAGGGGCAGGGGTGCAAGATCATGGGGCTCATGGGACTCTTAATGGGCCTGGCCTTGGCCTGTTTTGCAGCAGTCGCATGCACTCTAGACCAGCTGTATCCTTCCTCCTATAACAGAAAGTGATGGAGGGGCTGGGACACAGCCGACCTAGAGTGCACACATGTGCTGCAAGGTCTACTATCACGCTATTTCATTTTTTGAAGCCTGGGCCCAGCAGGAGGCTAGTGGTAAGGGGGCCAGGAAAGGTTATCTGCCCTGGGGTCCATGCTGGTTCTGAGCAGTCCTATACTGCCGCACACTTTAGGCACACAAAGATCACTACCAACCCAAACAGACAAATTAAAATGATACCTCTGCACACAGACTTCCATTTCCACTCCCGCTCACATCCATAAGCACCCTAACTAATACCTCTCTGTGACTCCTTCTATGTGACCAGTGCTCTACACCTTTCTTACATCACAGACCTTCTGTCCAAGCACAGGAGATCTTATACAGCAGGCTATAGAGCACAGGTGGTAACTGCTAACAAGCGGTAAATTATCATGTGGTAACACCAGTGTACCTCCAACTGTTACTGTGATTTAAGTGTGCCCCCTCTTCCTTAATGTGGCCGTACCCCATTTTAAACCAAACCCTTATTATGCCTGATTCCCTGCTAGCAAGTGCAACATTTTACCACGGACACAGTGCCTCCATTGTATGCAAATCTCTTCATGCATATTCATTGTGGATAACCCAAAACCTCAACTGGCTGGGGAGCTCCCAGGACAGATTTGGGAACTCCTGCATCAACACATGTTAATGGCAAAAATTTAACCTAGCCTTAGTAAATCAACCCCTATGCACCTTAGGACATAGGACACCCACTCGTCAGAGAAAACCGTTAGACATATTATTGTCCATACCAATCAAAATAATTCTAAAGTTGACGGGATAACAATAACCTTATTAATGCCCAGTTTAGGTAGAATCCAATCTTATTTGCAGAAAAATATTAGGTCATAATGCCATAAGAGAGTACTAGAGACCATTTATGGCTCGCTGTCTGGAAACCAATTAGGACTGTTACAACTTCGCTTAACAGCTATAAATTCATCCCTTGTGCTGTGGAATATCTTCCTGGCCATGAATCCTGTAGGCTAGATACCACGTAGATCATTGTGCTATCCTGAGATGTTCTGGATATATTCATCTCAATTGTTTTTGTATAATTTACACTTGAACCAGATATAGATGTAGATAAATGCAGAGCTCATGCTAAAAGTTGTGCAAATGGCACTTAAGAGTTTTGCCCTGTCCTGAATTTTTCTCTTTGTATCATTTTATTTAAGTTTTCAAAGATAACTACGTGTTTTGGATTTCCTAAAGTCCTGTGCTCTGCATTCAGTATTGCTGACATAAGTAGTTGCACATCCAAAGTAGTTAAGTGCCGACATTCACCTCAGAGAAGGAGTTCTCTTTGCTCTGTGCTATTCCTCCCTTGTTGACTCTTAGTAAATGTTATCTGTAGACTAGCTGCACATATGGTGCTGACTCAACAATGGATTTTTACATTTGGAAAGAAAAAGAGCTTTTGCTATTGAGCAGGGGAAATACAAGGTTAAAACATATCAGAGATAATGCAAAACCAGCAATCCATTAAAATATGGCATCACCATTATTATTATTAGAATATTTTTTAGCGTTTTTCATGCAAACGCTATGGGGCTTATTTACTAAAGCATGGTAATTTTTTGCACTAAGTGTGTGCTAGGAGAAAAAATTATCAGATAGTCGGTGCAAAGATTGTGTGGTATATGACTGAGGCTTGGTCACGCCTGCCCAACATTTACCACTCTGGACAATCACTTAATGTCATGATTAGTGCCCAACACAATTTCCTGATCCAATCTCCCATCTCCCTAGTCACATCTCCCAAGCCACTGATCAGCATACCCATCTCTAAATGCACATACCAAAACTCCTTTCATCAATATTCACCATTTGATAGACATCCCTTCCTGACCAGAATCCCCCTTACGATAGACACCCTCCAATTAGCAGACCCAGCTCCTCTGATAGACACTCCCTCTTTAAGCAAACTGTCCTGGCAGATACCCCCCTTAGCAGACTCCCTTCCACATCAGCATTCCTACCCACCCTCCACTCCCCCCTGGCACTTACCTCTCCTATGCTAGCTCCTGTCCCTGGCTCTGACCCCTAGCGCATTCCGGAGTACTACTGCTAGAGTTCAAGCTGCCAAAAAAGAGCTATATTTTGCTATATTTTATTTTCATAAAACAACATATAAGGAGGCATATTCAAAGTGTTTTAGCCAGTTAGCAGACTTGCTAACCAGCTAAAATATGAATGATCCTACTAATAATTATCAACAGTAGTATCTGCATGGTACTGCTGAAAATCGCCACAGATTGCTTACAAAGCCCGGGTTAAAACCAGGGTGGGCTGTGGGTGGATCAAGGGTGATGTTGAGGGCTATCCATTAGATGCTGTTTGGGGGGAGGACTAAGGGTAGATAGCACAGATGCACATACGCTGTCAGCCGACGCATGTAACACCCGCTCTGTGTAGTGAATGCAGGGCAGATGCAAGGCATGCTTTCCGCATTTACTGCACAGGTTTTGCAGCTACTGAACTATTTCTTGCACATAACACGTGGTAAGTGCAATAGCTTACCACACTTTAGTAAACATGCCCCTTTATGCCCTAACATTTACTTCTCTTCCTGAGCAGGTGTAAATAAATGTCCATGGCTTTAAGCTAGCTGCTTTTTCTGCCAGATTTGTGCTAGTAATTTTTTAAGACACATAGGTGCCTATTAGGGTCATTCTAGAAGCCAAATGAGAGTTTGGACATGCGCCAGAGATGTTTGTGTGCCAAAAATGTCTACGAATGTATTCCAGTACACAGCGCCTACACACATTTATCTCACGTGAACAGGGATGTTCTCACGGATCCCTGAGGCAGCAGAATGGGGGCATGACCAGCAGTGAAGACGTATATATTCTATTCATGAAAGCTCTGTGTATGTTTATGGCCTTTCCAGGAGACATACCCATTATTCCTGACTCCAACGAGGAATAAGGCCAAGACTTAGAACGTTTTCTGCTGTGTTCTACAATTCATCCCTGCAAACGAGAGAGTGTTTTTGTGTGTGGTTTGAGGGTTGCACAGGAGGATCTGGTGTGCTGATCTGCAATTCAGGGAGGACATGAATGCCTTACTAGTACCTGGACCTTACAGATGACAGCAGTGTCACCAGGTTCCACTGTGATAGGGCAGCCATAGATCAGCTGTGCCAGGCACTCGGAGACAAGACTGATGTTTTGCCAACATTCCCCAGATTGTGCCATGAGGCCTATATCCTTACCCATTCCAGGATTTACGCAAGCTGTGAGAATGGTGGTAATTCTGGAGGCTGACTACCTAGTATAAAGGCACAAGAATCTTCCCCTCCCATGCCCACACAGACCTGACCAGGAGAACATTGCTACAAAGCAGACTGTGGGAAGGCAGGCAGGGTTGCCCCACAGATAGCAGATATTTATAGACTAAAATAAGCTAAGACAGAAAGTGGACATTGTATGGGACAGGTGTAGCCACATGTAGAGAGCTGCTGTGAGAAATGCCAGTACCCATATATAACCAAAAACAAGAAATTCCAGGAAAAAACAAAAAAAACCCCTAAAGCAAAACCATGGTGCAAAATACTTTTTTTGTCGGAATACGGCAACAAAGTACCGGGAATTCAGTCCAGGTACCGCTGTGGCAATTCCTTTTATTAAAGATGTGGATAAAATTTTTTTTTTCAAAATCCAAAAGACTTAGCTTATATTCGTGCTGCTCCTCACACTGCCAAAATTCGCCAGCCAAAACTCAATTGCGACGTGGCTCCACGTTTCGGGTGTAGTGTCAAATGTAAAGAACTTAAACACCCTGCTTCAGGCCCATCCACACTGGCAAAAGTTCAAAGCTTGAATGAAACAAATTCGGAGGTGTAACGCACCAAATAGGCATCGGCGTCTGACGTCAGCTTTCAAGAACTGCTCAAATCCACCAATCAC
Organism: Ichthyophis bannanicus; assembly: GCA_033557465.1. Taxonomy (NCBI): domain Eukaryota; kingdom Metazoa; phylum Chordata; class Amphibia; order Gymnophiona; family Ichthyophiidae; genus Ichthyophis; species Ichthyophis bannanicus. The sequence continues at coordinate 820,880,463 of CM066032.1, forward strand.
AAAAGAGGGACAACCCCCCTAAAACGGGGGGAAACCCACTAAAACAGGGAAACCCCCCTTCAGCATAAGCCATCAAAAACATAATGACATTCACAAGATAGTATGCCAGTCCACCTGGAGATTAAGACCATGAGGGGCAATCGAGTCCAAAGAATATATCCAACGTTGTTCTCGCCATTGAAGACGCTGTTCTCTGTCGCCACCCCTAGGATCAATAGGGACACGGTCTAAAATTCTCCAGCGCAGCGAGGAAAAATCATGTCCCACAGCCAAACAGTGATCTACCATTGGGGCAGAAAGAGTCCTGGTGCGCAATCGAGAGGCATGCTCAGCCAAGCGTGATTTCATTGCCCGAATTGTTCTCCCTATATAGTAAAATGAGCAGGGGCATACAATCAAGTAGACCACAACAAGTGAAGTGCAGTCAGTATGCCACCTGGTAGTATAAATTCGGGAAGTATGTATATCCAACCAGTCAGAACCCATATATATGCAAAACAGATGCCATAGCCAGAAAGCCATAGTCATTAAAGAGCATACTTTTGTGGCTCAGCAATATTATGCACTCTTTGAGGAACTGCAAAGTTAGTGTAGGTTGTTGTGAACTTGGTAAAGGTCTATGCTTAGCATTTTAAAGAGTGCTTTTAGAGATGACCAATGCAAGAATAACGGAAGCATTTTTATACTGCCAAGTAATTTTTGATGCAAGGTATGTCATAATTAACATGTTAATATTTACTTTATCTTCTAATATATTGAAATGTGCTCAAATTACTTAGCAATTTTCTGGGCATGAAAAAGACTAGTATATATTGTCTAGTTGCATCAGTATTTATGTCTAGTTTGCATCAGGAAAATACTGTCAGTGAGAACAGAAGTTTAGGAGATGAATGTTTTAATTCAGAAGGCATGGCCGTCAGAGCCATTCATGGATATATCGCAGAGACAGGCACAATCAGAAATGGGCAGCTGTCCAGAATATGATGAGTGCAGGCACATACAAACCATTTTGGTATTTACCCATGTTCCATAACATTAGCGAGGAACGTGTTTCACCACTTCACTACAAGGCCCTTGCCTGCACCCATGCACTGTTCTTGCTGTGAATACAGCATATTGAACGTGCCGCGCCGGACACATCTATGACCGATCCCAGAAACGCGGTCTTGTCTATACCTGGAATTAGCATGGAATCATGCCCGTGCTTGATTTAAACATGTCCATCAGAGATAACAGACGTATATGGAATCTACCACTATGAATTGTTATAAAATAGGCTAAAAATAAGCACCTATGTGGCCCTTCACACATAGGCAACATGTTTTAAAATTTCCCTCCACCTGTGTGCTGCCTTTTTACACATGCATGGGTCCTCTCAATTTTATAAAAGGATCCCAGCCCACTTCTGCTGGAAGACTGAAACCACCCCATAGCTTCTAAAAAAAAAAAGATTCAAAGATATAAATAATATACAAGAGGCAAACTGTTTTCATTGAAAAGAAAGTTCTAGAAAAAAAGCTAAAGGTGAAGGGAGGTGGACTCAGAAACAACATTAGTAGCACCATTCAAGAAAATATGCAGTGGCATAGAGAATCCCTTATATGAGAAGAAGAGAGGAAATGGTTGAAGTTCAAGTACAGTCTGTGGCACTGCACCAGGAATAACACTGGGCAGACTAGAGGGGACATGTGGTCCTTTCCCGCATATTGTATTTCTATGAGAACTGTTCTGAAAATAAACTCTTTAAATGTCCATTTTACTTCATTCTTAATTTTTAATCTAGAGCATTGCCACATCAAGCCCATCTTTTTCTCTGACTGTTCTACTTGTACAAAACTGAACTTTAACCAAACATGCTTTAATTTTTGTATTTTCTAGAGAGATATATTTCCCATGAAAGCTTTTACTCATACAGGCAATTGGAAATGGCTCTTGCGAATTTCAGCACGAGTTTAATAACTGTTGACTGTCAGTGGGGTTGATACACAGACAGAAGGAATGTCACAGTCTATCAGTGATTCCTATTTCTCAAATTCACTCTCCATTGCTTTTACTCAGCTAAACATAAAAGATTTTTATTGCATTGGACTGTCTATATTTTATTCGCTCTTGAAAGATATTGATCTGTCTGGCGGGTTTTTCCCCTCCTGTCCACATTTTGCTCACTATTTATTTTTTATCTTCTTTCTTAGTTAAGTGTATGATTTATCTCCACACCCACTCCAAATGAAGAACTAATACATAGCTTAATTCTGGGGCTGACGTTAAGTAGTGTGGTCGATGGTAATGACCAGAATTATCCAGGTGAACTTACCCCATAGATTCAGTCGCACCTATCTGCTTAAAGCGAAGCGACACTGCATGTACTCTGCTAAAGCTAAACAACCTTCCTCATTATCTGGATAAGTTTCATTGCTTAGTGTTGACAGCACCATTCTCTATACTACAAAACTAAAGCTGCTTCCATAGGACATCCAAAATACTGACCCTTTTTACTGGATACATTTTGTCTGATCAAGAAGTTGAATGGGCAAAATGAGAGGAATTTTAAATGTGAAACTGTTGCCTGGATACATCAGAAAGTTCCCTGGACAAATCTATTAAATAGTGGTCAGTTTATATATATATAATTTTGAAAAAACACATATTTTTTCCTAACATGTATTCCTTGCACTTTATGGGCCATGTTAGGATTTATTCAAAGATGATTTTGCTCCCAAACTTTGAGGCACCTGGAAGGGTTGATGGAAGAGTATGGTCAATGTTGCAATACCCTCATGAAAGTACCCACTTACCCCCTATATTATGGGATGTATGATCTAAGGTGGGTGACTACATTTTCATAGCTGCTTAGGACAGTTCTGAGACCTGAACCAGTGTCTACCTTGGAGCCTGTATATTAATGGCCGCTTCGATACATTCTCAGCTGGGATCCAGTTGACGTGAACTTGGCTTCAATTGCCCGGTTAGATTATTTTACTGTTGTGATGAGACTGTTTATGATGTGTTAATTAGCATACAGAGTAAGTCCTTAATTGCAAGTGTTGGGGAAAGTACAATAAAACAATACTTAACTCTGGTTTGGACAGCACATTTGCAAGGTTTAATATCTGATAAAGCTGTGGAGGAGTGGCCTAGTGGTTAGGGTAGCAGCCTAGAGCCAGAAAGAACAGGATTCAAATCCCATTGGTGCACTTTGTGGCATTGGGCAAGCTATTTAGCCCTCCATTACCTCAGGTGCAAGCTTAGATTATGAGCTCTGTTCACACAGGGAAGTACATACTGTACCTGAATGTAACATGCCATGATCTTCTCCTGGAAATGCGTGAGCTAAATACTACTACTTCTACTTTGATTGTCCACACAATTCAGGGGCTCTTTGAAGTGCATCAATGTTTTGCAGTTTTTATGCGGTAAGGGCCCAAATTACTCTGCAGTAACTGCTGGGGACATTCAAGTATCTTCCTGTATAGTTACCACAGAGCAAAAGTCTTTACCGTGCAGTAAGTACATTCTCATTAACAGTGCATGGTCAGTTACCGTGCACTAACTGCAAGGCACAGTCCACATCCATTTTCCACCCATAACCCACTGTGTTCCTGGTCCTTTCCATGATATGCAAGCTCTTGGGTAAGCCACTTAACTATTTTACAGGGAACATGGGCTATGGAGGGTTATCTCCAAGTTATAATGCCCTGTTCAATGTAATTTCAGTTTGTTCAATGTAAACCGCACTGATGCAGAATAGCGCGGTATATAAGAGAATGTAAATAAATAAATAAATGCAGTTTCCCTGTGAATTAGTTCATGCTACCTATCATGCAAGTGTGATAATAATTACCACAGCCGTGGGATATCTGCCAAATTGGAGGAGTAGCCAAGCAGTTAGCTCAACTGCCCGGTACCCAGAAAATCAAGGATTCGATTCCCACTGGCACTGCTTGTAACCTTGGGCAAGTCACTTTACCCTCCATTGCCTCTGAAGAAAAGGCTGGCAATCTACCTCCACTGATACATTGCCATGAAAACCCAGAGGTACCGGTAGTTGCTTATCTTAGGTTGTTAAGAGGGCTTCTTAGTTTCACTTCTGAGTAATTTGGGACACCAAGTTGTGGAAGACTGGAGGACGTGTTTCATTGCACAAGGAATACTGGAGGAGGAAGAATTGGGATTATTAAAACATTTTTATGTCGATTGAGTAAATAATATTGCAACCTGAAAAGAATTCAGTTTTCTTGAGGATCAACACAGCTACTTGTACATTTTTCTTCTTCGATATGTATTTGCACTGAGGTCCCAGCCACCCTTCCCCATACTACTCAGTCAGTTCTCTTGCTTTAACTTCAGGCCTCAGTATCCAGGTGAAAAGTGTCGATCCACATGTTTTTTCATTATTCCTGGCTTTTTCTGGTCCATTTGTATTACCCTCATGCAGAGGTAACTTTTGTGTCTTCTTTCCATAAAGCCAAACCACGCTAGTGCTTTTTTCCTATTCTTCTCTGCAATCTTAACCATCTTCAGCCTTTTTCTAACTTTTTCATTCCTGTCCTTTTCGCTTCTTGACATCCCGAGCATCTATCATAGCATCTGCATCTCTGCTACACCGATTTCTCTTTCTCTATTCTTTATCACGCTCTGGTGTTTTGCTGTGTAATCTGGTGCCAATTTACAGTATTTCTGTCTTGTACCATTTTCCTTTTAAATGGGCAGGGTTTACCTTATCACAAGAAATGTCACTGACGTCTTTTCCATGTCTTTCCATCTCAGTCAGCTTTCATTTATTTTGCCTTCTCTAGATACAGCATTTATACAATTTTGTAAAATAATACACACACATTTGCCTGTTTTATGCTATCAGCATCTTTTGTGTTATGGGGGCAATTTTCAAAATCTTGCTTTTTAATATGCTGCTCTACGCACAAGCATCTGAGCGGTTTACAATATGTAAAACACTTCTGAAAAGGAAAAGAATACCGTAAATCGGATAGGAAAGATAAAATAGAATGAGACATGAAGAGGAAGGAACAGGGGAAGAGGGAGGGGGTCAGCCTCAGCGTGGAGGGGAAGGGAGAGGGAAATTGAAAGCAGAACATAAAAGATGGGTTTTCAACATTGACTTGAATTTGGGGAAGGAGAAATCAAATCACAAATCCAGGGGGAGGTAGTTCCATAATTTGGGGCCAAGAAAAAAGAAGGCAGAATTGCGGGTGGACTCCAAGGCATAGGCATGTGGTGTTTACCTGGCTGAACTTGTCTGACTGAAAATCGTTCCCCTTCAACGAGGTTGACGTAAGCACATCTTTCATACTGCATGCATTGTAGACCACGTGAACAATGCATGGATTCATTTATGTGGGGAGAGATAAATGGTACGTACACATTCACTTTTCAAATGTATGCATGCTATTTCTGCTCCCCCCACCCCCAAAAAAAAAAATCTGCATTGCAGCTCACAAAAATAGCAGCTTGAAAATCTGCAGAAATGTAGGGGATAATTTAAGAGAGGATTTTTTTATGCGTAAAAGAACTTTTATGAAATTACCCTAGGGGTTATACATGTAAAAGTATGCACAGTGACAAGATGGCACATCCTTTTATGTTACCTGCATGTAGACCAGGAGCATTGTCAAAACCCAGTTTTGCAAACCCAAAGTTAACATGGGGGCCAGTAGATATCCACTCTCCAAGGCACTTGCCTCTTCTGTGGCATGGCCTTATGCCTTCTCAGGCGCCTTCTCTGGCCCTTTTCAAATCCAGGCTGAAAACTCACCTCTATGCTGCCGCTTTCAGGTCTCGACTCACCTGATCTCCTTTGTGTTTCCTTACCATTTCCCCTTGATGTATCCTGTGTCTACAGCTACTGTGTTGTCTATCTTGACTAACTTGAAACCTCTGATGAGCAGGGACCGTCTTTTACATTTGTCTGTTCAGCACTGCATACATCTTGTAGCTCTATACAAATGCTCAGTAGTAGTAGTAGTGGCCTTCATTCTCCGATTTCCAGCCAAGACGCATATGTTAAATAGGGCATGCGTGTCATGGGTGGCAATCGGGAGGAGCCTGATGTGAACGTGGAAGGGCCTGGCCCCCCCTCCCCAGACCCACCCCTGGCTACACCCCTCATGTAGACATGTTTAGGGGTGCAGGTTGGGCAGAGTGCAGGCAGAGTTGTAATTTATAAGTATAGTTTATAAAATATTCACTTGCAAACATACTTTATGAACATTGACACCTGTGTAGGTGTACATATTAGTAGCTTCAATCTAGAAACAATTTCTGCCACTTTGCCCATGGTATTTTGTTAAGGCATACAGATGCCTATGTGTCTTTATAAAATAGCTTCAAAATAGGTGCCTACTTAGCCCTCACACAGATTTGCATACTGTGCATGTGTTCATTTTAAAAAAGTAACTTCATGGGGGTGGGAGGAGTTAAAAGTACCCATGCAACTACACGGGCTAATTAAAGTTTTCCTGCATAACAGAATTTGAAAGATTTTGGTTAGAAAATATAAAATAGTGGGTCCTGTAAAGTGCCTGTCTGGTCTCTCGTGACCTTTGGAATTAATATTTTGATGATGTCAGATAGCATATGCAAAACATAATCCTTAGTTAGTTTCCTGAACAGAAATTATTAAACACAGTGCATTTGGGTTTACAGCATATTGATAACTGGAGAACACAGAGATGTTTACAGTGTCCTAAAAAAATGTAAATAGAATGCATTTCAGACTAGACAGTTCAGCTTTGTCTTGTTCAAGGAGATGGGGTGGGAAACATCTGCGGACACTATCAAAGCAAGTGCCATTACCTTACCCAATTCAAAGAATTTGCCAAAAATAACATATGGAGGTCTATTTACTAAGCTGTCTTGGGGGAATCATATGCTAATAGCTAACCTATGTTTTTAGTAACCTTATGCTTTTAAAATATTGGCCCTTTTGTTTTGTTTGGTGATGTTCTGTCCGTTTTATCTGTTATGCTTTTATACTTTTACTTTCCTATTTTGCTCTGGCGTTCTTTTTCCTTATTTGTGCATTGCCAACCTTTTATTGTACACCGCTTTATGTTTCGACGGAAAGCGGTTTATCAAATTTTAAATAAAGATAAAGATAACGCTGGTTAGCACATGATGCCGTGAGTGGTTAACATGGGTTTTAACATCACAGTGCCATGCTAATGGCTGGCTCTGCATTAATTGTTAATGCATGCTAAGTGCTACATTAAACACCCAGGGCCATGTTTACTAAAGTACATTAATGGTTAATGCATGCTTTAGTGTGCTCTAAACATTTAGTGCAGGACTGCGGTATAGCTATCTCACACTAAAAACAGCCAACATGCTAAAGCTTCCATGTTAACTGCTTAGTGCATGATCAGGTGGGGAGTGGATGGGTTGGGGTGGAGAGCTGCTATTGATTGTATATTGCAGTTATTGCGGGGGTAATTCATGTGCACTCATTTGCATTTAGGGCGGGTGCACTTAATGCCACCTCAGTGGGTGACATTAAGTGCAACTGCATTAATTGCCAGTGCCATGTGTTAAAGAACCTTTCAGTGTGGTAACTTCCGGAAGCATTTTGGGCATGCCCCCAACAATTAGCTTTGGGCCACTATACTTACCGAGCATTACCGATTGCTTCTAATGCACGTTAACTAGAAAAACTTACTGTACTTTAGTTAAATATGTCCCATAATGTGTAAATCTGTGATGCCTTTGCTTGTTAAAAAACAGATGAAAATATCCAATAGGGGCAGTATATTCAAGGGGTTGGTATCAGTTCCTCCATATATTCCAGAGTTGCTATGGACTGCTACAAGCACTAGCTTGTTGATGCTCACGCTCCCCACTTCTACCAGCTCAACCGTTCTTCTCGTCTTTTACTTTTGCCCAAAGTACATTTCATCATCAGGGCTGGCCCCAGAGTTGGTTCAAGGTGTTGGCGCTCTAGGCAATCTCTAAGCCAGGGATCTCCAACTCCTGTCCTGGAGGGCCGCAAACCAGTCAGATTTTCAGGCTATCCCTAATGAATATGCATGAAATAAATTTGAATACAATATCTCATGCATATTCATTAGGGGTATCCTGAAAACCTGACTGGTTTGCGGCCCTCCAGGACTGGAGTTGAAGATCCCTACTCCCTAAGCCTTAGGATCCCCTGGCTATCAGAATATATTGTTTAACTTTGAATGCCCTGCTCGTTACTGCTCCCCAGAAACTGCTGCCCTAGGTGACTGCTTGGTTTGCTTGATGGTTGGGCCGACCCTATTTAACTTGTACTAGCTTTCACTGCAGTTTCTAAATTGTGGTAATGCCTGCTGCCTGCAACCTGACGCTATTTCTCTTGCCTTCAGTCTCCGACTGCATTCTTTTGTATTTCCCTTTCCATGCCTATATCTTTTTATTCTTCCGAGTTCATGTGCCTGCAGTAGTGAATAACCCCAGCTTGTCAGTGTATTTGAGAGAAGAGAAAGCAGCTTGTCAGATGATCTCCGAGGACCTCTAAGACAGAACGGATTGTAAATATAAGAACATAAGAATTGCTGTACTGAGTGAGACAAAGGGTCCATTAAGCCCAGTATCCTATTTCCAAAAGTGGCCAATCAAGGTCACAGGTGCCTGGCAGAACTTGATTTCATTTATGTATTTAAAATATATAAAATCCCCCAAGCACTACAGTTATAGGCGATGTACATCATGATAGAGACATCATCGCAGGACAACTGCACACTACTGAACGGGTTTCAGTGCATCACCCAAGATGCTGCCTAGAAACCTTTCCTGGGCGGTGACGCCTAATGTGAAGCCAGGGCTGGCCGAAGGGTATCTGCTGCCCTAGGTGAATCTGCAACCGTGCACCACCCCCCCCCCCCCCATCACCCCCGCAGGGTAGTTCAGGCTTCATCCTCTGCAAAGTTGTAGTTCCTTAAATTGAGCAGGGTGTATAGGCTGCATCACTGGCTATACAGAGAGGGGAATTTTATGAGGCATCATGTTACACTTAGAATCTACTTAGAATGACAGTTTCCAAGAATCGATACATCCGACTAACTTTCTTGAGAGTTCACTTGAGGTTATAACCGAGAGAGTCACCTTACTTGCAACTTTTGCTCTAGAACTAGATCATAACACGGCCCTGCATGTATATTTTAAGGGTATGGGTGAGTTGTTCTTAGAAGCAAACATACACGTTTTTCCTGACTATTCATTTGAGACTCAGCTCCGTAAGGAATTCTTAGCTTTGAAGCCAAGGGTCTTTACTTTAGGGGGCTGTGTTTAGGTTAAAATTTCCTTGGCGGTGTTTTGTAACTTATGAGAATAAAAATTCCCTTTTTGAACATAAACAGCGGATGGAATTTCCGTGTCCAGAACTTTCTTGATATCTTTGAATATTCCTTGTTTGTTTCCTTGCGTTCTGATTTCAAGAATATGTATTGGATAGTAATTACAAATAAACAGAAAAAAGAAAAGAAAATAGGGACCTACCTAGACACTATTGTATAAAGAAAAATAAGCAACTACTTTATTTTATAAATACTAGTGTAAGTGATTGAAAACACATGTTAATTTAAGGCACATTCCCTTATACCATCCTATATCCCATGGCAACTTTTAGCGCATGACCATGACAGCATGAGCCAATATCTGTGCTGTCACTTGCATGATGGAGTGGTAAATGGGTGGGTTGGGGCAGATAGTGGGCATGGTGAGCACTACACAGTCATTGAGGGGGTCAACATCACGTGCTAACTGTAACCCTTGTAAGTAGCATGGGTACAAGTACCACCACCACCTCAATAGGTGAAATTAAGTGCACCCGTGGTAATTGTGCCCTGCTTTATGGTACGGCACCTCACATTAACTACTGGAATAATGCCCCTGACAGTTAACATGGAGGCTTTGCACGTAGCATGCGTGAATGTTTGCATTATTTTTGAGCTATGTGCACGTCAGTAAATAGTCCCCTTAACACTAGAAGCCCCAAAGTGTGTCAGTTGACGGAAATGCATCTTCAAAGTTGTATACCAGCGCCACTGTTAGAACCATGTCAGTCATGTTCTATGACTTTGTTAGTAAGGTCAAGATGTTCAAAAATGTGCATCGAAAATTAATGACAGATGCACCACCTAGCAGGAAAATGAATTTATACCTAGAAGCCCCAAAGTGCGTCAATTGACACACTCAATTGTTTTGGATGCATCAATTGACATGCTTTGGGGCTTCTAGTTATAAATTCATTTTCCCACTAGGTGGCGGATCTCAATCACTGTTTACAGTTTTACTCCGACATTACAAACAATAAACACACAATGACATGTAATGACGTCACATACTGCATGTATTTAACAAATAAGTAACTTCACATTAATTCACATCTGCATTTCATGCTAAACACAGTCGTCGTGATAATGCAACAATTGACGCACTTTGGGGTTTCTAGGTAAAATTCCTTTTGGGGCTTCTAGTGTTAATCCCTTCCCTGGCTGCTCTCCCAGAACCCTCTTTCTGGAACATCTACATTTGTAAATTTAAAAGGTTCAATTTAGCTGATTGGTGGAAAAAAAATGTTAAAAGCGGACGTTTAACATGCTAACTACCAAAGTCAAAGAGCCCCGAGGAAGGAGCTGCTTTGTTGAGAGTAGAAAGAATAGAGAGACCGTCACAATCAGCAGAGGCGGATGATATAGAGATGGCAGTGGCTGGTGCAAGCTGAAGGTTGGAGGGGGTAGCATGAAAAACAGCAAGCAGGGAACCAGTAGGCGTGATGATGGTAACAAGGAACAGTTTGCAATGGAGGGGGAGGGAAACATTATGACAGATGCTGAAGTTTTAGTAAACTAGGAGTGTTGACCCTATGTAGCCTCTGCACTCTTCCTGATATCATGGGACGACTGCACAAACTACAGACTAACACCCATCAGCCATGTTTTATGTTAAGAAAATGGGTGCACATTGTATAACAGTGATTTATAAAAGGTTTCACCCTTCATACAGGAGAGAGAGGTCTTCAGTGTATTCATTTGAGTTACCTGTACAGAATGCTTTGCAAGCAAGCTTAGCGGGGAGGGATTTTCTTACTGCAGCACTAAACGCATTTGCCAGACACTTCTGAAACAATACCATTTATCTGCGAAACTGTAGAGGATTAGAAAGTTGTCTTTGAGACTGACGCTGATTCTAGATAAGTAAGCTGCTTGGAGGGAGGGGCAGAATACTGCATTGATGCATGCCCTGCTTACAAACAAAGACTAAAAAGACCATAAAGCAAGCTGGAATCGTTTTTGAGTTATCCTATACAAGTTCCACCCCCCCCCATCCGTTCCCCCACCTTAGACGCACATGCACATGTACATATACATACCCCAGACGCACACAGAATCGAACACTACTTTTGTTCTGTACATAGCGCACAGTAGGGGAAGTCAAAGCAATCTACCACGGAGAAACAGCTTTATAAATTGTATGTTTACCCCATACTGCCGCAATCAAACAGTTCCAAAAAACATCAGAAAGGTGTTATCTTCAGCTGCCGTTCCTTGATTTATACATCAAAGCGGGAGTAGCTCTTGAAGGGTGGGGGGGGGGATTTTGTTTCTCTTTCTTGCCTCTGGGGCCACAGTTCCCATGAGATAAAGAACAGCCCTTAGCAATATTATCGCAGCAATGTTTGCCAAGTGTTATTTCTTCACTAGCACGGCACACCGTATTGCGGGACACTGGACTACGTGAGTAAGACACCAAACCTGCTAATATCTAGTGGCTAGGGATGAAACCGACTGTCTTGAAAATGAGGCTAACAGGAAATATTCTTTATTAGGAGAACAGATGAGTGATGCTGGTTTCAGGGCAAGGATAGCACTGGCTATGTGATCTGAAGGTGCTATGCTTTATATATTATATATCACATAGACCACTGTAAGGGAGGATATTGCTACAGGAATCTAAGGGCAAGCTGGTGAGTGTGCCACATAACATAATTGAATTTCCTGTTTGTGCCCACAGACTGCCAGTAAATTGCTCTGGGGGAATGTACAGTATGTTTGCCTGCAGAAGGGACTGTCGTAGTCCCATAGGCTTGCATCGGGAAGCATTTACTGGCCTAATAAAAGACAAAGCTCTACTCAGTTACTTGGCTTAAATTTCACTTCAGCAAATCACTGATTTGTCTCTTTTCTTTCTCTTTCTGATATTTATACCTAGAAGTGACAGATCACAATGAAATCATGAGACAAACCTAATAATTTTTTTATCAAGGATCATATAATTTAGGATGACTCATCTTTAGTTATGGCATTAATATCCACTATCTGCCCCTCGCACACACTTTTCAGCACAAATACTAATTCTCTACAATACATGATAGTACATACGGAAGGGTCATTTTTAGCAAAGCTGTTTTCCATGCAGAAAAGCGCTTATATAAAATTGCATAGCTGAATATGCAGGTAAAAACATAGCTGCATCAAAAGATTATGCAAATAGGCACTCTCACAGTAGTACATGGGGCAGAGCAAAAGAAAAGTTAGAATGTATATCCATATTTTATAAAGTGCATGCGTCCCCAGAATATGGAGAAACTTACCCCCTTTTTTAGAACAGATGTAAATGTGCACGCCGACCTTTCTGTGCTGTTGGGGCTAGTCCTGGGAGATTTGCAAATAAAGCCCTTTTACTAAAGTGTGTACCACAATAATGTAGGAATTAGCATGTGCTGGACGCAGTAACAGTTACCATGGCCCTGATGCTTAGGGACTTGTTTACAAAAGTGTGAAATAGTTTTGCATAGTAAGTGCAAAGGTTGTGTGCCATCTGTTTGGGCATTCGCAGCTCGTCTCCTGCAATTGACACACATTAAGAGTATTTACAGTTAGCACGGGTGCACTTAATGCCAGGTCAGGAGGAGGCATTAAAGGTACCTCTACTAGCTACTCAAGTGATAGCATGTAGTAAACTACCATGTCTTAACTCAATGGGCTATCCATGCCCATTCTCCATCCATAACCTGCCCAGTTCCTTCCCCCTAATACTGTATGCACTTAGGTCAAGAACTAGCATGCATTAAGGGGGTTATTTTAGAAGTCCTATTCATGCCTTGGACATCTGAAAATGGGCACAGAGTCATCCCTGGAGCCATTTTAGAATCCGGGTCTGTGGACGTCCCTAGCACACGGATGTCCAAGTTTGAATGTGGGCGTGGTGAAGGCATGGATCTAACTAAGCCTGAAATATGGTCAGGAATTTGACAGCCGAGATTTAGTGCTAAAAAATGCAGGGTCATGCATTTGGGCTGCAAAAATCCAAGGGAGCGGTACAGTGCAGGGGTGAAATACTTCTGTCCGTGAAAAAAGATTTGGGGGGGGCGGAGCCTGATGTCCAGCGGGATGGTCGCATAACGCTGAGGCTCCCGAGAGGCCTACTCAGAATCCTGAATTAACACCTCACATTTTTGGAACTTCTACTCTGATCTTGCCGGGGCACATTGGTGAGATGGCGGGGACCAAACCAACGCGCCTGGAATTTGGGTCTCCAGCGGCTTCTCACGGCAAACGTTCCAAAACCAAACCTCCGTCCCCGCAGAAGGGGCCGGCCTTGTGCGAGGGCCCCGAAATGCAGCAGGAAATCCTCGTAGAGATTAGAGGGGTCAAAAACCTTGTGCAGGCAAACGGTGAAGCACTCCAAGCGCTGCGGGACGATTTTGGTGTGCTGCAAAGCAAGCTAGAAGGGCTTTCTTTGCGTCAGGACAAAATGGAGGGCATATTGGACTCCCATGCGGCCCGGTTGTCCAAACTCGACAAAGTTGAACGACAGGTGCAGGCCTTGCAGAAAGAGGTGGAAGATGGCAATAATAGAGCGCGCCGCAACAACATACGACTCGTGGGCATGCCGGAGGGAGCGGAATCTGGAGACATGAAAGAGTTTTTATGCAAAATCCTCCCTTCCTTGCTCCAAATCACCTTTGCCAAAGATTTGGAGATTGATCGCGCTCATCGTGTACCCACCAGCATAACGCTCAACAGGAAGACCCCGCGGCCTATCATTTTTCGACTATTGAGATATCAACACGTGGAGCAAATTCTAAGTGCCTCTCGGGCAAAGGGCCATATGGAGTTCGAGAGCCACAAGATCTCCTTCTTTCCCGACTTGTCTAAACCCACAGTCGACCGCCGAAAGCGCTTTCTGGAATTCCGGCCGAGGCTTCAACAACTACAAGCACGCTATGGCCTGATGTACCCGGCCAAGCTCCGAGTCACGCTTCACAATCAGACAAGAACATTCGAGGACCCTGATCTACTAGCGGAGTTTTTGGATTCCAAAGAAGCCGACTTGATGCGCTGACTTCCAGAATATTCCTGCAAGTCTCCTTCTATCCGTTGTACCTGCCATATTGGATCTGCCGCAGCCTAGCAAAGAGTCTGGCGTGGGCAGTCTGTTGCCTTACTCTTGATGGTATCTGTGACCCGACTCCATCTACCCACAGTAGCCTCGATGAGTATCAGAGACAGTGTTATTATGGACTCTGGTGTTTCTTTTCTTGTTTTTACATGTCTTCTATTCCTCTCTAGGGCCTCCTCCCGCAGACATATGGTCGCCATATTCTTTGGGGGTTTTGCTTCTTCTCTAAGATACGTTGGTACATACTTTTCAATATGGGGTGTATTAGCCAGACTACTTGGTGATTATGACGTTGTTGTACAGATTCTGCTTATGTTCTATGTTATCAAGCGCCCTTACCTAAAATGTCTACTACCGATTGATGGCACCATGTAAGATTTTTTCATTGAACGTAAAAGGCATCAATAATCCGATAAAACGGAAGAAAATCCTAAGCTACCTCAGTCAGGAAGCAGCGGATCTGATTTTTCTCCAAGAAACGCATTTAAATTCGAAGGAAACTCTTAAACTCAATATTAAACCTTACATGGTGGCCGCTTATTCCCCAGCCGTTTCTAAGAAATGTGGGGTTGCCATACTGGTTAGGAAATCTTTGCATGCTACTGTTATTGCGACTAGCTCAGATACAGAAGGTAGATGGGCTAGAGTTCACCTCAAGATAGGTAGCCTAGAAGTTACATGTATATGCCTTTACGCTCCTAATGTTGATGACCCTGCCTTTTTTGCTACCATTGCTCAGGTTGCGCAGGCTTCTGCTAATACTTCATTGATCATTGGGGGGGATTTCAATCTAGTCCTTGATCCCCTGATTGACAAACAGCCGCCTAGGACGAGTGGTCCCCCCAAGAGTCACGCTACGCTTACCTCCCTGATCAAGGATCTTGCCTTAGTTGATCTATGGAGATTACTACACCCCAATGAGCTTGACTTCACCTTCTTCTCCTCCCCTCATAAATCTCAGTCTCGCATAGACTTCTTTCTAATCTCAAAACTGTTAGTTCCTCAGGTGGACACTGCAAAGATTCACTCCCAACATATTTCAGATCATGCTGCCATTTCCTTTCAATTACACACTACTGCACCCCAGGGAAACTCGGGAGCCTGGTTCTTTGATAGAGCCCTGTTAACTCAGCCAGAGTTCCAGTCAGAAATTCGAGTAGCCATACAGGATTACTTCCATTTTAATCTACCCCAAGATACTGCGAATTGGGCTTGGTGGGAGGGCTTCAAAGCGGCCATTCGAGCAACGATCACTAGCTATCAAATCCGCCTGCGGAAACAACGTAAACAGCAGCTGCTCATACTAGACCAACAAATAAAAGCAGGCGAACGAGTTCTAACTTCACGCACTGACCCATGTGTATTAATTCGATTACAGCGTCTCCGTTTTCAATATAATTCAATCCTCTCAACTGCAGCTTCTAAGAGTATTGAGCTACAGCGAGGGACATATTATCGTGAAAATAACCGAGCCGGTCGACTCTTAGCCAATGCCTTGAAAGGTCAAAAAGAAGCCAAACGCGTTGCGGCCCTTCGAGCTCCACAGGGAGGGGGCATAGTGACCACAGACTCCGATATTGTAGAGCTCTTTCGGGATTTCTATACCCGCCTATATCAATCTGAATGTGAGTTCTCGTCAGAGACATTCGAGCGATTGCTCTCTGGCACTCAGCGGCCGACCCTCTCTGAAGCTGATAGAGATGCGATGGATGAACCCTTCTCTACTTCAGAGATCCAATCTGCCCTAAAACGTACAGCCTCGGGCCGTGCCGCAGGGCCCGATGGTCTCCCGACCGAATTCTACAGAACGTTCAGTGCAGATTTAGTTCCCTATTTAAAACTCTATTTTACTGCCCTTGCGGTAGATACATCCTCTTTGGGATCCTTTTCTGCAGCTAATGTGGTTGTATTTGAGAAAGAAGGCAGAGACCCGCTACTGACTGCCAACTACCGTCCAATCTCCCTACTTAATGCCGACTATAAGATCTTCGCAACGATCTTGGCCACCCGGCTATCTGACATGATGGCTACCCTAATTCACCCCGACCAATGCGGTTTTATACCCGGCAGATCAACTGCTGACAATGCTCGGACCTTGTGCCATGTGTTATCTAGTGCTGCCAATCTTGACCATCCTTGGGTGGGTCTTTCCCTGGATGCCGAAAAAGCCTTTGATCGTCTAGAATGGCCCTTCTTATTTGCAGTTCTCCGATGGTATGGCTTTGGAGAGGGCTTCCTCCGATATCTCCAAGTCATGTACACTCAACCCGTCGCCAGTATTTGTGTAAACGCCATCAAATCTCAGCCATTTAACCTCCAAAGAGGCACGCGTCAAGGTTGCCCCCTATCACCAATGCTTTTTGATCTCGCTCTTGAACCCCTAGCCCTCCTTATTAGACAGTCTGCACGTATTCGAGGTGTCCCCTTTAGTCATAGGGAGATTAAACTCTCTGCATACGCAGATGATCTTATGCTCTTCGTTTCCCTCGATTCGGTTCCAGCTGTCTTGGATCTGATTGACGGATACTCACAATTATCGGGCTATAAAATTAACTGGACCAAATCTGTAGCATTCCCACTGAACCGCTGGGTACATGAGGCTGACATGCAGGCCTTTCCCTTCCTTTGGCAATCTCGTATGGTGAAGTATCTCGGGGTCCATTACTGCTCTCCTTTAGAAGACACTATCAGTTTCAATGCCAAAGAGGTAGTCTCCAAAGTCCGTGAGCTCACAAATCGTTGGTCTCCCTTATCTCTCACATGGTGGGGCCGCTTAGACACTGTGAAAATGATGATAGTCCCCAAAGTGAACTACATTTTAGAAATGCTGCCATGCTTACTTCCGCTACATACTTATAAAGATATTGAGGGCCTTCTCGTCCGTTATCTCTGGCAGGGCAAGCCACCAAGGATAGCTAAACATAAACTGCAGTCTGCAAAGGAACGAGGGGGTACCAGATTTCCTGATTTCCTTAGATATCATCAAGCCTTTCTACTTAAGCAAGGTGCCCGATGGCTAGATACCTCAACAGACCGCCGACCAGTTTGGCTTGACATAGAAGAGGAGCTTAGTAGCCCAATTCCTTTGACCCATCTCCCCGGTATGTCTTACCAAGTAGACACCCGCCATCCACCAATGATTGTCGATACTCTTGCGGCCTTTAACACTCTCATTCTATCACTGGGTCCGAATGTATGTCCTCAGGACGGACTCCCGCTATGGAATAACCCCAGAATTCAAGTCCTAAACAGAACAATAGCCTGGAAACCCTGGTACTCCAGGGGGATCTGGACACCCCAACAGCTTTTCTCTGCAGCTCGTTGGAAAACCTTTTCGGATTTACAAAAGGAATTTGCGTTACCAGCGAAACACTACTTTCAATTGATGCAGCTTCAACACTGCCTCAAAAGTGCTCGAATCATGCCGCCCTCTGCCCCTACTGAGGATGGGCTATTAGAGATAGTTCACTCCATTAGTAGTACACATGGGGTAGCCTCTAATTTCTATAAAATACTTTGTCAGGGTACAGATACGGACACTTTTAGAGCCCAACAAGCCTGGGAGCGCGAACTGCAAACCACTCTAACTCCTGTGCAATGGAGCGTTTTTTGGAGTAAAGTAGTGCGGGTTTCCAGGTCTGCCTCTGTTACCCAAACTCTCTTCTTCTTTGCACACAGATGCTTTTATACCCCAGAAAAAATAGCCAAATGGAACCCAAATGCTAGGGACCTGTGTTGGTCTTGCCATACTGCTGTGGGATCCTTCGCTCATGTTATTTATGAATGTCCTCAACTGCAGGTCTATTGGGGGAGGGTCTGGGGTCGTATTCAATCTATCTTACACTTTCATGAACCTCTTTCTTGGAAGGTCGTGGGACTCCGCTGCGCGGCGGAGGTCCCCTCTCTTCCTAAGAAGGGTCGCTTTCTCCTTGATTTCATGCTAGGTATTGCCATATGCTTAATCACGAGGAATTGGAAGGATAGCTCTCGGCTTACTGTCAATGAATGGTGGAACCTCGTCTGCTTGTATAGTAAATATGAGCAGCTACCTCGGAGAGCTATTCCCCATGTCCAAACTCACTCTTGCTTGTCTAAATGGCAGATGCTTAATGATTATGTACAATCTGCTCATTGCTCCAACATGCCTGTATAATGTGCACTCATCATGTTTTAGATCACCGTTAGGTTTTGTAATATAATAATGAAAGTACACGCCCGCTTCGGGAATGTTTAGTTTTCTAGAGAAGAAGCAGGGGGGAGGGGGGTGGTAGGGGTTTACTTTGGTGTATGTATTACACGTTATGTATTTGTCTTTTAGCTGTATGTCTTCCTTTCCTTTGTTGTTATAAAACGAAAATAAAGAATTTAAAAAAAAAGAAAAAAGATTTGGACCTGGACGTGATTGTTTCTGTTGATCTTAAGATAGCTAAACAGGTAGAAAAGGTGACTGCAAAAACCAGAAGGATGCTTGGGTATATAGAGAGAAGAATGGCCAGCAGAAAAAAGGAGGTAATAGTGTCCCTGTGTAAGTCTCTCGTGAGATCTCATTTGGAATATTGTGTGCAATTCTGGAAACCCACACCTTCAAAAGGATATACAGTAAGCAGGTTGGAGTCCATACAGAGGGTGGCTACTAAAATGGTTAGTGGTCTTCGTTATGTAGTGTATGAGGATAGACTTGAGGATCTAAGTATGTATACATTAAAGGAGATATGATATAATGACGTTTAAATACAGTATCTCCATGTCATAAATGCACAGGAGGAAAGCAAGCTCTGCAATAAAGGGACATAAGATGAGGGTGAAAGGGGATAGACTCAGGAGCAATATGTGGAAATATTTCTTTATGGAAAGGGTGGTAGATGTGTGGAATAGTCTCCCAGTGCAAATAGTAGAGGTAAGGACAGTATCTGCATTCAAGAAAGCATGGGAGGGCAGACTAGATAGGCCATATGGTCTTTTATTGCTGTCATGTTTCTATGGCCAGGGTGTTCCCAAGAACTTGGACATTCTGACCTGATTTCAGAAACATCCTGGATGTTCCAGGTCATGTCAAAGGTGCTTGTCTGGCAAACATCCCCTTTATTTTGCCATTTGACAATGAACACTGACAGGGAATGAGGCTCCCGTTTTGGTTGTGCCACGCTGCTTATCCTTGCATGCAATCTTGCCTGAGATGGATGTCCCCGCCCCATGGTTTCATAGCGGAGACGTCTATATGGATGTCGGCACAGAAATCGGGTCCACACATAGATGTTCTCAGCGTTTTTCTGTACGCTCTGCCCTGGATGTCCCAGATTGCGCTTGGAAGCCTTTCTAAAATCCCACTTTAAATGAAATGCTAGCGCAGTAATAGTTATTGTGTTCAGGCACTAGCAATGAATCCTAATTCATGCCCCAACTTCTTAGCACATTTTAATAAACAGTCCCATACTCTGCACACTTTAACTAACAGGCCAGGATTTAGGCAAAGACAAAATAGGCAACTGCCTACAACATCAGATTTTGAAGGCAGCAAATACCTGGGCTAAATAGACACCTAATTCTTCTTGCTTTAAAACCTATAAGAACCCCCCCCCCCCCACCTCCACTCTTCCCTTCAATTCTGTCTACATCTGGCCCTGAATGAAACAGGGCATGTGTGCGGACTGCACCTTGCAGATATCACACTATAACTTACCACACATTAACTCTTACCGCAGCAGAAAGTGTAGATCACTTAATGCTGTCTCCTCAATAGCTGGCGTTAAGTGCATCCAGCTTTTTCTAGCCTGCGCTTAAATGTGCGTTAGATTTTTTTTCTCTGCAGTTATAGTACAGGAAAAAGTTGAGCATGATCCCAACATTTACTGCACACTTACCATGCATTAATTTTTCTAACTAACCTGTGCTAACGGCTAGTATTTAATGCACTTTAGAAAAAAGCATCTACTGTCTGTTGGCTTAATAAAATAGGCACCTTTTTGGATTTTTCACCCCCTATGATGAAAGATGCAGTTCAGTGGATGGATAGCAACACGATTCAGGAGCTAGGATTTGAGCCATACATAAAAAAGCTTAAAGTACCCAGAAGAGCACAGTAAAATGTGACTATAATAGAAAGATTTGAAAATCCAGCTGGCTTCAAAGGTGCACATGAGAGATGCCTTCACCATAGGAAAACAGAAACTCATACACGCAAGGTCATATCATATGAAGCAGAAAAGCAGGGGACTCGAAGGGAAGGATTATTACATCCATAGATAAAAGAAGACTATTTTATAGCAGCCTAGCCCCCTAGGGTACAGAATGTCCTGCATTTCTACTCTGCTGTTCTTTCCAACCCAATGGAAAATGGAAACAATTTTACACAGAGCTGGCTGAAAGGTGTCTGTCACCCCAGATAAGCTTTCAACTCGATGCCCTCCCCCCTGCTTTATCACCCCTGCACCCATAGATCAGCTTTTCCCCTTACACTCCCCCCAGATGTCCAGCATCTCTCCTCCTCCCTCTCCCCTCCCTCCCTCCCCCGCATGGTCTGCCCTTTCAAACCTTCTGGAGCGGCTCCTTGTAACTGTGACTATGTCATCACTTAAAAAGAAAATGAATGTACCGTGGAGCTTCACACTGAAGCACACTGGAAACTCATACTGCTCCTGCTCCCACAGCAGCAGGAAGTGCCCATCAGAAGGGGGCAGGACCAGTGGTGGGATTCAGCCGGTTCGCCCAAACCCATTTCTAAAATTTCCCGTGTTTGCTGAACTGATGCACCCCTGGTGGCCCAGTAGCCCTGATTCCCCCCCACCCCAACTCGACAGTATTTTGATGGCATCGGGGGCAATCGCGGCATCGGGCAAAGCCCCCAATACTATCAAAATGCTGTCAGCGGCCTGTGCCCCTACAGACAGTAAATCCCTGGTGGCCTAGCGGTCCAGAAGTCCCCTCCTTCCTTAAAAAGAAAAGAGAACTGGTGGCCTAGAGGCCCGTAAACCCCTCACCACCTTCCTGACTAGCAAACAAAATAGGACTAGCTGCCCCCTGAACCTCCACCTCCCTCCCGACTAACAAACAAAATAGATCTAGTAGCTAGTGGACCCTGAACCTGACCCCTGACCCCCCCCCCCCAGTATCTTTCAAAATGAGTGGGAGTGCTGCCTACGCACCCTCGCTCTCCTGCTCATAGTCCGCCATCTTAAAAAATGGGGACGCCTGATAGGTGCTGCCATTTTTGATAATGGTGGACTATGAGCAAGGGTGTGTAGGCAGCACTCCCACTCATTTCAAAAGGTACCATGGGGGTGGTTAGTCAGAAGGGGGGTGAGGGTTCAGGGGGCCATTAGGTCTATTTGTTTTTTTAGTCGGGAGGGGGTTGGGGGAGTTCAGGGGGCCACTAGGCCACTAGGTCTATTTTCTTTAGGTCGGGAGGAGGATGAGTGGTTCAGAGGGCCACTAGGCCTCCAGGTCTATTTTCTTTTTAAGGGAGGTGGCGAAGGGGGTTCTGGAACGCTAGGCCACAAGGGATTCACTATCTGTCAGGGCACTGGCCCCCAACAGTACTTTGATGGCATCGGGGGATTTTCCCAATGCCGCAATTGCCCCTGATGCCATCAAAATACTGTCAGGTGGAGGGGTTTGGGGTGCTTCAACCCACTTATACTGACTTGATACAGAACCGATTCCTAAGATTTTTGAATCCCACCACTGAGCGGGACCAGCAGGGGATAAGCTTCAGCACAAGGTTCCATGACACATTTGTTTTCATGTTTTTTGCACTGACACAGTCACAGCTGCAAGGAGCCATGCTGAAGGCGTGAGAGGGCAGACCACAGGAAGGGAGGGAAGGAAAGAAGGAGACACTTCGCCCTGCCGTATTGGGGATTGCAACGGCAGAGTTGGCTGCCTCTTACTATTGCTCTTTCTTCACTGCCACACTGAACCCAATGAGTCGGTACAGCTATGGCCACCCCTAAAAGAGGTTGAGAATGTCTGTCTATCTGTCCATTTGTCTGTGGCAAAATAACCTTCCGAAAACTTGATGGAATGAGATGAAATGTGAAATATGGGGAAAACTGGTAAAAGTACACATCGAATTTGAAAATGGGCCAACATAGAGGCCCTTAAAAAATGGCTCAGCTTCTGTAGCATAGAAACATACGTACAGTGAAACACAGCAGTTATGGAATTCCTCCTTTCAAATTCCTGCCTCCTGTATTCTACACAACTAATCCCCCAAACCACACTCACTCCTCACAACTGACCCACCACCCCACACTCTGTCCCCACACCCAAAAATACTTTCTTGCAAATACCTTACTAAATTGCCGAATGCCCCACCCTGAAAAAATATCCCCACACAACTGCATGAAAAACCCTGCAAGATGTCACACACCTACCCTAAGCTATCACTAACTGCAACCACAAAAAAAACCTGCAACTACCTCACCACCATACAAACTGCCCCACCCCCAAAAACTACACCCCTGCAAATGCCCCATCTGTAAAATTTAAACCCCCTACAGCTGCCCCCACCCTGCCAATTACCCCATCCTCAAAAACTATTCCTTTCAACTGCCACACCACTTGCAAACTGTGTCCACTCCCTGAAATTACCCAACTTCAACTCTCCCACTGCCCACAAACTGCCCCACCCCAAAACATATACCCACACAACTGCTCTATCACCCTGCACATTGTCCTACCATTAAAACACACCCCTCATAATGGTTCTACTGTAGCAGCAGATAAGCATGCAATAAATAAATCCAGGAGTCTTTTCAAGGATCCAAGCCAGTTTAATGTGCACATGGCTCAAGCAATAAGCAATTTCAAAATGGCTGAGCAATGGCTTCTAGTAAAACAACAACAAATATAGCTTTCTTGTCCATTCTAAGCATAGGCAAACTTTTCATTGGTCCCAGTACCCCTCTCACCCATCTATTGGTCCCGGTACTGATATGGCTACCCAATCGGGACTCTGGTCTGGGCCCAGCACCTGGTTGCCCCCCTTCTAGTCCCAATTACAATGGTCAGTGTCTCTAACTTGTTACTTCTCTCCTCCAAGGTCGCTGAGCTTGTTAAAACATATGGGAAGCAGGGCACTGTAACCTTGCTTTTTGCAGAGTTAATTAATTCCATAGAAGCTGTGCTCTCTTATCAGTACCAATTAGAGCTGTTTTCTGTCTTTTATAAGTTTCGTTTCTGCTTAGCTATGTTCAGTTAAACTGAGTTAAGTTTCAATTCTATGGTGTCATCATTCAGGGGGGTTTTCATTCCTCTGGGCCTAACTACAGGCTTCAGTTACAGGTCAAGCTGCTCAGGCCTGTCTGTTTAGTTCAATTAGCATGGATCATAGGCCGTCGCCTACCACATTCCCCCCTTTGATTATTCTCACCCGCATGTTAATAAGGTGTGAGAATCAAATCACATAATACTAGGTAAAGGTATCACTCTGTGGTATAGGGTAGTAAGTTCACATAGCTAATATCTTTGTAGCTGTCTTACGCTCTACAGTGTTATTAATAACTGAAGTTATCATTTGCAAGCAAAATGGCAAGAAACAAGGGAGCAACAGGCAGATAGTCAAAGTCCATAGTTTGGCAAGAGTGGGAAAAAGAACTAAAGGATTAGAAGGTTCGGTTGCATCTTTGTGGTGCTGTCGTAAAGCTTCTGATTTAGACAGACCAGCTGTCCATCCTTCATAGTAGATTGTGGTCCAGTCCGAACAAAACACAAACTGTCAACAATGGGGTGGGCCAATACCCACTCACTAGTAGTATTATGTAAATCAGTCTGATTGTATAGGATAGAATAGTTCAGTTCTTGTGTCTCCCAGGGCCACTGATCTCCCATCTTAGTTCCTCCACAATAGAAACAGTCAGAAGTGTGGAGACTAGATGCTATTGCTCCAGTAAGTTCAAGAAACAAGTTCTGGTGGTGGTATGAGGAATTGCAACGGTGGCTTGCATAGCCTTGTAGAAAGTCAAGATCTAGAACAACTTTTGGATTGGAGAGTATACCAATGCAAGTATAGGGAGCATGATAAAACAAGGTCTGAGTGACCTTCGGTCCAGTTCATGTTGTACTTATACAGGCTGCCCAGGGAGATAAGGCAAAAGTCATTTCAAAGCACTCCAAGGCTGCTGCCAAAATAAAGCAATAATAATAATTCATAATGGGCATAGTCTCTGGAAAATTGGTGGAACTGTCGACTTCCACAACAGATAACAAATGTAGGGTTGATTGTAGATCCTCAAGCTTCTGCCGTACGTAGACCTACCAGCTTTTTGGCAGGAGTAGGGCTGTAGATTCCAAAGTATCACTGTCCTCTGGGATGTCTCAATTTCTTAAAATATCATAGCATAGTCTCTTAGGCTATTATTGCTTCCTTAGAGCAGTTCACTCTTTAGGAGATCAAAACAGTCTTTTCAGAGTATTTAAACATAGTCTCTTAGAAGATTCAATTTCTTGACACAACACAGTCTCTTTCTGATGATTGCAGTTTTTTTCAGATGCGAGGCTTACCTTCAGATAAACAAACAGTCTTGAAATAGTGCAGTTTCTGAGGGACCAATAAGTCTTAGGTCCGTGGTTGTTGTTGTAGGGTGAGGTGCAATGGAGTCTCAGGATGCTATACAGTAGTCCAGTGATCAGGTTCAAGAGCAGCTGCTGGCTTCACTTGATTATGATGGGTCCAAGGTTCAAATTCTGCGACTTTTACTGCAGTTGGAGTTGTTGACAGGATGACGACATAGGGTCCTCTCCAATGCAGGGCTAACAGTATCTTTCTCCACTCTTTGATCCACACCGAGACTCCAGGCTTGAAAGGATGCAGGGGTGCAGGCAAATTGATGAGTAATCGATTTTGTACTCAGGTATGAAGACTCCTGCAAAACAGAACTTAAAACCAATAGTTCATGTCTAATAATTTCAGATCCTATCTGTCTCATATCTCCTTTTATTTCCTATACAATAGGCAGGGGTTGCGCATACAGAATTTCAAAAGGGGAAAACTCCTAAAGACTTAGCAGGGGCTAAGTATATCCTAAGAAGGGCTATAGGAAGAACCTAGGGCCACTTCAGGTAAACCTCTTGGCAAAGTTTAGACAACTGAGATTTCAGGGTTCTATTCACACATTCTACTTTTCCTAAATTCTGAGATCTATAGGCAGTATGTATCTATTAATATCAATATCTTGGGGCTATACTTAATGGACTTGCTTCCTAAGGTTATCCACCCTCATTCTTTGTACAGGGCCCCATATGCATGCAAGGTTGTAAGGGTATACTTGAAATCTGGGTACACATTTAGACAGGGCTCTTTTCCTATTGTTAGTGCTCTAGTGAGGACTATCAGTTCAGCTTTCTGTGGTGAAGTTTCTGGGGCCAGGGCTGAGGACTCAACTACCAAATCAGGGGTCACCACTGCATATCTAGCACAACAATGTCCATTGATGATGAAACTGCCTTCAGCCACAAAGAAAGTCTGTTCAGGGTTCTCCAGAGGGACATCAGTCAAATCCAGGTGGCTTGAGAATACAGTGTCCATAATTTCTAAACAGTCATGATCAGGGGATCAAGACCAACTGATAACAACATAGCAGGATTGAAAGCTTGACTGACCCTTCAGTTGTATCTGGGGTTTTCACACAACATACTCTAATATTTCAACATTCATAGATTTGTTAGCTAGTAATTTCCTTTGTGAAGGGATTTTTCTTTTAGTTTTTGCTTACTAGGAAGGCTGTAGCTGTAACAGCTTCTCAAATAAGGTCCAAGAGATTGAGTCAACACTCCCAGAACATTTCCTTGCGACTCATGAACATAGAGACTGTAAGGTTTTCTGGACATCTGGTAGACCCAGAATTGGTGACAACATCAGAGTGTTTTTTTCAAAGATCAAAAGGCTGCATCCTGTTCAAGTCCCCATTCCTCTGGAGACTTTTCCATTCCTTTGATAGCTTGATACAATGGTTTTTGTTTTTGTTTTTTTTTTTTTTCTAGCAGCGCAAAATTGGGGATCCATATACAACATACTCTGTGGCACCCAAGAAGGCTCTCACTTGTCTCCTGGTGATTGGAGTAGGAATACTGCATACAGCTGCTTTGCGTTCTGGTAAGGGTTCCAGGCGTCAAATTCCGCTGGACAACTGGAATCCTAGGTATTTAACTTGTTTGACATAATTATGCTTTGGCTCTTGAGACTTTGTATCCAGCCTCATTAAAAAGGTGCAAGAGTTCACTGGTGGCTGGTGGACATTCACTTTCTGAGTTGGTGGTTATGAGCAAGTTGTCCACATATTGAAGTAGAATTTTTTCTTTTTTTTTTTTGAGTTTCTGGATAACTTGTCAAATCTTTCGCTGAGTGAGGCGAGTTCTTGAATTCTTGAGGTAATCTTGTCCAGATGAGTTGGCCCCGCCTCCTTGTAGTGGGGTCTTGGGCTAAGCGTATGCAGAAAAAAACATCTTTTTAAGTCCAGAATGATGAAATGTATAGCTTCAGCAGAGATCAGTTCCAAGAGAATATAAGGATTTTGGTACCACTGGTTGTATAGTTTCAGCTGCATCATTCATTCTTTCTTAGATCCTGCACTGGGCGGTAATCACCTGTCCCAGGCTTCTTGACTGGCTTGAGGGTGACAATGGCAGGGGCTATGTTCTTCGCTAGGCCAGGTGGATTGTCTTCTGCCCATCCTCCAGGTGGGGCTATGAGGTTGGTAAGTGTACAGCTTGTTGCTTTGGATGCAGGTGAATAGAACCGCCATTCTTCTTCTTGGGGACAGTTAACACCATCAGGCCAGCAGATTTTGAGTTTCATTTTTTTCTTCCTTCAACAGAGGATATCTGTGCTTGAAGCTTTGCAAGCAGGTCTCGGCCCAAAAATGGAATAGGGCATTCAGGCATATACAGGAACTGGTACATTATTATTATTATTATTTTTCTAGTTCACACATGTGGTTCTGCAGAAAAGGCTTTGCGAGAGAAAAACACAGGGGCTACTGGCTTTAGTATTCTGCTCCTGTATCCCCCATAAAAGTCCATATATTGGTCCCCTATTTTTCAGACTGACTCCTGGGGACCCAGGGAAACTGGAGAGTCCGGTCTGGCCTAGTCTTCATCCATGCTGTAGCCCTCTTCGGCTGCCACTCACGCTATAGCTGCTTCACTCTCGTGCTGAAACACTGTGCTTGGTTTTATTCTGTCTATGACTTTGCAATCAAGTACTCCCCTCCTGGGGAGGAGTCAAGATACGGGCATTCACTTCTCTAATGTCCTTCTTTTTCTATAATGGGCGTACTCACACCCAGTTTTTCACTTCCTCTGTTCCTTCGATTAGGATAATCTCCTCACATCATTCAACTAAAATATCATTCACTTTCTCTGTTACATTTATTTTCACAATTCACACACCCTCTGATTAACTTTCATTTAACCATTATGCCCGCAAATTCATCCAGTTCTTTGCAATTTCCGTTCATTAGTTCAATCAAGTCCTAAAACTTCTCAGTGTATAATGCAGTTTTTTTCAGTTCTAAACAAGTCTGGTCAGCTGACTTTCACTTCTAGTCCGGAGGGGGTGGACATTCCCCTGTTGCAGAGGTGGCTAGCAAACTACTTGGGAATCTGTAGTCCCCCCCCCCCCCCTCTCCTGGATTCTGTTTCTCCTAGCAATGCTCTATCCAGGAGGTTGAATTTTTTTTTATTTTTTTTTTTAAGGATCCACTTCTCTGCTGTGGGCACATTAGTTCACGCCCACCGGGGGGGGGGGGGTTGACAGCATCGGTGGAGTGGGCTCCATCCCCCCCTTAAGCACTCTGAACTGAACTACTTACAGAGAGAGAGAGAGAGACGAGACAGGATATCTAGAAATTCTGGGGCAAAATCCTGATTGGGACAGAGACATTTCATAATCTTCAGTAAATCCCTTACTGAAATTCTTGATCATACTTGAAAAGACACTTATTATTTCTGTAAACATAGGGCAGGCAGGAAACACTTAGATTGAGCACATACATCCATTATGCTTCTTATAGAGAGAACTATAGCTATCTGTCAGCATGTCTCTGCAAAAGAAATTATTTTTTAGTTCAGGAAGCAAATATTTAAAAGACATTCCGGATATTTTTCATAAAATACAGTACACCTTTCCTTCTTTTTTTTTAAATACAGAAAAGCTAACTGATTTGTTCATTAGTAACCAGCACAGAGGGGAAGCATGCATTCAAATGACTTATACTCATTCATAAAAAAGATAAACTTTGTTTTTAAAACTTTTGGTTAAACAGAGCTAGTGAAACCAGAGAAAAAACTAATTATAAATTCATCACGCTTCGATTAAATGAAGAGACTTTTCAAATCGGGAGTCCCTTTTCATTCCTAAATCTCCTGCAGTCTCCAGCTGTCTCTCCAGAACCTTTTTTTTTTTTTCTGCAGGCTATGTAGAAGCCACACCCCTCTGCTCGCGGGGAAACAATTGAACTGTGCTCATAAAAAGAGACTTCTCATTCACATGGACAGAGATGCCAGAAAAAAACAATTTAAATCATTGTTAAGTAGTGATCTAATTACTTTGTAGATCAAAGGAAAAAAAAAAAAAGTTCTTTATCATTTCCTATTTAAAATGTTTCAGTGCTTACTGAAAATTTGAACATACAGCCGACAGAAATTCCTCTCACTTGGTCCGCAACCCATAAGGGATTAATACAAACTTAATCCTTTTCAGGCTAAACCCAAAAACTATCGGGACCCACAATCCTGACTAAACATTCTTATTAAATGATAAATAAATGATATATATTACATAACCACAGCAGAAGGAACAAAAACATATTAAATAAAACAGGTACAATTTGCCTGAAATAAGCACAAACTACCAGCATTTAGGTTTAAGCCTGCACAAGATTAGAAAGACGACACTAGACATTCTTTCCTTCAGACACGCCCCCTGTCAGTTTTTCACACTGCAGTAGAAAAACTAACTGGGTCAGACCAGCTTTTTGATTTCTAAAAATGACTGTAGGTGTTTTGGGTCTTCATTCTGCTCTACTAATACAATTTCTTAATCAGTGAACTGTCACAAATTACTCAACAGAATAATCTCACATATATAACAAAAGGGAAACTCGCAGTTTCAACAGATAGCAAAAATCAAATACACAGGACGGACAATACACCAAACGCTTCATCCGTTTCGCGACCTAGACGCAGTCACTCGACTAGAAACTGCGCTAGTCCAGAGTCCACTCTGCTTGGTCCGTGCTGCCAGACCTTTCATTCACACTTCATTCACACAATCATGCTAGCAACGTATCTTAGAATGCATTCCTTTCTATCTATTCTGACTAGTCTTTTTCCCAATTACAAAAAGGATGAGGGTTTCACCCGGCGAATTCCCATGCGGGGTTACTCGGCCCTTCCTTGAGAGCTCTCTTACCAATTCCCAATATCTCGAGATTACAAATTCCAAGTTCCACTGGCAGTACTGCTCTTTCTATTTCTGTCTAGACATACCAAAAACCCAGTCCTGTCTGCTCTGACCAGGCTGAATCATGATTCTCTAAGTTTTCAAACTGCAGTTCTAACTCATCTGTCTAGACAGGTTTTCAAAACTATACTTACCAGATCTGGTTCCCAAGCTTCTGAGTTGGATCCTGGACTCCCCGGGTCGGAAGTGTTGGCCAGCTGGACTCAGTGCCTGCCGAGGCCAGGCAGAACTCCCTCCGATACAAGAGGATCGGTGGGCCCAGGGAAATTCCCCTGCGTCGGATTGGCATGGTTCCAACTGGACCAAACCTCAAGGCGAATTACGTGGATTTATTCACTTGAACACTATCCACCACTCGCACTTCCCGGCCAACGCACCAAGAATGTAGCAGCAGATAAGCATGCAATAAATAAATCCAGGAGTCTTTTCAAGGATCCAAGCCAGTTTAATGTGCACATGGCTCAAGCAATAAGCAATTTCAAAATGGCTGAGCAATGGCTTCTAGTAAAACAACAACTTTTATAGCTTTCTTGTCCATTCTAAGCATAGGCAAACTTTTCATTGGTCCCAGTACCCCTCTCACCCATCTATTGGTCCCGGTACTGATATGGCTACCCAATCGGGACTCTGGTCTGGGCCCAGCACCTGGTTGCCCCCCTTCTAGTCCCAATTACAATGGTCAGTGTCTCTAACTTGTTACTTCTCTCCTCCAAGGTCGCTGAGCTTGTTAAAACATATGGGAAGCAGGGCACTGTAACCTTGCTTTTTTGCAGAGTTAATTAATTCCATAGAAGCTGTGCTCTCTTATCAGTACCAATTAGAGCTGTTTTCTGTCTTTTATAAGTTTCGTTTCTGCTTAGCTATGTTCAGTTAAACTGAGTTAAGTTTCAATTCTATGGTGTCATCATTCAGGGGGGTTTTCATTCCTCTGGGCCTAACTACAGGCTTCAGTTACAGGTCAAGCTGCTCAGGCCTGTCTGCTTAGTTCAATTAGCATGGATCATAGGCCGTCACCTACCACACTACTACCCCTAAAACTGCCTCCACTCATAAAAAATATCCACCCACAACTGCCTCATCACCTTGTAAATTGACTCACCCCCAAAAACTAGCCCTTATAACTGTCCCACCACTTTGCCAACTGCCCCATCCCCAAATATCTATTGTCCCACCATTGCCCTACTACCCTGCCAACTGCCCTACCCCCAAAAATCTTCTGCAACTTCCCTACAACTTTGCCATCTGCCCCATCCCCAAATACTACCCCCTGAAACTGTCCTACTATCCTGCGGACTGCCCCCCCCCCAAAAAAAAAAATAAATAGCCTCTGCAACTGCCCTACTCCCAAAAAATCCCTACTGCCATGGCCCCAGTACCCTGGAAACCACCCTCATCTTCCAGTACTATCTTCCACAGAAATGCTTCACCACCCCCTACTAAAACCCCCATCACAGACACAACGCATCTGCAGCACCCAACATAGAAACTCATACACACACAGAGACACAGGAATTAGCTGAGGTGTATTACATTTAAAATTATACATGAATCTATTTAGAGGGGGATATTCAAAGCAATTTAGGCGGGTTGTGCCACTGAATATACCTCGTTTTGGCCCCTCAGTACCCCGACACTAGCTGACTACCATTGGAGTATTTTGGGGGCGGAACAAAAGTGACACCCAGGGATAACCAGCTGGTAGCAATTAGTTCAGGGCTAGATTAAGGCACTGCCAAGCTAGAAACGTACCTAGAGCCCAAAGTTTAGGGAGGCACTATCAGATGTGCTCTGTACTCAGGAGATTATGATTGACAATTGTCTGACTTCTTTCAGGATTCTACTGAATTTTACATTAATATGTCTGGACATTCTTCAGCGTTGAAAACCTCTATGTGCAGTTCTCTAATCCTCCCCTCTCTGTGAGTGAGCCTGCCCTGCCTGTTCCAATGTTACTAGCAGCAGAGAGTGTGGGTAGGATCCAGCCAATGGGAAGGCTGTGGAGGCGGAGCACTGGAATGCTGCTCTAGTCACAGGACGGAAGGAGGTGACGGTGAGCTGGGGGGAAATTCCTGGGCTGTTGTAGAAGGGAATGGAGGAGTAACCTGGTGGTTAGAGCAGCAGCCTACTGCCTAGGAGATTTGGGTTTGAATCCTACTGCTATACCTTAGGCAATTGATTTTATCCTCCACTGCTTTGGAAGAAAAGGCCTGGCAATCTACTTATGGTCATACCTTGCCAAGAAAACCCAGGGACTGCTGAGTTGGGTGCATTGACTTGAAGGCACTTTAAAAAAAAGGAAGGTAAGATTCTGAGGTGGGAGAAAGAAAAGAAATTCAGTCTTCATCAATACCCCCTCCCCCCTCAATGCATTTCTATAGGAAAAGTTTCTGCATGTGAGGGGAGAAGGATACAAAGTTACTATGAATACATATGTGTATGCTGCTGCTACTGTATCCTTCTCCCCTCACATGCAGAAACTTCACTTGTACAGAATTGTAGATTGTCCCAGCTCAACCCCTCTCTTCTTGTGTCTAAAGCAGCATTACACTGCTCTACCCCAGCAGCCGCACAGCCGTCCCTTTGGCTGAATCTCAGCCAGTCTCTGGATGCAAATACTAGTACTAC
This sequence comes from Ichthyophis bannanicus, assembly GCA_033557465.1. NCBI lineage: Eukaryota > Metazoa > Chordata > Amphibia > Gymnophiona > Ichthyophiidae > Ichthyophis > Ichthyophis bannanicus. The sequence goes on from CM066032.1 coordinate 820,912,942, forward strand.
TACTAATGGAAAAATTATAAACAAATACAACAAATATATATGCAATATTAAAAGGCTATTGCCTTCTTTTCAGTGATTTTATTATTATTTTTGTGTATTAACCTTTCAAGTGGACTAACTACTTCAACCAAAGGGAAGGTAGTGGGAGTGTAGGAATGGAAGGCAGGCCATTTGACTGTTAACTTTTCTTCTTGGTAACTGCCTCTTTTTTTTTGAATGTAAACAGTAATTCACCACCAGGGCCGGCACTACCCGCTAAGCCAGGTAAGCACGGCAGAGGGCGCCAGAGTTAAGGGGCACCAAAACTGGAGCAGTGTTGTGTTGAAGCAGGCTAAAGAGGAAAGCAGTGATACATGTGCTCATGGGAGCTGCCGGTCCCACAGGTACGCAACAACGCTGCAGGAAGTGATGGCGGTTTTTCTCTCCTCTTAGGCCCGTGGGACAGGCTGCTCTGGCAGGCCGAAGAGAGAAGAGAGGCCATGCTACATGTGTCCTTGGGAGCAGGGCCGGCCCTAGGCAAGTTCAAGCTCAACCACAGGCCCCGCACCTTTGGAGTTCCTGTGCCTTCCTGCCTCATGGTCTCTGCCCCAACAGGTTTCAACAGCTGCACGCCTCCCTTCCTGCAAACCTTCTGGGCAGTCAGTGTTAAAATGAAAGGAAACCGCAGTAGAGCCTCGTGCTCAAATGCGCTGCTGGAGTCTCTGCCGGTTCCACGCCCTCTGAGGTATACTTCCTGTTGCCCTGGGAGTGGAACCGGCAGAGACTCCAGCAGCGTGTTTGAGCACAAGGCTCTGCCCCGGTTTTCTTTCAGGGAGGTGTGCAGCTCCTGAAACCTGTTGGGGGGAGAGACCATGAGGCCAAGGCATAGGAACGCCAAAGGTGCGGGGCCTCTGGTTGAGTCCAAACATATTTAGAGTTGGCCCTGCTCCCGCGGACACATGCAGCACGGCCTCTCTCCCCTTTTTGGCCTCTCTCCCCTTTCGGTTGTGTGCCTGTGTGTATCGCACTCCTGCCGGTGATTAAAAGCCTGGAGGCAGAAACTTTTGGCTGACACCACCAGCCGCAGCTCACCCACAGGCTGCCTGAGCGAACTGGAAGCTCAAACCATGAGTTTAAACCTTATTTGCAACTCTTCTATGCTTCACTCTATGTGAGCCAGAGGGAAGGTCACAGACTGTACTCTGCATCAGGCATTGGGCTGACCTGGGAGAAAGTCAGTGGAACTAGCAGTGAGCGTCCTGTGGGGCTGGGGGCTTCTGCAGGATGAGGAAAAGAACTTTATATGGTGAAAGGCAGAGTTGGTTGGTTTGAGGAGGTGGGGGACGGGGAGCACTGACAGAATGAATGAGGATACGAGCAGCAGGCAGTGGCACCACACCAGGGGTGTGTGTGTGTGTGTGTGTGTGTGTGTGTGTGTGTGTGTGAGATAGAGATATTCAAAAACACAGGAACAGGAGGAGCTGCAACAAGGGATCATAGGAAGAAGGTGAAAGAGGACAGACTGAAGAGTAATTGTAAGAAATATTTATTATTGGCTTTAACTGAAAGTCTTTTACACGGCAGTCAGCTGGAAGTTTTAAAATGCTGGTTGAGCACCATGCCGGGCAGAGTCATACAAGTTAAGTGCTCTGTTTGTAATCTGAAAGAACAAAGCTAAGCTGCCAAGTATATGCATATTGTTTAGGAATCTTTTTGATTTGTGAGGCATCTTTGATACAAGTGACCTAAGCCATGGTGCTGTTTAGTTACTTTTCCCACTTTAGCATTATGAACTTGTATGGGGAGCAATGATGACATAATATCAATGGTTTGGCTCATATTAGGGGCCAGTTAGTCCTTTGTTGAGCTCCCTTAATGCTTTTAATGTGGATAAGCCATAAAGGTAATTTGAACACAGGAGGCTCTTATGTTTGAAGCCAGTTTTGAGGCTCCCTAATCGATGATTGTTTCTCCTTTTTGGTATCTTGTTTTAGTGTTTTATCATTGTTAAGAAATATTTATTTAAGCCAACGGATCTAGCTTAAATCTTTCACTTCTTGCATGGAAACATGACCAGAGCTAGTACTGGGGCATTTTCAAATCCCTGTCGTCAAGTAGGTAAAAGCCAGATCCTCAGGGGATCTGATTTTAAGGAGGTATTCCCTAGATCCAGAGGTTGTGGTTTTTACCTATTTCACCAACTGGCTAGTTTTAATACAGACAGCTTGGTTTTAAAGCTTTTTGTACAGCGTCCAGTTACAAAGTGCACACTGTAATTACCTTACCCAGTCCTGTGGTCCCCCCCCCCCCCATCATCTGTTTACAGTTTATTGAGCTGCTCCTGCCAGTGATGCCGCCCCTTTACGTATAAACTTATGGGGCTGGGGCTTTGGTTCCATCCAGGCATGGGCACCTTCTGCCTACATCTCATTGCAGTTAGTGTTGAGCTGCATGATTGAAATCTGCGGTGTCTGAACCTCGGGACTATGGAGCCTTGCATGGTTCAAATGTATTTTCAACCACAGGACTGCATGCTGGTCACTACAGACCCAGAGCTCTGTGGGTCAGACAGCACAGGCTTCAGTCATATGGTGCCCAGCACTAGCAGCAATGAGAGGGAGGCGGGAGGTGGAAGGCACCCATGAGTGGACAGAACTGCAGCCCCAACCTCAGCGGCTTACAGGGGCACTACTGGACCAAGAAAGAGAGATGGGGAAAGGGGAATAAGGAAGAACAGGGACCTGGGAGAGGCAGAACAGAAGGACAGGACTCTCTGGAAAGAACAGGGACCTGGTGACTAAATGGGGGGAAGCAGAACAGGAAATTGCTAAGTATGAGAGACTGAGTAGGCATTTGGAGGGGACAGACAAAGCTAGAGAAAAGAATTTTCATTTTCATTTTAGCGATTGGAATGTGTTGGCTAACATCACGTGAACAGAGTTCACACAGCAGTTTTGGGGAAAGGGGGAGGTGCAGCCTACTATTAATAGCAATCTGTAGATTGCAGAGGGGCATCAGCGACCCTGGCACCAGCCCTGTTCACCACTAGTCTATCACAGCGCTGCAAGGGGCTTGCTGACTGCCTCACAGGGCCTGGAAGCATGCCCAAGCGGTTAAAGAATTCAGTTTGCTTCCCATGTGACACTGGGGCTTACAGCTTCTGCTGCAGGAAGATATGTGATGCACTAGCAGCTCATTGATAGACAGATAAATATAATCACTAACAAACGCTAGCTGTAGGATTCTGAGCCGAAGCTACTGTGCTTTCCCTCTTCCCTATCGCAGTTCTACTAAAGGCTTCATTTGTCTGTGCCACAGGCTTCACTGGCTTAAACTTCTGCATCCTGCTTATTTTAAAAGCATCTCACAGGTATTGCTCAAAGCAGGCTGCCCACTACCACCACATTCTCCTTTAGAAGGATGCAAAGGATTCATTTTTTCATTATATTTTATATTTTTCTACTGGAATGTCTAATTGAAAACTGCAATGACCTCTACGTTATAGGATGTATTTATTTTTTAACCTTTAACTGAGTGTCTGGAATATGCAGAAGGGCTCTGGACAAATTAGGAGAGAGTTGTGTTGCAGGCACGTGCAAAATTCAAGAGATCTCATGCTATCTCTGTACCACAGGAGCGTCCCATGTAGTGCTTGGAAAGAAGATACTGATGAATGGTTGTATTTTTCCCCCACCAGAGTCACATGCGAAGCAAACAGCATTCTTTAACGCCTAGATGTGCTTGCAACCCTGCAAGGCAGCCAAAAAGCGCCCGGCATAACTGCGATAGGCTAGTGGTGAATTGCTGCTTACATTCAAAAGAGAGGCAGGGTGCCCATATCCATGAGGCGTGTATGGGGAAGGGATAAAGGGGGGGGGGGGGGAATGGGGATGCAATCAGGTGGTAGTGGAAGCACCTTTCCGAAATCAAGGGCAGGGGAGTAGCAGAACAACAGAAGCAGTGTGAGCAGAGGTGCAGTGTGTGCGCTGGAAGTATTTTGAAGTGCTCTTGGGGTTGGGCCCTACTGAACTTACTTTAGAGATATTTCTTGAATGTGATTGCGTATGACGACAGGATAGATTATACTGTTTGGATTTTCATTAGAGAAAAACTGGATCCTGTTGTTGGTAATATCCATCTCCCTGATAGGAAGAGGGGACACATAAAACGGCTGAGCCCAGCCAGAAATCACCATGCAGAGTAGGAGTGTATAGAAGGAAGAGGAGTAGGAAGGAGGAGCGTTTATGTCTGGGACAAGCTCCGGTTGAGGGGAGAGAGCAGAGGTGGAAGAAAGGGACATGGAGTTAAGTTTCATACCTGGTTGATGGTGGGCTTGATTGGAAGCTGCCTGGGCACAGTGAGCAGCTTTAGCTCAGCCCCACAAAGTTTTCATTCTCCCTTCTTGTTCTGTCTCCAGAGCTCCAGCGGCAGATTTTCGGCTTGAGCGTGGTGATATAGCTGGGGTTGGAGGCTAGGCATGCCGGTGGTGTGAGGGAGGCTGACACTGCTCAATGTGATGGTGTGGTTTTAGATGAGGGAGCACAAGAGGAAGGGGTAGTTAGAGGCTGTGGGAACTGCCATTGACAGTAAGGGGTAGATGAGCTGACCTTCCAGGAGCTAAGGTAGCTCTCCGAGAGAAGTGGGGAAAGGAAGAACGGTGTAGGAACCATAAACGCCTGACACAGAAGTGTCACTGCACTGTGCGGAGAGGTTTGAAAATTCTCTGTTAATAATAGAAATTAGGACCTTATCTGAGCAGCACCATAGGCTAAAGGAACATGATGGAGAATGTCATCATCTAGTCCTATAAGACACTGACCTCTGTGATCTATGTTCAGTTCCTGAGGTTGTTTATAGCTAATAAAAGGCTGGTCAGGTTTTGACACTCTCCTATGACATCATGCTGCACATGAAATGAGAGTCAGAAGCTGTAAAGATGTCTTACACATTGGAACATGGAACGTACGAAGCATGAACCAAGGGAAGTTGGAGGTGGTCAAGAATGAATTGGAACGTGTACAACTTGATCTGTTGGGTGTCAGCAAACTGAAATGGAATGGCATTGGGCACTTTGCATCAGATGATCACATGGTCTACTATGCTGGAAATGAAAGACAAAGAAGAAATGGTGTTGCATTTATAATAAAGAAGAAACTTGCAAGAACTGTAATGAAATACAATGCAGTCAGCGAACGCTTAATCTCTATTCGTCTACACGGATTGCCTATCAGCACAACTATAATTCAAGTATATGTCCCAACAACAGCTGCAGAAGAGAATGAAATTGAAAAGTTCTATGAACAAGTACAAGCTGAAATTGACAGAACATGCAAACAGGATATCCTGATCGTCATGGGTGACTGGAACGCAAAAGTTGGCAACAAAGAAGAAGGCAAAGTAGTTGGAAAATATGGACTTGGCAACAGAAATGAAGCTGGAGAAAGACTGATAGAATTCTGCAAGACCAATGATCTATTCATCTCAAACACCTTCTTCCAGCAACACAAGCGGCGACTGTACACATGGACTTCACCCAATGGATTGTATAAAAATCAAATTGACTACATCTGTGGAAGTCAACGATGGAAAAGCTCTGTAACATCAACAAAGACAAAACCTGGAGCTGACTGTGGTACAGATCATCAACTACTAGTATGCAAACTCAAGCTAAAGTTGAAAAAGAGCAAACCACTCATGAATGCAGCAAAATATGACCTTGAGAATATACCACTGGAATTTAAAGACTGCCTGCAAAATCGATTTGCTGCTTTAGATACAAATGACAGAGCTCCGGAAGAGTTATGGAATGACATCAAGAAGGTTGTGTTGGAAGAAAGCGAGAAGTCTCTACAAAAGGTGAAAAAGCAAAAACGGCCAAAATGGATGACGGAAGAAACTCTGAAAATTGCCCAGAAATGCAGAGAAGCTAAAGCCAGAGGAGAAAGAAAGACAGTCGCAGAACTCAACAGAGATTTCCAACGTGCAGCAAGACAGGACAAGGAAAAGTACTACAATGACACTTGCAAGGAAATAGAAGCAGAAACTATTAGAGGAAGAACAAGATCGGCTTTCCTAAAGCTACGAGAGTTAAAGAAAAGGTTCCAGCCTCGAATTGGAATGTTAAAAGATGCTCAAGGTTCTATGTTGAATGATGCTGAGAAGATCAAGAAAAGGTGGAAGGAATATACAGAGTTTTTATATGATAAAGATCAAGTGGACCAACAGCCGTTTCAACCTGTACCTTATGATCGGGAACCATTGGTGATGAAAGAAGAAGTTGAAGCAGCATTGAAAGCCTTATCAAAGAACAAAGCACCAGGCATTGATAGCATTCCCATAGAAGTATTGCAACAATCTGATGCAGCTGTTACCGTACTGACAAGGCTCTGCCAAGAAATATGGAAGACAACATCATGGCCAACTGACTGGAAAAGATCTGTGTTTATACCAATACTAAAGAAAGGTGATTCAACTGACTGTGGAAATTATCGCACAATCGCTCTGATCCCACATGCCAGCAAGATTCTACTGAAGATTATTCAAAAGAGACTACAACCATACCTGGAACAAGAACTACCTGAAGTGCAAGCAGGGTTCAGGAAAGGGCGAGGAACGAGAGACATCATTGCAGATGTGAGATAGATCCTTGAAAAGACTAAAGAATACCAAAAGGATATCTATTTGTGCTTTATCGACTATAGCAAGGCTTTTGACTGTGTAAACCATGAGAAACTCTGGGCCACATTAAGAAGCATGGGTATACCAGAACACCTGATCGTTCTCTTGCGCAATCTGTACATTGATCAAGAAGCAACAGTTCGAACGGAACAAGGAGAAACAGAATGGTTTAAAATAAGCAAAGGTGTAAGACAAGGCTGCATACTTTCCCCCTACCTGTTTAATTTATATGCAGAACAAATCATCAGAGAAGCAGGATTGTATGAAGACAACAGAGGTGTGAAGACTGGTGGAAGACTCATCAACAACCTTCGCTATGCTGATGATACCACATTACTGGCTGAAAGTGAAGATGATCTGAAACATTTGCTTCTCACAATCAAAGAACATAGTCTCAAAATGGGCCTGCACCTTAATGTAAAGAAGATAAAGATCATGACAACTGGCATAATCAACAGGTTCATCATTGAAGGAGAAGAAATTGAAATTGTGAACAACTTTAACCTACTTGGATCAACTATCAATAAAGAAGCAACAAGCAGTCAAGAAATCAGACAACGCATTGCTCTTGGCAGAATGGCTATGAAAGACCTAGATAAGATTCTTAAGAGCAGAGATGTCTCTCTCCATACAAAGATTTGACTTGTTCAAGCCACGGTATTTTCAATAACATCATATGGATGTGAAAGCTGGACAGTGAAAAAGACAGATAGGAAGAAAATTGATGCCTTTGAATTATGGTGCTGGCGGCGAATACTGTGTATACCATGGACTGTCCAAAGAACAAACCAGTCGGTACTAGAGGAGATCAAACCTAAGCTTTCTTTAGAAGCTCAGATGACAAGACTTCGACTTGCATACTTTGGACACATCATGCGAAGAGAGAGATCATTAGAGAAAGACATTATGCTTGGCAAGATAGAAGGTCAACGCAAAAGAGGAAGGCCAGCAATGAGATGGATCGATACAATAACAGCAGCTACAGGTACCAGTCTGTCAACAATGAGCCGCCTGACTGAAGACCGAACACAATTTAGGATAGCTATCCAGAGGGTCGCCATGAGTCGACTCCGACTCGACGGCACTTAACAACAACAAGTGGGGTGATTGACTGACTGGAAATGATGTGAATGCCTGTGTTAAGTGTTTCTGAGGTGGCTGAGATACTTAAGAAATCATTGATTAGTAAGGGAATTTTATAAATATGGTTTAGAAAAATTTAAGAACAGAAATTGGAGCTAACCTGAAACAAAAGTTTGGTTGGTTGAATTGATCAGAGACTAAGAAATGAGAGCCCGTCAATGGTTAAAATGACCAAGAATCTGTTAAAATATAAGTAAGCCTTAGGAGAGCTGCTGAATTACACTTGAAAAGAGACAAAACATGTATTTAGTTGAGAATTTCATACAAGGCTGCATTACCCTGTGTTAGCCTAGAGTTCCTTACTCTTAGGGGGATGTTTACTAAACTGCGGTAACGTTACATAACGCGCGTTATGTAACGTTAACGATCGTTGGCGCATCATAACGCACGTTATGATGCGCTAACGATCGTTAACATTACATAATGCGCGTTAACCAACATTAACGATCGTAAAGCTCTGCGGCGCGGTAAAACACCACAGAAGGTGGAGAGAGGGCGGAGAGAAGGGGTCAGTGGACGGAGAGTGGGCAGGGAGAGGCTCCCTTCACACTAACGCGCTGATCTGAAGAGCTGAATCCAAACGCGATTGAAAACCTGCCGTTAAATGCACATTACAGGGAGAGAAACCATTTCAGTGTCAGCAATGTACAGCCCAGGCAGGGAAACCTAAAAAAAGTGATAGGTGTGATACATGTGCACAGAACAAAAGGGCACATAAACACTGAAAATGACCCCAACAAACCGGAAAAAAAACATAACCAAGCTGGCCAATAGTGGTATCAATGAGAAACATCAACCCCTCCCCCCCGAGTAAGCTCCATAGAAAAGATATAAATCGTGGAAGGGTCTATACTCCGTCCCCATACAAGGTGAATGAGCCCACAGTGAAATAGCGCTGCTTAGGGTTTCCCCCACCATTGGACAGGGTTCCTATGGTGTGCACATGTCCCGCAACATCAGGGCGGGTATGTCGGAACGGCAACTGGACAGATGCCGGAGAAGGGGATACAGAGGTCCGCAGGCGGCACATGCTGTGGTAGAGCTGGGCCACAGTGCGGACTAGGGTGATGCCTAGGTGGCCCATACGAATGCTGAAATAGCAGAGCAGTCAAACAGCAACTGCTGAAGGCCCAACATGGGCACGAGTGTGTTTCCCACAGTGTCACAGGGGATAGTACCCAACAGCAACCCCCAAGGGCACGGAACTTTGGCAGGCCGGGCTGGGGGGAGCGTGGACGTCTATGCAGGCATCCCTACCCCAGAACCCGCACCATAGGCAGCCGCCTACCTGCACACTGGATGGCCTGAGACTGCGCACCACCAGCACCACCAGCAGAAGGGCATGTCAGCATGGTGGCTGAGGGATACTGGTGGTGAACAGTGCAGTGGCAGCTGCCCAGAGCAGACCGTGGCCTAGCCCTGTGTAGGTGGGTGCCGTGTACTGCAACAGACGGGTCCTGTCTGACGAACAGTCATGGTATCACCAAGGAATGTACTGACTCTGTGACAGCAAGGTGATGCAGTGCACAAAACCAGTGTATTCAGAAGCAGAGGGTCACAGGTTCAAGTCCCAGCTGTGGTTCCTGCCAACCCAGTTCCCATATTTTACCCACTACTACAACGTGCTAATACAGACAGCACCTTTATTGCAGATGACGTAAACATGCCCAAGACACCTACATTTTACCCTACAGAGCACAGACACCATAAACATGCACATTACCTAGAGCAGTCTGTGGAGTGTGCTACAGGTCTTGTGTCTGACAGTGTTCACCAACCTGGGGAGTGACTCCTACAGTATTGCATACCATAGCCATGCCGGCACTGTGCCCAGGGCTGGTGTGGTGGCCTGGGCTGCCCAACACCTCTATAGTTGCACAATGCTGGCATAGGTGTGGGGAGTGTGTGTCTGTCTATCCAGTGTGTGGTGGCTGCCAACACCCTCCACAGCCCACACTGCTAGCACTGTTGCCAGTATTGGCCTGCCAATGTGCATAATGAGGAGCAAGGTACCGTGGGAATAGCCTGGATAGGGTGGCCTTGCCTGGATGCATCTGCACACAGCATAGGGCAATGGCTTGGACATTTTAGTGCCTGGCCACCACCTGCACGGACAGGGTGGCCATAGCATGTCCTGCTGGGAGGTCACTCTCACCCTGACTGAGCAGTGACCATGGCATGGCTAGGTTCCCCCATAGTGCTATATAGTGTTTCTTTCATGTGATATTTATGGGTTTTCTTTTGGGGCTCAATCACTGACTTATCTGCTTGGTGTGTATGCTGACATCCCCGTTCTGGGTACATGCATCTCCTCCAGGACCATGCACTATGGACTAGCTGGCAGACTGTCTGCAGCTAGTATGTGTCTTGCTGGAACACCTTGCAGGGTGCAGCGGGTGGAGGCTTGCTGCTGGAGAATGTCAGATAAGTGTGGGGGGCAGCTGAGCATTTCCAGGCCTGCCATCTGTCTTCTATTGTGTTATGGATGTGTACCGCTCTGTCTGTTCCCCAGCAGGACTGGGGTTGATGGTCCCCTCTACTGCTACCATTGCAGGGAGGTGGACTGTGGATCTATTGGTGGGTGATCCTGTTTCCCACCCTGAGCCCCAGAGGGTGAATGGTGTGGTGGTACATGATCTGCCTATGGGTCCATACACCACCCCCCCCCCCAGCAGGTAACCATGGCACCAACACAGGATATGCACTATTCTGGGTGCATCATCTCCCATATGGACTAGACATGACCGAGACATACAGCAGGACACAGATGTATCCTAGGTGTGTCTAATGGAACTACCTATCACACACTGATGGGGACCTGCAGCATGGCGTATTTCAGCCATGAAAGGTGCTGTGGACCTGGTGCTGGGTGCCCCACCTCAACCTCAGGGTGGGCACAGTACCCGCACAATGTGACTGTCTGTGGCTACTCTGTGGCAGTGCCACACACCGTCTGTTCCCCCTACCAGGCCGAGGTGCTGTGGGGGGGGAATACCCAATCTTGTGCCCATCTCTCGACTTCTGATTTGCATGTGCAGTGCATCATGGGTACGGGTGGGTTAACCCTATCCTGGTAACCACAGCAGACAGTTTGTGTGGTGACGTGCAGTCCTTCTGCAGCCAGCCAGGACTTTGTTCACAGCCTTATAAGGTGTCCTATAGGGGACATTATAGGTGCCTTGGCGGACAGTACACTTTATAATGTGCCCTATGGAGTGCGTTATGGGGTGCCTTATGCATCACCTTAGGTTATGCCACCGTGAGGGTGTGTTTTCTGGCAGCACTAATTAAAATACACGTCAAATGCCTCAACAATCACTACTTAAATGTAAAAGGTGCTGCCTCAGCCAGCCTTATGCATTAGGCCCACTGGGGAATTGAACCCATGACCACTGTACCATCAGTCATTGTTGTAACCATTGTGCTACAGCTCTGTTGCTGTGCTTGTATGCCTGCGTGCCTTCTTAAGATTAACGCGCGTTACCCATGTCCTTATTTGGGATTTCGGTCTCTACCGCAGCTCCTAACGCGAATCACACTAACGCAGTTTAGTAAACATACCCCTTAGACTTTGAGAGAAACCTGTGAATGTGATGTGAGTGTGGGAAAGACTGGGCTAACCACAGAATAGCTTTAAAAGGGTGGGGGACCCCCCTCCTATCCAGCAGCCTAACTTTTCTGATACCTTCTTGTTAGGGTCACGGAGGGTTTGGCTGAATAAGTAAGGAAAATATGCTGGGGTGCGATTCAGATAGAGAATCCTAAATTATCTTTTATTTTGTGGATTAGCTAGAAACATTAATTAAAGAAACTGTGAAGAAAGGAACCCTATAGATACAAACACTGAAATTAGGGAGGCAGATTATTTTATTAATTTATTTGGGCAGTAGGAACCAACTGTGGAAAATCCTGCTTCCTGCTGAAACGGGGTACACCACTGAATCTGAAGCCACCCAGAACCAGCCCATACTCTAGGCAGACTAGGCAGCCTCCTAGGGTGGCAGACCCTGACAGACGGCCCCGACTCCATTTTGAAAGCAGCGGCACAAAGCCGCCGCTTTCCAAATGGAGTCGGGCCACTGCCACCCCTCAAATCCATCTTTCTCATCTTGTGGCGGTCCGACTCCGTTTCAAAAGTGGCAGAAACTTAAAATGGAGTTGGGCTGCTGCCGCCACTGCAAAATGAGAAGATGGATTTGCAGGGCAGTGACAGAGCAGGAGGGGGATGCTGGCAGCGGCGGCGCAGTGGGGGCTTCTGCCTGGGGCAGCAAAAACCCTCTGGCTGCTCTTGAAGGCGTCCAACATTCAAGAAAGCTGCAAGAACCACCCTGGAAAAAGGTGAACTAAGTGACTGAATTTCACTTTACTAGTGCACTACTTTCCAAGTCGCACATTTTTTTCAGGGAACTGATTCAGGTTTCATTTGCACTTACCTGAGGTCTTACTGTTTAAGATGATTCCTGTTGAGGAAAAAGGGGTACAGGCTACTGAAAGGAAAGTAATTCTTGGAAGAAGAAGTTATCAAGGGAATTTAAAAAAAAATACCTGTTATTTCAAGAAACTGAGAACAGAATGTAAAAAAAAAAAGATTGTTAGAGGGAATTCACCTGCAGTTGATTGAATAGTACTTTTACATATCTTCATTTTAAATCGTGTTTTGCATTTTATCTAGAAGCACGCCAATGTATTTTAATTAGAAAGCATTCTATTGGAGTGTATTTTTAATTAGAAATGAACAAATTGTTTCGAGTACACTTGAGTTTTTTAAAAGCAGTATTTAAAATATATTTACGTGTAGTTTTTTTTTTTTTCTTCCCATAGTATTCTCACACATTTGATATTCTGGTGTTTGTGAGATTTATAACAACATCTAGGAATATTGTTTGTTTACATGTTAAATTTTTTTCAACCTGTGAAATCAGCAAGCTTGCTGGTGCCACAGGAACTGCAATATGAGTAAAAGAGCTCTCCACACAATATTTAGGTGCAGTCCATGTGTGATAAGAACTACCTTAACAGTTTGATTCAGGGCTTCCACACCTTCGAAAATACAAAAAGTGCCTGGCATATTGCAAAAAACTTACAGCAATGATCTGCCAGTTTAGACTCCCTACATTTTTATCACTTTGTCTGTGGCCGAGACCAAGTTGCCCAACCTGTTCAAAGCACTTGTAGAAACTGTAGATGGAAAGAAGCCGAGTCCAGAAGAAGCAATGTCTTTCCTATAGCATGAGAAGACTTGCTTGATTAGAAATGATGCTATTTGATCATGTAACCAGGAAATTAATGGCTACCTGGCAATGACCTCATGGATCATTTGGAGAACAAAATGTTAACCATAACTGCTATCATGCAGAGTTCAAACAGAGGATCTCCACATATCCATATGCTGCTCTGGTTGGACAATGCACCTCCCTTAGATCCAGCAGATGAAAAAACCATGCTGCAGGTTACATGTAGCACCAACTGTACCCCACATGGCTGAGCAAATAAAAGGAAAAGTGTTGATCTGGAATTTCATATTACCCTATGACCCACCCAAGAATTCTGTTCCCTCTCTCTGACTACCTTGCTATCGAAGATGAAAATGACATACGAAAATCAGTTATGAAGAAAGACTTACACGTCAATGATTTCATTAATTTTATTTATTTATTTATTTTATTTACAGTTCTTATATACCGCGCTTTTTGGTATCAGTGCAGTTTACAAATAACAGAAATTTGCATCAGAACAGGATCTTTTTCTTACATTGAACAGGGTATGTAACTTGGAATGTAACAGGGGTAACTATATACAAACTACCTTAGTAGTTGTAGTTGTAGAAACTATTTACAGCTTATATCCAGCAAGTTGTTAATCGCAATGGGGAAAGATCTTGTGATCTATGATCATTGAGGGTGTGCCTAATGGGGGGGTCTAATTTGTGTAGCGTTAAGGGTTATGTTGTTGGGGCATCAGAGGCTGAGTGTGTGTGTTGCGGGGCGGGGAAAAGTGATTGTGTTGGATTAGGGTGGACAAAGTGGAGGCAGAATAAGTAGTGTTTAAGGGCTTTTCTGAACTGAGAGATGTCATTGATTGTTCGGATGTGAGGTGGGAGGTCATTCCAGCACCTAGGAGCATAGAATGTAAAAGCTCTATTCCTGGTTGTTTGTGTGCATTTGGTGGACTCAGTTGGTATAGTCAGCATATTAGTGGATATTGTCCTCCTCAGCCTGTTTGTGGGAGTGATGGTTAGGAGTGCAGAGAGGGATGGGGGCGATATCCAGTTAATTGCTTTAAACGTTAGTAGTAGTACCTTGTAAGTGATCCTGCATTGCAACGGCAGCCAGTGAAGGTCCATGAGTAAGGGCGTGATGTGATCTCTTCTAGATATACCGCAGAGGATGCGAGCTGCTGTATTCATTGCCATCTGAAGTGGATTGAGGGTGTTCTTAGGGAGGCCATGTAGGATTATGTTGGCATAATCAAAATGTGGCATTACAAGCATTTGGAATATTGTTCTGAAATCATTTGCGGCTAGTAGAGGTCTTAGTTGTCTTAGTGTCTGTATCTTATTGTAGATGGATTTTGTAGTATTCTTTATGTGTTCTTTGAAGTTGAACTGTTGGTCTATTGTGATACCCAGGTATCGTATCTCTGATTTACATGGAAGTTCTGCATCTCGCACCTTCAGTGAGGTGGGGGGAGAGAAATTCTTGTTCTTGGTTATGAATAGGACTTTGGTTTTCTTAAAGTTTATGCGTAGATTCTGAGAAGAGAGCCAGTCAGTGATTGTGTTGAAACACTCTACTAGTGAGGAGAGGTCAGGTTGCATGATTTTGATTGGGGTGAAAATTAATACATCATCTGCGTAGATCAAACTGGATATATTAAATGATCTGATGATATCACAAATCGGTTGCATATATATGTTGAAAAGTAGAGCAGATAGGGAGGATCCTTGGGGTACTCCCTGTTGCTGATGGAAAGGTTCAGATGTTGAGGATCCTATACGTACATGTTGCCAACGGTTTGCTAGATATGATTTACACCATTCCCAGGCCAGTCCCTGAATTCCCTTTTCCTGAAGGTGGTAGAGGAGTTGCTCATGATTAACAGAGTCAAATGATGCCACAATATCAAGGAAAATGAGTACAAACCCATTTTCGATTTTTTCAATTCCTCTAGATATGGTGTTGGTCAGCAAAGTGAGAAGCGTCTCTACACCGTGGGATTTTCGAACCCATGTTGGCAAGGATCCAAAGGGGCTGATATGTCTATGTGTTGCTGAAGTTGTATTTGAACCACCTTCTCAATGAGCTTAGCTAGAAGGGGTATGCTTGAGATTGGGCGATAAGAGTCTGTTTTTGTTGGGTCAAGTTTGTTGTTTTTCAGGAGGGGGCATATGGAAGTTTGCTTGAGGATTGTTGGGAATGATCCTGCTGCAAAGGAGAGCTTCATGATGTATGCTAGAGTGGGGCTGAGGTCTGCTCACATCGTTCTGATCCAGTGAGCAGGACAAGACCTTCTCACAACAGACCTCCATCCTAACCTACACAATGACTGGACCTCATTCAAAGAAACCTTGCCAGATGAAATATCGACCACCATTGCATGCCTCAACACCATCACCTCTCCGCTAGACCCATGTCCCACCGACTGGATAAAGAAAACTAGAAACGAACTGAGCATACCACTAGCTCATATCGTCCAGGAATCCTTCTCCCAAGGACACATGCCAGATGCCCTCAAAACCACAATTATCCGCCCATCACTAAAAAAGCAAAACCTGGACCCACTAGACCCAGCATCTTACAGACCCATAGCAAGCCTACCCTTCACTGCCAAGATAATAGAGAAGATCGTCCAGCAGCAGCTACAGGAACACCTTGATCTCAACAACATATTGGATCCACAACAACACGGATTCCGCCCTCTGCATGGAGTTGAGACCCTCATGACCACACTGATGAACACTCTCCTCATAGAAACACAAGAAAAACACTCTGGATATGCCATGATTTTCCTTGACATATCTGCAGCTTTTGACACCATCTCCCACAACATCCTCATACACAGACTACAGACAATTCGAATTAAAGACACTGTACTACAGTGGTTCCAATCATACCTAACCAACAGAGAGCAATTAATCCGCATCAGCAACTCGACATCCCCCCCATTCCAGCAACACCAAGGTGTCCCCCAAGGATCCACACTATCAGCCATGCTATTCAACATTTACCTTCAACCACTCTGCTTAGTCATACGCACTCACAACATCAGCTTTCACATTTATGCTGATGATATCATGCTCTACGCTCCCATAACAACCACGAACCCAACAAACACCCACCTATCAACATGCTTCACAGAGGTGTCCAACTGGTTGCAAGCAAACAACCTATCCATCAACATAAAGAAGACAGAAGCCCTCATAGTCACAAAGGACCCAGACTTTACGCCACCTCCACACCTCCACATAGGTACCACAAAAATTCAGATACAACCGCAAATAAGGTACCTGGGCATTATTATCGACCAAGCCCTCACCCTACAGCAACAAATCACCAAAACCGCCGGAACTATATTCCACAAAGCAAGGACAGTCCAACGTCTCAGACCCCTTCTCGAACATCAAGACTTCCGAACTGTAATGCAAGCCATAACACTCCCACATCTGGATTATTGTAATATATTATACCATGGCCTTCCAGCCACACAGACGAACCCCCTCAAAACAGCATTGAACACCACATCGAGAATCATTCAGGGAGCAAAGAAGACCGACCACATCACCCCGATTTTGAAAGACTTACACATACTCCCCCTTGAGGCAAGGACTAAATACAAAGCCATCCTACTCACCCACAAAGCCATACATCAAACACCAAACTCCCAACTCCACACCCTACTGTCCCATCCAGCTCATGGCAGATCTACCAGACAAGCCTCCAGCAACTCCCTCACCATCCCTCACAAAAGAACCAAATGCTCTCAACGGACCTGCAATCGAGCCTTTGAACTGTATGCACCATCCCTATAGAACTCTCTACCGATCTGTCTCAGAAACAACACCGATCTACCATCCTTTCGAAAACAGCTGAAAGCCATCTTGTTTCAGGAATACCTCAACATGACACCCACCAAAAAGCGAAATAACATCTGATCTCACCAACCATGACCATCTAACTCAAACTATACTAACCTGACTATGTCCAAATTCTGTCTAAGTCCAAAGTCTGTTCTATATCTGTCTAAGCCCAAAGTCTGTCCTATATCTTATGTTAAAATCATCAATGTAGCCTCCCCGGTGATGGCCCCACCCTTATACGTAAATTCCACCCCCCCCCCCTTTCTATGTGGCGCCGCTTTGACCCGGTGAAAAGCGGGATACAAATACAGCTAAATAAATAAATAAATAAATTTGGGACTGTAGTGGTATTGATAGAGGCAATAAGGTCAGCAATGTATTTCTCTGCTGGGGGAGTAAAGTTGGATAGCGGTGGCTGTACATTAGGAAGGTAGTTGGGTGTGGGACTCGGCACCAAATTTGTTTTAATGATTTTAGATTGCAGGTACTCGGCATAGGGCTGAGGTTGTATTGATATTGTCTGATTGGAAGACAGTGTCTTGGTTAAGGATTTAGCAATGCTAAAGAGGTCTCGTGGTTTATTTAATGAGCAGAGGAGGAGTTCCGTGTGGTGTTCTCTCATTTTTTCAGCTATTTTTTCACGGTGTTGTTTTAATGTGTCTTCGTAGGTCATTCGGTCTACTGCAGAACGAGATCTGCGCCATTTTCTTTCTTGTTTTCTTAGGAGTTGAAGGGATAATCGTAGATCTGTTGAGAACTAAGGGGCTGGTTTTCTATTTCTTGGTGATTTGATGGATGCTGGTAGTTTGCTTGAGGAAGGCAGCTGCGAGAAAGACTTTAGGGTGGAATTCCATTTGATAATCATATCATCGAGGTTTTGAGCTGGTTGACGGAGTACTGGCAGAGCTCTGTTGATGAAGTCATCTCTGTCCAGGGCTTTGAATTGTGATGTCAATCCTGAGGCGGCTGTAGTTGTTTGGCTGGTTGGAACTTGATTTTGTTGATGCGGGATTTGGAAGGATATTAGGCTGTGGTCAGACCATGGGACAGGGGTAGATGACAGGTTCATATTGTTGTTTGATACTGATTGGGGAGCAAATATGAGATCAAGAGCATGTGGGAGAGTTCACTATCTGTGAATAGCCAAGGTCAGTCATGGCATCAAGGAGCATGTTAGCATAGGTGGGTTGTAGTGATGCAAGGTTAAAATCACCGATCAACCAGTTATGTTTATGTGGGCATCCGGGGTTGCAGGCAAGCTCTAATATGTTAGATAGATCTGCTGGGGGTGAAGAAGGAGCTCTGTAGAGGAGATTTATAATGATGTGCTTATTGGCCACAGAGACTGTGTCCATGTGCGTGAGACTCCTAGAGGATAATAGTTGGAATTGGAGGTTAGATCTTGATAGAATGAAGACTCCGCCTCCTTTTCGGTTAGCTCTGTGGCAGGTATGTATTGAGTAATCGGGGGGGATGAGTTGATTTATGAGGACAGAATCTGAGTCAGATAGCCAAGATTCTGTAACCATAAGGATGTCTAAATTCAAATTAGTAATAAGGTCTGTGATGACTGGCCACTTTTTGCGAACTGAACGTGAGTTGATGAGGGCACATTTTAGGTTACTATATAAGAGGGTGGGTTCAGGCTTGGGGCTATATGTGCTATTAAGGGATATATAAAGTAGATGAGAATGTCTAATATGTTGTGCATTTGGTGATGTGTGGTGGGGGCAGGTGTGGCTTCTTCTTCCTAGGCTATGTAGGATGGGGATGTGGTTAATGGTGGGTGCGAAAGCTGATGTATTCTGGGTGGTGTTGGCTTGGAGGTAAAAACTAATTATGGGAAATAGGGAGATGGCCATGTTGGGCGAGCGATATTAATGACGGCTAGCAGGCACTGATAGTTCGAGGCTACTAGCAATAGTAAAAGTGGTAAAACAGAGCAGTTATATGAGACTACTAGCAATAGTAGATGCGGCTATTGGCAACAGTAACATGGTCAAAAATAGAAACAGTTCTCTGAGGATTACTGGCAATAGTAAATGCAGTTCAAAATAGAAACAGTTATATGAGACTACTAGCGATAGTAGATGCGGCTATTGGCAACAGTAACTGGTCAAAAATAGAAACAGTTCTCTGAGGATTACTGGTGATAGTAAATGCAGTTCAAAAATGGTAACAGTTATATGAGATTACTAGCCATAGTAAATGCAATCTACTGGCAACAGTAACATAGTCAATAATAGAAACAATTCTATGGGGTTACTGGCAATAGTAAAAGCAGGTCAAGCTAGAAACAGTTATATGGGATTACTGACAATAGTAAATGCAGGCTACTTGCAACAGTAAAGGGGTCAAAATGGACAGCTGATTGAGGCTAGTGAATTGTTAATATCAGCGGAAACCTAAGGGTATCTTTCTATGTCCTTTAGAGTGATGTATACTTGCTGTGGTTGCAGAAGTGGTCGTGTTGGCGGTGAGAGCGAGCTCAACCCTGGGGGAACTCAAGCTACTAGAAAGTTGTATTGATGAAGATGGATCGCTTGTAGGTTTCTGGGGCATCTCAATGAGGGTCGTTGCCTAAGGGCCGTGCCAAAGGGCCCTCTTGCGAGGCCCTCAGGCGTGGGCCCGCAAAGCGCGGGTGCGCCTGTGGCGCTCCTTTTTTAAGCAGCAGTGGGCTGCCCCGTGGCCGATGAAATTCAAACATTTAACAAATTCCTTTTCCTAAATGATATTGGTCCCCAACAGACTAGCTGGCATCTCATGTTCCTACAAAAATCGATAAGGAAAAGTTTGTATTAATATTAGTTTGCAAAGCATTTTGATATTGCATAATTAAACAGAAAAGCATGATCAACATGCTCCTATAGCACCAACCTATGATTAAATGAACAGCTCTTGCTATAAATGACCCAGATGGTGAAGACACAGTATACTGAAGTTAGATCTGTTATTAAAAGGTAAAGAACTTACAACCTACCAAGCGATGAGATGTATCTTAGCAAGCCCTCACAGATTTAAATGACTGTAGCTGAGGCACCATATATTGGCAGAGAAAACTCATATCCAGTCATTACAATATGCACCAGAGATTTGCTAAATATTATGGGGCAGGTTTACTGAGCTGCACTAGTGTTTTGCAGGCAGCGTGTAATCGTGGTTGTTATGAATGTGAGCTGTGTGCACAATGTGTGTGCTACATGTTGGGGGCATGCACTGAAGCAGATCCCGATGTGCACCAGTAGCATCACGGATGCAGATAGCACCATCTATCTGCACCATTGACGGCAAAGATGTGCTCTCAATGCCCCTGCTAACCGTGCTTTGCAGACATAGCCATGCTGTTCCCCTAACGCACCCATTTCCCTCCCTGGCATGCACCACACAAATAGAACAGAATTAACCCTGCACTGTCTACTTAGTGCATGCGCTGTTAACATAGGTCATTAGCATTTGCTTAAGCTCCTGTTAACAGCTAGTGCAGCCTAAGATAAGATGTTTGCATGGTTTTCAGGTTTCTGTCAATGAGACTGTTGTATCATGTCCCAAACACTTCTGCAGAGGTGATAGCTTATACAAAACAGGCAAAATTCAGTATTTGCTCTTTGATGGTTTTGATTGCATTAATTTTTTGTATGTGAAACTGTTTTGCAATACCATTGTTGACCCCAAGCTCACTAGCGATTATTCATTTCCTAATTTAGGTACATGAAACAATATGATTGCCCCATTTGCTGTAAAACGAACACCTCAGTAGGAAAACTTGCTTAAAATCAACCAGACTGTGATCAGAAAGAGTCAAGATTTAAGAGTTGAAATTAGTTTCAAAGGGGTTGTGTGTGTGTGTGTGTTTTTTTTTTAGGCAGGGTTTCAAAACTGCTAGAAAGGGAACATGATACATAAAATCAGGAAGCCTATTTCAGGTATATTTATATATGCACAGCAAAGTAGAAAATGTGCAGTCAGCAATGCAGGAGAAGGGCACTGAATAGAGCAGCAGTTTGCCCAATGAACAGAGTTCAGGGAGAAATAAGAGAGGAGAGGTGATAAGGACCGGCATACCGAATTACTGCATACGTAGGTGAAGAGGAAAAGCTTGATGTG
The DNA here is from genome assembly GCA_033557465.1 of Ichthyophis bannanicus. Classification (NCBI taxonomy): domain Eukaryota; kingdom Metazoa; phylum Chordata; class Amphibia; order Gymnophiona; family Ichthyophiidae; genus Ichthyophis; species Ichthyophis bannanicus. Next base: position 820,933,922 of record CM066032.1, read on the forward strand.
TATGTGGACATGACAGAGCAATCAACGTACTGAGGTGAGGTGTTTTATGATCATAATGACATTGAATTTTGAATAGATTACAGTGTAGGCAGATGATTCAGTAGATGATCATTGCAAAATAGGTTGTAATAGCTGTAAGTGGGAGGTGATGAGAAAGTAGACAAAAGTTTATGGTAGTGTCATTCAGTGATGTTATGCATATAGAAATATGGGGGGTAATTTTACAAAAGCACTTTGGTGTGTATATGCCAATACATGCTCATAAAATGCCTCATTAAATTATCCCATGTGCGTAAGTATGCGAAAGTACAAGAATGCACATACTTGTACACAACTTTGGTGAAGGCGTGTTCTGAAATGGAATTTGGGTGGAGCTGCAATTTTACAATGCACTTTATAAAATATGCACAATTGCACATATCATTTACATCTGCTCCTGATATAGTATAAATGTACATATGATTGTTTTACCTGTGATTTCTGAAGAATTTGTGACTTTTTATAACATTTCCTTCTTCATAATTTAATAGTGCTTTGAATGCATACAAACAAGGAGACAGAGAGGAGTCGCAGATAGGCCTAGGATAAGCTATTTATTTCTTTAAATAATATTTATATGCTGCTGTTTTGTTTGTTTGTTTATTTATTTTAATTAACAGGATTTATATTCCGAAGCAGGTAACAAAAAACATACACAGTATATAATAACATACCAATAAATTCATACAAAATAAAATAGCACAATATGGGATTAAAACTAAAAAATACCTCAGTGCAGTGTCCAATAAACATTGATATCATCCCACATATAATAAAATTAACATACAAAGCAAAAATAGAAAGACAATACAAAAAATAAAATGATAAAATCATGAATTTGATTGCAAGCAAATAACTTAGGTGCCATTTTACCTAACGCCACTAACAGGTTAACACGGATTTTAGCAACTGTTAACACACAGACCTACCAGCTGCTAGTCACCAAAATGCATGTTCACCTAATCTGTCCATGTACTAATCCAGAGAGTAGACAGATTAAATGCATCTGTGTTAATAGCGCTGCAAGTTAACATAAGCATTTGCAGGTTAACCGCTGAGAATATGCTGGTCATGTCCCTGATAGTTAAAGCAAAGGATTTGCATTTGCCATGCATTAAAAAGGCAAGTTAAACAAAACTTTTGTGGGATTTAGTAGAAGGTCCCTATAGGCTAGAAACCCACAACAGTCTAAAAAATGAATCATGCTGTAATAAAATTTGCACCAGAATAAGCCCTGGTAAACAAATAGGTTTTCTATTTCCTCTGAAATGTTAACAAATTATGTTCCTGGTGTAAATCTGGAGATAGAAAAGCTGAAAAAGCATTAAGCATGACTGGAAGCTAAAATAATATATTCTTTTTATTGGGCATTTTAAAGTTTAAAGTGATGGTGAGGCATTCCTAACAGGGGCTCTACAGGTCAAACAATGGTAAGGATTTGAGGGTTTATTTTTATTAAATTGCTAGCTCTCTGACTGGGAGCTCTTAAAAGGGTTTTTGTATATTTTTAAAGTGAAGTTACTTTCTTTTTGGTGCTTTAGTAGAAATTTCCTTGAGCAGAGTAAGTTGTTGAAGTCTAGTAACCTTCTCAGCTTTGGGAACTGCTGACACCTAATCAGGTGTTAGTTCCCTCCCTATCCACCCCGACTCCCAGTCCCACCCACCCCTAGTGAGAAGTCTTGCTTTATAGGGCACCTCCCCATTTAACAAAGCACAGAGACATGGAGCAGCACATTTTGAATATAATTAAAGAGATTTAACTGATTTTTCTCTGAAAGGACAGCTGGGAAACCGGCTGGTACTTTGGTAGATCTCTCTCTTTTGCTTTAACAGATACCTAAGCTCCACGAACAGAACAATGGCTGGGGAAAATCGTATCACTAAAGCTGTTGCCCCCATTACAGCTTCTGCCTCTGTCCAGACAGAGATCCTAATGCCAGTTGAGGGACCGGTTCCATGTGCAGGGTGCCTGCATGCTGAAGCTCTGAAGAAACTAGTGAAGGAACTCAGAGAGGAGGTGGCGAGGCTGAGGAGCATTCAAGACAGAAGTACATTGATGAGATGCTTCTTGCAGCAACCAAGCACTCCAGAAGAGGAGAAGATGGGTGCCAACAGAATGTCGATGGTTGGACACAAGTCACCAGGGCCTGCAGAATCACCAATCCAACTTCTCCAGAACCTTGAATTGAAGATCCATTATGCAGCCCTGGAAGTGGAGGAGGTGAAAGCATCCCTGGAAAGGGAAGAACCAGAGCTCAAGTACCCCAAAGTTGCAGAATCAGTGACCACAAGGAAGCGAAAGGTAGTGGTGGTTGGAGACTCTCTTCTGAGGGGTACTGAGGCATCCATATGCTGACCAGACTTGATGTCCAGAGAGGTATGCTGTCTGCTAATCCATGTTGGAACAAATGATACTGCCAGGTATCCCTCGGAACATATCAAAAGTGACTTCATGGCTCTGGGACAGAGGATGAAGCAGTTAGGTGCAGAGGTGGTGTTCTCTTCAAGTATCCCTGTTGAGGGTAAAGGCCAAAGCAGAGAGGCTCGCATCCTGGAGATGAATGCATGGCTGCGTGGTGGTATCAAGAGCGTTTTGGTTTCCTAGACCATGGGATGCTGTTCCAAGGGTTGCAGAGCAGAGATGGCATCCATCTGTCCAAGAAAGGTCAACGTGTCTTCGGTAGCAGACTGGTTAATCTACTGAAGAGGGCTTTAAACTAGATTCATTGGGGATGCGTGAAGAAAGCCCCCAGGTAGGTGATACATTAAATATCTTTATGGAAATGGGTAACAGGGGTAACATATGGAAAGCAATGTGTATAAATACCCGTAGCATGGGAAATAAGATCCCTGATGTTGAAGCTTTGGTGGGAGTGGCTGACTTGGATTTAGTGGCAGTTACAGAAACATGGTTCACAGAAAAATATGATTGGGATGTAACTATACCTGGCTATACTTTATTCAGAAAGGACGGTAGGAAGAAGGGGAGGAGGAGTGGCACTATATGTAAAAACTACTATTGAAGCTTTGGAATTACAGAGCGTAAAAGGGAGAGAGGAGGCATTGTGGGTTAAACTAGAAAGAGGGAAAGAGAAATCTATTTGCATTGGTGTGATATACAGACCTCCCTCACAAGAGGAAGAGGTGGACAGAGAGTTAATTGAAGACATACGCAGCATTGCTAGGAAAGGGGAAGTGCTACTGATAGGAGATTTCAATATGCCAGATGTTGATTGGCACATTCTTGCTGCAGTATCATCTTGAAGTAAGGAGATCCTGGATTCTCTACAGGGAGAACTATTCAGGCAATTGGTAACAGACCCCACACGTGAACGGCCCATACTGGACTTGGTGCTTATCAATGGTGAAAGTGTTTCTGATGTTGTAGTGGGAGATCATTTTGCATCCAGTGATCACCAGTATTAGGACCAGGACTGTTAGAATCCATTCAAAGGTGAGGATCTTAGATTTTAGGAAGACTAACTTTGCCAAGATGGGCCAATACCTCAGGGAGTGGTTAGTGGGATGGGAACAGCTGGGGGATGTAGAAAAACAGTGGGCAAAACTGAAAGGGGATATTTTAAGGGCAAACAACCTTTTTGTTAAAATGGTAAATAAAGGTAAAAGGAAAAGGAGACCGCTATGGCTTTCGAAAGAAGTAGCTGAAAAAGTGAAGAAAAAGAGGGAGGCCTTCATGAAATACAAGAGATCAAAGAGAGAGGAAGACAGGCATCTATATTTGGAAAAACTTAGAGAAGCTAGCAAAGTAGTCAGGAAGGCAAAGATTCAAAAGGAGGAGGAAATAGCCAATGCAATAAAATGGGGGGATAAGACATTTTTCAAATATGTTAGTGAGAAGAGAAAGGGCAAAGGTTATATTGTCAGACTCAAGGGTGCAGGAGAGGAATATGTATGAGCTGATAAGGATAAAGCGGAATTGCTTAACAAATATTTCTGTTCTGTGTTCACAAATGAAGAACCAGGAGCAGGACCTCAGAAAACACCCACAAACAGGAACAGAAGCGAGGGACATCTTGAACAATTTTCAGAAGACTGTTCGACAGAAACTAGCTCAACTTGAAGTAGACAAAGCGATGGGACCAGATGGGATACATCCTAGAATACTGAGGAAACTTGGTGACGTTCTAGCAGCTCCAATGACTGACCTTTTCAATGGCTCGATGGAGTCAGGAGTGGTGCCAAAGGACTGGAGAAAGGCTCATGTGGTGCCTTTACACAAAAGTGGAAGTAAGGATGTGGTTGAAAACTACAGGTGGTGAGTAAATTATTGGAAATGCTGCTGAAAGAGAAAATAGTGAGGTTTCTGGAGTCCAGCGGATTACAGGATCCGAGGCAGCATGGATTCACCAGAGGCAGGTCTTGTTAGACAAAACTGATTGATTTCTTTGACTGGGTGACCAGGGAGTTGGACCGAGGGAGAACCCTAGATGTAGTGTATTTAGATTTCAGTAAAGCCTTTGACACTGTTTCTCACATGCGACTTATAAACAAACTGAGCACACTAGGGATGGACCCTAAAGTTACTGCTTGGGTTAGAAATTGGTTGGGTGGGAGACAACAAAGAATACAGGTAAATGGAGCTCACTCTGAGGAGAAGGTCCGATTCTTTTTAACATCTTTGTTAGTGATATAGCGGAAGGGCTGTCAGGTAAGGTTTGCCTCTTTGAGCATGATACCAAAATCTGCAATAGAGTAGACACCCAGGAAGATGTAGATAGCATGAGGAGGGATCTATCTAATCTTGAATTTGGCAGCTGGGATTTAATGTTAAAAAATGTAAGGTCATGCATTTGGGCTGCAGCAATCCAAGGGAGCAATATAGTATATGGGGTGAAGTACTTTTGTCCACTAAAGAAGAGTGGGACCTAGGCGTGGTTGTGTCTGATGATCTTAAAGTAGCTAAACAGGTAGAAAAGGTGACGGCAAAAGCTAGAAGGATGCTTAGTTGCATATGGAGAGGAATGGCTGGCAGAAAAAAGGAGGTGATATTGCCTCTGTATAAGTCTTTGGTGCGACCTCATTTGGAGTATAGTGTGCAATTCTGGAGACCGCACCTTCAAAAGGATGTGAACAGGATGGAGTCGGTGCAGAGGGTGGCTACTAAAATGATTAGTGGTCTTCATTATAAAGCATATGAGGACAGACTTAAGGATCTTAATATGTAAACCTTAGAGGAAAGGCGGGATAGAGGTGATATGATTGAGATGTTTAAATACCTCCATGGCATAAATGTTCAGGGAGAGAGCCTCTTTCAATTGAAAGCAAGTTCTGCTACGAGGGACATGGGATGAGGGTGAAGGGAGATAGATTCAGGAGTGATATGAGGAAATATTTCTTTACGGAAAGAGTAGTGGATCCGTGGAATAGTCTCCCAGTGGAGGTGGTAGAGATGAGGACAGTAACTGAATTCAAAAAAGCATGGGACACACACAGCGGATCTCTAAAGGTAAAAAGGGGACTGTTGTAGTTGTTTATATGGAAGGACAGACTAGATAGGCCATGTGGTCTTTTTATGTTGTCATATTTCTATGTTTCTATGTTTCTATGAGACGTCAACGCAGCAATGTGAGACACGCAGTCAGAGTTTTGCAGATGGATTCTTGGTGAAATTTCTGGTTCCAAGAGGTGGATCTGGGAGTCATCACCCAAATAAGGACCTTAGAGGCAAAAGGAGGAAGTGGACCACAGATCAATTAAATAGGTGGGCAGATAGGCAGATCAAGTGAACCAAGTAGCCTTATCTTGGAACATCTTCTCTATTTCTGTGCATACTGAATGCACTTTTATAACAGGCTACCTAGGTTAAGGCATGTCTAAGTTTATCAGTGACATTTGCCAAGCCCACTCAAGATCACTAATTAAGCAACATGAATCTCTAGTAGGATAGGCGAATGTCTTTGATAGTATACTTAGACATGGTTTCAATAAGTTTCTGGCACAAGAACATGGCAAAAGAAACATTTTTGAAGTAAGCCTCTAGAGCAAGAGTCCATACATTCAGAAAGCAAAAAATCCAGAAAGGGTTTTCCACAGAACTCAAGAATAATCAAGCTTTGCACCATTCAGAAAATAGGAATGAAGATTACCAAAAATGCTGGACAGTTAAGAGCAGGCTGGCTAAAACCAATCTCCTTGGAGAGATGATAGTTCCTCCTGCAAGATGCCTGTCTCCTAAGTCAAGGGTCATAGGATTGAGGCCAGGCTGTAATGACAACACTGGGGTCAAGAAAAAGAATTTGGGGGGTTTCATGTCATGTTTGTATTAAAAACAAAGTGAAATGACAAAGGAAATGTTGTAGATATCCCCCTTTCAAATGAATATACATCTCTACTACTTGCAACATATAATGTGCATTACTTTTACGATGATTGGCATCTTATAAGAGGTCATAAATATATATAAATTACCACAAAACCTGTTAATGACTTTATCAAATTACTTTCATGGTCTCATTTCATATGTCTGTTTTATAGGGTTATTTCATAACAGAGTGCCTATATGAAATGTCTAAAAAAATACCTATTTTTAAAGGCCCTTTATTTTCAGGAGTCTTTTTTGAGGAGCACCAGCTATGTTGAAGGGACACTGGGTTGTGAATGTTTGTGCTGCATGATGTTGTTTTAGGTCTCTCAATATTCCCCTGACGGAGCTTTCTAGCGAAACGCTCGAAGGGCGCCAAAGTGAGGTGTTGGGGAAGAGGAACAGATCTTATCACTTTTCAGTCTTTTTCTACAGAAGTTAAGTTATGATGATATGATCTGTTGTTTGTTTCTACATATTGTTATGTGCTGTTTCACAAAGAGTGGTGGTCGTTGATGCAATAGGGCAATGATATATGGTGTTCCATGGGAAGACTAGATGGACATTGCTGGTCTTTATCTGCCATCATATACTATGTTACTCACATGTATATTACACAGAAACTGTATTTTTAAAAATTATTTTTTGTTGGGCCTTACACAGTTTTATATAGCTACCCAAGCTATAACCATTCCCTAGCTGTGGCGCTCCATTATTGGAACATTGGACAACACAGAATTATATATTTAATTTATATTCTCTTATATACCATGCTATTCTGCATCAGTGTGGTTTACATTGAACAAACTGAAATTACATTGAACAGGGCATTATAACTTGGAGATAACTATTTTACAGGGAACATGGGCAATGGAGGGTTAAGTGGCTTGCCCAAGACCACAAGGAGCACCTGTGGGACTAGAAACCCCAGTCCTTCTGGCCCAAGGTTGCTGTCCTCTAGTGGGATTTGAACCCCTGACCTTCTGGCCTGAAGTACCTTGCCCCAACCACTGGGCCACTCCTCCCTGTATAGGATTTAAGATGGTGAGTGATAGATAATGCAAATCCCTTGTGTAGATGGGGGAATGTGGAAGAGGTGCTGAATTATTGGGAGCAAGATTCCATTTAGGCCCCAGAAGCCTGGGGAAGGGGGCCTAAATATAGAAGTGAAGTGGATGTTGTTGATGTGATAAATTTATTTTTGGAGCTGCTGGATTTGAATGTGATTTATTTTAATGTTACCCAGTGCCTATTGTTAGTTTCCCTTTAGAAAAGGGTGGTACTAAGGGGTATTTATCCACTGATAACAGCGAATGGTCTGCAAGGTTTCCCCGAAAGTGAGAGAATGTGCTGAGAAAAGAGAAAGGATGTGTGGATTTAAACTCTCATCAGACATAAGAACAATTTGGAAATGAAGTTGTCCTTGAAACAGAGATATCGAAAAGTGGTGCATGAATAGAACATGTCGGGAACTGATAGCCGTTGCATTGGAACTAGGTTTTTGAAAAGATCCAGAGAATTGTGAACAGAAAGGTTAGAGGCACCCATCCAGCGAAACCATCATGTACTATCATATGGCTCTTTTGAGCTAGTGATTAAGAACTTTTATTTTTAAGAATGTACTTTCTAATCGGGAGAGTGTTGGAGGGGGTTTAAGGGGAGGGGAGATTTATATCACCTGCTGTGGGATTGCTCGGTGGTGAAGGGTATGTGGGTTGATTGGGAGGGGGTTATTCGGGAGGTGACGGGTGTTCCAGTTGTTCTAACTCCTGCCATGGTTCTGTTGAATGAACTGGAGGGTGAGGGGGAGAGGGGGCTGCAGCAGATGATTGGATATTGTATTGCTGCAGCGAGGGGGGAGATTCTTTTGCGATGGAAGAGTAGGGATGTACCAACTAGGAGGGATATCGTTGGGAGACTGAGTGGGCTGCGGGGTATGTGAGAAATTGCGGCCTTTGGAGCGCATAAGGTGCAGAGTTTTTGGCAGCTGTGGCAGGGGTATGATGGGTGGTTACTGAAATGGCAGGGGGGAGGGGGTACAAGGGGTGGGTAGTCGGTAGAGATAGTAGTGGGGGCAGAGGGGGGTTGGGGATGTGAGGGGGAGGTATCCTGTATGAAGGGTGGGAGGGGGGGGAGTGCACGGGGGGCGTGGGGGTCTGAATGGGGGGAAGCGAGTCAACGATGGAGTGATGAGGGCGATATGTTGTTAATGTTGTACTGCCTGATCCTGGTGCTGGGTTCCGCTCTGGGGTAGTTTAGTTTTGTTTGTTACTTCTGTTAGGGGGGTTTGTGGTTTGTGTGGTTTCTGCTGTGTTTATATTGTGTGAACTATAAACAATTGAAAATTCAATAAAGAGAAAGTTATAAAAAAAAGAATGTACTTTCTGTGCAAATATACATGAGAGTGATATTGGTTGAGGGTTTACCGTTGAATCTATTTTCTAAAGGAAACATCCTCAACTAGGTGTCCTCTCAAAATGGGCTTCTACTGTAACTTCCAGTAGTGCACAAATTCTCCTGTACAAATGTACATCTATTCCAAAGAAGATGTAGATGTATTTGTATACTCTAAGCAGGTTTGTATGTATTTTATAAAATACATGTGTATCGGGCGGAGCCTGATGTCCAGCGGGTTAGACGCTTCGCGCTGAAGCTCCCGAGAGGCCTACTCAGAATCCTGACTTAATACCTACCTAAACTTAATATTTTGCTCCGAACTTACCGGGGTACCTCGGGGGGGATGGCGGCCCACAAACCAGCGCGCTTAGACTTCGGGTCTCCCTCTTCTTCACACGGAAAACGCTCCAAAACAGAGTTGTCTTCCCCACAAAAGACAGTTCCACTTCGGGAAAACCCCGAAATGCAACAGGAGATCTTGGAGGAAATACGCGGTGTGAAGGAACTGGTACAGTCCAACGGAGAAGCGCTCCGAGCCATGCGAGAAGACTTCGGTATGCTTCAGGACCGGCTTGAAGGTCTCTCACTACGGCAGGACAACATGGCGGGGGTCCTCGACTCGCACGCGGTGCGCTTGGTGAAACTGGACAAGGCTGAGCGTCAGATACAGAATCTTCAAAAAGAGTTAGAGGATAGCAATAATCGAGCCCGTCGCAACAATGTAAGGCTCATTGGAGTACCGGAGGGGGCCGAAGCAGGAGATATAAGAGAATTCCTGGTCAAAACTCTTCCCTCCTTGCTGAAGATCACTTTTCACAGAGATCTGGAAATTGACCGAGCACATCGTGTTCCTACCAACATGGCCCTCAATCGGACGACCCCCCGGCCTATCATCTTTCGATTACTGAGATATCAACAAGTTGAGCAGATTCTAAATGCTGCCCGGGCGAATCATCATCTGGAGTTTGAAAGTCATAAAGTCTCCTTCTTCCCTGACTTGGCAAAGCCCACAGTTGACCGTCGGAAGAGACTCCTTGCTTTTCGCCCTAGACTTCAACAGCTACAGGCTCGCTTTGGCCTATTGTATCCAGCGAAGCTCAGAGTGACTCTCCATAACCAAACTAAAACATTCGAAGATCCTGATCTACTAGCAACATTTTTAGATTCCAAAGAAGCAGACCAGATGCGCTAATCCAACAACTTGGATCTGTAATCCGCCGGATCTGCCCGCCATTTTGAATGGCCCGACGCGGTGATCACCGCCTGGAACAGAGACTGCCTGGACTTTTCTTTCTGTCTATATATAACTTTCTTGGTCTCCTATCCCTCCATGATGTGCACCTCGGTTGGATTCGGAACACGCACAGCTATACAGGTTATATGTTTCAATTAGGCCTTCTCTGGGGTTTCTCCCCGCAGACACATGGTCGCCAGTAATTTCTGGGGTTCTGCTTCTTCTCTAATGCACTTCGGTGCTTATTTTTTTATATGGGGCGCTTCATTGTCTTTCATTAGCTTATTTTCTATCATGTCATGTGTACAGCCATATACAGTTAATATGAGGGACATTGTGAAATTATGTGCGTTATCATGTTCTTTTTCAGAATTTTTAACTTTTCTGAATGGCCTTATGTAAGCTCTTATCACTGAATGTAAAAGGCATCAATAGTCCAATCAAAAGAAAGAAAATCCTTAGCTATCTTAATCATGAGCATGCTGATTTAGTGTTTCTTCAGGAAACGCATTTAAACTCCGCTGAAACACTGAAACTTAATGCTAAGCCTTACATGGTGGCTGCCTACTCTCCCGCCGTTTCCAAACGGTGTGGGGTAGCCATCTTGGTTAAGAAGTCTTTGCAAGCTACTGTACTGGATACTAGCTCTGATAAGGAGGGTAGATGGGCCCGTGCACACCTTAAGGTTGGAGATAGTGAAATCACGTGTATTTGTATTTATGCTCCGAATGTGGATAACCCTGCTTACTATGCAAGTATTGCGCAGTTGGCACAGGCCTCTGCCAATACTCCATTAATACTTGGCGGCGATTTCAACCAAGTACTTGATCCTTTGATAGATAGACAGCCGCCTAGAACGAGTGGTCCACCCAAGAGTCTTGATACCCTTACAGCTCTGATGAAAGATCTTGCGTTAGTAGATATATGCAGGCTGCTTCACCCCTCCGACTTAGAGTTCACCTTTTTCTCAGCCCCCCATCACTCACAATCTAGAATAGATTTTTTTCTTATCTCCAAAGCACTGATACCCCAAGTGGACACGGCTAGGATTCATCCTCTCCATATTTCAGATCATGCTGCCATATCTTTCTCATTACATGTCACTACGCAAGGTGAACATCCCCGTGCTTGGTTTTTTGATAGATCCCTACTAGACCAAAAAGATTTTCAGGTTGACATAAAGGCCGCTATCCAAGACTACTTTCATTTTAATTCACCCCATGACACTGCGAGCTGGGCTTGGTGGGAGGGTTTCAAGGCGTCTATCCGTGCAACTATAACTAGCTATCAAATCCGACAGGGGAAACAACGAAAGCAACAATTACTGATTTTAGAACAACAGATACAAGCTGGAGAGCGTCTCCTCACGTCCCGTACTGACCCATGTATTTTACTTCGCTTACAACGCCTTCGTTTTCAATACAATCAGCTTTTATATACCGCTGCTGCTAAAAATATTGAATCACAACAAGGGATGTACTATCGGGAAAATAACCGTGCTGGCAAATTGCTAGCCAATGCCCTGAAAGGTCAAAAAGAAGCCAAGCGTGTTTCCGCTCTCCGCAATCCGTCGGGGGGGAGCTTGGTCACTAAAGATACAGAAATATTAGAACTCTTTCGTGATTTTTATACTCGGCTTTATCAATCTGAATGTGACTTCGAGCCAGAAGTATTTGAACGATTACTATCAGGGGTACAGCGACCGACCCTATCTGACGAAGATAGAGAGGCCATGGACAAACCATTCACTTTATCAGAAATTCACTCGGCACTCAAGAGATGTGCCACAGGTCGAGCCGCAGGCCCGGACGGTCTCCCAGCTGAATTCTACAAAACTTTTAACGCTGACTTAGCTCCGTTTTTGAAACTTTATTTTTCTGCTCTGGCCGAGGAGGGATCTCCCTCTGGATCCTTCTCAATGGCAAATGTAGTAGTTTTTGAGTAAGAGGGGAGAGATCCGCAACTAACAGCTAATTATCGTCCAATTTCCCTACTAAACGCAGACTATAAAATATTTGCCACCATTCTCTCCACCCGGCTCTCTGACAAGATGTCTACTTTAATACACCCAGATCAATGCGGTTTCATTCCCGGTAGATCAACTGCTGATAATGCTAGGACCCTATGTCATGTACTGACTGCCGCAGTTAATCTTGATCGACCATTGGTTGGCCTCTCACTTGATGCTGAGAAGGCCTTCGACCGCTTAGAATGGCCCTTCTTGTTTGCAACTCTTCGCTGGTACGGATTCGGAGAAGGCTTTCTCCGTTGTCTCCAAACCATGTATGCACAGCCTACAGCTAGTATCTGTGCTAATGCTTTAAAGTCTCAGCCATTTCCCCTGCAACGCGGTACTCGCCAGGGATGCCCACTGTCTCCACTTCTTTTCGATCTCGCACTCGAACCCTTAGCTTTACTAATCCGGCAATCCAAGGATATTCATGGAGTCCCTTTCTCTCATAGGGAAATCAAAATTTCAGCATATGCTGATGACCTGATGCTCTTTGTCTCCCTAGACTCAGTGCCGGCTGTCCTAGAGCAAATTGGTAAATATTCACAACTCTCGGGCTATAAGATAAATTGGACCAAATCGGTAGCCTTTCCACTAAATCCTTTGATCCATCAGGCAGATATGCAATCCTTTCCCTTTTTATGGCAACCTCGCATGGTCAAATACCTTGGGGTGCACTACTGCTCTCCTTTAGAAGACACCATCACCTTTAATGCTAAAGACTTAACCTCTAAGGTCCGGGCGCTTACTCAACACTGGACTCCTTTAACACTTACTTGGTGGGGCCGCCTAGAAACCATTAAAATGATGATTGTTCCCAAAGTGAACTACATTTTAGAAATGTTGCCATGTCTCCTACCTCGACGTACATATAAAGATTTAGAGGGTCTTCTGACTAGATACTTATGGCAAAACAAGACACCTAGGATAGCGAAACATAAGTTACAAGCAGATAAAGAAAATGGTGGTGTCAGATTCCCTGATTTCCTGAAATACCACCACTCTTTTCTTCTCAAACAAGGCGCTCGTTGGCTGGAAGACCTAACACCGAGTAGACCAGTGTGGCTAGATATAGAGGAGGACCTTTGCAAACCAATCCCTCTTACTTATCTCCCTGGTATGACTCTCCCATCAGACTCCCACTATCCACCAATGCTCTTAGACACTTTAGGTGCCTTTAATACCCTTGAGCAATCTCTAGACTCCTGACTTTGTCCGCTAGATAGACTCCCGCTTTGGCACAATGCTCGATTTCAAATACAAAATAAACCGATGGCGTGGAGCCCCTGGTACACTAGGGGCATTTGGATCCCTAACCAGCTGTTCTCTGATGGTCGCTGGAAGACTTTTAGCGAATTACAAATTGAATTTGGTCTCCCAGCGAAACACTACTTTCAGTTGGTGCAACTTCAGCATTGTCTTCGGCGTGCTAAGGTGCTCCCGCCATCGGAACCCCATACCCAAGGATTGTCGGAGATTATCCGATCTATCGGGAGCTTATCGGGTGTAGCATCTAACTTTTACAAAACTTTATGTAATACTGTAAATAGAGGCACTCCTACAGCACAGAAATCCTGGGAGCGGGAATTGCATGTAACTTTGACCCCGGAGCAATGGAGCCTAGTCTGGAGCAAGGTGACACGGGTCTCTCGATCCGCCTCACTCACTCAGACACTTTTCTTTCTAGCCCACCGATGTTTCTATACTCCTGACAGGTTAGCCAAATGGAACGCCACCCAGAGCAATAGATGCTGGACATGCCATGCGGCCATTGGTTCACTCACTCATGTTATGTATGAATGCCCCGCATTACAGTATTACTGGAGTTGGGTCTGGGGTCGTATTCAATCTATTTTGCACTTTCAAGAGCCCCTCTCTTGGAAGATAGTGGGACTCCGCTCAGCTGCGAGGATCCCCTCTCTTCCCAAATCGGCTTACTTCCTTTTAGACTTTATGCTGGGCATAGCTATTTCCCTAATTACGAAATACTGGAAAAATAGCTCCCATCTGAGCCCCAATGAATGGTGGAATCATGTCTGTCTTTACAGTAAATATGAGCAAATACCTCGTATGTTAGCTTCTTCCGCTCAGACCCCCCACCACTTGTCTAAATGGAAGATGCTCAACGACTATGTTCACACTGCTCAATGCTCTCATCTGACTGTTTAAATCTGTGTAAATCTCTGTCACATGATCATTCTGTATCGCAGATACTATCTCTGTTTGTTTTGATGTACAATTACTGTTGTTTGTAAGCGCTTATATGATGATACTTATCAGCTTAGAGAAGAAGCATAGGGGTGGGGGGTAATTGGGGTTGCTTTTCCTTATTGTATGTTTGTATTTGTTTCCTTTGGTGTGTTGTTTCTTTTTGCTTGTTGTAAAATGAAAATAAAAGTTTAAAAAAAAAAAAAAATACATGTGTATCTTGCAACTCTGCCTATCTCTACCCAGACTGTACTCCCGGGAACGCCTACACAAAAACCATGTTAAAAAAGGTCATGGTTTTGGGATATGCCTACTTTTTAAGTGTGCATGCATGCACACAGTTTTGTAAGATCCAGTTTACTCTGTAAAGCATGCTTTACATGCAGAAAAAGCTGCATAAAATTAACGCAATGCATGGAAAAGAGTGTAAAATTGTATGTCTGTTGTGTGTATAAGGTAATCTGCATACAACTCATACATGGCATAGCTTTACCCAAACTGAGTAGAGACTGGCCTAGGTGGCAGGGCTAATGAGGGATTTGCATTTATGTACATGCTTTTGAAAATACGGCGTGAGCATGTGCACATAAAATAACCTAGAATATTTACAAGGTTTAAAGGTTATAAATGCATAAATCCCCTGGACTAAATTTCAAAGTGGAAGTAGATGCATGCTTTTGTTTTGAAAATTTGCTGGAACCCACACAGGGGAAATGTTTGTGTATTTTATTTACACATGCACTCACTAAAAAAACATGATTTCCTTTATGAAACATATCTATTATCCTGCTGTACTTTTTCAAAATGACTCACATCTCTCTAATAATATGTGCTGTGAGATTACTGAATACAGATCTGTCATTTTGTGGCATCTCTTAATGGTCATGTTGGTTGTAACTACTCAATGATATGCAAACAAAGCTTTTTCTAATTTGTCCATTTCATCCTTGATTCTGTTGAGGGGATTTATTTCCTGGCAGCAGAAGCTATTCAGAGGCAGTAAGTATGTCCTCTATGGTTCTGTCTTTCCATTAATCTCCTATATCCAATCATGGGGAAATACTAATGTTTTATGATTTTTCGGATCTTGGGGCTGAGGTATGAATAGTGGCGATTGGACACAAATAGCTGTTCAGTTAGAAAATTGAAGCCATTTACCTAGATTATAAGACATCTTTACTAAAGAGCATTCTGGTAGTGGGTGATTGGGTCATTAAACTAGCATGGAGGACCGCACCAATTTAAGGAAGCATGGTCATCCATCCATCTTGCCATTGGCATGTTCCTAATGCATGGCACTGCGCAATCCAGCATACGGGTGCACTTAACGCCACCCATGTTAATGCAGTTTAGTAACATGCCCCATATGACTCTTACTGCAAACAGCACTGTAAAGAGAAATGTAGTAGTTGTTTAATGTGGCAACATTCATATAATATTCAGATTATATTTTAGGCAGAAATAGATATAAGCCAATAAAAAGGTTCTGATGCCTGCTGTAAGATGAATAATTTATCCATGGCAGAACAAGGAGGAATACTAAGTCATGAACTTTTTTGCAGTCTTTTAGTCTTGGGCTCATGGAATTTAATAACAGGGTTCTTGTGGGGGGACCAGTAACCGCTGAGAGGACCTTGGCACCTGACACTCTCACACATTATCCTTCTCAAATAATAGAATCCAGGCCAGAAATGTGTTCTAAACCAAGGGTTTACAAAACTTTAATAACAACAATAACAATTGGCAAGAGTAACAAATAAGCTTTATGTTACAAGCAATTAGCTTCTCCTTAGTCAAAAATTGGTTACATGTAAATTACTCCTCAGTTTGGTAGGTTACCACACTTTCTTCAATTATCTTTATCTTAAGTTGAACAATTTTCCACTCTTCATCACTTTTGTACCTTTGTTACTTGTCTGCTTTCCCTTAGTGGGAACCCCCCTCTCCTGTTTCTAGCACTCTTTCCCAGTGTACCTGAAGATGGTGGTGATGCATATACAGGTCCCTGATACTGTGCCGGACTCAGTCCTAAATCTGGTGTCACTGATATATGAAGAGTACTTGGCTTTCTTTCTTAATGAGAGCTGGTAGCTTCTGCAGATGAAGATCCCCAGAACTGCTTTGCAGTGCTCCTGGCTTTGATGGACTGAAAGGCTGAGTTGTTGGCATAGTTCTTGGAGCCTCTCTCCTTTACCTCTGAAGGTTATGATGTTTCCTTCTTTTAATATAGGCAGAGCTAGTGTTCTTCTGAGATGGTGGAGTGCTGACAAGTTTTGCACAGACATCAATCTTCTGTTCTGTTATCCTGGGCTGCTGCTCTGAGCCTGTTGCTCACTTTGGATGATATGAGTGGCTATGTGCCTAAAGCACCTGTCTATTAGGGCAGGTGCTTTACTCATTCCTCAATGTGCAGTGGTTGTGTGCCAAAGTCAGAGTTCTATCTTTGGGAGTGGTTTATATATGAACTTGTATTTTCCCTCATAGAGTTGTCTCTTCACCAGCATGATGTGACTGGCAGGAAGAACCCCTGTATTATGGAACATGTTAGGTTTTTCTACAAACTGCAATGTAGTAATTTATTAGGAACACTGGATGGTGCTGCTACTCACACCTTAACATCCATGCAGTCTCTACACTTAGCATATGTTTCTTAGAAGAAAAATTTTTATGACAGCAGTCAGGAATTAATAATACCCAGGAATGTTTCTAAAAATGCATTTGAGTTGGGAAGCTATTTGATTTGAACTCTATACAGATACATACTAATTATTAGAATTGTAGACTACATTGATTTCTACTGCATGTCATTGATTGACATATGGTCAAGCATAGATTAGCTTTCATATATGGCCGCTTCTTTTCTCACCTGTAAATCACAATTAACAGAGCTTCTTTTCTAGTGAATGTACTGGGCCTGTTGATTATGGGAAGTAATTTTATAGAAAGGCACCTATTTTAGGCAGTAACATACATACCTAAAAGGGGATATTTTAGTAATTTAATAATTACATTAAGCGGATGTGATCACTCGTGTGCGTAAATGACCTCTTATAAAATAGTACCCAGCATAAAAGTGTGCACATTTATTTGATGGTGCATACTTCACTAGCAGACTACAAACTCTGTCCATATGCACACCCAATGATGAAACACAGCTACCACATAAGAGTACAAAACCAGTCCAGAACGTGGTGATCTCAAAGGCACACTTTTTTCAAATGATTCACAAAATCAGGGGTGATATGAGCCAGACCCGACATGGCCGTGTTTTGGCAATGCCTTCTTCAGGGGTTCTATGGCACTCTAAGAACATAAATAGAGACAAAAAATAAAACCTATGAAACATATAAGAACTAATTAACATAAAACAGTTAAAAATGAGCAACATGGAATCTGTCTGCCCACTGGGAACCTGGCAGGTACCTGTGACCTGGATTGGCCGCTATTCGAAACAGGATACTGGGCTTGATGGCATATTTTATGTTATGTTCACTGCGTTGCTGTTTTAATGTCATTGCCACTGCTACAAGTCCCGGAGAGGGGTGATAACAGAGCCAATGGCAGGAATGAGCCACCCTAAACGTTGGAGCCCTAAGAAACTGCCTAGTTTGCCTGATGGTAGAACCAGCCCTGCTGCCATCTGTTCTTTTTTTGAATATACATATATTGACATTACAAAATTGGAAATACAGTACCTTGTGAAAGTATTCATCCCCTTGTCCTGTTTTGTTGTATTATGTAAAATCTGGAATGAAAATGGAGGTTCATTTGAATGTTAAGTAATGGAACTAACAATATAGCCCTATTTGGTGAAGTGAAATGACAATAAAATAGCTTGTATATATATAAAAACAAGTGAAAACTGAAAAGTTGTGAGTTCATATGTATTGTCGCCCCCACCTGGCTGGGCATATAGCCGGGCACCAGGATAGAGTCACCTTGCTGCCCTAGAATAAGTCCTCCCAATATGGCTGCCAGGAGGGCTGCTGGGATATGTAGTTTCACTTAGCCTTATTAGGCAAAAGTAGTTGTGCAGACAAGTGGTCAGGCGAAACAGAGAAATATTTATTTGTTGTGTTCTGGGGTTTCCAACATATTCACAAGTAACAGGCTGAATAAACAATAATGGGATTCTTCTCCAAAGCAAAGGTATAACTTTTACAAAAGTATGCACAGGATTACTGGTATCAGCAATAAATAGCTTCTTAGGAACTTGCTTTCAAAGCTCAGATTATAAAGCTTCTCATGGGCACATTAGCTTCTTATGGGAGTGTTTACTTCACAGCTCCTTTATAACAGAAACAGCTTTAAAATGTCCACTGAGCTTTCCCTTCAGTTTCAGGCCTTACACAGCAACCGCTTGATTAACAACGTTCAGCTGTGCTCTGTGCTGCGTCCTTCAATCAGGTAAGTTCCTTACTATGGAATTCACTCATTCAAACAGGTTTTAAGCTTAACACACTTCTAATTCATTAGCTTTACACTAAGAACACTGCATCTCATCGGAGCTATCTTCATAGTCTTCATAGCAGCTTCCTATATCCATTTCCTCAATGGCCTCCTCACAATATTCTTCAGAGGGTACCTGGCTGTAGAGCTGACTAGTTTGTTTCTGGAGCATTTCATTCAACCTCTCTAATAGAACCTTTTTCTGCTCTATTTCTTCAGAGAGCTGGGGTTGCTGACATGCAGACAAGCTATTGTTTCTACTGCTAGAGCTTAGCTGGCTATTATAATTATTTCTTCTATCAGGAACTAATTCTCTTAACTTTCTTTCAGGCAGGAACTCTGGAAGACACACTTGCCTTAGTTTAGGGCCGTTTAGTAGCTCTCCTCTTTCCTTGCCAGAGCCATGCTGCTTTCTCTCTGCAGACACTTCTCTCCGTTGTAGCAAACTTCCTTTCTGCTAAGACTGCCTTGTACCAGTTCCAAGCAGATCCCACTGCTTGTCTTTGAGCTTGAGCCCAGCACTTCTCGTGCCTCCTTGGGCCCCTTCTCCTCTAGCTCCAGTTCCTCTGGATTCTCTTCCAGGTCCTCTGGGTTCACTGCCACTCCTTCTTCTCTCCTCTCCTCGTCTTCCTCCTTCACTTTCCGGTCCTCCTCTCCCTGACTTTCCAAACACAGGAGTTTTAAACTGCTCCCTCTCAGGGACCACGCCTCTTTCCCAGCACACGTGGGAGCTGCTAGGCTTCACTCCAGCCCTGATGTGCTGAAGTGGGCGGGGCTTAATGGTGACTGTGCTATGAGTCAAAGGTTCTCGGTTGCTGGGGAAACCCTGAATGCTCTCACTCTTAAAGGCACAGAGTTCATTCTCCTGGCATTCCATAGCCTCTGAACTGCCTTCATCATCACAGTATTCATCCTTTTTGCTATGAAACCCTTAAATAAGATCTGGACCAACCAACTAACCTCAGAATTCACATAATTAGTTGATTAGGGTTCATCTGTGTGCAATCAGTGTTACATGATTTGTCACATGATGCCTTATAAATATACCTGTTCTGAAAGGTCCCTGACTCTGCAACACCACTAAGCAAGCAACATGAAGACCAAGGAGCACTCCAAACAGGTCAGAGACAAAGTTGTGGAGAAGTATAGATCAGGGTTGCATTACAAAAAAAAAATCCCAAATTCTGAATATCTCACAGAGCACCATTAAATCCATTATAACAAAATAGAAAGAATATGGCACCACTACAAACCTGACAAGAGAAGGCTGCCCACCAAAACTCACAGACCAGGCAAGGAGGGCATTAATCAGAGATGTTACAAAGATACCAAGGCTAACATTGAAGGAGCTGCAAAGATCCACAGCGGAGTCCATAAGATCACTTTAAGCCATACACTCCACAGAGTGGGGCTTTATGAAAGAGTGGCCAGAAAAAAGCCATTGCTTAAATAAAGAGATAATAAGAAAAACATGTTTGGAGTTTGCACAACAGCATGTGACGGACCCCCCAAACACATGGAAAAAGGTTCTCTGGTCAGATGAAATTCAACTTCCCAATACTTACGATCACCCTGAGAACACTATTCCCACAGTGAAACATGGTGGTGGCAGCGTCATGCTGTGGGGATGTTTCTCATTGGCAGAGACAGGAAAATTGATCAGGACTGAAGGAACGATGGATGACTAAATACAGAGCAATTCTTGAGAAAAACCTGTTTCAGTCTGCCAGAGATTTGAGACCGGGACGAAGGTTCACCATCCAGAAGTACATTGACCCCAAACATGTCTTGGAATGGCCAAGTCAAAGCCTAGACCTCAATCCAATTGAGAATCTGTGGCATTACTTGAAGACTGCTAGACACCAACATGATCCATCTAACTTGAAGGAGTTGGAGCAGTTTTGCTTTTAGGAATGGGTGAAAATCCCAGTGGCTCTATGTGCTAAGCCAATAGAGACATATCCCAAGATACTTGCAGATGTAATTGCTGCAGAAGGTGGCTCTACAACGTACTGACTTTGGGGGATGAATAAATATGCACACTCCTGCTTTCAGTTATTTTTTTGTCTTAATTATTGTTTGTGTTACAATAAAGGATGTTTTGTACCTTCAAAGTCATAGGCATGTTGTGTATATCACACGGTGCTAACCCCCAAAACTACATTTTCATTCCAGGTTGTTATGTGACAAAATAGGACAAACAGAGGGGATGAATAATTTTTCAGTGCACTGTACTTGCATATATTTCTAGCTGTCCTAAGCTATGATCCCCAAATGACCCCTTCAAAGTTGTACATGCTGCAGAGCCATACATATAAACAGTTGTTTTCTAAAATCAATGCATAGGGCATGCAAGTATGCTAAAATGTCATCCAAGAACTCTTTGAAAAAACTTGCATGTTTTCTTGAGGGTTCACTTGAAGAATAAAGTCATCTTAATTTGTCATGGATAAATAGATGCACTGAACATTTAACATAAAAGAGACAGTAACCAATGTGTGCCCATGAAAATGCAATAGAGAGGATTGTGGGTCATACTAAGACATAGATAAGGTCTTTAGCTGTTAAACTGGCATTCATCTCATTAAACTGAGCTTTTCTCGGTCTGTAAAAACCTTATATTTTCCTTTGAACCTCAGTTTATTTTTTTCCATTTCTATTTGGCTCATGTGAAAGGTGAGAACCGATACGGTTCAGTGGAGTGTGGATGCAGGAGATTTGAAAAAAGAATATATGCTACAGCTTGCTGTAGAAATAAGATAATAGAAGCCATTTTTGATGTGTGAAAGAAGTCATTTAACAAAATTCTCCATTTTGAGTTTATGACTTCTTGCATACACTATCCATAACAATGTTCAACAATATAGGACATTTTTTTATCTATGGGATAGATGTGTTTTAAAAAAAGACAGTATCCAAAATGGAAGTATGCTTATTATATAATAAAATAGCATTACCTCTGTTCCTTTAAAATTCATCTATTTAATCAACGCTATACACCTAGATTTGAAATAAAACTTTCCTAATGAAATGTGAACTTTTGCACAGTTCATTGTAGTGCTTAATATTGTAGAGAAAAACCCCAGAAAATCAATTTTAGGAAAATAAAATAAACAATCTTATTTAAATCTAGCAGTAGTACTGCATAGAAAACAGTGAGATTTTTCCTTCTGTGGTATATAAATTTGCATATGGTTATGAATAACAACTGATCATAGGACATAGTTCCCTATACGAAATAAAGAGATGGAATTCTGAGTGTCACGGGCTTTGAGGGTGTTTGAGAAATTTGAGTCGGAGAGTATTATATTGATTATCTATGGCCGGAATGTGACTGAAATTGAATATATAACCCAAATATTTTGGGTAGAACCATAAAGAAAGAACAGATGGATGCACATGCATGATGTTTCTGTAAGACCTGTTCCTTGTAAGAACCTAGGCTAAAATTGATTCTAGGGGTAGGATGGCTTTAGGGACATGTAAAATGTTTGAGCTGGAGGTCACTGGATATTCTACTATATCCATCAGAGAACCGATTGGAATTGTAGATTCAAACCACAAGCACAGCTCACACACAAATCCAACACACAGCCCCAAGGGAACAAACACCCCCAGCACCACCCACATAGAACTAATCAACACCAGGTCCATAAGGAACAAAATAAACACAATCAAAGATCACATAGACAAGCTACAACCCGACATCCTATGTATCACCGAAACATGGCTCACCCCCACCGACAATGTACTCCTCAATCAATTAGTACCTACCACATACACAGCATTCAACAGCCCATGCACACAGAGGAGAGGGGGCGGAGTCCTGATCATAGCAAAGAACACCCTAAAGCTCAAAACCCAAAACTCCCCTAACTCAGACATGTGCAACACAATCATGGTAGAAAACAAGCAGATAGCCATATGTCTCATCTACAGAGCTCCCCATGCTCCAACAGAAGACCTAGCCTCCATCCTAGAGACAGTCTGCACAGTCAACACAAGTCACAAGTCTCTAATACTACTGGGAGACTTCAACCTCAGCTCGGCGACCAACAAAGACAAAGAGACCTTCCTACAAGCTATGTACTCCCTACAATACACTCAATTGATCAACACTCCAACACACATACACGGATCAACTCCAGACCTCATATTTGCCCCCAAATACCTATTCAACCAAGGAGGCATCTCGACACCCACAGTTACCCCAGTCCCATGGTTGGACCACTACAGAATTAAAATAAAAATCACTTAACAAGGTGAGAGAGACAACAAGACAGTTGACACACCATCAATGCAAAGAAGATTCAAAAGCTTCGACAAGGACCAATTCCTTCAGGACACACTACCCCACCTGGACCTCGTAATCGAAGACCTGGACGAGCATATTCAAAAATGGAACACTGTCATCTACACTGCAGCAAGAACCAGCGAACACAAAACAAGGAAAACCCCCAACCCCAGAAGGCAACACACCCCATGGTACTCAAAAGACATACGCAACTCAAAGAGACACCTAAAAAAGCTAGAACGCTGCTGGAGGCGCTCCAAATCTCCCTCCACACAGGCCTTATACATGACAAAACAAAAGAAATACAATGAACTCATTAACGACACAAAAAGGGAGCACCACACAAACATCATATTAAAAGCCTACAACAAACCAAGGGAACTATTCGAGATAGTAAAAAACCTAACAAATGAACCCAATCCCGAAAAAGACGTGAAGATTGACCCACAAGCCTTCGAAGATCACCTACAAGAGAAACTGGATGCTAGACCACAGGCTCCTACAAACGGAACTACCAGCCCGACCAGAATAACCACAACTTGGGAGAAATTCAACACCCCATCCACAAAACAGCTGTCAGACATCATCACAGCGCTCAACACAAGCACCGCGCCAACAGACCCATGCCTGGTAACCTGGATCAAGGCTTCAAAGGACAGCTACATAAACACCATACACAACATAGTACGCAACTCTCTGACACAAGATATCATGCCAGACCAATTGAAGCTAGCTACCATACGACCAATCCCGAAGAAATCCACATTAGACAAGAGCAACCCAGCAGCGTACAGGCCAATCTCCAGCATACCACTAATGGAAAAGATCATAGAAAAAGCTGTACAACACCAACTCCAGGACCATATTGACACTCATGCCCCGCTGGACTTACACCAACACGGCTTCCGTCCAAACCACGGAGTCAAAACTCTACTGCTATACCTACTCAACGACATATTCCAAACCATAGACAACCACAAAAAAGGAGCACTAACGATCTTCCTAGACATATCAGCTGCCTTCGACACAGTGGACCACAAAATCCTCCTAACCAGACTACAGAGCATCGGAATAAATGGCACCACCCTAAGATGGTTCAACTCTTACCTAACTGACCGAAAGTTCCAGGTCAAGCTCGGTCCCAACACATCTCAACAAGCAAAGATCAAGCAAGGAGTACCACAAGGCTCCGCCCTATCTGCACTACTATTCAACCTCTACATACAACCAATCTGCAACATCATCAAAGAGCACAAGATACACTGCACCATATACGCAGATGACATCATGATATACACCCCAGTTAACCTCGACAACCCAGACTACACCAGAATAAGAGACTGCCTCAACAACATGTCCAACTGGCTACACGACAACAACCTGACCATAAATTACAACAAGACAGAAGCACTGCTTATCACACGAAACAACAGCTTCAGCCCGCCACCCTCCATCAAGGTCAACAACGCATCCATACCACTAAAAAATGAGGTGAAATATCTCAGAGTAACACTCGATAAGAGGTTAGACTTTCAATTACACATCAGCAGAACCACCAAAAACGCATACTTCAAGATGAGAATAATCAGACGCCTCAAACCACTCCTCACACACGAGCACTGCCGCACAGTCTGTCAAGCTCTAATAACGCTCATACTTGATTTCTGCAACCCGATCTATACAGGCATGTCAAAACAGTCACTCAGACCACTACAAATGGTCCAAAACATGGCAGCACAAATAATAGCCGGTGCATCCAAACAAGACCACATCACCCCCATACTAAAAGACCTACACTGGCTCCCAATCAACTCACGCATAAAATACAAGACAATCCTAAACATATTCAGGATCAAACATAGGAACTCTGCCCACAGCCTTGAACCCCTCATACAACCCGATGCCAGTACAAGACCCAGAAGAAAAGCCACATCAGACATAATCAACATGCCAAAAGACTACACAAAAGCATGCAAATCCACCGCACGAAGAGCGCTGTCACTGGCAGCACCTGGCATGTGGAACTCACTCCCGGATGAACTGCGAGCCACGGAAGACACTAAGGACTTTAGGAAACAACTCTGCTATTCCTGGAGCACTACGGACCAAATACAAAATGAGTGCTACAACCATGGACTAACAACTTACCTGCATGCTCTTTACACTTTCCCTGTATAAAGCTCATGCTGTAAACAGCGCACACTAATCAACCCACCCACACACACACACTTTCACTGTACATGATGCACACACTGAACCCAAGTACCACTTCCACTGATTGTTTGCTGTGTAACCACCTTGATTAAAGGAAAAGGTGGGATAGAAATACCATTAAATAAATAAATAAATAAATTGAAAGATTTTTACTAGGGCTTCTGATTCTAGAGGCCAGGTTAACAAAACGTTAACACGCGTTAACTTTACTTAATGTGCATTAATCTTTAGCAGCCTGTCTACTAAAGGATTTTTCCCATTTTGTGCCTATGGAGAAATGCTTAGTAGACAGGTCCCTTAGTAAACATACCCCTAGGTGTTTGGAGTTTTAGAAGGTTTATTTTTTAAACATTTAGATGGCTTTCCTAGGATCAGAAAAAATAGGGTTTGATTGGAGTATTTGCATTGTGGAAAAAAAAGAATTGTTGCTTATTAGGTGTTTATTTCTATGTTATTAGGTACTTGCTATACCTCACTTCCCAAAAACTTTCAATGCGATTCACAATATTTAAAACAAAGGCTAAAAAGAAAAGAACTAAAATTAAACAGAATTAGAGAAACATTACAAATTCTTCACTTAGGAATAGATTCCTAGAAATAAAATGTAGTCGAAAAAATGGAACACTATTGTGTGACCGAAATCGCAGACATACACAACTCATGGCTACAGTCAGCAATGTAATTATAAATCAGAATATGCTAAGTTAAATAGTAAGGGGGGGGGGCATCACAATCTACACAGGAAATGGCATAGATATGATCACAATTGCAAATAAATATTTAACAATCTGCCTAGCCTACAGATCTCCAACTTCAAGAGCCAAGGATCTAGCATCCTTGCTCGAAACTGTGTGTGCATATACCACAGAAAATAATCAACTCTTGCAACTAGGTGATCTTAAACTCGAGTCAGCCCCCTCTAAAATATCAAAATTTTTCATGGAGGCCATGGAGGCATTAGAATACAACCAGATCATCAAAGAACCAACACATGAAAGAGGAGGAACTCTAGATCTCATCTTCACACCGAAGCAAATGTTAAAAGAAAATGTGTATCCTGCCCCTTAACTATCCTCGGTCCCATGGTCTGACCATAAGACAATCACATTCTATGTCCCACATGGCCCTCACACACACACATCAGTGCCCAATTACAGCCAATAAGCTGTAGATTTATACACCTTGACAAGCAATTGTTTTTGAACAACATCTTACCGCAACTTGATCATGCATCAGAAACCTACTAGTTCATAATTGGAATGAAATAGACAAAGCTGTGACTGCACCACAGAGTAACAAGAAAAGACCATGCAGCCACTTAGTACACTTCAGAATTAAGAGATACTGTATAAAATGTCGCCAATCTTAATATCACCACGTCCCCACTTGATCCATGCCCAGAAAGTTGCATCAAAATAGCACGCAGTGAACTAACCCTTAAACTTTTAAAAATCACCCACCTATCCCTAACACAAAGATATATGCCCAACAACCTCAAAAAAGCCTCTGTCCACCCAATGATCAAAAGCACCCTATCAGATCCAAAACTTCCCAGCTCCTATAGACCTATCTCCAGCCTTCCTTGCTAAAAGAATCGAAAGGTAGTGCACTTCCAGCTCCAAGACCACATTAAGTTGAATGCACCACTTGGAGTCGAAACCCTCAGCATTCATAAGCAAATACAAGGCATCAAAAAGCCACATCAAGGATTCATCCTAATATTCCTAGATATCACATCAGCTTTGGACTGGGTTCTTCACAATCTACTGCTACTATGCCTACAAGCCACAGAATTACAAAACACAACATTGAAATGGTTCTATTCCTACTTAACAGGATGTCAACAATAAATTTAAAAAGGAGCACAAAGATTTCATTCATATACCCAACAACAACGAGGGTTCTGCACTGTCCTCATTTTTATTCAACATTTACATGCAACTCATTTGCACAATTAAACAGGCACATATGGGGTCATCCTAAACACCGTTTAGTGGGTCCGGACGTCCGATCCAGATGTCCAGACCCGCTAAATGGCTAGACAGCCTACTGGGGACAGAGCTCCCAATACGAACAGGCGATTTGTATGGGGAGTTCTGTTTGTGGGAGGGAGGGGGTGGGACAGAGGCAGAGTGAGAGCAGGTGGTGGGCAGAGAGCAACCCCAGATGTACAAGGTCATTTCCGAGGTCAGCCCTGTTTGTCTGGGGTCGGCCACAGAGATGGAGGACTTATTTCACTTCTGAGGTGGAATGTCCTCCTAGATGGAGCAAAATGACATGGACAGACCCGGTAAAGAGGGCAAAGGGGTACAGGGGGTTCCCTGCAGCCCGACCCTGGCCATGGAAGGCCAGATCAGGAGTCTGGTTGCAGGGAAAGAAGATTGTTTCCTGTGACAGTGGACTGCAGCTCCTGAATGGAGCCATAGTGCAATAGCGACAGGACACCGTGGTGCCATGGCGACAGGACGCTGTGGTCCCATAGTGACAAGATGCCATGGCACTGTGGCTCCATTTAGGACCATGGCTGAGTTAGCTAGATATATGGACTGGATGTGCGGCTGACTGGAATCAGGGCACTGCCTGCATTTCTGGACCATGGTCCCAATTCTGATCCCATGGGAACGTCTAGCCCCGTGCAATCAGCATCAGGTCTACCTCTTTACAACCCAATTCTGATTGACTGTACAGGGGGGAGACAGTCAGCACAGAATGCCCCTCATAATGTATACTATCACATATACGCTGATAAGATAATGCTCTACATACCTTTCTCCACCACAAAGTCCATGTACATCCCATTAATAAAATACTTTGATGCAGACACACATTGGCTATCCAGCTACAACTTACATGTTAAGCACTCAAAAACCGAAGCTCTCTGCATCACCAGAGACTCAACTTTCAACCCACTGGCAACATTAAAGGTCTCAGAAGTGGAATTACAGGTCAAATGGGAGGTACACTATTTAGGAATAACCTTAGATCAACACCTAACCCTACAATCTTATATCAGGAACACCATAAGGATTGTATACCACAAGATAAGAACATTACAGTGCCTACAACCATTACTAGAAATCCATGATTTCTGAACAGCCTTCCAGGCCCTAGTATTACTGCATTTTGATTACTGCAATATAATCCTCCAAGGAATACTGAAATACGTATAACACCCACTCCAGATGATACAGAATCCTGCTGCCCGCATTCTATTCAGCACTCCCAGAATGGATCACATAACACCAATACTAAGGCAACTGCATTGGCTTCCCATCATAACCTGCACAAAAGAAAGTCCTCCTCACCATTTTCATAATATCCCACAATCTATCAGCAGACTAACTGCAATCTTTATTACACAGAAAGCCGAATAATAGAACCAGAAGAAGCAAGGATTAAAATACATTTGCCAACTCCAATTCAAAAGTCAAGAGCACCCAAACAACCACTAAGCAAGCCTTTTCCACTATACACACCAAGTATCTGGAACGTGCTCCCGGACAATATATGAGCTATTACCGACCTGATCAAATTCCGAAAAAAGACTCGTCTCTTTCTTGAGCACTTTGGTAGCAAAACTTAAGAGAATCCCATCCTGAGGTATTTGCACATTCCGCTAAATTTCTTAAAGATGTTAGAATGCTCTTGGTTTTGTTACCTGCTACTGCTGACTATCACCCTGTGTAGAAATTACAATTAAGATCTTCACTGTATCTCACACTTTTTGTAAAACTGTAAAGTTCTAGTTATTCTGTAAACCACTTTGACTTTGAGCTAAAGCGGTCTATAAAAAGAGTTAACTAATACATAAATATTCAAAGGTATTTGCATGGTTTGCAGACCCGCAAATTGTGTAAATGCCCTTAGCGGAATATTCAGTGGCACTTACACAGTGCCGCTGCTTCTCACCCTGGTGCTAACTGGCTAGCATTGTGGCATGCCGCATTCTGGGGCAGCATCCATCACTAACCGGGCAGCAGCAATATTGATTAGCCCGGTTAGCGATTTGTGGAAAAAGTCAGGCTCAGGAAGCACTGGTCTAATGTTTGTCACAGATGTTAAGAGGGCAGCAGCTGAATATCGCCACTGCCCAGTTAGCTTCATGGCAATCCAGGCAACCCGGATATTCAGTATTGCAGCCCAGAGATGGCCACTAGGTTTAAAGTTCAGCGCTGTTGCCTAACAGCTATAGCAGCACTAGCCGCTGATGTTGAATATTGGACCCTACGTTTTTAAGACTATCGACGAACCAAACATAATTTTTCAGTGTCAGCCCTTCTCCTAGCCACTCTGCATCAGCAATAGCATCAGCCCCTTTTCTCCCAGCACCTGCATCAGTCCCCCTCCCCTTCTCTCAGTTCTTATGTCATCAAGATTCTTTTTAACATCTTTGTTAGTGATATTGCGGAAGGGCTGTCAGGTAAGGTTTGCCTCTTTGCAAATCATACCAAAACCTGCAATAGAGTAGACACCCAGGAAGGAGAAGATAACATGAGATGGGATCTAGTGTAGCTTGAAGAATGATCTCAAATTTGGCAGCTGAGATTAATGCTAAAAAATTCAGGGCCATGCCCTTGGGGTCCAAAAATCTAAAGGAGCTGTACAGTGTAGGGGGTGAAGTACTTCTGTCCACAGAAGAAGAGCGGGATCTTGGCATGATTGTGTCTGATGATCTTAAAGTGGCTAAACAGGTAGAAAAGGCAAAGGCGAAAGCTAGAAGGATGCTTGGGTGCATAGAGAGAGGAATGGACAGCAGAAAAAAGGAGGTGATAGTGCCTCTGCATAGGTCTTTGGTGCAACCTCATTTGGAGTATTGTGTGCAGTTCTCGAGACCACACCTTCAAAAGGATATAAACAGGTTAAAGTTGGTGCAGAGGGTGGCTACTAAAATGGTTAGTGGTTTTCATTATAAAGCATATGAGGACAGACTTAAGGATCTTAATATATATACATTAGAGGAAAGGCGGGATAGAGGTGATATGATTGAGAGGTTTAAATACCTCCATGGTACAAATGCACAGGAGGAGAGCCTCTTTTGATTAAAAGCAAGCTCTTCTACCAGGGCACACAGGATGAGGGTGAAAGGGGATAGACTCAGAAGTAATATG
Organism: Ichthyophis bannanicus; assembly: GCA_033557465.1. Taxonomy (NCBI): domain Eukaryota; kingdom Metazoa; phylum Chordata; class Amphibia; order Gymnophiona; family Ichthyophiidae; genus Ichthyophis; species Ichthyophis bannanicus. The sequence goes on from CM066032.1 coordinate 820,964,198, forward strand.
TGGAAATATTTCTTTATGGAAAGAGTGGTAGATGGGTGGAATAGTTTCACAATAAAGGTGGTAGAGAAGAGGACAGTATCTGGATTCAAAAAAGCATGGGACAAACACAAGGAATCTCTAAAGGAAAAGAGGGGACTATTGTAGTAGTCAATATGAAAAGGACAGACTAGATAGACCATGTGGTCTTTTTCTGCCGTCATCTTTCTATGTTTCTAAGAGCATTAGCTCCCCTTCTCACAACCATGACTTCAGTTCTTTTCTACCTGTTACAGTGGCTGGAACTTGTGATTTTGCTCACACCACTCTGCTGCTTCTGTTCTGCATTTGGCATTGCAAGAAGTTTGAAAATACAGAAACAGGAAGTGCCTGTTATCACGTTTCAAACTGTTTCTAGTGCCTGAAACAGAGCGCAATGGGGACAAAAGCATAAGCGCCTGTCACTGCAAAGTAAAACTATCACAGTGGCTGGTTCTGATGATGCTACCCAGCTGTGATGACAGCTGCCAGGAATGTCATTGAAGCAGCATAGGAAGGACAGTTTTTCGGGGTTCTTCGCTTGTAATTGAAAATCCAAAATTTCCTTTTGGGGCGTTTAATTGGAGTTCTCAGTTATAACTGAACATTGGAAGCCCTGTTTATAACTTAGATTTATAAAACTGCCTAGCCAGTCAGAGGAAGAAAAAATACTTAACAGTGCGTAATATATGCATGACATAACACAGAAACAATACTAAATTCTCAATACTAATTCTCAATGAGTATCTCTGGGTCGGTGGAGTCTATAGGTAGTTATTCAAAGGCTTCTTGGATGAAGTTGTCCTTATCGAATGGTTTAAACCTTCTCGTTGATGGCTGATGATTGGAACTTGTTTTGATGGGGCCCTGTGGGAGTGAGAACTTGATAAGTTTGTGGTCTGACCATGGGACTGGGTATGTCTATACAGAGTGTGTGTGTGTGTGTGGGGGGGGGGTGCTTTGTCCACATTAAACTTCATCTGCCATTTGAACATCCTCTTACAATTTTTCACAATCCTCTTGGGTTTTAACAACTTTGAATAATTTTGTGTCATCTGCAGATTTGATCACCTCACTCATTATTCCCATTTCCAGATAATTTATGAATATGTTAAAAAGCAGCGGGCCCAGCACATATCTGTGGAGTACTCCACTATTTACCTTTCTCCGTTGAGAAAATTGTCCATTTAGCCCTACTCTCTGCTTTCTAACTTTTAACCAGTTCTTGATCCACAATAGTGGATTTTTTAAATTTGGCCACGAGTCTCTTATGAGGGACCTTGTCAAAGGCTTTCTGAAAATCCAGGTACACTATATTAACTGGCTCACCTTTGTCTACCTGTTTATTCACATCTTCAAAGAAATATGACAGATTAGTAAGACAAGACTTTCCTTGGCTAAATCCATGTTGGCTTTCTCCCTTTAAACCGTGACTATCCTCTTGTTCAGTATTGTTAATTTTTATAATGGTTTCTACCATTTTGCCCAGTTGGACCAAGGGAGAGTACTAGATGTCATATACTTAGGTGCATGTTTACTAAAGGTTTTGACCTGCATTAATGAAAGTTAATGCACGTCAAGTGCCTACAGCCCTTTTTTTTCCAGGGATGCAGTGGCACTTAATGTGTGTTAACCTTCATTAACATGTATTGACCTTTAGTAAACATGCCCCTTAGAGTTCAGAAACGTCTTTGACATGGTTCTGCACAGGCAAATTATAAATATACTGAATGCAGGAATGTATAGATAACATGAGGACGAATCTAGTGAAGTTTGAAGAAAAGAGGAGAATTTAGCAACTGAGAGATAATGCAAAAAAATGTTGGGTATATATTTGGGCTACAAAAATCCAAGGGAGTAGTACAGTATAGGGGTTGATTACTTTTGTCCATGAAAGAAAAGCAGGTCCTAGGGGTGATTTGTTTCTGATGATCTGAAGATTGCCAAGTAGGTAATAAAGGAAAAAGCTAGAAGAATGCTTGAGAGCATAGGGAGAGGAATGGCCAGCAGGAAGAAGGAGGTAGTAGTGCCTCTGTATAAGTCTCTGGTGAGACCTCATTTGAAGTACTGTATGCACTTATAGAGACCGTACGTTCAAAAAGAAATAAACAGGACAGAGTTGTTGCAACGTGTGGCTACTAAAATGATCAGCGGTCTTCATCATAAAACATATGAGTCAGACTTAAAGGTCTCAATGTTTATAGTTGGGAAGAAAGGTGGGAGGGAGGAAATGATAGAGCTGTTTGAATACCTCTATGGCCAAAATGCACAACGGGAGAGTCTCAGCTGAAAGAGAACTCTGCAATGAGGGAGCATAGGATGAAAGTAAATGAGGATAGACTCGGGAGTAATATTTCTTTAAGTAAAGAGTGTTGGATGTGTGGAATAGCTTCCTAATGGAGGTGGTAGAGACAAGGATTGTAACTGAACGCAAGAAAGCATGGGACAGACACAGAGCATCTCTAGAGAAAATACAAAATTGTAGAGCTTAGTAATTACATAGAAACATGATGGCAGAAAAAGACCACATCACCTATCTAGTCTGCCCTTCCAAATCAACTACTACAATAGTCCCCTTTTTTTCCTTGAGAGATCCTCTGTTTGTCCCATGCTTTTTTGAGTCCAGATACTGTCCTCATCTCTACCACCTCCACTGGGAGACTATTCCACTCTTTCCATAAAGAAATATTTCCACAAATTGCTCCTGAGTCTATCCCCGTTTACCCTCATCCTATGTCCCTTTATAGTATATCTTTATTAAACACTTGATATACCACCCTAATGGACAATGCTTCAGAGTGGTTTACAATATCTATATAATTAAAAAGTAAATTGAAAAAGGCTCTCCTCCTGTGCATTTATGTCATGGAGATATTTAAACGTCTCCACTATATCTCCTCTATTCTGCCTTTCCTCTAAAGTATACAAATTAAGATCTTCAAGTCTGTCCTCAAATGCTTTATAACAAAGACCACTAACCATTTTAGTAGCCACCCTCTGTGCCAACTCCATCTTGTTTATATCTTTTGAAGGTTTGATCTCCAGAATTGCACACTTTATACTCCAAATGAAGTCACACCAAAGACTTATATAGCGGCACTATTGCCTCCTTTTTTCTGCTGGCCATTCTTCTCCCTATGCACCCAAGCATCCTTCTAGCTTTTGCCATTGCCTTTTCTACCTGTTTAGCTACTTTAAGATCATCAGACACAATCATGCCAAGTCCCGCTCTTCTTTTGTGGACAGAAGTACTTCATCCCCCTACACTGTACTGCTCCCCTTGGATTTTTGCAGCCTAAATGCATGATCCTGCATTTTTTAGCATTAAATCTCAGCTACCAAATTCTAGACCATTCTTCGAACTTAGCTAGATCCATCCGCATATTATCTACTCCTTCCTGGGTGTCTACTCTATTGTTATCATCTGCAAAGTTGCAAACCTTACCTGACAGCCCTTTCACAATATCACTAACAAAGATGTTAAACAGAATTGGACTGAGGACAGATCCTTGTGGCACACCATGGTAACCTCCTTCTCTTAAGAGTGAGCTCCATTTACTTGTACCCTATAGATGCTGTAGATGGGCACCCAGATCTGCTATCGTTTCTGTGTTAATAATTTTACTGACCATCCAATAAAAATATAAGTCAGTTTGTAAACTGGCCCAACATCAACAGAGTGCAAAAGGAATAAGGCACAATAAAGTACCGTCTTTGAAATTATAATCTATGGGGTCTATTTACTATATCTGTTAGTGGCTTAATGCAGATTTTAGTATGCATTGAAGCAATTATACATGTTAAAAAGTTTAAACAATCATTAAATAACTAATATGTAAAACCTCATAGGGATATGCATGTGTTAGCATGCAGTTGGTTTGTTTCAGTCGCTAAAAATGTATGTGGAAATCAATTATCCACTCAAATACCTACAAATTAATTGCATAAATGGATTTGCATCCTTGCTAAGCCACGTGCTAGTATAGCAATGTTAGTTGCATCCATGCTACCAGGGTAGTAGAGTGTTTTTAAACTGAATGCATGAAAAAATATAAAAAAATTTGGAAAATACAACAAGCAGAATTTCTTTTGACTGTGTACATTCCTAAAAAGCCACATTAAACCTCTAATGCTTCATTTAATTTAAACATGGGAAAAGGGATTGGAATGTGGCAGAAAAGGGACAGGGACTGAGGTCAAGGAACACCCCATGCATTAACACGCTACAGTAGTTTGTGTTATCACTAACATGGGTTTCTACCATGAAATTTCCCCCGGAAGTGTACTTGTGAATTTCTGTGCTAGAAATCATGGTCGGTCTTCCTGATAAAAGGACATGTATTTTCCCTGCAGCTACTGAGCATACCACCTTTTACTTGGTGCGATTTCCCAGTTTTAATGATAAATGAGAAAAAGGCCAAAAATTGAAGGTGAATAATAAAAAGATATGGACAGTATTTGAGTGAAATAGAGCCGATGATTGAAAAGGGAAGCACTGGGTGAAATACTGCAAGCAAAAGAAGTCTTTTAAGCAGTTATTCCCTTGTTCCATTCTGATGGTTCCTTTACCCTCTTTTCTAATAATTTTTTGGTGCATCAAGCATCGTCCTTCTTGAGGGAAGTTTTTCCTTCACTCTTTTAGGGGCTTATCATTATACCAACAACAGGATCTATCTATTGCAGTGCTTGCTTTGGGAACCAGGTGATGTGTGCCCTTCCTCACATTCAGGGTGACTGCTGAAACAAGTCATTTGCACATATGGCAGCTGCTATGTACAGGAAGCATACAATGTCCCTGCATATTACAGAGCTGATGTGATGGAGCGCTGCATTCTCCATATGGGCATCAGTTGCATATATTTGCTCAGATTTTGCAGTGCATCATGGGTAATTGAGGGGCTAACCGATACTAGCATCCAGAGCCCCAATTGCAGCCATTGCTTGTCTTTTATGATGAGGGGTGACATGTGCATGGCCGAGGAGGGCAGGATGGTCTGCGATGGACTGCTGGGGTCATGAATGTGGGTTGTGTTAGGTGTATGTACAGGTATACCTATCTTGCAGTGCATAGCAGGTCACAAGGGACTGCATGCCCTGCCCATGTGCTAGCTCAGGGGTTATTGCCACACTATGGTGCAGCGGACCTCTGCATGCAGCTGTTGTTTGGAATTGGAGGTACAGTAGAGGGATGGGCATCTTGACCTCACATGTGACTTGGCCTTTGGATAAGAGATGTCTTCTGCAGCTGTGTATCCATAATGCAGCTACAGTACTGAATGTCTAATGCAGTATGTATTCTGCTGTGGGCAGATTCTAGGTATAGTTTACCACTGTCAAAATGTGCCAGCCACATTGTTCTCTGTCCTGGGGTTCATCCATTGCAGGCAGGGACCTGCAGTCTCTTTGACTGTAGACATTGCTGTGCAGAATAGTGTGGCGGTGTAACCTAATGGTTAGAGCACTGGCTCAGTAAGCAACAGGCCAGCATTTGAATCCCACTTGTTCCCTTTGTTGCTTTAGGAAACTCACTTCAATATACTGCAAGAAATAGTCTGGGGTTTGCACTGACAGGAGGACACACATTCTTATACTTTTTTTATGTGTTACCATAGCACATTGGGTCTGCAAATATGCACATTGCAATCATGTCCATCTGACAGCATGACCTTATTGGCTCTGCTGTAGCCCATTGCAAAGGATTAGACATGTTCACGCTGCAGATGTATGAGGTGTGACAAAAAAAGAAATGAGACTGTCCCATAAATGTTTTATTACAAAATCTACAGAGAAGTTATGCATTGTCTCCTTCAAAGTAATCCCCCCCAGAGTTAATGCACTTCTGCATTTGCTTCTGCCATGTACGGAACCACTTGGTAAATCCTCCTCCTTGAGGTCCCTCAACTCCCTCGTCACGGTGGCCTTGATCTCTTCTACAGAGGCAAAATGAGTTCCTTTGAGCACAGTCTTCAGCCTGAGGAAGAGCCAGAAGTTGCTTGGTGCGAGATCTGGGGAATAAGGAGGGTGGTCGAGAGCTGTGATCTGTTTGTTAATCAAGAACTGCCTCACACTGAGCGCGGTGTGTGCAGGCGCTTTGTCATGGTGGAACAGCCACGACTTGTCTCTCCACAGAGCCCGCCTGCTGCGCCGAACCCAGTCATGGAGGCGATTGAGGACCTGCTGGTAGACGTGTTGGTTGACTGTCTGACAGGCAGAAAATCATGATGGACCACTCCCTTCTGATCAGCATGATCTTGATCCTTGATTTGGACATGCGTGCCTTCTTGGGTCTGGGTGACAATCGAGTCTTCTACTTCAGGTTCTGTCTCTTGCTTTCAGGGTCGTACTGGAAGACCCAAGTCTCGTCTCCTGTGATGACTCAGCCAATGAACTCTGGAGCTTCTCCAATCTTCTCTAGCAAGTCTCAACAAACATTGACCCGGTGCTCCTTATGGTCATCCAATAAAAGCTTGGGCATCATCTTGGCACACACCTTCAACATCCCCAGCTCCTGCACCAAGATGGTCTGCACTGACTCCCTGTTCAGGCTAAGTTCCTCAGCTATAATCCGCACCATCAATCTGATGGTTCACTCTGTCAATCCGCACCACACCAGATGGTTCACTCTGTCAATGTTCTCAGCCGTCTTTGTCATGGAAGGCCATCCTGACTTGGGGTCATCCTCCACCTCCTCGCGGCCAGTCTTGAAGCGTTTGTGCTACTCAACCCATGGCCTTGACATTGCATCTTCTCCAACTGGAGAAGTTGGAGACACTCAGTTGGGCCCTTCTCCAACTTAACCAGAAATTTCAAGTTGATTCTTTGCTCCATATTCCTGCCACGTCCATTTGCATGACAAAGCGATGGAGCAGTGTGCTACAAAAAAACCTGAAAAAGAAAAACAGAGTGAGAGAGATGAAAAATATTATGGCAGAATAATGGTGAGATGTTGCACAACACAGTGACATGAGCGGTTAGTCAATTGGCATTGAGTCATGGACTTGGCTGCCACAGTCTCATTTCTTTTTTGTCACACCTCGTATGACACATGAGTTGTACAATATTGGAATATTTCATCATAACTGTGATTGAACATCTTTGGCTCCATTACATATATGCAGTACATGCAGGCATATCCCACTCCTGGGACGGCCACCTGAAGGGATCATCACACATTCTTACTTGCTCCATATGGCCAATATGAGAGACACTTGTTCAGTTGTTGTATGCACATGTGTCAGGAAGATTGTATGATGGTTAGAAAAGCTGAGACAGCTGTCATACCCAAATAGCTGGTATTGGAACTTCCCCATGTCACAGCTACTATTTTTTCACATTCATTACAACTGCATTTGTGTGGTCACATCAGGTACATCAGGGCAGCAAAACCATACTGCACTCTCATCTACTGCCATCCATCTTTCAGCCTATTCATCAGCTTATGCCCATTATGTACAGTCATGTATTCTCCTGCCAGCTGCTACACCATGGCCCACACAGGAACATTTTAATCATTAGGATGTATCACTCACACCTCTCCTGTGAATGATCTGCATGTCACCACTCCTTCTCAGTCATCATTTTGATGCCCGCATTGTGACGATGCTGGCTTCGCCAGGGAACACCTCTTCCCAATCCCATGCCACACACTGACATTACAACAGATAATGTGGACACCCCTCACTGATGTATTTCAGATGCCTCCCACATGCTCATCCCACTTACTGATGAACATGCCCATCAGCTCTTACCTTTCCTAAAATGTGACTTTCACAAGGGCTCCTTTATCTTGCATTAAGGTGACAGCCATTTTTGGGCAGTAAGGTGCATGCTTGGTGTCCTGTTAGCACCCAATAAGTGTAGCCAAGCACCTTACTGCTAGAATGCCTACTCCCCACCCTGGCCTTTACCACACGATAACACCCTTACCACTGCCGTTAATGCTTGCTAATCAGTGTGCCCTTAATGCTCTTTACTAAAAATATCCCTTAGTGCTGGTGTAAATGTCTGCATCTGCTATGTAGACACATGTTAGGCCACTTATCATAGTAATTTATAAAGACAAGTAGGTGCCTATTTATATTTATAAAATAGCCTTAGCATAGGCATCTTAAAATGTGCTTTAACTAGACATCCCATTATAAAATTACCTTTGCAAAATGCATTTAGGGCACATTAACATGCGGTATTGGTAAATGTCACCATATGTCTCAATACAGATCTGCCTTTTTCTTTTGGGCCACATGTAAAACAGTATGGACCGAGACACAAACGTAACTGTGGATAAAAGCACAAAATTTGCTCTCTTTGACTCATTATCCATGTCATCGCTAACTCTAAACATTGTTTGATGTGATTTTAACCTGTCACTAAAGAAAAAGTAAGTTTCATACTATTTCTTGCTACTTTATTTTCCTCCTTTTTGTTCCCTCTTCGTTATCTCTTCCTTTTCAATTTCTTTCTTCCATACTGTTGGCTGTCAACCTTTTTGTATTGCAGCCCGCAGTGCTAGGGAGAAATGGCAGATTTAATACATTAAAGGGATCTAAAATGCCAGCTGCTACTGGAATAGAAGCCAAGAGGTGCTAAGCAAAGGGAGTACTGATTTGATCCTGCTTCTTTTTTTCTATTTCATTTTAAGTGATTATTTTTTACATTCAATCTGAAAGAAAGAGTCATCTATCCCAGAAATGGGTCTATTTAAAATGAGCATTTTTAAAAATGCTTGTAACAGAGGTCTAAAATCCACAGGAGTAGTCAAAGAGGACATTAAAAACAATAAATGGAGGGTCTGAGTCAGTAGATTTTGTAGCTCATAGGTAACAGTACAATATGGAGGTTAAATAAGTTACTGTCAGTAAAAGGGTTGTGCACGAAATGAGACTCAGAAGCTGCAAAGATGTTTTACATATTGGCTCATGGAATGTTTGAAGCATAATTTTGTGTCATCTGCAAATTTGATTACCTCACTCGTTTTTCCCATTTCCAGGATCCTTAAAAAGACACATGAATACCAAAAATATATCTACAGTTTGTGTTTTATTGATTACAGCAAAGCTTTTGACTGTGTAAACCATGAAAAACTCTGGGCAACATTAAGACATATGGGTATAACCAAACACCTGATAGTTCTCTTGCATAATCTTTACATTTTATTAAGAAGCAATAGTTCGAACAGAACAAGGAGAAACAGAATGTCTTAAAATCAGTAAAGGCATAGAACAAGGCTGCATGCTTTCCCCCTACTTGTTTAATTTTTATGCAGAACAAATCATCAGAGAAGCAGGACTGTATGACCACAACTGAGGTGCGAAGACTGGTGGAAGACTCATCAACAACCTTTACTATGCTGATGATACCACATTACTGGCTGAAAGTGAAGACAATCTGAAATGTTTGCTTCTCAGGATCAAGGAATATAGGGGCATGTTTACTAAACCTTCTTAATGTGCACTCTGTGACGTTATCGCGCGCTAAGGTACCTTAGCGCACGATAATGGCACTTTAGCAGGCACTCAGGTAACTTAGCGCGCGTTAATGTGCGCAGCGGCGCAAATGAGCACTGAAGGCGGGGAAAGGCTCCCGGAGGGCGGAGGAAGGCTCCCCAGGGGCGGAGAGAAGAGGTCAATGGGTGGAGAGTGGGAGGGGAGAGGCTCCCCACACACTAACGATGTGAAATCCGAGGCTCAAAACTAACGCCAGTGAAACCCTGGCATTAGAGATGATTTAAAGGGAAGAGAAACCATTTATGTCAGCAATGTACAGCAAAACCAGGGAAACCTACAAAAAAGTGATAAGTGTGATATATCTGCACGGAACAAAAGGGCAAATAAACACTGAAAATGACCCCAACAAAATATAAAAAAAACATAACCAAGCTGGGCAATAGTGATATTAATGGGAAACATCAAAAAGCACTCCCGAGAAAGCTCCAAAAAAATATATGAATTTTGGAAGGGTCTACACTCCGTCCCCATACAAGGTGAATGATCCCACAGTGCAATTGCGCTCATCAGGGTTTCCCTCTCCATTGGACAGGTTTCCTATGGCGTGCACATGTTCCACAACAGCAGGATAGGCATGTCGGAATGGGCAACTGGATAGATGCTGGGAAAGGGGACACAGAGGGCTGCAAACGGCACATGCTGTACTGCAGCTGGGCCACAGTGCGGACTAGGGTGATGCCTAGGTGGCCCATAGGAATGCTGAAACAGTAAAGCAGCCAGACAGCAACTGATGAGGGCCCAGCATGGGCATGAGTGTGCTTACCACAGTGTCACAGGGGATAGCACCCAGTAGGGACCTCCAAGGGCACAGAACAGTGACAGGCGGTGCTGGGGGGAAGCGTGGACATCTATGAAGGCACCCCTACCCCAGAACCTGCACCATAGGCAGCCGCCTACCCGCACACTGGATGGCCTGAGACTGCGCTCCACCAGCACCACCAGCAGAAGGGCATGTCAGCAGGGTGGCAGAGGGGCACTGGTGGTGGAGGGGGCAGTGGCAGCTGCCCAGAGCAGACCGTGGCCTAGCCCTGTGTAGGTGGGTGTCATGCACTGCAACAGACAGGCCCTGTCTGATGAACAGTCATGGTATCCCCAGGGAATATACTCTCTCTGTGGCAACACGGTGGTGCAGTGCACACAGCCAATGTGTTCAGAAGCAGAAGGTTACAGGTTCAAGTCCCAGCTATGGTTCCTGCCAACCCAGCCCCCATATTTTACCCACTACTAAAACGTGCTAATACAGACAGAACCTTTATTGCAGATGACGTAAACATGCCCAAAACACCTACATTTTACCCTACAGAGCACAGACACCATAAACAGGCTCATTACCTAGAGCAGAGTCTTACAAATGCAGTCCTGGAGGGCCAAACACCATTCAGGTTCCATGTTGCTTCTAATAAAGATGCCTGTGCTGCATTTCTATGCGCAGCCCCCATGGTATGCAGATGTATCTCATGCATATTCATGAGGGACAGCATGAAAACCCGAACAGTGTTTGGCACACCAGGACTGGAGTTGGGAACCTCTGCCGTAAAGCAGCAGCCAACAGGGGCAGTCACACCCACACCCACAGGCTCCATTAGCCAATGCCTCCTGGAGAGGCAGGACATTGGGCCCTGTGTGAATCTCCCAATACTAGCACTTGCATACCTTGGCAATGCCACCCTAAACCTGGGAATACGGTACAGAGCTATCAAAAGGTTGCTATGATAACTGGCAGATAGCAATTCCTAAGTTAAGCACAATTTGCTGATTGAGCTGCATCATAGCAACCTTTCTGATGTCTGTGGAGTGTGCTTCAGGTTTGGTGTCTGAAAGTGTTTACCACCCTGGAAAGTGACTCCAACAGTATTGCGTACCATATCCATGCCTGCACTGTGCCCAGGACTGGTGTGGTGGCCAGGGCTGCCAAACACCTCTATAGTAGCACACTGCTGGCATAGGTGTGGGAGTGTGTGTCTGTCTATCCAGTGTGTGGTGGCTGCAAACACCCTCCACAGCCCACACTGCCAGTACTGTTGCCAGTATTGGCCTGCCAATGTGCATAATGAGGAGCAAGGTACCATGGGTATAGCCCGGACAGGGTGGCCTGGCCAGGATGCATCTGCACAGGGCATAGGGCAATGGCTGGGACATTGTAGTGTCTGGCCACCACTTGCACAGACAGGGTGGCCACAGCATGTCCTGCTGGGAGATCACTCTCACCCTGACTGAGCATTGACCACGGCATGGCTAGGTTCCCCCATAGTGCTATATAGTATTTTTCTCATGTGATATGTATGGGTTCCTTTTTGGGGACCAGTCACTGACTTATCTGCTTGGTGTGTATGCTGACATCCCAGTTTTGGGTGCATGCATCTCCACCAGACACATGCACTATGGACTAGCTAGCAGACTCTGCAGCTGGTATGTGTCTTGCTGCAACTCCTTGCAGGGTGCAGTGGCTGAAGGTTTGCTGCAGGAGAATATCAGATAGTGGTGGGGTGCAGCTTAGCATTTCCAAGCCTAATGTCTGTCTGCTATTGCTTTATGGATGTGTACAGAGCTGCATTGACTGCCCTGTAGGGTATCTGTTCCCCAGCAGGACTGGGATTGATGGTCCCCTCTACTGCCACCATTGCAGGGAGGAAGAATGTGGATCTGTTGGTGGGAGACCCTGTTTACCACCCTCAGCCCCAGAGGGTGGGGTGGTGGTACATAATCCTCCTATGGGTACATAAGGGCTAAACCTGATTGAGAAATACAGATGTATCCAAGGTGTGTCTCAGAAACTACCTATCTCACATCAAAGGTGCTGTGGACCTGTTGCTGGGCGCCCCACCTCACCCTCAGGGTGAGTACAGTACCCACACAATGTGACGGCGTGTAGCTACTCTGTGCCAGTACCACATATGGTCAGTTCCCCCTACTAGGCCGAGGTGCTGTGGGGGTGCATACCCCATCTTGTGATCATCTGTTGACTGCTGATTTGCATGTGCAGTGCATCATGGGTATGGGTGGGTTAGCCCTATCCTGGTGACCACAGCAGACTGTTTGTGTGGTGATGTGCAGTCCTTCTGCAGCCAGCCAGGGATTTGCTAGCAGCTATGGAGCTGTAGCCCCCTGGTTACTTCACTGCTTGTAGAGCCAGAGGTCATGGGTTCAAACCCACAGTGGGGTTATTTGATAGGGCTGTCCGAAGCATTGTCTATTTTTAATGTACATTAGTGCTGCCAGCAAAACACCCTCAGGGTACTGTAACCATAAGGTGCCTCAGAAGGCACCCTATAAGGCGCCTTATAGGGCACCCTATAAAGCGCCTTCTGAGGCACCTTATGGTTACAGTCCGTATAAGGTGCCTTATAAGGTGTCCTATGGAGCGCCTTATAGGGTGCCCTATAGGGGACATTATAGGGTGCCGTGGTGGACAGTGCACTTTATAATGTGCCCTATGGAGTGCCTTATAGGGTGCCTTATGCGGCACCTTAGGTTACGGCACGTGAGGGTGTGTTTGCTGGCAGCAATAATTAAAATACAAATAAAATGCCTCAGGAAACAATACTTACATGTCAAAGCTGATGCCTCAGCCAGCCTTTTGCATTAGGCACACTGGGGGATCAAACTCATGACCCCTGTATCATCAGTCAGTGTATTAGCCATTGTGCTACACTTCTGTTTCTATGTTTGGATGTCTGGGCGCCTACTTAAGATTACTGTGCGGTAACACGCTTAGCGGCACTTCGCCCGATAATGTGCGCAGCAGCTTGCGTTATCGCGCGCTAATCCCGTTTTGTTACTTTAGTCTGAAACGCCCACTCCTTATATGGCATCCTGCACACTAATGCCAGGCGCACATTAAGAAGGTTTAGTAAACATACCCCATAGTCTTAAAATGGGCCTACACCTTAATGCAAAGAAGACAAAGATCCTGAGAACTGGCGAAATCAGTAAGTTCATCATTGATGGAGAAGAAATTGAAATAGTTGATAACCTCAACCTACTTTGATCGACCATCAAAAAAATGACAAGAGGTCAAGAAATCCGACGTATTGATCTTGGCAAAATGGCTATGAAGGACCTAGAGAAGATTCTCAAGAGCAGAGATGTCTCTTTTCATACAAAGATTTGACTTGTTCAGTCCATGGTATTTCAATAATGTCATATGGATGCGAAAATTGGACAGTGAAAAAGATAGACAAGTAGAAAATTGATGCCTTTGAATTATGGTGCTAGAGATAAATACTGTGTATACCATGGACTGCCCAAAGATCAAATCTGTCAGTACTAGAGGATATCAAACCTAAGTTTTCCTTAGACGCTCAAATGACAAAACTTTGACTTTCATACTTTGGACACATCATGCGAAGAGAGAGAGCATTAGAGAAAACATCATGCTTGCCAAGGTAGAAAGTCAATGCAAGAGAGGAATGCCAGTAATGAGATGGATCAATACAATAACAGCAGCTATGTGTGGCACTCTATCAACAATGAGCAGCCTGACTGAAGATCGAACACAGTTTAGGACAACTATCCAGAGGGTTGCCATGAGTTGACATTGAATTGATGGCACTTAAAAACAACCATCAAAGGGAACAGCAGGAATATATCTGCAATGACTCTTCGATAGAATTTGTCTCTTAGTGCAACCAAAACCTGTTTTTTTAAGGTTGGAATATCACTGTCCCTGGTGAATTCTTCTTTAAAGGTCATGCCTGATCTTTTAGGGCACTTTGTCTTCCTTGTTTAGACAATGTGCATACTGTGTGGGCTAATCTCTCACTACTATACCCACATGAAAAGACTCCATCTTTGTGAAGATCTGGTGCAAGAGGGCAATTAATTGGGATGCGTAGATATAGGCCATTGAGACTTGTTTTTCCTTTTTTTGAGGTCACTGGTAAGATAGTAAAAAAGAGTTTAAAGTGTAGAATGGATATTACAGGCAAAATTTCTTCATCCCATATCAAAAAGCTTAGATCTGGGATTGTTGATGTAATCCAGAGGACTAAGTAGATTTTTATTTTCATCTGTCCTATATTGCCATCGATAATGGTCTAAGCATTTGCAAACTGTTCCGTGACTGTCAACATAAAAACCTCAAATACTCTGCAGTTAACTACAAAATGTATTTAAGATACTATTACTTGCCTTTTCCATTTTAGTGCCACATATGCATATGTGGATGATTTTTTGCTCTTTATATATACCAGCAGTTTCTTCCCAGATCTTTCCCTGGTGAACTCCAGTCTGGATAAGGTTGCAATATGGTTCCCCACCAACTCACTTACCTTAAACCCCACAAAAACTACCACTATTTGGTTTACTGGAAGCTCTCATTCCCTTACTGCAACTCCTATATTGGAAGGTCTCCAAGTAACACGTAAGCCCTCTTTCAAATATCTAGGGATTATACTTTATTTATATTTTATTTATTTAATGTCTCTTCTATACCGCGCTATTCACATCAGTGCGGTGTACATTTAACAGAACCATATACAATGCAGACGGGACTGCATTGTATTTACAATAAACAGGAACTATAACTTGAACAGAACTGGGTTAACTTTCTACAAGTTATTTATACTAATAAATATACTGTACACCTGAAATCTACTTGACACTGACCTTTCCTTATCACCACAAGAACATAAGAACATAAGATATGCCATACTGGGTCAGACCAAGGTCCATCAAGCCCCATCAAACAAATCAGCCAGGTAGTCACATCTTTGTTTTTCGCACTTCACGAGTTTCATACAGTCTGCCCATTATTTCAGACCAGTGTTTTACTTGATACAGGAGTCTCTCGCTATAATGCTGTTTGTTCCAGTCTATGATCATATGAACTAAAATGTTAAAAATCAGTTCAAAACTCTGCCATATCCATACTTTCCCATGGTCACAGATATGATCATGTCACCCTATTAATGATTCTCCATTATTGGCTTCCAATAATTTTTTGTATATGTTACAGGATCATGACATTAACTCACAAGGGCTTACATGAAGAAACCCGGATTATCTTTCAGTACTCATCACGTTGTACACCCATCTATTGAAAGCTAAATACAAAACCACCTGCCGCTCTGTTGCCTTCTTCTACACCTTGGAATAGTTTGCCATCCCATTTACATCTCGAAATCCCTTTTAAGCATTTCAAGCGTGTGCTAAAAGCACACCTTTTGGAATTAGCCTATCAGGTCCCTGGCTAGGGCCTATGGGGGTCATTTAGGAAGCTCTATTAGTGCTTTGGACGTTGAAACACAGGCATAGAGACATTCAAAGCCATTTTGGAATCTGGCTCTGAGGATGTCTGCAGTGTGAGAACGTCCAAGTCTGAATGAGGGCATGGTGGAGGTGTGGCCAGGGGTTTCCTATGAGCCTGGACATCCCTGCCTGATTCCATATATGTCATGGAGGTCTGGTATCATGTCTAAGTTTAGGCCTCCTCCAGGCACCTGAAAAGTGCTCATTTTGGCTGAAAAACATCCAGAGGATGTAGAGAATAGTCACTCCATAACCCCCAGTACTTAGCACAATATTAACAGTGAGATTTGAACCCTGGCTACCCTGTCCCTAGCCCACCACTCTAACCATTAGTCTATCTTAGATATCTGGGTTCTGAAATATGGTTCTGGGGCTGTGTATGTAGATACCTCCACAGACATCCACATCAGGCACATACATATTTGTGAAATTGTGTCTGCACCTGGATGTGCCTGCATTTTTTTCAGGCGTTGCTGGCTTAGATATCCCAGATTGCACTTGGATGCCCCTTCTAAAATTCCCCTGCATATGTGCTGGCACTGTCCAACTCCTCTCACTGCTGACTTCATTACCTCCCCCCTCCCCCTTTGCACCTCTTCTTATGTTTTCTATTCTTCTACTTTCCTGTAGTGTTAATGGAGTTCCTTTCCCTTCTCATACTGTTTTACTGTAAACCACTTTAATTGATTACATAAAAGCAATATATCAAACTGAAATAAACCATAAAAAAGTTTTAAAAAGCAGCAGAAGTGCGGAACATATTTCATAACATAATGTTTTAACAACTACTGCAATTGAAGAAAACACTTGCAAACAATGAAAAGGAACTAATCCAGATGGGCTGTAGATGGAATTGAAGGAAAGGAATCTTTAACTGAGTAAACTGGTAAGGAATCACACTTAGCCACGCTGGTGAATCGGCCACAAATACAGTCTTTGCCCCAGAAGTAATCTATATAAGACAAACAGAATACAGGTTGCATAGGAAGGAACAAAGCATAGGTTTCAGAGTTTTTAAACTGTTATAACAGCTTTCTCACACCGACTCGGATAATTCACTGCCCTTTAACATTGTTTACAGGTATATGACAGTCCTGCCAAAGAAATGGCCGTTAACAAGCGTCCACAGAGCAGCAGAATAATGTATAAGAATCAAGGCTTGGAAAGCTGCTCTGCTTCACAGGTGGTGAGCATGGAAGTGCCTACTTCTAGCCAGGAAGTCCTGTGGAGATGTTTAGCTCTCTCTGACTTTTTAATCCATTCACTCTAAAGCCCTGAAGCCAGAAAGCAGGGAGGATCTTCTACCAGTGGTCTTCCTTCATCCATTATTAGATACCTCGATAGAGGAAGTAGAAGAAAGAATAGGAGCACCTCCAGAGCACTGTTTTCTCTAAGATGCACACAGGTACAGCCACACAAAATTTCTGGCAGAGCCACACACACCAGACCTGTTGCTACACATGAGCCAGACCCTGCATTGTTCCACTTGGTGTGTGCCAGCACCGTGAACAAGTATAAATATGTAGGTGATTTTTCTTGTATGCAAGATCAGCATAAGGAAGCGTCATCTGCAATTTTTCAACTTGTTTGGAGGTTCAGCAAAGACTAAGAGAAGTGGTGAGAGCAGCAGCATGGGCTCCCCAGCAGTGCAACTGTAACCAATGGATGCATGAGAAACAATGCGGAGCATGTATGGCAGAAGCGGAGCCAAGGGAAAGGCTGGGGGTTGGCGGTAAAGAAGCACAAAAATGGATAGGCGGAGCCCGATGTCCAGCGGGATGGTCGCATAATGCTGAGGCTCCCGAGAGGCCTACTCAGAATCCTGAATTAACACCGGACAAACTTGAATTTCTGCTCTGATCTTGCCGGGGCATATTGGTGAGATGGCGGGGACCAAACCCACGCGCCTGGAATTTGGATCTCCAGCGGCTTCTCACGGTAAACGCTCCAAAACTGAACCCCCGTCCCCGCAGAAGGGGCTGGCTTTCCGCGAGGGCCCCGAAATGCAGCAGGAAATCCTCGCAGAAATTAGAGGGGTTAAGGACCTCGTGCAGTCAAACGGTGAAGCACTTCGAGCGCTGAGGGAAGATCTTGGTGTATTGCAAGGCAGGCTAGAGGGGCTCTCTCTTCGCGTCAGGACAAAATGGAGAGTATATTAGACTCCCATGCGGTCCGGCTGTCCAAACTCGACAAAGTTGAACGTCAGGTGCGGGCCTTGCAGAAAGAAGTGGAAGATGGCAATAATAGAGCGCGCCGCAACAACCTACGACTCGTGGGCATACCGGAGGGAGCGGAATTGGGAGACATGAAGGAGTTTTTAAGTAAAATCCTCCCTTCCCTGCTCCAAATCACCTTTACCAAAGAATTGGAGATCGATCGCGCTCATCGTGTACCCACAAACATAACGCTCAACAGGAAGACCCCGCGGCCTATCATCTTTCGACTTTTGAGATATCAACATGTGGAACAAATTCTCCGTGCCTCCCGGGCAAAGGGCCATATGGAGTTTGAGAGCCACAAGGTCTCCTTCTATCCTGACTTGGCTAAACCCACGGTCGACCGCCGAAAGCGCTTTCTGGAATTTCGGCCGAGGCTTCAACAACTACAAGCACGCTATGGCCTGATGTACCCGGCCAAGCTCCGAGTCACGCTTCACAACCAGACAAGAACATTTGAGGACCCTGATCTACTAGCGGAGTTTTTGGACTCTAAAGAAGCCGACTTGATGTGCTGACTTCCAGAATATTCCTGCCAGTACTCTCACATCCGCTGTACCTGCCATATTGGATTTACCGCAGCGCAGTGAAGAGTCTGTCGAGGGCGGTTTGTTGCCTTATTTTGAAGATATCTGGGACCCGACTCCATCTACCCATAGTAGCCTCGACGAGTATCAGAGACAGTGTTTCTTATGGACTCTGGTGTTTCTTTTCTTTTATTATGTCTATATCTTCCTCTCTAGGGCCTCCTCCCGCAGACATCTGGTCGCCATATTCATTGGGGGTTTGCTTCTTCTCTAAGTTACTTTGGTACATACTTTTCAATATGGGTGTATTGGCCATCATACTTGGTGTTTATGTCATTATCGTACAGATTCTGATTATGTTGTAAGTTTTCAAGCGCCCTTACCTAAAATGTCTATTATTGATTGATGGCACCATGTCAGATTTTCTCATTGAACGTACAAGGAATCAATAATCCGATAAAACGGAGGAAACTCCTAAGCTATCTAAGTCATGAAGCTGCGGACCTGATTTTCCTCCAAGAAACACATTTCAATTCGAAGGACACTCTCAACCTCAATATTAAACCTTACATGGTGGCCGCCTATTCCCCAGCCATTTCTAGGACATGTGGGGTTGCCATATTGGATAGGAAATCTCTGCATCCTATTGTTGCGACTTGCTCAGATACAGCGGGTAGATGCCCAGAGTTCACCTCAAGATAGGTAACTTTAAAGTTACATGTATATGCCTTCATGCTCCTAATGTGGATGACCCTGCCCTTTTGTTATTATTGCTCAGGTTGCGCAGGCCTCTGCTAATACTTCATTGATATTGGGGGGGATTTCAATTTAGTTCTTGATCCCCTGATTGACAAATAGCCGCCTAGGACAAGTGGTCCCCCCAAGAGTCACATCGCGCTTACCTCTGTGATCAAAGATATTGTTCTAGTCGATCTATGGAGGTTACTACACCCCAATGAGCTTGACATTACCTTCTTCTCTTCCCCTCACAAATCCCAGTTTCGCATAGATTTCTTTCTAATATCAACACTGTTAGTTCCTCAGGTGGACGCTGTAAAGATTCACTCCCAGCATATTTCAGATCATGCTGCTATTTCTTTTCAATACTACACTACTGCACTTCAAGGGAATCCGGGGGCCTGGTTCTTTGATAGAGCCCTATTAACTCAGCCAGAGTTCCGGTTAGAAATTCGGGCAGCCATACATGATTACTTCCAGACCCTGGTACTCCAGGGGGATCTGGACACCCCAACAGCTCTTCTCTGCAGCTCGTTGGAAAACCTTTTCTGATTTATATAGAGAATTTGCGTTACTAGCGCAACATTACTTTCAATTGATGCAGTTTCCATGCTGCCTCAAAAGTGCTCCAATCATGCCGCCTTCTGTCCTTACTAAGGATGGGCTATTAGAACTAATTCACTCTATTAGTAGTACACATGGGATAGCCTCTAACTTTTATAAACTATTATGTCAGGGTACAGATACTGCCACTTGTAGAGTCCAACAAGCCTGGGATCGCTAACCGCAAACCACTTTAACCCCTGTGCATTGGAGCGTTTTCTGGAGCAAAATAGTGCGGGTTTCCCGATCTGCCTCAGTTACCCAAACTCAACTCTCGTCTTTTTGCACATAGCTGTTCTTATATTCCAGGAAAATAGCCAAATGGAACACAACTGCCAGGGACCAGTGTAGGTCTTGCCATACTGATGTGGGAACCCTTGCTCATGTTCTTTATGAATGTTCTTAATTACAGGTTTACTGGGGGCGGGTCTGGGGTCGTATTTCACTTATCTTACACCTTCACGAGCCTCTTTCTTGGAAGACTGTGGGACTCCGCTCAGTGGCGAAGGTCCCCTCTCTTCCTAAGAAGGGTCGCTCTCTCCTGATTTCATGCTGGGTATAGCCATATGTTTAATCCCGAGGACTTGGAAGGATAGCTCTCGACTTACTGTCAATGAATAGTGGAACCTTGTCTGCTTATATAGTACATATGAGCAGATATTTCGGAGAGCTATTTTCCATGCCCAAATTCATTCTCGCTTGTCTAAATGGCAGATGCTCAATAATCATGTACAATCTGCTTATTGCTTCGACATGTCTGTTTAATGTACACTCATCATGTTTCAGATCGCCGTTAGGTTTTGTAACACAATAATGTCAGTATACGCCCGCTTCGAGAATGATTTAGTTTTCTAGAGAAGAAGCAGGGGGGAGGGGGGTGGCGGGGGTTTACTTTGGTGTATGTATCACATTCCATGTATGTATTGTCTTTTAGTTGTATGTCTTCCTTTCCTTTGTTGTTGTAAAACGAAAATAAAGAATTAAAAAAAAAAAAGAAGCACAGAATGAAGAGGGCAGTGGCAAATGCTGACGGAAGGGGTGAAAGGCTAGGGAGAGGATGCTGAGGGAAACGTCATGGGGAGACCAGGGCAGATGCTGGGGAAGGAGGGCAAGAGACAGAGACCTGCCAAGTCTCCTCCATCTGGTAGCAGTTTCTGACTTCAAGAGTATTTCTTACACACCCGCATGAAAGCAGTAAACTACTGCCACCTGAGGGATACTTTAAGTTAGTTAGTGCTAGTAACTGGAGCATTAGCAATAGTGGCACTGAGCAAATGAAGAACTGCCTATCTACAGGGGCCTTTCTCTTCCATTACCTTCACTCTCACGCTTATGTTTAAAGCAGAAACGTGACTGACAAGGTAAGAGATGGGTCATAGGGACAGGCAATACAATATATGCTCACTCCCTCCGTTTCTGCATCTCACGCATAGCATCAGCACTGTTGTTCAGGCCAATGATGGCCCTGCATCTCAGGTTCTTCCTGTCTGACCTGTGGGATGTAAAAGTGAGGAGAACCACCCAGGGGTGAAACCATTAGAGGCCTTGGGTGGGCCATGGCTCCTCCACTTTAGCATCATCCCACCTAGTCAACGGCAGTAGAACAATTGAATAAGAGAAGGAATGGAGGTAATGTGAGCATTCATACTGTCTTGTGTCCACACGTGTTAATTCCAGGCCCCGTTAAAAAAATCAGCCCTGGTTGTGCCACTGGAACTGCCCTGTTTGGGGGAAGACTGGCAGAAAGAGGAAAGGAGATATTATAGCACAAATGGATGAATATGATGAAGGGAGGTGTGACAGGTAGGGAGAAAACCCTGGAATAATGGTGAGATAGAGGGGAGAGAGCTCCTCCCAGTAAACAAATATGACACTGATAGTACAGAGAACTGTACCACCCCCACCACTTTTAGTCATTCACAGACATTGAACAATACTGGTCTCAGGACCAATCCCTATGACACTCCACTACTAAGAACATAAGTACAGTCACACTGGGTCAGTCCAAAGGTTCATCAAGCCCAGTGTACTCTTTCCAACAGTGACCTGTCAAGATAAAAGTATCTGACATATCCTAAAAGTAGCCAGCTCCATGCTACCTATCGCAGGATAATCAGTAGTTTTCTCTTGAACTACCTTAATCACAGTACCTTTCTTATGAGTGAATTCCAATTACAACCACCATCTATTGTTGTCAGTCAGCAAACTTCTGATCCACTTCACCATCTTGGGATCCATCCCCTGGCTACTCCATTTATTTATAAGCCTCCTGTAAAGAACAGTATCAAAGGTTTTGCTGAAATCTGAATAGATCATGTCCCACTGCATGCCCTTGATCCAGTTCACTAGTCATCCACTCAACAAAATCAATTAGATTCATTTTGCACAATCTTATTTTGATAAAACTGTCAACTGGGATCTTGCAGCTCACTGGATTCTAGAAAGTTCACTATCTTGTCTTTCAGCAGTGTCTCCATTACTTTCCCCACCACTGAGATAAGGATTACGGGCCTATAGTTGGCCACCCTGTTACCACCTTTGTGAAGAAGGACCATATCAGCCAATCTCCAGTTCTGAGGACCCCTTCCCCCCATCTCCAAACACATCTTTTAAAATTGCTGCCAGTACCTCTCTGAACTCCCAGTATTCTGGGATGTATCTCATGGTTTTGTCCATTTTAATTTTTGCAAGCTGTCCATAAACCCTTTCTTCTGTTAATGGTATGGTATCTACTCCCTTCCCATTAGTACTTTGGCAATCATATGTGGTCCTTCTCAAGGATTTTCTTTCATGAATATGGAACAGAGGTATTTATTTAGCCATCTGTTTGTTCCTTGTCACTTTCCACAAATCAATCCTCAGTACCTCTGAGTCTTGCAATTCCCCCCTACCCCCACCACGGCCTGACTCCTTTCCCCAATATACCTGAAAAAATGTTGGTTTCCATGCTTCACATATTTGTCCATTTGTCTTCCATGTGTGTTTTTGCCATCCTGATTACTCTCTTTGCCTCTTTCAATTTTATCTGGTATTCTTTTCTCTGTTCCTGTTTTTGTGATCTTCTGAGTAATGTGAATGCTGCTTTTTTGCCTTTATTATAGAGAAGCTAGATTTTCCAGAGTTTATAGAGAAACATTTGCTTTGCCACTAGCTTGTAGAGCAGGAAAGCTATAGACAGTAGAAAGAAGAATGAAGGTGGAAGAGTAGCAAGGGATGAGTTTGACCATTTTTACATCTTCTTGCTGTACTAGGGTAGGAAGCAGGTTCTTCTGCTTTTGCTCCATTCAACTCTAGTTAGCTCTTTGTGGTTATTTCTGTGCTTTGGGTTGGGCTATAGTTGTATTTTCTTTTATTTGTATTATGATTGTGGTTTACTGTTTTGACATTTCTAATTGATGACTGTTTAATGTAGTTTATTCATTGAATGTGCATTATAAGTCAGATTTTAGATAGTACATGGAGACAAGAATTGAAAAATCGCATTCCGGATATAGTCAATTCTGATGGTACTTTTAGTAACAGAAACATAGAAACACAGAAAACGATAAACGATAAAAGACGATACAGCCTATCTAGTTTGCCCATCCATAAGAACCATTAAGTTCTACAATACCTTGCTCTCTCTCAGAGATTCTTTGTATTTGTCCCATGCTTTCTTGAATTCAGATACAGTTTTCATATCTATTATCTCCACTGGGAGGCTGTGCCATGCATCCACCATCCTTTCCGTAAAGAAATATTTCTTTAGATTACTAATGAATCTATCTCCTTTCACCTTCATCTTAAGACCCCTCATTCCAGAGCTTCTTTCATCTGTAAGAGGGCCCCACCTCCTTTGCATTTATTCCATGCAGGTATTTAAATGGCAATGTCATATCACCCTTCTCCCGCCTTTCCTCAAAAATATGTATGCAGAGATCTTTAAGCCTATTCCCATATGCCTTATGATGAAGTAGCTACCCTCTGGATCGACTTATAGACAGTACTCTAAATGAAGTCTCACTAGAGACAAAGGCACTATTGTCTGCTTTTTCCTGCTGGGAGTGAAGTGGAGGAAGGGGGGATGGAGATGACTCTTGAGCTCTCCCCTGGGTCAGCTCCATCCCCCTTTCTCCCTCTTCACTCCCACATCCTTCCCCAATCTCTGTCACCCTTTCTTCTTTTTCTAAGATCACACATCTCTCCTTCTCCAAATTTACTAAATGCCTCTCTGATCCTATTCCCATCCATCTACTAAGCTCAATCTCCTCTACTGTTATCCCTTCTATCTGTCATATCCTAAAGCTATCACTTTCCACTGCAACTGTTCCTTCAGCCTTCAAGCATGCTGTGGTTACACCTCTCCTCAAGAAGCCCTCACTAAAACCTACCTGTCCCTCTAATTATCAACCCATCTCTCTCCTCCCCTTTATTTCTAAACTACTTGAGTTCACCACCATTGTCTTGACTTTCTCTCTGATTAGTCTTAAATGTGCCACATTGTAGCTTCATTGTATGTCCCCTATTCTTTCTACCTTTTTAAGGTGTAAAAAAAACAATTTACATTTACCCATTCCACTCCATTCATTATGGTATAGCCCTCTATCATATTTCCCCCTCAACCGTCTCTTTTCCAGGTTGAAGAGTCCTAACCTTTTAAGCCTTTCCTCATAGGAATATCCTTCCTTTCCCTTTACCATTTTGGTCACTCTTCTCTTTACCTTTTCCAATTCTGCTTCATCCTTTTTAAGATATGGTGACCAGAATTGCACACAATATTCCAGGAGCAGTCGCACCATGGAGTAATACAGAGGCATTATAATATCCTTGGTTTTATTTTCTATTCCTTTTCTTATGATTCCTAGCATTCTATTTGTATTATTGGCTAGAGCTGCACACTAGACAGAGGGTTTCAATGTAATATTCATGATAAAACCCATATTCTTTTCTTGAATGGTGAATCCTAATGTGGAACCTTTTGTAACTGTAGTTTTGATTGTTCTTCCCTAAGTGCATAACTTTGCACTTATCCACATTAAATTTCATCTGTCATTTGGACGCCCAGTCTCCCAGTTTTTCAAGGTCCTTTTGCAATTTTTCTTAACCTCCTGTGTTTTAACAACTTTGAATAATTTTGTGTCTTCTGCAGATCTGATCACCTCACTCATTATTCTCATTTTCAGGTCATTTATCAATATGTTAAAAAAGCAGAGGTGCCCCGGGGCCAAGCCTAGCCCACATGCGAAGATGGCTGCATACTGAACGAGCTCCTAAGGCTTCCTACTTAGAATCCTGCCTCGCTTTACCCCATCATCCCCTTTGATGGTATCTTATCGCTGAAAATCATTCTTGAGATGTTGACTCTAAAACCAGCTTGATTAGAATACTCCCCTGCTGTGAATTAGGGCACCAAATGCTCCAAACAGGAGTCCCTGTGCCCATGCAAAATTACCACCACCAAACTCCAAGGATGGCATGAAAGAACTACTTGCTGACCTGATCTGTACGAGGTCTTGTTACTGCGAATGGAGAAGCACTGGATTCTGTTCATTCTTATATAGTATGTTTATGTTTATTCAACTTGATATACCACCCTTCATTACACCAGGGCGGTTCACATAGTACAAACTAACCGGGATGGGCACAAGCCCTATAACAAGAAAGGAAATACATAATTGGGACAGGAAAGAAGAAAGAGAAAATAGGTGCATAGAGGAGACAAAGACAAAAAGGAAGACACAAGTAAACATGAATAAACCAGGTCAACAGGGTGTGGCTGGGAGGTTGTATGCAGAGGCAAAGAGATGAGTTTTAAGTAAAGACCGAAAGGTAATATAGTTCTCTTCCAGACGAAGCGGGGTGGGTAAAGAATTCCAGAGGGCTGGACCATAGAAGAAAAAGGCAGATTTGGCGGGTAGATTGTAAACGTGCACGAGACGGTGAGGGAAGATGGAGCCAGTTGATGTAGAGAGAGCGGAGACTACATGTGGGAGTGGTGAAGTGGAGAAGGTCAGTAAGGTATTGAGGTGTATGCATGTACAGAGTGCAGTGAACTAAAGTTAATATCTTAAATTTGATGCGATGATCGACTGGAAGCCAGTGGAGGTGAAGCAATAGGGGGGTAACGTGATCAAAGCAGGAGGAGTGACATGTGATTCTAGCTGCAGTGTTTTGTATGAGTTGTAATCTATGAAGTTGGACTTTGGTGATACCAGCAAAGACGGAGTTGCAATAGTCTAGTCGTGATAAAACTGTAGCCAATGTGAGATCAATATGAGTAGATCTCAAAATGCAGCTTACCTTGGTAACATCTTGTTTAGATCCGAAGGCTATTATTATCACTAATCATGAAGAATGGCTGCAGCAACTTCACAAAAACACAGGGTTCCCGATTCCGTCCCGGACGTTGATCCCCTCTGTACATCTGTCTGAACCGGATGTACAGAGGGGATCACGATTCTGATCCCACAGGGAATGTCTAGCCCTGCGGGATCAGAATCGCGAACAGTCCAGCATGTGCAGGCCGGGACTGCAATTTAGTCCGGCCTGCATTTACAGGACTGCCCCCGGCTAACTCAGTCAAGGCTCCTCAGTGGAGCCATGGCACCATGGTGTCATGTTGCAATGCTGGCTGCCGGACTGGAGGACTTCATTCCACACAGCCTGATCCACAATCCCCTTCAAAGGCCAGGGTCAGGCTACGGGGACTACCTTCAGGCCCCGCTACCCACTGCAAGCCCCAGGCCTGCCACGAAATGGCATACGGGGAAGTTATTTCACCTCAGAGGTGAAATAACTTCCCATATACGTCGCTGGCCCTACACATACAGGGCCAACATTAGAATCGACCCTGTATATCTGGGGCCGGAAACCGCCCAGACTCTGCACAACTGACAGGGATGTTAGCTGTGGCCAGGTGAAGGCACGAATAGTGGGGATGGGCATCCTGTTGGACCATCCACCCCTGCTATTCATGGCACAGAATAATCCCTAAGGACCCAATTCTGACAGGCGAATAGTGGGGATGTACGTCCTGGCTGGATGTCCAGCACTGCTATTCCCCGGGACCGTATGCTGGCTCAAGTGCTCCCCGCACGCACAGAACCACTGTGTGGAGAGCGCTGGACTAGGGCAGGATGGGGAAGGCTGGAGGAGGGGGGAGGGAGAGGAGGGGCGGGCTGAAGCACCAGACTTACAGGAATTTTGCCAAAAACCTGAAGCAGAGCTCTGATATGGGCTCGAAACGTGGCATGTCATGAAGATTCCTGTTTCATCTATTGGTTTGATTTAGTGGTATCAGCGCTTCACTTTCATGAGCTAAGTACCGGCTTTATATGATTAAAAAGGACTTACTTCCCTTTCTCCCTTGGCGGTGTTTACGACAAAAAAAGTTTTCATGATCTCATTATTTGCTTATTATTTCGTTGATCTCCTTTTTTTGATGACTGCATTAGGAAAATGCAGAGGTGAGTCTAGAATAATGTATACCTGATTATTCTATTTAGCAAACAGCCAGAGATGTATAGCGTGAATAGAGAGTCATTATTGTTGAGATCTTTGCTCCCCAGACCAAAATGAATAAAGTTTTATTTCTGCAATATTGTCTGACTAATTTCCATAGCACCTTTCTCCTCCTCCTCCTCCTTCATTCTGCCCTCATCTGACTCCTAGAATCTCAGAAAGCTGCAGCCTCTGTCTGCTTCAACCTCTCCCCTCTGTGTGTTGAGAATAGGAGAGGAGAGGAGTGAGGCTCGAGCCCTGAGAGGGATGAGTCCATCCACTTCTGTTTTCTCACTGCTGCTGGAGAGAAGGGGCTGAAGAATGCAGCAGACCAGCTGTTCCCTGCTGCTGTCTGAGATTCGGGGAAACATCCCTTGGAATCTGAAAATTAGCCTTGTGAGTATGCCCCTGCTTCTGAGCTGCTGGTAGGGGAGAGTGCTTTCCTCGCCACTCTTCCCGTGTGTCTTTCTGGTACAATAGATCAGCAGATAATGTCTCATAGGCCCATTTGACCATACCAGATGGCTTGCCACACTGATGTTTCATAAACTGAAGAGGTTCTTATTTGCCAGTGAAAAGGCGCAACAAGGATGAACTTGTTTATAAAACATTGTCACCGTCCATCCCTCTCTTTAGGAAAAGATTGTCATGTCATGTTGAGTGTAAGTAAAGCAAAAGAGCACTCGATTACGTTTCCTCTTATTCGTGCTCTCTCCTTTTCTCAGTGTGTCAAAAGATACTTTCTTTTTTTTTTTCATTTAATTTTTATTCAATTTTTACAATTATTACATCCAAGAAACATCATTGAATGATACAGACATGAGCATAGTTATCAAAAGAAATATACTGTACAAAGGTAATCAATAACCCCCCAAAGGCTATACACAACCTAATCATAACTAACGCTCATTTTATAGATCACAAAAAAAAAAGGAAATATGGGGAGGTTCTTGGAAAACCAAGAAAGTAAAAGTCTAAAACTAAGACCTGAACTACCTAAAATACACAGGAAATTTAACCATGTGCGACAGGTAGGAACTTAAGCATCAGCCAGTACCGGGGGTCCCGACAAAGCAACATTAACAACTTCCCTAGCCTCCAGGAACTCCAACAACTGCCCAGGGTCAAAAAACAAAAAACATTTTTGTTTAAACATCACGAAGCACTTTGCAGGAAATTTAAGCTGGAAGGAGGCTCCCAGTGCCACCACCCTAGGGCGCAGCACTAGAAACTGCTGCCTTCTCAGCTGCGTATTCCGGGCTATATCAGGAAAAATACGTATTTTAGACCCCAGAAATTCCTCATTGAGGTTCCTAAAGTACAATCTAAGGATAAAAAATGTATCAGATTCTAGTGCAAAGGTAACAAGTAGAGTAGACCTCTCTGAGATGACCTCTAGGGAAGATTCTAAAAACCCCGTAAGATCATCTCTAACACGGGCAGCCTCAGGGTCATTGGACCTGATGGCCCCCTGACCCCTAGACAAATACTGCACACGCACCATAGGTGGTAACTGATCCAAAGGGATCTGCAAGATCTCTCCAAAGTATTTTTTTACCATCTCCATCGGTGACATTGTAGGAGATCGTGGAAAGTTCAAAAAGCGTAAATTACAACGCCGAACTTGATTCTCCAAATACTCTAGTTTCTTAGAGGTTACAGCTCTGTCTTTTACTTGGGCCGCTACCATCTCCCGCAGCTGTCCAAGTTCCTGCTCCACTGTAGAGAGTCTCTCTGCCTGCTGCACTTGTACACCAGAAAGAGTTCCACATGAAGCTCGAATCTCTACCATCTCAGTACTCACATGACGAAAAATGTCCTTTAGGGAAGCATTAAGCGCTGCGAGAACATCCCAGAGTGCCTCCAAAGATATCACTGCAGGTCTCTCCAAAACAGGAAGCCCCGAAAGAGCCTCTACTCGACTGGGCATCCCAGGTAGACTTCTTTGCCCGGAACTCGCCAACTCCGCAGATCCTTTCTGCCTCCCAGCCTCTACAGGGCAATTTCCAACAGCCAGAGTACCTCCTGCCGCCCCATCCACCGGTGTACTCCCCAGCAAACCAGTGGGAAAGGCAGCCTCTGGTAAGAAAACACTTACGGGGCACGGTGGGGGGGGGGGTACATTCCTCCGAAGAGAAAAGACTACCCGATGCACCTCAAAAGATACTTTCTAAGTTGAAAGGGGATCTGATGGTGATAAATTGTCATTTGTACATCAATACTCTGCCATTTAGATATAAAACTAAAACATCCCTACAAGGGGATGGTAGGCAACATTTAGTAAATACTGTACTTATTTGAAATGGATAGGGAAAACAAGAAAGATGGCAAAACATTTTTTTATATTTTAGGGTTTGTTTGTTTTTTAATTGTTGTGTGTTGTTTTATTTCATAAACACAGCAACGGACAGGAAAACCGAACATTCCCTTTTTCTTTTCGTAAGGCAAGGTAATTACTTATTTCATTTTGTAACTGCACAGTCTATTTAAAGCATAGAAATCCAAACGTTTCTATGGAATTGTTTGGAATTATGCCATTATTCCAAACAATTATCAAGAAGACATTGACACAAGCAACAAAGGACAATATAAAGACATAAGTCTGCATCACATTGGTCTCCAGGCCAACTGAGGCATGCTTCTGAACATCTTCAGGCAAACATGTTCAAGCAACTGCTAACTGTACCAGAGAGGGTATAGCTTCATGGGAACAATCCCTCCAGGCAGCACTCTTTCCCCCTTTATGCGTCTTATTCTGATCTTAGTTGTCACTAGCACATCATGCTTTTGGATATTCCTGCTGGTATACCACAGAGCCAGCTGCAGAGTGCACTGAACCAATGGGCAAGCCTGAAAAATCATTTCTGAACTGGATCCTGCTATATCCTCTCTAGGGCTTCAAACACATTCATCCCATTGGGCATTGATATAAAACGGCAGGTCTAAAGACACATAGGGATATCAATAGTTCCAGATTTACTCAGTGTATTACGACAGAATCCTTTCATCCCTGGACTAAGAATATAAGAACATAAGATATGTCATACTGGGTCAGATCAAGGTCCATCAAGCCCAGTATCCTGTTTCCAGCAGTGGCCAATCTAGGTCACAAGTGCCTAGCAGTTTCCCCAAAAACCACAGGCTCCACAATGCTGATATTCATTCAGTTGACCTTTTCTGTCATGCAAGCTTCATACAATGGGTAGGACTTCAACTCTGGTATCAAATCAAGCTGGATATGAGTCAAAACTGCTTCCATTACCATTGGTAGTGGACATGGCCTGAGAAAAGCAGTTGGTAGGTATTTCATCACCCTACACACAGGGGCGGCCCAAGGGGGGTGCGGGGCCATGTGCGGAGACTCGGTGTGGGGCCTCATTTGCATAAGGAGCCTCATTTGCATAAATATTTGCATAATGTTACCATACACTAACTTTTAGTAAACATGCCTCTTCATGAGTGTATGGATAAAGAAAGACAAAGATTTCTACATTACTATAATCCAGTGCCAACCGCCAGGCACATTAGGAACTACTACAAACACTGCCCATTTAGAACCCATAGCAAACCCACCGTATCCTAACAGCACTACCAGGACTCATAAAGCACCATACCCTACCTATCAAAAGGCAACACTGCAAATATTAAACCAATACATTTCAGAGAATAACAATACATGACCTACTGGGGAAAGAGAACAAGTGACAATGTCAAATAGGAATTACATAAACAGAATACCTCAGCTCAGTTACACATGCAGAACATAGACCATCACCAAACAAGGAATCACAATTTAAAAATAGGAAGACAATAATTAAACTGGGAACCCCAAAAGCCAAGCTTGGAATGTACAACAACAATGTAGAAATAAAACTATAAATTAATTTCCTCTTGTACTAAACAAAGCACAGACATTAATGATGCACATTTCCCAGAGCTGACATATTCCAGTTAATAAATTCTAAGTAAAGAGATATCTTTGTACCTTTTGTGCATTTTTTTTTCAGTTGCAATTGTTCCAGCCACTTTCTTCTGGTTTATTTGTGTCTTCTGCTATCTCTCCATCGTCTGCTGTCCATTTATCCTTTCTTCTCTTCTAGTTTTTTTCCATTCTCTCTCTACATCTGCTTTAACATAAATTCTCCTTTTGCTCTTTCCTCATTCCTATTTCATCCACTCAAATTTTACCCCTCCATCCTCAATCCCCACTTAGTCTCCCAATACCCGGCCAATTGTACATTTTTCTTCCCTCCCACACAAAATATTTTTCCCCTCTCCATTTCACTCTCCCAGCCCCATCCCCTTCTAATCTCCCCCAACATCAGCTCCCTTTTAGTTCCAGCCCCACCCAGTATCCGCTCCCTTCTAGTCCCCACATCAGCCCATTTCCAGTCCTGGCCCCCCATCAGTCCATTTCCAGTCCTAGCTCCCCCATCCATTTCCAGTCCTATCCGAGTCCCTTCATCAGCTCATTTCCTATACCAGCCTCCCATCAGCCCATTTCTAGTCCTTTCCTAGCCCCACCATCAGCCCATGTTAAATCCTAGCTCCCCTCCACTCAGCCCATTTCTAATCCAAGCCCCCCATGAGCCTACTTCCAGTTCTAGCCCCTCCATGAGTCCATTTCAGTCCAAGCCCCCACCACAGCCCATTTCCAATCTTAGCTCCCCCCAACACCCAATTCCTATCCTAGCCCCTCCATCAGCCCATTTCCTGTCCTAGCTCCCTCCCCTAAGAGCCCATTCCAAGCCCCCCTTCCCATCAGCTATTTGCAGTTCAAGCCCCCTTCCACTCAGCCCATTTCCATTCCAAGTCCCCCTCTCCATCAGCTATTTGCAGTTCAAGCCCCCCACTTCCCCTCAGCCCATTTCCATTCCAAACCCTGTCCCCATCAGCTATTTGCAGTTCAAGTCCCCCACGTCCCCTCAGCCCATTTCCATTCCAAGCCCCGTCCCCATCAGCTATTTGCAGTTCAAGCCCCCGTCCACTCAGCCCATTTCCAGTCCTAGCCCCCCATAGCCCACTCCCAGTCCTAATCCCACCAGCCCATTTCCAGTCCTAATCCCCCATCACCCAAGTTTCAGTTTAAGCCCCCCCATAGCCCATTACCAGTCCTAACCTCCCCATCAGCCCACTCCCAGTCCTAATCCCACCAGCCCATTTCCAGTCCTAATCCCCCATCACCCAATTTTTAGTTTAAGCACCCCATAGCCCATTACCAGTCCTAACCTCCCCATCAGCCCACTCCCAGTCCTAATCCCACCAGCCCATTTCCAGTCCTAATCCCCCATCACCCAATTTTTAGTTTAAGCCTCCCATAGCTCATTACCAGTCCTAACCCATCAACCCACTTCCAGTCCTAATCCCACCAGCCCATTTCCAGTCCTAATCCCCCATCACCCAATTTTTAGTTTAAGCCCCCCCATAGCCCATTACCAGTCCTAACCTCCCCATCAGCCCACTCCCAGTCCTAATCCCACCAGTCCATTTCCAGTCCTAATCCCCCATCACCCAATTTTTAGTTTAAGCCCCCCCATAGCCCATTACCAGTCCTAACCTCCCCATCAGCCCACTCCCAGTCCTAATCCCACTAGCCCATTTCCAGTCCTAATCCCCCCATCACCCAATTTTTAGTTTAAGCCCCCCCATAGCCCATCACCACTCCTAACCCCCCCAGCGCCCATCGCCCATCACCTATCACCACTCCTAAACCCCCCCCCCCCAGCCCAGCCAAGCCCAGCCCAGGGAAAATTTAAAATAAAAAATAGCTGTCTGCTGCCGCTTCCGGGGCCGCCGCGGCAGAATTGAGTGTGCTGCGGGGCCCCCCCTGTGCCCGGCAGAGCCTGCCCTCCCCTGTATCGCCTCTCTTTCTGCTGCAGTCAGTCACATGCGCCGGCTTTCAGAGCGCGAAGGGACTAGTTTCCCTTTCGCGGCTCTGTTAAGCCCGCGGGGGCTGATGGGAGTTCCCATCAGCCCCCGCGGGCTTAACAGAGCAGCGAGGGAGAAACTCTCCCCTCGCGCTCTGAAAGCCGGCGCGTGTGATTGACTGCAGCTGAAAGAGAGGTGATACAGGGGAGGGCAGGCTCTGCCGGGCACAGGGGGGGCCCCACGGCACGCTCGATTCTGCCGCGACGGTCCCGGAAGCAGCAGCAGACAGCTTTTTTTAATTTGTTTTGTCATTTTACTTTTGGATCAGAATGTTTTTTGCGCGGGGCCCCCTGAAACGCGGGGCCCTGTGCAAATAACATTCTCGCTCAATGGACGGGCCGGTCCTGCCTACACAGCCAAGCACAGGTAGTCTCCTATCATATTCATTATGGGGAAATTGCTTTGGATATTTTTTTAGAAGAGTAGGCTGTTATGGGAAACTGCAACATCCTCCTCATTCATATCTACCCCATGGTCTCCCAGACTTTTACCCACTCCCCCTATGGGGCAGGTGTTTTTTTTCTCCATAAACAGGAGGTTATCCCTAATCATGGCCTCAAAGGCCTCTCAGTAGTCCTGTCTCATCATCAAAACTTGGTTATGACCAGTCTGCCAGGTCTTGGTATGACTCATAGCCAGGCTGAGGACTCCTCACTGTGCACACCTTTCAGTCTCATAGCAGTGAACCAATCTCCTTTGCCTGTGATGACTTGGGGGATTGCATCTGATGGTTCCTCAGATATGAAGACCAGGGTTTTCTCTTTATTCTGTTTGAATTGACAGAGTTCCAGAGATGCTTGGGCCTGTTTTACCTTCACTGAGATTTCAAGACCTTGCTCACGACCTAATGGTCCCAGAATGCAAGTCAGCATAAGGATAGGTACTTTCATCTGGGAAGTCTGAACAGCAATTAGATTTCCTCAAATTTCACACTTTTTCTTTAGGCTGAGATCCAACCACTTCTGTGGCACCAGGTTATGCTGGCTCACATGTCTGCTTGTCTCTCAACTCCGTTACTTGTCCCAGTCCCAGTTAATATGCCATCATCATTGTGGGTGGATAATAAAACATCTAAAGTGCACTGAGCAAGATTTGCAATAGACTGTACATCTACTTTTGTCATTTTATTTATTTACATTCTCTTATATACTGCACTATTCTGCATCAGTGCGGTTTACATTGAACAAACTGAAATTACATTGAACAGGGCATTATAACTTGGAGATAACTATTTTACAGGGAACATGGGCTATGGAGGGTTAAGTGGCTTGCCCATGACCACAAGGAGTACCTGTGGGACTAGAAACCCCAGTCCTTCCGGCCCAAGGTTGCTGTCCTCTAGTGGGATTTGAACCCCCGACCTTCCAGCTTGAAGTACCTTGCCCCAACCACTAGGCCACTCCTCCACTGCATGCTTTGACGGAAGCTCTAATTAGTCTCATAAACCCTACAAATGCAGGGCATTGACATTGTACCTTTTCATTAGACTCAAGCACATTTTATTTTGTAAAATAATGTTTGATCACTGTTTCTTTCCTACATGTACCCTCTTGATGAACAGAATTTACTTTTACTTTTTGTCGCAAGATCTCAATAAGGTCCTACGGATCTTGTAATAACTAAGTATTAATTTTGGTTCTCCCCCTTTTCCTCTGTAGTACTAATATTGAATACATTTAACATTTATTATATCTATTATGTTTTTAACTGACTACTAGTCCTCTGATTTTTAGTATCATAGGGCCCGATATTGAGTCAACCGTATTTTAGAAAGACTATGTGCCTCGTCGGTGCACAGATCTCCCCATTGACCTCTAATGCGGATATTCAATGCCACGGCAATGGCATTGAATATCCGGTGATCGCCACAGATCCAGGAAGCCGTCGAGACCAACAGTGCAGCAGCGATATTGGATACTGCCTGGTTAACTCCTGCGCCTTAAATATAGGCGAGGGTTTTCTTTGCCTATCTTTTAGGCACAGGTCGCTAACTGGACAGCATGGAATATCGCTGCTGCCCGGTTAGTAACAGTCTCCACCTACGCTCTGCCCCACAATGCCCCCAACACGCCCCAATGCTACCTGGATAGCATTGGGGTGCGTAGGGAATATTCAATGGCACTAACCATGTAGGTGCCGTTGAATATCCCCATCTAAGGCATTTACACACTTCACTGGGCCGTAAACAGTGTAAATGTTTTTCGAAAATCAGGCCCATAGTTTTTTAGTGATCGAGTTCTACAATTTGAATACCCTGTTTGGGGGCATATGTTATTCCATTAAAACCATTCCTCCCAGTTACTCTTTGTGATGTTATATGTGAGCTATCACAGTTAATTGTATATCAAAGTTAATTTAAGTCACATTGCTTCATTTTCTCCTTTTTAACAAAGTTGTTTATATGAATTATGTCTTTTTAAATTTATATTATGGATTATATTTATTTATTTCATATTAATATTTTTTTGCAATAAGGATTTTTTATGTTTTATCAATGGTCCAGTAAGCTTTTAATACAATATTAATGCCATTTTGTTTATGATTTTAATCATTTTATTTATCTATTTTATTTTAATTATGTATTTATGTATGTTTTATGGTTTTAATAAGTCATTCTTTGCTCTTGAGGTCCCTTGAGGAAGGCAGCCATGCTTAAACACAGCCGTATTTGGTCGTTTCTGATTAAAGGATTAATCTAATCTCAACTCCGTGATCCCTTTTGGTTTTTATTTCTGCTTTGTGCAAGGGGTTGTGCATTTGGTTGGTGTACCCCTGGGGTTTAACAAGCTGGGACAGAACAAAAGCTACTTTTGGCTTTCTCTGAACTGCTGTCTGATCTGTGTGTTAAAAAAACCCATCCCACCGCATGCCACGCTTACCACATAAGATGGTAGCTTAGGGATTTCCTCCAGCCATGTGACTGAGGGCAAATCCATGTCCCTCCAGGGCTGGGCCTCTACAGCAGGTCAGGATTTATTATTTTGGTTTGTTTGCATGAGCTAGGAGGGTTAGCCTCACCCTAGTTAGGGAGCTTGAAGAAGATATAGTTAGTGCTGGACAATCAGGTTTTGCTTTGGCACTAAAGGCCACTGAAACTTTGTTGGAGCTGGAATACTACATTAAATCATCATTAATACTACATTAAATCGGCTGCAGAAGAGTGAGCTGTGATTGTGGTTTGCAAGTGGGCAGTGACAAGCCAAATTGGAGCGGCTCCTCCAAATGCTAGTAGAAGGACAGCAACAATAAAGTCAGCAGCAGTTACAGAATCTTGTTCAGGCATAGGAGCTACAGAGCAGTTCCCTGGCTCAATTGACCCAGGCCCTGCAGAGTCTGCAACTCCACCCTTAAGTGCAAGCGCTTCTTAAATGATTGCAGAAGATAAACCGTATTACTTCTTGGTGAACTTTGAATGAACCACCTACATGGCATCTATATAAAGAGGTTTCCTGTGGCATTTCAAACGCTGTCCTACCTGCCCTTATGCTGTTTGCATGTTGTGCCTACTTTCCTGATTGCCCTACTCTTCTACCTCTACAGATCCACTCACAGTCTTCTGGCAAAGCCCGCCCCCCAGGAAGTGACGCGGCTGCGAAAAGCAAGGTATTCAACACATCTTCATAAAGAGGTCTCGTGCAGCGTTTTGGGCCCAAGGAATAGGGCGTGCTCCTTGGGTGAGCTTCTTAGGGCAACTCCACAACTCAGCGAATTCAGCAACATTTCTTCCTGCCTTGAGCTTCCCCCCTTTCCGTCATCCTCTGGATAAGCTATGCTCTGTTTTCGCCTCTTTGCTGCTCCTCTGTGCTCTCTCTGCTATGTCTACTATCCCCTTTCACTGAGGATGGCGCCCAGTGGCCCGTATCCTCAGCTACCAGGTCATCTCACTCTTTCCTCTATTCTTATTCACTGCACCCAGGCATCCCCCTCCTGTCCCACTGGGTCTTTCTCTGCCTCTTCACATCTGACTCTATGTCTAGTTTGCTCAATTGTTACTCTCCACGCTATAAAATGCTCCTCATTCAAGCTCTGATTCTTCAGCATTCCCTGGACATCTTCTTTGTGACAGAGACATAACTGAAGGAAGGAGAAGATCCCCCCTCCTCTCCCAATGTCTCCCATCTGGCTATTCTGTGTTCTCCATTCCTCAGCTAGGGCACTCGGGAGGTAGAGCCAAACTTTCTTGCCACTGACCCAGGTTCATACTTCTGCTCTCCATTATCCTGAATCTCTTCTACTCCATCTTGAGACCACCTCATCAATGCACTTTCTTCTTATCTATGCTCCCCCCTCTATTCACCCCCAACTCTGGAATGCCCTCCTCCTTACTATTTCAGAACTCTCCCTTCAATTCTCCTTTCTAGTGATCTTAGGAGCTTTTAATATCCACTTCTAGTCCCCCACCTCCTCCTGTGATCAAATCTTTATCACCTCATCCTTTCACAACACATCCTCCATCCCACTCATGTAGCCGTCCACACTCTTGACCTCCTCATCACTCCATCTAACTCTCATTCCCTCTTCCCCTCTTCCATCTCTACCACCCATTATCCTGAGCGGATCATTTTTGCATTACATTCTCCTTGCAGAAATCCCTTCATGTGGCCATGGTTCATCCCCCTGTCCCAACTCCCACCCTTCTCTCTCGACACATCACCAATCTACCCTAGAACATTTCCCTTCATCCAACCAACTCCTCCCTGCTGACTTCACCTCTCTCTCCTCAGA
The DNA here is from genome assembly GCA_033557465.1 of Ichthyophis bannanicus. Taxonomy (NCBI): domain Eukaryota; kingdom Metazoa; phylum Chordata; class Amphibia; order Gymnophiona; family Ichthyophiidae; genus Ichthyophis; species Ichthyophis bannanicus. The sequence goes on from CM066032.1 coordinate 821,002,181, forward strand.
CAATCAGGTCTCCACCTGGAACACCTGCCTATCCACCGCTCTTGATTGTTTGACCCTTCTCTGTCTGCTTTCCTCCCGTGCTTCTTCCTGCCACCCCAGTTATCATCCTGGATTTCACCTACACCGCTCCTACCCCCGTTGCTCCAAATGCCTCTGGCGAGAACACCATACCCCCAATGTTCTTCAACATTTCCATTACTGCCATCAACACTACTGCTCTTTTTCCATGATGCTAAATGATCTTACTTCTCCAACCTTATCTCCTCATCTTGTAACTCCTCCCATCATCTCTATTTGGTTTTGAGATCCCTTTTCCTCTACCTGCTCCTCTGGATCTTTGGCCTCTTCCCTCTCTTGGCCAAGTCCCTTGCAGCTAACTTCCTTCTTTTCCACCAAAGGTCAGGTGCTCCAGTCCTCTTTCCCTATCTGTCCCTCTCCTCTTTCCTCCCCTTCCCTCATCACCCTCATTATCTCACATATGGTCTGCTTTTGTAAAAAAGCCACTCCTTGTGGCCTTGGGCAAGCCATTTAACCCTCCATTGTTTCAGGTGCACTTGGATTGTGAGCCCTTTGGGGACGAGGGAATAAAAAGTGCCTGTTAGGATATATCTGTAAACCGCTCTGATATACCCATTAAAGGGCGATATATCAAGTGCCATAAACAAACCATTTATGCCCCACAAAGGACAGTATATCAAGATGGAATAAACGATAGTCTCTGCTACCAAAATAACAAAGTCTCTCTCCTCCATGAACAAAACCACCTGTTGTACTGACCCCATTCCCTCTGCCTGGCTATCAAAATCTTCTCTTGCTCTCCTTCTCCCTGTTCTTTCTATGTTGAACACTAGCCTCTCCTCTGGGACCTTCCCTGTTCCATGGAAGAATGCTCTAGTTCATCCCCTTCTCAAAATACCTTCCATTGACTATGCTGATCCTACTCACTATCATCCCATCTCCAATCTCCCCTTCCTCTCCAAGATCCTCGAAAAGGCTGTTTTCTCTCAGCTCTCTGCTCAACTAGAATCCATTCATTTTCTTCATCCCCACCAATCCAGTTTCAGACCCGGCCATAGCACTGAAACGATTCTTCTGTCTTTTCTTGATGAGCTTCACCTCTCACATGACCATGATGACATTTCTTTAGCTGTATCACTGGATCTATCCTCTGATTCAACTTGATCGATCACTCCAATATTCTCTCACGACTTCAGGAAGCTGGTATCCATAACCTAGTCTTCTGTTGGTTTCACTCTTTTTCTTGCCTTTTGCTTTTTCTCTGTTATCTCCAGTGATACTTATTTGGCACCCACTACCCTTCCCTTTCGTATCCCCCAGGGCTTGGTCCTGGCCTCACTCCTCATTGATATTTGTCTGGCTCTTCTCACTCTGTTAGTTCAGCAATCTGGTCTGTTGGCGTATTACTATGCTGACAATATCATCCTCCTTCACCATACTAGTTCTGCTGCCCCAGATCTTGCCCCACTAGATGGCTGTCTCTCCCGGGTGTCCCACTGGCTTTCCTCCTTTTTTTCCACCTTTATCTGTCTAAGACCCTGTCCCACGTTGGCCCCTTCCTTATCTGGATCCCACATCCCTCTGGTCTCACTGTGTTACCTCAGGATTAACCTAGACTCTGCCTTGTCTTTTCAGGACCACCTCTCCCTGTTTATCCACCGTTCCTTTTTCCCCTCAGATAAATCTGAGCTCTCTGGTCTTTCCTATCCATGCATTCACTGACCACTCTCCTACTGTCCCTTGTCATATCACACATTGACTATTGCTATGTTGTCCTTGCCGACATTCCCCAATTCCAACTCCACCGCTTCCAACTACTCCAAAATACTACAGCTATGATCATACTACATGCTACAAGGTTTGATCACATTGCTCCCCTCCTTATCCACCTCCATTGGCTCCCCATCCAATATTGCATTCATTATAGAATACTCACACCCACACTCCACAGTACGTCTCTGATTCTGTCCATTTTCACCCTCTATCTCGCATTTTCTGCTCTGTTCACCTGAATCACCTTTACCTTCCTCCTGTCTCCCATGCTCATTTTGAATCAACACGACAATCTGCTGCCTTCTTCCTGGGGCCTTCATTATGGAACTCCTTATCCACAGACATACGCTCAGAACTGTCATTCCAGAAATTCAAATCCCTTCTAAAACTCACCTCTTTCAAGCTGCTTTCGACCTACCCCACCTAACCGCTGATTGTTCACTTATTCCCTCCCCTCTCCAGGATCCTCCCTCCCTCATTTTTTGTTGTATGAATGCACTGTCCTTTCCTATTGATTGATGCAGTTCTTTTCCATTTCTGGCATCAGCCAAGTTCTTGATTATGTTTTATAAACCACCCTTATGGTTACTAAAGCATGGTATATTAAGCAACAATAAAGATAAAGAAAGACATAGCCCACTTATTTGGGGAATCTGCTGATGGGCAGCAGTCAGGCTGCATTACAGGATGACAACCCAGATGGGCGAGCTACATCTGCAGCTGTCAAGGTTGCCATATTGGAATGGACCGGCTGTATTTCAGAAGGGAGGGACTTCATATTAAAGAGAGCCTTCAGAGATTCCTCTATCAGTTGAAGAGTCTCACATGGAAGTGGCTACAACTGGAGGGAAAGGCCCAGCCCGAGACAGCCAAGATTGTGCTATCAGAGCAGTTTTTGGAGGGCTTGACCACCCCGATGAAACAATGGGTACATCAACACCCCAAACTTACATAGAGAGGGACACTTTGCTCAGGAATGTCCCCTGTGTACAGAAGAACCCATGGAGGTCAGCCTAACAATTCCTCACACTTGCGCTTTTGTGGACAGCCCCCACCAAGGGGCACAGAGCCTTGTGATCCCTGTGAGACTCGAGGGGTCCTGCCTCCAGACCTTGATAGACTCCAGAAGAGTGCGGACACTCATTCGCCGGGAAACAGTAACCTGATTTCAAATTGATTATGTAAAGACAGTAACACTGGCCTGTGTGCATGGAGACAGGAGGCAATATTCAATGGCACAGGTTTTACTTAAGACTCCAGCAGGGAAAGCCATGTTTGAGGTCATGGTGCTGCCCTGTCTCACATTTCCAGTGGTGATCAGCCGAGACTACCCATAAGAACATAAGATATGCCATACTGGGTCAGACCAAGGTCCATCAAGCCCAGTATCCTGTTTCCAACAGTGGCCAATCTAGGTCATACGTACCTAGCAGTTTCCCCAAAAGACACAGGTTCCACAATGCTTGTACTGGGTCAAGCATTGATATCCTGGGTCCCTTCTTAATAATGGTTTATGGACCTTTCCTCCAGGAACTTGTCCAAACCTTTTTTAAACCCAGCTACACTAACAGCCTTTACTACATCCTCCGGTAACAAATTCCAGAGTTTGATTACACGTTGAGTGAAAAAATATTTTCTTTTATTAGTCTTAAATAGTTTACCCTGTAGCTTCATTGCATGTCCCCTAGTCTTTCTATATTCTGATAACGTAAACAATCGATCTACGTTTACCCGTTCCACTCCGTTCATTCATTTATAGACTTCTATCATATCTCCCTTCAGCCGTCTTTTTTCCAGGTTAAAGAGCCCTAACCTTTTTAGCCTTTCTTTATAGGAGTATCCATCCATCCCCTTTACCATTTTGGTGGCTCTTCTCTGAACCTTTTCTAAAATAGCTATATCCTTTTTAAGATACGGCAACCAGAATTGCACACAATATTCAAGGTGCGGTCTCACCATGGAACGATATAGAGGCATTATAATATCTTTTGTTTTATTTTCCATTCCTTTCCTTATGATATTTAGCATTCTATTTGCTCTCTTGGCCGCCGCTGCACACTGGGCCGAGAGTTTTAACATGGTATCCACAATGACGCCTAAATCATTTTTCCTGGGTGGTGGTTCCTAATGTGGAACCTTGCATCGTGTAACCATAGTTTGGGTTGTTCTTCCCTAAGTGCATAACTTTGCACTTGTCCACATTAAATTTCATCTCCCATTTTGATGCCAAGTCTTCCAATTTATCAAGATCCTCTTACAATTTTCCACAATCCTCTTGTGTTTTAACAACTTTAAATAGTTTTGTGTCATTTGCAAATTTGATGACCTCACTCGTTATTCCACTTTCCAGGTCATTTATGAATATGTCAAAAAGCAGCGGACCCAGCACAGATCCCTGGGGTACACCACTATTTACCTTTCTCCATTGGGAAAATTGGCCATTTAGCCCTACCCTCTGCTTTCTATCTTTTAACCAGTTCCTGATCCACAGTAGTACACTGCCTCCTATCCCATGACTCCTTAGTTTTGCCAAAAGTCTCTGATGAGGGACCTTGTCAAAGGCTTTCTGAAAGTCCATATACACTATATCAACTGACTCACCTTTGTCCACTTGTTTATTCACACCTTCAAAAAAACATAACAGATTAGTAATAAAAGATATTCCTTCTCTAAAGCCATGTTGGCTGTCTACCATTAGGCCATGACTATCTACATGCTGAGTAATTTTATTCTTTATGATGGTTTCTACCAATCTCCAGGAACAAGCAGGAATGAGTCTTCACATATGGGGACGTCGGTACCGACGGAGCCTGCGCGGGAACGCTCCCCAGCGTCCAATCAGAAAGCCTTTGGGAGCATCCCACAGCGCCTGCGTGCTGCCTTCCCGCCTTTCCCAACTGTCTCTCCTCAGTTCTTCTTTTTCCGCGGAGCCAGCAGGTCTTGTTCCTGTCACCGCAGAAGAATTTCCTTATTTTTTCTTTATTTCTTTTGTGTTGTGTCTGCCTTCTTCGACGCTGTACCGGTACCGCCGGTCTTTGTTCTTTTCTTCTTGTAAAAAAAAACCAAAAAACTTTTTTCCGTTCTTTTTCTTCAGGTGCACTTGAGTTTTGGGCCTTAGGCCCAAAACATTTTTTCCTTAAATATGGAAAAGCCTGCCTCAGGATTTAAAAAGTGCACAAAATGTGGCGGTGCTATTTCCGTCACCGACACCCATGACTGGTGTCTAAAATGTTTAGGTCCTGACCATTCCATAACAGATTGTGTGTCCTGTTCCATGATGTCTAAAAGAGGTCGGCAGAACCGAGCTGCCAAGCTCAGTACCCTGTTTCCCTCTGATGCGGCTTCGGTGGCATCAACGTCTTCCAGGGCTTCTTCTTCCTCACATGGATCTCATGTAACTAAACATAAATCCAGCAAGTCCTCGAAGGGTAGATCTCCTTCTAAGCATCGAGATGCCTCTGGCCTTGCCCTCTAGGATTCTGCACCGGCAAAATTACCACGGCGGGAGGCTTCGGCCTCTAAAGCATCATCATCGGGGTTCCAGGATGATCTCGATGGTGTGGCCTCGACAGATCTCCTGGTGCCATGCTCTGGGGTACCGGTGGCTTCCACCGGTACCGATTTCCAGGCATTGGCGGCGTCGATGGATCAGAGGATTCTGTCCATAGAACGCAGTCTGGCGGCTTTCCTTGTGGCATCGACGTCCGTGGTACCGCAACAGACTACTCCACGGTACCGCCTCTAGCATTGCCATTGGTACCGATCCTGGTACCGGTGGCATCGACATCAGCATCGGTGTCCGCTATGCCCGGTACTCTGTCCTCTGAAGCCCTCTGGTACCGATACCCCGGTACCCTTTATTCCCGATACCGATCCCGGTCGGTACGGGTATCGGGCTTTGCAAGAGCATCCGGACAGACGATACTTCGATTCCTCTGAGGACTCTGAGGATTCTGAAGAGTCGGTCGATGCAGTGATGCTTCTTCCACAGGAGGAGTCCTCTCCTAAACGAAGGATGTCTCCTCCAGAGGATTTGTCTTTTCAAGACTTTATTAGAAAGGTGGCTCGGGGTCTCTCTATTACAGTGGCACCTGAGACAGAGCCCAGAGCCAAGGAGTTAGATATTTTACAATATCCTAAGACTCCTAAGGAGGCAGCTACCTTACCTATTCATGAGATTCTGTATGATCTCATGTTGAGGATGTGGGAAGCACCTCTAACCACCTCTCCTCATTCTCGCAGGTTGGATATCATGTATCATGTCCCTCCTTGTCCTGGTTTCCATAAAACTCAGCTTCCTCACTACTCTATTGTGGTTGAGTCTGCAATGAGAAAGATTAGAAGTGCCAAAAGACATGCCTCTAATCCTCCAGGACGTGAATGTAGAACCCTGGATGCTTTTGGAAGAAGAGTCTTCCAAGCTTCCATGCTTGCTGCGAGAATTAATTCATATAGTCTCTACATGGGAATGTTCTTAAAAGAAGTCACTGACCATTTGCAGACTTTAAGTCCTTTTATGTCTGAAGATAAAAGGCAAGAATTTCTCACTGGGCTCAAATATGCCCAGGATATCTCTGAATTCTCCAACCGTGCAGCTTTCGACTCCTTTGAATGCGTAAGCAGAGCCTCAGCTATTGCTATAAGTGCACGTAGGATTGCTTGGCTTCAAGCATCTGATTTGGAAATCTGGGTTCAAGATGAATTGGGAAATATCCCTTGTACAGGTGAGAACCTGTTTTGGAAGGATTGGCAAGCAAAAGCCAATCAGATGGATGCTGAAAATTCTGCTTTGGATAGACTATCCAAATCCACAGCTGCTCCTGCTAAGAAAAGGTTGTTCAAGAAAACACTTTTTCTAAAAAGGGAAGATTCTATCCTGCTTATGGTCAGCGGGCATCTTCTGCAGCTCAGTTCCCTTCCAAATGTCAGCAATCCTCCAAACAGAGCAAAGCAAAGGCTGTGAGGCCTGCTCCAGCCCAGCAACCTCAGCCCCCTCAGGGCCTTTGACTGTCTGCTAGAGAACTTAGCCTTCCTGGCTCTAGAAGGACCAGAGCCCTCCACCATTCCAGGAAGGTTATGTCACTTTGCTCCCAGGTGGGGGCAAATTACAGCAGAGCATTGGACACTCTCCATCATAAGATAGGGGTACAAACTTCATTTTTCAAGCTTGCCCCCTCTCACAAGAGTGCACCAGTTCAATTCTCCAACCTCCCTCCTCAGCCTGTTGGAGCAGGAGGTTGCCACTCTTCTCGCCCAGGGGGCAATAGAGGAAGTGCCTTTTCAACAACAGGGCACAGGGTTCTACTCCCCCTATTTTCTTATTTCAAGGAAAACAGGGGGCTTCAGACCCATCTTAGATCTCAGAGAGTTGAACAGATTCCTAGTCAAAGAAAAATTCAAGATGGTTTCTCTAGGAACTCTGCTGCCATACCTTCAGAGTCAGGATTGGCTTTGTTCTCTAGATCTCAAGGATGCGTACACTCATGTTCTCATCCATCCAACTCACAGAAGGTTCCTTCGGTTCCTTTTTCAGGAAAAGCACTATCAATACAGAGTGCTCCCTTTTGGTCTGGCCTCTGCACCAATGTGTTCACGAAATGCATGGCAGTGGTTGCTGCTTTTCTGCGCACCCTGGGAATATTCGTCTTCCCTTACCTGGATGACTGGCTCATTCGAGCTCCCACTCAATCAGAGGCCAAGACTTCTCTAACCTGCACAATGCGTATCCTTCAGTATTTAGGGCTGGTAATAAACATCCCAAAATCCAATTTGATCCCTACTCAGTCCCTGGAGTTTATAGGGGCATTGCTGGATACCACCAGGGCAAGGGCCTATCTTCCCCAGGCACGTTGCCTTTGCTTGGTGCAGTTAGCTTCTCAAGCAGAGTTGAAGCCCCTACTAACTGCTCGAGAGATTTTACAGTTGCTAGGCCACATGGCATCCACTGTACATGTGGTACCATATGCTCGCCTTCACATGAGAGCAGCTCAGTGGACTTTATCCACCCAATGGACCCAGGCATTAGGCTGCCTGTCAGACAAAATAGCAAACACAAGTTGCCTCATTTTGTCCCTCCAGTGGTGGAAGTCCCCTCGAAACCTGTTGCTGGGGTCCCCCTTTCAACAGCCTCTACCCCAAGCAACTCTTACAACAGATGCTTCCCCAATGGGCTGGGGAGCTCATTTTCAGGACCTCTCCACCCAGGGCATCTGGTCCCCACAGGAGACTTGTCTACATATCAATCTCTTGGAACTCAGAGCAATCTTCCTTGCTCTGCGAGTTTTCCACACCCTGCTCGGCCACAAGACAGTCCTTATCCACATGGACAATCAGGTAGCCATGTTCTATGTAAACCAGCAGGGAAGAACTGGCTCTCTGTCGCTTTTCAACGAAGCTCTGCGACTGTGAGCCCTCACCAGAGAGTATTACATTCATCTTCTGGCAGTTTATCTTCCAGGTGTTCAAAACTTTTGGGCGGACAGACTCAGTCGAGTTCTGTTTCCACACGAGTGGTCCCTACATATGGACCAGGTATTCAAGATTTTTTGAATTTGGGGAACCCCGGACATAGACCTCTTTGCAAGTCCGTGGAATGCCAAACTTCCCCGGTTCTGTTCCAGAACTCCGGCTCAGGGGGCTCAGGCAAGGGATGCTTTCCTCCTTCACTGGGGTCAACACTTCCTGTATGCCTTTCCACCCATTCCCCTAATTCCCAAAACCCTGTTCAAGCTTCAGAGAGACAGAGGCCACATGATTCTCATAGCTCCACATTGGCCACGGCAAGTGTGGTACCCTCTGCTTCTACATCTCTCTCAAGCTCCCTCCCTAGAGTTAGTGTCTGCTCCAGACCTCCTCTCTCAAGAGGACGGAAGGTTATGGCATCCAAATCCCCAGTCTCTGCATCTCAGGGCTTGGTTGCTGAAGGCCTAGATCTCCAGGATCTTCATCTTTCTCAACAAGATGTTCTTTATGCTTCCAGAAAACCTTCCACTAGACGTGCTTACGCTTTCAAGTGGAAGAGGTTTACCATCTGGTGTTCTAAGAAGGGTCTTAACCCCCGTTTCATACCTCTGGAATCGTTGCTGAAGTATCTCCTTCATCTGTCTAATGCAGGCCTTAAGACAAATTCAGTAAGGGTCCATTTGAGTGCTATTGCAGCTTCCCTTAAGCCTCTAAATGGACAACCTATTTCCTCTCATCCTCTTGTAGCAAGATTCATGAGAGGCCTCCTTTTAACAAAGCCTCCCATCAGACCACCCCCGGTGGCATGGGACTTAAACTTGATTCTTGGTCAGCTTATGAAGCCGCCTTTTGAACCTTTAGCTACCACCTCCTTGAAATACCTTTCTTGGAAGGTTATCTTTCTCATTGCAATCACATCAGCACGCCGCATTAGTGAATTGCAAGCACTCGTAGCTAATCCGCCTTATACAAGGTTCCATCATGACAAGGTGGTCCTTAGGACTAATCCACACTTTATGCCTAAGGTGTTCTCGCCTTTTCACCTCAACCAGGAGGTCTACCTACCTGTCTTTTTTCCAGGGCCTCATGCATCAAGTGTAGAGAGGAATCTTCATACCCTGGACTATAAAAGAGCTCTGGCTTTTTACTTACAAAGGACACAGCAACATAGAAAGTTTTCCCAACTCTTTGTTGCCTTTGATCCTTCTCATCTCGGACAACCAGTCTCCAAGAGAACACTTTCTAACTGGATTGCCCAGTGCATTTCTTTCGCCTATCAGAGCAAGAACCTTTCTCTGGAGGGCCATGTCATAGCTCACAATGTGAGAGCCATGGCAGCCTCAATGGCTCATCTGAACTCTGGGTCTATCAACGACATCTGTCGAGCAGCCACTTGGGCCTCGGTTCATACCTTCACAGCCCATTACTGCTTGGACAAGGACTCCCGCCGGGATGCCTTGTTTGGTCAGGCTGTTCTTAGACACCTGTTCCATACTTAATCAACTCCTACCTACCATCCCTCATGGGATGCCAGAGATCCATATGGGGAAGTGCATCCCTGTTCCAGGGACACACAACTTCTGGGATCTCTCCCTGGCATCTAAAGCTAGGGAGTTCCCATATGTGAAGACTCATTCCTGCTTGTTCCTGGAGATAGCACAGTTACTTACCTGTAACAGGTGATCTCTGGGAACAGCAGGAATAAGCCTTCACAACCCACCCACCTCCCCTAGGAGTTGTATCTCTCTATCTATCTTTCCTTTCCCTCTCTCTCTCTCTTTGTCTCAGCTTAAAACTCAACTGAGGAGAGACAGTTGGGAAAGGCGGGAAGGCAGCACGCAGGTGCTGTGGGATGCTCCCAAAGGCTTTCTGATTGGATGCTGGGGAGCGTTCCCACGCAGGCTCCGTCGGTACCGACGTACCCATATGTGAAGACTTATTCCTGCTGTTCCCAGAGATCACCTGTTACAGGTAAGTAACTGTGCTTTTTTCCCGGTACTGACGTCATGCTCACCGGTCTGTAGTTTCCCGGATCACCCCTGGAACCCTTTTTAAAAATTGGTGTTACATAGGCGATCCTCCAATCTTCAGGTATTAGAGATGATTTTAATGATAGTTCACAGATTACTAATAGCAGGTCTGCAATCTCATATTTCAGTTCTTTCAACACCCTTGAATGTATACCATCCAGCCCAGGTGATTTGCTACTCTTCAGTTTATCTTCACGATGTATCGATATTTCCCTCAATTCTTCCGCACCTTTAAATACCCCTTCAGTCATGGGTAACACCCCTACATCTTCCTCAGTAAAGACCAAAGCAAAGAATTCATTCAGTCTCTCTGCTATCGCCTTGTCGCCTCTTAGTGCCCCTTTAACCCCTCTATCATCTAATGGACCAACTGACTCTCTCACAGTTTTTTTGCTACGAATGTACTTGAAAAAGTCTTTATTTCATGTTTTTACTTCCGCAGCAAGCTTCTTCTCAAATTCTCCCTTTGTCTGCCTTATCAATGCCTTGCATTTGACTTGCCAGTGCTTGTGCTATTTCCAGGTTTCGTCGTTTGGCTCTTTTTTCCATTTCCTGAAAGATGCTTTTTTGGCAACAACAGCCTCTCTGACCTCACCTTTAAACCATGCTGGCAGTTTTTTTGACTTCCTTCCACTTTTCTTAAAGCGTGGAATACAGCTGGTCTGGGCTTCCAAGATAGTATTTTTCAACGACACCCAAGCTTGATGTAAGTCTTTAACCTTTACAACTGCTCCTTTTAGTTTTTTCTTAACTATTTTCCTCATTTTATCATAGTCTCCCTTTCGAAAGTTAAAAGGTAGTACTGTGGATTTCTTTACTATCCCTCCTCCACTAATTAAATCAAAGGCAATCATGCTATGATCACTATTGCCAAGTGGCCCCAACAACCTTATCTCTTGCACCTGATCTGGTGTTCCACTAAGGACTAGGTCTAATATGGCTTCCTCTCTGGTCGGTTCATGAACCAGCTGCTCCAAGAAGCAGTCATTTATTTCATCTAGGAACTTTATCTCCCTAGCATGTCCTGCCATGACACTGACCCAGTCGATACCGGGGTAATTGAAATCACCCATTATTATTACTGTGCTGTAACTTTTGTTAGCTTCCTTGATTTCTTTGAGCATTTCATCATCCATTTGTTCATTCTGGCCAGACGGTCGATAGTACACCCCCACTGCCATTGCCTTCCCCTTTTTACATGGAATTTCAATCCATAGAGATTCTACAGCAAATTTTGTTTCCTGCAAAACTTTAATCCTTTCTGACTCAATGCCCTCTCTAACATAGAGCGCAACCCCTCCACCAATTTGATCTGCTCTATCATTACAATATAGTTTGTACCCAGGTATCACAGTGTCCCACTGGTTGTCCTCATTCCACCATGTCTCTGATATTCCAATCATATCTAACCTTTCATTTAGTGCTATATATTCTAACTCTCCCATCTTATTTTTTAGACTTCTAGCATTTGCATACAAGCATTTTAGAGACTGAATTGTATTCATATTAATTTGGCTATTGGTAGACATGGGTAATTTGGGATCTTTAAGCTCCGTCTGCTCCATACTTGAGGGCATTTGGGCTACTTTACTCTTTTTTGGAACCTCTCTGCTTTTGGTAGTATCCTTCAAGGATACATTCTTCCGAACCATCCGCTCTTGGGCGATTGTCGGCTTCCCCCTATTATCTAGTTTAAAAGCTGCTCTATCTCCTTTTTAAAGGTTAATGCCAGCAGCCTGGTTCCATCCCGGTTAAGGTAAAGCCCATCCCTTCGGAAGAGCCCCTCCTTTCCCCAGAATGTTCCCCAGTTCCTAACAAATCCCTAACCCTCATCTCTGCACCATTGTCTCATCCATGCATTGAGACTCCGGAGCTCTGCCTGCCTTTTGGGTCCTGGACGTGGAACGGGAAGCATTTCAGAGAACGTTACCCTGAAAGTTCTGGATTTCAACTTCCTACCTAAAAGCCTAAATTTAGCCTCCAGAACCTCCCTACCACATTTTCCTATGTCATTGGTACCGACATGTACCAAGACAGCAGACTCCTCCCCAGTACTATCTAAAACCTTATCTAGGTGGTGCGTGAGGTCCGCTACCTTCGCACCAGGCAGGCATGTTACCAGGCGATCCTCATGTCCACCAGCCACCCAGCTATCTACATGCCTAATGATCGAATCACCAACTATAACGGCTGTCCTAACCCTTCCCTCATGGGCACATGGCCCTGGAGAAACTTCCTCGGTGCGAGAGGGTTTTACATCACCTGAAGGACAGGTCCTAGTTACAGGATCACTTCCTTCCACACCAGGGTGATGCTCTCCTGTCACATGACCTCTCTCCTCCATGGCAACAGGGATGCTGCCAGACTGGAGGTGGGACTTCAGGACCATATCCCTGTAGGTCTCGTCTATGTACCTCTCTGTCTTTCTTATGTTTTCCAATTCTGCTACTCTAGCCTCTAGAGAACGGACTTGTTCCCTGAGAGCAAAGAGCTCCTTGCACCTAGTGCACACTTAAGACCTCTCACCAACCGGGAGAAAATCATACATGTGACATTCAATGCAAAAGACTGGAAAGCCCCCATCTCGCTGCTGGACTGCTGTCTGCATCTTAGTTTTAAGTTTGTGTTTAGATCTTTAAGTTCTTTACTTACTAAGGGTTGCTATGGATATTTATACTAATAAAACCCAAACTTCGGAGCGATATGGGCCCGACTAACTGATGACTCTACTAAGTCAGACCAGGAAGATTTCCCAGAGATTTTCCCCAAGGAAGACTCGGATCTATTTGTTGAGAATCCCAAACTTGCTAAGTCCCCGAGTTGGCATCACTGGGAAAAGCTATGCTACCAACAAAAACTGAGGGTGGCTATGGAGGAGGGATCCAGGGAAGGGGAGCCTAGGGAGAGGGTTTGAAGGTGGATGGGTTCCAGCAGGTAAGTCTTCTGCAAGAACCTTTCCATATTTTGTGCTAAAGCTGGATTTATTATACAGAGTGACTGAGGGTTCTCTAGAGAGGGAAGAGTTAGAACAACTTATAGTTCCCTGGCCCTCTTGTCAGCAGGTGTTATCATTGGTCTATAGCCATTTATTAGGGGAACCACCTTGGGGTGGATAAAACACTAGAACATGTTTTAGCCCAATTTTTCTGGCCTGGAGTCCATAGGCAGGTGCAGTTATATTGCCAGATATGCCCCAGCTTCCTTTCCAGTGCCTATACCGATCAATGAAACCCCATTTGAAAGAGCAGCCATTGATCTGGTATGAACCACCCAAGACAAAAAGTATATTTTAATCATATTGGGCTATGCTACGCGATACCCAAGGCCATTGCTTTAAGGAATATGAAGATTACTATGATTATGAATACCCTCTGGGAAGTATTCTCACAGGTGGAAATACCCAATGAGATTCTCACAGATCAAGGAGCACCGTTTGTATCCAGAGTTATGAAGCTTGTGTCTTGGTGAAGGTCAAGATACTGCGAACATCAGTATTTTACCCACAGATGGATGGCCTCACTGAGCAATTCAATAAAACACTGAAACAGATGTTTAAAAAGTTCATGCAAGAGGACGGGAAGAATTGGGACATTCTCCTACCCTATTTGATAATTGCCAACTGTGAGATACCCGAGAGTTCCATAAGGTTTTTGCCTTTTGAGTTGCTCTTCAGAAGACGGCCAAGAGGCATATTAGAGATGGTAAGGGAAACCTAGGAAGAAGAACCCCATGCTGGGCATAATTTGGTGGAGTACATTATACAAATGTAAGACCGGCTGAGGAAAGCCGGAGAAGTGGCCAAACCCAGTCTGGGAAAAGCCAAAGCTGAGCAGGTCAGGAGCTACAATCGGGCAGCCGTGCACTGCACCTTCCAATCAGGAGAGAGAGTTTTAGTCTTGCTGCCCTCATTCGAGAGCAAGTTACTCTACAAATGGCAGGGGCCTTATAAAGTGGAAGAGACAGTGTCACCTATTAACTACAAGATTGCTCAGCCAGATAAATGGATGAAAGTCAAGATGTCCCATATTAATCTACTGAAAAAGAAGACTCCAGTGACAGCTATTGTGTATCCCATGGCCAAAGTAGAAGAGCTAATCAAGCATCTCAGTGGAGCATGCTTTATACTGTATCGATCTTGGATTTGATTAAGGACTACCGGCAGGTGCCCTTGACTCTGGCTGCCAAGGAGAAGACTACTTTTCCAATACTGCAAGGTTTGTCCCAGTTTACAGTACTGCCCTTTGGATTACATGGGGCTCCTGCCACATTCCAAAGCCTAGTTGACTGCCTACTGGAACAGCTCAAGGAGTATTCGGTTGCAAACATTGACAACATCATCACTTACTGCAGAGACTAGACCACCCATCTAACCCAAGTACAAGCCATATTGACGAACCTGAGGAAGGCTGGGTTGACATCCAACCCCAAGAAATGTTTTCTGGGAGGATGTGATGTTCAGTACCTGGGATATTTAATTGAGAATGGGCAGATACATCCTCAGCTTTGGAAAGTGGATGTCATTGTCCAGGTCCCCACCCCAAAATAGAATAACGAGATTTGTGCCTTCCTTGGACTGACTGGCCATTACCGTCGGTTCATCCCTAATTATGCAGACGTGGCACAGCCGTTAACCAATCTCCTCCAGAAGAGAGCTCCCAAATGGATTCAGTCATTCCTGGACCTGGACCTGGACCTGGCCTTCTAGCATCTAAAGAAGGCTGTATGCTCTGAACCCATCAAAATTATCCCAAATTTCTCTCTACCATTTATTATGCAAACTGATGCCTCAGAGGTGGGTCTAGGGGCCGTACTTAGAGATTGAATATAAATGCTCACTTTCTAAACCTACCTTGTAAATACTGTTCCCAACTTTATGACAGCTTTTTGTTTACCTTAAAAAAAGAGTTTTTGCCAGCATTGCACTCCCCTTTCCATCACAGCATTAACTCACCACCCACTACTCCCCCTTTTATGGTATGTCAAGTTAACTATAAGGCACATTTCACCTCCATTCTCCATCTCCTCCTGTGTTAGGAAGGTAACACAAAACCTAGCATGTGCTAACTGCTAAGGCATCACATAAATTGTGAGTGCAGCACCCATGTTAACCGTCAGCATGCACTAACTGCCACATTAACAGCTAACTTGGCTTAGTAAATAAGCTCCCTCTACATGTTTTAGAAATATGATACCATAAGCAAAATCTGCTGCCATGACTAGATAAAAGTGGATAAAGATACGTTTAAGACTGATCAATATTTCAGAGAGACTGGCAACTGGCATTCAGGCAGGATTTTTTTCAGCTGGGTAATTTTAAGCCCCGATCTGATTGCCTTACGCTCTGCAAGACATAGCAGTTCAAGCATCTAATTAACCTGTGACAAGCTCAGTCCACATCACTGGTCTGTGAAATGCAGCCATGCAAAACTGAAGTCCCATCATTAACTACCGGATCTCACTGTGGATGAACCAAACAAAAAAGAAACAAAGAAGTGATGTCTTTCCAGACTACTCTAAGGTCTGGTTTTAAAGACGCAAAGTTTACTTTTTTGTGCAGTAAAGTGATGGTGAATACTGGTTAGATGAATGCGCTGACGCACTCCATCTCATGGCATGCGTATATTTATATTTGGAATTTGGGAAGCGTTAGTGTAGTTTGTTTTCTATACCGGATTAAGCTTAGTTTCATGGATGGAATTGCTTTGGTTGGTACAGGCTGTTAAAAGGTGTGAGAGTATTATGGGTAATGCATGAACTTGTCTGACTTTACCATGCTGGTTGAGCAGAAGAGTGCTGTTTAATATATCCTTGTGTCGATGGTTTTTAAAACTGCAGCTTGCCTCATTTCCACTTCTGAACCTGAGGGAGCTGAGACATATGTTGCCAGCTAGTACAGGGCTGTGACAGCGCAAGATGATTCTTGTGCTGACTAGTCACGAGTGGGCAGCTTAGGGTCGGAGAGTGGGTGTGCTGTGGTGGGCTCAGTGCAGTTAGCACTGTGTACACACCACTCACTAACTGCATTAGCATGGCTTCATCTAATGCCACTTCAATAGGTGGTGTTAGGTGCACCCGTGTTAAAGCAGCATGCACTAGGGGACAGGGGTCTGCGTTAACTGCAGGGGAAATGCTTTCCAGCTCCTGACAGCTAACACAGTGGTGTTGCATCTCATGTACCATAGTTCTGGCACTATTGGCATGTTACATGCAACACCTTAGCACCCGTTAGTAAAAGAGCCCCACCTTTATATTTTGTCTGCTTCCATGATTTGGAGTTTTTTGGGATTGCTTGGCTGTTTCTTAGCTTTCTTTCTTTAGTAAACGTTTTTAGCTTGAGGGAATAATTATTGAAGTTGCTTATTTAATCATTATATTTGAGTTGACATTCAGACATATGTTGGAGTGAATCAAGTCTGCAGTAGTTGTCTGTGTTCAATAACTGGCCAAGGGATGCCCATGAATATAACTAATTAGTCGGTGAGGCAATTGCAACTGGGAAAAACATGAAAAAGACCATTCTAAAATATGTTCTTTGTAATATGTTCTGTTGTTTTCAATTTAGTAACTGTGGGCACTCCATTGCCTCAGGTACAAACTTAGAGTGTACATCCTGTGGGGACAGGGAAATACCTAGTGGACCTGAATGTAGCGCACCTTGATCTGCTACTGGAAAGGCAGGAGCTAAATACATACAAATAGATAAAATAAATGGCTTTGCTCATTTGTATAATCCCTGGAGTTTTACACCCCAGATATTCTCCCTCCTATCCCTCCTCCAGGAGAAGTTAAACCAGGAAGCCTTGCACCTGCTCCAACATCAGGCACTCTTGTTATCCCAACTCATTGGATTCCCTTTTTTTTTTTTTTTGCCATGCATTCATAGACACATGCAAAATGCCCTGCTGATATTGCCTTATTTTCCCCAAGAAGGCATCCTGACTCCTAGCGTGTCCCTCTCTCTTTATTAAAGTTTTAGAATTTTCAACTTTTCCCAGATTTTAGCTGTTGACACAAAACTTTTTCCATTAAGACCAACTGCAGACATTTTCACACAAAGGCAAACAATAGCAAACTCTTGCAAAATAATTTGTGAGGCGAGAAATTTACTTTTCACAGATCATTAGACGTGATATATTTATAGCCCACTATTACCAGTGTGTATCTCACTAATGATACTATAGCTCATCTCCATTTTTTCTTGTTTTAGTCTTACATTTGTTCCATATAAGCCAAGACTAATTGTGGTCTTTACTGAGAAAGAAAGAATGAGCCGTCCATCAGAGCATCTAACATCATTAAGCATGTGTTATCAAAGCATCTGTACAGCAGTGGAAGAATTTTGCAAATATTTCTATTTATCAGAAAACTTCATACCCCAGCTTCTTCTGACAATTGTTCACTTAGAACAGTTGATTATGATTATTATAGCCATTATT
Organism: Ichthyophis bannanicus; assembly: GCA_033557465.1. Lineage (NCBI taxonomy): Eukaryota > Metazoa > Chordata > Amphibia > Gymnophiona > Ichthyophiidae > Ichthyophis > Ichthyophis bannanicus. The sequence continues at coordinate 821,019,900 of CM066032.1, forward strand.
CATTCAGAAGCATATTTCACACTATTGTGCTTGACTTTTTTTTCAACCAGACATTTGATTTATTCATTAAACTATGTAAATAAGCTTATGAAGGCATATTATCTTCTAATAGAATTGTGTTAACCCTTAACCTCTTGGCTATATTGTTCTGTTAGGTGGGGCCTCCGGGCCCCATGACCTCTTGACGTTGCTAGATGAAGGTTCACATGATTCTAGGTGGCAAATGACGTGACTCTCCTCAGCAAACTACTTAAGACTTTAAAACTGTTAATAATAAAGCCAGAAAGCTACTACAGTGTCCATGGTAAAATATTGTACACTGTTAACCTACTGTATCATCTGGAACAGTGTACAGAAAACAGAGACACATACGTGTGCACACATAAATATACACATTTTAGATATGAAAAAAAGCTTTAAATCAAAGTGGACCACATGCTGGCCAATGAGAGAGAAATCCCAGGCAGTAAATATTTCCATTTCTTTACTGTTTGAAGTGTTTGGGATCTTGCCTGATGAGTGAGCCTGTTTAATTTCCTTGGGGCACAGGATATACATAGATATAGATCTATGTAAAGATACATCTACTTACATCTCTATCTATATTTTTATCTGTCTATAGATCTATAGATAGATATTCTGCGTCTCAAAGAAATAAAACAGGGTCACTCAGGCAAGATCCCAAACACTTTAAACAGTAAAGAAATGGAAATATTTACTGCCTGGGGTTTCTCTCTCATTGGCCAGCATGCGGTCTGCTTTGATTTAAAGCCGTTTCAATTGAAGTTCAGCCCCACAGGAGTCTGACAGCGTTATTGCTGGCTTTATTTTCTGTAGTCACAACAAAGCATTAATAACGTGGCCAAAAGCACCAATCTCTCCCTGCAGGTGAAAAAAAATATTATAACATATCAACAATTGGCAAAGTAATAAAATAGAGGTTAGGCAATCAAACCTCCAATGTAATAACCAGAGGAGCTTTTGCTTTATAGCAGGGTCTTATCCACTGACTCGGTTTCATATCTGTAGTATTAGATACATATCTCAGTACAAATGTTCCTTTTGCTCTCTTGTTAACATCTGTGCACGGTGCCTGTTATTAATCTGTTAACATCCATACGTCTAACTGGTAGACAGTCCTCTGGGATTCACCTCCTATTGCACTAGGATTGCATTCATACTCCCTCTCTGACCAATTACCAGTTTAATTCCAAAGGAATTATGTTGAGACAGCCTTGAGATGGTAGACTTTTAAGCATAAGCACAATAATGGCCGCCCTTCTCAAAACTATATAGCACAGATCAGTAGGCTTGATACTTACAGGCTGAAAAAAAATGGGAAGTGACAGCTGATTTGAGTTAGAACAGATGGTAGCATCCGTTAACCTTTTTAAGGAGGAAAGTATGTTAATTTTTTTAAGTAGGGAAGGAAGCTGAGCTGGAACAGATGTGGCATCTCTACAAAAGTATGAGAGAAGTAGCAGAAGTGAAACAATGCTCTTATGCCAGTGAAATGTAAGAATTAGTGGGATGCGTTTTCCGATCCTTCTGAAAATAATTATCAAAAAGGAAAAATAGAACCACTGGCATATCATTGAAAAGAGCTCATTATATCCCCTTGAGAATAAAATACAGCAGATCAGACTATTCACTTCTCCTTCGTCACACGTAATGGAAGAGAATTTACTATTTACACTGCATATAAAAGAAAATATAAACCATGGGCACTGACTGTTTTATCCAAGGGGGGCAAAGGGCGAAGTAGTCGGATGTTGATGCAGAGGTGATACATTTGCATATTCATTATGTTGTCCCTCTCGTTCACCTCCTGCCCTCAACTCTTTGCCTCCCACCACTTCAACCCACTCTGCTTTTTTATTTACTCCAATACCTTCCCTGCTTTCCACCTTCCAATCTGTAATCACTGTCTCCTCTCTACTACCACCTCAAGTTCACCCACCTGACCTAATATCTGCCTCCCACGTACTCATTCCATATCCCCCCCCCCTCTCTCTCTCTCTCTCTCTCTCTTCCTCCAACTCCTCAGCCCTTTTCTCCACCATAAGAGGTGATAGGAAGGGCAGGGTGAAAATAAACAGGGGATGAATCTGGAGCCAACCCAATCAGATTTTATGGTACTTCCTTCATGGGTGAAACATGATAAAGACACTAAAGCCTAACCTAAAACTTCAAAATGCAACTTAATACTTATGTTATACTTTAAGAATTGTGGTTAAAAGAAACATGTAAAGATCCCATAAATCTTTTTGTTGAAATAGATCCTTATTGTTTGGGTCTTCTGGAAAGAGAGGCCTCTACATTGTTCCTTACATAAAGCTGTATTGCTGCATGTTGTAAGATGCTAGGACTGTATGGATGACAACAGACAGGGGGGGTTGGAAAGTGGAGAGCAGGGTAGAAAATAAGGGCCAAGGCCAACATCCAGAAACGATAAAGAGAGGAGGTAGGCATCAGGCATCACTGTTCAAGGTAGGATCTGTGTGTTTGGTGCACCCTTGGCAACTAAGTGTGGCAGCAGTTTAAAAGGAAGTGGCCCGAGGACAGCACAGCTCTAATCAAAGCAAGAAGGCACTACGGCAGTGCTACAAAAAATAAAATAAAATAAAACACCAGCTTGCAATGGCAGGGCCACTTTCACCACGTATGAGGTCCAGCACAAACTTTTGTGAATCCCCCTCCCTTCTTTTCAGTTCGCTCTTCTCCTAAATGATGCACCCAGTAAAAGCTGCATCATCTTGTAAAGCAGAGTAATCTGTGATATCATCAGAAACAGAAGATGACAAGCCGATGAGAGAAAAAGGCCAGAAATATGAAGCATTGCATAGTTTTATTTACCCCTATATGGGAGCGAGAATAGAGTCTGTACAGGACGGGGCTGACTAGATATAGGTCCAGTTCTATAAGCACCTCCTGCACGAACAGAAACACAGAAACTCCTCAACAGGGGCTATAGAGCAAGAGAAATTAAAACACTAGCAGAATCCCTGCTCATGATGCCAAACTCAGACCCTCACCAAACACAGAAAAAGGGAGCACAAATTAGAAACAGAAACATGCCAAAAGTGAACTGGAAATGCCACGATGCCAGCATATGTATGCATTGCAATACTTATAGAAACAGAATTGCTTATGGGACTTCTCTGGTCCCAAACAATCTCTTTCTCAAGGCCTGACCAGCTCTACCACTGCCTGGTGTGACTGGCCTGCCAATTAGTATGTATTGTACCATAATTTTTTTTCAGTGTTTTCCAACCTTTGTATTTATTGCCCTTTTTATTCTCATCTTCATCCTTAACATAAGAACTGACATACTGGGTCAGACCAAAGGTCCATCAAGCCCAGTGTCCTATTTCCAACGGTGGCCAATCCAGGTCACAAGTACTTGGCATAACCCAAACGTATTTTTAAATAACTAAATCAGCCCTCTTTCAAATCACACAACAGTGCTACTAATCCATAAATAACAATAAATTACAGTGAAATCTTTCAAAATTACCTTTGGCAGGCCCTCTTTTCTCCTTAATCCAGTCCAGTCTCAGCCAGCATTTACACTGGTCCTTTTCAGTTCAAGGATACAGAATATATTGCAGAAACATCCACTCTTTGTAAGCTCTTCATAACCATTGAATCCGAAAGCTTCAGGTTTCATCCAACACTGACACCAGACACCATCTCCATCCTTCCCCTGTGCATCTTCAACCCATAAACTCTCAAAAAAGTTCTTCTTTGGGGCAATTCATGAAATGACTCTCTGTCAACCTCCATCTGAGCCACATCTCTCCACCTCCTTTTTCTGCCACCTCCACTCTGGCGCGTCCTCTCAAAATGGCCATGGCATCCCTATATCTCCCCTTGTGACATCACTCTTACCCTCAAGGAGAGATTTCAGCATGGGGTACCCTCACAAAGTTATCAGACCGGCATGCATAAGAGCTAAATATACTGTACATAGAGGGAACTTTTGTTAACATAAAACCCACACAGAGAAGAAAATAGTTTGGTATGCGTACCTCCATACTCACAATCTTTCCTTTCTTCTGAGTCCTCCTCAGTTTCATACGTTTTGTTTATACCTTATACTTCATATTTTCCATCTCTCCCTATTCATTTTCCATTTTTCTGCATTTCACCTTCCCTCTGATGTTTGTGTTTCCTTCTCTTATCCAGCCTATGCGACAGACTTTCTTCTAGTCTTGCTGCCCATTGCTAGTCTCATTCTCACATCCCGTTTCTTTTTTATTTAGCAGTTATTTTGTTCTATTTGAAACTTTTGTTTCTTTGTCGTGTTTCATGATAATTTGCCATGCCTTCCTTGCCCCTTCCATCTCTCCTACATATATTCCTCCTCCCCACATAAACCTCAATCCCCTCCTGCTAAGATACATCCTTATCCAAGCCTGCTCCTCTCTCTCACAAAACATTCATTCCTCCACCTTCCCTCACCATTTTTTTGATTTTTTTGATTTTACATACTATACACTACATATACACACACATCAACATAGTATAAGGATCCATAAAAAAAACAGGAAAAGAAAAAAAACCTCCTTAACTCACATAACATTTACCATCTTATACTGTACCTACAATCCTATTACTACCCCCCCCCCCACCTCCCTAGGTCGGACCATCTGAAGATTCATATCCCACTGGACCGTATTTAGACTCAAACTATACCTGAGGAACATTTCACCTCTGACACAAAATCATTTAGCTATCTCCATTTATTGCTTCGGAGACACCTGTCCACTGACACTCATACTCCTATGAGTTGATGTCCACTCATGTGCTTTCTCATATTTTGCGAATAAGCACACAAAATTCCACCATTGATATTCATTCAATTTAGAGAGGTCCTTCCAGGATATCACAATTAACTTTAAGGCAATAGCCATCATAAAATTAAATAGGAAGACCTTCTCCTTGGGAATATCCACTCCACCCTCCGATGAGCGGAGAATGACAGTTTTCCATGTCAGAGGGGCTTGAAACTGTATGACAATTTGGATCTTATTCCATACCTGCCACCAAAATCTCTGAACATAAGGGCAATCATAAAGCATATGTTTCAATGTGCCAGGGCCCCTAGGCAGGGCCAGCATTTATTACCAGTCCTGGAGTCCCATTTTGTGATTCTAACCGGCGTAAAATACTCCCTATGTGTTAGGGCTGCCGCTTTGGAGACTTTATTTACCTGCCCCCAGATTTGACGCCAGGATTGGGCGGAAATAGAGGAACCCAAATCTAACTCCCATGCCATCCCTAACCCCACCAAAGGGGGTATGGATCCATCTCTTATTGCCGCATAAAATTTAGAGGCAGTACCTTTCAAACTGTGACATATCTCCACCATTTTCATCAGCACCCACTCATCACTCAAGTTCTGAGGGTCTCCTATGCTTCGGGTAATACAATGTTTAAGCTAGGTCCATTGGTAACCCCAGTTTGCTGGCATTGCAAATTTCTGTTGTAAGTCATCATAAGATTTCCACCTACTCCACTGAATTACCTGACCAAAATCCATATTCCTTTCTCTTGCCAATTCTTCCATGGGACGGTCTTATGACCAATCTTGAATTTTGGATTGTGCCAGAGCGGGAGTAAGGAGGAGCAGTGCTCCTCTTTCCCTACAAAACCTCCAAGGGCAATAAAAACTTCTTGAGTAACCAAAATAATTTTGACACTTTTAAAGGAATCTGCGAACCTCATCCTTATCCACATCGACAAAGGAATTGGTGCAGCCAACCTCTCCTCCAGTTCCAGCCATAATTGTCTCTATCCTTCAGTCTTAGGGAAGCACCACTCAGCACCTTGTTTTAACAAGAAGGCCATATGGTACCACTGGAAGTCTGGGAAATGGATTCCGCCCTTAAGTTTATTGACCTTTAATTTGGTAGTCGCTATCCTGGGGGGCTTACCCTGCCATAAAAATTCCACTAACAATTGTTCCATTTTTTTTGTAGAAATTATTAGTTAAAGCTACTGGGAGCATTTCCAAAATGTAATTTACTTTGGACACCAACACCATTTTTATGGAATCTAACCTACCCCACCATGACAAGTGAAGATGTGACCAACTCATAGTAAAGGAGTGGATCATTTCAATCAGCTCATTCACATTTGTCTGTATGCAATGCCAAGGTATAGCAATGGAAAGGGAAGAACCACAGTTCAAGTACCCCAAAGTTGCAGAATCAGTGACCAGAAGGAAATGAAGGGTAGTGGTGGTTGGAGACTCTCTTCTGAGGGGTACTGAGGCATCCATCTGCCGACCAGACTTGATGTCCAGAGAGGTATGCTGTCTGCCTGGTGCCAAAATCTAAGATGTTACGGAGAGTTTGCTGAGACTCATCAAGCCCACTGACTATTACCCAATGTTGCTAATCCATGTTGGAACAAATGATACTGCCAGGTATACCTCGGAACGTATCAAAAGTGACTTCATGGCTCTAGGACAGAGGGTGAAGCAGTTAGGTGCACAGGTGGTGTTCTCTTCAATCCTCCCTGTTGACGGTAAAGGCCAAGGCAGAGAGGCTCGCATCCTGTAGATGAATGCATGGCTGCGTGGATGGTGTCATCGAGAACGTTTTGGTTTCCTAGACCATGGGATGCTGTTCCAAGGGTTGCAGAGCAGAGATGGCATCCATCTGTCCAAGAAAGGTCAACGCATCTTCGGTAGTAGATTGGCTAATCTACTGAAGAGGGCTTTAAACTAGATTCGTTGGGGATAGGTGAAGAAAGCCCCCAGGTAAGTGAAAGCCCCCAGGTAGGTGATACATTAAATACCTTTATGGAAATGGGTAACAGGGGTAACATATGGAAAGCAGTGTGTATAAATGCCCGTAGCATGGGAAATAAGATCCCTGATGTTGAAGCTTTGGTGGGAGTGTCTGACTTGGATTTAGTGGCAGTTACAGAAACATGGTTCACAGAAAACCATGACTGGGATGTAACTATACCTGGCTATACTTTATTTAGAAAGGACAGGGTAGGAAGAAGGGGAGGAGGAGTGGCACTATATGTAAAAACTACTATTAAAGCTTTGGAATTACAGAGCTTAAAAGGGAGAGAGGAGGCATTGTGGGTTAAATTAGAAAGAGGGAAAGAGAAATCTATTTGCATTGGTGTGATATACAGACCTCCATCACAAGAGGAAGAGGTGGACAGTTAATTGAAGACATACGCAGCATTGCTAGGAAAGGGGAAGTGCTACTGATAGGAGATTTCAATATGCCAGATGTTGATTGGCACATTCCTGATGCAGTATCATCTAGAAGTAAGGAGATCCTGGATTCTCTACAGGGAGAACTATTCAGGCAATTGGTAACAGACCCCACACGTGAAGGGACCATACTGGACTTGGTGCTTACCAATGGTGAAAGTGTTTCTGATGTTGTAGTGGGAGATCATTTTGCATCCAGTGATCACCAGATGGTGTGGTTCAGTATTAGAACTAGGGCTGTTAGAATCCATTCCAAGGTAAGGATCTTAGACTTTAGGAAGACTAACATTGCGAAGATGGGCCAATACCTCAGGGAGTCATTAGTGGGATGGGAACAGCTGGGGGATGTAGAAAAACAGCGGGCAAAACTGAAAGGGGATATTTTAAGGGCAACCAACCTTTTTGTTAAAATGGTAAATAAAGGCAAAAGGAAAAGGAGACCGCTATGGTTTTCTAAGGACGTAGCTGAAAAAGTGAAGAAAAAGAGGGAGGCCCGCATGAAATACAAGAGATCACAGAGAGAGGAAGACAGGCATCTGTATTTGGAAAAACTTAGAGAAGCTAGCAAAGTAGTCAAGAAGGCAAAGATTCAAAAGGAGGAGGAAATAGCCAATGCAATAAAATGGGGGGGATAAGACATTTTTCAGATATATTAGTGAGAAGAGGAAGGGCAAAAGTGGTATTGTCAGACTCAAGGGTGCAGGGGGGGGGGAATATGTAGAAGCTGATAAGGATAAAGCGGAATTGCTTAACAAATATTTTTGTTCTGTGTTCACAGTTGAAGAACCAGGAGCAGGACCTCAAAAAACACCCACAAATAGGAACAGAAGCAAGGGACATCTTGAACAATTTTCAGAAGACTGTGTTCGTGAGAAACTAGCTCAACTTAAAGTAGACAAAGCGATGGGACCGGATGGGATACACCCTAGAATACTGAGGGAACTTGGGGACGTTCTAGCAACTCCACTGACTGAACTTTTCAATGCCTCGTTGGAGTCGGGAGTGGTGCCAAAGGACTGGAGAGAGGGTCATGTGGTGCCTTTATACAAAAGTGGAAGTAAGGATGTGGTTGAAAACTACAGGCCAGTTAGTAAATTATTGGAAACACTGCTGAAAGAGAAAATAGTGAGGTTTCTGGAGTCCAGCGGATTACAGGATCCGAGGCAGCATGGATTCACCAGAGGCAGGTCTTGTCAGACAAATCTGATTGATTTCTTTGACTGGGTGACCAGGGAGTTGGACCGAGGGAGAGCTCTAGATGTGGTGTATTTAGATTTTAGTAAAGCCTTTGACACTGTTCCTCACAGGCGACTTATAAACAAACTGAGCACCCTAGGGATGGACCCTAAAGTTACTGCTTGGGTTAGAAATTGGTTGGGTGGGAGGCGACAAAGAGTACAAGTAAATGGAGCTCACTCTGAGGAAAAGGATGTTACAAGTGGTGTGCCCCAGGGATCTGTCCTTGGTCTGATTCTTTTTAACATCTTTGTTAGTGATATAGCGGAAGGGCTGTCGGGTAAGGTTTGCCTCTTTGCAGATGATACCAAAATCTGCAATAGAGTAGACACCCAGGAAGGTGTAGATAGCATGAGGAGGGATCTAGCTAAGCTTGAAGAATGGTCTAGAATTTGGCAGCTGGGATTTAATGTTAAAAAATGTAAGGTCATGCATTTGGGCTGCAGCAATCCAAGGGAGCAATACATTATAGGAGGTGAAGTACTTTTGTCCACTAAAGAAGAGCGGGACCTAGGCGTGGTTGTGTCTGATGATCTTAAAGTAGCTAAACAGGTAGAAAAGGTGACGGCAAAAGCTAGAAGAATGCTTGGGTGCATACGGAGAGGAATGGCTAGCAGAAAAAAGGAGGTGATAGTGCCTCTGTATAAGTCTTTGGTGCGTCCTCATTTGGAGTATAGTGTGCAATTCTGGAGACCGCACCTTCAAAAGGATGTGAACAGGATGGAGTCGGTGCAGAGGGTGGCTACTAAAATGATTAGTGGGCTTCATTATAAAGCATATGAGAACAGACTTAAGGATCTTAATATGTACACCTTAGAGGAAAGGCGGGATAGAGGTGATATGATTGAGATGTTTAAATACCTCCGTGGCATAAATGTTCAGGGAGAGAGCCTCTTTCAATTGAAAGCAAGTTCTGCTACGAGGGGACATGGGATGAGGGTGAAGGGAGATAGATTCAGGAATGATATGCGGAAATATTTCTTTACGGAAAGAGTAGTGGATCCATGGAATAGTCTCCCAGTGGAGGTGGTGGATATGAGGACAGTAACTGAATTCAAAAAAGCATGGGACCAACACAGAGGATCTCTAAAGGTAAAAAGTGGACTGTTGTAGTTGTTGATATGGAAGGACAGACTAGATAGGCCATGTGGTCTTTTTCTGTCATCATGTTTCTATGTATTGTCTCTTCTAAGGATAAAGCAAACTTCTCCTCTAAGTATTTTATAGCTTTGGTCTCCCATTGAAAGGAGAATTGAGAAAGCATAGAGGAAAATGTCATCCTGTTCATCAGAAATGCAAATGATTAACTCCAATTTATCTTATATCCTGACCTAGAGGAATATAAATCCATTATCCTCAGTACCTCCCCAAATGAGTGGGGCTGAACAAATAGGAGAAGATCATCAGTGTACACTGATAATTTGATTTGCATATCTCCTATGGGAATTCCTTGGATCTTGTCCGAATGCCTAATCAGCAGAGTAAGTGGCTCCAATGCAATATTGAACAGAAGGGGGAAAGAGGGCAGCCCTGCCTTGTCCCCCTATTTAGCAAAAAGGGATCAGAGAGCAACCCATTAGAATACGCGCAGACGGCTTAGTATACAATATATGGATCAGATGAACAAACTCTTCCCCAAAGCTGAACCAGGCCAGGGTTTGATCCAAAAAGGCCCATTCTAGCCGGTCAAAGGCCTTTTCTGCATCGACCGATAGACCGACCACCGGAAGAGACAGCTGCTCAGAAACTCCCAAAAGGTTCATGAAAAGGCGAGCATTATCTGTGAAAGATCGCCCAGTCATAAAACCACATTGGTCTGGATGAACGATAAAGGAAATTACTTTTTCTAGTCTAGGAAACTCAACGGGTTAAGTCGTATTTGCGGGACACCTCCCATTTTCTTAACATCTTGTCTGAATTTGGAGAACCTTTGGACAACATACCATTGGTGACTTTAGATGTGGTAGCTCTCTACACCAACATCCACCAGGAGGAAGCATTGTCCCTATTAGAGTCGGCGTTTACTACTGCACCACCTAGAATCCCTAAGTCTTTTTTGTTGGATTTAATTTGACTGGTATTAACCCGGAATTATTTCACCTTTCAGGGGCAGTTTTATCAATAATGCCAAGGTATAGCAATGGGGGCTACTGTAGCTCCATCAATTGCTATGTTGTATCTAGCGGCTATGGAGGAGAATTAGGTTTACCCTGCGGGAGATTTTCAGTTTGTTAGATTGTGGCTTAGATTTTTGGATGACATTTTTCTGTGATGGTCATCAACACACGAACGGTTAATATGTTTTATTAACTGGCTTAATATCATCAAGCCAAACATACAATTTACAGCTCATATCCATGATTGTCAAATTGAATTTCTTGATGTACTGGTTAAGAAACAAGGTGGCTCTTTGGTTACTATGCTATTTCGCAAGCCTAGTCAATGCAGCAGTTTGTTACGATTCCATAGCCATCATCCCTTCCCTTTACGGAGAGATCTCCCTTTTGGCCAGTTTCTCCGCCTTTGTAGGATTTGTTCCTCCATGGATGATTTCAAACAGCAGGCATGTGCTCTATGGATTTGTTTATTGGATTGTGGATATCCAAGGAAGGCAGTGCGGGAGGCATATGTGAGAGCACAGTTTTCCCATCGGGAGTGGCTGTTAGCCTCTCCGAATTCTCAGCTAGATACCTCTCACTCTTGGTCTGGCATCGGACAGGCTTCAGATATGATCACAGGGGTGCTTCCGTTTATGACTCACACTGCACAGGTTACTACTAATCTGTTGAAAAAATATTGGCAGATATTACAACTGCATTCCTATTTTCAGAAACCTCTCCGACTGACATACACCAGAGGGAAGAATTTAAAGGACCAGTTGGTTCATACCTCTTTGAATCAGGGTGTTTCCATGCCAGGAAGGTCTAAGCAGGGTCATTGGGCTTGTCAGAAATGCAGGTATTGTTACACCACCTTGGAGGGAGCTCAGTGGTGTCACCCCACCATGGGAAAATCTTTTTACCTTTACGGGGTCTTCTACCTGCCAGTCAACCTTTGTGGTCTATATGCTTATTTGCCCCTGTGCTCTATCTTATATTGGCAGGACGATCAGGCCAATGAAGGTCAGATTAGGGGAACACGCCTCCCAAATAAAATCTAAAACTCTCTCAGCACCAATAGTTGAACATTTTATACAGTTTAATCACACATTTGCTGATCTTCGATGGAGGATTATAGACTGTGTTCCTGTTACCCCTCGGGGAGGCGATCGCGAACGTCAACTTCAGAAATGTGAACAACGTTGGATTTTTCGTCTGAATACTGTAATTCCAACAGGACTTAATTTGGAGTGTGATTGGTGGAGCCTATTGTAACACATGGTGGCTCCATGCTATAGGTCTCAGTGCTTTTGGACATTCACATTTTGGACACTTCTCTCGTGACGTGTGGACGTCTAACCAATCAGCTGCCATCACAGTTCTATAAAGGGAACTGTTGGGTTCGGTGTTTTTAGGGTGATTATTTTCAACACGGAATGGTATCACTTGACACAGGGCTCTTGATGAACCCGAAACATGCATGTCATGTGCAAAAATACTTTGGTCCTTCCTTATGGGGGACGAATATCGCCTGCTCATGAGATAACTGTTTCTTCACTATTACATAAGTTATATGGAATTCTGTGTTCCGTACCTGTTTAATAAAAGGGATTTCCCGATGTGGAGGGGAAAGGCTTCCTTCCTTCCCGCTCTTGCCGGGGGACCCCAACATAAAAAAGATTTAATAAGGTTTTATATGTTCATAGAACTCAATGGTGTATTTCAATGACTTTCTTCAATGTAACTAGCAGCAGAAAATGGGTAGGTTCCAGCCTACCCACTTTAAATCAACAACAAAAACAAAATGATCTTTAGCAGTAGTCCAAAAATATTATCAATACACAAACCTCCACTCCTGCAAAAATCAAGCCACAAACTGTCAGTCACAAAAGGCTAATGAGATACCAAAGCTTAGCTTTTAAATTTTTAAAGAGATCTTCGGTCTGACCATTAGCGTGTACTACAAACATGTCACACAGCCTTCAGCACCATCATTGGTCTCCACCAAAGTGCTATTTTTCAAGACTATTTAATTCTTGTATTTAAAATTGCCAATCTTATCTTCAGTGCTCTCAAAGTTCCCGACATGAATTCACTAGGAGCCTTGCTCAGGGGAAATTTAATAATAGCGTGTTCAATGTTGTTTCATATCCAAAAACACTCCACGACCGACTGTCGGCAACGCTCTGCTCTTCCAAAGTCACTGTAGAGAAATGGGAGTGACATCAGATGTTTCTCTACAGTGACTTTGAAAGAGCAGAGAGCTGTTGCTAGTCGCTTACTGAATGCTTTTGGATATGAAACAACATTGAACACGCTATTATTAAATTACCCCTGAAGCAGGGCTCCTAGTGAGCCTGAAACATGAATTCATGATGGGAACGTTGAGAGCATTGAAGATGAGTGATTTTAAATGCAATTATTAAATAGACTAGCACTTTGGTGGAAACTGATGATGGTGCTGAGGTCTGTGTGACGTGTTTGATTTTTGTAGGAGTGGGATTTTGTTGATTTAAAGCATCATGGATCATTAACGTATTGAAGGTGTATTTTTTTAGTAATATCTCAAAAAATTACATCCTAAAGTCCCCCATGAAAACTTCACTCCTCCCCCTTCTCATTAGAGAAGAGTACCTAAGGTGCATTGTGTTAAGACTTTAGTAATATTATTATTATTAATAAACTTTATCATTTTATAACATTCTTTCTATGTTGCAAGGCAATGTATTTGAGGAAATGTAGGATGAAGATGAAAGGAGATAGACTCAGGAGTGATTTACATAAATATTTCTTTACAGAAAGAGTGGGAGATGCATGGAATAGTCTCTCAGGGGAGGTGGTAGAGAAAAATATTGCATCTGAATTCAAGAAAGCATAGGACAAACACAGAGGATCTCTAAAGGAAAAAAGGGACTGTAGAGTTTAGTAGTTGATATGGAATGGCAGAATGGATAAGTCATATGCTCTTTATCTGCTGTCATGTTTCTAGGCTTCATCAAAAGAAAATAGGAAAAAAGAAAATGTGAACTTCAGAAGTTAAAGTCCACTAAATTAGGAAGGACAGAAGGAGAAAAGAAAATATAAAAGGACAAACAAAAAAAAGGATAGTTAAGGTGAACAGTTGGCTAGTGTCACATTACTACACATCAACGGAATAATCATTCTTAACCCTCAACCAAAGTCATGTTACATTAGAGACCAGATTTTTTCCAGCTTCTGGAAGTTTCTTCAGTTGATCTGGCTCAACAAAGAAAAATGTTTTCTCATTCAACAAATAACGCTCTTAGCCAGGTATTTAGGGGAAAAAAGAAGCCCCTACAATAAGAGCCTGTTGTTTTATACTCAAGAAAGTTTTACTTTTAAGTTGTGTGGCCCTAGAAAAATCTGGGTACACCCTAACCTTCTCATTATAAAAAAAAAACAGAATGTGATGAAGAAAAACCTATGCAGCCCATTCCCTGCCTGGCTCTAAAGTGAATAAAACAAGCAGTGTTGGCACAAGTTACATTTTCTTTTCCCTTTTTTCTACAACCCTCATTCTTTTGAAAGTGGGTACTTAGAGATGAGTGAAAAAGTCTCAGTTGGATACCGTAATGCATCAATGAAATACTTAAGCATATCCAATGACAAAATATAGAGATTTAGCAAAATTAGTAAATCACAAATTCTTCTTACAAACTGAGATTCTGTTCAAGTCTCACAACTTTGCACCTGCTACACCTGTTGCTGTATCACAGTCACTTGAGATGTTAACTTCATAGAAGCCCCCTTTAAAAATTCACACAACTGCTCTATAGATAACATCGATATAGACTTCATATGAGAAACCAAAGACCGTTTAGGGTCCGGTGAACCATTATGCTTTTCACAGACCTCCACAAGCTAAGGACCTTGGGGCTTGCCCAGCTTTGTCGATGCTGAGACCTGGTATCTTTCTTGGACTTTGAAACATCTTTATTACCCAAGGTGAAGCATTCTCCTCCGATCTTGTGTGGCAATGCCCTCCTAAGAAAGCCCTGGTACACCAGTGCAGAAGGCTTAGCCATTCAAGGGAGGAGGCTCTCTGAGAGAGTGTTGCCATTATTGCCATCCCACAGGAACAGTTCAGGGGGACCACGGTGAATTTGGAGGAGTCTGAAGTCTATGGAGTTGGCTGGTGTGAAGGCTGAAGATCACTCTGGACCTGGATCAACTTTGCCATCTGAATGTTCCTTTCTCTTCCTGCATTTTCATTAAAAAGGCCTTCTCAGTTTACTTTAGAAACAATATGGGATGTCATTACCCAGCTGACTAATGCTCTTAACAGTACAGTCTTGACAAACTATTATCAAAGTTCAAGAAAATAGAGCTTTAATATAAGAAAATCAGATCGCTTTAGGAGTTGCATTTTCAGGGCAAGAGACTAAATTCCAATCTATGCAGGAAGCAAATTTTACTTCAATTAGGAAACATATTTGTATACGATCCAAAGTGGAGAATTTGGAAAATGCTGCTTGATCCACAGCTCATGTTAGATCAGCTAAAACAGACAAAGTTTTGCATAAATTACAAAGTTCAAATTAATATAGGGAGAAGAATAAAAGAGGGCAGTTTTCAAAAGTATTTTAATCCATAAAACAGAGTTTGTGTATGGAAATGTTTTGTTTTTACATTTACCCACCATGCCGAATAATATTCTAGTTCAATGATACTTGCATAAGCTATGTGCATATAATTGGACCCACACTGAGGATGAATGTCTTCAGTATCCCAGAAGCATGTACTGTAGCAAACACAAGAATGCTTTTATTCCACACATGAATTATTCTGGGTTCAAGAAGTGTGGTTTTGCTTTTTCTTTTGTTCTTAGCCTAGTGGTTGGGGCAAGGTACTTCAGGCCGGAAGGTCGGTGGATCAAATCCCACTAGAGGACAGCAACCTTGGGCCGGAAGGACTGGGGTTTCTAGTCCCACAGATGCTCCGTGTGGTCTTGGGCAAGCCACTTAACCCTCCATTGCCCATGTTCCCTGTAAGTATTAGTGTATGTGTCTCATATTTATTATTTATTTATTTATTTTTATTTCTTATATACCGCGCTCTTTTAATCAGTGCAGTTTACAAATGAACAAATTTAAACACAATGGAACAGTCAGCATTGGTTTTTTACATTGAACAGGGTACAAAAACTAGGAAGTAACAGGGTTAACTATATACAAAAAACTTGGATGTGAATAGGGTTAACTATGTACATGGCAATTTTGAGTAAACTACATGATAGATAACAGATAAAATTACAGTAAAGTATAAAAACAGTATGGGTAGCATGTGCAAGTATGGATCAACAAGATTATCCATTTTCTACCGGGGTTAAATGGGAAAGGTCAGTATAAGGGCTATGTTCATTTGGGGTTGCTTCAGGGTAGTGTATTAGGAACAGATGATATTTTAAGGCCTTTCTGAATGTCGTGAGGCTAGGGATGGATCTGATTTCGGGTGGGAGGGCGTTCCATGCTCTGGGCGCAAACAGTGAGAAGGCTCTGGAGGCTGTTGTTTTAGAGCATTTGGTAAGGATTTTTGGTAGGTTGATGGAGTTCAATGCAGCAGGTCTCCTGGATCTGTTTGATGGAGTGACATGTATCATATTGCTGATGGGTGATAGGGATGGGTTCTTGACAGCTTTAAAAGTCATGACCAGGGTTTTATATAGGGTTCTGGCCTGGAGGGGTAGCCAGTGTAAACTCTTCAGTATTGGAGTTATGTGTTCTGATCGTGGAGCACCTACGAGAATTCTCGCAGCTGAATTCATGGCTAGCCGGAGGGGATTTAGAGTAGAATGTGGGAGACCATGTAGTATGATATTAGCAAAATCCAAGTGTGGTAGTACCAGAGCTTGGAAGATAGTGCAGAAGTCAGAGTAATCAAGGAGAGGTCGGAGATTACGTAGAAATCGAATCTTTTGGTAAATTGAGTTTGTTGTTTTCTTGATGTGAGCTGACATATCAAGTCGCTAATCTAAGGTAATCCCTAAGTATCGGATCGTGGGTTGTGCTTTCAGTTCAATGTTGTTTACTTGCAATGAGGCGGGGGGTATGAAAGTAGGATTCCGTGTTACGAATAGGACGTCTGTTTTGTTGTGATTTATATGTAGATTCTGTTTGAGAAGCCAATTTGATACCTCTTCGAAGCAAGAAATTATTGATGTAAAATCTGGTTGTTTTACGTTGAAAGGAGCATATAGCAGGATGTCATCGGCATATGCTAGACATTGAATGTTGAAGGTACGTATTAAATCACAGATTGGCTGCATATATATTGAACATTAATGCAGACAAGGAGGATCCCTGAGGGACACCTTGTTTAAGTGGGAATGAATTAGATGTTGCTTCTCCTGTTCTAACTTGCTGCTGTCTATCGGATAGGTAAGATTTGCACCAGTTCAGGGCTAGACCTTGAATACCCTTATCTTTGAGGCGCTGTAGGAGAGTATTATGGTTTACTGAATCAAATGCCGCAGCTATGTCGAGAAAAATGAGAATGAACCCTTGATGGATATTGTCGATGCTTATGATTAGGTTATTGAATAGGGTTGTGAGAAGGGTCTCAACACCATGTTCTTCTCTAAAACCATGTTGTGAGGGGTCCAGGGGAGCTTCTGAGTCAACATGTTGTTGTATTTGTCTCTGGACTACTTTTTCCATGATTTTAGCTAATAGAGGAATGCTAGAGATAGGTCTAAATGATTCGACTTTTGCTGGGTCTAGCTTGCTGTTCTTCAGGAGAGGGCGGATGGATGAATGCTTCAGACTTTGAGGGAAGGATCCAGTTGAAAAGGAATAGTTGACAATCTTGCTGATAAATGGGCTAAGTTCATGTCGTAGTTCTTTAATCCACCTGGCTGGGCAGGGGTCATTAGGTGCAGTGGCTAAATTAATCGCTGCTATTATTTCTTCGATCTCTTTATTGGATACTAGAGAGAAATTGTCGAGCAAGGCTAGTTGGGGCACAGTCTGTGGGGTGGGAGTTGGAAATGTTGTGAGGATCAAACTAGTCTGTATCATTTTTGATTGAAGATATTCGGCATAATCTTGAGGGTGTGGCATAGGAGGTTGGGTTGTGGTTGGATCACCTGTTAAGGATTTAACAATATTGAAGAGGTCGTGTGGCTTGTTTAAGGACCTCATTAATGTATCAGAGTGGTATTTCTTTCTTTTTTCCAATGTCATCTTCCGGTGAGATTGTAAGTAGGAATTGTATGAGAATAGTGCATCAGGAGATCGGGAGGAGCGCCAGCGTCTTTCAAGTCTGCGTAGGTGGAGGAGAGATTCTTGTAGGTCCGAGGAGAACCATGGTTTATGTTTGCCCTTGTTCTTGGTCCTGTCATATCCCCGTGTGTTAAATGTATCCCCCAATTGTGTTGTGACTGCTTTGATTGAAGGATAAGGCGGTATGCAAAACTGTCTAAATAAATAAATAAAATTTGAGATGTGATGTTTCAGCGAGACTAGAGCTTATAGTGATGCCTCAAGAACCGTGTAAGTGCTTTTCATTTGTATGGGGTATCGTGATGGCTGTCCGAGAAGCAAAAGGCTCTCAGATATGGTCATATGGGACTTACTACTTAACATATTATAGCACTTTATGTTGTGTTTTTTTTTCTTCAGCAAGGAATTTGTAACCACAACCGTTATATAAGACCACTGGACACAAGTGTTGCAAATTCTAGTAAGTCTATTTTAAATCTGCTACTGTATCTATGCTCTAAGCAACATCTTATAATAGCTAGATCCAGAGACTAAGGAATAAGAAATGCAAAATGTATACAATTACCAGAATTGATTGATCAGATTGAATTCCTCTTTTGCCTTCCTTTTGAGCGTGCTGGAGGAGGGAAATGATAAAGTAATATTCACACAATTCCTTCTCTATGTATCTACTTGAATTATACTTCTGCCTCCTGCCCCCAAACAGCCTTGGGTCACGGGGAAAATGACTCAGATCCTGCATTGATCTCACAATCTCACATGTCAGTCATTCTTGAGGCATTATCAGACATGGTATCTGCTACAAGGTAAGAGTGTGCGTGTCACTGTCGCAGGCAAATCACATCACTTAGATGAGCAGAGAAGCTGGCTTAATCCCGTTCCAGCCTGCAGATTATTTGCATTGCTATGGTTGCCGGTTTCTGCATTTGTTCTCAGCAAGAGCTCATACTGGCCAGGCTTGCTCTGTTTCATTATCTTATGCACACAAACTGGAACAGAATTTGATTATTCACCACTTTGTGCCTTAAACAGCTGAAGTATGTTATTATACAACCTGTCTTGGTATTAAAAACATATTTCTCTTCTAGAATAATTTTGTCGACCTTAATCCTTTTCCGTTTTGACTCGAACTGCAGTGTGGTCAGACCTTGTCATTTTGCTAAGAAGTTTTATTAAAGCTGCCTTATCATTAGATTGTGCCTTACAGCATATTTTGATGTTACTTTGAGGGACTTAGGAGGGGAATAGTGTTGGGAGAGGGGACAATGGTTTTCTGTTGCTTCTATGGGCTTCCAACTGAGTCAAAACTAGGTTTGGGATCCAGCATGCAGCATCATGAGCCTTAATGTACATCTACACATGTTTTTTTTTCCTCTTACTTTATATCCTTTCCCAGCCTACCTAACCTAGTTATCACAGTGATGGCTGTCAACTGCATGGTCTTATGCCGGGCTAACTTCCAGCACTCATGAGCCCTAAATCCAATCATTAGAAAGGTAATTTAATAACAGGGTATTTAGGTTAAGGCAGCCAAGGTGCTCTTATCTTAAGCATAAGTGGCAGAGATTGTGCCTTAAATTCAGGTATAAATGAACCCGCTTTAGGTATGCAACTATGCATGTAAATTAAGATGTATTATAAAACATGTGTGTCAGGGGCATAGTCATGGGTGGGGCTTAATGGTCCATGGTCCCAACAATTTGGAATCATGCCCACTGTAGAATCTCTATGGATAGAAAATCTATGTAAAAAGGGGGTGGGAATAGCAGTGGGTGTGTACTGTCATCTCCCTGGACAGAATAAACAGATAAATGTTGAAATGCTAACAGAAATTAGGGAGCTAACAAAGTTTACAACAAAGTAATAATGGGAGATTTAAATTACCCTGGTATTGACTGGGTCAATGTCGCATCAGGACGTGCTAGGGAGATAAAGTTTCTAGATGACATAAATGACTGTTTTATGGAGCAGCTGGTTCAGTAACAGACATATGGGGATGATATTTTAGACCTAGTCCTCAGTGGAATGAAGAATCTACTGGGAGAGATAACTGTTTTGGGGCCACTTGGCAATAGCGATCATAACATGATCACATTTGATTTACTAAATGGAAGGAGGATAGCAAGGAAATTGACTGTGCTAGCATTTAATTTTCAAAAAGGAGACTATAATAAAATGAGTAAAATAATTAAGAAGAAAATGGAAAGGAACAACTGCAAAAGATAAAAGTTTACATCAGGGGGGAGTGGTTGTAAACTAAGATGGCAGCGGCAGCGTTTTCTTAGTGTTGAGAATGCCTAAGTGGAAAGGCATGAGCCAAAACCCAGATCCAGTAAACAAAATATATAATTACAGGAAAAGGTCCACCAAATTTATAAAAACCTATACTCTATAATTGCTATTATTTGTTTGTCAAAGCAAACTGTAGGAGGGTTGAGATGGACACTCAATCCACACCAAGCAGCTAGCTACTTTTTATCAAGTGAAGGTTCTCCTCCAAAAATTTTCTTTATTCATCATTAATATTAAAAAGCACACTTATCTTGTTAAAGTCCTCCAAAATATGTTGTTCTTAAAACGAACTATTTGACACGATGTGCACGTTTTGGGCCACAGCCCTGTATCAAGTGTATAATCTCGTTTTTCCCAAAATACAGCAACAAGATGAAAAAAACGCCGTCAACGCAGCTCAGGTTAATCAAGTCAATGCTGACTCCTGGCAACCCAGCCTTTGCAATTTCATATTACGTTTGGATGCCATCTCCGCATGTAAATGCCAAATTTTCTATGTGGAAATTGCAGATAGGGCTTCTAAAATTACCCCTAAAGCTCTTACTATAGTTTTTTCAGAAGACCGTTTCACAATGACTCTATGTTTTTCAAAATTCTATCATGATAACTCGTGCAACCTGATGCATGAGTCACGCAGTGGATAAAGTCTTGCCTTGATCTCGCAGGATTTGAGACACTGAGACCAAAGAGAATTCCTGTACCACGTGGTTTAATTTCACTCAAAGCCATGTTGGTCAATGAAGAGGAGGTTTCCTATGGGGCAATTCCAGCAGCAGCAGCAGTGGAAACAGGGCACAAAATCCCCAGAAACCAGAAGCAAATTTCTAGTCACCATGGTGACCTGGAGCCTGGAGTTTGTTGAGCTCTGGTTTATGGCATACAGTAAGAACATAAGAACATAAGATATGCCATACTGAGTCAGACCAAGGTCCATCAAGCCCAGTATCCTATTTCCAACAGTGGCCAATCTAGGTCATACGTACCTATCAGTATCCCCAAGAGATACAGGTTCAACAATGCTTGTATTGGGTCAGGCATTGATATCCTGGGTCCCTTTTAATAATGGATTATGGACCTTTCCAACAGGAACTTGTCCAAACCTTTTTTAAACCCAGCTACACTAACAGCCCTTACTACATCCTCCGGTAACAAATTCCAGATTTTGATTACACGTTGAGTGAAAAAATATTTTCTCTTATGTGTCTTAAATAGTTTACCCTGTAGCTTCATTATACGTCCCCTAGTCTTTCTATATTCTGATAGCGTAAACAATCGCTCTATGTTTACTTGTTCCACTCCATTAATTTATAGACCTCTATCATATCTCCCCTCAGCCGTCTCTTTTCCAGGTTGAAAAGCCCTAACCTTTGTAGCCTCTCTTCATAGGAGTAGCCTTCCATCCCCTTTACCATTTTGGTGGCTCTTCTCTGTACCTTTTCTAATAACGCTATATCCTTTTTAATATACGGCGACCAGAATTGCACACAATATTCAAGGTGCGGTCATACCATGGAACGATACAGAGGCATTATAATATCCTTTGTTTTATTTTCCATTCCTTTCCTTATGATAACTAGCATTCTATTTGTTTTCTTGGCTGCCGCTGCACACTGGGTGGAGGGTTTTAACATGTTATCCACGATGACTCCTAAATCTTTTTCCTGGATGGTGTTTCCCAATGTGGAACCTTGCATTGTATAACCATAGTGTGGGTTGTTCTTTCCTAGGTCCATAACTTTGCACTTGTCCACATTAAATTTCATCTGCCATTTGGATGCCCATTCTTCCAATTTATCCAGATTCTCCTGCAGTTTTCCACAATCCTCTTGGGTTTTAAACAGTTTTGTGTCATCTACAAATTTGATAACCTCACTAGTTATTCCCTTTTCCAGGTCATTTATGAATATGTCAAAAAGTAGCGGACCCGGGGGCGGAGCCTGATGTCCAGCGGGGTAGACGCTTCGTGCTGAAGCTCCCGAGGGGCCTACTCAGAATCCTGACTTAATATCTACATAAACTTAATATTTTACTCCGAACTCACCGGGGTGCCTTGGGGGGAATGGCGGCCCACAAGCCAGTGCGCTTGGACTTTGGGTCTCCCTCTTCTTCACATGGAAAACGCTCCAAAACAGAGTTGTCTTCCCCACTAAAGATGGTTCCACTTCGGGTAAGCCCCGAAATGCAGCAGGAGATCTTGGAGGAAATACGTGGTGTGAAGGAACTGGTGCAGTCCAACGGAGAAGCACTCCGAGCCATGCGAGAAGATTTCGGTATGCTTCAGGATCGGCTTGAAGGTCTTTCACTAACTACGGCTGGACAACATGGCGGGGGTCCTCGATTCGCACGCGGAGCGCTTGGTGAACTTGGACAAGGCTGAGCGGCAGATACAGAATCTTCAAAAAGAGTTAGAGGATTGCAATAATCGAGCCCGTCGCAACAATGTCAGGCTCATAGGAGTACCAGAGGGTGCGGAAGCAGGAGATCTTAGAGAATTTCTGGTTAAAACTCTCCCCTCCTTGCTGAAGATTACCTTTTACGGAGCTCTGGAAATTGACCGCGCATATCGTGCTCCCACCAACATCGCACTTAATCGGACGACCCCCCGGCCCATTATCTTTCGATTACTGAGGTATCAGCAAGTTGAGCAAATTTTCGAAGCCGCCCGGGTGATTCAACATCTGCAGTTTGAAGATCATAAGGTCTCCTTCTTCCCCAACTTGGCAAAGGCCACAGCTGACCGGCGGAAGGGACTCCTTGCTTTTCGACCTAGACTTCAACAGTTACAGGCTCGCTTTGGCCTCTTATATCCGGCGAAGCTCAGAGTGACTCTCCATAACCAAACTAGCACCTTCGAAGATCCTGCTCTGCTAGCAACATTTTTAGATTCCAAAGAGGCAGACCAGATGCGCTAAATCAGCAACTCGGATAGACTCCGCTGGAACTGCCCGTCATTTTGAATGACCCGACGTGGTGATCATTGTCTAGAATAGAGACTGCCTGGACCTTTCTTTCTTTAATATCTACCTTTCTCGGTCTCCTTTTCCTCCATGATGTGCACCTCGGTTGGATTCGGAGCATGCACAGCTATACCGCTTATCTGTCTCAATTAGGCCTTCTCTGGGGTTTCACCCCGCAGACATCAGGTCGCCAGTAATTTTTGGGGTTTTGCTTCTTCTCTAAGGCACTTCGGTGCTTCTCCTGTTATATAGGGCGCTTCATGATTTTATTGGTTTATTTTTATCAGATCGTGTGTATAGTCATTTATAGTTGATATGAGGGACATGGCGCAACTCGGTGCGCCATCATGTTTCTTTCTCAGAATGTTTGACTTTGTTGTATGGCCTTCTGTATACTCTTGTCATTGAACGGAAGAGGCATTAATGGTTCAATCAAAAGAATGACCGTTCTTGTTATTTTAATCATGACCATACTGATGTAGTGTTTCTTCCGGAACCCCATTTCACCTTCGTTGCACCACTGAAACTCACTGCCACACCTTATATGATAGCTGCCTTTCTCCCGCTGTTTCTAAGCGGTGCGGGGTAGCCATCTTGGTTGAGAAATCTTTGCCACCCACTGTACTGGATACTAGTTTTGATGGGGAGGGTAGTTGGGCCTGTATATATTCTAGGTTGGAGATTGTGAATTCCGTGTATTTGTATTTATGTTCCGAATGTGGATGACCCTGTTACTGTTACCCGGTGGTGACTTTTGCCAAGTATTTGATCCTTTGATAGATAGATTGTTGCCTAGAACGCGAGGTCCACCCAAGAGTCTCTACACCCTGCCAGCTCTGATGAACGATCTTGTGCGAGTAGATATATGGAAGCTGCTTTGCCCATCTGACTTAGAGCTCACCTTTTCTCAGCCCCCCCATCACTCATAATCTAGATCTGATTTTTTTTTTCTTCTTTCCTCAGTACTACTTTTCCAAGTGGACATATACTCCTGATAGGTCAGCTAATTGGAAAGCCATCCAGAGCACTTGATGCTGGACATGCCATTTGCCTTTGGTCTATTAAATTCCTGTTAAGTATGATTGTCCCGCATCACAGTATTACTGGAGTCTGGTCTGGGGTCGTCTTCATTCTGTTTTATATTTTCCGGAACTCCTCTTTGGGGAGATTGTGGGGCTCCGCTCAGCTGCGGGGATCCCCTCTCTTCCTAAATTGGCTTACTTCCTTTTAGCCTTTATGCTGGGCCTTGCTATTTCCTGGTTCCTCACTCACGAAATATTGGGAAAACAGCTCTTTTTTGAGCTCTAATGAACGGTAATCATATCTGTTTTCATTGCAAATTTGTGCAAATACCTTATATGTTGGCCTCTTCCGTTCAAACCACTCATTATTGGTCTTGCTAGAAGACGCTCCACGATTATGTTCAAACTATTCAATGCTCTCAGTTGACTGTTTGATTCTGTATTAATCTCTGTCACATGCTTATCCGGTATCATAGACCCTACTTCTGTTTGTTTGATGTACAATAATTGTTGTATGTAAGCGCTTATATGATGATTCTTATCAGCTTAGAGAAGAAGCATTGGGGTGGGGGGTAATTGGGGTTGCTTTCTTTATCGTATGTGTGTATTTGTTTCTTTTGGTGTGTTGTTACTTTTGTTTGTTGCAAAATGAAAATAAAAGTTTAAAAAAAAAAAAAAAAAAGTAGCGGACCCAGTACAGATCCCTGGGGTACTCCACTATTCACCTTTCTCCATTGTAAAAATTGGCCATTTAGCCCTACCCTCTGCTTTCTATCTTTTAACCAGTTTCCGATCCACAATAGTACACTGCCTCCTATCCCATGACTTTTTAGTTTTGCCAAAAGTCTGTGATGAGGGACCTTGTCAAAGGCTTTATATGTGGAATTAGGAAAACCCTTCGTTCATGGAGCCCACAGTAATGTACTAGGAAATAAACCAATAGGCCAGTTTCAAAAGCTATAAGATGTCATCTTAGAAGCATCCAGACATGTAAATGTGTAAATTCCTGGGATGCAGAGATTTAAAGGGATGTGGCAGGAGTGCATTAATTTATCATGAGTCTCCAGCCAGGAGGTAATTTCACCCCCCCCCCCCCCAATACACACATCACTTCGAACCCCTGGCCCTCCTCCCAAATGGTCCAATCCCAGATGACAGCAGGAGAATGCAGCTTGTGGTGCAGTGGGTCTAGTGTTTCTTGCTCTTCTTGTCAGGGCTGTACCAAGGGCTGTGCGAGTGGTGGGGCCACATAGGGAGCAAGTACAGAAAGGGCACTGATATCATCACTGGTCTTCCAGAAAGCTCAAAAGCGTAGTTACTCACCTGTAACAGGTGATCTCCGGGAACAGCAGGAATTTAGTCTTCACATATGGGTATCATCAGTACCGATGGAGCCTGCGTGGGAACGCTCCCCAGCATCCAGTAGGAACACTTTTGGGAGCATCCCTCAGCACATGCGCGCTGCCTTTCCAACTGCCCCTCTTCAGTTAAGTTTGTAGCTGAGTGAAGGGATAGAGGGAGAGGGGAAAGAGAGGAAAGAGACAAAGAGATAGAGAGACAACTAGGGGAGGTGGGTGGGTTGTGAAGACTAAATTCCTGCTGTTCCCGGAGATCACCCATTACAGGTGAGTAACTACGCTATCTCCAGGAACAAGCAGGAATGTAGTCTTCACATATGGGGACTCCCTAGCTGAAGATGCCAGGGAGATAGCCCCAGGAAGGTGCCACCCTAGAAAGGTGGGAATCCTTCCTCCCATGGATCTCTGGCATTCCACTAGGGTTGGTGGGTAGGAGTTGAATTAGGTCTGAAAGAGATTTTGCAGAACAAGTTGGCCAAAGAAGGCTTCCCGAAGGGAGGCTTTATCCAGGCAGCAGTGGGCTGTGAAGGTGTGTACCGAAGCCCAGGTAGCTACTCGACAAATGTCATCGATAGACACAGAGTGGAGATTAGCCATGGAAGTTGCCATAGCTCTCACGTTATCAGCTGTGACATGGTCCTAAAGAGGAAGACCCTTACTCTCATAAGTAAAGGATATGCATTGGGCAATCCATTTAGATAAAGTTCTTTTGGAGACCTGTTGTCCCAAATGACTAGGGTCAAAAGCTATAAAAAGTTGTGAGGACTTTCTATGTTGCTGTGTTCTCTGTAGGTAAAAGGCTAAGGCTCTTTTACAATCCAAAGTATGAAGGTTTCTTTCTGCATTAGAGGAGTGAGGCCTCGGAAAAAATACAGGAAGATAAATTGATTGATTTAAATGAAAAGGTGAAACCACCTTTGGCATAAAGTGTGGATGAGTTCTAAGAACAACCTTATCATGGTGAAACCTAGTATAAGGAGGATTAGCCACTAAAGCTTGCAGTTCACTAATGCGACGTGCAGAGGTGATTGAAATTAGGAAGATGACCTACAGCAAAAGCTTAAGGGTTGTAGTGGCTAAAGGCTCAAAAGGCAGCTTCATGAGCTGCCCGGGAACTAGATTTAGATCCCATGCCACCAGTGGTGGCTTAATGGGAGGTTTGGTTAATAAAAGACCTCTCATAAATCTGGATATGAGTGGATGAGAGGAAATTGGTTGTCCATTGAGAGGCTTACAAGAAGCTGCAATTGCACTAAGATGGACTCTTACCGAATTGGTCTTTAGACCAGAATTCAATAAGTGAAGGAGATACTCTAGTATCGATTCTAAGGGTATGCCAAGGGGGTTTAATCCCTTCTTGGAGCACCATATAGTAAAACGTTTCAACTTGAAGGCATAAGATCTTCCTGTGGAAAGTTTCCTAGAAGCCTGAAGGATATCCTTTACCTGTTGGGACAGGTTGAAATCCTGGAGGTCTAAGCCTTCAGCAACCAGGCCATTAGATGCAGGGACTGTGGATTCGGGTGCCATAGGACCCCGTTCTCTTGGGAAAGGAGATCTGGAGCATGCCCTAACTCCAGAGGTGCAGCTTGAGAGAGATGTAGAAGCAGGGGATACCACACTTGGCGTGGCCATCATGGCGCTATGAGGATCATGTGACCCATGTCTCTCTGAAGCTTGAAGAGTGTTTTGGGTATGAGGGGAATGGGTGGGAAGGCATATAGGAAGCACTGACCCCAGTGAAGGAGGAAGGCATCCCTTGTCTGACAATTGTGAGCCAGAATCCTGGAACAGAACCAGGGAAGTTTGGCATTCAGTGGACATGCAAAGAAGTCTATGTCTGGAGTGCCCAAGAGATGAAATATCTTTGCCACCTGGTCCAGGTGGAGGGACCACTCTTGAGGCAGCAGTACTCGACAGAGTTTGTTTGCCCAAAGGTTTTGAATGCCTGGAAGATATACCACTAGAAGGTGAATTTGATACTCTCTGGTGAGGGTCCACAGTCATAAAGCTTCATTGCATAATGACAGAGACCCTGTCCTGCCTTGCTTGTTCACATAAAACATTGTTACTTGATTGTCCATCTGGACTAGGACTGTCTTGTAGCTGAGCTGGGCATGGAATACTCAAAGAGCTAAATAGATTGCTCTTAATTCCAGGAGGTTTCATGTGCAGACCTGTGGAGTCCAGGTTCCCTGAGTAGAGAGATGATTCAGGTGTGCGCCCCAACCCACCTGCGATGCATCTGTTGTTAGGGTGGCCTGAAAAAGGGGATAATGAAAAGGAGACCCCATTGTCAGATTTTCTAGGGATTGCCACCATTGGAGGGACAAAATTAGTCATTGAGAGTTTATTATTATGTCCGATAAATGACCTGTGGCTGTGTCCACTGTGTGGAAAGGGTCCACTGAGCTGCTCGCATGTAATGTTATCCGCTTCTGATCGCTGGAAGTAGCGGTATACAAATGCAAATAAAATAAAAAATAAATAATAAAATAATAAATGTGGAGGCGAGCATATGGGACTACATGAACCGTGGATGCCATATGTCCCAGATTTCCCTGCTGCTTGAGAAGCTAGTTGCATTATGTGAAGACACCGGGCCTGTGGAAGGAAAGCCCTTGCCTGTCTGGTATCTAGACAGGCTCCTCTGAATTGCAGGCATTGGGAAGGAACAAGTTGGGATTTTGGGAAGTTTATTACCAACCCCAAGTATTGGAGAATTTGCATTGTGCGAGACAGTGCAGTGCTGGCCTCTGCAACTGTAGGGGCTCAAATGAGCCAGACGTCTAAGTAAGGGAAGACGAATATCCCCAGGGTTCGTAGAAATGCAGCTACTACTGCCATGCGTTTCATGAATACCCTTGGTGCTGAAGCTAGACCAAAGGGAAGAACCCTGTACTGGAAATGTTTTCCCCTGAAAAGGAATCATAAGAATTTCCTGTGATCTGGATGGATCAGAATGTGAGTGTATGCATCCTTTAAGTCTAGAGAACAAAGCCAATCCTGGCTTTGAAGGTATGGCAGAAGAGTTCCTAGAGAAATCATTTTGAACTTCTCTCGAAACAGGTATTTGTTCAATTCTCTGAGGTCTAAAATGGGTCTGTGTCCTCCTGTTTTCTTTGGAATAAGAAAATAGGGGGAATAGAACCCTGCACCCCATTGAAGAATGGGTACCTCCTCTATTGCCCCTTTGGCAAGAAGTGTTGAGACCTCATTATCTAGCAGATTGTTTGCGGAGGCTTGACAATTGAATTGCTTTAGAATTTTAGGAGGGGGCATACTGTGAAAATGAAGCTTGTACCCTTCTCCTACAATGGACAAAGTCCAATCTTCTGCTGTTATCTGATGCCATCTGTTGGCAAAGTGGCATAACCTGCCTGGGATATTGGGGGGTTGGGGACCCCTCAGAGGCAGGAAGGTTAAGCTCTCTAGGAAGGAGTCAAAGCCCTTGAGGCAGCTGAACCTGCAGAGCTGGTTGGGCTCTGGGGCCTTTTGGCTTCTTTTGCTGTCTAGTTTGTTCCTTTTGGGCAACCTGACCCTGAGATTGACTCTGCTGGGTATAGGAAGGATACAATTTCCTCTTTTTGCTGAAATAGGGTTTTTTATAAGACTTCTTTTTGGCTGGAGTGGCTGTAGATTTCGACAATCTATCAAGAGTAGTATTGTCAGCATCTAACTCTCTCCCGTGCAAGGAATGTTGCCTAACTTGTCCTGTACCCAAGTCTCCAAGTCTGATGCCTGAAGCCAGGCAATTCGTCGTGCGCCAATGGCAATAGCAGAGGTTCTGCTGATGCATTCAAAGCAGTCAAAGGCTGCACAATTTACAAACTTGGAGACATCTTGAGCATGCTTAACTAGAGCAAGAAAGTCTTGTCTCTTGTCATCTGGGAGAAATGGGCTCATAAGCTCCAAATCACCGGTAACTTCCTTGAGGAACATTCCCATATACAGTATATATGAACTGATCCTAGTTGAAAGCATGGAAGCCTGAAATGTTCGGAGCCCGAAAGCGTCCAGAGTCCTGCATTCACGACCTGGAGGATTGGATGCATGCCTCTTTGCACTTTTCATCCTACGCATGGCTGACTCCACCACCATTGAATGGTGTGGCAGCTGAGTCTTTTGAAATCCAGGACATGGTGGAACTCGATACATAGTATCAAGTCTCCTAGAGTGAGGAGATGTAGTCAGAGGTGTCTCCCACATTCTGAGCTTCAAGTTATGCACAATTTCATGGATGGGCAGAGTGGCTGCCTCCTTTGGAGCTTTAGGATATTGGAGAATTTCCAATTCCTTTGCTCTGGGTTCCTCTTCAGGAGCCACCATGATTGAAAGGCTCTTGACCATATCACAAAATCCTGAAAAGACATGTCCTCTGGAGGTGACATTCTGCAATGGGGAGAAGAGGAATCCTCTGGGAGAAAACCTCTAGTGCCAGCAGAATTGTCAGAGTCTTCGGAATCGGAGGATTCAAAGTATTCCTGACCACGATGCTCATGCAAAGCATGGTCCCGGTATCGATCGAAGTCGGTACCGAGTTGATCCGGTACCGATCTGTCGATTCCAGCCAAAGATGGCATGGGAAGAATTCCCACCGGGGTCGGTACCGGTACCGGTGTAGGTACCGGCATCGGTGTCAATGTCGGTACCGGTGCCCATTGGACCAACAGTACCACAGCTGAGAGAAGAGCTGCGATGCTGCGTTCGATAGCGAGGAACCTCTGGTCTATCGACGCTGCCGATGCCTGGGTATCGGTACCGATGAAAACGGCCGGAACCCCTAAGCATGTCACAGGTAGTTCTTGCGAGGTCAGGGCCTCAAGAACATCCTGGAGCCCCATTGATGCTTTGGAAGCCGAAGCCTCCCGCCGGGGCTGCTTTGCCGGTGTGGTTCCCTCAAGGGCAATGCCACTGGCCTCTCGATGCTTAGCAGGAGAGCTACCCTTTGAGGACCGGCTTTTATGTTTAGTTACCTGAGATCCATGGGAGGAAGAGGAGGCCCTTGAAGATGTTGATGCAATGGATCTGGTATCCGAAGAAAAGAGGGTACCGAGCTTTGCAGCCCAGTTCTGTCTTCCTCTTTTAGTCATCCCCATACAGGAGAGACATTCAGATGGAGAATGTTCAGGCCCTAAACATTTAAGACACCAATCATGGGAGTCAGTGACAGAAATAGTACCACCACACTTAGTACATTTTTTAAAACCATTAGTTGGTTTTTCCATGTTTTAGGAATATGGAGCCTAGTGCCCAAAATGGCGGCTAGCACCAAAAAAGAAAGGTTTCTGAAGAGAAACAGCTTAAAGTATAAGGGGTTTCTTTTTGGGGGGGGGGGAAAGAAAAGAACCGGTGGTACCGGTAAGCGTCGTGCGGCAGGCAAACGCGACCACAAGAAAACAATTTTAAAGACGGAATTTTCTGCGGTGACAGGGTATGGATCCTGTTGGCTCCGCGGAAAATGAAGAACTGAAGAGAGAGAGTTGGAAAGGCGGGAAGGCAGTGCTGGGGAACATTCCCGTGCAGGCTCCGTCGGTACCGACGATACCCATATGTGAAGACTACATTCCTGCTTGTTCCTGGAGATAGGGTTGATACTGCATGTCATTGAGGCAGAAGGGGGCGCCAGATGCATTAGTCACACAGGGTCATTTCCAGCTTGGAACAGTCCTGCTTCCTGTTAGCATTTCCTCTCCCATACACACAGTTCACATCTCAGATCAGCCCTCCAATCTGTTCAGCGTTACCTCTATTACTATGGCTCCAGCTGATGCAGCATCTCCCGACCCCTCCTGCAGACTGCAGCACCTGTCACTTTCAACAGTCAAAGCAAAATTAAACACGAGGCCCCTGAGCCATTTGCATCCTCAAAGCCCTGCCCCCTCCCAGCACAAGCTTCCTGTTTCCAGGGATGGAGATGTGGTAAATCCTTGAGTATATGCATGACACAAAGACCTGCGCTTTTGTCTTCAGTGCTGTTGGATACTACTTGAGAGCCCCTTCGGGCTATCACCTGTGTGCCAGGGCCCTTACCCATATGCAACTTGGTACACCACTGCAGGAGTGTGGTTCAGGTATAGTCACTAAGCAGATTTTTACTTCCTATTTTATAATAGGAATGCACCTATTTAAAAAAAAAATATATATATATATCCCCATTAGCAGGGGCGGCCCAAGGGGGGTGCGGGGCCATGTGCGGAGACTCGGTGCGGGGCCTCATTTGCATAAGGGGCCTTATTTGCATAAATATTTGCATAATGTTACCATACACTAACGTTTAGTAAACATGCCTCTTCATGAGTGTATGGATAAAGAAAGACAAAGATTTCTACATTACTATAATCCAGTGCCAACCGCCAGGCACATTAGGAACTACTACAAACACTGCCCATTTAGAACCCATAGCAAACCCACCGTATCCTAACAGCACTTCCAGGACTCATAAAGCACCATACCCTACCTATCAAAAGGCAACACTGCAAATATTAAACCAATACATTTCAGAGAATAACAATACATGACCTACTGGGGAAAGAGAACAAGTGACAATGTCAAATAGCAATTACATAAACAGAATACCTCAGCTCAGTTACACATGCAGAACATAGACCATCACCAAACAAGGAATCACAATTTAAAAATAGGAAGACAGTAATTAAACTGGGAACCCTAAAAGCCAAACTTGGAATGTACAACAACAATGTAGAAATAAAACTATAAATTAATTTCCTCTTGTACTAAACAAAGCACAGACATTAATAATGCACATTTCCCAGAGCTGACATATTCCAGTTAATAAATTCAAAATAAAGAGATATCTTTGTACCTTTTGTGCATTTTTTTTTTCAGTTGCAATTGTTCCAGCCACTTTCTTCTGGTTTATTTGTGTCTTCTGCTATCTCTCCATCGTCTGCTGTCCATTTGTCCTTTCTTCTCTTCTAGTTTTTTTCCATTCTCTCTCTACATCTGCTTTAACATAATAATCTTTCTCCTTTTGCTCTTTCCTCATTCCTATTTCATCCACTCAAATTTTACCCCTCCATCCTCAATCCCCACTTAGTCTCCCAATACCCGGCCAATTATACATTTTTCTTCCCTCCCACACAAAATATTTTTCCCCTCTCCATTTTACTCTCCCAGCCCCATCCCCTTCTAATCTCCCCCAACATCAGCTCCCTTTTAGTTCCAGCCCCACCCAGTATCCGCTCCCTTCTAGTCCCCACATCAGCCCATTTCCAGTCCTGGCCCCCCATCAGTCCATTTCCAGTCCTAGCTCCCCCATCCATTTCCAGTTCTATCCGAGTCCCTTCATCAGCTCATTTCCAATACCAGCCTCCCATCAGCCCATTTCTAGTCCTTTCCTAGCCCCACCATCAGCCCATGTTAAATCCTAGCTCCCCTCCACTCAGCCCATTTCTAATCCAAGCCCCCCATGAGCCTACTTCCAGTTCTAGCCCCTCCATGAGTCCATTTCAATCCAAGCCCCCACCACAGCCCATTTCCAATCTTAGCTCCCCCAACACCCAATTCCCAGTCCTATCCTAGCCCCTCCATCAGCCCATTTCCTGTCCTAGCTCCCTCCCCTAAGAGCCAATTCCAAGCCCCCCTTTCCATCAGCTATTTGCAGTTCAAGCCCCCTTCCACAGCCCATTTCCATTCCAAGTCCCCCTCCCCATCAGCTATTTGCAGTTCAAGCCCCCCACTTCCCCTCAGCCCATTTCCATTCCAAGCCACGTCCCCATCAGCAATTTGCAGTTCAAGCCCCCCACTTCCCCTCAGCCCATTTCCATTCCAAGCCCCGTCCCCATCAGCTATTTGCAGTTCAAGCCCCCTTCCACTCAGCCCATTTCCATTCCAAGCCCCCCTCCCCATCAGCTATTTGCAGTTCAAGCCCCCTTCCACTCAGCCCATTTCCATTCCAAGCCTCCCTCCCCATCAGCTATTTGCAATTCAAACCCCCTTCCACTCAGCCTATTTCCAGTCCTAGCAACCCCCCAACCCATTACCAGTCCTAGCTCCCCATAGCCCACTCCCAGTCCTAATCCCACCAGCCCATTCCCAGTCCTAATCCCCCATCACCCAATTTTTAGTTTAAGCCCCCCATAGCCCATTACAAGTCCTAACCTCCCCATCAGCCCACTCCCAGTCCTAATCCCACCAGCCCATTTCCAGTCCTAATCCCCCATCACCCAATTTTTAGTTTAAGCCCCCCATAGCCCATCACCACTCCTAACCCCCCACCCCCAGCCCCCATCACCACTCCTAACCCCCCCCCCCCACCCCCAGCCCAGCCCAGCCCAGCCCAGGGAAAATTTAAATAAAATAAAAAAAGCTGTCTGCTGCCGCTTCCGGGGCCGCCGCGGCAGAATCGAGTGTGCCGCGGGGCCCCCCCCTGTGCCTGGCAGAGCCTGCCCTCCCCGGTATCAGCTCTCTGTTTCCAGCTTCAGTCACACGCACCGGCTTTCAGAGCGCGAAGGGACTATTTTCCCTTTCGCGGCTCTGTTAAGCCCGCGGGGGCTGATGGGAACTTCCCATCAGCCCCCGCGGGCTTAACAGAGCAGCGAGGGAGAAACTCTCCCCTCGCGCTCTGAAAGCCGGCGCGTGTGACTGAAGCTGGAAACAGAGAGCTGATACCGGGGAGGGCAGGCTCTGCCGGGCACAGGGGGGGGGGCCCCGCGGCACACTCGATTCTGCCGCGGCGGCCCCGGAAGCGGCAGCAGACAGCTTTTTTTTTTTTTTTTTAATTTTACTTTTGGATCGGAATGTTTTTTGCGCGGGGCCCCCTGAAACGCGGGGCCCTGTGCAAAAAACATTCTCGCTCAATGGACGGGCCGGCCCTGCCCATTGGATTTTTCTGCTACCCTGAAGCATTCAGTACAAGCTACCTGTTTACATCAGGGAGTGGAGGAGTAGCCTAGTGATTAGAGCAACAGCTTAATTCCCAAGAGATCAGGGTTTGATTCCTACTGGCCCTCTTTGTGACTTTGGACAAGTCACTTTACCCTCCATTGCCTTGGAACAAAAGATCTGGTTCTGGTCATACATTGACTTGACCGTATTTTAAAAAAATGCAAAACAGCATTGTCTTGTCCTATGGCATACAGTCACTTGACTTCTCCTCCCTCAAGATCAGGCCATACACTCTTTCCACCTATCCTTCAAACTCTCTCTGACAATCTGAATCCCCCCCCCCCCCAAAGCCCCCTCTAACATCAGGCCTATACCTCCCACTCCCAAACCACCTCCTCACAACATCTGACAAAACCCCCCAAACCCTCCTGGCTCTCAACAGGGCTTTCCCTAATGAGGATTAGAACGGATTCCTAGATGTTTCTGCCCCATGTGCACCTCATCTCAAAATCACCCCCTAGTGATAATTTAACGGTACTCTCACTAGGGGTCAAGTTGCCAACTAAGTGCACCCATTCTTCCAGTGAGCTTTGAATACAAGTTTCCTCTCACTGGAAGTTAAATGGCCTACTCAAATTAAAACACTGAATGGTAGGTAGTGAAATTAGCCTGAGCTGCCCGTCTTCTCATCTTTGTACTGACAGCTCCTTATTTGGAAAAATGAAAAGAGAATAATACTAAAACTGGTGCAGAAGGAAAGGACTGAACTGTGCTGATAAATTCCAAACATCTTATAGGATGGATATAAATAGACTACCTGTTCTGCAAATAATTTAAATCTTTCAATACAAAAAAGTATTTAGGAACATTGAGCGCTTGTGTCATGTTTTGTATGTGGACTCATGGACTTGAAGTACATTGTTCCTCCCCCAAAGGGTATTGAAAAGTATTTCTCCCCCTTTGGAAAAGAACCTAGTACTTTTTGTAGGTGTCAGAGCACGCCAGGGCAACATTAATTGGGTCCCATATTAATCTAAAAGCCCTTTATGATGATTCTGTGTTTAACATTAGTGATAGTTTATAGGCAGAAATCTAGTAGCCTACCTCTGTGTTCTGTGGCTCCAATGTTGTAAGACGAAAAACAAGCATTATGCCAGGAGTGGTTATAGCTTTGTACTGCTAAATCATAAAAGACTGAATGGCTGATTCTGCATAATTCAGTGCAAGAAATCTGTACAAAAGCTGTCAGGATAGCCTATCCTTATAGCACCTATAGCGGTGCATCAGGTCAGAATATCCAGATATTCAGCACTGGCCACTATCCTGAAAATAGCATTGAATATATCTGCAGTATTTTTAGTTACAGCAGTCAGTGATTAAAAAAAACAAACAACATTTTGATGTCATAGCTCAATGTTGACCTGAATGTGTCTTTCCATCAGTTTTCTTACTATGCTGAAACTGGCTCCATTTTGTTAAACTTTTGGAGAATTATTTTAACCCCATACAGATAGACAGACGTTCCCAACCCCTTTGGGCCAATATTCAGAAGCACTAATCTGACTAGCAGCATCTGCTGTCCAGATAAGTGTCTCTGGCTGGGACTCTCTGGCACTTCAGGGGCATTAGCCAGATGGCGATGCTAAAAAATCCTCCCGCCTGCCTTAGCACTATAGTAATGCCAGGGCAGTGCGTGTGTAGAGCTGGTAGCTAGTGGTGGTGTTCAGCCTGCTCACCGAATAAAGTTAAGACAGCCTTGCTAATTGTAAATGTCCTGATTTGGTCGTTGTTTCTTTTTTCTTCCTAGACACCCTACACAAAATGAGGCCTCTCATATTAGTAACTGAAAAATTTTTGTTTTCTTAAACTCTCTTCTCTTTTCTCCCTAGTACTGCATCTCTCTTCCTTTTTTAATCTTTCCAGTCCAGTGGACGCTGGAACAAAATTATGTATAAGTGGGTCAATATTCAGCTAGCAGGATGGGCAGGAGGGGGCTTGGGTGCCTTGTGGAGGGGGGTGGGAGAGAGATGGGTTCATACTGGTACTGATCAGGGTTGCTTGGTGGGAGGGAAGGGCATGTTAGTGACCCAATGCTCCCAGCGCCGCGCCCAGTCAAAACTAGGCAGCGGCAATATTGAGCCACTGCTGGTAATGGTACATGGCGAAAGTGAGGTGCAGCAAAAGCTGGCCTTTCTTTCACTGCAGAAACTAACCGGGCAATGGCTGAATATCAATGCTGCCCAGTTAGCTTCCTGCCAGTCTGGGCAACCTAGATATTCAATGTTGAGGCAGGATATGACCCCAGCATTGAATATTCAGGTTTAAAGTTCAGTGGCATCAGCTACCCGTGTTAAATCGGCTAGTCTCCACTGCCGAATATCAGGACCATTAACTCTTAATAAGGCCGATAATGCAGAGCAGTTAATGCCACCACAAAAGAGTTTATAGTTAACTGCATTGTGCTATCTGTCATTCAGTTAGCACAGACACAGGAAAGAAATTTCCTCTGTGCTCACTGAATGGCAAAATGCTGAGAATTTCTCCAAAAGTATAAGTGGAGGCATTGATGACAACATGCATTAATTCTAGCAATTAAGGGGCTAATTTTATAAGGAAAATTATGGACCATGAATGCATGTAAATCACATATGTTTGGAGATTCATGTGCATTGATGTGCCTTTATTGTGCGTGCTTTAGGCAATTGCTATTCCATAAATATGCATGTAAGGCCGATGGTACATACTTTCACTGTGGGCACTCAGATGGGCAGAATTGGGGTGGAGCACACTGTAACGCATGCATTTTATAAAATATTGGCACATGTGCATTAGATATGCAGCTTTAGGCTAGTGCATGTGCTTGCAGCAAAATTTAGTATATGTTTTCAAACACTTACACCCCTGTTTTATAAAGTAAACTATATGCACTCTTTATAAAATAGGAACAAGGTATGTGAGTTTACCTAGGCACACCTTGTAAAATTCTCTTAATGCTATGAGGGAGGCAGTAGAGGAGGTAGCACAGGTGAGGGTTCAGGAGGAAAAGTTGCTGAATAGGGCTTAGTTCTCTCTGGAGTTGTTAGTGGTAAAGCGGGAGCTGCACTGGCTGGAGCACTATTGCCAAAAATCTGGACGGGGTGGGTAGAGGGTTGTGGAGGGGGAAAGCAAATGATTATCGACGATTGCTCCAGTGGAGCAGATGCTCTGCGAGGGTTCTGGCTGCTGGGCATAAACCAAAGAAGTTAGTCCGGGTGGTGAGGCAGTTGTTAGGCCAGGGTCAGAGGGGGTGGGGTGGAGGATTATTTTCTTGGGAAGGTGGAAGTGCTGAGGAGTCTTGGGGTGAGAGTGGGGTTGGGGAGTATGATGAGTTGGTAGCAGGGGTCAAGTGGGTTTCTTTTTTGCCTCTTACGAGTGATTTGTTGTGCTGTTTGATACAAGGGTTGCATCTTACCTGGATGCACTTGGACCTCTAGACGGGGGCAGTTACTGAGAAAGGTTTCTGATGATGTTTGGAGAGGATGACAGACCTTGTAAATGCTTCCTTGGGTCAGGGTCTTTATCCGCAGGACCTAAAAGAGGCAATGGTGGTTCCTATTCTGAAAAAAGGGGAATGAGTTGTGTTGTGAAAACTTACAAACTATTCCCTCCTTGAAATGTTCTGCCAAGATCTTGCAGAATGCTGTGCTGCAGCAATTAAATGTTTTTTTTGTTTTTTTTTATGAGGGAGGGGGGCTTGACTGGGGGCAGGTTGGTATTCATAAGGGGGTAAGGTACGGAGTCTTTGTTAGTGTCAGTTCTGGATTTGTTGTGTCGAGCAAAGGACAGTGGGAAATTGTCCTTGGTGTTTACTTTGGACCTTTCTGCAGTTTTCGATCTCGTGGCTTGGGATATCCTGCTGGCAAAATGTGGGGCTTTGAGAATAGTTGAGGATGTGGTAAGGTGGCTCAGGTCATTTCCATCTGGATAGCCTTTTCGGGTTCACTGGGGAGCCTGTTGTGTGGGGTGCCACAGGGATCAGCATTGTCCCCAGTGCTTTTTAACATCTTTATGAGTCTATTGGGAGCGATCATCCAGAAACATGGTCAATAGTTCATTTACATTGATGATATTCAGTCAGTGGTGGTGTTTGCTGAGGATGGGTTGGCTGCATTAAAGCATGTGAACATCTGTTTGGAGGAGGTTGTGGATGAATCAGTTGCTTTTGAATGTGGGTAAGTCAAAGGTCCTCTTTTGTGGGGTTTTGGCAGAGGCCACTTTGCGGGACAGACACACAATTGGTGGTGTTTAGCTCGCTTGGAGGCAGGAAATTCAGGACTTGTGGGTGAAGCTGGATGCGAACTTGTCATAGCAGGCACAGTTGTTACACGTGGTGTGTGCTGCCCACAGTAAATTATAAGAACATAAGAAATGCTTTACTGGGTCAGACCAAGGTCCTTCAACCACAGTATCCTGTTTCCAATAGTGTCCAATCCAGGCAACAAATACTTGGCAGGTTTCCAAAGAGACACACAGGTTCCACAATGCTTGTCCTGGGGTAAGCAGTGGATTTCCCAGGTCCTCTTTAATAATGGCTTATGGACCTTTCCTCCAGGAACTTGTCCAAACCTTTTTTAAACCCAGCTACACTAACAGCTTTTACTACATCCTCCAGTAACGAATTCCAGAGTTTGATTATGCATTGATTAAAAAGTATGTTGTCCTATTAGTCTTAAATGGGTTGCATTGTAGCTTCATTATGTATCCTCTAGTCTTTCAAGGGAGTGATACAGTATAGGGGATGAAGTACTGCTGCCCACAAAAGAAGAGCGGACCTGGGCATGATGTGTCTGATAATCTTAAAGTAGCTAAACAGGTAGAAAAGACGACGGCAAAAGCCAGAAGGATGCTTGGGTACATTGGGAGAGGAATGGCCAGCAGAAGAAAGGAGGTGATAGTGCCTTTGTATAAATCTTTGGTGTGACCTCGCTTGAAGTATTGTGTGCAAATCTGGAGACTGCACCTTCAAAAGGATATAAACAGGTTGGAGTCGGTGCAGAGGGTGGCTACTAAAATGGTAGTGGTCTTCATTAAAAAGCATATGAGGACAGACTTAAGGATCTTAATATGTATACTTTAAAGGAAAGGCGAGATAGAGATGATATTATTAAGATGTTTAAATACCTCCATGGCATAAATGCACAGGAGGAGAGCCTCTTTCAACTGAAATCAAGCTCTGCTACGAGGGAACATAGGATGAGAGTGAAAGGGGATAGACTCATGAGTAATATGCAGAAATATTTCTTTATGGAAAGAGTGGTAGATGCATGGAATAGTCTGCCAGTGGAGGTGGTAGAGATTAGGACAGTATCTGAATTCAAAAAAGCATGGGACAAACACAGAGGATCTCTAAAGGAAAAAAGGAGACTGTTATAGTGGTTGATATGGAAGGACAGACTAGATAGGCCATGTGGTCTTTTTCTGCCGTTATGTTTTTAGGTTACTTTTTTATAGCATAAACAACCAATCTATGTTCACCCGTTCCATTCATTAGTTTATAGACCTCTATCATATCCCCCCTCAGCCATCTCTTTTCCAAACTGAAGAGCCCCAACCTTTTAAGCCTCTCCTCATAGGGATATCCTTCCATTCCTTTTACTATTTTCATCGCTCTTCTTTGTACATTTTCTAGTTCAGCTATAACCATTTTTCAGATTGGTGATCAGAATTGCACACAATATTTATGGCGCGGTCACACGATGGAACAATGCAGAGGCATTATAATATCCTTTGTTTTATTTTCCATTTCTTTCCTTATGATACTTAGCATTCTATCTGCATTTTTGGCCAAAATTGCACGTTGGCCGGAGGGTTTCAACGTATTATCCACGATGACACCTAAATCATTTACCTGGGTGGTATTTTCTAAGGTGGTACCTTGCATCATGTAACCATAGTTTGGGTTGTTCTTTCCTAGATTCATAACTTTGCACTTGTCCACATTAAATTTCATCTGCCATTTAGAAGTCCAGTCTTCTAAGTTTTCAAGGTCTTCTTGCAATTTTTAACAATCCTCTTGCATTTTAACAACTTTGAATAATTTTGTGTCATCTGAAAATTTTATCACCTCACTCATTATTCCTCTTTCCAGGTTATTTACGAATATGTTAAAAAGCAGCGGGCACAGCACAGATCCCTGGTGTACTCCATTATTCACCTTTCTCCCTTTAAAATATTTAGCCCATTTAGCCCTACTCTCTGCTTTCTACCTTTTAACCAGTTCCTGATCCATAATACTACACTGCCTCCAATTCCATGAATTTTTAATTTTGCCAAGAATCTCCCGTGAGGGACCTTGTCAAAGGCGTCCTGAAAATCCAGATGCACTGTATCAGGGGTGGGCAACTCCAGTCCTGGTGCACCACAATCCAGCCTGGTTTTCAGGATGTCCCCAATGAATATTCATGAGGTATATTGTCATCCACTGCCTCCCATTGTATGCAAATATTCTTATGAAAATTCATTAGGGACATCCTGAAAACCAGGCTGGTTTGTGGTGCACCAGGACTGGAGTTGGCCACCCCTGCACTATATCAACCGACTCATCTTTGTCTACCTGTTTCTTCACATCTTCAAAATATATAACAGATTAGTAAAACAAGACTTTCCTTGGCTAAATCATATTGGCTTTTTCCCATTAAACCATGGCTTTCTACATGTTTAATAATTGTATTCTTATAATGGTTTCTACCATTTTGCCCGATACTGATATCAGACTTACCAGTCTGTAGTTTCCCCGATCACCCCGGAACCCTTTTTAAAAATTGGAGTTACATTGGCCACTCTCCAGTCCTCGGGTACTAGAGATGATTTTAATGATAGTTCACAATTTACTAATAGTAGGTCTGCAATCTCATTTTCTCCACTAATCTTATGCTATTTTCTGTCCCTTTTTTACTGATTTTATGGCGTTCCTTTCTTTTCCTTTTTTTTTCGCAGCCTTATTTTAATCTTGTTTGTAAACCGCCCAGATGCTGTTGTTTATGGGCGGTATATAAAGTTTTAAATAAACATAAACGGTGTCAATGGAGTGAAGAGGAAGCAGTAGATGTGGGCCCGCCGTGGCTGAAGATAGAAAGAGCTATAAGTGCGCCACTGCCATTGAAGTGGCATGTTGGTGCGGATCCTCATGATCAGACATCATGTAATGACATCCTACGAGCCACTCAGCACGCCTTTCAAGAGGTGATACCATATCTAGAGGAGGTTCAGAATTATGCACAGGGGACACCAATTTGGCTGAATCCGAAATTTAAAATTGCTGGATATAGCTTTGTTTGGAAAGAGTGGATAAGCCATGGCATCTTCAACTTGGGTCATTTGATCTGCAATAATGAATTCAAATCTTTTCAGAGGATACAGCAGGAGTATAAGATGCCATATAACGCTATGTTTCAATGGTGTCAGTTGCGGTGCTGTTTGGGAAAAGCTGGAGTTACACCGGTGGCTTTGAAACTGGAATGGCCACTACTGCTGTGGGTGCAAGAGATGCGGGAGAGTTCTCAGCCTATATCCCGGATTGTGGCAGTAATACGGGAGGCTCAACAGAGGAGGTGTGCAGGATTACAGCTGATATGGGAAACCAATGTAGGTCAACTGGAGGACCAAAGAGGGTGGGAGGCATTTTGGGGCTCGTAGGTACGGATATCGCGGGCAGCATCGTTGACTCAAACGCTGTATTTTCTTGCACATTGAGCATATCTAATGCCTTTGAAACTTGCGAAATGGCAACCGCAAACAGGGGATGTTTGTTGGTCCTGTGAGGAAGATATTGGGACATTATCGCATATGCTATATCAATGTTCAAAACTGAAGACATATTGGCAACAGGTTTGGCATAGGATCTCCCAACTGCTCAAACTAAATATGCCACTCTTGTATCGAACAGTAATATACAAATCTAAGGCGGGGATTCCTGGCTTAGAAGAAAAGGATCAGCTGCTTTTTGATCTGTTGATCAGTCTCACTGTGAAGGCTATACTTGGACGCTGGAAGAACTTCTCTAATTTGGATCCAGCTCATTGGTGGAATCTTGTATGTATGCACCGATTATACGAACGAGCATATGTGGGGCAAAACCCTCATTATAGTTGTCTTCTTAAGAAATAGGATACCCTTGATGCACAGTTAACGGTCAAACAGTAATATTGGTAGCCTGTGGAATGGTGGTGCCTGCTGTCAGGTGGACTGCCTGACTGGTAGCTCAGGTGGAGGTCGGTATTTGGTCGATTGGAGTTCCAAGGGTAGTTGTTGGGGCGAGAGCTCACGGTCACAGCCAGAAGCTCAGCATATGGGATGTAGATTATTAGTGTATGTAATGTAACCTGTTGTATACTATTTTATGTGTTGTTTTGCTATTTGGTTTCTTATTTGTAAGATTTGTAACGTATTTGTATTTAATTTTGTTTTGGTTATTTATTTATTTTATTTATTTATTTAGACAGTTTTGTATACCGCCTTATCCTTCAATCAAAGCGGTCACAACACAATTGGGGGATACATTTAACACGCGGGGATATGAGACACATACACTAATACTTACAGGGAACATGGGCAATGGAGGGTTAAATGGCTTGCCCAAGACCACAAGGAGCATCTGTGGGACTAGAAACCCCAGTCCTTCCGGCCCAAGGTTGCTGTCCTCTAGTGGGATTTGAACCCCTGACCTTCCGGCCTGAAGTACCGTGCCCCAACCACTAGGCTACTCCTCCCACTGGTTATGTAAAATGTTAAATAAACGTTTAAAAAAAATTAAACATAAACATAAACAAACATATGCATTTCAGTTCTTTCAATGCCCTTGAATGTATACCATCCAGTCCAGGTGATTTGCCACTCTTTAATTTATCAAAATGTTGTAATACATCTTCCCGGTTTATCGATATTTCTTTCATTTCTTCCATTACATCACCTTTGTGTACCATTTCAGGTACGGGTTACTTTCCTATATCATCTTTTGTAAGGACAGAAGGGTAGGGCTAAATGGCCAATTTTCCCAATGGAGAAAGGTGAATAGTGGTGTACCCCAGGAATCTGTGCTGGGTCCGCTGCTTTTTGACATATTCATAAATGACCTGGAAAGTGGAATAACGAGTGAGGTTATCAAATTTGCAGATGACACAAAACTATTTAAAGTTGTTAAAACCCAAGAGGATTGTGAAAAATTGCAAGAGGATCTTGATAAATTGGAAGACTGGGCATCAAAATGGCAGATGAAATTTAATGTGGACAAGTGCAAGGTTATGCACCTAGGGAAGAACAACCCAAACTATGGTTACACGATGCAAGGTTCCACATTAGGAACCACCACCCAGGAAAAAGATTTAGGCGTCATTGTGGATACCATGTTAAAACCCTCGGCCCAGTGTGCAGCGGCGGCCAAGAGAGCAAATAGAATGCTAGGTATGATAAGGAAAGGAATGGAAAATAAAACAAAAGATATTATAATGCCTCTATATCGTTCCATGGTGAGACCGCACCTTGAATATTGTGTGCAATTCTGGTCGCCGTATCTTAAAAAGGATATAGTGATTTTAGAAAAGGTACAGAGAAGAGCCACCAAAATGGTAAAGGGGATGGAAGGATACTCCTATGATGAAAGGCTAAAAAGGTTAGGGTTCTTTAACCTGGAAAAGAGACGGCTGAGGGGAGATATGATAGAAGTCTATAAATTAATGAACGGAGTGGAACGGGTAAACGTAGATCGATTGTTTACCTTATCAGAATATAGAAAGACTAGGGGACATGCAATGAAGCTACAGGGTAAACTATTTAAGAC
This sequence comes from Ichthyophis bannanicus, assembly GCA_033557465.1. NCBI lineage: Eukaryota > Metazoa > Chordata > Amphibia > Gymnophiona > Ichthyophiidae > Ichthyophis > Ichthyophis bannanicus. Next base: position 821,064,012 of record CM066032.1, read on the forward strand.
TAATAAAAGAAAATATTTTTTCACTCAACGTGTAATCAAACTCTGGAATTTGCTACCGGAGGATGTAGTAAAGGCTGCTAGTGTAGCTGGGTTATAAAAAGGTTTGGACAAGTTCCTGGAGGAAAGGTCCATAAACCATTATTAAGAAGTGACCGAAGATATCAATGCTTGACCCAGTACAAGCATTGTGGAACTTGTGTCTCTTGGGGAAACTGCTAGGTACATATGACCTAGATTGGCCACTGTTGGAAACAGAATACTGGGCTTGATGGACCTTGGTCTGACCCAGTATGGCATATCTTATGTTCTTATGTTCTTATAATTAATTCAGTCTCTCCACTATGGCATTGTCCTCCCTTCTTGCCCCTTTATCTCTCTATTATCCAGTGGTCCAACTGACTCTCTCACAGGTTTTTTGTTATGAATGTACTTGAAAATTTTATATTATGCATTTTTGCTTCCACAGCAAGCTTTTTTTCAAATTCTCTCCTTGCCTTCTTTATCAATGCCTTGCATGTAACTTGCCAAAGCTTATGTTGTTTCCGGTGTTCATCATTAGGCTCCTTTTTCCATTTCCTGAAGGATGCTTTTTTGGCAACAACAGCCTCTCTGACTTCATCTGTAAACCATGCTGGTAATTTTTTGGCCCTCCTTCCACTTTTCTTAAAGCATGGAATATATCTAGTCTGGGCTTCCAAGATAGTACTTTTAAACAATGCCAATACTTGATGTAAATCTTTAACCTTTGCAGCTGCTCCTTTTTGTTTTTCTTAACTATTTTCCTCATTTTATCATAGTCTCCCTTTTGAAAGTTATAAAGTAATACTGTGCATTATCTTGCCATCTTTCTTCCATTTATTAAATCTAAGGTGATCGTGCTACAGTATGATCACTATTGCCAAGTGGCCCTAAAACCCTTATCTCTTGCACCAGATCCTATATTCCACTAAAGACTAGGCCCAGAATAGCTTCCCCTCTTGTCTGTTTATGAACCAGATGTTTCAAGAAGCAATCATTTATTTCATCTAGAAACTTTATCTCCTGAGCATGTTCTACTGTGGCATTGACCCAGTCAATAACGTGGTAATTGAAATCACCCATTATTACTGTGTTGTAACTTTTGTTAGCTTCCCTGATTTCTTTTAGCATTTCATCATCCATATGTTCATTCTGGCCAGGCGTTCGATAGTATACCCCCACTGCCATCATATTCCGCCTTTTACATGGAACTTCTATCCATAGAGATTCTACATTGTATTTTATTTCCTGCAAAACTTTAATCCTATGTGACTCAAAGCCCTCTCTAACTAAAACTTAGTAAGGGCTGGCTTGCTATACGTCTCAAACCTGTGCTTCTAAGGTAAGCTATTAACAATTTCTTGGATGATTCATGATAGAGGGAGCCTTTCAAATTGTCCCTTTGACCTTTCACTTGGCTTTAACACCTTTTTAAAAGAAATTCCCAGATCTTTGCCTCCTAAGTGGAAGGCCTTTTTGTAAAGATATCTAGAAACAATTTCTTTCAACTCAAAGAATATTTTACCCTATTATTTCTATTCTAAGCAATACTCTGATTGGATTTAAATTAAAAACTCTCTGCTGATACTAGGCCCTGACAGATTTAAATTTAAACTAAATGTTCTCTGCTGTTTTTAAATTTAAACTTAAAGCTTTTGATGATACTAGGCCCTGACTGAGTTTTAAATTTAAACTAAGAGCTCTCTGTTGGTTTTAGATTTGAAATAAAAGCTCTCTGCTGTGTTTAAAAGTAAACTAAAAGATTCAACTAAAAACTCTTTGCTGTGTTTTAAATTTAACATAAAAGCTCTCTGCTGGGTTTAAAATTTAAAGTAAAAGCTATCTATTGATACTAGGCCCTGACTGAGTTAACAAATACACTGGATTCTAAAATAAACAGGTTTGTTAGTTTTAACCCAAAGAATTCCCTTTTCTCCAAGATTTAGAGAATTTCCCAAAAGCAAATACTTACAAGTGCAGATTTCTTTCCAGCAGAAGCAGTACCTTTTGGTAGTCCTTCAAGACTCAAATTGTGGGTGGTGCGGCAGCTCGGTCCCTTTTTGGATATAGAGGCCATGCAGTTCAAGAGCTTGTTCTTTTGATTCTGAACTATTGTAATATCTTGTATATGGGACTTTTAGCGTATTTGATGAGGAAAATGCAGGTGCTGAAGAATATGGTGGCATGTTGCTGCTGTCATTTGGTAAAGGGGATTCAGCATCAGAGGCGCTTCATCAGCTTCACTGGTTGCTGATACAGCAGTGGTGTATTTTCAAACTGCTGGTATTGACTATTTTCAATCTGCTGATAAGCTAGTGAGGGGTCAGTAGTCCAGCTACCTGCAGAATGTGCTAACCTGGTGGTCCAGTCAAGCGCAGTTGCTCAAAAGCTAGAAGGATGCTTGGGTGCATACGGAGAGGAATGGCTAGCAGAAAAAAGGAGGTGATAATGCCTCTGTATAAGTCTTTGGTGCGACCTCATTTGGAGTATGGTGTGCAATTCTGGAGACCGCACCTTCAAAAGGATGTGAACAGGATGGAGTCGGTACAGAGGGTTGCTACTAAGATGATTAGTGGTCTTCATTATAAAGCATATGAGGACAGACTTAAGGATCTTAATATGTACACCTTAGAGGAAAGGCGGGATAGAGGTGATATGATTGAGATGTTTAAATACCTCCGTGGCATAAATGTTCAGGGAGAGAGCCTCTTTCAATTGAAAGCAAGTTCTGCGACGAGGGGACATGGGATGAGGGTGAAGGGAGATAGATTCAGGAGTGATATGCGGAAATATTTATTTACGGAAAGAGTAGTGGATCCGTGGAATAGTCTCCCAGTGGAGGTGGTAGAGATGAGGACAGTAACTGAATTCAAAAAAGCATGGGACCAACACAGAGGATCTCTAAAGGTAAAAAGTGGACTGTTGTAGTTGTTGTTATGGAAGGACAGACTAGATGGGCCTTGTGGTCTTTTTCTGTCATCATGTTTCTATGTTTCTATGTTTCTAAACATAGTGGCTGCACCTACCTAGTGGACAGGGCCATCACTACCCAGTAAGCGAGGTAAAAGTGGCAGGGGGTCTCCAGTGTTCAAGGTTGCCGTGCAGCACAGTGGTATTAAGTGTCTGCGGGAGCAGCCTGTTCTGTGGGCCAAAGAAAATGTAAATACAAAGTTTGACACACAAGTTTGTTTGTACAATATGTTCCTTGTAAATAGTTAATGCCACTGTTCCATGTAAAAGTTGTTTAACTGTTATCTGTAAACCCCCTTTATCTCTGGAAGGGGTGGTATAGAAGAAATATATAAATAAATAAAGAAAAGGCCACAATCATGCAGAGCAGTGTATTGGTGTTCTGCTCATCAGTCCGCAGGACAGGCTGTTCCCATAGACACTTAACATTATTATGCATATGTTTATTTATATGTGATTTTCCTGTCCTTAATAATTACATTGTGCTGCTGTCCACGATGGTGACCATCTTCTCTTCTTCAGCCCATGGGACAGGATGCTCCTGCGGTTCTGGAGTTGGAGAACAAAAAAGGAAAGTAGTGGGGAAAAAGAAACAGGAGGGGATAGCCTGTAGCATGTGCCTTAAGGCAAGGTAGCAGTGGGAAGTAGTCGGTGACCAAAAGCATGAGTAGGGCCTTCATTTCCTAGCTGCCAGCAGTAGCTTCTGCACTACATCACAACCTATCAGTCAATCAGTGTGCCCACGGACCATTTCTTTGCTATCGCAAGAATGTGGCTCGTCGATTCTTTGCTACTTCTGTCATGATGGCAACCTAATGGGTAGCAATGAATGTGCCGAGGTGGGAGCTAAGCAGCCGGAGGCCCTGCGGGAGGCTGGCTAACAGATTACTGCTGCTGCTGCTTGGAGGCAACGTGGTGTGGTATGGCGGTGGTCAGGCCTGGAGGGAGCAGTGGGAGAGTGCAGGCAGAAGCCACCAGTTCTTCATCGTATAGGTGCAGGAAAGGGACTGTCCTCTCACCTGACAGCAGCATTATCGAGGAGCATGGGTTTTCTTGGCAACCAAGATTTACTTTCATGTGGCCAATAGCGTAGTAGTGTGCAGTGCCTACAGGAACAGCCTATCCCATGGGCTGAAGAGGAGGAGAAAGCAGCAGAAGAGAAACAGGAGCCAGAGATGCACAGGAGGTAGGAGAGGCAAATTTAAAGAGAGAGTGGATTTGGCAAAGAGAGATAGGGAGAAGGGAATGGAGGTAAAGGGGGAGGAAGAAAGGGACAGGGGCTGGGAAAGAACAATTGGAGAAAGGCATCAGGGTCTGCAGGGAGGGTTATATGATTATAATGGTTGTAGGTTGAAGAGAGGGAAGGAAAAGGCACAATGAATATACGTGAAAAAGCACAGTCCCCATCCCTACCAGAAGATACCCAGATATTCCAGCCCTGCTCCACATACATAGCCGCCTCTTCCCCACACCACACAAACATACTCAGAGGCACCCCACCCCCACAGCCTGCACACACACACACACCTGACCCATGCAGCGTGCACAGCCATAGGAACCCCACCCCCGCACCATCCATACACATTCAGGCACCCCACTCCCACACTGCACCATATGCACAAACACACAGGCCCTGCACCCGCACACTACACACCCGCTATCTGAGAGAGAGATGTATAGAGAGAGAGAACACTAATTATAAAGATTCTTCATAGAGCCCCTACTCCCTTCATACCCTGACACTCCTCATGGCACACAGACACACATGCATGCAACACTCGATGCTCTCCATGACACAGACATGCACATAGCCCCTAACAGGCCCTATGGCACACACATGCATACTGCGATGCCCTTGCTTGGGCCCGAGGACTTACAAGCATAGAGCAGCCTTATAGTGTCCTTTTAAATAAAGCTTCCCTTGTTTGTCACCAGAGGGATTCTGGGACTTGTAGTTGGCTTACTTATATAAGGACAAATGTAGTTGTGAGACCGGTGGTTTAAGGCAGCAAGAAAATTTATTTCTTTGTGGGATTCCAAGGCATTAAAGCTCAAAACGCAAAAGCAAGAGGATGCTTCTCCAACATAAGAGTAAATCAGGTTAACAGAGGAAAATGTAACAAAAAGCCTTCTATCACTGGGCAGCAGCTTTCTTCCCAATAAACTTTCACAAAGCACAGCTTCTGGTGGTCATTCAACATAACAGGTAAACTTTTAACAGCTGCTGTTTTCTTTTCCCACACCAAACTTTTACTACAGACAGCTTCTTGGCTTCAGAAGCTCACATACTTAGTAGAACACATTCTGGTTTTTTTCCAACTCGTTGCAGTCATAAAAATTAGTCGCTATATTGTTTCACAGTCTTTCAAGCCTGCTCAACAATGCTCAGTTCTCCTTTAGACAAAAAGAGCAATCCATTGGTGACAATTCTGACTCAGATTCTGGCATACAAGAATCCACCTGCATCTCTTCTATGGACACTGGGTACTTCTTACTTCCACCAGTTTTATAAACTTGCCCAGACTTCCTGTCTTCTAAAATCTCTTGGAACTGCTTCAACAGCAAATCACCCTGAGAAGGCACACTTGTATTGGGAGGGTAAAGCTTCCTCTCTGCAAACAGTTTTCCTAATGCTTCTAGTGTTAAAAGCTCAGTTTCTCTGCTCTTATCTGGGTTTCGGTTCTCTTCATACATACAACTATCCACCCACCTCTTAGCAGACGTTAGGCCTGGGTCCTGGACACTAGTGGAAGCAAACTGTTTCTCTGCAAGCTGTTCAGGTTTACACGTACTGGCTTTACCTTGGGGCGGGTCTCTCAGACAGCTACTGATTCCTTTCCTCCTGATATCTTTCAGGCTATGGAACTCAGCCTTCTGGTGCCTTTTTCCACTCCTTCCCAGATAGTCACTCTCTTGAAAGTTTCCTTGGAACCTTTCCCCCTTTCCAGGATCTCTCAGAGTTTCTCCTTCTTGTGCCTCTGCTGCTCTGTCTGCAGATCTGTTCCTTTCCAGCTTCCCCTGGACGTGCTGGCTCTGCTCTCTCTGCTGCGTCTCCTGTGTGTGTGTCTCCTGGGTCTCCTGGGTCTGTGTCTCCCCTCTCTGCTCTGAGTGTGTTTTTAAAAACCGTTTGCTGCCGGGCACTCCCTTGCCTTTGCACAGGTGTGACCAATCACTGAGCAAGCTTGGCTCCCCGTCTGAACTAGGGCGTGGCCTGGCCTTAGCAGAGAGCTGAGTTTTTTCTTCGCCTGCCTTGCAAGCACTGTGCACAACTGAACTGTCACTTGCTTTAAAGGGAAAAACAGGATTTTCTTCCACTTCCATCTCTTCCTGGGAGCTCTCCTCACCCCAATACACACACAGACATTCATACATGTGACAATTCTCATGGCATGCACACACATGCACACATGTGTATGTAGCCTCCATGACACACAGAAATACACAAACACATGCATTCACTGACACTCTCACATGTACGGACTCCCCAACACTTCCTCTGACACACACAGATGAAGCCTCATGTGTCTGATCCTGTGAGCGAGGGAAACACGTCATTGTGTCACACTGTAAAGTGTGAACTTTTCAACTTGTTTCAACTTTGCTGCAGGGCACCAGTGATGCTGGAGCTCCCTCCTTCCCTCTGGTGGCACACTGTTAGAGTGATATTTACTTTTACGTCCCAGCCAGGCAGCCAGCCACAGAAAATAAAGGGGTTAGGGGAGCTTTCAGTGCAATGAGTTGGTTGGTCAGAGTTGGACACACATGAACCACAGCACAGGGACTGAAGCTCATGGTTAACTTCACTGCCAATCCACTGCAAGAAATACCACTGGTCGCCTTCATGGGAGACTACAGAGTGATCCTGATATTTTTGTCCTGCCTGGCTGCAATGCCAGCAAAGTCTCTGCATGTTTCACAGCTGGCAGCTGCAAAATAGTGCTCTCAAAGAAATCCCAAAGTCTAGCCAAGTGGTGTTTCTCATATTGATGCTGCTGCCACTGTTGACTGTCAGGACTGCTGTCATCAGCTCTGGGATTGAGTTTCTCTTAGTGCTCACTGCTGCTTCCATGCTACTTATCTAGTAATAGCATTGGCTTTGTGTTTGTTTTGATCACATTAACCCTTCACTATCACAGCTTGTTCATACAATGTTAAATATTTACTCCTCAGTACTTCTTTTTATTCCAGCTATGAATGTGCCCCTTCACTGCCGTTTTCTTGCTGCAACATTTGATTATAAGGAGAAATATTAGCATCATGTGAACAGAGTTCACAAACGAGTTTTGGTAAACGGGGGAGTGCAACCTACCATTAATAGTAATGAAGCAGGGGGGCGCTGATCTGTAGGTTGCAGGGGGGCACCAGAGACCATAGCACCAGGACTGCTGGTGGAATCGATTACCGGATGGGCTGTGGATGGAGAAAGAGCTGGTTACTTTTTGGAAGGCGTTAAAGACCTTCCTGTTTCCTCCTTGATTTTGCAGGTTGTACTTAGGCTTGGTGGGTATTTAATCAAAAGAAGAGTGACACTATTATCATTTGAGCCAGCGCTGAAAATACTTTTTGTCAGAAGATCGGTCGTGAGGATTATAAGCCTCTCGAAGCCGTTACTTCCATTTTAATCATTTTTATTAAAGTCCAATAATATAAACTCCCTCAAGAGCCAAACAAGGTGGAAAAATAAACCACTTTCAGGTGCCACCTTGATTAATCAAGAATAGTTCAAATCTATAAAATCTTGGCAACTTTAACCAGAAAAACTGAAAACAGAACTTATCTGGACCGTCGATGATCAGTGATCTTCAAACATCAAACAAATTAACATCTTATTGATCCGTGGTCCTCATTACATTGGTCAATAAATCGCTGACACAGTACTGCGTTTCGGGCAACATAACACTCCGTGCCCTGTTTCAACGCGTAGTTGAACTGCCAAAAAACCGCCATACAGCATCTCCCCCTCTCCGAGACGCCGGCGCATGCCCATTACCAATCCATGGTAATGGGCATGCGCCGGCGTCTCGGAGAGGGGGAGATGCTGTATGGCGGTTTTTTGGTAGTTCAACTACACGTTGAAACAGGGCACGGAGTGTTATGTTGCCCGAAACGCAGTACTGTGTCACGGCCGATCTTCCGACAAAAAGTATTTTCAGCGCTGGCTCAAATGATAATAGTGTCACTCTTCTTTTGATTTGGGACTTTGGTTTTGTGGAGTGCTTGTTTTTTGTATTTTTGGTGGGTATTTAGACTGGGATGGTGGGTGGGGTTAGAGGTAGGAGTTGGTTTGTATAATTGATTGTTATTCTTTTTATTTGTTCACCACCTTGAATGCTTTTGCATATGGCAGTATAGAAATGGTTTTAAATAAATAAATGTTAGTAGCTGTAACATTTTGCTGTACTTTAGTAAACAGGGTCTGAATGTGTCAGGATTTTCCTGAGATTTTCTGGGGAAATTTCAACCAATTTCCCTAGCAAATATGGGGAAGCCAAAACATTTGTCAAATTCAAATCCAGCGCAAACTTACCTGTTTCAAATTTAACTCGCCTGACTTGAATTCAACCCCTGACAAGTCACTTAACAGTCAGGGGCAAGATGGCATCTGTTTGATCCACTGCTTCTTTCTTTGCCTGGTACCTTGTTGTTTTGTGTGTTTCCTCTTCCATTGTTACAATGGACACAAAAGTCCAAAAGCCATCTTTCTGGTACTGGAAAAACTCAAGTGATGACACAAGCTGCCCTTAAGAGTTCTGCAGTGTGGTGGTTAGGAACGAAGAACACCACTTCCGTGGGCTTGGTGGGGGCCTCTCTGCCAGACCCCAGAATGGAAGGAGGTTTCTTTAAGCCCAAGATGAGAACCACTCCTCCAAGACCTGGAAGTGTTAGCAGCAGGAATATGGCACTCTCTCTGGCTGCCTGAGTTTGTGAGCTGCAGATTTTGAGTGAAGAGGGAACTCCTGTTGTTTCACCTCCCTCATGGAAGCAAGGGGTAGCTGAGCTGTTGTATTACAGCAGAGTGGTGCAAAGAAGAAGGGGGTATCTGCAGGGGAGTCAACTTTGTCACTCGCAGATCTTGACCGGATGGAAAGACCTGTGGAGGTAACAATAGAAGTTCTTTGTGATTCCATCAAAGGATGGAATTCTTCTCTGTTGCTTGTTGCTGGAAGTTTAAGGAGGAATTAGCTGCGACTGGGACAATAGAAAGGATGAACCAGGAACGAAATGAACAAGCTGCGAGACTGAGTCTCCTGGAGGTGTATCTAGGTGAGCTACAAAGCCTCATTATCGCACAACACAAGAACAAAACTTTGCTTCGCAAGCTTGAGCACCAGGAGAATCAATCTAGCAAGAATCATTTGAGATTGTTAAACTGTCCTAAATCTCCTTTGTTGCCCCTGTGGACATGATGCAGAAGTATTTGTAAGAGATTTTTAGAATTTCTATGGAAAATCTTCTGTCATCCCTGCACAGTATTTGTCCTTGGAGACTGGGGACACTTAGGAGAATGAGAGTCCAGAATGAAACCCAGCAGTGGAATTTACACCTAACTGGGTTTCTTCAGAGCTCACTAGACATAACTGAAGAGAGAATCACACTGGGGTAAGTTTTGCCCTTGAGTCAGATCCGAACACCATCCTCCACTTGTACTCTCAAATCTATCTATTTACACCTGATATTTCTCTGACACTCCAGGCCTGTATCTCTGACATCGCTGCCTGGATGCCTCATTGCCATTTGAAATTGAACAAGGCCAAAACCAAACTTCTTACTTTCCCCCCTAAACCCTCCCCCTTCCTCCTTTCTCTATCTCTGTTGATAACACTCTTATACTTCCTGTTTCCTCAACCCGCAACCTTGGAGTCATTTTTGACTACTCCCTCTCCTTCTCTACATATATCCAGCAGATAGCTAAAACCTGTTGTTTCTTTCTCTATAACATTAACAAAATTAGCCCCTTTCTTTCTGAACACACAACTAGAACATTTATCCACTCTTTAGCAAAATACTATTACTAACCTTCAAGACCATCAACAATTGCTCCTCCGCCTCACTCACGGACCTCGTCCACCTCATTCCCCCCAACAGATCCAGAAGGTCATTTGCCGCCAACACACTGGTAATCCCAAATGCAATCACAAAATGCTCACGAGCAACAAGGAACAGAGCCTTTGTGTTCTATGCACCCACAAGCTGGAATGCCCTCCCAACCTCCATTACGGACCTTGCCCAGTTTAGGAAGGCACTGAAACACTACCTCTTCCTCCTACACTACTCCCAGGCTAGTGATAAACCACAATCAGACATATCCAACCACCAGGACAGCGCCCCGGCACACCCCATGTCACACTGATGCAACACCACTAGCACAACTGTATAACCTGTAAATAGCAACATGTATATAGCTGTCTATTCCTGTAAATAGTTGCTGAGCAACTCTGGTCAGTACTGTATTTGTGACCTGAGTTCCCAGTCTGTATATAGTTACCCATGTTAGTCCCAAGCTACACCACTTGCTCATTGTAATGTACAGTGCAGGTTTCTATCACACTGTACAGGTTCTTGATTGCCTGTAAACCGCACTGATTTTAAAGAGCACGGTACAGAAAAGATATTAAATAAAATAAATAAATAAATAGTCACCTCCCGTCTTGACTATTGTAACCTCCTCCTTGTTGGTCTCCCTCTCTGTCATCCCTCTCCCCTTTAATCTCTTCTGAGCTTTGCTGCATGACTAATCTTCCGCCATCCCCAATATATTGATAGAACCCCTCTTCTCAAATCACTTCATTGGCTCCTCTTCCATTTATGTATCCAATTCAAACTTGTCCTTCTGACCTGTAATTGCATTCATTCTACTGCTCCTCACTATCTTTCCTCTGTCCTCTCCCCCTACCCCCCTCATGAACGCCGCTCTTCCTCCAGCTTACTTCTCTCTTTGCCCTTTTCTTCTACTGCCACATTGATCCTTTTATCTTGCTGCTCCTTATGCTTAGAACAAACTATCTGAATCTGTATGTCCGGTTTCATCTCTCCCCCTTTTCAAATCCATGCTAAAGGCTCACCTCTTTGACGCTGCCTTCGGATACTGATCCCTTGTTCTCCTTACCTTTCCCTATTTGTACCCTTGTTCTCAACTTTTGTACTGTCTGTCTTGATTAGAGTGTAAGCTCTAATGAGCAGGGACCTTCTATTATATGTATCTGTACAGCGGTGCATTCACCTTGTGGCGCTATATAAATGATAGTAAGAGTAGTAGTACTATAAGCATTCTTGGCTCTAAAGCCAAGTGCCCTCACCCTAGGGGCTAGTTTCTTGTTAAAATTTCCTTGTCAATGTTTTATTTTCCATGAGGACAGACAGTTTCTTTTCTTTGAACCCAAACAGTTAATAGACTTTCTTTCAGCTAGAGAAGTCTTGAACCAACTTGATGTAGCCGGCTGCGATGTCTGAGCTCCCACACCATCTTTATTTACTGCTTTAACATATGCCAGTTCCTTGCCCCTCTTTGTAGACACATTTAGATTTATTTGTTGCCTTTATTTCATTGTTTATTTCCTTATACCTTAGCATATTTCTGACATTTAATAATTAAAAGGAAAGTTATTCAAATTATAAATAAAAAATGAAGAAAATAGTCAAGTTAAGTTTTTAACAGCATTTCATATCCTAAAAAGGTGATGGTCTACCTCCAGTCTTCATGACACTTACATTTTCAGAATATATGTAATGAATACACTTGTGCTACACCTTTGCAAACACACTGCTTAAAGTGTGTGCAAATTCAGAGTGCAGCCCTTGAGGACTAAAAAGCTTAGAGACAAACAGAATTTAACTCTTAACACCGTGAGAATGTTTTTCTCTGGCTCTTTCTCAGTGAGCCGCCGACAGATTTCATCGGCCAATTTCCTGGAGATTCATCATTCAATGACTGGCTCTGAGAAACAAATGATCTGATTGGCCGCTCTTTCCATAATTCATTTCTTATGAATTATTGAAAGAGCGGCTATGGTTATGATTATGGTTAATTGGAATTAATATCCTGCCTTTCTGCACGCAAACAAGGCGGTTTATAAATTACAATTAAAAAATGTAAAATTTACAACATCTAGAAAGGAACAACCTCATAGATCAGAAAGAGGGAAACAGCAAAGAGGGTAGAGAGCACATTTTCAAATGCTGAATGAAAAAAACAACTGCCATTTGTTCTTTCACTTGCGCGCACTGTAACACAACACTTTTGACTTCAGGATTCCCAGCAAGTTCTCTGAAGCCTGCGCCGTTGGCAGAGTGGGAGCAAGGAAATGAGGTGAAGCGCACCCCTTGCTCTCCCTCTCCATTGCCCACTGTCACCACTGCCACCTCTCCAGAACGTGCAGCAGTAGCAATGTCCGCAAACAGCCCTGCAGTGTTTACCTTTAACCCTCTGAGCCCCGGGACTGTTTGCTTCCACCCCCTCTTCGATGCCGGATACTGGCTTCTTGTTTGTAGCTGAAAATTGGCATCAGGAGTTGGAGGGATGGAAGCAAACAGCCCCATAGTGCCAATGTTTAAAGTTAAGTGCTGCGGACCCATTGCTACTGCTGCTTGTCCCAGAGGGGGGACACCAGCAACAATGGGAGACCCTGGAAGGCAACAGCAGCAACAATGGCCAACCCTAGAAGGCAACAGCAGCAACAATGGGCGACCCTGGAAGGTACAGCAGCAACAATGGGTGACCCTGGAGGTTATCAGCAGCAACATTGGTGCCCCTGGAGGTCATCAGCAGCAACAATGGGTGCCCCTGGAAGGCAACAGCAGCAACAATGGCCAACCCTGGAAGGCAACAGCAGCAACAATGGGTGACCCTGGAAGGTACAGCAGCAACAATGGGCGACCCTGGAGGTCATCAGCAGCAACATTGGTGCCCCTGGAGGTCATCAGCAGCAACAATGGGTGCCCCTGGAAGGCAACAGCAGCAACAATGGGCGACCCTGGAAGGCGACAGCAGCAACAATGGGTGACCCTGGAGGGCCGGCGCTCTAAGTGATCACCTAGTTTGCCTAGTGGTAGTGCCGGCCCTATCTGGTCATTTCAGATATTCAATGCCAGTGGTTGGTTATGGCCAGGATTGAATATCTAGGTTTAAAGTTCAATGATGGTGACTAGTCACTATAGAAGCACTAGCCAACATGACTGAATATTTCCCCCCCCCCCTTAGATTTTTAATCAGATGGGATGGAATTAGAATGGTAGTCCTGAATTAATAAGCATAACTTTAGACTCTGAAATTTGATGAATATTGAGCTGAAAATTTGGCTCCTACATTTGGAATAAATAGGGCACAAATTTAGAATCTAAGGAACATGTTTATGAAAGCACACTATCCAGGTAGCACAAGGGTAGTGTGCTTTTTTGGCACCACAATGCAAAGTAGCTCAGGGTCCTGCGCTAAAACAACCACTCTACTTGAGTGCCTGGCCAGCACTTGGGCGGGGTGTGGGCATTATCGCTGCTGTGCCAATAGCACAAGCCTTGAAAGCCCAACTTACCAGTGCTTGGTGGCGAGCAACTACTGCCAGCACAGTGCATGGTGGTAGTTGCTTCCCACAGTGTTATTTAAGAACATAAGAACATATGTCTTCTGGCACAGGCTCCAAATCATTTTGGTTTCTTTCCTCTGAACCGTTTCAGGTCTTTTTATACCCTTTGTAAGATATTGTCTCCAAAACTGAACACAATACTCCAAGTGAGGCCTCACCAATGACTTGTACAGAGGCATTAATACCTCCTCCTTTCTGTTGGTTATTCCTCTCTGTATGCAGTGGCCAAAGCCAGAAGGATGCTGGGTTGCATACTGAAAGGAATAACTGTTTCCATCATGTGGCTCCTTTTTTCATTTCATGAAATATGCTTTTTGGCTACAAGAGCCTCTCTGACTTCACCTTTAAACCATGCTGGCAGTTTTTTGGCCTTCCACTTTTCTTAAAGCGTGGAATACATCTGGTCTGGGCTTCCAAAACAGTATTTTTAAACAACGCCCATGTTTGATGCTAATCTTTAACCTTTGCAACTGCTCCTTTTAGTTTTTTTCTTAACAATTTTCCTCATTTTATCATAGTTTCCCTTTTGAAAGTTAATAGGTTATACTGTGGATTTCCTTGCTGTCCTCCCTCCATTTATTAAATCAAATATAATCATGCTATGATCACTATTGCCAAGTGGCCTCAACACCCTTATCTGTTGCACCAGATCCTGTGTTTCATTAAGGACTAGGTCCAAAATGGCTTCCCATCTTATCGGTTCATGACCCAGCTGCTCCAAGAAGCAGTCATTTATTTCACATAGAAACTTTATCTCCTGATCATATCCTTCTGTGACATTGATCCAGTCAATAACGGGGTAATTGAAATCACCCATTATTACTGTGTTGTAACTTTTATTAGCTTACCTGATTTCTTTTAGCATTTCATTATCCATCTCTTCATTCTGGCCAGGCGGTCGGTAGTACACCCACACTGCCATCATCTTCCACTTTTTACATGGCCTTTCTATCCATAGAGATTCTACAGTGTATTTTGTTTATTGCAAAAATGTAATTCTGTGTGATTCAATGCCCTCTCTAACATAGAACATAACCTCTTCAGCAATTTGATCTACTCTATCATTGTGAGCTTTTGCTTTGCCTAGTTTTACCCACAGATCGCTAACTGGGTAGTGGTGCAATATCGCCGCTATCCGGTTATCGACTGTTACCACACACGGCACGCCCCAGAACACGGTTAGCATTGGAGCATATAGCGGCGTTAATTGGGGATATTCAGCGGCACTAATCATGTTAGTGCCATTGAATATCCCATTTGGCGGCATTTATATGGTTTACAGGTCAGTAAAATGTGTAAATGCCTTTAGAATATTGGGTCCTCAGTTTTTTTTATTATCAGGCCTGATCAGTTCAAGTCACTAGGTTAAAAATTATTTACTGCTTATCACTATGATTGATATAAAAATATTTTTCAAGCTGCTGCTTATAATATAGCAGAACAAATATTGTTTCAACAGTTATATCAAGCTGTAAGCACTAAGAGTCCTATGGTTATGGTAAAATCATATTTTAATTACATTTTCTCAGAGCTAGACATCTGGAATATTTTCTGCCTCACTCTATTGCTTCAAGAAATTATACATCATTGTTTCATTTCCTCGCAAACTAGTTGGAGGTTTAGAGAAATGAGTTGGTCAATCTCAAATTCTCAGTTCAGGGGTCTGGTTATTAAAATGCAAAAACATTAATACATGTCAATTCATCATTATCACTGTATTAAAATAACACAGGTTTATGGCGAATTAACGCAAGTTAACGTTAGCAGAGATTAGTAGCTAGACCCCCTAAGATAATTGCTCTCATTTGTTGTACTCCATAACTATGAGAAATGGTATGTTGATGAGACATGCAAAATTCTTGATTTCTTCCATTCCAAACTCAATAATTGTTTCGTTTAAAATAATGCTCCCAGCAAGACATAATACTACTACATGCTGTAGTGAACAAATGTACTGTTTTGCCAAAACTGGCAGAGTTTTTCCACCTAATTTAATCTTTGATGTCAAACTTGCATTAATTGGTTTCCCCTGGAGCAGCTGATAAATGTTAGTGTTCTCTGAAAGGAGAAGGAAGAGGAATGATAGTGTTGGCATTGCCATGGATTAGATGCAGGTGCTAGCCAGATCCTCTCTGTACAACTCCACGAATACAATTTAATTCAGCTTAGGTTCTCTGCTTTACCTTCCTACTGCTTTTGCATTTAATTGAAACTGCTTTTTCTCACCTGAAAATGAATTCACTCAGCAGCTTCATGCTGCCTGTCCTCTATTATTTCCCTCCGTGTACCTCCATTGGCCAAGCGAGTGGCTTCCATCTGTGCCCTTTACCTCCATCACTAATTCCAGACCCCGGGCTTTGTATCTTGCACTACCAGGTGCCTCAAATGACTTTCCTGAGTTGGTGCTTTTCTTAGCAGGGTTTACCTAAGTTGGAATATGATTCTTCCTTTTCTTGACCCTCTTTCATTAGATATGTTTTAATGTAATAAATAGTTTTGAGAAAATATGGGGTCAACATTCAGCCTTGGCGGTTGGCATTTTAAAAAATTCTGGCTGCTATCAAAAAGCCAGATATTCAGTATGAGTATTTGAATGATACTTAGAGCTGAATATCTGGATTCAGTAGTGCCTGGTGCCACTATTGGGATAGTGGTGATATTCAGCCTGCCTTCTGGAGAGGTAACCGACTAAAGATAAAGCAGTTGTTTTGCTGTCAACACTAACCCAATTCCACTCACAGACTGTCATGATGCTATACGAAAGTGCGAAGATGGTCTGTGAGGATATTCAGCAGTACTATCCATATAGAGTGCGATTCCATAATGTGCACGTCCAGCTCAAGGACACGTCTAAATGAAAAATGGGCCCCTTTTGACCCTAATTCCACACGTGTGGGTCTGGATGTGCCCATAGGTCCGGAATCATGGACAGAGACCAAACCCCGGGACCCGGATGTATGTAGCAAGCGGCGTGGATGTCTCTGCCCTTGGCGAATTCCGAAAAGATGTACGGCTCCACTGCTGCCTGTCTCCTCAGTTAAAATGTGCATCCCTGAAGCTGCTCTTCACACTGATGGGTGCCCATGCCAACTATCCATGAAAACAGATGAGACAGATTTGTTGATGCAAAAGAAACTTTATAAGCCTGTCCTTTGCATGTCCAGGACACTGGAAGGTGATCTCTCTGCACTCAGAGATGTTACAACAGCAAGTAGAAAGTGATATGAGTGTCCTGACATACCTTGCAGCACAATATACATGGCAGTAGGTGAACATTGGTCTTCTCTGACAACAGTCTGTCCAATTCTATGTATTGACCAGAAGAAACAGAAATGGTCCTCTACAGCTAAATGTCAGAGCATATCCCTGACGTTTATTAGGGACCCTCAGATTGAGTACATGCACCAGTATAAACAGCACCACTAGATGCCTAAGGACAGCAGCATCTGTCTATACAGATATGCACATTTGTGAGACCATTAATGGTGCTGTGTGCTCTGTTGTATGCACTCATTCTGAGGGTCCCTTATTACTGACAGAGGTATGCCTTGACATTTAGCCATAGAGACCCCATTCTGCTATATCCTTGCCGATCACACTGGCACTTTATAGAAACTAAAATAGTGTGCTTACCATGTTATTCATTTTAAAGGTTAATACATAAAAAAAGATGCCACCTTTTTACTAGACTAACGATACATTTTTCAATTAACTTCTGAAGGTTAAAACCTTCCTTCTCAAGTCAGGACAGAATATAGATTGATAAATATCTCAGATTGGATTTGTATATAAATTAGTATCTATTGGGGGCAAGTATGAAACTATTATACTCTTTCTACTTGTGACTTAAAGGAACTAAGGGATGGAACCAGATCATTATATTCATAAAATCCTTTCTTTTAGTATACAGCAAACACTTGAAGTAGCTATGAATGCACATGGGACTCATGATCATGACTACCTTCCAGAATACTACCAAAAGATCCTCACCTCCATTGCTAGGTATAATATAGGAAAAAATAATGTTTATTTTCAGTTCATTTTTTAACTTTTTCACAATTTTTTTATATTTTTTCATTCATTTCCAATTTGGTCTCAATAAAAATTATTTTGATATGTGTTAGAACATTTCAGTGCTTGGAAATTGATTTTAAGGGGCCCTTTTACTAAAATAAGGTAAAGAGTTTCAGTCACTGGACAATGGTTGTAAAAATTAATGTCAGTTAACTGCAAACCTTTGTCTTAAATGTTGAGGGAATGCCACACAGTTAGCACAGAGACAATACACTTAGGGACATGTTTACTAAAGTGCTCTGCCTGGTAGTGTGGGGTTTAGTATGTGGTTTGGGCACCTCACCTAAAACCAGCAGAGGGCGTCCATGCTAAGAATCCCATGATATCTGGGTTGTGTGTGATGGCATGGGGATGGGGCGGGACCGAAGTAGGATGGAGGCATTAACAGGAAGTCACAGCTAGCAGAGGCATAAGTAGCGCACACTAACAGCGCTTACTGGCTTCAATAGGTGCGTTAAGTTCACCCAAATGCCAGTTTGTACAGTGCTGCATCTTGGGCCAGTGCTAACTCAAGGGGCTGGACGCGCATGCCCTGTGGAGTGAGCACAGGTCCTCCGTGCTGGTAATGCAGACAAAATGCATGTTATTAGTATGGGCTTTAATAAACATGCCCCTTCATGCATGTTTTTTGGGACGCAGCAGTTTGCGGAGTGGTGGGGCAGATGCAGGGATAGTTGGTTTGTGGTGGGACAGTGGCAGGGTAGTTGGGGATGGGAGCAGTTTGTAGGGTGGTAGAGGAGTTGCAGAATGTTTGTTTTGGGGATGGAACAGTTTGTGAGGTGGTGAGGCAGTTGTCACAGGGTTTTTTTTGTGGTGGAGCAGTTGCAGGGGATAGTTTTTAGTAGTCTGGGCAAATGAAGGGCAGTAGGTTTTAGGAGTAGGGGCAGTTGTGGGGAGTATTTGGTAGGGGTGGGGCAATGTATGAAGTGAAATGGCATTTGCGAGGGACTGTTATTTATCTTTATCTTTATCTTTATTTAAAAATTTGATAAACCGCTTAGGCCGAAACATTAAAGCGGTGTACAAAGAAAATAAAAGGTCAACACTGCAAACTACGGAAAAGAATGCCAAAAATTAACAGGAAAGAAAGAGAAAGGATAGCGCAAAGCAAAAGACAGAAAACAATAATCACAACCAAGCACAGACTGACTCAATCAACACTGACAAACAGGGGAAGAACAGGACCAAGACTCAGCTGGGACAAGACAACAATGAACTGCTGCATCAGGGAGGGGAGTCTAAGGGAAGGTCAAATGCTTTTCGGAATAGATAGGTTTTAAGGGAGGTTTTGAATTTAGAATAAGAAATTTCGAGACGAAGGGACGAGGGTAAGGCATTCCACAACCACGGGCCAAGGAAAAAAAAGGCAGAGTGACGGGTCTTTTCAAGATGTGCGTGGGAAGGGGAAGGCAAGGACAGACGATTAGCGTGGAGAGCACGGAGCTGGCGATAGGGCGTGTGCAGAGAAACCAAATCAGCCAAATACAGAGGGCAGAAGAGGCAATGTTCTGGTTGTTGGGGCAATTGAATAGCAGTAGATTTGGAATATGTGGGTAGTTTTCATGGTAGGGCAGATGTAGGGGTAGTTGGCAAGATGTTGGGACAGTTGTGGAGTGTTTTTGGGGGTAGAGTAATTTGTGGCATGGTTGAGCAGCCATTGGGGTAATTTTTAGGTTTGGGGCAGTTTGTGGGGTGATAACACAGTTCTGAGGTAATGTTATGTAGGGGTATGGACAATGTGTAGTTCAGTGGGGTAGTAGAGCGGAGTAGGTTTGGGGGTGTTTTCAGGGTAGTAGGGGAGAGTAGGGCAGTTTGTGGGGTGAAGGGACAGTGGAAAGGGATTTTTTGGGGATGTGGCATTTGTGGGAGCTTGTTATTGGGGTGGGGCAATTTGTGGTGAGGTGGAGTGGCTGCAGGAGTGTAGGTTTTGGGGATGGGGCAGTGTGTAGGGTAGTAAGACAGTTGTACTACTGTAGGTTATTTTTTAGGGTGTGGGCAGTCTGCAGTTTGGTAAGGCAGTTGCACGTATGTAGTTTATAGAGGTAAGGCATTTTTCAGGGTGGTGAGGCAGTTGTGTGGGGGCAGTTTTTTATTGTGCGGACATTTGGGGGGTTGCAAGGATGTATTATGAGGGCAATTGTGATGCAGCAGCTTTTGGTTGTGGAGGAGTTTGGGGGGGGGGGTAGGAGAGTAGAGAGCCTGGAGAGGGAGTTTGAAAGGAGCAGTTCCCTAACTGCTACTTATCACTGTATGTAATTTGCTATGCTACAGAAGTTGGACCAACTCCTCCCATAGAAATGCATTGGGCTACTTTTTGGAGTATATCACTGGAACCACTGGTCCGATTTAGGCCATTTTCAAACTCACTGTATCTTTTTACCAGTTTTTCTCACATGCCAGGTTTCATCCCATCCCGTTAAACATTTTGAGTGTTATTTTGCACCCAGTTAGACAGA
This sequence comes from Ichthyophis bannanicus, assembly GCA_033557465.1. Lineage (NCBI taxonomy): Eukaryota > Metazoa > Chordata > Amphibia > Gymnophiona > Ichthyophiidae > Ichthyophis > Ichthyophis bannanicus. The sequence continues at coordinate 821,084,110 of CM066032.1, forward strand.
CAGACAGACATTCTTAACGCACTTTAAAAAATTCTTTCCAACTTCTGTTGGGTTAGAAAGAAGAAATATGGGGCTAGATTTGGGGCAGAATAAAGGTGGGCTTTAAAATATCCATTTAGTGGTGATATTTAACTGCTAAATCTATAGTGCCAACATGGTGACTTCACTATTTATTTATTTACATTCTCTTATATACCATGCTATTCTGCATCAGTGTGGTTTACATTGAACAAGGCATTATAACTTGGAGATAACTATTTTACAGGGAACATGGGCTATGGAGGGTTAAGTGGCTTGTCCAAGACCACAAGGAGCACCTGTGGGACTAGAAACCCCAGTCCTTCCAGCCCAAGGTTCCTGTCCTCTAGTGGGATTTGAACACCTGACCTTCCAGCCTGAAGTACCTTGCCCCAACCACTAGGCCACTCCACTATACATACTGTATGTTCTGCACTGTTGTTTAAAGGTATAGTGGAAATGAGTCTGGCTATTAATGGAAGTTCCAGGGAGCAGTGCTTAATGTGTGTGGTTTTCATGCAAGCTGAATACTGACACCCTATTCCAAAACAGCTAAGCTTATGCATGCTGTGCAATCCATGTAAACCTTTATCCATATCTGAGTAAGACAATCTGTAGTCATTTGCAGGCCATTTTATTGGGATATAAATTATTCAAAAAAGTGTTTTTCCTGTTACTCCAGTACATGCCAATACCAGAGAAAGAAATACAATAAAATATATTCTGATTACTTAATTCCAAGCTTTCTTTCAAAGAAAACATTGTTAACTTCTTCTGTCATCATTAGCCCAAAAGTCAAACCCCTATTAATTAGAAACAAGATGATCACATTTATGAAGAAGCATGGTGAGGCAGTAGCGGCAAGCAACCACAAAAAACGAAGGAGGTCTTTAACTAGCGGGCGCCGGCTAGCAGTGTGTGCTCTGGGGACCAGAGATGAAGTACCACATGGACCTGGGATACTGGTTGTCAGCTAGGGCAGTGCCATGACAATTATCAGGGGATGATTCTAACCCTAAGTGTGCAGCCTACATTAGAGGCATGAGTGGGCAGGAGAGGGGCAGAGAGTGGGTGTGCTGAGCTTAGCACAGTTAGCGCTGTGTTCATCCTGCACGCTAACTACTTTAGCGCAGGTTCACTTAATACCACCTCGACAGGTGTATCTGCGTTAATGTGGCATGTGCTATGGGACGGGGCTTCCTTTTCCACGTCCCCGACAGTTGACATGGAGGTGTTGCATCTAATGTGCCATGGTTTCAGTGCTATCAGCATGTTAGGTGTAATATCTTAGCGCCCATTAGGAAAAGATCACCTAATTAACTAACATGCATTAAGGGAATAATGCACAACTTTTGTCTCTTCAAGTGCCTTAAATAAAAAAATTGTTTGTTGTTTTACTGTAACGTGCATTAATTTACGACAATGCGTTTACATGATAATTAAATGCAAATCATTCAAATTCATGCAAAGCATCTTATTATGCAAATCAAATAACATAGCTTACATTGAACTTCACAAGCTGTGTTATTCCTAGAAAATAAATTCCTGCTCAAAGATTGCTTGCAAGTTGTATTGTTCATTTATTTCAGGATTCCCTAGTCTTCAGTAGAATTGCGCAGGTTAGTGACCCCCACAGTGCATTAAGCTGAGGTCAAATGTGAAATTTCATCTCGGCTTAACAAGACCCTTATGAAGGGCTATTAACATACTTTAGGGGAATAATGCACAATATTTGCCACATGTGAGTTTGACATAACACATGATAATGATAATGAAATAAAAAGCATGCAAATGCATGCAAAGCACTTCATAATTATGCAAATCGAATAATGCACTTGTTTTGAACTTAAGAGACTGCATTATTCCTGGGAAAATAACCCCGATGTTGAGCTGGCATTATTTTTCCTCCCTGGGAGCATCAGGCTGATAAGATGCAAAATGCTCCAGAGAGCTTCCCCCGAAGTCCGCCCTCTATCCACCTAGCAAGGACTCCCAACCTCCCTGAAGGCACTTTTGGGTCTCTCTCCCCCCCCCCTCCCAATCCATCAAAATAAACTGCCCCAGGATGTGCCAGGGTTTTCCTTGTTGTCTAGCAGGTAGGGAAGGATTCTTCTCCAGTTGCTTCTGGCCCATGAGGTGCCAGGTTCACAATGGTGTCAGTTGACCAGTATCGCTAGGAGTAAACTGGTATTATTTTGAACCCATCATCAAGTGGGGCATAAGTGACTGGATGTGGCTTCCCCCCCCCCCCTCCTTGACACTAGGGAAACCCCAAGTAGATCCTGATGGGGTCTTCAGGGGGGATGATATGTCCTTGAGATGCCTTCAAGGGGTTGGTCTTGCTGGGGGTCAGAGGGATGCCTTAGGGGTATGGGGTCTAACTGCGTGGGCAGACCCATGTGGTACTTCAGCTCTGTCCCCACTGAGAAGACTCCTGGAGCATTGAGCTGAATGTTAGTGACCCGATGCTCCCAGGAGGAAGAAGATTGTGAGAGTGTGAAGTTGAACACAAGTTGTGCTTGTCATTTACTGTGGGTGTTACTAACCTGCAATATTGATTTACTATAGCATAAGCAGTTTTGGCTAGATGTTTTGTTATTTATAAAAGCAGCATGTAAACAGAAATACATGAAATGAAATAAGCAGTGTAGGTCATTGCCTGACTGCCTCCATTCTTGTATTCATTAATAGCTATTCTTCCTAACAATAAATGGAGATGTATATATTTCTTGGCAGAGCTAATTAAACAAAGAAGGCTCAGCTTGGTGTTTATACGCCTATATATATTTATTTGTGCAAACAGGATTTTTCTTTAGAGAATATTCATTTGCAAATGAAGGGATAAGCGTATTAGCCATTAGACATGTTCAAACCCTAGAAATGGCTTTAGAAACAGGAGCCGTTCCCTTGGTGATTGATCAGCTTTGTACATTGCTGCAGTTTCTCATTACTGTCACTATTTAGGTTCAGAGACTCTACCATTTTTCGCTTTGTTTCAGTCAAGAGGAAGGTCAGTTAATTTCTTCTTCGGGCCTCACTGTCTTATTTCCCTAGAGTTCAGGGCTTTGCAATCTAAGTGTACATTAATGAACTGGAACTAAAGCCTCCTGTGCCTAAGGTATAATGCTTTAGAAAGCCAGGCACTCTGCTGGACTGAGCCCATAGAAATCATTCCTTCTGCAGGACTAGATCTAGTTAAGTATGTGCCCATCCCATACAGACACATGCAGGTCACCTAGGTAGGGACCTAGCAGCTATATTATGCTGTATATGCCTTGTAGTGCTATATAAATGATTAATGGTAGTAGTAGTATTTTATAAAGACACATAAGCACCTATGTGTCTTTAATAGATAGCCTCACAAAACCTGTCAGAATTGGAGTTAAATGCAGCCACGTATATCAACATCAGTGGTTAGTGCCACTGCACATTCCTGGGTACTGCCGCTGCCCAGTCCGATGCTAGTCGTTTAACATCGGGACATTCCGTAGTCGGAGCAGAGGCGGCACCCAGTGATAACTGGGCAGTGGCGATATTGAGCCACTGGATGGTTTTCGCTAAGCAGTGAAAGTCAGGCACCTGAAAAGGTGGCCTAACGTTCGCCAGAGAACCTAACCAGGCAGCGGTTGAATATTGCCGTTGCTGGGTTAGCTTCCTGCTTCTCTGGCTAACCCGAATATTCAATGCTGGTAGCCGGATATGGCCCCGGCATTAAATATCCAGCTGTTAGTTTCAGTGGCGACAGCTAGTTGCTGAAATCGCACTAGCTGCCCCTGCGGAATATCCTCCCCATGAGCCAGTTCTCAAGATGAAAGTATGCATGGTGAGTGCCTTTGAGATTTGCCAAAGGAAAAAATATGCATGGAGATATGCAGCTGCCGTCTGCTTTTCCTGCAGATAAGTCTTCCCTGCAAATGTGCATTTATTTATTTATTTATTTAACAGTATTTCTAAACCGTCTTATCTTAATAATCAAGGCGGTATCACAGCAAACAATCGGGTCAAGTGAGTGTGTTATACATGCAGTGGGGGGAAATTGAGTGTGTTGTGTTGTGTGCTAGATTGGTATGAGCTATGTACAGAGTGGGCTATATACAGTGGTGCAAAAACATATTCCATACATACATTGGTTAGGCGGCATCATGTGCTGTTATTCATTCTCTGAAGTTATGTGATGTGTCCATAGTGTTCTATGAACAGCATGGTTTTCAGCTGTTTTCTGAAGTCTTTGAGGTCTGTAGCGGCCCTCAATTCGTCCGGGAGTTTGTTCCATATTGTTGGAGCGGCCATTGAGAGTGCTCTGTCTGTTGTGTCCTTGCGTGTGTGTTTGTATTCACTTGGGGTGCTGACTCGGTTGTGTGTTTGTTTTCTTCTGGGACGCGTACTGGTGTCTGATTGTATGAGGGTGTGCAGGCTGTTGGCTGATGTGTGGTGTTTTATCTTGAATAGGTTTATGATAGTTTTGTATCTGATGCGTGCACCGATTGGAAGCCAGTGTAAGTCCTTTAAGGTGGGTGTGATGTGCTCCTGTCTTGCAGTTCCTGATATGATTCGTGCAGCAGTGTTTTGTGCCAGTTGTAGTGGTTTGAGGGCTTGTTTCGGTATTCCAAGGTATATCGGATTGCAGAAGTCCAGTAGTGGGGTTATCAGTGCTTGACAGACGGTACAGACGGTATTGCTGCAAGCCTCATCCTAATCCCATTCTCAGAAATGCCTCCATTCAATGTGACTAAACGTATGAGTCTTACACAACAGTGTACCTATTTTTACCTGTAGGAAGGATAGGCAATTTTCCAAAAACTTTATACCTGGGCAAATGGCTTTTGAAAACTGACCTGTACAAGATTAGGCAGGAAGTCTTCAGTATCAAAAAGGAGGCACGATAAGATATACAATATAGCACAGTTACTTACCTGTAACAGGTGATCTCTGGGAACAGCAGGAATAAGTCTTCACATATGGGTATCGTCGGTACCAACGGAGCCTGCGCGGGAACGCTCCCCAGCGTCCAGTAAGAAAGCTTTTGGGAGCATCCCACAGCGCCTGCGCGCTGCCTTCCCGCCTTTCCCAACCGCCTCTCTCCAGTTTGAGTTGTAAAGCTGAGACAAAGAGAGAGAGAGAGGAAAGGAAAGATAGATAGAGAGATACAACTCCTAGGGGAGGTGGGTGGGTTGTGAAGACTTATTCCTGCTGTTCCCAGAGATCACCTGTTACAGGTAAGTAACTGTGCTATCTCCAGGAACAAGCAGGAATGAGTCTTCACATATGGGGACTCCCTAGCTGCAGATGCCAGAGGAAGACCTCAGGTGGTGTGTCCTTGAAAAGGACTCCATCTCCCCCATGGATCTCTGGCATCCAACCAGGGTAGGTGGGTAGGAGTTGATTAGGAATGGAACAGGTGTTTGAGGACAGCCTGACCAAACAAGGCATCCCGGCGAGAGTCCTTGTCCAAGCAGTAATGGGCTATGAAGGTATGAACCTAGGCCCAGGTTGCGCTCGACAGATTTGGTCGATGGACACAGAGTTTAGATGAGCCATTGAGGCTGCCATGGCTCTCACATTGTGAGCTGTGACATGGCCCTCCAGAGAAAGGTTTCTTCTCTGGTAGGCAAAAGAAATACACTGAGCAATCCAGTTGGACAGTGTTCTCCTAGAGAATGGAAGTCCTAAATGAGAAGGATCAAAAGCAACAAAGAGTTGAGAAGACTTTCTATGTTGCTGTGTTCTTTGTAAGTAAAAAGCAAGAGCTCTCTTGCAATCCAAGGTATGAAGATTCCTCTCTGCATTTGATGCATGAGGTCCTGGAAAAAAGACAGGTAAATACACCTCCTGGTTCAGATGAAAAGGTGAGACCACTTTAGGCATAAAGTGTGGATTAGTCCTGAGGACTACCTTGTCATGATGGAACCTTGTATAAGGAGGATTAGCCACCAAGGCTTGCAGCTCACTGATGCGGCGAGCTGAGGTGACTGCAATTAGAAAAATAACCTTCCAGGAAAGGAATTTCAAGGAGGTAGTGGCTAAGGGTTCAAAGGGTGGCTTCATAAGCTGGCCAAGAACCAAATTTAAGTCCTATGCCACTGGAGATGGTCTAATGGGAGGTTTAGTTAAAAGAAGGCCTCTCATGCATCTTGCAATAAGAGGATGAGAGGAAATGGGCTGTCCATTGAGAGGCTTAAGGGATGCTGCAATAGCACTCAAATGGACTCTTACTGAATTTGTTTTAAGGCCTGCATGGGATAAATGCAGCAAATACTCTAGTAAAGAATTCAGAGGTATTGCAAGAGGGTTAAGACCCTTCTGTGCACACCAAATGGTAAACCTTTTCCATTTAACAGCATAGGAACGTCTAGTAGAAGGCTTTCTGGAAGCATGAAGGATATCCTTCACCTGCTGAGAAAGATGCAAATCTTGAAGGTCTAGGCCTTCAGCAACCAGGCTCTGAGATGAAGAGACTGGGGATTTGGGTGCCACAACGTTCCCTCCTCCTGGGACAGGAGGTCTGGAGCAGATCCCAAGTCCAGGGAGGGAGCTTGAGAGAGATGCAGAAGTAGAGGGTACCACACCTGGCATGGCCAATGTGGTGCTATGAGGATCATAGACCCCTTGTCTCTCTGAAGTTTGAACAGTGTCTTGGGAATTAGGGGAATGGGTGGAAAGGCATAGAGGAAGTCTTGCCCCCAATGAAGGAGGAAGGCATCCCTGGCCTGAACTCCCTGACACGGAATCCTGGAACAGAACCGGGGAGGTTTGGCATTCCACGGACTTGCAAACAGGTCTATGTCCGGGGTTCCCCAAATTCGGAAGATCCTGGCTATCTGGTCCCCATGGAGGGACCATTCGTGTGGAAGCAGAACTCGATTGAGTCTGTCTGCCCAAGAGTTTTGAACCCCTGGAAGATACACTGCCACGAGATGAATTTGATGCTCTCTGGCGAAGGCCCACAATCTCAAAGCTTTGTTGCAAAGCGACAGAGAGCCAGTCCCGCCCTGCTTGTTCACGTAGAACATGGCTACTTGGTTGTCCGTGTGGATAAGGACTGTCTTGTAGCTGAGCAGGGTGTGGAAGACTCTGAGAGTTAGAAGAATTGCTCTGAGCTCCAAGAGGTTGATATGTAGAGATGTCTCTTGTGGAGACCAGATGCTCTGGGTGGAGAGATCTTGTAGATGAGCTCCCCAACCCTTTGGAGAAGCATCTGTTGTAAGGGTTGCTTGGGGTAGCAATTGTTGAAAGGGGGACCCCAGCAACAGATTTTAAGTGGACCTCCACCACTGGAGAGACCAGAAGAGGCGACTGCAGGTTGCTATTTTGTCTGACAGGCACCCTGATGCCTGGGTCCATTGGGTGGACAGAGTCCATGTGAAGGCAAGCGTAAGGAACCACATGCACGGTGGATGCCATGTGGCCTAACAGTTGTAACATTTCTCGAGCAGTTAAATGGGACTTTAACTGAATTTGTGAGGCTAACTGCACCAAGCGTAGGCAACGGGCCTGGGGAAGATAGGCCCTTGCAGTTGTGGTATCCAGCAAGGCCCCTATGAACTCTAGTGACTGAGTAGGGGTGAGATGGGATTTTGGGATGTTTATTACAAGTCCCAGATACTGAAGAACACGCCTTGTGCAGGCTAGGGAAGTCTGGGCCTCTGACTGGGATGGAGCTTGGATGAGCCAGTCATCCAGATATGGAAATACAAATATTCCTAGAGTGCGTAGAAATGCAGCTACTACTGCCATGCATTTTGTGAACACTCTTGGAGCAGAGGCCAGACCGAAAGGAAGCACTCTGTATTGGTAGTGCTTTCCTTGATAAAGGAACCGAAGGAACCTTCTGTGTGTTGGATGGATGAGGATATGGGTTTACGCATCCTTGAGATCTAGAGAACAAAGCCAATCCTGACTCTGAAGGTATGGAAGGAGAGCACCGAGAGAAATCATCTTGAATTTCTCTTTGCATAGAAACTTGTTCAATTCTCTGAGATCTAATATGGGTCTGTAGCCCCCTGTTTTCTGTGGGATAAGAAAATAGGGGGAGTAGAACCCTGAGTCCTTTTGAAGAAGGGATACTTCTTCTATTGCCCTTTGGGCAAGAAGGGTAGCAATCTCCTGACCCAGAAGGTCGAGGAGAGATGTTGGAGAATTGAACTGTCTCACCATGGTATGAGGAGGAAGGTTTAAGAAATGAAGCTTGTACCCCTCCCTTATGATGGAGAGGGTCCATTGCTCTGCCGTGACTTGTTCCCATCTGGGAGCAAAGTGGGCTAACCTTCCTGGAATGGTGAGAGGCTCTGGTTCTTCTAGAGCCAGAAAGGCTAAGCTCTCTAGATGTAAGTCAAAGGCCCTGAGGAGGCTGAGTCTGTTGGGCCGTAGCAGTCCTTGCAGCCTTAGGCTTGGCTTGTTTAGGTTGTTGCTGACACTTTGCAGCAAAACGACCTGCAGAAGATGCTTGCTGACCATAAACAGGATAATATTTCCCCTTTTTGGGAAAGAAAGCCTTTTTGAATAACCTTTTTCTGACAGGAGCAGAAGTAGACTTTGAAAGTCTATCTAAGGCAGAATTCTCAGCATCCATCTGAGTGGCCTTTGCTTGCCAATCCTTGCCAATCCTTGCCAAAAAGGTTTTCACCTGTACAAGGAAGATTTCCTAATCCATCCTGGACCCAGGGTTCCAAATCAGAAGCTTGTAACCAAGCAACTCTGTGTGCACCTATGGCAATAGCCGAGGCTCTGCTGGCACACTCAAAAGAGTCAAAGGCTGCATGGTTGGAAAATTTGGAAACATCCTGGGCATGTTTAAGCCAGGTGAGAAACTCTTCCCTTTTATCTTCTGAGATAAAAGGAGATAAAGTTTGCAGATGATCTATATAGAGACTATAGGAGTTGATTCTGGCAACAATCATATTGGCCTGGAAAATTCTCCGGCCAAAAGCATCCAAGGTTCTGCATTCTCTTCCTGGAGGATTAGATGAGTGTCTTTTTGCACTCTTTATCTCCTTCATAGCAGACTCCACCACAATAGAGTGGTGAGGAAGCTGAGTCTCATGAAATCCAGGACAAGGAGGAACACGGTACATGGTGTCCAACCTACAAGAATGAGGGGAGATAGTAAGAGGTGTCTCCCATATGCCCAACATGTGATCATAAAGAATCTCATGAATTGGTAAAGTAGCTGACTCTTTAGGAGCCTTAGGATATTGTAAAATATCCAATTTTTTGGCTCTAGGCTCTGATTCAGGGGCCACTGAAATGGAGAGGCCCCTGGCCACTTCCCTAATGAAGTCTTGAAAAGACAAGTCTTCTGGAGGAGACATTCTTCTTTTTGGAGAAGAGGGCTCCTGAGGGAGGAGTACCGATGCTTCGACAGAAGCCTCTGATTCATCAGAGTCTTCGGAGGAATTGAAGTATTGCCTGTCTGGATGCTCCTGCAGAGCCCGATACGCGTACCGAGTGGTATCGACATCGGGAGTGATCGGTACCGATTCGGTACCGATGGGCATCACAGAACAGGGTACCGCTGCAGTCAACACCGAAGCCGATGTCAATGCAATCGGTACCGGCACCGGAACCGATATCGGTGCCGGAACCGGTACCGACAACAGAGTTTGTTGCGGTACCAGCGGCGTCGCAGCTTGTATGAATGCCGTATTGGCACGCTGCATGGTCAGAATATTCTGATCCATCGACGCAACCAATGTCTGGATGTCGGTACCAGTGGAAACCACTGGTACCCCAGAACATGGCAAGAGGTGATCGGTCGAGGCCACGCCATCAATGTCAACCTGTGACCCCATAGATGAAGCTTTGGAAGCCGGAGCTTCCCGCCGGGGTAATTTTGCCGGTGCAGGATCCTCGAGAGCAAGCCCGGAGGCATCTCGATACTTAGAGGGAGATCTACACTTTGAGGACCGGCTAGACTTATGTTTGGTTACCTGAGATCCATGGGAGGAAGAAGAAGCCCTGGAAGATGTCAATGCCACCGAAGCTGCATCAGAGGGAAACAGGGTACTGAGCTTGGCCGCTCGATTCTGTCGACCTCTTTTAGACATCATGGAACAGGAATCACAATCGGTGATGGAGTGGTCAGGACCCAAACATTTTAGACACCAGTCATGGGTGTCGGTAATAGAAAGAGTACCGCTGCACTTCGTGCACTTTTTAAACCTGGAAGCGGGCTTTTCCATGAGGAAAATTTTTCTAGGCCTAAGGCCCAAAAGGGAAAAAAAAATGCACAGAAATGGGAAACGGTAGTTTGTTTTGTTTTTTTTTAAAGAAGAAAAGACCGGCGGTACCGGTCCGACGTCGAAGAAGGCAGACGCGCGACCAAAGAAATAAAAGAAAATAAAGAACTTCTTCAGCGGTGACAGGAACACGACCTGCTGGCTCCGCAGAAAAGAAGAACTGGAGAGAGGCGTTTGGGAAAGGTGGGAAGGCAGCGCGCAGGTGCTGTGGGATGCTCCCAAAAGCTTTCTTACTGGACGCTGGGGAGCGTTCCCGCGCAGGCTCCGTCGGTACCGACGATACCCATATGTGAAGACTCATTCCTGCTTGTTCCTGAAGATCACTATATAATTATTATCTTTGAAAATGAAGGATGCGGAAGGTTAAGGTGTTTCATCCTCAGAAGAAATAGATTTCCCGTAGAGCTTCTTCCCCCCCATATTTACAGTACTCACGATTCATGAGACATCGACCAAGAGAGAAGAGCGGCCGGGCCTGGAGTGGAGACATCATGGCAAGCCAGCCTTATGGTATGTTTGCTGTGCTGCATGTGTGGGCCCAGCGAGAGTGCACCCTCCCTCCTTGCCAGCACCTGGGGTGGGCCACAACCACCGCCCCACCCTTGTCATTCCATTGGGGAAGAGCCTAGCAGAGATGAACTCAAATGCATCTGCTTCTTCTTTCCTGATAAAATTACACTTTCTAGCATCTTTATCATTGAAATACATTTACTATGTTTGCAAGAAAGGACTGACTCACAACAGAGTTCATCGTTTTTTTGAGATGAGAGAAAGCACAAACTATCCTAATGTTCTATCATGCTATTTGCTTCCCATTAACTTTAGACTGGCACTGAGCTCTCCTATACCTTAGACTGATGAATAATGTCTTCATTTTTACATAGGTAAAGGAACAATGTATCACTGCATGACCAGCAGGGTGAGAAAGTGAAAGAAATGAGGCATTAGTGCATATTCAAGAGAATACCTCTTTTCGCCGATAATTTTCACCTCTCACTCAGGGAAGCAAATTGCAAATCGCATTAAACCTCATATTATTTTCTGCAAGTAGACATGAGAATTCAACATGTGTTTTGTGCTTTCATTTTCCCTCGACCTTATAAATATGATGAGAATTTTCTATATATTTATACTAGTTTGCATGTGTTGATTACAGCAGACCTTAATCTGTGAACTATTATTAAAATCATCTGTAATACCTGAAGATTGGAGGATGGCGAACGTAACACCAATTTTTAAAAAGAGTTCCAGGGGTGATCTGGGAAACTACAGAATGGTGAGCCTGACGACAGTACCGGGAAAAATGGTAGAAACCATCATAAAGAACAAAATTGCTGAACATGTAGATAGTCATGGCTTAATGGGAGACAGCCAACATGGCTTTAGACAAGGAAGATCTTGTCTTACTAATCTGTTATGTTTTTTTGAAGATGTGAATAAACAGGTGGACAAAGGTGAGTCGGTTGATATAGTGTATCTGGACTTTCAGAAAGCCTTTGACAAGGTCCCTCATCAGAGACTTTTGGCAAAACTAAAGAATCATGGGATAGGAGACAGTGTACTATTGTGGATCAGGAACTGGTTAAAAGATAGAAAGCAGAGGGTAGGGCTAAATGGCCAATTTTCCCAATAGTGGTGTACCCCAGGGATCTGTGCTGGGTCCACTGATTTTTGACATATTCATAAATGACCTGGAAAAGGGACTAACGAGTGAGGTTATCAAATTTGCAGATGACACAAAACTATTTAAAGTTGTTAAAACCCAAGAAGATTGTGGAAAATTGCAAGAGGATCTTAATAAATTGGAAAACTGGGCATCAAAATGGCAGATGAAATGTAATGTGGACAAGTGCAAAGTTATGCACCTAGGGAAGAACAACCCAAACTATGGTTACATGATGCAAGGTTCCACATTAGGAACCACCACCCAGGAAAAAGATTTAGGCGTCATTGTGGATAACATGTTAAAACCCTCAGCCCAGTGTACAGCGGCGGCCAAGAGAGCAAATAGAATGCTAGGTATCATAAGGAAAGGAATGGAAAATAAAACAAAGGATATATAATGCCTCTATATCGTTCCATGGTGAGGCCGCACCTTGAACATTGTGTGCAATTCTGGTTGCCGTATCTTAAAAAGGATATAGCGTTATTATTTTTATTTATTTTTTATTTATATTTAATATTTTAATTCTCTTATATACCGCGCTATTCTGCATCAGTGCAGTTTACATTGAACAAACTGAAATTACATTGAACAGGGCATTATAACTTGGAGATAACTATTTTACAGGGAACATGGGCTATGGAGGGTTAAGTGGCTTGCCCAAGACCACAAGGAGCACCTGTGGGACTAGAAGCCCCAGTCCTTCCGGCCCAAGGTTGCTGTCCTCTAGTGGGATTTGAACCCCTAACCCCAATATCTTTTTTATACCGCGCTCTTTGGAATCAGTTTGGTTTACAGTCAACAATATTTGAACAGTGCAGGCAGGCCTACACTGGACTTACAATGAACAAGGGATGATAACTTGGGATTAACAGGGGTAACTATGTACAGGGTATATTACCTGGTGGTATCTTTACAGTATTACATCAATATTTACAGCAGTAGGTCACTATGTACACATTCAGTAGCACTGGGGTATTGTTGAACTAGGGGGTGGGGCTGAAAAGGTTCAGAGAAGAGCCACCAAAATGGTAAAGGGGATGGAAGGATACCCCTATGAAGAAAGGCTAAAAAGGTTAGGGCTCTTTAACTTGGAAAAGAAACGGCTGAGGGGAGATATGATAGAAGTCTATAAATTAATGAACAGAGTGGAACGGGTAAATGTAGATCAATTGTTTACATTATCAGAATATAGAAAGACTAGGGGACATGCAATGAAGCTACAGGGTATACTATTTAAGACTAATAAAAGAAAATATTTTTTCACTCAACGTGTAATCAAACTCTGGAATTTGTTACCGGAGGATGTAATAACGGCTGTTAATGTAGCTGGATTTAAAAAAGGTTTGGACAAGTTCCTGGAGGAAAGGTCCGTAAACCATTATTAAGAAGGGACCCAGGATATCAATGCTTGACCCAGTTACAAGCATTGCGGATCCTGTGTCTTTTGGGGAAACTGCTAGACACGTATGACCTAGATTGGCCACTGTTGGAAACAGGATACTGGGCTTGATGGACCTTGGTCTGACCCAGTATGGCATATCTTAAGTTCTTATGTTCTTAATAGGTAGAAGGCTCTTGTAGCTACTGCCATTCTCCGTGGACAAGCAGGAATGAGTCTTCACATATGGGTGATGTCTCCGATGGAGCTCCACGTGGGAACATTCCCCAGCTTTTATTGAAAGCTTTTGGGAGGCTCTACCATGCCTGCACACCTCCTTGCCACCTGCCACAGTGGTGCCATTTTAAAGCAGTCTTTCATTTTCCGTGGAACCCCACAGACATATTTGAGCCTTCTCCACTTGGTATTCTTTCCTTTTTCCCTGTGAGGGTGTTTTTGCACTGGGTTTTCTCCCTTTTTTGGCCTTTTCCTTCATTTTGTTTGTTCCCTTTACTTTTTTTCTCTGCCCGATGGCTTTTTCTTCTTGCCACAACACTCTGCCTTCCTGGTGGTACTCCATTTGTGCCTCTACAAAATTGAGCTCTTTGACTTGGCCACAGCTATTTTTCCAGATTCCATGTCCCAGAAACCTGCCAGTGGATTTGTGTCCAAGTGCCCTAGGACCATATCCGCCACGGATATGCATAACTGATGCCTACAGTGCCTGGGACCCAATCATCAGCCCTCTTCTAGTAATTTGTGTTTGCAGATGACAAGAAAGAGATTTAAAGGTAAAGAAAAGTGCTGCAAATCACTTTTTAGCGCTCAAAATTCCAATCATCACCATCACAAGCGAGAGCCTTCCTGCCACACGACCGACTTCTCAGATTGACCACTCTGCTGTGAGAGACTCAAGTGAGTCAGCAGATAACAGCTCACAAGATGTTGATTGTGGTAGGCCACATGGCCTCCACGGTATATGTCATACCCCTGGCATGCCTTCAGATGAGGCAAGCTCAGTGGACCCTGAGGACTCAATGCACCCAGGCTACGAGACTATTTAAGGATCATCTGTGTGTTACTTCCCTTCTCATTCAGTCATTAGACAGGTGGATGGTCCACCATGTTTTGCTCAAAGGTCTTCCTTTTCAGATTGTTCCACCCCCAGAAAATTCTGATGACGGACGCCTCCAAGCTGGAGTGGGGAGTTTATCTCAATGGGTTGCACACCCAGGGTGATTGGTCCGTCCGAGAAAGCCTTCACTAGATCAACTTCTTGGAGCTGCGTATGGTGGAGAATGCTTTAAGGGCTCTCTGAGATTGACTGGGCAATCAAATTGTTCTTGTACAGACTGATAATCAGGTCACCATGTTCTATATCAACAAGCAGGGAGGAACAGGCTCGTACCTCCCATGATGGTAAGGCTGTGAAAGTTCAAGGGATGGACTTGAGAGCCATGTACCTGCCAGGTGAGCAGAACACTCTGACAGACTGTCAATTCTCCAGCTGCTCGAGTGGACACTGGACAGGAGATTTGGGACATGTATCTTTTGAGAGTGGGGCACTCCCTCAATAGATCTATTTGCCACCCCACAGAATGCCCAACTGAATCACTTCTGCTCGAGAGTAAGATCACACTGCACAGTAGCATCAGATCTTTCCTGCTGCATTGGAGAGAGGGTCTTCTGAATGCTTATCCTCCAATACTTCTCATTACAAAGACCCTACTGAAGCTCATAGCAGATGGTGGCACAATGATTCTCATTGCTCCCTACTGGCCCAGATAGCCTTGGTTTCCACTCCTGCTTCAGATCTCCAGTCTAGAACTACTACGGCTCGGCCATGAACCCAATCTGATAACGTAGGAGGATGGAACACTGTTGCACCCCAACATCTGATCCTTGGACCTCATGTGTTGAGAGGCTAATATTGTCTCATCTCAACCAGCTGGATGGCATAACTGAAGTCTTTTTAGACTCCAGGGGGGCCTTTACGAGAAAGTCTTACTCTTGCAAGAGGAAGAGATTTGCTATCTGGTGTGAGAACCAGACACTAGACCTTTTTGTCTGTTTCACACAAAAATTGCTGGAGTATCTTCTACACCTCTCTGAGTCTGAACATAAGTCCAACTCTGTCAGGGTCCAACTCAGTGCAATTGGTGCTTACTATCGAGATGTGGAGTATGTGTGCGTGACTGTATGAGCTGCCAGAGGCTGCCAGTGCTACCCTACACACTTGCACCATCAGTTTTTTTTTTTTTATTTAATATTTATTGAGACTTTTACAACTTACAAAGCAAGCATAAAGAAACTTTCAGATGATGATTCATACACAAAGAAATACATAGAAGAAAAAGAAAATATATAAATTAACAATACATCTGAACCTAGCCCACAATAAGGGGAGAGTTTAATAAACATAATAACAAAAAAAAGAAACAACCAGGAGACTAAACTCCTGAATACCTAAGCAGCATTGTAAAGTCCTTTACTAATTCTTTAAATTGTGTGCATTGTAGCCTCAAAGGTAACCCAGCTTCTGATGTCGTATGGATTTGTGTGGCTTCAAGGATAGCAGCTGTATAGTGTTTATATAGTGTTTTTCCATTAAGAAAATGGAAGGAAGATTTTTCTTTTTTGTGATGGCATTTTGAATATCTAATCCTGTGGGGGGAGTAAAGGAAGATTTTTTTTCTTCTAGTTATTTTTGCCACTCTTGCAGAAGGTGGTGTTGGCCTGATCGGAGTTGATCCTAATCACTAACCTGGTCAAGGCACTAAGAAAAAAGAGAGGATTAATATCCCTTTTTCCTCTTCTATGATGATTGAAGCTTGAAGCTGAAGCTTCCAAACTCCTTGAATTAAAGTTCAGCGCTGTACCTAGCCCTGTGCAAGCAGTGCAGCTGCACAGGATGCAAAAAAGTAGGGGTGCATTTGGGGTTACCAGCATCGGCACCTCCACCCCCCCACTGCCTGCCTTTGCCCTTCTGCTGCTTTTTGTGTTCCCTTGATAGAGGCAGTGACGGTGGTAGCCGCGAAGCGGAGCAGACCTCCAACTGAAAAAAAACACATGCGAGTCTTTCCAACTCTGTGCTTGCATGTTGGCCTGATTCCTCCCTCCCTCCTCTAACATAGGCTTGCATCAGAGGAGGGAGGGACCAGAGCAGCCATTAAAATGCAGCAACTCTGCATTTGAATGGCTGGTCTGGTCCCTCCCTTCTCTGACATAAGCCTATGTCAGAGGAGGGAGGGAGTTGGAAAGACCCGCATGTTTATTTTCAACTGGAGGTCTGTTCCACTGCTGCCACCGTCAAAGGAACATGAAAAGTGGCAGCAGCGGGGCAAGGGCAGGCCAGGGGGTCTGGCTGCATATGGAGATAAGAGGTAAGATGGGGCGATGCTGAGCATGGGGCAAATGACAAACCTGCCGAGGTGGGGGGGGGAGGCGGCGCCAGATGTGCAAATCACACAGGATGGCATTTATGTCTTGATATGGCCCTGGTAAGGTCATCGTAAGTGGCCTAGTGGTTGGGGCAAGTTGCCTCAGGCCAGAGTTTTGAATCCTGCTGGAGGATAGCAATCTTAGGCTGGAGGGACTGGGGTTTCGAGTCCCACAGGCACTCCTTGAGGCCTTGGACAAGCCACTTAACTCTCTAATGCCTCAGGTACAAATACATAGATTGTGAGCCCTTCAGGGATAAGAGAAATATTTATTTACCATACCTGAATGTACACCGCTTTGACCTGGAGAAAAGCGGTATATAAGCCTAGCTAAATAAAATAAATTAAAGGCCTTAATTAGAAGAAAAGTCTAAGGTACTTGGAAGAAGTTTATATCTCAATCATATGTTCAGCCAATTAAAACAACTTGCAAGCTCTCTTCCTCACTAATACAGTCCCCTGTGCTCTACACTCTAGTACTGTCAAGTGTATATGTATTTTTTAGTACTAGGCTGTTACTATTTCATATGGCATATGTAGGGTTGCCAACTGGCCGGTTTTCAGCCGACCTGGCCGGTTTTTCCACGGCCAGGCCGGCTGCCGGCGCAGAGGCAAAACCGGCCCTTTAAAAGCCGGTTTTTTTGCTCTGGCCGCAAGATCGGGAGCGGCCAGAGCAAAAAAAACGGCTTTTCTCCGCTTCAGAGGGAGCCGGGGAAGCCCGCGCGAGGCCCCGGCTCCCTCTGAACAGCCACCAGCGTGAAGAGCCTTTACCTTCACGCTGGCGGCTGTTCCTGTGAAGCCGCGAATGCTGGGAAAGGTTAAAGGTTGCCCTTTAACCTTTCCCAGCATTCGCGGCTTCACAGGAACAGCCGCCAGCGTGAAGGAAAAGGCTCTTCACGCTGGTGGCTGTTCAGAGGGAGCCGGGGCCTCGCGCGGGCTTCCCCGGCTCCCTCTGAAGACTCAGACAGCCGCGATGCTGGTCGGGGGGGGGGGGCAAGGACTGCATTGGCTGTGATGGGGGGGACCTGGACTGCAAAAGGGCTAAGGGGGGGGGGACCTGGACTGGAAAAGGGCTAAGGGGGTGGGGGGAATTGGAATTGAAAAGGACTAAGAGGGGGGGGGGGGACTTGGACTGGAAAAGGGCTAAGGGGGGGGACTTGGACTGGAAAAGGCTAAGGGGGTGGGACTTGGACTGGAAAAGGGCTAAGGGGGGGGGGGACATGGAAAGGAAATAGGCTGTGATGGTGGGGGGACCTGGACTGTAAAAGGGTTTTGGGGGGGGGACATGGACTGGAAATGGGTTGTGTGATGGGGGTGGAGGGGACCTGGACCAGAAAAGGGCTATGTGGGGGGGGGGGGGAAACTTGGACTGGAAATAGGCTGTGATTGGGGGGGGACCTGGACTGTAAAAGGGTTATGGGGGGGGGGACATGGACTGGAAATGGGTTGTGATGGGGGTGGAGGGGACCTGGACTGGAAATGGGCTATGGTGGAGGAAGGGGGATCTTGGACTGGAAATATGCTGTGATTAGGGGGGCTAGGACTGCAAATGGGCTGTGATGGTGCGGGGGGACTCGGACTGCAAATGGGCTGTGATGGTGCGGGGGGACTCGGACTGCAAATGGGCTGTGATGGTGGGGGGGGGGGGGGGCCAAGGACTGGAAATAGGCTGTGATGGGGGACTTGGACTGGAAATGGGCTGTGATTGGGGGGGGGGGGAGCTAGGACTGGAAATGGCCTGTGATGTGAGGGCTAGCACTGGAAATGGGCTGATGAAGAGCTGGAATAGGACTGGAAATGGGCTGATGTGGGGCATGGGAGAATGGGACTAGAAGGGAGTGGATGCTGGGTGGGCCTAGAACTATAAGGGAATTGATTTGGGGGGAGGACTAGAATGGATGGGGAATGAGAATGGAGAGGGGAAAAAATATTTTGTGTGGAAGAAAAGTCTATGATGGGCCGGTATTGGGAGAGTAAGAGGGGCTTGAGAATGGAAGGGTGAAATTTAAACGGATGATAAAGGAATAAGGAAAGAATTGGGGGAAAGAGCAAAAGGGAAACAATCAGTATGTTAAAGCAGAAATAGAGAGAGAATGGAAAACATCTAAAAGAGAAGAAAGGACAAATGGATAGCTCGCAGAAGACACGAAGAAGAAACCAGAAGAAAGTGACTGGAGCAATTGCAACTGAAAAATAAAACGCCCAAACAGAAGGTAGAAAAATACTTTTTATTTTGAATTTATTAACTGGAATATGTCTGGTCTGGGAAGTGTGTATTGCTAACATCTTTGCGTTTTTGTTTAGTGCAAGAGGAAATTACTTTATAGTTTTATTTCTCCAATGTTGTACAGTTCATTTTGGATTTTGGGGTTCCCAGTTTAATTATTATCTGACCAAGGAAGTTAGCCTACACGTATCCTCGGTAATTTTTGTGGGTGGGGCTGGGGGCGGGGCAGGGGTGGGACTAGGGGCAGAGAATGGGTGGAGCATGGCAAGCCACAGGTGTCGGGTTTTTCTCGGTGAAAAAGTTGGCAACCCTAGGCATATGTGATCCAGACTCCATGAGTGTGGTTAATCTGTGCGGAATAAGTTCACATAGGTTCCCTCAATTAAGTTCACCTTATCCTGCAGGTTGAAGCATGAAAGGGAAATGTGAACCTGGGAGAAGAGATTAGGATGTTACCATCTAGTCCTGTCTGAAGCCAATTTGGGAGGTTCATGTTTTGTTAATGGAAGTTATAAAGTTGTGAAGCGTTAATAAAACTGTGGCCCAACTATGCTTCTTCCCTGGTGTCTATCAGGTGTTATTAGTAGGAATTAAGCTAAGTGTCAACTGAATGGTGGATCAGTGTGAATGACGACACTGAGCTACAGTAGATAATGGTAGTGATGGGAAATGTTCATTATCAATTTATGACAAGCTATGCCCCGCCTTCTTCTGGTTTTATTATTCATTTTATGTACTTATTCTTCTGTAGTATTCATTGAAGTAACATTGGGGCTTCCTGTATTGCCTTGGGCTCACATTTTCCTGGGCTTCCATTGTATCTAAAGATGAGTATTCCTCTCTTATTTCTCACTACACCCCTCTCTGGGAACTCCGCTTTTCTATCAGATCGCTTCTATCTGTGACGTTCTCTTCCACTGCCAACTCTAGACTTTGATCTTTCCACCTTGCCGCTCCTTATGCCTGGAGCAAACTACCTGAGTTGGTTGTTAGGCTTCATCTCTACCCCTTCTCAAATCCAGGCTAAATACTCACCTCTTTGAGGCAACGTTTTGGATCTTGATTCGCACATTCTCCTGCTCTCCAACTATGTGCTTCCTTACTATTTCCCTAGACATATCCTAGTCCCATGCAAAATGGATTTAACATGCATTAATTACAAATTAACATGCATATAATTGATTTGTGTGCATTATAATGTTTTAATGTTCATTAAAAAATGTTTATTAAATTGAATGTGTGAAACAAACAAAAAAAATCCTCACCCAGAAATCAAGCAAATTTCCAGAAATTCTGAAAATGATCCAAATAGTTTTTCTTTCCTGAGTAGATCCCTAGTAGCATCAGAAAGATTTCTGTGTTTAAGAAAAACACACTGCAAGCGAGTTGTATTGGAGCTTTTCCTGCACGGGTTTGAGATTGACAGAGGCAGTGGGGTCCATGTGACAGAACAAGAATAGGGTCATTGGCTTAGGGCAGAATGGAGGATTTGTAGATAGTCTTGGAAAATACAAAAGTCCATGTGGAATGACAGCAGAAACATTTGTGAAAAGTTTGTATCGGTTAACTTTTACACATATCTTTTCATGGTCCTAATATAGGGGTATGTTTAATAAACCCTCTTAACGTGCGCGCCACGTTAGTCTGCAGGATGCCATAAAAGGAGTGGGCGGTCCGGTCAAAAATAGCAAAACGGGATTAGCGCATGCTGCGCTGCACTGCACGCTCTTGTGTGCCGCGCACATTAGCGCACGTGTAACGCGCGCAGGAAGCATAAGCAGGCGCACTGATGTGCAAACAGAGGAACAGGGCTGAAGTACAATGGTAAAGACACTGACAGATGGTGCAGGGGTCATGGGATCAATCCCCCACTGTGCCCAATGAATAAGGCTGGCTGAGGCACTACCATTTATGTGTAATATTGCATTATGAGGCTTTATAATTTTATTTTAATTACTGCTGCTAGCAAACACACTCTCAAAGCGCTGTAACATAAGGTGCTGCATAAGGCACCCCATAAGGTACCCCACATTTTAAAGTGCACTGTCCGCCACGGCACCCTACAATGTTGCTTAAAGGGTGGCCTATAGGGCGCCATTTAGGGTGCCCTATGAGGCACAGCAAGGTCATAGCACTGTTTTTGATGGCAGCACTGTGCATTTAAACGCATGGAAATCATAAGTAGGTGCGCTGACATGCAAGGAGGAATAGCAGTGCAGCACAATGGTTAAGGCACTGACTGATAATACAGGGGTCATGAGTTCAATCCCCAGTGTGCTTAATACGTAAGGCTGGCTGAGGCATCAGCTTTGACATGGATGTATTGTTTACTGTGGCACTTTATTTGTATTTTATTAATTGCTGCCAGCAAACACACCCTCATGTGCCGTAACCTAAGGTGCCGCATAAAGCACCCTATAAGGCACTCCATAGGGCACATTATAAAGTGCACTATCCGCCACGGCACCCTATAATGTCCCCTATAGGGCACCCTATCAGTCGCTCCATAGGATACTGTATAGTGCACCTTATATGGACGGTAACCATAAGGTGCCCTATAGGGCGCCCTATAAAGTGCCCTCTGAGGCACCTTATGGGTACAATATGCTGAGGGTGTTTTTGCTGGCAGCACTAATGTATATTAAAAATAGATAATGCTTTGGACAGCCCTATCAAATAACCCCACTGTGGGTTTGAACCCATGACATCTGGCTCCACTGGCAGTGAAGTAACCAATGCGCTACAGCTGCTAGCAAGCCCCTGGCTGGCTGCAGAAGGACTGCAAGTCACCACACAAACAGTCTGCTGTGGTCACCAGGATAGGGTTAACCCACCCATACCCATGATGCACTGCACATACAAATCAGCAGTCTACAGATGATCACAAGATTGGGTATGCACCCCCGCAGCACCTCGGCCTGGTAGGGGGAACTGACCATGTGTGGTACTGGCACAGAGTAGCTACACACCGTCACATTGTGCAGGTACTGCACTCACCCTGAGGGTGAGGTAGGGCGCCCAGCACCAGGTCCACAGCAGAGATAAGCCATGCTGCAGGTCCCCAGCAGTGCTAATGTGTGAGATAGGCAGCTTCTGCAGACACACCTTGGATATATCTGTATATCTCAGTCAGGTGTACCACCACCCTCCTTCTCCAGGGCTGAGAGTGGTAAACAGGGTCTCCCACCAACAGATCCACATTCTAACTCCCTGCAATGGTGGCAGTAGAGGGGACCATCAACCCCAGTCCTGCTGGGGAACAGACACCCTACAGGGCAGTCAATGCAGCTCTGTACACATCCATAACGCAATAGCAGACAGACATTAGGCCTGGATATGCTAAGCTGCACCCCCACCACTATCTGATATTCTCCTACAGCAAGCCTTCAGCCGCTGCACCCTGCAAGGCGCTCCATCAAGACACATACCAGCTGCAGACAGTCTGCTAGCTAGTCCATAGTGCATGTTCCTAGTGGAAATGCGTGCACCCAGAACTGGGATGTCAGCATACACAACAAGCAGATAAGTCAGTGACTGGGCCCCCAAAAGAAAACCCAAAAATATCACATGAGAGAAATACTATATAGCACTATGGGGGTACCTAGCCATGCTGTGGTCACTGCACAGTCAGGGTGAGAGTGATCTCCCAGCAGGACATGCTGTGGCCACCCTGTCTGTGCAGGTTGTGGCCGGGCACTACAATGTCCCAGCCAGTGCCCTATGCCCTGTGCAGATGCATCCTGGCCAGGCCACCCTGTCCGGGCTATACCCATGGTACCTTGCTCCTCATTATGCACATTGGCAGACCAATACTGGCAACAGTGCTGGCAGTGTGGGCTGTGGAGGGTGTTTGCAGCCACCACACACTGGATAGACAGACACACACTCCCACATCTATGCCAGCATTGTGCTACTATAGAGGAGTTTAGCAGCCCTGGCCACCACACCAGTCCTGGGTACAGTGCAGGCATGGATATGGTACGCAATACTGTTGGGGGTCACTCCCCAGGGTGGTAAACACTGTCAGAGACCAGACCTGAAGCACACTCCACAGACAGCAGAAAGGTTGCTATGATGGAGCTCAATCAGCAAACTGTGCTTAACGTAGGAATTGCTATCTGCGAGTAATCATAGCAAACTTTTGATAGCTGTGTACCGTATTCCCAGGTGTAGGGTGGCATTGCTAAGGTATGCAAGTGCTAGTATTGGGAGATGCACACAGGGCCCAATGTCCTGCCTCTCCAGGAGGCATTGGCTAATGGGGCCTGTGGGTGTGGGTGTGTCTGCCCCTGTTGGCTGCTGCTTTACGGCAGAGGTTCCCAACTCCAGTCCTGGTGTGCCAAACACTGTTCGGGTTTTCATGCAGTCCCTCATGAATATGCATGAGATACATCTGCATACCATGGGGATGGTGCATAGATATGCAGCACAGGCATCTTTATTAGAGGCAGCATGGAACCTGAATGGTGTTTGGCCCTCCAGGACTGCATTTGGGAGACTCTGCTCTAGGTAATGCGCCTGTTTATGGTGTCTTTGCTCTGTAGGGTAAAATGTAGGTGTTTTGGGCATGTTTACATCATCTGAAAGAAACGTTCTGTCTGTATTAGCACGTTGTAGTAGTGGGTAAAATATGGGGACTGGGTTGGCAGGCACCATAGCTGGGACTTGAACCTGTGACCTTCGGCCTCCAAACACACTGGTTGTGTTCACTGCACCACCATGTTGCCACAGAGACACTGCATTCCCTGGTGATACCATGACTGTTTGTCTGGCAGGGCCTGTCTGTTGCAGTGCACGGTACCCACCTACACAGGACTAGGCCATGGTCTGCTCTGGGCAGCTGCCACTGCCCCCTCCACCACCAGTACCCCTCCGCCACCATGCTGACATGGCCTTATATTGGAGACAGCATAAAACCTGAATGATTTGTGGCCCTCCAGGACTGCATTTGGGGGACTCTGCTCTAGGTAATGTGCATGTTTCTGGTGTCTGTGCTCGGTGGGGTAAAATATAGGCGTTTGAACCATGCGTATGTTCTCTGCAATAAAGGTTTGTCATTACTATCACGGTTTAGTAGCGGGTAAAATATGGGGACTGGATTGGCAGTAGCCCTAGGTGGGACTTGAACTTGTGACTTTCTGCTCCTAAACACACTGGCTGTGTTCACCGCACGACACTGTGCTCACAGAGACAGTGCAGTCCCTGGAGATACCATGGTTGTTTGTCAGACAGAGCCTGTCTGTTGCAGTGCATGGCACCCACCTACACAGGGCTAGGCCATGGTCTGCTCTGGGCAGCTGCCACTGCCCCCCTCCACCACCAGTACCCCTCTGCCACCATGCTGACATCCCCTTCTGCTGGTGGTGTGCAGTCTCAAGCCATCCAGTGTGCAGGTAGGCGGCTGCCTATGGTGCGTGTTCTGGGGTAGGGGTGCCTGCATAGGCATCCACGCTTCCCCCCAACACCGCCTGCCAATGTTCTGTGCCCTTGGGGGTACCTGCTGGGTACTATCCCCTGTGACACTGTGATAAACACTCTCGTGCCCATGTTGGGCCCTCATCAGTTGCTGTCTGGCTACTGTTCAGTTTCAGCATTCCTAAGTGCCACCTAGGCATCTGCCTAGTCCACACTGTGCCCCAGCTGCACCACAGCATGTGCCGCCTGCAGCCCTCTGTATCCCCTTTCCCAGCATCTGTCCAGTTGCCCATTCCGACATGCCCGCCCTGCTGTTGTGGAACATGTGCATGCCATAGGTAACCTGTCCAATGGAGAGGGAAACCCTGATCAGTGCTATTTTACTGTGGGATCATTCACCTTGTATGGGGACGGAGCGTAGACCTTTCCAAAATTCATATTTATTTTTTGGGGCTTTCTTGGGAGTGTTTGTTTGTTTTTTTTGAATATTTTTATTGCGTTTTGTACAGTCTTAGGAAAACAGCATATCAAAGTAAAGCAGGTCATACAATACTTCACCCAAGACTGCAACTAACTAAACAAAAAAAGACTAACTAAAACCATAAACCTCTATTTACCCCCCCTCCCTCCCTCACATCCACCCAATCCTCTGGAGTCAGCATGAAAATCAAAATGGCATGTCTGTGGCAATGGACGCTCCAAAAACAGAATCCTCTAGTCGAGGACGAACAATGCACCCTATGGGGAGCAAAAACAACAAAGGCTTACTTAGGGGTCAAAGACATATGCTCATTTAACATCTGCCACTTGGAAAGACCGGATGGTACTCTGGGCACACCTTTTCTTGGCAGCTGCTCAAACTTGCTGTAACGGCAGACGTGATTCCACCAATTCTGTGGATTAAGGTCATAGGTGTGATTCCAGTAGCAAGAAATAAGGTATAATGCAATTCCAAGCATAAAATCCAACAGAAAAAAATGTCGTCTAGACAATGAGGGTATATTACTCGCTGAACGTAGACTAACGATGCCCCAGGAGAGAGGTTCACGAAAGCTCAATATCTTTTGGATCCGCTTCCAGACTTGTTCCCAGAAAGTTTGGACACAAGGACACTGATAAACAATATGAGCAAGGGTACCCAACTGCTGCCTACACGACCAACAGTTCCCATCAGCTTCCGGACCCCAAGTAGCCATCTTGACTGGGGTAAGGTAAGCTCTATGTGCCATAAAAAATAGAGCTTGGGTAACAGAGGCAGATTTTGAAATACGGACTTGTTTTGCCCAAAACTGTTCCCATTGCTGGGGCGACATGACCAGAGCTGTGTCATGCTCCCACACTTTTTGGGTACCAACCATGCCCTGCTGCATACCAGAAAGCAGTAACTTGTAGAAATGGGATGCCCTACTAGAAGAATTTACTGCATCACTTAAGGGATCCATGTGCTCCAGAGACCGGAAATGTGGCATCGACTTGGCTATACAGTGCCTAAGCTGCATTCATTGAAAATAAAAAGAGTTCGGTAGGCTGTATTCCTGTTGTAATTGCGGGAAGCTCTTCCAATCATCCCGCTCCAGCAGTTGATCGATTGTCCAGATATCCTTAGAATACCAGAGACACCAAGCGAAGGACTTACGCTGGATCTTAAGGTGAGGGTTGTACCAGAGTGGCCAACGGCGAGTAAGGCAATTAGCGCCATCGAGCGAGCCCCGCAGGGCCGCAAAGGCTTTTTGTGTGTCAATTATCATAGGAGGATATTCTTTATCTAGCGGCATTTGCATGTAAGGCAGGAGCGGTAAGGGAAAAGGTGCCACAATTGCTTGTTCTAGTTCTAGCCACGCAGGAAGAGATGCGGCTTCCGAAGTCAGCCATTGCGCCCCTTGTCTTAACAGAAAAGCTTTGTGGTATTGCTGAAAGTCCGGAAATTTCACTCCTCCCAACTCCTTACAGGCTTTAAGTTTCTTAAGAGCAATCCTAGGCGTTTTGTTATTCCACAAAAATCTCACTAACACTCTTTCAATTTGCTGATACGTCTGCGGGCGCAGTAGGAAAGGCATCATTTCCAGCACATAGTTAATTTTCGGAGCTATCGTCATCTTGATTGTTTCCAGTCTCCCCCACCAAGACAAAGCCAAAGGGAGCCATTTAGTAGTCAGCAGATGGGATTTTTCTAAGAGCATTCTCTCGTTATAACTCGCCGCTTCGACCAAGGGGTAACCATAATAGGCTCCGAGATATTTGAACATCTTAGGCTCCCAGACGAATTGGAAATGTTCCATATCCGCTTTATAAGTCTTAGCATTCAGTGGGAAGGCGCTTGACTTACCCCAGTTAAATTTATAACCGGATAATTGCGAGTAACGCTCTATGCATTCCAAGATCGCCGACACGGACTCCGGGGAAGTAAAGAGGAGGAGGTCGTCTGCGTACGCCGACAGCTTCACTGTCTGACCCGCTATCGGCACCCCTGATATCCGTGCATGCTGTCGGAGCATAAGCAATAAAGGCTCAAGGGCCAAATTAAACAGTAATGGCGATATAGGACAACCTTGACGAGTTCCTCGTGATAATCTCAGCTCTTTCGATTGCGAAGTGTTAACCCGGACATGTGCCAGAGGCCGAGCGTATAACACTTTCAGCAGACTGATGAAACCATCACCAACTCCAAACCATTGGAGAGCATCAAAGATGAAGGACCACTCCAAACGGTCGAAAGCTTTCTCGGCATCGAGGGATAGCCCTACTAGTGGGCTGTTGAGTCTTTCCCCGGCCGCTAGAACGTGGCATAGGAGACGGGCATTGTCCGCTGTCGATCTCCCTTCGATAAAGCCACATTGGTCCGGGTGTGTCAGTTGTGTCATGACCCCAGCAAGCCGCTTAGCCAGTATCGTAGCATAGATCTTATAGTCAGCATTCAGCAAGGATATCGGACGGTAATTACTGACTAGCTGGGGATCCCTGCCTTTCTTTTCCAACACAATCACACTCGCTGACGCGAAACTCCCTACCAGAGGAGCATCTTGCAGGAGAGCCTGAAAATAGACACGCAGATGTGGGCCAAGCTCTTTAGAAAAAGCTTTGTAAAATTCAATGGGGAGACCGTCCGGGCCAGCTGCCTTACCTGAGGCCAGTGTCTGAATTGCTTGATGGATTTCAGAAAGGGAGATTGGGGCCGCCAGCATCTCAGCAGTCTCACCATCCAGAGTAGGCCTCTGCACCCCAGCAGTCAACTCTCCAAAGGTCAGCTGGGGATTCTGAATCTCAGAGGAGTATAGCTGCGCATAATAAGAGCCAAAAGCTCCCGCGAGTTCCTCGTCTTTGGTCAACAGGCACTGTCCACCAGGATCACGCAGGGCTTCCACCCGCCACGCCTCCTGCTGACCCTTTAGGGCATGTGACAGGAGTCTACCCGCTTTATTGCCTTCCCAGTAGTATACTCCGCTCTGAGCTTGGATATTCTTTGTCACTTCGTCAGTGAGCAATTGGTTATAACTAAATCAGAGTTTTTGAAGATGTACCAAGATGACTGGCTCAGAACGTCGTGTTAGAATCCGTTCCCCTGCCTTGATCTGATCTTCTAGCTCCGCTAAGCGTTCCTTCTGTCGCCGGGACCTGACGATCATGCGACTCGTGATGGCAGCCCTCGTGGAGGCCTTGAAGCCTTCCCACCAGGCCCATCCCCCGGTGTCCTGCGGAAGATTGAACTGAAAATATTCCTTTATTGCTGCTTGAATACAGGAGCTGAACTCCACATCACCCAAAAGGGATCTATCAAAAGCCCAATGTAAGGGTTTCGCACCAGCAGGTAAGTCTTGTAGCTCTAGACTGATAGCAGCATGATCCGATATATGGATCGCCTGGATGCCCGCACTTGTACAGCACGATATCAGGGATTTTGAAATCAGGAAAAAATCAATGCGCGACGAGGACCGATGAGGGTTGGAGAAAAAAGTAAACTCTTGATCTTTTGGATGATAGAGGCGCCAAATATCCACCAGACCTCTGTCGCTCATCAATTCTTTGAGGACGGCCTGCGACTTGGAGACCGGGCTAGGCTTCGGAGGACTTTTGTCTACCAGTGGGTCAAGAATCAGATTAAAGTCACCACCTAGTATTACTGGTTCGCCGCCCCCGAGGAAAGCTTCCTGAGTCAGGGTACGAAAAAATTCTGGATGATCAGTATTTGGAGCGTACACATTAACCAGAACGAATGATAGCCGCCCCACTTTTAAAGCAGCGCTCGTCCATCTGCCTTGTTTATCAGAGAGCGTCTGTGTAATAGTTGGCATAAGAGACTTCTTAGCCAAAATGGCCACTCCGTTATGTTTATGAATCGCAGCGGAATAGGCCACCAGATCAAAGGGCTTAGTACCAAGTTTAAGTGATTCATGATTGTTCAAATGTGTTTCCTGTAGCAGGAGTATATCTGCTTTCTCTTGCTGCGCATAATGTAAGATTTTTTTCCGTTTTATTGGACTATTAATCCCTTTGACATTCAAGGAGAGTAGTTTAATCGCACCGGGCAGCTGAGAAATTGGGTAGATACATCAGACATACTCCCACGAATCTAGACTTGGTTGAACTGCCTCTGCCCCATTGCTCCATACTACAGGTACATTGTAACCCTGGCTCCAGTGACACAGACTGCGAAAAGCAAAATTCCCCCTTAGACTCCAGAGGACTATGACCCCACCCCGCATTACATGGTGAACCCAGTGGGAACAGGGACGGTACAGAGGGACCCACCACTAACAAAATATCCACAATGTATACAGTACAACTTAGTATAGAACTCAAAGCACTGATTGTAACAGTGCTTGCAAAAGGTTAAGTGTAGGAGAATATCTAGCGATATGTCATCTACCTAATGAGTATGTTTTAGAATCAAAGGAAAAGGTATTGTGACCATCATGCTACATAAGCGTAAAATCATTACTTATGCAAGCAACTACACATGAGAGTGAAATGCTTTTTCAGCGCATATGCATACGTTCTTTGTCCTCCAAAAATTGCTGAAGCATCTCCGGATCATCAAAAGTTTTAGTGTGGTTGTGAAGCGTGACTCTCATGCGAGCTGGATAGAGAAGGCCAAATCTTGCTTGGAGTTGGATCAAGCGCGGCCTCAGCGAGAGGAAAGTGCGACGCCGATCAGCGGTGGCTTTTGCAAAATCCGGAAAGAAGTGGAGCTTGCATTTCTCAAATTCAGCGTTGGGGCGTAAACGGGCTGCTTCAAGAATTTGTACAGCATGTTGATAGCGTAGGGCTCGTAGAATTATTGGGCGCGATCTTTTATGGCCCTGAATCACTTTTGAGGGCACCCTATGAGCTCTGTCTATCTCAAAGGGATGTACAAAATCAATGTGCAAGAGCTCCGGGATCATTTTGCCTAAAAAAGCAATCATGTCTCCGCCCTCAGCTCCCTCCGGGACCCCGACAATTCTTACATTGTTGCGTCGCACCCTATTATTCCCCTCTTTGATCTCTCTTTGTAAGGCCCGAATCTGCTGGGTGTGCTTATCTACCAACTTTAGCTTTTCTTCGTGCGCTGCCACTACTTGCTCAACTTTATCCTGACGAAGGGACAACCCCTCCAGATTAGATCGGAGAGCCGCAGTGTCTTCACGCACCACCGACAACGCTTCTCCGTTAGCCGCAATCAAATCTCTAATCCCTCTCAACTCAGCCAACACTTCTTGCAGGGCCTCCGATCCGTCTAGTCGCGCCGCCATCTTTTGTGGTGACGGAGGTTCGGTCTTTGACCGTTTAGCACTCGCATTTTGCCCCGAGGAGAAATCTATTCTGGCTGGTTTTATTACCGACATCTCTACAGATCCTCCGGTGCAATATTTTGGATTCGCAGCACAATACCTCAAGTTAATCTCGGATTTATTGGTGGGTCACCTTGGAGCTCACGCTCTATCCGTCCGTCCTGCTCGGCATCAGGCTCCGCTTCCCTTGGGAGTGTTTTTTGATGTTTTCCATTACTATCACTATTGCCCAGCTTGATTATGATTTTTTTTTAATTTGTTGGGGTCATTTTCAATGTTTATTTGCACTTTTGTTCCGTGCATATGTATCACACTTATCACTTTTTTGTAGGTTTCCCTGGTTTTGCTGTACATTGCTGACAGAAATGGTTTCTTTTCCCTTTAAATCAGCTCTAACGCGAGGTTTTCACTTGCGTTATTTTTGGCCTCAAATTTCACATTGTTAGTGTGCGGGGAGCCTCTCCCCTCCCACTCTCCACCCATTGACCCCTTCTCTCCGCCCCTGGGGAGGCTTCCTCCGCCCTCCGGGAGCCTTTCCACACCTTCAGCGCTCGTTTGCGCTGCTGCGCACGTGAGCACGCACTAAAGCGCATTTTTGCCCCGTAAAGCGTCATTAGCACGCGCTAAGGTACCCTAGCGCGTGCTAATTGCACAGCGCGCATGTTAAGAAGGTTTAGTAAACATACCCCATAGTCTTAGCATGTTTGCATTTTCTTAGCACACTGTCTACATGATCTTGTAAGCACATTTCCCTCAAGCCTTCATGAACTGCATTCATATTCTTAATGTATCGTTTCCCATTTCTTTGCATGTGATTAGCATTTTTAACACTCCTAGCATATTAACAATGAGTCACTTGGGGGCCCTTTTACTTAAGTGCAGTATGTTTTTACAAGTACTTTGCATTTTGAGTAAATATTGCCATGCGGTAAGTGCAAAAGTTGTGCGGAAACTGTCGGGGCATACCAGACATGTTCACTGCAGTTATCACACATTAAGGTCATTCACAGGTACTGCATGTGCACTTAATACCACCTATTGAGGTAAGGTTAAGTGCACCCATGCTAACTGCAACTTTTTCAGCATGCATTAAGTACTGTGTGCTAATTTCAGTGTGTAATCCACTCCTGCTCTCTGCCCATAACTTGCCCATTCGCCACCCCATCTCGCAGTGAGCAATAAACGTGGGAATTAGTGCATGGTAACTGTCATGCTGGTGCAAATGGCTGCTGCTAGGATTCCTGGCACCCTCCTGCAACCTATAAATTGACACTCTTCTCTCTCATTAGCAAATAACCTCTGACTACACCCACAATGCTGTTTTTGATAACACCTTCATTTTTAATATTTCTTTCACCTTTTGCTGTTTTTTTCTCCGTTTTTTTAAGTTTTAATTTTCTCATTTTTAATTAGTGCCCCCTACTATGCTTATCTTGCTTACTGTGTCGCACATGCCCTGCTGGTGCAGCAACAATTCCTGCGGCCCCATGCTAACAATTACCATGCACAAAAATGTGTGTTAACTGCTTAGCGCACTTTAGTAAAAGGGCCCCTTGTTCTTAGAATGCCACTTTCATTAAAATTAACCAGGTTTCCTTTTGTTTGTTTGGAAATAAGTTATTTTTAGGAACTCTTATCTCTTAGAATATACCCCGTTGCTGATGTCCTATGATGTCATTTAGCAACTGTTTTCTCTCAGACCTGATCCTGCACAATGAATAAGAAAACATCACATTTAGCATCTTTACTTAAGAAGTTACTTCTTTTTTTGCAGTCTACTATAAGGGGGTTATCAACCTGGACTGTGTCTTTTGTACTGTAATGCAGAAAAATGCTACATATTCCTGCAGCCCCACAGGGATAAATAATGAAAAATGTTGCTTTCCTGCTAATGCCACTATTGTTTTGTCCATTTCTTTTTTGCTCATACAATATTGTCTGCAATGAATCAGTTTTAAACTGTAGGCTGCCTGTGCTCAGATCAACTCATAATTCATGTGACTGTGGAGAAACTGCAGTGTAGGCTGTAACACATAGAAGGGCATTTTCCCACAAGATACTGCTGCCGTTTTGCCTCGTTTATAATTTTGGGAAAAGCATACTACACACAGGGCCAGTATTCCAACTAATGGGGCCTTTTACTAAAGTGTGGTAAGATTTTGCATTTACCTGTTGTTTCTTTCTCTATAACATCAGCAAAATTTGCCTCTTCCTTTCTGAACATACTACTAAGAAACATATCCATTCTTTAGTCCTCCCATCTAGACTATTGCAACTTTCTCTTGCTGGTCTCCCTCTGAATCATCTCTCTCCCCTTCAATCTGTTCAAAATGCAGCTGTGCGGCTAATCTTCCGCTAGCCTCGATATGCTCATATAACCCCTCTTCTCAAGTCACTGCATTGGCTCCCCATCCATTTCCGTATCCAGTTCAAACTTCACCCTCTGACCTATAAATGCATTCATTCTGTTGCCCCTCACTACCTTTCCTCTCTCATTTCTGCCTACACCCAGGGCCAGTGCTAGGGTTTCTAGCGCCCCCCTGCAACCTATAAATTGGTACCCCTAACTCATTATTATTAATGTTGACTGTACCCTACCATCTTTTTTCCTAAAACCACTTTGTGAACTCTTTTCAAGCAATATTAATATTTCTCCTTCAAATCCAGTGTTGTAAGAAATTTGCAGCAAAAGAGCAAATACATAACCAAAATAAAAATACTTAGCAGTAAATACTTAGCATCATGTAAATAGGCTGGATAGTCCCAAAAAAGATAAATAAATAAAATCTGATTCTGGTCATCTCATTAACAACAACATAAACATTCTCCAGTGCTAGGTATCTGGTGAACTAATATAAAACACTGCAAAAGTCACTGAAAATCTACAAAGTCAAATCTATCATACACTTCCAAATCTATCATACACTTCTAGCATACACTTCCAAAACTCATAAAATAAGGGGCCTACCCAGAAAAAAACAGCACGACAAATACTGCAATGAGCCCCAAAACCTCCATACACCTATTTGAAAAGCTATATAAGTCAAATTACTACAGTGCAGATCCCTACGTACAAACTCCAAGTTAACAGAACACCTGGCCTTGGTCACACACTCAGAACAAGAACCCTCACCAAGTAAAGAATAAGTGACCACAACCTAAAGTAAAAATAAAAATATGTATACAAAAATTAAAATGAAGCCCCAAGAAGCCAGACTCCGAATGCGGTGCCACACCAGATAAGAGAGGCAGTTCCCCATATTGCTTGAAATCTAAAGATAGCGCAAAGTCCAATCACTAAATTGAAAATAAAAAATTTTTTTCTACCTTTGTTATCTCATGATTTTTGATCATGCTGGTCCTGATCTGAGGTTTCTGTTTTCCTCTGTCATCTCTTAGCTCTTTTTCTTTGGTCTAAGGTCCATCTGCTATTTCTTGTCTCTCTTTTTGTTTTCTTCATTTTCTTCCATCAGCCTTTTTCCAGTCCCAGTAACCCTCCCCAGTATCAGCCCCCTTTATAGCCTCCCCTCCAAGTGTCAACCCCCTTGCATTCCTAGTACCACCACTGGTGTCTATTCCCTTTTAGTCCCCCTCCTTCTCCATTGTCCAGCCCCTTCTAGTCCAAATACCATCCCGGGTATCAGCGAACTTCCAGTCCCAGTGCCCCCTCCCGTGTCAATTCCCTTCCAGTCTCCCTCTCCTCTGTCCATCTGCCTTCCAATGCCATCCCTGGGTATCAGCTGCCTTCAAGCCCCCACCTTCCCTCCAGCTTCCTCCTTCCCTCTTTTCCGCTCCCTTCCAACCTTCCATGTGAGCTCCCTTCTAGCCCCTACCTGTCAGTTCTCTTCTAACCCCCCTCCTTTTCCCCAGCCACCTTCCAGCCCCATTCCCAAGTGTCTGCTCCCTTCAAGCTCCCTCCATGTCTGCTCCCTTCCAGTTCCCCCTCCATGTTTGCTCCATTGTAGCCCCCCCCCCGTGTCTGCTCCTTTTCAGGTCCCCCCCCCCCCCGTGTTTGCTCCCTTCCAGCTTCCCCCTCCATGCTTGCTCCCTTCCAGCTCCCCTGTGTCTGCTCCCTTTCAGTCCCCCTCCCCCCCATGTCTGCTCTGATTCATCCTTCAAAAAAGAAGGCAGCCGCGGGAACATGGCTCTGTTCCCGCGGCTCTGCTCTCTTTTAAACTGCTGGGTCGCAGAGTTTCTAAAGGCAAGAATAAGCATTTCCTGTTTCTTGTATAACATATTGAAACCCTCCGCCCAGTGTGCAGCATCAACCAAGAGAGCAAATAGAATGCTAGGTATCATAAGCAAAGGAATGGACAATAAAACAAAGGTTATTATAATCCCTCTGTATCCTTCCATGGTGCGACCGCACCTTGAATATTGTGTGCAATTCTGGTCACCGTATCTTAAAAAGGATATAGCGTTATTAGAAAAGGTACAGGGAAGAGCAACCACAATGGTAAAGGGGATGGAGGGATACCCCTATGAAGAGAGGCTAAAAAGGTTAGGGCTCTTCAACCTGGAAAAGAGACAGCTGAGGGAAGATATGAAAGAGGTCTATAAATTAATGAATGGAGTAGAACGGGTAAACGTAGATCGATTGTTTACTCCAACAAAATATAGAAAGACTAGGGGACACACAATGAAGCTACAGTGTAACGTATTTAAGACTAATAAGAGAAAATATTTTTTTCCCTCAACATGTAATCAAACTCTGGAATTCGTTACCAGAGGATGTAGTAAAAGCTGTTAGTGTAGCCGGGTTAAAAAAGGTTTGGAAAGGTCCATAAATCATTATTAAAAGGGACACGGGATATCACTGCTTGACCCAATACAAGCAATGTGGAACCTGTGTCTTTTGGGAAATCTGCTAGGTACTCGTAACCAAATTGGCCACTGTTGGAAACAGGATACTGGGCTTGATGGACCTTGGTCTGATCCAGTATGGCATATCTTATGTTTGTTTTTTTTAACCATGTTTTTATTATTCTTTGTGAAAGAAAGGAACTTATATACAGTGTGAAACTTTCTCACTTCCATAGTTTCCCTTTCATGCAATTACCTCCACCTCTTCCCTCCTACTCCCCCCTTTCACTATCCCTCCCCCTCCCTTTTTATTACCTCCTTCCACTTCCTCATTGTTTGTAGCGTTCGCATAACAAATATATTTCAAATACATTTCGAACAGATATAGAATACATATTTTATACATATGACTAACCTCCTTTCATTTCCCTTACTCACTTGTACATACTAAAACAAAAAAAACATCAACTTAACCCAAATACACAACTTGTTGCTCATGCTGTCTCCTCACCTCTTTATGAGAGAAGCCTCAACCCCTGAGCGACACTCCCCCTCCCATTCTGCCCCTTTAGATAAGGGTATTAAATTCTGTGAAAGACCCATTCTTTCCCCTCAGACGGTATGTTAACTGATCGAATCTCACCGACTCCTCTATTTTTCAATACCAATCTGCCCAAGAAGGACCTTTCTCCTCCTTCCATCTCCAGGCTACTTCCACCCTTGCTGCCAACTTAAGCTTCTCATTTAACAACTCCCCCCACTTCCCTACCACCTGCCCCCCCCAAACCGCCCAATAGCATCTCCCTTGGGCCACCTTGATTTACCCCCTCCTCTCTCCCCCATCATTCCCTCCCACACCTCCCTCCAATACTGCTGAATTACCGGGCATTCCCACCACATATGGAAAAAAGTGCCAACCCTTGAGCAGCCTCTCCAGCATAAATCTGTTTGCTTCACTCTGGCTAGATACAGCTTCGTCGGAGTGATGTAGAACCCATGCACTATCTGAAACTGTGTCTGCCTCCAGGAGGTAACCCCCATAGTCCCGTAAATACTTTCATGTATATTCCCCCACATCCTTTCATCCAGGACCTCCCCCAACCATCGTTGACAGTTATTTTTATGTGTATGGATACCACTATCTTCCTCCTCCTCCAGTTGGATTCTATACAAATTTGATATAACTGCTTTCACCGAGGTCCCTTGGTACAGGGCCAGCTCCATCTGAGAACTGGGCCTTGTAATTTGCTTTCTCACATCTCCTTGGTCCAGGAAATGTCTAAGCTGAAAGTATTGATAGAAAGGGATTTTTTTTTGCTGTATTCTTCCTTCTAGCTCCTGATGCGATCTTACCACTCCCCTCTCCAGGAGATCTGCAAACTTTACCACCCCCCTCTTCCTGCCTTGCTCCACCAACCTTATACATTCCATACCCATAAAAGGGGAAAGATCTTCAATCCTTGCCCACTTGCCCATGGTGACAACATCAATGGAAACCACCCCTGTCTATTAATCATAGAAATGGCCCACAGCAACGGGTGCTCTTTCCTACTCAGCCTCCTATCCGCCCCTTCTCTAACCATTGAAACAATGACTGGGAGCCCATTGCCACTCTCTCCAGCTCTACCCAGGTGACCCCCCCCCCTCTGATAGTGATCCTGCCAGACTTTAACCACACAAGCCTGATAATACCAAGTTAGGGACGGGAAACTAATCCCCCCTGACCCTTAAAAAGATATAACCTTCGAACCTTTATTCGCGCCTTTCTTACTCTCCACACAAATCTTACCAACCGGGCCTCCCACTTCTTGATGGTTGTTTTAGGTATCTGAATGGGCAGTTGTGAAAACAGGAACTGAATTTTCGGGATAATATTCATTTTAATTGCCTCTTCCCGTCCAAACCAACTTAATTGTAGTGTCAACCACCTTGAGAGCTCCTCACTAATTTTGCTTGCCAGCGGTTTATAATTTAACTCATACAACATACCAGGATCCGCCAAAATTCTCACCCCAAGGTACTTAATATCCCCTTGGGCCCAACGAAAAGGAAAGTTTGGAATCTCCTCCTTCCCCAACCCCCCAACCCCCCATGCCAGCGCCTCCGTTTTTGCTAGATTCACTTTAAAACCCCAAAACCCAGAGAATATTTCCAATTCCTCCAACAATACAGGTAGGGAGTCCGTTGGTCTTGCCATAAATAACAGCATGCCATCTGCGTATAAAAGAATCTTATGCTGCATTCCTCCGAACATCACTGGTATGATACCTTGCTGTTCCCTTATCCGGATAGCAAGCACCTCAATCACTATTGCGAACAGCAACGGAGACACGGGGAAACCCGTTGGAGCGATGTCAATTCACCACAATCCTAGCCAATGGGCACTGATATAGCGCCCTTACCCCCTGTATAAAAGACCTATTCAATCCCATTCTACCCATCACCTCAAACAGAAAATCCCACTCCACCCTGTAAAATGCTTTCTCAGCATCCAGCGCCACACACAACTTTGGTAACTTCTTTACCTTGACCAGTTGGAGCAGAATAACTGCCCTCCTCACATTATTCGCCATCGCCCTACTCTTGATGAACCCTGTCTGATCAGGGTGGATCAACTCTGGCAAAATCCCCTCCAGCCTACTCGCCATTATCTTTGCATACAACATAGCATCGCTATTAATCAGAGCAATAGGCCTGCAGTTCTCACATCTGTTAGGTGGACGCCCCTCCTTCAGAATTACCATAATATTAGCTTGTGTCTTCGACTCCAGAATTCTCTTTCCCTGCATAATTCCCGTTAAGAGTCTGGCTAAGAACAGAGCAACCTCATCCCGCATTACATGATAATACTCTGACGGGTATCCATCCTCCCCTGCCGCTTTCCCCTTGGGGAGTTTCTTAATCCCCCTAACTACTTCATCCGCACTGATGAGCCTCCCCATCCAGTCTGCAGTCTCCTCCTCCACCCTAGGCATCCTAATCTTGTTCAGATATCCATTGATCAGCTCCCTGCCAAAATTCATTACATATACCCTGACCCTCAACAACCCTACTACCCTCCCTCCCCAAAAGTTCCATCACTGTCTGACGTTCCCTCTTTTTCTGCAATTGCCTGGCCAACATTCATCCTGCCTTATTCCCACCTTCCATAAAATTCCTCTTGGTGGCATGCATAAGTCCCTCCACTCTTTCCATGTCTAGAGTATTAATTCTCGCCCGAATCAGACTTATCTTTTGCAGGGTATCCTTCGCCCCATCCTACTATGTTCCTTCTGCAACCCCTCCAACTCCTTCACCTCTCCTTTTGCCTCTCTCTTTTCTTTTGGCTCCCCAACTGGATCAACATCCCTCTCACAAAAGCTTTTCCCCCATCCCACACCATGGAATCAGACACCTCCCCATTATTGTTCAATTCCAAGTATTCCTGCCAAGCCTGCCGGAGTTTTACCTTCCCCTCTTCTGATTGTATTCACAAAACATTTCCCCTCCATCCTCCCTTCTCCCATTCCCTCCCAATCCCCTGCAGAATCTACCTCCCTGTCACTAACCCGTGATCTGATAACACAATAGGGTGAATATTTATCTTCTCCAACACTCCAATTTGCCCTCTTTTCCCCAAAAAATAGTCTAAGCGGGAATATGTGCCCTGCCTCGAGATGTAGTAGGTGTACGCCCATCCCCCAGGGTTCTCCCAATGCCAAATATCCACCAAATCAAAATTCTCCATTTCTTTCCTTAGTTCCTTCCCTTCCCTCCCATGCTTTTTTAACTGGAAATTGGATCTAGCCCCTGGACCTAACATACAATTCATATCCCCCATGATGATCCAGTCACCCTTTGCCTCTTTCCCAAATTCTTGCAAACCTTTCCTGAAAAAGGAGCCTTTATGCCCATTTGGAGCATAGAGATTAAGAATCGACACCTCCTTCTGATCTACCCTACCAGCCACCCACACAATCCTGCCCATTGTATCTCCCCCTGATTTATATGGGACAAACAAAACCTGTTTATGTATAACAACCCCCCTTTTCTTAGAATTATATGATGAACAGAACATCTGTACAAACCCAAGAGATTTCAATTTCTCGTGTTCCTCAGTTGTCAAGTGTGTCTCATGCAGCAATGCAATATCCACCTTGGCCCTATTCAAATGTGTAAGGATCCTTTCCCTTTTTATTGGGTTATTAATTCCCCGCACATTAAGGGTGGTTACCCTATACTGCTCCCTTGCGATCTTTACCAGTCATTACACCTCCCGAGGTCTCTCCCACAGATCCTATCTTCAGGATCACCAGACAGCACGAGCTCAATAACATTAGATCCATAACTTATCAAACAGTTATACATGTTAACATCATCCACCACAGCCCCTCCTTCACAATTTGTTTGTTTAGTGACCTCAATTAGCTCTGTACCCACTCACCACCCCTCCTCTCGACTCGCACCCTCCCACCATGCCCCCTCACCTGCTCTCCCTCCTCTACCTCCTTCCTCTTTACTCTTCCCCGCTCTCCTCTGCCTTCCCCTTCATTAAACCTGGGAGGCCACGGGAGGAGTTCAACTTCCCCAACACCACAGTTCCCCCAACATTTCCCACTCCTTCCTTTTTCCACCCAACCACCTGAAAAACAATCCATTCAATCTCCTTCATGCACATCATAACAATTCTTTCCACATCTCTCAGTCTCAAGCCTCTGCTTCATATGAAGCTAGTACCAGTCTTTTCCATATCTCTTCAAAGTTTCTTCACCAGCTATCTGCACATCCACAGTACACTCTTCTTTCCACTGTCGAAAGCTGCTCTCTAACTGACTCAGGAGGGGGTGATCGATTCCCCACCCCCCTCTGAAAGCCATGGAAAGCTATGGAAGATCCCTTCTGCGACTTTAAAAACTTCTCCAGTGCATTTGGTGAGTTGAAGAACCACTGTGTTCCCCTCACCACCATTGTGAGCCAGGCCGGATACCATATCGCCACCTGCACACCCTTCTTTGCCAATGATTCCTTCACTTTCAGTAGATCCTTCCTTCGTTTTACTGTCTCCGCCACCAAATCAGGAAAAACATACACCTTCCAATCCTTATAAAGCACGAACTTCGATCTCCTTGCCGCTCTAATGATATGCTCTCAGTCCTGAAATCTGAGCAGCTTCACAATAAGAGCCCGTGGATTCGCTGAGGGCTCCGGCCTTAGCCTTGGTTCCCTGTGCGCTCTCTCTAATTCAAAAGGAGTCGGCGAAGGGGGATCTGGGAAACACTTGAGCATCATATCCTTTACAGACTTTACAGTGTCCTCTCCCTCCACCCCCTCCGGAACACCGAAAATTCTGACATTAGATCTTCTATCTCTGTTTTCCATGTCCTCTACTTTGGAGTGTAAC
Source organism: Ichthyophis bannanicus (assembly GCA_033557465.1). NCBI lineage: Eukaryota > Metazoa > Chordata > Amphibia > Gymnophiona > Ichthyophiidae > Ichthyophis > Ichthyophis bannanicus. The sequence goes on from CM066032.1 coordinate 821,124,440, forward strand.
CAGCTCACTTATTGCTGCAGGTAGGCCACCATGTGTTTAAGGGTCGTTTGTATGTCCTCCGTCCTACTGACCCTGGCCTCTACCTCTTTCAAGAGTTGCCCCATCCCCGTAAACCTTTCAGCCAGCTTAGTAAGCACCATCTCCACAATTTCTTCTTTTGACTCATGTATCTCTCTCAAAATCGCTGCTAAGTCCATCGGGGTTTCTTCCTCTCGATCTGCCTCCTGATTCCCCTTTGATGAGGCTGGAGATGCCGGCGCAGGCAGGGCCTTCATGTCATCTGGATTGCTCTTTCCTGCCCCCACTTTTGCCATGTACAAGTCCTTGATAGTGGCACTCTGCTTCATTTTTACCGCCTTCGGCATGCTTTCACCTCTTCCCCTCAATATTGACTGCCTGGGGAAACTGCTTCTATCAGTTTTAATCGGTGCGGGCCAGGGAGCGCTCTTACACACACCCTCCTTCCTCCGTGGCTACACTGGAAGTCCTATCTTATGTTTTTATGTTCATGCACGCGCACATGTCCTAAAAGATATAAACTTGCGTGCGTAGAAAGCATAGATCTTTCCATGGCACCTTTATGAAATCTCTTCCTAAATGTCATAAATATTATGGGATACTCCCATTCCAACCGATAAAAAGTATCATCTCTTTAAGGGGCAATCTCTTCAAATGGGTGAGTTTTGCACATATCATGACAGTCATGAATCTCACTTCTAAGCCAAGGTATGTGGAGTATGATATCTGTTTCTCAAATTTACTGCTAATATTCAGCATAGTACTTGCATCGTGCCAAAGTGAGCCTCCCTTTGGAGTTTATAAGATGTTACGTGTATGGGTAATTTATCAAGTTGTGCTTGGAAATTCCTCTTAATTAGGCATGTGGCATCCAATATGAAGGGAAATAACTCGTTATCTTTCTGCCACATTTTTTTGGTCTGTAATTTGTTTGGGCACAATGATGTTATAGTGCTTACAGAGTGGATGAAGTGTGCTACTTTATTGTGCCTTTCTGTATAGAAATTTTCAGCCATCAGAACTTCACAGCCAACTCTTTACATTGTCACTAGTTCTGTGAAGTTGTTAAGCTAATCTTTTTTATATCTGTGAGAAAAATAGTCTGTATCAATGATGCTCAAAACAGGCCTTGGGTTCCAATTCACCCCCCCCCCCCCCCAAAAAAAACCTCTCTCAGTCTTAGAAGTTTTAGAATAGCCCTAATGAATAGGAATGAGTTATATTTGCCTACATTAAAGACTGTGCATACAACTGCAGTATATCTCATGCCTATGCTGAAGCCTAGCTGGCTAATAGGGGCCCAAGGACCATAGTACCACTGGTCTATACAAGTGAAATAAGTGATGCTATGTGTCAAGATCACAGGTTGTTAATCTTACCATATTATGCATTTCCTCAGACTTTCCAAATTCAAGAACAACATTAAACAAAGTTATGATTTATGCAATAACATCACAGTCGATACCAAAAATTGTAATTTCATACGAACACATCTAGAAGTCAGCCATTGTTTCTTTAAACAATATATATGCTTTATTATGATATATCAGCCTATATTGACCTAAATCATCATAGTAATATTTTTAACCTGTATTTTTATCTGTATTTCCATCTTTTATTATTCTGACTATGGCTAGACATTTCCCCAAGTATGTCTTCAGTTCAGTGGTTCCCAAACATGTCCTGGGGGTTCCCCAGCCTGTCGGGTTTCCAGGATATTCACAATGGATATGCATGAGAGAGATTTGCATACAGTGGAGGCAGTGCATGCAAATCTCTTATGCATATTCATTGCAGATATCCTAAAATCCTGATTGGCTGGAGAGCTCCTACGGCAGGTTTGTGAACCACTGCCTTAGTTCTCTTCTTTTATGTACTAGAACAGGCTTGCTCAAGCTCAGTCCTTGAGGACTGCAAACCGGTCAGATTTTCAGGATATCCCTAAAAAATATGCCCGAGAGAAATTTGTGTGCCTAGTACTTCCATTGTATGCAAATCTCTCATGCATATGTAGAGACTACTTGGATGTTGCTTTAAGAACATCAGCACCATCCAGTGTCCCTACTAAATATTACAAGAAGTAGGGAAAAAGTTCTAATATTTTCCACAGTGGGGGAGGTTCTTGATGTCAGTCATTTTCAGACTGGGAGGAGATTCCTCTGAGAGGGAAAATTGTATTTAAGGCCATATTAAATAAACATTAGTGTGTGCTACCTGCTGCAACACTCATGTTACTCCTATCAGCATGGTGGCAGATAGAGCATGCTAATGTTTAGTAAACATGGCCCTTAGAATGAAAACCACTACCAAAGGCAGAATTATGTCCTTGACCCCTAGCCATTGTATCATGAACTTATAAGAGGAGGCTGCCCTTAATAGGCAGGTATCTTTGGCACTTAGCCAAAGCAATCATCTTGCAAGGCAGAATATCTGCATCCTAGCCACCAAGACCAGACAAAAATTTGAACAGGCTTGGAGTTGCTGCCAGGAAGTAGAAGGAAGCTCAGCCTAGAAAGAAGTTCCAGGTGTGTGCTTGAACCAGTCCCTCCAGACTACAGGATCCAGGGGTCAAGTGAAGTAGCACTTGAAATAACTGCATCTTCAGCAGCTACCTGACCAGGAAAAGAAAATGCTGTATTCCAGGAATGCCAGAGCAAAAGGTATCATCCATCACAGATTCAGAGAACTCTGTATGCAGTCCCTTCATACTCGGATACTCTGGGGAAGACATTTGTAAAGGAGATAGAGAATTCCCCCTAGAAAATAATTGGAGTAGTCAAAGTACTTAAGTGGTGGAGAGTAGGTACATTACAATGGAAAAAATCAAGTGCTTAAGATTAAGGTGCAGAGGCTTGGGAAGTGATGGGGTATAAAACAATTTAACCAGAAGGAGAGGAGAATAGCCTGTTTTGTAATATAATCGTTGTTCAATGTTCATGCCAATTGTTGCCATGTTTTTTTGCCAAAATTTTAAGTTAATCAAATTTCTGGCCCAGACTTACTTATTTGAGAAGAGAGTTGTGTGAGAGTGACAAGTGACAAGGGCTTCCTGGCTTTTTCCAGTCCCCACTAAGGAAACCAGGATATTTTAATCCATGAACTCCAGAGAAAGACTGAGTAAAAAAAACGTATAGGATTGGTGTGCTCCCTTGTCTGCCAAGCAGTTGGTGAAGAAATTGTGAGGACCACACTGAAAGGGGGGTTACACATATTCATTAGGAGTAGCCTGAAAATCTGACCTGTTGCAGCCCTTGAGGATTGAACTTGGACAAGCCTGTACTAAAAGGTTAGTTGAGAAGAAGTAGAAACAAAAAGAAAACAGCAGATAACAGTTCAGCAAAAGAGATGTCACAAGAAGAATATTAGTAAAGCGGCCTGTTCCTCAGAACGGATCATGACCACATCAAAGGCTATGAACCAGCTGACAGCACAGTTGAAATCTTATCTCACAGCATCTTTTCTCTCTATTTTAATGTATAGTGTTTTCTAGGAGAGGTAAAGGAAACTAAGCACAGATTTGCAAACCCAGTAGTCAGCTTGGGGAAGGCGAGGTTTGGCAGTGTGCTATTTTGACAGAAGGGACACTGTTTAGCACAGTATTAAACAATGCATCGGTTCTCACATGTATTATTTAATAGCAGGTGGACCTGCTAATATGGAGCGCTGAGCCACAGAGAGAGGAACACCACAGCCATCTCAAAGGTCATCCCCAGGACAGTGTAATATCACATTTTATTGATAAGATTAATTTGTTTCTACTGGGTTCAGTAGTGCCAATGGGATTTCTACCCCCCAAAAGCATGGATATGGTACACAAAGTCTAATCAAATAAAACAGTATCTCACAACAATGTAATTAATGTTTTTATTTGTAATTTATTTAGGCTTAAGTTCCATTAGCAGGATCCTGATAAAATAGCTGACTGCAGTGAAATGTGAATTAACCAGATATTATGACAAACCAATCAAAATCTTATTGTATTAATTGAAGAAAATCATTTCCTTGTGGAAAATGCCTGTTGTGTAACTTGCACTAGGCAACAGTAATTTACAGTGATTGTCGTAACATTTCAGGATCAATTTATAGTTCTATTGCTCTCAAGGAAAAATCAATTTCATTGACTGGAGGAGTACCCTAATGTTCAAAGCAGAGGGCTGACAAACCGGGGACCCTGGGTTTGAATCCTAGGTTCCATGTGATCTGGGGTAAATCACTTAACCCTCCATTGCCTCAGGTACAGACTTAGATTACAAGCCTTCTGGAGACAGGAAACTCACCTTGATCTATTACTGAAAAAGGTGTGAGTGAAATCCAAAATGTCTAACTTTCTTTTGCTAAAGAAACCCCAAGATTCCAAAATTGTCATCAAAATTATACATTTATGACTCCTCTCTTTACCCCACTAACCTCCATCTGCCTACCTTCTCTCTGTTTCATCTTGGGTTTCCAGGTCCTGAGAACCCTTACCAGCTCCCCTAATTCTTTGCTCTGGGCCAAAAGTATAATTTTCCACTCATCTGGGGATCTCTCTTGCATAGCAGATATTTAATCTGTACACCAGTTTCTTCGTTGATACTACTAGGAAGTAAAGAGGCAGATAGATGAATACAGCCTGCTGTTAGGCATTCAGATTTTATTTCTTTTACCATTATAGTCCCCGGTACAGAGTATTTAAAGTGGGCCACCAAAACCTTAGTGATAGAGAGCATAGTAGGTCTGTATAGCTCAAACATCGTTGGTCCTTTCTAGCAATTATAACCACTGGAGTAATATGCTGGTTAAGTTATTGGGACCAAATGAGAGAGCAATCCTTGGCATAGAGATTACTTTCGAAACATGATATGTCATGTCGGAGTCGATGGGTTGGAGTCAATGGCCTGTTGTAGAAGTGGATTATAAGAACATAAGAACATAAGATATGCCATACTGGGTCAGACCAAGGTCCATCAAGCCCAGTATCCTGTTTGCAACAGTGGCCAATCTAGGTCATACGTACCTAGCAGTTTCTCCAAAAGACACAGATTCCACAATGCTTGTACTGGGTCAAGCATTGATATCCTGGGTCCCTTATTAATAATAGTTTATGGACCTTTCCTCCAGGAATTTGTCCAAACCTTTTTTAAACAAAGCTACACTAACAGCCTTTACTACATCCTCCGGTAACAAATTCCAGAGTTTGATTACACGTTGAGTGAAAAAATATTTTATTTTATTAGTCTTGAATAGTTTACCCTGTAGCTCCATTGCATGTCCCCTAGTCTTACTATATTCTGATAATGTAAACAATTAATCTATGTTTACCCATTCCACTCCGTTCATTAATTTATAGACTTCTATCATATCATATCATAGGTATGATGTATCTTTTATGGTTTAGTAATATGGTTGTAGTAAACTCATTTATCTGTTTATTGTTATTTATGTAGCCTGCCCCTGAAGAAGGCAACGAAACACGGCCTGTGTCGGGCCATAGGCTTTTACTGTTAATAAAGAATATCCTTCCAATCGCTATCCACGTTTTCGTACTGGGACCCCAGAACTGGGATGTCAGCATACACACCAAGCAGATAAGTCAATGATTGGGGCCCCAATAGGAAACCCATAAACATTACATGAGAGAAACACTATATAGCACTATGGGGGAACCTAGCCATGCCATGGTCACTGCTCAGTCAGGGTGAGAGTGACCTCCCAGCAGGACATGCTGTGGCCACCCTGTCTGTGCAGGTGGTTGTCAGGCACTACAATGTATGAGCCATTGCCCTATGCCCTGTGCAGATGCATCCTGTCCAGGGCACCCTGTCCGGGCTATATCCATGGTACCTTGCTCCTCATTATGCACATTGACAGGCTTACACTGGCAACAGTGTGGGCTGAGGAAGGTGTTGGCAGACACCACACACTGGATAGACAAACACACGCTCCCACACCTATGCCAGCATTGTGCAAATATAGAGGCTCTTGGCAGCCCTGGCCATCGCACCAGTCCTGGGCACAGTGCAGGCATGGCTATGGTACGCAATACTGTTGGGGTCACTCCCCAGGGTGGTAAACACTGTCAGACACCAGACCTGAAGCACACTCCACAGACATCAGAAAGGTGGCAATGATGCAGCTCAATCAGCAAATTGTGCTTAACTTAGGAATTGCTATCTGCCAGTAATCATAGCAACCGTTTGATAGGTGTGTACCGTATTCCCAGGTTTAGGGTGGCATTGCTAAAGTATTCAAGTGCTAGTATTGGGAGATGCACGCAGGGCCCAACATCCTGCCTCTCCAGGAGGCTTTGGATAATGGAGCCTGTGGGTGAGGGTGTGTCTGTCCCTGTTGGCCGCTGCTCTAGGGCAGAGGTTCCCAACTCCAGTCCTGGTGGGCCAAACACTGTTCGGGTTTTCATGCTGTCCCTAATGAATATGCATGAGATACATCTGCATACCATGGGGGCAGTGCATAGACATGCAACACAGCCGTGTTTATTAGAGGCAGTATGGAACCTGAATGGTGTTTGGCCCTCCAGGACTGCATTTGGGAGACTCTGCTCTAGGTAATGTGCATGTTTATGGTGTCTGTGCTCTGTAGGGTAAAATGTAGGTTTATTGGGCATGTTTCTGTTATCTGCAATAAAGGTTCTGTCTGTATTTTTTTATTTATTTAAATTTTTTAGCACGTTTTAGTAGTGGGTAAAGTATGGGGACTGGGTTGGTAGGAACCACAGCTGGGACTTGAACCTGTGACCTTCTGCTTCTGAACACAATGGCTGTGTTCACTGCACCACCGTGTTGTCACAGTGCATTCCCTGGAGATACCATGACTGTTTGTCAGACAGAGCCTGTCTGTTGCAGCGCACGGCACCCACCTAAACAGGGCTAGGCCATGGTCTACTCTGGGCAGCTGCCACTGCCCCCTCCACCACCAGTACCCCTGTGCCACCATGCTGACATGCCCTTCTGCTGGTGGTGCTGGTGGTGCGCAGTCTCAAGCCATCCAGTGTGCGGGTAGGCGGCTTCCTATGGTGCGGGTTCTGGGGTAGGGGTGCCTGCATATCTGTCCACGCTTTCCCCCAGCACCGCCTGCCAATGTTTCGTGCCATTGGGGGTACCTGCTGGGTACTATCCCCTGTGACACCATGGGAAGCACATTCTTGCCCATATTGGGCCCTCAGCAGTTGCTGTCTGGCTGCTCTACTGTTTCAGCATTCCTATGGGCCAGCTAGGCATTACCCTAGTCCGCACTGTGCCCCAGCTGCACCACAGCATGTGCCGCCTGCAGCCCTCTGTGTCCCCTTTTCCAGCATCTGTCCAGTTGCCCATTCCGACATGCCCGCCCTGCTGTTGTGGAACATGTGCACACCATAGGAAACCTGTCCAATGGAGAGGAAAACCCTGCTTAGCGCAATTTCACTGTGGGCTCATTCACCTTGTATGGGGATGGAGCATAGACCCTTCCAAAATTCGTATCTTTTTTTTGGAGCTTTCTTGGGAGTGTTTTTTGATGTTTCCCATTGATATCACTATTGCCCAGCTTGGTTATGTTTTTTTTACATTTTCTTCTGGTCATTTTCACTGTTTCTTTGCTCTTTTGTTCCGTGCACATGTATCACACTAATCACTTTTTGTAGATTTCCCTGGTTTTGCTGTACATTGCTGACGGAAATGGTTTCTTTTCCCTTTAAATCAGCTCTAACGCCAGGGTTTCACTGGTGTTAGTTTTCAGCCTCGATTTCACAGCGTTAGTGTGCAGGGAGCCTCTCCCCTCCCACTCTCCGCCCATTGACCCTCTCTCTCCACCCCTGGGGAGCCTTCCTCCGCCCTCTGGGAGCCTTTTTCCGCCTTCAGCGCTCGTTTGCGCCTTAGCGCACGTTAACGCACGCTAAGACGCCTTATCACCTGGTAAAGCACCATTATCGTGCGATAAGGCGCCTTATAGTGCGATAACCTTTGGAGAGCTCACGTTAATACGGTTTAGTAAACATACTCCAAGATCTTCCTTGTCTAAAGCCATGTTGGCTGTCTCCCATTAGGCCATGACTATCTACATGCTGAGTAATTTTATTCTTTATGATGGTTTCTACCATTTTTCACGGTACTGACGTGAGGCTCACTGGTCTGTAGTTTCCTGGATCACCCCTGGAACCCTTTTCAAAAATTGGTGTTACATTGGTGATCCTCCTATCTTCAGGTATTAGAGATGATTTTAATGATAGTTCAAAGATTACTAATAGCAGGTCTGCAATCTCATATTTCAGTTCTTTCAACACCCTTGGATGTATACCATCCGGCCCAGGTGATTTGCTACTCTTTAGTTTATCAAATAGTTGTAATACATCTTCCCGATGTATCGATATTTCCTTAAATTTTTTAGACTTCTAGCATTTGCATACAAGCATTTTAGAGACTGCATTTTATTCATATTAATTTGGCTATTGGTAGAAATGGGTAATTTGGGATCTTTAAGCTCTGTCTGCTCCATACTCGAGGGCATTTGGGCAACTTTACTCTTTTTTGGAACCTCTCTGCTTTTGGTAGTATCCTTCAAGGATACATTCTTCTGAACCATCCGCTCTTGGGCGACTGTCGGCTTTCCCCTATTATCTAGTTTAAAAGCTGCTCTATCTCCTTTTTAAAGGTTAATGCCAGCAGTCTGGTTCCACCCCGGTAAAGGTGAAGCCCATCCCTTCAGAAGAGCCCCTTCTTTCCCCAGAATGTTCCCCATTTCCTAACAAAATCCAAAACCCTCATCCCTGCACCATTGTCTCATCCACGCATTGAGACTTCGGAGCTCTGCCTGCCTTTTGGGTCCTGCGTGTGGAACAGGAAGCATTTTGGAGAAGCTACCCTGGAAGTTCTGGATTTCAACTTCCTACCTAAAAGCCTAAATTTAGCCTCCAGAACCTCCCTACCACATTTTCCTATGTCATTGGTGCCGATATGTACCAAGACAGCAGATTCCTCCCCAGCATTATCTAAGACCTTATCTAGGTGGTGCGTGAGGTCCACTACCTTCACACCAGGCAGGCATGTTACCAGGCAATCCTCATGTCCACCAGCCACCCAGCTATCTACATGCCTAATGATTCTAACCCTTTCCCATGGGCACATGGCCCTGGAGAAACTTCCTTGGTGCGAGATGGTTTTACATCACCTGGAGGACAGGTCCTAGTTACAGGATCACTTCCTGCCACACCAGGGTGATGCTGTCCTGTCACGTGATCTCTCTCCTCCATGGCAACAGGGATGCTGCCAGACTGGAGGTGGGATTTCAGAACTATATCCTTGTAGGTCTTGTCTATGTACCTCTCTGTCTTTCTTATGTTTTCCAAGTCTGCTACTCTAGCCTCTAGAGAATGGACTCGTTCCCTGAGAGCAAAGAGCTCCTTGCACCTAGTGCACACATAAGATCTCTCACCAACTGGGAGAAAATCATACATGTGACACTCAATGCAAAAGACTGGAAAGCCCCCATCTCGCTGCTGTCTGCATCTTAGTTTTAAGTTTGTGTTTAGATCTTTAAGTTCTTTACTTACTAAGGGTTGCTATGGATATTTATACCACTAAAACTGTACCTAATACGTTTAATATACCTTGTTCACCTGAAGCTTAATTAATCTCAGGTCTTTAGTGTATGACTGATTTGGGTAATGAGCTTCACCTTAGAGCACCCCCTGTCTTTTAAGATGTGTAAGTACTTATAAAGCTACGATTATCCCAGGGGTGTGTGGGTGTGGGGAGGGAGGGAGGGAAATAACACTTATTAAAAGAGGGCTGCTACACAGTACCCTGTCCTGTGCTGCTGAGGTAAGCTATATTCTGATTTGATTTAAATTATTGCTCTTTGCTGCTGCTAGGCTCTAACTTATTATGAAATTTAAACTACAAGCTCTCTGCTGGGTTCTAAATTTAATCAGAAAGCTCTCTTCTGTGTTTTAAATTTAAACTAAAAGTACTTTGCTGATGCTAGGCCCTGAGTGACTATTAAATTTAAACTACAAGCTCTCTGCTGGGTATGAAATGTATCCAGAAAGTTTTCTTCTGTGTTTTAAATTTAAACTTAAACTGCTGCTACTAGGTCCTGACTGATTTAACAAAAAATAGTGGGTTCACAGATTAATTAGTTTTAATAGAAATAATTCCTTTCAGAAAATTCCCAGAAGTATATACTCACAATTGCAGATCTCTCTCCAGAAGTAACAGTCCCCATTTCTAGTCCATCATTTTCTAGTCCTTCATGGTTGTTAATTAATGACAACAGATAAGTGGCCTATGATTTTTTTCTGATTTGCTAAGAAATAACCAATAATGTGACTATAAGTGATGTTTGAGCTATAAAGTCCTATTATGCACTCTGTCACCTGGGTTTTGATGGTCCACTTTAAATATTTTGTACTGGGGACTGTACTGACATTCTGCGAGATACATATATTTGGTACTTATGTTTCCTATCAGTCGATTTGGATTCTTTTATATAACACATTTTATAAAAGTAACATGGATGCCTATGTGTCTTTAAGAAATGGGCACCCAGATCCAGCCCCAGTAAGCACAAATTGTCATACACTAATTTACACCTCCTCCAAATCTGTATACAATTGCACATGCATTTGATATGTGTATTTGCATTTTTTTATAAAATGCATGTGTGAATCACAACACCACTCCTGGAATGTCCACATGCCCTGCATACATACTTATGTGCAGTCTTTTTTCTGCATGTACTTTTATGCGCATAATCGGCCAAGCAGTTTTAAGAGTCATTTTCTGTATGCAAAGCATGCCTTACAAAAGGGAAACACGCTATAAAATTGCCGCCATAAAGAGTATCAAGGAGGTATCAATGCATGTTTTATAGTTAGTGCCAGCTAACTATAAAACATGCATTTGTTCAAGAAAAAGACCAAGTATCTCTTTGAAAAACAAAATCATTCTGATTTCAGTTTAGAGTGCGTGGTAAGAAGAAACAGAATCATTGTTGTGCCCGTCTCGGGGCAGGTCCTCCTTAAACTAGATTCTTAGGGGTATGTTTACTAAAACCCCGGTAATGTGCGGGCCCCGCTAGTTTGCGGGTGCCTTATAAGGAGTGGGCGTTTCTTTCTGAGAAAGCAAAACCGGGATTTAAATATGCGCTAAGGTGCGCAGCACCCATGTGCGCCCCGCACATTAGCGCATGAGAAAGCTGCGCGGGAGGCATAAGTGGCGCGCTGATGTGCAAGAAGAAGAGCAGAGCCACAGCACAATGGTTAAGACACTGACCAATGGTGCAGGGATCAGGGGTTCAATCCCCCACAGTGCCCAATGGAGGCAGCTGGCTGAGGCATTACTTTAGGAGGCATTTAAATCATGGGCGGCATAAGGCAGCACGCTATTGCTTTAGGAGGCAGTTTAATATTGGGCGGCATAAGGCGGCGTGCTGATGCACAGTCACAGAAACAGAGCCACAGCACAATGGTTAAGACACTGACCAATGGTGCAGGGATCATGGGTTCAATCCCCCACTGTGCCCAATGAAGAAGGTTGGCTGAGGCGCTACCTATCATGGGTAAGTTTGCTCTAGGAGGCATTTTATTTTTTATTTTAATTACTACTACTAGCAAACGCACTCTCAAAGTGTGTTAACATAAGGCGCCCCATAAGGCACATGTTAAAGTGCACTGTCCACCAAGGCACCCCAGAATGTTGCTTATAGGGCGCTTTATAGGGTGCCGTATGAGGTACCGCAAGGTCACAACAATGTTTTTGATGGCAGCACTGTGCAGTTTAAGGAATTAAAAGCATAAGTAGGTGCGCTGACATGCAAGGAGGAGCAGGAGTGTAGCACAATGGGTGAGGCACTGACTGCTGATACAGGGATCATGAGTTTGCTCCCCAGTGTGCCTAATACGTAAGGCTGGCTGTGGCATCAGCTTTGCAATGTACATATTTTTTCCTGCAGCACTTTAGTTGTATTTTATTAATTGCTGCCAGCAAACAGGTCCTCACGTGCCGTAATTGAAGGTGCCGCATAAGGCACCCTATAAGGCACTCCATAGGGCACATTATAAAGTGCACTGTCCGCCACAGCACCTAAAATGTCCCCTATAGGGCACCCTATAAGTTGCTCCACAGGATAACGTATAGTGCACCTTGTATGGACGGTAACCATAAGGCAGAGCTACTCAATTCCGGTCCTGGAGGTCTGCAACCCTGCAGGTTTTCGGGATATCCCTAATGATATGCATGAGATATATATGCATTAGAGATAGCCTGCCAACCTGACTGGTTTGTGGCCCTCCAGGGCTGGATTTGGAGACTCCTGCCTTACACCTCTGTCATTTAAGATTGTGAGTGGGCAAGGTACAGATATTCTAGACATCAAAAGGGTAGATAGAATGTGTCACATTCCTCCTAGATTCTCAACACCACCAAAAAGTTGTCTAATAGACAATATTTTGGTGGTGGTGAGAAGCAAGGAGGCATGTGACAAATTCTAACCTTTTTGATGTCTTGGACATCTGCACCTTGCCCACTTACAATCTTAAATGACAGAGGTGTAAGGCAGGGGTCTCCAAATCCAGCCCTGGAGGGCCAAAAACCAGTCAGGTTGGCAGGCTATCTCTAATGCATATATATCTCATGCATATCATTAGGGATATCCCAAAAACCTGCAGGGTTGCAGACCTTCAGGACTGGAATTGAGTAGCTCTGCCATAAGGTAACCTATAGGGCGCCCTATAAAGCGCCCTCTGAGGCACCTTATGGGTACAGTACGATGAGGGTGTTTTTGCTGGCAGCAATAATGTACATTAAAAAGAGATAATGCTCAGGACAACCCCATCAAATAACCCCACTGTGGGTTTGAACCTATGACCTCTGGCTCCACAGTCAGTGAAGTAATCATTGTGCTACAGCTCTACAGCTGCAAGCCTCTGGCTGGCTGCAAAGGGAGTGCACGTCACCACACAGACAGTCTGCTGTGGTCACCAGGATAGGGTTGGCCCACCCGTACCCATGATGCACTGCACATGCAAATCAGCTGTCCAGAGATAAACACAAGATGGGGAATGCACCCCCAGAGCACCTCGGCCTGGTAGGGGGTACTGACCATGTGTTTTACTGGCACAGAGTAGCTACACACCGTCACATTGTACGGGTACTGTGCTCACCCTGAGGGTGCAGTGAGGCGCCCAGCACCAGGTCCACAGCACCTTCCATGGCTGAAAGAGGCCATGCTGGAGGTCCAAAGCAGTGTTAATCTGTGAGATAGGTAGTTTCTGCAGAAACACCTTGGATATCTCTGTCTGTCTCAGTCAGGTGTAGCCCCCATAGACCCCGTGGTGGATCATGTACCACCACCCTCCTCCAGGGCTGAGGGTGACAAACAGGGTCTCCCATCAACAGATCCACATTCTACCTCACTGCAATGGTGGCAGTAGAGGGGACCATGAACACCAGTCCTGCTGGGGAACAGACAGCCTACAGGGCAGTCAATGCAGCTCTGTACACATCCATAACACAATAGCAGACAGACATTAGGCCTGGATATGCAAAGCTGCACCCCACCACTATCTGATATTCTCCTGCAGCAAGCCTTCAGCCACTGCACCCTGCAAGGCACTCCATCAAGACACATACCAGCTGCAAACAGTCTGCTAGCTAGTCCATAGTGCATGTTCCTGGTGGAAATGCATGCACCCAGAACTGGGATGGCAGCACACACAACAAGCAGATAAGTCAGTGACTGGCCCCAAAAGGAAACCCATAAATATTACATGAGAGAAATACTATAGAGCACTATGGGGGTGCCTAGCCATGCTGTGGTCACTGCACAGTCAGGGTGAGAGTGATCTCCCAGCAGGACATACTGAGGTCACCCTGTCTGGGTAGTTGGTGGCCGGGTACTAAAATGTCCCAGTCAGTGCCCTATGCCCTGTACAGATGCACCCTGGCCAGGCCACCCTGTCTGGGCTATACACATGGTACCTTGCTCCTCATTATGCACATTGGCAGGCCAATACTGGCAACAGTGCTGGCAGTGTGGGCTGTGGAAGGTGTTTGCAGCCACAACACACTGTATAGACAGGCACACACTCCGACACCTATGCCAGCATTGTGCTACTATAGAGGAGTTCAGCAGCCATGCCCACCACACCAGTCTGGGGCACAGTACAGGCATGGATATGGTACGCAATACTGTTGGGGGTCACTACCCAGGGTGATAAACACTGTCAGAGACCAGACCTGAAGCACACACGGCAGACATCAGAATGATTGTTATGATGGAACTCAATCAGCAAACTGTGCTTAACGTAGGAATTTCTATCTGCCAGTACTCATAGCAAACGTTTGAGAGCTGTGTACCGTATACCCAGGTGTAGGGTGGCATTGCTAAGGTATGCAAGTGCTAGTATTGGGAGATGCACGCAGGGCCCAATGTCCTGCCTCTCCAGGAGGCATTGGCCAATGGGGCCTGTGGGTGTGGGTGTAGGTGTGTCTGCCCCGTTGGCTGCTGCTTTACGGCAGAGGTTCCCAACTCCAGTCCTGGTGTGCCAAACACTGTTCGGGTTTTCATGCTGTCCCTCATGAATATGCATGAGCTACATCTGCATACCATGGGGGTGGTGCATAGATATGCAGCACAGGCATCTTTATTAGAGGCAGCATGGGACCTGAATGGTGTGTGGCCCTCCAGGACTGCATTTTGGAGACTCTGCTCTATGTAATGCGCCTGTTTATGGTGTCTGTGCTCGGTGAGGTAAAATATAGGCGTATTAACCATGCGTATGTTCTCAGCATTAAAGGTTTGTCCTTACTATCACGGTTTAGTTGTGGGAAAAATATGTGGACTGGATTGGCAGTAGCCCCAGCTGGGCATTGAACCTGTGACCTTCTGTTTTTGCACACACTGTCTGTGTGCACTGCACCACCGTATTGCCACAGATATGCTGCATTCCCTGGGGAGTCCATGACTGTACATCCGACAGAGCCTGTTTGTGGCCAGCAGCCACTGCCCCCTCCACCACCTGTACCCTTCCGCCAACATGCTGGCATGTCCTTATCTTGGAAACGGCATATGACCTGATGGAGTTGTGGCACTCCAGGACTGCATTTGGGGGACTCGGCTGTAGGTAATGCCCATTGTGTTGGTGTGTGTGCGGTGTAGGGTAAAATATAGGTGTTTGAACCATGCTTATGTTCTCTGCAATAAAGGAGTGTCTTTACTATCACTGTTTAGTGGTGGGTAAAATATGGGGACTGGGTTGGCAGGAGCCCCAGTTGGGATTTGAACCTGTGACCTTCTGGTCCATACAGGCACTAGCCTGTGTCCACTGCACCACACTGTGGCCACAGAGACAGTGTAGTCCCTGGAGATAGGAAACCTGGCCGAATGAGTCAGAAACCCTGCTCTGCACAATTTTACTGTGGGCTCATTCACCTTGTATGGAGACAAAAGGGCAAATAAACCTCAAAAATGACCTCGAAAAATTGGGGAAAAACATAACCAAGCTGGCCAATAGTGATATCAATGGGCAACATTAAACAACACTTCCAGGAAAGCTCCAAAAAAAAGAAATGATTTTTTGAAGGGTCTACGGAGCGTAGACCCTTCCAAAAACCATTTCTTTT
The DNA here is from genome assembly GCA_033557465.1 of Ichthyophis bannanicus. NCBI lineage: Eukaryota > Metazoa > Chordata > Amphibia > Gymnophiona > Ichthyophiidae > Ichthyophis > Ichthyophis bannanicus. The sequence goes on from CM066032.1 coordinate 821,140,054, forward strand.
TTTTTTTTAGCTTTCCTGGGAGTGTTTTTTAATGTTGTCCATTGATTTCACTATTGGCCAGCTTGGTTATGTTTTTTTCCCCTTTTTTCGAGGTCATTTTTGAGGTTTATTTGCTCTTTTGTACCGTGCACCTGTATCACACTGCTCACGTTTTGGAGGTTTCCCCGGTTTTGCTGTACATTGCTGACGTAAATGGTTTCTCTTCCCTTTAAATCGGCTCTACCGCGAGGTTTTCACTCGCGGTATTTTTTGGCTTGAATTTCAGCCCCGCTACTGTGTGGGGAGCCTCTCCCCTCCCACTCTCCACCCATTGACCCCGTCCCTCTGCCCCTCGGGAGCCTTCCTCCGCCCTCAGAATGCCTTTCCACGCCTCTATCGCACATCAGCACGTGTGCGGGGCACAAAAACGCACTATTAGCGTGCGCTAAGGTACCTTAGCGCACGCTCAAGTGCGCCCCGCACAATTTTGCGGTTTAGTAAACATACCCCTTAGTCTTACCTGGCCCTTCTAACAGGAAGGAAAAAAAACAAGACACATACACAGAAAATCAATTATATTAATTCCAGAGCTCTAGAAGTAAGATCGTCAGGGTGTGCAAATCATGGCTCCTCCTCTAACCACCTTCGAAAATCTTCCACCAGAGATCTGCCTTTTATTAAGAAGTATCAGCTGACATAGTTAATTTTTGATTAACATTGGATGATATTCATGCTACAAAATTACAGGCCTGGAATAAATCTGCTTACAGAATCATTTTTCTGCTGATGCTTTGCAAAAATTCATATAAAAGCGGAAGTTACAAGGCCATGCCCATAATCACAAAACGACAGTATGTGTCGCTACAATTCTGTCATCAAACAAGAGTTGATTAGTTATATTTATAATTTCTTTCTAAATTCTGCTAATTTCCCAAGCTTTTATTTGATTTCCAGTTATATGTTGACCTAAGGTCTCTGATTCTCAGAAAGTTCATACAATAGTACTGACATTAGTTGTTATCAATTTGATCCATCATTTACCACAAGAAGAGTGGAGGGATTACAGAAAGTCCCCAAAATTTGCAGAAGCTAACCTTTGGTCACAGTAGCTTTGTACACAATTTGTTAATCTCTTTTGCAATAGCTGTCAAAAGCTTCTGTCTCTGTGAAAAAACTGCTATCTAAAAATGTATATTTTGCAGTTCAACCTAGCATTTCAATAAGCATATATTTTTACCTGAGTGAAGGTATATGGCTATAGCCACCTTCATAGCCCTGTTTCTCTGTCATTATCTGTGCTTGGATCCATGTCCGTATCTATCTCAAGAGTACCATAAATAGGGTCGTCACTATCCATGGCGAAATCAAGATTGCCATAGACAGGATGATTTATATTAGTGTAAGTTGCCTTATCACACAAAAGCTCATCAGTCTCTGCTATAGTCTCTAACCTTGTTCTGGGGCTTGGTCAGTCCTTCCTTTCTCACAGTCCTCCCTTTGATTCTGCTCAGAACCATATTCTACATTAAAAGGCAATTCTCGGAGTAAATCCCCAGAACTGGGAACACTTCATAGCCTAAGGGCTGCAATAGTGTTTGTGGTCCTAGCCATATATGAAGTACAACATTTCATAAAACAGGCAAGGCCTATCCCTAGAAGCAGGAGGGCTACTAGGAAGCAGAAAAGGTCCATCAGTAAGGCCTTTAAGGGACCTGACAGGCCACCCCACATATTTTCAAACCAGGGCCATACGGAATTAGAAGTACCTTCAATATTATCTTTGGAAAAATGGGTTTCCTTTCTTACCTAATCTAGGAAATTAGTTACCACCTTTCTCTGGGAGTCAACGAACGTACAGCAGTGCTCGTGGATGATGCCACAAACTCCATCTTCCTTGGCTAATAAATAATCCAAGGCCATACGGTTTTGGGCGGAGTAAGCGGTTAGTTTGTCAACAGTACCTTGCATGACTGTGAGGGCATCGGTCAAATCTTGAGCTGTTACTTCTGTCAAGGCATATATTCACAATATTTGTTCACCATAACGTTCTGTAGGACATATGGAACCAAAGGTACTGAGCCAAACTGTTCCAGTAAAGGCGTTTACTTCTTTTTGGGTAAGCATAGTAGTATCATCTAGCAGCTTACGTGCTGCACTTATATCTGCACTGTGGTCATCCTCAGCTCTACATTGACGGCTAGGGGACACCCCAAGCAAAGACTCATAAGGGACAAATTTCCATGGCAGGTCAAGGGTAGCTACGTAGCAGTTGCCGGACCAATCAGCAGGCAACCGAACATAAGCTAGGGTTCCACACACAAAGTAATGGCCCACCAATGCACGGAGTCCATCAGGCCAAATTTTATATTCTTTAGGTTCTGTAAGCAGAACTTCAGTACCAGGCCAAATATCCCATAGCCATGGGTGACAGTATCCTAAATAGGGATATACATAGTTATCAACATAGCCATATCCTGAACCATTTTTGTTTTTCTCCAATCTATATTTTCCATATATTGGTAGCCCATCCTGGTCATAATACTGTAATCCATACTGGTCAAGATGGGTTTTAGGACCAGTGAAAGCATTAACAACCCTTAGATTAGAATGGGCTCATACAGAACTCACTGTGGGATTGTTCCTCACCAAATACACATGATTTTTAGTCATAATGGTCTGACAACTAGATATAGGGGTTTCCCCCACAAGGTATGTCCCCTCCCGCTGAAAGCAAATAGGGGGGTTGGTAACTGGCTGAGGACTGATAATTATTGGAGCAGGGGTTGTCACGTCTGGCCATGTTACAGTAAGATTGAATAAGGTTTCATTCACAGACAACTCCTTTAATTCTTGCAGAGAAATGGGTTGAAGTCGGGGCAAAAACCCAAACTGTGTAGCTGCTGGGTGAGGTAAACACACAGTGCAATTGGAAATGTTAAAGCGCTGAATTAAGGAATAAATGTGAGAATGAAACACATTATAAAAAACACCATGTTTTGCCCAAGAAGCATGCGGATCATACACAGGAACCATATGATCATGAACCAATGAGGGTGTAGGGGCTGGGGCCAGGGCTAGAATCAATTCTCCTATTGCTTTTTGAATAAGCCCTAGCCTTGGTGTACGTATCCCTAATATCTCTTTCATCCAAGTCTCCATACCCCCTACTCTTGGGAAAGAAATCCCACACACCAGATTAACAAACACAAAAATAGCAATGCCACTGAACGCATACATATCAGCCAATGCTGTGAGGACAAGTCCGAGGTGGGTTGTAACTGCCCAACAACTTCACACCCACTTTCTTGGTTGAGCGGCGTTAAAATCGGGGGAAGCGATTCCAGTTCAATCTGAAATTCCTCTGGTTCTGGCTTGGGCTGTGTACAGGGAAGTTGTCTTATCCAGGTTGCAGTGCTTTCTTGCACTGGTCCAAATGTATCCAAGTTTTCCATCCTTTCACTTTCAATGCAGAATATCCCACCAGCAACACTTGGAATGGTCCCAGAAACCTCACTGCCAGAGCAGACTTCGGCGCCGGATCCTTGATGAGCACCCGATCTCCAGGCTCTACGTCTGGAGGTGGTCGCGATGCCTGAGCACCCTGTTTCATAAGCTGCAAAAAGGAAGGAGATACCAATGTTTGGTACAGATATTTACAGTAGGATAATAGATCGCTGCGCAGCAGTTGGGGATCGGGCACTTGATCTGGTGCCACTATAACATGGGCTGGGGTTGTTGCCGGACGTCCGGTCACAATTTCCTAGGGGGTAAGGCCCTTTTGAGTTCTTTGAGGAGGGTTGCGGATTGAAAATAGAGCAAATGGCAGAGCTTCCACCCAATCCCATCTCCAATCATGAGTTAGGGAACAGAGGAGCGCCTTCAGCATCCGATTAATCCGTTCCACTTGGCCAGAGCTTTGCGGATAATAAGGCAGCTTCCAATATCTCCTGGGCAGACTTGGTAGACCATCCAAGCAAAGCATATTCAAGAATTGCTTTTATTTCCGACTGTAATCCATTCACAAAAATTGAGGCAAATCCTTTCATTTCACCATTCTGAGGGGGAAAATCTCAGAATGCTAAACAACACCGAGTATGAAACTGGGCAACAGCCTCATCCCGTCCCTGCTTCAGGTCTAATAGCTTGGACAAATCTTTCACAGGGGTACATTTCTTTTCAATAGCTTTTAACAAATTATTCCGGTCTTCCTGGAAGGTGGTCATTTGGGTAATATCAGAAGAACTGGTGACAGGGTCTGCAAGGGGCCACTCCCATGCTGCGTTATCCCGCAGTTGGGGGTGGGTGACTGCCCGCAACTCTATTGGATTTAAAAAGACTGATTTCAATAAATTTTGCAAATCTACCCAGGAGGGGTCGTAAGTAGTTATTAGCTGGCGCCAATAATCTTCAAACTGACCAGGTTTTTCTCAGGAGTCAGGGCAAGATCTAGCCAAATTAAAAACTTCAGCTGGGGACCAATGAGATGTTAAAGTAACTAAACCACCATCCCCCCTAGGGAATGCTCTGAACGGAGCAAGCAGGTCTATTTTCTTACTATGTTCTTTCTCCTCTCTAACCTCCTGGTTTAAGGTTAAAAATTCACCTAACTCTAAAGTCAAGCGCTGCAAGTGTTTCCGTTTAGGAATCAAAGGAGCTTTTGTCCAATGGCCAGTTCCTTTGGCAACTGCAGCCATGGCTTCCGCTACCAGCTCCTTATTTTGGCTGCACGGCAACAGCGTTAGCATATGCTGTTTTACTTGTAGGTCAAGTGCCTCAAGCATAGTTATGATGACCTCAGTCAACGTGTGGGCTTTTTCTGCTAAGTGAGTAAGATATAGAGTCAACTGCTCTTTAATGGTTATTAATTCAAGTTGACTTGCTTCTACCCCTATTAATTGTTCAAGATCCAAAATTTCCTTTTTTAACTGTTGAGCCCGGGTAGTGCGAGGGATAACTACAGGTTCTTCAGGGATAGCGAAAAAGGGACCACCTGAAGTAATTAAACAGGTGGCGTTGGCCACAGATGTAGGGATTGGGGAACCAGGGGAAGGCGGCATTACACCCGGAATTGAGCTTACGGGGTGAGTAGCGGCCATGGATTTAATAGGGTTAGAAGCACCAGGCATATCATCCAAATGAATGAGCACTGACTCCTGATCTTGGTGGGATGCCGGTGCTGTAGCACTATTCATAGTTGGCGATACAGCCAGTGCAGTGAACTCCTCCTCATAGGCTGGAGGAGCAGAAGAAACAGTACTGGGTTCACAATTTTTCAGAGCAGGACTACCACTAGAATTACTAGACTTAATTTCAGCTTCTGTCTGTTTAGTCAAAACACATATTTGTTCCTCCATTCTAAACACTTGATCTTTAAATTTTTCAAACACAGAATTGGTAGCTTTTTAAGCTTTTTCAGCAGCTTTAGACTGCCACCACCCATGCACGACCCATTCGTGACTGTTAGGAGGTCACCCAAAGTCATCAAGGGCCATCTCATATTGTAACCAACGGATGCTGAAGGCGCAGTTTGTCCTCCTGGAAGGTTCCACCAAGCGGGAACTGCAAACTGGGGTTAGAGGCAGTCATCGAATGCCAACGGCCAACATAATCAAGGGCGCTATCACCAAACCTGCGCCTCATTTCATAATTTGGGCTTACCTTTTTCAGCCCTATACTACGGGGTTTTTTGCCCCACTCATCTAACTGAGTTTTCTGTTTAATTTTACCGGCCTTATTGCCAATTTTAAAACTCACTACAGAAATCTGCCTAACACACACGACAGAAAACTGCTTTTTAATACTCACGACAGAACACTGCCCACGTCCACACTTTTTCGTACCTGTTTGAAGGGCAGCCGACTTCACTGTAGAGACCTACCAGTTGTTACAGGTAATCGGAGTCTACGACACCAACTGTTGTGCCCGTCTTGGGGCAGGCTCTCCTTAACCTGGATTTTTAGTCTTACCTGGCCCTTCTAACAGGGAGGAAAAAAACAAGACACATACACAGAAAATCAATTATATTAATTCCAGAGCTCTAGAAGTAAGATCGTCAGGGGGTGCAAATAATGGCTCCTCCTCTAACCACCTTCGAAAATCTTCCGCCAGAGATCTGCCTTTTATTAAGAAGTATCAGCTGACATAGTTAATTTTTGATTAACATCGGATGATATTCCTGTTATAAAATTACAGGCCTGGAGTAAATCTGCTTACAGGATCATTTTTCTGCTGATGCTTTGCAAAACTTCATATAAAAACGGAAGTTACAAGGTCATGCCCATAATCACAAACGACAGTAGGTGTCGCTACAATTCTGTCATCAAACAAGAGTTGATTAGGTACACTTATAATTTCTTTCTAAATTCTGCTAATTGCCAAGCTTTTATTTGATTTCCAGTTATATGTTGACCTAAGGTCTCTGATTCTCGGAAAGTTCATTCAATAGTGCTGACATTAGTTGTTATTTTATTTATTTATTTATTTAATGTCTCATTTATTTAGACAGTTTTTGTATACCGCCTTATCCTTCAATCAAAGTGGTCACAACACAATTGGGGGATACATTTAACACGTGGGGATATGAGACACATACACTAATACTTACAGGGAACATGGGCTATGGAGGATTAAGTGGCTTGCCCAAGACCACAAGGAGCACCTGTGGGACTAGAAACCCCAGTCCTTCCAGCCCAAGGTTGCTGTCCTCTAGTGGGATTTGAACCCCTCACCTTCCGGCCTGAAGTACCTTGCCCCAACCACTAGGCTACTCCTCCCTCATCTATACCACGCTATTCCCATCAGTACGGTTTACATTTAACAGAACCTTATACAATGCAGTCAGGCTATATTGTATTTTCAATAAAACAGGAGATAGAACTTGGACCTAATGGGTAACTTTCTACAAAATTATTTACACTAATAACTATTGTACATACTGATATCAATTTGACCCATCATTTACCACAAGAAGGGTGAAGGGATTACAGAAACTCCCCAAAATTTGTAGAAGCTAACCTTTGGTCAAAGTAGCTGTGTACACAATTTGTTAGTTAATCTCTTTTGCAATAGCTGTCAGCAGTTTTTTTCACAGAGACAGAAGCTTCTATCTAAAAATTTATATTTTGCAGTTCACCTAGCATTTCAATAAGCATATATTTTTACCTGAGTAAAGGTATATGGCTATAACCACCTTCACAGCCCTGTTTCTCCATCATTATCTGTGCTTGCATTACTGTCCGTAGCTATCTCAAGAGTACCATAAATAGGGTCGTCTCTATCCATGGCCAAATCAAGATTGCCGTAGACAAGATGATTTATGTTAGTGTAAGTTGCCTTATCACACAAAAGCTCATCAGTCTCTGCAATAGTCTCTAACCTTGTTCTGGGGCCTTGGTCAGTCCTTCCTTTCTCACAATCATAATATGAAAGAAGGACATTATGTGCCTGATTGGAACACCATAAGAATGATCCAAATAGGTTGATTTACATGAGCTAGTGGAATCGCACATTTTCCCTTTTCAGAAGAACCACGACTGAAGAGGAGCTATATCTAGTCTCAAAAGTTCATATGCAACAACCTGTAAACAATTCAGTATTCTCCGGGACCAATATGGCCACTTGAATATGCATTACAATCAGAGCCAGTGCAAGGATTAGAGGCGCCTTTGGCAAGCCCACCATCCTGCCATTACCACTACCACAGTCCCTGCTCATCAGAGCTTACAATCTATTCAAGACAAAACACGTGGAGCCCGATCCCTGAAGGGGCACATCCGGGCCATCTGGCCAGCCCTGAGCAGGACGGGCATGTCAATGCCTGATTCTGCACTGCAGAGCAAGACGTTCACGTGGGTGCAGGATCAGGCACTGGGAGACAGTCTGGTGTGCCCCTGCACTGTTGCAAGGATGTCCTCCCCATGGCACTACCTGCCCGCTGCTGTTGGGACCCCAGTTTCCCCACTGCCCAACCCTGGTGGGGGCAGCCAGGGCCTGGAATGGGCAGCAGGGTTCTCACTGGACTTGTCTCCATTGCTGCCAGGGGGCTGGCCATCAGATCCAGAGGGGCGGCAAGCGTTTATTCCACCTCATGACTGGAATCGGCCCTGTATGTCTGAGTGACAGGACCACCCCCACTCCACCCACGCTCTGCCCGCTCTCCACACCCGTGAAGCCCCCATCCCCCGCGTCTGTGCATGCAGGGGTTCAGGAGGCAGCATACAGTGAAAGCAAATAGAGGGGCTGAATGTTCCACTGGGATGTCCAGTCCCATTATTCATCTTCCTGAATTGAGCCCTTAGTGAAATTGGGGACTAGAGTATGGTAAGTTGCACATAAATAGTGGACAAGAAAGTGAGGAGCATCAGGATCCAAAAGCAGCTTCAAAGTGGTGGATTTTTAGCTCAGATTTGAATAGGGTTAGAGAAGTGGCCCAACACACACTCAGGTCGTTTGTTCCAGGCATATGGAGCAGTAAGATGGAATGAACGAAATTTGGAGTTGGCAGTGGCAGAGAAAGGCACAGATAAAAGGGATCTGCCAGAGCAGTGGAGTTTCCGAGGAGGGGTGTAGAGTGAGATAAGAGAGGAAAGGTAATGAGGAGCCATAGAATGAGTGCACTTGTAGGTCAGTAGGGGAAGTTTGAACTGGATGTGAAAACTGATAGAGAGCCAGTGAGGTGACTTGAGAAGAGAGGTTACAGGAGCATAGCAACACTGTCGGAAGATAAGCCATGCAACTGAACAGATTGAAGGGGAGAAAGATGATTCAGAGGAAGACCAGTGAGGAGCAGGTTACAATAGTCAAGGCGAATGGTGGCCAATGAGTGGTAGTGTGAGTAGAAAGAATGGGGAACATTTTGCTGATGTTATCAAGAAAGAAGCAGCAGATTTTAGCCATCTGTTGGATGTGTGCAGAGAAGGAGAGAGTAGAGTCAAAGATGACTCCAAGGTTGTGAGCTGGGGAAACAGAGAGGAGTGTGGTGTCATCCATAGAAACGTATAAGGGAGGAAGGGGGGAGGTGGGTTTAGGGGGAAAAATAAGGAGCTCAGTTTAGGCCATGTTGAGTTTCAGATGGCGGTGAGACATCCAGACAACAATGTCAGATAAGCAAGCAAAGATCTGGGACTAGATTCCTGGAAATATTTCAGGAACAGGAAGATAGATCTGAGAGTTGTCAGCATAAAGATGGTACTGAAAACTATGGGAGGAAATAAGTGCACCAAGGAACCTAGTGTAGAGAGAGAAAAGTAGAGATCCCAAGACAGAGCCTTGAGGTACACCGACTGAAAGCAGGATGGCGGTAGAGGAGAATCCACCAGAACGTACACTAAAAGTGTGCTGCCGCCCCACCATTGCAGCTGCTGTTGCCTTTTTCCAGGGCCTCAGCGGCAACAATGACTTGGAAACTGTGATGCAGCACTTCCAGTTTGTGCATATCGCCTAGTTCACCTAATGGTCTTGTTGGCCCGGAGTACAATTTGAAAGGTATTCCAGCTTGGACTTCTGAACCCAAGAGTGAATTGTCGTATCAGGGGATCCAGCATCCCCCAGTGGGCTACTGATGTAAACAAACTGCAGCAATAGCTTTTCTCCAAGTCTGTCCTCTTAAAAAGGCGCAGAGATCTGAAGGCTAGCACTATAGGAGGTACTGCCGGCCCATGTCTTGAAGAGGGCAGACTCAAGAGCTGCGCTGCTGCTGCAGTTTGTTCACATTAATTGCAGTTATTGTTCGTGCACTGATGAGGCCAGTTCATGGAGCTATAAAGCCAGAATCAGGAGCAATAGAGGATGCATCATTAAGGTTAAGTTGGAAGGGGGAAGGAGAGAGAAACTGAGGAGATAACAGGAGCTAGGGGCAGGGTCCTTATGCCCTGCCCGATTTTTTGGTCACATTCCACCGCTGTCTGCGCCTTCCTAAAGTAGACACTGACTTAGTCGTTAATTCCTTAGCAAGAGTATTGAATTGTGCATATATGCTCTACCATTGCAGAGATGGCACTGTAATATTTTAGATCCTTTTTCTGTTCCCGTATGATAGCTTACTTTGAAGTGACTAAATGTAATGTCGTGTTTTAGATGAATAAAGAAGTACAAGTATGCCATAATTAATGTGAATAAAGTATGTCCCCTATACTAAATATCTTAATGGGACAGTTATAAGTAATGAAATGCAGAGAGGATACAAGCAGCAGCTATGAGAGCTTGAGGTAATGTGTGCATTTGTAGTGATATCCAGTGATGGGAGAGTGTCATATTCCAGGCCTTTTGACTTCAAATATATGATTTTCAGTCATTTCAATTTAATCTGTTTCAGAGGTTACAGATGAAACCTCTCCATCTCGAAATGAAATATGACCAAACAAGACAAGAAGGCAGAGACGTACCTAAAGAAATTGAAATGACTAAATGAGATGAGACAAAGTAAGATGAGGTCAGATTTTAGTGGGACATATAAGTGATGGTACAGAGATTTATCTTACTAGGGAGTAATCCCATGAACCCTTATATTTTCAAGGACTCTGCGATCATATTCCAGGTTTAGTGATGATGCGTCTGCATACTTTCACGTTAGAACAGCTTGAAGTGATTCCCTGTACAAGGGAGGATTTTGTATTTATTTTGTACCCAAAGGGCTAGAATCATTCCTCTATTTTTCTGGTTCTCAAAGGCCTGTCTCATACCTTGGGCTAGATTTTACTGTAGTGCGCTACTGCACTAGCACCCATTCATTCCTTTAATGCAAGTTATTAATGAAGAAGTGCCATTGCAGAAAACGTGACTTGTGGAAATAACACTAACACGGTTGCACTCTTTAGTAGATGCAACCCTTCTGGATCTAGTAATTCAGCTGCATTAGGTGCTAAATTACCGAGCACGAAAAACACAGGGCCAAGCTAAGAGTTAACACGGAGACTTAGTGCATGCTGTCTTACATTAAACAGCTGACATGGAAATGGACACATTAACTTAACATGGCAGATAACATGGAGCGGTTTACACCACCTTGAGAAGGGTAATTAACGGCATCAGACTACGTACCATTCAGTTAATGTGTGGTACAGAAATTTTCTCTAAGCCGCAATGTTGGGAAATCCTCCAACAGTTAACGCAACGGGTTTTAGAGTTATCACACATTGAATTTAGCCTGCATGCCCTTCATAGTAACTGCAAAAGCTTATGGCACTTTAAAAAACAGGCCCCTTTATGTTTAAAGGGGCAGAAAGGTCTCCTGGTAGAATATCACGCATTCTCAATTAACCTTGCGCACAGATCTCTTATTTTCATTTTTAAAAGCCTGTGAAACTTTAAACTGATTTTTAAGAAGAAATAAGCAGTTTTAATTTTAAAACGTTCCCTTATAGAACTTTCATATAGAGTCTCCCTAAGAGGCTTGTGTAAGTTGTAGATGGATATTACATGTTCAAGAAAATTATAACCCCATGAAAGTTACGATATTCAGCAAGAGCATATGAACTGGAAAAGCTGTAGGTTTATATTTTATCTTTATTTAATTTCTTGATATACCACCCAGGCTGAAAGGCATTAGAGCGGTATACAAATGCTACAAGCAGGTACTGGATATATTCCCTCATCCCCAAAGGGCTCACAATCTACATGTGTACCTAAGGCAACAGAGGGTTAAGTGTTTTGCCCAAGGCCACGAGGAGTGCCTATAGGACTAGAGACCCAGTCCCTCCGGCCCGAGATTACTGTCCCTAAGCAGGAATCGAACCCTTGACCCTTCTGCCTGAGGTAACTTGTCTGTAAATTCCTGCTTAAACTACAGTAAATAAGTCATTACAGTAAGTGATCTGTCTGGGGTGGGGTGGGAGGTGTAGAGTTTTCAAACATTCTGCATAAATGGAAATTGCATAGGCAGTTTTAGCACGTGATCTTTATGCTCCTTTTCCAAAAGAAGCAAGGCAGGAAGTTTCTCTTGGAAAACTGATAGAAAGCGCAATAAAAGTAGACTCAAAATTTGCACCTGCTGTTTGTGTAGGTGGCCAAGAGAGGGTAAAATACATGCCCATTTTTGAAGCATCATATACACACACTACCCCTCTCTCCCCTTTACATACATACATCTCCAGGAGCACCTCTATGCAGACTGGATAACAGGACACCCACTACTTTATGCTTTTTGCTAGCCAGAAAAGACCTTTTTTATTTTATATATACTGTGTATATATATATATATATATGTTGTTGTTGTTAAGTGCCATCGAGCTGGTGTCGACTCATGTTTACCCTCTGGATAGTTGTCCTAAATTGTGTTCGGTCTTCCATCAGATGGCTCATTGTTTACAGACTGGCACCCATAGCTGCTGTTATTGTATCGATCCATCTTTTGCGTTGACCTTCTACCTTGCCAAGCATGATGTCTTTCTCCACTGATCTCTCTCTTCGTATGATATGTCCAAAGTATAAAAGTCAAAGTCTTGTCATCTGAGCTTCTAAAGAAAGCTTAGGTTTGATCTCTAGTACTGACTAGTTTGTTCTTCAGGCAGTCCATGATATACACAGTATTCGTCGCCAGCACCATAATTCAAAAGCATCAATTTTCTTCCTTGATCATGGCAGTCACAAAGTGTACCACCATTCCCGTAGAAGGTGGAGCTGCCCTTCAGGATCTGCAGAGCCGAAAGTTGGAAGGACTCCTTCAGATGGCCTTCTCTGCCTCCTCCCTAGGCCTTCAGGTGATGACATGGGGCAGCCTCTGAGCAGTTGCCCTCCTCTGCTGGGTTCAGCTCCTTCCTGAAGATACATATTCGGCCTGCCTTGAATCTCTGGCAGCCTTCTTGGAGGATGCCTTTTATGATCTCTTACGCCTTTCCATGCGGGGAGTTGAAGTAGCAACAGTGGCTCACTGGGGCCTGTGGTTCAGAAATTGTTTGGCAGATGTTGCATCTAAGGGGTGCTTCGCTAAATTGCCCTTTAGGGATGGGCTCTTTTTTTGGCAAAGATTTGGGGAGGTAGTAAAGGACCTTGGCAAGGTCAAGCCCCAGCAGCTGCTGGAGGATAAGTCCAAGGGTTCCTCCAAGCACTCTTCTTTTTCATCATCAGGGCCATCATCTTTATGGCTGAAGTTCCACAATTCTCATTGTATCAACCGAATAAGCAGACCTCCTCTTCATCTGGAGCAGGATGCAAGTCCCAGTCTTTTCAAGGCAGATGCTCGGCCTATTTGCAGACTCCTGTGTCAAGAAAACCCTCTTCCTCCCGCCTCTCCCGCTAACTGTTTTGAGGCCCATTCCCACCTCCTGCAAGTGGGAGGCCGTCTGCAACAATTTTATCATGAATGAGCCCATCTGACAACAGATTGCTGGGTGCTCAACAATATAAGACAAGGATATGTTTTAGAGTGCGCTCAAAGGGCTCAATTGCAGCTTGACGTCAGTTATCCAGGTGAACCAGAAGGACGTATTCCTCACCTCCTTGAATTTGGCAGAGGCCTATGTTCACATTAACATCTGGAAGGACCAGTGGCGCTTTCTCTGGTTTGCGATCTTGGTCGGTCACTTCCAGTTATGTGTGATGCCCTTCAGCCTGGCCACCACTGCTTATACTTCTCCAAGGTGAAGGTTGTAGTTTTGTGACAAGACTCGGGTATAGGAGCATCTGCGTACACTCCCACCTGGACAATTGGCTTATCTGGGCCAAATCTCAGCTGGAAGCCATTTGGGTGCTGCATTGAGTGATCCAACTCCTTGAGTGGCTCGGCTGGATCATCAACAGCAGCAGGAGCTGCCTGATGCTGCCTCAGAACCTGGACTTTATTGAGGCTCATTTTGATACTTGTATAGACAAAGTCTTCCTTATGGGGGAGCACTGGGCCAAGTTCCATGGCCAAACTCGTGACTTTTTTGGGAACTCCGCTCCCATAGCTTGGGGCCATCTTCAGGTTTTGGGAGCTATGTCCTAGGCACAAGCACACATGCATCCTCTAAGTAGGCCTTGCTGATTTGTTGGTTCCTGTGCTCGCAGGACTATCAGGTTCACCTCCCGCTTTCTCTCTCATATCAACATAGCCTCCACTGGTGGGCCTTTCCCAACAACATATTTATTTTATTTATTTAAAAGGTTTTATATACTGCTTTATCATTTCAATCAAAACGGTTTACATTGTAACTTAAACTTAGTAATGTACATTAAACAGGGATATTGATAACTTTGATTTTTCTGAGGCAATGGAGGGTTATATTGAGGGGGATGCCCCTCACACATCCAGCCCCGGTGCTACTCACCACCGATGTCAGTCTCTCTAGTTGGAAAGCTCACTGTCTTGGCCAGACTGCACAGGGTAAGTGGTCTCCAGTGGAAGTGAAATGGAGCACCCATCACCTAGAGGCCAGGACCATCCATCTGGCATTGCTGCACTTAAGCAAGCTGCTCTGCAGGAGTGCTGTGCGAGTACTCTCAGACAAAGCAATCACGGTGACTTATATCAATAGCCAGGGTGGAACGAAGTTCCCGGGAGTAGCTCGGGAAATGTCCCAGTGCTTACAGCCTAGCACATCGAGGACAATCAGTATTTCCTCAGCTGTCAACTTCTCAATCCCAAAGAATGGGAACTTGTCCCATGGGCATTCATCTGTATAGTGCATTGGTGGGGCCTCTCGGGGATGGACTGGATGGTGACGGAAGCCAATGCCAAGGTCCCCTCCTTCTTCTGCCATTGCTCAGAGCCCATGTCCAAGAGGATGGACATACTGATCCATCCCTGGCCCCCAGATCCTCTCCTCTGTGTCCCATGCTGTAAGTCATGATATCCAAGTCTTTCAAAGGATTGTGTGTCACTCAAGTCTGGCAATCCTGGTGGCACTGGACTGGCCTCATCGGCTATATTAAGTAGACATTGTCTGTCTCCTCACCTCCCAGCCCTTGATCCTCGGGGGCAGGATGGGCTTACTACAGCAGGATCACCTATGGTATAAGGGCTATTCCCTGCTGAAGACCAGGCAGCACTCCACCTCATTGGCTTATGCCCAGGTCTGGTATCTCTTCAAGAACAGGCGTAGTCGACGTTGCCTTTCCCCGTGGAGGTCTTGATCCCCTCAATTCTAGCCTTCCTTCAAGAGTGAATTGAGAAGGGTCTGTCAAGCTCAATCAGGGTGCAGGTATTGGCACTTTCCTGTTTTCATGGTATGGTGGCGGGCCATGTGCTGGCAGTGCACTGAGATGCTGCTTTCTATGTGGGGTTCGGATCCTTCATCCACCAGTACAGCAGTATACCCCAACAGATAGTTAAAGCCTGTCGTTTCTTTCTCTATAACATTAACAAAATTCACCCTTTTCTATCTGAACACACTACTAAACACTTGTTCACTCTCTAACCAGTTCTCATCGCGACTATTTCACTTCCTTGTTGGTCTCCCTCTGAGCCACCTCTCTCCCCTTCAATCTGTTCAAAACTCTGCTGTGCGACCAATCTTTTGCCAGTCTCAATATACTCATATATAACCGCTCTTCTCGAGTCACTTCATTGGCTTCCCTTCTGTTTCTGTATACAATTCAAATTTCTCCTTCTGAACTATAAATGTATTCACTCTACTGCCCCTCACTACCTTTTCTCTCTCCCTAAACCCCTTCTCGTGAAGTCCACTCTTCCTCTGGCCTACTCCTCTCTATGCCCTTTTTACCTACTACCAACTCTAGACTTCAATCCTTTTACCTTGCAGCTCCTTATATCTGAAACAAATTTCCTCATTCTGTACGCCAGGCACCCTCTCTCCGCCTCTTCAAATCCATGCTAAAGGCTCACCTCTTTGGGGCTGCCTTTGGATCCTGATCCCTTGCTTCCTTGTCTCTCCTCACCCTTCCCTATTACAGCTTTATTCTTATCTTTTCTTTTCTTTGTCTTGTCTGTCTTATTTAGATTGTAAGCTCTATGAATAGGGACCATCTTTTTCTGTGTCTGTACAGCGCTGTATATGCCTTGTAGCACTATATAAATGATTAATAATAGTATTAGAAGTAGTAGCACCACCATCCCCTAAATGATTATATTTAAGTCTATCATAATCATCTCAACACCATCCCTTCCAGAAAATTTATAAAAACATATCTGGACATCATACTTGAAAATATTTGATTTTGCTTTGGACTGTAGCTTGCTATTTGCCCCCCCCCTCCCCCCGCCTTTCCAGATGCCGCTGCCCTTGGCAACCGCCTGGCTTGATGTGTGATTAGGCCGGCCCTGTATTTGGTATAGAATAAGGGGAAGCTTTATTCTTTCATATATTAGAGCAATAGTGTAGAACCACTGATAAGCATGCAATAAATAAAACCAGGAGTCTGTTCAAAGATCCAAGCCAATTTATTGTGCACAGGCCCAGTCAGTCAAAGCTTCAAAAGGAACTGAGCCCCGCTTTTCACAGAGACATAACCATTTATACCTCTTTTTCAGTTTGATACATGAGAACTTTTTATTGGTTCTAACTTGATACATGCAAACTTCCTATTGGTTCCAACACCCCCTGCACCTGTCCAATGAGAAATCCCTCCGGGGCCTAGCAACCAGCCCCCTCCCTTAGGATTGTTCTAACAATGGTGCAGTTCTTGATTTTGTTACTTCTCTACTAAGGTTATCCCTAGCATCAGGAATGCATGTTTTGTAACATTTCTTTCTTTCACACACAAGAGAATAATGGAAGACTTATGAATTCATGTAAAACTTCTTATTAAGCAGTTTAAAACAGTTTTCTTATTTTCCACAAATTTTTGGTTCTTTTCTAGCTATAACGGAGGTTAGGATCCAGGCCTAACTTACAGGCCTCTCATAGTAGCAGACCATGCTAGGCCATAGCCTGCCACATTCCACCCTTTGATTATTCTCACCCGCAAGTGAGAAAGGGTGAGAATTAAATCACATATTATACTTGTGTAAAAACATCATTTTGGGGTATAGGGTAATATTGCCACATAGCTAAAACTTTTCATAGCTGCCTTCCGTTCTACAGTGCTATCAAGGGCTGCTGACTTTACTTGACTGTGATGAATCCAGGGTTCGAGTTCTGCAACCTTAACCGCTGTTGGGGTTAATAAGATGACAACATAAGGTCCTTTCGAATGCGGTGCCAATGGTGTCTTTCTCCACTCTTTGATCCACACCGAGACTCCAGGCTTGAGAGGATGCAGGGGTTCTGTTAGATGGATGAGCAGCTGGTCTTGTACCCACGTATTAAGACTCTGCAAAACAGAACTTAAAACCAATAGTTCTTGTCTAGTAATTTCAGATCCTATCTGTCTCATATCTCCCTTTATTTTCCATACAATAGGCGGGGGTCGCCCATACAGAATCTCAAAAGGTGAAACTCTGAAAGACTTAGCAGGGGCTAAGTATATCCTAAGAAGGGCTATAGGAAGAACCTGGGGCCACTTCAGGTAAACCTCTTGGCAAAGTTTGGACAACTGAGATTTCAGGGTTCTATTCATACATTCTACTTTTCCTAAATTCTGAAATCTGTAGGCAGTATACATCTGATAATGTCAATATCTCGGGGCCATACTTAATGGACTTGCTTCCTAAGGTTATCCACCCTCATTCTTTGTACAGGGCCCCATATGCATGCAAGGTTGTAAGGGCATACTTGGAATCTGGGTACACATTTAGACAGAGCCCCTTTTGCTATTGTCAGTGCTCTAGTAAGAGCTATTAGTTCAGCTCTCTGTGCTGAAGTTCTTGGGGCCAGAGCTGAGGACTTAACTACCAGATCAAAGGTCACCACTGCATATCCGGCACAACAATGTCCATTGATGATGACAAGACTGCTTCCATCTACAAAGAAAGTCCATCCAGGGTTCTCCAAAGGAACATCAATCAAATCAGGGTGACTTGAGAATATAGTGTCCATAGTTTCTAAACAGTCATGATCAGGGGGGTCAAGACCAACTGGTAACAACGTAGCAGGATTCAGAGTTTGACTGACCTTCAATTGTATCTGGGGGTTTTCACACATCATACTCTGATACCTCAACATTCGTGAATTAGCTAGAAGTTTCCTTTGTGTTTCATTATGGTTAGAACAGAGTGTGGTACAGTAACTTGAAGATTGCTTACTAGGAGGGCTGTAGCTGCAACGGCTCTCAAACAAGGGGGCCAGCCTTTTGCAATTACATCTGATTGTTTTGACAAATAGGCTACTGGTCGTTGCCAAGATCCAATGAGATTGAATCAACACTCCTAGAACATTTCCTTGTGACTCATAAACATAGAGACTGAAAGGTTTTCTGGACATCTGGTAGACCCAGATCTGGTGATAACATCAGAGCGGTTTTCAAAGATCAAAAGGCTGCATCCTGTTCAAGTCCCCATTCCAATGGAGACTTTTCCATTCCTCTGGTAGCTTGATACAATGGTTTTGCTAGCAGCGCAAAACTGGGGATCCATATATGACAGTACTCTGCGGCATCCAAGAAGGCTCTCACTTGCCTCCTGATGGTTGGAGTAGGGATACTGCATACAGCTTCTTTGCGTTCTGGTCCCAGGCATCAAATTCCGCTGGACAACTGGAATCCTAGGTATTTAACTTGTTTGCCATAATTGCGCCTTGGCTCGTGAGACTTTGTATCCAGCCTCATTAAAAAGGAGCAAGAGTTCACTGGTGGCTTGTAGACATTCGCTTTCTGAGTTGGTGGTTATGAGCAAGTTGTCCACATACTGGAGAAGAACCCTTCCTCCTGGGTTCACATAGTAGCTTGAAAGATCCTGATTCAGGGCAACACTGAAGAAAGTAGGTGAATTCTTGAATCCTTGGTGTAATCGAGTCCAGGTGAGTTGGCCCCGCCTTCCTGTTGTGGGGTCTTTGCCATTCAAAAACAAACAAGAGTTGACTGGTGGGGAGCTAAGCGTATGCAGAAAAAGGCATCTTTCAGGTCCAGGATGGTAAAATGAGTAGCCTCAGCGGGGATCAGTCCCAAGAGAATATAAGGATTTGGTACCACTGGGTGTATAGTTTCAGCTGCATCATTCACTCGCCTCAGATCTTGTACTGGGCGGTAATTCCCTGTACTAGGTTTCTTGACTGGGAGAAGGGGGTGTTCCAAGGTGACTGGCACCCCTTGAGAAGTCCATACTTCAATAGTTTCATTAGCTGGTCAGGGAAAAGGATACTGCTTCACATGCACTGGTTCCGCTCCTGGCTTGAGGGTGACAATGACAGGGGCTATGTTCTTCGCTAGGCCAGGTGGATTATCTTCTGCCCATATTCCAGGTGGGGCTATAAGGTTGGTGGGTATACAGGAACTAGCTGGCTTGATTGGAGATGCACTATAGAACCGCTACTCTTCTTCTCGGGGAACAGTCAGCACCATCAATCCAGCAGGCTTTGGGTTCACAGTCATTTGCATTTCTCCCCCTTCAGCAAAGGATATCTGTGCCTGGAGCTTTGCAAGCAGATCTCGGCCCAAAAGTGGAATAGGGCACTCAGGTATATACAGGAACTGGTGCGTTATTTTCTGTCCCCCTAGCTCACACATGCGGTTCTGCAGGAAAGGCTTTGTGGCCTTAGCCCCAGTAGCTCTGACAATGGTGATGCATCGAGAAAACAAAGGGGCTACTGGCTTTAGTATTCTGCTCCTGTATCCCCCATAAAGTCCATATATTGGTCCCCTATTTTCAGACTGACCATAGGCTCCTGGGGACCCAGGGAAACTTGGAATCCGGTCTGGCCTAGTCTTCATCCATGCTGTAGCCCTCTTCGGCTGCCACTCACTCTATAACTCCTTCCCTCTCTTGCTGGAACATAGTGCTTGGCTTATTCTTTCTAAAATCAAGTACTCCCTCCTCCCCTCCTGGGGGTGGAGTCAAGATATGGGCATTCACTTCTCTAATGTCCTTCTTCTCTGCAATGGGCGCACTAATTCGCATCCAATGGGGGCCAATCATTTTCACGACCCCTTTTCACTTCCTCTGCTCCTTCGATTAGGAAAACCTCCTCCACATCATTCAAATTCAACTAAAGTATCAGCAAGAAGATCTGTTTTCTTCCTTATCTTACATTCACTTTCTCTGTCACATTTATTCCCACAATTCACAAACTTTCTGAACAACTTCCATTAACTGTGCTGTATTCATGCCCGCAAATCCATCCAGTTTCTGCAATTTCTGTTTTATATCTCTCTGGGACTGACTGACAAAAAATGCAAATTCTCCTGGGCTGCTGGATCGCATGGGGTATATAATGAGGGCTGCCTGCGCTAATTGGATCCCACTTGGGGCCATCAAGGCTGATGGGTCTGCATAATATTGTTCATTAGCTCAATCAAATCCTATGGTTTCCCAGTGTAGGAGGCATAATGCAGCTTTCAGTTCAGTAAATCAGTGGCAGAAAGAAAGCTGGCCCTGGACCTAGTGCAATGGGATAACGTGACCCTCCCCTTTTACTGGTAGTTGTACTTCTGAAGGCATACGGCATTCGGGACTGTCTGGGTTCCACTTCATGTTCTTGGGCGCTAGCTGTGAGTGACCCTGAACTGGCAAATGAATCATCGGTGGACTGTGGCCTACTCTGAGTACTTTAAACTGTGCCGGGGCTTTCAGTCAAGAGGGGGTGTACGTCCTTCTGCTGCGGAGGTGGCTGGTGACATTTGCAGGGAGGTATCCCCCCCCCCCCCCCCGCCCCAGGCTCTGCTCAGGGTGGTGGAAGAGCTGAGGGAACTGGCCTATAAAGATAATAAATGGGCAGGGTTTTTTTTTGTTTTGTTTTGTTTTTTAAAGATTTAACCAGGAATCCTATGTAGGGGAACTGATCAGGGAACATTCTCTGTACAATCTGATAAACACGGAAACTACGGGGCCATGAAGTAACTAACACTAGCCACCCCCCTTTCACAGAGCATTTCTAATAGGGACAGAGACAGCTTATGTCTGTAGTCTTCAGCAAAGTCCTTGCTAAAATTCCTAGGCATACATTTCAACAAAATCGGCCCCCTCCCCCACATGTGCTTGTCTACAGACAGAGGGGGCGGGCTGCATTACCCTGTACACTAAGCATAATGGATGTGTGTGCTCATTCTAAATAAGAACAATTTAGATAAAGTCCTTAAAATATAAAACTATTATTTTGTAACATGTTATAACAACAATCCCAACAGAAAGAACTATAGCTCCTAACATGACGGCCACATATCTGTTACTTATGACTGGAATAAAATTACTTGGCATGAAAACTAACTGCCAGCCATAATCAGCATGTCTCTGCAAGAAAAAATTACTTTAAATCTTACAGTTTTAGGAAGCAGATATTCAAAAGACATTCCGAATACTTTTGCCATGAAGTGGGTGGATATCTAGAATACATATACACTTTTTTTCTTCCTATTTTATTTTTATTAATAATAAGTATGTCTTCTATGAGGTGCTTGCCGCAGTATATCAGCAACTAGAATTCAAACATGATGAACTCCTTATTCACTGAGGATTTAAATCACTTTCAAGTCGCAATCTGGTACTACTGGCTCGGAATGCTTTATAGTCCTTTCAGGGTTCTTAACCTCTACTTTGTAGGACAAAGGGAAAACAAAAGCAGTTTCCTGAATTTTTCTATCATTTCCTATTTAAACCATTACAGTACTTACTGAAGGTTTTAACATAAATAACACAAAACAAAGCTAAGCCCACAAATGCATTATACCTATAGCCCTACAAAAATTCTTCTCACTTGGTCCCTACAAGTACAGGAACACAAAAGGGGTTAATAAGAACTTAACCCTTTCCAGGCTAAGCCCAAAACTATCAGGACCCACAATCCTGACTAAACATTCTTATTAAATGATATATAATACATGACCATAGCAGAAGGAACATCACTATTAAAACACATTGAATAAAACAGGTACAATTTTCCTGAAATAAGCACAAATTAACCCAGCTACAGAACGCTGAAATTAAGCCTTCACAGGGTTAACAGATACTGAACATTCCTTTGTACAGACACGCCCCTTCTTTCTCCGCTAGCCAGTTTCATGCTGTGCTGAAGGAACAAAAAACTAGAATGAATGAAACAGCTTCTTGATTTAAACGTGATTCCTGCCTTCTTAATTCTATTTCTTAATCGGTAAACTGTTCCACAAATTACTCAGAATAATCTCACATTTATACCAGAAGGGAAACTCGCGGTTTTAACAGATAACAAAAATCAGATACACAGTAAAGACAGACAATACACCAAACGCTTCCTCCTTTTCGCGACCTGGGCGCAGTCGCCTGGCCAGGAACTGCGCTACTTAGGAGTCCACTCTCGCTCGGTCTGTATTTCAAGGCCTCTCACTCACACAAGCAATCATATTTCAACAAAAATCATTTTTCAAGTGCCCAGGTTTTCTGACTAACTGACTATTCCAAACAAGAAGGATCGATGGCTTCGGCTTCGGCTTTCTCTTACGCGGAGCTTACTAGGACCGCCCTTATGGGAGGTGATCAGGCTCTCTTGTCTCGCGCCTACTCATGCGAGATTTCCCAGTTAGTCTATACCAAATCAGTCTTGCGCATACTTATGCAAGACTTTTTCCCCAGGCTGCACTGACTTTTAAATCACAAAAATGTCTACTCACCGGATCCAGTTCCTGATACCAAACCAGTTCTTGGGTTGGACCCTGGACTCCCCTCGGGTTCGGAAGGTGTTGGCCAGCTGGACCCAGTGGCCTGCCGAGGCAAGGCGGAACCCTCTCCGATACAAAGGGATCGGCGGTGCCTGAGAAGTTCCCCTGTGGTCGGACAGACATGGTTCCAACCGGACCAAACCTTTGCGGCGAGAAATCGTGGTATATTTACTTGCATACCATCCCCCGCTCGCACATTCCCGGCCAACGCACCAAGAATATGTAGCAGCACTGATAAGCATGCAATAAATAAATCAGGAGTCTGTTCAAAGATCCAAGCCAGTTTATTTTTATTTTATTTATTTTATTTAACATTTCTTATATACCGCCTTTCATGATATCAAGGCGGTTTACATTGAACAAACTGAAATTACATTGAACAGGGCATTATAACTTGGAGATAACTATTTTACAGGGAACATGGGCAATGGAGGGTTAAGTGGCTTGCCCAAGGCCACAAGGAGCACCTGTGGGACTAGAAACCCCAGTCCTTCCGGCCCAAGGTTGCTGTCCTCTAGTGGGATTTGAACCCCCGACCTTCCGGCCTGAAGTACATTGCCACTCCTCCACTCAATTTATTGTACACAGGCCCAGTCAGTCAAAGCTTCAAAAGGAACTGAGCCCCGCTTTTCACAGAGACATAACCATTTATACCTCTTTTTCAGTTTGATACATGAGAACTTTCTATTGGTTCTAACTTGATACATGCAAACTTCCTATTGGTTCCAACACCCCCTGCACCTGTCCAATGAGAAATCCCTCCGGGGCCTAGCAACCAGCCCCCTCCCTTAGGATTGTTCTAACAATGGTGCAGTTCTTGATTTTGTTACTTCTCTACTGCAAGGTTATCCCTAGCATCAGGGTTGCATGTTTTGTAACATTTCTTTCTTTCACACACAAGAGAATAATGGAAGACTTATGAATTCATGTAAAACTTCTTATTAAGCAGTTTAAAACAGTTTTCTTATTTTCCACAAATTTTTGGTTCTTTTCTAGCTATAATGGAGGTTAGGATCCAGGCCTAACTTACAGGCCTCCCATAGTAGCAGACCATGCTAGGCCATAGCCTGCCACAATAGGAGATGGCCTTTGGCATGAAAACATAACTATGGATAGAAGAGAAAGGATAAGAGGTGTTGTACATAGGCCTGATAAGGGTTAACACTGTGGAGGTAATTTTAGAAATAACGAAGTGGAGAACAGAGTTTTATGCTCTCAAGTGGGCATGCATAAAATTGCTGCAGCAGATAAAGAAATGAAAAAGCCCCAGGAAAATATAGCGTCTACTTTGATGCTATATGCAGGAGTGGGACATAATTGAATAAGGAAGAGATTAGCACTTATGCATGTATCTTATAAAATATATAATTAAGTTAATTTGTATAACTCAACTTACTCCTCGCTCAACACAGTTAAGGAGCTTACTTAATACTCGGGGTACTCAGCACCACTCAGAGAACTGGCACATATGCAACTCAGCTGGACAGTAGTAGAGTCAAATGACAGAGACCCAAAAACACTGCAACTCTTAGAAATTTCTCATATTCTAGCCAAAATAACTCAAACAGGCAATGGAAACAGGAGAAAAAACCTCAGAAGCATAACTGTGAAAGTGTTTGTGCTTCACTTGTCTGTCGGTTCTGTTTTATCATTGTTCAAAAATCCTTCTGTAAAAGAACATCCAAACTAACAGAGAGTGAAACAAATTATATTTTGCTTCTCAAGTTCAAATGTCCATAGTATAAGAGACCGATGAAGGTCAGTCTTTCACAGGACTGCGTCACGGTCCACGCTTCGGACATGATCTGAAAAATTATTCTTTAATCGATGGTAGCAGTTGTTCACTTTAGAACTTCAAAAAAATATAAGAATACATTACAAAAGCTGTTGCTGAATCCTGTTCCTTCATGAGGTCATCCTAATCTGCCGAAAAGAAGAAAAATAGGGCTTGGATATGAAGGGTGCCAGAACTCATGTGCATCCAATCAGAGCCCCTGAAGGCAAATCATGTGACTGCAGCCACTCACTCATAATTTAAGGTATAGTTCCTGGTATACACATGAACATAATTACACCTGCATTGGAGCAGCAGATTTCTGGGGGAGGGGGGGGCTATTTTATAAAAATAAATAAGACATATGTTGCCTTTATTAAATAAGTATAACATGTGCACCTATATTCAGGGCCGGATTTACCTATACGCCATGTACGCCATGGCGTAGGGCCCACAGCTGGCAAGGGCCCACAAAAATAGAACAAATTAGCTTTTTTTTAAAAATAAAATTTTAAAAAAAACCTGCTGGCTGCCGCCGCGGGGCCCCCTCTGCTGCCGCGGCAGCATGGACTGACCCGCGGGGGCCCCCTCTGCAAGCTGAATCCGTCGGTCCGTCGGTCCCTCCCTCCCTCCCTCCGTGCAGGCTGTGAGAGGCGCGAAGGGAGAGTGTCTCCCTCGCGTCTCTGTTAAGCCCGCAGGGGCTGATGGGTTTCCCATCAGCCCCTGCGGGCTTAACAGAGACGCGAGGGCGAGACTCTCCCTTCGCGCCTCTCACAGCCTGCACGGAGGGAGGGAGGGACCGACGGACCGACGGATTCAGCTTGCAGAGGGGGCCCCCGCGGGTCAGTCCATGCTGCCGCGGCAGCAGAGGGGGCCCCGCGGCGGCAGCCAGCAGGCTTTTTTTAAATTAAATTTTACTTTAGGCCGATGGAGGGGGGGGGTAGGACTGGTAATGGGCTATTGGGGGGCTGGGGCTGGGGCTGGGACTGGAAATGGGCTGGGGGGGTTAAGGCTGGAGGTGGGCTGATGGGGTTAGGACCTGTAATGGGCTGTGGGCTGTT
Source organism: Ichthyophis bannanicus (assembly GCA_033557465.1). Lineage (NCBI taxonomy): Eukaryota > Metazoa > Chordata > Amphibia > Gymnophiona > Ichthyophiidae > Ichthyophis > Ichthyophis bannanicus. The sequence continues at coordinate 821,165,467 of CM066032.1, forward strand.
TGGGGGGGTAGAGAACTGGTAATGGGCTTTGGGGGGGGTTAAGACTGGTAATGGGCTGTGGGCTGATGGGGGCTGTCTGGTAATGGGCTATGGGGGGGCTAGGACTGGAAATGGGCTGGGGGGGTTAAGACTGGAGGTGGGCTGATGGGGTTAGGACTGGTAATGGGCTGTGGGCTGTTGGGGTGGGTTAGAACTGGTAATGGGCTTTGGGGAGGGTTAAGACTGGTAATGGGCTGTGGGCTGATGGGGGCTGTCTGGTAATGGGCTATGTGGGGCTAGGACTGGAAAGGGGCTGGGGGGGGTTAAGACTGGAGGTGGGCTGATGGGGTTAGGACTGGTAATGGGCTGTTGGGGGTGGTTAGAACTGAGAATGGGCATTGGGGGGGATAAGACTGTGAATGGGCTGTGGGCTGATGGGGGCTGTCTGGTAATGGGCTATGGGGGGCTAGGACTGGAAATGGGCTGGGGGGGTTAAGACTGGAGGTGGGCTGATGGGGTTAGGACTGGTAATGGGCTGTGGGCTGATGGGGGGGTTAGGACTGGCAATGGGCTATGGGGGGCTGACTGGAAATGGGTTGATGGGGTTAGGACTGGAAGTGGGCTGATGGGGGGTTAGGACTGGTAATGGGTTATGGGGGGGCTTAAACTGAAAATGGGGTGATGGGGGGTTAGGACTGTAAGTGGGTTGATGGGGGGCTAGGACTGGTATTGGGTTGGGGGGTTACTAGGACTGGAAATGGGCTGATGGGTGGCTAGGACTGGAAATGGGCTGATGCAGGGACTAGAAGGGAATGGATGCTGGGTGAGGCTGGAACTATAAGGGAGCTGATGTTGGGGGAGGATTAGAATGGGATGGGGCTGGAAGAGTAAAATGGAGAAGGAAAAAATATTTTGTGTGGGAGGGATGAAAAATCTACAATTGGCCGGGTATTGGGAGAGTAAGTGGGGATTGAGGATGGAGGGGTAAAATTTGAGTGGATGAAATAGGAATGAGGAAAGAGCAAAAGGAGAAAGATTAGTATGTTAAAGCGGATTTAGAGAGAGAGAATGGAAAAAAACTAGAAGAGAGAAGAAAGGACAAATGGACAGCAGACGATGGAGAGTTAGCAGAAGACACGAAGAAACCAGAAGAAAGTGGCTGGAGCAATTGCAGCTGAAAAAAATGCACAAAAGGTAGAAAAATATCTCTTTATTTTGAATTTATTAATTGGAATATGTCAGCTCTGGTAAATGTGCATCATTAACATCTGCGCTTTGTTTAGTACAAGAGCAAATTAATGTATAGTTTTATTTCTTCAGTGTTGTACATTCCAAGTTTGGCTTTTGGGATTCCCAGTTTAATTATTGTCTTCCTGTTTCTAAATTGTGATTACTTGTTTGGTGATGGTCTATGTTCTGCATGTGTAACTGAGCTGAGGTGTTCTGTTTATATAATTCCTATTTGACATTGCCACTTGTTCTCTTTCCCCAGTAGGTCATGTATTGTTGTTCTCTGAAATGTATTGGTTTAATATTTGCAGTGTTGCCTTTTGATTGGTAGAGTATGGTGCTTTGTGAGTCCTGGTAGTGCTGTTAGGATACGGCGGGTTTGCTATGGGTTCTAAATGGGCAGTGTTTGTAGTAGTTCCTAATGTGTCTGGCAGTTGGCACTGGATTATAGTAATGTAGAAATCTTTTAGTCTTTCTTTATCCATACACTCATTAAGAGGCACGTTTACTAAAAGTTAGTATATGGTAACATTATGCAAATATTTATGCAAATGAGGTCCCTTATGCAAATGAGGCCCCGCACCCCCCTTGGGCCGCCCCTGCTGGGGGCCCACAATTTTTATTGGCGTAGGGCCTCACTCAAGGTAAATCTGGCCCTGCCTATATTTCTTCCCTGCTTGGATGCCCTGTTACAAAATCATCATCTATACAGACATTTCAAGGGCATATGGCTAAGCGATGTGGTTTATTGTAACACAATGGAGTTACTAACCTGTGCTACCACACCACTGGTGCAGGTGTGAATGAAAGCATGTAAACTATAAACGTGCATGTGTAGATTCAGGTATTTTCCTTATCATCCTGCTAGACCAGTCCATACAAGTAGGTTATGCTCCATTGCCCGCAGGTGGAGGCAGACTTGAAATCGTTCAGTGATGTCATCAGAAGGTAAGTATGGTGGTGCAGCACTGAGAGAAGCCAGTAATTGCCTTCAGAGGTGGCAAGGTGTTTTGACTGGTGCAGCAGTGCAGATAGGCCTGACTCTCCTGACCCACACTACAGTGTTGTGGTGACTGTGATTGAGTCCAGTGGGGCCCAGTGTTGCTCGGAGCATGGGGATGCCTTGTCTCCTGGAGATGACAGCTGTCCTGTTTCCAGAACTGTTTCCTATAGGTTCCAACACTGCTGGGCTATAATGGAGCAGAAGAACTTCACAGGGCTCCTAAGGGAGATTGGTAAGTAGGGCCGAGGCCTCCCTTTCTTCTTGCTGTCCATTATCTGCATGCAAGCCTCCTCTGAACATTTTCACTAATCTTTTCCTAATTCTTATTTAAGTCCATTCATTTATACTGGACTGCATTTCACACTTTCTTTCTACTTGAATAAAGCAGATTTATAAATACACAAAAAAAAGTTGGGCCTTGTTCCCTCCTGGGAAATTGGGGAAGTCCAAATGGGTTTCCCCAGTTCTCCCTGCAGGTGCTGGGATTTGCATTTTGCAACACCATTTTCGCTGTGGCAGTGCCATTCTTTTCATTGGTTCCTTTATTGTGTTTTTTGCTGTTTCTTTTTGATGGTCTACATGTTTTTTTGCATTATGTTTTTTTGTCCTCTCAACCTCATAGAGCTTTGCAATCATGCTATGTGTCCAGTGCTGTGCCTCTTGTGGCACACATAGGGTCAGCTCTGTGGCAGGTTACTTTTACCCCTGTGTGATGGGGATGACAGGAGCTTGAATTTTATAGCATCATTGGAACACCCCCCCCCTCCCCCAACTACAGAGAGCCTGCTGCTTGGGTAAGGTTTGCCTCTTTGCGGATGATACCAAAACCTGTAATAGAGTAGACACCCAGGAAGGTGTAGATAACATGAGGAGGGATCTAGCTAAGCTTGAAGAATGGTCTAGAATTTGGCAGCTTGGATTTAATGTTAAAAAATGTAAGATCATGCATTTGGGCTGCAGCAATCCAAGGGAGCAATATAGTATATGGGGTGAAGTACTTTTGTCCACTAAAGAAGAGCGGGACCTAGGCGTGGTTGTGGCTGATGATCTTAAAGTAGCTAAACAGTTAGAAAAGGGGACGGCAAAAGCTAGAAGGATGCTTGTGTGCATACGGAGAGGAATGGCTAGCAGAAAAAAGGAGGTGATAATGCCTCTCTATAAGTCTTTTGTGTGACCTCATTTGGAGTATAGTGTGCAATTCTGGAAACTGCACCTTCAAAAGGATGTGAACAGGATGGAGTCGGTGCAGAGGGTGGCTACTAAAATGGTTAATGGTCTTCATTATAAAGCATATGAGGACAGACTTAAGGATCTTAATATGTACACCTTAGAGGAAAGGTGGGATAGAGGTGATATGATTGAGATGTTTAAATACCTCCGTGGCATAAATGTTCAGGGAGAGAGCCTCTTTCAATTGAAAGCAAGTTCTGCTACGAGGGGACATGGGATGAGGGTGAAAGGGGATAGATTCAGGAGTGATATGCGGAAATATTTCTTTACGGAAAGAGTGGTGGATCCGTGGAATAGTCTCCCATTGGAGGTGGTAGAGATGAGGACAGTAACTGAATTCAAAAAAGCATGGGACAAACACAGAGGATCTCTAAAGGAAAAAAGTGGACTGTTGTAGTTGTTAATATGGAAGGACAGACTAGATAGGCCATGTGGTCTTTATCTGTCATATTTCTATGTTTCTACTCATTAGGGTAGGCAGCCTTCTTGGAAAGGTATAAGTACTATGTGGTGGCCCAGGGAGGCCTCAGGCTCAGGCTAGAACCTTTGGGCCTCTCAGAGCCACAGGGGCCCTGGCTTTGAGAAGCAGCTGCTGAAACAGCTCATGGGTTGTTTTCGGTCATTTTGGACTGCTTAGAAACCCTTTTCAGAGGGGTCTAGGGCCTTGATCTCCCTATGAAGGATTCAGGACCTTCAGGTGGCACTGCCATAGCCATGCAGGGGACTAAGTACTCCCACCTTGCTCTTTTCCCTGGTAACACCTCCAGGAGCCCAGCCATATCCCCTATGAGATTGGTTGGAATGCTGAAGAGGACTCCTTTGCTTCAGAAGGTGAGTCTGATGAGGAAATGGAGCTTCCCCTAGAGGAAGGTGAGGAATCTTCTGTGATCCGTATTTTTCACCAAGAGGACCTTTTGATTTTGATTCAGAACACAATGTTGGCCTTATGCAATGAGGAGCCAACAGGTGAATCCATCTTGGAAGATATTAGGAGTCCTTCTGTTTTTTAACTTGTCAGACGGCTGCCTAGGGTGAGAACTTACACAATCTTGACGATGCATATATTCATATGATTCTTGCAAGGTATTGTGGGTAATGTAGTTCTTTCACTCCCAAACACAGCTGAAGACAATAATTGAGTTGTGATACCAGTGGTAAGGCCAATAAAATACTTCTTTTATTGATGGGGTTTTAATTCATCCAGCACAAATATGCTTGGTAGCAATATAAATGAGGTTACTTGCTTGCAGTGTTTAAATGGATAACATAAAGTCACAAAGCAAATCAGAAAACAACCTTCAGCTTGTCAGGCAATTAGCTAATGTTTTCTTAGCAAATAATTACCAAAGGAAAAAGGCACAAAGAAATAAATAAACTTTGCTGGTTAGGTTAACTTCTGCTTATTTTCCACGCAGATCCCAGCAGTGATTCTCCCTTGCTCACACACACAATCAGGTGCAGCTTTAATTACTATCAATTGACCAGCTGAAACCCTTTAGCTGGCTGGCTGCTACTGTGTGAACCCAAATCCTGCTTTAAGAGCTGTTTGCAGTGGAAATAAAGAACAAAGTTAGGTTTCTTTGTGATGGCTGAGGTGTTTGCTCACAGAAAGCTAGCAATAGCATTTAGATAGAGAACAGTCCATGTAATGAATAGTTTCATCTGCTGTATCTCCCCCTTCATCAATCAGCATAGGGTCACTATCATACATTGGCACAGACGAGTCTTTCCATAAGGCACTATCATGAGAATGCTTATTCCCTTGCTGCCATTCACTATTATAGATAGGGTCTGGATCAGTGTTCATATCTGAGCCTCTCCTGCTATCATAATTCCTCTCTGTATATCCTGGCCAGTATGTAATCCAATTCTGATGTCCAGCCTTCCAATTTTGATCCCTGGTCACTGGATCTCCTCTCACATACCTTCTGGCCTTGGTCTGAAAGTCCCTTCTACGTGCAGTCTTCTCTCTTCCAGGTAGCCACTGGTGATTCCTATCTCTGCCATTCCATTCCTCTGGCTGACTCCAGTCCAATGGACTCTGCTGGCATTTGGAATACCTCCCAGTATAGGTACTGCCTTGGACTCTCCCAGACCATCCAATGGGCTTTCTTCTCTTCCTTCCAGAGAGTTTCCTTCTTTCTCTATCCGCTTGGCTTGGCTTCTGTTTCTCCAGGTGATACTGGTGCTTGAGCTTGTAGCCGTTGCTGTATCTGTGTCTGAAGCTGTTATCTGAAGAATAAGCTCTATTCTTATTCTGTCCTAATGTGTGCTCCTCCCTAACACAGCGCAGCTGTGTTGAATCAGGCCCTGCCCTTTGAGATGAGTGCTTAGGGATTACCTCATAGCTCTCTTGATTGCACACACATTTTCTCACTTCAGCCCCTCTCATGGCTGCTGGAAACCTGGTGCATTCTGGGACTGGTAGTCTTTTATGTGAAAACTCTGTTTCCTTACTTCTACCAGAACTGACAGGTTGCTTGTTCAGAGTCACATCATCTTTTCTATAGCTCCTACCTGAGCTATGATAAGCTTCCTTATCACAAACTTTACCGGAACTGATGGAACAGTTCCTGGTAACTCAATGGGAGAATCTAGAGCTTGACCTTAGGGGCCTGAAGGTCTATTTTTCAGTTATATCCCCTGCTCCAAGTTAAGCTGGATCAGTTTTTTGGTCTCTCTCAGTTGGATATCCTTGCCATGATGGTGACTAAGCACATGACTATTCAAGTATGCTCAAGGAATTTCATGACAGAAAGGTGAAGCCCTCCTGAAGAACTCCTCTGCAGGCCTCATGCCCAGGGAATTTTTGTGCTGGGCTCAGCAGCAGCTGCTGCCAGACAGTCCAGAGGATGCCAGATTATAGTCAGGAACCGCACATGTGGCTGATGCTTTCTATGATATGATCAGGGTTTCCTCCAAGTCTTTGGCAGCAGTTGTGGCTAGGTGGTGACTCTGGCTCCACAACTAGTCATAAGATGTGGCTTTGAAGTTTTGGCTAAGTAAGCTTCCCATTAGGGGCACTTTGATGTTTGGGGAAAATCTTGAGAGGTTGATAAAGGACTTGGAGAAGTCCTGTCCAAGTCCCCAGAGATTACCTGAAAAGAGGCCCAAGGGCACTAGATCTGTCTTAGAAGGCCTCTCAAGAAGTTTGGAGTTGTCCTCATTTGGCCAGGAGGCTGGGTAGGGCATATTCCTCTTATGGATCAAGGTCAAATACGAGTCAGTCCTTTTGAAGCTCTCAATGATCTCGTGACCCCTCGGCAACCATTGCTGGAGCTGGTAAGTCCTCACAGTGAGATACGACAGTTCCCTTCTGAAATACACCTGTTAGGGCATGGCTCCCTGTGGACCTATATGACATCATACCAATAGGTTCTAGAGATGCCTGGTCAAGAGTAATCACTGGAGAATCCCTAGGAGGCAACTTTATGGAGTCTTTCTGCAGATCCCTGTTCAAGCAGCAGACTGTTAAAGAAATTCTGAAGTGCATTCTCCAGTTGCAGGCTATTTTACCCATGTCCTACCTACTTTGTGGTGCTCAAAAAAAGTAGCTCCTTTTGGCCTATCCTGAACCTGAAGATGGTCAATTCCAAATTCCATGTCCCCAATTTCCACATGGAGACCATTAGGATGATCATTGCATCAGTTAAGTGGGGGATTCTTTACCTCCCCAGATCTGGCTGAGGCATACTTTCATATTCTCATCAGGAAGCAGCATCAGTGTTCCTTTGCCTCTGCATTCCTGGGCCATCACTTTCAGTTCCAGGCTCTGCCATTTGGCCTGGCCACATATCACCTGTTTGAAGGTGATGGTGGTAGTGGCAACATTCATCTTCAAGCAAGGGATCTGAGTTCACCTAGACATGGATGACTGACTGATTCAGTCAGACGCCCTCCAGAAGTTGAAAGAGGATACTGCCCTGGTGATTCATTGGCTGGAATGGAACCCCTCCCAGGATTTGAAGTGTCTTGGAGCTCATTTCCAGACTCTCTGGGGTCAGGTCTTCCTCACATTGCAGAGTATGCTAAAATTGCAAAGCCAGCTGAGGGTACCTCCTGCAGCTCCTGGAGCCCCGGGCATCGATTGGGCCAGAGAGCATATGCGCTGATTCAGAGATCTCTGTTGTTCAACCAAACCCTTCGCCTCCCTTTGACCTCAGGGAGAAGTTAGGGAGGGAAAGGTTTTTATTAAGAGCATAAGAAATGCCATAAACCAAGGTCTATCAAGCCCCGTATCCTGTTTCCAACAGTGGCCGTTCCAGGTCACAAGTACCTGGCAGGTACCTAAAGTCCATAGCTTCCACAATGCTCATCTTGGGGTAAGCAGTGGATTTCCTGGGTCCTCTTTAATAATGGTTTATGAACGAGATAACTCTCAGATAGTTTGTGGTCATTGGTCCCCTCAGGAGGCCTGACTGATCAACCAATTGGAGGCCAGAGCAATCTTTGTCCCTCAATCCTTGCAAGAGGACAAGGAAGTCTGCATGTTTTCAGACAATGCCATGGCAGTGATCTATGTTAATAAGTAAGGAGGGACACAAAGCATTCAGGTGGGACTCAAGGTGACTGTTCTATATGCTTGGGCAGAGGAGCACCTGGTCACTCTGTCGGCAATCTACATAGTGGGTGTTGACAGTTCTCAAACAGACTTTTTGAGCTGGAACATGTTGGATCCCAGAGAATGAGAACTAAGCTCTCATGCTTTCAGCCTAATAATGCAAGGGTTGCAACTTCCAGTGTTTGATCTGATGGCCATGCGGGAGAATGCCAAGGTGAGCAAGTTTGTTAGACACAGGAGGGATCCTCAAACAGTGGGTTTGGTTGCCCTCCTTCGGATATAGCCCCAGAAGGGGCTTCTATATTTCTTCCCCCTGTGGCTCTTAATGAACCATCTCCTGTGCAGGATTTGGTCTCATCTGGGCTTAGTGATTATCAGGCCCCAGACTGGTTGTACAAGCCATGGTATGCTGATGGGTCTGTTAGCAGTGTCCCTGCTCTTGTTGCCTTGATCCTCCATCACTGCAAGGATGCTAGTGATGAAGGATCCCACTCTCTTCTCACTTATAGCCTGGCTCTTGAAAGGTGTAAGCTGTCTAAAAGAGTCCACTCTGGAGTGGTAGTGGATACCCTGCTGAAGGCCTGCAGGACCTCTACCTCCTTAGTCTATGTGAAAGTTTTTAAAAGGTTTTTGAAAGGTGGTGTTCCTCTCAAGCACTGGAGTGCCTGACATAGGAGCCATTTTGTCCTTCTGGTGGACAGGCTTGGACCAGTGCTAGCCCTGAACTCTCTTAAGGTTCAGATGATGACCCTGGCATGTTATCAGAGACATATCCAAAGCATGTCCATGGCAGTGCATCCTGATGTTTCTCACTTCCTCAGGGAGGTAAAACAAATTCACCCACCGGAGTGTGCAGTGGTCCTCCAGTGGAGCCTTTCTCTGGTATTGAAGGTATTGAAAATGGCCCCCTTCAATCCGATTCATAAGACCTCTCAAAGATTTGACCCTTAAGATGGTTTTCCTGGTGGCTACTACATCCACAAAACATGTGTCTCAGAATGACAGACCTTGTCCTTTTTGGAACCTTCTTTGGTCATTTTCTGTCTCCTTGCAAACGGTGTCTTTTCTTCCCTTATTCACTTCAATCAGGCAATCATTCTGCCCTTCTTCTCGGAGGAGGATCTCCAGATGGACCCCTCTCTGTGCTTAGTAGATATGAAGAGGGCATTGCTCAAATACTTGGAGGTTATCAATTCCTTCCATCAGTCAGACCATCTTTTTTTTTCTTTTTAGTGGTCCAAGGAAAGGACAAGCAGCAGCCAAGTCCTTGATTTCCTGCTGGATCAAAGAGGCCATTGGTTCAGCATACCTTATGGATGGAAAGTGGATGCCAGAGGGAGTCAGGGTTTACTCCACTAGGGCTTAGGCCTCCTCTGGGCAGAGTCCAACTTGGTGTTTCCATAAGGCATCTGTAAGATAGCTTTCTGGTCCTCCCTGAGTACCTTTGTGAAGCACTACAAGTTGATTGTGGGAAATGGGGTTGATGACAACTTTGACAAGTCTGTTCTGGCCAGAGCATCATCTTCCCCCCACCTTGGGGCTTGACTGCTTAGGTATGTCCCACTCATCTGGCCTGGTCTAGCGAGATGATAAGGAAGGAAAACGTTTACATGACGGAAATTTTCTTTCTTTGAATCCTGCTAGACCAATCCAGGAGCCACCCTTTGATGACTTTCTTACTGGTTAAGAAGCCCTGATGCCTTTGAATTGCATTGTTGTTCTTCAGTGCCTGACACAGAATCAAGAAGGGTAAGAGAGTAAAATAATTTTTCCAAATGTTTGATGGTTACTAATACTAATAGTTATTGAGTTTTTCAGACTTGCTGGCTTCTTGGGAAGTGTCATACGGGCTTTTCTCAGTGCTGCACCACCTAATAAATCTTCTGACGACATAATGGAAAAATGTTCAAGTCGGTCTCCATCTGTTGGAAAGGGAGACTATCTCACCTATCTGGGCTTGTCTAGCAAGATTTAAGGACAGAAAATTATCCAGTATGTAAATATTGACCTTATAATCAATGCTCAGACTTGTGAACTCCACCATATTCCACACAGAGCGTTCTCCTGCCTACTGCTACTAGCAGTGTGCACGTGTTCATGCCAACATGCACACATATACCAGTCAGTGTTTATAACAGGCCATTTAACCGTATATATGGCCACATATGTGTGAATAACTTTATACCCACAATTACTATTACAACTACTACTACTTATTATTTGCATAGTGTTATGTCATATGCAGTGCTGTACATATACAGTAGATGAGCATAGGCTCAGATGAAATATTGAAAACATGTTATCAATAGGAATGTGCATTTGTTTCATGCCTTTTTCAAATGAAAACAGAAGAAAAAAAAACAAAATTTCATCACTTCACATCTGTCATTAATGGTGCTCACTACTGTGCGATAGTGGTTACAATAATATTAAGCAGTAGTGTGCACAATGACAAAGGGGAAGTGATCAAATTAAACAAATACTAAACAAAACTAAAAAATCCACAAATAACATGGAAAACTAAACAAAACTAAACATTTTGGCCTGCACACCCCTAATTATCAACGTTACTAAAAAAGAAAATCTTGGTATATATAAGCAATAACTTTACCCCATACATATAAATTTAAAGCAAAAAGAATATATAATGAAAGCAATAAATAAATGCATTTATAAACATAGATATAGATGTAAGAGCAACCTCCCAGTAGCTGTGCTTTAAATATGAGCTCTGATCATATAAACCTCCATTTAAGAGCCAAGTACCACATTCAGTTTTTCTATGGCAGGTCAAGTGGTTTTTCATGAGCTTGGCCTTCAGAAAAAATTGTAGGTGAACAGGCCTAAGAAAAGAATTTCCTTGATACTCAGGAATGCACTTAAAATGAAATTTTGAAAAAAAAAACGTCAGCTCGTGCAGTGAGAGCTTGCTGCTGCATCTCCAGAAAAGCTTCTTTTGCTTTGAGCGCTTTTATGTGGGGAAACCTTGATTTGCTGGTCAAAGAAAGAACGGTCATTATTTTGGAAGTGTAGACTCAGTGCCCAGTCCCTGCCGGGGGTTAAGAAAAAAGGAAACTAATACTGGAACAAAGACACTCCTTTCCTCCTGGAATGAATCCAAAAAAGCAGATAGAAAGCTATCTCTAGTAGTCAGCATATTGGATAATCCCAGCCTCCTTCCAATTTATTACTATTATGTTTAGATGCTGAAACAAAATATACCTTGGAAGTACAGGATAACACTTTGGGAGGAATTTACAGAACTACCCAAACATAGTTTTAAAGCATATCAACTGGAAAAATTAATCTTTCTGATGGAAAATGCATTATGTGCAAAGTCTAATTTCTTGTGGCATTTTTCAGATTTTCCATATTTTCAGAGAAAAACAGGCCATTGCCCTGGTGGGAGGACACTTTTTTTTTTTTAATGTTATTTAGCATTTTTGAAAATACATGTAACAAATACCAAAGTTTACAACAATTGATACAACTTCAATGCTCCTCCCCCACCCCAACTCTCTGGGAAAACAGTTCTCATGTCCCAGTAAGTTATCCTATATTAAAGTACACCTTATTGCCACTGATACTAACCTTAGTAGCAGATATGTATACATATCAGCCTATACATAAGCCCCTCTGTATTTATCTGTTGAGACATGAGCGCTCATTGCAAACTCATCCAACAGTTTCCATTTTTGTAGATCCAGTCGGTCTTTCTTGTCTAAAAGCTTGATTGCTTTTTCATACTTAGAGTAGAGACACACCATACTCCACCATGAGTGCCAATCTGGAGTTTCCAGGGCTTTCCAGTGGGAAATTACAACTTTCAAAGCTATTCACACCATAAACTTTAGAAGAAAGGCATGGCATTTTGACACCATAGGGAGATGAGATAAAGATCTCAATTAGTGCTATGTTTTAGAGCTATAGGAGGGAGGAGTGGCCTAGTGGTTGGGACAAGTTGCCTCAGGCCAGAAGTCAGGCGTTCAAATCCCACTAGAGAACAGCAACCTTGCGCTGGAAGGACTGGGGTTTCCAGTCCCACAGGTGCTCCTTCTGGTCTTGGGCAAGCCACTTAACCCTCCATTGCTCATGTTCCCTGTAAAATAGTTGTCTCCAAGTTATAATGCCCTGTTCAATGTAATTTCAGTTTGTTCAATGTAAACCACCTTGATATCATAAAAGGCAGTATGCAAGAAATGTTAAATAAATATAGGAGCTCTGAAATATAGCACTAATTGAATTCTTTCCCAAACCCTATTACAAAAATGTTGAATGTTCAGACATAATTACTGACCTTCTGGAGGATCTCTGCCTAGTTTTTCCAAAACTATTATATTAGCCTCTGTAAAAGACCCTATGTGCCCAGAGTGGCATAATTAAGAAAATACGGAGCCATATCTTTCTGAAAAGTACAATAAAATTCTACTGATAGTCCATCTGGCCCTGAGCCTTTACCTGCTTGCATTGATTTTAGTCCAAAATATGTACCTCCAAATGCCAAAATGACTGTTGTTGTACAAGCAATGAAAAAAGGAAAGTCATCCATAATATAGCATTGCACTCCTGTTTGTCAGGTCAGACAAACAGGAGGAGAGCGGGAATGAACGCTCCGCTCGGATGTTTGTGAGGTCCTTATACTAAATATATTCGTGATCGTGAAATGCTTATCTCAAGAAACGGCAGTGGTGTCCAAATATTCCTTCAATCGCTGGTTATCAGTTGCTACACAGCATGTATGTTTTGGGCCGCTGCAAGGCCCTCTTTCAAGTGTGAAAACAGCTGTAGATTAGAATCTATTGAACGTCCCAAAGAATCGCCGAGATCTATGGGTCTGTTACGTAGTGCCTGCACGATGGTGATAGGCTGGCTGAGTGACGTCATCTGTACAGGAGGTGAATCATCAAAAATGAAAAAAAGGCGGGAACCCCTAAAGAAATGAATAAATCAATGTGTGATACTCAAACCAGAATACAAGATTAAAATCACCACCTAGGACTATATTATGTGAGGGGTCTTCAGCTAGTTGCTCTGCCACATTGTAGAAAAAATTTTGGATTGTCAGTGTTTGGGGCGTAAATTTGTCTAATTGTACATTCATTTTGACCCATCTTCCTTCTGTGTCTGCCCTGGTTTGTTTGATTATGGGTTGCAAAGACTTCTTAATAAGAATCGCTACCCCCTTTCTTTTTTTTATATGCTGGAGAAAATGCTGCCACCATATATCTCCCTAAACCCAGTTTAGTTGTTTCCAGCATATTCAGGTGTGTTTCTTGCAAATAGATTATGTCTGCTTTTGTTTTGTAACAATAGGTCAGGTTTTTTTTCTTTTAATTGGATTTATAATGCCCTTAACATTCAAGGATAAAAAAGTGTTATTCCCCATGAAGTATGATTGTGTGTCTCGCCTTCAAGAAGAAAGATAACAGATAAAGTAAATTTAGTGACCATGTCTCATTCCAACAGAAGATAAACACCTAATACCCACATGACGACATACATATAACTGTTCCCAGAGAGTCAACCCCATCCCCTGTACCGAGGAGAAATAAACTCGGGTGTGCCAGTGTTATAATTAGATGCCCGCTGTGACCCAAGTCCCATACACTGATCTAGATATATCACCTCTCCCGTTATTTGCCCCCAATATAATAGCATGCCTATTTAAACTCACTCAGCCACATAGACTAACTTTCCCTCTATCCTTAGCATCTAAAAAAAACCAAACTTCCATCTCAGAGTCTCCAACCCCAGCCGAAGACACCCCCCCCCCTCCCCTGCTGGCACAGACAGACCCGCGCCCATGCCGATCCCTCAGGCTCAGCACAGACCTGACTCCATCCGCACCGCCAGGCAGAGGGACAGCACCCTTTATAACCATCACCCACCAAATAAGTGTTCCCCGTCAGATCGAGGACATCCACTGTCCACCCCCAATGGTGTTCTGAATGCCTTCAACCCAACAAAATCTGCTCATGCCTAATAGCAACCCTCGCCTGCATGCCTGGCATAACTGGTGGCACCTTTAAGACACTATTGACAGTATAGCCTGTAGCCTTACACCAATGATTGCGCCCACAATTGGTGACCCTGAAAACATATTAAACATAGAACAGCTGACTGAATTAAAACATTTAGTACATGCTCCAAAAAGGATTTATATTCCATCCACCAAGTGAGAATAATCTCTGTACCAAAGAAGGGGCATGTATATCAAGCCACCACTGTGGCCTCCTTCTCTTTCATGATTCCTGGCTGAAAGTGATGTCTTGATATACATGTTCCTCCTTTGGTACAGAGATTATTCTCACTTGGTGGATGGGATATAAATCCTTTTTGGAGCATGTATTAAATGTTTTAATTCAGTCAGCTGTAGTGTCATCAAAACATCTTTGTCTGATTGTTTAATGTGACCTGCAACCGAGCTGGATAGAACAGGCCATACCGGGCCTGCAAGCGCTGCAGGCGAGGACAAAATGCTAGGAGTTGCTTATGCCAATCCGCAGTGGCCTTGATGAAAGCCTGATAAAGGAACATTTTGCAACCATCATATAATATATCTGCAAAAGTTTTAGCAGTGTTTAATATCTGTAAGACATGCTGATACCTTAGTACCTTGAAGATTATTGGTGTAGGGTGTTGGCTCTTCGAAGCTGCGTGCCGAGGGACCCTGTGTTCTCTCTCGATTTTCAGCGGTTTTACAAACTCCATTCAAAGCAATTTTGGTATTAAAGCCTCAAAAAATTGTATCATGTTTGCGCCCTCCGCAAAGCCTAAAATTCGCACCTTGTTCCTTCTAGTGCGGTTGTTAAGATCTTCAAGGTCCCGTGCTAATTGCATAATACATTTAGTGTTTTTCTGCCTTTGTTTCATGAACTCCCAGCATGTTGTCTATGCGATCAGTTCTGCTGGTTAGAGCATCCATTTGAGATTTAAGGTCTGTTATGTCTTCTTGGACTGAGCTAAGAGCTTCCCCATTAGATGTTAGCTGCGTTCGCACTGCTCTGATCTCCTATAAAAGTTCTTGAAGGCCCTCCGGAGGATTTTGGTTCACTGCCATCTTAAGCAGGACCGGGGTTCTGCTTTAATTCTTTTCACTCCCTTGTTTACACCCAGGGTGAAATCTAACCGAACTGGTTTGCTGTTTGCCATACTCTAAACAATTTCCACTCTTCCTTGCACAGAATTTTGTGACAGGAATGTATGAAAAGCGTGGATCTTGCCAGGGGTCCAAAGGGAGCTAAGGATCTATGTGGCCATCTTGTCTAACATCCGGCTCTGCCTCCATGGGTGACACTTCTTAAAGGAAAATCACTTCCTTAACGACCCCACAGTTAAGAGTCCTGAAAGGAAATTTCAGGAAGATACATGAAAGGAAAACATTTGAAATTAAAACCCTAACTAAAGAGGACTGAACAGAGATGTTGGTTTTCTTACCCACTGCCAGACATACAATCTTCAAATGCAAAGGGTCACTGTCTCATCACCTATATTTTTCATTGGAATTGAATGACAGATGCAGACTAGCTAAGATTAAACCGCACCTGTGTGATGTAAATTGTCACCGTATCCCACACCTTGCTTTGATATGTAATGATATAAGCAAACTACTCAGAAAATAGATTATTTTAAAGCCACTGTAACAGTATTATGCCTTCATAGACCTGGTGAAGAGAATATAGCGCTTGAAAACTTGTCAAAATATATTAAGTTGATCTAATGAAAAGATATAATCTACAACTTGCTTGTTGACCTTTATTTGCTCTGATTTTCCAAGATAATCTTATTTGTTTGCATTGCATCAGTGCAGTAGCATTCTCTCTATAGAAAAATTAATGCATATAAGATAATACTAATAAATCTTAGAGATTTAAAAATCTAGAAATGAAAAGTACCACTCGTAGTTATGGTGCAAAAGGTCCTACTTTAATTGTAAATTTTAAGGATGTGCATATAAAACCTACTTAACTTTTAAATGCTGCAAGTTAACATGTAGAAAGTAGATATTTTTTTATTAACAGGTTTGTTATACCACTTTATCATTTAGTCAAAGTGGTTTACATTGTAACTTAAACTTGGTAATGTACTTTAAACAAAGGCATTGATAACGTGGATTCTTCTGAGGCAATGGAGGGTTAAGTGACATGCCCAAGACTACAAGGAGTGCTAGTGGCAATCAAACCCTGGTCTCTTGGTCCCCAAGCCAGTTTTCTAGCCATTAGGCTACTCCTCCACTCCATTTGCATGTGTTAAACATTTTTTATTAGTACAAATGTGTAAAACAAAAAAAAAAAATCCAAAAGTCTGGAAAAAGGCCAAGACTTCAAAAACAAACCAAAACATTTTTTCTTCTGCAAATCCTTTGAAAATTTGCAAGAAACCATGAAGGGAGAGGAATCATGTCTAAAGTTGAAAGGGCACTTAAATCTATGCTTTTCCAGTCTTTAAGCTGTCTGCCAGGACTGCTGTCCAGGAAGACATTTGGTGTCAAACATTTCTCAATTCAGCACTTGGCCAATATTTAAATAATTCAGTGGAATAAATGCACGGGGGGAGGGGGCCTCTACCAGTTGAAAGGAAGCTTTGGTATGAAAGGTCATGGGATGAAGGTGAAAGGGGGGATAGACTCGGGAGTAATCTGAGGAAATATTTCTTTATGGAAATGGTGGTGGATGCGTGGAACAGCCTCAAAGTAGAGATGGTGGAGATGAGAACTGTATCTGAATTAAAAACAAATAGAGCAAATACAGAGTATCTCTGAGGGAGAGAATAAAATTGTAGAACTTAGTAGCTCTTATAGATGGGCAGACTAGATAGTCCGTCTGGTCTTTATCTGCCATCTTTTTCTGTGTTTCTGTATTTCAACACCATCCACCTATTTCACATGGACCACCAATCTTCCTTGAAATGGTCTTGGCATATGATCATTATCATTTGGTGCCAGATTTGGTTTTAGAAACTTTGAGACAGAAAATGTTTAATTAGTTGGCATATTTTAAAGAAATACTCCTTTGTAAACATAGATCAGCAAACTTGTTTAAACTTTTAACAAACTTCTTGATAAAAACACACCAAAATATTAGGCTAGAACTGATGCTGCTGGCTGGATAGCTAAACAGGTTATAGAGAGGAGAGCCATTTAGCTGTCTTAATTTTAGCTGGTTAAAACCAGCAGCTCAGTATCACTGCTGAATGGGTAGCCCCCTAGTGGCACCCCCCAAAACGCCCAAGAGCTAACTGGCTAACTAGGTAGCAAGAGATATTCAGCAGCATTAAACGGTTTAGTGCTGCTAAATTTCCCGCTGATGGTGATTTAACCAGTTAGCAGTCTGCTAATTAGTTAAATCACTTTGAATAGGCCCAATACAGATTCATATTTGCTTCTGTCAGAAAATATTGCCTTGCATATCTTCAGTTTTACTTATTGCAATTTATTCCACACCCTTTTAAAAGAATATTTTCAATGGCCATCTGCAGCATATGAAATAACAGATGAGTGGGTAATGCTCCTTTGCCAGCAGGTGGAGGCAGACTTTCAGTGATATCATCACCTGGTATATCATCTGGGTCAGCATTGAAGAGAAGTCAATAGTTTGCCTCTAGCAGGTAGACAGATGTAGGATAGGCCTGACTCTCCTAGCCCACACTACCCTGCAGAGGCTTCAGAAGTGAGTCCATAAGGGCCCAACGGTGCCCAGAGCAAGGGTACACTGTTGACTTATTTAGCTGTATTTATATCCCGCTTTTCACCAGGTCAAAGTGGTCAATTGGGAGATACATTTAACACAAGGGGATATGACACACATACGCTAATACTTACAGGGAACATGGGCAATGGAGGGTTAAGTGGCTTGCCCAAGACCACAAGGAGTGCCTATAGGACTAGAAATCCCAGTCCCTCCAGCCTGAGATTGCTGTCCCCAGGTGGGACTTGAACCCCCAGCCCTCTGGCCTGAAGTACCTTGTCCTAACCACTAGGCCACTCCTCCCAACAGATTTTTGATATACTGCTTTTCTACAAGTCAAAGTGGTTTACAAAGACCTATGTTTTTACAAGGAACAAATTATGAACAGCATTAGAGCTTCTTGAGCATACAGCCGCCCAGGATCCAACGCTGTTTCTCACAGGTTGCAGGTGGGCCTGAAGAGGAACAGGAGACACCACGGGGACCCTGCATATTGTTATTTTTTTCCTAAATTGTTTTACTTTTCCCCCATTAATTTCAATGGGCAGCGTTTGGCTCTGCTACTTTATAAAGCGACTTCAAGCTTGGCAGAAAAAAATAACAGGTCTTTCTAGCAGTTGGGCCTCCGAGGCTTGCAAGGGTCTCCAGGGCTTCCCTACTCAGGTTTCTTCAGCCAGCATCTTAGGATCTTGGGATTTCCTTTTTTGGGACTCTATGTTTGCCCCAGCCTTGTGCTTTTTTTGGCACATTTTATTTGTGCCTTTTTTTCTAGCGGTGCTGTTACTTTAACCATGCAGAGTCTAGGGACTGATGTTGTTTTTGTGGCCCCTGCAGTTGTTATTTTTTCTGGGCATAGCGGTCAGCACTGCATCTACTTTGGTAGCAGATTATACCAGGAAGAATTGGAACATGGTAGAGTGGTCATAGTCACATTCCCAATGGTTCCTAGGGGCCCTTTGGGGCCTTGAAGACCTAGCATTCAATCAACTTGCACTTTAGCTCCTGAAACAGCTCATAGGCTATATTGAGGCAAACTGGCTGCAGGATAGTTCCCTTCATAAGGGCCCAAGGTTCAGGCTGCCCCTTTGAGGAGCCGGGGCCCAAGAGCACTTCTGTATGAGCAGCTGGAGAGCCCACGGCCCTCACTTTATTCTTGTGCTCCTCTGTCTATCTGGGGACTCAACCTCTTGCCCTTCCAGAATTCGCTGAAGGGCTCAGACAAAATCCCCTTTATCCACAAGGTAAATCAGAGGAGGACGGAATAGTGGTTCCTCCAGGGGCTAGCTCAGATTCTTGTAATCCACATTTTGTCTCCGGACCCTATTGATGCACTTTAGTAAAAGGGGCAATAAGAGGAAACAAGGCCATAGAAGAGAGACTGAATGAATTCTTTGCTTCGGTCTTTACTGAAGAAGACATAGGGAAGTTACCCATGTCTGAAATAGAATATAAAGGTGATGTATCAGAAGAATCGGGACGATTTATTACAACTATTTGATAAACTGAAGACTACCAAATCACCTGGACTAGATGGTTTATATCCAAGGGTGTTGAAAGAACTGAAAAATGAGCTTGTAGTCCTACTATTGCAAATGCAATGTGTGCTTTTGAGTCAGTCCTGACTCCTGGTGACCCAGAAGCTCCAGAGTTTTCTTGACAGTGTCACTAAAAGTAGATTGCCAGACCTTTCTTCCAAGGCAATGGAGGGTTAAATGACTTGCCCAAGGCCACAAGGAGTGCTAGTGGGAATTAAACCCTGGTTGCTTGGTTACCAAGACAGTGCTCTAACCACTAGGCTACTCCCCCACTCCAGTCCTGTTATTAGTAATCTGTAAATTATTATTAAAATAATCTGTAGCACTGGAAGATTCAAGAATGGCTAATATAACGACAATTTTTAAAAGGGTTCCAGTGGTGATCCAAGAAGCTATAGACCGGTAAGCCTGATGTTAGTACCAGGCAAAATGGTAGAAACCATTATAAAGAATAAAATTACTGAACATGTGGCTAATCATAGTATAATAGGATTTAGCCAAAGGAAGTCTTGTCTTACTATTTAGTGTATCTGGATTTTCAGAAAACCTTTGTCAAAGTCCCTCATGAGAGACTCTTGGTGAAATTAAAAAGTCATGGGATTGGAAGCAATGCAGTATTGTGTATTAGAAATTGGTTAAAAGATAGAAGGCGGAGAGTAGGACTAAATGGAGAAAGGTGACTGGTGGAGTACCCCAGGGATCTGTACTGGGCCCACTGCTTTTTAACATATTCATAAATGACCTGGAAATAGGAATAATGAGTGAGGTGATCAAATTTGCAGATGACACATAATTATTCAAAGTTGTTAAAATGCAAGAGGATTGTGAAAATTTGAAAGAAGACCTTGATAAACTGGAAAACTCAATCCCAATCTCATCCCCCCAAGCCAATCCAAAAATAATACACGTCCTCACCAAAACCCACGCTTAACACAACCCCAACTAGAAAATTCGATAGCCTGACACTCCTTCTGTTACCTGTCCATTCCCCATACCACAACCCCTAAACATGCCATCCGTATGATGTTGTAATCTTCTTCTTTACGTAACACTGTACATAGTTTTTCCCCATGTTATCCAAGTTTGTATCCCTTGTTCATTGTAAACCCAATGTAAATTGTTACATTGTTGTATCTTTTTGTTCCAATGTAAACCACACTGATTTTAATAGCGTGGTATATAAGAAACGCAAATAAATAAATAAATAAATAAAAACTGAACGTCCAGATGGTAGATGAAAATTAATGTGGACAAGTGCAGTTATGCACTTAGGAAATAAAATCCCAAACTATGGTTACATGATGCAAGATACCACCTTAGAAACCACTATTCAGGAAAAAGATTTAGGCGTAATCATGGATAATATATTAAAACTCTTCATCCAGTGTGCAGCGGCAGCCAAGAAATCACCTCACCACCACACTAGGCAAATGAATGTACAACACCTCATAAACATACCAATCAGAAATGAATACACCACAATGCACACAACACTCACACATATGCTCCAATGTGCACTCATAAACATCCAGTCAGTGAGAAACAAAATCCCCATCATCACGGACCTCCTCACAACCTACCACCTGAACATACTCTGCTTAACAGAAACCTGGCTCTCCAACACAGTACTGATCAACCAACTTACTTCAAATGGATGCAACCTCCTCCACTGCCCGAGATTGCACCGAAGAGGAGGAGAGGTAAAAATTATAGCCAAAATGCCCCTCCACTTTAACTATAACTCCACTGAAAGCACAGATGAAACAGATACCCTCACCATAACAAAGAAGCAACTAATAGTATGCCTAACCTACAGAACTCAAAACTCCTCTACCACTGATCTATCCAATCTGTGGAAAGAGTGATTGAGAACATCAAATCAAACAAAGGTCTCCTCCTCCTACTGGACAACTTCAACCTCCCCTCAGTCCAACCCAAACATGCCACTTCATTCCTAGATGGTGGCAATGGACTTCTTCCAAATCATCCAGACACCCACACATGACAAGGGGAACACACTTGATCTAATCTTCATCAACAACCATACAACACACATATTGCAATCCCACTCATATTGCAATCCCACCCAGTACCCTCGTCAGACCAAAGGCTGATAAGCTTTTCCGTGCCGCTCAATAGACCAGCAAACCACTCCATCCACCATCAAACAAGGAGATGATTCAGACAATTTAACAAGGAAGACTTCCACAACAACTTCTTCCCTCAACTGGAAATAGAATCAAACAATATCAACCCACAACCAACTGGAATCACATCATCGGAAAAGCAGCAACTATAACAACCACCCCAGCCCAAAACACTAACAAACAACCAAAAACTCCATGGTACACCCCCAACCTCTGAAAAATTAAAACTCAGCTGTGAAGACTCAAGCGAAAATGGCACGTCCAAACTAAATTTTGATTGCAATGTCTACATAAAACTACTGGATTAATACCATGCTGTAACTGACAATGCCAAGCAAACATACCACACCAACTAATCAAAGGTTCCCTCAACTGACCTAGAGAACATAAGAACATAAGATATGCCATACCGGGTCAGACCAAGGTCCATCAAGCCCAGTATCCTGTTTCCAACAGTGGCCAATCTAGGTCATAGGTACCTAGCAGCTTCCCCAAAAGACACAGGTTCCGCATTGCTTGTACTGGGTCAAGCATTGATATCCTGGGTCCCTTCTTAATAATGGTTTATGGACCTTTCCTCCAGGAACTTGTCCAAACCTTTTTTAAACCCAGCTACACTAACAGCCTTTACTACATCCTCCGGTAACAAATTCCAGAGTTTGATTACACGTTGAGTGAAAAAATATTTTCTTTTATTAGTCTTAAATAGTTTACCCTGTAGCTTCATTGCATGTCCCCTAGTCTTTCTATATTCTGATAACGTAAACAATCGATTTATGTTTACCCGTTCCACTCAGTTCATTAATTTATAGACTTCTATCATATCTCCCCTCAGCCGTCTCTATTCCAGGTTAAAGAGCCCTAACCTTTTTAGCCTTTCTTCATAGGAGTATCCTTCCATCCCCATTACCATTTTGGTGGCTCTTCTCTGAACCTTTTCTAATAACGCTATATCCTTTTTAAGATACGGCGACCAGAATTGCACACAATATTCAAGGTGCGGTCTCACCATGAAACGATATAGAGGCATTATAATATCTTTTGTTTTATTTTCCATTCCTTTCCTTATGATACCTAGCATTCTATTTGCATGGATCATAGACATAAAAACTGAAATAGCACCCTATCTCTCAAATATCGTTAGCCAATCCCTCCTACAAGGAATCATGCCAAATCCACTGAAAGTGACTACAATTTGTCCCATTTTGAAGAACAAAAATCTCAATAAAGAGGATCCCTCCTCATATAGGCCCATTGCTAGTATACCATTCATGGCCAAAGTTATTGAGAAAGCAGTCCAATGACAACTACAAGATTTCACTGATATCCATGCATCCCTAGATGATCAACAGTACGGTTTCCAACCTTTCCACGGAGTCAAAACCCTCCTTCTTAAATTAGTTGACACGCTTATCCAAAGACTAGACAATTCCAAACAAGCATTCATTCTCATATTTTTGGATATTGCAGCCGCTTTCGACAGCGTATCTCATAATACACTACTTAAATGACTTAGCCACTTAGGCATCAATGGTCAAACCCTCAAGTGGTTCAAATCCTACATATCTGACCGACAACAATATGTGAAAATCAAACACAAAACATCCGCTAACTTCCCCCAAAACCAAGGTATTCCACAAGGCTCTGTCTTATCTGCACTGTTGTTCAACTTATACATTCAGCTGATATGTACCATATTCAATAAACACAAGATAAGATACCATATATACGCAGATGATATTATGGTATACACTCCTGTAGACATCCTCAACCCTAACTATGACACTATAGAATCCTGCCCAGCTGAAGCCTAAAACTGGCTTCACTCAAACAATCTGTGTATCAACCTCAAGAAGACTGAAGTCCTAGTCACATCAAGAAACCCAAACTTCACTCCCCTATACACAATCTCCATAAACAACACACCCCTCACCATAAAACAAGAAGTAAGATACCTATGTGTCATCCTAGACAAAACTCTTAGTATGGTACCTCACCTAAGGCACATAAACAAAATCATATTTTATAAGTTAAGGATCATCCAACATCTCAGGCCACTCATAGACGTGAACGACTTCAGAACAGTTGTCCAGTCCCTCATATCACCCCTTCTCGACTACTGCAACAGTCTCCTCCTCAGGCTACCAAAAAAATGTCTGAACATCCTACAAATGGCACAAAATGTCACAGCCAGAGTAATCTGTAAGGCAAGACTCTCTGACCACATCACACCTATAATGTACCATTTTCAGTGACTCCCCATCACTAGCAGAGTGAAATACAAAACCATAATGATAATATTCAAACTAATCAATAAGATTTCCCCCTCCCACCTCACCACCTTGATCCACCTTCAAGCAGACAACAGAGAAAATAGAAGAACAAAGCTGAACTCTTGCAGTAAAATCCTCATTCCGCAAAACCAAACAATTCACTAGCAATAGGGCCTTCACATACACAGCTCCCACAATATGGAACGCCCTCCCAGATACCCTAAGAACCGAGAAAGATCTTCAGACCTTCCACAAAGAACTAAAAACATACTGTATCTATCTAGAGAACACTATTCCATTCAAAACTGCACCAACACACCATCCCCAATCCCCCTTAACATACTGACTCCCCTCCCAAACCCTCCCATCACCCCCACACCTCCCACCCCGAACCAACACCCACATCACTATAGCACATTATTTATTTATTTATTTACAGTCTCTTTTATACCGTCAACATCAGTGCAGTTTACATGAAACAGAATGACTAGCACAGTGCAGCAAGCTGATCTGTGTTTATAAAGAACAGGTACTACAACTTGGACAAAACTGAGGTAACTATTTACATCTAGGCGACACGTTATGTCGTGTCAAAAGTGATCGTAGTCACTCTTTGACCTCATAAATCAACTAACAAAACTAGCCATCAACACCATAGGCATCACCATCAGCCCAGAGCACCTAGCCAACCATTACAAACAATTACACGCCCAAGCTGCCCCCCACCCACCCAAGAAGCCCCAACTAACACATGGTCCTCCTTTGATTCCATCGGCAGAGACAACATAGAATCTATCATCTCATCTCTCAACACAACTACCTCCCCTCTCTACCCCTGCCCAGTAAGCTGGATCAAGGCAGCCAAATAAGAACTCAGCCCCATACTCACAAAACTCACCCAAACAGCGTAACACCAAGGACAATTTCTGGACAGCCTAAAACTTTCCTCTATATGTCCCACCCTAAAGAAACCTCATCTTAACCCTATGGATCCAGCATCCTACTGACCAATTGCCAGCCTTCCCTTAGTGGCCACTTCCACTATGCTGATGTCATCATGCTCTATGCACCATTCAACACAAAGCAACCCACATTTATAAACCTCCTACAATGCTTCTCAGAAGTGTCCCAATGGCTAACAACAAACAACAATCAATTAAGTACAAGAAGACCGAAGCGCTGTTCATTACCAAGGACAACACTTTCCACTCCCCCAAACCTCATTACACTGAACACCCCCCAAATAAAAGTCCAATCTGAAGTGAATTACCTTGGTTTCACCCTGGATCAGCACCTCTCCTTCAAACCACAAGTAAAGAAGACCGACAGAGCAATCTACCATGTCAGAGTCTTGCAGCTTCTGTGCCCACTCCTTGAAGCACCGAACTTCCGATCAGCACTCCAGGCCATAATCTTACCACACCTTGACAACTCCAATTCCATCTACCAAGGCCTTCCAAACTATACACTGCTACCCCTAAGCACAATACTGCACACAACTGCATGCATCTTACAAGGAGCATCAAAACACAATCATATTACACCCATCCTAAAGCAGCTGCACTGGCTCTCCTTGAACTGCTGGATCAAATACAGACCTTTCAATCCAGCAGAGCCAGAAGACAGTCCATGAAGAACAAACTCATCATCTGTCACAAAAAAAGAAAAGAACATCCAACAAACATGTGCAAGAACCTATGTACCTACAATCTGGAACATGCTCCCCAACAAAATCAGAAATAACACAGATCTCCTCAACTTCTACAAACAACTATAGACCTACTGTTCATTCAACACTTTGGTCCTACCACATAAGCCCCCCCCCCCCCATATACAGTTCTAAATGTAAATATGTACTAGACTAAATCACCCACCAAAAAATCCCCCCCCATTTGTATATAAGTTAAGCCAATTGTACATAACTCAATCTTCTATACTACTATTGTATGTAATTCAAACAACTCATGCATATAACTTATGTTCTATGGGCCCGATTTTCATTTAGGCAGGCTATGCGCTGCATGAGTACATAGCCTGCCCGCCGACTCCCTTAACCTGTGGAAAATGAAAATCTTGCTCACACCGAACAGGCCGGCAGCCATTGAGGCTAAGCGGGTAGCAGCGATTTTAGATGCTACCTGTTTAGCCCCAGCACCTTAAAGATAGGTGAGGGTTTCGCTCGCCTATCTTCAAGAAGCAGGGCGCTAAGCGGGCTGCATCGAAAATTGCCGGTGCCCACTTAGTGCCATTCCCTGCCTCCACTCTGCCCGGAGCGCCCCAAACAAGCAAATAGCATCTAGGTGCATTAGGGACTTAACCGGGAGTTTCCAAAGGCACTACCCAAGTAATTGCCTTTGAAAATTGGGTCGTATGTATATAAATTAATGTTCTGTGTAACTATTGCCACATTTCGTTGTATGTACACCACTTCGACCTGGTGAAAAGTGTTATATACTCATTGCTAAATAAATAAATGAATAACTGAATAAAAAGAATGCTAGGAATCATAAGGAAAGGAATGGAGAATAAAACCAAGGATATTATAATGCCTCTATATCATTCCATGGTGTGACCGCATCTTGAACATTGTTTGCATTTCTGGTCTCTGTATCTTAAAAAAGGATATAGCGAAATTAGAAAAGGTACAGAAAAGAGTGACAAAAATGGTAAAGGGGATGGAAGCATACGCTTATGAGGAGAGGGTTAAAAGGTTGGGGCTCTTCAACTTGATAGAGACAGCTGAGGAGAGATATGATAGAGGACTATAAATTAATGAATGAAGTGGAATGGTTAAACATAGATCAAACATGTTTATGCCATCAAAAAGTAGAAAGGCTAGAGGGTACACTATGAAGCTAAAATATAACCCATTTAAAACAAATACAATTTTTTTTTTTTTACTCAACATGAAATCAAAATCTGGAATTCATTACTGGAGGATGTAGTAAAAGCTGTTAATGTAGCTGGGTTTCAAAAAGGTTTGGACAAGGTCCTAAAGGAAGTGTCCATAAGCAATTATTAAAGAGGACCTGGGAAATCCACTTCTTTCCCGAGGACAAGCATTGTGGAACCTGTGTGCCTTTTTGGGAACCTGCCAAGTACTTGTGACTAGGACTGGCCACTGTTGGAAAAAGAATATTGGGCTTGATGGACCTTGGTCTGACCCAGTATGGCATGTTCTTAACATAGTAACTGATGGCAGATAAAAACCAGTGTGATCCATCTAGTCTAACCAGTAAGGTGCCAGAATTACAGAGTTGTATGTGCCGGTTCAGGCAGGTTACCCCTCTCCATTTAGAAGGTATTTACATTTGTTTTGATCTGTAAATGGCAATTTCAGAAAGTTCCTATTTACACATGGAGTTCCATAGCATGCAGAGATTTCAATGGGGCATAGTTCTGACATTGTTCGAGTGTGGCCTGATTAGTCCAAAAATCGACATGGGTATTGCACATTTTACAAAGGGAATCATGCATAATGTTCATATCAGCCAGGGCTTCACATGAGAGATTAAGAGAGATGTGTAGCTTAATCTCTGTCATTGATTTATGTCTCCCAAAAAACCCCATCGGAATTGCTACAAAATGGCTCGGATAAACATAGAAGTGCCGGTACTTCACGATGAAAGCTGCCGAGTTGGTGACGCCCAGTTTTCCCATATGCATATTTGTAAACTGGCTCCTCGCACTGTGTGTGGCAGCAAATCTAAATGCATTCTTGCGTTCCTTATATGTATTTTACAAAAGGCTCCACTTTGAGCACATCCTAACCTGGACATCCCGATTGTGATCTCAACGTTCTATGTCAAATAAGCCTTCACACGCATTGCAGATAAAGTGGATGCACTTAACTCTATCTATTGAGGTGGCATTCGGCGATCTGCATTATCTGTTGTGGTAACGGCATGTGATACGTTACCTTGTGGTAACTTCCCATGCAATGCACACCCATTCACTTCCTAGTTAATGCATGAATTCACCTGCATTACATGTCAGGCCACCTTAGCAGCTGTCACTGCAAGTTCCGCTACCAGCATGGACTAATTTATGTGTTCAGTACTTAGCAAAATTTGGTAAAAGGCCCCCAAAGTTTTGCATAAAAGTATAATTTTTCAGCGGCGTTATGGAAATTTTTCCCTGTTCCCTCAACTTGTTATTTAGCAAAATTTCTCTCAGATTTTTCTCAACATAGCTCACTCAGTGTCAGAAGTACAGATCAGTTGCTTCAGGGCAATGAAACACTCTAGTGACAGTTTTCTAGCGTGAAAGCAATAAATACTGTGTGCAAGGCAGGTTGCAGGAAGCGTGTTCATTAAGGAAGGATTAATGTACATATACATTTAATTGGAAAGAATCTGTAGGCAGGATGATGGCAATATTTCACCTTTAATGAAGAGAACAATTTTGGGCTAATTTAGCATCAGCAGAAGCCCAAGGGTGTTTGATTTGCACCTACAGTAAACAAAGTGTCTCAGTGTTCCAGGTAAATGAGAGGAGGTTTTGTTTACTGCCAGAAGAAGCATTAATTCAGCAATAGCCCGATCCAGTTGATATAATTCTTGTATGTTGACTTTTCTGTCTGTTTTTGTGCATTCCTCTTTGTTCTCAGGGCCTCAGTCAGTTTACTGCATGGAAGCCCTCAGGTAAAGATGCTGTAGTTTTATCAGCATAATAGTTTGAAAACACAGCATTTGGAAGTATATTTTACTGTTGATTGACCATCCCTTGCTGTAGGATAAAGTTGGTTGAAAATGCTGCTAAATGGATAAGGTTCTGAAAGATCACACAATGTGGGCACTGATCTACTGTAATAGCCTAATGGAATATTCTGGGTTCGACACTAATGTTCTAGTGCAAGTTCTGCATAGACGTTTTGCACAGCTGTGCTGTAAGCAAACAGCGTGCAAATGAGCTGTGTGCAAAAAGATTACCCTAAACCTGGACAGCCTATGTCCTGTGCACAAAAGGCTCTTGGGAGCCTGCACTGGAATGCTATGTAGTGAATAAGAACTATATCATTCTGCTCAGAATAACTTTGGTGTCTATGTACAGAATGATATTGCTCTTATGTGCCATATAGCTCATGCGCATTCATTCTCCAAAAACACTTTCCCTGCCGATATTTTTTTCAGGACTCACTTCAGCAAAGCCAAAAAGAAAGCTGCAGGGGTTGTCCACTCAAGAAACAGGCATAAATTCCTTCTCGGCACTGACCTCAGATCCCTTGTGCGAATGTTTACGTCTTCTGTGACTTGGCATTGAATCTTGGTATTGAATTCAGCCTTGTGCTTTTTGACATCTGTGCTACAGAGCTAGTTGCTTGATTGCCATATATTTTGAATGGATTTAAATGCACTGTGCGCGACCATTAGCTCAGGCATCTGCACAGTAATTATACTCACGGCAAGCCTCTTTCTATATTCTGCCCCATGCTAGAGCAGAAATTGTGCAAAAATGCCACACAGATGCTGGCGTTAATGGCAGTACATGTTTCTGCAAAGGCCTGTCTGTCAGGCAGATAAATAGGATTGTCAGTTTTTTTAGACAGTTTGGGGGTAATTTCAAAAGGTTTAGATGTGATTTGGGACCTCTGAAGATGTTGATGGTGAAATCACGGAGATGTCTCTGCAGACATTCTACAAATCACATTTATAGACGTCTTTAGTGTAGGGACTTGCAAGAAAGCAAGGTGGGTGTGACTGAGGTGCAATGGACTTACATGTCCCCGTTCAGTTTTAGGAAGGACCAGGACATCTGCAGGCATGTCCTCATTTAGTTCTGCTGCAGGCACGAATAGGCATGAGGAAAGTGCTTGCCCTTAAAACATCCAGAGAGTGAAGATGTAAATGATTAATTTAGGATCATAAAGACCCACAGTGGGATTTGAACCCTGTCCATTCTGCTCCCAAACCACTACTTTAACCATAATGCTATTCTGAGGATGTTTATATAGATGTCTCTATAGACATCCATATTGGGCACATCTACGTTTCTGAAGTCATGTCTGAACTTGCACGTGCCTGCTTTTTTTTTCCAGATGTTCTGGCTTTGACGCCCCTAAAAAAGGCATGGGGAGGGGGCGACTTGCACGGAGCGACAAGTACAACTATTCTTGCCGCCTTGCTGGGCAGACTAGATGGACCATACTGGTCTTTATCTACCATCATATACTATGTTACTATATGTTACTATGACATCCTAGAATGCAGTTGGATGTCCCTTTATAAAATGTGCCTTTATGCCAAAAGGCCTGATACACTAAGCTTATACCTCACAGACTTGGGATAGGAGAAGAGCTGTAGTGAATCAGGCCCTGCCTACCAGTGATGTCACCTGGGACATCACCTTGGACACCTTCAACAACATCTCATCAGAACAGTTAGACACCATAATCTCTAACATTAACACCACAACCTCCCCACTTGATCCATACCCAGTCTCAACCCTCATCTCCTCAAAATCATAAGCTCATCCCTTGAGTCAGGATACATGCCTAAGAATCTCAAATGCTCCTCTATCAGGCCTCTTCTAAAAATCCCCATATCAGACCCAAAGTCACCAGCATCATACAGACCATAAATCCAGCATACCATCTGTAGCAAAAATCATTTAAAAAGTTGTCCAAATACAACTACAAGACTATGTAGACTCTAGAAGCTCAGCAATATGGATTCAGACTGCTCCATGGGATTGATTTCCTGATTACCTCACTATTATACAGTCTAATCAGAGGCATAGAGAACTCAACACTGGGTTTCATACTCATATTCTTGGACATTACTGCTGTGTTTGATTCATAGACCATCACAAACTTCTCTCACAACTCCAAGTGATTGGTCTTCAGCACAACACCTTAGAATGGTTCCAATCCTATCTATAGGATTGCCGCCAACAGGTAAAAGTAAGGGCACACAGCTCTTTCCCATTCTAGCTAAACCAAGGCCTACCACAAGATTCTGCCCTATCCTTTTTCCTCTTTAATATATTCATACAACCACTATGCAGCATAATCCACTATGCATCACAAGAAACCAATCATTCTCTCCACCAGCAACATTAACCCTAGCAGGAGCAATACTTCAAGCCAAGAACCAAGTATAGTACTTTGGAATCACACTGAATCAGGGCCTGGACTTCCACATCCACATAAAAAATGTCATCAAAGCAGTATACCATAAAATGAGGTCTCTATACAATCTCCAACCACTTCTCAACCACATGGATTTTAGGGATGTTTGCCACTCCCTCATCACCCCAATCATTGACTATTGTAACATAATATATCAAGGTCTCCCCAAAAAAGCCCTACACCCCCTGCAAATGGCATAGAACACAGCCACCAGAAATATAGCAGGTACTCCTAGAAGAAACCACATCAGGCCCACCTTACAAAACCTACACTAGCTTCCAATACACAGGAGAGTAAGATATAAAGTATTACTAACCAGCTTCAAGACTTCCCACATGTCTGCACTCGGTAACCAATCCCTCATTCAGAAAGACCACAGCTTCAGGATGAGAAGAACAGCATCTCAAAACTTGCTAAGAGTACCCAAATTCATAAGCAGATCTAAGCAAGCCACATCCTCACGTGCCTTCTCATTATTTGCTCCTTACCTAAGGAACTCTCTACACCTGGAACTGTGACTCTCCAACTCCATCACAGAATTTAGACGAAACCTCAAAACACACCTGTTCAAGGACCACTTTGGAAATGGCACTTAGCAGCAATGACACAAACTATAGTTCACAAACCCCAACCTTACAACTTAAGCCTACACAATTGAACGTTTAAAGGAGCATATGAAGCCACTACATGTCCATACAACCTTTAAACAATATGTTACCCTTAGCCACCCTATTGCCATTATAAATAGCTTCCTCCAATGTTATTCTAAGTTATGTTGATCCTACTCACTTAATTATGTTACACATTAATAATGCTGATTCTTAATTATGTTACACATTAATAATGCTGATTATGTTATATGTAAATGTTCCGCATTATGTTCCATGTACGCTGCTTTGACTGGCACATAAAGTGGTATAGAACATTTGCTAAATAAATAAAATGATTGCTTGTATAGCAAGGCATCCTTTTAATGAAGACAGAGCCTCAGTAGCTGTGTTCTAGTGGCAAGTGGCATTTGATTATAGAGGACTACAGTATCACTTTGTCCTCTGTTCTGCTCTATTTGCCTCCTTGCTTGTAATTCTTTGAATAGCAATATGTCGTTTAACACTCCCACACACACTTCCCATTTGAGGTGTTTCAGATGCATGAAATGTGACCTGCACAGCGCAGCCAAAATGTTAAGGGAGGACAGCACAATACCTAGAACATGATATGGCAGGAAATTCATATTCATCTTATGAATGACATTAAACTCGCATCACCAAGCTCCATTCTGAAAAAAAAAAAAACAGAAGTTTTGTGAAACTGACAACTTCATTGTATTTGCTTCACTCTATAAGAACCAGTGCACTCAGAAAACAGATTTGGTCATCGTCAGCTCTGCAACAGGTTATTGAATTATTTTTGGTAATTTTCTACAACAGCTGCAACCAAACATCACCTGTAGGAGAAAACATCTAGTTTGTTTGCTCATGACAGCTTATGAGCAGGGAAAATGTATTTAGTTTCCTTTAGCTGGATAACAGTAAAATTGTAGATTGCATTATTAGACTGTAGAGCTTCAAGAAAAAATTGTCAAAATCATTTTAAGCTCCCTCAAGGAATCTAATAAGATCACTGCTCCAAGTACAAGAGGTAAACAGAATCAATTTATATGGTACTATAAGTCCTCTGAGTTTTCATTACTATATATCACTGAAATGTCTGAAAAGCAAACAGTAATAGAGATGGCATTTTGCTTCTAATATTTAGCATTTTTCTTTTTACCAATGATCTTTTTCCAATATTTCACATTTGTTCATTCCTGCAAACTTCTAAGTTTGAGAACAGCTTCTTGGGTTTCTTCACCCATCGTCAGGTTCTTGAAAGGGCTCTTGACATCAGACCTAAATTTAACTAGAGATCCTGAAGAAAATTTCCGAACAGCCTTATGCTGATGGAAAAACCTTTGTATAAAATTAGGTCATGTCCTAGAGACAGTGCAAGACAGTGTGTACTTTTAGGGTAGGCACGCACAGGGGGAGGGGTTAGGGTAGAGCATGGATAGAGTCACATTTTCTAAACATATTTTATAAAACATCAAGCATGCGTATAAAGCATGTGCTAACATCTGTCTGCTGTTGTGCAGATGTATTGTTTATGCTGTTAATCTAGGTGTTATGTCTGCTGGATTCATGCTAGCATTTCATATGGACACATGGAGGTATGTCTATGTAAGGGTAGCGTGATTTGAGCTGTGAAACTTGCACGGGGGTCTCTGCTAACTGTAGGGGGCGTGTGCATCCATCCACTTGCTGTTAGCACATTGCTAATGCGCCACATGCACTAACTGGGCAGCGGATCGATTCACCACCACTTCTTAAGGCAGCATTACATGTACCCCAAGTTAATGGCCACATTTGCAGTTAGTGTGTGCCCATAATGCCCACGCTAATCATGATGTGCCACCCATATTCACGTTCCTCCTCTAACCTACCCAGCCTCTGCCCAATTGCACTCTGTCCAGTTAGCAAGGGATTTTTAGCATGAAGCCCCACACTTACGGCACAACAAACCCCACACTAATAGCACACTTTAGAAAACATGCCCCATAGGCACCTATGTGTCAGACCTATGCACTCTTTTATAAAGTTACCTTCTAAGCATCTATTTCTGGATATACTCATATTGCAAGTCGATTATGATGCTAAGGTGGGTGCAAAGCTTGATTGGCTCTATTAAAACCCACTTAGACAGTCCTGTTTGCCTTTTTTCTCCATACATTTATTTATAGAATTATACTTTTGTGCGTGAGGGCTTGAGGGAGAAGTGACCCAGCATCAGATAGCAAGGAGTATTGGTAGCGATCTTACCTTAAGAGTGGGAATCCAGAAATAGCAACCCTTCCTTGGCATTATCAAGTCATGTATGGCAGTGGTTTTAATAGTGGTGCACCCTCAGTGCTTGAAGGGAAGGGGAATGTGATAGCTTCACTTCACTCTCCAGCCTGAACCTTATCCGGGATTTGAACACTTCTATTATAGAGAGAGATAGTGGAGTTTCTTTTGTGGTCTACCTTCTTGTGGTCTTTAATAGAGGGTCTTAAAATTATTTTTATAAATTCCGCAATAGTTAGCGTGATGGAATTAAAATGAATGTCTACTCAGAATGAACCCCTGCGACAGGAGTTTCTCAGAATGAAATGATATTTCTTAAAGATTTCCTCAGAAAGTTATTAGCAAGCTGCAAGGAAGATTTTCTTCGATTCATCTCAGCCTAAAGTGTTTGAAAGCATAGTCTGATAAAGATAGACAACAGACTAGCCAAGATCATTCTTTAAAGTAATGTGGACTACTTGGTTTGGATTTGTTGAAGAACATCTGATGCAATTATGAGCTATTGTGACATTAGAACTGATTTATTATAGTGGTGATAGTACCTCTAAGTCTTTGGTGTGATCTCATTTGGAGTATTGTGTGCAATTCTGGAGACCGCACCTTCAAAAGGATATAAGCAGGTTGGAGTCGGTGCAGAAGGTGGCTACTAAAATAGTTAATCGTCTTTGTTATAAAGCATATGAGGACAGACTTAAGGAGCTTAATATATTTAGAGGAAAGGCAGGATAGAGTTGATATAATTGAGATATAAATGGACAGGAGGAGAGCCTCTTTCAATTGAAAGCAAGTTCTGCTATGAGGGGACGTAGGATGAGGGTGAAACAGGATAGACTCAGGAGTAAAATGCTGAAATATTCTTTTACGGAAAGAGTGATAGATGCGTGGATTAGTCTCCCAATGGAGGTGGTAGAGATGAGGACAGTTTCTGAATTCAAAAAAGCATGGGACATACACTGAGGTCTCTAAAGGAAAAAATGGGACTGATGTAGTGGTTGATATGGAAGGGCAGACTAGATAGGCTATGTGGTCTTTTTCTGCCATCGTGTTTCCATGTTTCTGGTGCCTAGTTCCCTTATTTTATACGTCTCTTTACCTCATGGGGAGAACCTTTTAATCCTAAATTCTCATAATTTATTTCTGATATCTTTTGTATTGGTGTATCTTTAGAATCTGCATATTATTAGATGTAATGCTCCTAAATGTACATAAAAAAATATTGGAACCCATATTGGGCCCATAAATATATTGGGAACAAATACATTACAAAAATCCACCCACACCCCCTTGAATGAAGTAAAAAAAATATAAAATTCTAATTCAAGAATAAATTGGGGTTCTTTTAATTCTTATGTGTAAAAACATGTCTTATCTCCTTAGTTACATTAATTTATTTGTTCCTTCTCAATCTCCCTCTCATATCCCTGCTGACTGCAGGCTATCCGGAGAACTGCCAGGATAGAAATGTTGTTCTTATGGACTGTAATACATTTCATTTAGTTTTATACCTTTCGGAGGGTGTAGGCATACAGCCTGAGAACACTTTGCTGCAACCTTCAAGGTATTCAGCCAGAAAATGACAATCTTGAACCATTATCAGACTTGCTTAACCCTGCTCCTGCCGAAATTAATAGCTGCAGAATAAATCCCATGGTACTAAGCAGCATGGAATTTGTACACCTTTTGGGAACCTGACAGGTGCTCATGACTTGGATTGGCCACTGTTGGAAACGGGATGCTGGGCTCGATAGATCTTTCATCTGACCCAGTATGGCAGTTCTTATATTCTTATGAAGTAGAGCAACTGTTGGGGCTGTCTGAAGATGTTAAAAACATTGTGTGTGCCACAGTCAGTGATTAGCCCTTGTCTGGTATGTGCACCACTGTCAGTAATCAGTTGGTGGGAAGCTGGGCTGAAGTTTTGGTTTCCTGCAATTTATTGTGAATTTGTTCAAAATTCCCCTGAGAAGATAAGGGTCATGTGTGAGAAGGAGTGTGTGTGTTTGTGCAGAAGGGGGAGGGATGGGTATCTCTGACCTACACTAATTACTTATTCTCTTGGTAATGCTTTATCCCCAAGCTCTGTCGGTAGCCGCTCTACTCTATCTCAGTAAAGCCACTGGTTATTTGCTTTGGAAACAGAGGCAGGGGTCCGGATGAAGCAATCTGACAGTTCTGAAATGACCTACAGTATGAGTCATATGCTTGACACGTCCTGCATTAAAGTGTGCAGCAGCCAAAATCCACAAGTGTGAGGTAGTGAATGGAAAGGTTTGTCTCACCATTTTGACTGACCATAGCTTCCTGGGATTTCAGATATTAGGCAACCTCTTAGAAAGGAATATATTTCATATCAATACAGTCACCTAATTCTTCATTTTCCATTAAAACCTTCAGTGACAGCATGATTATAATTGGGATGAGATTGCAACTGGGAAATTTCATCTTCTTGCCATAAAAACATCCCAAATCATCTGCATCAGTGGATCGACCACTTGTATAACCTGGTACCCACAGCATTACAAGCGCCCTATCTGCTGTCCTGTGGCCTTAGATGACAGCTTCATTTTAACATATCATTCAATAACACTTGCATGAGAGAACATTGGGTTTGAATCGTGTGGGGTTTTTTGCAATATAAAAGAAAAAAATGTGTCTGCCGGATACTATATCTTCACTGAGGAGAAAAATAGCAACAGCATTTTACTCCTCAAAGATTTTCATTAATCTTTCAAAATATGCAGACACATCTCCGTCTGGTGTCTGCATATTTCCATGTGTTCATTTAATGCTCTAATAAATATACATTTTAAGGTAAGATTTAATGATATGTGTTCTAGCATACTAACAAGTATTTATAAATATTATAAAATTAATGCAATTTTTTTTAATTTTTTTTATTTATACAATTTCCAATATACTACAAGAACAATTTTTTGCATTGCAAAAGGCAACAGAGTCATACATAAAGTCTAAAGGTAACTTTTGAAAAGTAATAATACACACTAGTACCTCTCCTCAAAAAACCCTCACTTGATCCCACCTGTCCTTCTAATTATCAACCCATCTCCCTCCTTCCCTTCATTTCTAAACTACTTGAATGTGCGGTTCACCACCGTTCCTCTCCTCTCATGCCCTCCTGGATCCTTTACAGTCTGGCTTTCATCCTTTACACTCTACTGAAATGGCTCTTGCCAAAGTCTCCAGTGACTTGTTCCTGGAAAATTCCAAGGGCCTTTACTCTGTCCTCATCCTTCTTGACCTCTGCTGCTTTTGACACTGTTGACCACAACCTTCTCCTCGATACCCTGTCCTTGCTTGGTTTTAAGGGGTCTGTACTATCCTGGTTCTCCTCCTATCTTTCTCATCACTCTTTCAGTGTGTGTTCTGGTGGCTGCTCCTCCTCTGCTATCCCACTCCCAGTGGGTGTACCCCAAGGATCTGTCCTGGGTCCGCTCCTTTTCTCTCTATATACCCAGTCCCTTGGTGCGCTTATCTCTTCCCATAGCTTTGAGTACCATCTGTATGCTGATGACTCCCAGATCTACCTCTCTACGCCTGAAATCTCTCCGGCAATCCAGACCTGGATCTCTGCCTGCCTTTCTGACATTGCTGCCTGGACGTCTCACCGCCACTTGAAATTTAACATGGCCAAGACTGAACTTCTTATCTTTCCCCCTAAAACCTCCCCTCCTCTTCCTCCTTTCTCAGTCTCTGTGGATAACTGTACTCCTTCCTGTTTCCTAGTCCCGCAATCTTGGGGTTGTCTTTGACTCCTCTCTCTCTTTCTCCACACCCCATCCATCTGATAGCTATGACCTGCTGTTTCTTTCTCTATAACATCAGAAAAATCCGCCCTTTCCTCTCTGAACACACTACTAAGATGCTTATCCACTCCTTAATCACCTCCCGTCTTGACTACTGTAACCTACTCCTTGCTGGTCTCCCTTTGAATCATCTCTCTCCCCTTCAATTTGTTCAACACTCTGCTGCGTGGCTAATCTTCCACCAGCCTCGTCATGCCCATATCACTCCTCTTCTCAAGTCACTTCATTGGCTCCCTGTTCATTTGCACATCCAATTCAAACTTCTCCTGCTGACCTATAAATGCATTCACTCTGTGGCTCCTCACTACCTTTCTTCTCTTATCTCTCCTTACAACCCCCCTCGGGAACTCTGCTCTTCTAGCAAACTGCTTTTATCTGTGCCCTTCTCTTATTTTGCTAACTCCAGACTTTGCTCCTTTCACCTTGCTGCACCTTATGCCTGGAAAAACTACCTGGCCAGGCACCTTCTCTAACCCTCTTCAAATACAGGCTGAAAACTCACCTCTTCGCTACTGCCTTTGGATCTTGACTCACCTGATCTTTTTTTTTCTTTTTCTTTCCCACTTGTTTTATCCCTGCCTTCACCTTCTGTGTTGTCTGTCTTGACTAGATTGTAAGCTCTGATGAGCAGGGACTGTCTCTTACATGTCTGTGCAGTGCTGCGTACGACTTGTAGTGCTATACAAATGCTCTGTAGTAATAGTAGTAGTAGTAGTAGTAAGAAGGATGAGTTCAAATCAAAGGTACTTCCAAAACAGATTCAAAAACCGTCATGCTCATATTGCCCCTCTTCTCAATAACCAAGGAAAAAGGCATACAGTGGTGAGGAGATACTAATCCTACCAGGAAAGTGCACCTACATGTACTTCACTTCAGGACTTAAGTCAGGGCTCACCATAGGGACAGACTGAGCGACAACCAACCTAGATGATATAAAGTTGGACAGATGCTGTGGGTCAAAAAACAAAAAATTGGACCCTTCCACTTTTAAGAGCCAGTCTCAGTCTGAGTCCAAAACCACAGTGACCCTAGCCATCTCTTTACTACTCTCAGCTCTCTCCTCAAGGTGACTCTGCCTCTGACCCCCCCCCCTCTCTTTCTGCCCAAATCCTGGCTATTTCCAAAATCACCCTCAAATTGCCCACAAAGTCAGCTACTTCCCTTCTTTTCCCTCCTCGCCCTCTTCACTCCCAACTTTCCCCCTCTACCTCTGCTACCCTCTCTTCCATTTCTGTGATCTCTGAGGAGGAAACCGTACACCTTCTTTCCTCCTCCAAACTCACTATCTGCTCCTCTGAACCTATCCGCACCTGTCTCCTAAGCCACATCTCCTCCACTGTTGCCCCTTCCATCTCTCATATTCTCAACCTATTGCTGTCCAATGCGACTGTACCTGCATTCATAAATGACCTGGAAAGTGGAATAACGAGTGAGGTTATCAAATATGCAGATGACACAAAACTATTTAAAGTTGTTAAAACCCAAGAGGATTGTGGAAAATTGCAAGAGGATCTTGACAAATTGGAAGACTGGGCATCAAAATGGCAGATGAAATTTAATGTGGACAAGTGCAAAGTTATGCACCTAGGGAAGAACAACCCAAACTATGGTTACACGATGCAAGGTTCCACATTAGGAACCACCACCCAGGAAAAAGATTTAGGTGTCATTGTGGATAACATGTTAAAACCCTCGGCCCAGTGTGCAGCAGCAGCCAAGAGAGCAAATAGAATACTAGGTATCATAAGGAAAGGAATGGAAAATAAAACAAAAGATATTATAATATCTCTATACCGTTCCATGGTGAGACCGCACCTTGAATATTGTGTGCAATTCTGGTCACCTTATCTCAAAAAGGATATAGCATTATTAGAAAAGGTTCAGAGAAGAGCCACCAAAATGGTAAAGGGGATGGAAGGATACTCCTATGAGGAAAGGCTAAAAAGGTTAGGGCTCTTTAACCTGGAAAAGAGACGGCTGAGGGGAGATATGATAGAAGTCTATAAATTAATGAACGGAGTGGAATGGGTAAACGTAGATCAATTGTTTACATTATCAGAATATAGAAAGACTACGGGACATGCAATGAAGCTACAGGGTAAACTATTTAAGACTAATAAAAGAAAATATTTTTTCACTCAACGTGTAATCAAACTCTGGAATTTGTTACCTGAGGATGTAGTAAAGGCTGTTAGTGTAGCTGGGTTTAAAAAAGGTTTGGACAAGTTCCTGGAGGAAAGGTCCATAAACCATTATTAAGAAGGGACCCAGGATATCAATGCTTGACCCAGTACAAGCATTGCGGAACCTGTGTCTTTTGGGGAAACTGCTAGGTACGTATGACCTAGATTGGCCACTGTTGGAAACAGGATACTGGGCTTGATGGACCTTGGTCTGACCCAGTATGGCATATCTTATGTTCTTATGTTAACCTTCAAGCATGCTGTAGTTACACCTCTCCTCATGAAACCCTCACTTGATCCTACCTGTCTTTCTAACTATCGACCCATCTCCCTCATCCCCTTAATTTCTAAACTACTCGAATGTGTGGTTCATTGCCGTTGCTTTGATTTTCTTTCTCCTCAAGTCCTCTTGGATCCTTTATAATCTGGTTTTCATCCTTTACATTTTATTGAAGCGGCTCTTGCCAAAGTCTCCAGGGACTTGTTCCTAGCAAATTCCAAGGGCCTTTACTCAGTCCTCATCCTTCTTGAC
The DNA here is from genome assembly GCA_033557465.1 of Ichthyophis bannanicus. Lineage (NCBI taxonomy): Eukaryota > Metazoa > Chordata > Amphibia > Gymnophiona > Ichthyophiidae > Ichthyophis > Ichthyophis bannanicus. Next base: position 821,205,661 of record CM066032.1, read on the forward strand.
CTCTCTGCTGCTTTTGACACTGTTGACCACAACCTTCTCTTTGATACCCTGTCCTCACTTGGTTTTAAGGGCCCTGTACTATCCCGGTTCTCCTCTTATCTTTCCCATCACTTTTTCAGTGTTTGTTCTGATGGATCCTCCTCTGCTGCTATCCCGCTCTCAGTTGTTGTAACCCAAAGATCTGTTTTGGGTCCACTACTTTTCTCTCTCTATAACCAGACCCTTGGTGTGCTCATCTCTTCCCATGGCTTTCAGTACCATCTTTATGCTGATGACTCCCAGATCTACCTCTATACACCTGAAATCTCTCCAGCAATCCAGATCCAGATCTCTGCCTGCCTTTCTGACTTTGCAGCTTGGATGTCTCACCACCGTTTGAAATTGAACATGGCCAAAACCAAGCTTCTTATCTCCCCCCCCCTAAAACCTCCTCACCTCTCCTCTTCCTTCTTTTGCAGTCTCTGTGAATAACTCTGTACTCATTCCCTGTTTCCTCAGCTCGGAACCTTGGGGTCATCTTTGACTCCTCTCTATCCTTCTCAAAACATATCCATCTGATAGCTAAGACCTGCCATTTCTTTCTCTATGGCATCAACAAAATCTGCCCATTCCTTTCTGAACACACTACTAAGACACTTATCCACTCCTTAATCACCTCCCATCTTGACTATTGTAACCTACTCCTTGCTGGTCTCCCTTTGAATCATCTCTCTCCCCTTCAATCTGTTCAAAACTTTACTGCGTGGCTAATTTTCCACCAGCCTCATCGTGCTCATATTACACCTCTTCTCAAGTCACTTCATTGACTCCCTATCTGTTTCTGCATCCAGTTCAGACTTCTCCTGCTGACCTATAAGTGCATTCACTCTGTAGCTGCTCATGACCTTTCCTCTCTTATCTCTTCCTACACCCCTCCTCGGGAACTCTGCTCTTCTGGCAAATTGCTTCTATCTGTGCCCTTCTATTGCTAAATCCAGACTTCGCTCTTTTCACCCTTCTGCACCTTACACCTGGAACAAACTACCTGAATCTGTATGTCAGGCACCTTCTCTGACCCTTTTCAACTCCAGGCTGAAAACTCACCTCTTCGCTGCTGCTTTCAGATCTTGATTCACCTGATCTCCTTGTGTTTCCCTTGTGTTGTCTGTCTTGACTAGATTGTAAGCTCTGATGAGCAGGGGCTGTCTCTTACATGTCTGTGCAATGTTGCGTACGTGTTGTAGAGCTATACAAAAGCTCAGTAGTAATAGTAGTATTAGTAGTTTGTGTTCAGCCTCAGACCTCTCCAAAAAAGTAGTCAAATCCAAACTGTCACAAGATAATACTGAAGACTGTTCATGACCTTCCACAGTTTTGACTTTAGCAGTAGGCAAATAAAAAGCTTTAGATACTGGAGGCACTGATTCAGGAAGTATCTTCAAAACCAAATTAAACAATTCCAGTGCAGAAATAGAAGGAACCTTGGGAAAGTTAAGAATCTGCAAATTTCTACTCCTATTTGTATTAACAAAAGATTCAAGCTTCCAATGTATAACCTCAGAGTCTTTCATCAGTGCCAAAGCATAATCTTGGAGCTAATCAAACCTTGCCTCTATCGAAGAAATTTTACCTTTAAATTCTTCTAATAAAGTTTCATGTACCTCAATTTTCTGGCCTGACTGGTTCAACAGCATTAAAATGGACTGTAGCAGAAGAAAAAGTGACTCTTCCAACTTTGAAAGACCATCCCACATAGTTTCCAGAGTAAACACATTAAGTCTCACCAAAACAGGAGGGACGCCAGGATCAGAATCTCCCTGAGAAAATTCCACCAACCTCAGAACCGAAGGAGGCATCAAAACTTGCTTTCTCTGCTGGCGCCAAGCAGAACATTCCTCTGAAACCCAACCTCGCTCTGCATACGGGCTATTTTCCCACAACTCAGTCTTCTCTCCCGGTGCAGGGCACCTGTGAAACCAGGGAAGAAAATGCTGAACTCCTCCCACAGCAGTCCCCCAGACACAGCCCCAAGAAACCTCTGTGATAGCTGCTAAGGAGGCTTATGGCACTCTGAGCTCAGAGATACATAGAACCCAAGGAGGGGTGCAGAGTCTCCTTCCATCCTCACCTCTCCCAGCAGGCCACCCTGAGCTTTACTCTCTCTGCTGGTGGGCCACACAAAATAATCCATTGGCCCGCAGATCTCTGATTCAACCGTTAGAAGCTTTCCCTTCCATCTGTGACTTGAATGGGGCACTGAGGAAAGGAAACAAAGGAAAAACGCAGCAAAATAGCAAAACGTCTCTGCACAGCTAAGTCAAAGAACGTCCACCAACTCAATCTTCCTTCCAAATGAATGCAATTTAACGGGGATTATTTAACATAAACCCAATTATTGTCAATAGGGCCTATTTACTGCATACATAACTCATTGAAGTGTATTAATGTACATTAATTCATATTCACACATTAAATCAGACCCTAAGTTTTTGGATACATTTTAAGACATGTTTTATATTTTAAGACATTTTTTATCTTGGATGGTGCTACCCATTTATTCATAGTATACATGTTTTGTAATATTATTTTTATTGCATTTTGTTGCATACATATAACACCTAGAATTCAGGTGAAACAGCGTGCATTTTGTAATGATATTGTGGAGACTGGAGGCCGTGCTATCCTGAAGTCTACTAATGAACACGTTCAGCACTGTAAATATAGCAAATGCAATACTTACCTGAGCTCTTGCCCTCACCAGCATATACAAACAAAAGAGGGCTTTTCATACCTATACAACTTTTAGGGAGATGTTTACTAAGCTGTGCTAAGGATTAGCACACACTATTGCTAACTAGGTCTCATGTTATTCAATGAAACTTAGTGACAAATAGTGCATGCTGTTAGCCCAGCTTAGAAAGCATCTCCCTTAAATATCTCACTATAAAAGTCTCTAGGGAAAAGTATTCATATGTCTTTGAAAGTCTATATTTCCTGTTATATCCAAGCACGCTCAAAGGTAATCAGATTATTTCTTTCATAGTGCCAATCTGAGGGGGCTCAAATTTTTCTTAGAGTCCCATGTAAGTTCTTAATTAAATTTCGAGGAGTTCATCAAATCTTTTGGGAGCCTGTGCATTTAGGGTCATGTTTATTAAAGGTTAGTCCACTTTACCAAACGTTAACATGTGCTAAATGCAACAGCACTTAACCTTTAGTAAACATCCCCCTTAGTGTTATTCTTTCAGAGTAAAACTTTAGTGGTGGCAACAAGTTCCACTCCCTGATTGGAAACAGTCCTAGTGAAGCGAGAAGTACAGAATAAAGAAATTGACCTCTCTCTTGGAGTTGGGGGCTTGGTCTCCCAGATTTACCATGCCCTGAATGGGGAGCAGGGTGTACTTCTGCAGCACTTGAAACAATGGAAACAGGATTTGAGAAGCCCCTTGGAGGACCGGGAATGGGGACAAATCTTTAGGAATATTTTGAAGCGTTCTATCTCTTCCCATTTAGTGGAATTGGTGTTTAAGATACTTTTCTGCAGGCACCTGACTCTAGTATGGTTGCACGGTATGTTTTTGACTATTTCTTCAAGGTGCTGGTGGAACTGTAGAGCTGAGGGCAATTATTTCCACATATGGTGGGCCTGCTTCAAAATGCATAAGTATTGGGAGAAGGGAATTAAATTTTTAGAGGAAGTTTTGGTTGTGGGTTACTGGCATGAGGGGAGTTTTCAGGATGTTTGGAGAAAAGGAGTGTTTCCAATTGCATGCCTGAATGGTTGACTTGGTAGAGAGGGTGGAATGTAGATGGGATTAATGGTGGGTGGTCTGTGGGAATGCAGGGAGAAGAGAAGGCTGCTATTTAGTGGAGGGGTTTTCAGGCTGCAGACCACTGCCAATGAGGGAGGACTTGGGGGATAACAGATATTTTGTTAACATCTTGTTAAAAATGATTAATGTGTTGGGCTGGAGGCTGCAGGATTTTTGTTGATGCCAAGGAATTCTACCCTTTCTTTTCTGTATTCGTCTGTGTTGAACTTTCAGTAAATTATAAACTATAATACTATATATATATATATATATATATTGTCACCCGGGAACCTCCCCAGTGCCTAGGGCATGTAGGGTTGGTCTGCCTGGGTATTCTAACTTAGAAAGTATGGCAGAGTATTTGTTCCTGCCCTGCCTTATGGGAGTTGTAGTTCCTTTTTACTCTCCAAGAAAGAAGTACTTGTAGTTGAGTGGTTTCAGGCAAATGACAAGGATTTTATTTACCCTTCCGGGCGGATTAAACGCATGTGAAAACTCAGGACAAAATAGCCATATGCAACTGGCATAAAGAAAACATTCAGGAACTTAGGACAAATAGCTTCTTTAGCTTCAAGCTTCAAAATGTGCAGTGCTCAATATAAACACAAAAGTAACAATCACTTCTTATGCAAAAAGAAACACTACATCAGCACAAAGAAACCATTAAAGAACTCAGCTACAGATTACTCCTTTAAGGTAAGAGATCTGCTCCCTCTATGCACATACAAGGTGTGATCAAAAAGTATTGAGACTTGTTGTGTAGCTATGTATCAATACATCACACCACGATGCTATTAAGCATGCAGCGACCTAGTTATGTGCTGTGCATGTGCAGAGTATAGGTTGGCTGCAGCACACCTGTTCTTTTTTTAATCATGTGATGTTTTGTATCATATAAAAGCAGTTTGTCAGATTTACGATGAATGAAAAAATTGAACAGCAAATTTGCATTAAATTCTGCAGCCAGGGAGTTGTTGGAATGCATTGAAAATGACTCAGATTTCATTAAAAAAAATTATTACTGGTGACGCATCATGGGTTACTAAGACTCAGTCCTCACAATGGAAGACTCTAGACTCTCCCAGACCCAAGAAAGCCCTTCAGGTGAGAAGCAATGTCAAGGTCATGCTCACAGTTTTCTTTGATTACCAAGGTATTATTCATCATGAGTATGTTTCAAAAGGCCAAACCATCAATAAGAAGTACTATGTCCAAGTTCTGACTTGTTTGAGAGACACGGTTCGTCGTAAAAAGCCAGAGTTGCACAGGAATGGTGAATGGTTGCTTCATCATGATAACACATCTTGTCCAGCAGTTTTTGGCCAAACACCAAATCGAGCAAGTCCATCAGCCTCTGTACTCACCTGACCTCACACCCTATGACTTTTTCTTGATTCAGAAACTGAAATTACCACTGAAAGGAAGGAGATTTGATGATTTGGAGACCATTAAAAAAATTCAACATAGCAGTTTTACAGCATAATGAAAGAGGCATTTCAAAATAGTTTCCAGCAGTGACAGGAATGCTGAACGAAGTGTGTTTTATTGTAAGGGGACTACTTTGAAGGAGATTGAGTGCAATAATTGTCAGTGTTATACTTCTGGTGTTAGTGCATAAGTATAGATACTTTTTGATCACACCTCATACAGGTAGAAAACCACCTGCACGCAACTGTAATTCTCAGACTCTAGTACGTAATATCAGAAGGCTCAGGAAACATCTACTTTCACCAGGAGCAGCTGCACACAAAACAATCCCCAACAACCATTTTAACTGACTTTAGCAATTTACTCTACTGCCCACCAACAAAACAGTTTCATGGCCCTTCACCTCCCGCTTCTCACTATACTCTTTCTACTCATAATGCATCCTCCAAGTCATTCAAGCAAACGTTGGAACTAAACATCAATGACTCTCCAGAAAATACATGGTCTATATTCAATACTGTACCCACCTGAGCAATTGAAAATCATCATTTCCAACTTTAATATATCTTTTGTCCTATGCCTAGTATCATAGATCAAACTCACTAAACAGGAATTATGTCCAACTCTACTCAGGATAGTGCATTCCTCTCTGAGCCAAGCGCATATGCCCAAAAGCCTTAAATCCACAACAGCATGGCTTTTGACCATTCTACATTGTTAAGACTCTACTTAGATCACTCATCGGCAACCTAAATAGGGGCATTGAAAAAAAACCCACACAAGACTATTTTCTCATATTCCTGGACATCTCTGCGGCATTCGACTCTGTATCCCACCATGGCCTTCTATCCCACCTACATGCAATCAGCTTAAGAAACAAAACACTCAGATGATTTCAATCCTACCTAGAGAACCGTCATCAGCAAGTTAAAGTAGGATCAGTCATCTCTCAACGCTATAAGCAGCATCAGGGCCCCCCACAAGGATCTGCCCTCTCCTCCCTACTATTTAATGTCCTCATACAACCACTATGTTCCATTATACAAAAACACAAAATACTCTACCACCTGTATGCCAATGATATCCTAATCTATACAACATTCTCAACCAACAACCTACTATAACAGCAATAGGGAGATGCTTCAAAGCAATGTCCAACTGGCTTTCAGAACACAATCTAACTATAAATCACAGTAAATCAGAGGTCCTCTACATAACAAAAAATCCAACATTCATCCCGCCACCTACTATAAGACTACACTATGCAGTTCTCACAGTCAAGAGGAAGTCAAATACCTGGGAATAACATTTGACCAGAGCTTATCCTTCCAGCCTCATATCAAAAAAGTCGTAAAATCAGCCTGCCACAAGATGAGAATCATTCACCAACTGCGTCCCCTGCTTGACCAGTCATATTTCAGGGACATATGTCAAGCACTTGTTATTGCCAACATGGGACTAGTGTAATATAATATACCATGAACTTCTGCTGGTTACCCTTCACCCATTACAAAATGCAGCTGCCAGACTCATATCAAATACATCAAGAAGGGATCACATCACTCCCACCCTAGTCAAGTTACACTGGATTCTAATACTCTTTCAGATCAGATACAAAGTCCTACTAACTACATTTAAGATTCTTCACAACACCTCTGCACACATTCTTCAAACTGTAATACAGAAGCCACCTGACAACAGAATCAGAAGGAAAGCTGCAGAGCACCTCCTAGTGATACCGCTCCTCCAAATCAATGTAATCAACCAATATCAAAAAGGGCCTTCTCACTTTTTGCACTTGCCGAATGGGACTCACTACCAGCTGATATAAGTTTATCTAATACTGTCAATGAGTTCCGGCACAGACCAGACTCTACAGACTTTCGCATGTGGCACTATCGCCATACCACATTATACCTGTACAAACGTAGTTTATACAATTGTTTCCTTTTAACCTCCAATTTATTCAAATTCACCCTCTGTTTTATTATTATTCAGTTCTATGTAAACCATTTTGCAGTTGAGTTAATTGTAAACTGCTATGACTCACAGATATAGTGGTATAAAAAAGTTACTAAATAAATGCCTAGTCATCACCCTGTTTAGCATGTGACTTTTACAGCACTGCCCCGTGCTATCAGTGCAGCATGCTTCGCACACAGTAAACCCTGTGCTGTTAGTGTGATTTAGTAAATCTGCTTCTGGGTGCACTATTGATAAACAATCTGCATGACTGAGCAATAATGCACACTATTTTCAAAACTGCCCCAAAACAAAAATTTAGAAAACAAACCAAACCAAAATCAAAAAAGGAAAACACAAATGAGATAGGAAACTAAATAAAACATTTTTGATGTTGCCCATCCCTAAAATATACTGACAATTGATGATTTGGGGTTTTTTTATACTTATATTTGGCAATACATAAGAACATTAATGCAGTTTACAAGAAAACCTACAGGAAGGAATACTCTGCGGTATCAGTGCCTCCATTCCGCCCCGATCAGCCCAGTCCCCATCCCATTGTGTGCTAACTGGTTAGCATGCACTTTTTAGCATGGGGGCCTCTGCTACTTCTTAGTACAGCCTAATTATCACACAAAAACCCTCTGCTACCAGGTAACACAATTTAGTCAATGTGCCTCATAATGCAGAACAGTTACTACCGCCTCAAGAAGCGCGGCTCACTGCACTTCTGATAATGTATGATTCAGTTAGCTACACTTCTGGGGTTGCCTGCGCAGTTGCTGGGGATGTCCCCAATAGGTACCATTCTATTCATTTCATATGCTGCTCCTTTCAAAAGGTATAAGGCAATTCACAATTGCAATATATAAAAAACAGACACAACAATTAAAAAAAACACAATGAGGCACATTTCACAATGCAACGTCCAAGTGCAATCCGGGATGCCAAAGTCAGAACATCCGGAAAAAAAGCAGCCACGTGCAAGTTCAGGCACAATTTTGGAAACTAGTATGTGCCCGATATGCATGTGAATCAAACATCTATATAGATATCCCCAGAATAACCTTTCAGAACCAAGATGTCTAATAGCATAATGATTAGATTAGTGGCTTAAGAGCAGGATAGCCAGGGTTCATATCCCAGTGTGGGTCTTTGTGATCTAAGGCTAGGCCCTTCATACTACTCTCTGTGAATGTTTGAAGGTGAAAACAAGCACTGTCCTAATGCCTATTCATGCCTGGAGCAGGTATAAACATGGACATGCCTGCAAATGTCTCTGCTGTTTCTGAGATCGAAGAGTAATAGGTAAGTCTATTGCTCCTCCCTGGACATGACTCCACCACACACCTGTACCTGTTTGGACATCCCTGTACCAGAGCTGCCTGTGAAAGTCATTTGTGGAATGACTATGGAGACCTGTCTGTGATTTTGACATCCACGTGCACGTCTTCAGATGTCCAAATCACGACTAAACCTTTTAAAATGACCCTCAATATGAGTATTAAAAAAACTAACAATTATAAATAAGGCAACCATAAAATTATGGGTATGCTATTACAAATCATATAGAAAGTATAATCTAAGGAACACAATTAAAAATAAACAGCCAGGTTTTCATCATCTTCCTAAACTTAAAATAATTATTGATTTATGTTAATTCTCTGAGCAAAGAATTCCACAGAGCAGGTACATAATGGGGGAAACCTGTCAGGCGACGTATGGCCAATGGCATAGGTAGCAGCAATAATCTCTTGAGAAGAATACCTAAAAAAAAATCTAATACAGCACTTTCAATATGAGCCTGGTGTCTACAGAGAGTCACGGGAGATTATAAAAACAGGAGTGTCATAAGCATTGCAGTATTCTGAAGTATTGTTAATCACTAGTGAATAGAGTTCAGTAAGTCATAGCAGAAATAATGCAGCAATCTAGCCTGCTAGTCAATACTGCACGAACAACTAATGTCAAAGTTGTTGGAATAAGGAATACCTTTAGCCGTTATATCATATGTGTGTCTCTCTACTGATCTGACTATCCATTTTTAATTTGTTATCTAAAGAAACTCCTAGACTCTGCAAAAAAACGGTCATTTTTACAAGGTTGCTTCCCAGTACTGGCAGTTCTGACAGATGGTTTCTAGTCCCACAGGTGCTCCTTGTGGTCTTGGGCAAGCCACTTAACCCTCCATAGCCCATGTTCCCTGTAAAAATAGTTATCTCCAAGTTATAATGCCCTGTTCAATGTAATTTCAGTTTGTTCAATGTAAACCGCACTGATGCAGAATAGCACGGTATATAAGAGAATGTAATAAAATAAATAAATACATAAATAAATGATTATTACCCTGGGACAGTCACATACCAGCCAGTATGTACTAATTTAAAATCAATTGCAGATTTCTGATATAGTTTACTGCATGTTATCGGTAAAAAAAAAAAAGATCAACTTTAAAATTCTTGACGATTCAAACCGATGGTGACACATACAGATTAAGTAAAACTGGAGACAGTAATGAACCTTATGGAACCTCACACACCAAAAATCAAATAGCGAATCATTCCAGAAAATCTCTTCTGGTTAGATAAGTAAGAAAACCACTGCTACACAAAAGTATTCACTCACAAGTTCCTTACCTGAGAAAGTAAAAATCCATCCAATAACGTGTTTAAAGTATGACCAGCCTTCCATTAAACACCTCTAAACCACCGACATGCTCTTTTACTGTTGATAACTTTGCCAGTTATCTACTGAATAAGATTAATGCATAGCTATGGCATACCAAGCATTTATGCCAACCACCTACTATTCAAAATGAGCCCATAACTACAACTCTGGGACATTCTTGATCTTCTATAATACCATCTCTCTTTTCCATCTCACTAAAGTTATCATTTCTATTAGAAAAGGTACAGAAAAGAGCCACCAAAATGGTAAAGGGGATGGAAGGATACACCTTCGAAGAGAGGCTAAAAAGCTTAGGGCTCTTCAACCTGGAAAAGAGATGACTGAGGGGAGATATAATAGAGGTCTATAAATTAATGAATGGAGTGGAACAGGTAAATGTAGATCAATTGTTTACACCATCAGAATATAGAAAGACTAGGGGACATGCAATGAAGCTACAGTGTAACCTATTTAAGACTAATAAGAGGAAATATTTTTTCACGCAACATGTAATCAGCCTCTGAAATTTGTTACCGAAGAATGTAGTAAAAGCTGTTAATGTAGCCGGGTTTAAAAAAGGTTTGGACAAGTTCCTGGAGGAAAGGTCCATAAACCATGATTAAAGGGGACCCAGGAAATCCACTGCTTGCCCCAATACAAACATTGTGGAAACTGTCTTTTGGGAACACTACTAGGTACTTGTGACTTAGATTGGCCACTGTTGAAAAAAGGATACTGGGCTTGATGGACTTTGGTCTGACCCAGTAGGGCATATCTTATGTTTTTATATTCTTATGACAAAGGCTACTTTTTCTCTTGATCCTATGCCATCTTAACTTATTAAGAAGGAAGCCATAGTTTCTAACTGCTGGAAAAATGCAGTTGCATATCCACTGTTAAAAAAATTCTGCCCTGGACCCTTCTACCCCTACCAACTTCTGTCCAAATTCAAACATGACACTCATCCCTAAAATAGTAGAAAAAAATAGTCCCACTCCAACTTCAGTCCTAGTTAGACAAAACAATTCATGTCATCTACGACAATTTGGATTTCATAAGCAGCATAGTACAATGACTTGTATCATTATTCAGTGAGATTAAACAACATTTTGATGCAGGGAAATTTGTTATTCTTGACTCAAGAGATGTCACATCTGCATTTGGTTTGATCAACCATCATGTTTGCTTGCTTGGTTATTCAACCCTGGCCTTAGGAATATTGTCCTTATGTAGTTCACTTCTTTTCTTACAGATCAGTTTCAGAGTTTCCTTGAACTCCTAATTATCTTCCTCATTCCATTTTGAACAGGGTTCCCCAGGGATCAGTGCTGGAACTGGTCCCTTTTAATTTGTTTCTTGGTCCATTATCTACATTTATTCAGTCCCTAGGTATCAGGCCATTCTTCTTTGTGGATAACATACACTACTTGCTATCATGGAACCCACACTATTTATTTATTTATTTATTTCACTTCTTTTATACCGCATCATCTAGTAGCCGAGGTGGTTTACAAGGAACAAAAACAGAACTTTACATAGAACATGAGGTTAATATATAACTAGTTATATTACAATATTTCTTAAGGTTAAGGAACTATATATAGTGAGGTGCTGAAGAGAGAGTGGGTACTAGGAGTGGATAAGGGGAGTAGAATAGGGGTGATGTCTCCAAATGGGTGAGAGGAAGATAATGAGTTGGTTAGGTCTTGGAGGTGTTCTTGAGGTTAGGTGCCTGTGTTACAATGGTCTTTGAACTAACATTACATCATTGGCTCATTGGCTTGAATCCAACAAACTTAAAATTCAACCCAAATAAGTGTCAGGTCATGTAAATTACCTCTAGGGACCTTGATTCAAGGTCAGGCCTTAACACTTAAGTGTTTGTTGACAATCCTGGGTGTTATCATTGATGTAGAATTCACATGTGAACCACAGACTGAACAGTAGTGAAAACATGCTTTTTGGTGCTTCATCAAATTAAACCCATTAGATCGTTTTTGGATAAAGACACTGTGCTTGTTTTGATTTGTGCACTCATTTCTAGTCAGACTATTGTAACAGTCTTTATAATGGAGTCCACATAGTTTAAGGCAACTTAAACTTCTCAAGATACTGCTATTAGACTCCTTTACCATGCCCAAACCAAATGACCATCTTTCCCCTTTGCGGAAGGAACGCCATTGGCTCCCATTATAAGAACATAAGATATGCCATACTGGGTCAAACCAAAGGTCCATCAAGCCCACTATCCTGTTTCCAACAATGGACATTCCAGGTCTCAAGTACTTGTTGGGGTTCCAAAGGTATACACATTCCATGCTGCTTGTCTCAGGGGTAAGAAGTGGATTTCAAATTCTAGCTATGCACTTTGGTTAGTTGGCCTCTCTTTTTAATACTTTGATTCCTCAAATAGCTTAGGTTAAGTTATTGTATATTCTTCTGCTTTCCCTGGTTCAAATCTACATGCAATTCCACATGTATTGGCTGCTCTTCTCTGGCGTTTCTAAATATCTTCAGCTTAAATCCTCTCTGCCCAAGTTTAAAGCAGTCCTCAAGGCATTCTTCTTCAGTCGGACATTTGATGACTGACACCAAATCCCTCTGCTGGAAAGGGGGGTGGGGGAGGGGGCAGCTCCAGTGGAAAGGTAAATCTTAGAAAGATTAGAAATAGGTTTGTCATTAGCCAGCTGAGAGCCTCCATTTTTTCTCTTTTTTAAAACCATTTTAATAATAACCTCTTTAAAACAGTGCAAACTGATCCTTTTGGTAAATACAAATTAATCAAAGGAGTGACAAGTAAGGATAGCCGGTTCATTGGGGATGGCATCCTGCTTGGGGATGGCGTCTTGCACCATAGGTCTCATTTCCCCCAGGTCACCTATCTCAATGCATTGACAATTTAATCCCATGTAGCCAATCCGCTTCTGCAACTTGTTCCCTATCTGCTCCATTCCAGGTGTTACTTAGCCTTACACTCCTTAACTGTAGATCCCTCAGAACTAAAACCATTCTCGTCCATGATCTTATCTCACAGAACTCATTAGGTGCTCTGTTCCTTACAGAAACATGGTTATGAGAAGGCAAGGACCCCCTTCTTGCACGTTGCCTGCCGCTTGGGTTTTCGGTCTTTTCTTCCCCACATTTGGGGTGAAATGGAGGTGGTATAGCTATTCTCCATCGTTCATTCCTACCGCTCCATGAAATTCAATCACTGGCCTTACATTACCGGAAGTGTCTCCTCCTTCGTCTTGATTCAGCCCCGCCTCTTTACTTCCTTCTCATTTACGATTCCCCCCTCCTTGTCCCCAGATCACAGGGACTCATGACTACTCACTCTCACGGAGATCTCCCTTTCATACACCCGTATTCTTATTCTTGGCAATTTTAATCTCTACCTAACCCCTCCAATTTGCCCCAGAGACAGGATCGTCTCATACCTCTTGGATGACCTTTCCCTACAGTAGCACCTTTGGTTCCCAAAGCACACAGCTAGCTACACTTTTGATCTCATTATTACATCATTATCTTGTCCCTTTATGCCCTCTTCATTGTCCACTTTTTCTCTTCCCTGGTCAGATCATCATTGCATACTTTTCTCTCTGCAATTACCCCAGCCATCTGATTCTTCTTCTTCCTCTGCCTTCTCAAACTCGTCTCAGCTTAGGCACTGTATTACACTACTGACTTTCCAGTTACTTCCACCGTCAGATCAACTCCTGACACTAGACTTCCCCTCTCAGTCCCCTGACTCCCAGGCTTGCACCTGGAATGATACCCTATCTGCCGTTCTGGATCAGATAGTTCCTTTATGCCCTGCCCCTGTAACTTGCACCCATACTCGCTGCCCCTGGTACCATGCAGAGCTCTACCTATACTGTAATCATCTTTGCTGCGCCGAACACCATTGGCACAGTCGTCCATCCACTGAAACCCTCAATAACTTTCAACAGCATCATAAGGAGTATCGGGCACTTCTGCATCAGGCTAAGCAAGATTACTACTCCAACCTGATTATCGCATCCGTTAACTCTTTGTGCAAGTTATACTCCATCCTCCGCTCTCTCTCGTTTACTCAGACCTCACTGCCCTCTGCTCCAGACCCAGCTTTGTTGGCTGATTATTTCTCCACTAAGATTCTCACCCTTCGTGATACTTTTTCTTCCTGTCCCTCACTGCTATCCTCAGATTCTCCAAGGCCATCTTCCTCAGAGCCAACCGTTAACCCATCATTGATGTATACCTGGTCTTCTTTCCGATCAATTGCCCCGGCTGAACTGTCTGCTACATTGTCCTCCTCTGACCTGCATTTTGGATCCACTCCCTTCAAAGTGGCTTTTTGAGACCTCCCTTGCCCTTCTTCCTCCTATTCTTTCATTGCTTAACAACAATCTCAACACTGGTAGATTTCCAGCCCCCTGGAAACATGCCATTGTATGCCCCATTCTCAAAAGGTCCTCCTTGGATCCCACTGTTCCTGCTCACTGGCTTCCTGTTTCTAACTTACCTTTCCTGTCCAAAATTCTGGAAAAGCTGTCTTAAGAAGAAAGGAATTGAAGGCTCTGCCCTAAAATGGTGCAAATAATTCCTAGCTAATAGATTTATTTATTTATTTATTTATTTATTTACATTTCTTCTATACCGCACTATTTGCGATCAGCGCGGTTTACATAGAACTAACAGTTTCTGACAAAAAACAAGAGTCAGGTCATTACAAAGAACAGGAGCATCAACTTGGCTAACCAGGGAAAACTATCTACATGTGTGGAACATTGAAATAAGTGATTGTATGCATGTGGGATGGAGTTATTGTGTGTTAGTCATACATGGTGGCTGTGGTTCGGAGGAGTCTATTAGGTACTTAGTAAAGAGGAGGTGTTTTAAGGCCTTCCTGAACTGGCTCAAGTTGGGGATAGCTCTGATGTGTGGTGGTAGGGAGTTCCAGAGGCTTGGGGCGCTCAAGCTGAAGGCTCTATTTGAAGTTGTTATGGAGCATCTTGTCATAGCCTTTGGTATTGCTAGCATGTTGGCTGCAGCGGTTCTTCTTGTCCTGTTGGGTGTGAGTGGTTGTATGAGGTCACTTATTGAGGAGGCGGATAGTCCGTTGATAGCCTTGAATGTCATCACTAAGGTCTTGAAGCTAATCCTGGCTTGGATGGGGAGCCAGTGCAGTTGAATCAGTAGGGGTGTGATATGCTCTCTCCTTGGTGCTCCGAAGAGGATTCGCGCTGCACTGTTCATTGCGAGTTGTAAGGGATGTAAGGTTGCCTGAGGGAGTCCTTGTAGGATGGCAATATGTAAGAACCTGCACCGCAACTTCTGAACCATTCATGCAGACACAAGGGGTTCCCCAAGGATTGTCTCTCTCCGCACTGATGTATAACATCTACATGCAACCCATCTGCTCCCTAATACGCTCATTCAACATCCAATGTCTAGCATATGCAGACGATATCATTTTATTTATGCCATTTACAATCCAGCAACCAGATTTCTCCCCAATAACAAAATGCTTTGACGCAATTGCGGACTGGTTACACACACAAAATCTCCGGATCAATCACTCCAAAACAGACGTCCTCTTCGTTACAAAGAACCAAGCTTTCATCCCCCCTACAACGTTAAAAGTCAAGAACGCAGAACTGACAACCAAATCCTCAATCTGCTACCTTGGGATCACCCTAGACCAGAGACTGGACATGAGAGCACATATAAAAAACACGGTAAAAACAATATATCACAAAATACGGACCCTCCGTTAGCTCCAACCACTTTTAGACCCCAGCGACTTCCGAACAATTTATCATGCATTGGTTCTTCCACATTTCGACTATGCTAATAGTATCCTATACGGGCTCCCGAAGGCAACTCTCCACCCACTCCAAATGGCAATGAACTCCGCAGCAAGAGTACTAGCCGGGGCACCACGAATGAACCACATCACCCCTATTCTGATGAACCTACACTGGCTGCCCATTCATGCAAGACTCTTATACAAGATTCTAATCACTACTTTCAAAGCCCTGAACAACCAATCTTCCCCACCTATCAAAGAACTGATCCACTATACACACTTAAATAGAACCAAATGATCAGTAATGGCCAACACATTGCTGGTTCCTAAAGAAATGAGCACTTGCACAAAAATGACCTCTAACAGAGCTTTCTCAATCTGTGCTCCCCTGGCCTGGAATGCCCTCCCAGCTGACATGCGTACCATTCCCAGCCAATCCCAATTCTGAAGGGCCCTCAAGCATTACCTTTTCATGAGACACTACCCTGTTTCTAACAATGAACGCCAAATAATCATTGAACCACACAAACTACCCAGACCAGCCCAGCATAGAACAGAAAAGAATAGCTGACTTAAGCCAGCTCATGCTGAATAACATTGGGCCTAAACCAATACGCAAGTTACACTGTATATATTGCTGTAAATAACGCTGTAGATATGTTAATCCCTGTTGAATCCAAGTTCTTGACCCTTGTTTAATGTAATTCTATGCGGACCGCCCGCATAGTAATATGTTGTTTATTGTAAACCGCACTGATATGTAATAGCGCGGTATATAAGAGAAGTTAAATAAATAAATAAATTTGCCCAAATATCCACTCATCTACCAATGCTCTACCAATGCTCTTCACCCCCGTCAGTGCAGTTTTCAAGAAGGTCACAGTACCAAATCTATCCTACTCTCTCTTTTAAGTGAACTACTAGCCTCCTCCTTCCACTATCTTGGTGTGATCCTTGACTCTTCTGTCTCCTTTGCAAAACATATTTCTTCCCTTACACGATGGACCTTCTACTGCTTACGTCAAATTCATGCAGTCCGCCCCTTTCTCTCCACTCCCTCCTTAACCACACTTCTCCTATCCCTGGTCACTTCAAAGTTTGACTATTGCAATGTTGTTCTGGCTGGCCTTCCCTAATACCAATTTCAAACTTCAAGACTGCAAATCCTACAAAATACAGCTGCCTGAATCCTCATGCGTTCCACTAGGTTTGATATATTACCCCGCTTCTTATCCGGCTTCACTGGTTACCCATCCATTGTAAAATCCATTACAAGATACTGACCATTGTCCATAAAACTATTCATACCATGACTCCGCAATATCTGGCGAATCTAATCCATCATCGCACCCCTCGCCGTCTCTTGCACTCTGTCCACAACGATTGCCTTTTCCTCCCATCTGCCTCTCAAGTACACTTTGAGCACACTAGGAGCTCCGCTTTCTTTTTTCTAGGCCCCGCTTTGTGGAACTCGCTTCCACATACTGTCCGCTCAGAGCTGTCTTTCAACAGATTCAAAGCTGCCCTAAAAATTCATCTATTTCAATTAGCCTTTGGCCTCCCCGCCCCTTGGCAAACCTGCCTCCACTAACTGCCCTGCTATCCCTGTCATTCCCTCTTCCCTCCCCAAGCCCAGATGTCATTTCCTCTGCTTCTATTTGCTTTGACTTTTCTGTCTCTTCCTGTCCCTGTCCTATGATTTGACGCGTTCTATTTCCTTCCTTTTTAAATTTTGTGCAGTCCATGTATTTTGTTAACCGCTCTGATATACTAGCCTGAGCGGTCAATCAAGCAACATAATAAAGATAAAGATTAGAGACGGCTATCAGAAAGTGAGCTGGCATTGAATCTAACAAAAGAGCAGAAGACCAAATCCTCTGTATTGCATTTTGTACTTCTAAATCTGATACAGCATGGAAGAAATCCCAGACATTCCTGCCTTTATCAAGACCATCACCTCAACCAGAGTCTTCGCCGCTCCCTACTAGAGAATTGTCTTCTAAGCTAATTACATCGATGAAATCAGCCATCAAAAATGTTTATAGCCCCAATGGAATGACTGCTGAGATCAGCCTAAATCTCCAGTCAATTACTTAAAAACTGCTGTAACTGATCTATCCTCTCATGGAAAAATTGAGTGAAGTCTGTACTAGAGCATATATTTCCCTCCCCTGAGGGGCTTTGCTTATTCTCTCCTGATAGATGCAAGAGGATAGCCAAGATCTACTGTTATCTGTTTGACACTGCTTTTAATCTAGTATTGATGTAATTCTTTTTTATAATTGAGATTGATGGGATCCAAATGGATTTTAAATAAATAAGTTATGTGTTGATGATAACTTCTGCCAAACTCCTGTCTAAGCTTTCGATTTATACTATAGTCTCTCTAAATGTCAGAGCTGCTGACTCATCATCACCCTAAACATACTCCACATACCCTAGCTTAGAAGTGAGGTTCATGACTGTCATGGTATGTGCAAAACTAACCCATTTGGAGCAACTGCCCCAATTAAACTATCTTTTATCTTAGCTATTGCAAGATCTAACTGAACATTCTGTCATAATCACTTTGGCCAATTCTTTCATTATCTGTAATTCTGTTTTATAAGGATCTGTACTGGCTGTGAAACTCAAGGTTATCTAATTTGACCTTCGAAACCTTCTCAAACCCACTTATCAAACATTTCAGATTTTTTCTTACTTGATCTTCCCTATTTGGCCATTCACTACCCTTAACTTAAAATATAGGAAGTCAGCGCTTGATAGAGGCAATGGCTAGAGCATAAGAGAGGAAAAATATTCCATGAAACTCAAAATGAGACCAATGAATTATAGAGACAAATTAGATATATGGAGTTGTCATTTGTATGTGTAGGTTCTTGAATATATTGGGAGAAATTAAAACTTTCCACATCAAAAGCAACCCACCCCTTTTGCAAAGGCTTACTAACTTGTATATTAAAATCATTTAAAATCATCACATAATTGTACTGTGGATACATGTGTGAAATAAAATCTGTAGGAGTGTAAAATCTGAATCATCTACCCCAGGTGGACTAAAACTCGACAATAAATAAAATGGGAAAATACCTAGAATCTGTATCAGCATATAGTCTGATGAAGAAAGATTTTGCATCAAAACAATTCAGAGAGCCCAATCTTCTCTAAAAGTCACTGATTCCTCTCCTTTTGGTCTCCATACGTGCCTTGTTAAAGCACTTATAACCTTGGGACAAAATGAGGTATCATAATATCACCCTTTCTGACACACACATAAGTTTTACATAAGTTATATTAGCTAATTCATATAAATACCTATCACTCAAGTGATTCATTATGGGCACGATTCTGCAA
Organism: Ichthyophis bannanicus; assembly: GCA_033557465.1. Lineage (NCBI taxonomy): Eukaryota > Metazoa > Chordata > Amphibia > Gymnophiona > Ichthyophiidae > Ichthyophis > Ichthyophis bannanicus. The sequence goes on from CM066032.1 coordinate 821,224,657, forward strand.
GGTGACTAGCGGGGCTGTACATCCCAGTGGTACGTGCAACCCTGCTAACCATCCTGCCCGAATTCAGCCACATACCAACCCTGCACGGCCAGATCTGCAGTGCGTGCAGAGCCAGAGGAAGGTGGGAGGGGGTGAAGAGTGGGCAGCGTGGGGACGGGCTGAGACAGCAGGACTGCAGGGCTGATTCAGGTCATAGCCCTGTACTTCCTGCGGATAGGGGACAGACGTCCTGCTTATTCCACAGTGAAGGTGGAATAAGCAGTGGAAAAGTCAGGGAATGGGCCTGGGAACCACTGTCAGGGCTGGGATTGGAGGCAGTAGGTCCCCGCCGCCCTATTCAGGCCCTGGCTGCCCCGCCAAGGGTCAGGTGGTAGGGAAACAGGGGTCATTGCAGCATCCAGAACAGCATGCGGGGAGGACATCCCTGCAGGGATGCAGGGGCATGCTGGGCTGTATCAGGACCTGATCCTGCACTCACGAGAATGTCTGGCTTCAGTGGTGCAGAATCAGGCCCTAACGAGCCCGTCCTGCTTGGGGGCGTCCAGACGGCTCAGACATTCCCCTTCTGGGATCGGGCTCAATGTATGTAAGTTCCACTGTTCTCTGTAAGAATCTGCTATTGAAATGTATATACCACTTTGCCCTGATGAAAGGCATTATAAAAAGATAAAGTAGCCAAGTAATTAAATAATTGCAGTCCATGCCCACATCTCTATGAGTGGCATTGAGTGCACTTATCTGTATAGCAACAGCAGCTATATGGATAACTGCCCTATCCATCAAGTTTCAATAGCACTATCTGGATAGTGCCACTGAAAATTATTAGACCGTCCTGCCACTATCTAGATGGTGCTGCAGTGGACTGAGGGCAGAGCAAGGGTGTTCTGCTTAACTATGCGGGAAGCAGCAATATTCAAGTGAAGGTTATTTTAGAAGCTCTATTCATGAAAATGGGCATTCAGACATGCAAGCCACAGAGACGTTCCCAGATTTATTTTAGAAAACGGAGTATATAGACATGCCCAGTGCAATACATCTGTGTAGCATGGGGACGTGGCGGTGCTATATTGATGTACGCCATGGTGCGATTTCAGAAAGGTACGAGCACATCGAGACCTGACTCATCCATGTTCATAACCATGACTAAAGTGCAACACTTCCAGGGGGAAGAGCAGCATGTGCTCTTATCACCACAGTTCATTTTTCTTGGCCAAGGAAACCTGCATGCTAATTGATTATGCCACTGCTGCACATCTGCTTATCTGAAATGGCCGGCCAGGATATGCATGTCTCATAATATAGACACCCCTCATCTCAAATACCCCAGCTGGCATATCTGAGTACCAGTTGCTGAGTCTGTGCAATTAGGAGACATCCACATTTCTGAAATGGCCTGAACCCATGCACATACCTGGCCTTGCTCTCTGCACGGGCCTGTTGCCAGAACAGGTTACTGGGACATTCATCTTTTGAGACGGAGACGGAGTGATTTCAGAAGGCACGTGCCTAGGGTTGCCAACTGGCTCCAGATGCGCCCGACACACTTGATCCAGTCCTAGGTTTACCCCACTGCAAGCAGGGACATGTAGTTCTGATTTTTCCATTGCATCGCATAAGAAAAGCAAGACTACATGTCCCTGCATGCAATGGGGTAAACCCAGGACTGGATCAAGCCTGTCGGGCGCATCTGGAGCCAGTTGGCAACCCTACACGTGCCGCCCTTTACTGCTGCTGCTCCCCCAGAATCTTTGGACATGGTGCTCTGGACATTCCAGATTAGACTGCCCTTCTAAAATTCCACTGGTCACCTGTAGACAAATTTAGGACAGCAAAAAAGCTGGGTAGCTGTGTGGATAGTGGCTGAATATTGCTGGCAATCTGTAAAGCGGCTGCCATCACTGGTCTATCTATAGGTTCAGCACCGCATCTTCTATGGCTAGTGGCCTGTTGACTTAATAAAAACACTGTCTGTGGCATCTGAATATTGATATATTATTTATTTAGCTGCATTTATTTATTTAGCTGTATTTATATCCCGCTTTGATCCGGTGAAAAGCGGGATATAAATACAGCTAAATCAATAAAATAAATAAATAAATCTGAGTGTTCCGATGTTCTGTGCTACCTGCTGGCAGTTCCCAAAGACTTCCTTAATATCATGTGCATCTACAGTACATAGCATTGGGAATTCATTTCTGCTCCTTGATTGGCAGATAAATCGTAGCAAGGAGAGGGGTATTATAGGTAATCATAGTTTATCGTGAAAGCAGCTATTTTTATATAGGCACTGCTCAGTAGGCTTGTACTCCAGTTGTATCTGTTTCCCAAAAACCATTGGAAGGCATTGTTTTTTACGAGTATGACAAAGTCAGCAAATGTCTGTAAGAGAGACCGTGACCACTCAGAGACTTTGAGCAGTTTTTTAAATTTCATTCATCATGCAGTAAATTGTATATTTTCTAGTTCCTGTTTCTAAAATTTGAAAGTAAGAAGTGATCCTTTTTCATGTATAAGCTGAGTTAAGGTTAATTATCTGTATAGCTCGACAGTACATCAGCAATCATACAAGGGCAGTATCACAAAAAGCAGCTTCTCTGCAAGTTCCGGAGAGAAGAAAACTCCCCTGCCAAGCCTGTTAAAGAAGTGCCAGATCCCCAGCCAGACCTAGTAAAGGGCAGCCTCTGAGTACTTTTGAGTGATAACGAGCTACATAGCGGAGTCAGTCACGTCAGAGTTCCTCTCCTCTGGCTACCTCTCTACAGCAGGGTCTAGTGTGCGAAAGCCACAATTGTGACATACAAGCAAGGCAGGGTTGCAGCATGGACTTTAGGAGAGTTGTTTCCCATGACTCTTTCACTACTAATACAGGCTTCGGTCTTCAGAACTAATGCCGGCTTCATCTCACTTCAAACTGGCAGGGCTGTTATAAGGCATAAGTATTACGTTATGGCTGTGCATAAGCCTATAGAGGAGACTGGGCTCTCTTCAGACAATGTAGGCACTGATTTCTAGCTCAAGTTCAGCAATCACAGCAGAGCCCTAAGGCTGCTAGATTTACACAAAAGGTCTGGGGAAATTGTAAACTGGACAGAAAGCAGTATGATGAGAGAGGAGGGAAAGCATGGGAGAAAACTGGGTGTGGCATGTTTAAGTTACATTATCTGCGCACACAGGTGGAATAATTCAGCTTTCTGTAGGACACTTGCATGTATAAGTGCTACCAAGTCCTGCCAAAAATATATCTCAGAGTAGAAAAAAGCTAATAGAAAAAAAGCCTAGAAGAAAGAGACCTTCAGAAAGGTATGCATAAGGAATGTGACAGCTTGGTGAAATAGACTGAAACTGAAGCAGACCAGAGTATGTGAAGGGAACTGTGACATGGTATTCCTCTTCCTCTAGACATTCATGAAGGTCCTCAAAAGTCAGAAAAGCCAATACATTCAAACACAGCCATAGCCTACACAGCCATTGTCAGAACAAGTGCTGAAGCAGAACCTGGCAAGAAATGTGCCCTCTTTAGGAGATAAGAAGTCACCATAAAACTTGAAAGAGCTAGAATCAAGGAACAGGGGCAGGTCATTGCTGCTGCTGCTCATCAAAATGTTGCTGTGCTGCTTTAGGGAAAGGCAGCATCCAATGTTGAAGCCCAGGTTTGAAACCCTTGAAGCAGCAGCAGCAGGACAGGAAGGTGGAGAGAACTGGCTTAGTTGAGGTTCTTCAAAGGACCTTGCCCAGCGCACCACAGAGTGTACCTTAGACAAAAGGTGTCCAACCCCACTCCAGGAGCATCACAATCCAGCCTGGTTTTCAGAGCAGTGCCTGTAAATATATCTCATGAATATTCATTGGGGTCATCTCAAAAGCCAGGGTGGATTGTGGCCCTCCAGGACCCGAGTTGGACACTCTTGCCCTAGACCATGTTGCTAAATATGCAAACTCCCTCGCTCAGAAGCCTTTGCAGCTTTTCCATGAATTAGACACTGAACCTAACAGACATCAGTCTAACGCAAGGATGCCAGTTGACACTACAGTGATCCATTCACCTGCAGTGATAGAGATGTTTTAGAACTGGCTCAAATTCCCAGTTCACCTCCACAAGGAGCTTTACTACTTCATACCCACACCCAAACAACAAAGGGGAACTTGAGCCTTGAAATGCTGCAAGATTGCTGTCAGCAAGGATACCCATTACACATCCTTCACTCACACCAGATATTTGATCAGTCTGATCCCTGCCTCGCTGTTTAAAGTTAATACAGTAACAATAAACAGAGCAGCACACCTCCCAGGAGTCTTCTATGGGCGTCTCAGCATGCCCAGACTGAGACATCAGCTATGTCACATTTTGTCAAAGACCGGGTTTACTGTGAGCCTGTTAATGCAGGGCTCACTAAGTTTGATGACCATCCTAAAAGCTGCAGAGCATGGAAGTGCACATAGAGAAACACTTAGAACTCAGCCACTGCTACACATGAGCAGCTTGCCCCATTGGGTAAATTCCAGGGGAGCAGTTCTTCAGAGCAGGTGAAGACGCTCAGGTCAGGGCATGCAAATAGTTCCACTTCACGTCTGAAAATAGTGTGGCAAATTCTAGAAGAAAGTTATTGCAGCACAGAAGTAATTGAAAATTAAGGGCCCGATTTTTGAAAGGCATCTATATGTTTTAAAGCTTAGTAAACCATGTAGGTGACTTAGTTGTGGATATTCAACAACACTTACATGGTTAGTGCCATTGAATTTCACCTTCTAAATCTCCTACACGCCTTGATGCTATCTGGTTAGCATTGGGATGTGTTGGGGGCATTGCAGGGTGGAGCAGAGGTGGAGAATGGTGCTAACTGGGCAACAGAGATATTGGATGCTGCCCGGTTAGCGATCTGTGCTTTAAAGATAGGCAAGGGTTTGCGAGGAATGCCCTTGCCTATCTTTAAGGTCCATGAACTAACTGGACAGCTTCCAATATCACTGCTGTCCGGTTAGCTTTGGCAGCTTCCAGCTTTTGTGGCAATCACTGGATATTCAATGCCGTTTAAAGGCTGACGGGGAGGGCTTTGCGCTGACGAGGTGCATAGCCCTTCAAAGATCCAGACAGCTGAATACCGGGCCTTAACTCTTTAAGAGATGGGAAAGCATCACTATAATCTCAAATAAAGACAATCCTACATCAGGGGCATGCAGGGAAAAAATGTTTTGTTTTGCTGGGGCTTTTTTCCATCTTCATATCATTTTTTTAAAATAGTTCTCTCTTTTGCACTATTGCCGCTTTAGTTTTACAACCAAAGGACATCCCTGTCTTACATTGCTTGAGCTTGGTGATCTGCTGAGTGGAGCTTGACAGTATGTCATGTCTCACAGAGAGAATCCTATTGTGGCTTAAGAAATGATTGTACCTTTATGTAAAAACTGAACTGTGGCTCTATATCATTAAGGGGGTATTTTTATAAAGCTTGTTTTACATGCGGAAAAATATTTTCATAAAATCGCCTGATTGCATATGAGTAGAAAACTACGCACCAATCAAAATGTAAAAGCTGACATGACCAGGTTCACTTGCTAATGTGCACTCAGCTCAGAGGGCTCAGCTAACTGATCACGGAGGGGCTTATGGAATAAGCTGTGCTATCGGTTAGCACTGGACTCCACTTCCAGTGTTCCTGTGCTAAGTTTACTCAAAAAGTAATACAAATTTTTAGTGCAGAAAACACAAAAGTAAAACCACCACAAACTATACACAAAAGGCTGAATCCATAATTGCTCCCAATGTTTAAAAAAAAAACTGTGCCAGATTTTGGCATGATCTTTTGCTCCATTTCGAGCACTGAGCTCAGAGCTGGTGTAAAGATGCAGCACAGGAGTAAAAGGCCACAGCACCATGAATGACCCTGTACAGCTTGGGATCTGACCTTCCCCCAGATCTTTTGACCCCCCCCCTCCACCACCAGTGGCCCAAAAAGAAGAAAAAAGTTCCCCCTTCCCCAGAGCTATTTGGGACAGGGTGCCCATGGTCCAGGGACCCCTGGCCAGTGTACTCTGAGTCAGGGCATGCTGACCAGGCACCCTGAATCAGATTACTCCGGACCTGGGTACCTGTCACAAGGAGGACTTCTAATTTTAGGGAGTATGACATGTACTTATGACCTAGGTTGGACACTGTTGGAAAGAGGATACTGGGTTTGATGGATCTTTGGTCTGACTCATTATGGCATATCTTATGTTTCTTGATCAGAGAGCCTTTAATTCTGTTGCACCTAACCACTCATGAACCTGTAATACTTACGTGGTTCAGGGAGGTATCTAGTGGTGTTCTGTTCTTCCAACTGCCCTCATGGAAATTGCAGCATCTGACCCCTTTCGGCCAAGTCAAGATGCATTGCTAGGGCTCAATCTCTCAAACAAGGAAAGTGCTCCCTTATTTGTTAGACTGAGCTCTGGCAGTGCATTCCAACATACCAATAGGGATCAGGTGCTACCATTTTCCATGATGGTGGTAGGAGGGGCAGAATGCTGCTGAACACCTCCCTGGCCCATATAAGTATTATTGGTCAACAGGGCTGGGGTGCCATAGCACCGAAGAATCTCTGGTTGAGACCCTTCGTATGCCAAGTGCCAAGGCCAGGGGTGCTCTAATCTGGGAGTGCTCGGGCAGGAACTGGGGAGGACAGGGCCAACAGAGAATGTTTGTGGTAGTTCAGATAGACATCCAAGGTCCATTGGGCCACCAGGGAATGCTTGCAAGGTGGGACCAGAGGTCAGGAAGTCCTGGGTAAACTGGACCACAAGAGATTTTTCCTGGGGATTTTTTTGTTTGTTTGTCTCCCTTCCTTGCCAGTGCATGAGCCAATCCCCACTCATGCACTGACAGGAAGAGAAACAAAAATGCCCAATGCAGGAAACTGGGACAGATTAACATGGCAGTGTGCACGACTTTCTCCATCAGTGTACATTTTTTAATGCCACAGTAATTTTCAGGCCATTCATTTGCTGCATCAAGAGTAAGAGTTTTTCTAGTGCACGTGTTAGAAAGCTGTGAGCTGAAGTTTAGCCCACCATTCGAATGCATGGCTTATTGCACTAGTCACAGAGAGACTAGAAAATGAAGGTTATGACATTATAAAGATTGACCCGCACACACTTGAAGATGAATGAGCTTGAGCACACTTTCTTTGTGACATTTGGCACACCCCTTCAGGAATTCATACACACATACACATATAACAACAATCAAAAGGTCTTTTTAAACAAAGCAATTACACATTTTAAGGGGATCTTCAAACTTTGCTCATAAATGCAGAAGGCATAGAGCTTCCATAGTGATATATCAATAAAAATGGGCAGGTTCCAAGTCTTGGCATGATTATCAGGATAATTGCTGTCCTTGCTATGGCTAGTCTGGTCAATGAGCACTGCAGACATTCTGATACATAATACAGAAAACTCTTTTTTTGTTGGGGGGGGGGGCAAGGGACAGCTTTACTCCTTTCTAATCACAATAATAACACAGGTACACTAAAAAAAAAATTTTTTAAACTGCCTCTAATGTTTCGACTGATTTTTACGTTTTTTGGTGCGCTGAATCCAAATCCGGTAACCAATTTGCTCCATCACGTACAGATTTTTTGCTACATTGGGTTAGCAGTTTGAGGTGAACGTTTCAGATTGAGTGCGATCGAGATAAAAGTTTCTTGGATGAATTCTTTATACTAATTGTTTAGTAGTTATTCAACTAAGAATAAAGAAAATTGTAACAAGGCAGCACATAAGAATAGAGTAATATCAACAAAACACACTGTGATGGTAGCAAAATTGTCTGCACTTAAAACAGCCACATACATCTGCACAAACATTGAGCATATAAGAGCGAGGTTAGACACAAAGCAAAGCAAAGAAATGTGCAAAAAATGTTGTACAGGTATGTATGTAAGAATAGAAAACGCAAACCGCACCATTGCAAGACATGAAGACAAACACCCGATGGTGTGAAAATAAAATTCTAATAAATGAGATCCGACACTGTGGTAATAACTAGCAAATTTTTATTTCAAAGTTTAGTAAAAACACGATATTTGTCAACACAGTTTAGATTTTAAAGTCATTCTTGGGTCAATCAATCTCCTGGTGGGCCCGTTTCTTCTTCCCCCGAATGCTTCTCTTGGTGCGCTGCTTGGCGTATTTTTCATCTGGGGTTTCCCGCAGCAGCAACCAGCAGAAATCAGCCATCATAGTGGTGTTCCATCTTCCTTGGTACCTTCTCTCTGCGTCCTTGATGTCCTGGTGAAACCTTTCACCTTGTTCTTCACTGTACGCCCCCACGTTTTCGGGAAAGTAGTTCACATGGGAGTGCAAGAAATGGACTTTCAGGCTCATGTTACAGCCTTGTTCTTTGAAGGCATTGAGCATCCTGGCAACAATATCCTTATAGTTCTCATCCCGCCTTTTCCCCAAGAATTTGAGAACAACATCCTTGAAGGAATCCCAGGCTTCTTTTTCCTTCTCAGACATCGTTTCAGCGAATGCTCCATCTGAAATGAGTTTCCTTATATCAGGGCCAACAAACACTCCTTCCTTTAGCTTTGCTTCAGAAAGTCGGGGGAACTTTGAGCAAAGGTACCGAAAGCACTCACCATCTTTTGGAAGGGACTTGATGAATTGCTTAATGAGACCCAACTTAATGTGGAGAGGTGGTAATAGAATTTTATCACGAGGTACCAAGCTCTCATGAAGAACATTTTTCTCACCGGGTCTCAAATACTCCCGAATTGGCCAGTCTTTTTTCCCCCAGTGTAGGTCGCGGGCCCGGCTATCCCACCAGCAAAGGAAGCAGGGATATTTGGTGAAACCGGATTGCTGCCCTAATAGCATGGATAGAATTTTAAAGTCTCCACAAATCATCCACTTATGCTCATCATAACGAATCTTCTGAAGAATCAGGGCCAAGTTCTCGTATTTTTCTTGGAGAATAACAGAGTGAGCAATAGAAACTGAAGCGAATGTGTTGCCATTATGAAGAAGAACACCTTTTATGCTGTCTTTTGACGAATCAATGAACAGCCGCCATTCAGCAGGATCATACTTGAGTTTAAACTTTTCCATCACTCCGTATATATCGTTGCAAAATACCAAATCTTCCTCTTTGCTGAAATACTTCAAAAATTGTGTCTCGCGGTTGCGGTACCAATAAAAAGTTGTTCCTGGTGACAATAGATTTTTCTGTTTAAGCCGAGAACCTAGCAGTTGGGCAGCATCTTTTGGGAGTCCTAAATCCCAGACTAAATCATTCAATTCAGCTTGAGAGAAAAGTTCAGGTTTCGGATCTGGTTCAGTTTCAAACTCGGAAGTACTGGACTCATCGGGAAAAGCCATCTGATGAGTCTCATCATGATCAGAACCGTCCACACAAATATGATCCAAAGATTTTGGTGGTTCAGGCACAGGTACTTCGTTGCTATGAGGCATAGGCCTAATTGCTGAGGGAAGGTTGGGGTAACTTATTACGTTCTTTTTTTTTAAGTTGTATCCCTTCACAATGCAAGAGCAAAAATAGCAGTCACTGCTGTGGTCTCTTTGTTCACGCCACATCATAGGTATTCCGAAACGAAATGCTTGTTTTTTACCTTTCATCCATAAGCGTAGATCTTCCTCACATGTCATGCACACTTTGTGAGGAGCCCACGGTTTGTCTTGATCGCCTAACTTCAAACCGAAATAGGCGAAATATACTTTTTTAATAAATGCAGAAATGTTCCTCTGCCGCTTTTTCACGGTATATTCCCCACAAATAAAACAAAAACTGTCCGGAGAGTTGACGCAACCTCTGGCTCTGTGAGCCATCACAAATACACAGCACTGCAAACTACAACTGTAGTGAACCACTTCGGAATAAAGCTGGATTACGACTGAGCAAACAAAAGGTAATAATGAACTTGCAAGAAACTGAAATTTGACAGGAACGTTCATGTCGCAGCCACCGTGTTTGAGCGAGCGAACGAGGCGAGGCGAACAGGAAAGAACATGCACCAGCGCGAGTACTGGATTTAGCCCCCCGCCTCCCAATTGTCCTGTTAATGTATAAAATGAATACAAAACACTCTAAAATATCATGAGGGAGTGTTTCTAGTTAGTTAACCATTACAACCTCTATTTTGGGCCAAGAAAATAAACTGCAGTCGGCTAAAAAGAAATTATGTGAACATTCCTTATATGGGTAAGAAATCTAATTTTGCAAGAAAACGTGACGTGATGGAACATTTTGGCTATTTTTCCTGGATTCAGCACCCCAAAATCTATAGGAATCAGTTGCAAAACTGGAGGCAGTTTTTTGGTAGTGTACCTGTGTAATAAAACAATTCGTAAAAGAAAATCTACCGGGGGGCGGAGCCCGATGTCCAGCGGGATGGTCGCATAATGCTGAGGCTCCCGAGAGGCCTACTCAGAATCCTGAATTAACACCGGACAAACTTGAATTTCTGCTCTGATCTTGCTGGGGCACATTGGTGAGATGGCGGGGACCAAACCTACGCGCCTGGAATTTGGCTCTTCAGCGGCTTCTCACGGTAAACGCTCCAAAACTGAACCCCTGTCCCCGCAGAAGGGGCTGGCTTTGTGCGAGGGCCCCGAAATGCAGCAGGAAATCCTCGCAGAAATTAGAGGGGTTAAGGACCTCGTGCAGTCAAACGGTGAAGCACTTCGAGCGCTGAGGGAAGATCTTGGTGTACTGCAAGGCAGGCTAGAGGGGCTCTCTTCGCGTCAGGACAAAATGGAGAATATATTAGACTCCCATGCGGTCCGGCTGTCCAAACTCGACAAAGTTGAACGTCAGGTGCGGGCTTTGCAGAAAGAAGTGGAAGATGGCAATAATAGAGCGCGCCGCAACAACCTGCGCCTCGTGGGCCTACCGGAGGGAGCGGAATTGGGTGACATGAAGGAGTTTTTAAGTAAAATCCTCCCTTCCTTGCTCCAAATCACCTTCACCAAAGAATTGGAGATCGATCGTGCTCATCGTGTACCCACAAATATAACGCTCAACAGGAAGACCCCGCGGCCTATCATCTTTCGACTTTTGAGATATCAACATGTGGAACAAATTCTCAGTGCCTCCCGGGCAAAGGGCCATATGGAGTTTGAGAGCCACAAGGTCTCCTTCTATCCTGACTTGGCTAAACCCACGGTCGACCGCCGAAAGCGCTTTCTGGAATTTCGGCCGAGGCTTCAACAATTACAAGCGCGCTATGGTCTGCTGTACCGGCCAAGCTCCGAGTCACGCTTCACAATCAGACAAGAACATTTGAGGACCCTGAGCTACTAGCGGAGTTTTTGGACTCTAAAGAAGCCGACTTGATGCGCTGATTTCCAGAATATTCCTGCCAATACTCTCATATCCGCTGTGCCTGCCATATTGGATTTACCGCGGCTCAGCGAAGAGTTTATCGAAGGAGGTCTGTCGCCTTATTTTGAAGATATCTGGGACCCGACTCCATCTACCCATTGTAGCCTCGACGAATATCAGAGACAGTGTTTCTTATGGACTCTGGTGTTTCTTTTCTTTTATTATGTCTTATCTCCTCTCTAGGGCCTCCTCCCGCAGACATCTGGTCGCCATCTTCAGTGGGGGTTTTGCTTCTTCTCTAAGTTACTTTGGTACATACTTTTCAATATGGTGTATTGGCCAGCATATTTGGTGCTTATGTCATTAGTGTACAGATTCTGATTATGTTGTAAGTTTTCAAGCGCTTTTACCTAAAATGTCTAGTATCGACTGATGGCACCATGTAAGATTTTTCATTGAACGTACAAGGAATCAATAATCCGATAAAACGGAGGAAACTCCTATGCTATCTAAATCATGAGGCTGCGGACCTGATTTTCCTCCAAGAAACACATTTCAATTCGAAGGAAACTTTCCACTTCAATACTAAACCTTACATGGTGGCCGCCTACTCCCCAGCTGCTTCTAAGAAATGTGGGGTTGCTATATTGGATAGGAAATCTCTGCATGCTACTATTGTAGCGATTTGCTTAGATACACCCCAATGAGCTAGACTTTACCTTCTTCTCTTCCCTTCACAAATTCCAGTTTCGCATAAATTTCTTTCTAATATCAACATTGTTAGCTCCCCAGGTGGACGCTGTAAAGATTCACTCCTCGTATATTTCAGATCATGCTGCTATTCCTTTTCACTACCATACTACTGCACTTCAAGGGAATCCGGGGGCCTAGCTCTTTGATAGAGCCCTATTAACTCAGCCAGAGTTTCGGTTTGAAATTTGAGCAGCCATGTATGACTATTTCTAGACCCTGGTCCTCCAGGGGGATCAGGACACCCCAACAGCTCTTTCTGCAGCTCGTTGGAAAACCTTTTCTGATCTATACAAGGGATTTGCGTTCCTAGCGAAACATTATTTTCAATTGATGCAGCTTACATGCTGCCTCAAAAGTGCTCCAATCATGCCGCCCTCTGTCCCTACTAAGGATGGGCTCTTAGAACTAATTCACTCTATTAGTAGTACACATGGAGCAGCCTTTACCTTTTATAACCTATTATGTCAGGGTATGGATACTGTCACTTGTAGAATCCAACCAGCCTGGGCTTGCTAACCGCAAACCACTTTAACCCCTGTGCATTGGAGCGTTTCTGGAGCAACATAATGTGGGTTTCCCGATCTGCTTCAGCTATCCAAACTCAACTCTTGTCCTTTTGCACAAAGATGTTCTCATATTCCAGAAAATAGTCAAATGGAACACAATTGCCAGGGGCCCGTGCAGGTCTCGCTATACTGATGTGGGAACCTTCGTTCATGTTCTTGTAAATGTCCTTAACTACAGATTTACTAGGGGCGGGTCTGGGGTCATTCTTCCTTTATCTTGCACCTTCACGAGCCTCTTTCTCGGACGACTGTTGGACTCCGCTCAGTGGCGGGGGTCCCCTCTCTTCCTAAGAAGGGTCGTTTTCTCCTGATTTTATGCTGGGTATAGCCATGTGTTTGATCACGGGGACTTGGAGGGATAGCTCTCGACTTGCTGTCAATGAATAGTGGAACCTTGTCTGCTTATATAGTAACTATGAGCAGATATCTTGGAGGGCTATTTTCCATACCCAATTTCATTCTTGCTTGTCTAAATGGCAGATGCTCAATGATCATGTACCATCTGCTTATTGCTTCGACATGTCTGTTTACTGTACACCCATCATGTCTCAGATCGCTGTAAAGTTTTGTAACATAATAATGTTTCAGACCGCTGTAAGGTTTTGTAACACAATAATGTCAGTACACGTCCGTTTCGAGAATGTTTTAGTTTCTAGAGAAGAAGCAGGGGGGAGGGGGGTGGTGTGGGTTTGCTTTGGTGTATGTATCACATTACATGTATGTATTTGTCTCTTAGTTGTATGTCTTCCTTTCCTTTGTTGTTGCAAAACGAAAATAAAGAATTTAAAAAAAAAAAAAAGAAAATCTACCTAGTCTACTTTCTTGCTGCTGGTATTTTATGCTATTGGATGCTGCAAACAATTGTCTCACGGTGACTTTTTTATTATAGCTATATGTCTGACTGGTGACAGGAGTCCATAGGAAGACACATTTGTGAGTGGACAAGCCTCACTTTTCAGGACCCTCCATACCATTTGGCAAATATTAATTAGGGTCAGCTCTTGGGGATCTAACACCTGATATACTTCTACCATCCATTATCTTTTCCCTGGATCTCCCTTGTTGGGCATCAACTGTGCTCAAGTCCCTTGAGGCAGGCTTTACACCAAAACTTGTCTGATGATGGATCTTTGTATGGACATCGATAATCAAAAAATATATTTATGGAGATAGGTTGATGCTATGTTGTATCTGTTATGTTTTTTATGAAGTATTTGAAAATAAACATTTTTACCTAGTCAGTTCACTGGTTTTATTTTTTTCTATGTATTTATTATTTTCTATTATATATTTGTTTCCTGGCTTGAATTCCCCTGCTGGCTTTGTTTTCGGTTTAAGAGGTGTTTCCGTATTAATTGCAATTCTCTCTTGCTATTTTATTTGGCTTGCAATCCTTAGAAATTTGCTCAGTAAGTTGCTTGGAACGGCCTTGAGCAAATGACTGTAAAGATAATCTCGCTGTTCCATAAACAAGTATAATAATTAATAAAAACATCTTTCTGGTCTACTGCTTTCATCACTTTTTAATTTTTTTTGTTTGTTTACAACTGTGATCAGATATTTATGTTGTTTTGTTTTAGAAAACAAATGAAGTGGTAAGAATTAATTAACCCAGCACATGGTGAGAATGAAACAGGCAGATATTAATAACAGATTTATTAATGAAAACATAGTTTCATCGGGGTTTGAATGCACCACCTTTTGATCAAAAAATCTTACCAACAAAATAACAAAACCTGCATGGATTATAATTAAACAGATAACGGGATCTGACACAGACCTGCAAATTTATGCAAGAAACAAGGATCGATCTGATCTCGTGTTAACTAACTACCGTACTCTGAATAAAACTGAAAACAAAGTTAGTTGCCGTGGCTACCTGAAAGAAACGAGTAACAGAAAGTGAATTACATTTGCTAAATAATTATGACTGGGCTGTTTAATACAGTGGTAACTTAAATGAAGTTACACTTTTAATGTGTAGAGATTGAAGTTACGGTGCCTAGAATAATGTTTCTTTATGACTGTATTTATTTAGCCAATTTGTTTTTTTAAAAACAGTCATATGCCATTCCCCCCATCCTCACAGACACCAATACATCCAAAAACACTATTTGCTGACTATCAAAATTCATAGAGAATTGAATGTGTGGATCGCAATTATCACCTTCGACATTCTACCACCTGCACTTCTAGTTTTGTAGGGAAATGTCCAAGTGGTGTCACTATAATAAAGGTTGATCATGTGGACTTCTCTACATTGGCAAGACTATTCATATGCTGAAGTAGAGAATGCAGGAACATAAGTGTTGATTACATTGTGGTCATCGGGTGGCTCATATGGTCAACATTGTGTGGACCAGGGAAAACTCTTTGAAGATTTACAGTGTTTTTTGCTTAGATCAATTAGAATGTGATAGGATAAGTCTGAATGGGGATCGGCCCTTGTTATGCAGAGAACAAAGATGGATTTTCCATCTTAATACTATCTGGTCAAAGGGCTTGAATTCATAGATTGAATGGGGGTGCTGCTAGACAATCTATTTGGGGCTTAGAATAAGGGTTTCGACTAGTCAACTGGCATAGCTGACCAGAGTTACTGGAGGTGATGTTCTGTGATTGGCTGATTATCTGAGTTGATATTCTGTGACTGGCTGCCTGCGGAGGCTTGTCTGCTTTGAGATGGAGTAAATACTGTGCATGTATGGGGGGGGTTAAATCTCCCTTCGGTTAAACATTGGCGGGACGCATCAGTGTGTTCATCTCGGAGTACTGTGTTTTTCTGACGTAAGTTTGATTTTGGTATAATGATACTAATCGCATTATGTTGGTTAGTTTAGACACTGTGCTGCTGTACTGAGGAAATTGTTAAATCCTAAATATGCTCGTTTTGCCTGACTATCCTGTTGGGTATGGATTTTTGTTGGGTTAGTGTGACTGCTCATGACACTGATATAACTGGATTTGCACGTGACCTGAGAATGCTGTAGCGAGAGGTCTGACCCCTCTATGTATTTACATTTTTTTTTCCTTCTGGGTTGCATTTTGAGGAATGTTATGGCTATATTTTATTTGATATACCGCAATATCGCATAGCAGTCTATGTGGTGTACAGTAATTAAAAAGAAACGAAGTGAAAGGAACTCCATAGTGCAGACAGGACAGTATAGGAGAGATAGGAACAGCATAGAAAAGATAGGCAAACGGAATAAGACAAACATATAAATAGACACAATTCCCTTAGACTATAGGGCTGTCCTTATCATGCCAAAAGGGTGCCATCGTACCATAATAGCTATTCAGGTAAGTTAAGAGCAGTCCTAAAAACGGAAGGTTTTCAGAGATTTTTTGAAGCACTTTAATTTAGTTCTATGTAGAGGTGGCCCAGCAAGCCATTCCAATGTGCTGGAGCCGTAGCAGAAAAAGGTAATTTTCTTGTAGATTCATACTTTATTTCCCGCAAGGAGGGGAAGTGTAAATGAAAATCATGGAGCGAGCAAAGAAATCTTGCTGGGGCATATAGGGAGACAATAGCAGAAGAGTAATCCAGAACTGTCTCATGAATAATTTTGTGTGTCAGGGTAAGTTGAGAGGAGAAAGTAAGGGCCGAATCTAACATAACTCCAAGATATTGCAGGGAGGTATGTAATACTAAAGGCTGACTGTCTATTGTAGGCTGAAAATCTGAACCAGTAGGCTGTTGACTTAATGCAAATGCAATTTGTGCCTTTGAGTCAGTGCTGACTCCTGGTGACCCAGAAGCTCCTGGGTTTTCTTGGCAGGGTCATTGGAAGTAGATTGCCAGGCCTTTCTTCTGAGGCAATGGAGGGTTAAGTGACTTGCCCAAGGCCACAAGGAGTGCTAGTGGGAATTGAACCCTGGTTGCTTGGTTACCAAGCCAGTGTTCTAACCACTAGGCTACTCCTCCACTCTGTTAACTTAATAGGGTTCAGTTTAAGAGAGTGTTCAAGTAACCAGGAAGATTATTGTTATTAAACAGTTTTTTAGAGAGCCAAATCTATTACCAAATCATCAGTAGAATATAACAGTAAGATGTTGTCCACATAAACATAACAGGAAATGCCTAATTCCTGTATTTGAGTAATTAATGGGCTGAGGAAAATGTTAAATAATAAAGGCGATAAAATAGAATCCTGGGGGACACAAAAGGTCTTGGGGGTAGAGACCTCTCTTTGAATATGAACCTGGAAAGGTCTATGATTTAGGAAGGAACAAAACCTGTCAAGCATCGTACCTTGGATCCCTTCCTTGTATAGGAGGGCAAAAGTAGGTTGTGATTCACCAGATTGACAAGATTGGAGAAAATGAATTTGGTTCACATGATCTGCAAGCTGATGGAAGACAATTTTGTTGACTATCTTCGACGTGACAGATAAGTTTGAGAAGGCAGTAATTTTGAGGATCAGACTGATCCCCATGCTGATCCTTTTTTAAAGGATGGAGCATAGTTTTTTCCAGGCCTCAGGTACCACTCCTGAAGATACTTTGGCTGACCAGTGAAACAAGATCGGCAGAAGTTCCAAATTGTGCTCATTTAGACATGTTGATAGAATTGGATCTAAGGAGGAAGTAGTTTTATGAATGGACTGCAATATCCTCTCTAATTGCGAATGTTGTTAATATGGGTTTCTCTAAGGCTCTTTATGAATTCTTGGTGAAAGTTGCGCTATATCTTAACATCTATGGGGGATGTTCTGGGTTCCTTAAGCTATGTTTGGTTTTGGGGCAAAGAGTGTTTCCCCTGGTCTATATTATCTGTTGCAAGGGGTCCGGTTGTGGTGAATGTGAACTGGCTTGAGTGCTTCTGCTGTATATATTCATATCCCCTCCCTCTCTTTTAGATTGCATTTGGGGAGATTTGGTTTTGTATGTGGTTCTGCTAATCTCTATGGATGTGAAGTACATGTTGAGTTTGTCCAGTAAGAGATGTTTTTGGTGCTCCTATAGTTTTGTGAAAGGGTTTCTCTAAGTGATATTACTACTTTTTTTAGATTAATACTTATGCTTTCTCCCTCACAGCAACACTTATGAAATTTTGATGAGACACTTAGTTATCCTTGAGGAAGTGGTGGCAAAATGCCTGGACGACATCACTTGTGGCATTGGGAATGGTGTCTGTATAGATAAGTGTTGGTTTTGATTGTGTTTTATGGTTCAAAACTAAAGTTGTGGTGTGAACTCTAGGACACTTGCTCTGTGTCAATGAAGACATTTGGAAAGCAAAAACCTCCTTTGAAATTGTTTCTATAAAAATTTTATATACATAATAAAAAAGAGGAGTTTTTGAGGATCCTTGATGCTATGATCCCAACACTGAGCCTTAGTGCTTTGTTCATGCACAACAGCAGGTTGGAGATGGTCAGAGATACTTTTCTCCTAAATCAGATATTACTTTATGTTGTGGAAATGTAGAGCCTTGTATATTTATTTTGGAATGAGTAGTCTTCTTTTTTGGTTGTATATCTTTCTGTATCATACAAAGTAGCCCAGCAAGGTCTGTTAGATTAAGTAGATGTAAGCCTAAGCAGGGCTTCAGGATTTATTTCTGAGATGGGTTTATCTATGTAGGACAAGCACTTAGAAGTATCTTTGGGCACATTGGTTCTAGCTCAATTATGAGGAAACTTCTTCAATGTGTCCAGGGTGCGCTAATTTGCATTGAGTTGAGTACCCCCATCCATTCTGAAAAGTTGTCTCCCATGCTTGGGAAGATTAGTGAAAACATATAATGTCTTTTGGAGATAAGACAAAAAGACAGGGGGTTTTGTGTGAACTAACAAATTACTCTGTAGTAAAAGCCACAGTTGACTCAGCAGACAAGGGTCTAAAATGAACATAAACTATATTTAGTAACAAGATTTGTGTTGGAAACCTATTGGTATAGATGTCATCATTATTCTGACTGTCTTCTAGGAAAATTATTTTGGTATCTGATTGTATACCTGATCAACTCTCTATATTTATTTATTTATTTATTTATTTGTATTTCTTCTATACCGCACTCTTTTTCATCAGCGCGGTTTACATTAAACAGGAATACTCATTTCAATCAACAGACTGTGGTGAGCTTACATATAACAGGAAATATACAACTGGGATTATAACTTAGGGAAACTATGTACATATTTGTAGCATGTATAGGACCTATATACACGGGATAGAGTTTCTTTTCATCATCTTAAATAGGGCGGTTACACTTTATCTGAAAGTGTTAGAGGGTTGATGATGTGCTTTGGAAATGTAGAATGAAGAGGTGATGCTTTATGGCTTTTCTAAATTGTTTGAGGTCAGTAATAGCTCTAATGTTGGGAGGTAGGTTGTTCCAACATCTGGGTGCGTAGTACGCGAAAGCCCTGTCTGTTGTTGATCGTTTGTATTTTGTGGCCTCATGTGGTGTAGTTAGGGTATTTGCCGCTGCTGACCTCCTAGATCTGGTGTTGGGAGTGTGATGGAGGAGTTTCGAAATTGATGATGGAGCTATAGAATTTATTGCTTTAAAGGTCAAGATAAGGGCTTTATATGTTATTCTGCAGTATATAGGGAGCCAGTGGAGCTCCATTAGGATGGGTGTTATGTGATCGCTCTTTGAAGCACCGTATAATACCCGGGCTGCGGCATTCATGGCTAGTTGTAATGTATTTAGTGAGTTCTTTGGGAGACCATGGAGTATTATATTCGCATAGTCGAAGTGGGGTGTGACTATGGCTTGGAATATAGTTCTGAAGCTGTCTGGGTCAAGCATATTTTTTAGATGGCGTAGGGTCTTTATCTTGAAATAAATGGTTTTCACGGTGCGGTTGATATGTTCTTTAAAATCTAGGCGATAGTCCAGTATCACTCCAAGGTATCTTATGGAGGGCTTGATTGGGAGGTGTGCATCTCGTACTCTTAGGGTCTCCGGGGGTGCGAATTCTCTGTTTTTCGTGACAATCAGTACTTCGGTTTTTTTGTAGTTTATTCGCATATTCTGCGTGAGTAACCAGTCTGCTATTGCATTAAAGCAATCTACTAAAGATGTGTAATCTGGGAGCTTGACATTGAATGGAGTGAATAGTAGAACATCATCTGCGTAGATCAGTGAGGAAATGCCAAAGGATCGAGTGATATCGCACAGGGGCTGCATGTAAATGTTAAATAGGAGTGCCGATAGGGATGAGCCTTGTGGAACTCCTTGTTTTAGCTGGAAAGGTTCTGATGTGCCTGTAATAGTCCGGACGTGTTGCAAGCGGTCTTCCAGGTATGATTTGCACCATTTCCATGCTAGGCCGTGGATTCCCTTGTCATATAGGCGGGTTAGTAGTATTTCATGGTCAACCGAGTCAAATGCTGCAGATATGTCGAGGAATATTAGTGCGAAGCCCTTGTTAATGTCGTCTAGTCCACTGATGAGTGTGTTGGTTAATGTGGTCAATAGTGTCTCTACTCCGTGAGATTCCCTAAATCCGTGCTGACTGGGATCAAGGGGGGAGGAGGTGTCTATGTGTTGTTGTATCTGATTATTGGTTACTTTCTCAATTATTTTGGATAGCAGTGGTATACTAGCTATCGGGCGGTATGATTCTTCTTTTGTTGGGTCTAGTTGATTGTTCTTTAGCAGCGGTCTTATGGAGGTCTGCTTTAGTGCTGATGGGAAGGTGCCTGTTTTAAACTTTTATTTTCATTTTGCAACAAACAAAAGAAACAACACACCAAAGGAGACGAAACAAGTATACAATAAGGAAAAGTAAACCCAATCACCCCCCACCCCGATGCTTCTTCTCTACCCGATTATATCAGCATGTGAGCGCTTCCAATTAACAGTGATTATACATCAAACGATCAAAAGAGTATCTACGATACAGCATGATCATGGGACAGAGATATATACAAAGTTAGACAGTCAGAGGAGAGCATTTAGCAAAATATACATAGTCATTAAGCATCTTCCATTGAGACCAATGAGAAGGAGTCTGAACGGGGGAAGCGAACAAACGAGGTATTTGTTCATATTTACTGTAAAGACAGGCATGATTCCACCATTCATTGGGGCTCAGATGGGAGCTAATTTTCCAGTATTACTTAATTAGGGAAATAGCAATGCCAAGCATAAAATTCGAAAGGAGATAAGCCATTTTTGGGAGAGAGGGGATCCCCGCAACTGGGCGAAGTCCCACTATCCTCCAAGAAAGGGGCTCTTGCGAGTGCGAGATAGACTAAATACGACCCCAGACCCGACACCAGTAATACTGTAGTGCGGGATATTCATGCATGACATGAGGCAGTGAACCAATGGCCGCAGGACATGTCCAGCAACCATTGCCCTGAGTAGTGTTCCATTTGTCTAATCTGCGAGGAGTGTAAAAACACCGGTGGGCTAGAAAGAAGAGGGTCTGAGTGAGTGAGGCGGATCGGGAACCCGTGTCCCTCTACTCCAGATAAGGCTCCATTGCTCCGAGGTCAAAGTCACATGCAATTCTCTCTCCCATACTTTCTGCGCTATAGGGGTATCTCTAGTTATAGCATTACATAAGGTTTAGTAAAAATTGGGTGCTACACCCGGTGAACTACCGATAGATCGGAAAGTCTCCAATCAACCTTATGTAGAGAGTGCCGATGGCGGGAGTACCCTAGTACTCCGAAGGCGATGCTGAAGTTGCACTGACCAGAGTCGGGAGTCTAAAGATTGCATAAGAGTATTAAAGGCACCTAAAGTGTCTAAAAGCATTGGTGGATAGTGGGAGTCTGATGGGAGAGTCATACCAGGGAGAAAGGTAAGAGGAATCGGTTTGCAAAGGCCCGCTTCTATATCGAGCCACACAGGTCTACTCGGTACTGGATCTTCCAGCCAACGAGCGCCTTGTTTGAGAAGAAAAGATTGAGGGAACACTTGAGTAAAATCGCCACCAAGTATTAATGGAGCATTGGCAGAGGCCAATGCCAACTGCGCAATACTTGCATAGTAAGCAGGGTTGTCCACATTCGGGGCATAATGCAAATACACGTGAATTCACTATCTCCAACCTCAAGGTGTACACGGGCCCATCTACCCTCCTTGTCAGCGCTAATATCAAGTACAGTAGCGTACAAAGACTTCTTAACCAGAATGGCTACCCCGTACCATTTGGAAACGGTGGGAGAATAGGCAGCTACTATGTAAGGCTCAGCATTGAGTTTCAGTGTTTCAGCAGAGTTTAAATGCGTTTCCTGAAGAAACACTAAATCAACATGTTCATGGCTAAGATAGCTAAGGATTTTCTTTCCTTTGAGTGGACCATTAATGCCTTTTACGGTGAGTGATAAGATTTTACATAAGGCCATTCAGAAAAGTTAAAAATTCTGAGCATGATAGCACACATAATTTCACTATGTCCCTCAAACTGACTGTAACTGGCTGTACACATGACATAAGAAAATAAGCTAATATAATACAATGAAGCGCCCCACATTAACAAAGAGAACCGCAGTACGGTAGAGGAGAAGCAAAACCCCAATTACTGGCGACCATGTGTCTGCGGGGAGAAACCCCAGAGAAGGCCGAAATTGAAAAACACATAACCTGTAGGACTGTGCGTGCTCCGAGTCCGACCGAGGCACACATCATGAAGGGATAGGAGACCAAAAAACAAAAGTCATATAGAGAAAGAAAGAAAGTCCAGGCAATCTCTGTGCTTGGCTATGACCGCCGCATCGGGCCCTTCAAAATGGCGGACAGAGCCGGTAGATAAGAGTCCAAGATTTGGGATTAGCGCATCTGCTCTGCTTCTTTGGAGTCTAAAAATGTTGATAGTAGATCAGGATCTTCGAACGTCCTGGTTTGGTTGTGGAGAGTCACTCGGAGCTTCGCTGGAAACAACAGGCCAAAGCGAGCCTGTAGCTGTTGAAGTCGAGGGCGAAAAGCAAGGAGTTTCTTCCGACGGTCAACGGTAGGCTTTGCCAAATCAGGAAAGAAGGAGACTTTACGACCTTCAAATTCCAAATGATGATTCGCTCGGGCAGCATTTAAAATTTGTTCCACTTGTTGATATCGTAGCAAGCTAAAGATAATAGGCCGGGGGGTCGTGCGGTTGAGCGCCCTGTGGGCAGGAACACGGTGTGCTCGATCGATTTCCAGTTCTCTATGAAAAGTGATCTTCAGCAAGGAGGGAAGAGTTTTAAGCAAGAATTCTCTTATATCTCCTGCTTCCACCCCCTCCGGCATTCCGAGGAGCCTCACATTGTTGCGACGGGCTCGATTATTGCTATCCTCCAACTCCTTTTGAAGATTCTGTATCTGGCGCTCAGCCTTGTCCAGTTTGCCCAAGCGCACCACGTGCGAGTCGAGGACCCCCGCCATGTTGTCCTGCCGTAATGAAAGACTTTCAAGTCGGTCCTGGAGCACTCCAAAGTCTTCTCGCATGGCTCGAAGCGCTTCTCCATTGGACTGCACCAATTCCTTCACGCCGCGTATATCCTCCAAGATCTCCAGGTGCATTTCGGGGTTTTCACGAAATGGAACCATCTTCTGTGGGGAGGACACCTCTGTTTTGGAGCGTTTTCCGTGAGAAGAAGAAGGAGACCCGAAGTCCAAGCGCGCTGGTTTATGGGCCGCCATCCCCCCCGAGGTACCCCGGTCAGCTCGGAGCGAAATAGTAAGTTTGTATAGGTATTAAGTCAGGATTCTAAGTAGGCCTCTCGGGAGCTTCAACGCAAAGCGTCCTACCCGCTGGACATCAGGCTCCGCCCCCCTA
This sequence comes from Ichthyophis bannanicus, assembly GCA_033557465.1. NCBI lineage: Eukaryota > Metazoa > Chordata > Amphibia > Gymnophiona > Ichthyophiidae > Ichthyophis > Ichthyophis bannanicus. The sequence goes on from CM066032.1 coordinate 821,248,026, forward strand.
CCCGCTGGACATCAGGCTCCGCCCCCGGAAGGTGCCTGTTGAGAATGACATCTTTATAATTTCTGCTATGACAGGGCTAAAGTCGGATCGCATAGCTCTTATCCAGTGTGCTGGGCAGGGGTCGTTAGGTGCTGTGGTAGTATTCATTTTGACGATAATGTCTTCAACGCATTTTGCAGAGGGAGGGGAAAGTTGAAGGAGTGATGAGGGGAGCTGAAAGAGAGGGAAATTTTGTCCTTGTTGCTGTAGTGGACTTTGGGATGAGGAGGTGTGTGATGTCGGAGGACTTTGGGGTGAGGAGGTTGTTGTTCTGATAGCTTTAGATTGTATGAAATTGGCATACTTCTGAGGGTGTATGGGTTCTTGTTGAGGTGGAGCAGGTTCTTTGGTTAATGACTTTACTATATTGAATAGCTCCCTGGGTTTGTTTAGGGAGCGGTTGAGGAGTTCGGAGTGGTAGGTTTTTCTTGTGTCCCATATTGTCTCACGATAGGATTGAAGGTGGGATAAATATATTTGTTGATCTGTTGGGTTGTGAGATTTACGCCATTTTCTTTCGAGGTTCCTCAATATTGTACGAGACTTCCTTAGTTCCTGAGAGAACCATGGTGCAGATGGTCTATTGACTACATTATTCTTCGTTGTTGGGTCTTTGCAGGCTGGTGGTATAGTGGCGTATTGGTTGATGGTTTCATTCCATGTAGAAACTATGTCGTTGATGTTGGAGGAAGGTTGTTTGAGTATTGGAAGTATGTTTTTCTTAATTTCTTCTTCGTTGAGCGGTCTGAAGCGAGTGGTGTTTGTTGATGTTCGTTTTGTTGTATTATTGGGTGGATCTTGATGTGCTGGTATTGTGAATACTATCAGGCTATGGTCTGACCATGGTACTGGAGCGACAGATAGGTCGAAATCGTCATTCGTGGACATGTAGGATGGTGGAGCAAAGACGAGGTCGAGCACATTGCCATGTTGATGAGTAGGTTGGTTTATGAGTTGGCTGTAGTTGAGGTTTGTCATTGCTTCTAAGAATGAGTTAGAAAGGGTAATTGGTATGGAAGGGAGATTGAAATCACCCATTATCCAGTTAGGTTTCCCTGGGTGTATTGGGTTGCAGGCTAAGTCAAGTACGCTGGATAATTCTTCAGATGTTGAATTCGGTGCCATATATATTAAGTTGAGGGTGTTGTAGTTGTTGTATATTGAGATAGTGTCTAGTTGTTTTGTGCTCTTGGATGTGATTGTACGATATTGGAGGTTTGTCTTTGTTATGATGGCGACACCTCCTCCTCTTTTGTTTGATCTGTTACACAAAACTAATGCAACACCCATTTACATTAAAGTATTGTACACAGTTTGTGTTAATATGTATATAGTTCCCCTGGTTTCCTTCCCATGTTCAATTTCCTGTTCTCTGTAAAACTCAATGTTGTTTGTATACATTGTAGTATGCTTGTTTGATGTACACCGCGCTGATTTTAATAGCGCGGTATAGAAGCAAATGTTAAATAAATAAATAAATAAATGTGTAGGTAGAGTAATTAGGAGGTGTGAGCTGGTTTATTATGACTGAGTCAGATTCGGAGAACCATGTTTCTGTGATCATTAAAATGTCTAGGTTTTGTTTAATTATTAAGTCTGAGATGGCTGGCCATTTCTTACGTGCAGATCTGGCGTTTATGAGAGCACATCTAAGTCCTTCTTGTGGGGGAGCGTGTCGGTTGCGTTTTGTGTTGGCTGTTTGGTCTATTGCTATATGAAGTAGGTGAGAGTGCCTCTTGTAGTAATGGCTCTGTGGATGTTGATGAAAGCTGTGGAAGTGTTTTTTGTTTGTGCTATGTAATGTCGTGATATGGTAGTATACGTGTATCTTGTTTTTCTTCTGCCTCTTGGAGTTGAAACCAGGACCAAACACTGAATCATTCCTTCGCAGATAAACCCAAGAAAAAGAAATATAAACATCTCCAGGGATATAGATTTTGACACCCTCCTCTTTATTGCTACATTACTGATTTATCCTCTAGTTTCTGAGGAACTGGGCATTGCTTTACCAAATTATTCTCACCTTTAGCTCTTTCTATTTCGTCTCAACACACCATCAACATTTTATTATTCCCTTAAACAAGTCATTCAAGAAAATTGGAATCAATGAAAGACACAATTAGCTTGACATCATGTGATGTAATTGTCAGATTACTGAATGCACAAAATCAGGGATAACAAAGATAAACATACTTTAGTTTCATTAAGAAAAAATGACTTAAATGTGGTTAAATTTTGTGAGCAATATAAATGCAATTATTTACTTAGCACATTGTAATTTCCAAGCACTCAGATGCAGGTAAATGCCATGACCAGTACTCCCCGTTCTCCTGTGATTCTGTGGCTGTGGGAAGTGCTGCAAAATCCAGTGTAACCTGAGAAATTACCCAGTTCCAGTGGAATCAGCTCAGGGACAGGGGATTGAATGGATTAAGCAAGTAGATGCTGGTGGTGTGCTTAAAATCTCTCCCTTCTTTCACACTGACCAGTGGCAAGAGGAGAACTGCTCTGCATTAAGTGCAAGGCCTCCATGTTAGCTTTTGGAGTCGTGACCGGCATCTTCTCGGTGGCTGATGTGCGACTGAGTAATTTAATGTGTAGAGCACTTAACATGGGTGCAACTAACAATGCCTATAGAGGTGTCAAGTGCATCTGTGCTAATTTCCACGCTAACTGCACGCTCTGCCTGTATCCCATCCACTCTCCACATTAGTCCGTGCGTGCCAGTTAACATGCATTTTGGTGTTCGGTAGCTAGCTTTCCACACATTGGCATTTACCATAGCCAGTTACCACACTCTATAATGAACGTTAACGGAATAGCGATTCTTATTAAAGGGGCCCTGAAATTTCTTTCCCTGATGACAGGAAACACTGGGAGAGAGGACCTGAAAGAGAGTCTTAACATTATTGCCAGCCTACCTAATGTGATGAGAGCTATTGTCTGTACACATATGGTGCTTATCCCACCCGGCGACAAGATCGTCACCTTTCACAGGCGAAAGTACTTTTGTGCCCTGAATACGCAGGTGGTTTGTGATGCTCATGTGATCATTCTGAACGTGATGGCCAGGTTCCTGATTCCAGTATCTTGCGTCGCCCGGCTGTGAGGGAAGGTGCACTGCAGGTTTACTGCCGAGTAGGCAGCTCTTGGCCCTATGGATCTCACGCTCTATTTATTTCTTTCTTTAACAGGATTTTATCATTTCAGTCAAAGTAGTTTACATTGTAACTTAAACTTGGTAATGTACATCAAACAGGGGCATTGATAACTTGGATTTTCTGAGGCAACGGAGGGTTAAGTGACTTGCCCAAAACGCTTTCTAACCTGTTGGCCAGATGTGACCATTCCCAATGTAGCAGCCTGCAGGAGGCAAAAAATGAAACGTTTATTGGGCTGTAGCAACATTCATGTGAAACGTATATTGGACTGCAGCATTCAAGGACAGCATCTAAAGAAAAGTATCATGACCCATGAGATTCATACTATGCTAAAATACCCATTAGTCCGCAGTGCTGCCATTGCTATTAAACATGTTTGGGCTCTCCTGGTTGGTTACATCAATATGTATCTGTTCAATAGTGACACGTGTGCTTTTTTAAAAAATTAAAACATGTTGTTAAAAGCATTATACTGCTAGGATTTCTTAACTAAACAAGAAGAGCAATAATAATGAAGTGAAACTGCTTAACATCAGGTACTGGTTTTCCTTACACTGCAATATGCTTTCCTTGGTTAACTGTCACTTTAAGTGCACAAGTTTAAGTGCTATAGTAAATTGTTAGACATTTAAGAGAACAGACTGAATGGGTGCATAATTTCAAGGTCTCATCTTGATGCTATGCAAATATTTATGCAAACAAAGCCCCACACTAAGGGTCGGCCCCAGATTTGGTTCAAGGTGTTGGCAGACTACGCAGACCTTAAGCCTCATGACCCCACCGTCTGTCGAAAACTATTGTTTAGCTTTGAATGCCTTGTTCTTTGCCACCCCCAGAATCTGCCGCCTTAGACGATGGCCTAGTTTAGTTGCCACACATTGCCCCGAATCCTCCTTGGGCCACACCTGACTATGACATTTTACAGGCATGAGCATGGCCATCTTTTTTGGGTGTGTTTCTGAACAGGAAATACTGCCCCTTGTTGAGGGTTAGTCTGTCTCTCTCGTTGCCTGCCCATTTGTATACATCTTCTTGTTTGTTCCTGCACGAACATACAGATGTGCACTAGGTAGAACGGAAGTGCAGTGAGGAAGGAATGACCCACAGGGTGGTGGGGATATCAGGAGCTGGCAATGAAGCAAATAGAGGAACTGGCGGAGGTTCCCATCTCCCGGTAGCTGAAGACGGAGCCCGTCTGCAGTGGCACAAATGGAGTAGCTGGCCGGGGTCTCTGCCTCCTTGACTGGCATCGATGGCAGCTCTCTTGGCAGTGCAGGATCCTAATGCCATCAGCGATCTTCAGTTCTCACTGGACAAAAGGCAGTACTACTGCTCTGTTACAGTCGTATCTTCCTTCTGAACCCTTCCATCCTGACTGCCAGTAGGTAAAATATGCCCTGCTGCCATTGGGCAAATCTCACAGTAAGAGCCTGTGCATAGTGACTGGCCCTGTGATAGCCAGAGATAATGTGCACAAAAGCAAGTTTTCTCCTGCTGGTCCAGATCTGGGTTGAAGCAGAAGACTGTGAGACAGTGAGGCATAGTAATATACTGGCCAATGCAGAAATCCTGCTCTAGAGTCCAGTGCGCAGAAAGTCAGCTTTAAACTGGGAGAGCAAGCCAAACATATGCGCACAAGATTTGGTGCAAATTTGGCATTCTATCTTGGAAAAACAGGGTCATCTGAGGTGACGTCTCAAAGTCCCTGATGCCATTGGCACAATGTTGGGGGGTCAGTATCCTCCAAGTACACGCCCCCCCCCCCAAATAAAAGTAAAATCACTGGTGGCTCAGTAGCCCCAACCCCAAAAACAAAAAAGGATCTGGCAGATGAGTGGACCCTAACTCCCTACTCCCCAAACACTCCCCATTACCTTAAATGTTGTGGGGTGAGGCAACCCTGGCTCCCTCTGCAATATAAGTCATTTTTGCCTAATATGGCAGTCTGACCCTCGGGGTTGGTGTTGGGGGGGGGGGGGAGCAATGGCATCGGGGACTTTCCCTAATGCCTGGATCATCTAAGGTGAAGTGTCGGACATCAGCTCAGATGATCTATTTGCTCCTGTCTGGATCTTTATACCTGCCTGAAGCTAGCACAAAAATGAGTGTTTAAAAATAATGTAAAAGACTGCTAGATTCCGTGCAATTTGCATGCCCACTGGGCTGCAAAAGTACAGTCATTTTTCTGGCATTTTTCCCATGCTAGCTTGCTTTCTGCATCAGAGAGCAAGTCTAGAGCAGGAAAAGCACCAGAAAAATGTGCAAAAGTTTTGTGCATCGACCTTATAATAATATAGTAAATGACAGCAGATAAAGACCAGCATGGTTCATCTAGTCTGCCCGGTCAGGTGGCTAGATTTGCAGAGCTGCACCTGCCTCTCTGGGCCACTTTCCTCCATGCCTGTTCTTAAGATTGTACCTGCCACTCCAGGCACTTTACTCCTTTCCATTTATTAAGTTATTTACATTTATTTTGATGCCATCCCCTTGTTATTCAGTGATCCTATGTGTCTGCCCCATGCCTTATTGAATTCTGTCACTGTGTTTGCTCCCACCACCTCCTTCGGGAGGACATTCCAGGCATCCACCACCCTTTCTGTAAAAATACCGTAAGATGATAGCAGAGGTCTGCCATGCTCAGCCTCAACCTTAGGGACCACTTGGAGAAAGCATTGAGAACATTGACCAGGAAGGATGAGGAACATCAGAGGTATGAGAGAAGGTAGGATATTGTATTTTGAGGAGGAATGAGGACAGCCCGGCAGAAGGGTGATAGGAGGGGTGAGAGACTCTGTTGCACCCCCAGCATCTCCAGTGCCCCTAAGACACATAGCTATCCCACCTCAAAACACCCCTCACACCTCTGCCCCAGACAACCCCATGCTGCAAGTCACTCAGCCTTGCCACCAACTCATAACCTCCCAATCCACTCATTCATTCAGGCTCATGCCACTCTTAATCTCCCCTCCCCTCATTCACTCACTCACTCACTCATGACCCATCCATGCAGTCTAGCAGCAAAACATGCTTTTGCGCAATGCTTAGGCCATGCCTTTTTCAACGTCTTTATACATAACTAGAGCGTCTGATTTTAAGATCTGTTAAAGTGGCTAGCCATCACCGCTGAACTGAAGACCTCGATATTCATGCCAGGACCACATCTGCCGACCTGCATTGAATATTAAGGTTAGCCGGATAGTACAGAAGCTGAGTGAGCGGCAGCAGTGATACTCAGCTGCCGCCCGGTTAACTTCCGTGGCAAAAGTTAGGTCAGCCTTTCCAGGTGTCTAACCTTTGCCACTTCTGCTGCTCGGTTATTGCCCAGTGCCACCTCTGCTCTGCCCCCCAGAATGCCCCAGTGCTATCTGGCTAGCATCTAAATGTGTAGTGGCACCCCCGCCCCCCCCCCCTTCCCCAATATTCAGCAGCACTAACCCCGTCAGAGCCGCTGAATATCCCCGTGACTGCAAATAATGCAGTTAGGAGGTCTGGTAACTGTGTTAATCACTTAGAATATTGAGCCCTTCATTTTTAACATATAAATACTGATAAAACAGCCCCACTGGGAGGGAGCTTACCTTGCTGGTTGTACAGGTCACTGTGTTGGCAGGACAGGAAATGGTGGCAGACGACTGGGTGACCCTATTGCTGATAGGGGCACTAAGAGGGTCCAAGGCCATAGCGGAGAGACTGAATGAATTCTTTGCTTCGGTCTTTACTGAGGAAGATGTAGGGATGTTACCCATGACTGAAGTGGTATTTAAAGGTGATACTGTGGAAGAATTGAAAGAAATATTGCTACATCGGGAAGATGTATTACAACTATTTGATAAACTGATGAGTAGCAAATCACCTGGACCGGATTATATACATCCAAAGGTGTTGAAGGAACTGAAATATGAGATTGCAGACCTGCTATTAATAATCTGTGAACTATCATTAAAATCATCTGTAATACCTGAAGATTGGAGGATCGCCAATGTAACAACAATTTTTAAAAAGGGTTCCAGGGGTGCTCCAGGAAATTATGGACCGGTGAGCCTGACGTCAGTACCGGGAAGAATGGTAGAAACCATCATAAAAAACAAAATTACTGAACATGTAGATAGTCATGACCTAATGGGAGACAGCCAACATGGCTTTAGACAAGGAAGATCTTGTCTTACTAATCTGCTATGTTTTTTTTTTTTTTAAGGTGTGAATAAACAGGTAGACAAAGGTGAGTCGGCTGAAATAGTGCATCTGGACTTTCAGAAAGCTTTTGACAAGGTCCCTCATCAGAGACTTTTGGCAAAACTAAGAAGTCATGGGATAGGAGGCAGTGTACTATTGTGGATCAGGAATTGGTTAAAAGATAGAAAACAGAGGGTAGGGCTAAATGGTCAATTTTTGCAATGGAGAAAGGTGAATAGTGGAGTACCCCAGAGATCTGTGCTGGGTCCACTGCTTTTTAACATATTCATAAATGACCTGGAAAACAGAATAACAAGTGAGGTTATCAAATTTTCAGATGACACAAAACTATTTAAAGTTGTGAAAAACCATGAGGATTGTGGAAAATTGCAAGAGGATCTTGATCAATTGAAAGACTGGGCATCCAAATGGCAGATGAAATTTAATGTGGACAAGTGCAAAGTTATGCACCTAGGAAAGAACCACCCATACTATGATTACACGATGCAAGGTTCCACATTAGGAACCACCACCCAGGAAAAAGATTTAGGCATCATTGTGGATAACACATTAAAACCCTCCACCCAGTGCAGCGGCAGTCAAGAGAGCAAATAGAATGTTAGGTATCATAAGGAAAGGAATAGAAAATAAAACAAAGGATATTAAAATGCCTCTGTATCGTTCCATGGTGTGACCGCACCTTGAATATTGTGTGCAATTCTGGTCACCGTATCTTTAAAAGGATATAGCGTTATTAGAAAAAGTACAGAGAAGAGCCACCAAAGTGGAAAAGGGGATGGAAGGATACTTTTATGAAGAGAAGTTAAAAAGGTTAGGGCCCTTCAACCTGGAAAAGAGACGACTGAGGGGAGATATGATAGAGGTCTATAAATTAATGAATGGAGTGGAACGGGTAAACATAGATCGATTGTTTACATCATCAGAATATAGAAAGACCAGGGGACATGCAATGAAGCTACAGGGTAATCTATTTAAGACTAACAGGAGAAAATATTTTTTCACTCAACGTATAATCAAACTCTGGAATTTGTTACTGGAAGATGTAGTAAAAGCTGTTAGTGTAGCTGGATTTAAAAAATATTTGGACAAGTTCCTGGAGGAAAGGTTCATAAACCATTATTAAAAGGGACCCAGGATATCACTGTTTGACCCAGTACAAGCATTGAGGAACCGGTTTTGGGAAACTGCTAGGTACTTATGACCTAGATTGGCCACTGTTGCAAAAAGGATACTGGGCTTGATGGACCTTGGTCTGACCCAGTATGGCATATCTTATGACCTCTATGGGCATCCCACAGCACTTCAAAAGACCGCACAGCTTTTCGCAGCTGCAGTCGCATGTCCAAACGGGTGCTTGACCAAAGGGGTATGTTCCTTTGATGCCCCTTCGGGGCCACTTTGGGTCCTGAGGGTTCCAGAATGCCGTAGGAATTAATTTTTTTCTGAGCAAGCAGTTGCTAAAATTCAGGCTGTGTATGAAATTTTGTTTTGACTACCCAGTGCCTGGATAGGCTGGAGGGGCAAGTGGGCTTGCTCCAGTATGCAGGGATGTGGGGTATAAAAGATTTTTATGTATTCTATCAATGTTTAGAAATGCTAGAAAATTCCATGAGGGCAAAACACAAAACTGTTGAATTTTCCTCAGTGTCAGTTGTTGTCTCCTTTAATACTATTCCATAAATATTGTAAAGACGTTTTATTGTTCTCTGAGCCTGAGAAGATTATGATTACTCATTTATATTATCTTTTTTCCTCCTCCGAAGTCTTGGCCACCTTAGTAGTTCATGAAGGGGAGGTATCAGAATCGAGTTTGACTAATTTCCTTTAGTCTTCAGATAAGGTAATATCTTCCCGTGCCACCCTGGTTATAACCTTGGCTTTGAAGGTAGATAAATTTCCTTTTTAAAAGCCTAATTCCGCAAGAAGGAGACTCCATTTTGCGGGCAGAAGATTGCTGCCTTTCTGGATGTCTCGCATTATACTCAGTTGAGGAGGAAGTCCTTTCTGCAGCTGAAGCCAAAGGTTTTCGCTGTGGGGGGTGGGAGGGGACTTTCTTCCTTCATTTTCCTTGTAAATGTCTGGTGATGTTTGAAGGGAAAAAGTATGTTTATACTGACCCTTTGCTTTTGGAGAACTTTTTAGATAGCAAGTAGGGTCTGGCCTGAACTGGCTTTTTCTTTTTTTATTTTCTTATACCTAATTTCAGTTGGAGACGTTGATCTGACTATAATTTTGTATGTCTCTGCACCCATCTATGGTTTGCTCCCTCGAGATGTGGTCTTTTTTCAGGTTGTGATTTCCTTGATCTGGATATGTTATTTGTAGTAATTAGATGATTGCTTTTGAAAATTTTGGACCTGTATTTGCTTATTTGTTCTTTACTCACCAATATCAATAGACTTCTGTTCATGACATTCCAGTATAGCGGAGGGATGAAAAAATAATTCATGTTAGCCATGCTTCCTCCTATCCCATAATGCATAATTCTTCTGGAAGTTCCAATCTCATATTTTAAAAAACTCTTTTTGTAATAAATTTCACATGAGAAGAATTATGCAAAATAATTGTTTTGCTCGTGTTCTTAATCCTAATTTTAACTACTGAAACTGAGCTAGCTTTGTTTTATTTTTCAATCTTCAATCTTTATATACATAAATCTGTGTGTCCTGTTGCATATGTATTTTTAATATGACAAAGACCAAGCATTTGTATTCTTCATTTCAATTCTGTGCCATTGGTTCCAGAAACATACTCTATTGAAGACATTTCATCAGTCTAGTCAGTGGTAGCAGCAAGAGAGATATTCTTCAAACATGTTTCTCAAACTCAAGAGTTAAAAAAAAATATTTCAAAGACAGGTAGAGAGAGTAACTTTGACATTAGGAAATAAAACTCCAAGGTCCCTGTGCACTGGAAGCATTCAGAGTGAATTGTTCTCACTTGAGATTATCTCAGAATTCTACTGTAGGTATCAAATGTAATTCACAGAATGATTAGGAGCCAGCATGCTGCACGTCACACGTATTTCGCAATATAATCAGAGAGATGCTGTATTATAATAAGACATTAAATGGGATTTAGAGAAAGCAGCCTGAGAGACAGTGGCAAACGTAGAGATGGACTATCAGGCATTACTTATGTGTCATGCAAGGCAGCCATTTTGGACACCCACAAGGACTGGCAAATATGGGATACATATAGTCTGCACTGCTTATTTGGACAGTGTATCATGCCAAACCAGTTTGGGAAGGTGGGGCAAGTATGGGAAGACCAAAACAAAAACAATTAACCAAAAGGTAAAACAATGCCAGTATTTTAAATACTGATCTTTTTATACTTTTTTGTTATTTTCTTTTTATGTTTGCTGTTCTCTCAATTGATGATCATTATTAATTGTAAACTTCTTTAATGGATTTCTTCAAAAGGTGGCTAAGCAAATTCTTTTAACAAAATGAATGAATACAATAGGTTCAAGCAAATGAACTGAATAAGGGGTTTGCTTACTAAGCAGTGGTAGCGGCTTCCAAATTCAATGGGGTCGTGGCTCTGATATCGCTTGGAGGCCGCTACCACTGTTTAGTAAACAAACCCCTAAATCTTAAATATACTTCTAAATAATCTGTTAAATTGGAGACCTCAGTAAAACACAGCACTTGACATCATTTGATGGCATTCAATTCAATCACTGGTCCCTCCAAGTTCATAGATGTTTTTAGATAAATTGTATATGCACTTAAAACAGTTATGATCCAGATCCTTCCCTTCCATGCACAGAGGACACAAGTTTCACACATGGGGCCCTTTTACTAAAGGGTATTTTGATATTGCGCCTAACTTGCCGATAGCACTCAAAACCATATCACTTTAAGTGCAACGCCACCACATGAACTGACGGGGGATGGGAAAGCCTGTTCCTAGAAGTTAACATGGTGCACCCTGCATTAATGCGGCCTACAGTTAGCATGGGTGTATTTATTTCCACCTGTGGAGGTGGCGGTCAGTGCACCTGTGCTAATCATTCTCTTTGCTGTTAGCGCTCAACCAGCCGACTCTCCACCCCTAACCCACCCACTTGCTTACCACCCCAATGTGTGCAGAAAATGGGCCATGCTAACTGTGCTAGTCCCATGCTAACCGTTACCCCGGGCCGTAGTATGCAGTTAGTGCATGCCTTAATCTGTAATAAATGCTTAATGCCCTTTAGTGAAAGGGCCCCATAAAGAATAATTGTATCACGCTCCACATAGTTAAAATGCATTTTAAGCCTCTTTTATAAAGTCAAATACATGGCTATAGGTGTAAATAGGGAATAATGCACAATAATTGAAGGTGCAATTACTTAAGGCATCCTGTGCATGTGCTCTGTCCATGCTATTGCCAAGCGCCACTCTTGTGTATGCCCACAGTGAAAGCATATGCCATCGAGCTTATGTGCCTACTTATAAAATGCCCATCAACACAAGTAAATCACTGAAATATTGTGAATTACATGTGTAGATGATACATAACTTTACAGATCTCTTTAGAAAATTATCCCTGCTGAGGGCAATTTTATAACAGGTCATCTAGGTTCATCAGTTATGAAGGCTCTTAATCTGTTGCCAGCCTCAATATACTCATATATATCCCCTCTTTTCAAATCACTTCACTGGCTTCCTTTCTGTTTCCGTATCCAATTCAAGCTTCTTCTTCTAACCTATAAGTGCCTTTACTCTTCTGTTCCTCATTACTTTTCCTCCCTCCCTGCACCCCTCTTCGTGAACTCTGCTCTTCTACTCGCTTGCTTCTCTCTTTGCCTTTTTCTTCCACGGCCAACTCCAGACTTCAGTCCTTCCATCTTGCTTCTCCTTATGCCTGGAACAGGCTGCCTGAGTCTGTTTGTCAGGCTTCATCTCTGCCCCTTTTCAAGTCCATGCTTTTGACTTGTCTGTCTTAATTAGATTGTAAGCTCTAACAAGCAGGGACTATCTTTATATATGTCTGTACAGTGCTGTGTATACCTTGTGGTGCTTTATAAATGTTTAATAGATGCAGTTCATCTGTTTTATCAATGCATACAGGCATTAATGTGTCTTCATAAACTACTGCTGTAGCACAAAACCTCCAGAAATCACAGCTACATTGAAGGTGTGAACATTTGTACCTGGTTGGGAGGAGGCAGACTTGTCGGCATGTAAAATACACGTGTTCATGCATATTGTACAAAATAAGCATGGTGCCACGGAACTCCGTCCCAGAATACACAAACTCTAACATCACATACACTCATGCTTTTAAGTACACTGTGTGTGCTTTTATACTTGACATAATTGGGAGCCGTCATAAATGCTCATGTGTGTGCTTTAAAACATGCACATAGAATGTATCCTCCATTGCTCTGCGTCTGCTCCTTTCCACAGCATGCCTAAAAGTAGGTCAAGTCCTAGTGCATACTTTCCTGTTCCTACATATACTTTTCTGTGCGTAACACCTGGGGTAATTTTATAAAAACCCTTTTCTCTGCATACATAGGCCTCTACGCATGAAAAAATACTTTATAAAATTGCCCACTTAATGAGTGACATGGAAAGATTTATAGTGGATATAAAATATGAAAAAAACCTTCCCTAATGGTTGGGTCACACTGTTCTGTTGCATTGTCTTACAGGATGAGCTTATGTATTAAGCTAAATTGGTGAACATGGTCAGCTTTTCTAGTTCCTCTTTGTTCCTACTACTGGTTTCCATGGCATGTACAAGTAATCCTTACACATGGGAATTGCTAGTCAATGCAGAAGGAATAGCAAATCTAGTTTACTGCACATGAGGACTTAATGGAGATTGGAGTCCGATGAGAGCAGTGCCTATTTAGACCTCTAGGGGAGATGTTTACTCAAGGGAGTTAGCTCTCATCATGGCAGTAACATGGGAAAGACCATGCTGCGGTGACACCTAACATATTCAAAATGCAGCTATCAAAACTCCCAGCTAGTCAGGTGCCTCCCACCCCTCAACCTGCTCCTCTCACTCCCTAACCTCCCCAGTCCTTTACAATCTCTGGTGGTCCAGCGGGAAGGGGACAGGAGCGGGTCCCACTGCTCCTGCTCCTATATGGCGCTGGTCTCACAGTGCTGCCCTCTAGCAATAAGATATTGACATGGAGGAGGGAGGGGGTGCAGACTGACTAGCCAGGAGTCTTTTATCTTTATCTTTATTGGGTTGCTTGATATACCGACAAACACTGGGGCATCGGAGCAATTTACAACAAAAAAGAATGTGAGCTGCAAGAAAAGAAAGGAAAAAGAATGTCATAACAAGACAGGAAAGGAAAAAAGAAAAAAAGGGAAGGGCGAGAGACTGGCGGGGGTGGGGGAGAAGGGTAGGGTAAGGGTGAGGGATACAAACTGAAGGAGATGGGGAAGGGTTAGGTAGTGGTAGGTGGAAGGTCAAAGGTGACAGTAAATAGATGGATTTTCAGCAATGTCTTAAATTTTGGAAAAGAGAGTTCCAGGGTAAGGTGGGAGGGAGTTCCAAAGACGGGGGCCAAGAAAAAGGAAAGCAGAGATGTGAGTGGATTCTAAATGGTCACAGCAGACAGGCGGAAGGAATAGGCGATTGGAGCGGACCTGACCTGTCAGAGGGAGAAGTGTGAAGTATGGAGATGGATTAGATCAGAGAGGTACTGGGGGGTATTGGTATGAATAGTGTGGTGGACCAGGGTGAGTATCTTGTAGTGAACATGGAATTTTATGAAAAGCCAATGTTCTGAGCGAGAAGCGTGGATCAGTATGCAGGCAGAAGTATTCTGGAGGAGTTGCAATCTATGGAATTTATATTGGGAGAGGTCAGCGAGGACAACATTACAATAATCAATGCGAGTCACAAACAGGGAGAGGAGAAGTGTGGACAGAGAAGAGGGAGGTAAAAAAGGGGTGGATGGAGCGGATCTGATGCAGGGAGTAGAATGGCGTTGAATGATAGAGGAAAGGTGCTCACGAAAAGATCAGGAAGAATCGAGTGTGACACCAAGATAGTGGAGGGAAGAGACCAAAGGGATAGGAGTTTTATTTATTTATTTATTTATTTAAAAGTATTTCTAAACCGTCTTATCCTAAAAATCAAGGCGGTGTCACAACAAAACAATCAGATGAAGTGCTGGGGGGGTCATGCAGTGTGGGGGGAGTAGAGTGCAGGGGGGGATCATGCAGGAGGAATAGTGTGAGGGGGCAGTGGTGTGAAGTGTGTGTGAGGAGGGGGATTCTAGATTAGGGTGAGCTATGTACAGTGACACAAGTTGACACAAGAGAGGATGCCAGAGGTGACCGGAGCAGTGAGGGGTCAGATCAGAAGCAGGGGGACTAGTATGGTACAGAAGGAGAATGCTGTCCATGTAATAGTTTGAGTTTGAGGGATTGTAGGGGTGCCCTACTGACTAGCTGGTCTGTTTCACTTTAGGAGTATGGCACCCTTTAGCGAGGCAGGGGATCAACATGTTGCCACTGTAATCAGGGAGGACAGAACAACTACTTGTTCTATGTTCCCCTTGCTCCCTGCACATGATCCCTGCATGGGCAGGCAGCACAGGATTACCCATGCTACTACCTATTGATACAGGGGCAGTGCGGTATTCGCTAGCACTACGCGGTATCTGCAGGATTGATACCGGCTACTCCTCCTGCAGATACTGCACAGGTTTTGCAGCTACTGCACTGCATTATTACATATGCTATGCAGATGCTGAGAAAAAGCTTACCGCACTTTAGTAAATGTGCCCCTATGTCTTCGGTGTGTGTTAAGATCTTCAAAACATGAGTGTGAGATGATGCGTTTGGGTGCAGATATGAACATGCCACGGGAGACTGGCCAGGCCAGCTCGGAAGAGCTTATGGCATATGTTTATTCCCTCTCTGTGGTTACCTTGTGGAGGAGGGACTGCAGTGGTTGCACCACACAGTTGATTACTGCTTCAGAGCTCACAAAAATGAACCAAAAGAAACGATCAACTCAAAAAATGTTTAAAGCTGAATCTTCGATGTCTACAATGACTGTAACAATGTAAATGACAGCAACGAGTTTTGTCCTCTGCTAATCTATTGATTGTAAATTCATTTGCCTTAAATGAATAATGACAGATTTAAGAGCCCTTTTACAATGTCTCAGTAAGACTGCATTTAAGATATTTATTTATTTATTTATATTCTCTTATATACCGCGCTATTCTGCATCAGTGCGGTTTACATTGAACAAACTGAAATTACATTGAACAGGGCATTGTAACTTGGAGATAACTAATTTACAGGGAACATGGGCGATGGAGGGTTAAGTGGCTTACCCAAGACCACAAGGAGCACCTGTGGGACTAGAAACCCTAGTCCTTCCGGCCCAAGGTTGCTGTCCTCTAGTGGGATTTGAACCCCCGATCTTCCGGCCTGAAATATCTTGCCCCAACCACTAGGCTACTCCTCCACTGCTTGTAACTCACGTTAAATGCTAAGCCTCCTCGGTAACTTCTGTGGTCATGATCAACATGTTCCCAGCAATTTCCAGGTGACTGCAGGTGCACCTAATGATACCCATACAATAGAGGTGTCATTAGGTGCACCCATGCTAATTGTCATGTTAACGGTGATTATGCTCTAATGTGGGCTCCACACCCACACACCACCCCAACCCTCTGCCACCTCCTTCTCTCCTTCATGTCTTCTCTGCCTTGCAATAGCCTATGGAAACTTTCTTTTCACATTTGAGAAGCTGATGGAAGCACTGGGGGAATCCACTGGCTAGTCACTTAGGGGCTCATTCAATCGGAGATGTACAGCCCCTCTGTATGTCCAGTCTGAGCCAGAGATACAGAGAGATTTGCGATTCTGATCCCACGAGGCACGTCTAGCCCCGTGGGATCAGAATCGCGAACAGGCCTATATGTGCAGGTCGGGACTGCAATTCAGCCTGGCCTGCATGTACAGGCCTGTCCCCGGCTAACCCAGTCAGGGCTCTATAATGGAGCTGCAACGCATGGTGTCCAGTTGCCATGGCACCATGGCTCCATTGTAAAGCTGCAATCCCTGGCACCGGCACAGAAAAGTGCTTTCCTCGCAGCCCGACCCCCGAACCGGCCTCCCAAGGCCAGGGTCAGGCTGTGGGGAATTTCCTCTGCCCCCTACCACCGCTTTTGAGCCCCGGGCCACTGTCCCTTGTGAGATCAGGGAACTTATTCCACCTCGAAAGGTGGAATAAGTTAGAATAAGTTACCTGTCTAAGCCGTTGGCCCTGGACGTACAGGGCCGACATTGGAATCGGCCCTGTACATCCAGGGCCGATGACTGCCCACTGCCCACCTTGCCTCCCCCCCCCCAATCCACCCCTTCCCCGTTCCGTCTAACCTCCCCGTACAACCGGCAGGGAAGTTAGACGCCAGCAGGAAGGGCATGAATAGCCCCCTTATTCTTTAGAGCATTTCCCACTGAAAGGAGGGTCCCTACATTTTTGATGAGCCAGGGAATGGGGCTAGGCCCCCCGCAGAAAATACTCTTCATGGGCAGATGTCTAAATGCCAGAAGTGCTCAATAGCAAGTGCAACTACAACAAAGACTTCAAAGATTCCCAGTCATGCCAATGCTTTCGAACCAGTGTCTTTCCATGCCAGTACAAAACCCTTGTGTCTTGTATATTGTGAGGTGTAAATATGTGTAAGAATTCCCTCAGAATGTTTTCCTGAGTACAGTGTAGTGTAGAAAATGTATGTCTATCCAAAGAAAAGTGTTGTAAAATATATTCATCCTCAAGGGTCTATGAGTACAATAGAACAGTGGACCCCTTGTCTATAACCTTCAAGTTTCCAGTTTACTGCGATCATGTTATTTAGCTTTGCCTCATTTCAATGTAAATTTACTAGATACTCCAAAATTATCACATCCAAAATTTGGAAAATGGTTTTGCCCTTATTTAAGAATAACTATAGGATACTGAACTTGAATTAGGTGAATTCAACTTTAACGAAAATGGATTTTCCCATGATCCACTGGGAATTCCTTCAAACTTTTTCCTATGGATCTCAGGGCAACCTGGGCTGGTTTCTGGAAATTTGAAGCATATTTGAGGGCATCCACTGTACATGTTTCACAGACTCATTGCGCATTTTGCCAAAAATGTTGGCTTAATTTTAAAAGATCACTATTCATGTAACGAATGCTCCACTTTAACTATTACGTTATGATTTTATAACGAATGGTGTGGGATACAATATCCGAGTACTCATAAACCATTTAAAATGAAAGGTATAAACAAAAAATAACTAACTCCAGAAAGGTCTCAGACTCAATAGCGCTATATTGACTTCAGTACATGAAATACTGCTGAGAGCGCTTGCAGCATCAATGACCAATCCGGAGATTATACAAATCGCTGGTAAGTTCACTAAAGTGTTATAACAACTTTCATCTAAAAAACCACACCATTGTGTCAACAAAATGCTTATCTTAAAGAATATTGTGTTGTAATTGCCCCTACGATATTCTTTAAGATAAGCATTTTGCTGACACAATGGTGTGGCTTTTTAGATGAAAGTTGTTATAACACTTTAGTGAACTTACCAGCGATTTGTATAATCTCCGGATTGGTCATTGATGCTGCCAGCGCTGTCAGCAGTATTTCATGTACTGAAGTCAATATAGCGCTATTGAGTCTGAGACCTTTCCGGAGTAAGTTATTTTTTGTTTATACCTTTCATTTTAAATGGTTTATGAGTACTCGGATATTGTATCCCACACCATTCGTTATAAAATTATAACGTAATAGTTAAAGTGGAGCATTCGTTACATGAATAGTGATCTACTTTTTGCTCTGATAAGGGACCATTGATTGGGTTAATTTTAAAAGAGGATGCATTTTGGAAAATCTGAAACAGATCCTGTTCTTAATGATGTGAAGTCTCTTTATCATCTCATTGATCAATGTTTGCATTCTTAATATAGACATCTAGTGCTGGTATAAAATAAGAAATTATCTCTATTATTAAGATTTCATTGAGAAAGGGTTTGGTTCTTGAATGCATTAAACAAACAGTAGGAGGGGGAGGCTGAAAAGTCTCTGGCCTTGTAATGAAACAGAAAGCTACGGGCACACTTCGGTTCTGGAGGTCTAAATGATCTCTCTGCAGTTTCATTTTATTTGGTACCAAGGCCAGAGACTTATCAGCCCCACCTCGTAATACATGCAGTTTTAAAAAAATTGAATCTTACTTTGACATATTTTAATAATTCTATGTCAGTACATACATTCCATATGTGAGAAAGCAATTGAAAAAGTAGGCAATATCCAATTAATGGAATATTTAAAATTGGTCTTGGTCCAACCAGTTCCCTAATCTGTTTTTTGTTCCATATATGGAACAGAAGCAATTAGATCTCTCTGATGTTTTATTGGACTTAGATGATGTCTTCCTCATTTTTTGGACACTAGTTCAACATTTGCATTAGATCTTAGGTTGCTGGGCTTTCAACTTCAAAAGAATGGTATCGCTGGTAGAGTTCATAAATGGCTTATCGAATTTCTGAAGGACAGAAGTCAAATAGTTATTTTGAATGGGAGTGCCTACCTGCCATGTCCTTTTCCTTGTGAGAAGGAGTGGCACCATAATGCAATTATCTTCCCTTTGCTCTTCAGTATTTATATTTGTGTCCATTAGAGTGGATTACTCAACAATATGGTATTAGGTATCTGTTGTATGCAAATGATCTACAGCTTTACACTGTATATCTCTGGGAAAGAAACCCATAGGGATATGTGTAGTAAGCCAGATTAAAGGTCAATATATGCTATTTGTATCTAGGTCCTATTGAATAACAACATCTTAGTAAATATACCCTAGAGAGGCACTATCGAATTTAGCTTAATATGATAGCATTTTAGTTAGTGAATGCTTACATTTTTTTCATCTGAGTTGCTCAGGACATGTAAGCCATGCACTGAGAGTGTGAACAATGTTTTGCTGCCAGGCTGCAACCATTTTTGTGAAGGTCTAGGTGCCTAACTTTGGAATTGTGTGCACAACCTTAGATTAAAATGGTGATCTAGGTTAGTTTCTTTTTCCTGAGACAAATACACAAAAAAAATGATCCCTTGATGAGAAGGGTTCGATAACGATTGCACACGCATTGATACCAAGAGGACTGCAACGCCATCCTAGTGAACATGCAAAATATTACTTTTCATTTAGCTCATGCCTTTTAAATAATAGCTCAAGCTTAGTTATTTCAAGTACCATAGGCAATTCCCTGCTGTATCTGCATCAAGAGGGTTAAGTGACTTGCCCAAGGTCACACAAATCTTTAGTATGATAATCTACCTAAATTGTTCTTTGTAAAATAATAATATCGCTCCTTATTACTATTGTTCGGTTATATGTAAACCACCTCTGATCTCTGGAAGAGGTGGTATAGAAAAATGTACAAATAAATAAATAAATGATTTGATCCTTGGCTTCCCTTCCACTCCAGATGTGGTCACAGGCTGGAGGAAATGGGATGGAATGGCTTCAGGACTTGCCAAATGTAATGGCTCTCTGCTGAGTTTAATCCTTGTTTTAAAATGTTATGTTTGGTTTTTAAAGTATCTTGGGATATGGGAAAAGGCTGACTTGCTATTGCTCATTTTACCCTTTAAGGTCTTCCCAAGGCATGCATCTGCTAGAGCTTTCTTTGAAGGACATACAAGACAGAGTGTACGGATCTATGCTCCCAGTTCATGGAATAATCTTCCATTAAAGCTTCACTTGACTACTGGCTGCCTAAGGTAGGACATTTCTGAAGATATTATTGTATCAAGAAGATGTAATTAAATTTGGGTGCTGCTACTGACAGTTTATATGTTCTGTTTACTAGAGATATGGTTGCTGGAGGGTTATTCCATTTTAAATTCAAAGAGCAGTCTGCATAATTCGATTTGCTTATATTTTATAGTTATGCATTTGCATTTGTGATTAATGTGGTTTGATTATTATTATTTATTTATTTTTATTTATTTATTTATTTATTTAACATCTTTTATATACCGCGCTATTTGTTATCAGTGCGGTTTACATTCAACAAAGGTTGCACAATTTAGTCAAGACTAGTTTGCGTTTATACATATTAACATAGTCCTTTATTGATATTTTACTTCTCTGTTGATATTTTTTTGGAATTAATTGCATTGGTTTTATGTTTATAATATGTTGTAATTGATTAAGTGTTGGAACTCTTGTGGAGTTTTTATGTACAAGTGGGATATAAATTTAATAAATGACATGAATCAATAGAAAATCTCTTTCCGAGAGATTTGGACTTCTCTAGCTCTATTAACTCTTTTTTTGTGGATTGAACAAAATCTTCCCCTCTCTTTTGTGGAAGGGATGTGATGTGATCAACAGGAATGACACATTTTGGGGTGTATGTTTCAGAAACTTGTAATGATCTACAGTATTTCTTTTTTGGCCAGTACCCTACTAAATCACTTCTGTTCCTCCAAGACTGTAAGTTTTCACAGTTATCTCTGATGAACAGACATGAAAGAGCTTTGCATGCCTACTACCATCAATGGATGCAAATCCATTTCCTGCACATTCATTAGGGATATCTTGAAAACACAAACCATATACAGCCTTCAAGGACTAGAAATTACTATCATTGTACTAAATCATGATTTTTAAGTCATCGTCGGAATGGCTAACTTACTCCCTTATAATAATTTAATTTGGATCTATACAATACTTTTCATCCAAAAAGAATCCCAAGAAATTCTTCATTTTCTGCAGTCACCTTTAGGAAAAGGAATATGGAATCATATGTTGGTATCTGTCATGTAAGAAAGTTTCCACATGAGTGATGGGAAGAATAACCATTGTAGATGTAAAAACAAAATAACTGACTTGCTAAAGGAGACATACTGGATAATTTTATAGGAAGGCAACTGTTCTTAGATGCTAACAACATGCATAAATGTCAGTGTTTTATTAATTTACATGTGCCTAAGCAGGGCCGACCCAGCCACCAGGGAGGCACAATTTAGGAAACGGAAGCGGTGGTTCAGGAAGAGCATCATGGTGAGCCTTTTAGCATTCATGTGTGGCTGCTCACCTTACGTCTGTCATTGCTGACTTAGCCCTGCCTAAAGGCAGTATAGTGTGATGGTGGGCCTTTGAGCATCCCTGTACATGCGCCTACGGCTTGCATGTCCTACCTCCTCCGACTTTCATTGTCAGAGGAGGTAGGACAGACAAGCCTTAAGCGTGTATGTGCAGGTTCTCAAAGACCTGCTGCTGCCTTTAATCAGGGCTGGGTCAGCAATGGTGGAGATAGAGTGGGCAGCAGCATTGGAAACAATGGCAGTGGTGGCAGGTGGGGTAAGAGAGAAGAGATAAGCTTGGCACCTTGGGGTAGATAGGAAAGAGATGTGGAGAAGTGGAACAGTTGCGTGGGGAAGGGGGAGAAGAGCCCCTTGGGAGTGGTACAAATAAGAAGGAGTTGCTAGACATTGAGGGGATGCACAGGGCTGGCCCGTCCACAAGGCGGCAGGCCCCAGTGGGTGCCATCGCACATCCCCCCATGAAGCGGCAGTTCAGTGCTGCATGGCCCGCCATGAGACCCCCCAGCATCTATCTTCTCGCCTGGGGAAGGGAGGGTGGCACAGTGCTCCCTCCAGTTCATTGGACTTTAAGGTGCCCATGCTGGCATTCTCACGGCCTGCCATTCCTGCCCCCTCCAACAGGAAGTTGCGTTGGAAGGGGGCAGGGGTAGCAGTTTCCCAGCATGGACACTTTAAGGTCTGATGCAGCAGAGGGATCGCCGTGCTGCCCTCTTCCAGGCGAGAAGATGGATGCAGGGGGCAAACGTGGCAGGCCAGGTGGCACCATAATCCTTGAAGGAGTGGCATGGAGGATCTGCCTAGGGCAGCAGAAACCCTCGGGCCAGCCCTGAGAACACAGTAGAGAAAGAGACATGCTTATGCAGAGGATATGGAAGGAGAGAAATGCTGAACATGGGGGAAACTGGATAAAGTTTTAACAAGGGCGCCAGATACTCTGCAGAAATGTTGACATACACATGTAAATAGCCTCTTATAATTTACTTTTACCCACATTGCATGATGTGTACTTTCACTGTGGGTGTGCACATGGGCAGAGTTTGGGTAGGGTGTGGACAATACGAAGAAGTATGCACATTGATAATGAAGTATGATAATTTATGTACATGCTTGCAAAATGTAGGCACATTCATTTACACCAGCTCTAGTGCTGATATAACTGTTTTCACCTTAATTTAAGGTGTATTTTCTGCCACTTGTCTTTATAAACTAGGGGTAATTTAGGCATGTTAAAAAGTGCTTTAATAAGGTACTTCTACAAAATTACCCTCAGAATATATGTTTAAATCTCTTTATTAATATTACAATAATACCCAGTGATGCAATGGCAGATGGGGATTTTGGGCTCACGGTCTGGTCCACTGGATCTCAAACTTATATTGAAGGAGCACCAGTCGGTCAGGTTTTCAGGATATCTGCAATGAATATGCATGAAATAAATGTGCATGCAATGGAGGAAATGTATACAACTGTATGTAATGGCTATGCATTGTGAGTAGCCTGAAAAGAGTAGTTACTCACCTGTAACAGGTGTTCTCCAGGAGCAGCAGGAATCAGTCCTCCCATATGGGTGACAGCGACGTCGATGGAGCCCTTGTGGAGCATTTCCCCAGCTTTCTATGAAAGCCTTTGGGAATACTGCACGCATGCGTGGTCCCCTTCTCGCCTAATGGTGCCATCTTGCTCAGTCTTTTTTTTTCCGAGGAGCCCAACGGACGTCTGTCCGTGTCACCCGGAGAAAAGTTAGATTTTTCTTGCGATTTCATCGCGGTTCTTGTCTGGTTCGATGCCGGTTCCCCTCCCGCCGAGTTTGGTACACCGGTATCAAGCCCGTCTTCTGTTTTTTCGGTTTTTGCCTTTTAGTGGCTGGCATTCACGCCCTTTTTTTCTTTTCCCTGGAAGGCCGGTCCTTTGACCTCGCGGGGGCCCTTTTTTTCCCCGATGGCTTCCAGTGGTTTCAAGAAGTGTGATCGGTGCAAGAAACTGATGTCTCTCACACGACTGCTGCCTCTCACCGACACACACGACTGCTGCCTCTCACCGACACACACGACTGCTGCCTTCGGTGCCTCGGTCCAGATCATGATCCTAAGATCTGTGGCCCGTGTGGCAAAATGTCTACTAAGGCACTGCGAAGTCGACAGCATCAAAAGGAAAGGCTTTTTTCTGATTCGGCCTCCGGCCGGGCCCGGACCTCGTCTGAGGCCTCGACGTCTCGGGAATCTGACCCCGAGCATCACTGGGGTTCCTCGGACAGGGGGTCCCCCGATCGGGAACGAAAAAGGAAGAAGCGGCTCGCGAGGGCGGCATTGGAGGAGGTCCCTGGCTCCTCGAGGGCCAGGTCTCAGACCCCCGACCGCCGTCCCGGGCCTTTGGAACAGGAGAAGCCGTCCAAAATGCCTCGTGTGGAGCCGGAGTCTGCTGGACACGTAAGTCCTGTTGTTCTCGAGGACTCTCCTCCCAGGGAGCCGACGTCAGGCCTGGCGCTGCCGGGGCCCGAGTCAATAGCTGCTGAGTCTCCTGAGCTTGGACTCAGGCTGACAGCTTTGGAGTGCGGATTGTCTGCCTTCATGGATCAGCAGCGGGTGCTGATGGCCAGCCTTGCTGGTGCATCTGCCCCAACCAGCGGGACATCGACGTCGAAGTCAACCCCGGAGACCGAGCCGATACTCGAGACCATGAAGGCTCAAGGTCGTCCTCGGTTGCGGTCACCCTCGACTTCCCGCTCGGGACCGAGGGCACCGGCGTGGGGCGGGTGCTGCTGGGACCCACGCGGTAGGAGTCTCCTGACTCCTCTTCGGATGAGTCCTCATGGGAGACGGAGGACGAGGAGTCCCCTGATATCTTTTGGACTCGGTGCGTCCCCTCAGACTCACCGCAGTCCGATCCCCAGAGTAGATCCCCCCCCGGAGGATACCCGGTTCTCGGAGTTCGTTAGGAATATGGCCACAGCTTTGGCGATCCCCGTGGACCCCGAGGAGGAGCCTTGAGCCAAAGAGCTTGAGGCCCTCCAGTATGACTCTCCTCCGAAGGAGGCCTTTACTGTCCCGGTTCCTCCGATGCTGGAATGGCTCCTCTTCCGGATGTGGGAGGCACCGGCTTCGGCGCCGTTTCTGAGCAAGCGGGTCGATTCCATTTATCGACTCTGTAAGAGCCCTGGCTTCCAAAAGGCGCAGCTACCACACCATTCCATGGTGGTGGAATCGGCCATGCATCGTCTGAAAAGTCAGAAGATGCACTCTGCGGTGCCCCCCGGCAGGGAGGCCCGTAACCTGGATGCGTTTGGTAGAAAGTGCTTCCAGGGCTCGATGCTTGCTTGCCGTGCCCAGTCCTACCAGCTGTACATGGGCATGTACTTGCGGGACCTGGCGAAGGAGCTTGCCGGGTTCTCTGCTGGCCTCTCCGGGGAACCTTTGCAGAGGTTCAAGTCCTTGTCCTCGGGAGTGCGGAAATGCTCTAAGTTCATGTCCCGAGCAGCCTACGATGGCTTCGAGGCCTCGGCCCGTGTTGCGGCAGCTGGCATCGCAGCTCGACGCCAGGCATGGCTGCAGTTGTCGGATCTCGAGCCATGGGTACAGGACAAGTTGGTCGATGTCCCTTGCCGAGGTGAAAACCTTTTTGGCAAGCCCATGGCCGAGAAGGCTGCTGAGCTCGAAACCGAGCACCTCACTAGGACAAGGCTGTCCAGGAAAACTTCTGCCCCTTCTCAGAAAAAGAAGGGCTCGGGTAAGAAGTCCTTTTACCCGAGGAAGGCGACTGCCTACAAACAGTTCCCACATTACCAGGCCTCCCCAGCTACCCAGCAGGGTCAGCAGGCCAAGGGGCATGGACATGGGCCCCGTAGGCAGAAGACCCCCAAGCCTCCGGCTCCTGCTCCCACTCAGCAGGGTGGGGGGTTTTGACTCCCAAAGCATAGCCTCTCCATCTCTGCTGTCCCATCCCTGCACAGGAGGTTGACTAGCCTTGTTTGCCCACAGGTGGCCACCCATTACAGGAGACAATTGGGTCTTAAGCATAGTCCACAAGGGCTATATGCTTCATTTCCAACAGTTTCCTCCTCCTTACTTCCCAGGAGAGCCTCCAAGGCCTCCTCTGCACACAGACCTCCTCCTTCGAGAGCTTCAGGGTCTGCTGCGAGACAAGGCGGTGGAGCCTGTGCCTCCCCATCTACAAGGTCACGGTTTCTACTCCAGGTACTTCCTAGTACCCAAGAGAACCGGGGGCCTCAGGCCTATTCTCGACCTCAGAAATCTCAACAAGTTCTTGGAGAAAGAAAAGTTCAAGATGCTTACTCTTGGAACATTAATGCCCTACCTGCAGCAGGGAGATTGGCTATGTTCCTTAGATCTAAAGGATGCGTACACTCACATCCTCATTCATCCAGACCACAGAAAGTACCTCAGGTTCATTGTGGGAGGAAACCATTATCAGTACAGAGTACTGCCTTTCGGCCTCACCTCCACCCCAGAGTCTTTACAAAGTGCCTGGCATTGGTGGCGGACTACTTGAGGAATCAGGGTATCTTTGTCTTCCCCTACCTGGATGACTGGCTCATCAGGGGTCAGACGTGCCAGGAGGCCAGGCAAGCCACCCTCTGAACTATCTCTCTCCTTCAACACCTGGATTTTGTTATAAACTTCGCAAAGTCCACTTTACTCCCCTCCCAGAACCTAGAGTTCATAGGGGCAAGGCTAGACTCTCTGCAAGCAAAGGCTTACTTGCCAGAGGACAGAGCCCAAAGACTGATGGACTTGGCAAACCAGTTTCTCAGCATGCCACTGGTTTCCGCCAGACTCTGGGCCACATGCCATCGACGGTGCATGTGACTCCAAATGCCCGGCTCCACATGAGGCCTGCCCAGTGGTGCCTCAGAACTCAGTGGACACAGGCCACAGGAAGCCTCAGAGACAGAGTACGGGTGTCCAAACCATTCCTGAACTCCCTACGCTGTGGCTGCACCCCCCCAACTTACTACAAGGGGTGCCTTTTCAGATGCCTGTGTTCACAGTAGTGTTAACCACCGATGCCTCCTTGCAAGGCTGGGGGGCACATTGTCTGGACAAGTGCACCCAGGGACTGTGGTCTCCCTGGGAGGGCACGCAACAGATCAACCTACTGGAACTACAGGCTATTCGCTTAGCCCTCAAAACTTTCTCTCAAACCCTGGCTCACCAGTCTGTCTTAGTACAGACAGACAACCAAGTAGCCATGTTCTATGTGAACAAGCAGGGCGGCACTGGGTCCAGGCTCCTTTGTCAGGAGGCACAGGACCTTTGCTTGTTTGTGCTCAGGCACAACATGTTTCTCAAGGCTTTTTATCTCCCTGGACAGGAGAACTTCCTGGCAGACAGGTTGAGCAGAGTTCTGCAGCCCCACGAATGGCAACTGCACCCATTAGTGGTTCAGAAAATTTTCCTGAAATGGGGAGTTCCATCCATAGATCTCTTTGCCAGTCCCCTGAACCGCTGCCCAGGTTCTGCTCCAGGCAACCGCATCCCATGAGGTGGGCAGCGGATGCCTTCCTGATTTCCTGGTCCCAGGGCCTCCTGTATGCGTTTCCTCCCACGCCTCTGGTGGCCCAAACCTTGTTCAAGATTCTAAAAGACAAGGCCTCGGTACTTCTGGTAGCCCCCAGGTGGCCGAGGCAGCCTTGGTTTCCACTTCTGCTTCAACTGGCAGTGGACACCCCACTACCTCTTGGGTTGCAGTCCAACCTTCTCTCTCAGGATCAGGGTTCTCTTCTGCACCCCAACCTCAAATCTCTCAATTTGATGGCCTGGAGGCTGCAAGGGTAGTGTTGGCTCCCTGGGGCCTGCCTCAGGAAATTGAAGACGTGGTCTTGGCCTCTAGGAAGCAGTCCACCAGAAAAATCTATGCCCTGAAATGGAGAAGGTTCTCTTTGTGGTGTCAGCTACGCACAGAAGATCCTTTCTCCTGCTCTGTGACAGTGGTGCTTCAGTACCTGCTGCACTTATCCAATCAGGGCCTCAAGTCCAATTCTGTTCGGGTCCACCTCTCAGCTCTAGCAGCTCACCTCTCACTAGTGGAAAGACACTCTTTGTCGGTTCACCCCTTGGTGTCCTGGTTCCTCAGAGGTTTGCTCTTGCTCAAGTCTCCTATCCGTCCTCCAGCCTCTGAGTGGGAGTTGAATGTGGTCTTGCAACAACTGACTCGCCCACCCTTTGAGCCGATGGCTACTTGTCCTCTCCGCTTCCTTTCCTGGAAGACGCTCTTCCTGGTAGCCCTAACCTCGGCCAGACGAGTGAGTGAGCTTCAGGCCCTGGTCTGTAACAGGCTTTACCCTCGCTTCTATAGGAACAGAGTAGTCCTTAGGACTCATCCTAAGTTCCTCCCAAAAGTTGTCTCCTCTTTCCACCTCAACCAGGAGGTGGTTCTTCCGACATTCTTCCCTAGGCCTCATGCAAGCCAGGCTGAGGCAGTCCTGCATACCCTGGATTGTAGAAGGGCCTTATCCTTCTACCTTGACCATACGCAGGGGCATAGAAGGGCTACTCAGCTCTTCATATCTTTTGACCCTAATAATTTGGGGTTATCTGTGTCCAAGCGTACCTTGTCCATCTGGGTGGCTGACTGTATCACCTGGGCTTACAGGGCAGCTGACCTTCCCTTGCAGGGTCGGGTCATGGCACACCGTGTCAGGGCTATGGCTGCCTCAGTAGCTCATCTCCACTCTGTATCGTTGGCAGACATCTGCAGGGCTGCAACTTGGTCCT
Organism: Ichthyophis bannanicus; assembly: GCA_033557465.1. NCBI lineage: Eukaryota > Metazoa > Chordata > Amphibia > Gymnophiona > Ichthyophiidae > Ichthyophis > Ichthyophis bannanicus. The sequence continues at coordinate 821,276,254 of CM066032.1, forward strand.
CAAGCCAGACATTTGCAGCTCATTACTGCCTGGAGAGGGAATCCTGTAGGGACAGTGCTTTTGGCCAGGCAGTACTCCGGAATCTCTTTGAGGTTTAGGCAACTCCTGCCCTCCAGCCCTCCGTTGGGCTACCGGTGGGGGGTTCTCTTTCAGTGAAAGCCTTTCTCTGATGCTGGGACTAGAGGGAGTTCTCTTGTTCAGCCTGGGTTACTAGTAGCCCAGAGCTAGGGAGTCACCCATATGTGAGGACTGACTTCCTGCTTGGTCCTGGAGATAGAGTAGTTCTTCACCTGTAACAGGTGTTCTCCAGGAGCAGCAGGAATCAGTCCTCACGACCCTCCCTCCTCCCCTGGGAGTTGCAGTTGTACATAGTTCATTTTGCATTTTTTGTGCTGTCTTTTAGCTATGTCATCAGACTGAGCAAGATGGCACCTTTAGGCGGGAAGGGGACCGCGCATGCGTGCAGTATTCCCAAAGGCTTTCATAGAAAACTGAGGAAATGCTCCACAAGGGCTCCATCGACGTCGATGTCACCCATATGTGAGGACTGACTTCCTGCTTGGTCCTGGAGAAACTACCGATATAAAGTACAATGCTTTAACCCACACCTTCCAAAACCTTGTCCAGGGGACACCACAACCAGTCAGGTTTTCAGAATATGTAAAAATGAGCGTGAAAGACAGAAATCTGCCTGTATCGGAAGCCCATTATACACAGATTTATCTCATGGCTATTCAATGTGGATATTCAAAAAATCCGGCCGGCTATGGGGTCCCTGGGACAGGTTTGGGAAACTCTGCATTTACTACTAGACTACACTGCTGCCACTGGGAATGAGCATTGTTTAATGAGTTTGCTATGTGCTGCCTAGCCATTACCTCCCCAAACAACTTTGCTTTTGATGGATGTTCACATCTTTGCATGTAAGATCCTTGCAAGAGAGCTGGCTGAATTTCGCTGATGACCACTGTGCTCGCGAAAAATTGCTACCGCTTTGAAAATCTGTCTCCAGATCTTGAAGCTGCAACCTTTGTTTTTAAAAAGGCAGGTTTAATTCAAGTTGCCAGGCATCACCTATCATATAAGGATAGCCATTTTTATTTTGGATTTGAGCAAATGGATGTGAATTGCTGACCTTTTGCACCAGCAGTTCCTTAAGGGTACGATGACTGATTTTCTTCATCTTTTCACATGAAGATCTATGTTGCCTTATCACCCGCGTTTACAGTTGTGGCAGCGGGAGCAGAGGAGGTGGAGGTAACAGCTTCTAAGGTAGCAGAGAATGACAGCTATAGAAGCATGAATAAGATCAGATGGTGTTAACCCAGCTTTCTCACTATAAAATAAAGTCAGCCGGCTCTTGTGCTGTCTTACTGTACGTGACATAAACTGTGTAGGCTGTGTCAGAACTTGACTTGAGGACTGTAATGCAGCTTCATGCTGAATCCTGACTGCAGCAGCCAAACACTGGCGTTGTGATTTTATTCTCACTCCCTAATTTGTGGAGAGGGTCTGAAGGCAGACCTTCCAACCTGATGATCTCCAAATGAGGGTGAGTTTGCCTGTCTTCCTTGTTTGAAATGATGAAAAGGTCAGTGCCTTAGTGGAGTAACCCTGATATTTGCAAGACGGATGCTATCAAAGTCTGTATGGGCAGACCTCAAGGAAAGGAGGTGTCACCCTCTAGGGAAGGGGGGAAGGTGGCGCTCCATGTTCTGTTTTACTATGAATATCTAGCCATACGTGTGGTTTACTCATTTATTGTGCAGACAGCATTTTCTCTGTTTGATGAGTATCACAGAACGTGGTGCCCGGTCTCATGCGTGTTAATGTTCATTTGGAAAGTCCATGCTCTGGGGCAAGTCGCATGGCATGGGCCTCCACCAAAATGTGCACCATACGTCTGATTATGAAGGGACTGCAGTATCTCCTTAGTACTCTTTCAGTAGTTTATTCTAAAAAAGAATATTTCACACAGAATTGTTCATATTTGAGAGCAGAACTCTCTAAATGTACATTATCGGCAGAGGTAATTTTATATTTCTTTTTTTTCCCCAAGATATAGTGTTTATCTCACAAGGTACATCCAGTTTAATCATCAGAGTAAACATCATGTGTGTGCTATCTTTTCGCAGCAGGAGTGCATGCATGGACAAGAGAGAGGAGCAGTGTCCCTGCTGCCTCTGTGTCTGCATCCTCAGTTCAAAGAGGGATCTGCAGCCCAAGAAGAATGAATTCAATAATACTGAAATGAGCTTTCAGAGCACATCTGATGAGTCAGGCATATACAGACCTTTCACTTATTTCCCCCTGCTGCTTCCAACGCATTAAGAAAGAAAACCTTTACATTAAAAATTGATGAAACAATAGTGTGGAGAAAAGGGGACTTCTTAAAGATAAGGAAAGAAGGATCTGCTAAAAAAAAACACAATAAGAAATGACCGACAGCTCAGAGTTTTGCAGCTCAGCTAGTTGCCCTGGTTCAGTTCTCATCAGTTGCCATTCACTGTGACCTTCAGCAGGTCACTCGTCATCCCAGTGGTCGAACTTTGAATTTAAGATCCGAGAGGCAGCCTCTTTGTAGCTTTGTGAATTATTCCATACAGTGCTATGTTTACTCAAGACGCTGCCTGGAAAAACAGGCTATAGAGATACTAGATTAAAAATAATAGCTTTATGGAGAAAGGTTTACATTTAATAGCATGCTATAGTAAATGCAATGATGTAAGTTGATCGCTCCGAATACATCAGACATTTCAGATGAGCTTTCGAGGATTATCTTCTACCATCGTACCGTAGACTATTTAATAGCATGTCTGTGTCGGCACATCTATCTGTTTGTACCCGAAAAGAAAAGGTCTGGGAGGAAAGCAGAAAATTAGAGCTTGTTCAGGTTTCTATAGGGAGAGCCACCCTCTCTGCCACAGGGCTGCATGTCACTCACAAAAATAGAACCAAACCAAATCAAACTATTCCCCCATCTATAATATTCTTTTGTTGGAGCAGGCTGGAGGCGACTGAAAGAACAATACAGCCGCTCCAGACAGCCAGTTCCTTTTTAATCAAACCAAGCAAATATGGTACTTATCCAAATTTATGTCCCAGTGAAGTGTTGCAGTAATCTTCAGAAACAAAAGTATTATCCAATGTGATAGCGGTCACAAGCAGCTTATTCATTCCACGACGCGCACGTTTCGGGCCAGCAAGCCCTGTGTCAAGTGTTCATAAACGCGCAGAAATCCCGCTTACAGCTCATCAAACAACACACACCGGATATGGAGGGTGAATCACACAGAGTGGCTAACAAAAGCTTCAATCAGTCAGGAGCACCAATCACCAAATGGGAGACCCCACTGCACATCGGGGAATCCCTTGGTAGTAGAGGTGACATCATAACAAACTTGGCCAATCTATTTCCTTATTCAAGCCCGTCGGATGAACCGCAGCCATATCAAAAATCAATTGTTGCTCACGTCGTTGCAGCGATGCTAGCCAATTGCCCCCCCCCCCCCGGAGGTTAAACGGAACATGATCTAATACAGTCCAAAAAATATCAATTCCAAATTGATGTTGTTTTTCAATACAGTGTTCCACAATCGGTGCTGACAACACTTGTTGCCGCAGCCTCGACGCATGTTCACTCAGTCTAATTTTTATCTTCCTGGACGTTCTGCCAATGTAAATGAGAGGGCAAGCACATTGTAGTACATACACAACGTAAGTCGAATCGCAGGTAGTCGCCCATCGTCTAGTGAATAGTTGACCAGTATTCGGATGGATCCAATCTACCCCTGTAAGTGAACATGCACAAAATGTGCAAGTGGAGCAAACAGATTGACCCCGTACACTATATTCAGGAAGTGGAGGGCGATCAGTCAAAGTAGCCGTATGCATTAGTTTATCCTGCAGATTTGGTCCCCTAGAATAAGCAATCCGAAGCGGTTTCTGAAAACATTGATGCAACCCTAAAATAGACCAATGCTTAGAAAGGATAGCTACAATGGCAGAACTTAAAGTAGTATAAGGTAATACCCCCACAACAGGGGCATCCTCGTCTAAAGAAGAGCGTTGTGGGCGATACGACTCATCTAACAACCATTCACGATGGGTGTAGAGAGCCCGATGATACGCTATCCGAATTACCTTTTGTGGGTATCCCCTTTGAGCTAGCCGAAAAGATAAATCAGACGCATGATATTTAAAATCTGCCAGTGTAGAACAGATCCGTCGAAGCCGGAGGAACTGTCCATAGGGTAAATTTCTCCGCATAGGGCCAGGATGGCAACTATGATACATCAGCAAACTATTTCTTTGGACACTTTTGCGATATAATGTAGTACGAAACTTGCCCTGATCCTTAATAATCAGCATGTCAAGGAATTCAATTTGTTCAATATTTGCTTGGTTTGATTAAAAAGGAACTGGCTGTCTGGAGCGGCTGTATTGTTCTTTCAATCGCCTCCAGCCTGCTCCAACAAAAGAATATTATAGATGGGGGAATAGTTTGATTTGGTTTGGTTCTATTTTTGTGAGTGATTGTTGTTACTGAACCAGGGGATTTTTGGTGTACAGGGCTGCATGTAGCATGGGACAGACTTCTTCCAAATATCTTCCAGCAGCAGCAGATAAGTCGTACTGGGTCTAAAAATATTTTTAAAGACTTATAAAAACTCTAAGATTGTGTCCTTTCTGGGTCTCTCTGCTCCTTTTCTTTGGATGACAAATGGGGGAAATTAAAATAAGATTACAAAGTTTTAAAGACATGCACAGAATTGACAGGGGGGATATTCAGCAACAGTGGCTAGCCCTAGAAAAGTTTGCCAGCTATTGCCACTGAACTTAAGACTTAGATATTCAGGGCCGGGGCCAAACCCAGCCATCAGCATTGAGTTTCCTGGTCAGCTAGATCGTGTGAAAGCTAATTGGGCAGTGGCGATTGGCCGATTAGCTTCAGTGGTGAAAGTTAGATCAGCTTTTAAGGTGTCTAACTTTCGCCGCTGAGGGATGCCCAAGCAGTGGCTGAATATTTATTGCTGCCTGGTTATCCTTGGATGCCACCTGTGCCCCACCCTGCCCCCAGAATTCCCCGATCCTAGTGGCGGCACCCGCTGAATATCTTGATCACTGCAATTAACGGGATTAGCAGGTTTGCTAAGCATGTTGATCGCTTTGAATATCGGTCCAAACATATATTAGTTGACAAATGCCTATTTGATGTGATTGTTCACCTGCAATTAGCCATTTATCCGCTGAAACTACTAAAGATTGATGGGTCTGGGTGTGACTGCAGCCAGTATGCTGCAGGTACAGGGGCGAGGAAGCCCTCTACATATACCTCTCCCTGCTGTATCCACTTGACCCCAGCAGCCTGAGGCAGCTCTAGCCTCGACAGTTAAGCTTGTGTCGTGGCATTTTAAAAGGGACATCTAGGAAGAATGTGGGACATCCAGGTTACAGTGCCCAAAATACCGGGAGAGCGGCCGCAGTGAAGAGAGGCACGCGCGAGTGCCTTCTGAAATCGCTCTGCCTCTGCCCCAAAAGATGCACGTCCCTGCAACCAGTTTTGGAGATGGGTCTGTGTACATAGCAAGGCTGGGTACATGCACATTCCCAGGCCATTTCAGAAATGTGGATATCCCTGAAATTCACGGCTACAGAAACGGGTACATAGGTGTTTCCGAACAGGAGCATCGTTGCTATTGTAAATGCACATCCCGGCCTTCCATTTTAGATCTGCAGATATGCAGTGGTGGGGCAGTAAAGTGAAGGACTGTTAAATAACATGCGGGTTTTGTTGACCCAGCAGAAATGACTGTGGCGGTGAGAGTACATTTTTCTTTTCCCCCTGCAAGTGCTGCTGCCATGAAACGAGCATTTTGACCTGCTCAGGCCTTTCTGAAATTGTGCAGGACTTCCCAGGCCACACCTTTACCATGCCCCCATGCAACACGGACGTGATCGTGCCAAGGATGCCTGTATACCCAGCTTTCTAAAATGGTTCCAGGGACATCTTTGTGATTTGCACATCTGAATGCCCATTTTCAGATGCCCAAATCATGAATAGAGCTTCTAAAATGACCCCCCATAGTGTACCCCAGGATTATATAGTTTCCTGCTCATTCTTTTGTGGGAACATTTTGATTTTCTTCCTTAGCTTTGGGAAATGGGCATCCGATGAACTCTGTTTCTCTGGTGTTGAAGTACACGCAGTCTGATTTGTTGGGAGTATCCATTTCAGGTTTTGGCTACATATTTCTATTTGCATTCCCTTTTTCTGTATTTGGTGACAGTCCTTTCCATTTTCTATATGTGTGACCAAGGAGAGAGTATGTTTCCTCATAGTTTGAGGAGTTTGTGTCAGTATAACTGAAATGACCTCAAAATGTGAATATTAGTTTTTGCATGGTTCGTAGTAAGGGGAAGTGTCTTGGCGGTATACCATGACATAAGAACATAAGACATGTCATGCTAGATCATGTCAAAGGTCGGGCAAGCCCAGCATCTTGTTTCCAACAGTGGCCAGTGCAGGCTACTATGAAGTTCCCAGGAGATCCCAAAGAATAGATCTATTCCTTGGTGCTCACTCCCAGAGATTAGTAGTAGTTTTCCCAAGTCTACTTGGCTAATAATGTTTATAGATGTCTCCTTTAGGAATTTGCCCAAACCTCTTTGAAAACTAGTTGTGTTACATTTCTTGACCTCCGATCGTGTCTTCCAGCAGCAAATTCCACAGCTTGATTGTTCACTGAGTGAAAAAATATCATCTCCAATTGCTTTTACATCTGCTGCCGGTTTGTTTCATGTAGAGTGCCTTAGTCTGGCTTTCCCCATCCTAAGTCCTCTCTCTCTCTTTCTTTTACTGGTACTCTACTTAATATTTTTATTGAGCCAGTTACCTTCATGTAACATTTTCCTAGTCTTTACATCTCTTGGTACTTAAGGAGACGCATATGGGAAGTAGTTTTTGGTTTGCTTTTGAAATTTTTGCCTTTCTTCCCAATCAATGCTCCTGCCAAGCCAAGACGCGAGCAGGTCTGGATCTGCCTACCCTATGGGACCTGCCTGCCCTTCACAATTCAGTGCGTGATCACGTTGTACTAATCCCCACCAGCAAGAATGCTGGCAGGGGACTCCCACACAGCTCATCGTTGCTTAGCGGGGATGTTTTTTCCAATTTTCGGTCTTTTTTTGTTTTTTTTCATATATTCATTTTAATGAAAAATATTTTAATGCATATTGGAACGTTTAATGCATGCAAGTAAAGTTCATATGTTAATGTGCATTAAATTGGGTTTGCAAGTGCTATCGTTTTAAGGTATGATAATGAACCAAATACATGCTAATGAATGTACTTCCCTATTTGACACTCGATGATCTTCTGTTTCTCCATACCCAGCACAGAATAATCACTCGTTTCTGATACTTCCATTGGTAATGCTGCTTGTGTGGTTTTCTTTAACATTATGTTTACATTTCTATCAGATGGTTTGGGAATGTGGCATTTGAATGAATAATTACACTTTATGTGGTGTGGTAACGAGGGGAATAAATTCAGAACATGGTGCCTATCTCCAAGTTCCAGAAAAGTGCCTATTTTATAAAGGCAACATAGGGGCCTTGTGCTTTTATAAAATACACACCTAGAGCTAATCTATATCACAAGATCCTTGCTTTCCCCGGTGTTAGCTGAGAGGAAGGATAGTGCAGTTTTGCTAGCGTTCTTTACTCTTTGAAGCCGAATGTAGGTTGGAGAAAGGAATATAGCCAGTAGGAATATATCCTAACCATGAATAAGGTGCAAGAAAGTGCTTTTTTCATGGCTGCAAAACGTCCAGGGTGAAGAGTAAAATATGCTCATTGCCACAGTTAATATTTCCTGGCCAAAGAAACCTGTATGTAAATAATGTATATACTCCAAACAAATTACTGGCATGCCATCATGCATCTGATTATCTGAAATTGCTGGCTGGGATGTGTCATAACATAGTTACCCCCCTTCTAGCATTACCACGTAACCATTTTTGAAGCTCTGCAATTTGGGGATGTCCACATTTGTGAAATGTCCTACACCTGTGCACATACTCAGCCTTGCTATTTGCACAGGCCCATTGTCGTCTTCATGGGCCCATTGCCAAAACCGATTAGTGGGACATTGATCTTTTGGGCTGGAAAAAACGATTTCAGAAAATTCTTATATGTACTTCCCTTCACTGCTACCAGTTCCCTAGATTTTTGGACGTTGTGCTCTGGAAGTCCCAGATTCTTCTTAGACATCCCTGTTGATTTTTCTATATGAGGCGGCAAAAGCTGCTCAGTTCACCATGTGATAAATCTTACATTTCTTGTCCTAAATACTTCAGTTTTTAAAGCAATTTCCTTAAAGAGACATCTCTATGGGGATCTCACTATTGTGGTAGTATTGCTGTAACTTTTATATATTTATAATGTATATTTTTTTATTATATGATATCAAAACATTATCTACCTTGGTCATTTACTAATTGTTGTCAGATTTGTGGAAGTTATGCCCCCGATGAAGGCAAAATGCCGAAAAATAGCTATGACAGGCTCATTTTAATGCAGTATTTATTATTTATGTGTTAACTATTTTTATGTTTTTTATCAAATTTTGTCTTTTAATTGTCATCTATATAACCTCTCTTATTTGATTATTGCATAATATTGCTATAGCTCTGTTCTTTGTATTTTGTGTAATTGATTGTTTCTACCTGAATTTACTAACATACTTCAGACAGATTGCCATGGATCTGACTCTGACACCATCCATTTTCCCTCCAGAGAGGGAGGGAAATTATTAAAAGGCATTTTTCCAAAGGGTAAACACCTGTCTACCTGCACAGATCCCTTAGAATATTTCCCCCATCAGACATGCGGCTTTCTGCATCATTGGAGGAGATTATAGGTTGCGATTTCTCAGAATTCCTTCAGATCACCCTCCTAAGAAATATTGGGCCAAATATTGAATTGAGTCAACTATGCGTCGCTATGGCACATAGCCGTCCCTGCTGACATTTAAGCCTGGATATTTTATTTATTTATTTATTTAGACAGTTTTTGTATACCGCCTTATCCTTCAATTGTCCCAACGCCGCCCTAGTGGCGAAGAAGCGTCACGGTAGAGAGGGTGGACACAAAAATATTTGTAATTGAGTTTGGTTTAAAGACAGGGCCCAGGTTTTCTTTGTAGTCCTAGTAGCCTTCTGGTAACCAAAAGCTCAAAGGAACATAATAGTCCGAGTGAAGGGAGAATAAAGGCTTTTATTTCCCCTATTGCACAAAAGGTTCAAAAGCTCAGATCTTTACAGCAACAGAAATTGTCCTTATCTCAGGTTGAAAGAAAACAAACAAAAACTGTATTAAACCTGTTAACTTCACAGTAATAATATGAGAAACAAAGATTCACACATTCCCCAGGCTACAGCTCTATTCCTTGTCTAAAGGGTCAAAGCCTTCCGCCTGGCAGTAGCTGCAATCCATTTCAGGGTCCGAAAGGTCGTCAGCTATGTCCACCTGCATTGGTTCAAGGTCATCAATATCTGGTAGCTTGCATTCAGGCTTTTTATACAACGTTTGCACGATGCCCCAATGCTCTGTGTTCAAAGGTAAGCCCTGGTTTTGTGTACCTCTAGACTGAGAACAGTCTCTCTTGCACACGGCTCTTTTACTGGAGAGTCTCTTACTTGATATAGGTTTGTATCCTGAAGTATAAACAGTTCTAGTAGGACAGCGTTCCTCTATTCCCTGTTCCTCCTGTGTCACAGCGTTCAGGAAATTATAATCAGAAAAACGGTGATTACCTTTCTTTCTTGGCTTCTCACGGCAAGGTGAGGATTCCTCTTTTTCTTGGTTACTCCATGTTATATCCCTCAATGGCTGCTGGCCTTTGCCAGACTCAGGTCCAGGACTTTCCAGCACAGTCCTCCTCCTTCCAGGGGTAGCTTCCTTTCTGTATCTCTCCCTCTTGGAAGGCGTGTCCTCTCCACTCTTGGGATACTTGAGGCGAACTCCTTCACCTGGCTCTGCTGAGTCTGCTGGGCCTGTTCCTTCCACCAGGACTCCTATTTCCTGGTCCTTCTCTCCCTCCTGGAAAGCTTCTCCTTTCCAGTCATCTGGGCTTTTTTTAAGAGGAACTCTTCCCTCCTCTGATTGGGTGCAGGCCGGTATTGCATCACTGGCTCTGGGGCGTGGCTCCTCAGTCCTCCGTAGGTCCCACTTGCTCCCCCTATATGGCTCCTTGTAATGCTGCAACCGGTGTCTGCCTCTTTTTTCTAAGCTTAAAGCATTTTCTCCTGTCTGCAGAGGGTCTGCAGTACCACAATATTCAGTGTCGGGGTCGTATGAGGCCCTGGCATTGAATATGCGGGATTGGCGCACATGACCTGAGCTGCAGAAGTTAACCGGGTAGAAGCGATATTGCACCACTTCCTGGCTAGCTCTGTGGTGCAATATCGCCGCTACCTGGTTAACGACTGTCATCGCCTCTGCTCCACCCCGGAATGCCCATGACATGCCCCGGTGCTAAGTGGTTATCATCGGGGCATGTAGGGGAGATAATCGGGGATATTCAGTGGCACACTAACCTGGGGAAAAGAGCAGTGAAGTGGTGGCTAGCAAGCAGCATGAGGCACTTCAGCTGATCATGCTGGAAATCAATGACAAGCAGCCTACTTGATTTATGCAAATCCCATGTGTTATAATGCCACTGAAGTAGTTTACTTTGAATGGGCCTGATATTCTAAAGCTGTTTACACAGTTTACAGACCTGTAAACCATGTAAATTCCACATTGGGATATTCGACGGCACTGACACGGATCTATCTGTCTGCCCATGCACGCACACATGAAAGAAGTGAAGTTCACGAATGGTGATTCATCAAATATTGCCACTCATGCGCATTCAGTTAGTTGAACCCAGAACTAACCAAATACGCTGTGATTTGTTCTATTTTACCATTAGTTGTGCAATGAATGCACATCCCTACTACTTAAAGCAAGAGCTATTGAGAATGACACAACCCAAGAAACGGGAACAGTTTTATTCAAAATACTTCTAATGCTGAAAACAAGTGAAGCCTTGACTTCCTCTGGGACCTCAGGCCTCTCAACAAAGGGAAATTCAAATGATAACATTTCCTACCTTTCTTAGATATGGGAAACTGACTCTCTTCTCTAGATTTAAAATATTCTATATTCACGTAACAGTACTTTTGAACAACAGAAAATTCTTCAGATTCGTAATGGGATTGCTTGATCTTCAAAACCGGGTGCTACCATCTGGCCTACTATTTGCTTCATGAGTCTTCACCAAACATCTGGTAGTAGTTTAAGTCACCTCATAACACAAGGTATTCACCTTCATCCATACTGAGATGATTGCCATCAAGTGCACATTGAATTCACCAACAATGCGGTCTTTGAATTTACAGTACATTTCTTCAAACGTCAGAAATTTTCCATAAATTATTCAAAATCTAATCTGATCACATCACTACAACTGAAGTTCATTGAATCCATGATCAGTTCTCTGGAAGCAAAAATTGTTCTTCCCATAGATAGGAACTGATCTTAGCTTCTTAGTGAAGAAAATATCTGAGAGTTCTGTAGTCATAGCTGAAGAGATCCTTAGGTGCTAAGTTATGTGCTTCCAACACATTTTACCATGGGGATATAGAAATCTCCCTTTTTTAAAGGTCGATATTTACTCCATCTGATAAGGTGAAAATAATCTGAGGCTACTATTTGATGCAATGTTGGATTTAAATTCCCATGTACCTTGAAAGGCATTATTGAAGCTTTGGTAAACAGTAGCCCATTATCTGAGTTAGAATACCTGTAAAAGAATGGCTCCTGTTAGATTATTGTAACGCCCTTCTCATTGGGCCTCCTGATAGACTGATAAGAATGTTGCTATTGGTCTAAGAACTGGAAGTGAGGGTGGTTAAAAACAAAACCTTGCCTATCAAACTTCATTAAATGTAACCTTTTGTATTTCACGCTTCATGAGAGATTGATGCAAATAGCTGTCTTTGAAAGATATCTGGGCCTGCCCCCCCATAAAGTGTGAAATACAAATATTCCAGAAGCGCACTAAGATATAGACAAGATGCATTTCTTGAGCTTCCTTAATTTAAAGGTGTAGACGTAGGGCAAAGGCATTTTCAGTTATGGTCCTATTCTGTGAAACAGATTACCTGTAGAATTGCAGATGAAGTCCAATTATTTGTGGTTCTGTAAGAAACTGATTACTTGGCTGTTCATGTTTGATAGTTAAGTTATTTGATTTTGACATTTTGAAAGTTGAAATTGTGGTTTTAATGGTTACTGTTTTTCTACTTTGTTAATTTAATCTTTTGTTGTTTGTCAGGGTTTTTAGTGATATATTTATTCAAGATGATGTTCAAAAGGATTTATGCTCTTTGCAGCAGGCACTGCCCGCATAAGTCCATTTATTTTAATTTTCCTGCCTATTGAACACTGAACCTTTGGCCTCTATAGACACAAACATTATCCATCCAGAATGGGGTGTGGTATTAAAGGCCTTCCGGGGCAGGGTTTCAAATTATAGATGCACTTAAATTCAGCAGCTATCCATACGTCCATCCCCGCTATTCGTGCCTTCCTTCTCTGCGTCTAACTTCCCCGCCGTTTGTGCGGGGAAGTAAGATGGGGGCGGGGAAGGGGTGGTTTGGGGCGGAGTCTGGGTGGTCACAGGCCTTGGACATATAGGGCTGATTCTAATGTCAGCCCTGTACATCCAGGGCTGGTGACATGTGTGGGGAAGTTATTCCACCTCTTTGGTGGAATAACTTCCATGCACGTCTCTTTTTCTGTGGCCTGGGGCATGGATATGGCAGGGGGGCCTGAAGGCATTCCCCGCAGCCTGACAATGGCCTTAGGAGACCGGCTCAGGGGTCGGGCTGTGGGGAATCGTGGCTCTTCAATGGAGCCATGGTGCCATGATAACAGGACGCCATGGCGCCATGGCTCCATTGAAGAGCCTTCACTGTGTTAGCCGGTTACAGTCCTGTACATGCAGGCCAGGCTAAATGTGCCCCGCGGGATCAGAATCCCGATCCCCTCTGTACGTCCGGTTCAGACCAGCCATACAGAAGGGATCTACGTCTGTCACTGAATAAGCCTGATAATATATCCATGCAAGTGCCAGTGGGCAAACAGCAGGTAAAAATTTATGCAAATAACTTAACCATATAAAATTGTTATGCACATATATAAAGTGGCAGTACTTGTATGTCTACTTCTCCTGATTTTATGTATCGCTTTATACTAGGGGTTCCCGACCCAGTCCTTGGGACACACCTAGCCACCTATGCATATTCACATATCACAATGAATATGCATAAGAGGGATTTGTATGCATATTCAATCTACCTTTCCAGCTACCTCATCACTAGATCCTTCTAAGTGCAATTGCTTACTTATGGGCTGGGGAACAATCATCCAAAGCCTCTGTATACAAGAGTCAATAGTGGAACACACAATCTGGTGCAAGAGATAGGATGTTGGGGTCACTTGACAATAGTGATCATAGCATGCTTGCGTTTGATTTAATAAAAGGAGGAAGACAGCAAGGGAAATCCACACTACTACTTTTAATTTTCAAAAGGAAGACTATGATAAAATGAGGAAAATAGTTAAGAAAAAACTAAAAGGAGCAGCTGCAAAAGTTAAAGATTTGCATTAATCATAGGTGGTGTTTAAAAATGCTAGCTTGGAAGCCCAGACTAGCTGTATTTCATACTTTAAGAAAAGTAGGAGGAAGGCCAAAAAACTGCCAGCATAGTTTAAAGGTGAGCTCAGAGAGGCTGTTGTAGCCAAAAAATCATCTTTCAGGAAATGCAAAAAGAAGCCAAATGATAAAAACTGGAAACAACATAAGCACTGGCAAGTTAGATGCAAGGCATTAATAAGACAGGCAAAGAGAGAATTTGAAAAAAAGTTTGCGTGGAAGCAAAAACGCATAGTAAAAATTTGTTCTAGTACATTCATAGCAAAAATCCCATGAGAGAGTCAATTGGACACTAAGAGGAGACAACGCCATAGCTGAGGGATTGAATGAATTCTTTGCTTTGGTCTTTACTGAAGAAGATGTAGGGAAATTAACCATGGCTGAAATGGTATTTAAAGGTGATGCATTGAAAGAATTGAAAGAAATATTGATAAACAAGAAAGATGTATTACACCTATCTGATAAACTAAAAAGTAGCAAATCATCTGGACCAGATGGTATAAATCCAAGGGATTTTAAAGAACTGAAATATGAGATTGTAGACCTATAATTAGTAATCTGTGAACTATCATTAAAATCATCTGTAATACCTAAAGACTGGTGAATGGCCAATGTAACACCAATGTTTAAAAAAGGTTCCAGGGTTGATCCAGGAAACTACAGACCAGTAAGCCTGATGTCAGTACCAGGCAAAATAGTAGAAAACATTATAAGGAACAAAATTACTGAACATATAGATAGTTTGGTTTAAAGGAAGAAAGACAACATGGCTTTAAGCAAGGAAGATCTTATCTTGCTATCTGTTATATTTTTTTGAAAGTGTGAATAAACAGGATAACAAAGGTGATTCGGTTGATATGGTGCATCTGGATTTTCAGAAAGTCTTTGACAAGGTCCCTCATAAGAGACTCTTGGCAAAATTAAAAAGTCATGGGATAGGAAGCAGTGGACGATTTTGGATTAGGAACTGGTTAAAAGATAGAAAGCAGAGGGTAGGGCTAAATGGCCAATTCTCCCAATAGAAAAAGGTGAATAGTGGAGTACCCCAGAGATCTGTGCTGGATCCTCTGCTTTTTAACATATTCCTAAATGACCTTGAAATGGTAAGAACAAGTGAGGTAATCAGATCTGGAGATGACATAAAATTATTCAAAGTTGTTAAAACCCAAGAGGATTGTGAAAAATTGCTTAAGTAAAGGAATGGAGAATGAAATAAAGGATATTATAATGCCTCTGTATTGTTTCCTGCTGCAACCGCACCTTGAATATTGTGTGCAATTCTGGTCGCTGTATCTTTAAAAGGATATAGTGGAATTTGAAAAGGTACAGAGAAGAGCCTCCAAAATGGTAAAGGGGATGCAAGCATACCCCTATGAGGAGAGGCTGAAACGGTTAGGGCTCTTCAAAGTGGAAAAGAGATGGCTGAGGGGCAATATGATAGAGGGCTATAAATTAATGAATGGAGTAGAACGGGTAAGAGTAGATCGATTGTTTACACCATCAAAAAGTAGAAAGACTAGGGGAGATGCAATGAAGCTTGTCACAACCCCATCCCTTTAGCCACGTGCTTAAAGGTCAGGGTGGACATTATTGCTGTATTGAAGGTAGAAACTTTTGTTAGCCCAGAAGCCTTCTGGTACTAGCAGTCCTTTTCTTCATAATGAATAGTTGTGTAAGCCATGTGAATGGTAAAGTATAGGGTTTTATTCCGTTAATGCACAAAAGGTTCAAACGAAGACAACAGGATTTCCACCTTGTTCAGGATTTTCATATAAAGTATTTACATAGGTCAGAAACTTGGATATGCTTCACGGTCTTTGTTAGTTATGCAGGGTTCAAACAAAACAGGTTATACAAACAAAAGCAATCTTTCAGCTTGTCAAACAAAACTGTGTTTCAAAAGTATATCCTGCATGCTATATTTCTCTCAAGGATTCTAAACTCCCAGTACAACAAAACGTACAGTCCATAGGGCATTCAGTTAGCAAAGGGTCAGGTTCAGCAGGTTCTATCTGCATAGCCTCTTGTTCTGCTGAGATATCTGTGGCCCCTGAGCTTCCCCATATATTCCTGGTTTTACTTCAGAACTTCTTCCTAAGGCTCTCCAGCCTGGCTGTACCCGGTCTGGCAAATATGCAACAGGATTTTTGGTAAACACTCTTTCTATAGGTTCCCAAACCTTTCGCCAGCTGCCTTGGCTGCTCTTACGGCTCCCTGGCTTCCAGACCGTTCTGTGACCCGGCCTCAGTTCCTGGTTCAGATCTGTGTCTCTTAGACTCCTGGGCTGAGTCTGGTTCACCCACCTCTGAACTCTTTGTGGCTCACATACAGGGGAAGAAGCATGAAGGTACCTCTGAACTCTTGGGTCTGTGTCTCTGGTATTCTCCCTACCAGGCACTCTCCCGGTTCTCCTTCTGTCCTTCCTGAAGACTTCCTTCTGGAGCTTCCCAGCCTGAAACTGGCTCTCCTGGAACTTGTTCCTTTCCTGTAAGGGCTGCAAGTTCAAATGCCTTTTCTCCTCTCTTTGGAGCCGTCTCGTTTCTCTTTCTTCTCTATCAGCAGCTGCTGTGGCTCGTGCTGCTCCTCTCTCCTCTGGCTTGTCTATGCTTTGCTTATAAAGCTGTTTCTTAGGTAAGGATTCTGTCCCTCTGACCAGGTGTATCTGATTATGCTTTGAATTAGTTCTTGCATCATCCCAACCTGGGCGTGTCAGCCTACCTTCTGAATCTCCGTGCATGCTCCCTCTAGCTGCACTTCTCCCTAATTGCACTTTATGTATATCATTTCCTTTAAAGAGATCAGTGTTTTCTTCTACCTCCATGGGTTTACTGGCATCTGCTTCATCACAAGCTACAGTGTAATCCATTTAAGACTAATATGAAGAAATATTTTTTCACTCAACATTTAATCAAACTCTGGAATTTGTTACCAGAGGATGTAGTAAAAGTTGTTAGTATAGCTGTGTTTTAAAAACGTTTGGACAAGTTCCTGAAGGAAAGATCCATAACCATTATTAAAGAGGACACGAGAAATCCACTGCTTGCCTCAGTACATGCATTGTGGAACCTATGTGTCTTTTCAGGAAACTGCTAGGTACTTGTGACCTGCATTGGCCACTGTTGGAAACAGGATTCAGAGCTTGATGGTTGGTCTGACCCAGTATGGCATATCTTATGTTCTTATGTCTGATATTTGAAAGGACTTATGTGGTCAGTGCCGACTCTAGAAGCCTTTATTTTATTAAATTTACAGCATTTATAGTGATAACATCACCCTTTCACTGTTCTATGGTGGATTAAGCAGATAGGAGTTATCCATAATGCCGGCACTTTCCCTTTAGTGCTGAATCTGTACTACACCCTGAGCTGTAACATGCAGGTATAGCTAGTCTAGAAATCCCAAGATGTTATGCCTTGCCTTGGGCCTATGCATTGAAAAATGTTAATTTTGTTTCATTTGTTGTGTCATGTCCAATTTTTCACATTTGTTTCGTCATAAAAAGTTTTTCATTTTCGGTTATCTTGTCATCAACCGCGCTCTTTATTCCTCAGTAGTGCATGCTATTGGAGAATAGTGCACACTACAGATTACACAACAAAATAATTCACATTTCCTTTTTTCCTATAATCTCATTTTTAGAACGGCATGGGGAGGGGGAAAGCTTAAAATGTAAAGTGTGGATAATTTTTTAATATAGCCAATGGTG
Organism: Ichthyophis bannanicus; assembly: GCA_033557465.1. Lineage (NCBI taxonomy): Eukaryota > Metazoa > Chordata > Amphibia > Gymnophiona > Ichthyophiidae > Ichthyophis > Ichthyophis bannanicus. The sequence continues at coordinate 821,293,728 of CM066032.1, forward strand.
ACACAAGTGTTCCCGCATGCCAGGGGCGTTGTGTTCTGATTATATTAAGAAACACGATTTGAATTACAACGGCTTGGGAACTATTGTTTGAATTTCCTAGGTCATCTTGAAAAATGCTAAAGTTGTCATATGTATTTCCTCTTAACCTCACTTACAAAGTCTCAGTTTATAGTAGCTTCTAAAGAAATCTGTATGTTCTAATTCTTGGATGATTAACAGTTCATTCTAGATTGAAGCTATGGTCCGAGCCATTGAGTTGGAGTCATCTTTGGATACGATCAACAGATGTAGATGGTGGCACATGGGGAGATTGTCTACCTGCATTTCGATGGGATGGGACAAAGAAATGTTGAGGTCATCATATGTATGTCCATCTTAGAAATATCTGAAAATGAGAAGATGTGCCACGGTATCCGAAAGGGGAGGGTATTGATGAGGTCCACTACCCCTTGCTGTGGTGTTTGAAGATCCATGCAAGAAATGTTGGAGGAGTATTTGTGGAGCAATGCTCTAGGATTATGACGATGTTTCAGGCTTTGGGTGACAGAAATATTAGGCAAAGGGGAAGAACCAGTGGAACTAGTGTGCAAGTGTGACTGCAATGGGTATTGCTAGAGCAGAGGTCTCAACCCAGTCCTCAGGACAAATCTAGCCTGTCAGTTTTTCAGGACAACCACAATGAATATGCATGATAGTGATCTGCATATTGGGTGGAAACAGTGCATGCAAATCTCTCTCCCGCATATTAATTGTGGTTATGAGGACTTGGTTGAGAATCACTACGCTAGATTGCTGGGTAATTTAAATTGTATGTTGTAAATAAGCTATTGCCCTGTTTTCTCTACCTCTGGGTGCCACCAGAGGAATGAGGTATAGGGATGCTGAGTTCTTGCCGCCAGTATTACTGTAAGGGCTAGCACCATTAATGCTCATCATCGATGCAGCGCTATTATATGAACACTTGCTTCACAGCAAATTTTAAATTAACTGTTTTTTTTACCTTGAAATTCTACTTCAACCTTGCAATGAAGTTGTTATTTATGTCTCCCATTTTTTTTGAGGGTGATGATCAGTAACCCAGTGTTCCTTTGCAAAGGCTCTGACAAGGCTGAAAATAACTGGGAACACAGCTATCACAAAGCCATTCCTGCAAGACAAAAAAAAATGCCAACTCAAATATGCATTAGCTTTTGCGGCCCCTTTCTTGTCACTCTTTGAAACAATAGTTCAACTAAAAAAGGTTCAGACACTCCTTGTAAAACAGATGTGGATATTTAACATCTATACAGTGTTGTAACTCTGGAAGAATTTTGGATACAATTTTTCGAGATTTTGGCTTTACCAACGTTGATTGTTGCATACTGTGAAAGCTATGAAACAATTGCTGGAAAAGTGTAACCATCTTAAGGAATAGTGAGAATTTAGTTCTGCTCTCCCATACTGATAATCTCAGGAAAATGGAACTTCTATCCCCTGTGTATCACTCAACATCAGGTAGGGAATGCATTCAGGGGAGTTAAAAGATCCCACCTATGCTGTAATTGGAGTTCCACCTCTATAAAAAATGCCCCTGCTGTGCAGTATAACTAAAATGACATGTTCATTTATATTTCAAGTAGTCTGGCTAGAAAAGAGAACAAGTAAAGGATGGGAAGTTATAGTGCAGATTTCCCTACACTGCTCTGTTCCTCAGTACTGTTCTGGAGATACCATCTCGAAAGGTGAGAGGGTAATTCAGTCAGTGCTTATGCAGTCTTTGGCATCTCTGCTGAGAAGGCCAAAAGCAGTAACCACCAGCATCAAACTATAATGGAGGTTAGAACATAAGATGTGCCATGCAGAGTCAGACCAAAAGTCCATCAAGTCCAGTATCATGGCTAATGCAGGTCATATGTATGTGTTAGGTTCCAAAAAGGTAGACAGATTCCATACTGTCTATCTTGGGGGTAAGCAGTGGATTTCTGCAGTCCACTTTAATAATGGTTTATGGACTTTTCCTCCAGGAACATGCCCAAGCCCTTTTAAACCCAGCTACACGAATAGCTTTTACTATATCCTCTGGCAATGAATTCCAAGTTTTTGATACATGGGCTTCTCTATATTGGGAAATGAACTTAGACCACCAAAACATTGCAGTTGGACTAACAGATGACTTTCAGATTGCAATAACCGCTGAATATCCTCTCCTACCCCATCTAAATGCCCTAAGCTAACCGCTGAATATCCTCTCCTACCCCATCTCAATGCCCTGTGCTAACCGCTGAATATCTTCTCCTACCCCATCTAAATGCCCTGTGTTAACCGCTGAATATCTTCTCCTACACCATCTAAATGCCCTATGCTAACTGCTGAATATACCCTTCTAGCCCATCTAAATGCCCTGTGCTAACCGCTGAATATCCTCTCCTAGCCCATCTAAATGCCCTGTGCTAACCGCTAAATATCTTCTCCTACCCCATCTAAATGCCCTATGCTAACCGCTGAATATCTTCTCCTACCCCATCTAAATGCCCTGTGCTAACCGCTGAATATCCTCTCCTAGCTCATCTATATGCCCTATGCTAACCTCTGAATATCCTCTCTTAACCAATCTAAATGCCCTAAGCTAACCGCTGAATATTCTCTCCTAGCCCATCTAAATGCCCTGTGCTAACCGCTGAATATCCTCTCCTAGCCCATCTAAATGCCCTGTGCTAACCGCTGAATATCCTCTTAGCTCATCTAAATGCCCTGTGCTAACCGCTGAATATCCTATCCTAGCCCATCTAAATGCCCTATGCTAACCGCTGAATATCCTCTCCTACCCCATCTAAATGCCCTGTGATAACCGCTGAATATCCTCTCCTACCCATCTAAATGCCCTATCCTAACCTCTGAATATCCTCTCCTAGCCCATCTAAATGCCCTACGGTGCTAACCACTGAATATCTTCTCCTACCCCATCTAAATGCCCTATGCTAACCGCTGAATATCATCTCCTACCCCATCTAAATGCCCTGTGCTAACCACTGAATATCCTCTCCTAGCTTATCAATATGCCCTATGCTAACCTCTGAATATCCTCTCCTAGCTCATCTATATTCCCTATGCTAACCTCTGAATATCCTCTCCTAACCCATCTAAATGCCCTAAGCTAACCGCTGAATATCCTCTCTTACCCCACTAAATGCCCTAAGCTAACCGCTGAATATCCTCTCCTACCCCATCTAAATGCCCTTTGCTAACCGCTGAATATCTTCTCCTACCCCATCTAAATACCCTATGCTAACCGCTGAATATCTTCTCCTACCCCATCTAAATGCCCTATGCTAACCACTGAATATACGCTCCAAGCCCATCTAAATGCCCTGTGCTAACCGCTGAATATCCTCTCCTAGCCCATCTAAATGTCCTGTGCTAACCGCTGAATATCTTCTCCTACCCCATCTAAATGCCCTAAGCTAACCGCTGAATATCCTCTCCTACCACATCTAAATGCCCTAAGCTAACCACTGAATATCCTCTCCTACCCCATCTAAATGCCCTGTGCTAACCGCAGAATATCTTCTCCTACCCCATCTAAATGCCCTATGCTAACAGCTGAATATTCTGTCCTAGCCCATCTAAATACCCTGTGCTAACTGTGAATATCCTCTCCTAGTTCATCAAAATGCCCTATGCTAACCGCTGAATATCTTCTCCTACCCCATCTAAATGCCCTGTGCTAACCGCTGAATATCCTCTCTTACCCCATCTAAATGCCCTATGCTAACCGCTGAATATTCTCTCCTAGCCCATCTAAATGCCCAGTGCTAAACGCTGAATATCCTCTCCTACCCCATCTAAATGCCCTGTGCTAACCACTGAATATCCTCTCCTAGCCCATCTAAATGCCCTATGCTAACCGCTGAATATCCTCTCCTAGCTCATCTAAATGCCCTGTGCTAACCGCTGAATATCCTCTCCTAGCTCATCTAAATGCCCTATGCTAACCGCTGAATATCCTCTCCTAGCTCATCTATATGCCCTATGCTAACCTCTGAATATCCTCTCCTAACCCATCTAAATGCACTAAGCTAACCGCTGAATATCCTCTCCTACCCCATCTAAATGCCCTAAGCTAACCGCTGAATATCCTCTCCTACCCCATCTAAATGCCCTGTGCTAACCGCTGAATATCCTCTCCTAGCTCATCTATATGCCCTATGCTAACCTCTGAATATCCTCTCCTAACCCATCTAAATGCCCTAAGCTAACTGCTGAATATCCTGTCCTACCCCATCTAAATGCCCTAAGCTAACTGCTGAATATCCTCTCCTACCCCATCTAAATGCCCTGTGCTAACCGCTGAATATCTTCTCCTACCCCATCTAAATGCCCTGTGCTAACCGCTGAATATCTTCTCCTACCCCAAATGCCCTATGCTAACCGCTGAATATACTCTCCTAGTCCATCTAAATGCCCTGTGATAACTGCTGAATATCTTCTCAAACCCCATCTAAATGCCCTGTGCTAACCGCTGAATATCCTCTCCTACCCCATCTAAATGCCCTATGCTAACCGCTGAATATTCTCTCCTAGCCCATCTAAATGCCCTATGCTAACCGCTGAATATCATCTCCTAGCCCATCTAAATGCCCTGTGCTAACCGCTGAATATCCTCTCCTAGCTCATCTATATGCCCTATGCTAACCTCTGAATATCCTCTCCTAAGCCATCTAAATGCCCTAAGCTAACCGCTGAATATCCTCTCCTACCCCATCTAAATGCCCTAAGCAACCGCTGAATATCCTCTCCTACCCCATCTAAATGCCCTGTGCTAACCGCTGAATATCCTCTCCTAGCTCATCAATATGCCCTATGCTAACCTCTGAATATCCTCTCCTAACCCATCTAAATGCCCTAAGCTAACCCCTGAATATCCTGTCCTACCCCATCTAAATGCCCTATGCTAACCGCTGAATATACTCTCCTACCCCATCTAAATGCCCTGTGCTAACCGCTGAATATCTTCTCCTACCCCATCTAAATGCCCTATGCTAACCGCTGAATATACTCTCCTAGCCCATCTAAATGCCCTGTGCTAACTGCTGAATATCTTCTGAAACCCCATCTAAATGCCCTGTGCTAACCGCTGAATATCCTCTCCTACCCCATCTAAATGCCCTATGCTAACGGCTGAATATATTCTCCTAGCCCATCTAAATGCCCTATGCTAACCGCTGAATATCTTCTCCTACCCCATCTACATGCCCTATGCTAACCGCTGAATATACTCTCCTAGCTCATCTAAATGCCCTGTGCTAACCGCTGAATATCCTCTCCTAGCCCATCTAAATGCCCTTTGCTAACCGCTGAATATCTTCTCCTACCCTATCTAAATGCCCTATGCTAACCGCTGAATATCATCTCCTACCCCATCTAAATGCCCTGTGCTAACCGCTGAATATCCTATCCTAGCTCATCTAAATGCCCTGTGCTAACCGCTGAATATCCTCTCCTAGCTCATCTAAATGCCCTATGCTAACTGCTGAATATCCTCTCCTACCCCTTCTAAATGCCCTAAGCTAACTGCTGAATATCCTCTCCTAGCCCATCTAAATGCCCTATGCTAACCGCTGAATATCCTTTCCTAGCCCATCTAAATGCCCTGTGCTAACCGCTGAATATCTTCTCCTACCCCATCTAAATGCCCTATGCTAACCGCTGAATATCATCTCCTACCCCATCTAAATGCCCTGTGCTAACCGCTGAATATCCTCTCCTAGCTCATCTATATGCCCTATGCTAACCTCTGAATATCCTCTCCTAACCCATCTAAATGCCCTAAGCTAACTGCTGAATATCCTGTCCTACCCCATCTAAATGCCCTAAGCTAACTGCTGAATATCCTCTCCTACCCCATCTAAATGCCCTGTGCTAACCGCTGAATATCTTCTCCTACCCCATCTAAATGCCCTGTGCTAACCGCTGAATATCTTCTCCTACCCCAAATGCCCTATGCTAACCGCTGAATATACTCTCCTAGTCCATCTAAATGCCCTGTGATAACTGCTGAATATCTTCTCAAACCCCATCTAAATGCCCTGTGCTAACCGCTGAATATCCTCTCCTACCCCATCTAAATGCCCTATGCTAACCGCTGAATATTCTCTCCTAGCCCATCTAAATGCCCTATGCTAACCGCTGAATATCATCTCCTAGCCCATCTAAATGCCCTGTGCTAACCGCTGAATATCCTCTCCTAGCTCATCTATATGCCCTATGCTAACCTCTGAATATCCTCTCCTAAGCCATCTAAATGCCCTAAGCTAACCGCTGAATATCCTCTCCTACCCCATCTAAATGCCCTAAGCAAACCGCTGAATATCCTCTCCTACCCCATCTAAATGCCCTGTGCTAACCGCTGAATATCCTCTCCTAGCTCATCAATATGCCCTATGCTAACCTCTGAATATCCTCTCCTAACCCATCTAAATGCCCTAAGCTAACCCCTGAATATCCTGTCCTACCCCATCTAAATGCCCTATGCTAACCGCTGAATATACTCTCCTACCCCATCTAAATGCCCTGTGCTAACCGCTGAATATCTTCTCCTACCCCATCTAAATGCCCTATGCTAACCGCTGAATATACTCTCCTAGCCCATCTAAATGCCCTGTGCTAACTGCTGAATATCTTCTGAAACCCCATCTAAATGCCCTGTGCTAACCGCTGAATATCCTCTCCTACCCCATCTAAATGCCCTATGCTAACGGCTGAATATATTCTCCTAGCCCATCTAAATGCCCTATGCTAACCGCTGAATATCTTCTCCTACCCCATCTACATGCCCTATGCTAACCGCTGAATATACTCTCCTAGCTCATCTAAATGCCCTGTGCTAACCGCTGAATATCCTCTCCTAGCCCATCTAAATGCCCTGTTCTAACCGCTGAAATATCTTCTCCTACCCAATCTTAATGCCCTATGCTAACCGCTGAATATCATCTCCTACCCCTTCTAAATGCCCTGTGCTAACCGCTGAATATCCTCTCCTAGCTCATCTATATGCCCTATGCTAACCTCTGAATATCCTCTCCTAGCCCATCTAAATGCCCTAAGCTAACCGCTGAATATCTTCTTCTTCCCCATCTAAATGCCCTATGCTAACCGCTGAATATTCTCTCCTAGCCCATCTAAATGCCCTATGCTAACCGCTGAATATCCTCTCCTAGCTCATCTAAATGCCCTATGCTAACGCTGAATATTCTGTCCTAGCCCATCTAAATGCCCTGTGCGAACGGGGAATATCCTCTCGTAGGTCATCAAAAATGCCCTATGCTAACCGCTGAATATCTTCTCCTACCCCATCTAAATGCCCTGTGCTAACCGCTGAATATCCTCTCCTAGCTCATCTATATGCCATATGCTAACCTCTGAATAACCTCTCCTAACCCATCTAAAGGCCCTAAGCTAACCACTGAATATCCTCCCCTACCCCATCTAAATGCTATAAGCTAACCGCTGAATATCCTCTCCTACCCCATCTAAATGCCCTGTGTTAACCGCTGAATATCTTCTCCTACCCCATCTAAATGCCCTAAGTTAACCGCTGAATATCCTCTCCAACCCCATCTAAATGCCCTGTGCTAACCGCTGAATATCTTCTCCTACCCCATCTAAATGCCCTAAGCTAACTGCTGAATATCCTCTCCTACCCCATCTAAATGCCCTGTGCTAACCGCTGAATATCTTCTCCTACCCCATCTAAATGCCCTGTGCTAACCGCTGAATATCTTCTCCTACCCCAAATGCCCTATGCTAACCGCTGAATATACTCTCCTAGTCCATCTAAATGCCCTGTGATAACTGCTGAATATCTTCTCAAACCCCATCTAAATGCCCTGTGCTAACCGCTGAATATCCTCTCCTACCCCATCTAAATGCCCTATGCTAACCGCTGAATATTCTCTCCTAGCCCATCTAAATGCCCTATGCTAACCGCTGAATATCATCTCCTAGCCCATCTAAATGCCCTGTGCTAACCGCTGAATATCCTCTCCTAGCTCATCTATATGCCCTATGCTAACCTCTGAATATCCTCTCCTAAGCCATCTAAATGCCCTAAGCTAACCGCTGAATATCCTCTCCTACCCCATCTAAATGCCCTAAGCAAACCGCTGAATATCCTCTCCTACCCCATCTAAATGCCCTGTGCTAACCGCTGAATATCCTCTCCTAGCTCATCAATATGCCCTATGCTAACCTCTGAATATCCTCTCCTAACCCATCTAAATGCCCTAAGCTAACCCCTGAATATCCTGTCCTACCCCATCTAAATGCCCTATGCTAACCGCTGAATATACTCTCCTACCCCATCTAAATGCCCTGTGCTAACCGCTGAATATCTTCTCCTACCCCATCTAAATGCCCTATGCTAACCGCTGAATATACTCTCCTAGCCCATCTAAATGCCCTGTGCTAACTGCTGAATATCTTCTGAAACCCCATCTAAATGCCCTGTGCTAACCGCTGAATATCCTCTCCTACCCCATCTAAATGCCCTATGCTAACGGCTGAATATATTCTCCTAGCCCATCTAAATGCCCTATGCTAACCGCTGAATATCTTCTCCTACCCCATCTACATGCCCTATGCTAACCGCTGAATATACTCTCCTAGCTCATCTAAATGCCCTGTGCTAACCGCTGAATATCCTCTCCTAGCCCATCTAAATGCCCTGTTCTAACCGCTGAATATCTTCTCCTACCCAATCTAAATGCCCTATGCTAACCGCTGAATATCATCTCCTACCCCTTCTAAATGCCCTGTGCTAACCGCTGAATATCCTCTCCTAGCTCATCTATATGCCCTATGCTAACCTCTGAATATCCTCTCCTAGCCCATCTAAATGCCCTAAGCTAACCGCTGAATATCTTCTTCTTCCCCATCTAAATGCCCTATGCTAACCGCTGAATATTCTCTCCTAGCCCATCTAAATGCCCTATGCTAACCGCTGAATATCCTCTCCTAGCTCATCTAAATGCCCTATGCTAACGCTGAATATTCTGTCCTAGCCCATCTAAATGCCCTGTGCTAACTGTGAATATCCTCTCCTAGTTCATCAAAATGCCCTATGCTAACCGCTGAATATCTTCTCCTACCCCATCTAAATGCCCTGTGCTAACCGCTGAATATCCTCTCCTAGCTCATCTATATGCCATATGCTAACCTCTGAATAACCTCTCCTAACCCATCTAAAGGCCCTAAGCTAACCACTGAATATCCTCCCCTACCCCATCTAAATGCTATAAGCTAACCGCTGAATATCCTCTCCTACCCCATCTAAATGCCCTGTGTTAACCGCTGAATATCTTCTCCTACCCCATCTAAATGCCCTAAGTTAACCGCTGAATATCCTCTCCAACCCCATCTAAATGCCCTGTGCTAACCGCTGAATATCTTCTCCTACCCCATCTAAATGCCTTATGCTAACCGCTGAATATCTTCTCCTACCCCATCTAAATGCCCTATGCTAACCGCTGAATATCCTCTCCTAGCCCATCTAAATGCCCGGTGCTAACCGCTTAATATCCTCTCCTAGCCCATCTAAATGCCCTTTGCTAACCGCTGAATATCTTCTCCTACCCTATCTAAATGCCCTATGCTAACCGCTGAATATCATCTCCTACCCCATCTAAATGCCCTGTGCTAACCGCTGAATATCCTATCCTAGCTCATCTAAATGCCCTGTGCTAACCGCTGAATATCCTCTCCTAGCTCATCTAAATGCCCTATGCTAACTGCTGAATATCCTCTCCTACCCCTTCTAAATGCCCTAAGCTAACTGCTGAATATCCTCTCCTAGCCCATCTAAATGCCCTATGCTAACCGCTGAATATCCTTTCCTAGCCCATCTAAATGCCCTGTGCTAACCGCTGAATATCTTCTCCTACCCCATCTAAATGCCCTATGCTAACCGCTGAATATCATCTCCTACCCCATCTAAATGCCCTGTGCTAACCGCTGAATATCCTCTCCTAGCTCATCTATATGCCCTATGCTAACCTCTGAATATCCTCTCCTAACCCATCTAAATGCACTAAGCTAACCGCTGAATATCCTCTCCTACCCCATCTAAATGCCCTAAGCTAACCGCTGAATATCCTCTCCTACCCCATCTAAATGCCCTGTGCTAACCGCTGAATATCCTCTCCTAGCTCATCTATATGCCCTATGCTAACCTCTGAATATCCTCTCCTGACCCATCTAAATGCCCTAAGCTAACCGCTGAATATCTTGTCCTACCGCATCAAAATGCCCTAAGCTAACCACTGAATATCCTCTCCTACCCCATCTAAATGCCCTGTGCTAACCGCTGAATATCCTCTCCTACCCCATCTAAATGCCCTATGCTAACCGCTGAATATCTTCTCCTACCCCATCTAAATGCCCTATGCTAACCATTGAATATACTCTCCTAGCCCATCTAAATTCCCTGTGCTAACCGCTGAATATCCTCCTAGACCATCTAAATGCTCTATGCTAACCGCTGAATATCCTCTCCTACCCCATCTAAATGCCCTGTGCTAACCACTGAATATCCTCTCCTAGCCCATCTATATGCCCTGTGCTAACCGCTGAATATCCTCTCCTAGCCCATCTAAATGCCCTGTGCTAACCGCTGAATATCCTCTCTTAGCCCATCTAAATGCCCTATGCTAACCGCTGAATATTCTCTCCTCGCCCATCTAAATGCCCTGTGCTAACCGCTGAATATCCTCTACTAGCTCATCTAAATGCCCTGTGCTAACTGCTGAATATCCTCTCCTACCTCATCTAAATGCCCTATGCTAACCACTGAATATTCTGCCCTAGCCCATCTAAATGCCCTGTGCTAACTGCGAATATCCTCTCCGTTCATCTAAATGCCCTATGCTAACCACTGAATATCTTCTCCTACCCCATCTAAATGCCCTGTGCTAACCGCTGAATATCCTCTCCTACCCCATCTAAATGCCCTATGCTAACCGCTGAATATTCTCTCCTAGCCCATCTAAATGCCCAGTGCTAACCGCTGAATATCCTCTCCTACCCCATCTGAATGCCCTGTGCTAACCGCTGAATATCCTCTCCTACCCATCTAAATGCCCTATGCTAACCGCTGAATATCCTCTCCTAGCTCATCTAAATGCCCTGTGCTATCCGCTGAATATCCTCTCCTACCCCATCTAAATGCCCTGTGCTAACTGCTGAATATCCTAATTCATCTAAATGCCCTTTGCTAACCACTGAATATTCTGTCCTAGCCCATCTAAATGCCCTGTGCTAACTGCGAATATCCTCTCCTAATTCATCTAAATGCCCTATGCTAACCGCTGAACTCTTACCCCATCTAAATACCTTATGCTAACCGCTGAATATCCTCTCCTAGCTCATCTAAATGCCCTGTGCTAACCGCTTAATATCCTCTCCTAGCCCATCTAAATGCCCTGTGCTAACCGCTGAATATTTATTTATTTATTTCTCTTATATACCGCGCTCTTCAACATCAGCGCGGTTTACATTGAACTTTTAGGTTTATGGTGGGGGTTACACCGTAAATTACAGATAACAGGAAGCTCAACGTGGATAACCATAATTAACCATTTACACAAATTTGAACACATAGTAGTATTTACATATTATACAACATATGAGGGGTGATTACAGTGGACATGGAATATCCTCTCCTAGCCCATCTAAATGCCCTGTGCTAACCGCTGAATATCCTCTCCTAGACCATCTAAATGCCCTGTGCTAACCGCTGAATATCCTCTCCTACCCCATCTAAATGCCAGGGTTCAATTCCCACTAGCACTCCTTGTGGCCTTGGGCAAATCACTTAACCCTCCATTGCCTCGGAAGAAAGGCCTGGCAGTCTACTTCTGGTGACACTGCCAAGAAAACCCAGGAGCTTCTGGGTCGCCAGGAGTCAGGACTGACTCGAAGGCACACATTGGATTTGGAACCGCTGAATATCCTTCCTAGCCCATCTAAATGCCTTGTGCTAACCACTGAATATCCTCTCCTACCCCATCTAAATGCCCTATGCTAACCGCTGAATGTCCTCTCCTAGCCCATCTAAATGCCCTATGCTAAACGATGAATATCCTATCCTAGCCCATCTAAAAGCCCTATGCTAAACGCTGAATGTCCTCTCCTAGCCCATCTAAATGCCCTATGCTAGCCGCTGAATATCCTCTCCTAGCCCATCTAAATGCCCTGTGCTAATTGCTGAATATCCTCTCCTAGCCCATCTAAATGCCCTATGCCAACCGCTGAATATCCTCTCCTAGCCCATCTAAATACCCTGTGCTAACCACTGAATATCCTCTCCTAGCCCATCTAAATGCCCTGTGCTAACTACTGAATATCCTCTATTAGCCCATCTGAATGCCCTGTGCTAACCGCTGAATATCTTCTCCTACCCCATCTAAATGCCCTATGCTAACCGCTGAATATCATCTCCTAGCTCACCTAAATGCCCTGTGCTAACCGCTGCAAATCCTCTCCTAGCTCATCTAAATGCCCTGTGCTAACCGCTGAATATCCTCTCCTACCCCATCTAAATGCCCTATGCTAACCGCTGAATATCATCTCCTACCCCATCTAAATGCCCTGAGCTAACCGCTGAATATCCTTTCCTACCCCATCTAAATGCCCTGTGTTAACCGCTGAATATCCTCTCCCAGCCCATTTAAATGCCCTGTGCTAACCGCTGAATATCCTCTCCTACCCCATCTAAATGCCCTATGATAACCACTGAATATCCTCTCCTAGCTCATCTATATGCCCTATGCTAACCGCTGAATATCCTCTCCTACCCCATCTAAATGCCCTATGATAACCACTGAATATCCTCTCCTAGCTCATCTAAATGCCCTGTGCTAACCGTTGAATATCCTCTCCTACCCCATCTAAATGCCCTATGCTAACCGCTGAATATCATCTCCTACCCCATCTAAATGCCCTGTGTTAACCGCTGAATATCCTCACCTAGCCCATCTAAATGCCCTGTGCTAACCGCTGAATATCCTCTCCTACCCCATCTAAATGCCCTATGATAACCACTGAATATCCTCTCCTAGCTCATCTATATGCCCTATGCTAACCTCTGAATATCCTCTCCTACCCCATCTAAATACCTTGTGCTAACCGCTGAATATCCTCTCCTAGCTCATCTATATGCTCTATGCTAACCGCTGAATATCCTCTCCTAGCCCATCTATATGCCCTGTGCTAACCGCTGAATATCCTCTCCTAGCCCATCTAAATGCCCTGTGCTAACCGCTGAATATCCTCTCTTAGCCCATCTAAATGCCCTATGCTAACCGCTGAATATTCTCTCCTCGCCCATCTAAATGCCCTGTGCTAACCGCTGAATATCCTCTACTAGCTCATCTAAATGCCCTGTGCTAACTGCTGAATATCCTCTCCTACCTCATCTAAATGCCCTATGCTAACCACTGAATATTCTGTCCTAGCCCATCTAAATGCCCTGTGCTAACTGCGAATATCCTCTCCGTTCATCTAAATGCCCTATGCTAACCACTGAATATCTTCTCCTACCCCATCTAAATGCCCTGTGCTAACCGCTGAATATCCTCTCATACCCCATCTAAATGCCCTATGCTAACCGCTGAATATTCTCTCCTAGCCCATCTAAATGCCCAGTGCTAACCGCTGAATATCCTCTCCTACCCCATCTGAATGCCCTGTGCTAACCGCTGAATATCCTCTCCTACCCATCTAAATGCCCTATGCTAACCGCTGAATATCCTCTCCTAGCTCATCTAAATGCCCTGTGCTATCCGCTGAATATCCTCTCCTACCCCATCTAAATACCCTGTGCTAACCGCTGAATATCCTAATTCATCTAAATGCCCTTTGCTAACCACTGAATATTCTGTCCTAGCCCATCTAAATGCCCTGTGCTAACTGCGAATATCCTCTCCTAATTCATCTAAATGCCCTATGCTAACCGCTGAACTCTTACCCAAATCTAAATACCCTATGCTAACCGCTGAATATCCTCTCCTAGCTCATCTAAATGCCCTGTGCTAACCGCTTAATATCCTCTCCTAGCCCATCTAAATGCCCTGTGCTAACCGCTGAATATTTATTTATTTATTTCTCTTATATACCGCGCTCTTCAACATCAGCGCGGTTTACATTGAACTTTTAGGTTTATGGTGGGGGTTACACCGTAAATTACAGATAACAGGAAGCTCAACGTGGATAACCATAATTAACTATTTACACAAATTTGAACACATAGTAGTATTTACATATTATACAACATATGAGGGGTGATTACAGTGGACATGGAATATCCTCTCCTAGCCCATCTAAATGCCCTGTGCTAACCGCTGAATATCCTCTCCTACCCCATCTAAATGCCAGGGTTCAATTCCCACTAGCACTCCTTGTGGCCTTGGGCAAATCACTTAACCCTCCATTGCCTCGGAAGAAAGGCCTGGCAGTCTACTTCTGGTGACACTGCCAAGAAAACCCAGGAGCTTCTGGGTCGCCAGGAGTCAGGACTGACTCGAAGGCACACATTGGATTTGGAACCGCTGAATATCCTTCCTAGCCCATCTAAATGCCCTGTGCTAACCGCTGAACATCCTCTCCTAGCTCATCTATATGCCTTGTGCTAACCGCTGAATATCCTCTCCTACCCCATCTAAATGCCCTATGCTAAACGATGAATATCCTCTCCTAGCCCATCTAAAAGCCCTATGCTAAACGCTGAATATCCTCTCCTAGCCCATCTAAATGCCCTATGCTAGCCGCTGAATATCCTCTCCTAGCCCATTTAAATGCCCTGTGCTAACTGCTGAATATCCTCTCCTACCCCATCTAAATGCCCTGTGCTAATCGCTGAATATCCTCTCCTAGCCCATCTAAATGCCCTATGCTAACCGCTGAATATCCTCTCCTAGCCCATCTAAATGCCCTATGCTAACTACTGAATATCCTCTACTAGCCCATCTGAATGCCCTGTGCTAACCGCTGAATATCTTCTCCTACCCCATCTAAATGCCCTATGCTAACCGCTGAATATCATCTCCTAGCTCATCTAAATGCCCTGTGCTAACCGCTGAATATCCTCTCCTAGCTCATCTAAATGCCCTGTGCTAACCGCTGAATATCCTCTCCTACCCCATCTAAATGCCCTATGCTAACCGCTGAATATCATCTCCTACCCCATCTAAATGCCCTGAGCTAACCGCTGAATATCCTTTCCTACCCCATCTAAATGCCCTGTGTTAACCGCTGAATATCCTCTCCTAGCCCATTTAAATGCCCTGTGCTAACCGCTGAATATCCTCTCCTACCCCATCTAAATGCCCTATGATAACCACTGAATATCCTCTCCTAGCTCATCTATATGCCCTATGCTAACCGCTGAATATCCTCTCCTACCCCATCTAAATGCCCTATGCTAACCGCTGAATATCATCTCCTACCCCATCTAAATGCCCTGTGTTAACCGCTGAATATCCTCACCTAGCCCATCTAAATGCCCTGTGCTAACCGCTGAATATCCTCTCCTAGCTCATCTATATGCCCTATGCTAACCTCTGAATATCCTCTCCTACCCCATCTAAATACCTTGTGCTAACCGCTGAATATCCTCTCCTAGCTCATCTATATGCGCTATGCTAACCGCTGAATATCCTCTCCTACCCCATCTAAATTCCCTGTGCTAACCGCTGTATATCCTCTCCTACCCCATCTAAATGCCCTATTATAACCGCCTAGCAGCAGGGGTATTCCGCGTGTAGAGCATGAGCGACATCAAGGCTTAGCCAGTTTGCGTCGTTTTTAAATTGCTGACCGGCTAACGTAAAACAGCTGAAGTTAGGCAGAAAAAAAGGTGTCCTTACTTTTGCTGGTTAGCTTTATGGCCAGCAGCTAAATATTTCTCCTGACTGGATATCTAAAATGCTCTCTGGCAAAACCAGATATTTAGTTCTGGTTGCCAGATATGGCCCTGCACTGAATATCCGTGGAGAGTTTAAAGCTGCGTCTGCCAGCCTTGCTGAATATGACTCTCTCAATATATTTGCATACTTTTCTGCATATCACTGTTAATATGGCACTCATTTTTAAATTGAATTCCTGTTTGGGGTAGTCTCTGTAGGCGTGAGACGTGGTGACTCATGTATGAATTTTTAATGTAATAAAAGTTCTTGCTTAATCTATCCTCTGGACAAGCTGGAGAGATAATACTGTATCTTATGGTTCTCTTCTTGTTCTTGCACAGAGATACTGTACCTGTTAGCATACAGTTTAACAGTACTAATGTAGTTTTACGTAAGTGCAGTTTTATAACATCAACATTAGGAGTGGCAACTCTAAAATAACGCTGAATAATATATTTGGCTATGAAACACATTCCAGTTCATTCAAGTATCTCCTTCCAATTCCCTTTCCCAAAAAATTCTTACTTTGAAATTCTGATAATTTGAGAAATGGTGTAAGGAGAGCAGCAGCAGGTCTTGTTCTTCTGGGAACTGTGTTGCACTTCCGGAAATTCTGACTGACTGGCACTATGACGACATCCCCCAAAGTATTGTGACTTGTTTCTCCGCTGTTTGGAGAGCAGGCGTACAGCGTACTGGTGCTTGGTGTGCTGACTTTCAAGGCATGGCTATTTTCATTTTGACTGGGTGCCTAACCTCAGCAACTTGAACATTGTGAGTATTTCAGTTTCAGCCTCTCTCTAATTAGTTCTTGACTTTAATACACCGCATTGACCAAAACAGAAACACACGTTCAATATTATGAAGTGCACAATTGGAAAAGTAATCCTGCCTGGGATGGAAGAAGCTAATAGATCAGCCCTCTAAGGTTTAATTAAAAAGGGAGCCCCCTTCAGGACCAGGAATTGTTTACTTCAATAGTTTTCATGCAAAGTACAGTGTTTCGTTTGGGCACTAATTGTGCCTGATGGACCCATTACTTTGTAATCAGAGCAGCTCCCTTGCTGGTTCTCCAGGGGTTAATTAAATGGATGAGGTAGTGCCCGGATCCTGTGCTCAGACAAGACCACCTGAATTTTTCACCAACCCTATGGGAAAACTATTGTTACTACGAACAATCAAGCTCCTCCGCTCCAGTGGTGTCTTTTACCTCTCAAGTTTATTAGGTTACTATACCAAGACATCCAGGGTGATCCATCAATGTTCCCCGTCATAAGTCAGCCTTGCTACAGTACACAGAGGACCTCATAGGGCTCTGGAAACCTAAACTGCTCTTAGCTAGGCTTGATTTCAGATGAGGCCAAGTCTGTACAAGGTTAAATGTACAGCACTTGTGAAAATGTTTGTGTTTTACTCCTCAGCCGTAAGGCACTTAGAGATAAGCATGCAGTCACTCTCTGCCTTCCACCTTGCAACATGAGCAAACTAAGACTGCAAGGACCAGATCAATGATTGGTAAGGGGATTACATATTTCTTTAATGCTGCATTATTCCTGCTGTTGCCGCTGTTTTTGTGACCTTCTATCATGCTGCTATTTTGTTTTCCACTGAGAGAACTTTGATATCTCTGTATGGACTCACGTACATTCCTTTTATATTTTTAATTACTGTAAAAGCAGAGGGTGTGATCCATGAAAGAATACAGTGAGAACTGCATAAAGGGAGGGCCATGACTGACTCGGGTATATGAAAACTGTTTTATTCTTTGAGTTTGCATGTGAACATGTGTGCTGACACACATACACACACACGTACATACTGATAGTATACCCTTTCTTTGTGGACTTGTCCTGGAAAGCTGAGCTCTTTATTTGCCTTTGAATAAGCATACAAACCTTAACCTTGATGGCGATTATAAATGCATGAAGAGGTTATATTTGCAAGGCTGCTGTGCTGGCTTTTGTTGTTAATTGGTATGAGAGAAAACGCAAGTGTTTGCTCTCTATTATTATATGTACAGTAAGGAAAAACTTATTAGGCATTGTAATTGACACATTTGGGCGGTGATAATAATTGTTAATTGATACTTCTGGGGAGGGATATAGAAAGAGATCTTGTTATTGGAGTATAATTACCAAGCCTAGTTTGAGTTACCAGTTGATCAAGAAATGAGGCAAACTGCGGTGCGGTAGGGTTTTAGGGGGTAGACAGCTAGCTTTCTGAGTAGTGAGGGCTAGCCGTGGGGGGAGTGGATGTGGGCAAAACGGGGATGAGAGAGAGCGAGCACAGACTGAAGACTAGGGGGGACTCAGAGAGACTGGGTGAAAATTAGGGGGGCCTATGAGAGAGAGAGAGAGAGAGAAAGATTGGGTGAAGTCTAGAGGAAGCTCTGAGAGAGAGAGACTGGGTGAAGGCTGGCAGGGAAGCTCAGAGAGAGACTTCTTTTTGCTTCATATATTATCAGGCCATAGTGGTGCATGAATCAAAAAAAAGTGGTTGCCTCGGATGGATCCCTTTATAGCAAGAGGTTGAACTCAAAGCAAACAAATATCTTTTATGTGTCAATAAATAGAAGGGGCTGACCTTCACGGAGTGACAGGTACAACCCTGAACACAGTCATTGGGCATTGGGGGGAGGGGGTGGCCTACATGAAGTGGCAGTTACAACCACTCTAGCAACTTTACTGGGCAGACTAGATGGACCGTACTGGTTTTTATCAGCCATCATATACTATGTTACTATGTAAGCCTAATCGGGGGGCTGACTTAGCAAAACAGAGGCCTTCTCCTTTGAGGAAAGCTGCTGGGCCCGATTTATATAAGATTTCCTTTTAATCTGTGCTTGTGGGAAAACACATTTATAAAACAGGTCTGTTATACTCTGAAATGCAATTATTTTTCTCCCTGGAAGCAACAGGGCAGTTAAGCCTTTATGTACTGCCTGTGTATACAGGACACAGAAAAGGGATGAATACCAGAGGAGATATAGTGCTCCTAATTCTGCACTATCTTTCTTAAATGTTCTCTGTACAATGCCGTGTATGCCTGATAGTGCTTTAGAAATGATAAGCAGTAGTAACAGTAAAACTAAGGACAAAATGAGTGTTAGACCAAGCACCTGTACTTCCGAGGCTGAGAGGATGAAAATAAGTAAATGAATCCATTATGCGCACCTTGCATTATCAATCAGTGGCACCCCATTGAAGAGGTGAAGCTTCTTATATGAGAGAAGCCCTGCCTGCCTTTAACTGACTCACACCATTCTGTGGTATACTGCAACTTGTCTTACTGTATGTAAAAACAAACCTACAGTTGGTTGATGAAAAGCAGGTACAGTGAGTCATAAAGAAGTGACTCTTGCACCATCACTGAAGATGTTTCCAGAGCTTCCTAAACATGTGTGTTGGATCTTCATATGTCAATGAGTCCATAGCTCCTCATTTTTTCCCCCATCAGACAACTTAAATGACATCATTTTGGACTATTCCCATAGTTGTTTTGTGCTACCAGCTTTTTTTAGATTTGTCTTGCTCTTGGTGTTCTTTGGAGTTCATTTTTAGTCAAATGTTCTCGTTTATCCCTTCTTCTTTGCTTTAGTCTGGTTTCTAGTACTTTCAAAAGTTTAGTTCTTTTTCATCATTGTCACCCACACGATATGTGACTGACAGCTCTGGCTTTGATGACTTGTGTTCAGCCACAAAGTAAATTTATTCAAACTCTGACTTTGATTTTGTGTTGTCACTTCTTCTCACCTTGGTTAAGGCGCAAACCAGCAACTTCAAAAGTGTCTGTTGTGCTTGCAGAAGATGATCCCGATAGATTAACAGACTCTTATACTAAATGCCTGGGTAAAGGCTATGGTATCACTTTGTACAATTTCTGTATCGAGATGTCACTAACTGATTCAGACTTGACAGGAAGGGCTCCGTGCCTGTGTGTCCAAAATGAATAAGACTATTTTGAAAATGGCCATGGATCCCAAAGATACAACCAAAATTGTACTGTTGGCTAGGTCCAAGTAAAACAATTTTTAGCTACTTCAATTCCTTGCATTGATAGGTCCCAAAGCACGGATAAGTTCTTCTTTCTCTGCTTGAATCTGAACAATTATTTGAAATGCTCATCCCATAAGTTGGCACACGTGTTGCGCTTCTCATCAATGCACCACTCCAAGGGCTCGGATGAAGTAGATATGCGCCATGTTCTGAAATAACATGACACCGATCCTTAAAGGGAAGAGCCTCTCAAAAATGGAACAGGTTGCCTAAAATACTGATATTAGACAGAAATCATAATATTTTTAGGAAAACATTTTGAAACTTGGCTCTTTGGGGTTAGGATAGAATCCTGCCTTTAAATTATTCAGATGTATTGAGCGGGTAGGATTATTTCTTAAGGTGGATTGGGAGTAAATTTTTATTGATTGGTGTCTTCTTGGAGTACATTCAGATTGCTGTATTAGTAAGGCATTTTAGTATATCTCTCTATATAATACTTGATTTTCTTTTATGTAATCCCCCTCAAAACAGAAATGTTAGAAGAGGACAATAAATGCCAAATTAAATTAAATGATGACTGGGAAGAAGCATAGAGGACATTGTGGAAAGTGATTAGATTAGATTTATTGTACTTTATATACTGCCTTTAACAAAAAACAATTGCAGCAAGGTGGATATGAGCTTTATCAGTCTTCCAAGAACTATCCAATGTTGTTCCACATGGAGGCATTTGACCATTGTTTCAGAAGCTCCAAATCACATGCATAGTGTATATCAACATCTATTGTGTTGAGCAACTTGCCTCAAGTGACATCACTGTGAGTGTGCTAGGTATGTTGATGATATCAATGGTTTGGTCTTCCATGTCTACATCAACTTCAATAAAGTCAAGTGAAGTTACCTCCTTAGCATTATAGTCACATTGAGGACTGTTGGAAAGAGTTGAGGTCTTAACGAGGTTGCCTTGTCATGGATTTGGCTCTTTTTGATGGGTTGTACACAGAGGGTACTATGGAAGGTCACTATGTGTCTGTGAAATCTGTGACTGACTCTTGATTAAGGTATCTATATGGCTGTACAGATATCGTCTGAAGTTAAATAAGAGAAAATGCAAGGTGTGGTGTAGCAGAAGGGTCCATGTGCTGAATGTAAGGCCTGAGATGGAAAGTGCTCAACTGGAGCTGAAGGAGTGGATTTTTATCTTAGTTATCCAGTTGGACAATCAGTTAAATCTGGATAAACAGAATGCAGAAGTTGTGAAAGAAGCATTTGGTGTATTATATCATCTTAAAAGGCTGCACTGTAATATTGGTACCCAGGACTTCTTAACTGTGGACTCACACCTTTGTTACATCATGCATTGACTATTGAAAAGTGGTGTATCATGGTTTGGATGATTAGCAGTTACAGAGGATCCAATAAGTGCAAAACTCTGCAGCCAGGATGATTATGCCGAAGCTAAATATGAACATGTGATTCCTTTATTGAAGGCGTTACATTGGTTTGTATGTGGTGTTTAAATGCTTACAGATGGGCAAACCAGAGTACTAGGTTGATTTATTGCATCTTTTTTTCTCCTACTTGCCCTTTACAGTCTATCCAGAGAGGTTTGTTGGCGTTTCCATGCTTTTCTCAGATTAGATTAGCCACAACTCAGTGTGGTATTTTTCGCTGTTTTGTGCTGAGGTTGTGCTAAGGTTGTGGAATGGATTGTCAGAGGACGTGAAAGCAGAACTGAATTATCTATGTTTTAGAAAACTGGTTGAGGCACGGTTGTTTCAAGAGGCCTTTTATTTATTTTATTTATTTATTTATTGTTCTTATATACCGCACTCTTTAAAATCAGCGCGGTTTACATAAAATGGTGTGGTGCAATAAGAGCACTTACAATGAACAAGGGGAATAAAACTTGGAGTAACTAGTGGTAACTATATACAACAATTTACATTTGTTCACAGTCCATATTTATAGTGAATAAGACATTGGTAAGGTTTACATGTTCGTGGATGGTAGTGTTTTAGGAGGTGCTGTGTCAGAGAACTGTGAGTAGTGCAGAAGAAAGAGGTGGTGTTTAAGAGGTGGTGCCTTTGGGAGGGAAGGTTGAAGGGGAGTGAAAGTTGTGTTGGGGGGATTGATACTGCATTGATATTTTTATGTTGTCTCTGTGTAGATTTTATTTTATTGTAAACTGCCTTAGAGTCCTCATTGGTCATAGTCAGGATATCAAAAGCGTCATCCTTCCCTAGATCAAAAAGTGTTGAAAATAGTGGATCTCCCCCTGGTGATAAACCAATTAGATTCTTGCAATTCTCTTCTGGTTGGTCTTCCATCAAAATTGTTGAAAAGACTACAAATTGGTTGAACAATGACAACAAGAACTGCCACAGAAAGATCCTGTAAGGAGAGAACTGCATTATGTATTTATTTATTTATTTAATTTTCTTATATACCACACTATTTGTCATCAGTGCGGTTTACATTGAAATAATACAACAATTGGTCAGATATAACAGACCTATTACAGGAAAATTAACATGGAAGTAAACAGGGAAATCATTTATATTTCTAGAAAATACATGTTGGAGATATATAAAATCTATACAGTTAGTTAGGGTAGGTATGAGGTTAAAAGGATGGGGGAGGGGAAGGGGTGTTTAGGTGTTTGAAGTGTGCGATGAAAAGGTGGTGTTTAAGGGCTTTTTTGAATTGTTTGATGTCTTTAATTGCTCTGATATTGGGAGGGAGTTGGTTCCAACATCTAGGAGCATAATTCGAAAAAGCCCTATTGATGGATGATTGATTAGCTTTTAAGGAAACGTTTGGTATAAGCAGTGTGTCAACAGCTGGAGATCTCCTGGACCTGTTATTTGTTGTGTGTATGATGAGATCAGAGATGGAATCTGGAGAAATATTATTGAAGGCCCTAAAGGTGGTAAGGATGGCCTTATATTGGATTCTACAGTTTATTGGTAACCAATGAAGCTTCGGATGTTACATTGGTTGCCAGATTTTACCTGTGAGTGGCATACAGGTTTGAACCATGCTAGTTATGCTCTCATCAACAAATATTAATGTAATGCCTAGTGAGAATTCCTAGGTCCAGGCTGATCTGGCAGGATCCCTCAGTCAGGATCTCTCAGTCAGGCTCCCTCAGTACCTGAAATGTTGGCACCTGGTATCTCCACCTTGGGAAGAAGGGTGACGGTGGGTTCACTGTCACCCTCACTTCACCCCATGAAACCGAAAAAGGTTTATCTATGAACCAGGCTGGCTGGCAATATTTGCAAGTTTTATTAACTTCTACAACTGAATGTGCATGTGTGTGTGTGTGTGTATATATATATATATATATACACACACACATGCACACACACACACATATATATATATATATATATACACACACACACACACATATACAGGTATATATATATATATATCACACACAACAGATTCCAATTAATTGGGTCACATCAGGACTAGAATACTTGTGCCAATTAAGTGGCTGCCCTGACTATATGAAGCTGCACATTGAGAGTTAAACAGGAATAATGTATGTACATACAACAAAAGAGAAAAATAAACTTTCCATTCATTGAGTAACAAAAAGTTCACTTCAGATAAGCTGAAACAATTGGTACAAGTCACTGAAAAATATTGTACAGTAGTTCTTCACAGTCAACGGCACTGACCCTTTTGTGACTTTCCATTGTTCAGCACTTAGAGCATCAGCACTGTCCTCCTCGTAGTGTGCCCTCTTAGACTTTATCCCAAACCTGTATTTCCATTGTGACAGACAACCATCTCTTGCTTTGAAATCATCCTGACCCAGCTTTTCAGATAGTTCCTCTGACTTAATTTTCAGCATTGGACCACTGAAAAACCCACCTTATCCAGTTACAATAGAGAGCCATTGATTGCAGGCCTCTTCAACTTATGGATCCTGATCCTCATACTTCCATTTTTGGGAAGTTCCCTGTTCTCCTTTGAATAATGTAGTAATCCCCCTGAAACACAGCTATTCAATAAAAAGCAAAAGACTCTCTTAGGTATATTCTTACACACTATGAAGGAACCATTCAGATAAATCAAAGACACTACTCTACCTGTAATACCAGTTATCCTTCCTACAGATCTCATCCATGTGCTGGAATGCAACTGAACTAGTTGCTTCTGTGAGTCACAACATATCTGTTAT
This sequence comes from Ichthyophis bannanicus, assembly GCA_033557465.1. Lineage (NCBI taxonomy): Eukaryota > Metazoa > Chordata > Amphibia > Gymnophiona > Ichthyophiidae > Ichthyophis > Ichthyophis bannanicus. Next base: position 821,317,859 of record CM066032.1, read on the forward strand.
GACTGGCCTGATGAGGTGCCGTCGAGCTTATTGCCTCTGCTGCCATGCCATTTCACACCTGGAGGGGTCACTGTTCCTCTGCTGGGCTTACCACCTTAACTGCTGTGCCTTGTTTGACCTAAAGGGTCTGCTGCTCCACTGCTGAGGTCCCCACCTCACCTCCTTCCATATGAAGAAGCTGCCGCTCCAACGCTCAGCAAAGTCCCTCACTAGAGATCACATTCCTGCTCTACCCAAGCTCAGTGAACTCTAGCTTTTGGATTCAGGTTCTCAACCGACTGAGTGACAGTTCAGTTCTCCAGCTTGGAGGGACTCCTCCTCTTCTCAATCAGAGACCAAGAGTCAGATAAGAAAAGTGAGGGGGAAAGCCCTCCCCCCTGTAAATCCAGATTAACCCTGAGTTAGTGGATCTGCATTCCAATGCTGTGCTTTGTAGGTCGGGGTGTGAGATCTGCTTTTCTGGTGGATACAGTTCTAAATCCCTCTCACAATCCCCAATACATTTTCCAAGGCTTATTCCTGTCAACTGTGGAATACAGTAATATTCTTTATTTGTTTTTAGGACACTTTCTATAGCTGTTTTTAGGATTTGTATGTAAATAACAGCTAACTAGTTACCACACTGGGGTATCATTTTTCACTTGATGTATCATTTTTCCACTGCAGAAGTGTTCAACCTCTGCTCTCTTTTTTGAGAACTTTGTTCAGCAGACAGTAAAATAAACCCCTTTTCCTTCATTTTACTTTTTCAGAGCCCTGGGGATGTCTGGTGGCACTAAATTCTTTTCCTTTCCTAAACTCCTTGGGAGGTTTCACTTTTCGCCTCCTAAATTTCTTATTGCCCTCAATGAGATACTACATTTTACATATATGCTCGTTTAGACTAGGTGTATCTAACAGTAGATCATTTTAAAAGGTTTAGTCAGATGTCTCCCACGCAGGAACATCCAAATAGGCACTGGGGTGTGGCAACAGCATGTCTGGAGACGAGCAATGGGCTTTCACATCCCCGTTCGATCTCAGAAAGGGGAAGTCCATGTTTATACCTGTTACAAGCATGAATAGGCATGAAGAAAGTGCTTGCTTTCACCTTAAAACATTCAGAGAATGTAGACTTAAGTGACTAACTTTCCCACACTGGGATTTGAACCCAGGGCACCATACTCTCAAGCCATTACTCTAACCATTATGCTGTTAGACATCTTGGTGTTGAAAGCTAGCCTGGGGATGTCTATATATACGTCTGATACACATACATATCGGGTCTGAACTTGCACATTCCTGCTTTTATTTCAGACATTCTGGCTTTGAAGTCCCAGACTGCACTTGAATGTCCCATTGTGAAATGTGCCTCATAGTATATGATAGCAGATAAAGACCAGTATGGTCCATCTAGTCTGCCCAATGCGTTGGCTAGAATAGATGTACCCACCACTCCATGCATGTCTCCCCCCTCTATGCCTTTGTTTAAGGTTGTACCCTCTGCTTCATGCAGGTCATCTCTTTCTATTTGTTGAAGTATAAAAGATAGTTATGTTTTGATTTTGATGTTATCCTCTTGCTATAAAGGGATTCACTGTGTTTGTCCCATGCCATTTTTAATTCCATCACTATATTTGCCCCTACCATTGGGAGGGCATTCCAAGCATCCACCATGCTTTCAGTTAAAAATGTATTTCCTGACTTTGCTTTTAATACTACCTCCTTGCAGCTTGATTTTTTGCCCTCTCGTCTGTGTAATAGGCAGGCGATTATTTGGATGGACCTATACTGGGTTTCCAGGACTATCGTTGGTCAACCTTAATGTGGGCTTTGCAATGCTGCATGCCCTTCTGGGCTCTCAAAGTGACTCTGGTACAGCCATGTCATCCTCTGTGTTTTCTGTTACGCTTTGGGAGTGAATTTCAGCTTCTCTCCCTCTATAGCTCTAGGAATTCAAATCCTTTCTCCCTGCCCATATTGACCTCAGTTTCATTAGTTTTCCAGGAACTTTCCTGGATCTCTCATGCTTTGGCCTCTGGCTGGGAAGATTGCTCTAGCAGATTCCTATCTTGTACATTTGTTACAGGGGTGTAATCTCTATTCTGGGGTTCCCTCATTGAATACCTCTTCAGAATCACTGTCATACTCATCCTACTGTTCTCTCAATGTGCATCCAGGTGTTTCTACTTGTCTTGCTCCAGTCTCCTGAGGGGTCAGTATCTCAGGTTTCACTGTTATCCTCCTTTGTGGTCATGGCTGGTGGACTTCAGAAACTATTAGGGTTTCCTCTATGGGAAATGCAAATTACCCAGTGGAGAGGAGGTGGTTTCTGTGTCCAGTCTTTACTGTTTCCTCCTCCCACTCTGGTCTTAACTGGTAAACCACCAAATTATTCAAATTTTCCTCAACACCATAAGGAATAGATCGCCACCTGTTAGCAATCTTTTTTTTTCCTGATAGTCTCCATTTCTCTACCAGAACTTGGTCACCTATCAAAAGGTGACTCTACCTACCTTCTGGTCATACTAGTTTTTGTTTCTCTGATTCAGTTAATCAGCATATTCTACAGCCAATCTATAGACCTCCCTCAATTGTACTTTTAACTTTTTTACATAAACTTGCGAGGTCTGGGATAATGTCCCATAAGCTTAAGGTTACCAAATGTCCTTGATTTTGGGGGATTGTCCTTGATTTTGAGATAGTGTCCCAGATTCCATGGACAATTTTGGTGGGGACAGAAGCAAAGGACACTGCTTTTCCTGCATACCCATCTCCATTTTGGTAGGAGAAGAAGTAAAATTCACTTCTTTTCTGAAAAACCAGCAGGAATTTTAGAAATATATGGAATGCTTATCTCCTTTTAAACAATTTTATGTATTGTGAACCGCCCAGATGCTAACTGTATTGGGCGGTATATAAAGTTTTAATAAACATAAACATAGATGTATAAAATAAAGTTTAGGCATATATGTAGGTATGCACACTTATAACTTGAGAGGACTGCAACTGTGATTTTTAAACTTTTGAAATTAATGAATACTATCTAGACTGGTCATTTCGAAAAAAAAATATATATATAGTGTGTGTGTGTGTGTGTGAGGAGGGAGGACCCCTGCCCACCGAATCCAGCTCAGCCTTGCTGAGATGTCCCAGATTTAGTCTTCAAAACTCTGGTAACTGTACATCAGTTGCAACCCCAAAACACAGATCAATGGTAACGGGTCCTCTCGGCGCAACATTTGATAGGGTGAAAGCCCTGCAGTATCATTGTAAATGCAGTTGTAGGCCTGCACCAGAAACATACATACTGGCTCCAGTTCCTCTTATGAATTGGTTGCAGTGTACTGACATATTTAAAAGTGTTCTGTTAAACCTAAAAGGCTGGGGATCTCTATTGGGCTAGTAGGGAGAAATGGAGGATTTTCTTATCCTAGTGACCTATAAGATCTTGTTAATGAGTCGGGTTTCAACTTTCTTCTCCTGATCAGACTATATGGGTGCTGGGAGTTCATAGTTCACAAAGAATTTTTCCCACAATACACTGCAAGTCTGTGTGTTTTGATCTCTGGTAGGGTATCCATGTGCAGTGGTATGTTACAACCAGAATATTCTCTTTAGGCTGAGAGTCCATCTCCAGAGTCAAAAAGTCTATGCACACCAAGTCCTTTGGGCCATGACTGGAAATATTTACCAGCCTCACTGCTCTTTGTGGTAAAATCTTTCTTTTTATGCAACTCATGCATTGTTTGCCGTTGACTCTCTACATCTTATGCCTATTTAGGCCAATAGAATCTGCCTCTTATCAGTTTTAGGATCTTCTCTGTCTCCATGTGTCTCATATCATCATGGTGAGACTGCAATACGCCTTTATGACAATTTTGTTGTAAACACAGTTGTTCAGAATTTCCTGATTGTCTTTCTTTTCTTTGTACAGTACCTTATTCCATATAAATAGATGATACCACTCTCTGATCATCAACCAGTTGTCTAAGTGCCTCAACTGGTCTGTTTGGGGCCCCGAAACTCTCTCCTTGGCCCTGATCACATTCCCAATCAGCAGATCATCCTTGTCAAATGTCATGCAAAGTCAGTCTTGACATGCTAGTAGACATGAATGATGCAACATTAGAATATGCAATACTCCAACGCTGTCTCTGGCCCAATGCGTATTCTCAGTTCCCAGTTCATTCATTTCCTCTGACCGACTGCTCTCACTCCAGCCTCTAATTGTCACCAATCCCCTTTAGTACTGTCACTGTGGTAGAGATATCAGAAGAGTGTATCAGAGTCCCCATTTATACTTCTAGGTCTGCATTGCAAGCTGAAATTGTAAAGGGATAACGCAGTCAACTACCAGTGTCCAGTTGCATCTAGTTTTGCTGGTTGCTATTCTATAAGTATATGCGAAGGAGTGATGGTGTATACTTTCACTGTGGGTGTGCACATGGACGGACTTTGGACAGAGCATGGGAAGAGCACACAATTACACAAGTACATTACATTCATTCCAAAGTGCTATAATTTTATGTGCATTTTTTAAAAATCTAGACATGTGTATTTACAGAAGCCATAGGGATGGTATAAGTGATCCTGCCTAGATTTAATTTGCTTTTTCAACCAATTATGCTGACTTTATAAAATAATTCCAAATAGCCACAACACATTTACTTATTAGGTGCAAATATATATTTTTTATAAACTTCATACATATATGGAAAATTTTGTATATCAATAATTGGACCATCAAATTAAGAGTTACATAGACCGAAGATCAGTCAATTGCACTTATCTAGCTCAAGCATTTTAATCATCAGTCCCTTTTTTAAACAAAATAAATGAAAACTAAGGGGCATGTTTACTCAGATGCGCTACCAGGTAGTGTTGGGTTCAGCGTGCACCAAATGCATCATGATAAAAGGTACCATGTGTTAAAAATGTGGCTGTGTTAAAAATCCCATGCTGACTGAGTAGTGTGATTTGGAGTGAAGTCTTTCCATCACGGTTAGCACTGGCATTTTTGATGCATGCCCCCCCCCCCCCAGTGATTTATTTATTTATTTAGCTGTATTTATATCCTGCTTTTCACCAGGTCAAAGCAGTCAATTGGGAGATACATTTAACATGAGGGGATATGAGACACATACACTAATAATTACAGGGAACATGGGCAGTGGAGGGTTGAGTGGCTTGCCCAAGACCACAAGGAGTGCCTATAGGACTAGAAATCCCAGTCCCTCCGGCCTGAGATTGCTGTCCCCAGGTGGGACTTGAACCCCTGGCTCTCTGGCCTGAAGTATCTTGTCCTAACCACTAGGCCACTCCACCCTAGTGCAAGATGTTGCACTTACTATGAGTCCAGTGAATACTATGGGTGGTGGCTAGCCAGGTGGCATTTAGTGATAAAACAACTGTAACAGGTCAATTTCTCTGAGTGATATATTGTCAAATATTATTAAAAGTCACTCAATACACATCATAAAGGTAAACACCATCCAACGGGATATCTTCTTGAAGAACTCACTCTTAGAACCACTCAACCCACAGTGTGTATATAACACAATACGAGAGAAGGTCTCAGACTTAGTGGCACTACGTGTTAGGCTAAAACATGTCCAACTCTTGTTTGAGAGAATCCGAATGTTGTAGGAGACGCATGTAGCAGTTATTGCTGTTTGGGTAAGGAGATTTGGTTTGATATAATGGAAAAATTGTATTAATAGTACGGTATATATGGGCGTTTTACGTCACTCATGGTTTTTTTTATGTGTGTTTCTATATTTGTAGAATTTTGAGTCTGGGTAATCCCCTGAGGAAACGTTGCAAGTGAAATGTGATTGTGGCACCTGGTTAAGGCGTTGGGATTCACTGGGATTCATCATTACACTGACAGGAGCAGAGTCGGGTTAAGCACATAGCAGATATACTGTTGCAGTGAGAATTGAAGACGAGGTTTTTTTGTCTACTTTATTTGCTGTGCTTACTGTGTTTTTGAGAGTATGCTCCAGCAGTGTATGTTTCTGCGAGAGAAAAGGTCATTGATGCAAATAGGCACAAGAGTTGGACATGTTTTAGCCTAACACATAGTGCCACTAAGTCTGAGACCTTCTCTCGTATTGTGTTATATACACACACCGTGGGTTGAGTGGTTCTAAGAGTGAGTTCTTCAAGAAGATATCCCGTTGGATGGTGTTTACCTTTATGATGTGTATTAGGTGGCATTTAGTGGCAGCACCCAGGAATATTCAGTGGCACTAACCGTCTGCAAACCACCTAAATGGCTTTGAATATCCACCCCCCTCACCCCGTGCTTTATTCCTGCACAGAGGAATACCTTTATGATTAATTACTTGCACACTCTCTGGGTTGAAATATAGACTTGCACAGTTTCTGTCATAAGAGAAATGAAAGACGCTTATTTAGCCACTACGAGGTGTTCCAGAGTAATACATTCTGAGGTGCTGCTACAGCTAGAAAGAGTTATCACAGGAGCATGCAAGATTCCTCACCACACTTGTTACTTTACTGCCCTAGTGATCCCTGGTTCAAGATGTGTCGAAGAGACTCTTCTTCCAGTGACCACTGGTTGGGATAAATCTGTCTGTTAAGAGTCCAGAACAGGACGATGCCAGCCTGTGGTACCATGAGAAGATTAGAAGATGACCACTCTTTGCCATCATTAGGGTCTAGGTCTCCCATGTGCATCTTCGGTACTTCTTTCAGGCAAAATCACAAAAAGTTCATAATAGACAAAAGATCCAGGATCTTGATGGCACCATTTTTAATGTGCTAAATCGAGAAAAATGTGCTGAGAAAAGGAATAGCCAGGTTCTTTTATGTACAGTAGGATTACTTTATGGCCGCATAGCACATCTTCTCTACTAAAGGCTTGTAAGACCATATAGATGCCAAATGTTCAATTCACCCCAATATGTCTAAGCTTGGGAACACTCGATGAAAAGATTAGTTCATTGCAGTTTGCAAGTAGGAAACCTGCAGCTTGCCTCTCTCACAGATGCAAGAGGCAATGTTGTATATGACAGTCGGAGAGAGAATAGGTAGGGATGTGCCTTTATTAGCATGCATTTGATTTGTTCAGGTGTCTTACAATTTTTAGTTCATGCAAATTAGATTGTATGCATACAAACCTACAAATATTGTAACATAGTAACATAGTAAATGATGGCAGATAAAGACCAGTGTGGTCCATCTAGTCTGCCCAGCAATATGGCAGGAGTAGGTGCACCCCTACCCATGTCTTTGCTTAGTGATGCACCCCTCCCCATGTCTTCATCCTCCCCATGTCTTTGTTTCTTTTTTTAGGGGTGAACCCACCGCTCCTTCCCCCATCGCTCCATGTAGGACACCCCTATTTGTTGAGAAATTAGATGGTTCAGTTTATTTTGATTTAATCTTGTTGCTGTAAAGTGATCCACTGTGTCTGTCCCAGGCCACTTTGAATTCTGTCACTGTGTTTGCCCCCACCACATCCATCGGGAGGGCATTCCAAGCATTCACTACCCTTTCAGTAAAAAAATATTTCCTGACATTGCCTTTCAATTTACCACCTTGTAGCTTCATGTTATGCCCTCTAGTTTTACAGCTTCCCCATCTCTGGAAGAGGTTTGTTTGTTCATTATTTCTCTTTAAGTATTTAAAGGTCTGACTCATATCTCCCCTGTCCCTCCTCTCCTCCAGAGTGTACATATTTAGGTCTTCAAGTCTCTCCTCATAAGGCTTCTGACGCAGGCTCCAAATCATTTTGGTCGCCTTCATCTGAACAGCTTCCATTCTTTTTACGTCCTTTGCAAGATAAGATACGGTCTCCAAAACTGAACACAGTATTCCAAGTGAGGCCTCACCAGAGCCTTATACAGTGGCACTAGTACCCCTTCCTTTCTGCTGGTAATTCCTCTTCGAATGAAGCCCCAACATCCTCCTGGCTTTTGCCACTGCCTTGTTGCACTGTTTTGTGTGCATTAGAAAGTTCTAATGTGTATAACACCTGTGCATTAAAAACAAGTGTGTGAAACAAATTGAAAACAACCCCCAAAACTGGGAAAGCATGTTTTCTTTCCAACGACATTCTTTTTTTTTCTAAATCTATTTGTTGTTGTACCATGGTTCTTTGGTTTCCAATAGGTTCATGCACTGATTTGTGTTTAAGTTCCTGAACCATTTGCTCTGCTATGATTTGAAATCTGAAGTTTTACAGCTGATAGGATATGTCAGCAGAGTATGGGACACGTTTGTTAAGCGACGGGACTCCTGCTGTAATATGAGCTTGCTAGGACTTTGTGCGTGAGCAGGCTCAAATTGTCTAGGTACAGGAATGGGCAGGAAATTGTTTTCAGCACATGATTGAAGCAGCTCTGCTATTTGGCCCCTGCTTTGGGCGCCGGTGAAATAAATATCCAAATCAAAGTCATTCATTCCTCAGTTCAGCGAGGCAGGCAAACGGCAGCCATTGGCTTGGCTTGTGGTAAACTCTGGAAGAGGCTTAGCTTAATACAGTCCTGCTCACTCATCTGTACTATATTTTGCTACCAGAATTGGTTTCACTGAGAGAGTCATTCATGGTCACTTTCTCCACCATGCAAATAGTTGGCAATATATCAGTACAAAGATGCTTGCTTGTGTAAATGTACAAACATGGTATTCTTTATATTTTTACTTGTTTTATATTTAAACTGATATCAAGATTACATAACACTAGAAATCAATTTAAGAACATAAGAATTTAAGAAATGTCATACTGGGTCACACCAAGGTCCATCAAGCCCAGGACCCTGTTTCCAACAGCGGCATGCTGAAGTTTTGATTTATAAGATATTGACTGCATCCCTCTAAATTATACAGTAATTCTGAACCTGCAAACTATGAGTAATGTGACTTTTCTAATTTAATATAATTCTTTACCATTAATAGTGTTTGATAGCTGACTATTATCATGTAATTTGAATACAAGGGTTTTGATTTAGGGTTTGCCACCCAGTTACCACTGACCAGAAACGAGACTAATAAATCATCATAAAATTTAAGGATATCATTTAAGAAAATGGCCAACTATTTTGCAGTGATGTTTGCTAGACAATTAAGGAAATGAGATGCTTAAAGCCTGAGTGCTGATATCAATGTGTGTTACCAATGAAAAGGAACTAGTGGATGGTGCTGTACTGATAATGCCAATGAATATCACAATAACACAATAAAATATTCTAATTTTTCATAGCTCATCATTACAGAAAGATATAATTTCACATCATAAACTAACTGGATTTTGCTTTAAAATGCTTTCTTTAGGGATGTGAATTCAATAGTGTGCATTCAGTTCTTTAAGGTGCTTTAAAATATTCAGTGTGCCCTAAATCAGTGTAACATGCCTTTATAAATGTGAAGTGGTATTTTAGAAGGGATGTCTAGAAAATATATGAGACGTCTACAGCAGGGCCGTACAGAGGTGAATCGCAGCTTGTGCGACTTGCACATCGGGTGCGGCCCCCCCCAGTCACTTTCTGGATGGCGGCGGGAGAGAAGAGGCGTGCCCAATGTCCAAGTCACTGGTGCGCTAAGCAGATCTGCCCCTCCTTGCTCTGACGCCATGTCAGAGGAGGGAGGGACCAGACCTGCTTAGCATGCCGCGAGAAGGCTTAAGGGGTACATTTTGCTGGTCTGCCGTTGCCTGCCGCCCCTGAGAAAAGAAAAAGTAGTGGCAGAGGCAGGCAACGGCAGACTGGTGAAATGCGCCCCTTAAGCCTTTGTGCCCTGTGTGGACGCACCATTCGCACAGGGCTAGGTACGGTCCTGGTCTAGAGCAGAACTTCCAAAAACCAGGGGCGTGGCAGCCGCACCTTCTGAAATCACTGTCTGCAGCCTGAAAAAATGAATGTCCCAGTAACCAATTCTGGAGATGGGCCCCATGCAGATATCAATGCTAGGTATATGCACAGGTGTAGCCATTTTTTTTTTTTTTAACTTTTATTTTCATTTTGCAACAAACAAAAGAAACAACACACCAAAGGAGACAAAACAAGTATACAATAAAGAAAAGTAAACCCAATTACCCCCCACCCCCACGCTTCTTCTCTAGCTGATTATGTCAGCATGTGAGCGCTTCCAAACAACAGTGATTATACATCAAAACAATCAAAAGAGTATCTGCGATACAGAATAATCATGGGACAAAGATATATACAAATTTAGACAGTCAGATGAGAGCATTGAGCAGAATGTACATAGTCATTGAGCATCTTCCATTTAGACCGATGATGAAGAGTCTGAATGGGGGAAGCAAACATACGAGGTATTTGTTCATATTTACTGTAGAGACAGACATGATTCCACCATTCATTGGGGCTCAGATGGGAGCTATTTTTCCAGTATTTCGTAATTAGGGAAATAGCAATGCCAAGCATAAAGTCCAAAAGGAAGTAAGCCGTTTTTGGAAGAGAGGGGATCCCCGCAGCTGAGCGAAGTCCCACTATCCTCCAAGAAAGGGGCTCTTGAAAGTGCAAAATAGACTGGATACGACCCCAGACCCGACGCCAGTAATACTGTAGTGCGGGACATTCATACATTACATGAGGTAGTGAACCAATGGCCGCATGACATGTCCAACAACTATTGCCCTGAGTAGTGTTCCATTTGGCTAATCTGTCAGGAGTGTAAAAACACCGGTGGGCTAGAAAGAAGAGTGTCTGAGTGAGTGAGGCGGATCGGGAGACCCGTGTCACTCTACTCCAGACAAGGCTCCATTGCTCCGGGGTCAAAGTCACATGCAATTCTTTCTCCCATGCTTTCTGCGCTATAGGGGTAGCTCTAGTTATAGCATTACATAAGGTTTTGTAAAAATTGGATGCTACACCCGGTGAACTACCGATAGATCGGATAGTCTCCAACCAACCTTGTGTAGGGGAGGCCGATGGCGGGAGCACCTTAGCACTCCGAAGGCAATGCTGAAGTTGCACCAACTGAAAGTAGTGTTTCGCTGGGAGACCAAATTCAATTTGCAATTCACTAAAAGTTTTCCAGCGATCTTCATGGAACAACTGACTAGGAATCCAAATGCCCCTAGTGTACCAGGGGCTCCACGCCATCGGCTTATTTTGTATTCGAAATCGAGTATTGTACCAAAGTGGGAGCTTGTCTAACGGACAGAGTCGGGAGTCTAAAGATTGCATAAGATTATTAAAGGCACCTAAGGTGTCTAAAAGCATTGGTGGAAAGTGGGAGTCTGATGGGAGAGTCATACCAGGGAGAAACGTAAGAGGAATCGGTTTGCAAAGGTCCTCTTCTATGTCTAGCCACACAGGTCTACTCGGTACTGGATCTTCCAGCCAACGAGCGCCTTGTTTGAGAAGAAAAGATTGATGATACTTCAGGAAATCAGGGAATCTGACACCCCCATTTTCCTTATCTGCTTGCAGCTTATGTTTCGCTATCCTAGGTGTCTTGTTTTGCCACAAGTATCTAGTCAGAAGGCCCTCTATATCTTTATATATACGTCGAGGTAAGAGACAGGGCAACATTTCTAAGATATAATTCACTTTCGGAACAATCATCATTTTTATGGTTTCTAATCGACCCCACCAGGTAAGTGTTAAAGGAGTCCAGCGGTGAGTAAGCGCCCGGACTTTAGAGGTTAAGTCTTTGGCATTGAAGGAGATAGTGTCTTCCAAAGGAGAACAATAGTGAACCCCAAGGTATTTGACCATGCGAGGTTGCCATAAAAAGGGGAAGGGTTGCATATCTGCCTGATGAAGCAAAGGATTTAATGGAAAGGCTACCGACTTGGTCCAATTTATCTTATAACCGGACAGTTGTGAGTATTTACCAATTTGCTCTAGGACAGCCGGTACTGAGTCTATAGAGACAAAAAGCATAAGGTCATCAGCATACGCTGAAATTTTGATTTCCCTATGGGTGAAGGGGACTCCATGAATCTCCTCCGATTGCCGGATTAGTAAAGCCAAGGGTTCGAGTGCAAGATCGAAGAGAAGTGGAGACAGTGGGCATCCCTGGCGAGTGCCACGTTGAAGGGGAAAAGGCTGAGACTTTAAAGCATTGGCACATATACTGGCTGTAGGCTGTGCGTACATGGTGCGAAGACAACGGAGAAAACCTTCCCCGAATCCGTACCAGCGGAGGACTGCAAACAGGAAGGGCCACTCTAAGCGATCAAAGGCCTTCTCAGCATCAAGTGAGAGGCCAACAAATGGGCGATCAAGATTAACTGCGGTAGTCAGTACATGGCATAGAGTCCGAGCATTGTCAGCAGTTGATCTACCAGGAATGAAACCGCATTGATCTGGGTGTATTAAGGTAGGCATCCTATCAGAAAGCCGGGTAGAGAGAATGGTGGCAAATATTTTATAGTCCGCGTTTAGGAGGGAAATTGGACGAAAATTAGCTGTTAGTTGCGGGTCTCTCCCCTCTTTCTCAAAAACTACTACATTTGCCATTGAAAAGGACCCAGAAGGAGAACCCTCCTCGGCCAGAGCAGAAAAATAAAGTTTCAAAACTGGAGCTAAGTCAGCGTGAAAGGTTTTGTAGAATTCAGCAGGGAGACCGTCTGGGCCTGCGGCTCGACCTGAGGCACATTTCTTGATAGCAGAATGAATTTCTGAGACAGTAAATGGTGTGTCCAAGGCCACTCTATCTTCGTCAGATAGGGTCGGTCTTTGTACCCCTGAAAGTAAGCGTTCAAATACATCTGGCTCAAAATCACATTCAGATTGATAAAGCCGAGTATAAAAATCACGAAAGAGTTCTAAGATTTCGGTATCTTTAGTGACCAAGCCCCCCCCCGACGGATTACGGAGGGCGGTAACACGCTTGGCTTCTTTTTGACCTTTTAGGGCATTTGCTAATAATTTGCCAGCACGATTATTTTCCCGATAATATAGCCCTTGTTGTGATTCAATATTTTTAACAGCAGCAGTGTACAAAAGCTGATTGTATTGAAAACGCAAGCGTTGTAAACGGAGTAAAATACATGGGTCAGTACGGGACGTGAGGAGACGCTCCCCAGCTTGTATCTGCTGCTCTAGAATCAGTAAATGCTGCTTTCTTTGTTTCCCCTGCCGAATTTGATAGCTAGTTATAGTTGCGCGGATAGATGCTTTAAAACCCTCCCACCAAGCCCAGCTCGCTGTGTCATGGGGTGAGTTAAAATGAAAATAATCTTGGATAGCGGCCTTTATATCAACCTGAAAATCTTTTTGACCCAGTAAGGATCTATCAAAAAACCAAGCTCGGGGAGAATCGTCCCGCGCAGTGACATGTAATGATAAAGATATGGCAGCATGATCTGAAATATGGAGAGGATGAGTCCTAGTCGTGTCTACTTGAGAAATCAGTGCTTTGGAAATGAGAAAGAAATCTATTCTAGATTGGGAGTGATGGGGGGCAGAAAAGAAAGTGAACTCTAAGTCGGAGGGGTGAAGCAGCCTCCATATATCTACCAGCGCAAGATCTTGCATCAGAGCTGTAAGGGTAGCGAGACTCTTGGGTGGACTACTCGTTCTAGGCGGCTGTCTATCTATCAGAGGGTCTAACACTTGATTAAAATCACCACCAAGTATTAATGGAGTATTGGCAGAGGCCTGTGCCAACTGCGCAATACTTGCATAGTAAGCAGGGTTGTCCACATTCGGGGCATAAATGCAAATACATGTAAATTCACTATCTCCAACCTTAAGATGTACTCGGGCCCATCTACCCTCCTTGTCAGCGCTAGTATCAATTACAGTAGCTTGCAAAGATTTCTTAACCAGAATGGCTACCCCGCACCATTTGGAAACGGCGGGAGAATAGGCAGCCACCATGTAAGGCTTAACATTGAGTTTCAGTGTTTCAGCAGAGTTTAAGTGCGTTTCCTGAAGAAACGCTAAATCAGCATGCTCATGGCTAAGATAGCTAAGGATTTTCTTTCTTTTGATTGGACTATTAATGCCCTTTACGTTGAGTGATAAGATTTTACATAAGGCCATTCAGACAAGTTAAAAATTCTGAGCATGATAGCGCACACAATTTCACAATGTCCCTCATATTGACTGTATCTGGCTGTACATATGGCATAAAAGAAAATAAGCTTAGATAATACAATGAAGCGCCCCACATTAAAAAAGAAAAACCGCAGCGCGGTAGAGAAGAAGCAGAACCCCAAAAATTACTGGCGACCATGTGTCTGCGGGGAGAAGCCCCAGAGAAGGCCGAAATTGAAAAAACACATAACCTGTAGGACTGTGCGTGCTCCGAATCCGACCGAGGCACACATCATGGAGGGATAGGAGACCAAAAAACAAAAAAGTCATGGAAAGAAAGAAAAAAAAGTCCAGGTAGTCTCTGTGCTTGACTATGACCGCCGCATCGGGCCCTTCAAAATGGCGGACAGAGCCGGCAAATAAAAGTCCAAGTCGTTGGATTAGCGCATCTGCTCTGCTTCTTTGGAGTCTAAAAATGTTGATAGTAGATCAGGATCTTCGAATGTCCTGGTTTGGTTGTGGAGAGTCACTCGGAGCTTCGCGGGATACAACAGGCCAAAGCGAGCCTGTAGCTGTTGAAGTCGAGGGCGAAAAGCAAGGAGTTTCTTCCGTCGGTCAACGGTAGGCTTTGCCAAATCAGGGAAGAAGGAGACTTTGTGACCTTCAAATTCCAAATGATGGTTCGCCCGGGCAGCATTTAAAATTTGTTCCACTTGTTGATATCGTAGCAAGCGAAAGATAATAGGCCGGGGGGTCGTTCGGTTGAGCGCCATGTGGGTAGGAACACGGTGTGCACGATCGATTTCCAGTTCTTTATGAAAGGTGATCTTCAGCAAGGAGGGAAGAGTTTTGAGCAGGAATTCTCTCATATCTCCCGCTTCCACCCCCTCCGGTATTCCAATGAGCCTCACATTGTTGCGACGGGCTCGATTATTGCTATCTTCTAACTCCTTTTGAAGATTCTGTATCTGGCGCTCAGCCTTGTCCAGTGTGCCCAAGCGCACCGCGTGCGAGTCGAGGACCCCCGCCATATTGTCCTGCCGTAATGAGAGACTTTCAAGTCGGTCCTGGAGCACTCCAAAGTCTTCTCGCATGGCTCTAAGCGCTTCTCCATTGGACTGCACCAATTCCTTCACGCCGCGTATTTCCTCTAAAATCTCCAGGTGCATTTCGGGGTTTTCCCGAAATGGAACCATCTTCTGTGGGGAGGACACCTCTGTTTTGGAGCGTTTTCCGTGAGAAGAAGAAGGAGACCCGAAGTCCAAGCGCGCTGGTTTATGGGCCGCCATCCCCCCCGAGGTACCCCGGTCAGCCCGGAGCGAAATAGTAAGTTTGTATAGGTATTAAGTCAGGATTCTAAGTAGGCCTCTCGGGAGCTTCAGCGCGAAGCGTCTTACCCGCTGGACATCAGGCTCCGCCCCTGTAGCCATTTTTAAAATATGGATGTCCCCAAAGTGCATGCCCGCAGAACCAGGTACTTGGATGGCCTTGCCTGGGTAGGTCAAAAAGAGGTATCTATGTTATGAGACTAGCATTCTCAGATGCTCAGACATGTGGCGGCAGGCCAGTAATATATATGGAGTATGTATTTATGGGCAGGTTTCTCTGGCCAAGAAATATTAACCGCTGTTATATAAGCGCATTTTGTTCTTCCCCCCTGGAATCATTGCAGCCATGAGATGAGCACTTTTCTGTACCTTATTTGTAGTCAGGAGCAGGTATAGTCATGGACACAGTGGTGGGATTCGATCCAACCAGGAACCAGTTCGGATTGATCTCGTCACTGAAAGAGCCAAGTGGATGGCAGCATGGCACTCATTTGTATTGACGGTGCCGCACGTTTGGCCTGCTGGCTGCCACCATGTGGCAGCAACTCCCTTGTGGCCCAGCTGCTTGATCCCCCTACTCGCCAGTGCTTTGACGGCATGGGGGGGGGATTCCACCAGTGCAGCGCTGGCATTGGAACGCTGTTTTCGGCCCGGTTCAGCGAATCAGGCCCAAGGCAGGAATCGGTTTGTCCGAACGGGCCAAACCAGTCGAATCTTACCACTACATGGACACCTCAACAACCAGGACCTGACGTGCTTGTGCCATGCTGAAACTGAACTGCGATGTGCAACTCTCTTGTTCCACCCAGGGCACACCGCCATCACGCCCCTTTGCTAACCGGATGTTCTCGCACTGGTGATGTCTATATATCGGCTTTCTAAAATGGCTTTGGGGATGTCTGCATGATTTACAGATCTATGTGCCCATTTTCAGAAGTCCAACACATGAATAGAGCTTCTAAAATAGTCCCCCTTAGTGTTTCTTAATTCTTTGGCTAGTACATGTTAAATCAATTTAACACACACTAAAAATTCTCTATTAAAATTAATTTGTGAAACTAACTTAAACACCTGAAAATCATGAAAAATTCATAAAAAAAAGTTTAAACTAACCAAATGTTTCATTGCCTTTTTTCAGCCATAATTTTATTTCTATTATTCTCTTGCTGCTGATGATAGGAATACTGTACATGGTTTATTTGTTGAAGGATACATGCGTACAGTTGATCATTTCAGTATTTAAGAGCATTGTCCCAAGTCCTGATGTGTCTGAAAACCTGTCAGGCTTTTCTCTTTTAACATAGAGAAAGCCATTCTCCTTCGGCACTGTTCCTTAAAAGACACAGGTAGAAGGAGAAACATGTTCTTTATTATCATATTAGACAACTTACTTTTCCGCTGACCATTTTTTTTTGTTTTATCAAGCAGAGACTGTACAGATATATGAGCTGCTTCAATCACTTTCCCTAGGGAAATAACATGGTTTTATTCACTGGCTTACATCCTGTTAGGCTAGTTTATCTAAGGCTTCACTTAATGAAGTCTCCGCTACTTACAGAGACTAGCAAAGGAAACCCTATGCCCCTTAATTGAAAGTCTCTGATTAATTCAGGGATAGCAACACAAGCTTGATATTAGCACTGTGTCATAGAAGGGAAAAGAAATTGCATGAGTCACAAAGAAACATGCAAGTGTATTACACATATTATGTGCAGGAGGTCTCCTTTCACTGTAGGCTGTAACACTTATTTTCTAGTGTGCACTACTTCTGATTCCAAAAAACGATCACCGTCATTTCTTCTGCTCTTGTCTATTGTTTTACACAAGTGCCATTTTCTGTGCAGCTCACTCCTCAATCTGTACCTTTGGTTAAGTGGAACTATTAATTGCCTCCAATGGTATATGGTATAGCATCTTTTTCTATAGAATCCTTACATGGTGTGAGTGATAAGCAGACTGTGGACTCCTGTTCGACACTAGCAATCCATTGTTCCTCTCCGATGCTCAAGACAGCTTGTAATTAATGCTCTGCAGTGGTACCTCTGATCACGGAGGGGTGCCAGCTCTTCACTGCTGTAGCTGCGTGTTTTACTGGGAAATGCTGCCATTTTCCATAATGTGCTCTTTAGCCTCTGGGTAGTAATGGGGAGGGGTTTCAAAGGGATTTTGCAAGCTAAATAAGTTGTTGCATGCTTGCCCTATTTTGACATTGGCCCTCTCAACGTGGCTACAGTTCCTCTCAGACTTGCATAATTTTTATGGGCCCAATATTCAAAAATAGCTGAGATCCTAAATTTGTGCCCTCTTTTTAGCCAAATTTAGGAGCATAAGGGATCCTTTACCTAAAGGGCACTAAGATGGTGCACCTCACACACCAATAGCATGAAAACCATAGCACATTAGGTGCACCGCCACTTAGTTACCTGTTGGGGGTGTTGATAGCAGGCAGTTAGCATGGTGCATGCTACCCTAAGGTGGCATAAAACAAGGCAGGTGCACTTTATCTCTGCCTACTCAGATGGCGCTGTCAATGTGTGTTCCAGCCCAACTTTAGCAAAAGGGCCCCAAATTTTTCAGTTGAGATTTCATCTTAATTTAGGAGCTTAAATTTTGGTCACAAATTTAGACCTGCCTAGATTTATGAGCCTAATTTATGATGCTAGTGCTGAAAATCAGTGCTAAGCTCCTAACTTTTTTTCCTGCCCTAAATCAGCCCCTATTGCCACCCACTTTTAATGCTCCTAAATTTAGGGGTTTAGTGAAATTTTGAGTATAAATTTAGGTACTCAACCCGAGTATATTTTCGAAGAGGACAATATAGGAGCATAATTTTCAATTAGGAGCATATCTCCTTTATATATCGATATTGGAAAGGCATTTAGACAGTTTCCAGACCTGTAAACCATGTAAATGTCGCTGAACGGAATATTCAGCGGCACTAACACAGTTCGTGCAGCTGAATATCCCCAACTAACACCGCTACACACCCTGATGCTAATCGCTTAGCATATGGACACGTCGTGGCCATTCTGGGGCATGTTGTGGGCGGCAACAGTTGCTAACCAGATAGCAGCGATATTGCTCTGCTACCCAGTTATTGATCTGCGGGTAAAACTAAGCTTAGCAAAGGCCAGCCTAGTTTTGTCCATGGGAACTAACCGGATAGCGGTGCAATATCATCACTACCCAGTTAACTTCTTCGGCGTCAGAGCTGTGCGGTGAACCTGGATATTCAATGCCGGGGCTGCATATGACCCCGGCATTGAATATCCGGGGCTAACGTTTCAGTGGCGATGGCTATGCGCCGTGGCGGCCTATATTTTTAACCAGTTAAAAAGAGGCATTCCTACAGTATAGATACACTCAGGTCAAGAGTAAATAAGCATTTACAATTTTATTTTCAAAGATGTGCAGTGTTTTGCCCCCATTTCGTCATTCAGAAGTGAAGCAGATGCAAACTGCATAAGCACTTCTATGCCTCTGTAACTTCAAGACCAGTGTTTCTCAAGTCAGCCTTTAATTGGCCCCTACTCAGTAGGGTTATTGGGATACTCAGAATGAATATGCATGAGAGACACTTGCAAGACTTGCATTCACTGCCTCCAGTCTATGGCAGTATACCTCATGAATATTCATTGTGGATGTCCTAAAAACCTGACTGTCTAGGGCAGCGTTTTTCAACCACTGTGCCGCGGCACACTAGTGTGCCATGAGATATTCTCTGGTGTGCCGTGGGAAAAATTCCAATTTCATCCGTAACATGTGGCCTCGGCTCACAAATTAGGGTTGCCAACCGGCCGGTTTTCAGCCGGCCTGGCCGGTTTTTCCATGGCCAGGCCGGCTGCCGGCACAGTTGTAAAACCGGCCATTGAAAAGCCGGTTTTTTGCTCTGGCCGCAAGATCGGGAGCGGCCAGAGCAAAAAACCGGCTTTTGTGCCGAAGTCCGCGGCGCGAACGCGATCGCGATTCCCTATAGCAGTGCAGCCGCTGGTTCTGCTTTGTACAGAACAGCGGCTGCACTACACTTACATTGAAAAGTAAAGAGAAACTGTGTCAGGAGCCCTCCGATCATGCAGAGCCCGAGGAAGTGATGTCATGGGGGCGGGCTCCTCACAGGCTGTCTTTCCTTTTCAAATTAACTTTAGCTGCAATAAAGTTAATTTGAAAAGGAAAGACAGCCTGTGAGGAGCCCGCCCCCATGACATCACTTCCTCGGGCTCTGCGATGACCGGAGGGCTCCTGACACAGTTTCTCTTTACTTTTCAATGTAAGTGTAGTGCAGCCGCTGCTCTGTACAAAGCAGAAGCAGCGGCTTGGGCAGAGGGTGTGTGTGTGTGTGTGTGTGTGTGTGTGTGAGTGAACCAGCAAGGGGGGGGGAGTGTGAGTGAACCAGCAAGGGGGGGGGGGAGTGTGAGTGAACCAGCAGTGGAGGGGGGGGGTGGTGTGAGTGAACCAGCAAGGGGGGGGGGGGCGATGGTGTGAGTGAACCAGCAGGGGAGGGGGGGTAAGTGAGTGAGTGACCCAGCAGGAGGGGTGAGTAAGTGACAGGGGGGTGGGTGAGTGAACCAGCAGTGGAGGGGGGGGGGTGGTGTGAGTGAACCAGCAGGGGAGGGGGGTTGGTGTGAGTGTTTGATTCCTATTCAAGAGAATTACTTTATATATAGTCAATATAGGCACAGAGGTAAATTTTTTTAACATTTTCTAATGGTGGTGTGCCTCGTGATTTTTTTCATGAAAAAAGTGTGCCTTTGCACAAAAAAGGTTGAAAAACACTGGTCTAGGGTATACACCAGGCCTGGATTAATAAACACTCATTTAGGAATTTTTCAGAGAGAAATAATGCTTGTTGTTTCCATGTGAAAATTTGATACAAGACACATTGGTACAACACTTCTCACATGCTTTGTAATTGCTTTTCCCTTATAGTGCATGTGCCTTTAGCCAAGAACAGGGATGGGCACCGGAAGGAGATGTAAAGTCCACAGATCACCACTGGCTCTGAATGTGCAAGGGAAATCTTCTCAGAGACCTTCCATGTTAAAACCAGCCTACAGGTCATACCTACAGTCCTGAAGGTTACCTGGGCAGTTTCAAACTTATCCCTATAGATCGTAAGATATTCCTTATTGTCGACTTTAACCAGCAAAAGTTTTTGAGATCAAGTTGGAACTAAGTGAATTTCAGCCTAATCCAGTTTTGACAGATTTTTATAATTCGTCAAAATTTCTCTAATGAATCTAGGGAAACATGCAGACTCGATGCATATTCACATATCCATTGATGAATAGGAAGCCATGTCTAATCTGCCTGCTGCAGACTCTACGATTCATGCCAACCTCTTTGTGCTCTGATGTAGATGCACCAATTGAAAGAATCCATATTGGAATTTTCAATAAGCTGGCAAACTAATTTGATGAACCTGCAAACTTAAAAGCTAAGACTGGATCCAACCTTTCCTGAGAAATGGAGCCAGTTTTCAATCCTAAGCACTTAGACCAGTCTTGTATAAACTTGTGTAAATATTCTACATAAGAACATAAGATATGCCATACTGGGTCAGACCAAGGTCCATCAAGCCCAGTATCCTGTTTCCAACAGTGGCCAATCTAGGTCATACGTACCTAGCAGTTTCTCCAAAAGATGCAGGTTCCACAATGCTTGTACTCGGTCAAGCATTGATAAAAAAAAGTGGACTGTTGTAGTTGTTGTTATGGAAGGACAGACTAGATAGGCCATGTGGTCTTTTTCTGTCATCATGTTTCTATGTTTCTATGTTTCTATCCTGGGTCCCTTCTTAATAATGGTTTATGGACCTTTCCTCCAGAAACTTGTCCAAACCTTTTTTTAACCCAGCTACACTAACAGCCTTTACTACATCCTCCGGTAACAAATTCCAGAGTTTGATTACACGTTGAGTGAAAAAATATTTTCTTTTATTAGTCTTAAATAGTTTACCCTGTAGCTTCATTACATGTCGCCTAGTCTTTCTATATTCTGATAACGTAAACAATCGATCTACGTTTACCCGTTCCACTCCGCTCATTAATTTATAGACTTCTATCATATCTCCCCTCAGCCGTCTCTTTTCCAGGTTAAAGAGCCCTAACCTTTTTAGCCTTTCTTCATAGGAGTATCCTTCCATCCCCTTTACCATTTTGGTGGCTCTTCTCTGAACCTTTTCTAATATCGCTATATCCTTTTTAAGATACAGCGACCAGAATTGCACACAATATTCAAGGTGCGGTCTCACCATGGAACGATATAGAGGCATTATAATATCTTTTGTTTTATTTTCCATTCCTTTCCTTATGATACCTAGCATTCTATTTGCTCTCTTGGCCACCGCTGCACACTGGGCCGAGGGTTTTAACATGGTATCCACAATGATGCCTAAATCTTTTTCCTGGGTGGTGGTTCTTAATGTGGAACCTTGCATCGTGTAACCATAGTTTGGGTTGTTCTTCTTTGCACTTGTCCACATTAAATTTCATCTGCCATTTTGATGCCCAGTCTTCCAGTTTATCAAGATCCTCTTGCAATTTTTCATAATCCTCTTGGGTTTTAACAACTTTAAATAGTTTTGTGTCATCTGCAAATTTGATAACCTCACTCGTTATTCCACTTTCCATGTCATTTATGAATATGTCAAAAAGCAGCGGACCCAGCACAGATCCTTATAATTAAAACATCTAACATGCAGGGCAGAGCAAAATGAATATGACAACTAGTGTGAGGTGAGTTGAAGTGAGTTGAGTCGCGGCTGATGTTGCATCTACCACTAAGAAAAAAGCCTACTAGAGCGAAGAGAGATTTTATTTTGAGGATATTGACAGTAGAATTAACTTTTGATGCCTCTTCAGTCTGCACACTGCTTTCCTCATTGTAATGGTACTAGATACAAAAGTATTGCATCCTCCAACTTAACAGGATTAGCTGAGCACCATTACTGATGAGGCAGACCGTGAAAAATGGCCATGGTATTCTCACCTGCAAATCAATGCCTCTTGTTGGGGCTGACACCGTTGGCCTTCTATGACTAACCACACAGTCACGAGTGGAAGAAAACGGGAAAAGAACCGCCATACATGCGTTGGGAAGGAAAGATGGCAGGAAAAGCAAAGGACACGAATACCTTCCAGCAGAAGTGGCAAAAGCTGTACAAATATATATATTTTTTCCTTCTATCATGACATACTCAAGAAAAATAAACTAGTTAGGTCTGGCAAACAGTTCTATGTCCCTCATCGCAACCTACCTATTTAGGCAAGCAAATCAAAATTAGGCACAAAACTTCAGATTATATTCACAGAATGCTTAGAGTCAGCTGAGAAGACTGGTGGCAAATACAAACATCGTGCGCAGGCGCTCCCAGAGATGCAGTGTGGACGGAACTGGGAGGGAATTGTGATGTATGTGCATATTTCACAAAATTCACATATTGGGGGTTATTTACGAAGCATCTCCATGTGTAAACAGCAGCATTCAGATGTGAAGATCATCAGCACATGCAAGCAGAGATTTTAAAACGCTGCTATTTCCACGTGGAGATCTAGACCATATCCAGATTTCAAAAGGCATGGGTGGTGTTGATAGGGTTTGGTTTGAGTGGGCTGAAATCTAGATAGTCATTCTGTGAATTTCAAGGGGAATACATATTTAAACCTAAAAGTTTCCAGTTCACCTTTTATACCTGTCTCAAGACACACACAATTGACAGTTTTTAAGGGACACATGAAAAGATCAAGAGCACTTCTCCCAAAGAATCAGTACCGCCTGTATCTTTATATTGTAAAGTAACCTCACAAAGCCTGCACAGTTGGGGTTAAAATGTACCCACAAACATTTACTCCTGTTTCATAGCAGCTGGTGTAAACGTGCCTGAGTGAAGTACATGTGGGTGCATATGTTAGAAACACACACACAAAAAGCAGCATAGAGACGTATGGACTGAAATACCCGTCTCAGTGCTATTTCAGAACCTTCTTTTTGTAGACATGGGAATGCTCATCACATCTACCCAGTCAGGGAGAGAGAAACATAGAAACATGATGACAGAAAAAGACCACATAGCCTATCTAGTCTGTCCTTCCATATCAACAACTACAACAGTCCACTTTTTACCTTTAGAGATCCTCTGTGTTGGTCCCATGCATTTTTGAATTCAGTTACTGTCCTCATCTCTAACACCTCCACTGGGAGACTATTCCATGGATCCACTACTCTTTCCGTAAAGAAATATTTCCGCATATCACTCCTGAATCTATCTCCCTTCACCCTCATCCCATGTCCCCTCGTAGCAGAACTTGCTTTCAATTGAAAGAGGCTCTCTCCTGAACATTTATGCCACGGAGGTATTTAAACATCTCAATCATATCACCTCTATCCCGGCTTTCCTCTGAGGTGTACATATTAAGATCCTTAAGTCTGTCCTCATATGCTTTATAATGAAGCCCACTAATCATTTTAGTAGCCACCCTCTGCACCGACTCCATCCTGTTCACATCCTTTTGAAGGTGCGGTCTCCAGAATTGCACACTATACTCCAAATGAGGTTGCACCAAAGACTTATACAGAGGCATTATCATCTCCTTTTTTCTGCTAGCAATTCCTCTCCGTATGCACCCAAGCATCCTT
The DNA here is from genome assembly GCA_033557465.1 of Ichthyophis bannanicus. Classification (NCBI taxonomy): domain Eukaryota; kingdom Metazoa; phylum Chordata; class Amphibia; order Gymnophiona; family Ichthyophiidae; genus Ichthyophis; species Ichthyophis bannanicus. The sequence goes on from CM066032.1 coordinate 821,341,785, forward strand.
CTAGCTTTTGCCGTCGCCTTTTCTACCTGTTTAGCTACTTTAAGATCATCAGACACAACCACGCCTAGGTCCTGCTCTTCTTTAGTGGACAAAAGTACTTCACCTCCTATACTGTATTGCTCCCTTGGATTGCTGCAGCCCAAATGCATGACCTTACATTTTTTAACATTAAATCCCAGCTGCCAAATTCTAGACCATTCTTCAAGCTTAGCTAGATCCCTCCTCATGTTATCTACACCTTCCTGGGTGTCTACTCTATTGCAGATTTTGGTATCATCTGCAAAGAGGCAAACCCTACCCAACAGCCCTTCCGCTATATCACTAACAAAGATGTTAAAAAAAAATCGGACCAAGGACAGATCCCTGGGGCACACCACTGGCAACATCCTTCTCCTCAGAGTGAGCTCCATTTACTTGTACTCTTTGTCGCCTCCCACCCAACCAATTTCTAACCCAAGCAGTAACTTTAGGGTCCATCCCTAGGGTGTTCAGTTTGTTTATAAGTCGCCTGTGAGGAACAGTGTCAAAGGCTTTACTGAAATCTAAATACACCACATCTAGAGCTCTCCCTCGGTCCAACTCCCTGGTCACCCAGTCAAAGAAATCAATCAGATTTCTCTGACAAGACCTGCCTCTGGTGAATCCATGCTGCTTCGGATCCTGTAATCCGCTGGACTCCAGAAACCTCACTATTTTCTCTTTCAGCAGCGTTTCCAATAATTTATTTATTTATATTCTCTTATATACCGCGCTATTCTGCATCAGTGCGGTTTACATTGAACAAACTGAAATTACATTGAACAGGGCATTATAACTTGGAGATAACTATTTTACAGGGAACATGGGCTATGGAGGGTTAAGTGGCTTGCCCAAGACCACAAGGAGCACCTGTGGGACTAGAAACCCCAGTCCTTCCAGCCCAAAGTTGCTGTCCTCTAGTGGGATTTGAACCCCCGACCTTCCAGCCTGAAGTACCTTGCCCCAACCACTAGGCCACTCCTCCACTCCACCGAAGTTAACTAACCGGCCTGTAGTTTTCAACCACATCCTTACTTCCGCTTTTGTGTAAAGGCACCACATGAGCCTCTCTCCAGTCCTTTGACACCACTCCCGACTCCAACGAGTCATTGAAAAGGTCAGTCAGTGGAGTTGCTAGAACGTCCCCAAGTTCCCTCAGTATTCTAGGGTATCCCATCAGGTCCCATCGCTTTATCTACTTTAAGTTGAGCTAGTTTCTCACAAACACAGTCTTCTGAAAATTGTTCAAGATGTCCCTCGCTTTTGTTCCTATTTGTGGGTGTTTTCTGAGGTCCTGCTCCTGGTTCTTCATCTGTGAACACAGAACAAAAATATTTGTTAAGCAATTCCGCTTTATCCTTATCAGCTTTTACATATTCCCCCTCTGCACCCTTGAGTCTGACAATACCACTTTTGCCCATCCTCTTCTCACTAATATATCTGAAAAATGTCTTATCCCCCCATTTTATTGCATTGGCTATTTCCTCCTCCTTTTGAATCTTTGCCTTCTTGACTACTTTGCTAACTTTTCTAAGTTTTTCCAAATACAGATGCCTGTCTTTCTCTCTCTGTGATCTCTTGTATTTCATGAAGGCCTCCCTCTTTTTCTTCACTTTTTCAGCTACTTCCTTCGAAAACCATAGCGGTCTCCTTTTCCTTTTGCCTTTATTTACCTTTTTAACAAAAAGGTTGGTTGCCCTTAAAATATCCCCTTTCAGTTTTGCGCACTGTTTTTCTACATCCCCCAGCTGTTCCCATCCCACTAACGACTCCCTGAGGTATTGGCCCATCTTCGCAAAGTTAGTCTTCCTAAAGTCTAAGATCCTCACCATGGAATGGATTCTAACAGCCCTAGTCCTAATACTAAACCACACCATCTGGTGATCACTGGATGCAAAATGATCTCCCACTACAACATCAGAAACACTTTCACCATTGGTAAGCACCAAGTCCAGTATGGCCCCTTCACGTGTGGGGTCTGGTACCAATTGCCTGAATAGTCCTCCCTGTAGAGAATCCAGGATCTCCTTACTTCTAGATGATACTGCAGCAGGAATGTGCCAATCAACATCTGGCATATTGAAATTTCCTATCAGTAGCACTTCCTCTTTCCTAGCAATGCTGCGTATGTCTTCAATTAACTCTCTGTCCACCTCTTCCTCTTGTGAGGGAGGTCTGTATATCACACCAATGCAAATAGATTTCTCTTTTCCTCTTTCTAGTTTAACCCACAATGCCTCCTCTCTCCCTTTTAAGCCCACCATGCATACAATTCTCCTTTTTATAAAGGGAATCCACATCTGGAACAAAACATTAAGATATAGTCATCTATACCTGTCGCCCCCCCCCCCTCCCGCCATGAATAAGTGCCTGCCGACAGGGGCTGATGTTTAAGTTGATGTACCCCTGGCCCTAGGTCCCCCCAGCTGTTCCTGACTGGGTATACTCCCCATATTATCATGCCTATATACCCTCTTCCCATCCTTCAAATCATCACCCTAATCCCTCTGCCAGTCCCCTGAGGCATTATTTTGATTCCCCCTCCCAACCCCCAGTACATCACTTCAATTACCCCCTCCCCTGAAGACTCCCCAACCAAAAAGTAAAAACCTCTGTCCAGCCCCTCACTCCCCCCTTAATTTACATCCCCAGGCTTGCCAATCTCACTGGTGTCCAGCAGGGAGCAGGCACAAGGCCTACTCACTCCTGCCTCTCCAAAATGTCACTGATAACCCCTAGCAGTAAGCTTGCAGTTCTGGCAGTATTACAAGATTACCACTAGCGGTCATTGGCACCATTTTGGAGAGGGACCAAGTGCAGAGAAGGAGTAAGTGGGCCTCGCTCCTGCTCCCGTTGAACACCAATGACCCCAGAAAGCCCAGGGATGTCAACTGGAGTGGGGACCAGACAATTGGGGCAGAATTTCAAAGGCAGGGTTCACTTTTTGGTTGCAAGGACATTGGGGGGGGGGGGGGGGTTAATGTGATGCTTTGTGGGGGAGAGTGGATTGGGGTGATGCTTTGGGAGGGTGGGAGGGGGAATAGAGATGATGCTTAGGAAAGACATATATGGTTGTGGGCAGCCAGGAGGGGCCTGGAGTGGGGGGGGGGAGGGGGGTGACCTGTAATGCCATATCAGTTTGCCTCTGTGCTGCTGCAGCAATTTTAGAAGACTGCTCCCAGGTCTAAGTGGGGGGATTTCTATGACTTTGTTCTCCACATGCAACTTCCTAAAAGCGCTGCTACTGCCAGACATGTAGGAGCATACCTATGCAGTTCTGAAGTTATTTTATAAGGGGTTCTTTGTTTAGCAGAACCTCTTGTAAAATAGTAGCCTAATTTTCAATGTCCTGAGAAGGACATGAGAACTCCCCTCTTCACTTTCTCAATTTCCCCTTCATGTGCTCTTTCCCCCCAAACTGCACCCAAACACAGAGCTCCCATAAAGGCAGGTCACCATGCACATAATTGGGGGAGGGAGGTAATTTTATAAGAAGCCTTTTATGTGTGAAAAATCCTTTTTAAAATTACCCTTTTACACACACATTGACACCTTCTATGGAACAGGTATGAATTTGTGCATGAGAGTTTGTGAGCAATTAGTAGCTATGTTATAAAAGCATTTAGGTGCCCATCTTACCTTTGTAAAAAAGGCATATAATAGGTGCCTCTGCACTTTTCACATAGGCATCCTGTTATAAAATCAGCCCCTGTTAGGGCAATACTCAAAAATATTGCATGGGTAAACACATGTTTACTCCCATGCCAAGGCAGCTTGAATAGTGTCTCTCCCCCACTACTGGTGCAAAAGGCATGTGCGTCCTTTGACAGTATGCATACGTTTAACTACTTTAAAGAGTGGGTGAGGTTAGGTCAAGCCAAGGAAAGCACATATAAAGGCTGACACTGAAAAGCTAGCATACCCTTTGCATGCAAATAGCACAGCATATATGCACAACTGCCACCGTTGAGCCATGCAGAAAAAAGATTGGCGCGTGCATAGTAAAATGATACCAAAATGAGCTGTGCATATTGAGAGGAGATGCCGATTAAGTCATTGCCTGATGCAGGGAAACACGTAGAGGATCAGAGGATGGAGCACAAAGGTCAGTAGCGCTGCTGTGCTTGCACTTCGTCGGAGGTGACTTAAAATTCCGGTGCGTGTAGGAAAAGACAGTTGTGGCATGTGTGCTGTGCTCAGTCATTCTTTTGGCGTGAAAAACCTTTGGTGTGGATCTTATGCATATAGGAGAAACGTTTGGCTTGTAGTAGAAAATAGAAATGTCTTTTGCTTCTTATCCTTTAGTGGAGAAAATGACAGAAGTGAGCAACAGAGACCTGGGAAATGCAGGCGAAGGAGGGAGGCGAGAGGAAGATGAAGATGTCATCCCCATGCGCATACCGTCAGTGTGCGACATCTACGCACATGCATGCAGCGCTGCAGCTAGCACGTCTGTCTGCATGCGTCACCCCCTTTCTGTTCACGTTACACTGCAGTTTTAGGCATACCCCGTTTGAATGCGCTTCTTTTGCTCCATATCGGCATATAACGTTTACATTACTTGTGCTCATGGCTAATAGCACGTGACTTCCACATCAGCTTTCTGCATCGACCGAATAGTGATTTCAGATCACTCTTCACATACTTTCCACCTGTTCAAATGCAGGTACAAAATGCACTAGGTACCTGTAGTATGCATGCTGTGCGTGAGTTTTCAAAGGAAAATTCACAGGGAGTTTTTCTTTGATAAAAGAACTTGCAGGATTGTGCCTCTGGACCTGCGACCTCCCCTGGCATCTCGTTTATTGTGCCGTATGTTATTGTAGTTCCAGCATAGCACCATTGGCGTGCATTTTTGCAAGCTACTAAATGGATCGTATCTATAGTCCATGCTCCTCTTATTGAGCACATGCTGACATTTTTGTGTCTTCTTATCAGGATTGAAATTCTGGAGAGACAACGAAATAAAACTTTTCTGCCATCTCGCCTGCTTTATTTCCTCGGCGGAACTGAACCCAATAATTAGCTCACCCCATCTTCGTCGAAATGACAGGCAGCAGTACTTCTTTAATTAGTATTGTTTCTTCAATTTTATTCAAAACAGTCCTCCATGTAATTACAGCTCCTTGTTAAAGAAGAGGGAAGGAGGGGGACGGGGGAGAGAGGTGAATGTGAGAAGCGCAGAGATAGAGAGGAAGACGTTAGTCACTGCAGCAGTGCTTCAATGGAAAGCATACTTTATCAGAGCCCGGATTCTACAGACAGCTCAAAATGGAGAATTGGACAAAGAGATAATAAAGAAAAAAAAAAACATGCGAGCTTGCTGCAAAGCTGAAAGTAATAAAAATCCATTCTTCTCTAGGCACACTGATAGGGAATCGATGCCGTGTTGCAGATAGCAAGCAGGGGTGCTGCAAGTGCAAGGTTTACATTTTCCCGGAGAGCAGGGTGTGCATATTTTCAACCTTTTTAACTGGAGATTTGATTAATTTAATAACCATGGATCAAACATGCCCACTAGACATGGAGAAATGTATATTTGTTGGGAAAGATGGGCCGCCTGGGAAGAATCCCTCTTGAGTCTAATGATATAGTAAGGCATGATCTCAGAGCCATAGGGCATGAGTGGGCTGGTGGAAACACTGACACATCTGAAATGGCACTTCTTATTTTTACTAATTAAGTACCAGAAAAATATGATGTAGTGCCGACTGATGTATAGTCAAATTCTGTTGTGTAGAATCATTCACAATTAGGGGGACTGTGCTCGTAGAAAGCCTCCGCAGTCTCTCTTCCTGGTGAAGAATGGTAAGTGACTGTTTGGAAGGGTTGGAAACCCCATGGGTAGCCCCAGGAAGTGGCCAAGTCATTTTGAGGTGAAGGAGGGAGAGAAGGGAGTTGCCCCTGAGGGATTATGTTATTGTCTGGGATCAAGAGGGGTGCATATGAGTTGGCTTTTATTTGATGTGTGTCTGGAAGGGGCAGGGGGGGGGAGGGAGGATAGAGAGAGAAAAGGGTTCCCAAAGGGGACTTTGTCTTTGGTCTCTAGGTTGGGAATGGGAGGAAGCTTTTCAGTGTTTGAAAAATGAAGCATTTCCAGCCGACAGAAGCCCCAAAAAGGCTGAAGTCCAAAATGACCCATCTACAGTTATATGTCAGTGATAGTTAATAATTTTGCTCAGTTTAGATCAGATCTTGAATTATAATTGAACATGCATACTGTCATACACTTCATTTTATTTATATATATATATATATATAAATACATAATGTGTGTGTGTGTGTGTATATATGATTATTTGTTGAATATTAGAAAGAATATTGATGTCTTAGGAGGGACTGCAAAATATACTGGATGAAGAGTCCTAACCTCTTCAGCCTTTCCTCATAGGAAAGTTGTTCTATCCCCATTATCATTCTGGCTACCCTTCTTTGCACCTTATCTAATTCTTTTATATTTTTTCTTATTGTACATGTGAAGACCAGAATTTCACACAAACACAAAGGGGCCCTTTAATTAAAGCCTGGTATACTTTTGCAGTTATCACACATTTTGAGTAAACCTTAACATGCAATAAGTGCAAATATTGTGCTGAAACTCTCCCCAGGATGTCCCCTGCAGTTACCATACTGAAAAGTCCCTTACCATGCATTAAAGTCATTCACCTATTGAGGTGATGTTTACCTGTACCAGTGCTAATTGCAATATTGACAGGCAATGAGCAATCTATGCAGGTATTATGCATGGTAACTGTCATGCCAGTGCAGTAAGTTACTGTGGCCCCAAGTTAACATTGTTGTTATGTGCCGTTGAGTCAGTGTCGACTCATGGAGACCCTCTGGATAGTTGTCCTTAACTGTGTTCGGTCTTCAGTCAGGCAGCTCATTGTTGATAGAGTGGCACCCATAGCTGCTGTTATTGTATCAATCCATCTTATTTCTGACCTTCCTCTTTTGAGTTGACCGTCTACCTTGCCAAGCATGATGTCTTTCTCTAATGATAGAAACATAGAAACAAGATGGCAGAAAAAGACCACTTGGCCTGTCTAGTCTGCCCTTACCTATCAACCACTATAACAGTCCCCTTGTTTCCTTTAGAGATCCTCTCTGTTTGTCCCATACTTTTTTGAATTCAGATACTGTCGTCATCTCTACCACCTCTACTGGGAGACTATGCCACGCATCTACCACTCTTTCTGCAAATATTTTTGCATATTACTCCTGAGTGTATCCCCTTTTATCCTCATCCTATGTCTCCTCGTAGCAGAGTTTGCTTTCAGTTGAAAGAGGCTCTCCTCCTGTGCGCTTATGCCACAGAGGTATTTAAACGTCTCAATCATATCACCTGTATCTCACCTTTCCTCTAAAGTATACATATTAAGATCCTTAAGTCTGTCCTCCTATGCTTTATAACGAAGACCACTAACCATTTTATTAGTCACCATCTGTACTGATTCCAACCTGTTTATATCCTTTTGAAGGTGTGGTCTCCAGAATTGCACACTATACTCCAAATGAGGTCGCACCACTATCGCCTCCTTTCTTCTGCTGACCATTCCTCTCCCTATGCACCCAAGCATTCTTCTAGCTTTCACCATTGCCTTTTCTACCTGTTTATCTACTTTAAGATCATCAGACACAATCATGCCCAGGTCCTGCTCTTTTTTTGTGGACAGAAGTACTTCACCCCCTATACTATATTGCTCCATTTGATTGCTGCACCCTAAATGCATGACCTTGCATTTTTTAACATTAAATGTCAGCTGCCAAATTCTAGATCATTCTTCAAACTTAGCTAGATCCCTACTCATGTTATCTACACCTTCCTGGTGTCTACTCTGTTGCAGATTTTGGTATCATCCATAAAGAGGCAAACCTTACCCAACAGCCCTTCCACAATATCACTAACAAGGATGTTAAAAGAATCGGACCAAGGACAGATCCCTGGGGCACACCACTGGTAACCTCCTTCTCAGAGTGAGCTCCATTTACCTGTACCTTTATCACCTCCCACTCAACCGATTTGTAACCCAATCAGTAACTTTAGGGTCCATCCCTAGGGTGCTCAATTTGTTTATAAGTCTCCTGTGCAGAATGGTGATAAAGGCTTTACTGAAATCTAAATACACTATATCTAGGGATCTCCTTCAGTCCAACTCCCTGGTCACCCAGTCAAAGAAATCAATCAGATTTGTCTAACAAGACCTGCCTCTGGTGAATCCATGCTGCCTCATATCCAGCAATCCGCTGGACTGTAGAAACCTTACTATTTTCTCTTTCAGCAGCACTTCCAATAATTAACTCACCACCGAGGTTAAACTAACCATCTAGTTTTCAACCACATCCTTACTTCTGCTTCTGTTTAAAGGGACTTCTGGCACCACTCCCGACTCCAACAATCTCTCTCTTCGCATGATGTGCCCAAAGTATGAAAGTGAAGTCTTGTCATCTGAGCTAAAATGCACATTAATTTCATAGTGCACTTTATTAAAAGGGCCCAAAAAGTAAGGTCACACCATGGAGTGATACAGGGGCATTATGATATTCTTTGTTTTATTCCTTATTCCTTCCCAATAATTTGTAACATTCTGCTTGCTTTCTTGGCCACCGCTACACACTCTGTAGAAGATTTCAATATATTATTCATGATGATATATAGTTCCTGGCAGTTAACACACAATTGCATACCAGAACTTGAGGTGTGCTAAATGCATGTGCACCTAATGATCCCTATAGAGGTATCGTTATGTGCACTCACATTAACTGCCTCATTGCCACTGAGTGCAGGCAATTGCCCTCACACCAGCGAAAATCTGCTCTCCGTGACCACACTCTGCCCCTAAACCTCCCACTCTCTTTCCTAGTGCACAGTGGCCACTTAACTTGCATTTTAGTGGTCACTGACTGGCACACAGGCATGTTTGCATTCTCAGCTGAAAGTTATCCAGTTAGTGAGCTCTAGTAAAAGTGCCTCGCTGTATCAAAGAAAGGCATACTATAAAAAGTATATCATGAAAACAAAAATAAAGCACACAAAAAATATATAGAAATGAAAGCAAAAATAATTACATTATTACATTATAATGCTTGTAATTATGCTACTGGAACGTTTTACTCTTGCTCATTTACTGTATCTTTCAACCAATGTACAGTTCTGCCAATCAACCCATTTGCCAAAGGTTCAACAACAGGAAACTCTATAGTATACCTGCATCAGTCATAAAAGAAAAGAAAAAAACCCAAAAGAAACAGCAAACTATAATTCCCGCTAACTGGATGGCCAAATATTCACCCCTAAGTGATTTAAATTACCTGGATCCCAGAGGACATTCTGGAAGCGGAACAGGGATGGCGCCCTTGGCAAGGCCAGTTAGTGGCAATATTCAGCTGCTAACCGGTTTGCTATACCGCTTAAAGTTAGGACAGGTGAAAGGCTTTACAGTGGGCAGCTTTGTAATCCTGTTAGCACCTAAAATCGCCACTAACCAGATTGTAAGAGAGCAGTCAGGGAAAACTGGACATTCGGTGCCCCAGTCACCAGATATGTGCTGGCACTGAATATCCTGGTTTAATTTAAAGCAGTGACTGCCAGCCGCTTTAGCAATACTGGCCGCAGTGGCTGAAAATGCCCCCCAAAAGCTACAAAAAATAGACTTGAAATTAAGGGAGATGTTTACCAAAGTGTGCTAAGCAGTTGACGTGCCACCATCACAGTGCGTGCTAAAGTAGCATTGTGACTTTAGTATGCAAGGGGGCTGTGGAATGGGAGGCAGTGGGTGGAGACCACATCTCAGCATTTTCACGCATAGTAACTTTAGAGTTCTAACTTTTAAAGCTACAGATAGCACGGGACATTTAACGCCACTTCAAGAGAAGGCTTTATTTGCACCAACTGTAGCTGGACTTTAGTTAACATGCTTAAGAGATCCCAGAACCATAAAACCTTGTTTCTTAGACCCCCCCCCCCCCCAACACACAGAGACAAGGTCATCCAATAAGGGCGTAACATTTTCACACATAAAATGGCATTTTCTGCATGTTAATGGGCTCTCATAAAATTAGATCTCACCTAAAAATATACATGATAGAAGCACGAATAGAGTGGGCATTCACAGTTGTAATTTAACTATGTATTTAAACAAATACGCACATACACACATAAAGCACATGCTAACATATTAACCTAATTTCAAGGAAGCATAATGTCTCTGCCTTGAATGTAGGCATTATTGCTGCTGGATTTGTACCAGTATTTTATAAAGTCATATAAGAACATAAAATATACCATACTGTGTCAGACCAGGGGTTCATCAAGCCCAATATCCTTTTTCCAACCGTGGTTAAGCCAGGTCACAAGTACCTGTCAGGTTCCCAGTATACAGATTCCGTGCTGCTTATCTCATATTAATCAGTGGATTTCCCTGGTTCTCTTTAATAATGGTTTATGGACTTTTCCTCCAGGAACTTATCCAAATCTCTCTTAAATCCAGCTATACTAACAGCTTTTACTATATCCTCCGGTCACAAATTCCAGAGTTTGATTACATTTTGAGTGAAAATATACTTTCTCTGATTTGTCTTAAATGTGCTACATTGTAGCTTCATTGCATCTCCTAGTCTTTCTACTTTTTGAAGGAGTAAACAGTTGATCGACGTTTACTTGTTCCACTCCATTCATTATTTTATAGGCCTCTATCATATCTTCCCTGAGCTGTCTCTTTTCCAAGCTCAAGTGCCCTGACCTTTTAATCCTTTCCTCGTAGGGGCATCCTGCCATCTCTTTTATCATTTTGGTTGCTCTTCTCTGTACCTTTTCTAATTCCACTATATCCTTTTTTAGATATGGCAACCATAACTACACACAATGGGGTATGTTTACTAAACTGCGGTAACATAGCAGCGGCTACGTAAAGGCGCGTTATGTAATGTTAACGCACCTTAACGTAACGTTACATAACGTTAACGCGCCTTAACGTTACATAATGCGCGTTAGCGTTCTTGGCCGTGATAGGTCCCGCAGAGGGTGGAGAGAGGGCGGAGAGAATGGGCCAATGGGCGGGGAGTGGGCAGGGAGAGGCCCCTTCCACACTAATGCGGGGAAATGAAGGGGTGAATCTTAACGCAACTAAAAACCTGGTGTTACGTGCACATTTGCAGGAGAGAGAAACCATTTAAGTGTCAGCAATGTACAGCATAGGCAGGGAGCCCAAGAAAGGTGATAGTAGTGCTCCATTTGCAGCAACAGCATAGTGCCCAGGTATGAAAGGCCACTATGGTGATGGCGCAAATGGGGCATGGGGGCTGCAGGCGGGACATGCAGTGGCGGCTACTGGGGCACAGGGTGGACTATGCGGTTGCCAAGTTGGCACATAAAAACACAGAAAATGGAAACCAGCAAGACAGCAACTGACCAGTGCAAATATGCCCATGAGTCTGTGTCCCACAGTGTCCCATCCAGGGGACATTACCCAGCAGGTACCCCAAGGGGCACATAACAGTGTCAGGCGGTGCCGGGGGAAGTGTGGACATCTATGTAGGCACCCCTACCTCAGAATCCACACTTTAGGCAGCCGCCTACCTGCCCCCTGGATGGCCTGGGATGGCGCACCACCGGCACCGACAGCATATGGTCATGGCAGCATGGCAGAGGGGGTGGGTGATTGTGCTGGAGGGAGCAGTGGTACCCACCTGCAGTGGACCTAGGCCATGCCCTGTACCAGTACGTGGTGTGCAGTGCAACAGAAGAGGTCTGGCCGAGGAACATAAGGGTAGCCCCAGGGACCACTATGCTGCTGTGGCAACAGTGTGGTACAATACACTCAGCCAGCATGTTCAAGAGCAGAGGTTCATGTCCCATCTGTGGATCCTGCAGAGCATCTCCCCATAGTTTTAGCCCACAATGCAGCCACAACAACAACATGGGCAAGCCCCAACGCAGCGGTGCACAGGGGTATGGACACCCACTCACAAGGGCTCCACTATCCACAGCTTCATGGAGTGTCAGGTGTTGGCCCCAGCACAGAGCTGCAGTTATCACCAGAGCACTACTACTACCCCCTGCACAGATTAGCAATGTCAGCACTGTGATCAGGACCAGTGCGGCGGGTAGGGTTGTCAACCACCTCCATATCTACACAATGCTGAGATAGGTGTGGGTGTGTGCATATGCCTCTTCATTGTTTTGTGTCTGCCAACACCTCACTGAGCCCACATTGCTCACACTGCTTCCAGCGTTGGCCTGCAAATGTGCATAATGAGGAACAAGGTATTGTGGGTATGGCCCAGACAGGGCGGATTGGCCAGGATGCATCTGCACAGGGTGGAGGGCAATGGCTGGGACACTGTAGTGCTCGACCACCGCCTGCATGGACAGGGTGGCCACAGCATGTCACGCTGGGGGGTCACTCTCACTCTGATCGAGCAGTGACCATGGCATGTCTATGTTCCCACACATTATTTGTTTCCAGTGATACCTGTGTATTCCTGGTTCTGGGGCCCAATCATTAAGATACCTGCTTGGTGTCTGTGCTGTGCATCCCACCTCTGGGTGCACAGGGTTCCCCTGTGAGCATGCACTATGGACTGGTTAGTGGGCTGTCTGCAGTTCTCCTGTGCATGGTGAGAACACCTTGTAGGCTGCTGCAGGTGCAGTCTGTTGATGAATGGCAGACCTTGATGTGGGGCAGTTGAGCCTTCCTCTGCCTACCCCAAGCATCACTGCTGGTCTACAATGGTCACAGGTATGGCACTGGCCCAGTAGCCCTGGAGGGCTGTCATCTGCCAGCAGGACTGTGATTGCTGGTACTACAACCTTCATCTACAAAAGGGGTGATTGAGGCCCCTTGGGGTATATAGTGCATACCATTTTGACCCATAGTGGCAGTGCTACCTAACCCCCATGCGAGTCTAGTCACCCCACTGCCTTGATAACAGGTACCCATGGCAGCCAGACCTTAACACCGAGTATGCACTAATCTTGTAACATGCCTTATAACGCGCGTTACCTGACACGGCTTGCCATAATGATGCCCCGCCCATGCCTTTATATGGGCATCTGTACCTTTACCATGGAACCTAACGTGAATGACATTACCACAGTTTATTAAACATGCCCCAATATTCAAAGTGCGGTTGCACCATGGAGCGATACAGAGGCATTATACAGTAATATCCTTGGTTTATTCTCTATTCCTTTCCATATGATTCCTAGCATTCTATTTGCTTTCTTGGCCACTACTGCAGACTGGGCAGAGGGTTTCAATGTATTATCCATGATAACACCTAAATCCTTTTCCTGGGAGTTGGTTCCTAATGTGGAACCTTGCATCATCTAACTGTAGTTTGGGTTGTTCTTCCCATAGGCACCTATGTGTCTTTATAAAGAAGCACCAAAATAGACACTTTCCTGCTCACTTATCCTAAGTGCCCTGTTATAAATTTGCAACATAGTTTTAGGCACCCGGAATGTGCTTATCTTAAGCCTATTTTACAAAAACAAAAAAATAAGCACCTACTTTTCCTTATACAATAATGGTATATGTGTCTGAAAATGCATGGTAGATCTAAGTGCAATCATGAACTTCCATCCTAGGGCTGGCATAAATGTGCATGCCTAGATTTCTCAAGAGCATGTGTAAATTCTAGTATTTTATAATTTGCATGCGTAAATTTGTGCTGCACCACCGACAGTGAAAGTGCATGCCATCAATCATACGTGCGTACTTCTAGAACGGTGATCAGCTAAAGAATGCACATAAAGACCCATTAATGCACCCAAGTCACTGAAAATAAGTGATTTGCACATGTTGAGGGCATTTAACTCTCCCCGGCTCCTTATAAAATTATCCCTTAAAAGTGTTGAAGGCCTTTTTTCATTTATTTGTCTAACATGGCCTTCTTCCTTGCCTAATGTATAATGGAAGCTGAGGTACCCGTTCCTGCAATGCAGACACAGGTGCAGGTCATGCAGGAGCCCCCACCACAGCTGCAGAAGAAGCAGGAAGGGAAGTAGGGCTCTAGCGACCATGTATCTTTGGAGTTCGTGCCGTCCTCCTGGCTGTTTCTGAGGACCAGTTTTGTTTCCATCTACCGACAGAACTCAGAGGTTATAACATCCTCATATGAGTAACTGAGGGCTACAGACAGATAGATGCAGCACCTGCTGTAGTTAGGGTTACCAACTTTTTCACTGAGAAAAACCCGACACCTGTGGCTCGCCATGCTCCACCCATTCTCCGCCCCTAGTCCCACCCCTGCCCCACCCCCAGCCCCACCCACAAAAATTACCGAGGATACGTGTAGGCTAACTTCCTTGGTCACATAATAATTAAACTGGGAACCCCAAAATCCAAACATGAAATGTACAACACTGGAGAAATAAAACTATAAAGTAATTTCCTCTTGCACTAAACAAAAACGCAAAGATGTTAGCAATACACACTTCCCAGACCAGACATATTCCAGTTAATAAATTCAAAATAAAAAGTATTTTTCTACCTTCTGTTTGGGCGTTTTATTTTTCAGTTGCAATTGCTCCAGTCACTTTCTTCTGGTTTCTTCGTGTCTTCTGCGAGCTATCCATTTGTCCTTTCTTCTCTTTTGGATGTTTTCCATTCTCTCTCTATTTCTGCTTTAACATACTGATTGTTTCCCTTTTGCTCTTTCTCCCAATTCTTTCCTTATTCCTTTATCATCCATTTAAATTTCACCCTTCCATTCTCAAGCCCCTCTTACTCTCCCAATACCCAGCCCATCATAGACTTTCCTTCCACACAAAATATCTTTTCCCCTTCCATTCTCATTCCCCATCTATTCTAGTCCTCCCACAAAATCAGTTCCCTTATAGTTCTAGACCCACCCAGCATCCACTCCCTTCTAATCCCATTCTCCCATGCCCCACATCAGCCCATTTCCAGTCCTATTCCAGCTCTTCATCAGCCCATTTCCAGTGCTAGCCCTCACATCACAGACCATTTCCAGTCCTAGCCCCCCACCAATCACAGCCCATTTCCAGTCCAAGTCCCCCATCACAGCCTATTTCCAGTCCTAAGCCCCCCCATCACATCCCATTTGCAGTCCGAGTCCCCCCGCACCATCACAGCCCATTTGCAGTCCTACCCCCCCCCACCATCACAGTCCATTTGCAGTCCTAGCCCCCCTAATCACAGCCTATTTCCAGTCCAAGTTCCCCCTCCCTCCACCATAGCCCATTTCCAGTCCAGGTTCCCCCCCCCATAGCCCTTTTCCAGTCCAGGTCCCCCTCCCCATCACAACCCATTTCCAGTCCATGTCCCCCCCATAGCCCTTTTCCAGTCCAGGTCCCCCCCCCCCCCACATAGCCCTTTTACAGTCCAGGTCCCCCTCCCCATCACAGCCCATTTCTTTTCAGTCCAATGCCCCCCCATAGCCCTTTTCCAGTCCAGGTCCCCCCCCCCTTCACAACCCATTTCCAGTCCAAGTCCCCCTAATCACAGCCTATTTCCAGTCCAAGTTCCCCCTCCCTCCACCATAGCCCATTTCCAGTCCAGGTTCCCCCCCCCCAGCCATTTTACAGTCCAAGTCCCCCTCCCCATCACAACCCATTTCCAGTCCATGTCCCCCCCCCCAGCCCTTTTCCAGTCCAGGTCCCCCTCCCCATCAAAACCCATTTCCAGTCCATGTCCCCTCCCCCCCATAGCCCTTTTACAGTCCAGGTCCCCCCCCCATCACAGCCCATTTCCAGTCCAATTCCCCCCTTCTAGCCCTTTTCCAGTCCAGGTCCCCTCCCCCCCATCACAGCCCAGGCAGTCCTTGTCCTCCTCCCCACAAAACCGCGGCTGTCCGAGGCTTTAGAGGGAGCCGGGGAAGCCCGCGCGAGGCCCTGGCTCCCTCTGTACAGCCTCCTGCATGAAGAGCCTTTTCCTTCACGCTGGCGGCTGTTCCTGTGAAGCAGCGAATGCTGGGAAAGGTTAAAGGGCATTGCCTTTAACCTTTCCCACCAATCGCGGCTTCACAGGAGCAGCCGCCAGCGTGAAGGAAAAGGCTCTTCACGCTGGCGGCTGTACAGAGGGAGCCGGGGCCTCGCGCGGGCTTCCCCGGCTCCCTCTGAAGCCCTCCGGGTTGGGAGAAAAGCCGGGTTTTTGCTCTGGCCGCTCCCGATCTTGCGGCCAGAGCAAAAAACCGGCTTTTCAAGGGCCGGTTTTGCCTCTGCGCCGGCAGCCGGCCTGGCCATGGAAAAACCGGCCAGGCCGGCTGAAAACCGGCCAGTTGGCAACCCTAGCTGTAGTAAAACCACTGAGCATATTACATCTTCTGGCCTCCAGCTCCTTTCAGATCTTTGTGGCTGTAGTTGGTGGAATGCGCTGTATGAGCCAGGTTAGGAATTACGGGGGGAGTGGGGCAGTGGCATTTTCAAAGGCAGACCTGCAAACCATGTAAACACCGCTCTGTGGGATATTCAATGGTTAGTGCCGCTAAATATTCCCTGGTGCCGCCACTACATGCTCCGATGCAAAGCAGTTAGCATTGGAGTGGTCTAGGGACATTATGGGGTGGAGCGGAGGTAGCACCCATCGCTGACTGGGTGCCGATATTGAGCCACTGTCCAGTTAGTGATATATGGCCCAACTTTCACCATGTTAGCTAACCGGGCAGTGGCTCAATATCGCCGCTGCCCGTTTAGCCTTGCAGCACTCTGGCAAACTTGGATATTCAATGCCAGGGCCGGATAAGACCCCGACATTAAATATCCAGGTTTAAATTTTCAGCCACCAGCACTGAATATCCCCCTATACGTCTGTACCTAAGGACAAACAACATTTGAGGGCCCTGAAAGAGACCTTTAGCATCACTACTGGCCTACCTAATATGATAGTAGCTCTTGACTGTACACGTGGTGCTTATCCCACCCAGTGACAGGGAAATCACTTTCACAGATGCAGGCACTTTATTTGCCTGAATATGAAGGTGATGTGTGAGACTCACTTAGGTATTCTGAATGTGGTGGTCAGGTTCCCAAGGTCACCCCATGATTCCTTTATTTGTTTATTGACATTTATTAACCACACAACTGAATGCTGCTCTATGCAGTGTACAAACAACAAAACTAACATACATGCATACAATATAAAACCCCACAAATACAATTATCCCCCCACCCAATCCCTATCCCAACTGCACCATCCCACCACTTCCCACATCCACCTCCATCGCCTTTTGCCCCTTTACACCTCCCCATACACCTGTTGAAACAACCAAGTCTTTAAAGCTCTTCGAAACATCCAAAGCTCATCCATCAACTGAAAATCCCATGGCAGAATGTTCGCAGAAAAGGCATCAGTACCAAAAAAGACCTGTTACAATGAAAAACCCACTGCATGACCCTATGTGATGGTGCACACAATGACCTCCCCAGCTGCAAACATAAGTACGATTAGGAACATAAAGGGAAACTTTCACAGCAAAATAGAGGTTACACGCTCATACAGTATCTCTGCAACCCCTTAATCAATCTCGCCGCTGTATGCCAAATGCGCTGTATTCTATCAGTTTGAGGAGGAGAGATAAGGTAAATGATGACTGGTGGGTAGGTACCTGTCAGCCCATGGATCCACACTTCTAACCTGTTAGCCAGATGTGGGCATTGATAACAGTTTTGCTGGTCTTTTAGGACACCTCTTTTACCTCCTCTCTCGTTAGCCTTCCTATCCCAATTCACCTCCCTTGGCCTGATGGATAATATAGAGCTTTTGCTAGAGAAACAATTGTGCATTCCCATTCCCACATGGTTTGCGCCATGTTCTCACCACATTCGTCTGCCCATGGGAGGCAGCCCTGACCATGTCCTCCAACTTGTCTCTCTCATGCCCTGTCCTTTGTCCATAGCCTCATTCTTGACCACACCATGATAGTGCACAAGGCAATCATGAGAGACATAACCAAATAGAGTTTCAGGCAAAGGATGTTTCTAGTGGTCTTTAGTTCAGTGGCTGCAACTGATCCATCCTTTGATACTTTTTCTATCATTGCCATATAGCTGAATCCTAAATAATATTTCCAGTCAGCTCTTGAGGGCAGCCACAACCTCAAACACAACAGAGGTTCAGTGGGTAGTGTTAGTTGTGTTTACATGTTGACTTGAGTGATGCTAACATGCTAGACACACACAAACTCCAGAGAGAAGGAACAGCACACCCACCCTGTAATTACCACCAAACTGCCACGGCCCATACAAGATATACATTATTAGCGTGAAAGTTAGTAAACATGCCTCTAATAGCAAAAATTTGCCACACTTTAAGAAAACAGGCCCTAAGAGTAATCTAAGAGGCCTAGGCATTGACCTTAAAACCTGTGATAAATATTTCTCCCATGTATTCCACAAAATATAAATGAAGGTTAAAAAAGCAGTAATAAAAAATGACTAAAAATACAAAACTAAAATAAAGAAAATAAATTGAAATTGAAATCCAAAATTAAACACTACAAAGGCAGAGTGCATTCAGCCTCAAGGCCAGTATGACAACTAGAAAAAAGGACATGAATAGATGAAACTTGGTTAGTGTGGGTGTTGACAGGAACGAAACCTGAGAGCACCAGATGGTAGGATGCGAAAATCATGTATACAGACATGAACAATGGCAATGCTGTAGCCACTGTAGTTGCCTGCATTGCTGGAAGGAAATAGCTAGTAACGTTTGAGATGAGAACTGTATCTCACATGGTTCCTACTGATCCCACCAGTCACTGGTGAAGAAGGAAAGGGGACTGCTAGCTTCTCAAACCACACTCCAGCCACTAAACTCTTTCCTTAGCCCTTATCTACTACTGATCAACCCTTATTTACAGATAGCTTGCAGACACCCATGATCACGCCCATAAAACTCTATCATACCAATGCCGTTAGGCTGGCATAGTCATTTCCTAGGGAGTGATATGATGGTACCTCGATTAAAAACAGATATTTTATTAGAATATTTTCCTTCCTCTCTTAGTTGTTCTGCTACCTTATTGTCACCGCTTTTCATTTTTAATATGTAGAGTTGTGCCAACATGAAAATTACACAAAGGTGCACAAAATCTCTGTGAAATTATCTTGCTCTTCCAATAAGTAATATAAAAACCTTCAAATAATAGTATAGACAAACCTACATGATAATCTTATAATGCCAACCCAAAATCTGCAATCTGAAGTGTAGGTAGATGGTACTCTACAGCTGAAGTGTTCAATTCTTCTTTTAATACATAAAAAGCGTCTCTCATTCCCCTAATCAGCTCATGAGATTTCAGCATTATGTGAGTTAATATTCTACTCAATATAGAACAAACCCTTGGTATTCCCTTGCTGCGAAAGCAGGTAGCCTGAGGCATGTCTCAGAGAAACATTCTGGTCATTCCCTAGGGGACTTTTTTTGTCTTTCCTTCCAATCTGACTTGTTCCTCTGGGTCAGTCTGGCTGAGTGTCATTGCAAAGGCTCTTGGGGATATCCTGCGAAGAAGCGAAAGCCCCTGAGCACTGAACTCAGCACTTCGGCTTCAAACAAGAGTCATAGTAGGTTAACAGAATTAGTCCAACTGATCTGGAGGAAACTCACATTCACTTACAGTATCAAGTAGATGGAGATGGAGAAGAAAGTGTTAGGCCTGCCTCTTTTATTTATTATTTAAAAGGAGGGTAAGAAACGGCAATACATTTATTTTTACAAGCTACGTTAGCCACAAAGTTATGCCCTCCAGGGTAAAAGGAATGCCATGTTATCAGATTCAGTACTGTAACTGATTTATTTATTTGTTTTTTTTTTAATATTGCTTTATCATTTAGTTAAAGCAGTTTACATTGTAACTTGCACTTGGTAATGTATATTATACAAGGACAATGACTTGCTCAAGGCCACAAGGGGTGCTAGTGAGACTTGAAGGCTGGTCTTTTGTTTCCAAGCCAGTGCTCTAACCATTAGGTTACTCCTTCACTCCACTTTATAGCAAGGTTCTTCTTTAAAGTTCTCTTTCTCATAAAGAAGATAACCGCTCAGGGATGTATTGCTTGGGAATTTGGGAGTTTATTTTTGAGACAATTAGATGCATTCCGAGGGTCAAAAAATAGGCTTTATTGGTGTTTTTGCTTTGAGAAAAAAAGTGTAGTGACTTCTTAGCTGGATTCCAATTAAATGACCCAAAGTACAATTTTCCACTACCAGCTCTTTTCCCAAGCCCTAGTAACAGCATCACGGCCCCCGCTTCTCCAAGCCCTACCTATTTATATGTTATTGCCCAGCCCATCTGCCAGTATTCTCCTTCCTGCCCTGCCAGTCCGAGGAGGGGGCACCTGCCATCCTTTCTCCCCCCCCCCCCCCATCCTGGTAATGTAGCAAAAAACTTACTTTAAGTTTATCGCATCATCTCTTCCTCTCCCTTTCCCTATCGCATCATCTCTTCCTCTCCCTATTGGTTACTTTTCAAAGATAAGGAGGATAATAATCAAAGGTATTTTATTTATTATTTAAATGCTTCTGGCAACTTACTGCCAATATACATAATAAACAGTAACAAAAACGGTTTAGCATTCCAGCACTTACATCAAAATACAAAACCAACATATTATTGCATAATAAATCATAAACAAACACAAAACAGGGTAAAATGCTCTCTAATATCTCTTTTCAAAAAGGCTTCCCGAAATAATCAGGTTTTGCAAGCCTTTCACAAAGCAAGATATGGACTCCCCTATCTGTGGATAAAAAAGTATGTGCCTTTCTCAACAATGAACATGTTTTTACCCAGAGGGTTTTAGAAGGTACAAATGTTTGTATAACCAAAACTAAACGTAGTCATGAAAAGGTAAGACCATCCACAATGTGGAATATCGAGGAACCAAGATGCCGCCCCCCATAAAATCATCACGATCAACAATATAGTCTTCCCTGTTAAACGAGAAGTGAAATACCTTGGTATAATATTAGATCACACCCTCAGCATACTCCCTTATATAAAACAAACAGTAAAAAACATATTCTTTAAACTAAAAACTGTGCAGCATCTAAGACCCCTCCTGGACACCTATGACTTTAAGTCAGTAGTCCACGCCTTAATTACCCCTCACTTCAACTATTGTAATAGTCTACTACACAGACTACCAGTCAAAAACATAAACATACTCCAGAGGGCCCAAAATATCACTGCCAGGGTTGTCACCAAAACCCACCTAACTGAACATATAACCCCTATCCTACAAGACCTACATTGGCTCCCAGTACTGTCGGATAAAATATAAGATATTTATAACAACATTCAAACTGCTTAATAACATTTCCCCTTCCTACCTAGCCACCCTCCTACATACACTACCAGAATCCAGGAGACACAGAGAAAACTCCAACCACTCTCTTGTGATACCCAATGCCATTTGTAGGACGAAACAAAGCACAAACTCTAGAGCCTTCTCATTCACTGCACCCAGCCTCTGGAATGATCTGCCATTAACAATTTGCATGACCAAAGACCTGCAGCTATTTAGAAAAGGACTCAAAACATTCCTATTCACTGAACATTTTAGAAACTCAACTTAACCCCCCCACCCAAACAGACAAACAACACATTCAGCCTCCCCCATTGCTACCCTCTCTCATCACACCTTTCTCTCTTTAGACGCCCACAATCAGTGAACTATGTAACTTTAAAATTAAGGTTTCTTTGCAAAACTGTAATGTAGTAGTTGATCAGGCTGTTGTAGTGTCCAAATATGAGGAGAAGGCTTTCTGGAACAGATGCATTTTGAAGGATACCTTGAATCTAGGTATTGTATCAATAACTTGAGAAGGGCTGCTACTGTCTTTTTAAACTTTTGAAATTACTAAATGCTATCTAGACTGGTCATTTTGAACTATATAAGGAAAAGATATCCATGGAGGGTGGATCCCTGCCCCGCCTCTCCCAGCCCACTCCTGCCCTTCCCAGGTATCCAAGATTTGCTGTCCTGAAAATTGGTAGCCTGAGCATTCACATTGTAGACTGTATTTTACCTCTCATTCTCCAAATGGTAGTTGAAGATGTCAAGAGTTGAATGAGCATGTGAATATGTAACCTGTTCGTTCTTGGGAAGAGGTACACTGGCCATTCCCATGGGAAACTTGTGTAACATTTTATCTGTGACACATTTCTGAGAGTCATGATGAGCAAATGTTAATACTTCCAAATAGAACAATAGTTTTCAGCCTTGTTAAGACCATCCATTACCATGGCAGCTTGATTCATTTATTTATGTACTTATTTTTGGCCCGGCAGGTTTCCTTCTGTTCCTTTGTGATTTCCGTTCAACCAAAATCAAGGCTGGAATCTGGTGTGATGAGCTTTATATCTGACCTCAGCTTACTTTAGTGCAGTCACTGAAGTGATAGTTGTGAACTGGGGCCATGACCTGGGGATAAGAAGACCCAGGTTGGGAATCAAAGATAGGTTTTTGCTGCACCACTTTGGCTGACTTCAGATTTTGCAAAATTTTAAGTGCTGGCAAATTACCTTTCTAATACTAGTAAAACTTTTATTACACAGGGGGGATTTTCTGGAACTCCGCACTGAGGTTTTAGCTTTGGGTGCGAGTTTCCTGTTGAGATTTCCTTGTAAATGTGCACTTGGGTATCAGAATAAGATTTTTCATTTCTTTGAGCCATCTCAACTGTGTTTTTTCTTAGATGCTAAACAATTGTGAATTCACCTTATGGTAGTATTGTGGACTTTATAAGTTGTATTCACTTTACATCCTACTTTTTAATATTTTTCTTTGTTTGCAACCATTCTCCTACAGTGTGTATTGTTCTTGAATCCTCCCTTTTCTTTATTGTTTTATTGTGGACTGCTAGCATACTGTCATGTTATTGATTGCTTTATGTTCTTTTGTGCTTATTTTTTGCTTGTGCTTGATGGATTGTAATATTCTTTATCCAAGGTTCTTGGTTTATTGTAAAATTTAATTAAATATAAAATTAAAAAAACAAGGGGGAGTCAGTATATAAGATCAATTTGCACTGTTTGTATATTATACTTAAATGTACCTTATTATTCAGGAGAGGCACCAGTGAGCTCAATAAGATGGCGGTGCAGACCCTTTGCTCTTCTCCTTGCCTCCTTTATTACTACATTTTGTGTTGTCCAGCGAGAATAATTTTACCTTTTAGGAATGTACAGTATGTTGCTTGAAATCCCTTCTCAGCCTCCACTTGCTTCAACTCTGACCCAATGAAGAGGAGATCTGAGGCGGCTGTCAGGGCCTAGATTACGTTAGCAGTGGAAACAAAATTTAAATTTACCTGGGACTCTTTCCCGAGTCACTGAAGTGGCCCCAATCAGAGAAGGGCTGTGCAGCAACCTCCTCCCTTGGGCAGTGGTGGGCCCCTTTAGCCAGATACGAGTGGGTTGCCATAGAACACTGGAGGAAGAATTAAAGAGCCACGATTGCAGCACAGTAGTGGAAGGAACATAACCATGGGTCAGTGGTTTCCTTTCCCCTAAGCATTATCATAGTGATTGCAGCAGTGGGGGGAGGAGCAGGCACTACAGCATTGGACATAGCTGAAAGAGTAGCTCCACCCACACCGGCAGCCTTAAAGGGACCATAGCTAAAATGAAAACAATGCAGTGCAGCACCAGAGTACTGCAGCCAGCACCGGCCCGGGGCAAAGAGAAGGAGTGAAAGCAATGGAGACCCCCACATGAAGAGGAGCATTGGTTAGGACAGGAGGAGAAGTGGAAGTCTATCCCATGAAGTGTCCTAGCCAGGGACAGAAGACTAAAGGTTTCCCCAGCAGAGCAAGCCTGCAGCCAAAAAAAGAAGGGTTTCTCCCCACACCTCCCCTCCATGCCCCCCCCCCCCCCTCGGCACAGGATGGATAAGAGCACTGAGGAATCCTAGGAGAGGAAGAAGCCTATATAAGAGGAGCAAAAAGACTCTACTCCCTCCTGAGAGGAAGACATCAGCAAACATAGAGGGAAGTTCAAAGGAGAATGTCAGGATGAGGGACAGGCAAATTACCTTTCTAATACTAGAGGAAGCCAGTGCCTACCCTAACAGCACATAGAGCAGGGGTCTCAAACTCAAATTGCTTTGAGGGCCAAATGAGGACTTGTAAAGTAACCCGCGAGCCGCATAAGACGTGGGGCCTCATTTGCATAAATATTTGCATAATGTTACCATACAAAGCGCAGACGTTAATGATGCACATTTCCCAGAGCTGACATATTCCAGTTATTAAATTCAAAATAGATATTTTTCTACCTTTTGTGCATTTTTTTCAGTTGCAATTGTTCCAGCCACTTTCTTCTGGCTTCTTCATGTCTTCTACTAACTCTCCATCGTCTGCTGTTCATTTGTCCTTTCTTCGCTCTTCTAGTTTTTTTTCCATTCTCTCTCTACATCTGCTTTAACATACTAATCTTTCTCCTTTTGCTCCTTCCTCATTCCTATTTCATCCACTCAAATTTTACCCCTCCATCCTCAATCCCCACTTACTCTCCCAATACCCGGCCAATTGCAGATTTTTCTTCCCTCCCACACAAAATATTTTTCCCCTCTCCATTTCCTTCTCCCAGCCCCATACCATTCTAATCCTCCCCCAACATCAGCTCCCTTCTAGTTCCAGCCCCACCCAGCATCTGCTTCCTTCTAGTCCCCGCATCAGCCCATTTCCAGTCCTATCCTAGCCCCACCATCAGCCCATTTCCTGTCCTAGCTCCCCCCCCACTAAGCCCATTTCCAGTCCTAGCAACCCCCCCAGTCCATTACCAGTTCTAACCCCCCCATAGCCCATTACCAGTCCTAAGCCCCCTAACAGCCCACTTCCAGTCCTAACCCTCCCATCACCCCATTTTCATTCTTAGCCCCCCCATAGCCCATTACCAGTCCTACCCCCCCACCATTAGCCCACTTCCAGTCCTAACCCCCCATTACCCCATTTCAGTCTTAGCCCCTCCATAGCTCATTACCAGTCCTAATCCCCCCATCAGCCCACCTCCAGTCCTTCCTAACCCCCATCAGCCCATTTCCAGTCCTAACCCCCCTCCTCCCCCTCCATCAGCCCAGGTAAATTTTAAAAAAACCCTGGCTTCTGCTGCTGCCGCTGCCGCCGTGTCAGCAGCAGAATCAACTGTCAATTAAAAAAAAAAAATCTGGCTTCTGCCGCTGCAGCCTTGGCAGCGGCAGAATCAGCTGTCCCTCGGCCCCTTCCCCTCTGCCCGGAAGAGCCCTGATTCTGCTCCATCAGCGGTGGGCTTTTCAAGCCGCGAAGAGAGTATTTTCCACGGCTGCAGCAGCAGAAGCCAGGTTTTTTTTTAAATTGACAGTTGATTCTGCCACTGCCATGGTGGCAGCGGCAGCAGCAGAAGCCAGTTTTTTTTTTTTTTGTTTCCCTCCGTCATGGGCCACACAAAGTTCTCTCGGCCCACGGCTCGCGTATTTGAGACCCCGTACATAGAGGCACATACTAAAGAGAACAGAATATCAAAGATTCCGTGGGCTCAGAAGACAGAAGCCTATAGAGAGAGGAGGAACTGAGTTAATCAAAGATAAGGGACCCCTCCCTTTCCCTCATGAGAAGAGAGTAAAGAAGTGCCTAGTGCAGAGCAAGGAGAGGAGTGAGTGAGTGAGAAAGCTGGGAGGAGAAAGGGAGCCCAGCTAAGCAAAGAAAAGCTGGGGAGAAGGACAGTCCAGACAGCAGAAAACATATTCTTTGGAGGGCAGTCAGTGTGTCTGCAGAAGGAACAGAACATCAGGTGGTAAGTACTGGGAGAAGTGCTGTCAGGAGCACACAGGTAGAGCAGTGAGAGAGAAGGAGAGTGTCTACCTGCAGCCGAGAGGGAGAAGAATTGACAGGAAAATAGAAGTAGCAGAGCCTGAGAGTTCAGCTTGTGAAGAGAGAGAGGCACGTTATGGAGGACTCAGTACATAATTGCCCCAAGAAGCTGAACATTGCAAGGAGGGAAGCTAAGAAAGGGCAGGCCCTCAGAGCCAGCCTCTGTAGTTAAACAGCAGTGTGAGCCACAACAAAGAGTGACAGCTTGCCTGCAAAGCCTGACAACAGTCAAGAGCAGCCCCTGGAAAGCCCAGGGAGGTAGTTACTGTGTGGGAGCCACTGAAGCTCTTGTGAGCTGCAAGGACCCTGAGAGCCCCTGCCACTCAGAAGGACAACGGCTACATGAAATATAAGTCTCCTCTCATTAGAGACAAAAGTAACAAGCCTCTAACTCTGTTTTACTTTCAGTCATCTAGAATGCAGTTCAAAGGCAATGCACAACATAAAATGATTTATTCATTTTTTATTTATTTAGTCTTATATACAGCATTTCCGAGGATCAATGCAGTTTACATAGACCATAACATCAACAATACATGGAACGATATTACATTATAACAAGGTGAAGCTAGCATAACATGGTTGAACAGCTATTAGATTAACTTTGAAACTAGAGAAGAGAATGCATGGAAGCTAGAGACTCTATGGATAACATTGAACAGTTTAAATATACCCGTATTTACTCAAGTCTAATGCGCCATCAAATCTAATGCGCACCCCTATTGTGAAGGCTTGAAACTTAAAAAAATATTTGCTGGTGATTGTAGTGCACACCCCTCCTTAGTGCTGCTTCGCCCCCGTGCAGCCACTGCTTCTGCTTTTCACAGAGCAGCGGCTGCAATAAAGATAAAAGTAAAAGTAAAAGAAACCTGTGAGAAGCCCTCCAGTCATCCTAGGAAACAGAAGGAGTTTCCTAGGACGATCGGAGGGCTTCTCACAGGTTTCTTTTCCTTTTAACTTTATTGCAGCCGCTGCTCTGTGAAAAGTAGGTCATCCTCCATACCTGCACTCCGGAGCTCTGCCTTTTTAATACGTCCAACCGCAACTTGTAGCTCAGTCCTGACATCATGGAGCTCAGCCTGTATTGAACTTAGTTTGCCAGATAACTCCACATTGTTAGCCTTAATAACCACCAAGATCACATCAGTCTCTGGAAGACCACTTTTCATTGGTGAGCCGGCTCCAGGGCCTATCGGCATTCCAGGTACTTCATCTGCGCTCAGCAAATCTGCAGCCACAGTTTGCCTGCCGCCATCTTGCAGGGTTAGGCATTCCGGCATGGTTTGCTGCTGAGTTGTTTTCGCTGACTTCGTCATGGCCCCTGCCGCTTTCGATATCCGGTGCAGTTCTGGTTTGCCCAACAGCATAGTTCAGGTTGTGGGAGTCCAAAAAGGTTTGTGGGGTAAGCTCTAAAAGGAGCACAATACTGGCCTGGGTTGGGAGAGCACAGAAAGCATGTCTTACTCCTACTCGACCATCATCTGACTCCCCCACAGTGTTTGCCTCCGAATGTAAGGTGCCCTCGAATATAATGCGCACCCTGAGTTTAGAGCCTCTTTTTGGCCAGAAAAGGTACGCATTACATTCGAGTAAATACGGTATATATTTACAATATAAGCAAAATGGCTCTTCAACTGTGATTTGTTCTAGCTCGTGATGTTTCCAGGATTCCTTTTACCTATGGCAGATTTCAGCTCTTTTCAAAGGTTCTTGATTGGATTGAGATCAGGACTCATTGCTGGGCAGTTTAAAACAGAGTATTTCTTCCTTTTTAACCATTATTTTGTACTTTGGATGCATGCTATGGGTCATTGTCCTGCTGGAGGACTCATGACCTTCAACCCACCCCTAGCTTTCTGACACTAGGTAGCACATTTCACTCCAAAATACCTTGGTAATCTTGTGACTCCTTGCTGGTCTTCCCCTGAACCATCTCTCTCTCTTCTTCAATCAATTGAAAATTCAGCTGCACGGCTAGTCTCCTTCCAGTGTCACTATGCTCATGTAATCTCTCTTCCCAATTCACTTCCCTGGCTCCCTATCCATTTCTGCATCCAACTCAAATTTCTCCTACTGACCTACAAGTGCATTCATTTTATGGCTGCTCATTAACTCTCCTCTCTTACCTCTCCCTACACTCCTCCTTGGGAACTTCGCTTATCAAGCAAATCCCTATTATCTGTGACCTTCTCTTCCACTACGAACTCCAGACTTTTTGTTCTAAATTATTGCACCCTATACCTGGAACAAACTACCTGAGTCGGTATGTCAGGCTGCATCTCTGGCTATATTTAAATCCAAACTAAACATCCATCTCCTAAAGGTGGCTTTTGGATCCTGAAACCCTTATTCTCCTGTTTACTACCCATGTACACTATAACTATTTCCCCTTAGTTCTATCCTTGTCCCGTTTGTTTTATTTGTCTGTCTTGAATAGATTGTGTGCTCTTTTGAGAAGGGACTGACTCTTACATGTAAGCTTTGTAGCATTATACAAATGATAAACAGTAATAGTAATAGTATTCATTGATGGATAATATGCGATAGGAATCCACTGCAGAGGTCTCAATCCTACCAGACGCTCTCATCGCAAAGACTGATTTACTAGCGATTGTTCAGGAGTTGAGGCTGCTCAGGATGAACATTTGCAAGGTAATGGGCGAATTTAAATCAGAATTGAAAGTCCTGGATGAGTGTGTAACCCAGATGAAATAAATATTGGCAAGCAAATTGATTCAATGGAATTTCTACAAGACAAATTTAAAGCACTTGAGTTGTTGGCTAAAGATACCAGAGAAAAACACTCAACTTAAGAGTTTTAGACCGAGCACATAGAAGCCAGGAGTCCAGCAAAGCAAGATGAACTCTCCTCACCTGATTACAGCATGTTTTTTCTATGTTGAAACTGTCAACAACAGACCCCAGAGAATGTGCAATTATATTCAACCCTCCCCCCCCCCCCCACCGAAAAGTATATTCCCTGTGTACAATCAATGTTCAATCTTCAATCATAGATCACATAACTTTTGGCAATCATTTTGAAGGAAAAAAGATCTCAGTGTGATTGTCCAACTGGTCATTCATACAGCCATCTACACCATTAACATCACGGGTCAAAAACCTTCTTCCAGCCAATTTGAATTCAAATGTTGTATAAATGAGGGGTTTTTTTTAGTTATCATAAAACATTGGAACAGAACCCAACAAGATGGCCACGAATCCCTGAGGCTCCTCAGCTTCATCTCTCACTATCCTGCTATCCTGAGATATAGATGCTCTGATCAGATTGAAAATGCTCCTAAGAAAAGAGCTAAAGTAGTCCATTTGTCAGATATATCCAGATTTATTTTCCTCTGATTAGATAATCTTAAAAAACCCCTCTCTCAACCTGTGGGATACCCTGAAGGGAACTGGAGACCGCGTAACGCTAAATGACACCTGCAGAATCTCTACGGGATAGCGATCCGCCGGCTAACCCTAGTGAAGATGTTTAAACATGTCTCTTCTAAATCCAGATGTCTGATCTACTAAATAACAGGGATGAATCCCGCTCAGCACAGTGAGTTCTATTAATGAATGAGGATGTCCACATCAATGATTTTAACGGGGTACATTGTTGATCATCGGGGCGAGTGACTACCTCCGGGCGCCTATTAGGGGGCCTGAGTTCCTCCGGGTGCTAGCTATAAGCGTCTGTTGAGCCTTCCCAGTATAATTGTGCCACCATTACAACCTTAACTGAGTGGAACGCATAGTGGAATGCAGAAGGGGGCTCCGATTGTGGCGGGAAAATTGTTATGTAGATTTCCTGGAACGCATAGTGGGGCTGACGAAATGCCTGACGCTTTGCTGGAACACACAGCTGCAGAATGCTCCTCCTCTTAAGATGGTCGCCGATCTGTGGAATGCATCGGTGGAACACATAAAGTGACAGGCAAGATGGCCACCAGAATTTAAAGGGCTCCTGTTCCTTCCGCGATCCGAGAGGTGACTGCGATCTGACTTCAGGGAGCAGGTTTAGGCCAGAAATATCCCTTCATAATCGTCAGCTGCATTGCATCTTTGCCTCAATACTCTGGGAAGGAGTTAGAATCCCTGCTCCATTCCCTCGGACATTGATCCATGTTTTAGCCGGGCGCTCCCTCGTGTGGCAGCTCAGATGATTGCAAGCAAATAAAAATCTGTCTTTATTTTCTTCTGTCAAAGTAAATCCTATGCTTCCACTAGCAATAGAAGCGAGCTCTCTGTCCTTCCAGGAATCTCTGTGATGAGAATCTTTACCCCAAAGGTAGGGACTGGGAATTACATGTCAGATGGTGACTCTCAAATTATAGGAATTTGTGATATCCTGGAAAATTGAAGGATATAATTTGATCTATATCTTCAGCTCAGGCGGATACGCTGCTCTTGTCAAGATCCTGCCCCTCCTCCTAGAGCAATATTGGTCTGGATGTTCTGAGGTGTCCTTTCTTGCTACTGATACCGTGGGTCGGCTGACGCTCCCCTGGCCATTGGAGCTCCCTGGAAGTGGGGGAAGTATCGTCGGATCGCTAGGAGTGGTTGGTTAGTCTGTGACTAGCATGGAGATGCACAGAATGAACAAGAGACAGCAGAGGCAAGAAAGCTGATCCAACTGACAATAATATGGCTACTTCAAAATCCTATGCGTCTTCTCTATCTAAGTTTGCTAGATCCTCGGAATCACCTACAACAAATTCTTCACCCACATCAGAAGGAGTCTCCACCTCCAAAACCAATCCGTCAGGACCACAGTCTCCAGTCACGAAAGCAGACTTTTTGGAAATTCTAAAGGAACTTAAGCTCTTCCGCCAAGATTTCACGAAGGTGGTGAGTGATATCCGAACAGATCTTAAATCACTTGATGACAGGGTTACACAAACCGAGATCAATATAGGAGAACAAATGGATTCCACTGTGGCTTTTCAATCCAAAATTATAAAATTGGACCAACTCACAAAAGATCTTAAGAAAAGACAAGATGAGCTTGAAAATCATCAGAGACGTAATAACATCAGAGTGTTTGGACTGGCCGAACAAAATGGAGGGCTAGAGGACACTGCAGCCCTAATGCAAGAACTTTATGCCTTTTGTGTGCCGAATGCTTCTAACCCTGTATGCCCTGATACATTGAGTAGAATTTGGGTGACAGGGGTTTTGACGGGTGGAGAAGGCTGTTCTTTGGGAAATGAGGAGGGAGGGTGGTTGTAGGGAGGAAGCTTTCCGCAGAGTGCTGAATCAGGAAACTTGGGAGGTATCTTATAGGGAAACATCTATTCAGCTTATTGAGATGGAGGAATGGAGAGAGGTGGGGTTGGTTTTTCATAAATCTACATACAACATCCTTTCTGTAGACACTAGTAGTGTCGCCAGTTTTACGTTGTTTATATGTTTGGTTTACTTCCTGCATATATAGGAATGTTTGGGGGAGAGGGTGGGAGGGGGAAGGGGAAGGGGAGGGAGGGGAGAGGGGGGTACTCTGGGAAGGGGGGAGGAATGGGGGGAAAGTTGAGCGGGGTTTGGTAAGCCTCAGTCCCCTTAAAGGACTTATAGTTCACAGTACTTAGTGGTTCTAATGAGAAGAGGGACAAACGCCTTGAGAATTTTTGACCTAATGGAGGTTGTTGGTGCAATGCCTATGCTGCACTGTAATTCTTACCATTGGTAAATTTAAGTGGGATGGCGTTGTATTGTATTGTACTGCTTGTTTTGTCCTGATCTTTTATGTTTTGTTAGAGGGGACTGTTATTGTTCTTGTTATTATTATTACTATTATTATTATTGTTTAGCCTTACTCTGCATGGTCCTCTCTCTATGCATTGGTATTTGGATTGGCTGCATAATAGTAGTTATTCTTATCCCTTTTCTTAGTGGCTGATTGGAACGGCTGTAGGAACTTGTATGTTACACACTTCATTGCTGTATTTGGATGAGTTTGAATGTATACTTTTTGAAACTGCTCAATAAAATTTATTACATAAAAAAACCATTGGAACATATAAAACATTGGAATATTGGATCTCTTAGTGATCCCAGGTACTCAAGTGGTCTGCACTATAGCCACCCTCTCTTCAGTTATCCTATTTGTGGTCCCTATTCTTTGGAACTCCCTCCCTAATCACTTGCGCACTCAGTTCTCTTTTAGTCATGTCAAAGCTCAACTCAAAGGTCATCATTTCCACTGGCCTTTCCATCATTCACTCCCTGAGTTGCTTATGCTTGCTTTGACCTGCTTCCAGCCAGCAATCCATTTGCACTGTTCCTTTGTCTCCCCCTTCCTTTTGTGCTCTTATGTAGCTTTACTGATCTTGTAACCTATGCCTCCTGTTCCCTCCAGTCCTTGAGGTTTGTCTGTCGTTTTTGTTTTTGTGTTTTTGTTTTTGTTATTTTTTGTTCTTTGTTCTGATTTTATTGTACACTGCCAAGATGTGGTTCTTGATTGGTGGTATCAAGTTAATAAACTGTAACTGTTTTGTTCTGTTGAAGACCGGCAAGCCCTTCTGAGCACTCTGAAAGCCAAATGTTTAAATTAATGTTGAGAGAAGGAGCTTCATATTTATCCAGACCTTTCTTTGTATATGTTGTAGAAGAGATAAGTAACATAGTAACATAATATATGATGGCAGATAAAGACCAGTATGGTCCATCTAGTCTGCCCAGGAAGGCAGCAAGAGTAGGTTCACCTGCCGCTCCATACAGGTCAATCCTCCCCATGCATTTGTATAGGGATGTACCCACCACTCGGAGTAGGTCACCCCTATTTGTTGATATATAAGAGATGGTTATGTTTATTTTGATTTTATCCTGTTGCTGTAAAGGGATTCATTGTGTCTGACCATGCCATTTTGAATTCTGTCACTGTATTTGCCCCCACCGCTTCCATTGGGAGGGCATTCCAAGTATCCACCACCCTTTCAGTGAAAAAGTATTTCCTGATGATGCCTTTCATTTTACCCCTTTCAGCTTCATATTATGCCCCCTAGTTTTAAAACTTCCCTGTCTTTGGAAGAGGTTTGTTTGTTCATTAATACTTTTTAAGTATTTAAAGGTCTAAATCCTATCTCCCCTGTTCCTCCTCTCCTCCAGAGTGTACATATTTAGGTCGTCAAGTCTCTTCTTATACAATATATATTCTGATGCAGGCTCCAAATCATCTTGGTCGCCTTTCTCTGAACCGTTTCCAGTCTTTTTATATCTTTTGTGAGATATGGTCTTCAAAACTGAACACAATATGCCAAATGAGGCGTCACCAGTGACTTCTACAGTGGCATTAGTACCTCTTCATTTCTGCTAGTAATTCCTCTCTGTATGCAACCCAGCATCCTTCTGGCTTTTGCCACCGCCTTGTTTTGCCACCTTGAGATCCTCAGAAAATCACTCAGAAGTCCTTCTCCAGGTTCATACACACCAACCTCTCACCTCCTATTGCATACAATTCCCTTGGATTTCTTCTTCCCAAGTGTATGACACTGCACCTCTTCACATTAAATTTTAACTGCCAAACATTAGACCATTCTTTCAGCTTTTGTAGATCTTTCCTCATGTTATCCACACCCTCAGGGGAGCCCACTCTGTTGCAAATTTTTGTGTCATCTGCAAAAAGACAGACTTTTCCATTCAGTCCTTCAGCAATATCACTCACAAATACATTGAATAGTACTGGTCCCAGGAGTGAACCCTGGGACATACTGCTAATCACCTTCCTTTCATCTGAATGAGTTCCATTTGCCATCACTTTCTGTCGCCTGTCAGTCAACCATTTTCTGATCCAGTTCACCACCTTGGGACCCGTCCACAAGCTGTTTAGTTTATTGATAAG
Source organism: Ichthyophis bannanicus (assembly GCA_033557465.1). NCBI lineage: Eukaryota > Metazoa > Chordata > Amphibia > Gymnophiona > Ichthyophiidae > Ichthyophis > Ichthyophis bannanicus. The sequence goes on from CM066032.1 coordinate 821,375,457, forward strand.
TTTACTCTCTAAGCAGGTGGTTGATAAGGATGGCAGATATTATAAACAGATCTCTTAATGGCTTCCCAATTACAACAGCTAATGTTTATGTTCCCACTGAAAATGTTTGGCTATTCTTCCGAACATTCTTTGAGAAACTTAAGCACTATGAGGAGGGGCCTCTTTATTTAATGGGGGACTTTAATTGTCCTGGGCATTCTATAGATGGGACTGAAATTAAACATTTTAATAAGATTGGCACTAAGATTTTGAATGCCTACTTGACAGAGTTTGGCCTGTTTGATGAGTAGTAATCTCTTCATTCTGATGAGCAAGATTACGCTTGTTGCTCTACTACCCACAACTCATACTCACATTGACTTCTGGTTTGTTTCTCAGATGCTTCAGAGTAGTTTGACAGCCTGCATGAGTCATCTTATTTTTCGTTTTGACTGTGTTATGCTCTCTTTGGAGATCTCTGTGAGGGTCACTGATTTCCCTTCATTTTTTGGACAATGAAGAGTCTCTTGCTTAAATACTCTGGGCCCGATATTCTTCTGGACAGGCTATGTGCCGTGTCAGCGCATAGCCCTGTCCGCCAACCCTTAAACCCGAATATTTAATGTTGGGTCATATGCGGCCCTGGCATTGAATATCCAGGTATCGTCGCACAACCCAGAAGCCTCCAAAACCAACAGGGCAGCAACGATATTGCATGCTGCTGGGTTAGCGCCTGTGCTGTAAAGATAGGTGAGGGCTTTCCTTGCCTATCTTTTCAGCAGAGAGCACTTATCGGGCATCATGCAAAATCACTGCTGCCCAGTTATCTTATGCCTCTGCCTCTGCTCCGCCCTGGAACGCATCCGACACGCCCTGATGCTAGCTAGATAGTATCAGGGTGCATAGGGGACATAGATGGGGATGTTCAATGGCGCAACCCATGTACGTGCCATTGAATATCCCCATCTAATACATCGACATGGTTTATATTGTTGCAGCAATCAACTAGACTATAAACAGTGAAAATTCCCTTTGAATATCGGGCTCTCCGTGTTTTGGGGTAAATTGACACTAGCGTGGCAAGATTTTTTTGAACTTCATTGAGAATCTGGATTTTTTGTTCTGTCAAAACAGTATTGAGAAGGTATATAACATCTCTCACAGCATATTGAAAATACATAGACCAAATTTAATGCCCTGTTTGCAGAACTCAAGCAACTCAGGAAGATCCATTGGGCCAGAAAAGAAGATGTCATCTTGAAGCGGCTACTGGCAGTGCAAACAAAAATTAATGTGCTGGGTCCTGATGCTTCTGCTCAGTCTTTGCAACTAACATCATTTTTATGAGCATTCTGATAAGGTGGGAAAATACTTTCTTCGGCAACCTATGCAAATCAGAGCCTTAAGAATTAAGCAATGTAATGAAGTTCATGAGTCCAAGCAAATGGCAAAATATTATTTAAAAAAACAAACTAAAACCCCAGATGCTTCACATTTTCCTGCCTCTATTGAGGCATTCAAAAAATAACTATGTTTAAGAGGGCTCCCTATTTATTTATTTATTTATTTAACATCTTTTGTTATACTGTCTTTCTACAAGTCGAGATGATTTCCAGAGAATTCAGTGCACTAACAAACATGTTTGAATAATAAGGTGCACATTACAAGGAACATATAATTTAACATTTGTTCAACATCAATGTACTAATGTAACTATTAATGTATTATGTAATGTATTAATTGCAGCTATTTACAATGTATTAATGGGAAGTGATTATTGCTTAGCCGGGTGCTTCTTGTTCAGTATCTGACCTATAATACTCTAGGAACAATGGAGTCTTTAGGTTTTTGTGGAATTGGCTGGTTAGCTGGATGGATCTAATCTGGGGTGGCAGCAAATTCCAGTGGGTGAGATCGTATAGGGAGAAAGTTCTGCTGTTGGTTCTTTGGCTGTATGTAGGTTTGTCGGTGGGAATCTCAAGCCTGTTGGTTGTAGCTCTTCTCTTGGGTCTGTCGGAGATGTTGTTCTTTACTAGGGGGGGGGGTGAGGTTGTCCACTGATTGGTTAGGATCTAGTGAATGTTTAGTATGATCTTATATTTAATTCTGCTTGTGATGGGCAGCCAGTGAAGCTGTTTAAAGAGTGAGGTAATGTGAACCTGTTGAGATTTCGCCAGGATGATTCTAGCAAATATATTTTGCACTAGCTGTAGGGGATATAGTGCATTCTTGGGCAGATCCTGGTAGATGGTGTTGCAGCAATCAAATATTGGGGTGACAACTGCTTGACATACTGCGTGGAAGTCCATTGGGGAGAGGAGTTTGCATAGGTTACTTAAGGTGTGGAGCTTGAAATAGACAGATTGGTAATTTGTTTTATTTGAAGATGAAAATTGAGTTCTTGGTCCAGTGTGATGCCCAGGTAATTAATTTGGGTTTTGACCATGAGTGGGGTGTAGTTTATCATGATTGATGGTGGGGGGTTGAACATCTTGTTTCTTGTGATGTGGAGTGCTTCTGATTTGTTTTGATTGATTTTGAAGTTGTGGTGTTTGAGCCAGTAATTGATTGTTGTGAAACAGAGATTTTGGTGTAGTCTGGTGTTTTGGTTGAGAAGGGGGTGAAGATCATTATATCATCAGCATGAATTAGGCAGTTAACATCATGGCTTTTAATGATTTTGCAGAGGGGTTGTTCCTGCACATACAGAATGACCCTTCATGCTTGCAGAGATTTATTCGTCAATTCCCTCCTTTAAGGACAATGGGCCCGATATTGAATTAGGCAGGCTACGCGCTGCTATGGTGCATAGCCATGCCCACTGACCCTTAATAGCATATATTCAATGCTGGGGTCATATGCGGCCCCAACATTGAATATCTGGGGATCACATCACATGCTGGAAGCCGCAGTAGGCAACTGGGCAGCAACGCTATTGCATGCTTACCGGTTAGCTCCTGCGCCTAAAAGATAGGTGAGGTTTTTCCTCGCCTATCTTTTAGGGACAGGTTGCTAACCAGGCAGCATGCAATATCACTGCTTCCCAATTATCAATCATCTCCTCATCCGCTCCTCCCCAGAACGCACCCAACACATCGTAATGTTAAGCGATTAGCATCACGGCACGTAAGAGCCATAATCAGGGATACTCAGTGTCACTAACCATGTTAGTGCCCTTGAATATCCCTCTAAGTGACAGTTACACACTTTACAGAGCTGTAAACCATGTAACTGCCCTTTGAATATCGAGCCCAATAAGACTAATGGTCCAGATTGCCTACCAATGGAATTGATTTAAAAATCCTTAAGAGATCAATAGCTTCAGATATACAATGATGTGGTGGCACTGACACAATTACAGCATAGTATGAACGGCATAAGGCCCTGATATTATGCTGCAGCTTTATCAGTGAGCCTGAAGCAATATAAAGACCCACTTTTGTATAGTAATTAAAGACGTATTGCTTTGCTAAATGTGGATTATAATTTTTTTAATAAGATTTTGAGTGGATGAATTGTGGTTTTATCAAGGGCAACTGGTTAATATTCTGCATATGGTCAGAGAAGAGAATCTTTACTGTTCTGTATTATCACTTGTTGTACAAAAGGCCTTTTTTGCTGTTCTTGTTTGCTGTTCTTCGACATCATGGATTTGGGAATACTTATTGCAGTTGGATAGAGGTCTTATGCTGCCTCTCTGCTTGCAACAAAGCTGGTTTATGGCCATGTTTCTAATTATTTTAGCTTGGGGGGGCTACTCTCTTGGTTGCAATTGCCCTCTCTAACATAGAGTGCAAACCCTCCACCAATTTGATCTAGCCTACCATAGCCATATAGTTTGTACTCAAGTATCACAGTGTCCCATTGGTTGTACTCCTTCTACCAGGTCTCTGAGATGCCAATTATATCTCACCTTTCATTTAGTGCTGTATATTCTAACTCTGCGATCTTGTTTTTTTAGACTTCTAGCATTTCCATACAGGCATTTTAGAGGTATTTTATTCAATACCTGATAGAAGTATTTTGGAATCTTTCAGCTCTGTCTGTTCTCTACTTAAAGGCATCTGGGTTACTTTGTCTTTACTGGAACCTCTCTGTTGGGATGCCTTAACTTTCTCTTTTGCTAGTATTTTTCAAGAATACATACTTCTGAACCATGCGCTTTTGAGTGACTTTCGGCTTTTCCCTATTTTCTAGTTTAAAAACTGTTCTTTCTCCTTTTTAAGGGTTAATGCCAGTGGCTTTATTCCATCTCTAAGGTGGAGCCCACTCTTTCAGAAAAGCCCCTCCCTTCCACAGAATGTTTCGAAGTTCCTAACAAATCCAAAGCCCTCTACCTTGCATCATTGTCCCATTCACGCATTGATACTCCAGAGCTCTAAGGCCTGCCTTTTGGGTCTTGCATGTGGAATGGAAAGCATTTCAGTGAATGCTATCCTGAAAGATCTGGATTTCAACTTCCCACCTAAAAGCTTAAATTTGGCCTTCAGAACCTCCCTCCCACACTTTCCTATGTCATTGGTACCAACGTGTAGCAAGACATCAAGCTCCTCCCCAGCACTATCTAAAACCTTGTCTAGGTGGCGGGTGAGGTCTGCTACCAGGCAGACATGTTACCAGATGAGCCTCACATTCACCAGCCCTTCAGCTATCTACATGCCTAATGACTGAATCGCCAACTGTTGCAGAAACTGAAATGAGACTTGTATAATTGGCAGGACATGGCAGTCTCTTGTTTGGAAGAGTCAATATTGTTAAAATGATAATTTTCCTGCAAGCCTTTTTTTTCTCTCAGTTGCCAATTAGTGTTACAAAAGGTTTTCTTTATAGCATTAAGACAAATCTTGATTCATTATATTTTCATGGCAAAAAAGCAAGGATCCTGTTTGGTATCTTATCACTTCTAAAAGCGGTTGGTGAGTTTGACCTGCCTAATTTTGTATTGTATGTATGTATTTATTTATTTATTTCATTTTATATATCGCACTATTTCGAAATCAGTACAGTTTATGCAGAACAAGAATAAATGCTTTACCTAGTACAGGCATCAAAGAACAATACAATAAATATCAGGTGTTGCACAATAAACAATAACCATTTTAGATAAAACAGGGGTGTCAACTTGGATAGGAATAGGAGAACTAGTTTACAAGCTGGAATGCGTCCCGTAAGCAGCAGGGTGGTCGGAGCGAGGCTGGCAGGCAAGGTCTATAGTATAGCTATGGTATATGGTCATAGGACAGATGGAAAAGACCTTATTATTGATGCACTTGTCTATGGTCACTTAATTTTTGTTTTACTTGGGGGAGGATTCTGCCTTGGGTGGCTTTAGAAGCAGACTATGTGAAACTGTTCCCATACCCATATTTTCTTAGAGGACACTTCACTATAAGCCTAGGCCCCTTGATGATTGCTTGGTATATAATTTGCAAGTATAGAAAAAGCTTTCCTTTTCTTATCCTGTATGCCACTGACTGCACTCCCAGTTGTCAGAGATAATGGGTAGGAACATCTAGGAGTTCCTAAATCAGAGGTCGAGAATGCCTTTTGAGATGGACACTTTTATATCCAAGGCGAGGTTTGAAGAACTGTATTCGAGGTCCATCTCTTACTAACAATACTTTCAAATTTCTTGTTTCATCACCCAATCAACCCACAGAAAAAAAAATTGTTTTATCCTCCAATATTGTTAGAACGGGTTCTGTTTGTGGGATCTGAGGCTAAACATCTGATTGTCTGTTTTTAGTTGCCTTAACGGATATCCACACCCTTTTCTCTTGGCAACACATTTGGATGCACTCCTTTTAGTCCTCTATTTTGTTAAGCATAGTTACAACTCAAATTGATCTCTTAATGCAATTAAATTTTAGTCTCCATTGAATCTGCTGGATTAGTGGGGGATTTTATATATACTGTCCTGCCCTTCAGCCTTTTTGGCAGATGGCTATCTCTACAATTGCTGCCGTGGTAGGTGTTGACCTTTCCTCCTAAGCTGGCCTTCTTTTCTTAAGTGAAAGCCTAACACAGTCTACCCCTAAACCTGTTGTGAAATTGATCCAGTAATTATTTCTAGAGAAGCGAATCCCCCCTTCCACCAGTTCAGAATGGTAGGACAAATCTAGGGATATATTTGTGATGGAGATACTGACTCATGAACTTTGTGATAAAAAGGTGGGCTTCAGCCTTCTTTGATCTCCTGATATTCTTCTGAACAAACATCAGATACGTTTCTGCTGATGTCTCTTTATAGAGTAACTCAAGAATTTCTATCTTTCTGGCAGTCCTCCCTCAAACTCCAAACTGAAACTCCACTTCTTAAAATGTTTACAGCAAATGTTCAGTAACTTGGAGGAGTATGGAGCTAAATCCCGTTTCATTCATTTCTCCTTATTTGGTTCGTTCACCTCAAGATTCTCCTGCACCTGAAAAAGACCCTTATTCCTGGAACCCCTTCTACTGGGGAGTATCTGAGATACATAACATTCCTTCTGTCTCATCTCATCCAACTGTTCTCATTAAAGACTCTGATGTAACTAGTAAGGGACACGTGTAATAGTTGACACCATAGGCATTGGAAAGGAGTGGGCCACACAGGCTCTGGCCCTATCAAAAATTTACGTACTTCGGCCTGCGGGGATCCAAACTCCCACGAGCAGAAGTAGGGGAAGACCAGTGATCGTGACCCGGCAGGCAGCAGGATGCCCTTAGGGATCCCATCCCTCATTGGCAGAAGCCTTCCACAATCATGGCAAAGATCTGTCTTCCTATGGGAGATGGGAGATCAGATCCCCATGGGCAGACAGGAGGGGATGGCTAGTAATTGCAGCCTCATAGAGTTTGGCTGGCCTAGGGGCAGAGCTTGGAACCCCCCAAAGAAAATGGCCTTCTGCTGCCCCTGACTGACACAATGTATGATTTTGCAGAGGTTTCTTATGTTCTCTGTACCCCAGCACAATTTCAAGAGTTCCATGCTTGGCATTTCTACATTCCATTCTTTCAGCTCACTCTATTTCTCCCTTCCCTAGGTTGTACCCTTAGCTTACTTCTTAGTCCAACTCCTGTTTCCCCATGCTTACAGCCCCCCAGTACTGCTAGCTCTCTTTCCCTCTCCCTATGCTCAACCCCCCAACTCACTTTTGTTCCCTTCTTCCTAGGATTAGCCACCTAGCTCATGTTCAGTCTCCCTCTCTCATTATTAACCACCAGGTCATTCCCTCTCTCTACTCCAGGATCTACTCTTCAACTTTTTTTTCCTATCTTCTCATTCTAGGTTTGATCCCTACCATTAGGCTCATCTCTCTACAACTCTTTGTCTTCCTCCATTTCTCTTTACCTTTCTTTCCCCCAGGCAAAGTCTACCCTAACTCTCTCTCAGGTCCAAATTCTCTCATGCGTAATGCTTCCAGCTTCATTTGCCCCCGTCCCAGGTTCAATGCATCCCACAATCTTTATTGTTCTTTCTTCCTTTTCTAAATGCATAAATCTATCCTCTCCCATCTATTGATCTCCCTTCTTCTCATTCCCAGGCTTAAACCCCATCTTCCCAGACTCATCTCCTACCTCTGTCTATTGTTTTTCAGTGGCACTATTTGCTAAAAAGATACTCTTGAGGGGCCCAGATAAACACAAGATAAAAGAGAAATGAAAACCCCCAAATAAGGCAAGAAAGAAAACCAAAAATATAAAAATAAAAAATAAGCAAAACCAGAAAAACAAAAGAGCAAAGAGAGCAAATATTTTTTTTTTATTTTTATTTTTTTGGTTTTCTTTCGTGCCTTATTTAGGGGTTTTCATTTCTCTCTTTTCTTGTATTCTTTTTCGGGCCAGTTTCAATCCCACTGCTCTCTCCTCCATCCCAGCTGGTGTATTACAATGCAGGACCTGTCTATCTTCTGGTCCTCATGAATCAACACTTCTTCCTCCCTCTTCTTATGATCATGTGTACGGACTCTTCAGCCTCCCTCATAGTCATGATGTGCTGACACATGTGCTTCCACATTTTCTAGTCACATGAGCTGACCCATGTGCCTCCCACATTTTCTACCCATGGACTGACCCATGTGCCTCTCACATTTTCTACACATGGGCTGACCCTTGTTCTTCCCTCCTTTTCTGGCTGCATGAACCGACTTTGCTGCCTCTCCTTCCAGCCACCACCTTCACCGACTCTCATGGTGAGGTGTGCATATATACCCTACTGATTGCCAACAGACTAACACCACATTCAGTGCTAAGCACATTACAGTTATGGTCAACATTATTGGCACCCCTGCATTTTAGGTATGTTGTGCACCATATCTTGAGAAATAATTGGAAATATTCCAACTATGTATCATCATTATATTTTAATAGTATGTTCAAAGACAGACAACAACAAAAAAGATGTCTGTGCAATATAGACATAGTAATTTCTGAGAAAAAGATAAAATATAACCTGAACATGATTAATGGCACCCTTCACTAATTATTGGTTGCACAACTCTTGGCAGTGATGACAGCCTCCAAATGTTTCTTGTAGTCATCTATAGGTTTCATACATTTGTCTGCTGGTAGTTTCTCCCACTCTTCAACGGTGATTTGTTCTAACTCATGAATGTTTCCAGGATTCCTGTTACCAATGGCAGATTTCAGCTCTTTCCAAGGGTTCTCGATGGGATTGAGATCAGGACTCATTGCTGGGCAGTTTAAAATAGTCCATTTGTTCCTTTTTAACCATTTTTTGTACTTCTGGATGTGTGTTTTGGGTCATTGTCCTACTGGAGGACCCATGATCTTTGATCCAGACCTAACTTTCTGACAGTAGGTAGCACATTTTGCTCCAAAATACCTTGGCAGTCCTCTGACTTCATTATTCCTTTAATACATTCCAGGACTCTAGTTCCTGAGGCAGCAAAACAGTCCTACAACTTGTCTCCACCATATTTAACTTTAGCATGGGTGTTTTTTTTCTTTATAAGCTTCATTTCTTTGCCTGTAAATATATCACTGGTCTGTCTGCATTGCCAAAGAGCTCAAGTTTGGTTTCATCTGTCTACAGAACATTTTCCCAGAAGGATTGTGGTTTCGAGAAAGATCAGGCATGCCTTTTTATCTCTGTCTTTGAGCAGTGGGGTCCTCCTTGGCCTTTGCCCATGAAGTCTTTTTTTAGTGTGCAGCATATGATGTGGGTTGAACCCACCTCTTCAGATTGTTCCAAACCAGCCTTAAGTTCTTTGGATGTTGTACATGGTGTTTTTCCAACCGTTTGCTGTAACCTTCGAAGACTTCTTGGATTACTTTTCTTCTTCCCACCACATCCTGGGAGGTTCTTGATGGTTCTATGAACACAAAAATTCTTAATAACATTGCAATCTGTAGGTACAGGAACCTCAAGGCCTTGTAGCCTTTTGAAATTTAATGTTTGGCGATAATGGCTTTTCTGACTGTCTCGGTCAGCTCTCTTGTCTTCATCATTGTGAAAATGGAACAGAGAGTGAATGTGGCTAATAATATTGATCACAACTGTATATAAATAGACATTTATATGCTTATATGCTTAAATTTTGCACTATTTCCTCCTTACCTGCTCTCTGAGAAAATCAGTGCTCTAAATGCTAATTAGCTGTGTCTACTTTTAGCCTGATTTTTGTTCTGTAGGCATTTGAGTAACAAATCATGTGTTCTTTTTAAATGCATTTTTTTATTTCTTTTATTCTGTGTGCACTGATTTAAAAGTTATTTTCTTTTCTGCTTGCATAATGCCAGTCATCTCCCTGGAGAAGCTCATTATTTGGTGCTAGTGTACCCACAACAATATGGAAATGACTCTGTCAGAATCACTTATTTTGTTTCACACTGCATAGTTATCTTACTGTTGTATTTGCAGTATCATGTGAAGCAGCTGGGCAATACCTTCCAAACAAGTAAAGAAAGAAAAAGATTGCATGCATGCTAAATTGTCATTGTCTGCCAACAGTGTCCACCTTTTCCCTTTCAGAGACGAGGCAAATCTCTCTGCCAGCTGGAGCTATCAAGGCATCATTAGCCTTTTGCCATTATGGGGTATTCTTCAGGTCCTCTCCATAGAAAATCTCCCCGCAGTAACATAAGGATGACTCAGTTACAGTCATCAGCTCCAGCCTGCATGTTTAAACCAGTCCATTAGTGGGTGTAGGAGTTTGTGTAAAGGATTAGATAAAAGCAGACTCATTAGTATTCAGAATGATTAATACAGCTAACTTTAGAGTTAATCAAGTAAATCATTGAAGCTAAAATTTTGAATCTAGCAAATGGATGCATTTTATTCAGCTGACTTGGAGGCAGGGCTGGCCCCAGAGTTGGTTCAAGGTGTTGGTGTCCTAGGCAGACCTTACGCCTTATCCCCTCCCTGGCTGTCCGTATCTATTGTTTAGTGTTGAATGCCCTGCTCTCTGCCAGCGAACCCCCAGAAGCTGCCACCCTAGGTGACTGCCTGGTTTGACTGATGGTTGGGCTGGTCCTGCTTGTATGCTGTGTAAAATCTATCCCTATGAGTGTGGTAGAGTGAGGAGTATTCTGGGACAGGGCCACAAGTTATTTTGACAGCGATGATACTCAACCACTATCCAGATAACTTACACACCTATACTGGACTATCAATATAGCAAGCCTAACTCTACATGCATAGTTATCTGGACAAACTATTCATATAAGGTTAGGATGGAATATTCAGTGGTCCAATTTATGCATACAAGTTGGCTGAACATCCACATAAAGATATATAGATAAGGCCTGTTGAAAATTTTTACTTCAGAATTTCTGTTTCTGAATTTCTAGGACTTCTCAGATGTTACAAAATTGAACATTGGGTGAGAGATTGCAGGTTTCTATCAACCAGGTTTCTAAACTGAAGCATCCATAGATAGCCTGACTCAAACCTGGATGTGTGGTTGCAAAATAATGGCCTATCTCTAATAATTAAACACTGGCGCAAAGATTCCAAGAGAATAATAGCATGCTAACATGCAACACAGGAGGGAGGTCCTATCCTACTGGATGCCCCCTAAAAAAACACTCCATAGTCTCTTATTCCAAAGTACATGGTCCTCTGCTCCAATATTAAGCAAAATGAGCACTGGCTCTCCCTTCCCTTCCCCATCCCATCTGATTCAGCTTGTAGTTTCTAATGCTGAGAATTTAATAGGGATGTGCAGGGCCAAATTAAGACTCTTATATATTTATTTATTTAGCATTTCTTATATACCGCCTTTCATGATATCAAGGTGGTTTACATTGAAGAAACTGAAATTACATTGAACAGGGCATTATAACTTGGAGATAACTATTTTATAGGGAGCATGGCCAATAGAGGGTTAAGTGGCTTGCCCAAGACCACAAGGAGACCTGTGGGACTAAAAACCCTAGTCCTTCCAGCCCAAGGTTGCTGTCCTCTAGTGGGATTTGAACCCCTGACCTTCCAGCCTGAGGTAACCTTGCCCCAACCACTAGGCCACTCCTCCACTCCACTCTTCTCTTAAAACAAAGTCTTAGTGATTTTCATGTAGGTTTGTTTTTGTGGTTTTGCACATATGTGTCTTAGTCATGTGCCTTCTATGCAAACTACAGCTTTTTTGAGCACACAAATTGTTTATATGCATGCTAATTTGTAGATATATGTGCACAAACATGCATGCACGTTTAATTTTTAGGTTTCCAAAACAAATGGCTAAACAAGTCTATGATGCCCACACCTGGAATTTAACTCCTGGTCTGAAGTAGAGTAAAGTGGCTGAGGAAGGTGAGCAAGAAGTGGGTGTCCTTCTGACACCCAAATAGCTAAGTGGATCCTCCCCGACTCTCAATATACTAAAAAATATAGTGGCTGAGCAACCCTTTGACTCCCAATATCTTAATAATAATACAGTGGGCCAAGTGGACCTACTCACCTTTGATATATTAAAAAGAACAGTCCATCAAGCCCTGCAGGGAGAGGAGAGGGTGGGAGGCTGAATATTGCACCATTGTAATCACCAATAAATATTCATTTATTCACTGTGTATCAGCAATGACTGGTCCCTTGTCAGTGAAGTAATGCGTCACTGTTCGGTGCTGAATACTGAATGGGGACTGGCATCTTCACTGGCAGGAAAGGAGCCAGTCCCCATTTAGTTTTCAGTACTATACAGCGATTGGTTCCTGCACTAACAAGGAGCCAATCATTGCTCATGAGCAGTGAATAAATTAAAACTTGTGTGCAGGAAACTGTGCACGCATTTTTCTGTATGTGCAATTTTTTTAAAGCTGCAGTCATTTGCATGACATTCGATTACCGCATTGACAGTAAAATGATTATATTTAGTGCATATTAAGAAACCATGCACTGATTTTCAGTGCACATTCTAAACACTCAGCTTAATATATTGGCCGCCCTGAGATGAAGAAAGTCCCTCTGGTCAAGATCTCAGCACAAGACGTTTAGCAGTCATGAGCAGTGCAATGCTAAACATGTTAATAGATCCTTTAATTTGCAACTTTCTTTGTAAGCATTTTAGGCACCAGCTTAGAAATTTGAATAAACAAGTAAATAAATGGCAGTTTCAACATAGGTCTCTTATTCACAGCCATACCCAAATAATATGTCATTTTCTGCACCAGTTCAACTGAAAAACAGTTGCATGCAATAACATTCCTTTCAGCTATTTGGGCTTCTCTTAAACTAACCTACAACCCTTGAGTCTACACAACAACTGATCTCCTGTTTAAACTCCCAAAATATATAGATACAAATACACATACACAGACCCTCAATTGACTCCTTTGTCAGCACTTAAAATCCAGCCTTGACTTCCTAATACAGCCTAAGCCCCTGCTTTGGCTTCACAGCATAGCCTTGGCACTGATTTTAATCAAGATGTTAAGGCGCCTGGGCTCTTTATCAGAAACCTGCCCTGGACTTTTAAAACCCAGGGTAAATGCCTTTTCCCTAGGGCTTCTAGCTAGAGCCCTTTTCAGAGTAAACCGGCAGATCCTTAATGCATTACCTGTTGTAATTTTCCAGCCCCTTCATTATTGTAAGGTCTAATCACTGAGCCAACTTTTCCTTTGCCCTTGAGCTATCTTGCCAGCTGTGAGAGCTCACCCTCACTGAGCTCCCTCTCTGTTGTCCATGCCCTTCTGTGCCGCTTTCCTTACAAGCAGACTGGCTTTTAAACTCACTCCCAGCCTACTTAATTAGCAACTAGTGCTCAATTGCTTTGCACCTATAATCTTAGCTGCTGCTGCCAGGTTCCTGCAATTCTCAGACCTCCTCTACTAAACACTTTTGGAGCTTTCCTGTGCTCTCTGGAGTTCCCTCTGACTTCCGGCTGATCCAAATGCAGCCATGGTTGTTATTTGTATTAGTATTTATTAATTTGATAGGCCATCATTCATAAAGTAACATGCTATCCAGCACATCACACCTTGAATTATCTGAAAGCTTTTCCTACCTATGGCTGAGGATTACATAATGTTATGATCTTTGGGCCCGATATTCATCGGAGGTGGCTAGCGCGATGACAATGGCTAACCATCCCCGCTGAACACAAAACCTGGATATTCAATTCCGGGACCATAGCCGGCCACCAACATTGAATATCTGTGCTAGCCACACAGCCCGGAAGCTAATCGAGCAGCAGTGATATTGAGTCACTGCCCGGTCACCTCCCTTGAATAAAGATAGGCATGGTAAAAGCTGGTTTATCTTTCCCTGTGGGTAGCTAACAGGGCAGAGGCTCAATATCGCCACTGACCAGCTAGTTATGGGTACCGCCCCTGGAACGCCCCAATGCTAAGTGGTTAGCCTTGGGGCATACAGCAGCATTACCCATGTAAAAACCTTTGTATATTGTGCCCTTAGTGCTCTTCAGAAGTAGAAAGCAGGAACATGGCTGGATACAGTTTCTGATGCTGAGACAATATCATCAGTGCTTTAGAGAAGAAGACAAAGCCCCCAGATCTCAGCATCTGTCACTGCTCAATATTGCTCTTCTCACTCCTATTTTTAAATGCACTTTATATGTTTCTAATTTGTTTAATGTCAGATGGCACTAACAGTCATATCTGGTATTATATATAGTTGAGCTACAGATACATACAGTAGGTATTTCTAGATCTCTGGAGGGCTTACAATCTCAATTTCTACCTGAAGCTGTGAAAGGTTATGTGATTTGCCCAAGGTCACAAGGAGCACCAATGGGATTTGAACCCTGGCCTCAGCCCACTGCTTTAACTAGTAGGCTAATCCTCTACTAATTACTAAAGTCCATCTACAGTGGGTTAGTGCCCATGGTTTTCATTAAACTGAGATCTAGTTAACTAGCAGTGTCTAATGTGTATCAGGGCATTTATCATGATCCATCTTAAGCCTTTTACATATTAATGAGCTGCTTTGCATGCAATGCCCAGAAGGAAGCATGTGTGTTATCGAACCTTAGTAAATAGACAGAATGAAGATGACTGAAATCAGCCAGTTTGGAAAAAAGCCTTCGGTGCTAGGGTTTATTGAATAAACACGAACAGAAAATGAATATGTTTGCTCGTTCTGAAATAGCCCACTCAAAAACCAAGAGGTGGCCAGCAACTAAGCTTTCATTCGTCTCCATGAAACCTGGATTCAGATTAATATAACCCCCCTTCTGTGAGGTCCGAGCATTTGCTGTAGAACTGCTAGGCAGATAAGTGAGCACACCACTTCAGGGAGCTATAAGCCAGAGCTGCTCTGAGCTCCTCCAATGCTAGTATCAGGGTTCAGACTTGTGTGGAGTTAGTTACTTTATGACAACCAGTATTTAAGACTTTGGCACTTCAGACACTCTCATTCGCCCTTCTCAGTAATTACAGTCCAGGCTAGAAATTTGTGTTTACTTAAACTTGGGGTCATTGATAAACAACTTTAACATTTAATGATTCAATATGAAGATTAACTATATTACAATAGATTAATTTCTTCAGGTAGTGTATGGAGTGCAGTCTACCCCATTCCTCCCACAATTTGCACACTACTGAAAATGTTTACTTCTGTTCCAACCCATTCTCAAATGTACAACCAGCTTTATACGATTAATGGCTCAATCTTCTGCCCTCCCTCTCCACTATCAACTAAGCACTTGGGCTTAGGGTTGCTTGCCTTTAGCTCCCCATTACTGTTCCCTTCACTTAGGTTCCTTGACCCCTCTTTGTAATTGATGTTGGGTTTCTCCATTTGATGGGGTTCATTGCGGGTCTCTGCAGGAACCCAGATCTTTAAGCTGAGCACCCCCCCCCCCTCGACTTATGCAGTGGCTCCGAGCCTCTTAAGCTTCTTTTGCTGGTTAGGGTGTCTGGGGCAGATCTCTTCCCTGGGTGGATGATGTACCTTGGCTGGGTGCCACAGGCATTTGCCCTAAGGGCAAGAAGTGGGCTTGAGGGCCAAAGATAGGAAACTGCCTTTGGATGAGGTTTTAACAGGGAGTGGGCTTTTCCCTCCTCAAGGGAGTCTCCTCTCATCCAAAAATTAATGGCAGGAGGAGCCTCCCATGATTCTGGAAGTACCAGTCTTAATTCAGTATCATTCCGACAGTTTTTGTTAGGGACACTAGATGGTGCTGCTGATCATAGCTTAAAAATCCAAATGGTCTCTACATTTAAAAAAAGAACATTTTTCGAGAGAGGGCATATACAGGGTGGACCAAAAAAAGTGAGAACATCTCGTAGCATATACGTTATTTAAAAATTCAAAAAGACAGATGTAAATGATTGACAAATTAAAAAATCAAAGATGGCGACCGGAAATTGTCTAAATAAAGATGTTATATAGCTAAAAAAGGTAAATAAGTAAACTATTTAAGCTTTTAATTTACGAGATGTTCTCACTTTTTTTGGGCCACCCTGTATATATATTAAAAAATCAGATAATACACAGAACCAATTGTCTTTTCCTTTGTATTTGTTTTCTGAATTACCAAGTTTAATATGCAAGGCATAAAACTGACTTTGGGGAGTTCCTTCTCCAGAAATGTATAACCTGCTTAAAGGAAGATTTGTTAAATCATTTCATGCATTTTTCAAAAAGAAAACACCTATTGTCTGTAGCTCAGAAATCTTCTGTTGATCAGCAGAACATCAGATCGGGATCAACAGGAGACACCGCATAGGTTTTACCTTGCATCAGTTTTGGATTTCCCCTGACTTGGCGGAGTCAGGCTTCAGCACATTTGGAATCAGCCTAGAGCAGGGGTCTGCAACCTTTAAGACATAAAGAGCCACTTGGACCCGTTTCCGAAGGGAAAAAAAAAACTGGGAGCCGCAAAACCATTGCGACATTTAAAACAAATCTAACACTGCATATATTGTTTCTTACCTTAATGCTATATACGACCCCCTACTTTTCCTGTTAAAATATAGGTGTTTGGCCTATACTCGCCGTATAAGACTACCCCTCTTCCTTCGCACACCAAAAAAAATACGCCAGAAAATATCACAACAAGTAACAATATTTGATTTCAAAATGATGATGATTTTGTAGTCAAATCACTAATATGAAATAAAATTATTTTTTCTACCTTTGTTGTCTGACCAATTTATTCTTTGATCATGCTGGTCCCGATCTGAGGCTTCTGCTTTCCTTTCTTCTCTTGGCTCTCTTTCTGTGGTCTATGGTCCATCTGCCATTTCTTATCTCTTCTTTCGTTTTCTTCACTTCTTTCCATCAGCCTATTTCCAGTCCCAGTAACCCTCCCCAATATCAGCCCCTTTCCAGTCCTCACTCCCAGTACCTTCCAATGTCAACTTGCATTTCCATGATTGCCACTGGTGTCCATTTCCTTCCAGTCCCCCTCCTTCCCCACTGACCAGTCCCTTCTAGTACAAATACCATGGCAGCCCCTCTCAGATCCAGTTCCATTCTCCCATCCCCTCATATCAGCCCATTTGTAGCCTTAGCCCCCAGTTATCTTCCAGGGCCAGCAGCTCTATCCTCCCCTCCCCACAATCAGCCCATGCCCAGTCAAAGCCCCCCAATCAGCTCGCTTCCAGTGCTAATCCCCCCTCAACCCCATTACCAGTGCTAGCCTCCCCTAATCAGCCCAATACCAGTCCTACCCCCATCAAATCATTACCAGTCCTAGCCTCCCCTAATCAGCTCATTTCCAGTGCTCGTCCCCTCAACCCCATTACCAGTGCTCCATCCCTCCATGTCAGCCCCCTCCCTCCCTCCCTCCATCCATATCATCTCCCTCCCTCCATGTCAGCCCGCCTCCCCAATCCCTCCATGTCAGCCCCCTCCATGTCAGCCCCCCTCCCTCCATCCATATCAGCTCCCTCCCTCCATGTCAGCCCCCTCCATCCATATCAGCTCCCTCCCTCCATGTCAGCCCCCCCTCCCTCCATCCATCCATATCAGCCCTCCTCCCTCCATGTCAGCCCCCCTCCCTCCATCCATATCAGCTCCCTCCCTCCATGTCAGCCCCCCTCCCTCCATATCAGCTCCCTCCCTCCATGTCAGCCCCCTTCCCTCCATGTCAGCCCCCTCCATCCCTCCATGTCAGCCCCCTCCCTCCATCCATATCAGCTCCCTCCCTCCATGTCAGCCCCCCTCCCTCCATCCATCCATCCATGTCAGCCCCCCTCCCTCCATGTCAGCCCCCTCCCTCCATCCATCCATATCTGCTCCCTCCCTCCATGTCAGCCCCCTCCCTTCTTCTGCAGCCGCGGCTCCCTGCCTCTTAGGGAACCGCGGCTGTGCTTTTAAAATCATCTCGGAGCCCTTCCTGTCTTGACGGGCTCCGTGCAGCATTGTCCCGCCTCCAAACCTTCCTTTAGAGGCGGGACAATGCTGCACGGAGCCCGTCAAGACAGGAAGGGCTCCGAGATGATTTTAAAAGCACAGCCGCGGTTCCTTAAGAGGCAGGGAGCCGCGGCTGCAGAAGAATGGAGGGAGCCCATAACGCCACGTTTTAATACCGGGCGGGCAGTGTGCTCCGGAGCCGCGGCAAAGGTGAGAAAGAGCCGCATGCGGCTCCGGAGCCGCGGGTTGCCGACCCCTGGCCTAGAGATACAAAGGATAGACTGGCCCTGACATAAAGGGCTCGATATCCAAAGGAGTTTATCTGCTAACCCAATAAAGGCCACCAAGAGGGCGATTTAGAGGCACTAACTAGACAGTGCTGCTGAATATCCACTCTAACCATCTTGGCACAATCCACGGGAGGGGCGGGAACAGCCATAGCCCTTATTTGGTTAGAAGTGATTTTCAGTCCGCCAACCTGCTAGTGCATGCATAAAGTTAAGTCATTTCAATAGCGACCTAACTTTACGCAGTTCGGCTATCAGGAAAATGGCTGACTATTACAGCTGCCCAGAGATTGACTCCTGGATTCTGGATTCTGGTGCTGAATGTCCAGTTTCAGCGCTACCCACACACTTTAAAACCACTGACTACTGCAGACTGAATATTGGGCCTGAAGAACATTTTAAGAGAAATACAACTTTAAAGAAGAGACTCGTTTCAGGCTATAATAGAATTTGGTAGGGTTCTGCACAGGCAAGAAAAGCTAGGTTAGTTTTGGGGGAGTTTTACACATTTTTCCTGATTTTTGAGTGTCTTTGGGTGAGTTTAACATATCTATTTTAATAGGGAATTTTTAGTCTGCCATATATTGATTTAACACTTACTAATCACAGAATTAAGGGGACAAAGAGAAATGCACCCTGCATTCAAAATTCCTGTCATTTTACAAGTGGAGCTATGCATATTAGTGTTTTTGGGTCTCTCTGTAACTCATTCTTTTGAGAAGTCACACCCCCTAAGGGCAGCCCTGTGAAATGGAGAATGTTGGATGATGCAGTTCTAAGGGGACAGAAGCCATGGAGACAGGACTAATTAGTGATGGTTTCAGCAGGCAAGTGTCAGCTAATTACCCATCCTGACCTAGGGCACTCCTAGCATGAGAATCTCATGTCAGCACGCTTCTATCCCAGACACACTAAAGCAGGGTACTGCTGGCCCACTGCCCTGATACAAGGCACCTCTGGCCAGGGCAAACCAGGTCAGGGTACTTCTTGTCTAGGTTTCTTACCTAGAGTGGTTCTCGACTAGCAAAACCTAAGCCTCCAACATCCCTATGGACCAGTAATTGGAATGAGGAGGAGGGATAGGATTATGGGGCATTCTTAATGGGGTTATTTTTTGCATTTGATGTATTGATTCATTGCTGATTTATTTATCCTTTATTCTGGGATAACAGTTTGTCAGATGTTGTAAATAATACCTGGTCTGAGGGAAGTGTTCAAGATAGTAGCAGTCCAGCTGATATAAATGACATCAGTCTAACTTTGGCTGATGTCATTAATGCCAGTCAGAGGCCACCATTTTCCAAGATAGCATGCCAGTGGACTCTTTCCCGTGTTCAGCTAAGCATTATTCATCCATAGAAGGGGATATTGGGAATTTGGGGGCTGTATGGTCAACGGCCTTCCTGTGCTGGGGGCCTGTGTTAGTGATATCCTGGTTTGAGGTATCCTGGAGTTTGTGTTCTTATTTGTTAATTTCTTCTTGATGGCTGGAGCTTTTGCTTTAACTCTGGAAATAGTCACATTTCAGTACTATCGAGGAAGTAATCAACTGCATAAGTCTTTCCACACCTTGCTGCATTAGAAGGAATTCCATATGCAACTCATTAGCACTCATTTCCATGCTAATTGTACTAAGATCACTGCAAACGTTTACTTCCAGTTTAGCATAGATTATTTTTTGTGTTATACTTGCTACCTCAGAATTTATCATAGTGCATTCCATAGTGCAAACTAAGAGATCACTGTGCTGAGATTATCATGGTTTATTACATGGGGGCTAAAGAAAGGAAACTGAACAAAAAGTCAAAGTAAAATTTGGTTTCACAGTGCAGTATAGGAGCACATTGTAATTTCAAAGTAAAAATGGATTTATGAACATAGATCCCGTCCTTCATACCTCCCTTTGGGCTCCATGCACTAAACTGCAAAGCCACTTCATAAAACTGCATTTCATGAAAACACTTCATGGTAGTAAACTTTTGCGCCATGCACACCATTCAAATATTTATGTAAATTTTGCATTAATGTACTGCTGCAATGCAAAATCATGCAAAGCAGTTTATTAATGCAAAAATAGTGAAAATGAGCACATAGAAAAGGCTTTAGAGGCCTATATTTTACAGAAATAGTAAGTACAAATCAATCACTGACAGTGGAATGTGAAAAGTAAAGAGCCCACTGGTCTGAATGTGAGGTCTCATAGACCCCCTCCCCAGGTGGGCCTGCAATCCTCAATAGGCCAGTCAGTCTGATGCCCCCACTCCAACCCCAATGAGGGGCTGAAATGTTAGAAAGCCCCTCCCGGGTAATTTCCCCACAAATCATCCCCACCCCTTCCACAAATGAGGGTAAGCCTGATCCACATCCTCCTTGGGATTCTTGGGGAGGGGGGATAATGGACCCCCATTCACGCTTTTTTTAGTAGCTATATTTTTCAAAATAATGCTGTTGACCCCTAGAGGTAGTCTTGTGGTAGAGATCAGGCCTTCATGTTCAGGGCCTCATTTGGCAATCTTACCACTAGCAGCATTACAGCAGGCCTACCACTAGGAGTAAGCAATGCAATTTTGACGAAGACAGCCACCGGGACATGATTGAGTGGGGATCTCTCCTGGCCTCATCACCCCCCTGGACCCCATAGGGTGAACTGGGGTTCCAGGGAAAACAAGGGACATAGGGTTGAGCTGGGCCTGCCCAACCTTTGTTATGAAATGGACAGAACCAGAGTGAACTATCAGGGAGGTTTTTTGACATTTTAACCCTTCATCGGGGCTAGGGAGGATGCATTGGACCACTAGACCACCATAGATTGTAGCAAAAGTTGTTTGTCCATATGTGGGTTTGTTTGCCCATAAGTAGGCATGCAGAAAAGAACATGCATATGCTAGCCTCATCCCCCTCCCCCCCCAAAGCAAATAAGCAAGATGATGAGCTCACGTCTCTAACAGTGGCCAAGAATGCTGCAGTAAGAGGAGAGTAAGGCAGTTTAGAGCTGGGGTGAAAGAGATGCAGAGAAGGCAGGAGAATGGGATAATGAGTATGGGAAAGGAAGATCTGGGGCATGGAAAGTGCAAGGAGGGAGAGAGAAACGGACTGGGAAGGGAAAAGGGAAAGGAAACGGGAACAGCCCTCCAGAAGACACACCCAGGCACCTCCATCCCCCTCACCACACCACACACACACACTCACACACATTAACACTCCTTCCCAAACTACACACACACCACACTCCTGCAGGCGTGCACACACACACACACACCCTATTCCTGCACCACGCTGCTATAGGACGATAGATGCAAATATTTAGATAACACCTGTTATAAAGATTCCTCATACAGCCCCTGCTACCATAACGAAACACACTTTGTCCTTTCTCTTTGAACTCTTCCCCCAATTCTGAATGGGAGTGTGGTTGAGGCATGGCTGGGATATTCCCAGTAACCTGGGTGTCACTGCCTGATCTCAGAAACGCCCTGGACATCTGGAGCACCTGTGGGGTCTAGACATGCCCGCAGGATCAGAATCAAGTCTACCGGCCTGGAGGTGTAGGCCAGGCCCTGATTCTGACAGGCCGGACATCCTGCACTTACCCGGCTAGCCCAGTCTGGCTTGTGAATGGAGCGGCGGTGGCATGGCGTCCTGTTGCCATGCCTCCATGGCTCCATTCACAAGCTGCGATTCCCGGCAGCGACGGCAAACTCCACATTCCCTGCAGCCTGACTCCCGATCAGTCCTTCCAAGGCCAGAGTCGGGCTGCGGGGAGCCCCCTGCGGCCCCTCACCTTGTTCTCCGGTCCTGCGCCACCACCCTCTGCCATCCAGAGGAATTTATTCCACCTCTGAGGTGGAATAAGTCCCCCATCTACATTGCAGACCGCAGACATACAGGGCTAACCTCTGAACCGGCCCTGTATGTCTGGGGTCAATTGCTGCCCACTGCCCGCCTCACTCCTCCCCCAGCCCACCTCTTCTACCCATGAACAGAACTCCAGCACAAGTAGGGTATACATGCGGGGAGCTCTGTTCCTGCCAGTGTGATCCAGGCGTTTAGTGGTCTGGACATCCGGAATGGACATCTAGGTTTGCTAGGATCAGAGGCACAAATAAGCATATGGAAAGTAATGGTTTTGGCTGAAAAACATCCAGAACATGTAGAGAAGATAGCACACCGTCATCCCCAGTACTCAGCACAATCACAGTGATAGCAGCAGTAGGATTTCAACCCTGGGTTCTCTGGTCCTAGACCACTACTCTAACTATAACACTATTCTTAGATGTCCAAGTTCTGAAATACTATTCTGGTGATGTCTATGTAGATACCGCCACAGACATCCATATTGGTCACGTCCATGCTTGTGAAAAAATGTCTGCATCTGGACGTGCCTGCTTTTTTTCCAGACATTCTAGCTTAGACGTGTCGGATTCCATTTGGGCGTCTTTTCTAAACTGCCCCTCAAAGAGTATAGTAGCCATATAGTTCTTTATATACATCACAATAAATCTGAACAAAAATGAATTTCATATATCATTTTCTGTTTCTTGTTTGCAACATTTTCTTTAAAAAGTACGCAATTTTAATTGCCAGCCTGAAATGGAAAGCTAAGAATACTAGCATGGGAATCCTCTATTCTCTGACTGATACTGAGTCTCAGAAAACAGTAATCCTGATCATAAAGATGGATAAGGTAAACCGAAGTCAAATTTCATTTCACATTTAGCATTAATAAGAAAAGAATAAATAGGTTCCTTATTTCAGTCCACACAAAACACCTGTGCAATCCGAGTCTGTAGTACTCCTGGTTCTCTTCCATATAATTTTATCATCAAATATTCATAGCCAGTGTTGGGCAGGTTGGTTTTCTGGGGAAATGACACACCAAAGAGCTTAGAAAAAAGAGTGGTGAAGAGTGGAGTAACTGTTCAACTTAAGATGAAAAGTAATTAAATGGACTGTGTTAACATACCTAATTCAAAGGAAAAAGGAGTAATTACAGTTATGGTCAACATTATTGGCACCATTGCAGGTCAAACACTTAATGTCCAATATCTCCTACAAATAGTGGCCAGTGAAATGGCTTTGGACTATATGTGTACATATTTGACACACAAAAGAAATAAATAAAACAATACCAATTAAGAATGGAAAATTGCCAGGACATGTTTACAGGAACTCTTATAAACAATTCAAATCAGTTTGAACAGAAGAACCGCATTCCCACTGCAGTAACATTAGACACATCCATGATCAATTATTAGTACTCACATGACTTGAAACAACCAATGAAAGTTGGCTCTAATGTTTAAAATGGCTACAATCATTCCCTGTTCCATTTCCACAATGGTGAAGACAAGAGAGTTGCCTGAGGCCATCACAAAAGCCATTATCACCAAACATCAAAAGGGTACAAGGCTATCTCCAAAGACCTTGGGATTCCTCTGTATACAGTTTACAATGTTATTAAGAAGTTTTCTGCTCATTGAACTGTCGAGAACCTCCAAAGATGTGGTGTGAAGAGGAACATTAATCCAAGACGGTTAGTGTGAACTTTGAAAAAATACCATGCACAGAGAGCTGAAGGCTGACCTAGAGCAATATAGAGTGGTGATTTCAATCTGCACTATATGCTATGCACTAAACAAAGAAGGACTTCGGGGGGAAAGAAGACCTCACAGCTCAAAGACAGACATGCCTGCCCAAACTCACCTTGAGAAACCACAGTCATTCTGGGAAAACGTTCTATGGGCAGATGAAACCAAACTTGAGCTCTTTGGCAATGCAGACCAGTGATACAGGCCTGGAATGTATTAAAGTAATCATGAAGTAAGTAAGAGGACTACCAAGGTATTTTGGAGTGAAATGTGCCGTCTAGTGTCAGAAAGCTAGGTCTGGGTCGAAGGTCATGGGTCCTCCAGCAGGACAATGACCCAAAACAAACATCCAAAAGTACAAAAGAATGGTTAAAAAGGAAAAAATGGACTGTTCTAATTTGACCAGCAATGAGTCCTGATCTCAATCCAATCGAGAACCTTTGGAAAGAACTAAAATCTGCCATTAGTAAAAGGAATTGTGGAAACATTCATGAGCTGGAACAAATCACAGTTGAAGAGTGGGAGAAACCAGCAGCAAACAGATATACAAAACTTATAGGTGGCTACAAGAAATGTTTGGAGGCTGTCATCACTGCCAAAGGTTGTGCAACCAAATATTAGAGAAGGATGCCATGAATCCTGTCCAGATTATATTTTGGGGTTTTTTTTCTCAGAAATTACTATGTCTATGTTACACAGGCATCTTTGTTTTGTTGTATACCTTTGAGCACACTATTAAAATATTATGATGACATACAGTTGGAATAGTTACAATTGTTTCTCAAGATATTGTACACAACATACCTAAAATGCAAGGGTGCCAATAATGTTGACCACAACTGTATATGTAACCAATTTTGTCTATGGAGACAAAGTTAACTGCCTCTAATATAGTTCTTGTTTGTTGCTTCTCCCAATTGTTATTATTGTTATTCAGTAATTCTAAAATTTAAGTAAACCCTTGGTTGAGAACAGAAAATTTGTAGCCTGGACTAATTTATTTGAGAAGGGAAGAGGTGTGAAAGTGTCAAGTGCCAAGGCCCTCCTGGTATGTGCTAGTCCCCACCAAAGAACCTTGTAAATTAAAATCCATAAGCACAAGACTGAAACTTGCAAAGAGGCTCATTGGATTAGTGTTTCCCCATGTCTGCCAAACTGCTAAAAGCAGCTGCCTAGACCACTCAGAAAGGGGGGGGGGTTACATGTATAAAAAGAGAAAACCTAATTTTAAGATGAGGGGGGTTATAGCCATAAAATTGGTAGCACAATCATCCATATGATTACTTATACAATCACTCCCTTTTATTCACTGTGGCAAGCTAAGGCTTTCTGAGTGATAACACCAGAAGAATGGAAATCACTTCCAGATGAGTTGTTTGGCCTTTTAAATTGAATGACTTTTAGGAAGGGTTTGAAAACATCTTATTTCCATGATATTATTATATACTTGGAGGGAAGTAATAGGGATTATGGAGCATGGCCAAGAGATTATTTTATGGTCATTTTATTGTTAAACATTTATTCTGCTATATATATTATTTTGCTTGATGTAAACCATTTTAAAAGATGTAGATCAAGAAGATGGTATACAAATTTTATAAATTGTTTATTGTTTATTAACATTTGATATACCACCCCCCATTACATCGGGGCGGTTTACAATAAAAAATAAAAGTATATCAGAAAAGGAAAAGAAGTTACAATAATATAAAGAAAAGGAAAGAGAAAAAGAAAATAGAGATAGGGTTCAATAGCAATAGGGGAAGGGGAATTGAGGGATCAGGGGGGAAGGTTGAAGGCAGAGGAGAAGAGATAGGTTTTTAGGAGAGAGCGGAATTTGGGATAAGACTCTTCTAGTTGGAGGGTAGTAGGCAGGGAGTTCCACAGGGAGGGTCCAAGGTAGAAGAAAGCTGACTGTCTAGTTGACTGGAGGTGAGCCTGTGAAGGAGAAGGGAGGTGCAGACAATTAATATGGACAGAGCGGAGACTACGGGTGGGAGTATGAAAAGAGGCAATGTTCATAACGAGGAAATCAGACACTGACTACATATACCCCAATACAATCACAATAAATAATACACCTATACCTGTTAAAAAGGAGGTAAAATACCTTGGAATAATCTTAGACCACTCACTCTCCATGATTCCACACATAAAACACACAGTAAAAACCATATTTTATAAACTCAAGACAATACAACATCTGAGACCCCTACTCAACACCGATGACTTTAGATCTGTAGTCAATACACTCATAACCCCCCACTTCGACTATTGTAATAGTCTCCTAAATGGACTTCCAGTAAAAAGCATATACCATCTCCAAAGAGCCCAAAACATATGCGCCAAGATGGTCACTAAAGCTAATCTAACAGACCATGTCACCCCAATTCTCCTAGACTTACACTGGCTCCCTATAAACAGCCGAATAAAATACAAAATCCTCCTAACTACATTCAAAATCGTCAACAACATCTCCCCATCACAACTATCCACCCTAATACACCCCCCATCAGATACTAGATCACGCAGACAGAACGCAACCCACTCCCTCAACATAAAAACAAATTTTAGAAAAACTAAAGCGACAACAAGTGACAGGGCTTTCTCCTTCGCTGCCCCCACCCTCTGGAATGAAATACCATTAACACTACGCATGATAAAAGACCTTCACCAATTCAAAAAAGAATTAAAAACCTACCTCTTTACAAAACACTTTGAAATCCCCTACCAACAAAGAACCTCACCAATACAATCACAGAAACACATACACTGTACCCAAGACAGAACAAATGACTAACACAGAAAATTTCTCTAACCCCTCACAACACGCTAATGAACCACTCAAACAGTTGACTATTTCACCACTGTAACTAACTAAGATACGCTCCATGTATATAACTTGTAAATAGTTTGAAAAGCTCTGTTATAGTTAATGTTCAAAATATGTTCAAAATGTTGTTCAAAATATGTTCAAAATATGTTTCCTGTAAGCACACCTGTATATAGTTAAAGCATAATGTTCCTTGTAAATGTATACAGAAGTATACAATTGTTCTGTTTAAAGTTCAATGTAAACCGCCCCTGATCTCTGGAAGGGGCGGTATAGAAAAGACCGTTAAATAAATAAAATAAAAATAAAAAATAAAAATAATAAATCAGATAGGTATTGAGGTCTATGGGAGTAAATAGCTTGGTGTACCAAAGTGAGAATTTTGAATTGAATACGGAAGTTAATGGTAACCAGTGAAGATGTTGTAGGATTGGAGTAATATGATTACGGAAAGAAGCATGAGAGACCATCCGGGCTGCGGTGTTTTGCAGTAACTGTAACCAATGACGCATGATATTGAGGGCTGTTGGCATATATGGAATTACAAAAATCTAGTCTGGTAATGACCAAAGAGAGGAGGAGAGTGATAAGGGCCTGTGGGGATAATAATGGCCTGATGGTGCGGATACGCCTGAGACAGAAAAAAGAACGCTGAGAGACCTGGGAGATGTGATCATTGAATGTAAGATTGCTGTCAAGAAGGACACCTAAGTAGCGGAGCTTGGAAACTAGGGTGCCTGAAAAAGATGGAATAAGCGGTAGAGTAGTGGAGCTATGGGAGAACAAAATGGCGGCGGTCTTAGAAATATTAAGGATAAGGCAGTTTGAGGAAAGCCACGAGGAAACCAAAGATAAACAGTTATTGAGAGAAGTGATGTCTGGATGAGAAGAAGATGTGTGATGCAGAAGGAAAATATCATCGGCGTAATAATATCCCGAGATGCCTGATTGTTGAATTAGCAGTGCTAACGGAGCCAAAAATATGTTGAACAGTAAGGGAGCTAGTACCGAGCCCTATGGGACACCACAAATGAGAGGAAAATGATCTGTGGTAGAAGAGTCAGAAGTGACAGTGAAGGACCGGGAGTGTAGGAAAGAGTGGAACCAGTGGTAAACAGTACCCCAAAGACCTGCATCCCACAATCTGGAAAGAAGAAGAGAGTGATCCACCAGGTCAAAGGCGTCCGAAAGATCTAGAGAGACCGCCACCGAGATGTCACCACGATCATGCGAAGAGTGAATTTCGTTCATAACAGCAGTGAGAATGGTTTCAACGCTATGGCCAGGCCAAAAGCCAGACTGCTGGGGATGAAGGAAGTGTGTTGAGTCAAGATGGTGGGAAAGTTGAGTGAAAACTGCTTTTTCTAAAAGTTTAGAAGCGAATGGTAAGTTAGATACAGGGGGGGGGGGGAATAAATAAATAAATACCATTCTTTTCCTCCTCCTTTATAATGGTTTCTAGCATTTTGCCTGGTACTGACATCAGGCTCACTAGTCTGTAGTTTCCCGGATCACCCCTGGAACCCTTTTTAAAAACTGGTGTTACATTAGCCATTCTCCAATCTTCAGTTACTGCAGATGATGATAATGATAGTTCACAGATTACTAATAGTAGATCTGTAATCTCATATTTCAGTTCTTTCAACACCTTCGGATGTATACCATCCAGTCCAGGTGACTTGCTACTCTTCAGTTTATCAAATAGTTGTAATACATATTCCAAGTTTATTGATATGTCTTTCAATTCTTCTGATACATCAACTTTTTAATACCATTTCAGGCACGGGTAACTTCCCTAAATCTTCTTTAGTAAAGACCGAAGCAAAGAATTCATTCATTCTTTCCACTATGGCCTTGTCTGCCTTTAGTGCCCCTTTTACTTCTCTGTCATCTAATGGTCCAACTGACTCTCTCATGGGTTTTCTGCTACAATGCACTTGAGAAAGGTTTTATTATGCATTTTTGCTTCTATGGAAAGCTTCTTTTTAACTTCTCTCTTTACCTGGCTTATCGGTGTCTTGCATCTAATTTGCCAGTGCTTATTTTGTGTCCCATTTTTTTTTTTAATTATCTTTTTGAGTTTTGCACAAAATACAGTTTAGACATATGAGACATCATCTTCCTTTACAATTAACTAATATTTCAATAACAGTAACATGAACAGTAGAACTAGTTGCTGGCTAGTATCAACCTATGCTGCGATTATTTGTGAGTTCTTTTAACTTCCGTCGATTGCTGAGTAATTGCAAGATGGTATTTTCCCGACTCATTCTGATGAGACATTGTCCTTTTTTGGTTGTTTTATGGTCTATTCCCCCTTACTTTTGGGCCCGTTACACTTTTAAACTTCTATTTATAGTATCCCATTTTCTTAGTAATTGAAAATATTACGGATTTTGTTCTACATAGGCCTTCTCATATTTCTTGTGTTGGCATACTAGATTCCACCAGGACTCCATCTTTAGATCAGAGAAATTTTTCCAGTGCATCATGATAGCTTTTATCGCTAAGCTTATCATTAAGTCCAGTATTTGATGGTCTGCTTTTTCCAAGCTAGGCATTTCTGCTAAGGACTTGTAGATTATTATCCGATATGTCAGTGGTTCTTGAATATCCAACAACTTAGTTATTCGTTGCCACACTTGGTGCCAATAGTTCTGTAGATTCGCACATTGGTATATCATATGCGACAGCGTTCCAACATCCAATCTACAAGACCAACATTGATTCCCTGCCTGAGGATTCTATTTGGATACTTTTAGTGGACTCAGGTATGCTCTATGCGCCAGGAAGTACAGTATTTGTGTAAGAGAGGCTGCATGAGTAATCCTTATTTGTGATCCCCAAAACCTTTCCCACATTTTTGGACACTCTAGCTCCCCTGCTTCCGTTTCCCATACAAGTTGTGTTCCAATACTTTTATCATTCAGCTTTGATCTTATGAGTTTGAGGAACTTTGATATTGGCTGGGAGCCAGCCTGGATTTCTTGCATCTTTTGATATAGCGGCCACCCAGACTTTATCAGAATCAGAGACACCCCTGCTTTGTTTAAACAGTGACGGAGCTGACACCATTGGTAAAGACACTTATCCGACAGTCCAAACTCTTGTTGCATCTCTTGAAAGGACTTAAATGCATCTTTGTGCATTAACTGACCTAATTTCCAAACACCACATCGAATCCATTCCATCCACGCAAAACATTTCCCTGCTATTGTTAAATCCGGATTTAACCAAATTGGCTCATCTTTAGTGTATTTTCCTTCATCCTTGACACATTGCTTTATCTTTTGACATGCCAGTTGTGTGTCCCGAATTATCTCATTGTACAGCTTCCATTGACTCCATCCTGCTCCTACACGCAATTGTATTGGTATTGGGCCGCTGATAGCTTGCTCTACTTGTAGCCATCTAGGGTCATTCTCCTTATCCTCTTCTCTTGTCCACTGTGCCCCTTGTTTTAACAAGGAGGCTAGGTGATACCAGTAAAAATCTGGAATATGTACACCGCCATTTGTTTTGGGTGGTTTTAATTTATTTTCCAATATCCTGGGAGGTTTTCTTTGCCATAGAAATTTTAACAGGAGACTTACTAATTTTTGGTAAAATTTTTGCTGTAAAAGGACAGGAATCAGATTTAAAATATAATTAATTTTAGGGACTATTACCATTTTTATGGTTTCTAGTATTCCCCACCAAGTTAAATATAATGGCTTCCATTTAGTCGTGTATTACTTAATAATCTTTTCGCACTGTTCCATATTTTGCTCCATTGTTCTCTGCATTGTGATCCCATATGTAATTTCTAGATATTTAAAAGATGATTGCACCTTTTGGAATGGATAGTCCTGTGCTGTTAATTCTGATGCTTGCACGTTTAGGGGTATTATTGTGGTCTTGGTTAAGTTTACTTTATATCCTGAATTAGCAGAATATGCTTCTATAATTTGTAAAACTGTTGCTAATGAGCAAGGCTTCAGAAAGAGGAGAAGGTCATCTGCGTATGTCGATAATTTACACTGACATCCTTTAATATTTATCCTCTCTACACTCTTATGTTGTCGAATCACGTAACTGCCAGGATCATAATGGGAACAAGCATTGCAGAACACATCACCCCCATACTAATAAACCTACATTGGCTTCCAATTGCAGCAAGGATACAGTACAAGATGCTAGTAACCGCATTCAAACTTATCAATAACATAGCCCCCTCATTCCTGACCACCCTTATCAGCACACAACCTGCAAATAGAGACAGAAGAAATACCAACTTGGGCACCCTACAGGTCCCCACATCCATCAGAACAGTAAAAACAAGTACATCTCGAAGAGCATTCGCATTCTCTGCACCAACAATATGGAATCAACTCCCTTTTGAACTGCGCTTAATCACGGACATTGCAATCTTCAGGAAAGAGTTAAAAACTCACCTATTCAAATGCTATTATAATCAGCCATGACTCTCAAATGCGTTAGATAACACATTATGTAAGAATATGTGAAGATGTATAATACAAGGATAATTCCGAATATATAAATTATAGAAAAGGTGTAATGTACAATTGTAAATACTTATGTATAAATGTAAATATGTATAACGAAGTCCCCCATGACACTAACCCTGTGTGCTGTGACCTACCCTTAGATCTATATAATTACTGTCCCCTCCCTGTCCTGATTGACATCCCCAGAAGAAGAATCAAACCGCTGCTGATCGCTGGAAGCAGCGGTATATAAGTGTGTATTAAATAAATAAAATAAATAGCTAGTGGTTCTATCTCCAGGTTAAATAGGAGCAGTGAGAAAGGGCCGAGAGCATTCCATTCGCTGCAATCCGTGCTGTGGGGTTTGCATATAGTGTTTCAATTCTTCTTCTTATTCCATCTTTCATTCCGAACCATCTCAACACTTGAAAAAGGTATAGCCACTCTACTCTGTCGAATGCCTTTTCAGCGTCTAGTGCTAGGCCAATTATTGGTTCCGAAACTTGCTGAGCTTGTACCAGCACTTGTGCAAGTAGTCTTCCATTGTCTGTGGTAGATCTGTCAGCCATGAAACCACATTGATCTGGATGTATTAACGTGGTAAGAACTTTACTCAATCTGTTGGCCAATACTTTAGCGTATATCTTGTAGTCAGCATTTAAAAGAGAGATGGGTCTGTAGTTTTCTATCTTCTGTGGATCCCTGCCTGGTTTGGGATGTATGACAATAGTGGCTTCGGAAATGGCTCCCACCACAGGACATTCCTCGCTTAGTCTACAATAGTATACCTGCAAGTTAGGCACTATTGTTTTCATGATAATATACACTTTGTTGTATATTACTGTGTTGTTGTGCCTCTACACTAAGGACTAAGTTATATTGATATCGCAATTTCTGTAGATGTTGTAGAATCATCGGATCCATTCTCTTGGTTAGTATTTTCTCTCCTGTGCGAATTTGCATCTCTAGCTCTATCAGGGCTTCCTTTTTTTCCCTCCTAGATTGTATGGCGTACGATGTTATATGCGCTCACATATTGGCTTTGAACGCTTCCCACCAGGCCCAAGTTGAGGTTTCTGTGACTAAATTTAACTGAAAGTAGCTATCTATTTCTTTTCACATGTAGGTCACAAATGCGCTATCTGCTAGCAATGTTTTGTCCATTCTCCATCCTACTTGACTTTTCTTTTCCTCTTTTGCATCAAGTGTACATACTGTTGCAATGTGATCTGAAACAGTAGTCGCGCATATCTCTGATAATATTATTTGTGGGATTAGAGTACTTGACATTAAGAAAAAAGTCAATTCTTGTTTGAGAACTGTGCGGTAGAGAGTAGAATGTATACTCTCTATATTTTGGATGTAATAGTCTCCATGGGTCCACCAGACCTAGATCTTCAATCATATCCAGAATCACTGCTTGAGCCTTAGGCTTACTTTGTGGCTTGTGTGGGGTTCTATCAATTAAAGTATCCTGCACTATGTTAAAGTCTCCTCAAAGAATTATTTGAGTAGCTGCTGCATCTGAAAGCTCTATTGCAACTTCTGTAAAAAATTTTGGGTCATCCTGATTAGGGGCATATATTGTCATAAGCGTGTACATTCTTTGATTTAGGAGAACTATTGCCTTGGCCCATCTACCATTAAGGTCAACCGTGGTCTCTTTAATAGCCGGTGCAAGGCCTTTCCGAACCAGTATTATCACCCCTCCTTTCTTTCTCAATGCTGGCGCTGCCAAGATGTTCTGGTAGAATTTCGATCCTACCTTACTTGATTCACCTACTGTTAGGTGCGTTTCTTGTAAATATACTATGTCTGCCTTCTGTTTCTGACAGTATAGTAAGATTTTCTTACGTTTTATCGGATTTGTAACTCCCTTCACATTTAAGGTTAACATCTTCATAAGAACATAAGAACATAAGACATGCCATACTGGGTCAGACCGAGGTCCATCAAGCCCAGTATCCTGTTTCCAACAGTGGCCAATCTAGGTCATACGTACCTAGCAGTTTCCCCAAAAGACACAAGTTCCACAATGCTTGTACTGGGTCAAGCATTGATATCCTGGGTCCCTTTTTAATAGTGGTTTATGGACCTTTCCTCCAGGAACTTGTCCAAACCTTTTTTAAACCCAGCTATACTAACAGCCCTTACCACATCCTCCGGTAACAGATTCCAGAGTTTGATTACACGTTGAGTGAAAAAATATTTTCTCTTATTTGTCTTAAATAGTTTACCCTGTAGCTTCATTACATGTCCCCTAGTCTTTCTATATTCTGATAGCGTAAACAATTGATCCACGTTTATCTGTTCCACTCCATTCATTAATTTATAGACCTCTATCATATCTCCCCTCAGCCGTCTCTTTTCCAGGCTAAAGAGCCCTAACCTTTTTAGCCTCTCTTCATAGGAGTAGCCTTCCATCCCCTTCACCAATTTGGTGGCTCTTCTCTGTACTTTTTCTAATAACGCTATGTCCTTTTTAAGATACGGTGACCAGAATTGCACACAATATTCAAGGTGACTAGCCGTCTCACCTTCATTCCTTGTTCATCAATATACACTGTATAAACTCTTTTGACTGTTTGCATACATAATTCACTAAAAGATTGATATAGCCCGCATTCTACATCCCTTTTAACTATTAACACTTGTCTGGTGAAGTTGTTCCCACCCATTGTGCTGATAGAGCCCCAAAGAGTCTACCATTGCTAGTATTATTATGCTTTACAGTATCTACTACCCTTCCCTTCCATTCCTCAGCCGGATCTTATAACTTTCTACATTTTGTACAACAATATTCACAATCTATTTATACTTGCTGTACAATACGCAGCTATAGTAATCGACATAGGTCTACCATATTGTGACAGAGACGCCCGTCTTGAACCCATGAAAATAGAAAAGGACAGGGAATTGGACCTAGGGGAGATCCCAGTTGTGTATTTCAAGGGTAACCTGAATCCTGCGTACACCGATACCCACGAAATCCCTGCCTGGCCTGGATCTCAGGCCCCGCGAATGGAGAGAAAGAAGAGAGAGAGAAAGCCCAGGGTGCCACACCCAGACTCCTATGAGGTCCCTGCAGGCATGAGAAGAGATTATTATCACCTGGGAAGGGCCAGAAGGGAGGAGGAGAGGCTGGAACCCTGGAGGTGGAAATATAAACCCCTGCTAAGACAAAGAGAGGGGAGGCCAAAGAAGAGACAACAAGAGGCTCAGGAGAGTCAAGAGAAGCTGGAGACGCAGCAGAGCCATAGAGGAGAGCCCTGGGAGGAGCTGAACCACAGGGAATACAGCCGAGGAGACGGGCCGAAGGCTGAAGGTACTGACCGGCTGTCTCAGATAGAGCTGGGAACAGGAGTGACTCTAGGACCCAAGGGGGAGCTGTTTACTGAGCACTGCTTTGAGAACTCAGAACGGGACACTGCTCCAACAATTGAAGATATGCAAGTCGATATTGCTGAGGATGACTTGAGGGCTATGGATATTCCTATGGACTGTACTTTATGCCAAGCCCAGTGCTTTGAACCGTTATGCTGAGAGCTAACACTTTCTGAGAAGGTCTCCTAAAGCTGGAAATAACAAGACCCAGAGAACCGACAGGAGGCCGGGGATACTTTTTTTTTTTTTTTTTTAATGCTTTATTTTCGTTTTATAACAACAAAGGAAAGGAAGACATACAGCTAAAGACAAATACATACATAGAATGTGCTACATACACCAAAGTAAACCCCTACCACCCCCCTCCCCCCTGCTTCTTCTCTAGAAACTAATCATTCCTGAAAACGGGCGTGTACTGACATTATTGTGGTACAAGACCTAACGGTGATCTGAAACATGATGAGTATACATTAAACAGACATGCCGGAGCAATGAGCAGAGTGTACATAATCATTAAGCATCTGCCATTTAGACAAGCGAGAGTGAGTTTGGATATGGGGAATAGCTCTCCGAGATATCTGCTCATATTTACTATATAAGCAGACGAGGTTCCACCATTCATTGGCAGTAATCCGAGAGCTATCCTTCCAATTCCTCGTGATTAAACAGATGGCTATACCCAGCATGAAATCAAGGAGAAAGCGACCCTTCTTAGGAAGAGAGGGGACCTCCGCCACTGAGCGGAGTCCCACAATCTTCCAAGAGAGAGGCTCGTGGAGGTGTAAGATAGATTGAATACGACCCCAGACCCGCCCCCAGTAAATCTGCAGTTGAGGACATTCATAAAGAACATGAGCAAGGGTTCCCACAGCAGTATGGCAAGACCAACACTGATCCCTAGCCGTTGTGTTCCATTTGGCTATTCTTTCTGGAGTATAAAAGCATCTATGTGCAAAAAAGAATAGAGTTTGGGTTACAGAGGCAGATCGGGAAACCCGCACTACTTTGCTCCAGAAAACGCTCCATTGCACAGGGGTTAAAGTGGTTTGCAGTTCGCGTTCCCAGGCTTGTTGAGCTCTACAAGTAGCAATATCGGTACCCTGACATAATAATTTATAAAAGTTAGAGGCTACCCCATGTGTACTACTAATAGAGTGAATTAGTTCTAATAGCCCATCCTCCGTAGGGGCAGAGGGCGGCAGGATTTGAGCACTTTTGAGGCAGTGTTGAAGCTGCATCAATTGAAAGTAACGTTTCGCTGGTAACGCAAATTCCTTTTGTAGATCAGAAAAGGTCTTCCAACGAGCTGCAGAGAAGAGTTGTTGGGGTGTCCAGATCCCCCTGGAGTACCAGGGTTTCCATGCAATCGATTTATTTAGGACTTGAATTCTGGGGTTATTCCACAGCGGGAGTCCGTCAGGAGGGCACACGTTTGGGCCCAGTGACAGAATGAGAGTGTTAAAGGCCGCAAGAGTATCGACAATCATTGGGGGATGGCGTGTATCTACTTGATGGGACATGCCGGGGAGATGGATCAACGGAATTGGGCTACTTAGCTCCTCTTCAATGTCAAGCCAAACTGGTCTGTTGTCTGTTGAGGCAGCTAGCCATCGGGCACCTTGCTTAAGTAGGAAGGCTTGATGATATCTAAGAAAATCAGGAAAACGGGTACCCCCTAGTTCCTTCGCAGACTGTAGTTTTTGTTTAGCTACTCTTGGTGGTTTTCCCTGCCAGAGATAACGGACGAGAAGGCCCTCTATGTCTTTGTAGGTGTGTAGCGGGAGGAAGCAGGGCAGCATTTCTAAAATATAGTTCACTTTGGGGACTATCATCATTTTGACGGTTTCTAGGCGGCCCCACCATGTTAGGGATAAGGGAGACCACCGATTAGTGAGCTCCTGGACTTTGGAGACTACCTCCTTGGCATTAAAACTGATAGTGTCTTCTAAAGGAGAACAGTAGTGGACGCCTAGATATTTCACCATGCGGGATTGCCAAAGGAAAGGAAAGGCCTGCATGTCAGCTTCATGTACCCAACGGTTCAGTGGGAATGCTACGGATTTGGTCCAGTTTATTTTATAGCCCGATAATTGCGAGTATCTATCAATCAGGTCCAAGACAGCCGGGACCGAGTCCAGGGATACAAAGAGCATAAGGTCATCTGCATATGCAGAGAGTTTAATCTCTCTGTGACTGAAGGGGACACCTCGAATACGTGCGGACTGTCTAATAAGGAGGGCGAGGGGTTCAAGAGCTAGATCAAAGAGCATGGGTGATAGGGGGCAACCTTGACGCGTGCCTCTTTGCAGATTAAAAGGCCGAGACTTAATGGCATTTACACAAATACTGGCAACGGGTTGAGAATACATGACTTGGAGGGCTCTATCAAAGCCCTCCCCAAAGCCATACCAGCGGAGAACTGCAAATAAGAAGGGCCATTCCAGGCGATCAAAGGCTTTTTCAGCATCTAGGGAAAGACCCACCCATGGGTGGTCTAAATTGGCAGCACTGGATAGCACATGGCACAAGGTCCGAGCATTGTCAGCGGTGGAGCGGCCGGGTATAAAACCACATTGGTCGGGATGGACTAAGGTGGCCATCTTGTCAGATAGCCGGGTGGCCAAGATCGTAGCGAAGATCTTATAATCGGCATTAAGTAGGGAGATTGGACGGTAGTTGGCGGTTAGCAGCGGGTCTCTGCCTTCTTTCTCAAAAACTACCACATTAGCTGCAGAAAAGGATCCCAAAGAGGATGTATCTACCGCAAGGGCAGTAAAGTAAAGTTTTAAGTAGGGAACTAAGTCTGCACTGAACGTTCTGTAGAATTCTGACGGGAGACCATCAGGCCCAGCGGCTCGACCCGAGGCTGTTCGTTTTAGGGCAGAATGGATCTCTGAAGTAGAGAAGGGTTCATCCAGCGCCTCCCTATCAGCTTCAGAAAGGGTCGGCCGCTGAATACCAGAAAACAAGCGCTCGAAGGTCTCGGATGAGAATTCACATTCAGATTGATATAAGTGGGTATAGAAATCCCGGAAAAGTTCTACGATATCGGAGTCTGTGGTCAGTATGCCCCCTCCCTGTGGGGCACGAAGGGCCGCTACGCGTTTGGCTTCTTTTTGACCTTTCAAGGCGTTGGCTAAAAGTCGACCGGCTCGGTTGCTTTCACGGTAATATGTCCCTTGCTGAAGTGCAATACTCTGAGAAGCTGCAGTTGAGAGGATTGCATTATATTGAAAACGGAGACGCTGTAAGCGAACTAAGACACATGGATCAGTACGTGAAGTTAGAACTCGTTCGCCTGCTTTGATTTGTTGGTCTAGTATAAGGAGCTGCTGTTTGCGTTGTTTCCGCAGGCGAATTTGATAACTAGTGATCGTTGCACGAATGGCCGCTTTAAAACCCTCCCACCAAGCCCAATTTGCAGTGTCCTGGGGTAGATTAAAGTGAAAGTAGTCCTGTATGGCTGCACGAATTTCTAACTGGAACTCTGGTTGAGTTAATAGGGCTCTATCAAAGAACCAGGCCCCCGAATTTCCTTGGGGCGCAGTGGTGTGTAATTGAAAAGAAATGGCAGCATGATCTGAGATATGTTGGGAGTGAATTTTTGCAGTGTCTACCTGAGGAACTAACAGTTTTGATATTAGAAAGAAATCTATGCGAGAATGGGATTTATGAGGGGAAGAGAAGAAGGTAAAGTCAAGCTCATTGGGGTGTAGTAACCTCCAGAGATCGACTAAAGCAAGATCTTTAATCATAGAGGTAAGCGTAGTGTGACTCTTGGGGGGACCACTCGTCCTAGGCGGCTGTTTGTCAATCAGGGGATCAAGAACTAAGTTGAAATCCCCCCCAATTATCAATGAAGTATTAGCAGAGGCCTGCGCAACCTGAGCAATGGTAGCAAAAAAGGCAGGGTCATCTACATTAGGAGCATAAAGGCATATACATGTAGCTTCGAGGTTACCAATCTTAAGGTGAGCCCTGGACCATCTGCCTGCTGTATCTGAGCTAGTCGCAATAATAGTAGCATGCAGAGATTTCCTAACCAGTATGGCAACCCCACATTTCTTGGAGACAGCTGGGGAATAGGCGGCCACCATGTAAGGTTTAACATTGAGTTTAAGAGTTTCCTTCGAATTTAAATGCGTTTCTTGGAGGAAAATCAGGTCCGCAGCTTCATGACTTAGGTAGCTCAGGATTTTCTTCCGTTTTATCGGATTATTGATACCTTTTACGTTCAATGATAAAATCTTACATGGTGCCATCAATCGGTAATAGACATTTTAGGTAAGGGTGCTTGAAAACATACAACATAAGCAGAATCTGTACGGCAATGACATAATCACCGAGCATGCTGGCTAATACACCCCATATTGAAAAGCATGTACCAAAGTAACTTAGAGAAGAAGCAAAACCCCCAAAGAATATGGCGACCATATGTCTGCGGGAGGAGGCCCTAGAGAGGAGGATAAAGACATGAAAAAAAAAGAGAAGAAACACCAGAGTCCATAATTAACACTGTCTCTGATATTCATCGAGGCTACTCTGGGTAGATGGAGTCGGGTCACAAACATCATCAAAAGAAGGCAACAAACCGCCCTCGATAGACTCCTCGCTGGACCGTGGCAAATCCAAGATGGCGGGTACAGCGGGTCGGAGAAACTAGTAGGAACACTCTGGAAGTCAGCGCATCAAGTCGGCTTCGTTAGCATCCAAAAACTCCGCTAGTAGATCAGGGTCCTCAAATGTTCTTGTCTGATTGTGCAGCGTGACTCGAAGCTTGGCCGGGTACATCAGGCCATAGCGTGCTTGCAATTGTTGAAGCCTCGGCCGGAATTCCAGAAAGCGCTTTCGGCGATCAACCGTGGGTTTAGCCAAGTCAGGATAAAAGGAGATCTTGTGGCTCTCAAACTCCATATGGCCCTTAGCCCGAGAGGCGCTGAGAATTTGCTCCACATGTTGATATCTCAAAAGTCAAAAGATGATAGGCCGCGGGGTCTTCCTGTTGAGCGTTATGTTTGTGGGTATACGATGAGCGCGATCGATCTCCAATTCTTTGGTAAAGGTGATTTGGAGCAGAGAAGGGAGGATTTTATATAGAAACTCCTTCATATCTCC
The DNA here is from genome assembly GCA_033557465.1 of Ichthyophis bannanicus. NCBI lineage: Eukaryota > Metazoa > Chordata > Amphibia > Gymnophiona > Ichthyophiidae > Ichthyophis > Ichthyophis bannanicus. The sequence goes on from CM066032.1 coordinate 821,414,891, forward strand.
CGATTCCGCTCCCTCCGGTATGCCCACTAGTCGCAGGTTGTTGCGGCGCGCTCTATTATTGCTATCCTCCACTTCTTTCTGCAAGGCCCGCACCTGACGTTCAACTTTGTCGAGTTTGGATAGCCGGACCACATGAGAATCCAATATGCTCTCCATTTTATCCTGACGCGAGGAGAGCCCCTCTAGCCTGCCTTGCAACACACCAAGGTCTTCCCGCAGCGCTCGGAGTGCTTCCCCGTTTGACTGCACGAGGTCTTTAACCCCTCTGATCTCTGCGAGGATCTCCTGCTGCATTTCGGGGCCCTCGCGTAGAGCCAGCCCCTTCTGCGGGGACAGGGGTTCAGTTTTGGAGCGTTTGCCGTGAGAAGCCGCTGGAGATCCAAATTCCAGGCGCGTAGGTTTGGTCCCCGCCATCTCACCAATGTGCCCCGGTAAGATCAGAGCAGAAATTCAAGAATGTCCGGTGTTAATTCAGGATTCTGAGTAGGCCTCTCGGGAGCCTCAGCGTTATGCGACCATCCCGCTGGACAACAGGCTCCGCCCCCGCCGGGGATACTTTTGCTAGCACCCGGGGGCTCAGAAAAACTCGCAGGGAAGCTAAAAAGCTTGGTTAAAATTTGCTGCCCGTGTCTCCCCTATTTTGGTTTAAACTTAATCCAGGAAGGGAGTTAAGAAGAAGATTTTCTTCCAGTGGGACTAAGTTTTATTATTGCCATTAATTGTTTTACAAGGCAAGGGTAAAAAGAGGTATTTATACCCTTGCTAAAGTGCTGTTTTTCAGGGCTGAGAAACGTTTGAAGCAGCTGTGTGTGTTTGAAGCTTGTGAAGCAGTTATGCTGTTCTAGTGCTGTATTACCAGTAATCCTGCATAAGAAGGAGTCCTGCGTACAGGGTACTTGAACTTTTGCATAAGAAATAAAATTCTGTCACTTTGCCTTACCTCCGGACCATGACTACAACTTCTTCTTGAAGCCATTTTTGAAGGCAAACTACATATCCCAAGATACGCCTGGGGAAAGTTAGTTTGCCCAAGCCAATCGAGAGAAGTTCCTATGATACCATGCCCCTCTAGGCTAGAGGTGGGTGGTGAGGGCGTGACAGTGGCGTAGTTGTGAAGATTTTTGCCTGTGCCAGGATATACAACCTACAGGATTTTCAGCACGAGTGTGGAGATCCAGGAAGTGGTGCCAGATGGTTGGTGGAAGCTGAGGCGGGAGTTCGCTGGCAAGGTCGGCCAGGATGGCAGAGCGGTCTGTATAGACACTTCTTGTAAGGCAAGAGTCAACAATTGAGCCAAATAAAGGGTACCGAGGCATGGGCTAACCTTGTTCAGAGGTAAAAAGGGAGGAAAACGTGAATACTTCCAGATAAAGAAGGGACATTAGGGCTGTTGGGTGGTACTGCCCTTGGTGTTTTTGCTCTCTCTCTTACAGGTATCTGGCGAGATGGATCCAAAGGAGCTGGTCCAGTGGATGGCCACACAGTTCTAGAGACAGCAGGAGATGTCCCAACAAGCGCAAGAGCACACGACAGCCGCTATACAAGTGCAGCAAAAGCCAGTGTTGGACTTGGTTGAGGCGCTGATTGCCAGCCAGCGGTCGGGGGTTGGAGAGTACCAGCCCAGCCAGGACTAGTTGTCCTTCAGAATGACAGTCTGGTAGGACCCCAGACAACTGGGACACTCTCTTTTGGCAAACTGTCTACAGAAGATGACATTGATGACTATTTAGAGTCCTTTGAAAGGGTGGCTAATGCGGTAGGATGGCCAGTTGGTCAGTGGGCTGTAAGGCTAGCCACCTCTTTAACAGGGGAAGCGTTGGCTGCCTACATGGCCATGCCAGCGGCCCTCGCCACTGATTATACTGAGGTGAAAAAAGAAATTAGAGACCAATTAGGCTTGACAAAAATGTTGTATCACTGTATGTTTAGAGCCACGGACCTGAAGGCCGGAGAAACACCTAAGGCCTTAAGCCAAAGAATTAGAGGTTTAGCCTTAAAGTGGCTAGCCCCGGAGGGGAAAACTGTTGATACGGTAGTGGATATGGTGGTATTGGAGCAGTTCATGGCTGCCGTACCAAAAGAGATACAATCTTTTCTGATACAGCAAAACTTCCAGAGCACAGGGGAGGCCACCCTTTAGACTGAGCACTACCTAGAAGCTGAATTAGCTCGTCATCCAAGAGGACGCACTCCCAAAATAGAGGCAGACGCCAGTTTTGCTCCTTCAGAAAAGGGACAGGGAAATAATGCAGAGTTTGGGAAAACCTCTGTACCGGCTCAGCAGGGAAAATGGGCTGGAAAGAAATGCTATCATTGTGGGAAGATGGGACACCTACGGAGGGGATGCCAAGCCCGCACGAGGCTGATGGGCTAAAATGTGAAACATCTAGGAGAAGGTTTCCTCAAGTGTTAACGTGCAAGGGGTCATTACCAATGCTCTGCTCAACTCAGGGGCCGACCAAAGCATGATGTCACAGAAGCTTTGGAGGGCAATTGAGGCTCAGGATGAGTCTGCCCAGAGGAGGCCGGAAGGTAGAGTCAAAATTAGGTGCATTAATGGGGCTGCCTCTTTCTACTCCCTCTACAAGGTGGTGATAAAAGGGTTGGGGGTACAGAAAGAAATCCTCGTAGCAGTGGTTCCAAAACTCCCCCACGACCTGGTATTGGGAAGAGATTGGCCGTAGTTTAGGCAGGGGCTAACAAAAGGCCTGGGACAGAAGGTCGGGTTTGTGTCTACCCGGTCCCGGACAGAGGCCCGAGACCAACGAGACAGGTTCCCAGAGGATTCCCTGAGAGCTGTACCCTCACATGATGACCTGGTGACTGCCCCGTCTTTGAAGATTAAGAAGGGGAGAGCTGAGAAATGCCGCGAGAGGCGATGTAGGAATCAGAGGACGGCTGCGATTGTAACTGGCCAAGGGCTACCCTGGGTACCTGCAGAATTGGTAGAAAAGTTCCCATCCTTTCCAAATGAACAACGGGCCGATCAGGCACTTACCCGTGCATTTGAGTACGCACAGGCTGTGCGGGATACGCTCCCAAGATTTCTTTTGGACAAAGGAATATTATACCGGGAAAGTCGCGATCCCAGGGCAGGGACGATTAGGAAACAGGTTGTGGTACCCGCAGCCTTTAAAGCGTTGGTCTTAAGGCTGGACCATGACCATCTGGTAGGCGGTCACAAAGGGGTGCCAGGGACTCTGGACCAGATCCTTGTACGTTTCTACTGGCCCGGCGTCTTTAAGGAAACCGCCCGGTTTTGTGCGGCGTGCCCTTCATGTCAACGGGTCACCGCGGCCCAACCACCAGTGGTGCCCATGATCCCGACACCCATAATATCTGACCCTGTCAGACGAATCACGATGGACATAATAGGACCCCTGGTAAAACCCCCCCGGGGATTCCAATATATATTAGTCATGGTTGATCAAGCCACCAGATTCCCATGGGCTGTCCCCCTGCGCAACATCTCAGCCAAAACAGTAGCGTTAGAGGTAGTAAAACTGTTTTGTGAAGTAGGTTTTCCCTGGGAAGTATTAACGGACCACGGGACCAATTTTCTGTCCAAATACCTAGCCCAGGTTTGGGACGCTTTTGAGGTGCAACATGTGAAAACAGCCGCCTATCACCCCCAGTCTAATGGCCTGGTAGAAAGGCTGAACAAAACTTTGAAACAGATGCTAAGACGGGGCCTAGATGGGAGAATGACAGAATGGGATGTTTTGCTTCCTTTTGTTCTTTACACCTGCCGGGAGCGGATACAGGGCTCCTTAGGGGCATCACCCTACGAGTTAATGTATGGTCGAGTCCCTCGGGGCCTCCTGGACATATTACGAGAGCAGTGGGTAGAGCCTGAGAAGGAGGCTATGGGAGTACTTCACTTTCTCCGAGACAAGAGGTTGGTTAAGTAGGACCTCCCAGGTAGCCGAAGAGCATTTACAGGCTAGTCAAATGCGCCAAAAGAAGCGATATGATCAGAATGCAAAGCCACGTCAGTTAGCCATGGGGGAGAGAGTTTTAGTAATGGTGGCAGACGCCACCCCAAAATTTGAGGTCCAATGGAAGGGACCATGGAAGGTGGTCAGACAAGTAGGTCCAGTGTCCTATGAGGTAGAGAGTAGCACGGGTCGCAGGCAAATTTATCATATAAACGTCCTCAGGCCCTGGCAGGAAAGATCAGCAGGAGCCAGTCTGTCCAAAGTAGAGCGTTGTGCAGGAAAGCTACTTCAGAATGCAGATGCCTTGTCAAGGATTACGGACTGTGCAGAGGACCTCCAACAAGCTCCGCCAGCCCGCGATTAACCATTGTATTCTTTTTGAAAGACTCAAACAGATTGGTATACATGGCACTATTCTTGCATGGTTCCAATCATATCTAACTGATCGATCGCAACAGGTAAAAATAGGAAACCATACATCTAAAACCTATACTGTCGCACCGCCGCCCTAGTGGTCAAAGGTGGTTAAGGCAGATCGGGAGGACATGAGTTATTTTTCTAGTTTGAGTTTGGTCCTTGCATGCGGGGTCTGGGTATCTGTTCCCAGTGGCCTTCCGTGTACCAAAGCCTCAAATGAACACAAAGTCCGAGAGTAGGGAAAGAAAGGCTTTTTATTTCCCTTAATGCACAATGATTCAGGTAGTGGAATCTACGTCAACATAAAGAAACCTTACTTCAGGTAGAAAAGAACCATAATCCCATTGCTTTATCCACTGTTATCTTCACAGGAATTTATACATTTAAAACACACAGTCTTTGCTTGCTGAGCCCTGCTTTATACACTAGGCAGGGATTCTAAGCTTCCTGCCTGACAGTAGCTACAATCCATGGGCACTTCAGAAGGGTCCTCAGTAAATTCCACCTGCATGGGCTGTGGGTCTGAGAGCTGTGAATCTGTATCAGGGTAGTCTGGTGGAATACGCTGAGGCTTTTCATAGACAGCTTGTACCAGCCTCCAATGTTCTGGGCCTACGTTTAGGCCTTGGTCATGTGAATGCTTGCTATGAGAATACCTTCCCTTGTCTTGGTGCCTTGTATTAAACAGTCTTTTATCTGGTAAAAGCTTGTGTCCTGCTTTACAAACAGCTTGATAAGGCGAGCACACCCTTGTTCCTTGTGCTCCCTGTGTCACCAGGTTATAACGGTTAGAAGTATAAAAATGTGAATTACCTTGTTCTCTGGGCCTATCCCAGTAAGCTGAGGTTTGAGGCCTAGTCCTGCTGCAATTCAGCCTTACTCGAGTAGCAGGCCTCCCACTGTCCAGCTGGCCTTCGGGTGGATTTATCCCTCTTTCACACCCATACCTCTTTCTCTGTGAATAAAGAGTGTTACCTCTTATGGCAATGATTTCACCATCCCTCTGGTAACGTCCACAGGGTCCTGGCTCTGCTGATACCGGTTCATCAGATAAAACTCTGACTTCTGCTTCTCTCCTGGTACCTTTCCTCCCAATGTCTCTTTGCCAAGAACTCCTGGTGTCTTGCTGCACCGGACTCCCTGTGTCTCCTTGCAAGGAACTCCTTCCTCTCGGGTCTCTTTGCCAAGACTCCTTCTCCTTCTTCTCTCCTTCTTCTCTTTCTCCATTTCCAACTTCCCAGCCTTTCTTAAAAGGAACGCCCCCTTTCCTGGATTGGCTGTTGGCCGGCATCACATCACAAGCTCTGGGGTGCGGTTCTCTAGGCCCTGGAAGGTCTCTCTTGCTCCCCCTATCTGGCTCCTCGTAATGTCGCATCTGGTGTTGGAATCTTTTTTCTGAATTTAAAACCTTTTTTTCTGTTTGCATAGGCTCTGCAGTACCACATATCCCCCCTCTTAAAATATGACGGGCTGGTGAAGCCTCCTTCACACAGCACGGAATACGTGGGATGGCGTCGGCATTGAACTGTAATTTGCTGGTACCATATGTCTTCCGCCTGTTATCCACTACTATCTCTTCTGGGTGATATGTGTTGGCTACTGACGCTAGTAAAACCGATCGGTCGTGCCAAGATCGAAGAGCATTAATATGGTAAATTTGTGTGTGTCCTTTGGTATCCTGGACTTCGTAGGAGGTGGGTCCCTTAGGCTTAACTATCACATGAGGTCCCCTCCACCGAGCCTCGAATTTAGGAGTAGCTCCTGATACCAGGACCATCACTTTTTCTCCTGCTTTTAGTTGTCTAGGCTTTGTCCGCTGATCATAATACCTCTTCTGTTTTAGTTGACTCTCCTCCAAATTTTCACTCGCAACCTGGGAGGTGCGTTCCAGGCGCGTTCTTAGGTTCTTTAGGAATAGAGGCACCCCTACTTCCGTCTCCACGGGTTCAACCCATTGCTCCTTCAAGACGTCTAATAGGCCTCTGGGGGGTCTTCCATACAGAAGTTCGTAAGGGGAAGTGCCCAAGGACTTCTGTCTTCTTTCCCTGCAGGTGTACAAGACAAATGGTAGCATAGTATCCCACTCGGACATTTGTCCACCCAACGCACGCCGGAGCATCTGTTTTATGCTTTGATTCAAGCGCTCCACCAGGCCATTACACTGGGGATGGTAGGCTGCGGTTTTCTTGTGGTGGATGCCAAAGGCGTCCCAAACCTGAGCAAGGTATTTTGACAGGAAATTGCTGCCTCTATCTGTCAGGACCTCCTGCGGGAATCCGATCTCGCAGAATAGTTTAACAAGTGCCCCGGCAATTGCTTTAGCCGAAATATTTCTCAGAGGGACAGCCCATGGGAAACGGGTGGCCTGGTCAATGATTACCAGCATATATTGGTATCCTCTAGGTGTTTTGATGAGGGGACCCACTATGTCCATGGCTAATCGCCTCACTGGATCCGAAATCACGGGCATTGGTACTAAGGGTACTGCAGGGGGTTTGTGCGGAGCCACTCTTTGACATGACGCACAGGATTCGCAAAAACGCGTTGCTTCCTGAATACTCCTGGCCAGTAAAAGCGGGCCAAAATCTGGTCGAGGGTTCCCTGCGTTCCCTTATGGCCCCCTACGGGATGGTCGTGGGCCAACCGTAGGACCAGTGATTTAAATGTGTTTGGTACTACCAATTGTTTTCGCAGAGACCCAGTTCGCGGGTCCATACTCTCTCGGTAGAGTATCTCCTCCTCCATAATAAACCTGGGGAAGGAACTTCTTTCTTCTTGTGCTTGCTCAAAGGCATCGGCTAATACCGGGTCTGTAGCTTGCTCCCTTTTGAAGGAGGGAAACTTCTCCATCAAATCCGCTGGTACCCAGGGCATCCCCTTTCCATCTTCCAATTCCGCACGTCCTCGCGAGCGGCATCTCCGCTCCTTCCTTCGCTCTGCTTTAGTTTTCCGTCCTCTCCCCGAGGGCTCCTCAATTAGGTCTTCATGCGCGGGAAGGACCCCACAAGTAGTGTCCGTAAAACATGAAGGCTCTTCCCCCCCTTGGGTCTGGGACCTTGTAGAAACTAAAGCCTCTCTTGGATTAGCGCCTGTCTTTGAGCTATTTGGCTGTGCCTCCGGGTTACCTACGGGCTCATGCCCACTACAGGTGGAATTTGGGACCTTCTGAGGAGATAAACCCTCTCTCAGACCTTTTTGAAATTGCGGCCAGTCGCGGCCCAATACCAACTCTTGTGGAAGTTTTGGGACCACGGCCACCAACATTTCCTTTTTTATTCCCAAACCTTTAACCCAAAGTTTATACACGGGGTAGCTTGTAGCTGATCCGTGGATGCACTTTATTTTAACCTGCCCTTCTGGACATTCAGGGACTGACCACCCCTGGCTTCTGATCACAAACCATAGCCGTTTGGAGATCATGGTTTGGTCAGCGCCTGAATCCAGAAGTGCCTTTGCGTTAACTCCATGTATTTTTACCTTTAATACAAAGCCCTCTCTCATTGTCTTTGGGACTTCTCCCACTAGAGCAATGCGAGAATAGCATTCTTTTTTTCACATGTCCTCTCTTACCACAGGAAAAACATCTTTTCACATTTTCAATATCCTTTGGGTCATTACCTTTCCTAGTGCTATACGTGGGTCTGGAAGCACTACCTATCCTTTGAGCTTCCATCCCTATAGTCAGTTTGGGAACCCCTATCTTTGGCTGGGTAACTCTCTCTGCTTCTAGATATCTCTCAGTAAGGGATATTGCGTCGGTAGTGGTACAGCAATTTTGGAGGATTAAGAAATTCTGTACCCTACTCGGCACTGCGTCTAAGAATTGCTCTAATATTACGGCGTCCATCAGAGTTTCTATAATTTTTTTCTCCGGCTCTAGCCATTTATACGCCAGGCTCTTTATTCTATGCCCCAGGGCTTTTGGTGTTTCGTCTGGGCTAAGGATAGTGGCCCTAAACATTTTTTTATATGCCAATGGGGTGAGGCCTAGGCGATCTCTGATTGCCATCACTACTTCTTCGTAATTGTCCGCCAATGATGGAGGCATTGACCGGTAGGCGGCCAGAGCCTCCCCTGTCAGGGACGCGGCTAGTCTGACAGCCCATTGCTCGGTCGGCCACCGAGCTGACTTCGCTATCCTACTAAAAGAATCTAAGAAATCATCGAGGTTATCATTGTGACTTAATTTCCGCACCGTTAGATCATTGCATGACCATTGTCCTAGCTCCGTATTGTGCAGTTCAGTTGCTTGCAACTTCTCGGCCTTCACCTTCGCCATCTCCTCCCGCTGCTGGGTTAGCCAACTGTCCATTGTCTGCAGGACGGGTAATTGCTGGTCTTGCATGGCTCTCAACGCTTGTGCTTGATTTTGCAATGCCAGTTCTGCCTGCTTATCAAACTGATGAGCCATCCATGCACACAACTCTTTGGGCTCCATGGCGAATCTGCAACAAGGAAACACAAAAAAAAAACACAACCAAGTGTGGCTCTTCTAACAATTTTTTTTTTTCTATACTCTCCCTGGCATCCTACACTTATTCAGGTATATTTACATTTTACCTGATGGTAGGGTTGAATCAGCTCTGGAACAGTACTCGTTGCTGTCGTACTCCGCGGTTCTCCACGCTGACAGTTGGGCACAGGATTTTTCCTTTTCAGGATTTTCTCCACTCCACTCCGGTTTAGACTGCTCCACTCCGGGTCTTCCTTCAATCCGGTTTCTTTAGACCATCCGTTCCGGTTTTGTATTCCAACCTGGGTTTATTTTTTTTTTTTCTTTCTGAAACTTGCAGCTCAAGCTTCTTCTCTTTGCAGCTGACGTAGGCTCCCACAATATATCCTGCCAACTACGCCATTTTTCATGTTGCACCGCCGCCCTAGTGGTCAAAGGTGGTTAAGGCAGGTCGGGTGGACATGAGTTATTTTTCTAGTTTGAGTTTGGTCCTTGCATGCGGGGTCTGGGTATCTGTTCCCAGTGGCCTTCCGTGTACCAAAGCCTCAAATGAACACAAAGTCCGAGAGTAGGGAAAGAAAGGCTTTTTATTTCCCTTAATGCACAATGATTCAGGTAGTGGAATCTACGTCAACATAAAGAAACCTTACTTCAGGTAGAAAAGAACCATAATCCCATTGCTTTATCCACTGTTATCTTCACAGGAATTTATACATTTAAAACACACAGTCTTTGCTTGCTGAGCCCTGCTTTATACACTAGGCAGGGATTCTAAGCTTCCTGCCTGACAGTAGCTACAATCCATGGGCACTTCAGAAGGGTCCTCAGTAAATTCCACCTGCATGGGCTGTGGGTCTGAGAGCTGTGACTCTGTATCAGGGTAGTCTGGTGGAATACGCTGAGGCTTTTCATAGACAGCTTGTACCAGCCTCCAATGTTCTGGGCCTAGGTTTAGGCCTTGGTCATGTGAATGCTTGCTATGAGAATACCTTCCCTTGTCTTGGTGCCTTGTATTAAACAGTCTTTTATCTGGTAAAAGCTTGTGTCCTGCTTTACAAACAGCTTGATAAGGCAAGCACACCCTTGTTCCTTGTGCTCCCTGTGTCACCAGGTTATAACGGTTAGAAGTATAAAAATGTGAATTACCTTGTTCTCTGGGCCTATCCCAGTAAGCTGAGGTTTGAGGCCTAGTCCTGCTGCAATTCAGCCTTACTCGAGTAGCAGGCCTCCCACTGTCCAGCTGGCCTTCGGGTGGATTTATCCCTCTTTCACACCCATACCTCTTTCTCCGTGAATAAAGAGTGTTACCTCTTATGGCAATGATTTCACCATCCCTCTGGTAACTTCCACAGGGTCCTGGCTCTGCTGGTACCGGTTCATCAGATAAATCTCTGACTTCTGCTTCTCTCCTGGTACCTTTCCTCCCAATGTCTCTTTGCCAAGAACTCCTGGTGTCTTGCTGCACCGGACTCCCTGTGTCTCCTTGCCAGGAACTCCTTCCTCTCGGGTCTCTTTGCCAAGACTCCTTCTCCTTCTTCTCTCCTTCTTCTCTTTCTCCATTTCCAACTTCCCAGCCTTTCTTAAAAGGAACTCCCCCTTTCCTGGATTGGCTGTTGGCCGGCATCACATCACAAGCTCTGGGGTGCGGTTCTCTAGGCCCTGGAAGGTCTCTCTTGCTCCCCCTATCTGGCTCCTCGTAATGTCACATCTGGTGTTGGAATCTTTTTTCTGAATTTAAAACCTTTTTTTCTGTTTGCATAGGCTCTGCTGTACCACAATACGCAAAAACAAGGAATCCCACAAGGTTCTGCATTGTCAGCTCTACTCTTTAACATATATTTACAACCTATATGCCACATTATTCAACAGTGCAAATTAAAATATGCAATTTATGTTAATGATGTTATGATTAATCTCCCTATGGACATAGACTCCCTGGACTTCTCCAATATCAAATCATGGTTCACTAAAATGACGCAATGGCTAAATGAACACAATCTACACGTTAACTTCAAGAAAACAGAAGCATTATTTGTTTCTAGAAATCAAAAATTTATCCCTCCAACAGAAATAAAAATTGAAAACATAAGCATCCCCATAAAAGATGAAATAAGATACCTTGGCGTTATCATAGACAGAACGTTAAGTCTAACAACACACATCAGGAATACAACAAACACAATATATAATAAATTAAGATATCTTAAAAATCTAAAACCATTATTATCAAATCTGGACCTTCAAGCCCTGATCCTGCCTCACTTAGATTTTAGTAACATAATTCTTCAAGGTATTCCAAAACATGCTTTACACCAACTAAAAGTAGCACAACATGTTGCTGCAAGAATGCTTATAAATGCAGGTCCAACTGAACACATAACCCCCATACTGTACAATCTTCACTGGTTACCTATACAAAGTAGGATAAAATATAAAGTTATCATAACAACGTTCAAACTGATAAGAGATATAGCCCCATCATATCTAACTGATCTACTGACAATTCATTCGAGAACCAGAACAGTGAGACAAACGAACCTGAACACACTACTTGTTCCAAACAACTTTTCAAAACTCAATAAAACTACAACAAATAGGGCATTCAGCTTCAATGCTCCTTTAATATGGAACGCTCTGCCGGATAAACTCAGAGATATCACAGATCTTTCAGCATTTCGAAAAGATCTTAAAACTCACTTATTTATAGAGTACTTTGGAGACTCATTCCCAATAGATGAAATATTTCCCACTTAAACTCATGTATACTCATATTCATTAATTCACAACTTACTTTTTCCTTTTTCTTACTCTATCTTACAATACCCAATTCTCCACATTATCACATTTACTCTTTACACTAATAATTCTAGTGAACTACAATACATTTTTCCTTGCTCAGATAAGATGATAAGATTTTTGAAATTTGTAAATATTTAAATCTGTATATATGTTTAAACTATCTATATACCTAATCAGCATTTACTCAGCATTGTAACCCTCAATTTTCCATTTTTATTATATACAATTTAATGTTCACTGTAATTTCAATTGTTTGAATACGTTTCAATGTAATGTTCAAGTTTTGTTCTATGTAAACCGCTTTGATTTTTCTGAAAGGCGGTATATAAAACCGTTCAATAAATAAATAAATATCTTAGGTAGGGGGCTATGTGACAGAGATGCCCGTCTTGAACCCATGAGAATAGAAAAGGGCAGGGAATTGGACCTAGGGGAGAGCCCAGTTATATATTTCAAGGGTAACCTGAAGGATTCCCACGAAGGATACCCACGAAATCCCTGCCTGGCCTGGATCTCAGGCCCCGCGAACAGAGAGAAAGAAGAGAGAGAGAAAGCCCAGGGTACCACACCCAGACTCCTATGAGGTCCTTGCAGGCATGAGAAGAGATTATTATCACCTGGGAAGGGCCGGAAGGGAGGAGGAGGGGCTGGAACCCTGGAGGTGGAAATACAAACCCCTGCTAAGGTAAAGAGAGGGGAGGCCAGAGAAGAGACAACAAGAGGCTCAGGAGAGTCAAGAGAAGCTGGAGATGCAGCAGAGCCATAGAGGAGAGCCCTGGGAGGAGCTGAACCACAGGGAACACAGCCGAGGAGACCGGCCGAAGGCTGAAGGTACTGACCGGCTGTCTCAGGTAGACCTGGGAACAGGAGTGACTCTAGGACCCAAGGGGTAGCTGTTTACTGAGCACTGCTTTGAGAACTCAGAATGGGACACTGCTCCAACAATTGAAGATATGCAAGTCGATACTGCTGAGGATGACTTGAGGGCTATAGATATTCCTATGGACTGTACTTTATGCCAAGCCCAGTGCCTTGAACCGTTATGCTGAGGGCTAACACTTTCTGAGAAGGGCTCCTAAAGCTGGAAATAACAAGATCCAGAGAACCGACAGGAGGCCGGGGATACTTTTGCTAGCACCCGGGGGCTCAGAAAAACTCGCAGGGAAGCTAAAAAGCTTGGTGAATATTTGCTGCCTGTGTCTCCCCTATTTTGGTTTAAACTTAATCCGGGAAGGGAGTTAAGAAGAAGCTTTTGTTCCAGTGGGACTAAGTTTTATTGTTGCCTTTAATTGTTTTACAAGGCAAGGGTAAAAAGAGGCATTTTTACCCTTGCTAAAGAAGTGCTGTTTTTTTCAGGGCTGAGAAACGTTTGAAGCAGCTGTGTGTGTTTGAAGCTTGTGAAGCAGTTATGCTGTTCTAGTGCTGTATTACCAATAATCCTGCATAAGAAGGAGTCCTGTGTACAGGGTACTTGAACTTTTGCGTAAGAAATAAAATTCTGTCACTTTGCCTTACCTCCGGACCATGACTACAACTTCTTCTTGAAGCCATTTTTGAAGGCAAACTACATATCCCAAGATACGCCTGGGGAAAGTTAGTTTGCCCAAGCCAATCGAGAGAAGTTCCTCCGATACCATGCCCCTCTAGGCTAGAGGCGGGTGGTGAGGGCGTGACAATATACACAGCATTCCAGCGGATTTCATCTTCCTGTCTCCATTTGCTCCTGTTCTTGAAGAAATGTGCGCAATGCTGTAGGATCTTCAAAAGTGTGCGTAGTATTATGTAGCGTTACTCGCATTTTTGCTGGATATTGCAAACCATACCTCGCTTGCAGTTTCTGCATCTCCGGACAGCAAGCTAATAGCTTCTTCCTTCGCTCCATGGTTCTTTTGCTTAAGTCTGGATAAAAGTCAATCTTGTGCCCTTGCAGCTGCAGTGGGGCTTTCTGCTTGGCAATTTGTAGAATCTGAAGAGTTTGTGGATATCGCAGTACCTTTGCCACAAATGGCCTTGGATATTTACTGCTGTTTGCTGTATGCAATGGAGTTCTATGAGCATGCTCCAACTCCAAAGTTTTGTGAAACGCAGTTTGCAAAAGTTCTGGAATCAATTTTTCAAGGTACCCGATAGGATCTGTTCCTTCTACTCCTTCTGGAATTCCGATTATGCGAGTATTGTTCCTTCTTGCTCAATTACCTTGGTCCTCAACCTGTGCTTCCAATGCTGAGATACATCTAACTATTGGACCAATTTGGAGCAAAAGTGGTCATGTTTTTGCGCTTGCATTTTCACTTTAGTTAATCGATTGTTCACATCAGTTAGTTTATCTTTAACTTCCACTAAGTCTTCTTGCACTTGCCGCAGAGTTTCAGTGTTGTCTGTTATTAGCTCTCTGACTAATTTTATTTCCGCAAGGATTTCTCTTAGGCCATCCATTGCCTCCTTCTCCGGCACCATTTTCTGTGGTGACGCAGCTTCTTGTTTCGCTCTTTTTGCTGCCATTTCAGCTGCTTGTTGGAAATCTAGCTTGCTGGTTTTAATATTGACATCTTCCCGGTTCAGTATTAATTAATCTGACCAGTCACGCTTCTCAGTGAAGGGAAGGGGATTCAGTATTCTTGGTATGCAATGGGAGCTGATCTTCTAGGCTGCCATTTCGCACCGTGGCAAGCTCCGCCCCCCTTGTGTCCCATTTTCATCATTTGGCTCCTTTTTCCATTTCCTGAAAGATACTTTTTTGGCTAAAACAGCATCTCTGATCTTGCCTTTAAACAATGCTGGCAGTTTTTTTTCCTTCCTTCCACTTTTCTTAAAGCATGGAATACATCTGGTCTGGACTTCCAATATAGTAATTTTAAAGAATGTACTATCTTTGACTTTTGCAGCTGCTCCTTTCAGTTTTTTCTTAATTATTTTTCTCATTTTATCATAGTCTCCCTTTTGAAAGTTAAAAGGTAGTACTATGGATTTCCTTGCCAGTCTCCCTCTATTTATTAAATCAAATGTGATTATGCCATGATCACTTTTGCCAAGTGGCCCCAACAGTCTTATCTCTTGCACCAGATCCTGTGTTCCACTAAGGACTAGGTCCAAAATAGCTTCCTCTCTTATCTGTTCATGAACCAGCTGCTCCAAGAAGCAGTCATGTGTTTCATCTAGAAACTTTATCTCTATAGCATGTCCTGCTGTGACACTGACCTAGTCAATACCAGGGTAATGGAAATCACCCATTATTACTGTGTTGTAACTTTTGTTAGCTTCCCTGATTTCTTTTAGCATTTCATCATCCATCTGTTCATTCTGGCCAGGTGATTGTTAGCAGACATCCACTGAACGCTTTCCCCTTTTGGCATGGAATTTCTATTCATAGAGATTCTATAATGTATTATATTTCCTGCAAAACTTTCATCATGTGTGATTCAATGCCCTCTCTAACATAGGGGTATGTTTACTAAACTGTCTTAATGTGCGCTCTGACACGTTAGCGCGCGATAAGGCACCTTATCGTGTGCTAACGCGCTCAGCGGTGCTCAGCAGCGCAAACAAGCACTGAAGGCGGAGTAAAGGCTCCCTGAGGGCAGAGGAAGGCTCCCCAGGGGCGGAGAGAAGGGGTCAATGGGTGGAGAGTGGGAGGGAAGAGGCTCCCTGCACACTAACGCTGTGGATTTTGGGGCTGAAAAGTAACGCCAGTGAAACCCTGGCGTTAGAGTAGATTTAAAGGGAAGAGAAACCATTTCCGTCAGCAATGTACAGCAAAGCCAGGGAAATCTAAAAAAGGTGATAAGTGTGATACATGTGCACAGACCAAAAGGGCAGATAAACATTGAAAATGACCTGAACAAACTGGAAAAAAAACATAACCTAGCTGGGCAATAGTGATATCAATGGGAAACATCAAAAAACACTACTGAGAAAGCTCCAAAAAAAAGATATCAATTTTGGAAGGGGCTATGCTCTGTCCCCATACAAGGTGAATGATCCCACAGTGAAATAACGCTGATCAGGGCTTTCCCTTGTTACTGGACAGGTGTCCTATGGCATGCACATGACCCGCAACAGCAGGGTGGGCATGTCGGAACGGGCAACTGGACAGATGCTGGAAAAGGGGACACAGAGGGCTGCAGGCGGCACATGCTGTGGTGCAGCTGGGCCACAGTGCAGACTAGGGTGATGCCTAGGTGGCCCATACGAATGCTGAAACAGTAGAGCAGCCAGACAGCAACTGATGAGGGCCCAACATGGGCACGAGTGTGTTTCCCACAGTGTCACAGGGGATAGTACCCAGCAGGTACCCCCAAGGGTACAGAACATTTGCAGGCAGTGCTGGGGGGAAGTGTGGACATCTGTGCAGGCACCCCTACCCCAGAACCCGCACCATAGGCAGCCGCCTACCCGCACACTGGATGGCCCCAGACTGCGCACCACCAGCACCACCAGCAGAAGGGCATGTCAGCATGTCACTGGTGGGGGAGGGGGCAATGGCTTCTGCCCACAGCAGACCATGGCCCAGCCCTGTTTAGGTGGGTGCTGTGCACTGCAACAGACAGGCTCTGTCTGACAAACAGTCATGGTATCTCCAGGGAACGCACTGCCTATGTGGCAACACGGTGGTGCAGGGCACACAGCCAGTGTGTTCAGGAGCAGAAGGTCACAGGTTCAAGTCCCAGCTGCAGTTCCTGCCAACCCAGTCCCCATTTTTTACCCACTACTAAAACGTGCTAATACAGACAGAACCTTTATTGCAGATGACGTAAACATGCCCAAAACACCTACATTTTACCCTACAGAGCACAGACACCATAAACAGGCGCATTACCTAGAGCAGAGTCTCCCAAATGCAGTCCTGGAGGGCCAAACACCATTCAGGTTCCATGCTGCCTCTAATAAAGATGCCTGTGCTGCATATCTATGCATCACCCCCATGGTATGCAGATGTATCTCATGCATATTCATGAGGGACAGCATGAAAACCCGAACAGTGTTTGGCACACCAGGACTGGAGTTGGGAACCTCTGCCATAAAGCAGCAGCCAACACCCACAGGCTCCATTAGCCAATGCCTCCTGGAGAGGCAGGACATTGGGCCCTTCGTGCATCTCCCAATACTAGCACTTGCATACCTTAGCAATGCCACCCTGAACCTGGGAATATGGTACACAGCTATCAAAAGGTTGCTATGATTACTGGCAGATAGCAATTCCTACGTTAAGCACAGTTTGATGATTGAGCTCCATCATAGCAACCTTTCTGATGTCTGTGGAGTGTGCTTCAGGTCTGGTGTCTGACAGTGTTTACCACCCTGGGGAGTGACCCCCAACAGTATTGCGTACCATATCAATGTGTGCACTGTGCCCAGGACTGGTGTGGTGGCCAGGGCTGCTAAACACCTCTATAGTAGCACAATGCTGGCATAGGTGTGGGAGTGTGTGTCTGTCTATCCAGTGTGTGGTGGCTGCAAACACCCTCCACAGCCCACACTGCCAGCATTGGCCTGCCAATGTGCATAATGAGGAGCAATGTACCATGGGTATAGCCCGGACAGGGTGGCCTGGCCAGGATGCATCTGCACAAGGCATAGGGCACTGGCTGGGACATTGTAGTGCCCGGCCACCACCTGCACAGACAGGGTGGCCACAGCATGTTCTGCTGGGAGATCACTCTCACCCTGACTGAGCAGTGACCACGGCATGGCTAGGTTCCCCCATAGTGCTATATAGTGTTTCTCTCATGTAATATTTATGGGTTCCCTGACTTATCTGTTTGGTGTGTATGCTGACATCCCAGTTCTGGGTGCATGCATTTCCACCAGGAACATGCACTATGGACTAGTTAGCAGACTGTCTGCAGCTGTTATGTGTCTTGATGGAACACCTTGCAGGGTGCAGAGGCTGAAGGCTTGCTGCAGGAGAATATCAGATAGTGGTGGGGTGCAGCTTAGCATATCCAGGCCTAATGTCTGTCTGCTATTGCTTTATGGATGTGTACAGAGCAGCATTGACTGCCCTGTAGGGTGTCTGTTCCCCAGCAGGACTGGGGTTGATGGTCCCCTCTACTGCCACCATTGCTGGGAGGTAGAAAGTGGATCTGTTGGTGGGAAGACCCTGTTTACCACCCTCAGCCCCGGAGGAGGAGGGTGGTGGTGGTACATAATCCTCCTATGGGTCCATAAGGGCTAAATCTGACTGAGAAATACAGATATATCCAAGCTCTGTCTTCAGAAACTACCTATCTCACACATTAGAACTGCTGGGGACCTGGTGCTGGGCGCCCCACCTCACCCTCAGGGTGAGTGCAGTACCTGCATAATGTGACGGTGTGTAGCTACTCTGTGCCAGTACCACACACGGTCAGTTCCCCCTACCAGGCCGAGGTGCTGTGGGGGTGCATACCCCATCTTGTGATCATCTGTAGACTGCTGATTTGCATGTGCAGTGCATCATGGGTATGGGTGGGTTAACCCTGTCCTGGTGACCACAGCAGACTGTTTGTGTGGTGACGTGCAGTCCTTCTGCAGCCAGCCAGGGGTTTGCTAGGAGCTGTGGCCCACTGGTTACTTCACTGCTTGTGGAGCTAGAGGTCATGGGTTCAAACCCACAGTGGGGTTATTTGATAGGGCTGTCCAAAGCATTGTCTTTTTTTTTAATGTACATTAGTGCTGCCAGCAAAACACCCTCAGGGTACTGTAACCATAAGGTGCCACAGAAGGCGCCCTGTAAGGCGCCTTATAGGGCACCCTATAAAGCGCCTTCTGAGGCACCTTATGGTTACAGTCCGTATAAGGTGCCTTATAAGGTGTCCTATGGAGCACCTTATAGGGTGCCCTATAGGGGACATTATAGGGTGCCGTGGCGGACAGTGCACTTTATATTGTGCCGTATTGAGTGCCTTATAGGGTGCCTTCTGCGGCACCTTAGGTTACGGCACGTAAGGGTGTGTTTGCTGGCAGCAATAATTAAAATACACATAAAATGCCTCAGGAAACAATACTTACATGTCAAAGCTGATGCCTCAGCCAGCCTTATGCATTAGACACACTGGGGGATCGAACTCATGACCCCTGTATTATCAGTCAGTGTATTAACCATTGTACTACATCTCTGTTTCTGTGTTTGCATGTCTGGGCGCCTACTTAAGATTACCGCGCGTTAACGCGCTTAGCGGCGCTTAGCCCGTTAATGTGCGCAGCAGCGTGCGTTATCGCGCGATAATCCCGTTTTGCTACTTTAAGACTGAAACACCACTCCTTTTATGGCAGCCTGCACACTATCGCCGGGCGCACATTAAGACGGTTTAGTAAACTTTCCCCATAGAGTGCAACCCCTTCACCAATTTGATCCTTCCTATCATTTTAATATTGTTTGTATCCAGGTATCATAGTGTCCCATTGGTTATCCTCCTTCCACCAGATCTCTGAGATGCCAATCATATCCAGCCTTTCATTTAATGCAATATTTTCTAGCTCTCCCATCTTATTTTTTAGACTTCTAGTTTATGGATACAAGCATTTTAGAGGTTGTATATTATTCATATTAATCTGGTTATCGGTAGTCAGGGGTAATTTGGAATCTTTAAGCTCTCTCTGTTCTGAACTCAAAGGCATTTGGGTTACTTTTATCTTTATTGGAACCTCTCTGTCAGGATGTTCTATTTTCCCTCTTTTGCTAGTATCCTTCAAGGATACATCCGTCTGAACCATGTGCTCTTGGGCAACTGTCGGATTTCCACAATTATCTAGTTTAAAAGCTGCTCTATCTCCTTTTTAAATGTTAATGCCAGCATCCTGGTTCCATCCAGGTTAAAGTGGAGCCCATCCTTTCGGAAAAGCTCCTCCTTTCCCCAGAGTGTTGCCCAGTTCCTAACAAATTCAAAACCCTCATTCTTGCACCGTCTAACCATGCATTGAGATTCAGGAGCACTGCCTTTTGGGTCCTGCATGTGCAACAGGAAGGAAGTATTTCAGAGAATGCTACGCTGGAAATTCTGGATTTCAACTTCCTACCTAAAATCCTAAATTTGGCCTCCAGAACCTCCCTACCACAATTTCCTATGTCATTGGTACCGCATGTATCAAGACAGCGGGCTCTTCCCCAGTACTATCTAAAACCAGGCAGACATGTTACCAGGCAATCCTCACATCTGCCAGCTACCCAGCTAACTAGAGGCCTAATCATTGAATCACCAACTATAACGGCCATCCTAACCTTTCCCTCATAGGCACGTGACTTTGGAGAAACCTCCTCAGTGTGAAAAGGTTTTACATTATCTGACGGACAGGTCCTAGCTACAGGATCACATCCTGCCACACCAAGGTGATGCTGTCCTTTCACATGACCTCTCTCCTCCATAGCAACTGAGAGACTTCCAGACTGGAGGTCTCATCTATATACCTCTGTCTTCCTTATGTCCTCCAAGTCTGCTGCTGTAGCCTCCAGAGATCAGACTTGTTCCCTGTGGGCAAAGAGCTCCTTGCACCTAGTGCACACGTAAGATCCCTCACCAATTGGGAGAAAATCGTACATGTGACATTCAATACAAAAGATTGGATAGCCCCCATCCTGCAGCTGGACTGCTGTCTACTTCTTAGTTTTAAGTTTTGTTTAGCTATTTATTTATCAGTTCTTTTATATTGCTTTATCATTTCAATCAAAGTGGTTTACATTGTAACTTAAACTTGGTAAATGTACATTAAACAGGGATATTGATAACTTGGATTTTTCTGAGCAATGGAGGGTTAAGTGACTTGCCCAAGGCCACAAGAAGTGCTAATGGGAATTGAACCCTGGTCTCTTGGTTCCCAAGCCAGTGTTCTAACAACTAGGGTACTCCTATTTAAGTTGCTTACTTACTTAACGTTGCTAGGGATACGTGTACTGATACAACTCTACCCAACATGTTTCCAATCCTGCCAGTCTCTATCATATACCTGTGGACGTCTCTGACGGCCACACCGCTTCTGTAAAACATGCATCTCCAAAGCTGTTCCTCTCACTGACAGTGTTGTGCTGATACATACTACACATAAATACTGATGATACATAAATGTCGATGCAAACTAGACTAGATACACTCAGGGCTGGCCCGTCCATTGAGCAAGAATGCTGTTTACACAGGGCCCCGCATTTCAGGGGCCCCACGCAAACAACATTCTTCATTAAAAGCCCAGGTAAATTAAAAAAAAAACTTGCTGCTGCTGCTGCCGCTGCTGACGTGGCAGCGGCAGAATCAAATGTCCCGTGGCCTCCCCTGCCTGCCCGGCAGAGCCCCCTGAATCACTCCCCTCGGCTCCGGCTTTCAGAAATGCCTGTTTCCCATCAGCGCCGGCGGGCTTAACAGAACAACGAGAGAGAAACTCTCCCTTCGCGGCTCTGAAAGTCGGCATCAAGGGAAGTGATTCAGGGGGCTCTGCCGGGCAGGCGGGGTTCCGCGGGACACTTGATTCTGCCGCTGCCATGGCGGCAGCAGCAGCCGCCAGTTTTTTTTTTTAATTTTCCCTGGGCTGATCTGGGGGAGGGGTGTTAGGACTCATAATGGGCTATGGGCTGATGGGGGGGTTAGGACTTGAATTTAGCTGATGGGGGGTTAGGACTGGTAATGGGCTATGGGGGGGGGCTAGGGCTGGAAATGGGATGATGGGGGGGTTAGGACTGGAACTGGGCTGATGGGGGGTTAGGACTGGTAATAGGCTATGGGGGGCTAGGACTGGAAATGGGCTGAGTGAAAGGGGGGGCTTGAACTGCAAATAGCTGATTGGGAGGGGGGCTTGGAATGGAAATGGGATGTGAGGGGAGGGAGCTAGGACTGGAAATGGGCTGAGTGGGGGGGGGTTGCTAGGACAGGAATGGGCTGATGGAGGGGCTAGGATAGGACTGGAAATAGGCTGTTGGGGGGTGCTAAGATTGGAAATGGGCTGTGGTGGGGGCTTGGATTGAAATGGACTCGGGGCTAGAACTGGAAGTAGGCTCATGGGGGCTTGGATTGGAAATGGACTGAGTGGAGGCGAGCTACGATTTGACATGGACTGATGGTAGGGCTAGGAAATGATAGAAATGGGCTGATGGATGGCTGGGATTGGAAATGAACTGATGGAGGGACTCAGATAGGACTGGAAATGGATGGGGGAACTAGGATTGGAAATGGGCTGATGGTGGGGCTAGGATAGGACTGGAAATGGGCTGATGCAGGGACTAGAAGAGAGCAGATGCTGGGTGGGGCTGGAACTAGAAGGGAGCTGATGTTGGGGAAGGATTAGAATGGGATGGGGCTGGGAGAATGAAATGGAGAGGGGGAAAATATTTTCTGTGGGAGGGAAGAAAAATCTACCATTGGCTGGGTATTGGGAGAGTACGTGGGGATTGAGGATGGAGGGGTAAAATTTGAGTGGATGAAATAGGAATGAGGAAAGAGCAAGAGGAGAAAGATTAATATGTTAAAACAGATGCAGAGAGAGAATGTAAAAAAAAACTAGAAGAGAGAAGAAAGGACAAATGGACAACAGACGATGGAGAGTTAGCAGAAGACACAAAGAAACCAGTAAAAAGTGGCTGGAGCAATTGCAAATGAAAAAAAATGTACAAAAGGTAGAATAATATATCTTTATTTTGAATTTATTAAAAGGAATATGTCAGCTGTGGGAAATGTGCATCATTAACGTCTGCGCTTTGTTTAGTACAAGAGGATATTAATTTATAGTTTTATTTCTACAGTGTTGTTGTACTTTCCAAGTTTGGCTTTTGGGGTTCCCAGTTTAATTATTGTCTTTCTGTTTCTAAATTGTGATTCCTTGTTTGGTGATGGTCTGTGTTCTGCATGTGTAACTGAACTGAGGTATTCTGTATATGTAATTCCTATTTGACATTGCCACTTGTTCTCTTTCCCCAGTAGGTCATGTATTGTTATTCTCTGAAATGTATTGGTTTAATATTTGCAGTGTTTCCTTTTAATAGGTAGAGTATGGTGCTTTCTGAGTCCTGGTAGTGCTGTTATGATACGGCGGGTTTGCTATGGGTTCTAAATGGGCAGTGTTTGTAGTAGTTCCTAATGTGCTTGGCAGTTGGCACTGGATTATAGTAATGTAGAAATCTTTTCGTCTTTCTTTATCCATACACTCATTAAGAGGCATGTTTACTAAAAGTTAGTGTCATGGTAACATTATGCAAATATTTATGCAAATGAGGCCCCTTATGCAAATGAGACCCGCACCGAGTCTCCGCTAGGGTTGCCAACTTTTTCACCGAGAAAAACCCGACACTTGTGGCTCGCCATGCTCCACCCATTCTCCGCCCCCAGCCCCACCCATGCCCCGCCCCCATCCCCACCCACAAAAATTACCGAGGATTCACTCACACCCCCCCTCAGTGCTGGTTCTCACACCCCCCCTCCCCTCAGTGCTGGTTCACTCACTCACCCCCCCCTGCTGACTCACTCACCCCCCTCCCCTGCTGGTTCACTCACTCACCCCCCCCTGCTGACTCACTCACCCCCCCTCCCCTGTTGGTTCACTCACTCACCCCCTCCCCTGCTGGTTCACTCACACCACCCCTCCCCTCCCCTCCCTGCTGGTTCACTCACCCACCCCCCTGTCACTCACTCACCCCCTCCCCTGCTGGTTCACTCACACCAACCCCCCTCCCCTGCTGGTTCACACCAACCCCCCCTCCCCTGCTGGTTCACTCACACCACCCTCCCCCCTCCACTGCTGGTTCACTCACCACCACCCCCCCCTCCACTGCTGGTTCACTCACCCACCACCCTGTCACTTACTCACCCCTCCTGCTGGGTCACTCACTCACCCCCCTCCCCTGCTGGTTCACTCACACTAACCCCCCCTCCTGCTGGTTCACTCACACCCCCCTTCCACTGCTGGTTCACTCACGCCACCCCCCCCCCCCCCCCTTTGCTGGTTCACTCACACCATCACCCCCCCTCCCCTGCTGGTTCACTCACACCACCCCCCCCACCTGCCCAAGCCGCTGCTTCTGCTTTGTACAGAGCAGCGGCTGCAATACACTTACTTTGAAAAGTAAAGACAAACTGTGTAAGGAGCCCTCCTGTCATCGCAGAGCCCGAGGAAGTGATGTCATGGGGGCGGGCTCCTCACAGGTTGTCTTTCCTTTTCAGATTAACTTTATTGCAGCTAAAGTTAATTTGAAAAGGAAAGACAACCTGTGAGGAGCCCGCCCCCAAGACATCACTTCTTCGGGCTCTGTGATGACCGGAGGGCTCCTCACACAGTTTATCTTTAGTTTTCAATGTAAGTGTATTGCAGCTGCTGCTCTGTATAAAGCAGAAGCAGCGGCTGCACTGCTATGGGGAATCGCGTTTGCGTTCGCGCCTTGGAGTTCGGCACAAAAGCCGTTTTTTTGCTCTGGCCGCTCCCGATCTTGCGGCCAGAGCAAAAAACCGGCTTTTCAATGGCCGGTTTTACATCTGTGCCGGCAGCCGGCCTGGCCATGGAAAAACCGGCCAGGCCGGCTGAAAACCGGCCGGTTGGCAACCCTAGTCTCCGCACATGGCCCTGCACACCCCTTGGGCCACTCCTGGATAACTAGTCTGTTGCAGGCCCTGAATAGACTATGCCCCTTGCTTCTGGCTAGGGTCTGACTGTTCACCGCTTGCTTGTAAGGTCTGTCTGCCTATATATATAAAAAAATGTTGTTATCATTGTCTGTTATAGTGCCTTACTTTTCAGTATTTTTGTTTGTGATCTTTTCCAGCAGTCCCTCTTTGTTTTCAGCTGTCTCTCTCCTCTCCTCAATCAATTTTAAGTTCCCTGCTTCCTCTCTCTCTCTCTCTCTCTCTCATCTCTGCTTTTAGAGATCCAGTATTAATTTGAATTGCCTTATCCACGCTACCTCTGCTCTCTGCAACCTTCTCCGAGTTTAAAATCTCCCCCCTCCCTACCTGACTCCTATTACTGTGTGCTGAAATTATAACACTCTTCTTCCACCAGTGAAGCATTGCCAACCCTCTTCCCCATGTATGCTCAGTCATTTACCTTCTTGTTGTGGAACGTGCAAGTCTATTACAGGCTTAGCTGCTAGTTTCTGGCTAGGGTCTGACTTTTTAACCACTTGCTTGTAAGGTCTATCTGCCTGTACATATTATTTATTTATTTATTTATCTTATCGTTAGAGTGCCTTATTTTTCAGTATTTTTGTTTGTGATCTTGTTCAGCACTCCCTCCCTGTTTTCAGCTCTGTCTCCCTCTGACTCTTCTTTCTTATTATCACACCCTTCCTCCACACCCCCCCCCCCCCCCACTGGCTTATAGTATCTTATAGCCTCTTTGTGCTCATTACCCCAATCACTCACAGCTGCCTTGTGCTCATTACCATGATCACTCGCAGGTGCATCTTATCCCCTGAAATTTCTACCACCTATCCTTTTATTTCTTATGACTTCTGTGATCCTCTCCCTCTCTCTTATGACTTCTCAACAATATCACTTCCTATTGCTCATAATCCTTAATTGTCTCCCCTCCTACCATCACCTTCAAGCCCCTCCCTCTTATCTCCCCTTTACCATTCTCACTTCCCCCACCATCTTGTCATCTACCCTATCATTAGCTCTTGAGCTTCACCACTTTTTCCCTCTCATTCAGCCATCTCCTCTCTCTGAAACAACCTCACCCTTGTTACCACTGTGCTGTCTCCTCTCTGTCCTGCACTCTTCTACTCCTTCTCCTTCTCTCTAGCAGAGATATCAACCCCAACCTTGGCCCCCCTAGACTTTTGTCACACTTCCAGAACAGATCTTCACGCAACAGCTCAAATCATATTCATATCCCTCTCCTATCCCTCTCCCCTCTCCATTTCTCATGTACCTTGAGAAATGTGCATTCCATCTCAAATAAACTTGTCTCTACTCATGATCTCTTTATATCTAATGCTCTCCATCTCTTTGCTCTAACTGAGATCTGACTCCTCCCAGAGGCCTCAGCTTCAGTTGCTGCTCTCTGTCATGGCAGTTATCAATTCTCCCACATGCCTCGTCCCACTGGCCATGATGGTTTGGGGTTTCTACTCTCTCTTTCCTGTCAATTTAAACACCTCCTTCTGCCTCAGTCTCACTCCTGTCCCTCTTTTGAAGTCCACTCCATCTGGCTTTTTACTACACTACTCTCCGTTTAGTTGTTATTTATCGACCCCATGACAAGTCCACCTCTACCTTTCTCTCTGACTTTGATCCATGGCTTTCTTTTATTCTGGATTCATCTTCCCCCTCCCTTATTCTCAGGGATTTTAACATTAATGTTGATAACCCCTCTGACCTTATGCTTTAAAGCTCCTCTCCCTGAGTTCATCATTCACCCTCCAGCTTTGCTCTGCTGCCCCCACTCACAGCAAGGTCATTGCCTCAACTTTGTATTCTTCTCTAATTGTTTACCCTCAAACTTCTGTACCTCACTTCTTCCTGCTAAACTTCACTCTTCATCACTTGCCACCTCAACCTCACCTTGTCTCCACCAACCTCTTTAGAAATCTTCATGCTATTGACCCATTGGTTCTCTCCTTCATTATATCATCACCTCTTTCCTCTACTATGTCATCTGAGTCTGTAGATAAGACAGTTGTTTCCTATAACACTGCATTCTCCTCTGCTCTGGATGTTCTTGCTCCGCCCATGCCACGTCTAGGCTGTCTTCCACTTCCCGCTAGCTACATTCCTGTACCCGCTCAGCTAAGCATGCTTGGCTCAAATCCTGCATCCTTGTGGACTTTCTACACTTCAAATTCATGCTTGTCTCTTTTCAGTCAGCCATAGCACTTGTCAAGCATAACCATTATGTCCATTTGACTAACTCTCTTGCCTCTGACCCTTGCAGTCTCTTTATAGCTCTAAACTCTCTCCTCAAGGTGCTTCCACCTCCGATCCCTCCCTCTCTTTCTGCCCAAACCCTGCCTGACTACTTCTATGACAAAATCCACAAGATCACACTCCAATTCCCCATGAGGTTAGCTACTTCCCCTCCTCCCCCTCTTCATTCCCAACTCCCCACCCCCCACACTGCTACTCTTTCTTCCTTTTCTATGATCGCTGATGAGGAAACCACTCACCTTCTTTCCTCATCCATACTCACTACCTGTTTCATTGATCCTATTCCCACCCATCTCCTTAGCTCCATGTCTTTCACTGTAGTCCCTTCCATCTCTCATATTCTCAATCTGTTACTCTCCACTGCAATTTTCCCTGTGGCCTTCAAGCATGCTGTGCTAAAGAAACCCTCACAAGACCCTACCTGTCCTTCTCACTATTGACCCATCTCCCTCCTCTCCCCCCTTTGTTTCTAAACTACTTGAATGTGCAGTTCACCTCTGTTGTCTCAACTTTCTCTTCTTCCAAGCCCTTCTGGATCCTCTACAATCCAGCTTTCATCCTTTACATTCTACAAAAATGGCTCTTGCCAAAGTCTCCAGTGACCTGTTCTTGGTAAAATCCAAGGGCCTTTATTCAGTCCTCATCCTTCTTGATCTTTCTGCTGCTTTTGACACTGTTGATCACAACTTTCTCCTTGATACCTTGTCCTTGCTTGGTTTTAAGGGCTCTGTGATATCCTGGTTCTCGTCTTATCTTTACCATCACTCTTTCTCTATTTGTTCTGGTAGATCCTCCTCTACTGCTATCCCACTTTCAGTTGGTGTACCCCAAGGATCTGTCTTGGGTCCACTTCTTTTCCCTCTCTATACCAAGCCCCTTGGTGCACTCATCTCTTCCCATGGCTTTCAGTACCATCTTTACGCTGATGACTCCCACGTCTATCTCTCTATATCTGAAATCTCTCGGCAATCCAGGCCAGGATCTCTGCCTGTCTTTCTGACATTGCTGCTTGGATGTCTCACCACCGCTTGAAATTGAACATGGCCAAAAATAAGTTTCTTATTTTCCCCTAAACCCTCCTCTCCTCTTCCTCCTCTCCTCTTCCTTCTTTCTCAATCCCTTTCCCCTGAACTCTCCTCCTCACTGTCTCCTTTCACTTTGCTGCTCCTTATTCCTGGAACAAACTACCTGAGTCTGTACATCAGCTCACAACCTTGGGGTTGTCTTTGACTCCTCTCTCTCCTTCTCCTCACATATCCAACTGATAGCTAAAACCTGCCATTCCTTTCTCTATAACATTAACAAAATTCATCCATTCCTTTTTGAACACACTACTGAGACATTTATCCACTCCTTAGTTACCTCCCTTCTAGACTATTGTAACCTACTCTTTGCTGGTCTCCCTCTGAATCATCTCTCTCCCCTTCAATCTGTTCAGCATTCTGCTGCATGGCTAATCTTCCTCCAGCCTCGTCATGCTCACATTACCCCTCTCCTCGTCACTTCATTGGCTCCCTATCCATTTCTGCATCCCTTTCAAACTTCTTCTGCTGACCTATAAGTGCATTCACTCTGCAACTCCTCACTACCTTTCATCTCTTATCTCTCCCTAAAACCTCTGCTCGGGAACTCTGCTCTTCTGGCAAATCACTTCTCTCTGTGCCTTTCTCCAGACTTCACTCCTTTCACTTTGTTGCTCCTTATGCCTGGAACAAACTACCTGAGTCTGTGAGTCAGTCATCTTCTCTGACCTTTTAAAATCTAGGCTGAAAATTCACCTCTTTTCTGCTGCTTTCGGATCTTGACTCACCTGATCTCCTTGTGTTTCTTTACAATTCCCCCTAGATGTACTCCTGTCTACACCTACTGTGTTCTCTGTCTTGACTAGATTATAAGCTTTGATGAGCAGGGACTGTCTCTTACATGTCTGTGCAGGACTGTATATATCTTGTACCACTATACAAATGTTCAGTAGTAGTAGTAATAATAACAGCAAGTAGAATGTGATATGTTTGTTATGACATAACTTGCATCAAAACATATATGGCAGTAGAAGAAATCCATAGTTATTCTTTCATTGGTCAGCTCTAAAAACAATCTTTACAGTGCTAAGTATGGACACTTATAAGCCTCACACAAAATGGTGCTTTTGGGCATGTTTCAGTGTTTGCACTATTGTTTGCTCTTATTCTGAGGGTCTCTTATTATTGAAAATGATATGTTTTGACATTTAGCCATGGCAAACCTTTAGTGATATTTTCTGCCCTATCACACTGGCACTTGGTGACACTTCGGTCATCCAGATACTGGCCAGGCATTCATGCCCCATCCCTGAATTGCAGATGAGCATACAAGATCCTCCTTTGCAATCCTTAAACCACACACACACAATCTCACTTTCAGTCACAAAAAAACATAAATCTGCCTAAAAGATCCCCCGAGCCTTTAAATATCAGCTGGTATGACAGAATAGAATGGAGTCCCAGGACCGAAACTATGATCTTCGCTTCTCTCCCAAACAAGAATCCTTTCCATACTCACTCACATACTATTCGTACATCAACAGTCCCATTTTTCAGGACACAGGAATTGTCAGGGTCCCCTAGATCAGCTCCTGTAGCACAAACAGCAAATGTCAGCATGGCCAGAGTAATCACTATTGCTCTTCTTAATATTTCTTTCAGGGTAGTTAATAATGCCGTTTTAGTTTACAAGATTCCCACACCTCTGATTTATGTTCTTTATAAATGCATCTTGTGGTGTTTTTCCATACTGCAGTCCACCAGTTTAGAACAGAGCAGTCACCACTTTTATACAAGCCCTGCAGAATATTTTCAAAGTACTGGCCTTATTCCATGTCTACAGCAGGTATAACGGGCCCATCTGTGGGGACCTTCCAAAGCGTGCACGAGCATTTCCTGAATACGCTTTATACATCTCTGCGGCAAACCAGGCCCCCATTCTGCCCTTCCCGGATACATTCTGAGTTCGCCGTGTTAGTGAGATGAATGTCTGTGAGTGGATTATGCCGGAATATGTTCATAGACATTTTCGGGTGAAAAACGTTCCCAGTGCACGTACAAAGCCTTATTCGTGATCTGTTCTGTAGAGGTTTGGTTTATTTTGTTATGAAATACTGCCTCTGAAATCATGTTTAAATATAATTAAATTGTTTTCAGGGGTATATATGTGGTTTAGCATTTGTAAGTGCTTGAAATAATTGAGCTTAAAATATGTTAAGTTATAACCCATGATGCATGACAGCTACTACAGACTGCAGCTTTCTTAAATTATTTGTTGATAAGAGTACAACCAGCACAGCTCAAGTCCAAATGCTTAGTACCCACCCATGTTAACACCTTAGGCCTCTCCAAAAAATCAGTTCTGCTTACGCCACTGCTGGAACCTGGAGACAGAATCAGAGCATTGCTTTTGGCTGCCAGTTCATATAAACAATCTCTAAGATCTTTAGAAAAGAAATGATCAATTCCATAAATAGTGCTATTTCATTGTTTTGCTGATCTCAGCCCTCTGCCTCTTTTAAAATTTGTTCAGACTATATTAGACCATAATTATGTTGTGCTTTTCTAGGGTCTGCACGCTTAAAACCATATCATATGTAATATAAAGCATAGTAACATACTAATATAGTAAATGACGGCAGATAAAAATCAGCATGGTCCATCTAGTCTGCCCAGTATGGTGGTTAAGGGTTGAGAAAAAGCAGGAGAAAGGTTGCTAAGAATGGGGGGAGGAGAGGGCGGCATATTCCAAAGGGTTTGGTCAGCTAGTAGGACCTACTAACCGACTAAACTGCAGCAATACTGATGTTTGGCGGCACTATCTCAATATGGCTGCTGATTATCCCCACAGGTCCTTTGAAACTGAGACGCTCCCTGTAGCAATGATATTTAAATGCTATATGAATTGCCAAACCATATAAAGTTAGGACAGGTCGATGGCTGTCTTAACTTTACCCGGTTTCCACTATTCAGTTAACAGTTGAATGTCGTTGCTGCAGTGCTCTGTCTAGTGAAACAATATTCAATGCTGGAAAACGTCTGGTGCTGAATATTTTGCTTAAAGCGGCAGCGGTGAAGTGCTTTAAAAGCACTGACCGCCACCGCTGAATATTGGCCCCTAGGGCTTTTTTTTCCCAGGAATGTAGGCGTTCAGGAAGGCCTTCAATGCTGTGTGAAATTCCAGTGTATAAGGTCTTGCAGTGACACAAGTTAACAGAAACATCGATGGTAGTCACAATACATCACAGAGTCACTTTCTTGTGCCCATTAGGGCCTTCGTGACATATGGCAGTAAGCCAAAATATTCTCCACAGCAACCTTTAAATTGACTTTTGTCCCGTCTATGATTTGCCAGTTTAGGACTCCAGTCAATATGTTTTCTCCCATAGCTTGACGATAAGCAAAAACAATTACCGAAGGACCCCTCGGGAACAGATAGACTAAGGATTTCTCTTCCTGACACCAAATGCAAAAACTGCCGTAGTAAATCAGCTCCAATTCTGCTTCTAAGGTTCTAAGAGAATATTTTTGCTGACCATAAAGCTGCTATTCCCTTGATCATGATTATACTACATTTTATATCACTTAAATATACATTTGTCATCTGGATGCATTATGTGTTCTTTGGTTTACAGTATTGATGGGTTGGGTTATTTTTTTTACCAGTACAGATTTCAAGCCTCATTTTTCTCTGCCCACATTAAGTTCCTGATTCACTGTGACTATCCTTCTGCTCTCTATCTATTGGAAAAGACAAGGAGCAGAGAAAGATCAGGTAGGGGGGAATCAGGCCCTGACTTCGGACTATCGATTGCACATTTTCATTAATCCCATTTTGATGAGGCCATGAATTATAGTAAGCTGATAAGCCAAACCCCTTTCTTGGCAACCACAAATGTCTGTAGCAGAATCTATTTATAATGCATCTTTCTGTCTAGCTATAGATAGATAAATATTGATATATCTTGATTTATCTATCTACCTATCTATATATCTTTAACAAATTGTCAAAAGCTGAGTGGCAGTGAGATCGGTGCTGTTAACCACTGCGGCATTAATATCACCGCCGATGAAAGAGTAAATTAAAGATGAAAGCACACCTGGAAAATTAGGATTGCAATAGATATTGTGCCCGCCTTTGCTGTTCTTTTCTTTTGTAAAATAATCTACTATATTGGTTGACAGGCAGGCATCTGCTGTATATCAGGACTTAAAAATGTATCATGTAAATCCAGCAAGGGAGAAGGAGTAAGGGCTAAAAAGATTATGAACCTAGCTATTTTTTATTACGAGGGAAGTTTAGTGAGGTCCCTTGATCTCTTGTCACGCTGCAATGCTAAACAGATGCTCGGCATTGCCACCAAAAGCTTGGATCAGGGTCCATACATTTATTTATTTATTTGTTTATTTAACAGGTTTTATATACCGCTTTATCATTTCAATCAAAGCGGTTTACATTGAAACTTAAACTTGGTAATGTACATTAAACAGGTACATTGATAACCTGGATTTTACATGTGAGGAGACTTGGATACTAGGTGCGGATATTTAGCAGGAATGTGGTGCTTGACACTCTCACATTCACCCTTCTTAAAAAACAGAGTCCAGGCCAGAAACTGCTCTGAACCAAGGGTTTACATACATTTTAGGTTACTGATAAACAACTTCAACAATTGACAATTCACATTAAATAAAATCATAACTATAATACAACAGATTAAACTCTTTTTGTAGTAGTTAAAGTGTAATTTACCCCATTCCTTCCAGCTCTTTACACGAAGGTGGTCATTCTGCTCTGCGAATAGCAGGGTGGGACATACAGCCTGGACGTCCAACTCGCACTTAGCCTTGGAATGCAATTCTGTTTCCAGCCCTCCCCACACATACAGAGCATTTATGCAGGGAGCACTGGAAGGGGTGGTGTGGGGGAGGGGCCAGCTGCCGGAACATACAGATGCAATTATGGTCATGCCTCTGTACATTCCCTGGCTATGGGATGGCCACCCTGATTATTCCACCCCAATAGTGGAATAAGCACCAGGCACATCATGTTCTGCGGGCTGCATACCCCCAATACCAATCTCACCACCATGGTGGAGCCCCCGCCACCCGATTCAGGCCCTGGAGGCCCCCACTGTGGGTTGGTCAGTGGTGTGTCGAGGTAGTCTGTGGCACAGCCTGAGTATGCTGGTGCTATGGTGACGGGATGCCACTGCGCCTGCATACCAGTCAGAACGTGTTGTGGTCTGGGCAGGCAGGCCAGTGGCTGTCCCCCGCACAGGAATGGTGTATCTGCCCAGACATCTATGTCCCCAGTTCTGCCATTGTGAGTATGTCCACGCTCCACATCCAGGTTTTGGCCGGGCAATGTGGCCGGATGTGCTGGGATCAGAATCAGCCTCCACAGGGGGTGTATTTTAGCAGATCTATTCGGAAGTTAGACATCTGAAATCAGGCACATAGATGTACAAATTATGTAGACATTCCCATAACCATTTTAAAAAGTCCAGTGTATAGACATCCCCAGCGTTAGAATGTCCAGGTAGCATGGGGACGTGGTAAAGGAGTGCCTTGGGCAAAGCAAGGGAGATGCACATTGCAAAATGATTTCACATCAGCACAAGCATGTCTGACCCTGGTGGTTGAGGCATCCATGCCTATACCTGCCCTTGACCACGAATAAGATGCAAACAAAGTGTTTGTGTCATGACTGCGCACTTCCGGGAGGAAGAGCAAAGTGTTCTTACATCGCAGCAAAGCCAGCAGGAAATTCTCACTTAGCACTGTGCCCTGGGGTCATCCAAATTATGACTTCCTTATTGGTCCTCCAGTTTAGTCCTCCACCTCTGGGTTGTGCACCTCCTCCTGCAGCTTGGAGACTGGCATGTCACAAAAAATGTGGCATCACTGGATATAGTCCTCTGCTCTCTCCCAGCATCCCCAGTGTGTCCAGTCTCCATGCAGCAGGAGAAAGTAGTGAGCCTAGGTGTTGAGTTCACTAGAGAACAGATAAGGAACAGTTGAATAGGGTTTCTTTTATTTTAGGGGTAGTTTTGTCCCTACTTCATAGTTGTTTATTTTTTCTGGGAACTGTACCTTTAAAAAAAAAAAATCAAAGTCGTTGGAAGAGTGCTGCCTCTTGTGCCTGGACCTGCTTCCCCCTCTGCATTTTTCTTATTTTCTTAATTGCTTTTATCTTCTTGTTTTCTGCAATCTCTCCAACAATGATCTCTCCCCCATGATTCGTATGGGGGAGAGCTCATCAAAACGCACAGTCTGTTTTTTTATCGGTGGCATGGAGCTGCCGCGATTCTTCTCTCACAGCTCAAGTCAGTGCCAGAAGTCTGCCCATCGGCTCCCCGCTCGCAAGCGGAGCGGAGCCGCGGGGTTCAAAGCGCCGTGGTGCCAGGAGCACGTG
The DNA here is from genome assembly GCA_033557465.1 of Ichthyophis bannanicus. NCBI lineage: Eukaryota > Metazoa > Chordata > Amphibia > Gymnophiona > Ichthyophiidae > Ichthyophis > Ichthyophis bannanicus. The sequence continues at coordinate 821,448,754 of CM066032.1, forward strand.
GTTTCATCCGGACTGTGAATACCGGTGAAAAAGGCGGCTGGCGAGTGCAGGGGGGTGGCAGCAGAGGAGCCGTGCCGGGCTCGGCGGTTTTGGCGCCTTTTTTTTTCTGTCCCTCGCAGGCAGCGGCGGCCATCTTTGCAGCGTGTCTTTTCAGTCATGCACCTGCAGACCGCGGTACCCCTTTCCCATTGAGGACAGTTGCTTCAATTTTTTTTTGGGGGGGGGTTTGGTTGCTTTCAGTGTGGGAGTTTTCCTGTATGGTTTCTCTGATTTTTCTGTGACAATTTTCTGGTGGTGCGTGTTTGCTTAGCGATTTTGTTTGACTACCAGGATCTGGGGGCAGAACCCTTTTCATTCCTGTGCCTGCTCCTGGGTTTTGTCTGCATTGGCATTTAAAAAAAAATAATTAGAAGCATAGTTTGTTTTACAAAAAAAAAAAGACAGAGGTTTAATCCTGTTACTGAGGTATTGGCCTCTCGCTCACAATGTGTCGTGTGCAGTACCCGTAGGGGGGCTATCGCCGACTCTGGAATTCACCGAGGCTGTACGCAGGTGTCTACAAGTGTGGAGCAGCAAATGGAGGTTAAGGTAGGTCAGGATGGTCAAGGGACCTCAGCTGCGCTGGATGTGGAGGAGTTACAGGCTCCTATGCCAGCGGTTTGGCTCGAAGCGCCAACTGGTCTGACGGACGGTTCTTTGGCTGCTCGGGGATTTTTGTCCTGATTTTGTTAATTATGCACCAGGCGTTCTCCAATCTGTGCCACTGCAGCAGCCGCTTTCGGCAGTTCCGTGTGCCAGTTCGTCGCGTCCGCCGAAGTGAGCAAGGACTCGAGAACCCTCAATTTCGGAGTTGGAGGGGCATGAGTCCGAGGAGAATGACGTTGAGCTGGAAGGTGGAGATGAGAGTTGGAGGAAGGAGAGGCCCCTGAGCCAGATCAGGCAAAAATTATTTGGGTGTTCCACACGGACAAATTGACAGCTCTTATTACCGAGTCCCTGCAGACGCTTAAGCTTGCCACTGAACAGCTGGTGGAAGATGACAATGGTGAGGATACAATTATTCAAGCAGTGCAGCAAACGCAGGTGGTGTTTCCCGTTCATAAGGTGGTTGACAAAACGATACAGGATGAGTGGGATCAGCCAGAGGCAGGGCTCAGGGAGGTTCGCATTATGAATCTGCTGTATTCGCTAGCTGATAAGGATAAGGAGAGGTTTCGGTCTCCACAGATTGACACAGCGGTGTCAGCGGTGACCAAGAAGACTACTATTCTGGTAGAAGGCAGTACAGCCTTGAAGGATAAGCAGGATAGAAAGTTAGATGGTTTGCTGAAGCAAGCTTTTGAAGCCAACGCGGTGTCCTTACAAGCCTCCATTTGTGGGATGTGGGTGGCACGAACTTGCCTTTGTTGGTCGCAACGTTTGAGGCAGTCATCTCAGTTGGAGCAAGAAGGTCTGGGAGAGATGGACCGACTGGAGTTGGGTTTGGCTTATCTGTCAGATGTTCATTAGGACTTGATTAGGGCATTGGCTAACTGTATGGCATCGCTTGTGGCCGCTCGTAGATCCTTGTGGTTGCAGAATTGGGCGGCAGACGGTTCTTCTAAGGCACAGCTCGGTAAGCTCCCTTTCAAAGGAAAATTGTTGTTTTGTGAGGATCTCGATAAGTTGGTGAAGGATTTGGCGGAGTCTAAAGGTGGCCGGTTGCTGGAGGATAAGCCCAAACAAGGGAAGTCTATGTCAAACTTCCGAAGTGCCTTTAGAGATTTTCGGAGGTTTCAGACTTCTCGCTTGGGTGGATTCCAAAGAGGAAGGTTTGCCCCTCGGGGCCAGGGGTTTCGAGGAACAGTTAGAGGTTTTGCGGCAGCAGCCTCTCCAGTCCCTCAAAAGGCACAATGAAGTGAGGGGGATCCCGGCAGGAAGTTTGCCAATAGGCAGACGACTTCGGGGTTTTCTTCCTACCTGGGTCCAAATAACGTCCGATCAGTGGGTGTTGGAAGTTATCTGGGAGGGCTGTGCGCTGGAGTTTGCGTGGCCCGTACTGGATTCATTTGTACAGTCGCCCTGCAGGGGGCAACCAAAGACGCAGGCAGTTCGTTGCACGCTAAATCGCCTCTTGCGCTTGGGTGTGGTCATCCCGGTGCCCAAGGACGATTACAGCAAGGGTCGATACTCCATTTATTTTGTGGTTCCAAAAAAGGACGGGTCGCTTCATCCAATTTTAGATCTAAAAGGGGTGAACCGCTGCCTTCGTGTACCGCATTTCAGAATGGAAACGTTTCGATCTGTCATTGTGGCAGTACGGAGAGGAGAGTTCTTAACATCCCTCGATCTCACGGAGGCGTATTTACCTATTCCGATCAGAGCAGGGCATCAAAAGTTTCTACGGTTTGCTCTGCCGTGGGGTCACTATCAGTTTCAGGCGTTGCCCTTCGGCCTCGCTAAGGCGCCGTGAACGTTCACTAAGATCATGGTGATGGTGGTGGCGGCAGCATTGTGAAAGGAAGGTATTTTGGTTCATCCGTATTTCGACGATTGGTTAATTCGGGCAAAGTCCAGAGCCGAGAGTGTGCAAGTTACAGACAAGGTGGTGAAATTCTTGGAGAAGCTCGGCTGGGTAGTCAATGCGAGCAAAAGTCAGCTTACTCTGTCCCATAGCCTCGAGTACCTTGGAGTACAATTAGACACTCAGAGGGGAATGGTCTTTCTGCCCGATCGGCGGGTCCAAGCCTTACATCAAGCGGTGCACCAGTTCAGAGCTACTCCGGATTCTTTGGCCTGGAATTATCTCTGGGTGTTAGGTATAATGGTGGCATCCCTGGGCCAGGGCTCACATGAGGTCATTGCAGCGGTCGTTGCTTCATCGTTGGTCCCATCAAACGGATATGCTGAGCAAACACCTGACCTGTCCTCTCAGGGTGCGACGAGCGTTGAAGTGGTGGCTGCTTCGGGAGTCGTTGAAGGCTGGGATGCCCCTGGAGCAGCCGGAGTGGATACCATTGTTGATGGATGCGAGTCTCGCGGGGTGGGGAGCACATTGCGGGGAGCTCTTCACGCAGGGTCTCTGGTCCATTTGAGAGAGCACTTGGTCAATCAACAGATTGGAACTCCGAGCGGTGGCGTTACAAGCATTCGAGGGGACGGTGCGGGTTCGGGCGGTAAGGGTCCTGTCGGACAACTCCGCAACGGTAGCATACATGAATCGTCAGGGTAGTACACGAAGTACAGCCATGGAAAAATAAGCAGAGGAGCTTTTTGCATGGGTTGAACCTCGGTTGATAGCGATTTCGGCGGCGCACATTGCCGGGAAGGAGAATGTGACGGCGGATTTTCTCAGCAGGGTGCAGGTGGATGCCCGCAAATGGGAATTGCATCCGGAGGTCTTTGCACAAGTGGTGCGCAGATGGGGACCGCCGATTATGGATCTCATGGCGACCTTCTGCTCAGTGAAGGCCAGTCGGTTCTTCAGCAGGCGTCGGGAGAGAATGTCGGAAGGGATCGATGCCCTGCTGCAACGCTGGTCGGTGTCGGGCCTTCTCTATGTATTTCCTCCGTGGGCCCTCATAGGTCGGCTGGTACAGCGGATCAAGGCCCATCCAGGAAGAGTGCTGTTGGTAGCTCTGGACTGGCCTCGGCATCCATGGTATGCCGACTTCATGCGCCTGCTCGACAGGAATCCGTGGAGATTGCCGACTTCGGACAGTCTGCTAATTCAAGGGCCATTGCGGATGCCTCAAGTGGATTGGTTCTCGCTTACGGTTTGGCCATTGAAAGGGTGCATTTAAAGAAAAGAGGTTATTCAGGGGCAGTTATTGCGACTTTGCTTAAGGCGCGAAAGTCATCGACATCGTTGACATATGTTTGCATTTGGCGCATATTTGAGGATTGGTGTTCAAGGAAGCTTGTGCATGCAGCGACCATGTCCGTTGCAGTGATTTTGAGTTTTTGCAGAACGGTTTCGAAAAGGGTTTAGCGGCCAATTCCTTGAGGGTTCAGCTAGCTGCGCTGGCTTGCTATAGAGGCAAGGTGCAAGGTGTAGCCTTAGGGGCACATGCTGATGTGTTGCGTTTTCTCAGGGCAGTGACGAGGTTACATCCTTTGAGTAGGATTGTGCTTCCTCCGTGGGATCTCAACTTGGTGTTGGCAGCCTTGGCTAGAGAGCCTTTTAAGCCCTTACAGCAAGCGTCGGTGAAGGATTTAACCTTGAAGGTGGTGTTTTTGGTGGCCATCTGCTCAGCGAGGCGAATTTCGGAGTTACAGGCATTGCAGTGTAGAGAACCCTTTCCGTCTTTTTCTAAGGAGAAGGTGGTGCTCTGGCTGGTTCCTTCTTTTTTACCTAAGGTAGTCTCTCTCTTCCATTTGAATCAGACGATTTCACTTCCGGTGCTGGGGTCGCTAGAAGATGGCACGTCGGACCGGGGATTGCGTCGGTTGGATGTAAAGCGAGTGTGGCGTCGGTATTTGAAGGTCTCTGAGGAGTTCCGCAAATCTGATCGACTGTGTGTGTTGTTCGGAGGAGTCTGTCAGGGGGAGGCGGCGGCGAAGGCCTCCATTTCTTGGTGGATTAGGGAAGCGATTGCTTCGGCTTATCTGTTGTCGGGTCGATAGGTGCCAGCTGGTTTGCGAGCTCATTCTACTAGGGCACAAGTGGCTTCTTGGGCAGAACACAGTTTGGTGTCGCCTGTGGAAATTTGTAGGGTGGCCACTTGGTCCTCTCTTCACACTTTCAGTAAACACTACCGCTTAGATGTCTTGGCAGCAAAGGATGCTGCATTTGGGGCGGCGGTGTTGCAGGCCAGCTGGAAAAGTCCCTCCCGATGAGTACTGCTCTGTTACATTCCAGAGGTGGAGGACTAAACTGGAGGACCGATAAGGAAATGGTAATTACACTTACCTGGTAATTGTTCTTCCTTGAGGGACGACAGTTTAGTCCTCATTCCCACCCGGGGTAGTATGGAGCTAAGCAGGGGGGGGGGGGGGTTCAGCCACTCGAAGAATGAGATTACCGGTAAGTACATGCTTTGGTCTAAGATTCTTTGACATTTCTAATTCTTTTTGATATGTCTTTGGTGCAGGTGGAAGGCGAGGGCACAAGAAGAAAAGCTTTTCTTCCAAGATGACAATGTTTTTGGTGTTTTAAGTGGTTGTTATGCGTTCACTTGAATGTTCTTGTTATTAGCTATGTATTTGTTGCTCCTTTAAGTGTGCTTTGTCAATAGCTCACTGGGGATGCTGGGAGAGAGCAGCGGGCTATATCCAGTGATGTCACGTTTTTTGTGACATGCCAGTCTCCAAGCTGCAGGAGGAGGTGCACGACCCAGAGGTGGAGGACTAAACTGTCGTCCCTCAAGGAAGAACAATTACCAGGTAAGTGTAATTGCCATTTTAAAGACACTGGCTATGCATCAACACGCCAGTATTCTGAGAAAATTTAAACCTGCCGCACTCTGAGACCAATCTCAACCTAGCACCCAACAATCCCTGGCCTGAAATGGGTAACCATGAAACTCCTGACTTGCCCACCAGCGCAAATGCTGATGGCAGCCAATGAAAAAGATATCTCACAACTTCCTTCTTTCTGTCCTTTCCTGCTCAATGGGAATGGGCATCTACCCTTTAGCCTTCATTCATCTCACTCTCCTAGGGTGGGATGGCTCAGCCAAATTAAGCTTACCCCCCTCCCCCCAATCTCTTTAAGGGTAGAGAGGCCTTATTTAACTTGCTTCCTTCTCTCAGTAGCAGAATACAGTATGTTACCATTTTCACTGGAATTTACTCTGATCCTCATTATCTCTTTTGTAATATGTGATGTCTCTCGTACCAGCAGGTGGGATTGGATGACGGAGCCACAATCAGCAAGCTTCAACCATGGTGTCAGTTCAGACTAAGGGCACGTTTGAATGGTCTCTAAAATATCCATGCCTAATACTATATTGGCCAATGAAGAAAAAGGATATGAAGAAAAAAATAGAAAAATCTGTCATTTTGTTTAAAAAACCCCACATAACTAAGGGCCTTATTTACTAACCTTTAAAAAACTGTGGGTTATTATCTGTTCCTGTGAAATTTAGCTATAGGATGCAAATGAGCTCCTGACTCATCTGCATCCTTATGCAAATTTTGCAAGTAATTTTTCACATGTTGCCACGACCAGTAATTCTGCACATTTCCAAGAGTGGCAACATGCAATCAATCTTTTAAAAAGGCTCATTTCATGCTGCAGCAGTGACATGATTTAAAGGGTCTTGGAGGGCTACCTGAGAGGTCCCCCAGATGACTTTAGGTGGTGTCCTATTCCTGCTGGGCCAGTGGCCCCCAGAACCCTCTCCAGCCCCAGTGTGGTGCACATAAAGGCTTCAAACGGTTTCTCTAGACCTTCTCCCTAGGGAACCTTATGGCTCTAGTGGTTTAGTGCGGGCCCTTGCAGCCTCAACATGGACAAAAAAACATTTAAGTTGATGCTTAAACATCAGAACAGTTTATAATGAGATGCCAAATTCTGCAACAGAAGGAGTAAGAAAGAGTGGCATTACAATATTAGACAATAAGATATACAGTATAATAAATTCATGTAGTCATAACTACAGCAAGGAAAGAATGGTGGCACAGTAGAAAATAGGCAGAGAAAAACTAGAAAAGAAAGAGGAAAAGCAGCATACCACCTCCCCCCCCCCTAATACTGGCATTCCAGAGCACGAGTCATTGGCCAACGCTGAAAGCCTGAATGAAATAATACATCTGAAGAGCTGTCTTCAATTTTACTAAAGACATTTCCAAACGGAGGTGTCTTGGCAGGGAGTTCCACAGAGAGGTGCCAAAAATAAAATGCAGACTAGCACATGGACTCAATCCAGCCTTCTACGAGCAGGATTAACGTTCTGAGAATGGAGGGATCTAGCTGGAGTGGAAGGTATTAGCAAAGTGAGGAAGTCAGTAGGCAAGCGAGACTGAAGTGTGTTAAATGATACAAATAAGATCTCTATTTGGGCTCTATAGGATACAGGGTGCCAATGTTCATACATGAGCAGGGGGTTGCATGCTCAAACTATTTTGGATGTGTAATCGGCTTCATGGCTGTGTTTTGAATAATTTGTAATCATTTCATAGTACTAGCTCTTAAATCATTATACAGTTAATTGCCATGGCCTAGTCTGTGTACCAATGTTGTCAGGGCTTCTTTATCCAAGAATAGTCTGATGCACCTAATAGCAAAGAAACGTGCTTTAGTAACTGAGGAAATCTGCTTATCCAAAGTTCAACCCCCATGAAGATTAACTCCTTTTAAGGCCTGCCCCTGCAAACCACAAAACCTAAAGTCTGGCTCTGCCCCTTAGTCCCGACTCTTCTCCCCTTGGGACCCCGACTAATCCCAGAGTTTGATGTTATTGAGGACAGAAGAGATCCTCACTCGCTCTTCTCCAGTAGTTGCTGCTTCTAAAATGGCATCACATGCCCTTAGTGATAGTACCACAGGATTTGGAGGAGCATTCTGGTGTATTGGCACATCAAGGATTAGAGGTCCCCTTGGGGGGGTGGAGGGGGGATGTCCAGGGACCTCCAAAGTGGACCATCATGGCTATTTTTCTCATACCACCTTCGCGTGCAAAATGAGACTTTTCCCAACAGTTCTCCAGAGGTATAGATTTTTTTGTGGAAATGGACCCACAAAGTATTTTCCACACTGCCGTTTGCAGTTTTTGGCATTAATGAACCATTTTGCATGATTTTGTATTGCAGCAGCTCATTAATGGAAAATTTAAATAAATGTTCATGTGATGCTAACTTTTTGAAATAGATTGCTACTGTAAAATGTACTTTTTTGACGTGACTTCTCATGAGTGCACTTCACATGAAAAGACTCACAAAATGCTTCTAATTTGTTGTTGTTGCAAGTTTCCAGGCTTTTCAGGCCATTTTTCACGAGAAGCACAATTTTGCAAAGCCATTTTACACTTGAATAAAAGAGGATGTAGATTGATACCCAGGATGTATGCCCTGTATATTGGGTATTAGGTAACTGCCAACCTGGAGAATCTCTGGGTAAGGGAGTTCTGTGAGCAGAAGCATAAATCTGAAAGGGTTATATTGCCTTCTGTTAAATTTGTGTGCTAAGTCCTAGTTTCATGGTGATGCTAGCCTCTTGGGGAAGTTCCCCTGCCTAATAGGGAAGGATAGAAATGCCCTCCATAACAAAAGATATTAGTTGTTCCGATGGTACATATCAGCTCATCTTCTGGAAGAATGTGAAACTGCAGAAAACTGTTGCATGGCAGCATATACTTTAAGCTGTGATTAATAGCTGACAGAAGAGGCATTAATTTATCTCTGGCTTCCACCAGCTTCCACAAAAGGGGATAAACTAATTAGGGAGCAACTTGTTTTTCACTCCTGCAAGAAAATAACTTTAAACAAGGGAGCACTAGTCTTCGCTATAAAGAAAAGAAATGGCATATTTCTAATTAGAAGAAGCGTGATATTTGGGACATAAACAGTGAATGTCTAAGGAAGGAGATCACAAAATATACAGCTAAGCACTTTGGAGTCACAGCACAGAGGGACACGGATATCCAGCATAGTAACACATGGACCAGATTCTGTAGAAATAGATTGTTTCTCTAATTAACTTAGTTTAAATAACATTTTTTTATTACTACATCAGAAATCATACGTGGTGCCAGAGTTGATTAGTGCAGATCACAATGAAAGCAACTTTTAGCAAAATAAAACGCTGACCAAACTCCCTCTCTACGGTGGCTGACTGCTTTGGGACACAGGTTATATAGGAAATAGGAAATTTTGCATGTATATAGATGTATAAAAAGGTAAAAAAAAATATCCTAGTTACATCTTATACTTTGCCATGCTTTCACTTCCTTGCTAGCAGTAATTCACTTCAAGGGGGTACATTCTTTCCATCAATAATCCACCTCTGCTTTGCACAACTTTGAGTCTTCTTATATCACCCCTCCTAGGACAGCATGCACTTACATCCCTATACTCTCGTATACAGCTCAATACAAACCATACTTTACTAAGGGGTTAGATTTGGCAGAATTGTAGACGATTTACTGTCTGAATGGGATCTGATAGCCATTGTCAGGTTCCATGCCTCACTGATCAAATGATTTATCTAATGAGATCACAGTGGTCTCACTTGTCTATTATTTATAGTGCAACCGTACTGCTTGTAATGAGAGACAATGGTTAAGTGTGGTGTCCACAAGGGAGTTAATGCATCCGAACACCAGACATTCTAATAACGCATTTGTCTCATGTCACTCATTAACAGGAACCATGAAGAAGGGAGTCTTTCAAAGTCAGCTTTACATAGGAACTTTTAGTTATTTAAAATGTATTGCTTGAAATTGCTGTTTGTTGCTTGGAGAATTATTGATTATCGGTTGGGTTTAAATAGATATATAACCATACAATAGAACGCGTACTAAAAATATTTGAAAAGGCCAGTCACTAAGTTTTCAGGGCAATATTCAGCCTATGGTGTTCAGCTGTTTTTAAATGTCGGCTGCCACAGGAAAAATAAAACTGAATATTCAGAGAACGTGCCTAGACGGCGGCTTCCAAGGACTATCCAGTTTCAGCAATGAGCGCCGCTGGGTATCCGGACAAGGGCAATATTCAGCTGTTATCTAGATAGCCAAACTGCCTGACGATAGGCCTCCTTTTTTTTTTGGTCTGATTTTATGCGGCTTCTTATCCAGTTAGTGGACTGAAAATTATTACTAACCAGATAAGGTATTGTATCATCCTTGACCCACCCACAGACCATCCAGGCAGTATCCAGATAACAGCATAGCAGTTAGAGGAAATATTAAGCAGCAGGACCCAGAGAGTGCTGTTGAATACTGGGCTCAGCGGGGTTTATCCACTGACCAGATATCAGGCCCTTTATATACATATTAAAACTCCACTTGGTAGCTCTTGTTGTGGGGGTAGGGCCGGGTGCAGGTTGGGACTATAGGAACTGGTGTGCATTCAGATCAAGGAGCAGAGATTTTAAAAAGCTGTTCCACACACATGTAGGGTGCTGCAATACATCCCCCCCCCCCCCCTTACATTCATCTTTTTAAAATTGCTGCTCCTATTGGACCTGGGAAGCCATCAACGTGCAGTCCTACGCCTATTTTACAAGAGGCTCTGTGTTTGTCAGAGTCTCTTGTAAAACTTTCCACATCTCGAACTGGACATCTAAATTGCTTTATCCAGGTCCTATCTAAAATCTGCCTTCATGTCTACGTTTATTGGCCACTCTTTTGGTGCGTAGAAGTAGTCATGCAATGCCACAATGTGCATCTTTTGCACTCCTTCAGCAGCAGTATTCCCCGGGATGGATTGCATCATTGCATGGAGGCATTTCTGGAGTGGGCTTATGGTGGGGTTTGCAAGGACACGTCTTCTTTTCTATCTTTGAAAGTTCACCCATAATTTTAGTCAGATAAAGTGCCACCTTTTTACCTTAGGCAGTTTCCAAAATGAAAGCAGGCATGTACTTTGGCAGCTGGTATAAAGTTCATAGCAAAAAAGTGCCCACTGACCATGCAGCAATATGAAAGGTGGGAGAATGTCATGTCCCCTAACATTAAATTCAATACTATGCAAGCTCCCTACAAGTTGGCACTGCTGCATAGGAGTTCAAAGGTAAGACCTGATTTATTACTGTGTTATTAATCTTACATCTAATGGGGCTTTTTGTTTAGATTTTCATGCTGTATTGCAATCTCCTTGGACTGGTCTACTGCCTAGGTGGAATAGAAATGTAAAAATTAAATTAAGTACATATGAACATGCATTAACCCTCATTATTATGATTTAATAGATAGGAATAATAGAGCTATTTATTATGGGTCTGATATTCAGCACCGGTGGCTAATGTGTTTACAGCAGCTGGCCGACACCGCTCAATACTAAGGGCCCGATATTGAGTTATGCCAGCTATGCACCACTACACCGCATAGCCGTGTGTGCCGACCCTTAACCCTGGATATTCAATGCTAGGGTAATATGTGGCCCCGGCATTGACTATCCAGATTTGCCACACAGCCTCCAGGATGCAGTAAATTACCAAGCAACACGATATTGCATGCTTCCCGGTTAGCTGCTGCGGTTAAGATAGACGAGCAGTTGCCTTGCCTATATTTTAGCTGCAGGTCACTAACTGGGCAGCATGCAATATCGTCGCTGCCCATTTATGGACTGTCACAACTTTTGCTCCTCCCCGGAACACCCACGGCATGCCCCAATGCTAAGCGGTTAGCATCGGGGCATGTAGGAGAGAAGATCTTCGATAACTCGTGTTAGTGCCATTGACTAGCTTGGTTAGAGGCATTTACGCAGTTTGAAGGGCTGTAAACTGTGTAAATGCCTTTTGAATATCAGGCCCTAAACCCGAATAGTCAATGCCAGGGCTATATTTGGCCACCAACACTGAATTTCCAGGTCAGCTGCCGAAGAAGAAGCTAACCGGGCAATATTCATTCGCTTCCCAGTTAGCTTTGGCAGTGAAAGATACGACAGCCTTTAATGTGCCTAACTTTCAACATGAGGGATAACTGGGCAGCGGCTGAATATCATTGCGTGTAATGGTGGTAACTGTGAATATTCAGCAGTACTAACCATGTTAGTGCCACTGAATATACCATTTAGCGGCATTTATATAGTTTACAGGTCTGCAAAACGTGTAAATGCCTTTGAATATCGGGCAGTATGTGCTTAAATTGAACTAAATGTTCACTAACTCATTACTAAAGGAGTAGTGTGCACTTCCTACAGATTTGCACTATACTCTCTCACAAACAAACATCCAGGAATCTAGTGTATATGTTTTCCTAGTCATTCAAGAGAGAATTAGGATGCATATTCATTTCAAATGGCAAAAGAAATGTCTATGACATCTCCTATATTGCTGCATGTCATTTTTGATCCAAAATGGAAGTTAAAAGTCCAAAAGGCCATTACTTTGTCAAAATTACTGCACTCTATTGGTGAATAGTGCCGGCTATCACTCATTAGTGCAAGTCATGGGTTAATAACGTACACTATGGAGCAACAGCGTGCACTATTGTTCAATAAGAGCACAATTTTATAACATGCACATACAGCCCACGGACACTTCTAACTTTAAAAAGGCCATCATTTGAACCTAATTCTGCATCTGCAGGTCTGGACATGCCCACTGGTCTGGAATTGGGGAGATAGACGTGGTTGGTGTGACACGGGCAAAGGGCTAGTCAGCCGGGCCCTGCACACATCTAGGGTGTGACCCACACACAGGTGCAGGCACAGGCCATGTATCATAATGGAGAAAAACATCCCCGTTAATATTGTCAGATGCGGGTAAGCATTTGGTATGTCCCCCACACCCACTTTATTCTGAAACATTACATGTTATGGATTTTGCCCCTCCCCATGAGGTACTTGCGGTTGCCATGCCCCTTGAGAAAAATGTGTTTCTCCTAAGCTGCGCATCAAACAGTGTTTGCTGATGCAAAATAGACATAAATACCAATGAGAAATGACAGCTGCTGCAACTTAGACCACATACCAGTCTTCCTCAGGCCCTGAAAAGTGCTGGATATTCCCAGTGCACCCTATTATGGTATAAGAGAATGTAAATATGAACATGTATGTCAGACATACCTTGCATGACATAGTATTTAGCATTTGGAAATAGCTCCAAGGTTCCTGCCTTTATCATCTCTACAAACAGTCTTTCAACTGCTAGGGATGGACCCTTCCCAATGCACCAAGCCCAAAACTAACCTTGCAGTTCCCCAAAGGATGCATAATATTGCTGAGCAACAAATGTATGCCCTCGGTGTGCCCATGGCCTATAAGTGCACTCATTCTGCTGCTCCACACTGCTGTTCCCCTCGTATCTCTCCCCACACCCCTCCCCGGGAACTCCGCTCTTCTGTCAGATTTCTTCTATCTGTGCCCTTCTCTTCTACTGCCATTCCACATGTTGCTCCTTTCACCTTGCTGCTCCTTATGTCTGGAACAAACTTCCTGAGTCTGTACATCAGGCTTCGTCTCTGATCCCTCTCAGAACCAGGCTGAGCATTCACCTTTCATTGTCACTATTGGATTTGATCCGCTTAAGCTCCCTTGTGTTTCCTGACCATTCCCCCTGGCTGTATACTGTCCACAGTTGCTGTGTTGTCTGTCTTGACTAGATTGTAAGCTCCACTGAGCAGGGACCATCTTTTACATGTGTCTGTGCAGTGCTGCATATGCCTTGTAGCGCTATTCAAATGATCAGTAGTAGTAGTAGTAGTGGGGCCTTCTGGCTATGGCATCTGAGGATCACCTATCTGTGTACTGGCATTTCTCACAGTAGCTACACCTGTCCCATCATGGTGTATTTCGGTCTGTATACATCTGCTATCTATGGGGGCACCCTGTCTGCCTTCCCACAGTCTGCTTTGTGGCACTGTTCCCCTGGCCAGGCCTGTGTGGGCATGGGAGGGGAGATCCCTGTGCCATCACACCAAGTAGCCAGACTCCAGATATATCACCACTGTCACAGCTCTCATTGATCCAGGCCTAGGTTGGCATGTAGGCCACATGATACAATCTGGGAAATGTTGGCACATCAGTCATGTTTCCCGGAGGATGTATGGCTGCCCTATCACATTGCCAACATTATCAGATCTTATTAGAGTGCCCTACGAAAAATAATCCAGAAGGCATCAGCATACATCCCCTATGGCTAAATGTCAAAATATATCCCTGTCAATAATAAGGGACCCTCAGAATAAGAACATTCAGCAGTGCAAACTGTACTAAAACATTCTCAAATGCTGTACCATTGGTCCTACAAAATGTGCATTATGGGCATGCATTAGTGCTGTTTTCCCTGTTAACTGCCTTTATTCTGAGGGTCCCTTATTATTGATAGGTATATGTTTTGACACTTTGCTATAGTGCACCTTCTCTGATTTTGACTGCCCAATCACACTGGCACCTGGTGATGCTGCAGTCATCCATAAGTTCCAGATACTAGCCAGGCTTCAATGCCCCCCCCCCCCCTGCATTGCAGAATATCATATCAGATCCCAGGCACCCCTCAAAACACACACACAAAGGCTCACACTCTCACTCTCTGTCACAACAACATACTTTTGTCCAAAAGATGTCCTGGACCTATACATAACTGCTATGACATAACATAATAGCATGGGGTACCAAGACTGAATATATGATTTGCATTTCTCACCCAAACTATAATCCTTTCCCTGCTCACATCCGTACTATCCCTACATCAGCATTTTCATTTTTCAGAACATGGGATTTGTTAGGGTCTAGATTGGCTCCTTTAGCACAAAGCAGCACATTACAGAATAAACACTATTGCTCTTCTTAATATTTCTGTAAGGGTGTTTATTAATGTGTCCATACCTTACAACATTCCTCATCTCTGCTCTCTGTACCTTACAGCTTTACCTTGTGTTATTCCAGTCTGCAGTCATACCAGTTCAAAACATACTTTCACGACCATTCATCAATATGGGACGCGCTGCAGAGAAGAGCAGAACTATTTCTAAATCCTGGCCTCATTCCACGTTTCAGCAGGAATAACATGGATGTTTCTGGAAAACGCTTAATACGTACATGGGCCTTTCCTGACTACGCTTTGTACGCTTCTGTGGTTGACCACGCCCCTTTTCCACCGCTTCTGGCCACGTTCTGAGATCTCCATGCTAGCGCCTTGGATGTGCATGGCAGCAGTGCCTTTAGAATATGGTCGGGGGCATAGCCCTCTACACATGTAAACCCCTTATTCATGTTCTGGAAAAACACCCTAAGTGCATGCATACATACATGCATAGCACATACATTAACACGCATGTGCGCACTATTTAAGTATATGCGTGCTTAGTAATAAATGCAATCGCTCGCCAGTGCACACTCAACACCCATAGCACGTACTATTCACCAATAACGTGCACTACTGTATGATGATGCACGCCATTAATGACATTTTCTCCTGAAATGAAAATTGTTAAAAATATCAAAAATCCTACAAATAATGAGAAAAACTAAATAAAAGAGACAAACATAATAATATTACACACATTGGGCCGATATTCAAAGGTATATACACGGTTTACAGACCTGCAAACCATGTAAATCGTGCTCAGCGGGATATTCAGCAGCCCCCACACAGTTAGTGCCATTGAATAGGCACAAGTACTGCCGATGCTAAGCAGATAGCATCGGGGCACGCGGGGACCACCACCAACCGGGCAGCAGTGATATTGAGACACTGACCGATTGGGCACATGTGGAGAAAGTAATGTGCAGCAAAGGCTGGTCCTCCTTACGCCACAGAAGCTATCTGGGCAGCAGCTGAGTATCGCCACTGCCTGGTTAGCTTCGGGGTTCTGCAGCCCACTCAGATATTCAATGCCGGTGGTTGGATTTGGCCCCAGCATTGAACATCAGGACCTAAGGTTTAGCGCTAGCAGCTAGCTGTTTATGAGCGTTGGCCACTGCCGCTGAACATCGGGCCCATCACTGTTATAGTGCCACTGGATGTACCAAAAATTACAGTATAATATGTCCCTGTCCCAAGGAGCTTACAATCTAAGTGGATACCTGAAGAAATGGGTGATAGTGACTCGCCTGATGTCAGATGGAGTCTTAGGGGCCGTTTTACTAAACATTGCTAAGAAGCAATGTGCATTTTAGAGAGCAGTAACTGTTTGCAGTGAACCCCAATGTGTAGGCATGCCATTTAACCACCACGGAAATGCAGGTTAACTGGCACTTGCACGCTCATGTGGACAGTGGCGGGTTAGAGGTGGAGCATGAGTGTGGTGAACACATTGGTGCATAAGTAAAATTGTGGACTTGGGTTCACTTAATGGCGCCTCTATGGGCGTCACGCACACACATTACTTTGCCACTCATTACAGTACCCAGTCGTGCATCAGCTGCTGGGAACATACCAGTCACACCCCCCGACAGCTAACACGAAGGTTTTGCACTTAATGTGCACTGGTAACATTACGTGCTAAATCTTAGCGCCATTTAGTAAAAAGGGCCCCTTAGTGACAGAAACACAATCTAAACCTTGACTTCCCTGGTTCTCAGTCCATTGCTCGACCACTCAGTCAATTCTTCTTGACTTTAAAGCTATAAATCGAAGTTGCATTAGTCAGTTAAGATGGGTATTAGCACCTGCTGGTGGCGCATGGCCACACTAGGAGTTAATGTGGTGGCTTGCCCCTCAGTGCTTGCTAATTCCCACTTTAACTGCACGGCAATGAATGGGCGTGGACCATGCACACAGCAGATAATGCAGATCACATAAGGCCACCTCAGTAGGTGACAGTGTGTGATAAGCATGTTGCGTCTGGGTTAACTGTATGGGAAGATACTGGTCATGCCCCCAACATTTACCACACACACTGCAATTCCCGCACGTAACGTTTTACAACAAACTGAAGTTTTATTTCCATGCGTTAGTGGAAGGACCCCCTAAATTTTTCATTTTTTTGGATTGCACTACTATGCTAGTGCATGCTGGTGCTGTTAACATGTGCTATTAGTAAATAGGTCCTATTACATAAAAGAGAACCTACAATAAATACCACTTGTCAATATGTATTCGCACATGTGAACATGATAGCACGCTTTAGAATATAGTCTCAGGGAGTCTTTTACTAAACGCTGCTAAGATTTTACACATAACAAGCGTTAGCAATGCACGTTATGTGCAAAGCCTTCATGTTAGCTGTTGGGGCGAGATTGGTATTTTTCCAGCAGCTAATGCGTGACTGGGTACCGTAATGTGTGGCAAAGTAATATGGGTGCACCTAACTGCACCCATAGAAGTGCTGTTCGGTGAACATGCATTACGTGCCATGTTGACTATATTTTCATGCTACTGTGTTCCCAATACCCATGCTTCACCTCTAACCAGCCCGCTGTCCACAGTGGCATGTCAGTGCCAGTTCATTTGCAGTTTAGCAGTAGGTAGCCGGCATGCCTGTGCAATAGAGTTCACCATGGCCAGTTACAGTTTGCTAAAACGCAAATTAACTGGTTAGCAGCATTTAGTAAAAGGCCCCTTAGATTCTATGAACCAGTACATTTTTTAAAAAGAGAGGTTTTTATTAAGCAAAGACTTTCTTAAAAATATTTGCACCGATCTTTAAACTCTGCGGTCAGCATTCCCTTTAAATGCTGGCTGCAGAGTTTAAAAGATATATCCAGATAGTCAATGCAGGCTGATATCTGGATATCTAGGTCTGCCGGCACCACCTCTACTATCTGGATAACAGCGATTTTTAGCACTCTTATCCAAATCACCATCCATACAACAGCGGACTGCTAGTTTGTTGTCCTAAGTTGTGTAGATAGTTATACTGCTAAAGGCACTGAAAATCGCCGCTATACAGATTGCCACTCTGCCCCTGATTCCGCTCATGCACCATCTCAGAGCTATGCTGATAGTACGGGGTGGAGTGTACTGGCCCCACTCAGATGCTGCTAACTGGATAAATGGTTTTAAATATCGGCCCATTCATTTTCCAGTAGTTGGTTCCAAGCATATGTTTCCGCGGTCATGCTTTTCTAATCAGTTCTGCATTTGTGCATTATTTTAGCAAGACCTGCTTGGGAAATGAGCGTTCTACTCTCTTCACTCCTTCTTTTGTGCATATAAAGAGTTCCAAAGAGTTAACTGTTATCTCTTTAGAAGATTTGTCGAAATGTTTTCATGTTTTGCCAGAGGGTGGAAAAACACATTTTTAATGTTGTTTTGCTCAACATGAAAGGAATATTTCTGAAATGCTTTCCACTTCAAAGTAAAGCTGAAATCCCCCATGTTTCAATATCTTTCTGATATAGAGATTATGATCTTTCAGGAGAAATGCTTAAAGCCCCCGTGTTTTACATAGTCAGAGAACTTCCAGCTTAAAGCTTTGAAATAAAGGATATATTTTTATTTTTGAAGAAGTAAATCCCAGCCTTTGCCTTCTTGGGAAACCCAGGTCTGGATTTCGGCATAAGTAACGAAGGCCACTGCCTCTAGTGCCAAATTTTCATTCTATTTTACTCTATGTACTTTATTGTTTTGGAGTTGTATAGCTAGTTTGCTGTGAACTCAATCCATTTTATGTGTGACTGTGACTGTGCTGGAAATTGTCTACCTGCTTTTATAAGTGGCAAAGGGGAAAAGAGGAGACCCTCCGAAGTTAATCACAGAAGAGTAGAGGAAAACATAGCCACACTAGCAATCGTTTAAAACAAACAATTTTAGTCAGAGGACCCTACTTGGCCAAGTTTCATCTGTAAAGTCTGTATCGGGGTCTAAAAGAGGAGACCCTCTGAACTTAATCACAGAAGAGTAGAGGAAAACACAGCCACACCAGCAATCATTGAAAACAAACAATTATATGCAGAGGACCCTACTTGGCCAAGTTTCGTCTGCAAAGCCTGCATCAGGGGTCTAAAATAAAAACAATAATTAAAACAAAGTACAATATACGTTTACATATGAAGGACACCATTGTTCTTAAAAGTTAAAAATATCCATAAATATCAGAACCAACAGACAAAAGCATTTTGACAAAAAAGAAGAAGAATTACCAGCATAGGTGAATGACTACTGTCATAGTCTATCATTCTGATTAGGAAAGATGTAATTTGCTTAACCCTACAGAAAGAAAAGTACAGTAGGTGTCCTGAAATACCAGCACTGATACCTCTATGTGGCCGGTACTGCAAACATCTAAATCTTGCACATGCATGTTTCTGAAATCAGATGGTTTGCTACTTCTGTCTCGTCCTTTATTCTGCATGTCCCGGCCCTGCTCTATATTGCAGCAGATATGTTTCTCTTTAGTAGCGGAGATAGGGGGATTTTAAATGGCATTCTCACAGAACTGTAGATGTTTTGACATGGACGTTCCAAATTTCACCTTGATGGCTTTTCTAACATCTTCCTTCATATGAGGCCTAAACAAATCCACTAGAAATGCGATAGCATGCCGCAGAGCTAGTGTGCAGGGAGGAGTATGTTTTACAACCACTGCAATATGGCTGCAGTTCAGATCTAGGACAGGACTAAATGGCAACAAAGGGGCAGGGTGTGACAGAAATGGAAAGACTGTGAGACTGGCACCAGCAGCAGAGGGAGACTTTTATTCAGTTCTGTGTATTTCCTTTCTGTTTGTTTTGTTTTGGATTTTTTTTTCTTTATTTTTTTTCTTTTAAGTTTTAGCATATGGGGGTTGAAAAGTATCCAATGGAAATGGGCACCATCCTGGAGAGACTGCAATGCAAGATGTCAAAAACACAGTTAGTAGACACACTTAAGGCAGCGGGCCCGATTCGATCCCGCAAGTCTGGGCCCTCTGTGCGTCCGTCTAGAATCGGACACACGGAGGGAGTCACGATTCTGATCCCACAGGGCACGTCTAGCCCTGCGGGATCAGAATCGCGATTAGGCCTCTGTGTGCAGGCCGTAACCCTGATTCCGTCTGGCCTACACATACAGGCCTTCCCCGGCTAACTCAGTCAGGGCTCTTCAATGGAGCTGCGGCACCATGGCACTGCGGCTCCATTGAAAAAGTGTGATCCCTGGCTGCTGGCTCAAGCAATGATTTCCCCACATTCCAACCCCTGATCTGGCCTCCTAAGGCCAGGGTCAGGCTGCGGGGAATGTTCTCGGCCCCACTTGCCCCATCTGCACCCTGGGCTCGCTGATCCCTGGAAACTATGGGAACTTATTCCATCTCGGAGGAGGAATAAGTTCCCTGTGCATGTTGCTGGCCCCAGGCATACAGAGCCAACATTAGAATCAGCCCTGTTCATCTGGGGCTGATGAACACCCGCCCTAACGCCACTCCCAATCCGCGCCTTTCCCACTCCCATCTACCTTCCCCATACAAGATGTGCGGAAGGTAGTTAGGACCTGGAAAAGACATGAATAGCGGGGATGGACGTCCCATTGGGATGTCCGTCCCCGCTATCCCTGCCTTAGAATGACCCTGAGAGTGTCTGAGCAACTGCCCTTCAGTATAGCTCTACACTCATTTCTCCTCCCAGTAGCATGAAGGAAAGCCAAGCAAGGGAAAGTTTGTCTAGCTTTTTCCAACAACTCTGGTGCTGACCATGAACAATCTAGACCCATGCTATATCCTGCCAAAGATTTCCCTCGCTGAGGCTCGTGGGCCACAGGCAGGCAAAGCCACCAGTGGGGAAAGTGGTAAGTGATAGGGTGGTGCTCATGGTACCAGTACTGCTTGCCGACGTGCCTACTATTCCCCTGCTGCATTATCACCACCACTGCCCACCCCCCTCACCGCAACTACTGCTGCTGTTCCTCCATCTGAGTCACCAGATTTTCCTTTCAGAATTTATTTATTTAACATTTCTTATATACCGCCTTTCATGATATCAAGGCGGTTTGTGTCAGTGAGTTGCACTGCAGAGAAATAGTTCCTTTCATCGCAGGTCGCAAAGACCAAATAATATGGAAATAGGGATTTTGGTTCTTGATGCTTATTCATAGGGATTTTAGGGATTTCTTTTTGAGGCAATTAGGTTGCTTTCTTAGGGCTGGGAAAAAAGAGGTATACTGGTGTGTTCACGGTGTGAAAAAAAATTGTTGGAAGCTTCTTAGGTGAATTCCATTTAATGACACAAAACACAATTTTCCAATGCCAGCCCTTTCTCCCAGTAAAATAATTTTAAGTATTGAGATCCTTCTGTTCCCCAAAATATGACCCCTGGCTGCAATGCTTTGAATCGATTCTGCAGTGTAGGTGTTTCTATATTTCCAGAACTGTACCATGCTTGACATGCATCCTGGGCAGCTAACAAATCTGGTGTCCCCCCTCCACCCAGTCACGTCTAGTAACTCACTCTTTCTGAGCTTCCTGGAAGCCAAGGGATGATATCAGCACCTCTTTCCACACTTGTGCCCTTGTGCAGCTGCACCACTCTCACAGCCCTTGGTACAGCCTTGTATATTTCATCTCAATTTGTCTCAAGTAATTCTAAATGACTAAGTATCCTGCGGGATGCTGTCTAGCTACATAAAGACCAGTTTTGATTAAGAAGAACTTTAGGGGGATAGCCCTTTCCTTTGCCTTCCACACCATAGTTCAGCATTTCCCCTAACTCTTGCCTACTCCCACCACTGTGTCCAGCAACATTCCTTTCCCTCGCAACCCCTCAAGGTGTCAAGTGTTTCATGTCCCCTTTCCCAACCCCCAATATCCACCAATTTCCCTTCCCTACACTCCCCCCTTTGTGTCCAGCATCTCCCCCACCTTCCCTTCCCATCCCTCTGTTAGGTTTACTTCTGCTGCTGCCCCTTACCTCGGATGGGCCAGAAGAAGCACGGACCCTTCCAACACAGATCAGCACTCAAACTGCCACGTTCCAGCCACTGTGACAGGATGTTTGCCTTGCGGTAGGCGCCATAGCCCTTGAGTGCAAGCCTCTGCAGGAAGAGACACTGCAGCACTGAATTACCTCGTGCTTTTTCTGCTCAGCAGATGTGGCAGGCATACGAGGGGAGGGGAAAGGAAAGAGTTTAAAAGTGCCG
The DNA here is from genome assembly GCA_033557465.1 of Ichthyophis bannanicus. NCBI lineage: Eukaryota > Metazoa > Chordata > Amphibia > Gymnophiona > Ichthyophiidae > Ichthyophis > Ichthyophis bannanicus. The sequence continues at coordinate 821,470,334 of CM066032.1, forward strand.
GTCTCCTGTCAAATTCAGATGCCTAGTGGTTGAACCAGCCCTGGGAAATGAGGCCAATGGGGTCACCAGCTTACAGACCTCACACTGAATTCCAGTAGCTGCTGATGCTATGGTTACTGCTCAAGAAGACAGCAGCACAGTGACTCCGAGGTGAGGAGAGGATGTGAGAAGTGCCTGAGAAAAGAAAATGGATAGAGCTAGTCCGAGGTCAGAGAGGATTCTCGCCCCCACTCCCGATAACTGTAAATCTGCCCTTGTAGACTGTTCCCACCTCGCCAGGTATTACATCATCTTCCCCTTCCTTTGGCAAGCCAAGAAAGAGATGAGTGATGACTATCCTTCGGCAATAACCATATACAAGAGTGTTTATCATTCATGCAGCTCCACCAGTATCCATAGCTTTGTACCTGCTAATTCACCCAATTGCAGTATCCCCGCCTTAAACGCTTACAAGCAGCTGAGTCCGCATTGAGAGCCAACGTGGTAAGCTCAGTACATGCTGCCTAGGAGAACTGAACAAGTCTCTACTGCTCTCCCTTTTGAAATTCACGCTGCTGCTCTGTCCTGACAGTATTCCTTAAGGCCACCTACGGTCCATCCAGTTGCACTGCTATCAAAAGGTGAACCTCAGAGGATTGTGCATGCTGTTTAAATTAGCTGCCTGCAATAGCACGCCTACATGCCTCTAGGGCCCACCTTGGAGTTGGGTTTCTTTGAGTAGTGTAGTATGATATGAAGAGCGGAGGGATAATCTACCAGCCAGCGCAGGGCAGGAGAACAGAATAAAAGCAGAAGAGTGAAACCAGAGACTGGGATAAAAATGTAGGTTAATATTTAACAGTGTCCGCATTTAAAAAATATATATATTCAATGCTGAATGTAGGCAATGCCACTATCCAGACAGCTTTCTGTATGAATTTATGACAGCTGTTTTGCAGGCTGAATATTATCTCTATGTAGATAATTGGGCAAACTGATCTGTCCCTGCCCTGGTCCTATCCCAATAGTGCCGAAGCACTGTGTAATGACCTTTAGTGGTACTATTTGTATTGCCTTTGAAAATCGACAAATAATGTCACCTAGAGGAATTATTTTTGATATTGGGCTGATGGCAGCTGAATTTCAAGATGGTTTTCTCTATCCTTGTATGGTTGTTGGATAGGGCTTCTCATTTGGTTGGTATTGCAAGGGATTATGATTGATTGTATAGAGTTTTTAATAAGCTGTATCTTGAATTGATGGGGAATAATGAGGGGCCATTTTATAACCACGCACATACATAAAAAGTACACGCGTAGCTTTCTCTCTGAGGACTTACCTGAAGTGTACTTCCAGTTTGAAAATGACTCTAGCGAAAATATGCACACTCATTTACTGCCTGCTCTTCTGAATGCAGAAATGTTTCAGGGTTAATCTACGAGCATACACGTGAATTTTCAAAAGGATACATATAAAAGCAAAGGACCCCGGTCCAACCTCAGAGAACGACTCTACTAAGTCTGAGTAAACTTGCATATATACAGGCTATAGGTGCCTAAGATTACCCACATATATCAGGTCAGCAGTTTTTTTAAAGCCTGACTTCTGATATTTTCCCAGCCCTATGGAAAAAGGCCCTGATCTGTCCCATCTTGAACAATCCTTCTTTAGACCGCTCATCCTCAGTTCACTAGAGGTCCATCTCTAATGTCCCCTTTTTGTCTAAAATTCTGGAGAAGATAATATTTGCCCATCTTGTTGCACCCTTGGATTCCATGCGTACCCTACACCACCACCAATCTGTTTTTTTACCCAGGACACAGCACTTAGACAATATCTTTCTTTTCTCAGCGAAGTTTGTGAATCCCATGAAAGAGGCAATATCTCCCTTGCAGTTTCCCTGGATCTCTCTTCAGCTTTTGACCTCGTGGACCACACTATTCTTCTCTCCCATCTCCATGACTTCGGCCTGTGTGATACCGTTCATCACTTATTCAATTCATTCCTTTCACGCAGGTCCTACTCCATAATTTCTGACTCCTCCACATCCCCTTTCACCCCACTTCCTTGTGGTGTCCTGCAAGACTCCGTACTAGCCTCTGTACTATTCATCATCTTCCTCGTTCCTCTTACCCTTTTGATACAACAGTGTGGGATGTCAGCGTATTATTACTTTGACGATATACAGTAATACTTCCCCTTCACACTGATCCACTTTCCCCAGACCTGTCCTCACTTAACCCTTATCTTGCTCAAATTACTGCTTGAATGTCATCTAATCATCTCCTCTTGAATCCCGGGAAAAAGTCCACCATCTGGCTCACTGGTGTTAGTCCCTGCCCTTCACTTTCCTCGATACTCTTGGATGCTCCCATCCCCTTAGTCCCCTCCCTTTGCTATTTGGGTGTTATCTTGGACTCCTCCCTGATCTTTCAGGACCATTTTGCTGCCATTGTCTGCTGCTCCTTCCACTCACTCCATCAGGTCCATGCTGTGTGACCGCTCCTCTTTGCTCCCTCCCTGATTACTCTATTAATCCTAGTTATGTCTCGCCTAGATTATTGTAACACTGTTTTCACAGGACTGCCCCATTACTGTACCTGCAATGCCTTTCTAAGAAAGCATGGCTAAGAGTCTGACCACCACTACTCCCAGCCTTAAGATGATGCCTGCTTTTCAAAGCACTTGTGTTGAGTGTGGACAGGGATAAACACTGGCAGAGTTGGAACAAGCTTGTGTTGTGATCCACAGAAAGTGTAACATAGAGGGACTTCATAGTGCTGCTTATAGTATATGGGGGAGAGAGACTGGGGCATGGTACTGACTTGTGGAGGGACTGACCAGAAGACACTGAGAATCTGATAGCATTGTTTTATTTCAAATCATTTTTTAACTTGTTTTCTTTTTGTAGTTCTGAGCCGTTCTGATTATCAACACTAAAGGCACACAGTATTCAGTAATGCCACACCCCTTTTTACACTAGTTCTTCTCATAAGAATATAAGATATGCCATACTGGGTCAGACCAAGGTCCATCAAGCCCAGTATCCTGTTTCCCCAAAAGACAGGTTCAACAATGCTTATACTGGGGCAAGCAGTGATAACCTGGGTTCCTTTTAATAATGGTTTATGGACCCTTCCTCCAGGAACTTGTCCAAACCTTTTTTAAACCTGGCTACACTAAAAGCTTTTACTACATCCTCTGGTAACGAATTCCAGAGTTTGATTACATGTTGGGTGAACAAATATTTTCTCTTATTACTCATAAATAGGTTACACTGTAGCTTTATTGCTTGTCCCCTAGTCTTTCTATATTTTGATGGCGTAAACAATAAATCTACTTTACCTGATACACTCCATTCATTAATTTATAGACCTCTATCATATCTCCCCTCAGCCGTCTCTTTCCCAGGTCAAATATGTATGCATATATAGTTTAAAGCCATTTCACATTTTTAGATTACAATATTTGTACACCTCTCTGGACAGGATGCTCCATTCAGTAAATTCCCTGTCTCAGCCATGAAAACCTGGTTATTTCTAGGGCTGCATATGGCCAAAAAAGTGTTTTAAAAAATGTTTCTTGATTTTCATGTATTTTTTCATGTTCATGTAGTGACCTCTAGTGGGGGTCCCTGCATCCGGGCCCAGCTTGACAGGATTCTTCGTTGGCCAGACTCTGCCTGAGGAAGAAAGTTGTCAGTGGGTAGAATTTCACTCCCTTTTCCCCAAGACAACCAAATAAAGTGTAGTTGTGAACAGTTCTGGCTGGCAATAATTACAAGTTTTATTAACCGCTACAACTCTAAGGGGCTTGTTTACATTGATTTCAATGGGGCTGTGGCTCCGATAATGATCAGAAACCGCTACCACTGCTTTGTAAACAAGCCCCTAAGTTTCTCATGCAAATGCAATGTGTGCCTTTGAGTCAGTTCTGACTCCTGGTGACCCAGAAGCTCCTGGGTTTTCTTGGCAGTGTCACCAGAAGTAGATTACCAGGCCTTTCTTCAGAGGCAATGGAGGGTTAAGTGACTTGCCCAAGGTCACAAGGAATGCTAGTAGGAATCGAACCCTGGTTGCTTGGTTACCAAGCCAGTGTTCTAACCACTAGGCTACTCCTCCACTCATACAGCATCCATAAGTCTCACACATTGCTAGAATGCAACTGGACTGGTTGCTGTGGGTCCTGGGGATCTGTTAACCTCTCATCTGGCTTATTGCCATCAGTGTGACTCCTGCTTGAAGGGGCACTGCTGGGCTCACAGTCTCCACTACCGTGTCTCCTTCCACCTGAAGGGGCTGCCACTGGGCTCACCATCTCCATTGCTATACCTCTTTGTACCTGAAGGGACCACCACTGTGTTCACCATTTCTGCTGCTGGGCTTCCTTCTACTTGAAGGGACCACTGCTCCTCCAAAGCTTGAAGTACAGTAGGCTCTTCTTCCTTGGGGGGGGGGGGGAGAATAGTGTTTCTATCATTAAAGGTCACATTCCTGCTATGTCCATGCTCAGCGATTGCAGCTCTTACTAACTCATGCTCTTTATATTCCAGGCCTTTGAACCTCTGGGTTGCAATTTAGTTTTCCAAGCTAAAAGAGACCCCTCCTCCTCTCAGCCATGAGCCAGACAGGAAGGGGAATATACAAGCACACCCACCCCCTTTATCTCCCTTCCCTTCCCCTCCTTCTGTCCCTCCCTCTAGATTCACCTGTTGAACAGGTTTCGCTGACTCGCACTCCCCCCCCCCCATTCTCTTTTTTAATTATTATTTTATTTACTCACCATCAATACTATGCTTTTCAGTGGTGTGACATTTTTTTGACGTGTACATTTCTGTTGGACTGAATAAAAAATCTGAAAGATGATTTCACTTCTTGCATCAAAGAAAAAGAACTTAACTGAATGCTTTCACTTTGTCAGATGCCCAATTTGAGAGGGTTAGAGGGTTTCTCAGTTAGTACATACCCCCACCCCCAAGAAAGTAAATACATTCCGTGCTCCACAGTTTCAGCTCACTTGACGTATTGTGCTTGTCACCTAAATTGAGTATCCTACCTTTGCGACCATTATGATGTCCTTCAAATCAGTATTTTTATCTGCTTTCACATGAACATTTGTCAGTCTGTGGTATAAATAAAGGAAAGAAGCTGACAGTCAACATACCTGTGAAATAAGTGCATGAGGCAAATTGGACAGCAATAGTGAGGAAGCTCAATTTTGGACTTAATCATTATCCCATAGGGTGATTTAGTGCAGAGAATGTGTACCACTCTCAAAGTGCATTTCCTAATGAGAACGATTGATTTTGTTTTAATGGAAGCTTTGTTTCCCTGTCTGGCTTCTGTGGGAGTTGAGAAATGAGAGTGGATTGAGAAAGAGATAGATTGACACATAAATTACACCCTCCTTCTACAGCAACTGAGGAAAACAGGCTGGGTTTCCAGTGTCTCTTTACCAGCGCTGGTTTTTAACATACATACGGTACAGTACGTAATACTACCGGGGATCCATGTCATGTCAATGGACGGTCATTTAGACAAGACTAGGAAAGAGGATGAGAGACTTTGTTGAGAGAAATTGCTCTTCAGAGATATCGGGGCCAGAATGCTGAAGTGTGTTGATAGAAAAGCAAATGGAAATGTACATAAGGGAGTAATTTTATGAAGTCTTCCTATGCAGGCTACATAAATGAACTGCCCAGTGTAAAAGTACAACACAAAGGCACAATGGTGCATTCTATGCTGATAGATGTAGCTGGAGGTGTGGTCTAGGCAGAGTGTGAACAGAGTTAGCAAGTATCCATGTTGATTATAAAGTTTCTTAATTTACACACATACTTGAAGAATGGAGGGTTAAATGGCTTGCCCAAGGCCACTAGGTACCTATTTTGGGGCTATTCTACAAAGAAAACATAGGTGCCTGTACATCGAACCCCACCACCCTACCTTCAAACGTTCCCTTAAGACTTATCTCTTTTCCCTTGCCTTTGACCTCCCTCTCCCCTAGCCCTAACCCTCCTCCCACACCCGTTGCCCTTTCTTGTTCTCTTCTTTCTCTCTCCCCTATTGAATTGTAACTTCTTTTTCATTTTCCGGCCTCGTGCCACTCTGTATTGAAGATTTTATTGTAAACCGCCCTGCTTATTATTGAAGGGCGGTCAAGCAAATAAATAAACATATAAACATATATCTTTACGAAATAGCTAAAGTGCACTTGTGTACATTTATTCCTTTTAAAATAACCCTCACATAGGTACTAGATTTAGAGAGCTTAGTCATGGCTGCTTGAATTTAACTGACTAGCACTGAAAATTAGCTCTGATTAGTTAAGTCCTCTCTAGGAACTTCCTTCCCTGAACTCCCTCGGCTCAACCCTTTGCAGGCCGAACCCAAAACTCTCGGGATCCAAAATTCTGACTAAATATTCCTATCAAATGGTATATAATACATGACCATAGCAGAAGGAAAATCACTATTAGAACATATTGAATAAGACGGGTACAATTTTCCTGAAATATGCCAAAAATTAAACCGTCTGCAGAATGTGGATTAAAATTTTAAAGTAGGCCTTCAAAGGGTTAACCTTTTCAAAAGTATGATAAAGTGTCTATCATGCAGCCCCTATTTCCTTGCTAGAGTCCCATCCATGTAGCATTTTTTGAAAGTTCTGAATGGAGATTGGTCCATTCGGTTAAGGTAGGGTGTAAAAATGAATACTATGGTGCCTTTTTACTAAAGCACATTAGGGATTTGCACTTAACTACTACTACCACTACTTCTACTGAACATTTTATAGCTCTACAAGACGTACACAGCACTGCACAGACACATGTAAAAGACAGCCCCTTCTCATCAAAACTTACAATCTTGTCAAGTAGCTGTAGACATAGAATACAACTAGGGGGAATGGTAAGGAAACACAAAGGAGATTAGGCGAATCAAGATCCGAAAGCGGCAGCGAAGAGGTGAGTTTTCAGTCTGGATTTGAAAAGGCCAGAGATGAAGCTTGACGTACAGACTCAGGTAGTTTGTTCCAGGCATAAGGAGCAGCAAGGTGAAAGGAGTGAAGTCTAGAGTTAGCAATAGAAGAGAAGAGCACAGATAGAAGCAATTTATTTATTTTATTTTATTTATTTATTTGAAAGGCTTATATACTGCATTTCCAATGATCAAGGCAGTTTACACAAAATGTAACATAAAATTACAGGGAATATGTTATCATAGGTATTTTCAACATAACATTTACATTCAACATTTAACGTTCAGCTATGTAACTTGGTTATAGTTAGGAGGACAGGGAGATGTGGACTTATTTATTTATTTATTTTATTTATTTAACATTTCTTCTATACCGCGCTATTAAAATCAGCGCAGTGTACATTGAACAAAACATACTGCAATGCATACAGGCAGCATTGAGTTTACAAAGAACAGGGAAAAATAACACATGGGATAACCGGGAGAACTATGTACAGGTTAACTTTATACTATATATATATACTTAGGTAATAAAGTCATGTAGGAATTTAGGAGATCAGCGTACAAGTGGTGAGCAGTTCGGAACTCACTCCACATGAGGTTTATGGCTGAGTGAGTGTCTGAGTAATACCTCCAAAGTGTTCTGAGGAGAGTTTTTAATGACTTACGGAAAGTTATAATATCAGTGATAGCTCTTATGGGCATAGGTAGGGTTTTCTGAAGGCTGGGTGCATATAAGGAAAATGCACGCAAACTGATAGTTTTGGAAGTGTGAATAAATGTTGTACTGGGTTTCTTCTGTGCTGATTATTAGGTTTTCTCACTATAATAGATTGCAAGTAATTCAAGGATAACTCATGATAGATCTTAAAGATGGTCATTATGTTTGTGTATTTTATTTTGCTAAACAGGGATAGTCAGTGGAGTTCTTTAAGAATGGGGGTGATGTGGTTGTTTCTGGATGCACCAATGAGGATTCTTGCAGCTGCATGCAGGGCCAGTTGAAGTGGATGTAAATGACTTTTGGGTATACCATGGACGATTGCATTACAGTAATCCATGTGTATCACAGGAGTATCACAGCCTGGTAGACAGTTCTGAAGTACTTTGTCTCGAGGAGGGGTCACAGATGTTGGAGAGTCTGAATTTTATTGTAAATAAGTTTTAATACTTTGCTTATGTGAGACTGCAATGTGAAGTGCTTGTAAATGATTATTCCAAGGTATCTGATTTCAGTTTTAACCAACAGATCTGCGTTGTCAACCTTTAGTGTTGTCGGTAAGGAGAAGTATTTATCTCTGGTTATAAAAAGGACCTCTGTTTTATTGGAGTTAATTGTGAGGCTCTGTTCAGAGAGCCAAAGGTTAATTGCATTGAAGGAATTTGTTACTAGTGTAAGTTTTACATTAGTGGTGAAAGTGGAAAAGGGAGCATAAATCATGATATCATCCTCATACAGATGATAGGAGACGCCATGAGAATGGATGAGGTCACAAATTGATTGGATATAAATGTTGAACAATAGGGCTGAAAGTGCTGAGTCTTGGGGTACACCTTGCTTTTGTGTGTAAGGGATGTAGGTATTGGTTCCTGATTGAACTAAGCGCTAGGCTATGGATGCCAAATGTCCTTTCTAAAATGCCCCTTCATGTGGCAAAAATCATGCATTATTTTACCCGTCACCAGCCTCTCTCTCCTTCTTCAAATCCCAACACTCCTTCTATCGCTCCCAGGTTCACCTGGCTAAGGCCACTTTTTTCTCTGCTACCATCACCGCTGCCCCCAATCAGACACGTCATCTATACTCCACACTTAATTTTCTTACCTCTCTTCATCCTTCTGCTCCAGCTAAGCCTGCTCATCCTCTCCCCGCCCCTCCTCTCTTAGCCTCAGCTTTTCACAACAAGATCTCTACCTTGAGGGCTTCTCTGCCCTCCCATCCCCCCATCTCCCTCCTCTCCCCCTCTAGTTGCCTCTCCCCCCCCCCACCTCCCCACTTTCCCATACCTGGTCCTCCTTCTCCTTGACCACTACCGCTGAACTGCACCACCTTATTGCCTCCTCTAACAAACCTTTTTCCCCCTTGACCCTATCCCATCCTCCTGGCTGCTCGTTCCTTCTTTGTCTCTCCTCCCCCACATTCAAACCATGCTGAACTCTAGTCTCTCCACTGGTTCTTTTCCCACCTCCTGGAAACACGCCCTCATCCGCCCATTTCTCAAGAAACCCACTCTCGACCCTCTTGATCCTAACAACTACCGTCCAGTCTCGAACCTTCCTTTCCTTTCCAAACTGCTCGAAAAAATCGTCTTTGCCCAGCTTTCTCACCATCTGGACTCCGCCAATCTCCTTCACCCCCGTCAATCCGGTTTTCGCTCTGGGCACAGCGTTGAAACTATCCTCCTTGCCTTCACCAACTCCCTGCACACTGCCCACGATCGAGGTGACATTTCGGTGGCGGTAGCACTTGACCTTTCCGCTGCCTTTGATCTGGTCGATCACTCCCTTCTCCTGTCCCGTCTGCATGACGCCGGCCTCCGTAGTCCTGTCCTACGGTGGTTCCACTCCTTTCTTTTCTCCCGCTCTGGTGCTGTTCTCCCATCTTCCCCGTCCCTCTCACCTTCCGACTCTTTCCCTCTGACCTGCGGGGTTCCCCAGGGTTCTGTGCTGGCTCCTCTTCTTTTTAATCTTTTTCTTACCCCTATTACACTACTCATACAGCAATTTGGAATCTCAGCCTTTTACTACGCCGACGACATTCTTCTCCTCCATCACACCTCCCCTGTCTCCCCTGACGTGACTCCATTAAACACCTGCCTAGCCGCCGTCTCCAACTGGATGACGCAAAACTGCCTACATCTTAATCTCTCAAAGACCATAGCTATCTGGTTTTCACATGGTCACCCGCCCCCCTCTTTGTCCCCGTCTTTCCCTAGCGCGCCCATCTCACTGGTTTCTACTTTTCGCAATCTCGGGGTTCTTTTCGATTCAGATCTCTCCTTCTCGGCCCACGTTTCCCACATTTCTAAACTCTCTTTCTTCCACCTCCGTCAGATTTGCGTTATTCGTCCTTTCCTCTCTCCCTCTGCCTTATTTACCTTGCTATTAGCCCTTTTTATTTCTCGTGTTGACTTTTCCAATTCTATCCTCTCTGGCATCTCCAAACTGCAGCTCTCGCGGCTGCAGAGAATCCAAAACACCGCCGCTCGGTTTATTTCCCACTCTTCCTCTAGAGATCACGTCACCCCCCTTCTCTTTCGTCTTCATTGGCTCCCTATACCCTTCCGCATACAATTCAAACTCCTTACCCTAGCTCACAAGGCTCTGCACACGTCCACCCCTCAATACCTGGCTGATCTACTCCACTTCCACACCCCTCGTCACACTCCCCGCTCCTTTCACCTCAACCGCCTCGCACTGCCTTCCCCCTCACGCGCTCACCTGCAGTCCACACGCTCCTCGGCCTTCTTTTTTACAGGTCCTTCCCTATGGAACTCCCTCCCCCCTGCCCTCCGCCTCGAACCCCACTTCCCTACTTTCAAACGTTCCCTCAAGACATATCTCTTTTCCCTTGCCTTTGACCTCCCTCCCTCCCAGCCCTGATCCTCCTCCCTCACCCTTTATCCCACCCCTCTCTCGTCTTTCTCCTCTTCCTATTACATTGTAACTTCCCTTTCATTTTCCGACCTCATGCCACTCTGTTTTGAAATTTTTGTTATTGTAAACTGCTCTGCTTTCCACTGAAGGGCGGTCAAGCAAATAAATAACGATAAGATAAAGATACCATAAGACATGTTAGTTTAAGGCAGAATGCATTCCACAATAATGAGATGCAGAGCAAGCAAATGTATGCAAATCATCTCATTATTATGCAAATTGAATAGCACAGCTTGTGTTGAACTTTACAAGGTGCATTATTCCTGGAATAATAATGCCAGTAGATGTCATTTTTCCACCCCAGAAGCATTGGGCTGCTAAGATGCAGACTGATTTTCCCAGCAGCCTTTTAATGAGACTGGAGTGAAAGTTCCACACAGTCACCCAAGCAAGACTCTTCCATTCCCCAAAGGCTTTTTATCCTTTGTATGGCAACTTGACCCCTAGAGGTAATGCCACAAAACTAGCACTAGACGTCACCAGGTGCCAGTTTGAACCCAGAGCCAAACAGGACCGGCAATGTTCTTGCTAAGCAGCTTGGAGGTGCATGGGAGTCCTTTGGTAGTGTTCCTACTGGTGGGGGATTGGGGCATTATGATCTTGAGGCACATCAGGTCCGAGGGATATACAAGTACAGGCAGAGTGGGGATCTTGCAGGGGAAGTCTCAGGGGGCTGTTTCTGGGGGAGAAGTTGTGCAGATTTTTCGCTACAGCACCTTTAGAAGATTCTCTGGAGCATCGGGCTGCATGTTAGCAGCCTAAGCATCCCAGACAGGAAAAATAATGTAGCTTGCAAGGCTGATCTCAAGTTACATTATTTATTTACGGAAGGAGTTATTAACCTGCGGTATTCAGTGACCACAAATTAGTGACTCCCATTGTAAATGAAACTCCAATGAGATGCAATATTTTATTGTAACTTAGTAACTACACGCCTGTATTCAGCGCAATTACCGTGGCTGAACATTAAACCTGGATATTCAACGCCAGGGTCTTTGACTATCTGGGGTCGCCAAACGGTCTCCAATGGTGCAGAAGCTAACCGGGCGGCGACGATATTGAGCCACTTCCCAGTTAGCTCCTACAGGTAAAGATAGGCCAGCTGTTTCCACACCTATCTTTATCCACAGGTTGATAACTGGGCAGCGGTTCAATATCACTGCTGTCTAGTTAGCAACTGGCACCGCCTCTGCTCTGTCCTGGAATGCCCCGGCACGCCTCGTTGCTAAACTGTTAGCATCAGGGCTTGTAGCGGTGTTAATCGGAGATATTCAGCGGCACTCATCATATTAGTACCACTGAATATTCCTCTAAACTGCATTTATACGGTTTACAGCTCTGTAAACTGTTTAAATACCTTTGAATATCGGGCCTGTCTCCCCAAGTCCTTAAATAGCTGGCTCGAGAATTTTGAAATCTATTTGAAATCTAGAAACAGCATCTTGTGTATTTTAGATTCCCAGGATCTACTGTACACCCATTTTTCTTCATCGTAGCTGCTTATCTCTGAGCTCCTTGGTATAATCTTTTATATAAATGAGATCACTTCTGATGCAAGCCATTGGGTATCTCAGCATTCCTCAGACATGATTCTAAAAAGCACCCCCAATGTCAATATGACTTCCTTACCCTTTGCCCCCCAAAGTAAGAATGCAGGCTACTCCGATGTGTATCCCCTGATACAAATGCCGAGTACTGACAATTCAACAATGGATATTCATACAGAGAGGGACAGAGAGGCACAGGCAAGAAGAAATTGGCAGAGGTTAGCAGCTAGAGTTACTAATATATATTACTACATTCGCAGATGTCAACACCATTAACCCTCCTTATTTTACTGCAGGTCCCATATTATGAAATGGGACCTAGTTACTAATAAACCATGTTAACTGTGTTAGTGTGCACTAATGTGGTAGCACACAGTAATGATTTTAGCTGTAAAACAGAAAGATGAAAAAGAGAAGAAAAATAAAAGCCTAGAATGAAACCTGATTCCATAACCCATTCTAATAAAATACAGGCAACTCAGATAATACTTGTGCATAACAGAAGTATACAAAGACTAGTATTGCTTCCTTAAAGAGGAATTTTAAATCATGAATTCAAAAATACTGCTTTTAGGAAAGCTCTTATAATTCTGTGTTCTTTTTTGTTTTAATTCCATTCTTATACATCGTAGGTATTTTTTCTACTAAAATAGATTTTTTATGAGGCTGGATCTCATTAGACGTCCTATGAATTTTATACTGTCAATCAGGAAAACCGCCTGCTCCTATCCTCCATAACAGTAAGATAATGCAAAACAAATTTACATATTTTTCTACTGAAGTAGCCCATGTGTATTATAGCCCATACGGGATTTCAGAGTTATGCACAGCTGTTGGCAAATCTTAATGGAAATGTGGATTGAAAGTCTTCAGAAAAATACAAATAAAGTAAAATTCACAAGTTGTAGGTGACAGCTTTTTATTGGACTAACTCGGCATATCTGTGACCAGCTTTCAAGAGTTCTGTTGCTTTCATCCATTCTCAGAAATTTGAAAACCAGTCTTGGAATATAAAGGCACAAGTCATCATGGTGGTATCTGAAGAGGAAGTGACATCACTAGGGTAAATGACTGATTCCAGGGCTACCATGCTTAAATCACATTACAATCACCCTCTGAAACCACAATTGAAAACCATCTGTGGAGAGATTCTGCTGTTGGTGATACTCTTAATCATATTTCATAGCAACAAAATTTGTAAGACTGTTCCTATATGGAGAATAGTCAGACCCTTTGAAAGCTCTTTAATATGGCAACCTTGACTTCTATGAGATACAGTTGTGGTCAACATTATTGGCACCCTTCCATTTTAGGTTTATTGTTTACATTATCATGAGAAATAATTGGAAATACACAACTGTATGTAAACATAATATTTTAATAGTATGTACAAAGGTATACAACAAAAAAAAACAATGTCTGTACAATTTAGAAGTATTAATTTCTGAGAAAAAAATATATGACCTGGACAGGGTTAATGGCACCCTTCACTAATATTTGGTTGCATAACCCTTGGCAGTGATGACAGCCTCCAAACATTTCTTGGAGCCATCTATTAAATTTGTACATCTGTCTGCTGGTAGCTTATCCCACTCTACAACTATGATTTGTTCCAGTTCATGAATGTTTCCAGGATTCCTTTAACCAATGGCAGATTTCAGCTCTTTCCAAAGGTTCTCGATTTGACTGATATCAGGACTCATTGCTGGTCAGTTTAAAACAGCCATTTTTTTCCCTTTTTAATCATTCTTTTGTACTTTTGGATGTATATTTTGGATCATTGTCCTGCTGGGGGACCCATGACTTTTGACCCAGACCAACCTTTCTGATACTAGGTAGCACATTTTGCTCCAAAATACCTTGACAGTCCTCTGATTTCATGATTCCTTTAGTATGTTCCAAGCCTCCATTTCCTGAGGCAGCAAAACAGTCCCACAACATTGTGGAACCTCCACCATATTTAACTGTAGGAAAGGTGTTTTTTTTTCTTATAAGCTTCATTTCTTCACCTCTAAATGTATCGCTGGTCTTCATTGCCAAAGAGCTCAAGTTTGGTTTCATCTGTCCACAGAACATTTTTCCAGAAGGATTGTGGTTTCTCAAGGTGGGTTTGGGCAAAGATCAGGGGTGCCTTTTTATGTCTATCTTTCAGTAGTGGGGTCCTCCTTGGCTTTCACCCATGAAGTCCTTCTTTGTTTAGGGCATGGTGTATGGTGCGCATTGAAACCACTACTCCAAATTGCTCCAGGTCAGCCTTAAGCTCTTTGGATGTTGTACGTGGTATTTTTCCAACAGTTCATACAAACCTTTGAAGACTTCTCAGATTAAATTTACTCTTCTCACCACATCTTGGGAGGTTCTTTACAGTTCCATGAGCAGAAAACTTCTTAATAACATTGTGAACTGTAGACACAGGAATCTGAAGGTCTTTGGAGATGGCCTCAGAGCCCTTTGAAGTTGATGTTTGGTGATAATAACTTTTCTGTTGGTCTCAGGCTGCTCTCTTGTCTTCACCAATGTGAAAATGGAAGAGGGAGTGAATGTGGATATTATAAAGATTAGAGCCATCATTCATTGGTTGCTTCAAGTCATGTGAGTTCTGACAACTGATCATAAGTGCATCTAAGTTTACTTCAACGGGAATGTAGTTCTTCAGTTTAAACTGATTTGAATCGTTTACAAGGGTGCCAATAATCATGTCCTACAAACAATTATAGAACCCCAAAATGGACTAACTCGGCATATCTGTGACCAGCTTTCAAGAGCTCTGTTGATCCAATTTGGAAGGTTAAAAACGGAACCAGAAAGACGATCGAGAAACAATGCTTGAGAAAAAGCTATAAAGTAACAAGGCTTGAAACACAGAGATTCTCGATTGATGCTATGGATTTGGACTTGGCAGTCTGACTCATCATGCTTCACAAGGCCCTCAGTTAAGTACAACTATGGAGAGAAAAGAAGCTTGATTATGAGTCGGGGCTTTGGCAAGCCAGTCTGTGATTTTCTTCATAAGCTTTTAATTTGCCTCAGATGGAGAAAAGGTTACTGAGAATAGCGGTGTTTGAGAGATATTTATCTTCTATGGGCTATGGCCTTTTGATTGGCCTCAACAAAGGAAGAGTGTGGAGTTAGTTGGTGATTTTTGTGGGAACATTAAGGTGAGTGTTATACTGCATTCATAAGCTGGATTCCAGTTTTTATGAAAATTCTGATTAAAAAAGAGGGAGAAATCTCTCATGGTGGGTGATCCGACAAAAATTGGTGGACATGGTACTTTGAGATAGGCTTGTAAGTTAGGATCTTTATTAAGTTCACTTTGATTGGAGAATAATCATGTCCTGACAATGTCCCAGTTATTATACTATTTCCTATTATTTCCTTTTTTAATTGGCCTTGTTTATTTGATTCTTTCATGTGCCAAATATGTATGCATATATAGTTTAAAGCCATGTCCCAGTTATTATACTATTTCCTACTATTTCCTTTTTTTTTCTTTTTTTTTCTTTTTTTATTTTATTTTATATTTTTGAATTTCAATTTACATTCAAGAATACATCTTGAAACAGAAATTGAGAAGGGTATAAGCAATACAGTTTAAACATAATCTCATACGAAAATACATAGGCAAAACAAATCAAACAACCTAACCCACTCTAGCCCACCATAGTTAAAGGAGGGAATACCATAGATAGGAAATTAAACAATTCAACCAAATTCAACAGGAATTAGAGGTGTGACAAACAGCTAACCTAATTCTCGGGGTGGAGAGGGGGGAGGTACATCCATCAACCGATTGTGGCGGGCATTAATAAAGGCAAGCAACTGTGAGGGCTCAAAGAAAATAAAAGAATCTGATTGATACTTAATCAGAAACTTGCAGGGAAACTTTAGGAAAAAGAGCCCTCCCAGTTGCTGTACCCCAGGGCGAAGGAGAAGGAAATCCCTCCGTCTCCGCTGGGTCTCCCTAGAGAGGTCTGGAAACATACGAACCTGCAACCCCTTGAACAAAACATTACGTTTTTTGAAAAATAATTTCATCAGCCATTCTTTGTCTGAAAGCAGCGCTAAAGTAATCAACAAAGTGGAAGGTACCACTTGATCCTCCTGTGATGACTCCAGCAATGCAGTTACATTCAAAACATCTACATTAGATAACCCGTCAACCACCCCCAGACCCACAGCTTTTTTCCCCAAGGGTAAATAATACATCTTCACTATCGGGGGGGTGAGACTCAGGGGGGATCCCCAAAATATCCACCAAATAGCTTTTAAACATATCTCTAGGAGACATCATAGTTAACCTAGGAAAATTTACCAAACGTAAATTACAAGCTCTAGACATATTGTCCAGCAATTCCAATTTGGCTCCAATAGGCACAATATTCTTCTTCAGGGTTTCCACCTCCTTTTCCAAAAGTGAAAAAGTTTCCTGAGATTCGGCCACTACCTTCTGCAAATTAGCTATTTTAACTGCATGATCCTGAGTAACCAATTCAAAGTTACTAACTTGAGAAGCCAATCCAGAGATCGGTGGTACCATCTCTTCCCGAAGTTGCATGATAGTGGCCCATATTGTGTCCAGAGTCACCACCGCCGGGGGTACCATAGGGGGCGAAGGAACACCATCTCCCACTCCACCAGATGGTAAAAAAACATCCGAAACAGGGGGTCAACGTAGTAGGCCCCAAATCTGGGCCAGCACCTTCCTCCAACATCTCTCCAACAACCTGCGACCTTTGACGTTGCACCGGGGAAGGACCAGCAACCGCCTCACCCTCCTCAGGCAGGCGCTGCACCGCCGGGGAGTCCGACGACTCAACCACCTCCAACACCTTCCCTTCCAGGTCAGAGTCTTGACGAGGCACCTTCGAGGCTCGAACCGAGCCTGGGGAAGACAGATCGCCGCCTGAAGCCAAAGCCGAGGAATCCACCTCCGACTGCTGCCTAGCCAGGCAAAACTCCCGTGCACCCGATAGCTGTCTCGGAGCCGGCAAAAAATACGAATCCGGCAGACCGACGTCCACAGGTAACTGGGAAGCCACCACGGGAGCATTAGAAGGCTGTTTAGCCCCCTTAGACTTCCGCTTCTTGCCCATAGGTAAACGCCGCTCCGAACACACACCTCACACAACCGCCATCTTGAATTCCCTCTCTCAGAAAATCTTATTTCCTTTTTTAATTGGTCTTGTTTGTTTGATTCTTTCATGTGCCAAATATGTATGCATATATAGTTTAAAGCCATCCTTGCACCATGAGACAATGGTGCAAGGATGAGGGTTTTGGATTTGTTAGGAACTGGGGAACATTCTGGGGAAAGGAGGGGCTCTTCCGAAGGGATGGGCTTCACCTTAACCGGGGTGGAACCAGACTGCTGCATTAACCTTTAAAAAAGAGATAGAGAAACTTTTAAACTAGAAAATAGGGGAAAGCCGACAGTCGCCCAAGAGCGCATGGTTCAGAAGAAGGTATCCTTGAAGGATACTACCAAAAGCAGTGGGGTTCCAAAAAAGAGTAAAGTAGCCCAAATGCCCTTGAGTATGGTGCAGACAGAGCGTAAAGATTCCAAATCACCCATGCCTACCAATAGCCAGATTAATATTAATAAAATACAGTCTCTGAAATGCTTGTATGCAAATACTAGAAGTCTAAACAATAAGATGGGAGAGTTAGAATATATAGCACTAAATGAGAGGTTAGATATGATTGCAATCTCAGAGACATGGTGGAAGGAGGATAACCAGTGGGACACTGTGATACCTGGATACAAACTATATTGTAATGATAGAACTGATCAAATTGGAGGAGGGGTTGCACTCTATGTTAGAGAGGGCATTGAGTCAGAAAGGATTAAAGTTTTGCAGGAAACAAAATTTGCTGTAGAATCTCTATGGATTGAAATTCCATGTATGAAGGGGAAGGTGATGGCAGTGAGGGTGTACTATTGACCGCCTGGCCAGAATGAACAAATGGATGATGAAATGCTTAAGGATATCAAGGAAGCTAACAAAAGTTACAGCAGAGTAGTATTAATGGGTGTTCCTGTTCGGTAATCCAGTTTAGTCCTCCAACATCGGGTAGTGCCCCTCCTCCTGCAGCCGGGAGACTGGACCAATCAAATCTTCTGTAGTATATATGCAACCGGAGCTCCCAGAAGTCCCCAGTGTGTCCAGTCTCCCTGCAGCTGGAGGACTTCTGTGCCCCTGCTGGGCACGCTAAGTGACACTTGAAGGAGCAACACTAGTTAGTTAGTTCTTTTGGGGTTTATTTCTGGTCCTTTATGTTCTATTTCCTTTGCTAGGTAGCTGTATCTTTAAAAAAAAAAAAAAAAAAAGACACAGGGGACTTGCTGGGGAAAGCCAGCCCTGCCTTGGGCTCCTGCCTTCCTGCCTGGGAATCTCTGAAGCCTGGGCTGAGCTCTCCCCAAGGCTGTTCGGAGAAGAGCCATACCGGCTGCAACATTGCCTGTCACTTGGAGAAGTGGGCTGAGTTCCTTGCTGTTCCCAGAGCTGGTAGGAATTTTCCTTGTTTTAAGCTTTCAGCTCTCTGTTCTTTGCTTGGGCAGAGGCTCTGTTGGCTCCCCTGGCTTCCAAATTGCACTTTTTCCTGCCTTTTTTCGCTTGCCCTGTATTAGAGGGTCGTTTTCTTTCTTTTCCATATTATTTGGGTACCTTTGTATTTTCGCGCCGTTTTTTACCGCGGGTGAAAAAGTGCGGCGGCCATTTTGGATTTCTAAAGTGTGCTTTTTAAGGGCACTTTTTAACACTTGCGCACGGGTTCCCCTGGTGTTTTTGGGGTTTCTTTTGCTGGCGATTTTGCTCAGGGCACCCCTAGGATTCTGGGGAGTATTTTGTTTACTGTAAAAAAAAAAAAAAAGGTTTTAAATTTAATACTGTGCTGAATTGAATAAGGTTAGTCCCCTTGGTGTGGGCTTCCCTGTTCCTATTGCCTTATTTTTCCCTGAGAGCAGGTGGCCTTGGCATGGCTGCCAAACCTCAGTGTGTAATTGTGGCTCCCGCAGAGGTACAATGACTGACTCTGGAATCTGTAAGAGCTGTGCTGCAGTTTCTTCAGAACTGGAGCTGCCTATTGAAATTAAGGAACAGCATGTGCCCGGGGACCCTTCTCTTTCGGGGGACAGTGTCCCTTCACCGAGCATCCTTCCTTCTGGTCTGGGCCCGGCGTCTAATACGTCGGCCCCTGAGCTCCAGCAGGCGGCTATGGTGGCGTCGCCTATAGACTTTCCCCCGGATTTTGTTCTGCTCATGCATCAGGCCTTCCGCTTAAGCCGGTCTGGTCATTTGCCAGAGGCTTGGCCCGCCTCTCTCCCCCCAGCTTCCGCAGGGGGGGTTCAGCGGTCTTCCCAACCCGCTGTCAAGCGGCCCAGGTTGGGGGACCAGGATCAGGACGCCCTTTGCCTCCCGGATTCCGAGGCTGAGGGGGATCCGGATATTGAGGCGGAGGAATTAGAAGACGGAGAGCTTCCAGAACCGGAAGATCAGGCTCGCATCATTCGGGTGTTTCGAAGGGACGAGCTGGTACCTTTGGTCACGGAGTCTCTCCAAGCACTTAACCTCTCTGCGGTGCGGCCGCTGGAGGAGGAGGGTCTCAAGGATCCTCTCATTCAGGCGGTCAGGGATGCCCAGGTAGTTTTTCCTGTGCACCGAGTAGTTGAGCAGATGATCCATGCGGAATGGGAGCAACCGGAATCCGCTTTGAAAGGGATTCGGACCATGAATCGTCTTTACCCCCTTGCCGAAAAGGACAGGGACTTGTTTAAGTCGCCACGGGTGGATGCTGCCGTTTCGGCATTGACTAAGAAAACCACCATCCCGGTTGAAGGGGCCGCGGCCCTGAGGGATGTTCAGGACAAAAAGGTTGATAATTTGTTGAAGCAAGCCTTCGAGACCAACGCCTTATCGTTACAAGCTTCTATATGTGGGGCGTGGGTAGCTCGAGCTTGTTTGCGATGGTCGCAGCACCTGCGCTCGGGGTCCGGTATGGACCAACAGGGGCTGTTGGACGTTACCCGCGTGGAGTCGGGATCGGCCTACTTGGCGGATCTGTGTTATGATTTAATACGCTCCCTAGCTAATAGCATGGCCTCCATGGTAGCGGCACGACGATCCATCTGGTTGCGCAATTGGGCGGCCGACGGTTCTTCCAAGTCTCGCCTCAGTAAACTACCCTTTAAGGGCAGGTTGTTATTTGGTGAGGCTCTGGATAAGTTGGTGAAGGATCTCGGTGAGTCGAAGGGTGGTCGGCTTCCAGAGGATAAGCCTAAGCTTAATAGGTCGTCCACCTCAGCGCGCGGCCAGTTTCGGGATGCGCGCAGATTTCGTTCTTCCCGGCTGTGGACTTCGCAGCGCGGTCGTTTTGGAACCCGTCATCAAGGGTTTCGTGGTTTCAGAGGAGCGGGAAGGGGCTTCTCCGGAGCCGCCTCTTCCTCGGCCTCTTCCTTTAATCGCAAGCCACAATGAAACGAGGCGGGCTCTAGAGGAAGACCCGGTCATCGGGGGTCGTTTGCGCGACTTTCTTCCTTCTTGGGCCCAAATTACGTCAGATCGGTGGGTGCTGCAGATTATAGAAGAAGGTTATGCCCTAGAGTTTGCGCACCCACTTCCGGATTCGTTTGTTCTGTCTCCCAGCAAGGGAGCTCAAAAGGCGCGGGACATCCGCGTGACCCTGGATCGGCTTCTCTCTCTGGGGGCCGTGGTTCCGGTCCCGCCTTGGGAAAGAGGCGCAGGTCGCTACTCCATCTATTTTGTGGTTCCCAAAAAGGGCGGTTCCCTTCGTCCGATCTTGGATCTCAAAGGCGTGAATCGCGCTCTCAGAGTACCGCACTTTCGCATGGAGACCCTGCGGTCAGTCATCGTAGCGGTGCATCAAGGGGAATTTTTGACATCCCTCGATCTTACAGAGGCCTATTTACACATTCCCATCCGGCCCTTCCATCAACGGTTTCTCCGCTTTGCGCTCCCGTGGGGCCATTTTCAATTCCGGGCCATGCCGTTCGGACTCGCCACGGCTCCCCGCACCTTCACAAAGGTAATGGTTGTAGTCGCGGCGGCGTTGCGCAAGGAGGGCATCCTGGTCCATCCATATCTCGACGACTGGTTGATTCGAGCGAAGTCCAGTCGGGAGTGTGTGCAAGTCACGAGCAGGGTGGTGGATCTCCTTCGGTCCCTCGGATGGGTGGTGAACGAATGCAAGAGTTGTCTGTCTCCGACACAGGATCTCGAGTATCTGGGAGTCCGCTTCGACACAGCAAGGGGCTTGGTGTGCCTTCCGGAGCGACGCGTGCTGGCGTTGCGGACTCTGGTCCGTCTCTTCCGGGGGATGCCAGCTCCGTCGGCGTGGTGGTACCTGCGGCTCCTCGGCACGATGGCGGCGACCTTGGGCGCGCTTCCACATGCATCCGCTGCAGAGTGCTCTTCTGCGACGTTGGTCCAACCAGTTCGACTCGTTGAACAAAAGATTGCCTTGCCCAAAGACGGTTCGCCGATCCCTCCGGTGGTGGCTCTCCGCCGAGAACCTGTCGCGAGGGATTCCCTTGGAGCCTCCTCTGTGGGTTCCGTTCACGACGGATGCGAGCTTAACCGGCTGGGGGGCTCACTGCGAGTTCCGCTTTGCTCAGGGGGAATGGTCTCCCCTGGAGGCCTCTTGGTCGATCAACCGTCTCGAATTGCGGGCAGTCCGGCTAGCCCTGGTGGACCTGGAGACCCTGGTTCTCGGACGGCCGGTGAGAGTCCTGTCGGACAATGCGTCCACTGTAGCTTACATCAATCGCCAAGGGGGTACCGGCAGCGTGGCCCTGGAGGCAGAAGCGGCGGCCTTGTTCAACTGGGTGCAAACTCGCCTTCCAGCGATCTCGGCGGCTCACATTGCGGGCGTAGACAATGTCCAGGCCGATTTTCTCAGCAGAGTGCGGGTGGACCCCGGAGAATGGGAGCTAAACCCACAGGTTTACGCACAAATCGTCCGGCGGTGGGGTCCACCCATCATGGATCTCATGGCGACCTTTCAATCAGCCAAGACAGGGCGCTTCTTCAGCAGGCGAAGGGAGCGCATGTCCGAGGGGCTCGACGCTCTCATTCAGCCGTGGCCCACGTCCGTTCTTCTTTATGTCTTTCCTCCGTGGGCTCTGATCGGCCGGGTCGTACAACGTATCGAGAGCCACCAGGGTCGCGTGTTACTGGTGGCCCCGGATTGGCCCCGGAGGCCCTGGTATGCCGATCTGGTCCGGTTGCGCGACGGCGTTCCTTGGCTCCTGCCCGCTCTACCGGATCTTCTTCTTCAGGGTCCCTTGCGGATGCCCCAAGTGGATCGATTCTCGCTTACGGTTTGGCCATTGAGAGGGCTCGGCTGAAAAGGAAGGGCTACTCACCCGCGGTGATTTCTACCCTTCTGCGGGCGAGGAAAACGTCCACTTCTCTTACTTACGTTCGGATTTGGAGGATTTTTGAGGACTGGTGCTCCCGGCGGGGAGTCCGGGCGGCGACGGTTTCCGTGCCCGTCTTAAGTTTTCTTCAGGATGGTTTCGATAAGGGCCTTGCGGCTAGTTCCCTAAAAGTCCAGCTGGCGGCTATCTCGTGTTACCGCGGCAAGGTTTTGGGTCGTCTGCTCGGGGCTCATCCGGATGTACGCCGATTCCTTACGGCTGTTTTTCATTTGCGGCCCTCCCGCAGAGTTTTCGTTCCTCCTTGGGACTTGAATTTAGTTCTGAGGGCCCTGGTTCGTGAACCTTTTGAGCCCCTGCGCAGGGCGTCTCTGAAAGATCTCACGCTGAAGGCGGTTTTTCTTGTAGCCATCTGTTCGGCACGGCGCATTTCAGATCTGCATGCATTGTCCTGTCGAGAGCCTTTCTTGTCGTTTTCCGCGGATCGGATCGTTCTCCGTCCGGTTCCTTCCTTTCTGCCAAAGGTGGTGTCTCCCTTTCACATGAATCAGGCAGTGTTTCTTCCAGTGCTTTCTTCGCAATCTGTCGGGTCAACGGACAAAGGTCTTCTCCGGCTCGATGTGGGTCGTACGCTCCATCGTTATTTAAAGGTTACCGAGTCTTTTCGGAAATCTGACCGGCTTTTCGTGCTCTTCGGGGGTGCGCGTAAAGGGGAAGCGGCAGCTAAAGCCTCCATTGCTAGATGGCTCAAAGAGGCGATCGCGTCCGGGTATCTGTTGCAACAGTGGTCTGTTCCGGAGGGTCTGAGGGCTCATTCCACTAGGGCTCAGGCGACCTCTTGGGCGGAGTATAGCCTGGTTCCGCCGGCAGATATCTGTAGGGCGGCCACTTGGTCGTCTCTGCATGCTTTCAGTAGACACTATCGCTTAGATGTGTCAGCGGCTCGGGATTCCTGTTTTGGTTCGGCGGTTCTGCGCGCCGGATGGCAAGGTCCCGCCCGGTCTTAACTGCTCTGTTACATCCCGATGTTGGAGGACTAAACTGGATTACCGAACAGGAAATGGAAATTACACTAACCTGGTAATTGTAGTTCCTGGAGGGTCCAGTTTAGTCCTCCTTCCCTCCCGACTATCTGCTAATGTGGTGCGGCGCGCCTTTCCGAACGGTTGATATTAAGACGGTTCCTCTTGCCGTTCGGTCCCTCTGTGGCAGCTGCGTTTTTTGCAGAGGCTCTTCCCTGTCTCGGGGGTTCAGGCAGCTCCTGAACCTCTGGTGGGGAGCGGTGTTTTGATTCCTGAGGCGCAATGCAGTGTTCTGACTTCCTCGTTTGGGGAGGGGGTTGGATATTCCTTGGGGGGGAACAAATTGTTCTTTAATTAGGTCATTTTGTATATTAATCTAATGTGTTGCTTCGTTAAGTATGCTTTGTTACTAGTACACTGGGGACTTCTGGGAGCTCCGGTTGCATATATACTACAGAAGATTTGATTGGTCCAGTCTCCCGGCTGCAGGAGGAGGGGCACTACCCGATGTTGGAGGACTAAACTGGACCCTCCAGGAACTACAATTACCAGGTTAGTGTAATTTCCATATTTCAGTTACCCCGGTATCGACTGGGTCAGTGTCACGGCAGGACATGCTAGAGAGATAAAGTTTCTAGATGAAATAAATGACTGTTTCTTGGAGCAGCTAGTTCATGAACCAACCAGAAGGGAAGCCATACTGGACCTAGTCCTTAGTGATAGTGATCATAGCATGATCGTGTTTGATTTAATTAGAGGAGGAGGGATAGTAAAGAAATCCACAGTACTACCTTTTAACTTTCGAAAGGGAGACTATGATAAAATGAGGAATATAGTTAAGAAAAAACTAAAAGGAGCGGTTGCAAAGGTTAAAGACTTACATCAAGTTTGGGTGTTGTTTAAAAATACTATCCTGGAAGCCCAGACCAGCTGTATTGCATGCATTAAGAAGAGTGGAAGAAAGTCCAAAAAACTGCCAGCATGGTTTAAAGGTGAGGTCAGAGAGACTGTTGCTGCCATAAAAGCATTTTTCAGGAAATGGAAAAAAGAGCCAAACGAAGAAAACTGGAAACAGCACAACCACTGGCAAGTTAAATGCAAAGCATTGATAAGGCAGGCAAAGCGAGCATTTGAGAAGGAACTTGCTACGGAAGCAAAAACATGAAACAAAGACTTTTTCAAGTACATTCGTAGCAAAAGGCCTGTGAGAGAGTCAATTGGACCATTAGATGATAGATGGGTAAAAGTGGCAGTAAAAGGAGACAAGGCTATAGCGGAGAGACTGAATGAATTCTTAGCTTCGGTCTTTACTGAGGAAAATGTTGGGATGTTACCCAAGACTGAAGTGGTATTTAAAGGTGATACTGCAGAGGAATTGAGAGAAATATCGCTACACCGGGAAGATGTATTACAACTATTTGATAAACTGAATAGTAGCAAATCACCTGGACCGGATGGTATACATCCAAGAGTGTTGAAAGAACTGAAATATGAGATTGCAGACCTGCTATTAGTAATCTGTGAACTTTCATTAAAATCATCTGTAATACCTGAAGATTGGAGGATCGCCAATGTAATGCCAATTTTTATAAAGGGTTCCAGGGGTGATCCTGGAAATTACAGACCGGTGAGCCTGACATCAGTACCGGGGAAAATGGTAGAAACATAAAGAACAAAATTACACAGCATGTAGATAATCATGGCCTAATGGGAGACAGCCAACATGGCTTTAGACAAGGAAGATCTTGTCTTACTAATCTGATATGTTTTTTTGAAGGTGTGAATAAACAGGTAGACAAAGATGAGTCAGTTGATATAGTGTATCTGGACTTTCAGAAAGCCTTTGACAAGGTCCCTCATCAGAGACTTTTGGCAAAACTAAAAAGTCATGGGATAGGAGGCAGTGTACTATTGTGGATCGGGAACTGGTTAAAAGATAGAAAGCAGAGGGTAGGACTAAATGGCCAATTTTCCCAATGGAAAAAGGTGAATAGTGGAGTACCCCAGGGATCTCTACTGCGTCCGCTACTTTTTGACGTATTCTTAAATGACTTGGAAAAGGGAATAACGAGTGAGGTTATCAAATTTGCAGACGACACAAAACTGTTTAAAGTTGTTAAAACCCAAGAGAACTGTGAAAAACTGCAGGAGGATCTGGATAAATTGGAAGACTGGGGATCAAATGGCAGATGAAATTTAATGTGGACAAGTGCAAAGTTATGCACCTAGGAAAGAACAACCCACATTATGGTTACACGATGCAAGGTTCCACATTGGGAACCACCACCCAGGAAAAAGATTTAAGAGTCATCGTGGATAACATGTTAAAACCCTCCACCCAGTGTGCAGCGGCGGCCAAGAAAGCAAATAGAATGCTAGGTATCATAAGGAAAGGAATGGAAAATAAAGCAAAGGATATTATAATGCCTCTGTATCGTTCCATGGTGAGACCGCACCTTGAATATTGTGTGCAATTCTGGTCGCCGTATCTTAAAAAGGATATAGCGTTATTAGAAAAGGTACAGAGACGAGCCACCAAAATGGTAAAGGGGATGGAAGGCTACTCCTATGAATAGAGGCTACAAAGGTTAGGACTCTTCAACCTGGAAAAGAGACGGTGAGGGGAGATATGATAGAGGTCTATAAATTAATGAATGGAGTTGAACAAGTAAATGTAGATCAATTGTTTACGCTATCAGAATATAGAAAGACTAGGGGACATGCAATGAAGCTACAGGGTAAACTATTTTGAAGAGGCCGCGGGGCAGGGTCCCAGTGGCTGGCGGTAACCGGGCGGGAGTCCCGGCGCTGGGCCCCTGCTCGCGATATCGGGCGTGGGCGGCTCTTCGTCAGGGAAAAGGGGTGCATTATTTAAAGACATTGGCTCGCCGGTGAGTGACAGCCGTGCGAGTCAATGGTGGGCGCTGGTCCGGTGGGAATCTCGGGAGAGGTGCTCGTGGAGTCTCTCTCTGGCGCTGGGGACGGAAGGTGCAGGGCGTTTGCTGGACTGCTCCTGCGAGCTTTGTTTCTTCGCCTTATTGGAGCAGGTTTGATCATGGGGGTAAGGTTGTGTAGACTGGCTGCGGAGAAGGTAGGTGGAGTTCCGGTGGAATTGGCTTAAACTTAGGGCTGTGTGTGCACAGTTCAATGTGCTCCGGGAAAGGGGGGGCGGGAACGTGGCGGATTTTCTCCTTCTGCGGTGGTTGTGGGATTTTGGGATGCCGCTGCAGCGGGGGTGGCTGGGCAGAGCTCGTGGGCTCAGCGCGGGGGGGACGGGCCGCGGCAGGCAGGCGAAGAGGGCAGGCGGAAAATGCGGTTTCTGGGCCCGAGCAGAATGTGAGAAGGGCTGGGGCTGCTGGTGCTGTGCTGGATGTGGCTCCTGTTGTTAGGGGTAGGGGGACAGTTCGTGGTCAGGGGGCCAGAGCTGGGAGGGGAAAGGGGACAACCTCAGCCAGGAGGAGGGCAGGTGGTGTATCCAGGGGAGGTGGCAGGGGGGTCGGAGTGAATGTTGTGGAGCGGCAGGCAGGGGGGAGTGATATCTGGGCCCAGGAGTTGGTACCTTCTGGGGATATGGTTGTGGGCGGGGGATTGGCTGGTGGTGGGGACCATGATGGTGCATCACAGGGAAGTGCTGGGCCTGGGTGTGGGGGGGGGGGTCAGCATGCAAGGTTGGATGGGGCAAGGGCTAGGGGGGTGGGGGGGTTGGGGGTCTGAGTGCTGGCCCACTCCATGGAGGGGGGCTCTTAATGCTGGTCAGGGGCCTTTTGTGTCGAGGGGCTGGGCTGGTGGTGTGACACGGGTCCTGGAGCCAAGTGCTGCGTCTTCCTGGGAGCATTGGCAAGGAGGGAGACAGGGCTCATCTAGGGCTGACTGGCTGGCTACCTGGCCGCCGGCTGTTTCTCCTGCTGTTCCCCCCCTTCTTTTCTTTCTTTTTCTCCACAGGCTGCATCCATGGAGCAGGCTGCTGGGCAGATCGCGGCTGTGCAGCGGGCTGTAGCCGGCAGGGAGGTTGGAGCGTCACCCGATGGGATGCAGCGGATGCAGACCAATGTGGCAGGTGATGATGGGACGCATCTGACGGACGTCAGGAATTGGTCTTCGGAGGTCCTGCAAAGGGACGAGCAGGCTAGCGACGTGGCGGTGGCAGGTGAGTCTCCAGCGGAGAGGGGGGGTTGTATCAGAACTGACAGGCGAACTGGTTGGGGTTGGGCGGAAGGCGAAGGTGAAGAGGCGGCACTCTCGTAGGCGGCAGCGTAGGTCTGAGTCTTCTTCTTCATCAGCTTCTTCCTCGTCGTCATCGTCTTCCGGAACTTCGCTTGCGGGACATGGACCGGGGCAGGCCTCAGTGGGCCCTGCTGAGGGGTCGGGCAGGCCTACTTTGGTTGCGTTTGCTGAGCTGTGGGAGGGGGTTCCCAGGGTTTTACGCCGCAAGATTTGGAAGAGGAGATATATCGATATTTTCAGATTACTGGAAGGCAGAAAGCGCTCGGGAGAGAGTAGAAAGAAGAGGAAAGAGGATGAGAAAGCGGGGTGGGTGCGAAAGGTGTCACGTAATGTAGTGAATTGGGTCAGAGCCTTTTTGCGGTTGGCAAGTGTGTGGGGGCATCAATCCCCGGAGGATTATGGAATGTTGCCGGCATACGCGGATTCTATTTTGGAAGCCTCGCAGATGCATGACGGTTTTGCCTGGTTGAATTACGATGAAAAGTTTTGCAACAAGATGGAGGAGAGTAAGTGGTTGACGTGGGGTATGCAGGATATTAATCTATGGCTGACCCAGATGTCGGTCAGGACCGGTGCTAGCGGAGGTGGGGGGGCGAGAGTTGGCGTCGGTAGCGGGCAAGGCTCAGGGCGGTCCTTTCGGTCAGTGGGGGGTAACCCCCAACAAAAAGGGGGGGTCCTGGGAATGGGGGACATCTGTTGGCGGTTCAATAGGTCCTCGTGCCCCTTTCCCGACTATAAATTCCGGCATGCCTGCTCATCTTGTGGGGGTGGACTTTCCACCAGTAAATGTGTTAAAAAAGGTGGTTCGGGTCCTCTCCCAGCATCTGCCAAGTAATTTGGACCTTTGCGGGCTGGCCCCGACTCCGATTCGCAGGGCGATTCTTGGGGAATGGTTGCGGGGATATACATGTAGGCGTGACAAAGGGGTGTTGGAACGCGGGTTTTTAGCAGGTTTTCGTATCCCAGTGCGCGGCGCAGTGTCCTGCAGGCCTTCATGCAACTCACCTTCGGTTCGGCATCTTGGGCAAGTAGTCCGTGACAAGCTGGTGGTGGAACTGGGCTTGGGTAGAATAGCAGGTCCTTTTGCGGAGCATCCTTTTGCGAATTTGGTGGTTTCGCCGCTGGGGGTAGTTCCAAAGAAGGAGCCGGGGAAGTTTCGGCTGATCCATAATTTGTCCTTTCCAGTAGGTGGGTCAGTCAACGATCATATTCCGAGGGAGTTGTGTACGGTTCATTACGCTTCCTTTGATGAGGCTGTTCGGCTGGTTAGACAATGTGGCCCGGGGGCATTGATGGCGAAGGTGGATGTGGAAGCTGCCTTTCGGCTGCTCCCTGTGCATCCGGATGATTTTCATTTGTTAGGTTTCTGTTTCGATAATGAGTTTTATGTGGATAAGTGCATGCCTATGGGGTGTTCTGCTTCCTGTGCATATTTCGAGAAGTTTAGTTCCTTTTTGCATTGGCACCTGGTCCGGACGGTCGGCTGTGCTTCTGTAGTCCATTATTTGGACGACTTTCTTTTCGTGGGGGCGGCGCAGTCGCAGGAGTGTCAGCGGTTGTTGTCTGGTTTTGTCGAGATGGCTGGGGCTTGTGGGCTTCCATTGGCTGTCGAGAAGACGGCGGGCCCGGCTTCGTGTATAACATTTCTGGGGGTGGAAATTGATTCTGTAGGAATGGTGGCGTGCTTACTGGGGGACAAGGTGGTGCGGTTGCGGGTGCTAGTTGCTAACGGGTTGGCGTCCACTAAGTTATCGTTGCGGGAGTTCCAGGTATTGATTGGCTCCTTGAATTTCACCTGCAGGGTCATCCCGATGGGCCGTGTTTTCCTGCGAGCTTTGGCTGTGGCGACGGCGGGAGCGAGGAGGCCTCATCATCGCATCAGAGTGTCCCAGGTCATAAAGGCTGACTTGCGAGTTTGGGATGAGTTTTTGGAGAATTACAATGGCGTTTCGGTGCTGCAGGAGGCTGAGATTTCCAGTGCAGATTTCCAGTTGTATATGGATGTGGCGGGTAGTGCTGGGCTGGGCATCTATTTCGGGGGTGAGTGGTGTGCTGCCACTTGGCCTCAGGCGTGGCATGATACGCGGCTGACCAGTAATATTGCGTTTTTGGAATTGTTTCCTTTATTGGTGGTGTTGCAGTTGTGGCCTGACAAGCTGCGGAACCGCAGAGTACTTTGGTGGTGCGATAATGAAGCTGTCGTGGCCGTCGTTAACAGGTATACGCCGCGCTGTGCACAGGTGGCGGGGCTGATGAGGGACATCATTTTGAGGTGCATGCATTTAAATGTGTTTGTGAAGGCGAAGCATATTCCTGGTTGCACTAATCGAATTGCTGATGCCCTTTCTCGTTCCAAGTGGGAGCTGTTCCGGGCCTTGGCACCAGAAGCGGAAGTCGATGGGTTGGCAGTTCCGGAGAGCTTATGGCGGATTGGCCAGCGGACTTGGTACTGTTGCTGAGGAATTCCGTGGCGCCCGCGACGTGGTCTGCCTATCGGAGAGGATTCGACGATGTGATGGAATATCTGCAGTCTCGTGGTTGGCAACCGGGAATGGTGGCGGACTCCTTTCTGGGACATTATATCATGCGAGCGAAGGGTGTTGGAGTCTCGAGGGCGGTGGTGCGGAGTAGGTTGGCTGGATTCACCTTTTTTGCTAGGGCAGCGGGTTGGGGTCTTTCAGTCCTCGGGTTTTTGTCTCGGAAGTTGTTGCATGGATGGGAGCGAGCCTGCCCGGCTCCGCGGGATGCGCAGCTGCCAATTACGCACGATCTGTTGATTCGGCTTTGTTCGGCTTTGCCGAGTGTATCCGCGTCCATTTTTGAGGCTATATTGTTCAAGGCTGTGTTTTGTGTGGCCTTTTTCAGAGCCTTTCGGATAGGGGAGTTGGTGGCTAGCTCTAGTCGGGCTGCTGCTACAGGCGGCTTGTTGAGCAGCCATGTACAGATCCGCAATGGGCAGCTGTGGGTACGGTTGGCGAGGTCTAAGACAGACCAGTTGGGGAAGGGATTATGGGTGGTTTTGAACGAGGTCTCTGCGTCGCCTACATGCCCTGTGGTGGCGGTGCGAGGCTACATGTGTGAGTGCCCGCTGGTGGCCCAGCGGTTTTTCCTGCACAAGGATGCGCGTGCGGTGACACGTTTTCAAGTGGCGGCTGTTTTGCGGTTGGTTTTGCGACATTTGGGTATGGATCCTCAGCATTTCACGCCACATTCCTTTCGTATTGGAGAAGCTACCAGTGCGGCGGCGATGGGGCTATCCGGAGAGGAGATACAGAATATTGGCAGATGGAGATCGCAGGCCTTTAGGGGTTATGTGCGGTTGTAGCTGATTTGTGTCCTTGGAGGCCTGACTCATGTTTTCTTTTGCAGATGCTGTGCGGGCCCCGCTCGGATGTTGGATGATTGGACATTCATTCATGCATTGGGCGGGACTGCAGGCAGCTGAACGTCCCTTGGGGCTCAATTTGGGTCTTGATCCGAGTTTGGTGTCCATCGAATGGCTGGGTGAACGGGGTCTGCGATGGCCTCAGTTATTACCTTTGCTTCGGCACCATCAACGTGTGAGGAACGAGCCCGCAGCGATTCTTCTTCATGTAGGAGGGAATGATCTTGTTGGCTGGTCGTGTAAGCAGATGATTCGGGCGGCAAAGAGGGACTTGGCGGAAGTTATTCGCATGTTTCCCGAAGTTCTTGTGTTGTGGTCAGATATTATTCCAAGGCCTTCCTGCCAGTGTCAGCGGCGTTGGTCGCGGGGGGTGGCAAAAATTAATCGGCAGGTTGGGCGATGGGTGTGTGACCATGGGGGATATCAAATCTTGCACCCATGGGTAGATGTTAATTGTGCTGGTTTGTTCTGCCTCGATGGGGTGCATTTATCCCCGGTTGGAGTGGACCTGCTTCTTAACGACTGGCAGGAGGCTTTGGAATGGGTCATGCAATGGGAGGCTAAATGGTCGCAGCTTAGGTTTGGGGGGGGCGGCGTGAGCTTCTCTTACACCGGGTGGCGGGATCCCGGAGGTTTCCGGGGTCCGGGGCCTTTAAATGGAATTGAGGCGGGGGCGGTTGCCCCCAACCCAGATGACCCCTTGCCGGCCTTTGCTAGTAATATGGCGAGGCCGGGGAAAAGGGGGATGGGCATTTGCCGCTGGCTCGGCCGCGGCGGGAGTGGAATGAGGTCATCTTGCTAGTAATATGTCGGGTGATGGCTCGTTCCGCTCGTTGGTTATGTTTAAGGAGTGTATATTACAAGAAATTGTTGGGAATTTCCTGTTTGTTAATAAAGCTGTGACCATTTAAGCCCAGAAAATGTGTTTGTGTAGTTTGTATGGAGGTTTGGATGTGTCGGGGTGGGGGGGGGGGTGGAAGGAGCATGTTGGTGTGAGGGGGGGGGGGGGATTAGGGTGGGTCAGCACCGGATTTCACCTGCCTCGGTTATGAAGAGGCCGCGGGGCAGGGTCCCAGTGGCCGACGGTAACCGGGCGGGAGTCCCGGCGCTGGGTCCCTGCTCACAATATCGGGCGTGGGCAGATCTTCGGCAGGGAAAAGGGGTGCATTATTTAAAGACATTGGCTCGCCAGTGAGTGACAGCCGTGCGAGCCAATGGTGGGCGCAGGTCCGGTGGGAATCTCGGGAGAGGTACTCGTGGAGTCTCTCTCTGGCGCTGGGGACGGAAGGTGCAGGGCGTTTGCTGCCCATCCTCCCGCCTGTTTCTTAGGCGTGGGGGGCATATGATTAGGAGTTGTCGCAGCTGGGGGGGGGGTGGCGGGATCCCGGAGGTTTCCGGGGTCTGGAGCCTTTAAATGGAATTGGGGCGGGGGCGGTTGCCCCCAACCCAGATGACCCCTTGCCGGCCTTTGCTAGTAATATGGCGAGGCCGGGGAAAAGGGGGATGGGCATTTGCCGCTGGCTCGGCCGCGGCGGGAGTGGAATGAGGTCATCTTGCTAGTAATATGGCGGGTGATGGCTTGTTCCGCTCGTTGGTTATGTTTAAGGAGTGTATATTACAAGAAATTGTTGGGAATTTCCTGTTTGTTAATAAAGCTGTGACCATTTAAGCCCAGAAAATGTGTTTGTGTAGTTTGTATGGAGGTTTGGATGTGTCGGGGTGGGGGGGGGGGTGTAAGGAGCATGTTGGTGTGAGGGGGGGGGGGGATTAGGGCGGGTCAGGGCCGGATCTCACCTGCCTCGGTTAAAGACAAATAAGAGAAAATATTTTTTCACTCAACATGTAATCAAACTCTGGAATTTGTTACCGGAGGATGTAGTAAGAGCTGCTAGTGTAGCTGGGTTTAAAAAAGGTTTGGACAAGTTCCTGGAGGAAAGGTCCTTAAACCATTATTAAAAAGGGACCCAGGATATCGATGCTTGACCCAATACAAGCATTGTGGAGCCTGTGTGTTTTGGGGATACTGCTAGGTATATATGACCTAGATTGGCCACTGTTGGAAACAGGATACTGGGCTTGATGGACCTTGGTCTGACCCAGTATGGCATATCTTATGTTCTTATGTTCATTTCACTGGCCACTTTTTGTTTTTGAAATATTGGACATTAAGGGGTGCCAATAGTGTTAACCACAATTGTAGGCCTTGGGCTTGTTGGTAGTAGTAGAACACAAGATAGCTGAGGATAAATTTCATCTGGGCATGTTGGCGCTGTTTATGGAGTGGTTCCAGGACATAAATAACAAAATTACAACCATTCAGGCAGAGATTGCTACAATGGGCACCAATCTTAGAGCGGAACTGTGAGAGATGGGCCATACACTTAGGAAAGCAGAGCAGCATCTAG
The DNA here is from genome assembly GCA_033557465.1 of Ichthyophis bannanicus. Taxonomy (NCBI): domain Eukaryota; kingdom Metazoa; phylum Chordata; class Amphibia; order Gymnophiona; family Ichthyophiidae; genus Ichthyophis; species Ichthyophis bannanicus. The sequence continues at coordinate 821,503,926 of CM066032.1, forward strand.
ATGATCACAGGGCTAATGCTAGGGTTTCTGGTGCTCCCCTGAACCTATAGATTTCTGCCCCCTCACTCATTACTAATATTGGTGGCTACATTCCACCCCACTTTTTCCAAAAACTACTTTGTGAACTCTTTTCACATAATGCTAGTATTTCTCCTTCAAATCAAATGTTATAAGAATGAAGGGACAAATGCATAGTCAGAATAAAAATAAGTACTGAGCAGTAAATACTTAGCATCTTATGAACAGGCCATGATAATCCAAGGTTTAATGTGATCAAAGCAAAGAAAAGCTATTCATTTATTTATTTGATTTTTTGTGCCTTTGTTTACAAAATTAGCAATTAATTCAGTGATGTCTAACTGGGCACATATAGCTGTCACAGCAACCATGCCAATGTTCACAAGTCTTTCTTGAAAAATATTTGATCTCAAATAAATGTTTATTATTAATCGTGAAAACGATCTCTTGCCACTTGCGACACTGACAGGAATTGTCAGCAATATTAGAGCAATGCTCAAATTTGGGAAGGAGAAAAGGTTGTTTGATCGGGTGAATTTAAGAGTTTCATAAAGTTGAGTATAGTTTAGTTTGTTTAAAACTTGATATACTGTCAAGTCGTGCACAGCGAGGCAGTTTACAATAAAAGAACTCGAGATAATAAACAGGAAAGTCAGGTTCACTCAGAAGAGGAGAGAAAAAGGTTTATGGAATTGACATAATTCAGACTTAAATAGATCTTTAAAGGCACAGAGTTCATCATATAGTTCAGTTGTATCAAGGTCCTTATTATCTCCATCTGAAAAATGAACTTGCAAATCATCACAATATTGTTGGAGCTCATCGTGCTCAGTTTTGGCAAGTTTATTTCTCTTGTTTAACAATTCAAATTAATTGTTTTGTTGTTCTAACTGTTCAAATCTTTCATTGAAGGAAATCTGTAGCATCCAAAATTGTAAAAAAAGAAATTTACTCACAATGTATCTTCAGGTGATTACTGCAATTCATCTTCTTGTTCTTACCTGAACTGTGTAGTCTTTTTCCTCCAACAGATTGAGCAGAGGCTTTGAACTCTGGTACCTACTGAACCTCTTGACAAACATACTGAGCTGTTTTAAGCAATGACTCACATTTGGAATAAGTAAGGTAATCTCTCTATGCCCTTTTCATCCGCTGCCAACTCCAGACTTCGATCCTTTCACCTTGCTGTTCCTTATGCCTGGAACAAACTACCCGAGTCTGTACATCAGGCTCCCTCTTTGCCCCTTTTCAAATGCATGCTAAAGGCTCGCCTCTTCGAGGTTGCTTTTGGATCCTGATCCCTTGTTCTTCTTGTGTCTCCTTACCTTTCCTTATTGTACCCCTATTCTCAGCTATTGTATAGTCTATCTTGTTTAGATTGTAAGCTCTGTCGAGCAGGGACCGTCTTTCTACGTGTTTATGTATAGCGCTGCATAAGCCTTGTAGTGCTATATTTATTTTATTTATTTATTTATTTGGTTACATTTTTATACCGCTTCTTCCAGCGATCAGTAGCGGTTTACATTATATCTAAGTGATTAATAGTTGTAGTAATAGTAGTAGAAGTAGTAAATAAAGACTTTCAAGTTCTCATTGACTGTCAACACGGTGGCAATATTTTCACCAGTACTCTGAAGGATCTAACTGATGGGATTTCTGTGATTCAGCAGGTCATACTGTAAGATGAGGGAGCACAAGAATTGGAAATCCTTTTACTTGGAGCTCAAAATATGTGCTTCATACTTAGATTCATTGCCATGCTTATCATCACTAAGGGGCTTGTTTACAAAGCCGCGGTAGCGGTTCGCGATCGTTATCGGATAACGATAACGATCGCGAATCGCTACCGCGGCTTTGTAAACAAGCCCCTAAGCATCTCGTACAGAGCATCATAGAGGCTGCAGAGCATCAATGTGACCTTCCTAATAGGTTTCTGAAAAAGGTTTCAGCATCAGAGAACTAATGTGCTTTGTTGCTGATCTCATTCACAGGCCCTATCTTTTGTAATTTTTATTTATTTATTTCTCTTTACACTATTTTTTAAATGTTTTATTTATAGCATTTTCAATAATTCATAATTCATATTTCATATTTGAATAGAAACATAGAAACATGATGACAGAAAAAGACCACATGGCCTATCTAGTCTGTCCTTCCATATCAACAACTACAACAGTCCACTTTTTACCTTTAGAGATCCTCTGTGTTGGTCCCATGCTTTTTTGAATTCAGTTACTGTCTTCATCTCTACCACCTCCACTGGGAGACTATTCCATGGATCCACTACTCTTTCCGTAAAGAAATATTTCCGCATATCACTCCTGATTCTATCTCCCTTCACCCTCATCCCATGTCCCCTCATAGCAGAACTTGCTTTCAATTGAAAGAGGCTCTCTCCCTGAACATTTATGCCACGGAGGTATTTAAACATCTCAATCATATCACCTCTATCCCGCCTTTCCTCTAAGGTGTACATATTAAGATCCTTAAGTCTGTCCTCATATGCTTTATAATGAAGCCCACTAATCATTTTAGTAGCCACCCTCTGCACCGACTCCATCCTGTTCACATCCTGTTCACATCCTTTTGAAGGTGCAGTCTCCAGAATTGCACACTATACTCCAAATGAGGTCGCACCAAAGACTTATACAGAGGCATTATCACCTCCTTTTTTCTGCTAGCCATTCCTCTCCGTATGCACCCAAGCATCCTTCTAGCTTTTGCTGTCGCCTTTTCTACCTGTTTAGCTACTTTAAGATCATCAGACACAACCACGCCTAGGTCCCGCTCTTCTTTAGTGGACAAAAGTACTTCACCTCCTATACTATATTGCTCCCTTGGATTGCTGCAGCGCAAATGCATGACCTTACATTTTTTAACATTAAATCCCAGCTGCCAAATTCTAGACCATTCTTCAAGCTTAGCTAGATCCCTCCTCATGTTATCTACACCTTCCTGGGTGTCTACTCTATGGCAGATTTTGGTATCATCTGCAAAGAGGCAAACCTTACCCGAGAGCCCTTCCGCTATATCACTAACAAAGATGTTAAAAAGAATCGGACCAAGGACAGATCCCTGGGGCACACCACTGGTAACATCCTTCTCCTCAGAGTGAGCTCCATTTACTTGTACTCTTTGTCGCCTCCCACCCAACCAATTTCTAACCCAAGCAGTAACTTTAGGGTCCATCCCTAGGGTGCTCAGTTTGTTTATAAGTCGCCTGTGAGGAACAGTGTCAAAGGCTTTACTGAAATCTAAATACACCACATCTAGAGCTCTCCCTCAGTCCAACTCTCTGGTCACCCAGTCAAAGAAATCAATCAGATTTGTCTGACAAGACCTGCCTCTGGTGAATCCATGCTGCCTCGGATCCTGTAATCCGCTGAACTCCAGAAACCTCACTATTTTCTCTTTCAGCAGCGTTTCCAATAATTTACTCACCACTGAAGTTAAACTAACCGGCCTGTAGTTTTCAACCACATCCTTACTTCCACTTTTGTGTAAAGGCACCACATGAGCCTCTCTCCAGTCCTTTGGCACCACTCCCGACTCCAACGAGGCATTGAAAAGGTCAGTCAGTGGAGTTGCTAGAACGTCCCCAAGTTCCTTCAGTATTCTAGGGTGTATCCCATCCGGTCCCATCGCTTTGTCTACTTTAAGTTGAGCTAGTTTCTCATGAACACAGTCTTCTGAAAATTGTTGAAGATGTCCCTCATTTGTTCTTATTTGTGGGTGTTTTCTGAGGTCCTGCTCCTGGTTCTTCATCTGTGAACACAGAACAAAAATATTTGTTAAGCAATTCCGCTTTATCCTTATCAGCTTCTACATATTCTCCCCTGCACCCTTGAGTCTGACAATACCACTTTTGCCCTTCCTCTTCTCACTAATATATCTGAAAAATGTCTTATCCCCCCATTTTATTGCATTGGCTATTTCCTCCTCCTTTTGAATCTTTGCCTTCTTGACTACTTTGCTAGCTTCTCTTAGTTTTTCCAAATACAGATGCCTGTCTTCCTCTCTCTGTGATCTCTTGTATTTCATGAAGGCCTCCCTCTTTTTCTTCACTTTTTCAGCTACTTCCTTCGAAAACGATAGCGGTCTCCTTTTCCTTTTGCCTTTATTTACTATTTTAACAAAAAGGTTGGTTGCCCTTAAAATATCCCCTTTCAGTTTTGCCCACTGTTTTTCTACATCCCCCCAGCTGTTCCCATCCCACTAACGACTCCCTGAGGTACTGGCCCATTTTCGCAAAGTTAGTCTTCCTAAAGTCTAAGATCCTCACCTTGGAATGGATTCTAACAGCCCTAGTCCTAATACTGAAACACACCATCTGGTGATCACTGGATGCAAAATGATCTCCCACTATAACATCAGAAACACTTTCACCATAAGCACCAAGTCCAGTATGGCCCCTTCACGTGTGGGGTCTGTTACCTATTGCCTGAATAGTTCTCCCTGTAGAGAATCCAGGATCTCCTTACTTCTAGATACTGCAGCAGGAATGTGCCAATCAACATCTGGCATATTGAAATCTCCTATCAGTAGCACTTCCCCTTTCCTAGCAATGCTGCACATGTCTTCAATTAACTCTCTGTCCACCTCTTCCTCTTGTGAGGGAGGTCTGTATATCACACCAATGCAAATAGATTTCTCTTTCCCTCTTTCTAGTTTAACCCACAATGCCTCCTCTCTCCCTTTTAAGCTCTGTAATTCCAAAGCTTTAATAGTAGTTTTTACATATAGTGCCACTCCTCTTCCCCTTCTTCCTACCCTGTCCTTTCTGAATAAAGCATAACCAGGTATAGTTACATCCAAATGATGGTTTTCTGTGAACCATGTTTCTGTAACTGCCACTAAATCCAAGTCAGCCACTCCCACCAAAGCTTTAACATCAGGGATCTTATTTCCCATGCTACAGGCATTTATATACACTGCTTTCCATATGTTACCCCTGTTACCCATTTCCATAAAGGTATTTAATGTATCACCTACCTGGGAGCTTTCACTTACCTGGGGGCTTTCTTCACCCATCCCCAATGAATCTGGTTTAAAGCCCTCTTCAGTAGATTAGCCAGTCTACTACCGAAGATGCGTTGACCTTTCTTGGACAGATGGATGCCATCTCTGCTCTGCAACCCTTGGAACAGCATCCCATGGTCTAGGAAACCAAAACGCTCTTGATGACACCATCCATGCAGCCATGCATTCATCTCCAGGATGCGAGCCTCTCTGCCTTGGCCTTTACCCTCAACAAGGAGGATTGAAGAGAACACCACCTGTGCACCTAACTGCTTCACCCTCTGTCCCAGAGCCATGAAGTCACTTTTGATACTTTCCGAGGTATACCTGGCAGTATCATTTGTTTCAACATGGATTAGCAACATTGGGTAATAGTCAGTGGGCTTGATGAGTCTCGGCAAACTCTCCGTAACATCTTGGATTTTGGCACCAGGCAGACAGCATACCTCTCTGGACATCAAGTCTGGTCGGCAGGTGGACGCCTCAGTACCCCTCAGAAGAGTCTCCAACCACCACTACCCTTCGTTTCCTTCTGGTCACTGATTCTGCAACTTTGGGGTACTTGAACTCTTGTTCTTCCCTTTCCAGGGATGCTTTCACCTCCTCCACTTCCAGGGCTGCATAATGGTTCTTCAATTCAAGGGCTGGAGAAGTTGGATTGGTGATTTTGCAGGCCCTGGTGACTTGTGTCCAACCATCGACATTCTGTTGGCATCCATCTTCTCCTGTGCTGGAGAGCTTGGTTGCTGCAAGAAGCATCTCATCAATGTACTTTTCACTGTCTTGAATACTCCTCAGCCTCGCCACCTCCTCTCTGAGTTCCTCCACTTGTTTCCTCAGAGCTTCAGCATGCAGGCACCCTGCACATGGAACTGGTCCTTCAACTGGCATTAGGACCTCTGTCTGGACCTAGGCAGAAGCTGTAACGGGGGCAACAGCTTTAGCAATACGATTTTTCCCAGCCATTGTTCTGTTCGTGGAGCTTAGGTGTCTGTTAAAGCAAAAGAGAGAGATCTACCAAGTACCAGCTGGTTTCCCAGCTGTCCTTTCAGAGAAAAAGCAGTTAAATCTCTTTAATTATATTCAAAATGTGCTGGTCCAATTCTTTGTGATGTGTTAAAGGGGGAGGTGCCCTATAAAGCAAGACTGCTCACTAGGGGTGGGTGGGAGTCGGGGTGGGTAGGGAGGGAACTAACACCTAATTAGGTGTTAGCAGTTTCCAAACCTGAGGAGGTTACTAGAGTTCAGCAACCTACTGTGTTCAAGGAAAGTTCCACTAAAGCACCAAAAAGAAAGTAACCTTGCTTTAAAAAATATACAAATATACAAAACCCTTTTAAGAGCTCCCAGTCAGAGAGCTAGCAATGTAATATAATAAAAACAAACAAACAAACCCTCAAATCCTTACTGTTTGTTGATATGTGGAGCCCTGGTTAGGAAAGCCTCAACAGGGCAGGGCACTGGAGCCTTTTATGCAGGCCTCAGCTGCACTCAGGAAATCAGGCCCACTAACTCCTGATTAGGTGTTAGCAGTTTCTAAACCTGAGGAGGTTACTAGAGTTCAGCAACCTTCTGTGCTCAAGGAAAGTTCCACTAAAGCACCAAAAAGAAAGTAACTTTGCTTTAAAAAATATACAAAAAACCCTTTTAAGAGCTCCCAGTCAGAGAGCTAGCAATGTAATAATAATAAAAACAAACAAACCCACAAATCCTTACTGTTTGTTGATCTGTAGAGCCCTGGTTAGGAAAGCCTGAATAATTTGATATCAGAAAATTTCTCAATATACACTCAATGAACCAAAAGGAAAAGAAAACCAATAAGCTAGACTACAAGTTTTTGAGAACGCAGAAGAGGTAAGAAATTGCTTCACAAAGAAGATTTAAGGAAATAAAACCAGGAGCAAAGCTATCAAAACATGACAGCCAGTAGGAGACACATCCTTTAATCCTCAAGAACATTCTAATGAACTAGCAAAATGTCTCCCAGCTGCTTGGAGTCAGACAAAATAAATTGCTTAGATTCATACATAATATAAAATTTACATGGATATTTCAACTGAAATGTTGCCCCCACTCCCCCCCCCCCCCCCATGGCAGTAACCCTCTGGCATTCATATTTTGCTCTATTTTATGGTTGGTATCCACTGCATACATCCCTTCTCACTCTAACTCTCATGCACATACACCTAGAAGAGGATTTTAAGAGAGTCATCCAAGTGCAATCTGGGATGTCTAACCATACTGCCTGAAAAAAATGCAGAAGTGATTTCACAAACCTGGACATGCCCAATATGGATGTCTGCAAGGGCATCTACTTAGACATCCCCAGAACCATCTTCCAGAACCTGGATGTCAACCATAGCATAATGCTTAAAGTAGTGGGTTAAAGGTACAGCTGGAGTTCAAATTCCACTACTGCTAAGTTGAAATTGTGCTGAGTACAGGGGGTGATGAAATGCTTTCTTCTCTACATCCTCTGGATTTTTTTCAACTAAAACAAGTGTTTAGCAGATGCTTCTTCATTGCTAATCATGCCTCAGAGCAGGTCTAAATTTAGACGTGATGCCAGACGTAAATGCCGTTTCTATGATCAGGCGGGGATGTCCGGGATCCTGGGAACTCCCTGGCCATGTCTCCATGTTCCTGGGAATGTCCCAGCCATGCCTCCTCCATGCCCCCATTCAGATTTGGACGTCCCCAGAAATGGCTTCTAAAATGGATCTGGAGACAGCCTCTGTGCTTTGGACATCTGTATGTCTGTTTTCTGTTCATGTCCTCCTCCCTCACATAAACCCTTCTTTCTTCTTTCATTTTTCTCCTAATCCCTCATCTTTGACTACTCCCTTCTTCAGTTCTCCTTCTTTTCAGTTCTCATTCCCTTATTTTCCAGATCATCTCCATTTCTTCTCTCCATCGTCTTCGCTTTCCTCTCCTTTCCCTCATCCCTTTATCCTCCACCCCTTCCATCCATCCATCTCTTCAGTCTTTTATCTCTTTCCCTGCATCCCTTCCAAGCTGTTCTGAACTGTGGCAGCCATGGTGCGTGAGATTTGAAAATAGAAGTAGCAGTGTCTGGCTCTAAGGTCGCCTTCAATCCACAGCTTATATCAACACATTGGAGAGCAACAGAGCTGGCCACTACTGATAAAGAGAGTAGTTGGATTCACTGACCAGTCCCCAGAATGCCTGTACTGTGCTTATACCAATGCTTTGCTATAAGCACAGGTTGTTGTTGTTGTTAAGTGCCGTTGAGTCGGAGTCGACTCATGGAGACCCTCTGGATAGCTATCCTAAATTGTGTTCGATCTTCAGTCAGGCGGCTCATTGTTGACAGACTGGTACCCGTAGCTGCTGTGATTGTATCGATCCATCTCATTGCTGGTCTTCCTCTTTTGCGTTGACCTTCTATCTTGCCAAGCATGATGTCTTTCTCTAATGATCTCTCTCTCCGCATGATGTGTCCAAAGTATGAAAGTCGAAGTCTTGTCATCTGAGCTTCTAAAGCAAGCTTAGGTGTGATCTCCTCTAGTACAGACTGGTTTGTTCTTCGGGCAGTCCATGGCATACACAGTATTCGCCGCCAGCACCATAATTCAAAAGCATCAATTTTCTTCCTGTCTATCTTTTTCACTGTCCAGCTTTCACATCCATATGATGTTATTGAAAATACCATGGTTTGAACAAGTCGAATCTTTGTATGGAGAGAGACATCTCTGCTCTTGAGAATCTTATCTAGGTCTTTCATAGCCATTCTGCCAAGAGCAATGCGTCGTCTGATTTCTTGACTGCTTGTTGCTTCTTTATTGATAGTTGATCCAAGTAGGACAATTCAATGCTACCATAATAGTAGAAGAGGAATGTTGTTGTAGTTGTTATGGAAGGACAGACTAGATAGGCCATGTGGTCTTTTTCTGTCGTCATATTTCTATGTTTTTATGTTTCTATGACTCCTCTGCGCCTATCACCTCAAGGCCATAAGCCCTTCGAGCGGTCTTACATTCCTTTTCCACCAGAGTCTACATGATAACCTAGCCTCTTCATCTGACAAAATTCCTCATTAAACCATATGGCAGATCTAGATTTATGAATCTACCATAATGTCACTGCTGCAATTTTAATAACTGATTAGCTCAATTTTTTCCACCAACTATCAATGAGGACAAAGTCCGTAAATCCACTCCTTTAGAGACACAAACCAATCTGTTTTTCAGGATTTCCACAAAGAACATTGTGAGATATATTTGCATATTCATTGTGGAAATCCGCTGCTGCCTCTGCCCCTATGCAGATAGGAAGTAGAATCAGAGAGGGGTAGAAACATGATCAGTACCGTAGCACCAAAGGTGAAGGTAATTCCGGTGCTGCAGTTCCATTTTAAAAGTCTTGTCACTGATGCATGTCCCGGAGAGGGGAGGCAGCAGTGGCAATAGGAGTGGAGGCTGGAGCAGGGGGCACTAAGAATGAGGTTTGCCTAGGGCACTTCCTATCCTTGCACCAGCTTAACTAACACAAGCTTGTAGACAAATGCATAAGAGAGAGAGTTAAATACTCAACTAGGGGTATTGATACGTTCATAAGAATAGGAAGTCTTTATCTTCAAGACAATACTATTAGCCGTGCTCATCCTGGGGCTGGGAACTATCATGCCCCTACTCTGCCCAAGATGGGAACCTCATCCAAGGTTTACAGCACCCACATCTCAAGAGCAGTAAGGGCCTGTCACTGAGAGGGGATAGCTGGCTATTAGCCACCTATTTTTTCATGGGTGTCCTTCCTCATCACCCACCACTTCTTCTTGAGGTCTTCCACATTCATGTTGTGGTGATGAACAGCATTGACTCAGCTGCTGATGTCCTACCAGGCACTTTGTTTGACATGGGCATCACCAGATCCAAAAAGAGCAGTTGGTGCCTCAGGCACCAGGCCATAGCCTGAGAAAATGGCTTTGTGAAGTGTGCAGCATTTCAAATATGCATGGATAGGAATTTGCTAATGAGGCACTGGCCGGATAAATTAAAGCTTGCTATTTGCATTTGGTTAGTATTACCTGTCAGTATTTTCAACTGGGAAATGGTTAGCTGGCAGTTACCCAGATATGCACCACTATCTGATAGTATTCAGCATCATATCTGCATATCATACAACATGGTATTTTGAATTTTTTATTTATTTATTTTATTTTATTTTAGCTGTATTTATATCCTGCTTTTCACTGGGTCAAAGCGGTCAATTGGGAGATACATTTAACACGAGGGGATATGACACACATACGCTAATACTTACAGGGAATATGGGCAATGGAGGGTTAAGTGGCTTGCCCAAGACCACAAGGAGTACCTATAGGACTTGAACCCCCAGCCCTCCGGCCTTGTCCTAACCACTAGGCCACTCCTCCCACTACTGTAAAGTTTGTTTTACTAACATATTCTTTTTCCTGGCTATACTGATGACTAAATCCTTATTTCCTTGATTCCTTGTATCCTGCACATTATTGCACCATTTACAATTTCTATCAAAGTTGACAAAACATTTGATTCTCCCGCAGATGACAGATCATTTGGAGCACACTAATGCGATCCATCCCCACCAATCGAGTTTCTGGGAACAACATAGTACAGAAACCATTCTCACTGCAGTTCTCAATGAATTCCACAATATCCTGGATCAAGGCAAGCTGGCCTTAATCTTAAGTATCTTTGGGCCGCACTACAGCGTTTGATTTACTGTATCATAAACTTCTTCTTTCAAGATTGTTTGATATCGGCATATGAGTGGTAGTTCTCTCTTAGTTCTTATACTTTTTTGTCCCAATGGACTTACCAGGTAAGAGTAGGTCAGGTCACATCTGCAGTACACCCGTTACATTGTGGTGTCCCGCAAAGTATTGCTCTGTCCCCTCTACTATTCAATATTTCCCTCAGGCCCCTAGCAAAGTCTTATTTAAGGAATGGGTATTTCTTTTTATATGTAAGCTAATGACATCTATTAGTGGTCCAAATTCATTCCCTTCATCCAGACCTTTCTTAAATTAATAATTTCCTCAAGAAAATATCAGCGTGACTATGTACGCATGCGCTTAAAATTAACCCTCAGAAAACTACTGCTACTTCATTGGCCCCTTTTTTGGACACCACTCCTATTATAGTAAAATCCTGTTTCAAATATCTTGGCCTCTTTGTTGATTCTGAACTTTCATTCGGGACCCAAATTGCTCACCTCTCCCAGTCTTCCTCAAGGGTAGGTGAGTAGAGAGCAATGGTAAATGATTTCAAGCCCTATTTTTGAATGCTGGGGATGTCATTCACTCACTATGTCCTAGTGCACATACATGATAACCCTTCTGAGCAGCGTCTCAATGCATTTCCTACCTTGCAACCCTATGATCAATATAATCCACACTTTATCCTAAAGGTGAAAATTTTCTGTAAATTATAAAAAATGATCTCAAGGTCTATAGACCTTGAAGGGCTTGCAAGCTGTTATATATTAATATATCTTCCCGGGAATGTGGAGGGTGGAGAAATAATTTAAGGGGCACAGGTCTCAATTTTTCCACCAAGAAAAGAGAAACAAGAAGAAAGAACAAATTCTGCTGTCCAGAATGCTTCCAGTTCCTTCCAGGGCCCCGATAGAGAAGACTTTGGATAGTGAAGTAGCTACTTTGATTTCACGAACTGAGACACTTAATTTAGCTCAATTATACATTCAATTGCATACAATTAAAGACTAACGTAAGAACAGTGTACACTGAAAGAACTGTTTAAATTTGTTTATTGAAAGACCAATTGAGAAACATGTCATGGATTAAACCCATATTTTAGTCATTTTTTATACATACCTGTACACATTTGAGATTGGGACATTAATAAACACCTTCTTGTGATATCCAGTGATTTGGTCCTTTCCATCAGTTGTATTTCTCTTTCCCTACCTGTAGCAGTGCTCTTTAAAAGAGCTTTACAACAGAGGGACTTAGTGTAAAACTGTGAGCCACCCCCTCAGTAGTTGTCAATTTGAGTTAACACCATCACCACTGTGACATTAACATCTAAAAGGGGAAAAGTAAAATTGACACTAGCTGGGCGGGGCGGTTACATTATTATGATTGTTTTTCAGCGTTACTATGTTATGACCATATGGAGTTTTTTAACACATACTTTTAACTGTGTTATTTTATTTATGCACCAATTGAATTTTATTCCCCCCCCCCCCTTATTATGTGCTTTATGTTCACATATTACTATTGATTTCATCTTTAACTTCATATGTTTTTTGTTTTGGAAGTTATTCCCCCTGATGAAAGCATCAAGCCAAAACGCAGCCATGTCAGGGCATTAATAAAGATTGCTGTCTTCTCCTACGGTGATTAAGGGGTCTTATTTTATATTCTCACCTCGTCCCTTTGCCTGGGTCCTTCTGTAAGTGTGTGCGCTTCTGCTTTTGGACTCTCAGGTCATGTAGGAGCCATGCACTCCAGTTCTCACCATAAAAATCGGAGGTATGTCTTTAGTTGCTACAGATTTGCTGTCATGACTTGTGTGCAAAGACATATTGGCTTAAGCTCTGCTCTGCCTTGTCACCTTGAGCCTTGATTAAGGCTGAAAATGTTCTTTGTGTTATATTTAGAGCTTCTGATTTTAGGTTTTAACCAATTAAGCACCATTGAAACTCCCCTGATACAAAACAATTAAAATGTGTTTATTGGATAAACACTGGAGAAATACAACTTCCCCAATACCTATTTATCCCACTCCTGAATTGTCTTGTATCCTCTACTCTATTTTTGTGTCATTTCTGTGTTAACAATTCCTAAGTGATACAAAACGTACATGTTTGATTCTACCAGAAAAGTTCCCTCAAAGAACACCTAATTAGCTAGAAAATAAACACCTAAATTTGCAATTTATAAAGACCTAGGAAAAGAATCCCTAGTTATATTAGCTAGCTGTAAGAGATGTCTGTAGACTATTGTTTATATAGCTGCCATTTTTTTGTATTACTGCTGCTCTATCCAGTGCAAGTTATCTATCCTTTGAAGTAAGCTATTTGTTGTGATGGTTATGGGCCTCAGAAGTCATGGTATGGCAAGGGTTACTATAAATATAGGAGAAGAAAATTGTCAAGCCTTAATGATGGTCCTGGCCATGTGAGGTGGTTTTGTGGTTACTCAACTGAGACATGGTGGCACAGGATATTGGCACATGCTAGGTGCATCATTATATAAGTGACTCCCCTATAAAGGTATAAATGCCATGGCATGTACAAACTTTGGTGTTGGAAGAATACCTATGAAGGGGGATTGGGACAACTCCGTATAATGGTACCTCACTGAGAAGCTTTCTGAAGCCTCACTGTAGACTGGTTGAATTTATATGATTCCTTTTCTCATTAGGTATTAATGCATCATTGGCATATGCCTTTAGCAGCTGAATCCACCCATTCCTTCTGGCATGTGTGTATTGAGCTGAAATCCCCATTTTAGTAACCAAATTGTACATCATTCAAGCAGGGGATATTTATTGTATACTTTCTTCCACATGTAGTTTGATTCCCCTTCCTGACAGAGAAAATAGTGTACGTATAGTAGCGTTGGTTAAGCCATGGCCCATCACTCTTGCAATCCCTAGCTGTAGTTACCATCTGCTTTTTGTGCTCAGGCTTCTCATCATTTCAACAGTGTCACTCTATATTCCAAATCCTTGGATACCATTTCCTCCAACATGCACCCACTACACATGCCGTTTGGCCCAAATCACAGAACCGTATACATATGACATGAAATCCTCTCACCCTCTCCCAATAGACACAGGTCACCCTTTTGTTTACTAATAGCTATGCATGAATGTCATACTGGTTCATTCAACCTCACCCACACTACAGGTATGCAGCTAAGATAAGTCAATGGTGAGGGAAAGGACAGTAAGTAGAACACAAGGATGCTGTCATGTAGCAAAATCAGAACGTACATTCCTCACAGGTACTACTGTATGGACAGTTATAGCTGTTTCTCCGTGTCAAAAGATGTGCACAAGCTGATGACCTCATCATAACCACATTACTTCACAATAGTGAATTCTATTGCTCTCTACCTTATGAGATGCTCATACAGTGTGCTGCAAAAATGAACACATGAAACATTTTATTACTATTCTCTTTTGACTAACTGCATCTACAATATTTGTTCTATGTTATGACTTTTTTATTATATACGATTCCTTTATGGTTTAATACATTATATATGTATAGGAGCACATTCATTTTTTACTACTTTTTAAGTTTTATGATCATTATTATTAAATTTATTGTAATTTGTATGTTCTTATGATTTCATAACACAATGGTTTTTAAATGTTGTTTTATGGTTATTTTTACATTTAATATGTATTGCTGTCATTCTCTTTTGAGGTTTGCTCCCTCTAAAGACCCCCTGAAGAAGGCTTTTGAGCTGAAACGTGTAGGGGCTAAGAAAAGGGGTTTAACTTGAATTGAACATTCGCCAGTCTCTTTTGTACCTGCTTGTTTGGTCTTCTTCGATAGTGTGCAGGTACCTACCACTCTCTTTGGTTGGTTGTTGTAGTTCACTGACAGGTTGTTGTTGGTGAGCCAGATGGTCATTTCTTCCAGGCATTTGGTTATGGGCGCTGTCAGGTGCGTGTAGGTTGAATAGGGTATAAGAACATAAGAACATAAGACATGCCATACTGGGTCAGACCAAGGTCCATCAAGCCCAGTATCCCGTTTCCAACATTGGCCAATCTAGGTCATATGTACCTAGCAGTTTCCCCAAAAGACACATGTTCCACAATGCTTGTATTGGGTCAAGCATTGATATCCTGGGTCCCTTTTTAATAAAGGTTTATGGACCTTTCCTCCAGGAACTTGTCCAAACCTTTTTTAAACCCAGCTACACTAACAGCTCTTACTACATCCTCCGGTAACAAATTCCAGAGTTTGATTACACGTTGAGTGAAAATATATTTTCTCTTGTTTGTCTTAAATCGTTTGCCCTGTAGCTTCATTACATGTCCCCTAGTCTTTCTATATTCTGAGAGCGTAAACAGTCGATGTACGTTTACCCGTTCCACTCCATTCATTAATTTATAGACCTCTATCATATCGCCCGTCAGCCATCTCTTTTCCAGGTTGAAGAGCCCTAACCTTTGTAGCCTCTCTTCATAGGAATAGCCTTCTATCCCCTTTACCATTTTGGTGGCTCGTCTCTGTACATTTTCTGATAACGCTATATCCTTTTTAAGATATAGACCATGATAGTCCGCATATATGTGGTAATACATCTTGTGCCGTTTAATGATGTTGCAAATGGGCTGTACAGTATGTATATGTTAAAGAGAATAGATCTTGGATGTATGTGCACTCCCGTGGCAGAGGGCACTAACCTTAAGAGCAAAATGATTATCCGTGTATAGGCCACCCATATGGAAGTATGTGCCGCTTATTTACCTGACAAAATCTGCCATTATCTGTGGATATTCCGAGCTATGTTATTGTATACAGCAATATTCAGCCTTTTCCAGTCAGCACCCTAAGTGATAGTTGCACATATTTAAATTTAATGAGAAGGTCAGTGACTTTTTAATGACACCACTTAAGGGCCTATATGCGCTGATATTAATGGGTGGCTATACGTGTATTTTTAGCCACTGTGTGCATAAAATTTTCAGTCCCAATATTCAGTGCTGGTGCCTAGTGCTGAACTTAAAACTGGATATTCAATACCGGGGCCATATCCGGGCTGCCCAGATTGTTGCAATGTTAACTGTTCAGTGGTGATTTTCAGCTCCTGCTTGGTTAGCTTCTGCGGCGAAAGTTAGGCCAAGATTGCTTGCACCTCGCTTTTGCCATGTATCACTAACTGGGCAATGACTCAGTATCGCTGCTGCCCAGTTAGTGATGTGTGCTGCCCCAGAATGCCCGCAGACACACCCACGGATGCAGCAGTACCCAAGGATATTCAGCAGCACTAACCATGTTAGTACCGCTGACTATCCCATAGAGTGCCATTTACCTGAACCAGTCTGTTTATCAGAACTTCAAGAGACTGCACACTCAGCTAAGGCTTTCAAACTTTATCATTGCCTGTCTTTGATAAACTTTACCCGTTGCATATAGGTTTTTAGGGATCTTCAGCCTGCCTATGTTCCTTGCATAGCCTGTAAATCAGATATCTGAGTGTGCCTTCAGTTCATAGAAGGCCTACTGGCCAGGGACACTTAAGTTCCCACCCACCCTACCCCTCACCCCACGCACTCCTGGGTTGCATTGCCTATATAGTCATCATTAGGTGTTACACACACTTTTTCTTCTTTCTACTTCTAGGTCAGCTGAGTGAGAATGTCATGTATTCAATGCAATAACTGTGGTGCTTTTATTCTGAGAAGAATCATTTGGATCCCAAGAGCTTGCCCTATATACCTCAAGTTAGCTGCTATGCATAAAGAATAGACTCTACAAAGGGAAGAATTAGCTACAATTAAACACACTTCCTCTAGGTTATAAACTGCGCAAAATCCACCAGCACTTCCACAGACAACCTAGGAACAAATGGATCACGGTGGGCTCTGGTAGGTTGCAACCTATAACGCAGAGACACCCTATACATCAAGTGATATCCCTGCATAATGCCTTGTCTGTCTTGGATAATGAGGGTGTCCAATCAATGGAAACTGAAGTGCCCTTAAATGATAGACTTAATGTCAAATCTACTGATAATGTACCAAATAGGAAGAAAAAAAATCACAAAACAGAAAACTACTACTCATTGGAGATTCCATCATCAGAGGCACCAACTTGGGGACACAGCTCAAAAGAGAGAGGATGATCAAATGCCTCCCAGGCTCTCACAGCTTGCAGGAATACAAACCAAATTGTTGGTATAGTTAGTGCAGAAAGTGAGCACTCCAAAACTGATATTGTCATCCACTTGGGTACAAATGACCTGGCTAGAAACAGTGCCTCTGCAGTTCAGAGGGACTTTCCGACTCTGGGAGAGAAACTCAAGCCAATTGCTAACACTATAGCACTCTCAGAAGTTCTACCTGTTCATGGTAAGGGGGCAGAAAGGCTGCATCACATAAACAACTTTAATACATGGCTCCAAACCTGGTGCAAACAAGAAGGATTTAGATATATAGGCGACTGAGGAAACATATGGATCAACAAGAGACTATACTGTACTGATGGCTGCATCTCTCCATCACAGGGAAAAGGATCCTAAGTGAAAAATTCAGGCATTAGGTGGACAGGCATTTAAGCTAGGGAAAGGGAATGACAGATGGAGAAGGACAAGTTCAGTACATTACTCCCAGCAAAAGAAAAAAAAACATTAGAAACAGCCACACTTTTGAACAACACATCAATGGCAAGCGGGATGGGGAGTGTAGAATAAAACCCATGCAAAAGGCAGGCAAGCCATTCAACAAATGCTGGAAAGCAATGAGTACAAATGCACGAAGCCTAGCCAGCAAAGCTCCTGATCTGGAAGCCCTAATGGTGGAAATGGACTTGGACATTGTGGCCATTACAGAAACATGGTTTAACGAGTCATATGAATGAGATATAGCCATAGCTAGCTATAATCTATTTAGAACAGATAGAAAGGGTAGAAAAGGAGGAGGAGTAGCCCTGTTTGTCAAAAGCAATATTAAAGCTGCTGAAATGCAGGAGACATGGGGAAAAGAAGAAACAATCTGGATTGTGTTGGAAAGAGGAGATGGCACTGCCATCCATACTGGTGTGGTCTACAGGCCTCCAACTCAAACTGAAAAAATGGATAGCAAATTGATTGTTGATATTGCAAATCTACAAATCTGGTAAGAAGTAAAAAATTTGTGGATGCCTTCCAAGATGCGTTACTTAAACAAATGGTGATGGAACCAACCAGGGAGAGCTCTGTGCTAGATTTAGTGCTCACCAATGGAGCTAGCATATCGAATATCCAGGTGGGTGCCCATGTGAGCAGCAGCGATCATCACACTGTGTGGTTTGAGATAAAAGCCAAGGTGGAATCCAATCACAGCAAACTCAAAGTCTTAGACTTCAAAAATGCTGACTTCAGTAAAATGGCCAAGTACCTGAAGGAGGGGTTGGTAGGGTGGGAGGGGTTAAGTAAAGTGGAATTGCAATGGGCTAAACTAAAGAAAGCAATAAAAGGTGCAACAAATACATACATAAGGAAAGTAAATCAAAACAAGATGAAAAGGAAACCTATTTGCTTCTCCAAAGAAGTGGCCGCACAAATCAAGGCAAAAAACACAGCTTTCACAAAATTCAGAAGCTCACAAACTGAGGAACACAGAAAAGAATACAAGATCAAACTAAAAGAGACCAAAAGAGAAATAAGGATAGCAAAATCAAAGGCAGAAGAAAAGATGGCTAAAGTTGTGGAGTGTGGCGACAAGACTTTTTTCAGGTATATTCGGGAGAGGAGGAAAATCAGAGTTGGAATTGCAGGACTCAAAAGTGCTGGAAACGGATTCGTGGGAAGTGACATTGAAAAAGCGACAATGCTAAACAAATACTTCTGCTCTGTTTTCACTAGAGAAAATCCTAGAGAAGGACCACCTGTGATTGACAAATATACAAATGGGAATGGAGTAGATACCACACCAATCACAAAAAAAATGTGTTGGATTAGCTTTAAAAGCTGAAAGTGGACAAGTCTATGGGAATAGATGGGATACACCCCAGGATACTGAGAGAGCTCAGAGAAGATCTTGCAGGGCCTTTAAAAGATGTTTTTAATAGATCCTTGGAGACAGGAGAAGTTCCACAGGACTGGAGAAGGGCTGATGTGGTACCTCTTCACAAAAGTGGTAATAGGGAAGAAATGACAAACTACAGGCCAGTAAGTCTTAACTCAGTGGCAGGAAAAGTAATGGAGGCACTCCTGAAAGAGCGAATAGTGGACTTCCTCAAAACCAACAAGTTGCATGATCTGAGGCAACATGGTTTTACCAAAGGACGATCTTGCCAAACAAATCTGATTGAACTCTTTGACTGGGTGACCAGAGAACTAGATCAAGGGCATGCGATGGATGTGATCTACCTAGATTTCAGCAAAGCCTTTGATACTGTTCCTCATAGGAGGCTTATCAATAAACTCAACAGCTTGGGGATGGATCCCAAGATGGTGAACTGGATCAGAAATTGGTTGACTGACAGATGACAGAGGGTGACAGTAAACGGAACTCACTCAGATGAAAGGAAGGTAATTAGCAGTGTGCCCTGGGGTTCAATCTTGGGACTGGTACTGTTCAATATATTTGTGAGTGATATTGCCGAAGGGCTGAATGGAAAAGTCTGTCTTTTTGCAGATGACACCAAAATTTGCGAGAGTGGACTCCCCTCAGGGAGTGGGGAACATGAGGAAAGATCTACAAAAGCTGGAAGAATGGTCTAATGCTTGGCAGTTAAGATTTAATGTGATCAATTACAGTGTAATGCACTTGGGAAGCAGAAATCCAAAGAAATTGTATGTATTAGTGGGCGAGAGATTGAGTGCACGGACCAGGAGAAAGAACTCGGTGCGATTGCTTCTGATGATCTCAAGGTGGTGAAACAGTGTGACAAGGCTGTGGCAAAAGCCAGAAGGATGCTGGGTTGCATACAGAAAGGAATTACCAGCAGAAATAAAGAGGTACTAATGTCACTGTACAAGTCACTGGTGAAGCCTCACTTGGAATATTGTTTTCAGTTTTGGAGACCATATCTCACAAAGGATATAAAAACGCTGGAAGCGGTTCAGAGGAAGGCAACCAAAATGACGTGGAGCCTGCATCAGAAGACTTATGAGAAGAGACTTGAAGACCTAAATATGTACACTCTGGAGGAGAGGAGGGACAGGGGAGATACGATTTGGACCTTTAAATACTTAGGGGTCTGTTTACTAAACGGCAGTAGTGGATTCCGTGCGATATCGGAGCTGCGGCCCCATGATTTCAATGGGGCCGCGGCTCTGATATCGCACGGAGTCTGCTACCGCTGTTTAGTAAACAGACCCCTTAGAGTATTAATGAGCAAACAAACCTCTTCCAAAGTTGGGGAAGCTGTAAAACTAGAGGGCATAACATGAAGCTGCAAGGGGGTAAACTGAAAGTCAATGTCAGGAAATACTTTTTCACTGAAAGGGTGGTGGATGCTTGGAATGCCCTCCTGATGGAAGTGGTGGGGGCAAACACAGTGACAGAATTCAAAATGGCATGTGACAGACATAGTATATCCCTTTATAGCAACAAGATAAAATCTAAATAAGCATAACTATCTCTTATATCTGAATATGGATGATCTGCATGGAGCGATGGGTACATCCTAAACAAAGGCATGGGAAGAGGTGACCTGCACGGAACGGCAGGTGCACCTGCTCTTGCCGCCTTGCTGGGCAGACTAGATGGACCATACTGGTCTTTATCTGCCGTCATATACTATGTTACTATGGTTTGCTAAGTCTTAAACCATGTAAATACCTTTGAATATCCCCCTTTCTTTTTATACAGATTTAATTGTCTGGATAAGATGCTGCTTATGAGCTTCTTGAATACTGACCTGTGTAAATTTAAAATTAAATATTCAAATCCATAGGATAAAGAAATTACACAAGCAAAACCTTCCTCAAAAAGTACATTGGGGCTCTGGCATAATAGTGCAAAAGATATGAATTAGACAAAAGTTCCACAGCGCTTGCACAATTTTCCTTGAACATTGCCCCAGCCTATCAAATTATTTTACCTTCCAGAGGCCGCAGGAAATTAAATCCTTGAGCAAAAGATTTGCAATTTAAAACTTTGCAGGCAAATTGATATGCAGGCTTCTTTAATTTTTTTTTTTGCTTTATTTTTGCCTAAAGCTTAAGCTTGACTTTTAATTTATTCCCTGCGAGTGCTATTAATTAACACAGGCAGTGCTGAAAAAATATGCACAATGGAGTGGGTGGGGTTTTCGTTTAAAGCAGATTTGTTTCATTATGGGCTCTGTCAATCTGACATGTGTTAGCATTAATCAAACAAGCTTGCATTAGGTGCCGAAAACAGTCAAACTGTTTTATATTTATTTAGCATTGTGTAGCCTCTTGGCACAGAGGAATTCTGCTGTATGACATCATAGAATTCAAAAGAGGCACCTGCTCAGCACAGTTAGCAAAATTAACTTTAAACGAGAGAGCTTCAAGATACAGTCATTTCCAAAATGAAATACTCTCAAATGTAGGTCTTCTGAAGCTAGGAACTCCACAACCAATGTTCTGATCTCCTGCATGGGGAAAAGCAGTAAGAGGAATTTCATAACTTCAAATAGGGCTCTGTAGAACCAGATAAAGCATTACTATAATGAGATGCTGCCTGTTGGATAATTAGTAAATGCAGTATATGATCTTTGGATTACAAAGCTCTGTTCCAGGAAAAGGGCCAATAAAAGTTTGATTCACGAAACTATTTTTGGTCTCTGGAAGGCGAACAGTGGAAAAATCCAAACAGCAGCTGTCATAAAAGCTTATATTTGTGAGAACATTAGCAAATGTTTGTACTGTATGAATTAGGCCCACAAATATCTAATCATCCTATCTGTAGGTGGAGTGACTATGGTCGCATAAAGTCTACTTGGATGTCATGGTTTTGAGTAGCAGAGACCTCCAGTATCCCTATTAAATTACTACAATGTAGCCTATAGATGACCTGGTAATTTTCCAGAACTTCAGAGGTTACCTTCTGCTGAGTTATATCTGGTTGGGAGGAGATTCCTCTGGGAGAGGAAAAAGATCCAACATGTATATAAACCAGTCCCAAAGGTAGAAATTTGTCTTAGGCAAGCAGCAAGCCACTGTGCCTTGAGGAAGGTGTGAAGCTTCTACCCCAGGGAGGCAGGTGTTTGTATGTCCACTCCCCAGCCCCTCATACCATCCGAAGGCAACCACAGGCCCAGGATCAGCAGAGGGGAAGAAGACTGTCTTGGATTTAAGCCTACACCTTGTATTTCTGAGTGACTGTGCAAACTCTGCAAGTACTCCCACTCACTCAGAAGGACAGCAGCTCTGCCTATGCAAGAATAAGGAGTCAAGAAATAGGAATAGGGGAGCCACGTATTCCAAAAGGGAAGGAGAGAGGGTTCCAAGAAGTACATCAATATCTTAGCAAGCCCGCAACACCAGATACAGGAACACCTGCTGTGCAGTATTGGGGACCTGCATCTACAGAAGCCACCAACTCTAAGGAGGAGAGGAACCACAGGAGGCCATCATCAGCCAATGACACCAGAGCTAGTATCAGGGACCTGTACTTGCAGCGCTACTAGCGTCACGTACACTGAGAAATTAGAGAAGGAAAGGGGGTTCTCAATCAGGCAGGGAGTGGAGAAGCTTGAAGTAAAATTCCAGCATTCAGGAAGGAGTACTAAGAGTAAATTGTTGTATTATAACAGAGTGAAAGGAGAAAGAATTAATCTGCTGTAACTATTTAGACAAATATGAAAAAGGAGTTGATTGGTTGTAATATAATCCTATTCTTGTTTCTGCCATTTGTACTTTTTAATATTCTTATCAGTAACCCTAAAGTTATTCAAGTAAATCCTTGGTTCTGAGCACACATTCTGGCCTGGACTCAATTATTTTGAGAAGGGGAGAGAAGTGAGGGGAATTTTAAGTATAATAGGCCTCCCATTGTATATTGGTCCCCTCTAATTTATTCTCAAGAGTATAAACTGAAAGCTCTGCATTGCTCATGTTCTGACCACTGTTTGCCATACAGCATAGGGAACCGCTGTAAGAACTACTCAGTTCTTGCCCCTTTGTTGTTTAATGTATTTCTTGCCCCTCTAGATTTACTGATACAGCAGTCAGGCGTGTCAGCATACTATTATGCCAATGATATTTTCCTCATACATCACACTTCTTCTGTTCATCTAGACATCACTCCCCTCAATGATTGTTTATCCTTAGTCACTGCCTGGCTCTCTACCAACTGTCTCATTCTCAATGTCACCAAGAATGCCGCTCTCTTATTCCCACATAGCTCTACCTGCCCATCCTTCACTCCTTCTTTCTCTGGTGTTCCAATCACTCTAGTATCTAAGCTCCGTTATTTGGGTATCCTACTTGATAGCAATCTCTCATTTAACGACCACATCTCTCAGGTGTCCCGGCGCTCTTTTTTCTATCTTCGACGCATCTGCGCCATCGGACCATTCCTTTCCTCACAAGCCCTCTCCACTCTTCTTCTCTCCCTAGTCATCTCCAGATTAGATTTCTGCAACTTCGTACTCACTGGAGTCCCTAAATATCATCGCCGTAGGATACAGCTAATACAGAATACTGCAGCCCGGCTGATATCTCATGCATGTCCCAGGGATCACGTCACCCCTATTCTTTTTCATCTCCATTGGTTACCGTTAGACTACCGGATAAAATTCAAGGTTCTCACACTGGTGCACCAAGCTATGTACACTCACAAACCTCAGTATCTGGCTGATCTTCTAGTATTCCACTCACCTTCCCGCAGTCTCCGCTCGATTCATGTCAACCACCTACATCTCCCTTCCCCAGCACAAGCACACCTCCAATCAACCCGGCAATCAGCCTTTTTTTACCTTGGTCCTTCCCTGTGGAACTCTCTTCCCCCCGCTCTTCGTCTAGAAGAATCCTACCCCAAGTTCCGCTCTCTTCTGAAAACCCATCTCTTCTCCTTAGCCTTTAACCTCCCCCCATAATTCTCTAATCCTATGTTTCCCCCACCTTACCCTGTATGCCTGCGTATATCTGTGTATGGCTTTATCTTTCCCCCCTCTTTTTATTTATGAATATTGTAGTTCCTTTTCTCTTTCTCCTCCAAATTTTTGCTTTGTTATATTGTAAACCGCCCCGAAGGAACGGGGGGGGGGGGCGTATATCAAATACCTGAATAAACATAAACAGGCATGGGGTTACAATAGTTTGTCCTCCTGTGAAGAAAAGTTATCATATTTCAGTCTGTCTCAAATATATATATATATATATATATATGTATATTCATGATATTATGGGTGCCGAGGACCATAGGAACATCTGAAAAAAGGCCTTCACTAACAAGCATTAATCATTAACGTTGACTAATTACAAACCATCCAGCTTATTAATTTTTTTTTGCGTCAGACATCACCAATTCATGGTGATCTATAAAGCAAAAAAGGATGTTGCCTCAGATGCAGCTATAAAGAGTGACTAGGGGTGGTGGGTGGGACAGGAGAACTGGGACCACTGCCTTCTGCTGACACTCTGCAGCGGCACATTAAGAGGCTGTTTTATTAAACTTTTTCCCATAAAACAGTCTTAGTAAATCAGGCCCTAAAACCAAGAAAAGAAGCAGCAATACCCCTTTTGGAGAGAGGTATGATGAGCATTGTGACTTGGGCCTCGGCAGCTGGCTCCTAGATTACAAGAAAATGTGTCAAGGCCTGCTTAAGAGGATAAACAGGAGGAATTATCATGGCATCTTATCGATATTCCAGTACTGGTAGTGGAAGAATGAGCTATACAAGAGAAGTCCATGCTGCTTCTTGATGGAGCTATGTTTGAGGCTAAAAGCTCAATTTAACAAGGAAATCCCAATATCACTGGTATTCAAAAGATACAAAGTAAAAAAGAGGAATACCGCTACTCCCCAACAGCAATCATTACTTAATTTTTGTCGGGCATAAACCACAAGGTGAAGAGGAAACCCCTCTACATCTCACGCAGTACATGCCCCTTTTATTTAAATTTTCTTTATTCTTTATCCAGAAACTGCACAAACTTTATCTTAAAATTAGAACAAGTCTACACTGACGTCATTTGCCGAGGATTTGGCGGTTTTTGGCAGTTTGAACGGACAGACACACTACTTTCTCATTGGGGACACTTGATACAGAAGCTTGTCGCTTCGAAACGTGCACGTCGTGACGATTGAGCAGATAAGTGTGGACTTGTTCTAATTTTAAGATAAAGTTTGTGCAGTTTCTGGATAAAGAATAAAGAAAATTTAAATAAAAGGGGCATCTACTGTGTGAGATGTAGAGGGGTTTCCTCTTCACCTTGTGGTTTATGCCCGACAAAAATTAAGTAATGATTGCTGTTGGGGAGTAGCGGTATTCCTCTTTTTTACTTAAAAGCTCAATTTGGCATTGGTTGTCTATGTAGCAAAAGGGATATCCAAGTCTGGATGTTCAAAGTTTTACAGAAGGATTTCTGAAAGCAGAACCTTTTCTAATATACCTCTAAGGCTACAGGTAAAAAACATTTAGTTTGCAGCTTGTCTATCAGGAACAGCCATCTTACAACGGGGAAACGTACAAAAAAAGAGTGGCATCATTCAGGGTTTTGAACATGGAAGTGCATTTAAGTACAGGTGTAAGTGGTGATTTTGCAACCTAAGCATTCATGCATAAAAGCTTAATTTTATAAAACTTTACGTTTTGCACTTTTGAAGTGGGTTCTAATGCCAGAGAGATTAGCACAATTGTACCCGCATCACTCCTTCAAATTCCAGGTTCAAACGAACATTTAGCTGACACTCAGAGCAGGTATAAATACTGATAACTAGTTTTCGTGAAGAAGACGTGTACTTCCTTTATAAAGTGAGAAATGCATGCATACTGATCAGACCCACCCAGAACATGGCCATTTAAATGCTATGGCAGTCAGCCAGGGTGCTTAAATAACGATGTGATCAGGGCTGGCCTGTCCATTGTGCGATTGCATAGGGCCCCACGCAAACTTCATTCTGCTCGGTTTTTAGGGCTGGCTTTAGCAGGATCCAAGGAGGCCTGAGGCCCCAGTTCACCTCTGCATAGCGCTGGAGTGAAGAGCAGCATGTTCCTTTCTCTGGCAGCTGTGTTCTCATGAAGTGCGCTGAGTGCCGGGAAACAGGAAATGCCCATTAACCTTTCCCAGCACTCAGAGCGCTTCACGAGAACACAGCAGGAGAGAAGGAACATGCAGCTCTTCACTCCAGTGCTGTGCAGAGGTGAGCCGGGGCTTCGGGCATCCCTGACTCCCTCTGAAGCTGCTCTGACAGGAGTGGGGATCTTGGGGGCGGGGGGGGGGCTAGGATAGGAAATGGGCTGATGGGGGGCTTAGACTGGAAATAGGCTGATAGGGGGAGCTTGGACTAGAAATGAGCTGATGGGGGGCTTGGATTGGAATTGGACTGATGGGGGTTAGGATAGGACTGGAAATGGGCTGATGGGGGGCTTGCACTGGAAATAGGTTGGGAGGGGCTAGGATAGGAAATAGGCTGATGGGGAGGGTCTAGGATAGGACTGAAATGGGTTGATGGGGGGCTAGGATAGGACTGGCCATGGCTGATGTGGGGCTGGGACTGAAAGTGGGCTGATGGGGGGGGCTGATGGGGATAGGACTGGAAATGGATTGATGGGGGTGCTTGGACTGGAAATGGGCTAATGTGGGGCTTGAACTGGAAATGGGATGATGGGAGGCTAGGATAGGACTGGAAATAGGTGATGGGACTAGGATTGGAAATGGGCTGATGGCAGAACTTGGACTAGAAATGAGCTAATGGGGGCTGCTAGTGGAAATTGGATGATGGGGGGCAAGGATAGGAATGGAAATAGCTGATGGGGGGCTATGATTGGAAATGGGCTGCTGGGGGAGGCTTGGACTGGAAATGGGCTGATGGGGGGCTGGGATAGGACTGGAAATGTGCTGATGGGGGGTTTGGACTGAAAATGGGCTGATTGAAGACTAGGATAGGACTGGAAGTGGGCTGATGGGGGTGACTTGGACTAGAAATAGGCTGATGGGGGCTGGAATAGGACTAGAAATATCTGATGAGGGAGCTAGGATTGGAAATGAACTGATGGGGGGGCTAGGACTGGAAATGCGCTGATGCGGAGGGATGGGAGAATGGGACTAGAATGGAGCAGATGCTGGGTGGGGCTGGAACTAGAAAGGAGCTGATGTTAGGGGAGGACTAGAAGGTGATGGGGCTGGGGGTGTGAGGATGGAGAGGGGAAAAGATATTTTGTGTGGGAGGGAAGAAAAATCTATAATTGGCTGGATATTGAGAGTAAGTGGGGACTGAGGATGGAAGGGTGAAATCTGAGTGGATGAAAAAGGAATAAAGAAAGAAATGGAGAAAATAGCAAAAGGGGAAAGATCAGTATGTTAAAGCAGATATAGAGAGAAAATGGAAAAAAACAAGAGAGAAGAAAGAACAAATGGACAGCAGTCAATGGAGAGTCAGCAGAAGGCACGAAGAAACAAAAAAAAAGTGACTGGAACAATTGCAACTGAAAAATAAAATGCTCAAACAACAAAAGGTAGAAAAATACTTTTTTATTTTGAATTTATTAACTGGAATATGTCAGCTCTGGGAAATGTGTATCGCTAACATCTTTGCATTTTTGTTTAGTATAAGAGGAAATTAATTTATAGATTTATTTCTCCAGTGTTGTTCTAGATTCCAAGTTTGTCTTTTGGGGTTCCCAGTTTAATTATTGTCTTCCTATTTCTAAATTGCGATCCCTTGTTCTTTGTTTGGTGATGGTCTGTATTCTGCATGTGTAACCAAGCTTAGGTATTCTATTCATGTAGTTTCTATGTGACAGTGCCACTTGTTTTTTTTCCCCAGTAGGAGATGTATTGATATTCTCTGAGATGTATTGGTTTAATATTTGCAGTGTTGCCTTTTAATAGGTAGGGTTTGGTGCTTTGTGAGTCCTGATAGTACGGTTATGATATGGTGGGTTTACTATGGGTTCTAAATGGTCAGTGTTTATAATACTTTCTAATGTGCCTGGTGGTTGACACAGAAATATAGTAATGTAGAAATCTTGTAGTCTTTCTTTATCCAGACACTCATTGAGAGGCATGTTTACTAAAAATCAGCACATGTTAACATCATGCAAATATTTATGCAAATGAGGTCCCTTATGCAAATAAAGCCCCACAATGAGTCTCTGCATAGGGCCCTGCACCCCTGAATGTGATATTCAGCGGCAGTATCTGGATAGGAGCTGTTGCTGAAAATCCAGGTCGAGTGCTGCTATCCAGACAAGTTCTGACTCATCCGGACAGTGGTGATTTTCAGTTGCCACCTATCGGGAGAAGTCTTAAGTTGTCCAGGTAAGTGTTGACTGGAAACCGCCACTATCCAGATAGAATATAAGAAATTCCTTTCTGGGTCAGACCAAGGTCCATGAAGCCCAGTATCCTATTTCCAACAGTGGCCAATCCAGGCCACAACTAGCTGGCATGTTACCAAAAAGGTACACAGATTCCAAAATGCTTGTCCCAGAGCAAGCAGAGGATTTCCCGGGTTCTCAATAGTTTATGGACCTTTCCTCCAAAAACTTGTCCAAACATTTTTTTAAACCCAGCTACACTAATAGCTTTTATTACATCCTCCAGTAATGAATTCCTGAGTTTGATTACATGTTGAGTAAAAAAACATATTTGCTCTTAGTCATAAATGGGTTGCATTGTAGTTTTATTGTGTGTCCTCTAGTCTTTCTACTTTTTGATGGTGTAAACAACTGATATACGTTTATCTGTTCCACTTCACCTCTATCATATCTCCTCTCTGCTGTCTCTTTTCCAAGTTGAAGAGCTCCAACCTTTTAAGCATCTCCTCATAGGGATATCCTATTCTCTTTACCATCTTTGTTGCTCTTTGTACCTGTTATAATGCATCTATATACTTTTAAAGTTATGGCGACCAGAATTGTACACGGTATTCAAGGTGCACTCGCACCATAGAACAATAGAGGCATTATTATATTCTTTGTTTTATTCTCCATTCCTTTCCTTATGATTTCTAGCATTCTGTTTCCTTTCTTGGCTACTGCTGCACACTGAACAGAGAGTTTCAACCTATTATCCATGATGATGCCTAAATCTTTTTCCTGGGTGGTGGTTTCTAAGGAGGTACCTTGCATCGTGTAACCATAGTTTGTGGTGTTCTTTCCTAGGTGCATAAATTTGCTCTTGTCCAGATTGAATTTCATCTGCCATTTGGATGTCCAGCCTTCCAGTTTTTCAAGGTTCTCTTGCAATTTTTTACAATCTTGCATTTTAACAACTTTGAATATTTTGTGTCATCTGCAAATATAAACATCTTACTCGTTATTGCTATTTCCAGGTCATTTATGGATATGTTAAAAAGCAGCAGGCTCAGCACAGATTCCTGGGAGTCTCTATTATTCACCTTTCTCCATTTAGAAAATTGGCTATTTAGCCCTACCTCTCTGCTTTCTATCCTTTAACCAGTTCCTGATCCACAATACTACATTGCCTCTAATTATGATTTTTAATTTTGGCAAGAGTCTCATGAGGGACCTTGCAAAAAGCTTTTTGAATTCTAGATAGACTACATTAACTGGCTCACCTTTGTCTACCTGTTTATTCACACTTTCAAAAAAATATAACAGATTAGTAAGACAAGACTTTCCTTGGCTAAATTTGTTTTGTCTTTCTCCTGTTAAGCCATGACAATCTACATGTTCAGTAATTTTATTCTTTATAATGGTTTCTAACATTTTGCCCGGTACTGAGGTCAGGCTCACTTGTCTGTTGTTTCCAGAATTATCCCTGGAACCCTTTTTAAATATTGGAGTTACAGTGGCAACTCTCCAGTCCTCAGGTACTACAGATGATTTGAATGATAGTTCACAGATTACTAATAGTAGGTCTGCAATTTCATATTTCAGTTCTTTCAACACGCTTGGATGTATACCATCTGATCCAGGTGATTTACTACTCTTCATTTTATCAAACAGCTATAATACATCCTCCTGGTTTATTGATATTTCTTTCAGTTTGTTTGCTATATGGCCTTTATATCCCATTCATGGCATGGGTAACTTCCCTACATCTTCAGTAAAGACCAAAGCAAAGAATTCATATAGTCTCTCCGATATAGCCTTGTCCTCCCTTAGCGCTCCATTTACCCTTCTCTCATCCAATGGTCCAACTGACTATCTCACAGGTTTTCTGCTGTGATTGTACTTGAAAAAGATTTATTATGCACTTTTGCTTCCACGGCAAGCTTCTTTTCAAATTCTCTCTTTGCCTGTCTTATCAATGCATTGCATCTAACTTGCCAATATTTTGTTATTTTCAATGTTCGTCATTAGGCTCCTTTTTCCACTTTCTGAAGGATGCTTTTTTGGCAACAACAACCTCTCTGACCTGACCTTTAAACCATGCCAGCAGTTTTTTGGCCTTCCTCCCACTTTTCTTAAATCATGGAATACATTGATCTGGGCTTCCAAGATAGTACTTTTAAATAACGCCCAAGCTTGATGTAAATTTTTAACCTTTGCAGCTGCTCATTTTAGTTTTTTCTTAACTATTTTCCTCATTTTATCATAGTCTCCCTTTAGAAAGTTATAAGGTAGTTCTGTGGATTTCCTTGCCATCTTTCTTCTGTTTATTAAATCGAATGTGATCAAGCTATGATCATCATTTCCAAGTGACTCCAAAACCCTTATTTCTTGCATCAGATCCTGTGTTCCACTAAGGACTAGGTCTAGAATAGCTTCCCCTCTTGTCGGTTCAGCTGCTCCAAGAAGCAGTCATTTATTTTATCTAGAAACTTTATCTCTCTGGCATGTCCTGCTGTGACACTGACCCAGTCATTACCTGGGTAATTGAAATCACCCATTATTACTGACTGTTTGTTAGCTGCCCAGTGTGCAGCAGCAGTCAAGAGAGCAAATAGAATGTTACTGTAGGTATCATAAGGAAAGGAATGGAGAATAAAACAAAGGATATTATAATGCCTCTTTATCGTTTCATGGTGCGACCGCACCTTAAATATTGTATGCAGTTCTGGTTGCCGTATCTTAAAAAGGATATAGCATTATTAGGAAAGGTACAGAGAAGAGCCACCAAAATGGTAAAAGGGATGGAAGGATACTCCTCTGAAGAGAGGCTAAAAAGGTTAGGGCTCTTCAAAGAGACGGCTGAGGGGAGATATGATAGAGGTCTATAAATTAATGAATGGAATGGAACGGGTAAATGTAAATTGATTGTTTATGCCATCAAAATATAGAAAGACTAGCAGATATGCAAAGAAGCTACAGGGTAACCTATGTAAGATTAATAAGAGAAAATATTTTTCACTCAACGTGTAATCAAACTCTGAAATTCGTTACCAGAGGATGTAGTAAAAGCTGTTAGTGTAGCCAGGTTTAAAAAAGGTTTGCACAAGTTCCTGGAGGAAAGGTCCATAAAACATTATTAAAGGGGACCCGAGAAATCTACTGCTTGACCCAATACAAGCATTGTGGAACCTATGTGTATTTTAGGGAAACTGCTAGGCACTTGTGACCTAGATTGGCCACTGTTGGAAACAGGATACTGGGCTTGATGGGCCTTTGTCTGAACCAGTATGGCATATCTTATGTTCTTATATTTCTTTTAGTATTTCATCATCCATCTGTTTATTTTGGCCAGGCAGTCAGTAGTATCCCCTACTGCTGTTGCCTTCCACTTTTTACATGGAATTTCTTTCCATAGAGAATCTACAGTGTATTTTGTTTCCTGCAAAACTTTAATCTTCTGTGACTCGATATCCTCTCTAACATAGAGTGCAACCCTTCCACCAATTTGATCTACTCTATCATTGCCATATATTTTGCACCCAAGTATCACAGTGTCCCACTGGTTGTCCTCCTTCTACCATGTCTCTGAGATACCAATCACATCTAACCTGTCATTTAGTGCTATATATTCTAACTCTCCCATCTTATTTTTAAGATTTCTAGCATTTGCATGCAGGCATTTTAGAGGTTGTATTTTATTCATATTAATATGGTTATCAGTTGATAGGTTTAGCTTGGAATCTTTTGGCTCTGTACTAAAGGACATCAGGGTTATTTTTATCTTTGTTGGAACCTCTGTCAGGATTTCCAAACTTCCCTGTTTTGCTAGTATCCTTCAAGGATATAGCCTTACAAAACATGCATTCCTGGGCGACTGTCAGCTTTCCCCTACTTTCTAGTTTAAAAGCTGCTCTATCGCCTTTTTAAAGGTTAATGCCAGCAGCCTGGTTCCATCCCGGTTAAGATGGAGCCCATCTCTTCGGAAGAGCCCCTCCTTTCCCCAGAATGTTGCCCAGTTCCTAACAAATCCAAAACCTTCTTCTTTGCATCATTGTCTCATCCACGCATTGAGTCTCCGGAGCTCTGCCTGCCTTTTGGGTTTTGCATATGGAACGACAAGCATTTCAGAGAACGCTACCTTGGATGTTCTGGATTTCAACTTCCTACCTAAAAGCCAAATTTGGCATCCAGAACCTCCCTACCACACTTTCCTATGTCATTGGTGCAAACTTGTACCGAGACAACAGACTCCTCCCCAGCACTATCTAAAACCTTGTCTAGGTGGTGTGTGAGGTCCGCTACCTTCGCACCAGGCAGGCATGTCATCAGGCGATCCTCACGTCCACCAGCCACCCAGCTATCTACATGCCTAATGATTGAATTTCCAACTATAACAGCTGTCCTAACCCTTCCCTCATGGGCACATGGCCCTGGAGAAACCTCCTCGTATAAATTGGCACGTATGTGGATAGTGCCAACACAGCTCTTGCTCCACCCACAGACTGCCCCTGCACTCACTAGTTAGTGCTAGTGTAGTCTGTGCAGATATTCAGTGCCACTAGCCAGATAATACCACTGAATATTGCTGTAATTGGTCCCTTAGATGCACTGGACCAATTACAAGAAATCTGCTATTTACATGTGCAAATTCCACACAAGCCTTATAATTGAGTTCTTCAGTCAAGTACTGAGTGAAACCATATGGTTGAAGCGTTTTCACATTTCCATCTGTTTTCCTGATGTTTGTGATATCAGCAGGTTGAAGTGACATATTGGATAAAATACAAGAGGGTCTGATGGATATTGTGATGAATTTGAGGAAGTATGTGCATCACAGTTGGATTTGGTATTGAACCTGCAACACAGTAAGAATGTTTTGAGTCACATTTTTTCTAAACATAGGCAGCCAGTCAAAAAGTTTCCGTGTTCCAAATTTGCTGAATTAAACTCAAAATGTAATGTCAGTACTTATGGTCTGTCAATTTAGAAAACAATTGTTTTGATTCTTATCATTATTTTTTTGCTTTTTTTTTTGCTTTCATAAATTACATTTTATAGCCATCATCAACCAGGCCATCATCATTTTCTTGTTGATCTTATTCTCTTTCATGTGAAAGCACATCGACAGGTCCATAATACGGTATTTTTCTGCCTCAGTTTTAAATATGTATATTTATGAATATACTACATAAAAATTGCTCTTTTAATTATGCATATATCTTAAACTAGTAATTCTTTCTATCAGCACCTAAAAGGTTACGTAAAAGCTATCTAAGTATGGCAAAAAACTCAAAAGTGGCTTGTGAGACAGATGGTGGCAGTTCATAACGAAACCCGGGATCCTCGTGTTTCAGAACAAACGAGTAAAGATGCTTGATAAACCCATGCAGGCCAGTGAGGACACCAAAATATGGATCTTGCAGGTTTTTTAATGAGGAGAAGCAGAACATAGCCAAGGCTCTTTCAGGTTCATTCTGATAACATGGACTAAATGGGATAGGTTTTCGCTTATTCCCCCCCCCCCCCTCGGAGAATGATATGGAACATGTAACAAAAAAGGATTGCATTGACATTTCATTTTTTCCAGCTGATGAATTATTTAATACATTTGTGGTTTTCTTCTACTGTTTTAACAGCTGAAGGTCTTATTTCCCTTCTTCACATTGTAAATATGTAACTCAACAGAGAGGCCGGTATATAGTATGGTTATTTGCAGAGGCTGTATATCCATAAAGGTTCTGAGAATGTTGCAGTCAGTGTGTCTGTCCTGAGAGGGGGCTCTCGGTATACAGTATACTCATATCTCAGAGAACTGCCTAGATATGTTACCGTCTTTATAAGCATATAGGGGCCAGGTTTCAGTTGGCACATGACAGGTTTAGGTTAAACACCAACCACATCATTTAACTGATTTTGTTTATTCAATATAGGTAATGGCACTGACTATTCAGATAATGCAGTCACAGTGCCCGCACTAGGAGAACAACTTTAGAAACTCTCCCGGTATTAATGTGTATTAGCACATGTATATTTCAGGCATATTTTTATAATGTGAAGTTAAAACATACCTTATATAATAGGGGTGTAAGAACACCCCTCAATTAGTCACGAGCACCTATGGCATACATAAATGCCCGCACCTAGATTTCGCAGGATGCGTGTACGTTATTCTATTCTCTATATTATGTGCACAAATTTGCACTCTGCCCAGACGCCACCCCTGTGCACTCCGACATGTGATCAGTCTTACGCGCGTACCTATAAAATAGCAACCACATAAAGGTCCATCTGTACGCTTAAGTCCTGGAAGATACATGCCTTACATAAATTGCTGCCACATAGCCTTATACGGCGCTTTATAAAATTTCCTTCTATATGTTTAGTTTAGGCTTGATGTTCGGTAGCCTAAGCTAAACATACATCTTATCCAGATAACTCTACAGATAATCACTATCAAGATTAGGGTTTTGTGGGCTCTGCCCTCAACTTTCCCCCTTTTTGTCTGGATAGTATCAAGCTAATTAAAAATTTAAATTGCCCGATATTATCTGTATATTTTTGAAAACATACAGATGGTCAAGTTATATATTCATCAGTGACCAGTGAATTTTTAACTTGCTTTGAATATTGCTCTGAGACTTTTTTGAGGAAGAAAGGCTGCAATTTTCCCCATGTACCTTCATTCATATTTACCTAGGTTTTGTTCCACTCTTTTGTATCCACTCCCACTCATTTAATAAGTCATCACAGTCAGAGCCCTCCCCTCAGGGCCATGCAAGAAGACTTATTCTGTAGTGCTGCAATCATAGGGGCACTAGAACGAGCAGGTCACTCCACAACTTGTAAAGGAGAAAACTTTATTGGTACCTCAGAGGTCACCCTACATGTCTTTGGCAAATTGCCTTCTTCAGGGGTACCTGACCTCTAAAAACAACATCATAAGATAAATGATATAAATAAAAAAATAAAAATGAAACCATATTAATCAAGAAATCTTAAAACATAGACATATAAAAGTTTTAGGGACTATATAGAGAGTGAGTGATACCATTCTTATGTAATCTGAAGCTTAAATATACTATCATTAATATATAACCTCATTAGGTATAACCATTAAATTAATAATGTAAACATTAATAATACATATAGAACAAAATTAAATCATCAAAAAAATAAAAAAACATTAACATAAATTTAAAAAAACATATAAAAAGATGCTATAAGAACCGCATATGCATGCTAAAAAGTAGTAATAAATTAATCAAGTAGTAAATATCATTTCAATTAGTTACAGACAGAAAATCACTGAGTTAAATAAGAAAGATGAAGGATGACTCCCATATAGAAGATCAAAACTGGTCTTACCAGGAAATGGAGGCCTATATGTTAACTCTCCTGGTCTAGTATAACTTATAAACCTGCAATGAATAAAATATTATGCTTAAAATCCCAACTATAATGAATCAACTTGTTCAGGGGATATAGTCACAATCAATTTGTGGTGGTATCCTAACTTTCTAGCATCCGCTAATGTTTTATTGACATGGTTACTAACTCTCAATTGAACCCATAGATATATATAATTATTGAATGTTGGAAAACCAAAACATGGCTGTTAACTATCCACTGGATCTGTGAAAATGCAAAAACCGTCAATATTCATTGCTACACAGGGAGGCACCTGGTTCTTATTGATATTATTTTCATTGGTTTAATAGATTCAAATAATGTCAAGAGGGGGTAAGGAAGAATGGAAAATTTTTTTGTGTGGATGCAAATCGATATTTGAAGTTAATCGAAAATCAGAGTGCCATTCTAAAAAAGCTCTAAACACCATTCTAAAAAATCAACTAAAAATGCCCCTTCTCTCCCGATGAGTAATAAAGAATGATATTATTGAAGTTCCTGACAAACCCAAAGCACTGCAATCAAACACACTCCCACTGTATTGCCTATGTAATAATCCGTATATATTTTATAATCCAAATGTTCTACTTTCCTAAAAACATATTTCTTAAAGTGCAAAAGTGCGTCAAAGCTAAACAACAGATATGTGAGATTGTGGGTACAACGTCCCAGACATCTAATCGTTCTTAATGAGAATAAAATCAATCATTCTCATTCAGCCTCTGAATGTACTATACACTAAACAAATTAGATCCATAATAATGCTAAGATATGAAACCTCTATCTTTAAGGAATCCATACCCCATAACAGTATTTTACAGGGCTGGTCTGCTATTCCTCAGTCTCCCAATTGGAAAACCATAGGAACCCAGCTATGCTGCTCTCCGACTGTGATATTAAAAAAACCCGTAAATATCACTCACCAATACTCAATGAAATGTTGACTCATTCACTTTCACAAGCGGAGCCACCAGTGCTGAAGTGAAAACCAAGAAACATTTTAACCAGCGAACGCCATAGTAAAGGACGTCTGAATGGAAGTTTGATGCCAAAAAGGTCATTTAAAAAGGAGGCTTACCTACATCATCCCATTGAATATTCATAAGAGAAAGATCAAAACCTCAAATCCACAAATGTAACTCTGAGATAAAAGAGTATTGCATAGACCTTTAATTAAAGAACACCTCAAATATAAATCATCAAATTAAATAGCCAACTACTACTCAGGACTTCATTATACGTAAGATCTTTCTCCCACACGCGGTTATAGACTTCCTCTTCTAAAGATCATTTATTTACATTCTCTTATATACCACGCTATTCTGCATCAGTGTGGTTTACATTGAACAAACTGAAATTACATTGAACAGGGCGTTATAACTTGGAGATAACTATTTTACAGGGGATATGGGCTATGGAGGGTTAAGTGGCTTGCCCAAGACCACAAGGAGCACCTGTGGGACTAGAAACCCCAGTCCTTCCGGCCCAAGGTCACTGTGCTCTAGTGGGATTTTAACCCCTGACCTTCTGGCCTGAAGTACCTTGCCCCAACCACTAGGCCACTCCTCCACTCGCATTTCACAAAGGGATACATCAAGCATATGTTTATGTTTTAAGATGTATTGATTAATATGGTTTCATTTTTATTATTATATTTATATCATTTATCTTATGATGTTGCTGTTTTTAGAGGTCATGTACCCCTGAAGAAGGCAATTTGATGAAACACGTGTAGAGTGACCTCTGAGGTACCAATAAAGTTTTCTCCTTTCCAAGTTGTGGAGTGACCTGCTCGTTCTTATGCCTCTTCAGACTGTGTGTTGTGCTGCTATCATAGGCCTTAAATCTAATCACTAGATGTTGTTATTGCATGTTGACTAAAGCTCCCTCCCCAGGAGCTGTGAAGGATGCCTCTGCACAATCTCTAGCCACTTGCCCAAGTAGCAAAAGAGCTCAGGTCCTCCACATGGCACTATGGAGTGAGGCCACTAAGCCACTAGGGTTAGCCTTTAATCATACAATACCAAGAAGTACCCAGATTTAGCTAACTCTAAAATCATTTGGTACTAGCCACTCAGTCACCTATTCCACTGTTTACTGCCTCCTCAAGAATTAAAAAAAAGTATCATTTTAATTAAAAAGCAGTCATGTAAGATATGGTGCTCTACTACACTTCCAAAAACGAGCAATCACTGATCTGGCCGCTAGAAGGAGCGATTGGACCAGATTCTGAAGAGGACTCTTATAAGTGGATTCAGGAAAAACCCCTAATACACAAGACTCCATATCAAAAGGGAGAGTAACCTGCAACCTCTCAGTAACATGTCCCACCACCAACCTCCAATAACGTTGAATGTGAGGACATTGCCACCACATATGATCAAAAGACCCTCGGCGTCCACACAGTCGCCAACAAAGTGAATCATCAGCCCTTCTCCAAGTGAAAAGATCTACCGGCGTTATAGATAGACGATAAAGTATCCTAAGTTGTGTGTGGATTAACTGCTCCCTCATAGGCTGCACAAGCTCCTTAGAGGATTTCCAAGTGCTCTGCACCCTGAAGAATATCTCAAAATCAGCAGAAACCAACTTTTCATTTTAACGTTACATTGTTGTTGTTTGTTCTTATTTTGATAGATATGAAACATTGTGAGGTTGATATTTGGATGGGCTTATGCAGTTGGCAGCATCTGCATAAACATAGCTATCTCAACATTCAGTGGCACTGTCCAGATGGTACCACTGAATATTCGCACGGACCACAGTGAAGATGCCCGGTTAGTTTTGGGGTGGTCTGTGGGCGGAGCTGGGGCGGTCCTTGCAGCTATCTCATTAACAGCAATATTCTGCTTCTAACTGGATAGTTAAACTGCACAAAGTTAGGACAGGTCAATGGCTGTCCTACTTTATGTTGTGTTGCTGTTCGGTTAGCAACTGAATATTACCGCTCACTAAATAGCAAAACTTCTGGCTGGCGAAACTGGATGTTCAGCGCAAGATGCCAGATAGGCACTGGGGCTGAATATCTGGGTTTAGTTAAAATAGTGATGGCGAGGCGCTTTAAAGATGTTGACCGCTACCGCCGACTATTGACTTGTATTTTTGTAATGCACATGTATGTGGAGTTCTAGTATAATTGTAATTGCGGTCATTCAAGTGGAAGAACCTTAAATGCGTAACACTATTCTCTTCTACTGTTATAAACATGGCAGTGATTTGCTATCAAATTTTGTATTGAGGGGTTTAAGGCAGCTGTGCTGTACATTACTGAGGTACTCTATTAGTCATCTAAAATAATTGAACAAGAATCTTCCAAAGACAGGACTTAGTATGGAAAAACCCGTGAAGCTTCGCGCCGGGATATGTGCATTCATCTAAAGCCGAAGCCGTTAAGTCTGATTTTCACCTGATCCACTTCCATGGAAATCAACCGTTGTTCTGCGTTCCTGGTGTCATGTCAGAAAACTCCACAGGCTGTCATCACAAACTATTAAGCACAGGCTTTCAGACTGATACATTTTAACATAGACTGTATCAGCTTTTATGGGAAATCAAGATGATGGATAAATCAGTTCATGGGCTTTGCATTATTTTATGAACCAACCTTTTGCATGTGGGTTCAGACTACAGGTTAAACTAGCACTGGTACAAACAGAGCCATAAATAAGCTCGTAGCTCTTTGCAAGTGTGGAAGAGACTTTTGAAAGCACTCCATACTCATTAAGAAGGGGAGAACGGAGGGGCAGCAGAAAGGGGTTTCTCTCCTGGAGCGGATTAGTGATTCATTGCCTGGGGTTGTGTGTCTGCTTCCAGATAATTTTTCATCTCCTCTGCTATCCCCATTTCACGGAATTTCTCAGCTGTACTCTAGCTTGCGAACATTATATTTCTTTCAGTTAAGTAGTGAGGGAGCTTAGTTCTGCCTCCCTGCCAATGCTGTGCTTTCAGATGACTGTGTCGACTTGGAGGGAGGGAGAGAGGGAGGGAAGAAACTCAGAGAAAAGCCCTCAGGAGCTGAAATTGTAAGCCATGGGAGGAAAATGTAGCATTCTGTTGTTTTCCCTTTTTCATAAAATCTTTGTGGTGCATAGAAGCATTCTTTACAATGTGATTAATAAAATAGAACCGTGACGGGGAATAGGTGTTGCCCAGAAAGGTAGCAGACAACATGCTAGTGTCCTGAACGGTGAAAATGAGATTGCTACTGCATTTTAGTTAGCAGGGTTCATTGCTTAAAATATACATCGCTAAGCAGACTAGGACAGAGTGCAGTAATTGTTATGACATCATTCACTCATTCTAGAACCAAATCAAAGAAATCAGAATCACAGCCCTACAAAACAAAAATGTCTCTACAAAGACATTTTAATAGATGGATTTTTGTTGCCGTTCAAACTTAAAGGCAAAGTTAAGCTGCTATGGCTATGCATCAGCACCAAAGACTTAAATTGTCCAAAGTATATCTGTATATTTTGTGAAATTCTCCACCCATGCACTTCATTGCTTTAAACCACTGAAGGCTTAATTTGAAAGGTAGTGCTGGCAAGTACCAAATGCCTTTTGTTTCCACCATCTTTCTGTGGGTTTTCCAGGCTGCGCTGTGTGCTTTTCACTGTCGTCCTGCAAGAGCAGCGTCAGCCATCCGTGGGCAGTAGTCTTTCTTTACCAGAAGTGCTCTGCCGCCCTTTGAATTTCAATCCTCAGATAACTTGTAATAGGTGCTTCTGTCTCTCTTCACATCTGGCTGCCGTGATAATGCTGTGTGGATTCCAGGCATTTTATAGGTGGCTTTAAGGATTACCAAGGAGTATGGTTTCAGCACATAGAGCCCCTGGTATCTTTTTATAAGGATGTTTTTTATGATGGATGAGTGCTTTCGCTGTGCTTTCCATAATATTGTCATGCTACACACACACACACACACACACACTCACACACACAAGGAAAGATATAATCTCCAGGAACAAGCAGGAATGTAGTCTTCACATATGGGTATCGTCGGTACCGACGGAGCCTGCGTGGGAACGCTCCCCAGCATCCAATTAGAAAGCTTTTAGGAGCATCCCACAGCACCTGCGTTCTGCCTTCCTGCCTTTCCCAACTGTCTCTCTCCAGTTCTTCGTTTTCCATGGAGCCAGCAGGTCGCACTTCCAGTCACCACAGAAAATATCACATTTATTCTTCTTTTTTGTGGTCATCTGTCTTCCTTCGATGCTACACCGGTACCGCCGGTTCTTTCTTTCTTTTCCTTGTAAAAAAAAAAAATCATTTCCTGGAGTCTTCCAGCTTTTATCTTCCCTGGTGCTACGCGCCATTTTGGGCACTAGGCCCAACTTTCCTCTACAATGGAAAAACCCACTTCGGGTTTTAAAAAGTGTTCCAAGTGTGGCAGTACCATCTCCGTCACCGACACCCATGAGTGGTGCCTCAAATGTTTAGGTTCTGACCACTCTATTTCCGAGTGTGTTGCCTGTGGGATGATGTCGAAGAGGGGTCGGCAAAACCGAGCTGCTATACTTAGCACTCTTTTTCCCTCCGATGCAGCATCTGTGGCATCAACTTCTTCCAGGGCTTCGTCTTCTTCCCATGGTTCTCAGGTAACTAAACATAAGTCTAGCCGGTCCTCAAAGAGTAGATCTCCTTCTAAGTATCGAGATGCCTCTGGTGTTGCCCTTGAGGGACTCACACCGGCAAAATTGCCCTGGCGGGAGGCTTCGGCTTCCAAAGCATCATCGGGGCTCCAGGATGTTCTTGAGGCCCCAACCTCGGCAGAACTACTGGTGCCATGCTCTGGGGTACCGGCCGCTTTGTCCGGTACCGATACCCAGGCATCGGCGGCGTCGATAGACCAGAGATTCTTGGCTATTGAACGCAGTCTGGCAGCTCTTCTCTCGGCATCGATGCCCCCGAAACCGCTTCATACAATTCTACCGGTACCGGTAAAGGCACCTACATCGGTACCGGGGGCAATTGTATCGACGTCGGCAGGTGGACTACCGGTACCAATGCATGCTGTGCCCTCCGGTACTGACAAGTCGATACCGGACCCTGTCGATACCGACTTCGATCGGTACCGGTATCGTGCGCTGCACGATTACCCGGACAGGAGATACTTTGAATCCTCTGACGAGTCTGAAGACTCTGACAGCTCGGTCGATACCAGAGTACTTCTTCCTAAGGATTCTTCCTCTCCTAAACGTAGGATGTCTCCTCCAGAGGATATATCCTTCCAGGATTTTATCCGGGATGTGGCTCGAGGTCTTTCCATCACAGTGGCTCCTGAAACAGAGCCTAGGGCAAAGGAATTGGAGATTTTACAGTATCCTAAAGCTCCCAAAGAGGCAGCTACTTTGCCTATTCATGAGATCTTGCATGATTTCATGCTAAGGATGTGGAAAACATCTCTCACCACTTCTCCTCATTCTCGTAGGCTCGATACCATGTATCGAGTTCCTCCCTGTCCTGGATTTCAAAAAACTCAGCTGCCTCACCATTCCATGGTGGTGGAATCAGCTATGAGAAGGATCAAGAGTGCAAAAAGATATGCATCTAATCCTCTAGGACGTGAATATAGAACTCTTGATGCCTTTGGGCGTTGAACCTTCCAGGCCTCTATGCTTTCTGCCATGATTAGTTCCTACATTTTATATTTGGGAATGTTCCTTAAGGAAGTTACAGGAGATCTAGAGCTTATGAGCCCTCTCCTTCCTGACGATAAGAGACAAGATTATCTTGCACTTATCAAACATGCTCAGGATGTTTCCAAATTCGTAAATTGTGCAGCTTTTAATTGTTTTGAGTGCATAAGCAGAACTTCTGCTATTGCCATAAGTGCACGTAGGATTGCTTGGCTCCAGGCATCTGACTTGAAACTTTGGGTACAGGACAAACTGGGGAATATTCCTTGCACAGGAGAGAATCTCTTTGGCAAAAATTGGCAAAAGAAAGCTAATGAGCTAGATGCTGATAATCTCACCTTAGATAGATTATCAAAATCTACAGCTGATCCTGCAAGGAAAAAGTCCTACAAAAAAAACATTCTTCACTAGAAAGAAGAGGTTCTACCCCTCCTATACCCAGCAAGGGCATTGTTCAGGTCAGTCTGCCCAAAAGGGTCAGTAACAACCTAAACAAAGAAAAACAAAGGCTGCTAAGCCTCAACCGGCTCAGCAGACTCAGCCTCCACAGGGGCTTTGACTCCCATTTAGAGAACTTTGTCTTCCTGGCCCTGAACGGGCCAGAGCCTTCCACCATTCCAGGACGGTTATGTTATTTTTCCCCCAGATGGGGGCAGATAACAGCAGAAAGTTGGACTCTGTCCATTGTAAGAGAGGGATACAAGCTTCACTTCCTCAGCATGCCCCCTCCTACAATGGTAAGACAGTTCAATTCTCAGACCTCTCTCAACTCCGAGTTAGATCACAAGGTCAGGCTGTTATTGCCCAAGGGGCAATAGAAGAGGTACCTATTCATCAACAAGGTGCAGGGTTCTATTCCCCTTTTTTCCTTATTCCAAAGAAAACAGGAGGGCACAGACCCATTTTGGACATCAGAGAATTGAACAAATTCCTATTCAAAGAGAAATTCAAAATGATTTCTCTGGGAACTCTACTGCCATACCTTCAGAGTCAGGACTGGCTTTGTTCTCTAGATCTCAAGGATGCGTACACTCATGTTCTCATCCATCCAACTCACCGAAAGTTTCTTCGCTTTCTATTTCAAGGGAAGCACTACCAATACAGAGTTCTTCCTTTTGGCCTGGCCTCGGCACCAAGGGTGTTCACTGTGGTGGCAGCATTTCTCCGCACCCTAAAAATATTCATCTTCCCTTACTTGGACGATTGGCTCATTCGAGCCCCATCAGAGCCAGAGGCCAGGTTTTCTCTATCTCGCACAATGCGTATCCTTCAATATTTGGGACTTGTCATAAACTTCCCAAAATCCAACCTAGCTCCCACTCAGTCTCTAGAGTTCATAGGAGCCCTGCTGGATACCAGACAGACAAAGGCCTATCTTCCACAGTCCCGCTGCCTTCGCATTGTGCAGTTAACTTCCCAAGCAATGCTAAAGTCTCACCTCACTGCTCAGGAAATGTTAGAATTGATAGGCCACATGGCATCCACCGTGCATGTGGTCCCTTATGCCTGCCTCCATATGAGGGCAGCCCAGTGGACTCTATCCACTCAGTGGACTCAGGCGTCAGGTTGCCTGTCAGACAAAATAGCAACCTCAGATCATCTTATTTTGTCTCTCCAATGGTGGCAGTCACCCCAGAATCTGTTGGTGGGGTCCCCTTTTCAGCAACCCCCACCCCAAGTAACTCTAACAACAGATGCCTCACAGGTGGGTTGGGGAGCCCATTTACAAGGCCTCTCTACCCAGGGTTCCTGGACTCCACAGGAGACCGATCTACACATCAATCTCCTAGAGCTCAGAGCAATCTTTTTGCTCTTTGAGTGTTTCACACCCAGCTCAGCTACAAAACTGTCCTAATTCAAACGGACAACCAGGTAGCCATGTTCTATGTGAACAAGCAGGGCAGAACAGGCTCTCTGTCGCTCTTCAACGAAGCTTTATGACTTTGGGCCCTCGCCAGAGAGCATCAGATATCCCCTCCAAGAAATAACCCAATCTAGAAATGCCCGCACACTGCAGTGTAGATAGATTATGTATATAGTTAACCCAGTTATCCAAGTTTGTACTCCTGTTCAATGTAAAACCTGACAGTTTGTCGTAATGGTCGTTTTGTTATGATGTAAACCGCGCTGATTCTAAATAGCGCGGTATATAAGAAACTGTAATAAATAAAATAAATAAATAAAAATCAGATTCATCTCATTGCAGTGTATCTTCTAGGCATTCAAAACTCTTGGGCAGACAGACTCAGTCGAGTTCTGCTTCCACACGAATGGTCTCTCCATGCAGACCAGGTGGCCAAAATTTTCCAATTTTGCGGAACCCCGGACATAGACCTCTTTGCAAATCCGCTGAATTCCAAACTTCCCCGGTTCTGTTCCAGAATTCCGGCTCAGGGTTGTCAGGTCAGGGATGCCTTCCTCCTCCTTTGGGGTTGGGACTTTCTGCATGCCTTCCCACCCATTCCCCTAATTCCCAGAACTTTATTCAAGCTTCAGAGAGA
Organism: Ichthyophis bannanicus; assembly: GCA_033557465.1. NCBI lineage: Eukaryota > Metazoa > Chordata > Amphibia > Gymnophiona > Ichthyophiidae > Ichthyophis > Ichthyophis bannanicus. The sequence goes on from CM066032.1 coordinate 821,548,591, forward strand.
CAGAGGCCATATGATTCTCATAGCCCCATATTGGCCATGAATAGTGTGGTACCCTCTGGTCTTACATCTCTCTCAAGCTCCATCTCTGGAGTTAGGATCTGCTCCAGATCTCCTATCCCAGGAGGACAGGATGCTGTGGCATCCCAATCCCCAATATCTACATCTCAGGGCCTGGTTGCTGAAAGCCTAGAACTTCATGGTCTTAACCTTTCTCAGCAAGTAAAGGATATCCTTTATGCTTCCAGGAAACCATCCACAAGACGCTCTTATGCTTTCAAGTGGAAAAGGTTTACCATATGGTGTTCGCAGAAGGGTCTTAACCCTCTTGCAATACATATGGAATCATTACTGGAATATCTCCTTCATTTGTCTAATGCAGGGCTTAAGACCAATTCAGTGAGAGTTCATTTGAGTGCTATTGCAGCTTCTCTCAAGCCTTTAAATGGGCATCCTATTTCCTCTCATCCTATCATAGCGAGATTTATGAGAGGCCTTCTTCTGACTAAGCCTCCTGTTAAGCCACCACCGGTGGCATGGGATTTAAATCTAGTTCTTGGCCAGCTCATGAAGCCGCCTTTTGAACCATTAGCTACTACCTCTTTGAAATTCCTTTCCTGGAAGGTTATTTTTCTTATTGCAATCACATCAGCACGTCGCATCAGTGAATTGCAAGCATTGGTGGCTGATACTCCTTATACAAGGTTCCATCATGATAAGGTAGTCCTTAGGACTCATCCTCACTTTATGCCAAAGGTGGTTTCACCTTTTCATTTAAACCAAGCAGTTTACCTTCCTGTTTTTTTCCCAAGGCCTCATGCCTCTAATGCAGAAAGGAATCTTCATACTTTGGACTGTAAAAGAGCTTCGGCCTTTTACTTGCAAAGGACGCAGCAACATAGAAAGTCTTCTCAACTCTTTGTTGATTTTGATCCTAGTCATTTAGGACTTCCAATCTCCAGAAGGACACTGTCCAACTGGATTGCACAGTGTATATCTTTTGCCTATCGGAGAAAGAACCTTCCTCTTGAAGGCCATGTCACAGCACACAATGTGAGAGCCATGGCAGCCTCTATGGCTCAACTTCACTCTGTGTCTATCGACGACATCTGTCAAGCAGCTACCTGGGCCTCGGTTCATACCTTCACAGCCCATTACTGCTTGGACAAGGACTCCCGCCGGGATTCCTTGTTTGATCAGGCTGTTCTTCAACACCTGTTCCATACTTAATCAACTCCTACCCGCCATCCCTGGTAGGATGCCAGAGATCCATGGGGGGAAGTGGAGCCCTTTCAAAAGGGCACACAACTTCTGGGGTTTCTCCCTGGGATCTGTAGCTAGGGAGTCCCCATATGTGAAGACTACATTCCTGCTTGTTCCTGGAGATAGCATAGTTACTCACCTGTAACAGGTGATCTCCGGGAGCAGCAGGAATTTAGTCTTCACAACCCACCCACCTCCCCTAGGATTTGTATCTCTCTATATCTCTTTTTTTCTCTCTCCCTCTCTCTCTCTCTCTTTGTCTCAGCTTTAAACTCAACTGGAGAAAGACAGTTGGGAAAGGCGGGAAGGCAGCACGCAGGTGCTGTGGGATGCTCCCCAAAGCTTTCTAATTGGACGCTGGGGAGCGTTCCCGCACAGGCTCCGTCAGCACCGAGGATACCCATATGTGAAGACTAAATTCCTGCTGTTCCCGGAGATCACCTGTTACAGGTGAGTAACTATGCTTTCTTCTCACACAATCAGCCATGACAACAGAGAGAAGGAGATCGACTCTATAATGTTTCTGCCTTCATCACAATACAAATAAAGCTAATTTAAACAATGAGCAAATAGCAAAAATGTACGCAATATTAGGTTAAATCACAATACATGTATAGTCTGCAGGTCAAAATATTTAAGGGAGTAATCTATTGGTATTTCTTTCTGCCTTCACGGATTTAGGGGCCCTTTTACTTATATGCATTAAGCAGTTAGCATGTGAATTAGCACATGCTGTTAGTACACCGGCGTAATAACTGTTACTACTCTGGCATGAGCACACACTAATACACGGGCTAACTGCATAGAGTTATGGCAAACAGGTTATGGGTGGGAAAGGAACATGGAGAACACAGTTTGTGTTCATGGTTGCAGTAACTGTAATTGAGGATACACTTACTGAATGTGGTAAGGTACTTTCTGTGTGCTAACTGTATGGGAACATGCTGGGAATGTCCTCAACAGTTAGAATGCAAGTTTTGCAATGACTGCATGCTCATTTTTGCATTTAGCGTGCACAAAGTACAAAACTTTACCAGACTTTAGTATAAGGGCTCCTTAATGCTCATCTTGGTTTCCTCCACTGAAGATCAGAGGAAGGGTTGCCACCTGATCCAGGTCAACCCTGAGAAACTAATGAAGTTCTGATTTTGATCCATTTCATCAATTGCTTCCAGTTTCTGTAGAGAAGGCGGAACTGCAAATGCAGAACTGAAACAACCTCTCAAAGTTGGCCTCAGCTTGGTGGCAACCCTAATGAATATACCAGCATCACTGAGCCTACTGACCTAAACATGCAGCAAGGATCATCTCTTTTCTTCACACTATAAACAGCTGCTTGAGGTTGGGGAGGCTGACGGGTCGGCAATTAGCACTGATGCAAATAGGTTTTGCACTGCTGAGTGCAGCATTTAATGAGAAGTAGGATATATCAAGCAGCACTGTTTCAGAGCTATTTAACACCAGTGCTACATATTGAGAGGTTTGCATTTGAGTATCTTATGACTTCAGCAGCAATAACATTAAAAGAGCAACAGAGCACTTACCCGGAGCTTCTAATGCTGTGAGCTGTTGGTGCTGCGCTTTGACCAGATGTTCTGCCGCCATCTAAACATGAAGTCTGCATAGGAGAGAGCAAGCACAACACTAATAGCAAGCAGCATCACAGGTTCCAGGTAAGCACTGCATTACTGTGTTACTGTCATAGCCCCAGCCAGACTTGGACATCTGCTTCTAAAATGTCTCTGGAGACGTCTCTGTACTCATTTGGAGATGTCCAAAGCACAAATAGGGCTTCCAACATAACCCTCATAGTCACCTCTGTATCTTTATGAAATAGGCACCTCCTTGGCCTTCACAGATAGGCAGCCAAGAGAATAATTTTAGAACAGGGTGCCTAGGCTGTGAAAACACCTAGGTGCATATGTGGCTTGAAGACGCGGCCTAATGGTTTGAGCAGTGATCTGAGAAGCATGGGAGGCCCACGCTCAAATCCACCTGATGCTCCTTGTGATCTTGGGCAAGCCCCTTAATATTCCTTTCCCTCAGGTACGAACTTAGGAAATACCCTCGATTGTGACTCGACTTGAGATACTAGTGAAAAAGGCAGGAGCTAAATCCAGTCTTCTACACTGCATCTGTTTTATAAAGGCAGTGTACGCAGCTATGTGCCTTTCTAAAACTGCTCCCAAGCAGGGTAGACACGGGTATTTACACCTGCTCTGACTGTCACACAGATTTCTTGTATTATTTTATCATCCAAACAAGCACTCGCTCTCACAGATACGAAGGCCGCAGAAGATGAAGCGAGCTGAGGGAAAGCACAACTCACCATCGCAATGCGACTAAAAGCACAATACATTTATTCTAGACAATTCACAGTGGTGAGTTGTGCTTCTCTTCAGCTGGCATCATCTGCTGCTGTTCTCTGTTATGCCACTCTACATATTTTATAAAGTCCATGCTTCTGTCCTAGCTCCATCCCAGGGAACACTGACACGTATGTCACTTAAAGATACACACTGTGCTATGCCTGTACCTTCTTTTATGCATGTATACGCTATGGCAATATTATAGGCGCCGACCTGAGGACTGAAACACTGCTCTACGCACTCAAATTGGTTATTAAATTATCTCCAAGTGGACAAAAGTGGAAAAATGATAAAATAATTGTGAAAACTAAGATAAAATGACGGTACAGAAAGGACAATAAGAAGGACAAACCACACGTTCTGTTACTGCTCCATTTTGTCTCTGATTAGATTGCAGTTTTTGCCTTGTGGCAGGATACAATGACGTATGTTGCTGCTCTAACAGTTACTGTATTTTCCTCCAGCGTTTCTTGAATCATTTTCTCTCTGTTATCATGGATATCTTTGTACAGTGGGTTTCACTGTACAAGAAGACATGCACGGCTATTTCTGTTTGGTGCTAAACTGCATACAGAGCCAGGCTCTGTGTGCAAGCTTTCCAGGAGAGGGGTAAACGTCTAACAGTACTTATGCGCATATGCTTCTTTTATAAAATAAGTGCATATCTGCTACACGAGTCAGCTGGACTATTTAAACAATAACCCTGCAAGAGTAGAAAACAGCACTCTCCGTTACACACACTATTGCCTATGTATTCATGTGCTTCTCTTTTTTTCTGTTGTGCCTGATTCACTGCATGGAGAGGAAAGCTGAGAGACAAGTATAAAAGGTGGGACTCCTTCTCAGGCACCCGTAGGGCAGGACATTAGCCTACAGCATACCTAGAAGATGTTACATACGCTGCTGGATAATATGCTGCAATATATTTTTGCTTTGGTTATGAATGCTGAACAATTCTTCAAGATATTGAAGGCCCTCCCTACCACAGACCTTACTCTAGGATTTGCCTAGTTATAAGTCTCTTGCCTAGACTTGCAAGCATTTTCAAGAGTGAGCCATATGCTGTGTGAAGCACATGAATATTTTATCCTGTTATAGCATGATTTATACTCATCAAAATCTGGGAAGCTCTTCTGAACCTAACTTTTTATCTACCAAATAGCTCTGCAGTGCATTCAATTCAGATTTTTTAAAAAATGGCTAAAAATCATAAGTAGCTGAATTCCAAGGGCAAGCGAACCTGCATTTGGCCAAAGGACCACACATTGGATGCTTCTGCATTAGGAAAGGGAAACCGCCATCTAGGAGAACAGCACAAATCCATTGTCTCCTGTAAAGAGACAGCTTCTTACTGGCAGATTGACATGTCAGCACATAAGCTGCCCTCTTGTCTAGCATCCATCCATTTCCAGGGACCTCACTTTTCAATATCATGCTAATAGCAGAGACCCAAAATGCCAAACATATGATGTGGTAGTCCAGGAAGTACAGTTACAGCACTAGTGATCGGATAGAGGTGGCATAACACGTCATGTTCACAAATTCAAATTCTACGTGGACAGCCATGGTGGTAGAGAATATTCTAAACTATATTGCTCAACATGATATTAAATGCATCTGGGCATTTTAAACTGTCTATAAAGACATTACGAGGAAAAGCTCTAAGGGTCCTGACCAGTTATAAACTCCCCCTCCCCCCGCATTAATACTGCTATTACAATTATTCGATAGCATCAGTCAACCTGTCCTCTAATGGGAGTATGATGTGGGGGTCTTTCATTAATTCAAAAATAAACAGAACCCCAAACTTCCAACTCTGCAAACATCACTGGTAATGGGTACAGAGGGGAACTAGGGCATTTTCTCTTACTACTCACCATGTAAAAAGGAATTTTCAGATTCTGTTATCATCTCAGTAACATCAATATACGTTCCTTCCACTATTAGGCACTCTTTGAAGGAGTGCAAAAACCTGCCAAAAACACACTTGGCAAATATAGAGAAAACCTGCTATAACAACACAGAACAAATCCTACCTATGAGCAGGTAGCACAGCAAATATGACATGACCTAAAATATAAACAACTACTCATTCAGCATCTTGTAACATCTTATAATAACATTTCTCAGCTGATCTCAGATAAACACTTGCACCACACTCCAGTCTCAACGAAACTTCAATTGTGTGCTGGTTCACATCAATGATCTGCTGTTTTTCTCTCTTTTTGATATCTTAAATTAATTCAAATTATAAAGGAGTACTTAGCTTATGGGTATGTTTTCATTTTACCCAATTTCTGGGTTTTGTAGCAACACAACCCACTAGCACACCTATTGCTTCTTAGAAATAACAATCCCAACGCCGATGATTCAGGTGCCTCGCGTTTCACTATGGCGGGTTCTTCAGGGGATGCTTGGATGCATGTTTAAAATCTAGAGAGACAAAATGACCGGGATGATAAAACTCTTTCCTCTGTATCTTGCCCAAGAACACAATCTTGTACTTCATACAATTAAAAATAACAATAAAGTCAAAATGGCAAGGCCCTTAGATACCTTTTGAAAAATGCTGCCCACGTTTCTCTATCTTCTTTGTAACAACAAGCTATTGCGTCTTGCTGAAGTTTCCAAAAACGCCGCACATGCGGATAAAGTCCATCAACCATCTTTATCAAGTGTGGAACCTATTCAAACAACCAAATTGCCTCCTGTGATTGGTCTGTGCCCATTTAATCTACATGCACACTGACCAATCAATTTCCATGTTCAGACCTCCCGGTTGTACAGTGGCTAAGGTGTAAATCCACCATTGCTCTCTGTATAACAGCAATTGCTCCCAGGTCTTACCCTGAGCCGCAGTTAATACTTCTTCAATGCACCAGCACCGAAGCTGTTCAAACGTATGGCCTTGTGTAATGCAATGTTGGACTATTGGAGCATCCATTCGCCTACATCGTACTCTACTTTGATGTTCCTTAATCCTAACCCTAAAGACACGAATGGTTTTGCTGATGTATAAAAGCTCACAAGGACAGCTAATAGCATAGACAACAAAAGTAGAATCACACGTTGTGGCATATTTTAACCGGTATTGCACTCCTTTATGAGTAAAATCAGATCTCTTGACAGCTCAACAATGAACAGAGAGGACATAAAAAATGTGGACATTGCGAAATATGTGCCATCACTGTCGAGAGATCTGATTTTACTCATAAAGGAGTGCAATACCGGTTAAAATATACCACAACGTGTGATTCTACTTTTGTTGTCTATGCTATTAGCTGTCCTTGTGAGCAAGAAGCAACAATTTGAATGGAACAAGGAGAAACAGAATGGGTTAAAATAAGCAAAGGTATACGACTAGGCTGCGTACTTTCCCCCTACCTGTTTAATTTATATTCAGAAAAATTGGCGGCCTACAAAAAACATGGTAGAACCACAGGATTTCTGTTATAGTGCAGCTGAACACCACTGTTCGTATGGTGAACAGAAAGCTGGCTGACTGGGACCCAGCTGTTGAAATATCTGCGCTTATTTGCAGAATACTGCAAATACTGTTGTGCTTAATGTTGTATTTTTTTAAATTTTCTAACACATTATTTCCTGGAGTGTATTCAGTGTGCACAGTTCCGTCAGAGGTACTAGAGGGGAGGCAGCTGGTGCAGTTGGACTAGTCGCACAGTGAAGTAATCCTTCTCTGCTATAGTCAAGAAGTCCCTCCCTCTCTCCCTTTACTGCTGACGTACCTGTTGCCCTCCACCCCAAGGATTTTAACTCACCACACATACCCCACCTGCCCTGCCCAAGCCCAACTTTAGCCACCCAAACAGATGAATCACTGACTGCCATGTGGTAATCAGAGACGAGGACAGCCGCATACCTCTCCTTGGTAACATTTCAAAAAAAGCTGCTCTGTCAAGAGGTCTGTAAGAACAAAAAGAAGAGGATTTTGGGGAAAATGTAGGAAAGAAGAAAGATTCTGATTGATATTCAACTACAGAGTACAAAGAAAAAAGGTTCTGTAATAAGTTCTCAAAGCCATATCCCATTTTGTTGGCAAGCCTGTAGCTACTGTCTCACGCCCTGCTCACTAAAACTAAATTGCTCCTTTCAAGCTGTCTTAACTGTGCTCCTAGCATCTCTAGGCAGAAGTATGTCGATAACCCTGTGAGGCCATGAGCAGGCAGAACATGAGTCGAGTTGTTCAAGTGAATTTTACTTCTCAGTGAGTGGCAAGAAAATTGTTTTTTCTAAGCAGTGCATGAGTGTGTGTGTCCTGGAAAGAAAGGCATAGTCCCTAACATACACAAAATAACAGTAGTCTTATTTTCATGTATTAGCTGTTAATAGCATAGAGACACTTTAGGTACAACATTCTTCCAGTACCAACAGTGAATTAATTTTGTAATAAATTCAACATGCAACATTGACAAATACTTAAATATTTTGATAAAGGGAGATAGTTAAGATAAAATTCTACTAACCACACAAAGCTAAAATGACATAACAGTGGAAGCTACAGTCTTGTATAGTTGAATGTACATCCCAGTGCATTCAGTTAGTACTAGTGATCTTGCCTCTTCCCATTGAAATCAACAATACAGTCAATGGTCACTTGCAGTATAGGCAGGCCGGTGCAAGGATTAGAGGCGTCCTAGGTGAGCCATCCATCCTACTGCTACACAAATGGTTCAGTTTCTGAAGACTAACAGAATAGATATATTCTGATGAACAAAAATGAGTCTGAAAATCTGTGGCATGTACATGCCTAGTTAATATCCCTCTTATTGTGTTTTACTGCAACTTAATGTACCACGGGACTTACTAACCAACAGGAACTCTGTACCAGGAGTTATTAACTCCTGTTGTTGGTAAGTGCTGTTAAGTCTGTGTCGACTCATGGCGACCCTCTGGATAGTTGTCCTAAACTGTGTTTGGTTTTCAGTCAGGCGGCTCATTGTTGATAGATTCTTTTTAACATCTTTGTTAGTGATATAGCGGAAGGGCTGATGGGTAAGGTTTGCCTCTTTGCAGATGATACCAAAATCTGCAATAGAGTAGACACCCAGGAAGGTGTAGATAACATGAGGAGGGATCTAGCTAAGCTTGAAGTATGGTCTAGAATTTGGCAGCTGGGATTTAATGTTAAAAAATGTAAGGTCATGCATTTAGGCTGCAGCAATCCAAGGGAGCAATACAGTATAGGAGGTGAAGTACTTTTGTCCACTAAAGAAGAGCGGGACCTAGGCGTGGTTGTGTCTGATGATCTTAAAGTAGCTAAACAGGTAGAAAAGGCGACGACAAAAGCTAGAAGGATGCTTGGGTGCATACGGAGAGGAATGGCTAGCAGAAAAAAGGAGGTGATAATGCCTCTGTATAAGTCGTTGGTGCGTCCTCATTTGGAGTATAGTGTGCAATTCTGGAGACCGCACCTTCAAAAGGATGTGAACAGGATGGAGTCGGTTCAGAGGGTTGCTACTAAAATGATTAATGGGCTTCATTATAAAGCATATGAGGACAGACTTAAGGATCTTAATATGTACACCTTAGAGGAAAGGCGGGATAGAGGTGATATGATTGAGATGTTTAAATACCTCCGTGGCATAAATGTTCAGGGAGAGAGCCTCTTTCAATTGAAAGCAAGTTCTGCTATGAGGGGACATGGGATGAGGGTGAAGGGAGATAGATTCAGGAGTGATATGCGGAAATATTTCTTTACAGAAAGAGTAGTGGATCCATGGAATAGTCTCCCAGTGGAGGTGGTAGAGATGAGGACAGTAACTGAATTCAAAAAAGCATGGGACCAACACAGAGGTTCTCTAAAGGGACTGGCTCCCATAGCTGCTGTTATTGTATTGATCCATCTCATTTCCGGCCTTCCTCTTTTGCAATGACCTCCTACCTTGCCAAGCATGATGCCTTTCTCTAATGATCTTTCTCTTTGCATGATGTGTCCAAAGTATGGAAGTCAAAGTCTTGTCATCTGAGCTTCTAAAGAAAGCTTAGGTTTGATCTCCTCTAGTACTGACTGGTTTGTTCTTCAGGCAGTTCATGGTATACACAGTATTCCTTAACAGCACCATAATTCAAAGGTATCAATTTTCTGCCAGTCTTATCTTTTTCAATGTCCAACTTTCACATCCATAGGACGTTATTGAAAATACCATGACTTGAACAAGTCAAATCTTTGTATGGAGAGAGACATCTCTACTCTTAAGAATCTTGTCTAGGTCCTTCATAACCATTCTGCCAATAGCAATACATTATCGGATTTCTTGACTGCTTGTTTTTTCTTTATTGATAGTTAATTCAAGTAGGTTGAAGTTGTCGGCTATTTCAATTTCTTCTCCATCAATGATAAACTTATTGATTTTGCCAGTTGTTAGGATCTTTGTTTTCTTTACATTAAGGTGCAGGCCTATTTTAAGACTATGTTCTTTGAACAGGAGAAGCAAATGTTTCAGATCGTCTTCACTTTCAGTCTGGTATCATCAGCATAGTAAAGGTTGTTCATGAGTCTTTCACCAATCTTCACACCCCGGTTGTCTTCAGACAGGAGGTGATAGTGCCTCTGCATAAGTGTTTGGTGAGATTTCATTTGGAGTATTGAGTGTAATTCTGGAGACCATACCTTCAAAAGGATATAAACAGAATGGAGTTGGTGCAGAAGGTGCCTACCAACATGGTTAGTGGCTTCGTCATAAGGCATAAGGGGATATATCTCAATATGTATACTTCTGAGGAAAGGTGGGAGAGAGGAGATATGATAAAGATGTTTAATATCTCCATGGCATAAGTGCACAGGAAGAGAGCCTCTTTCAGTTGAAAGAAAACTCTGTGTCAAGGGAGCATAGAATGAAGGTGAAAGGAGATAGACTCAGGAGCAATATGCGGAAATATTTTTTTAATGGAAAGAGTGATAGATGTGTGGAATAGTCTCCCATTAGAGGTATTAAAGACCTGGACAGTATCTGAATTCAGGAAAGCATGGTACAAACAGAGGACCTCTAAAGGGGGAAAAAAGGGAATATAGTAATTGGTATGGAAGGGTAGGCTGGATAGGCCATATGGTCTTTTTCTGCTGTCATCTTTCTATATTCTATTAGAAAATTATCCCCCTCTTAAATACTCATTCCCTCTGGGGGTCATTCCGAGATATGAATCGCAGGAATGGCGCCCCATTGGGATGTCTATCCCTGCTATTCGGCCCCTCGGCCGACCCCAACTAACTTCCCATGCACATTGTACGGGAAGGTTAGCTGGGGGTGGGAAAGGGGTGTTGCAGGGGAGAAGTCAGGGCAGGCAGTGGTTGGTCACATGCCCCGAATGTACAGGGCCAATTTCAATGTTGGCCCTCTATGTCTGGGGCCGGCGGCCTGAACTGGGAACATATTCCACCTCTGAGATGGAATAAGTTCCCCTAGTCGGGTGGATTGGGCAGGCCTGGGGCCCAAAAGAGGCGGCAGGGGGCAGAGGAAATTCCCCGCAGCACGACCCTGGCCTTGGGATCAGACTGTGGGGAATGTACTTTTTGGACTGTTGGCCGGGGATCATGGCTTTTGAATTTAGATGCAATGCCATGGCAACTGGTCACCATGGCACAACACCTCCATTCTAAGGCCCTGACTGAGTTATCCAGGGAAGGCTTGTATGTGCAGGCCGACCTAAATTGGGGTCCCGGCCTGCATGTACAGGCCTGGACTCGATTCTGATCCTGCAGGGCTAGACGTGCCCTGCGGAATCAGAATCCCAGCTAACTCTGTATGTCCCGTTCCGACCGGCCAAGACATCCAGGACTGAATCTGCCCCTCTGTGACTAAGTCAAAGCTTTCTTGCTGAATGTTTACTCCTCTTTGAATAAGTGCATAGGGCATATTGTCACATTTCTTTATAAGGCCAAAATATTCAGCAACATGTATGTGAAAAACATTCACACTAAGCTGCAAGAAAAGTCGGGAAAAGAATCAGTCACTGATGATTTTTTTCAGAAGTAATGGTAACTCACCTAGCTACAGCAGCAGCAGCTTTTAATCTTGCCAGCTGTGCGGTGAAGGGCAAGGAGGACTCGGCGCTCATCTGTTCCCATCTGTTCCATTTTACCTTCCACCTGTCTGTCCTCAATTGAACTATAAGGAAAGGTGAGAATAGAAAAATCAACCACTGTGGTGAGGGAAGAAAACTCTGTTACTAATCATTAATGTGCACAACATGACTTCATCTAAAGGAAGTAAAACCTCTAAGGGAGGAGGGGGCTGAAGAGAAATAATCTGTGATGAACTCTTCTGATACACTAGGTATCTAACCACTTGAGGACTGAAAGAAAACAGTATGTTGTGCATTTTAAAAAACATATGACAATAGAATCCAATAAAAGCAGTGTTGATATTAATTGGAAACTTCTGGAACCATAAATGGAATGTTGTTGTGAAACAAGACAACTGCATGGATGTCTGTTCTCTCTGTATTCAGAACTATGATGCTTTCTCTGAGTCACAGAGTCAATAAAAAGCATAAGGTTTGAGATCTGTAGAGGGAAGAAACAGGCAGTTTGGATAGAGTTTAATTGAGAAAAGCTTAGTTCATGCTCATTTAAAAAAAATCCCATTATTTGGCCATTTTTTTTGTGTTCAGTTCACATATTTATTGTTTAGACGCACATCATATGCACACTACAGCTTTTTTAAGTATGAAAATCAATGGTGCACACATTAATTTGTGGGTATATGTGCAGACAAGCAATTTGCACACACTTGAAATTTTTCAGGTGCCAGATGAACCGAATGTGCACTCACAAATGCATATGCCCTAGGTGGCAGCTGCCCTACTTATTTTCACAGAATCAGTGAACATACAGAATTCTTAAGACAGCTCACCATGCCTGGCAATTATGGAAGATTCCTGAGCTGCCTGGCCGCCTTCCCACCCTCTGGTACAGTAGCACCCTCTCCCCTCAAAGATGTGCTGGAGAACTAGCAGGCTGCACAGGTTGTGGGGACTCAGAAAATGTGTGCGTGCTTTCTGTCCTTGTGGTTACACCTCCTGTTTCTTTTCCCTATCGTACTCGCTTCTGAGTCAGATAGAAAGCCCATGAGGTGCTGCAGAGAGGTGGGATGGGAGGAAACAGTGAGGCTGTATGCTTTTCTTAGAGTCCCAGTGGCCCATGTGCCTTCTTGTTCATCAGCAGAGGTATGCAACGCCTAGAGACTCAAGATTGGTCTTATCGAACAGACAACTGAGGTTTAAGTGGGTGCTGAAAGGAGAAATATAAAAAAAGGAAGGGGTGACTGTTGGCCAGAAGCATCCTTGTAGGCATGAATGATTCACTTCGCAGGTCATTTTAGAAAAGCTTTCACACATAAAAAGCCTATTTTACAGGCGGAAAAAGTGTTTTTTCTAAAATAACATGACTGTATACACACACAGAAGTCTGCTGCCACACATTGGTATTTCTGGTGCAGAGTCAGAATATATGTACGTAATTTATAAAATACACATGCAAACACTAACACACACAGAATATGCTCACACATTTAATCCTGCCTCAGAGCAAGCAAAAATTTGTGCTTGTGCATTTTTGAACTACCGGGGCTGCTTCTGTGTGCTTATTGTATAAAGCTACACGTTGCCTATGTTGCTTTATAAAACAGCGACTCAAAAGATCCATGACTTTCACAAACGGGTAAATGATGGATAGCAGCTCTCATATTATACCAGCTTCCGCTGTTAATCACTACACATCCCTAAGTTTCAGTATTCCAGTGAATACAATAGGAGCCATCATATATTCATGGAACTAAATTATGGAATGCTTTATGGAACATTTCTGACATCTTGCTGTTTCAAGAAAAATTAGAAGCCCGTTTGTTTCAGCAGGCTTTTTTGGCTTTTCTGATGGTTTAGGACTTTTGAGTATGTGACTGTTAGGTATTTTTTTAGGGTGGCAGCAGCAGTTTGATATGAGTTTTGCTTTATGTCAATGTTGCGTTGATGGATTTGATTGATACATGTTTTATTTTGCATATGTTTTTATTGTAATCTGCCTAGTACATAGTGCAGAATATATATATTTTTTTTAATTTAGATTTTGCAGTATATTCACTTAAATAATCCTATGGTAAATGCTATTGTAAATATATACATCATGAAAAAGATAAAAAATCCTAAATTAAACATAAGCAATTCAGCAATGGCCCACATCAAGAGAAGAGCAGAAGCTAATGAAAACATTCATAAAAGTAATAATAGGGGTTCTGGGGAGAAAATCCCCATCTAAAAAAAACAAACCACGGGACCAATATTGACTAGAACTCCAGATGAACTTATACGTCCTTAGTCATAAAAGAAATATGTATTCCCCTGCAATGCAACAATACATTTGCATGGTTAATGCAAAAAGAAAGTGGAACCCAACCCCAATTCCCTAGACCTCTAAGGCTAGAAATTGTTTTCAACGAAGTTGAGTGTTCCTTGAAATGTCAGGAAACACGTTCAAGTTCTGACCACAAAAAATGGCATCTTTATATTTTAAAAAATGTTTTAACACCTTAATTTTGTCAGCCATACATAGAAAAGAAACCAATATGGTGGCCCTCTTAGATATTACAACTGAGGAGAACTCCAAAAAGCGTGTCAAATCTTGACTAATATTAGGAGTTAAAACATCCTCACCTTACCCCCTGACATCCCCCTTATGCAGCTTATTAGGCAGATAGAAACATTTTTGAATAGGAACAACATCTGGAAGTAATAACACCTCCTTGAAATATTTACCCAAAATAATTTCAGCAGACAATAAGTACGTTACTGGAAAATTAAGAAAGTGTAGATTATGAGCTCTGGAAAAATTATTCCACAGTTTCTAATTTATGATGTAGGGATAAAGAATCTTTGATAGCGGAAATTCCACATTACAGTCTGAACCTGTGTCTCAATCTATTTTTGCAACTTTGACTGGAAGAAAGACCAAACAACAGCCAGCATGGCTTAAAGGTGAGATCAAAGAGACTTATAAATAAGAGAAAATCCTTCAGAAAATGGAAAAAATAGCCAACTGATGAAAACAGGAAACAACATAAGTACTAGCAAGTTAAATGCAAGGTATTGATAAGGCAGGTAAAGAGAGAATTTGAAAAGAAGCCTACAGTGGAAGCAAAACTGCATAATAAAAATGTTTTCGAGTTCATTAATAGCAAAAACCTCTGAGAGAACTAGTTGGACCATTAGATGATAGAGGGGTAAAAGGGGCACTAAGAGAGGACAAGGCCATAGTGGAGAGTCTTTACTGAAGCAAAGATAAAGATGGAGGAAACTTACCCATGCCAGAAATTATATTCAAAGGTGATAAATCAAAGGAATTGAAAGAAATCTCGATAAATCGGGAAGCTGTAATATATTCTCTTCAGCTTCCACAGCTAGTATAATAAACTTTACAGTTTTCTGGGTCATGCTGCATCTTCATAATCGAACTGACGTTTCAGCCACCATAATGTATGGATTTCTTCAGGACAAAGTGGCCAAGCAGTGGATGTCTGTTCTTTTTTATAATAGCCCTCAAACCAGATTGGTGGGTTTGAGGTGGGAAAATTGAATTTGAAGTTTGGAGTGAAATTCCATTGGAGAAAGGCTGGATACCTCTCTTTTCCCACAGATCGGAAGGTTCTCTGATGAATTTAAATATGCTGTCCCCATAGAGTTCCTTTAAATGTTTTCTTCCGCTTCCACAGCTAGTATGATACACTTTGCAGTTTTATGGGTCATGCTGCGTCTTTGTAACTGGAACCGACATTTCAGCCATCATATTATGGCTTTCTTCAGGGTGAAGTGGTTAAGCAGTGGATGTTTGTTCTTTTACCCCTCTATCATCTAATGGTCCAACTGGTTCTCTCAGAGGTTTTTCTAGAAATATAAATGATTTCCCTGTTTACTTCCATGTTAATTTTCCTGTTATTTGTAATAGGTCTGTTATATCTGACCAATTGTTGTATTGTTTCAATGTAAACCACACTGATGACAAATAGTGCGGTATATAAGAAAATTAATTAAATAAATAAATAAATAAATAAATATAGTAGTCCTCAAACCAAATTGCTGTGCTTGAGGTAGGAAATTTGAATTTTTGCAACTCATTCCAGTTTGAGGACTACTATATAAAAGAACAGACATCCACTGCTTAACCACTTCACCCTGAAGAAAGCCATACTATGGTGGCTGAAATGTCGGTTTGAGGTACAAAAATACAGCATGACTCAGAAAAACTGCAAAGTTTATCATATTAGCTGTGGAAGCCAAAAAGAACATTTAAAGAAACCTTTGGAGACAGCATCTTTTAATTCACCAGAGAGCCTTTCAATCTATGGGAAAAGAGATATCCAGCCTTTCTCCAATGGACTTTCTCTCTAAAATTCGAATTCAAATTTCCCATCCAGTTTGAGGATCACTATATAAAAGAACAGACATCCACTGCTTAACCACTTCAACCTGAAGAAAGCCACAGTAAGTAGTTGAAATGTCAATTCCAGTTATGAAGACTGCATGACCCAGAAAACTGCAAAGATTAAAATGTAATACAGTTATTTGAAAAACTAAAGGTAGCAAATCACCTGGACTGGATGGCATACATCCCAGGGTGCTTAAAGAACTGAAATATTAGATTGTAGACCTACTTTTAGTAATCTGTGAACTATCCTTAAAATCATTTGTTGTACCTAAGGATTGGAGAGTGGCCAATGTAACGCCATTTTTTAAAAAGGGTTCCAGGGGTGATCCAGGAAACTACAGACCAGTGAGCTTGATGTCTGTGCCAGGCAAAATGGTAGAATTATAAAGAACAAAATTACTGAACTTGCGGATAGTCATGGCTTAATGGCAGGAAGTCAACTTGGATTTAGCCAAGGAAAATCCTGTTTCACTAATTTGTTAGTTTTTTTAAAGTTGTGAATAAACAGGTAGATAGAGTGAGCCGACTGATCTGGATTTTTGGAAAGCCTTTGATAAGGTCCTTCATGAGAGACTCTTGCAGAAATTAAGAAGTCATGGGATAGGAGGCAGTGTACTATTATGGGTTAGGAACTGGTTAAAAGCTAAAAAAAAAAACAAAGAGTAGGGCTAAATGACCAGTTTTCTCAGTGGAGAATGGTAAATAGTGGAGTACCCTATGGATCTGTGCTGGGCCCTCTGCTTTTCAGCATATTTACAAATTACCTGGAAATGGGAATAACGAGTGAGGTGATCAAATCTGCAGATGGTACAAAATGATTCAAAGTTGTTAAATCACAAGAGGATTGTGAAAAATTTCAAGAGGACCTTGAAAAATTGGGAGAATAGGCAACCAAATAACAGATGAAATTTAATGTGAACAAGTGCAAAGTAATGCAATTAGGGAAGAACATCCCAAAATACAGTTACACAATGCAAGGTTCCACATTAGGAATCACTACTCAGGAAAACGATCTTGGCGTCATTGTGGATAGTATGCTGAAACTCTCTGCCCAATGTGCAGCCTGGCCAAGAAGGCAAATAGAATGCTAGGAATAATAAGAAAAGGAATAGAAAATAAAACCAAAGATATTATAATGCCTATGCATTGCTCTCTGGTGCAACCACACCTTGAATATAGGATATAGTAGAATTGGAAAAAGGTACAGAGAAGAGCAACCAAAATGGTAAAGCTCATGGAAAGATATCCCTATGAGGAAAGGCTTAAAAAATTAGGGTTCTTCAACTTGGAAAAGAGATGGCTGAAGGGAGATATGATAATGGTCTAAAAAATAATGAATGGAGTAGAATGGGTAAACGTAGATCAGTTGTTTACTCCTTCAAAAAGCTGAAAGACTAGGAGACACATATGTTCCTGTAGCATAGGGGCAGTAACACAATGTGCCCCTGAAGGCCACGTCCAAATGGTCCTAGGTTAAAATAGCAAGAGTGGTGAGAAATGGGTACTAGTCAAGGTTTTTTGGCTGAGGTGGGAAATGATAGAGGTCTATAATTTAATGAATGGAGTGGAACGGGTAAACATAGATTGGTTGTTTACATATCAAAAAGTCGAAAACTAGAGGACACGCAATGAAGCTACAATATAACTCATTTAAGACTAATAAGAGAAAATATTTTTTTACTTAATGCATAATCAGACTTTAATTCACTAACGGAGGATGTAGTAAAATCTGTTAGTATACCTGGGTTTTAAAAAGGTTTGGACAAGTTCCTAGAGGAAAGGTCCATAAACCATTATTAAATAGGACTCGGGAAATCCACTACTTACTCCGGGACAAGCACTGTGGAACCTGTGTGCCTTTTTGAGAACTTGCCAGGTACTTGTGACTTGGATTGGCCACTTCTTGGAAACAGGATATTGGGCTTGATGGACCTTGGTCTGACCCAGTATGGCATTTCTTATGTTCTAATGAAGCTACAATGTGGCACATTTAGAACAAATCAAAGAAAATATTTTTTTCAGTCAGCACATAATGAACTCTGCAATTTGTTACTGGAGGATGTAATAAAAGCTGTTAGTGTAACTGGATTCAAAATAGGCGTATTTACATTCTCTTATATACCGTGCTATTCTGCATCAGTGCGGTTTACATTGAACAAACTGAAATTACATTGAACAGGGTATTATAACTTGGAGATAACTATTTTACAGGGAACATGGGCTATGGAGGGTTAAGTGGCTTGCCAAAGACCACAAGGAGCACCTGTAGGACTAGAAACCCCAGTCCTTCTGGCCCAAGGCTGCTGTCCTCTAGTGGGATATGAACCCCCAACCTTCTGGCCTGAAGTACCTTGCCCCAACCACTAGGACACTCCTCCACAAGTTCCTGGAGGAAAAATCCATAAACCATTATTAAAGAGGACTGAGAAAATCCACCACTTACCCCTGGGTCAAGCAGCATGTAATATGTATAACTTTGAGAACCTGACAGATACTGTACTTGAGACTGGAATGACCATTATTGGAAACAGGATACTGGGCTTGATTGTTCTTTGCTCTGACCCAGTATGGCATATCTTATGTTCAAAACTAAACATCCTCTAATTGATGCTACTTCTATACTGTATTATTGTTTAGATTGCACTATCATTGCTCCTGCTTTGTCGACTTTCTTTATTAGCAGATCTTCATTTTGTTGCAACTTTCTTGTAGCTTATTCTTAAATTCCTGAGCGATTACATTGCGTTGCATTGCACATAAAACTGGCAAAATTGGGCCTTTATAAAATAAGCATAAAATAGGTGTTCTAATCAAATTTTTAAGCAGCTTGTTATAAAATTCCGCTTACTCTCTTAGTTTATGCTTGGGTCTGCTAGTTTTGTATGGGTATGCTAGTTTTGTTCTTATTAGGCACATTTTGCATATACAATAGTGCCTGTTCGGAAGGTGCCTTTCATTATTTTGCTTTCAAGATTATCTGTCCATACGCGTAGGGTGGTTTGTGCTTGCACAAACAAACCTATACACAAGGAGCAATAAAAGTGTTTTGGAGGCATCCATGAAGATCCACATCTGCTAGCTGAAGAGTGTGCCAGGCCGTGATCCTGCCTGTTTGCAGAGCACTATTCCCAAGTCTCATGCATTCATGGACAGCTGCTCACCCTACCCTCTAAACACTCAACTATGCACAGTCACACACACATACACACACACACACAGTCCATCGCCCCACCCCAGGCCATCTCACATATGTACACACACACACATCCTCACCTCGCCCCACCTGCTATGGATTTTCACTCACACACCCAGCCCCTAATCCCACCTTCTATATACATACACACACCCTATACACCACCCTGTAAGACATGTGCATACACACTCAGATCCCATCAACCCAACCTACCCCACCCCACATCCTCTGACACATGCAGACACTTGGCCCTCATCCTACCTCACTCCACCCCATTCTCTTATACATTTATGCACACACAAACACATCTAGCCCCTCACTCCACCGTCCATTCTCCCATATCCATGCAGACACATAAACCTAGACTCTCACCCCAATGCCCCCCCTTCCCATGTGTGCACACATACAATTCCTCACCCACCAATCACCTTCATACACACGTGCGCGCGCATACACACACACACAAACACACACCCTCACCTCATTTCCCACACCCCTACACATACACATACCCTTATCCCACCGCGATATACTCAGCACCCTACTCTATCCTCTACTACTACTAATTCTTTATATAGCGCTACAAAGTGTATGCAGCACTGCACATATAAGATATAAGACACAGTCCCTGCTCATCAAGACTGACAATCTAATCAAGATGAAAAAACTGCAAAACTGGGGGCTAGAATATGGCAAGATACAACTAAGTACTGGACAAGAGAATGAGGAGCATCAGGATCCAAAAGCAGCCTCAAAGAGGTGGGTCTTCAGCTTGAACTTGAATAGGGCCAGAGAAGGAGCCCGATGCACCGACTCAAGTAGTTTGTTCCAGGCATATGGAGCAGCAAGATAGAATGAACAAAGTCTGGATTTCGCAGTGGCAGAGAAGGACACAAATAAAAGAGAAATGCCAGAGGAATGTAGTTCCCAAGGAGGAGTGTAGAGTGACAAGAGAGGAAAGGTAGTGAGGAGTCTCTGAATGAATGCATTTATAGGTAAGTAGGAGAAGTTTGAATGCATGAAGAAATGGATAGGGAGCCAGTGAAGTGACTTGAGAAGAGGGGTTACATGAGCATAGTTACACTGGCAAAACACGAGCTGTGCAGCTGAGTTTTGAAAAGATTGAATGGATCAAAGATGATTCAGAGGGAGACCAATGAGGAGCAGGTTACAATAGTCAAGATGGAAGGTGACTAGTAAGTGGATGAGGGTCTTAGTGTGTGTAGAAAGAAAGGGACACATTTTGCCAATGTTATAGAGAAACTATTGGATTACAGAGAAAGAGAGAGTCAAAAAAGACCCCAAAGTTACGAGCTGAGGAAACAGGGAGGAGTGTAGTGTTATCCACAGCAATAGAGAAGGGAGGATGTGGGTTTAGGGGGAAAGATAAGGAGCTCAGTTTTGGCCATGTACAGTTTCAGTGGTGAGACATCAAGGCAGCAATGAGGGATAAGCAGGCAGTGATCCAGGCATGGATTCCTAGAGAGATTTCAGGCACAAAAAGGTAGATCTGAGAGTCAATAGCAGAAAGATGGTACTGAAAGCCATAGGAGGAAATAAGTGCCCCAAGAGACTGAGAGTAGAGAGAGAAAAGGAGAGATCCCAAGACAGAGTCCTGAGGAACACCAACTGAAAGCGGGATGGCAGCAGAGGAGGATCCACCAGAACATACACTAAAAATGTGATGGGAGAGATCAGAAGACCAGGACAGAGCAGAGCCCCTAAATCCAAGCGAGGGCAGGGTATTGAAGAGAAGGTGGTGATCAGCAGTATCAAAGGCAGCAGAAAGGTCAAGAAGGATGAGAATTGAGTAGAGGCCTTTGGATTTGTTGGGGAATAAGTCACTGGTGACTTTGGCAAGAGCCATTTCTGTGGAATATAGGGAACGAAAGCCAGATTGAGGTGGATCCAGAAGGACTTGAGAGGAAAGAAAGTCAAGACAGCAGTGATGAAACACTCATTCAAGTAGTTTTGAAGCAAAGGGGAGGAAAGAGATAGGTTGATAACTGGAAGGACAGGTAGGATCTAGTGAAGACTTTTTAAGAAAAGGCGTAACCACAGCATGTTTGAAGGCCACATGAACAATTGCAGTGGAAAGTGATAGGTTAAGGATATGACAGATGGAAGTGATGATGGCAGAAGAGATAGAATGTAGTAGACAGGTGGGAATGGGATCAGAGGAGCAGCTAGTCAGTTTGGAGGAGGAGAGGAGAGGAGATTTGCAATTTCCTCCTCAGTGATTTTAGAAAAGGAAAAAAGAGTGACCAAAATTGAGGGAAGGTTTTGGGATCGAAGAGGGGGGAAGATATGGTGGAGGTGACCCTGCAGAGAATTCAAGTCTAATCCACTGGGCTTTGTCATGGAAACAGTCAGCTAAGGTTTGGGCAGACAGCAAAGGAGGGAATGGGGAAGGATGGACATTAGAAGAGAGTTGAGCGTAGCAAAGAAACAGCGAGGGTTAGAGGCAAGGGAGTTTGTCAGATGGGCATAGTACTCTTGCTTGGCGAGTGCTATGACTAACTGGTATGTGATTTAAGCCAAAGGCATTCAGCTGAGCAGGCACAGGAACAGAGGTAATGGGTTGTTGAGGATGCCTCACAGGATGTGAAATGGGAGGAACAAGAGCATCCAGAGCAGAGGAGCGTGCAGTGTTATAGGAAGATACAGCCTCTTCAACAGACTCAGATGACATAGTGGCGAGAGCTGAACGGTTTATAGTGTGAAGATTCCTAAACATGTTGGTGGAGACTGGGTGTGTTCAAGATGGGGTGTGTTTAAGGGTGAAGATTAGCAGGTGATTATCAGATAAGAGCAGAACTGAGCTGGAGAAGTTTGAGGGTGAGCAGTTGGAGGAGAAGATGAGGTCAAGGTAGTGGTCATGCTTGTAAGTAGGAGTGTTAGAGCACAAATGGAGGTTGAATGAGGAGGTTAGAGAAAGGAGCTTTAAGGCATAAGGGTCAGAAGGGTCATCAACGTGAATGTTAAAATCCCCAAGAATAAGGGAAGGGGAAGATGCATCCAGAAGGGAGGAGAGCCAGGAGTCAAAGTCGGTGAGAAAGGTAGAGTTGGGCTTGGTGTGGAGTCCATAAATGACAGCTACCCAGAGAAGTAGTGGAGAAAATAGGCGGATGGCATGGACTTAAAAAAAAAGCAAAGGTGGAGACAGAAGAAGTGGCTGGAATTGGCAGGAATGAGAGAAGGAATCCAACACCACCACCACAGCCAATGGGCTGAGGTATATGGGAAAATAGGTAGCCTCCATGACAGAGGGCAATGACTGAAGCAGAATCTTCAGGGAGAAGCCAAGTTTCAGTAAGAGCCAGGAGATGCAGAGTATTAGAGATAAAGAGGTCATGAATGAAGGTAAGTTTACTGGAGACAGAATGTGCATTCCACAATGCACATGAAAAAGGGAGAGAAGAGGGAGAGAGGAGAGGGATATGAACAAGATTAGACAGGTTAAGCATTGATGTTCCCTGGGAGTGTGAAAAAAGGCTAGGGGGCCAGGGTTGGGGTTGAGATCTCCAGATGCGAGAAAGAGAAGGAGTAGGAGAGAACGGGGGAGAGAGGAGGCAGCACGATGGAAGCAAGGGTGAGGTTCCCTCAGTGAGAGTGGAGATGGCTGAATGAGATGAAGCAAAAGGTGAAGTTCAAGAGCAGATGATAAGGTTGAAGACAAAATGGAGAGGGGAACAGTAAAGAGTTGGTAATGAGAAGTAGGGCCATGGAGGTGAGGGAACGAACGGAAAAGATTAGGGAGAGTTAACATGAAGAACACAAAATGATGTGGAGCCAGAGAAGACAGAGATGAGAGACAGCAAATCAAAGGAGATACAGGTGGAGATGGAGGAGAAAGTCTCTACTCTCTCACACACTCAAACAGCTCCTCACCTCCTACTCTCCACACCCACCCACACATCCAGCCCCATCATCCCACACCCTCATTCTCCCACATACATGTATGAATGCACACATACATACCTCCTCACACCATCCTCTCCCACATTCACAATCTTTATACTACCCCACCCCAAATCCTGATGCATACACAGACGTATACACATAGAGCTCTTCACCCCACCTCCCATATGTGCGCTCACACACACATCCAGCTCAACAACTCTCCCCAAATATGCACACACTCACATGGACATCCAGCCTCTCGCTCCAGACTCATCCACTCAACCATCCATTAATGCACATGCACCCACATCCATGCTGAAAATAAGACACCAATATACACACAAAACCACTCACCTCTCAGATGTTGCATACATGCACAGCCCCTCACCCCACTTCCCATGCTTGCAGAACCATTCACCCCACCCTCTATTCTCTACCCTCACATGCACACATACAAGCAAACATACACAGAGCCCTTAAATTACCCCAACCATTTATAAAACCTTCCATAAATCATAAATGTTTCCTTTAACTGCTGATCAGCAGTTAAAGGAAACATTTGTTGAGGTTATTGCTTCTCAAGGAGGTACTATCAGTTACTGAATGAAGGGTTCACATACTTTTCCATACAAGGATTCTTGTTGCAACTTTCAACCAAAATGTGAGTGACTTTATGATTTATGGAAGGTTTTATAAATGGTTGGGGTAATTTAAGATGATGGATGTGGTTTGGATCTGGATCTGATATTGTGTTGCAATTGGTTATTATTTGATTATGAGTGTAGGGATGAATGGAAAGGACGTATGTGAAGCAAGTCTATGGAACATTCTAGTAGTTTTGGAGCATGGTCAATATAGGTATCTGATTCATCAGTTTTCTTCCTATCAAGGTCCTTCTGACTTGTGTCCAAGCATGTTGGAGTGGAGGAGTGGCCTAGTGGTTGGGGAAAGGTACTTCAGGCCAGAAGGTTGGGGGTTCAAATCCCATGAGAGGACAGCAACCTTGGGCCAGAAGAACTGGGGTTTCTAGTCCCACAGGTGCTCCTTGTGGTCTTTGGCAAGCCACTTAACCCTCCATAGCCCATGTTCCCTGTAAAATAGTTATCTCCAAGTTATAATGCCCTGTTCAATATAATTTCAGTTTGTTCAATGTAAACCACACTGATACAGAATAGTGTGGTATATAAGAGAATGTAAATAAATAAAATGTTGACCTCTGATAGATGTTATTTCAGAAGTAGACCAAAGAGTGGTGTATTAAATTCAAGCTCAGTATAGAGTAAGGTTCCCCATTTGATTGACTTAATGGGGAGAATAAAAATGACATACTGGGGGTTAATGAGACATGACTACTAGAGACAGATGTGATAATGCTTACTCAGCTTTGCCTGTTGGGTTATGTCATCCAGTATCAAGTCCAGAATAAGGAGATGGAGTATTAGTATTCTCAAAAATTGAATATAGTTAATGAGATAATGGCAAATAAAGACCAGCATGATCCATCTGTTTGTCAAGAATTTAAACATCAGTATCATACCTCCCCTGCCTCTCCTTCTCTAGAATATACATATTTCGATCTTCAAGTCTCTTCTCATATGTCTTCTGGTACAGACCTCATATTATTGTGGTTGATTTCCTCTAACTCTTTCTAGTATTTTTATGTCCTTAATGAGATACAACCTCCATAAATGAACACAGTACTCTAAGTGAGGCCTCCTCCTTCCCTTCTATTGGTTATGCCCGTTTCTATGCAGCTCAACATCCTTTTGGCTTTGGCCACTGTCTTGGCATATTGTTTTGCCACCTTAAGATCTTCAGAAACTATCACCCTGAGGTCTTCCTCCTATTTGTGTGCACTATAGCCTCTCTCCCCCCAAACACCTACAGCTTTTTTGAATTTCAGTACCCCAAGTGCACTTTTCACTTCACATTAAAGCTTAACTGCCAAGCATCAGAACATTCCAATTTTTGTAGATCACTTCTCATGTCTACTCCTTCTGAGTTGCCCACTGTGTTGCAAATCTTTGTGTCATCTGTAGAAATGCAAACGTTTCCTTCTAATCATTTGGAAATATTGTTCAGAAAAATACTGAACAAAATTGGTCTCAGAACTGATCATTAAGGCACTCGCCATTCACTATCCTTCAGCAGTATCTTCTTTACTTTTCCTACCACTGAGGGAAGGCTTACTGGCCTGTAGTTTCCCACCACTTCTCTTTTACCACTCTTATGAAGAAAGATCACAGAGGCACTTCTTTAACTCTATGGTATCTCTCCTGTCTCTAAGGATCAAAGCCATGGCTCTTTGTGTTGTTTAAAAATCTCTGGGTGGGGCAATATGGATATTCAAGCCTCTGTGAGTGATTAATATTACTGGGGCTAGATCTCTTCCATTTATTTGCTAATGGTGAATTTACCCTTTGTTTCATTGATGAGGAAGATAAGAAAGCAAGTAGTACCTCAATTTCTGGATGCTTATAATATTATGGACCTGTTTCAGTGAAGGTTTCAGCCAGCTCATAATGTTAAGACATTGCTGCCTTCATTGTTTCATTATTTACTCTATGGTTTTGACAGCGTACGTCCATGCATACTTCCATGCATACTTTTGAAATGTCAGTAACATGCATGTACATTTTCTCAGAAAAAGCACCGGCATAAATTTCAACTACAATTCTGTGTGCAGACTTTTCCTCTGTCAATTCTGAAAAGAAAATCCTTCCATTTGATAATTGGTATAAAGTCTGTAAGTAAAAGTGTGCACAGAATTCTCACATACTGTAGGTGCAGGTTCATTCAGGACAGCTGAAGACTCAACAGCAACCCTGTTTCAAAACTATGTAGAAGGAAGCGCAGGAATGCGTGGAGATTTACATCCATGTGCAGCAGGAAGAGTCGTATTACAAATATACACTTGGGAAAAATTGACAGAGGAAGCTCAGCACATTTATCTGAGCCACTTTGCAAACCTAGGCATGTAGATGTTGCTAATTAATTACAGAGAACACCATCGTTCCCTCATTGCCATTTGAAAGGATAAATAAACATCAGGGAGTTCCTTAATCTCTCCTGTAAAGGGATGGCCGAGAGGAACAGATCCGGACGTGGACAATGTGGGTTTTAGACGTGCATTCTCTATAGGAAATGGGGAACACACATACAGATTTGACTTGGTATGGACATCGATGTGTAAAATACCATTTACATGTGGATGCATTTTACACATGGAAATGGTCATATTTGTGCATGTAAATCATGAATAAGGCTTCATAATAGCCTCATATTGTGCATCTTTATACATTTATATGCCTTTCAAGGAATTATTAGGCAGCTGTCAGCTTTTACTGTGAGCTCAATTAACTATTTCAAAATGGGTAAAATGTCTGCTTGTGCTTAAAGAATGAGTTACAGTAATTTTAAATGCTAACCAGTGAGAGACCTTGTAAGTTTATTGATATACATAAGTGTATGCATGTGCGGGCAGGGTAGTGTTAGCACGCTCCTTTCATAAAGCCCGTCGCTCCACAATTTACTGGAGGAAGTGCCACAATTTTCCCTTCTGCCTTCTCCCAAAAGCTTTTAACAAGAGGTTTAATCCTCTCCATTTTTTTCAGACTCCATGGGTTTGATGCAGCAAACTATGCCATGATCTAATGCAGTGTATTGCTGGAGATTTTCCCACACTAGTCTTGTTCCCTGATGCAGAAAGCAAGCTAGTGCAGGAAAACCCCAAGCAAGACCACTGCACTAAAGCATAGCTCAGTGGACATGCTAATCGCATGCAAACAAGTGAATAGTTAATTGGTCCAGATATAACAAATTGCTCTGAAATTCAGCAGCATTTTTTATTCTTAATGCTGGATCTTTGTGCCAGCTTCATGTGAGTATAAAGATGCAGCAAGGACCAAAAGACCACCGATCATGTCCCCACCCGCCGTTAAATTCCCCTATCCAGATACTGCCATATTTGTGCCTGGGTGGCCCAAACCTCCTAAAAAATGTCCCTGCTGGCCCTTCCCTCGACCCTGAACCCCCAAAAAATAACATGGGTGGCTCAAGTGGCCACTACTCCCCCAACCTCGTCACACTATTCCGATCACCCCCTGGCAGCTGCAACCCCCCGATCCCTGTCAGTACCTCCTCTGTTGAGGGAAAGAGCAATGTTCCTGCTCTGATACTGCCATCTTGGAAAATGGCGTTATCTGACCTTGTACAGTACACTGTGAAGGTCAGTCTGCCTTACATGGCAGACTGATCCTGACTGATGCATCCCAGGATGCACCATATGGGGTCAGGTACTGCCTTTTTCCAGATTGGCATTTGAGGGCAGGATCATGTGGGCATCTCTCCTACCTCCCCAACAGGGGAGGTAATGGGGGGGGGGCCCTTGCTGTGAGGTGAAGGGCTATTTAGGACATTTTTTAGGGAGTTCAGGAGATGGGTGTTTGGAGTCACAAGGTCACCAATGGTTATATAGGAGTGTCATGGTGGAGGAATTTATTGGCACAATTTCAATTCTGAGGTTTGGCCATCTGAGGTTAAGGGTCAACCTTCACCTCTTATGACCTTTTTGTCACATGCACAAGATATGAATACTGCTAACAAAAACCCCTGTGCACATGTGTCTGATTTACTCAGCTTGTTAGCACAGACTTTTTGCACACAGTTTATCTGCATGCTGTTTGCTTAGAGTATTATTGTGCAAAATGTTTGTGTTAAATTTGTGTCTGGTAACGCTGTGCTGGAGCTACTGTATAGCACTAGCCACTAGTGCAGAGTTTCTGCATCAAGCCCCATATGCATTTCTGATCCAGTGCGGTCAAGTGGCAGGATATTTATACAAATTCTTAATCTCAGCCCAAAGAAGTAATTGTTCACAGCATCTGTCCAAATGTTACACTTGATCCAATTCTTCTACTCTACAAACTGTTGGGTCAATATTTCATCCCTGTGCTCACCCTTTGTTTCGTAACATAAACTTTCTGGCCTGGAAGAGTGAATTTGACAGTATTTTGTGTCATATTCCTGCCAACTATGGCCAGCTGATATCCAATCTCCTCACGAGTTTGAACCTTGGTACTTTTAAATCCAGGAGCTCAGAAAAACACCTGTTGACAGGATCCTGTGCTGCCTTGTTTACTAAGCAGCTTCATAGCAACTGCCTGGACCTATGAGCATACCGAGCTAGAAATGTGTCCTGTGCAGCTAATGAATCTGGCATCACCCTCCACCCAGCCACGTCCCGTAACTCATTCTTGAGCTTCCTGGAAGCTCATTGATAATATCAGCGTCCCTTGTGTACCTGCGCCCTATGTGGTTGCAATGCTCACCTTGACCACACTTTCATCAGTATGGAAATAACTGCACTATTCTCTGTTATATTAACCAATATACCATATTGCATATAGAGTTTATTATAAAGCAAAACATTTTCCATAGGTGACATTTTCTGAATGTAGCATTAACAAATTATGCTATGTCTCCGACACCTTTACAGCTAAGTTATCTGCTTAATATAATTTGCATGAAATGCGGACAAATTCTGAAATAGTCCCCATGGCATGAATTTCTATGTGCTAGGAAATTTACTGTACTCGAATATGATAGCTGGTGCACATTTTAAAAAACCCGCTATAATACTTCTGACTGATTTGGAGATAAGGAGATGAATGGATCAGTGCCAGCAATTATCTGGATCTTAGGGACATGTCTGTATTAGAGGATATTATTGTGTGACCATTATCATTACAGACCATTAATAATAGGTCACAATATTTTTGTCCTTTGCTTAGCCCAGTGAGATGCCTCTAGTGTAAGCCAGCACTCTTTTAAAGAAAATACAATTTCTCCATGTAAACTCAAGAGCCTGCGATCATTTGAAGGGGCATTTTAGAAAGGATGTCCAAGTGCAATCTGGGATTTCTAAACCAAAATGTCTGGAAAAAAATCAGGCACGTCGAGGTTCAAACACGATTTCACAAACATGGACCTATCCTATATGGACGCCTGCAGGGGCATCTACATATATCCCTAGCATTGTATTCCAGAAGTTGGATGTTTAGGAATAGTCTAATGGTTAGAGTAATAGGCTAGTAAATTGGGAAGCCAGGGTTCAAATCTCACTGCTGCCATCATTGTAATTGTGCTGAGTACTGGGGATGATTGGAGTGTTATCTTCTCTAGATGTTTTTCATCTAAAACAAGCACTTTCTTGATGCTTATTCGTGCTTGGAACAGGTCTAAACTTAGTTGCAACTCCTGACGTCCAGGAGGTTACTGAGATGAGGCAGTGATGTCCAGGTTTCTAGGAATGCCTCTAACTATGCCCCCATTCAGACTTGGGTGTCCTGGCTTCTAAAATGGCTCTGTACTTTGGTCGTCTCTATGCCCATTTACAGACATCCGAAGCACAAATAGGGTTTCCAAAATAATCCCCATATCCTTTTGTAGCACCATGGGCCCCCGATCTTGTTTCTACTTGAAACTAATGCTAAAACTGGCAGATGTATGGGAGTCATCATAAAAACAATTCACTGCAAACCATTTTCCCACTTGTTGCATTTATAAAGGTCGTGAAATTTAGTATGGCTATATTTTTCGAAGTACAACTAAAGGACCACTTACCATGAATTTCACATAGTTGTTTTAGGTTGAAAGACCTAAAACTTGTTCCTATGGGCCTGTGGAAAGTGAAAAAACCTGCAACTGTAAGCATTTTTGCAGTACTGTAAACGTTTCTCAGCTACAGATGTAATAATTGACTTCAGCTAGACTCTAAGGAAAAATGCTGAATGAATTATATTGTCACACTGACTAATATGATTTTCATCTAGAAACTTTCTTTGAAGTTGCATAAATATTGTAGCCATAGCTATCTATCTTGGTTACATTTTCCATGATTTCAACATTCTGTCAGAATACCATTCCTTAAAGATGGTCAAATTTATTGTCCCTTAATTTATAGGTTCCATTCATGTACTTATATGAAATATAATTTTAGAAGGGATGTCCAAGTGCAATCTGGGATGTTTAAGCCATAACGTCTGAAAATAAAGTAGTCATGTCCAGGTGCAGACGTGATTTCACAAACGTGGACATGCCAGTATGGGCGTCTGCATAGGCATCTACATAGACATCTCCAGAACCCTGTTTCAGAACTCCCGATCTCTAAGATAGCCTAATGGTTAGAATAGTGGGTTAGGAATTGGAAAGTGAGGAATCTAATCCCACTGCTACTATTGTTGAAATTATGCTTAGTACCTGGGATGATGGAGTGCTTTCTTCTCTACACCTTCTAGATACTTTTCAGCAAAAACAAGCACTTTTATGATGCATATTCCTGCCTGGAGCAGCTATATTTAATTTTATTTTATTTAACAATTTTTATACCATCTTTCTACAAGTCAAGATGGTTCACAGAGAACAATGTGAGTATAACATTAAAGTAAAGTTGTGCACAGTACATTTTAACATTTAACATTAAACTAGATGTAATGTTTTGGGAAATAGTGTGGTGGAGAACAAAAATGGTGACATAAACTATATACAATTACATGAGTTTAAGAGTTTAGAGCTTGTCTAGTGATGAGGTATTCCTAATGAGGGTCAGCGCTATAGTGTTCAAGGAAAAGCTGAGTTTTTAGCTTCTTGCAGAAATCTCCCATGGATTTGGAGGCTCTTAGTTGATGTGGTGTATCGTTCCATATGCTTGGGGCATAAAAGGTGAATGCCCTATTGCATGTCCTTTGTCTTCTGTTGATTTTTTCAATTGGTATGTTCAGCAAGCTAATAGTGTTGTGTTTTCTTGGTCTATTGTTTATGGATTTTCTTATTAGTGACTGGAGGCATTCGGCTAATTGGTTTTTCAAAATTTTATAGATGTTAAGGATTACTTTATATATGATTCTTGCAGTAATTGGTAACCAGTAGAACTGCTTGACGATTGGGGTGATGTGATTCTGGTGGGAAGCTCCTTGAATGATTCTTGCAGCTGAATTTTGAGCTAGTTGCAGGGGGTATATGGTGTTTTGGGAGTCCATGGTACATTGAATTACAGTAATCTAGTATGGGTGCAATGATGGCCTGACATATTGTGCTGAAATCAGATGTGTCTAGTAGGGTCTGTAAGTTCTTTAGTAGTCTGAGTTTGTGATATACTGATTTGATAGTTTGTTTTACTGTGCTTGTAGATTTAGTGTTTGATCGAGTATTACACCTAGATATTTAACCTCCTTCTTTACTGATATCTCTTTGTTATTCATCATGATTGTTGAAGGTGGGTTGAAGTTAGGATCTCTTGTTATATGCAGTACTTCGGTATTTTTATAGTTTATGTTGAGGTTATGCTCTTGTAGCCATTCAGTCATTGCTGTGAAACATTTGGTTATTGTGAAGTAGTCTGGTGTGTTTTGTATAATGGAGTATATCTCACAATGTCATCGGCGGATATTTGATATTTACTTTTGAAGCTTTGTATTACATTACATAGTGGCTAAATGTATAAATTGAATAATATTGCCCACAGTGCAGATCCTTGGGGCACACCTTGATATAGTGAGAAGGGAAGGGCTTTATGGGATCCTACATTTATTTGTTGTCTCCAGCCCGTTAAATAGGATTGGAACCATTTGATGATATTGCCTTGGACTCCAATGTTACATAGTCTATTGAGGAGTAGTTGGTGAGAGACAGAGTCAAATGCAGATGATATGTCTATGAATAGTAGGATAAATTCTTGTGATATAATTTTAGTGCCTGTGATTAGCGTATTAGATAAAGAGATGAGAAGAGTTTCAACCCCATGGTGAGGGCAGAATCCATGTTGGTGGTGATCAAAAGGAGCCTTAAAGATATAGCTTTAAATGAGGTGCAGGACATTTCTGAGATCAGGCAGTGACATCCAGATTCCTGGGAATACCTCTACCATGACCCTGTTCAGACATGGATTTCCTCAAACTGGGGACATCCCCAGAACTGGCTTCTAGAATGGATCTGGAGATGTTTTTGTGCTTTGGACATGTCTATGCCCATTTTCAGATATCCAAAGCACAAATAGGGTTTCTAAAATTCCACTCAAACAGGCACATTCCAATATGGTCATCCAGGCCGCTGTGCGACTGATCGGAATTCAGACGCCCAGAGGTAGACCCATAAGAACATAAGAACATAAGGTATGCCATACTGGATCAGACCAAGGTCCATTAAGCCCAGTATTCTGTTTCCAACAGTGGATAATCTAGGTCATATGTACCTAGCAGTTTCCCCAAGGGACACAGGTTCCACAATGCTTGTATTGGTTCAAGCACTGATATCCTGGGTCCCTTCTTAATAATGGTTTATGGACCTTTCCTCCAGGAACTTGTCCAAACCTTTTTTAAACCCAGCTACACTAACAGCCTTTGCTACATCCTCCGGTAACAAATTCCAGAGTTTGATTACACGTTGAGTGAAAAAATATTTTCTTTTATTAGTCTTAAATAGTTTACCCTGTAGCTTCATTGCATGTCCCCTAGTCTTTCTATATTCTGATAAGGTAAACAATCGATCTATATTCTGATAAGGTAAACAATCGACCCAATTCTGATCGGTCTGCTTGCCCAGCCACCTGCCTAGTCAGGCTCCTGAATGGAGCCGCAGTGACATGGCGTCCCGTCACCATGGCACCACGGTTCCATTCAGGAGCCACAAATGCCAGCTACCACCGATGTCCTCCTTTCCCCACAGCCAGACCCTCGATCCGGCCTCCCATGGCTATGGTCTGGCTGCCTGGAACTTCCTACACCCCCTACCTTTCCGTTCCGTCAGCTTGATCCCCCGACATCCAAGGCGACTTATTCCACCTCTGTGGTGGAATAAGTCCCCTGTCTAAGTTCACGGTCCCAGACGTACAGGGCCAACCTCGGAATCCGCCCTCTAATCTGGAGTCACAGCCCGCCCTTCCCTCACCTTCATTCTGCCTCTGCAACACCCCCTCCTGCCCCCGTCTAAGCCTCCCCTGTAAATAAAACCCATTTTTAAATGGATTCTCCATGGGCACATAGATATTTAGTCCATAGAGAAAGTCCTTCAAAAAACTGTTTTCCCAGTGCGGGGGAAAAGAATGGTGTAAAGGGCAGGGTCAGGGAAGCACAGGAACTAGTGCAGCCAACTGTCCCTAGGGAGGTTCATTTTAATTCCCCATACATATTTCTCAAATGAGAATTTGGACTTGCAAAATATGCAAGTGGAGTGGAGTGGAGGGAGGAGTGGCCTAGTGGTTGGGACAAGGTACTTCAGGCCGGAAGGTCAGGGGTTCAAATCCCACTAGAGAACAGCAACCTTGGGCCGGAAGGACTGGGGTTTCTAGTCCCACAGGTGTGCCTTGTGGTCTTGGGCAAGCCACTTAACCCTCCATAGCCCATGTTCCCTGTAAAATAGTTATCTCCAAGTTATAATGCCCTGTTGAATGTAATTTCAGTTTGTTCAATGTAAACCACACTGATACAGAATAGCATGGTATATAAGAGAATGTAAATAAAATAAATGTACCCTAGTCCCTGTCAGGAGACTTTCTCAGAGGGAAACACCACAAAGAGTTCCTTTTGGAAATGACATTGGAGACCCATGAATGCAAAGTACCGATGAGTCTTCAAGCTATGCACAGGGACTGAAAATGTCCCTCACAGTGGTGACTTCAATTTTTTTATCACAATGAAAATAGCCCAATTTTGACTAATATCTTAGCATATGTTTATCTTTATGTTGGGGTACTTTCTATGCCATCTTTCATGCATATCAAGGTGGTTTGCAACTTAAAAGTTACATAAATACAATATAAGATTAATAACTAAAATTTTTTAAAAAATGGCATAGGAACAACAGAGACAAAACATAAAGCTAGGTCAAAAACAGACTCACTGCAATCCACCACCACACATGTAAACTAAAACTGTAACTAAAAAATTCTAAAAAAAATAATTCTAAAACAGGAACTAAAAAATTATATTATATCGTGCCCATTACCTTCACCTTCTCATTGTACACTGTTCATTTGATGCTGTAACACTCACTCATCATCCACTGCCTTTACGCTCTCATTGTACGCTGTTTAAGTTTGATGTAACCTGCATGCACCTCTCTTCTCCTGTTTGTATACTGCTAGCTGTAAACCGTTTTAACTGGTAAAAAAAAATGGTATAACAAGACCGGTTAAATAAATAAATGTAGTGTTTCTAACATTTGGATGTCCTTTTTGAGAATGAGCACTTAAATACTGAACCCAGTATTTCAGATGTGACCAGAATGCAGTCTTACAATGCAAGAATGAATGTTTTGTTCCTTGATTGTGCCCTCTTTTAATAACAGAGTTGGTAGTGACCTACAAATGTCTCCATTCCCTCTTCTGTATATTACCCTTAACCAGGGCTGGTGCAAAGAGATGAGGCGCCCTAGATGAACCTCATCCCTCGTGCCCTCTCCACACCCACATGCAGTGCCCCGCCCATTGCTGCCGCTCTTGACCGCTGGGCTGTTTGTTTCCGCTCATCTCCAACTCTTGATGCCAACTTCTTGTTTCCACGGGAAGTTGGCATTGGGTATCACAGAGTGACAGAACTAAACAGACCCACGGTACTGAAGCATGAATGTAAGCTCCATGAGTCTGTTTTCTTCTGCTTCTCTGCGATGTCCGATGCCAACTTCCCTTGCAAACAGGAAGTTGGCATCGAGAGTCAGAGAGGGGCGAAACAAACAGCCCAGCGGCACCGAAGCTTGAAGGTAAGCTCCTCAGGACTGTTTGCAGCTATTGCTGTTGCTGTCAGTTCCAGAGAGGGCCAACAACAGCAGCAGCAATGGCACCCGTAGAGGGCCAGTGCTCTAGGCGACCACCTAATTCTCCTAATGGTATTGCCAGCCCTGCCTTTAACCAAATAAACATATGGTAGCAAATATGTTGAGTATATGGCCATTATTTATTAGATAATCTGACAAGGGAATGAAATCACGTGCTTGGAGTTAATCTCCCTCCCTTTTCTGGCCCTGTGGGAAATGCTGCCAAGATGTTTTCAGTGTGATTACCATATTGAGCCTGAGACTTACCACAAATAGCAAGGTCCCTTCTGTAAATCATTTGGCTGCCCTGCATTCTTTCAAGGTGGCCGACTTCCATGACCAGTGATCTGTGGCTGTATCCAGCATCAACGTGCATAAACCATCATACCTGGCCCAATCCTAGCCCTGTCTATTAGCTTCAACTAGTCTAGGACACCAGTCATGGTCAAATAATGTGAGCTTTTCAACCTTGCTCTTATTATTGCACTTCAAGTTTGAATGTGCCACTACAATGACTAATATCCATATAGTACGTAGTTCTTCCTCTTTAAATATTAAATATTATGGGGTAATTTATAAGGGGGGGGATGTACTTTTAAGCACCAAGTATGCACCTAACTCGGGGTTATTTTTGTTATTTGCATGCACATGTGACCAGAAGATAGACAGGAAGAAAATTGATGTCTTTGAATTATGGTGCTGGCGACAAATACTGTGTATATCATGGACTGCCTGAAGAACAAACCAGTCAGTACTAGAGAAGATCAAAACTAAGCTTTCCTTAGAAGCTCAGATTACAAGACTTCGACTTTCATACTTTGGACACATCATGCAAAAAGAGAGATCATTGGAGAAAGACATCATGCTTGGCAAGGTAGAAGGTCACCATAAAAGAGGAAGGCCAGATGGATCGATACAATAACAGCAGCTATGGATACCACTCTATCAACAATGAGTCACTTGGCTGAAGACCGAACACAGTTTAGGTCAACTATCCAGAGGGTCACAAGGAGTCAACACCCACTCAACGGCACTTAACAACATAACAACATGTAACCACATACATATATGCATAAATGACCTGTTCTAAAATACTGAGCACACCCCATGTCCATTGCCCCTCTCTGAGACTGAAAGCAGTGGCAATTACTCCTGAAACCTCAATGCAACACTTACCCTCTGTCCACTGCTGACTTCTGGATTATACAAACCACAAGTTCGGGACTGAACAGTAGATTGAATAGAATGAAACTGCGACAGCCCTGGAGACAGAGAGTAAGTGCTGCGTCATGGTTTCAGGGGTACTTGCTGTCGCTGTTGGACATGTTTTCAGATCCCACATTGCAGCTAAGCACTATGACTGCCAGAGACCCAAAGGACACGACAGTCACTGAAGTTCCAGCAAAACCTTTAATGAGTTTTCATCAGTGGTGAAAAGGTCAGTATGCATCCTCAGAAAGAACAGAGCTTTTACACTGGAAGATATTTTGTCTCGAAATCTGGGCCTTTATTGCAGATGCTGCTTACTCGGCTATCTTTTAGCTTCCTGCTGAAGCTGTTGTAGGTTTCCTGATGGCCTCTACGGGAGCTTGGAACACTACTGGCTGTAAACAGATGTTTTATGCATTAAGCCCTGAATTATAGAGAAATAAAGGCACTCAGAAGGAGGTTTTTCCTGTTAAATGCTTATGACATTACATTTTAGCATCTTTCCTAATCCATTTCAAGTTTGCTACGAGATTACCTGCCACTCGGAGTTCTTTTATGGAATGCACTGCCTCATGCACCTTAGGTTGGAATCCTCACTCGAAAAGTTTAAAAAGGGCCTCAAGACCTTTTTCTTCAAGTAAGCATTTGTTGGCCTCTTGAATTAGGGGTTAACTGGAATCATGTCTGCCCAACCTTTTCATCATCTCTTCTTTTTTCCTTTCCTTTGTCTCCTAGTTTTTTATTTATATTTATTGGGGCTGATAATCAAAGCCCTTTTCCAGCCAGCCAGAGGTGCTCACCATTTATTTATTTATTTATTTATTTATTAACAATTCTTATATACCGCACTATTAGACATCAGCGCGGTTTACATTGAACAGAAAACATCCGACAGTTTACATATGTCTGGTCAGTTACATTTAACAGGAAGTATAACTTGGCGAAATAGGGGAAACTAAATACAATGGAGGGTTATCTGATAAGGGATATCATGGTTAACTATATACAAAGGTGGTACAATAGTACTTGGAACTGCTTGTTATTTCATTGGCACTCAGCAGCACTATCTAGATCGAGCTGCTCGATATCCCCACAGACTGCCCTGGCATTATGTGGTTCGTGCAGGCATGGTTCAGGGGTGGATAAGTGATGACACCTATCCAGTTAGCGGATTTTCAATAGGCACCTATCCGGCCTATTTAGGACACATGAAAAGCTGGCCTAAGTTGCGATCTGAATAGGTGTTGACTCAAAATCCACTAACTCGAGAGGTGTTAGCACTTACTCAGTTAGCGTTGCTCAGCCCTGATATTCAGCGGCAACTCCTGTCAAGATACTGTGTCATTGTTTTGGTTTGTATATTATTTGTTTTGACAGTGGCTGCTGACTGTTGAGTTGCTTCCAGGTAAGGACATGAGCCGGCCACTAGTTGAGAGCTTGAACAGAGGCCAGCAGATGGAGGGAGTATGGTAGAGATGCAAAGCTGCAAGTGAAGTGTCCATACCCCTAACCCCCCCCCCCCCCGCCCCCACATCAAAGCGAGGTGCAGAGTCCATTGCCCCATACCTGTTTTTCGGTTCCACCTCCAGGATCCTGCCATAACCCTTGAAAAATCTCTTGATGACCAGCTCCCGGACATGGAAGCTGAGAGGGCCGATGTAGACCTAGGGTATGAGAGAGGAAATGACCACCATGTGACAGGATACAGAGGGAGGCACATGCACCCTTCCATGTGGCCCTGCATGCTTTTCTTTCTTTATTGAACTTCTAGTAAGGGGGGAGAGGGAGGTTCAAGGTATTCTTTCCCAAAGACTCTTGGTCTATGGCTCATTTGTGAAATTACTGCAGGTCCAGTGGTGCTAACCATTCTGCAGTCCAAATCAGAGGATGCGGCAGGGCCACATCCACCTCCAGTTCTCCTGTTCTGCTTTGCAGCATGGTTGGTTAGCTGGAAATGGCTGCTTGTGTTGCTCCTACATCTTGTCTACTTACCCCTTTGCTAGATTTTTGTACTGACAAATAAAAAAGAAGACAGCTAGTATTAGTGTAGCTGGGTTTAAAAAAGGGTGTGGACAAGTTCCTGGAGGAAATTTCGGACAATAAACCATTATTAAAGAGTACTGGGAAAATTTAACATTTTTATATTTATTTAACATTTTTTATATACCGCATTTCCTAGGGTCAATGTGGTTTATGTATAACAGATTTTAAGAATTACAATGAACAAGTATTATGATGTACAAGGAACTTGGAACAATATGAGCTAGATGTAGAAATCCACTGTTTACCCCGGGACAAGCATTGTGAAACCTGTGTTCCTTTTAGGGAACTTGCCAGGTACTTGTGACCTGAATTGGCTGCTGTTAGAAACAGGATACTGGGTTTGATGACCTTGGTCTGATCCAGTTTGGCAATTCTTATGTTCTTAGATAATGCTTAGAACAGGCATAATGCACAGTATTTCTTGTAAGTCATCAGAAATGGAGATGGTTGATTTTTTTGTTGTTTTTTTACAATTAATATTTTTCCCACCTTATAGTGGAAGGAGTGTTTTGGATGAATACTATCTGGATGCATCAAGCTTGTATGAAGAGTATACTGCAAATCTAAATTATTTGGTGCTTTTCTAGAGTAGAACCGTAGAGCAAAGCCTTTTTTAGGTGCAAAAGTAGGTCTCTCACGGGTTTAGTAGTTCATGGGAAGAGACTCTTATAGAATATGGTGTTTTGATGTTGAAACAAAAGTTGCTGTCAAGTTTTATACACTTTTTTTCTTTTTCTAGAAGTGGATATTGGATATAGTTTAGGGGGGGTTGTCTTTTTACATTTTTTTGAAATTAAACAAAATGGATTTAAAGTGTACATGATATACATTGTTAAATGTGTGCTCAGCTATTTATACTGCTTTTTGAGGATTTCCATTGAAGTAAGAAGCTCTCTGGAATCCATTTTCCGAGGAGTACTGCCCTGGCGTCATCTTATAGGAGCATTGCCTAATCCTAAGCACACAGATGGAAAGACACCTAGCTCCTTAATCTACACATAAGAGTGTTTCCACGGCTTTAAAAAAGCAAAAGTGATAGACACTAAAGGGCCTTTTTACTAAAGCGTGCTAGGATGTTGCTCCTAACGCATCAATAGCACCAATACCATATCTTGTTAGGTGCAACACCACCCACGTCAACTATCAGGGGCAATGAAAGCATATTTCCAGCAGTTAACACGTGCATCCTGCCTTAACGTGGCATACAAATAGCACGGGTGCATTTACCTCCACCTACTGAGGTGCACCCATGATAACTGGCTGCCTTGCAGTTACCATGGAGCGCTGACTGTAAGACGCTCACCCCGCCCATTCTGTGCCCCTAACCCACTCACTTGCTCCACTAAGGCACCATAGACAGCAGCAAAATCTCGCAATGCTGTCATGGCCTGGCACTAGTTGTCAACACGTGTCCAAGAGTGCATTTAGTAAAAGGGCCCCTCAGACTGTTCTCCTTTACCTGCTACTGTGCCTGCTCATTTTCTGTTCTGTCTACTGCCTGACTGGAGCTTTCAGACTGGAGACATTTGATGGGCTTATTCCATTTGACTTTAACACAGAGCCTTCTCAATTTGCTGTGCTTATAGCTGACCTATTTTACCAGAGGTCTGCTCTATGTTATCACGGTCACCTTGGTACACCTGGGTCTGATTTCTGCAGGCAGTGATCATTTCCTCATGATCTCTAATAGACAGCTTGTGGCCTACTTTCCCTGCCAGAATGACCTCAGTTACCCCATTGTTGACTCCAGCTGATCCTGAGCCTGCAGAGCTACTGGTAGCAGCTTACTGAATATCTTCTCAGCCTGCATGGACATCATGCACAACAGATGGTCTGAAAGCTCATCTATTTTGAAGTGCTCTTCAACGATCCTTAAAAGTTAGGAGAAGTACCTGAATCGCCTCTCTCATCCTCCTCTTTCTACTGCAACTACTGGAGCTTCTTTTCTCCTTCCTCTCTTCTTCCCTATTTTCTTTATTGGTGTTCTTTTCTGCTACCTCAAATAGTGTATTGTAAACTGTTTTGTGTCATTTTGAAAGATGATATACTAAGTGCTATTAAACCATAAAAAAATATATCCTACCTCGTTATATTCTCAAAAAGTGGGCAATCAAATCAAAATAAATTTTCAGGTAGTACTGAAACCAAGCAGAATTTCTGATTTGACAGCACTAAGTTGCTTGTCTCCTTATGCTTAACCACATCAGCTCAAGATGAGTTAGATCCAGGTATATTAAATCAGTATTTTCTTGTCCCCAGAGGGCTTACAGTCTAAGTTTGTATCTGGAGGAGAGCCAAATTGGGCAGTTGTGAGATGGAGAGTTGTTGGAGGAGTGCAGGCTTCTTGAAGGATGACCCCTGATATCAGCGAGGCCCCTATAAGACTAGACAATTGAGGTTATACCTTGGGAGAGCTGAATTTGGCAGCCACGATGTGGAGAGCTGTTGGAGGAGTACAGGTTTCTTGGAGAATGATCCCTGATATCAGTGAGGCTCCTATAAGATCAGGCTGTGGTAAGGCGCTTGGCCATTTGTGTGTGTGGTCGTGGCATGCTCTAAGAGGTGTGCCACAAAGAGCAGGTTAGGCCTCTTGGGTGCCCCTTAAAGCACTGGAAGAGTAGCCCAGAGGCCCATTTGGTTGGTGTCCATGAGCAAGCGAAGAAGAAAGTTGTTGCTGCAAATGATGTCATAGTCAGCCCAATGGACAAGCACCTCAAGGCAAAGGAGGACAGAATAGGACAGAATATCTCAAGCAGGTACTAAACTCCTCTCTTCACCTCTACTGGGAGCATCTTTAAGCTCTCATTGTCCACCTCCTTGCCCATCTATTTTAACTCCGCCCGATTTGGCTGTTAGTGGTCTGCCATTACAACAGAGTACATGGCACAGGGGAGCACTCCACCTGCATTCCAACGAGGCATAAGGAAAAAAGCAGAAGGACGAACCACCATTAGAAAGACTGTGAGCTTTATTCGTAAAAGGTCTGCCCAACAGGCAACTTATAAACAAACTGTACATCCAATCTAGGTCATATGTACCTAGCAGTTTCCCCAAAGGACACAGGTTCCACAATGCTTGTATTGGTTCAAGCATTGATATCCTGGGTCCCTTTTTCCTCCAGGAACTTGTCCAAACCTTTTTTAAACCCAGCTACACTAACAGCCTTTACTACATCCTCCGGTAACAAATTCCAGAGTTTGATTACACGTTGAGTGAAAAAATATTTTCTTTTATTAGTCTTAAATAGTTTACCCTGTAGCTTCATTGCATGTCCCCTAGTCTTTCTATATTCTGATAAGGTAAACAATCGATCAACTCTGCGGCACGACTGATTTTCTGCCAGCCTTGTTATTCTCATGTGACCCCTCTATTGAAATTGCTTCACTGGCTTCCCTTTCAGTTCCGTATTCATTTCAAACTACTTCTCCTAACCTTTAAATGCATTCATTCTATGATCCATCATTATCTTTCCTCCCTCCTTTCTCCCTACCTCCCCACCCTCGTGAACTCTTCTCCTCCTTTGGTCTCCTTCTCTCTATGCCCTTCTCTTCTAATCCCAACTCCAGACTTCAATCCTTTCGCATTGCTGCTCCTTATGCCTGAATAAGCGTCGCCTATCTCTACGACAAGTATCTTCTCTCTCCCTTTTCAAATCCTTGCTAAAAATGTACCTCTTTGAGACCACTTTCGGACCATGATCTTTGTTTTCCTTGTGTCTCCTCTTCCCTTTGACCTCATTCTTCTTGCATTGTCACATCTGTTTGTCTTTTAGATTGTGAGCTCTTTGAACAGGGACTGTCTTTCTGTGTGTTTGTCCAGCACTGCATACACCTTGTAGCACTTAAAAAATGAATCATGATAATAATAATATAACTACCCGAGCTACATTGATGGTTTCCTTTTTATCTGACCAGGACAAGGTTTCAGTCTTAAAGAGTTACTTCAAAAATAAAGAAATGTTATTCTGTGGTGCTAAAGTTCTGTTGTTTCCCGATGTCTTGAGGGCCATGCTCTTAGGCCCAGGGTGGTAGTCCCAGGGCTTCTTTCTTTTTGCGCTACACCTGTGAGTGTCAGTTCTCACCTGCCACCTAAACGAAGTGCACCAATCCCACAACCGAGGTGATCTTTCCCTTGTGGTGGCTTTGGATCTAGCCTCTGCTTTTGACATTGTGGACCATCGCACCCTCATAGCCCGTCTGGTTGATCTTGGGATCCACGGGTCTGTTCTCTCTTGGTTTCGCTCTTTTCTCTCTTCTCGCACCTTTTCAGTAAAGACTAGCTCAGCCATCTCCCCTCCTCTACCTCTTCTCTGTGGGGTTCCCCAGCGTTCAGTTCTTGCTCCCCTCTTCTTTAATATCTTTCTCGCCTCTCTGGCACTCATTGTTCAACAGTCAGGCATTTCCGGCTATTTCTATGCTGATGACATCCTTCTTGTTCACCACACCAGTTCCCTCTCACCAGATCTTTCCACACTTAATCTCTGTCTCTCCCGTGTTGCCTCTTGGATCAGCAGTAACTTTCTTCATGTTAACCCTTCCAAATCAGCTGAACTTTGGCTTTCCTTTAGTACACCTCCTCCTACCTGTTCCCCTCTCTTCCTTTCTACCCCTATTCCTCTGGTCTCCTCCCTTCGCTACCTTGGGGTCACTCTTGATTCCTTCCTCTCCTTTCACCACCATATCTCTTTGCTCATCTGCTGTTCCTTCTTTTTCCTACGCCAGATTCGCGCTGTTCGCCATTTCCTCTCCTCTTCCTCTCTCACTTCACTAGTCATTTCGCTTGTTCTCTCAAGGTTGGACTTTTGTAACACCATCTTAGCAGGTCTCCCACAATATCATCTCTGGCGCCTCCATGTCTGCACACCCACTCCTCCACCCGAGATCATATCACCCCTCTCCTTTTCCATTTGCACTGGCTTTCACTCAACTTCCGTTTCCTCTACAAAATGCTCATTCTTACCCATAAAGCATTACACACCGGCTCCCCCCAATATTTAGCTGACTCCATCCGCTTGCAGCCTTCTCTCCGTCTCCTCCGCTCAGCACACAATAATCGCTTCTTCCTTCCCTCCCCCTCCTCAGCTCACCTGGAATCTACACGTCACTCAGCTTTCTTCTTCTTGGCCCCTGCCCTCTGGAACTCCCTCCTCCTTGCCCTCTGTACCGAACTGTCCTATCAATGCTTCAAGAGCTCACTCAAAACTCACCTTTTTCAGCAGGCATTCGACCTCCCCGATCCCTAAGGTTACCTTACTTCACTAGTCCCCCCAACATCAGGCCTCTCTTCCCCCCTACCCTGCCTTGTTCAGCTATCCTTTTCTGTCTCTTCCTGTCCCTCTCTTTTCTATCTGAACAACGGCATTCCTTTCTTTTCTACTTTCTAATTGATTTTATTGTACACTGTCCTGACGCTTACGCTTGGGCGATATATCAAACAATGAATAAAGATAAAGATAAAGAAAAGTTACACTTCAAGGGTCTAGATTTGTTTTCTTAGAATCCATACAGTTAGAGGCTTTTTGTCAGAAAAGCAGAAGCAGAGACGATTTGGGGAGTTTTTTGGTGGT
Organism: Ichthyophis bannanicus; assembly: GCA_033557465.1. Taxonomy (NCBI): domain Eukaryota; kingdom Metazoa; phylum Chordata; class Amphibia; order Gymnophiona; family Ichthyophiidae; genus Ichthyophis; species Ichthyophis bannanicus. The sequence continues at coordinate 821,592,378 of CM066032.1, forward strand.
CTTAATATAAAGATTGCAATTGTGAAGGGTTCTCCCTCCTTGGTTTTCCTTTGTTAATGTAGTGACTTTATTTTGTATGTCTTCCCATGATGTGGGCTAATGGATATTGCTTGTGGCCTATGAAACATTATTTCTAATGTATTTTCTTTTCTTATCATGTTTCTTTTAATTACTTGGTGTTGTAAGTAATCTGAAAATACAAATGTAAAAGAAAAGTTTGTATCTGAAGCAGGGGAGAGATAAGTGACTTGCCCAAGATTACACGGAGCAGCAGTGGGATTTGAACCAGTCTTCAGCCTGCTGCTCTAACCATTAGGCTACTTCTCCACTCTTCCATGCTTACACATTTTGCAGAAGGCATCAATGAATAGTTCTGTACGTGTGTCTTTAGAAATATTGCTGTAACTTAGGACTCTTTTGTATTGAGCTGCATTAACCCTGGGAGTACCGATGGGGTCAAAAGTGACCCCATTGCAAGTTTCACAACGCGTATCTCGAAAACTAGTTGTTCAAGAATGCAATCTTTTTATGACTTTTCACATCTCAATATTCTCTTTGTATTACACCATGAGAGGAATAATTTTCATCTGCTAGGTGACGCTAGTGATGAATTGCAGCACAGAGTACCAGTGGGGTCATTTTTGACCCAGTTGCTTACGTCCGGTTTGGATTGTGATACAATTTGCAGTTTTGTGAATTTTTTGATCTGACAAAGGTATTTATCATTAATTATGTATCATTTATTTTTTGTACTCTTATTTTATGAAAATTACACATTTTCTGTAATTGATATCATACGTTCTCTCATTATGTCCGATGAAATCTAAAGGCTTTCAGCTCGTTCATCACGATTATTGTACACCTATAGTAAAACTGCTTTGCGTTTTATTCAACTTTATCTTTGTTTATTTATTTTAGGTTATTGTTTATGATGTCAAAACGAAAGTATTCAGCTGCCCAAGTAAGAGAAATATTGCAACGAGATGCTGACAGTGACGGCTCTGAGTCGTCTGATGATGCAGCACATTCAGCAAGCGAAGAAGCATATCAGCCAAGTTGGGGCGATAAATCTGATGATGACAGTCATGATTCAGATGGCGACAGCAGTTGATCACCAAGTGAATGTGAGGCTGATGTTGAGCCGGTAACATCGCCTGCAGCAAAGAGTCAAGTTACAGGTCGAGGCAAAGGTCGAGGCTGTGCTGGACGGGGAAGAAGGCAGGAGTCCTCGGTGTCAGTATCATCTGTGAGGAATCTTAGTTGTAGTCGTAGAGGAGCTAAGAGGTCATCAACTATAAGCACAAATGTTGCCATTGAAACCTATGTATCTAAGGATGCCACATCATGGAACAAGAAACCTATAAAGCAAGCTGCTGGAAGATACGCCAGAGCTAATGTCATGCCCGTACAACAAGGTCCTACAAGATATGCTGTACGAAATGATAATGGCCCTCTCGCAGCATTCCACTTGTTCATGAGGAAGAACTTATTGAATGAAATCATGATGTGGACGAGCAAACAAGGAAGACACATTTATGACGACACCTGGAAGGTTTTGACAGACAGAGAATTTCAACATTTTCTTGGACTTCTGATCCTCTCAGGCGTGTACAAGTCATGAAATGAATCCATAGTTCAGTTGTGGAACCTTGAAGATGGTTGTTCTGTTTTCGGCAAAAATATGGCCCGTAAGCATTTTCAGCAAATTTCTTGTGCTGTCAGATTTGATGATGCCACCAACAGATGTGAACAATGAGCCGTGGATAAGTTTGCTCCAATCAGACACATTTTTGATACCTGGGAAGCAACTCTAAGTGACGCCTTTGTTCCTGGTGAAAATGTTACCGTGGATGAGCAACTGCTTACATTTCATGGCCGTGTTCTGTTCAGACAATATATTCCCAGCTAACCTGGGAAATATGGCATAAAGCTATGGATGTTGTGTGACAGTGCAACGTTATATGTTCTGCGTCTTCAAGTATATACAGGAAGGGAACTCGGACAAAACAGGGAACAGAATCAGGGTGAAAGGGTTGTGCTGCAACTCACTGAAGGATTGACGCGATCTGGAAGAACTGTTACTGTTGACAATTTCTTCTGCAGTTTATCCCTGTCACGGAAATTGCTAGAAAAACAAATGACACTTTTGGGGACAATTCGAAAGAACAGAAAATAATTACCTCCAGAATTTGTAACAGCAAAGGGCCGAGAGGTATGCACTTCACTGTTTGCCTTTCACGATGACGCCACTCTGGTTCCCTATTGCCCGAAGAAAGGAAAAGAGTTTGTTCTTCTGAGCAGTTTGCATGATCAAGAAGAAGTAGATAATACATGTCCAGACAAAAAAACACGCATGATCTTGGACTATAATTCTAGTAAAGGTGGAGTAGATATGGCAGATCAAATGTTGTGCATGTATACCACAAAACGAATGACAAGACGCTTGCCAGTGACAATCTTCTACAACATGTTGGACATCAGTGCTTTGAACGCCTTCATTGTTTGGATGTCACTAAATCCAGAATGGCAGTCCAAGTCAAAGCACAGACGATGTCCATTCCTTTTGGAATTAGGAAAGCAGCTGCTTCAGAGTAATTGCAGCGAGACTTCTTCCAGCATTGAAGAAACCACTGATGCTGTTTGCAATGTCGGGATCCCAAAGAAAAGGGCAAGGTGTCACTGCTGTTCCAGAGAAAAAGACAAGAAAAGCAACATAGTTTGCACCTCCTGCAAGCGCAATGTTTTCAAAGAACATTCAGAAATTGTCTGTGTCTCATGCAAATGACTGTAGTACTTTACTGTGTTCATCAAGTTCATGCAAAAACTGCTTTCATGGCAACTCTTCTTCATGTAATTTTATGATAAAGCATTAAATTTCAAAACATTTAACTTTCATATAATAAATAATTAATTCTGAATAATATTTTGTCTGTTTAGTTTCAATTTTTCATGGTTAACAATTAAAATTCGTTGTGGGGTCATTTATGACCCCAACGGTATTCAGTGTGTGCAAAAAATCTCGGTAATTCCAGGGTTAATAGGAGAACGATGCCAATGGACTGTAAATCAGAATGTACATAGCTGTCCCCAGCCAACCAGCCTTTCTGGCAATTCAGATAACTAGGTTAATATTTGCTTTCATCAGATGGAAGAAGCCAATAGCATAGCCATGTAATGCCTCCCCCCTTTGGGAAAACTAATTCTGACTAAAACTCACTGGTCAACATTGCTGCATTTTCATTTCTTTACAGTCTTTTACTAACTGGTAAATTTTCAGCTGGACCTAACCGGATGGGTTTTCACCTCAGTATTTGACTAGACAGATTCATTAGCACAAATTCAGTTCATTAGTGCTCTTTAGAAAATGAGGTGGCCACTAAATTGATGTGAAGGCACATTTTAGATAGTATATGGAGATGAGAATTGAGAGGGCAAGGTTGCAAGATGCACAGTTCCTGCGGTATTTTAGAAAAGGCTCTGACAAATGTGGAACATTTTCGAAAATGCGAATAAGGAGGTGGAGAAGTGCACGTGTATGTGACAGTACATGGATCCCACAGAGCCATTTCATACAGCTACATGTGGGAAGAAATAATGGAGGAAACACGGCAATTTACATGTGTACATGGGTCATTTTGCAACCTATGTTTGTAAATGCCGCTGATTAACTACAAAGGCTATTATCTTCGTTTAATTGCAATTTGGAGAGGGAAATTAACAACAGGGGATTAAGGGAGATAACCGCTTAAATCCCCCCTGTAAAGTGCTGGCTGAAACAAGCACTTTTTGAAAACCTAAGCATGCCAGGGAGCAGTTGTACGTCTTGACATGGACAATACTGAAATGGAGAATACACATGTAGATTTTTGACTCCTCCCCTGGTCACTCCCTAACCTTGCCCCCTTGCAACTTCTACTTAGTAAAGACATGCACAGGTAAATCCAGCCCCTTCTAAAATGGCCACTTACACTTATATGCCATTTCCACATGTAAATTCTCGATCTTGCAAATGGAAATCACAAATAAGGTTTCTAAAATAAGCCCTTTAACATGTTGGCCTACCGATTAATGCATGTTAGGTTGGTTAGTACATGTTCAAAAGTTCTAATGTGTTACATGTTTTTAAAATGAATTGTGTAATGAATCAAAGAAGAATTGAAAGTTGGGGAAAAAGCCCAAACTGAAAAGTTTTTCCCTGTGCACATCCCCATGAAGTAATTTTAAAAAAAGCCTGAAATTACCCTTCCACATTTAAAAAAGGGCAGATATCCCTTGTCACTCCACTAACCCCTTCTCTCAGTTACGTTCATTGGTTAAAAAAAAAAGGCCATGTCCTGAATTTTTCCCTCCCAGTCACCTTAATTGTTTTAAAGAAAAGAGCTAGCATCCGAAAAGTCTACCTTCAGACTCTCTCCCCCAGTCTTCTAATTCCCTCACTGTTTAAAAAAGATACTGGGATTGTGAAGCCCATCCTAATCCCCTTCCCTGATATAAAAAACTCTCTAGTGCCCACCATTTCTTTCTCTTTTCTGAAGCCCAATCCCCAGATCCTCCCCAGAGCCTTAAATTCTTCCTAAATTCGAGTGAGTGGAGGGTGTAGGCTTAAGCCTTCTAGACTTGTCATTCTGTGTTGCTCTGAAAACCACATAAGTTTTGCCCCTCCCTCAAACTAACCCCATCACCTGGCCCGTCCAGAATTTGCAAGTCATAATTTAGCAACATGAGGGTAATTTAAAAAAAAAGACACTCATGCAAAACATGCAAAAAGGTACCTATATTATGCCCTATTTTATAAAGGCTCTATTATCAATTTAATTTCAGGTATTTTTGTGGACCATCAAAACCAGGGCATTTTTAAGACACAGCCCAAAAGGTCCACTTATATATATTTTGTTAACTCTTACTCATATTCATATTCCTTATACAGAAGTGCATTCAATCCTATAAAAGCTGACATTGCACTGTTTTTCAAAAGACTCACTACTTAATCTTTCTGCTTCAGGGATCTTTAAATTCAAAATACTTTCCATCTTTTCAGTCTGCCAATCAGAGCCTATTCAGCCATGACTTCATTGCTCTCTAAAAGAAGCAAAATGGCGTTAGTGTTTTTCAGGATATCAGTCGCATGAACAGAGCGTCATACTAGTCAAATCAATGCCTTTCAATCTCCAGATTAAAACCAGCGGGAGCTTGAGTCTGAAGATAAAAAATCCAATACTGCTTTCGATAATCCAGCCAATAGTCATAATAGCCCCACGCCAGTTTTGACAAACAATGTCAATCACTCACTACCTCAAATCTACCAAATAGTGTCCTTTCTCAGTTTAATGCTGAACCAGTGGAGATGTACACATCCACGGTGAAAGGTCACGCGATGGGCTCTGTGCGCATAGCTATAGAATTGCATTTGCGTCAGATACAAGTGTAAATGCTCACTTATTCATGGAAATGACTAAAATGCCAAATTTTAGCCACTCAGTGCAAAAACTAATAAGCAGTTAGTATAAAGCCTCTGCACTAACAGGGGCATTCCCAGAATGTTTCAATACATTTACCGCACATCAATTGTATTTGCATTTCAAAGTGCATCCACGCTAACTTCCACCGAGGCAGTGCATCATAAAATATTCTGAGTTAACTGCAATGTACAGTCCATACCCATCATCTGCCCATTCCTCACCCCATAACAGCCTATGCCTATGTATGCCTTACCCATCATGCCAGTACGAACAATGTGAGCTAATTCATGTGCTAGCAGAATAGGGCACTTTGCAAAAGGGCCCCTAAGATTTTCACGATGCATGAGAAAGGAGGGCGGTATGTTCTGCATAGCCCAGAGTATCATAAGAACAGACGAAGGTATAGAAAGATGAGAGCTGCAGTATTGAATCTTGGATATGACAATATCATGTGCCAAATATTTAGCAGAGAAAAGGCAAGGAAAATATGGATGTATTCAGTAATGGGATTAAGTTGTGGTGGAAAGGCATAAAGAAATTATTGAGAATAACTACAAATGGAATGAGTAAAAGAGAGAAAAAATTAAAGGAAAAGTAACAGAGATGTTCAATTCATTAGTGTGCATTTGTCCTCGAAAAATGTAGAGGGTAATCATATAAACCATAGCTGCACATAAAACACAGATTTATCTGCGTAAAGGGGCTCATATAACTAGGTCATGCCCAAAAGTATGCACAATGCAAGCTAGCATGTACTTGTATAGTAGGTGCAGGGCCGGCCCGTCCATTGAGCAAGAATGTTTTTTGCACAGAGCGACGCGTTTCAGGGGGCCCCGCACAAAAAACATTCTACATTAGCACAAGTAGATTTTAAAAAAAAACGGCTGCTGCTGCCGCTGCCGCCATGGCAGCGGCAGAATCAAATGTCCCGCTGCAGAGCCCCGCCTGCCTGGCAGAGCCTCCCTGCAGCATCAGCTCCCGAGTCCCTCCCAATGCGCGGGCTTTCAGAGCCGCGAGAGCTTCTCTGACCTCTCGCAGCTCTGTTAATCCCGCTGGGGCTGATGGGAAATCCCATCAGCCCCGGCGAGATTAACAGAGCCGTGAGAAGAAAGGGAAACTCTCGCGGCTCTGAAAGCCCGCGCATTGGGAGGGACTCGGGAGCTGATGCTACAGGGAGGTTCTGCTGGGCAGGCGGGACCCCGCGGCGGGACATTTGATTCTGCCGCTGCCACGGCGGCAGCGGCAGCAGCAGTCGGTTTGTTTTTTTAAATCTATCAGGGCTGATGGGGGAGGGGGGTTAGGACTGGTAATGGGCTATGAGGGTGTTAGGACTGGTAATGGGCTATGGGGGGGGGCTAAGACTGGAAGTGGGTTGATGGGGGAGGGGGGTTAGGACTGGTAATGGGCTATGGGGGGGTTAGGACTACTAATGGGCTATGGGGGGGCTAAGACTGGAAGTAGGCTGATGGGGGGTTAGGACTGGAAATGGGCTTATGGGGGGTTAGGATGTAATGGGCTATGGGGGGCTAAGACTGGAAATGGGCTGGTGGAGGGGGGGTTAGGATGTAATGGGCTATGGGGGGCTAAGACTGGAAATGGGCTGAGGGGGGGTAGGACTGGTAATGGGCTATAGGGGGGGCTAAGACTGGAAATGTGCCGATGGGGGGGTTAGGACTGGTAATGGGTTATGGGGGTGCTAAGACTGGAAATGGGCTATGGGGGCTAGGACTGGAAATGGGCTATGGGGGGGCTAAGACTGAAAATGGGGTGATGGGGGCTTAGGACTGGAAGTGGGCTGATGGGGGCTTAGGATTGGTAATGGGCTATGGGGGGGCTAGGACTGGTAATGGGCTGGGGGTGGCTAGGACTAGAAATGGGCTGAGTGGAAGGAGGGCTTGAACTGCAAATAGCTGATGGTGATGGGGGCTTGGAATGGAAATGGGCTGTGTGGAAGAAGGGCTTGTACTACAAATAGCTGATGGGGAGGGGGGCTTGGAATGGAAATGGGCTGTAAGGGGAGGGAGCTAGGACTGGAAATGGGCTGAGTGACGGGGGCTAGGACAGGAAATGGGCTGATGGAGGGCTAGGATCGGCCTGGAGATGGACGGTGGGGGGGGGGGGCTTGGATTGAAATGGACTCATGGAGGGGCTAGAACTGGAAGTAGGCTCATGGGGGGCTTGGATTGGAAATGGGCTGAGTGGAGGGGAGCTAGGATTTGACCTGGGCTGATGATGGTGGGGCTAGGAAAGGACTAGAAATAGGCTGATGGGGGGCTGGGATTGGAAATGAGCTGATGGAGGGACTCGGATGGGGGAGCTAGGACTTGAAATGGGCTGATGGGGGTTAGGACTGGTAATGGGCTATGGGGGGCTAAGACTGAAAATGGGGTGATGGGGGGATTAGGACTGGAAGTGGGCTGATGGGGGGCTTAGAGCTGGTAATGGGTTAAGGGAGGCTTAGGACTGGTAATGGGCTATGGGGGGGTTAGGACTGGTAATGGGCTGGGGGGGTGGCTAGGACTGGAAATGGGCTGAGTGGAAGGAGGGCTCGAACTGCAAATAGGTGATGGGGACGGGGGCTTGGAATGGAAATGGACTGAGTGGAAGGAAGGCTTGAACTACAAATAGCAGATGGGGAGGGGGGCTTGGAATGGAAAAGGGCTGTGAGGGGAGGGAGCTAGGACTGGAAATGAGCTGAGTGAGGGGGGGCTAGGACAGAAAATGGGCTGATGGAGGGCTAGGATAGGACTGGAAATGGGCTGTTGGGGGGCTTGGATTGAAATGGACTCATGGAGGGGCTAAAACTGGAAGTAGGCTCATGTGGGCTTGGATTGGAAATGGGCTGAGTGGAGGGGAGCTAGGATTTGACATGGGCTGATGGTGGGGCTAGGAAAGGACTAGAAATGGGCTGCTGGGGGGCTGGGATTGGAAATGAGCTGATGGAGGAACTCAGATGGGGGAGCTAGGACTGGAAATGGGCTGATGCGGGGACTAGAAGGGAGCGGATGCTGGGTGGGGCTGGAACTAGAAGGGAGCTGATGTTGGGGAAGGATTAGAATGGGATAGAGCTGGGAGAGTGAAATGGAGAGGTAAAAAATATTTTGTGTGGGAGGGAAGACAAATCTACAATTGGCCGGATATTGGGAGAGTAAGTGGGGATTGAGGATGGCGGGGTAAAATTTGAGTGGATGCAATAGGAATGAGGAAAGAGCAAAAGGAGAAAGATCAGTATGTTAAAGCAGATGTAGAGAGAGAATGGAAAAAAACTAGAAGAGTGAAGAAAGGACAAATGGACAGCAGACGATGGAGCGTTAGCAGAAAACATGAAGAAACCAGAAGAAAGTGGCTGGAGCAATTGCAACTGAAAAAAAATGCACAAAAGGTAGAAAAATATCTCTTTATTGAATTTATTAACTGAAATATGCCAGCTCTGGGAAATGTGCATCATTAACGTCTGCGCTTTGTTTAGTACAAGAGGAAATTAATTTATAGTTTTATTTCTACAGTGTTGTTGGGCTTTTGGGGTTCCCAGTTTAATTATTGTCTTCCTGTTTTTACATTGTGATTTCTTGTTTGGTGACAGTCTATGTTCTGCACGTGTAACTGAGCTGAGGTATTCTGTTTATGTAATTCCTATTTGACATTGCCACTTGTTCTCTTTCCCCAGTAGGCCATGTATTGTTGTTCTCTGAAATGTATTGGTTTAATATTTGTAGAGTTGCCTTTTGATAGGTAGGGTCTTGTGCTTTGTGAGTCCTGGTTGTGCTGTTATGATACGGCAGTTGGGACTGGAGGCAATTTTCTTCAGATTTGGAAACAGTTTCCTGGTCCGATTTTTAAACACGGACCTTGGTGTTGGACATTGATACACGGATGCAGCAAGGACTGTTCGCTTCATCAATATCTTTGCAGCCTCCTGAAAGCCATGTGCCGGTTCCAAGCTAAGTGATTTCGATTTATCCCCTTTGGCTACTACACATTTTCAGTTGGTGTATGAGGGGAATTATCCCTCGGATCCCATTTTTAGGGTTGAATCCCTAATTTAAATTATAGAGAAAAACGGAACAGCACACAACGAGAGGGGGTCACCCCTCATGGTGTGAGTTCCAACAAAAATATTAGATATAGGTGTTTCCCCTTTTTTTGGTTAGGATGTATATTTATGGGAAATATAGTAGGGTTTTAGTAGTTTTATGGGTTCTAAATGGGCAGTGTTTGTAGTAGTTCCTAATGTGCCTGGCAGTTGGCACTGGATTATAGTAATGTAGAAATATTTTAGTCTTTCTTTATCCATAGACTCATTAAGAGGCATGTTTACTAAAAGTTAGTGTATGGTAACATTATGCAAATGAGGTCCATTATGCAAATGAGGCCCCGCACCGAGTCTCCGCACATGGCCCCGCACCCCCCTTGGGCCGCCCCTGAGTAGGTGTGCTCGACATGGGGTTTGGGCAGAGCATGGGTGGTATTGGTTGCACTTGCTGCCATCTGGCCGTGGTGAAGTGTGGTAACTGCAGGGAAAAGGATGTACCTACACACCCTTGCAGTTAGCTTGCAGCCTCATGCTGGTAATGTGGTCCACACATGCGTTACCAGCACAGGGCTTAGTAAACATGGCCCTTAAATTTATAAGAGAATCCTTTAAACAAAAGGGTTATCACCCCAACATCATCTCCAGGAAAATTGCATCCTTACTCAAAACACCTAGGGAAAACTATGGAATATGTACTGCTTATAGTAACAGATAATGCAGAACTAGAAAATGCAAGGAAAATTATAAAATATCTTCAAGCCCTATTTCTGAAGGATGAATTACTAAAAGAAATATCACCTTCCCTCCCATCTCCAATTTATAACAAATAACTGTACTGTCTAGACGTATACACATACCCTAATGTTAAATGTAACCCTCCATTGTTATGTGACGTTACCACTTTGATCGAAGGAAAAGGTGGAATACAAATCTGTCCAAATAAATAAATAAATACTTAACATGGAGTGGAGGAGTAGCCTAGTGCTTAGAGCAACTGCCTAGTACGCCAAAGATCAAGGGTTTGATTTCCACTGGCACTCCTTGTGACCTTGGGCAAGTCACTTTACCCTCCATTGCCTTAGAAGAAAAGGCCTGGCAATCTAATTCTGATGATACATTGCCAAGAGAACCCAGAGGCAGTTGGATCACTACTTGATGGCACTAAAAAAAAAAAAACTTAACCTGAAATAAAAAGTGTATATGACCTTGGGAAGTTACTTTACCCTCCATTGCCTCTGAAGAAAAGGCCTGGCAATCTACTTCCTGGTATACCTTGCCAAGAAAACCCAGGGGCTGCTGGAGTCAGCATTGACTTGAAGGCACTTAAAAATTTTGAAGTAAACTGTAAACAGAATCCTAAATGGAAAAAAAATGGTAAGTTATAGCAGCACATAGCACAAGACCATACAGCGACACACCTGGGAAAGACATTCAACATAAAAGGCTCACATTTATGCTGCTGTAGGAGTGTAGTGTATATGAACCAATGCAAAAAATGTGAAGAGGGGGGCTATGTTTTAGAAACAAGCCAGAAATTGAGGATACATATGAACCCCCATAGACATATCATACAGAAAAGAAGAGGATAGTAGCTCAATAGGTGAACATTTCTCAAAGGCGTTTCACTTCCTTAATGACCTTAAACCCAAGGTACTGAAAGGCAACTTCAGGAGCACACAGGAATAAAATCCATTTGAAATTAGACTAATCAAATACTTTGAAACTGACACAAAAGGGCTCAGTAGAGACATTGACTTTCTCACTCATTATTAGAAATGCTTTAAACTAAGCGTCACTGTCTCATCACCTCTGTCCATCCTCCCAACCCCTTTCACTGAGGGTGATGACCTATGTTGACAGCCTAAGACTTAGATGAGTTGGCATTTTTCAAACCTAGTGTAACTTCATTGCATCTTCATGGACCTGATGAAGAAAGGATAACTTTTGAAAGCTTGTTGAAAATTCATTGAGTTAGTCCAATAAAAATCTGTCACCAACAACTTGCTTTTTGACCCTTATTTCCAGATATCTACATAATGATCTAAGTGGACTAACACAATGACCACAATTCTCTACTCAATGATGTCTACATCCTTTTCTTAGTAGTGATTTTTAGAGCCATGTTTATGCAAGAGCGCACCGGTAGCAAGCGCTTGGGCAGTGAAACTTGCAATGGGGTCCCATGCCAATTTTAAGAGGAATTTATATCAGTCTGCTATTGGTGCATTGCTAGCATGTGGCACCGTGAAAACTGGCATGCAGGTCCACAGAAAGCCACTCATTGAGGTGACCTTAAGTGCACCCAGGCTAACAGCAATATTTACGGTTAGAGCATGCCAAAATGCCCATGCTCACTGCATTGTGATTTCAATGCCCTTGTTTCAGCCCTTAACCCTTCCAGTCCCTGTCCAATCATGTGGTACACAGTTAGCATGGGATTTTTAGCATGGCATGCTTATAGAGTGCTAAACCATTTACTGCAGTTTAGTAAACATGCCCCTTAATGTAGAACCTATCATTATGTAACTGTAATTTGGGTATTCTTCACAATGTGCATCACTTTACATTTGCAGGAATAAAAATATGGATGCACAAAGTGCTTCTTTTAAACATCAACAATATTTATTATTGTCAATTTTAAATATCAGTTCCTATATACTGTATGTGTCTCATCACATTCATAGTTCAGTATGCAGCATGAGATTTAGTGCCACTGTATTGACAATAATAAATATTGTTGATGTCTAAAAGGAGCAGTTTGTGCAACCATATTTTGATTCTTGCAAATTCCTTGTAGTTGGTGCTGCCTAGTTTTTGCAGAACAAGTGTGGATTTTTGTATTATTCACTTTGCATTTGACCACATTAAATTTCATCTGTCATTTGAATGCTCAGTCTCTCAGTCTTGCAAAGTCCTCCGGCAATTTCTCACAATCCCCTTATGATTTAACAACTTTGAATAATTTTGTGTCAGCTGGAAATATGATCACCTCACTCGTTATTCCTATTTCCAGATCATTTATAAATATCTTAAAAAGCTTTGGTTCCAGTACAGATCCCTGGGGTACTCCACTATTCACCTTTCTCCATTGAAAAAACTGACCATGTAGTCCTACTCTGTTTGATCTCTATAACCAGTTCCATTACCTCCTATCTCATGACTTTTGAATTTACTCAGGGCTTTTCCATGAGGGACTCTATCAAACATATTCTGAAATTGAGATTCACTATATTAACTGGTTCACATGCATTTATTTATGCCTTCAAAAAAAGTAGCAGAATAGTGAGACAAGGGAGCATGTTTACTAAAATCCGCAAAATAGCGCGCCGCAAAATAGCGCACGGCAACGCGGCACTGAAACGCGCAGAAACGCGTTTAAACGCCCCGCACACGTGCGTGTCACCCCCGCACAGGTACGCGGCTCACTAACGGGCCCCGTACAAGTGCGGGCCCGCAAATGTCCGATAGAGGCGTGGAACGGCGAAAGGAGGGCGGAGGAAGGCTCCAGAGGGGCGGAGGGACGGGGTCAATGGGTGGAGAGTGGGAGGGGAGAGGCTCCCCGCACAGTATCGGGCCCGAATTTGCATGTCAAAACTACCGCGAGTGAAACACTCGCGGTAGAAAGCATTTAAAGGGAAGAGAAACCATTTCCGTCAGTAATGTACAGGAAAACCGGGGAAACCAGCAAAACGTGAGCAGTGTGATATATGTGCACAGCACAAAAGTGAAAATAACAATAGAAAATGACCACAACAGAACTATTAAAAATAGTAATTCAGCTGGGGAACAGTTATAGTGATGGGCAAATACAGAAAACACACCCAGCAAAGCTCCAGAAAAAAGAAATGAATTTTGGAAGGGTCTACTGAGAGGAGACTCTTCCAAAAAACATTTCCACGTTTTGGAGCTTTCCTGGGAGTGTTTGCTATGGTTGCCCATTAATATCACTGTTGCCCAGCGTGGTGATATTTTGTCCCACATTTCCCGTGGTCATTTCCGGGGTTTATGTGCACGTTTGTCACCAGACAGGGTGCATATGCCCACAGTAGAATTGCGTAGAGCAGGGTTTGTGACTCCATCCTGCCAGGCTTACTACCTCCAGGGGGTGCACTGTCTCTGTGGCCATAGTGTGGTGCAGCAGACAGAGTCAGTACCTCTAGGACCAGAGGGTCAGAGGTTCAAAACCCAGCTGGGGCACTTGCCAGCCCAGTCCCTATATTTTACCCACCACTAAACACAGATAGCGCAGACACCCCTGTATTGCAGGGGACATAGGCATGGGGAAAACACCCACATTTTACCCAACAACGCACACACACCACAACAATGGGCATTACCCACAGCCAAGTACCCCAAATGCAGTCCCGTACTGCCACATTCCAATCAGGTCATCTGCTTTTTATGGGAGAAGCTCATGCCAGCATGATGGCGGACGAGTGCAGGGGGCAGTGGCTGCTAGCGACAGAGGACAGCGGCCTCCGTCCACTGCAACAGACTACAACAGACAGGCCCTGCCGGATCCACAGTCATGGACATTCCATGGAAGCCCCCCAATCTGTGGCTACACGGTGGTGCAGTGCACACAGACACTGTATACAAGAGCAGAAGGTCACAGGTTCAAAGCCCAATCTTTTTTCCCCCACTTAAACATATGTCCTGGCGAGGACATATGCAATGGCAATACGTCTATCTTTACCCCACTGAGCACAGACACCAGGAACAGGGCCAGTACCCAGAGCAGAATCACACAAATGCCGTCCTGGTGGGGCACACACCAGTCAGGTTCCATGATGGCACTCATACAAATGCCTGTGCTGTATATCTATGCACCACACCCATGGTATGTAGATGTAGCTCATGCATATCCATGAGGGACAGCAGAAAAACCAGAACAGTGTGATGCAAACCTGGACTGGAGTTGGGAATCTGTGCCGTAAAGCAGCAGCCATCAAGGGCAGACACACCCACACCCACACCCACAGGCCTCATTGGCCAATGTCTCCTGGAGAGGCAGACCATTGGACCCTGCATGCATCTCCCAAAACTAGAAATTGCATAACCTACCAATGTCACCCTACACCTGAGGTATACGATGCACAGCTCTGAGACGTTTGCTAGTTCCGCACATACTGCTAGTTGACCCCATCCGAACAATCTGTTAGGTGTTTGCGGTGCGTGCTCCAGGCCTGGCCTCTGACGGTGTTTACCACCCTGGGAAAGTGGCCACCAGCTGTACTGCCTACCATATCCATGCCTTGCCGTGCTCAGGACCGGTTTTGGTGGGCAAGGCTGATTACCTCCTCAATAGTAGCACCATGATGGCATAGGTGTGGAAGTGGGTGTCTGTCTATACAGTGGGTGTTGGCTGCAAGCCCCTTCCACAGCCCACACTGCCAGCACTGTTGCCAGTATTGGCCAATGTGCATAATGAGGTGCAAGGTACCATGGGTATAGCCAGGACAGGGTGGCCTGGCCAGGATGCATCTGCACTGGGCATAGGGCACTGGCAGGGACACTGTAGTGTCCGGCCACCACCTACACAGACAGGGTGGCCAAAGCATGTCCCTCTGGGAGATCACGCTCACCCTGACTGTGTAGTGACCACAGCATGGCTAGGTACCCCCCATAGTGCTATACAATCTTTCTCTCATGTGATGGGTATGGGTATCTATTTGGGGCCCAGTCACTGAGTTATCTGCTTGCTGTGTATGCTGGCAGCCCAGTTCTGGGTGCATGTGTCTCCACTAGGAACATGCACTATGGACCAACCAGCAGGCTGTTTGTAGCTGGTATGTGTCTTGCTGGAATGGCTTGCAGGGTGCAGTTGGCTTGCTGCAGGGGAATACCTGGTGGTGGGGTGAAACCTACCATAACCTGGTCATATGTTTGTCTGCTATTGTGTTATGGCTGTGTATGGGGGTGTGTGTGTCCCTCAGCAGGACTGGGGTTGAATGTTGCCTTCTACTGCCACTTTGCAGGGAGGTAGAGTGTGGATCTCTTGATGGGGGACCATGTTTGCCCCATGGAGTTTGTGCAGAAACTAGCTATCATTACACATTAACACTGCTTTGGAACTCTCACTTGGCCTCCATCAGCCATGGACGGTGTTGTGGACCTGGTCCTGGGCGCCTCATTGCACACTCAGGGTGAGCCCAGAACCCGCACGATGTAACGGTGTGTAGCTACTTTGTGCCAGTAAAACACCCGGTCAGTGCCCCCTACCAGGCCGAGTTACTGTGTGGGTGCACCCGGTCACGCCCCCCAACAGGGCCGAGGTGCTGTGGGTGTGCATTCCCCATCTTGTGTCCATCTGTGGACAGCTAATTTGCATGTGCAGTGCATCATGGGTATGTGTGGCCTAACCCTATCCTGTTTACACTGGCAGACTGTCTGTGAGGTGACGTGCAGGCTATCTGCAGCCAGCCAGGGGCTTCCTTACAGCTATGGAGCTGTAGCCCAATGGTTACATCACTGCCTGTGCAGCCAGAGGTCATGGGTTCAAACCCACAGTGGGGTTCTGTGAGACAGGTGTTCAAAGCATTTTTTAAATTTACTGTACATATGTTGATGCCAGCAATGACACCCTCAGTGTACTGTACCCATAAGGTGCCTCTGAGGGTGCTTTATGGGGCGCCCTATAGGGCACTGTATGGTTGCCATCCATATAGGGTGCACCATACATTATCCTGTGTCGCAACATACATGCTGCCCTATAGGGGACATTCTATGGTGCCTTGGCGGACTGTGCACTGTAACATGTGCCTTATGGGCGGCCCTATATTAATATGCTGTGAGTGTGCGTTTGCTAGTAGTTATCACAAAATAAAATTAAACAGCCTCCTACAGCTCTCCCCAACATAAAATATACTGCCTCAGCTAGCCTTTTCCCTGGGCATTGTGAGGGATTGAACCCGTGGCCCCTGCACCATTGCTCAGTGTCTTGACCATTGTGCTGTGGCTCTGTTTAGGCAGCAGCGTGCAGCCTTGTAGCCACCGGCGCGCCGTCTTGTTGCGCACAAAATTACAATGAACAGCGCGCCGCCTTCTGGCCTGTAACATTAACAGCGCCCAACATGGGCATGCCCCTTAAAATACTGCCTCAGCCAGCTGTCTTCAATGGGCACTGTGGGGAATTGAACCCATAATGCCTGCACATGTGGTCAGTGTCTTAACCATTGTGCTATGGCTCCATTCCTGTTATTTGCACATCAGTGCGCCACTTATCCCTCCCACTATTGGGCTGCCCCCTCACACATCAGCGCGCCGCCTTCTGCCCACCGGCTCGCCGCCTTCTGTTGCCCAATTTTATCAGCGCGCCGCCCTCTGCCGCCCAACCTTAACAGCGCGCCGCTATCTGCCGCCCACAATAAACAGTGCGCCGCCTCATGCCGTTTAAAAAAATATGTGCGCCGCCTTCTGCCGCCCATAATCAATATGCCTCCTACACCACTTTTGCCCATAAAAGTTGATGCTTCAGCTGGTCTTTTTTGTTGGGCACAATGGGGGTTTGAACCCCTAGCCCCTGCACCATGGGTCAATGTCTTCACCGTTGTACTATGGCTCTGTTGTTTGGTTAAGCAGCAGCGCCCCACTTAGCCTTCCCACGCGCTAATGTGGGACCCACACATTAGCGCGACGCACACACGTACGGTCTGTTGTTTTCCTTTTTTCTGCCTGGCCCGCCCACTCCTTATATGGCACCAGCACACTAACGGGAACCCGCACAGCAACGGTGTTTAGTAAACATGCCCCAAGGCTTCCTTTGGTTAAATCCATGGCAACTTTGTCCCATTAGGCCATATTCAGCAATGTTGCTCTTTACAATAGTTTCTACCATTTTGCCTGCCACTGAAGTTGGGTTTATGGGCTACAGTTTCCCAGATCACCCTTGGAACCCTTTTTAAAAATTGGTTTTGTGTTGGCTACCCTCCTATCTTTAGGTACTGTAGGAAATTTTAAGAATAGGTTATATATTATTTTTATTATTGTTAATAACCACATAAATGCTTTTGAGTATGCCCACTCCTCCCCCCCCACCCTCTTTTTCCCATTGGTCATCCTCCCTCCACCAGGTCTGTGAGACGCCAGTTTTATCTACCACTGCATTCGGTGCTATATATTCTAACTTTCCGTCTGTTTTATAGACTTCTAGTATTTGTATACACATATTTCAAAGGATGTTTTTTACTTAGCAGTTGGCAGGGATAATTTGGAATCTTTCAGCCGTTTGTTCTTTATTTAAAGGCGCCTGGGCTACTTTTGCTTTTATTCCACCCTCTCTAATGTCCCTGTTTTGATAGCATTCTTCAAAGATACTTTATTCCGAACCATGCATTCCGAACCATGGATTTTCCCCCAGCTTCTAGTTTAAAAGCTGCTGCTTCTTCTTTTAAATGTTAGCACCAGCAGCCTGGTTAAAGAGGAGACCGTCCTCTTGGAAAAAGGTTCCCCTTCCTTAGAATTTCATCCATTTCCTAACAACATAGAGCCATCTTCCGTGAGCCATTATAACGCCAGAGCTTTGCTGCTTCTGGGGTCTTGCATTTGAAACAGGAAACATTTCTGAGACTGCTCACCTGGAAGTTCTGGATTTCAACTTTCTGTCTAAAATCCAAAATTGGGAAGGTGGAACTGAGTTCAGTCTTCTTCAGGTTGTGACTGTGATAGGCTGCTTTTGGACCCTGACTCTACTCTCCTGTTTATCGACCATGTGTGTTAGAACTCTCTCTTGTCCGCTGTGGTGCTTGTCTTGCTTAAGTTCCACCTTCATTTCAGCTCTAATGGGCCAATTCCCTCTTTTTACCTCATGTGCCTTTACTCTGTGGGTAGGTGTTAGATTTCTCTACTGCAGAAAATGGTACATTGTATTGTATGTCTTCTTCTGAAACATCTCCACTTTCAGTTTTCATTTGTAAAACACGTTGTTGGCATATTGTATGAAAAGCAATCAATCAAATATAACAAACCTTAAACCTCAATGTTCATGTTTTTTATCTTGCAATGCACCAAACAGAGAATAGGTCATCTTACCATATTGCATAGCAGCATTTTGGAATCCTGTGTACTACAAAAGAGAAGAACGCATTTTAGTTGGTCTATTGTATGGTTAATTAGCATCAAAGATGAAATACAGCACCAAAATTTGTTAAGTAATGTGGTGCTTTTGAAAACTCTCCAGAATAATTACTATGCAAAGTGAGAGGATAAAAGCTTAACTATGATGCCCAATACGTTGAGAAAAAAAAACATATTATAGTTTTACCTTGACAGGAACCCACTTATAGTCAGTGTTTTACAGGGAATCTGTTCATATCAGGAAAAGATCCATATGTCCCATCTCTCAAGTTTACAGTATAATAAAGGACTATCCACACAGTTTACTAGTTACGAAGCTGAGCAAGGTGCATCAATAAGAACTTTAAATTAAAATGCAACTCACTCTTTCTGCAACTTTGATATTAGAAACTAAGGGCCTGATTCTGCAAGGTGGAGAGTGGGGCTATACGTCCAGCCCTGCTAGCCGCCAGAACCGTATGCCGCCTCTTGGCCCCTCTGCACGCACAGAGCTGCTGTGTGTGCTACGAGGGCAGATAGTGGGTTGAGCATGGGCAGGACCGGCCCCCAGATGTGCAGGGCCTCAGAGGTGGAATAAGTGCTAGCTGCCCCTCCGGATTGGCCAGCTAGCCCCCCCAGCAGCAACAGCAGCAAGCCAAGTGAGTTCCCACCGCTCATGGGCACATCCTGTTCAGGTCCATCCAGATGGCCCGGACATGCCACATCTGGGATCGGGCCCTATAGGGGGTAATAGTCAACCTGCAGTAGTCAGTAATTCTTTAAAATGCTGTCTGCCTTGGGTAACAAAATCCAGATATTGAGCTTCCCTGCTTGGAAGGACCCATCTTTCTCCTTTTGGCTGTAGACTAAGTCAGAATGGAAGCTAGAGAGAGATGAAAGACACACTTTCTCCTGTCAGACATAAATCCTTCCCTTCTGAGTCAGGTAGCCAGCTTTCTCCCATCCCCAATTAATCAAGCCCTCTAATCTTCAATATATAATCCAACGTATGTATCTCTCAGATTTAGAATGATATCATATATGTGTGGCATAATAATGGTATGTGATTTGCATGCCCTGCAGAGCTGTCTAGCCCGAGCACAATAGTTAACGATTCCCACTGATGGATCATACTAACTGCAAGGCTTTGTAATTTTTGTCCTTCTGTCGTGGAAGTCTGCTCCTGCTGAATAAAAAAAAAAAAATAAACAAAACAGAAAAAACCCTTTCTTTCCCCTTCCTGTGTTGTTATTCCTCGTGCATGTCTTCTTGTTATACTTTCTTCCCTCTTTTCAGCAGCACATAAACTAAAATTGGGACGATACAGAGAGGATTAGCAAGACCCCTGTGCAAAGATGACAGACGACTTTGTGAAGTATTCCCTTTTACTCTGTGGCTACAGCCATACAGCTGCAGCTTCTTGTCCCCAGTCTGTGGATTTAATCCTTGTGGGGAATGGAGGAGTAGCCTGGTGGTCAGAGCACTGTCTTGATAACCAAGAGGCCAATGTTTGATTCCCAGTAGTACTCCTTGTGACCTTGGCAAGTCACTTAACCCTCCATTGCCTCAGAATAAAGGCCTGACAATCTACTTCTGGTCACACTGCCAAGAAAATCTCAGAGCTGCTGGGTTGTCAGGAGACTCAAAGGCACATGTTACATTTGCATAACAACAACATAACTTAAAGGCATGTCACATTACTTAGAGGCATGCCTCTGGAAAATAAGGTGGGAGCTGCAGTCCTCCCT
The DNA here is from genome assembly GCA_033557465.1 of Ichthyophis bannanicus. Taxonomy (NCBI): domain Eukaryota; kingdom Metazoa; phylum Chordata; class Amphibia; order Gymnophiona; family Ichthyophiidae; genus Ichthyophis; species Ichthyophis bannanicus. Next base: position 821,612,672 of record CM066032.1, read on the forward strand.
GTGCTGGCATGCTGTTGTTAAGTGTTCTCGAGTCAGTGTCAACTCATAGCAACCCTCTGGATAGTTGTCCTAAACTGTATTCTGTCTTCAGTCTGGTGGCTCATTGTTGATAGAGTGGCACCCATAGCGGCTATTATTGTATCAATCCATCTCATTGCTGGCCTTCCTCTTTTGCATTAATCTTCTACCTTGCCAAGCATTATGTCTTTCTCTAATGATCTTTCTCTTCGTATGATGTGTCCAAAGTATAAAAGTCAAAGTCTTGTCATCTGAGCTTCTAAAGAAAGCTTAGGTTTGATCTCCTCTAGTACTGACTGGTTTGTTCTTCGGGCAGTCCATGGTATACACAGAATTCCTCACCAGCACTATAATTCAAAGGCATCAATTTTCTTCCTGTCTATCTTTTTCACTGTCCAATTTTCTTATCCGTATGACATTATTGAAAATACCGTGACTTGAACAAGTCAAATCTTTGTATGGAGAGAGACATCTCTGCTCTTGAGAATCTTGTCTAGGTCCTTCATAGACATTCTCCCAAGAACAATGTGTTATCGGATTTCTTGACTGCTTGTTGTTTCTTTACTGATAGTTGATCCAAGTAGGTTAAAGTTGTCCACTATTTCAATTTCTTCTCCATCAACAACGGGCTTGTTAGTTTTGCCAGTTGTCAGGATCTTTGTCTTCTTTACATTATGGTGCAGGCCAATATTCCCTCTAATTTTCTGTAGGCTGTGTGGGCATAAAATATCAGCTGTGCAGCTTTTGAAGGAAGGTTAAATTTTTGTGCGCCATATAACGACACTCGGAGTTATATACTTTAAAATTTGACTACATGTCAGAATACAGTATGTACACCACATTGATTTTAATCAAATTAAATGGAAATAGACGATTACTAAATGAAGCGGAAAATTTCTAGTAATTACAATCACAGCTTTTAAATTTTAAGACGTCTGTGTTGTTTTCTATCAGAATCAGAACCGTAATTTTTGTGCGCTCTGTTGTAAAGTATGTGCGCTCGCTCGGCGAGGTGTGTGCGCGTGCACACGCACACAGCTTAGAGGGAACAGTGGTGCAGGCCCATTTTAAGGCTATGTTCCTTGATTTTGAGAAGCAAATGTTTCAGATCGTCTTCACCTTCAGCCAGTAATGTGGTTTCATCAGCATAGTGAAGGTTGCTGATGAGTCTTCCACCAATCTTCACACCTCAGTTGTCTTCATACAGTCCAGCTTCTTTGATGATTTGTTCTGCATATACATTAAACAGGTAGGGGGAAAGCATGCAGCCTTGTCATACACCTTTGATGATATTAAACCATTCTGTTTCTCCTTGTTCCATTTGAACTGTTGCTTCTTCATCAACGTAAAGGTTGTACAAGAGAACAAGCAGGTGTTCTGGTATACCCATACTTCTAAATGTGGTCCAGAGCTTTTCATGGTTTACACAGTCAAAAGCCTTGCTGTAGTTGATAAAACACATATAGATTTTTATTTATTTATTTAATGTATTTTTTTAAACCACGCTCTTTGGAATCAGTGTGGTTTACAGTCAACAAAATTTGTACAGAGCAGGCAGGACCTACACTGGACTTACAATGAACAGGCGTTACTACTTGGGACTAACGATGGTAACTATATACAGGCTAGGTGATCGGTCGCAGGTGACCGGGTCAACTTGCAACCATATACCGATTGTCTAACTATATACAGATTGATAGCCAGAGTGCGGATGTACAGTATTGCTCGGCGACTATATGCGATATTGGGTGGTTATATACATATTGGCATCTATTACACATTGGTATCATTTGCAGTATTAGGTTGCCATATACATATTAAACCTGCTTGTGGCTATATACATATTGGCATCTGTTACACATTGGTAATCATTTACAGTATTAGGATACTATATACACATTCAACCTGCTGGGTGCATCGTTGAGCTAAGGGTGGGGCTGCAATTGCGTGGAGTGGGTGCGCTAGGAGTGACGTCCTGGTTATTGAGTGTGGCTGGTTGTGATGTGTCATTTGTATGGGAGTAGTGCTGTTGGAAAAGATGGTGCTTCAGTGACTTCCTAAATTTGGCGAGGTCAGTGATGGCACGGATGGCGGGTGGAAGGGCGTTCCAGCATGTGGGTGCGTAGAATACAAAGGCTCTGTTTCTCGTCGCTTGTGAACATTTTGTTATTGCCTTTGGGATTATCAGAGTGTTGGCGGCAAATGATCTCCTGGCTCTGTTGGGGGGGGGGTGGTGGATGAGGTCTGTGAGGGAGGTAGAGGAGCACTTGTTGACGGCTTTGAAGGTCATCAATAGGATTTTAAAGGAAAGTCTTCAGTGAACCGGCAGCCAATGAAGGTGTTTCAAGATTGGGGTTACGTGTTCCCTCCTGGAGGCTCTGTGCAAGATTCTAGTGGATGCATTCATTGCAAGCTGCAGTGGGTTCAGCGTGTTCTTGGGGAGTCCTTGCAGTATTGCATTGGCATAGTCAAAGTGGGGAATTACCAGGGCCTGATAGATTGTTCGGAAGTCGTCTGGCTCAAGCAGATGTCATAGGTGTCGGGTTGTCCATATCTTGTGGTAGACTGCTTTGACCATGTGTATGTAGCCATTCAGTGACAGCATCGAAGCAGGTTGTTAGTGGTGAGAAATCTGGGTGGTCGGTTGAGAAAGGCATATAGAGCAGAACATCATCGGCATATACCAGGCAGTTGATGTTAAATGAGCGGATGAGAGCGCAAATGGGCTGCATGTATACATTGAACAGTAGGGCTGAGAGTGAGGATCCCTGTGACATGCCTTGTTCTTGTTGGAAAGGTTTGGAGGTAGTGGGGCCAGTTCGAACATGCTGCCATCTGTCTGTTAAGTATGACTCGCACCATGTTAGCGCTGTACTGTGGATGCCCTTCTCCTTGAGGCATCAGGAGTATTTCGTGGCTGATGGAGTCAAAAGCTGCAGCAATATCCATGAAGATCAGGGCAAACCCTTGTCTGATGTTGTCTATTCTGATGGTTAAGGTGCTGAAGAGAGTGATCAAGAGGGTCTCGACGCCATGTGATTCCCTGAATCTATGCTGACACGGGTCGAGAGATGCGCTTGATGTGGTGTTGAATTTGGCATTGGGCGACCTTTTCAATTATTTTGGCCAGAAGCGGGATGCTTGAGATTGGCCTGTAGGAGTCTACCTTCCTTGGGTCCAGCTTGTTGTTTTTTAGAAGTGGTCTGATGGATGTTTGCTTCAAGCTTCTTGGGAATGACCCAGTCAAGAATGATAGATCTATGAGTTTGGCCAGGAATGGACTGAGTTCAACAAGCAGTGATTTTATCCAAAATGCTGGGCAAGGGTCATTTGGAGCTGTGGTGGTGTTGATGGCCGTGATGATGTCTTGAATGCCTTTCTCAGTTGGGGCCGAGAAGGTAATGAGGATGTCATGGATGTCTTTCTCGGATGGAGTCGAGAAGGTGGTTAGTGGGGTTGGGTGGTGTGCCCCGTGTGAGGGAGAGGGGTTCGTGGTCTTGCTGGTCTGGCTTGTTTTGGCCTGCAGGTAGTCAGCAAATTACTGTGAGTCTGGCAGGCTTGGTTGCATAGGAGAAGGATCTTTTGTTAGGGTCTTGACTAGGTTCAAAAGATCATGCGGCTTGTTTAGGGAGTGCTGCAAGATTTCTGCATGGTATTGCTTCATTCTTGTTGTAACTGCTGCGCGGTGACTTCTCAGGTGAGAGGTGTAGGTTTTATGGTCCTCCATGGAGAACGAATGATGCCATCACCTTTCAAGCTTCCTTAGGTGGAGGAGTGATGTCCATAGCTCGGGGGAGTACCATGGAGCGTTCTGTCTTCTTCCTCATGGCTTATTAGAGGCTGGTAGGTGGGCAATGGTACCCAGGCTATTGTTCCATGTGGAGATCATTTTGTCAAGGCTGTGTACCAGCGGACTGAGGAGAGGCTGAGTTCTGTTTAGGATTTCCTCTTTGTTGAAGGGCCGGAAACGTCCTGATGGTGCTGTGGGGGACTCAGCTGGGGCCTGGGCGCTTTTGTGATCAGGGTGCGTTGGCATCTGGAATCTTATCAGACTGTGGTCAGACCATGGGACAGGAGTGATGGATAGTACAAGGTCATGCTTTGTGTCTATGGCTGATCGTGGGGCAAAGACCAGGTCCAATTTGTTTCCCTTTACGTGAGTGGGGGCATTGATTATTTGTGTGTATCCCAGCTCCTTAAGTGCCTCAAGGAAGGCTTTGGAGTGGGTGTCTTGGAGAGCAGGGAGGTTGAAATCGCCCAGTACCAAGTTTGGTGTACGAGGGTTCTTGGGGTTGCAGGTGAGGTCAATTATTGTTGACAAATCCTCCGAGGAAGGGGAGGGGGCTCTGTAGACTAAGTTGATGGAACTGTGCTTGTTGGCTATGGTGATTGAGTCGAGGTGCATTGTGCTGGTGGCAGAGATCAGCTTGAATTGTAGCTCCGTTTTGGTCAGGATGAGTGTTCCTCCACCTCTACGATCCATCCTGTGGCAGGTGTGGATAGAGAAGCTGGGGAGGATGAGCTGGTGAAGAAGGACTGTGTCTGAGTTGGACAACCATGTCTCAGTGACTAGTAGGATGTCCAAGTTGTGGGCAGATACCAGGTCAGCAACGGCTGGCCATTTCTTGCGGACCGAGCATACATTTATGAGGGCGCACTTCAGGTTATGGGGTTGTGTATGTTTCTCTAGCTTAGCTATTTTGGCATGATTAAGAGAGACATAAAGTAGGTGTGGGCACAACATGTGCTTAGCATCAGCTGCTGGTTGGTGGGGGGGACCAGACCATCTCCTCTCTGTGCCCTGTAGGACTGGTATGGGATTGTAGACGGTAGAGAGGGAGAGAGCACTGTGGAATAGGCCTATGAGAATATAGCAGCTGGTTAAGGCTCAGGGGTAGGGTGTCATCTTGGGTGTTTTACTTTGTGGTACCTGGCAGCAAGAATGTATCTCTATCGGGACTAATCAAGTAAATACTGGTTCAGCTCAGAAAATTAGACAGTATCTTAGGCAGTATATCAGGCAAGTACATATTGGTGCAGACTAATCAAGTAATTACTGGTGCAGCTCAATGAATTAGACAGTATACTAGACAGTATATCAGCAGGTCAGTTCTGTATATCACTAGCCAACTGACTGGCCGTTCCGTAACTCAGTGTCTTACAGGGTACAAATCATAAATTCTGATAGAATTGACCTAGCGGTTACTTAATGAGCTATGGAGACTCGGCTGTATGGGCGTTAGCGTTTGGGGCAGGATTCTTTACTGTTCTGCAGTTAAGGTTAAGGACCTGTGAAAGTTTGTTGCTTACTGTGGCTGCGTCCTTGTTGCGGTCACTCCTTGTTCACTGTACTGTCTAGGCAGGTGGGCTCGCTGGTGGGGGATGCGCCTCGAGGTTTTGGACTCTGCCTAAGGGCCATGAAAAGGGCCCTCTGGTGAATCCCTCAGATGCAGGCATGCCAGGCATGGGTGCGCCTGATGGCATCCTTTTGAATCTTTGGAGAGAGTCCCGATTGGGCGGCTCAGTCCAGAGCAGGAGGCGGCGGATCGAACCGGCTCAAGCTGCTCTATCCCAGCTGGGAGAGCTTCTGCTTGGCTGGTGGCTGCAGTGGAGACAGTCCTGTGCCCAATGGAACCCTTTTGAATCACTGGAGCAGACCCCGATTGGGCGGCTCAGTCTGGAGCAGGAAGCGGCGGGTCGAACTGGCTCAAGCTTCTCTATCCCAGCTGGGAGAGCTTCTGCTTGGTGGGTGGCTGCGGTATTCTTTTGTCTTTTCAAGGATCCACATCTGTGATGATGTCTCTCATTCCTCGCTCTTTCCTGAACCCTTTTGCACTTCAGTCAGTTCTCATTCCAGATATGGTTGTAGTCTCTGCTGAATAATCTTGAGTAGAAAAATGCTAGCATGTGTGATCAGAGTGATTGTGCGATAGTTTCCACAATCAATTGGATCACCTTTATTTAGTATTGGTATGAACACAGATATTTTCAAGTCAGTTGGCCATGACATTTTCTTCCAAATTTCCTGGCAGTGCCTGTTAAGTATGGGAACAGCTACAACAGATTGCTGTAATGCTTCAATGGGAATGCCATCAATACCCATTCTTTGATAAGGCTTTCAATGATGCTTCAACTTCTTCTTTCATCACCAATGGTTCCTGATCATAAGATACAGACTGAAACGGCTGTTGGTCCACTTGATCTTTATGGTATAATCACTCTGTATATTCTTTCCACCTTTTCTTGATCTTCTCAGCATCATTCAGTATGGATCATTGAGTTTCTTGTAACTTTCGAATTAGAGGGTGGAATTTTCTCTTTAACTCAGTCTTGTTCTTCCTTCAGTAGCTTCTGATTCTATTTCCTTTCATGTGTCATTGTTGTACTTCTCCTTGTCTTGTCTTGCTGCACATTGGAATTCTCTTTTGAGTTCTGTAATTGCCTCTCTTTCTCCTCTGGTTAGCTTCTCTGCGTTTCTGGGCAATTTTCGGAGTTTCTTCTCTCATCCATTTTGACCATTTTTGCTTTTTCACCTTTTGTTGAAGACTTCTCACAACTTTCTATGTCATCCCATAATTCTTCTGAAGCTCTGTCATTTGTATCTAAAGCAGCAAATCAATTTTGCAGGCAGTCTTTAAATTCCAGTAGTATATTCTCAAGGTCATAAGGTATGCCATACTGGGTCAGACCAAGGTCCATCAAGCCCAGTATCCTGTTTCCAACAGTGGCCAATCTAGGTCATACGTACCTAGCAGTTTCCCCAAAAGACACAGGTTCTGCAATGCTTGTACTGGGTCAAGCATTGATATCCTGGATCCCTTCTTAATAATGGTTTATGGACCTTTCCTCCAGGAAATTGTCAAAACCTTTTTTAAACCCCGCTACACTAACAACCTTTACTACATCATCCGGTAACAAATTCCAAAGTTTGATTACACGTTGAGTGAAAAAATATTTTCTTTTGTTAGTCTTAAATACTTTACCCTGTAGCTTCATTGCATGTCCCCTAGTCTTTCTGTATTCTGATAACGTAAACAATCGATCTACGTTTACCCGTTCCACTCCGTTCATTAATGTATAGACTTCTATCATATCTCCCCTCAGCCATCTCTTTTCCAGGTTAAAGAGCCCTAACCTTTTTAGCCTTTCTTCATAGGAGTATCCTTCCATCCCCTTTACCATTTTGGTGGCTCTTCTCTGAACCTTTTCTAATAACTCTATTATTTTCCATTCCATTTTCTATTATTTTCCATTCCTTTCCTTATGATACCTAGCATTCTATTTGCTCTCTTGGCTGCCGCTGCACACTGGGCCGAGGGTTTTAACATGTTATCCACAATGACGCCTAAATCTTTTTCCTGGGTGGTGGTTCCTAATGTGGAACCTTGCATTGTGTAACCATAGTTTGGGTTGTTCTTCCCTAGGTGCATAACTTTGCACTTGTCCACATTAAATTTCATCTGCCATTTTGATGCCCAGTCTTCCAATTTATCAAGATCCTCTTGCAATTTTCCACAATCCTCTTGGGTTTTAACAACTTTAAATAGTTTTGTGTCATCTGCAAATTTGATAAACTCACTCGTTATTCCACTTTCCAGGTCATTTATGAATATGTCAAAAAGCAGCGGACCCAGCACAGATCCCTGGGGTACACCACTATTCACCTTTCTCCATTGGGAAAATTGGCCATTTAGCCCAACCCTCTGTTTTCTATCTTTTAACCAGTTCTTGATCCACAGTAGTACACTGCCTCCTATCCCATGACTCTTTAGTTTTGCCAAAAGTCTCTGATGAGGGACCTTGTCAAAGGCTTTCTGAAAGTCCAGATACACTATATCAACCAACTCACCTTTGTCCACCTGTTTATTCACACTTTCAAAAAAACATAACAGATTAGTAAGACAAGATCTTCCTTGTCTAAAGCCATGTTGGCTGTCTCCTATTAGGCCATGACTATCGACATACTGAGTAATTTTATTCTTTATGATGGTTTCTACCATTTTTCCCAGTACTGACGTCAGGCTCACTGGTCTGTAGTTTCCCGGATCAGCCCTGGAACCCTTTTTAAAAATTGGTGTTACATTGGCGATCCTCCAATCTTCAGGTATTAAAGATGATTTTAATGATAGTTCACAGATTACTAATAGCAGGTCTGCAATCTCATATTTCAGTTCTTCAACACCCTTGGATGTATACCATCTGGCCCAGGTGATTTGCTACAGTTTATCTAATAGTTGCAATACATCTTCCCGATGTATCGATATTTCCTTCAATTCTTCCGCACATTTAAATACCACTTCAGTCATGGGTAACATCCCTACATCTTCCTCAGTAAAGACCGAAGCAAAGAATTCATTCAGTCTTTTCGCTATCGCCTTGTCGCCTCTTAGTGCCCCTTTAACTCCTCTATCATCTAATGGACCAACTGACTCTCTCACAGGTTTTTTGCTACGAATGTACTTGAAAAAATCTTTATTTCGCGTTTTTGCTTCCACAGCAAGCTTCTTCTCAAATTCTCCCTTTGCCTGCTTTGACAATGCCTTGCATTTGATTTGCCAGTGCTTGTGCTGTTTCCAGGTTTCGTCATTTGGCTCTTTTTTCCATTTCCTGAAAGATGCTTTTTTGGCAACAACAGCCTCTCTGACCTCACCTTTAAACCATGCTGGCAGTTTTTTGGACTTCCTTCCACTTTTCTTAAAGCGTGGAATACAGCTGGTCTGGGCTGCCAAGATAGCATTTTTCAACAACACCCAAGCTTGATATAAGTCTTTAACCTTTGCAACTGCTCCTTTAAGTTTTTTCTTAGCTATTTTCCTCATTTTATCATAGTCTCCCTTTCGAAAGTTAAAAGGTAGTACTGTGGATTTCCGTACTATCCCTCCTCCACTAATTAAATCAAAGGCGATCATGCTATGATCACTATTGCCAAGTGGCCCCAACACCCTTATCTCTTGCACTAGATCTGGTGTTCCACTAAGTACTAGGTCTAATATGGCTTCCCCTCTGGTCAGTTCATGAACTAGCTGCTCCAAGAAGCAGTCATTTATGTCATCTAGGAACTTTATCTCCCTAGCATGTCCTGCCGTGACATTGACCCAGTCGATACCGGGGTAATTGAAATCACCCATTATTATTTCTGCACTGTAACTTTTGTTAGCTTCCTTGATTTCTTTGAGCATTTCATCATCCATTTGTTCATTCTGGCCCGATGGTCGATAGTACACCCCCACTGCCATCGCCTTCCCCTTTTTACATGGAATTTCAATCCATAGAGATTCTACAGCAAATTTTGTTTCCTGCAAAACTTTAATCCTTTTTGACTCAATGCCCTCTCTAACATAGAGCGCAACCCCTCCACCAATTTGATCAGTTTTATCATTACGATATAGTTTGTACCCAGGTATCACAGTGTCCCACTGGTTGTCCTCCTTCCACCATGTCTCTGATATTCCAATCATATCTAACCTCTCATTTAGTGCTATATATTCTAACTCTCCCATCTTATTTTTTAGGCTTCTAGCATTTGCATACAAGCATTTTAATTTACATTTTATTAAATTTAACAAAATTACAAGCATACACAAACTTGCAATGGAAAAGGGGAACGCTTCCAAGAAACAAATACAGAATAATCAAAGGTAATAACAATCACAAGTAGAACCCCACCACTAGCCCACAAAGGTTTAGATCCAAGATGAACAAGGAAATTTAAAAAAATAATAATAAATAAACAAAAAAGAGTAACAAAGCAGCCAATTTAACTACCACCAAGAGTACTTGCTCATTCACCCCCAACTGATCCCTGGGAATTTAAAAAGGAAATCAATTGCGAAGGAAAGAAAAAACTATAGGAATTACCATGAAGTTTCATCAGGCATTTACAGGGAAATTTTAGGAAGAATAATCCCCCCAGCTGGAGAACCCGCGGTCGCAGGATCAAAAACTCACTTCTACGCCGACGGGTTTCCCAAGCTTGATCCGGAAAAACTCGAACTGAACAACCCTTAAATAATACATTCCTTTTACGAAAGAAAAGCCTGAGCAGCCATTCATGATCTGATATTAAAGCAAAGGTAACTAAACAAGTCGCTGTCCTTACTAACACAGAATCCAAAGTTTCCAATAAATATAAATATTTTGGCGAAATAAATGTTTAAAAAGTATCTTCTTAAGGTGTTGGGGGTTCCTCCGGATTCATGCCCTCCTATTGTCAGGATTTACTATCTTCCTACAGCTCGGAACGCTTCGGCCTCTGTTGCAGTAGGTGGGCAGGAGCAATTTGATGTTTTAAACGTTTATACAAGCATTTTAGAGACTGTATTTTATTCATATTAATTTGGATATTGGTAGACAAAGGTAATTTGGGATCTTTAAGCTCTGTCTGCTCCATACTCGAGGGCATTTGGGCTACTTTACTCTTTTTTGGAACCTCTCTGCTTTTGGTAGTATCCTTCAAGGATACATTTTTCCAAACCATCTGCTCTTGGGTGACTGTCGGCTTTCCCCTATTATCTAGTTTAAAAGCTGCTCTATCTCCTTTTTAAAGGTTAATGCCAGCAGCCTGGTTCCATCCCGGTTAAGGTGAAGCCCATCCCTTCGGAAGAGCCCCTCCTTTCCCCTGAATGTACCCCAGTTCCTAACAAATCCAAAATCCTCATCTCTGCACCATTGTCTCATCCATGCATTGAGACCCCAGAGCTCTGCCTGCCTTTTGGGTCCTGCACGTGGAACTGGAAGCATTTCGTAGAACGCTATCCTGGAAGTTCTGGATTTCAACTTCCTACCTAAAAGCCTAAATTTAGCCTCCAGAACCTCCCTACCACATTTTCCTATGTCATTGGTACCGACATGTACGAAGACAGCAGACTCCTCCCCAGCACTGTCTAAGAACTTATCTAGGTGGTGCGTGAGGTCCGCTACCTTCGCACCAGGCAGGCATGTTACCAGGCGATCCTCACGTCCACCAGCCACCCAGCTATCTACATGCCTAATGATCAAATCACCAACTATAACAGCTGTCCTAACCCTTCCCTCACGGGCACATGGCCCTGGAGAAATGTCCTTGGTGCGAGAGGGTTTTACATCACCTGGAGGACAGGTCCTAGTTACAGGATCACTTCCTGCCACACCAGGGTGATGCTCTCCTGTCACGTGACCTCTCTCCTCCATGGCAACAGGGATGCTGCCAGACTGGAGGTGGGACTTCAGGACTATATCCCTGTAGGTCTCGTCTATGTACCTCTTTGTCTGTCTTATGTTTTCCAAGTCTGCTACTCTAGCCTCTAGAGAACGGACTCGTTCCCTGAGAGCAAAGAGCTCCTTGCACTTGTGCACATGTAAGACGTCTCACCAACTGGGAGAAAATCATACATGTGACACTCAATGCAAAAGACTGGAAAGCCCCCATCTCGCTGCTGGACTGCTGTCTGCATCTTAGTTTTAAGTTTTTGTTTAGATCTTTAAGTTTTTTACTTACTAAGGGTTGCCTATAAAACTGTACCTAATATGTTTAATATACCTTGTTCACCTGAAGCTTAATTAATCTCAGGTCCTTAGTGTATGACTGATTTGGGTAACGAGCTTCACCTGAGAGCACCTCCTGTCTGTTAAAATGTGTAAGTACCTATAAAGCTACGATTATCCCAGAGGTTGGTTGGTGTGGGGAGAGAGGGAGGGAAATAACACTTATTAAAAGAAGGCTGCTACACAGTACCCTGTCCTGTGCTGCTGAGGTAAGCTATATTCTTATTTGATTTAAATTATAGCTTTTTGCTGCTGCTAGGCTCTAACTTATTATGAAATTTAAACTACAAGCTCTCTGCTGGGTTCTAAATTTAACCAGAAAGCTATCTTCTGTGTTTTAAATTTAAACTAAAAGTACTTTGCTGATGCTAGGCCCTGAGTGACTATTAAATTTAAACTACAAGCTCTCTGCTGGGTATGAAATTTAACCAGAAAGCTCTCTTCTGTGTTTTAAATGTAAACTTAAACTGCTGCTAGGCCCTGACTGATTTAACAAAAAATAGTGGGTTCACAGATTAATTAACTTTAATAAAAAGAATTCCTTTCAGAAAATTCCCATAAGTATATACTCACAATTGCAGATCTCTCTCCAGAAGTAACAGTCCCCTTTTCTAGTCTTTCAAGACTGAGGATCACAGAGCTCTGGTTGAGCTATTTATGCCTGTGCTGCTGAGGTAAGCTGTGACCAACTTCCTGGATGATTAACAGTCCTTGCTTGGATAGAAGGAGTCTTTCAAAATGGCCTTTTGATCTGCTACCTGGTGTTTACACCTATTGAAAAAGATTCACAGGTCTCTTGCCCCCTAGGTAGAAGGCCTCTTTGTAAAGGTCTCTAGAAGACCATTTGCTGCTCAAAGAGTACTGACCCTGTTTTGCCTTTTGTGCTAATCTATATCCTTATTTGATTTAAATTATAGCTCTTTGCTGCTGCTAGGCTCTAACTTATTATGAAATTTAAACTACAAGCTCTCTGCTGGGTTCTAAAGTAAACCAGAAAGCTCTCTTCTGTGTTTTAAATTTAAACTAAAAGTACTTTGCTGATGCTAGGCCCTGAGTGACTATTAAATTTAAACTACAAGCTCTCTGCTGGGTATGAAATTTAACCAGAAAGCTCTCTTCTGTGTTTTAAATGTAAACTTAAACTGCTGCTACTAGGCCCTGACTGATTTAACAAAAAATAGTGGGTTCACAGATTAATTAGCTTTAATAAAAAGAATTCCTTTCAGAAAATTCCCAGAAGTATATACTCACAATTGCAGATCTCTCTCCAGAAGTAACAGTCCCCTTTTCTAGTCTTTCAAGACTGAGGATCACAGAGCTCTGGTTGAGCTATTTATGCCTGTGCTGCTGAGGTAAGCTGTGACCAACTTCCTGGATGATTAACAGTCCTTGCTTGGATAGAAGGAGTCTTTCAAAATGGCCTTTTGATCTGCTACCTGGTGTTTACACCTATTGAAAAAGATTCACAGGTCTCTTGCCCCCTAGGTAGAAGGCCTCTTTGTAAAGGTCTCTAGAAGACCATTTGCTGCTCAAAGAGTACTGACCCTGTTTTGCCTTTTGTGCTAATCTATATTCTTATTTGATTTAAATTATAGTTCTTTGCTGCTGCTAGGCTCTAACTTATTATGAAATTTAAACTACAAGCTCTCTGCTGGGTTCTAAAGTAAACCAGAAAGCTCTCTTCTGTGTTTTAAATTTAAACTAAAAGTACTTTGCTGATGCTAGGCCCTGAGTGACTATTAAATTTAAACTACAAGCTCTCTGCTGGGTATGAAATTTAACCAGAAAGCTCTCTTCTGTGTTTTAAATGTAAACTTAAACTGCTGCTACTAGGCCCTGACTGATTTAACAAAAAATGGTGGGTTCACAGATTAATTAGCTTTAATAAAAATAATTCCTTTCAGAAAATTCCCAGAAGTATATACTCACAATTGCAGATCTCTCTCCAGAAGTAACAGTCCCCTTTTCTAGTCTTTCTAGTTGTTGAAGACTTCTCACAACTTTCTATAAGTCATCCCATAATTCTTCTGAAGCTCTGTCATTTGTATCTAAAGCAGCAAATCAATTTTGCAGGCAGTCTTTAAATTCCAGTAGTATATTCTCAAGGTCATATTTTGCTACATTCATCAGTGGCTTGCTATTTTTCAACTTTAGCTTGAGTTTTCATACTAGTAGTTGGTGATCTGTACCACAGTCAGCTCCAGGTTTTGTCTTTGCTGATGTTATAGAGTTTTTTCATCGTTGACTTCCACAGATGTAGAAAATTCAATTTTTGTACAATCCATTGGGTTAAATCCATGAATACAGTCACCGCTTGAAATGAATAGATCGTTGATCTTGCAGAATTCTATCAGTCTTTCTTCAACTTCATTTCTATTACCACAACCATATTTTCCAACCACCTTCCCTTCTTCTTTGTTGCCACCTTTTGCATTCCAGTCACCATGACTATCAGGATACACTCTTTGCATGTTCTATCAATTTCAATTTGCACTTGATCATAGAACTCATCAACTTCATCCTCTTCTGCAGCTGTTGTTGGGGCATATAATTGAATTATAGTTGTGTTGATGGGCATTCCTCGTAGACAAATAGAACTTAAGTGTTCACTGATTGCATTGTATTTCATTACAGTTCTTGCAAGTTTCTTCTTAATTATAAATGCAACACCATTTCTTCTTTGACTTTCATTTCCAGCACAGTACACCAAGTGATCATCAGATACAAAGTGCCCAATGCCAGTCCTTTTCAGTTCACTGACACCGAACAGATTGAGTTGTACATGTTCCATTTCATTCTTGACCACCTCCAACTTTCCTTTGCTCATGCTTCGTACATTCCATGCCCCAATGTGTAAGACATCTTTGCAGCTTCTGCTGGCATGGGAGAGGCAAAATCTAAAATTTTTGTGCACCCATTTATGTCACTGTTCAGTAGGCATCTTTACAGTCTAGCGGGCACTGGATAATCTGTTCTACTGGGTGCCTACAATTTCAGATTGTTTTGTAGTTACACCTTTGATTGTCGCCCTATGCACTGTATTTCATTTTGAGTTGCAGTCACTGAACATAGCTTCCGTTTAGATTGATTCCTTTTTTAGTTCCCTTTAAATAGGTACTAAAGCATGTTATTAGACTGCTGCCACTACTACTAGGTGGTGCCATTCCTACCAGATCTAAAATAGATTCCTTAATCCTCTATGCATCTCTTGCTTTTCATTCTGATATTTCTTCTATTTTCTACTTACTAACCTCTTCTATCTCTTCTTGTTCTCCCTTATCTTCTTTTCATACCTTTCTGTTTCCCTTTTCTGGTACTGCTACCTTCCTCTCCTTCTCATCCTCCTCTTTTTATAAGCTATTCGGCTATCTCTTTCAACTCCCTGGAATACGTAAGCTATGGCCTGCTCCTGCAAGCCAAGCCACTGTGACCTTGCTCTATTTCAGCATGCATGGTTGGCAATGTCTTCTTTTCCTCCTCCCGATCTGTGTAGGGTGGGCCATTGCCTCCTTAATCTTTTCCAGCACAAAGGGCTGCATATAGCATGCAGACATACAGATTACAAAGATCAAAACTGAATGTAGTCCATGTAAAAAATAATTATGTAATTCAATTTACAAATCCAGTGAAAAACATTGTCCCACTTCCTATAGTTATTCTGATGTCACCCGAACCGTTTTGGTCAGTTCGATAAATTGCCTCATCTTGCACAGTTGGCAGAATAACAGGTTGAACAAAATATTCCTGTCTCAAATTCTTTGTGTATCAATCGTATTTTCGAGTCCCTTTGGAGTATGGCAGGAGCTGGGAGGGTCAGCATCTGGAAGTGCAGTCACGTTTTCTCATTTCATTTAAAAAGTCACTTAGTGACTGTGTTTCCGTTTTTGCATTCAGACTCTTGTTTACGCAGATAAATGCTTTGAAGAAATCTAGAGAGGCCCCACTCTTTCTCCTCTGAATGACTGTGCACAGGCTGCAAAGCCGCACTGATAAGCCTGGAAGTAAATCTTGCTGTCTCTGTCCCTCTGATAGGTCTCAACTTTTATCTCGCCTCCCTTTACCCTGATGATAATTGCTTATCGGTGCATGCAGCCCTTTTCATATTACTCTAATGCTACTAAGGCTTACATCCCCGTCTAAGGCAGGCAGGGCGCTCAAGGGACCGAATCAATTCTTAATGGTTTTAAGAGCAATTGGACAAAGATGGAATATTTCTTAGGTTGACTCCTGTGCATAAAGATGATAAGCTCCCATCCATGTTTTTTCTTTTTTTTTTTTTTTTATTCTTCCACATCACTGTATTATTCCATTTTGATGCTCTGAGGATATAGGCTATGGTGCACAGAAAATAGTGTTGATGCATCGTGCAAAACATCTTAGAATCCCAGCAATAAATGAGTCGCCGTCTTTCTGGATGGGTCATATGGCCTTTATCTGTGGGCCTATTCTCTATTTCCTAACTTTCCCTTCAGCACAGGACTGATTTTAACTGAAGGCTTTTCAATTAATAATTCTATAATGGTAAAAAGATTTAATGCATACAACACTCACACTGTTTCACAGAAATCTTCACACCCTTATCCACATTGTACATTCTGGTATCTAAAAAATGCATTCGCTGATCTACACAGCAAACTCAAGATACAGAAATATGCAGAAAGATACAGAAATATTTCCCATTGTACTGGGAGTTACAAGCTTGATAAAGAAGAATTTCCAAGCACATCTTGACAAACTGCCCATACATGTTACATTTTACGAACTCCATAAGGAATCTCTCTTTGGCATAATGCAAGTACTACACCAAGCATTAGCAGTAAATTTCCGATACTGAGATCATATTCCACATACCCTGTCTTAGAAGTGAAGTTCATAACTGTCATGGTATGCACAGAACTAACCCATTTGGAGAAACTGCCCAGAGACAAACTCAAGTACAAAGAAATGCAGTCAGAGACGAAGAAAATGCGACAGATACTGAGTTATTTCCCATTATTTTGGGTGCCACAGGCTTGATTAAGAATAATTTCCTAGCAAACCTTGATAAATTACCCATACATGCTACATCTTATGAACCCCAGAAGGAGGCTCTCTTTGGCATGATGCAAGTACTACAGCGAACATTATCAGTAAATTTGAAAGACAGAGATCATACTCCACATACCCTGGCTTAATAGTGAGTTTCATGAGTATCATCGTATGCGTAAAACTAACCCATTTGGAGAAAATGCCCCAAACTCTATACTTTCAATGTGGAAGAATTAAGTACTTAAAAATGAATTGATTGCATAAGTCTTCACAACCCTTGACTCAATTCTTAGAGGATGCTCCTTTTGCATAATAACAGGTAGGGATGTGCATGGGCAAAACCTTCTGGTTCATTTTTAGATTTTTCAGACTTTTCTTGATTTTCAGGCATTTGGTTTGTTTCGGACATTTGTTTTAATGAAAAATGTTTAACACACAGCAAAACTGTTTAGTGAACACAGATTGATTGCATATGCATATCCCTATCGAGGGGGTTGATAATGGGGATGCATTTCCTTTGAAAAGATTCAGAGTGAGAGGTAATCCCCTGTGCTAACAGGCCCAAAGCGAAAGAACAAGTTAGCATGGGGGATTTCAGGTTGTAACTAATGTCGATGTTAAGAGGATAACGTTGGGGCCCTTTTATGAAAGCCCACAAACTGGTTAACATATGCTTTAGCGAGAAGTAACTGGCAACCCAGAATGCTAACGTGTGGGCATGGCAGCTACTACCCACTAACATGCGTGGTAATTGGCCATGGCGTGCCAGTGCTGAGTGGATGGGCTAGGAGGAGAGGAAGGGCGTGGAGAGCACAATGCTGCTAGAGCGAGGGCAATTGTTTCTGATGATCTTAAGGTAGCTAAACAGAAAAGGCAATGCAAAAGCCAGAAGGCTTCTTGGGTGCATATGGCCAGCAGGAAGAAGGAGGTGATAGTAGTGATAGTGGCTCTGGGTAAACCTCATTTGGAGTATTGTGTGCAATTCACCTTCAAAAGGATATAAACAGGATGGAGTTAGTTCATATGGTGGCTACCAAAATGGTCTTCATCATAAGGCATATGAGGACAGACTTAAAGATCTCAATAGCTATACCTTGTGAGAAAGATGGAAGTAGTGAGAAATGATAGAGGCGTTAAAATGCCTCAGTGGCATAAACACACAGGAGGAGAGCTTCTTTTAATTGAAAGAAATCTCTGCAATGAGATGGCATAGGATGAAGGTGAAAGAGGATAGAAGTAATCTGAGGAATATTTCTTTAAGGAAAGAGTGGTAGAGGCATGGAATAGTCTTCCAGTGGAGGTGATAGAGACAAAGACCATATCTGAATTCAAGAAAGCATGGGACAAAAATAAATAGGGCCTGATTCCATCCGGGATGTACAGGCCCTCTGTGTGTCCGGTCGGAACCAGATGCACAGAGGGAGCCGTGATTCTGATCCCGTGGGGCACATCTAGCCCAGCGGATCAGAATCACGAACAGGCCTGTATGTGCAGGGTGGTACCACGATTCAGCCCGGCCTGCATGTACAGGCCTTGCCCGACTAACTCAGTCAGGGCTTTTAAATGGAGCCACGGAGCCCTGGCATCCGGTTGCCATGGCACCACGGCTCCATTTAAAAGCCATGATCCCCGGCCACCGACCTCCAAATTGCTTTCCCCGCAGCCCGACCCCCAATCTGGCCTCCCAAGGCCAGGGTCCGGCTGCGGGGAATGCCCTCTGCCCCCTACCGCCCCTTACCAGCCCTGCGCCCGCCGATCCTGCCACATTGGGGAAGTTATTCCATCTCGGAGGTGGAATAACTTCCCTGATAACTTCCCTGTTCAAGTTGCTGGCCCTGGACATACAGAGCTGACATTAGAATCATCCCTGTACATCCAGGGCCGGTGAACGCCCACTGCCTGCCCTAAGGCCACCCCATCCTCCCCTTTCCTGCCCCCATCTAACTTCCCCGTACAACTAGCAGGGAAGGAGGATGGGAATGGGAAAGGGCACGAATAGTGGGGATGGACGTCCCAATAGGACATCCATCCCCGCTATTCATGGCTCAGAATGACCCCCATAATCTCTAAGGGGAATAAGGGTAGTGTAAAGCTTAGTAGTTGGTATGGAAGGGCAGACTGGTCTTTATCTGCCATCATTTTTCTGTGTTTCTCATGGCACTGTGACAATTAGTGTGAGTGCACATAATAATACCTCTTTTGGTTTCATTAGATGCACATGTGTTGATCATGTTGCTCTTTAGTGTTCACGATCATGCGCTAATTGCTGGGAACATGCTGGGTAAGCCTCTGACAGAGCAGGAGGGGTGCACTCACTGCGCAATGATATTGCTGCTAATCATTTGGTAAGTGTGCGTCTTTAGTAAAAGGGCCCCTATGTATAGGGCGTACAGGTTGGGATATTAGCAGCTAGGTCCATGCATTAAAAAAGGAAACAAAGCTTGTTAAAAAAAAGGAAGCTTCGGGGGCAAGATGGCGGCAGGGTGTTGCTGCCGTTGAGACGCTCTGCACTCACCGCTCTAGTCTGATTCTTTCAGCTGCTTCTGTAATGAGGCGTTGGAAGAGAAAACAGGCCTCCCTGCCCTGGGGTCGGCTCCATTCAATACTGCCGGAAGGAGGACATTGGCGGCGTGCGGGTTTTCAGCAGCAACTGGTGGAGCGGTGTCTTCAGCGGAGCCTTCGGTGACTGAACCGTCGGCTCTGGGTGCATCTGGGGTATGGCTGTCTCCAGAGCATTGTGCCCCCCCGCCTCAACCTGGGTGTGTTGTCCCGGATATTGGAGTGCCTGCCACCGGTATGCCGATGTGCTCACCGGTTAGAGGAGGTAATGAGGGCTCCGGAGGGACTTTAACAGCTTCTTCAACCCTGGTGGAAACCGCAGTAGATGGAGTTGGAGTAGGGAGTTTGGGGAACCTGCAGCAGCGGCCGGGGGGGGTTTGATGGAATCCCAGGTCTGAGAGGCTGGATAAAACCAACAGTTATAAATTTAGAAGCACTGTGGGATGCGGTGGCTACCAAGAACAATCCGTTACTGGCTGTTGTGGGAGTTGTGAAAGTAGATTCTCTTTTGTTGAGGAGTGATATTGCTGAAGCGAAAAGAATGCAGGAGGACCAGGCTCGGCGTTTCACCGGTGTGGAAACGGAGTTGGAACATCTTCGAGGACTCTGTGCTGCTCAAGTTAAGGACAAAATTTTGCTATCTAAAAAAGCTGAATATTTGGAGAACTATGTACGTAGAAATAATTTCAGACTTTTAAATTTTCCTAAATCTCCTATTATGTCAGCTTTGGAGATAGTTCGCAAATATTTCCAGGAAGTGCTTAAACTTCCTGGAGAAAATTTGCCTCCTATTGTGCATGCACAGTACCTAACCGTAGGCCCTGTGTCTCAGGGCCCCGCTTCGGAGAATCTGCTCCAGGGAGCCGGAGATCTTACGGCGTTCTTGGAGGATTCATTAGAAGTGGTGACCGGCCGAACTACCTTGCTTGTGACTTTAGCTTTGGAGCCTGATAAATCTTTGATTCGTCGAGCATATTTTAGAAATTTCAATGTTACTTTCTTAGGTTCTAAAGTATATATGTTTCCTGATCTTGCTCGTGTCACCCAGTTGAGGAGAAAAGAATTTCTGGGTCTTAGACCCAGAGTCATTTCCCTCGGGGGTAGTTTTGTGTTAAAATTTCCCTCTCGATATATAATTACCTTTGATGGTAAGTTTTTTCTTTTCTTTGAGCCTAGTCAGTTATTGTAATTTCTTGTAGCTAGGGAAGGTATTGTGGTGCACACTACAACTAACATGGCTGATGCTTAAGTCTCCACCTTGCTATGATGTTATTCTTTTCCTTTATATGATAAGTTATTTTTACCTGTATAGTATTATATGTATCATCCTGTTACTTTCATTCGTTTTTTGCTTGAATGTTTTTGAAATTAATAAAAATTGTAAAGTATAAAAAAAATAAAAAAATAAAGAAATAAAAAAAGGAAACAAAGGGGATATTCAGCAGTGACAGCTAGCTGTTCTAACACAGCCAGCTGCCACTGCTGAAACTTAAACCTAGATATTCAGTGCCAGCTCATATCTGGTCCCACAATTTAATATCCAGGTTGCCTCTATTGGCAGGAAGCTAACCGGGCAGCGGAGACATTCATCCCTGCACAGTTAGCTTCCATGTTGAAAGTTAGGCCAGACTTTGCTGTGCCTTACTTTTGCCACCTTGCCATAACTAGCCAGCAGCTCAATATCCCTGCTGCCCCCAACCCCCCCCCCTCCCCCGGAACACCCTGATGCTAACAGGTTCAGGACTAACCATGTTAGTGGCTCTGAATATCCCTGATAGAGAGATTAACGCAGTTAGCAAGACTGCTAATTGTGTTAATCCCTTTGAAAACCGCCCCCCCCCCCAGTATGTTTTTTAAATGTTCTCTGGGGTTGGGGCCTTTTAATAGTATACATATGGTAGCACCAAAAAAATCAAGGACATTTGGAAATGTGCACATTAGAAGAAGCAATTTTATAAAGAAAACCATTCTAAAAAACTGTCATCACTTGAGGCTTTGCATGTGTAAAAAGAGCTGGTTCCTTATCGTTCTCTAAACCATTCCAGACATATGGGCTATGCACGCTTGCCAGCAGGTGGAGGCAGACTTGAACGAATTTCACTGATATCATCACTTGGTAATCCATTGGTGCAGCACTGTGAGAAGCGAGTATGAAACTTCCCAAGTAATAAGCAAGACCAAAAAATGTAGAAAATCTCAGAAATGTATGTCATTGTTATTAAGCTGTCTTACAAGGAAATCTGCCAGTCAGACCTCAGTACTAACTAGGCATTCTACAATAGCCAGACTCCGAAACCTGCAGAAAAGAGTCTTCCAGGGCATGTCCTGTACTACTTTAGAAGGATTCAAGGAAGGAAAATTAACAATGTAAAATGTATCCTTCCTTAACATCCTATTATACCAGTCCAGATGTTTGGGATGTACCAAAGCAGTAAGGACCCAGGGGGGAGGAAGATGATGTTCAGGATAGAAGGGCCCTGCAAAAGGTGCCATGTGTACCAACCCCCATGAGTAACCTGTGGTGCTTCACAAAGGTGCTCATTGAAGACCAGGCAGCTGCCTTACAGATGTCCTCTAGAGACATTAAGGCAGACTCCACCAAGGAGGAGGCCCGCTCCCTAGTGAAGTGAATTCTGACTTACTCTGTCATGCACCTATTGACCAGAGTGTACACTAACCCAATGGCTTCCTTAATTCTGTGGACAACAGACTTGGTTGCTGCCAGTCCTCTCCTCACACACACATAGTAGCATGTGGAGGGGAGTACGGGCAGAGATTTGCCTTGGTCACCATCTGAGGGGATGTGAATTTTCAACTGCTAAAATGGGACCACATCATAGAAGGTTTTGGGAAGCAGTGCTCTAAAAAGTATTGTCTTCCTTCTGTGCCTATGGAGAAGAGGTCTATGGACCTCAGGATTCACTGGCAGCAAACAGAATGTTGACTATGAGGGGCATTTTAGAAAGGACATCCAAGGGCAATCTGGGATATCTAAGCCAGAACGTCTGAAAAAAAAAGCAGGCACATCCAGGTGCAGATGTGATTTCGCAGATGTGGACTTGTCCTATGTGGACGTCATCTGGGGCGTCTATATTGACATCCCCAGAGTAGTACTTCAGACCAAACATCTAGGAATAGCCTAATGGTTAGAACAGTGGGCTAGGAACAGGGAAGCCAGGGTACAAATCCCACTGTTGCTGTTGTTGAAATTGTGCTGAGTATTATGGATAATCAAATGCTTTCTCCTCTGGATATTTTTCAAACACCTGGGGCAGGTCTAAACTACTCCAGACTTCCACAATATTTATGAGATCAGGTGATGATGTCCAGAGTCCTGGGAACGCTTCCACCATGCCGCTGTTTAGTCTTGGACGTCCTCAAGCTGGGGTTGTCCACAGACACAGATTCTAAAATGGCTTTGGAGATGTCTCTGTGCTGTGGACATCTCTATGCCTGTTTTCAGACACCCAAAGCATGAATAGGGCTTCCAAAATGACCCCCTATGTATCTATCTTCAGCATTAGTGCACGTTTTCCTTAGTCATTTGATTTGCCTTCTTGGTAAGATAAATGGCGACAGACCAGTTTTCACCAGGGTTTGTTATTTTTCAATATTTCCCTTAGCAATGAAATGAATATATATTTCATCGTCAGCCCCTTCCAAGTTCTCCCACCAGTCCCAATTTTGAATTTCTTCTCCGACTTTCTTTCAGCAGATGTCAAGGTTTTATAAATACCTTGGAACTGCTGTAAGGAATTGTGAAACTCCCAGCCTAATAAATAATGCATCTTCAAATGTTGTGTTGTCCTTTGTTGTGTGTATGAATGTTTAATTTAATTTAAATGAACATTTATAGCCTGCTTTTATGTAATTGCCTTGAGTTCAATGTGGATAACAATAGAAATGATTACAATAAGTAAAACATTTTGAAATACATCAGAATTAGAAAAAACGTGAAATAAAAACTTCAAAAACAATAAAATATACATATCATACCATTAGGCGCATACCTAATATAAATAATACAAATATTGCCCATTTGTATTATTCAAATCATGTCATTCAAAACATAAAAAGTATTAAAGCATGATTATTATTCAGATAATGCACATTTTTAAAACAAGGAGAGCAACTAACAATGCCTACCCACTACATCAATTTCGAACTAACACTGTATTCCTAGCTGCAGATCATTCAGCAGTCTCTGAATTTCTCCCATTTCTTTTAGCTCACTAGGAACTAGTGGTGTGATTCTGGAACCATCAGCTTTTATTCACAACTATCTTGGAATTATTCTTCTATTTTAATAGACATACCCTTAGGATCAGATATGGTACTCTGATGTCAATAGCTACAGTTATGGTCAACATTACTGGCACCATTGCAGTTCAACCCCTTAATGTCCACTATCTCCTAAAAAAGAGTGGCCATGACATGGCTTTGGACTATACATGCACACATATTTGACACATAAAAGAATCAAATATAGCAAGATCAATTAAAAAAAGAAATAGTAGAAAATAGTATAAAAACTGAGACATTGCCAGGACATGATTATTGGCACCCTTATAAACAATATAAATCAGTTTGAATAGAAGAATCATATTCCCATTGCAGTTAAATTAAACGCACCAGTGATCAATTGTCAGTACTCACATGACTTGAACTCAACCAATAAACAATGGCTGTAATGTTTAAAATGGCCACATTCATTCCTTGTTCCATTTTCACAACAGTGAAGACAAGAGAGCTGCCTGAGACCATCAGAAAAGTCATTATCATCAAACATCAAACTTTAAAGGGGTACAAGACCATCTCTAAAGACCTTGGAATTCCTGTGTCTACAGTTCACAAAGTTAAGAGGTTTTCTGCTCATGGAACTGTCAAGAACCTCCCAGGATGTGGTGAAGAGGAAAATTAATCCAAGAAGTCTTCGAAGGTTAGTGTGAACTTTTGGAAAAACACCACGTACAACATCCAAAGAACTTAAGGCTGACCTGAAGCAATCTGAAGTGGTGGTTTCAACCCACATCATATGCTGTGCACTAAATTTCATGGGCAAAGGCCAAGGAGGACCCCACTGCTCAAAGACAGACATAAGAAGGCATGCCTGATCTTTACCCAAAGCTACCTTGAGAAATCACAGTCCTTCTGGGAAAATGTTCTGTGAACAGATGAAACTAAATTTGAGCTCCTTGGCAATGCAGACCTGCGATATATTTACAGGGAAATAAATAAAGCTTATAAGTTAAAAAACACCCTTCCTACAGTTACAAGTAATATGGTGGAAGTTCCATAATATTGTGGGACTGTTTTGCTGCCTCAGGAACTGGAGGCCTGGAACTTATTAAAAGAATCATAAAGTCAGAGGACTACCAAGGTATTGCTGAGCAAAATGTGCTACCTAGAGTCAGAAAGCTAGGTCTGGGTTGAAAGCCATGGATTCTCCAGCAGGACAATGACCCTAAACATACATCCAAAGGTTCAAATGAATGGTAAAAAAGGAACAAATGGACTGTTTTAAACTGGCCAGCAAAGAGTCCTAATCTCAATTCAATTGAGAACCTTTGAAAAGAGCTGAAATCTACCACTGGTAAAAGGAATCCTGGAAACATTCATGAGCTGCGACAAATTGTAGCTAATGAGTGGAAGAAACTACCAGCAGACAGATACACAAAACTTATGGATGGCTTCAAGAAACGTTTGGAAGCTGTCATCACTGCCAAGGGTTGTACAACCAAATATTAGTGAAAGGTGCCATTATTCCTGTCCAGGTCATATTTCTTTTTCTCAGAAATTACTACATCTGGTATAGCTTTGAACATACTATTAAAATATTATGATGACATACGGTTGGAATAGTTCCAATTATTTCTGAAGATATTGTACACAACATACCTAAAATGCCAAGGGTGCTGATAATGTTGATGAGAACTGTATTTTTTGACAGGAAGTAGAGAGGCGATAGGAGGGTCACAAACACTGGAGAGCAAGGAGGTCATGGGGGGGGGGGGGGGGAGAGGCCTGCCCAGCTCACCAGCTCAGATCCTCCAGTTCTTTCTTTCTTTCTTTCTTATTTTTATTTGTATTCAGCTCATGCCTTTCCAGTAGTAGATCAAAGTGAGGTACAGTCAGGTAGTAGATATTTCCCTGTCCACAGACAGCTTGCAATCTAAGGTTGTACCTGAGGCAATGGAGGGTTAAGTGACTTGGCCAAGGCCACAAGGAGTGCCAGTGGGATTGGAATTCCTGGTCTCTCTCTTTACATAAACCTCTTTGTCCTCTTCACTCCCTCAACTTTTCTTTGCCTGGTCTGTCACATCAATGGAAAGAAGTTAGCACAGGGCTTAGGAGGAGGTGCATGCCAAGAGGCCCTAAGGTAGCCCCCACCCTCTCCTCCAAAAGGCTTTCTGTTACTAAGAAAGCCCATCTGCAGAGAGGGAGACTAATGCAGGGCCTGTGAGTATGTGCCTGTTCATAAGGCAGGAGTTTCAAACTCTAGTCTTTGAGGGCCACAAGCCATGTGGGTTGTCAGGATACTCCTAAAGAACACTCATGAGATGGATTTTTCATGCCCACCTCTTCCATTATATGCATTTCTCTCCTTTGTATTTCATTAGAGAAACCTGAATGGTTTGTGGCCCTCAACAGTGAAATTTGAGACCCCTATTATAGGACTTTTGCTAAATTCTTTCCATTGCTTCTGCAGGCGGTGGCAGTCAAAGGGAAAAGAGTGCATGGAACCATCTGAATTCCTGCCAGCATGTAGCAAGCTCTGGGCTGGAGCAAGAGAAAGGATCTGGAACCTAGTGAATTATGACCACCCAAGATTGCTGTTGATTAGCAAATGGGGGACAGAACGCATTATCAGCCTTCTGTCTTCAACCCCTACTACTACTTCTACTACTACTACTACTACTGAGCATTTGTATAGCGCTACAAGACATACACAGCACTGCACAGACATGTAAGAGACAGTCCCTGCTCATCAGAGCTTATAATCTAGTCGACAGACAACACAGTAGGTATATCCACATGCTCTCTCTCTATCTCTCTCACACACACATTTTCTTGCTATCCTTTCATGTCCTCCAGTGATGTACCCATTCCTGACTCCAGAATGCTGCTTTCCCCTCCTTCCCAATAAATCAAAACAGGAGTTTTGATTTATAATCTGAGAAGTTTCCATTATTCTCCCTTACTCTGGCCTCAACTGATTTCCTAGTCCTGGGAACATAGACTGCTGAGCTGCATCGATTTCAAGTGCTCCCCTCCTGTTTCTACTGATGCGTTATTTGTTGACGGAGATGGGAAGAAGATGAGTTGTCATAGCAGAGTAGAAAACAATTGCTTTGCTTTCTTTTCATTTCACAAGCATTAGGCCTGCAGTGTTTGCTTTAGCTTCAACATCTCCAATCATGTGGGGAAAAAAATTAGGTGGGAGAAGTTGGGGCAGATACTGCACAGCCAAAAGCAATTGCTCTGCTTCCTTTTCCGGCCCCTTCCATCTTATTCCTTGCATGCTACATGGAAAGGGCTGAAGTAATAAACAGCAGTACCCTGTTGCAGAAACATGGTTTAACGAGTCGCATGAATGGGATACAACCATAGCTGGCGATAATCTATTTAGAAGAGATAGAGAGGGTAGAAAAGGAGGAGGAGTAGCCCTGTATGTTAAAAGCAATATTAAAGTTGCTGAAATGCAGGGGACATGGGGAAAAGAAGAAGCACTCTGGATTGTTTTGAAAAGAGGAGATGGCACTGTCATCCATACTGGTGTATTCTACAGGCCTCCAACCCAAACCAAAGAAATGGATAGCGAATTGATTGTTGATAATGTAAAGATGGCCATGAAGGGGGAAGAGATCATATTGGGTGACTTTAATCTACCCAATGTGGATTGGAGTATTTCTTCTGCAAATCTGGAAAGAAGTAAAAACAATTGTGAATGTCTTTCAAGATGCATTACTTAAACAAATGGTGTTGGAACCGACCAGGGAGAGCTCCGTGCAGGATTTAGTGCTCAGCAACAGAGAAAGCATGTCAAATATCCAGGTGGGTGCCCATGTGAGCAGCAGCGATCATCACACGATGTGGTTTGAGATAAAAAGCCAAGGTAGAATCCAATCACAGCAAGCTCAAAGTCCTAGACTTCAAAAACGCTGACTTCAGTAAAATGGCCGAGTACCTGAAGGAGGAGTTGGTAGGGTGGAAGGGGATAAGGGAAGTGGAATTGCAATTGGCTAAACTAAAGGAGACAATAAAAGGTGCAACAGATAAATACGTAAGGAAAGTAAATAAAAGCAAGAGGAGAAGGAAACCTGTTTGGTTCTCGAAAGATGTGGCTGCACAAATAAAGGCAAAAACCACAGCTTTAGCAAAATTCAGAAGCTCGCAAACAGAGGAACATGGAAAAGAATACAAGATCAAACTAAAGGAGACAAAAAGAGAAATAAGGATAGCAAAATCAAAGGCAGAAGAAAAGATGGCTAAAGATGTGAAGTATATTGAGGGGAGGAGGAAAATCAGAGGTGGACTTGCAGGACTCAAAAGTTCTGGGAATGGATTTGTGGAAAGTGACATTGAAAAAGTGAAAATGCTAAACAAATACTTCTGCTCTCTTTTCACTAGAGAAAATCCTGGAGAAGGACCACCTGTGACTGACAAATATACAAATGGGAATGGAGTAGATATCACACCATTCACAAAAGATGATGTGTTAGAACAGCTTGCAAAACTGAAAGTGAACAAGTCTATGGGACCAGATAAGATACATCCCAGGATACTAAAAGAGCTCAGAGAGGTTCTTGCAGGGCCTTTAAAGGATGTTTTTAATAGATCCTTGGAGACAGGAGAAGTTCCACAGGACTGGAGAAGGGCTGATGTGGTACCTCTCCACAAAAGTGGTAATAGGGAAGAGGTGACAAACTACAGGCCAGTAAGCCTTACCTCTGTGACGGGAAAAGTAACGGAGACGCTTCTGAAAGAGCAAATAGTGGACTTCTTCGAAACCAACAGGTTGCATGATCCAAGGCAACATGGTTTTACCAAAGGACAATCTTGCCAAACAAATCTGATTGAGTTCTTTGACTGGGTGACCAGAGAACTGGAGCAAGGGCATGCGATGGATGTGATCTACCTGGATTTCAGCAAAGCTTTTGATACTGTTCCTCATAGGAGGCTTATCAATAAACTCAACAGTTTGGGGATGGGTCCCAAGATGGTGAACTGGATCAGAAATTGGTTGACTGACAGACAACAGAAGGTGAGGGTAAACGGAACTCACTCGGATGAACGGAAGGTGATTAGCGGTGTTTCCCAGGGTTCGGTCCTGGGACCGGAACTGTTCAGTTTATTCGTGAGTGACATTGCCGAAGGACTGAATGAAAATGTCTGTCTTTATGCAGATGAAACGAAAATTTGCAACAGAGTGGACTTCACTGAGGGAGTGGAGAACATAAGGAAAGATCTAAAAAAGCTGGAAGAATGGTCTAATGCTTGGCAGTTAAGATTTAATGTGAAGAAGTGCAGTGGCATGCACTTGGAAAGCAGAAATCCAAGGGAATTGTATGCGATAGGGGGTGAGAAATTGGTGATCACGGACCAGGAGAAGGACCTCGGAGTAATTGTTTCTGACAATCTGAAGTTGGCAAAATAGTGTGACAAGGCGGTGGCAAAAGCCTGAAGGATGCTGGATTGCATACAGAGAGGAATTACCAGCAGAAAGGAAGAGATACTAATGCTACTGTACAAGTCGCTGGTGAGGCCTCACTTGGAATATTGTGTTCAGTTCTGGAGACCATATCTCACAAAGGATATAAAAAGACTGGAAGCGGTTCAGAGGAAGGCGACCAAAATGATTTGGAGCCTGCATAAGAAGACTTATGAGAAGAGACATGAAGACCTAAATATGTACACTCTGGAGGAGAGGACTGACAGGGGAGATATGATTAAGACCTTTAAATACTTAAAGTATTAATGGACAAACAAACCTCTTCCAAAGACGGGGAAGCTATAAAACTAGAGGGCATAACATGAAGCTGCAAGGGGGTAAACTGAAAGGCAATGTCAGGAAATATTTTTTCACTGAAAAGGTGGTGGATGCTTGGAATGCCCTCCCGATGGAAGTGTTGGGGGCAAATACAGTGAGAGAATTCAAAATGGCATGGGACAGACACAGTGGATCCCTTTACAGCAACAGGATAAAATCAAAATAAACATAACTATCTTCTAAAAAATTATAGGGGCCATTCTCAGAGCAGCAGGTATACTTCAGAGTTTTGGGATGACCCTTATAAAGCAAAGATTAGCCATTAGATGCCTCCTAGAAAAGTTATTTGCCATGACTTTTCCCCATTCCTGAAGATTTGATTTTCCTCTCTCAAAAGATTTATCATAGCACAGCAGGCAATAGTCTTATTTAGCACAGCCAAATCATATGCAGCTGCTTTCATTTATAGCTTTATAAAATGGGGTAGGGGGTTTACAAAAGAGAACAGAACGTATTATGCATTTTCACTATGAAGTCAGCCAATAGCTGAAAGCAGGATAGATAAAAAGTATGAGGCATGTGGCACTGCTGAAGAAGAGTCTAAAAATGATGTAGTACAGTCAGAAATTTATTTTTAATCCATGTCATTCGATTATTTTTAGGCATCATTCTAAACTGCATTTTGATAGCTGTTCGCCTTCTGTCTAATGATTCACTCGGTTGACTGCAGGCCTAGTTTTTCCAGTAAATGGGAAGCTAAGCTGAAATATGTTCTCAGTCAGTTTTCAATCAGCTGTTACAGGATGATACAATAGGAGTCACGCTCTTACCATCAACTACACCTTCAAGAATGCATTGTCCTTCCACTACCCACTCACTAGCGGCGTGCTTTCACTAGTGTGCTTTCAGTTGGTTAGCCATTCTTAAAATTTACTGCTCGCTATATCAATTTAATCCACATTGGGAGTAATTTTATATGGAGTTGCCTAGTTTTTAGTCACTAACGTGTAAATGTGGATATTTTAGTAAGTTATGTGTCAGAGTGGCCATTAATACACCCAAATACTTCTAATAAAATACCAACTAGCGTAAAAGTACATGAGTCGTTTGCATGATGCAAGCTTTCACTGTGGGTCTGCACATGGATGGACTTTGGTTGGATCATGGGTGGTGCAAGTACGTGTGATGATAACTTGCAAAAAGTAGGTGCGGACATTTACACCAGCTCAAGGACTAGTGGATCGTGCCTTAATTTAAGGTGTGCATGATTTTGTCCTATAGATAACTACCGCATAATCAATTTCAGCTAGGGATGGGCATGGAAGAAATTTTAGATTTGTTGTCAAATATTTTATGGACTTTTTCTCAGATTTTTAGACATCTTGTGAGTTTGTTTTACACATTTTGATAAAAAAAATTTTAAGGCATGTTTAACACAGGTTAATCTACTAAGCTGTTATAACATGCAGCATTTTACTGCAACTTAGTTTACCGTGGTGAGAGTCACTAACCTGCAATAATTCAGTACTGCTATTTTATGATGGCATTGGCCCCTATAAGATGGTGGTTGGGAACATCAAGCGGCATGTTAATGGTCCGATGCTCCCAGCCAGGAAAATAACTTCAGCTATGAGCAGGCTTTATTTTTCCTGAAATAATGCAGCTTGTGAAGTTCATTGCAAGCTGCATTATTTGATTAGTATAATAATGAAGTGATTTGCATGCATTCACATGTTCTGCATCACATCATTTGCTAAATCGCATTGCAGTAAACTACTGTGCATTATGGTAAAATAATGCAGGATTTTGCCATTTAATGTTTTAAGAGGCAAAAATTGTACATTGTTCCCTTAACGCACATTAGTAAGTATCCCCCCATGGAGAGTAGTTTTATAACAGGACACCTAGGCTGAGGCAGTCAAAATGCCTATTTTATAAAGGCACCTTTTTATCTTTTTATAAATGGCCTAACGTGTGCCTATACTGAAGGCACAGGCATGTACAGCAGCCCGAAAACTGGTGCAAATGTCGGTACGTATTTTGCAAGTACACATGTTCATTTTAGCATTTTATAGTCTATGCGTGTATTTGCATGCTCTGCTCATGCTGTGCCCAAACTCCGCACATGTGCATGCCCACCGGCAAGATTCTAGAAGAGGTCATTTACACACACATGCAGAATGACTTGATAAAATTAACCCTTTATTATGTATTTTTAGCTTTTAGGTTAGCATGCATTAAATCAATTAAACCTACGCTAAAATTGTTTCGGACGTACTAATGATTGCACATCTCTAATTTCAGCCTACCCCTCAGAAAAGGATGACAAGGCATGATCCAGCCTGTACTGTGTCAGTGTCAATAAGTGACAGGGAGAAGGCAGCGTTTTGCCCTCAGAAACTGGGCACAGGCCTCAGATCTGGTATAATCCAAGCTGCTGTGATTTGGTCACAGGTCAGCATTCCTTCTCATTATGTTATGCGCTGCAGACCCATGCAGAGCAGGGCAGGATTATGTCATAAACAACCTAGGCATGTGCCTAGGTCCCAAATGTTTTCTTTAGAAGAGACCCTCCCAGATGTACAATTGAATGGCTTCCAAGGAAGAGCTTTGCCCTGATAAGTCAACTTCTGGGTGACAAAAGAATGGTGGTAAGGGCGGGGGGGGGGGGGGGAGCAGGGCAAAGTCATTGCTGCCCCCAGGGGTCTGTCTATTCTCCCCCACCCCTTTGTCATGTTCTCCGCTCAGCAGGAGGAATTGGTGAGCAGTGCGTCTCACCTACTGATTCCTCCTCTGCAGGTTTTGTGCTGCAGTCAGCACCACACAGGACTTTGTATGTAGATAATGTTTTAAAATGTAGTTATATTGCAATGGGGTAGCTAATATGCTTGTTTGCCTAGGGCTCAGCAAAGGGTTAATCCTACCCTGACACAGCTTAGATTTGTGGAAGAGTTTATGATGGGTGAAGTTTGGGAGGTGAAAGGTGCTTATGCAGCATCTATTCCATTCCTTCGTACAACATAAAACCACTTTCAGGCAGCACTGACCAATATTATAGGACAGCTCATCTTCAGTGGGTGCTCGCGGGACTAGATGAACAGTCTGGTCACATAAACCAAGCATATTTAGGTCCCAGGAGTGAGACTTTAGAAAGGCAGCAGCTAG
Source organism: Ichthyophis bannanicus (assembly GCA_033557465.1). Lineage (NCBI taxonomy): Eukaryota > Metazoa > Chordata > Amphibia > Gymnophiona > Ichthyophiidae > Ichthyophis > Ichthyophis bannanicus. The sequence continues at coordinate 821,644,956 of CM066032.1, forward strand.
ATTAAGATGTTTAGTGTCACTGAAACATGTTTTTTTACTAGCATTCATTTGTGAAACGCTTGTGGTGACCTGAGCATTGAAAACCCTACAGCCCAACCCAAGCACCCCCCCCCTTCTCCCAAATATGTTCTCTTCATCTTTCTCCTTCCCCCACCACCCTCCTTCATTCTCTCCTCTTTTCCCCTCTCTCCCCTCCCTTTGACACTACCCCCCCCCCCCCCCCGGATGATTATTCTCTCTCTCGCCCCATCCCTCTCCCTCGTCCCCTCTGCACTCTCACTCCTTCTTCTCCTCTATTCTGTCACTCAGTTTTCCCCTCCCACGTCCACTTTTTCTCTTTCTCTCTCTCTCTCTCTCCTCATCCTTCCCTCCCCTAGCCCCTCCCTCTCTCCCTCCTTCCCGCCTCTTAACTTGTTCTTTCTTTTCCACCTCCTTAGCACTCTTTCATTCACTTTCTCTTCCTTCCCTTCATCCCAGACATTACCCGCACTCTTGTTTTCAATCCCTCTCCCAACATTCTCTTTTGTTCCTCCTCTCCTGCCCCCCTGCCCCAGACCCTTTATTTCTCCCTCCACTCCCCTTAGTTCCCACAGCACAAGTTCTGCAGCGCTAGAGCAATTCATCTCCCACAGCATGATGGCACATCTGCTTCTGCAGTTTAGCTCTTGGTCTCGCTGGCGTGTCTTTCTCTGGCCAGCAGGATGTGCCAATACACGCATATGTATCCCATGCGCCAGTGACAGAAGGGCCGGCACTACCATTAGGCCAGGTGAGGCAGCCACCTCAAGCAGCAAATACTTTGGGGCAGTAGAAACTGCTCCCACCATGTCCCTGTAGTGACTGCATCCAGGGGCGGCTCAAGGCAATCTGCTGCCTGAGGCAAGGGATGAGATGGCGCCCCCCCAACCCATGCCCCCCCAACATGTGCCCCCACCAGCGTGCACCCCCCCAGCGCGTACCCCTCCTAGCGTGCAACCCCCCCCGGTGGGGATCTTTCTCAAAACTCCAGTCAGGGACTGAACCAAATCAAAAAGTCAATTAGATAATGTGGAGCACAGTTTATAACTCCAAATTATAATTCATTTGTATTTTGCTATAAACTGTGTTATGACGCTTGCTTTTTCTTTTTGAACATACATTTTGCATTCACAGAACCCCCTCCTCAACAATGGGTGCAGAGCAGAGGTAGGCCATTCACCCACAGAACTCAATATATTAAAAAATATCTGATTCTGGTCATCTCACCAACAACAAACATTCTCCAGTACCAGGCATATTGGGAACTAATATAAAACCCTACTAAAGTCACTAAGATCTGCAAGACCAAATCTACCATACCATACCAGCATACACTTCCAAAACTCAAACAATAAGGGGCCTACCAAGAAAAAAGCAGCACTATAAACTGCAATGGGCCCCAAAACATCCATACACCTATTTGAAAAGCTGAACAAGTCAAATGACTATAGTACAGATCCCTATGTACAAACTCCATGTTAACAGAACACCTGGCCTTGGTCACACACTCAGAAAACAGACCCTCACCAAGTACAGAATAAGCGATCACAACCTAAAACAAAAATAAAAATATGTAGACAAAAATTAAAATGAAACCCCAAGAAGCCAGACTCCGCATGCGGTGCCACAACAGATAAGAGATGCAGTTCCCCATACAGTGTGAAATATTGATAGCACAAAGTCCAATCACTAAATTTAAAATAAAATTATTTTTTCTACCTTTGTTGTCTGATGATTTTTGATCATGCTGGTCCCGATCTGAGGTTTCCGTTTTCCTCTGTCTTCTCTTAGCTCTTTCTATGGTCTATAGTCCATCTGCCATTGCTTGTCTCTCCTTTTGCTTTCTTCATTTTCTTCCATCAGCCTGTTTTCGGTCCCAGTAACTCTCCCTAGTATCAGCCCCCTTTACAGCCTCCCCTCCCAGTACCAACTCCCTTGCCTTCCCAGTACCGCCACCAGTCCCAGTGCCCCCCTCCCATGTCAGCTCCCTTCCAGCTCCCCCTCTCACCTGTCTATCCTCCTTCCAGTGCCATCCCCGGGTGTCAGCTCCATACCAGCTCCCCCCCATGTCTGCTCCCCTCTAGCTCCCCCCCTGCTCCCCTCCAGCTCCCCCCGTCTGCTCCCCCCCCCCATCTGCTCCCTTCCAGCTCCCCCCCTGTCTGCTCCCTTCCAGGCCCCCCTTGTCTGCTCCCTTCCAGGCCCCCCCTTGTCTGCTAGCTTCCAGGCCCCCCCTTGTCTGCTCACTTCTCAGCCCCCTTGTCTGCTACCTTCCCGGCCCCCACCTTGTCTGCTCCCTTCCCAGCCCCCCTTGTCTGCTCCCTTCCCTCCTCACCTCACCGATTCATCATTGAAAGCAGCCGCGGGAACATTTCTCCGTCCCCGCGGCTCTGCTTTCAAAGACAGCTGGATCACATGGAGCTGGCAGGGTGGGGCCCAAGGTCATTGCTTCCACTCGGAAGTGGAAGCGATGACCTCGGGGGCCCCCCCACACCCCGCCGGCTCCACACGACCCAGCAGTCTTTGAAAGCAGAGCCGCGGGAACGGAGACATTTTCCCATGGCTGCTTTCGTTTGATGGACGGCGTCGGCGGTTCTACCTTAGGCAGTTTCTAGGAAGCAGCAAATCAGTGCCGCTCCCTAAAAACTGCCACCTGAGGCCATCGCCTCAGTTGGCCTAATGGTAGAACCGCCCCTGGCTACATCACTTGGTTTCCAGTGAATCCACCACCCGCTGCTACTGTCTCCTTCACCACTACTGCTTTCCAAGACCTGCAACAGCAGCAATAAACCAGAATAAGGGCCTGGAACATCAGGCTTGTGCATGCCACTTAAGGATCTGCCAGTCACATCCCCTCAGAGGCAGGAAGTGTATGTCAGAGTGAGTGAGACTGGCAGAGCCGTTAGCAGCATAGGTAACTTGATGGCCCAAAACGTCTGTCTCTTGTATTGGGCAGCCATATTTCGGGAAAGCTGCAGTGGCACTGGAGGCAGAGGAGAGAAGAGAGAGAGAGTAAAACTGGATGGGGGTGGGTTGGTGCCAGGGAAGAAGGTACGCTGGATCGGAGGAGGGGAGAAACAATGTGGATATGCTTTCTTGGAGGGAAAAGACAAATGTTTGAAACGGGGTGAATAGGATGACAGAAGGGATATTCTGGATCGGGATGGGAGAAAGAGAAGTGCTGGAACAGGATGAGAAGAAGGAAAATGCTGACTTGAGGGAGTGGAAAGAGAGGGGATATACTGGACTGAGGGGGGGGGGGTGAATGGTGGATATAGAAGGAATAAAGATCCAGATCAAAGCTACAGACCCAGAAGCGGGATGCTGGATACAAGGGAGGGGAGATTGCTGATGGGGAAATGCTAGATATGGGGTGGGGAGCAAGGGCACTTCAAGGCAATCTACTGCCTGAGGCGAAGGATGAGATGGCTCCCTCCCTTGTAGAGTGGGAGGGGGGGGGCCTTCTCAAAACTCCAGTCAGAGACTGAACCAAACCAAAAAGCCGATTAGATTATATGGAGGAAATGCAAGATGTTTGCACACCAAGGAACTAAAAGAATGAGCGAGAACCTCAGCACACTTTATAAAACTAAATTATAGCTCATTTTTATTTTGTTATAAAGTGTGTTATGATTCTTGCTTTTTCTTTTTGAGTATATATTATGCATTCACAGAACCCCTTCCCTCAACAGTGGGTGCAGAGCAGAATTAGGACATTCACCCACAGAACCCAATATCTTAAAAAAAAAAAATCTGATTCTGATCATCTCACTAACAAATATTTTCCAGTATGAGGAATATTGGGAATTAATATAAAATCCTATAAAAGTCACCAAATATCTACAAAGCCAAATCTATCATACCATTACCAGCATAAACTTCCAAAACTCATACAAAAAAAGCAGCATTATAAATACTGCAGCGGGCCCTAGAATATCTAACACCTATTTGAAAAGCTGAACAAGGCAAATTGCTACAATACAGATCCCTGTGTACAGATTTTATGTTAACAGAACACACAGCCTTGGTCACACACTCAGAACACAGACTCTCACCAAGTACAGAATAAGTGATCACAACCTAAAGTAAAAATAAAATATTTAGAGAAAAATTAAACCGAAACCCCAAGAAGCCAGACTCTACATGCAGAGCAACACCAGATAAGAGATGCAGTTCCCCATATTGTGTAAACTATAAAGATAGCAAAAAGCCCAATCACTAAATTAAAATTAAAATTATTTTTTCTACCTTTGTTGTCTGACCATTTTATTCTCTGGTCATGCCGGTCCTGATCTGAGGTGTCTGCTTTCCTGTCTTCTCTTAGCACTCTATCTGCCATTTCATGTCTTTTCTTTTGTTTTCTTCACTTCCTTCCATCAGCCTATTTCCAATCATGTGCCCCCTCCCTGCAAGCCTCCTCCCTATTACCCAGCCACCTACCAGTCCCATCCCCAAATGTCAGCTCTCTCCAGTCCCACCCCCAGGTGTCAGCTCCCTTCCAACTCCCTCTTTCCCCCATGTCAGTTCCCTTCCAGCCCCAAACTCCGCCCCCCATGTCAGTTCCCTTCCATCCACCTCCTTCCCCTCTCAATTCCCTTCTGCTCCCTCTCCTTCCACCATGTCAGTTCCCTTTCAGCCTCCGTCTTCTCCCCATGTCAGTTCCCTTTGAGCCCCCACCTTCCCCCCATGTCAGTTCCCTTCAGCCATTTCCTTTCCCTTTCTCAGTTCCCTTCCAGCCCCCTCTTTGCCCCTTTCAGCTCTCTTCTAGTCCTCTCTTCCCCCTGTCAGCTTTCTTCCAGTCCCCCTGTCAGCTCCCTTCAGCTCCCTCTCCTTCCCCCCCATGTAGCCCATTCCTCTTCTCCCATCTCCCCCCATGTAGTTCGTTCCGCTTCTCTCGTTCCCCCCCCCCCGTGTAGTTCATTCCACTTCTCTCCTCCCCCCTTGTATAGCTCGTTCTGCTTCTCTCATTCCATCCCCACTCCCATGTAGCTCATTCTGCTCTGCCAGCCATGTCTCTGTAGTTCTTCTCCTTCCCCCTTGGCTGCCTGCGATAGCTTTTGAAATGAAAGGAAACCGTTGCGGAGTCTCCCAGTGCTATGGAACCTCTGCTACTGCCGTGTCCCGCTCTAGCGACACTTCCTTTTGGGTTGCTGCCAAATCCCACTCTAGCGTCATTTCCTTTTGGGGGCAGGATGTGGCAGCAACAGAGGTACCATACTGCCGGGAGGCTCTGCACCGGTTTCCTTTCATTTTAAAAGCTATTGCGGCCACAACAGGTTTTTTTTTTAAATGAAGGCAAAGTGAGGCAGCTGTTTTGGGGCATTTTTGCCACCCCCAAATGTTTGCTGCCTGAGGCCATTGACTTTGTTGTTGTTAAGTGCCGTCGAGTCGGAGTCGACTCATGGCGACCCTCTGAATAGCTATCCTAAATTGTGTTCGGTCTTCAGTCAGGCGGCTCATGGTAGACAGACTGGTACCCATAACTGCTGTTATTGTATTGATCCATCTCATTGCTGGCCTTCCTCTTTTGCGTTGACCTTCTATCTTGCTAATGATCTCTCTCTCTGCATGATGTGTCCAAATTATGAAAGTCGAAGTCTTGTCATCTGAGCTTCTAAAGAAAGCTTAGGTTTGATCTCCTCTAGTACCGACTGGTTTGTTCTTTGGGCAGTCCATGGTATACACAGTATTCGCCGCCAGCACCATAATTCAAAGGCATCAATTTTCTTCCTGTCTATCTTTTTCACTGTCCAGCTTTCACATTCCTATGATGTTATTGAAAATACCATGGCTTGAAAAAGTCAAATCTTTGTATGGAGAGAGACATCTCTGCTCTTGAGAATCTTATCTAGGTCTTTCATAGCCATTCTGTCAAGAGCAATGCGTCGTCTGATTTCTTGACTGCTTGTTGCTTCTTTATTGACCAAGTAGGTTAAAGTTGTTCATGATTTCAATTTCTTCTCCTTCAACGATGAACCTGTTGATTATGCCAGTTGTCATGATCTTTGTCTTCTTTACATTAAGGTGCAGGCCCATTTTGAGACTATGTTCTTTGATTGTGAGAAGCAAATGTTTCAGATCATCTTCACTTTCAGCCAGTAATGTGGTATCATCAGCATAGCAAAGGTTGTTGATGAGTCTTCCACCAATCTTCACACCTCTGTTGTCTTCATACAATCCTGCTTCTCTGATGATTTCTTCTGCATATAAATTAAACAGGTAGGGGGAAAGTATGCAGCCTTGTCTTACACCTTTGCTTATTTTAAACCATTCTGTTGCTTCTTGATCAACATACAGATTGTGCAAGAGTACGATCAGGTGTTCTGGTATACCCATGCTTCTTAATGTGGCCCAGAGTTTCTCATGGTTTACACAGTCAAAAGCTTTCCTATAGTCGATAAAGCACAAATAGATATCCTTTTGGTATTCTTTAGTCTTTTTAAGGATCCACCTCACATCCGCAATGATGTTTCTCGTTCCTCACCCTTTCCTGAACCCTGCTTGCACTTCAGGTAATTCTTGTTCCAGGTATGGTTGTAGTCTCTTTTGAATAATCTTCAGTAGAATCTTGCTGGCATGTGGGATCAGAGCGATTGTGCGATAATTTCCACAATCAGTTGGATCACCTTTCTTTAGTACTGGTATAAACACAGATCTTTTCTAGTCAGTTGGCCATGATGTTGTCTTCCATATTTCTTGGCAGAGCCTTGTAAGTACGGTAACAGCTGCATCAGATTGCTGTAATACTTCTATGGGAATGCTATCAATGCCTGGTGCTTTGTTCTTTGATAAGGTTTTCAATGCTGCTTCAACTTCTTTCATCACCAATGGTTCCCGATCATAAGGTACAGGTTGAAACGGCTGTTGGTCCACTTGACCTTTATCATATAAAAACTCTGTATATTCCTTCCATCTTTTCTTGATCTTCTCAGCATCATTCAACATAGAACCATGAGCATCTTGTAACATACCAATTCGAGGCTGGAACGTTTTCTTTAACTCTCGTAGTTTTAGGAAAGCCGATCTTCTTCTTCCTCTAATAGTTTCTGCTTCTATTTCCTTGCATGCATCATTGTAGTACTTTTCCTTGTCCTGTCTTGCTGCACGTTGGAAATCTCTGTCGAGTTCTGTGATTGTCTTTCTTTCTCCTCTGGCTTTAGCTTCTCTGCGTTTCTGGGCAATTTTCAGAGTTTCTTCCGTCATCCATTTGGTCGTTTTTTTTCTTTTTCACCTTTGTAGAGACTTCTCGCTTTCTTCCAACACAACCTTCTTGATGTCATTCCGTAACTCTTCTGGAGCTCTATCATTTGTATCTAAAGCAGCAAATCGATTTTGCAGGCAGTCTTTAAATTTCAGTGGTATATTCTCAAGGTCATATTTTGCTGCATTCATGAGTAGTTTGCTCTTTTTCAACTTTAGCTTGAGTTTGCATACTAGTAGTTGATGATCTGTACCACAGTCAGCTCCAGGTTTTGTCTTTGTTGATGTTATAGAGCTTTTCCATCGTTGACTTCCACAGATGTAGTCAATTTGATTTTTATACAATCCATTGGGTGAAGTCCATGTGTACAGTCGCTGCTTGTGTTGCTGGAAGAAGGTGTTTGAGATGAATAGATCATTGGTCTTGCAGAATTCTATCAGTCTTTCTCCAGCTTCATTTCTGTTGCCAAGTCCATATTTTCCAACTACTTTGTCTTCTTCTTTGTTGCCAACTTTTGCATTCCAGTCACCCATGGCTATCAGGATATCCTGTTTGCATGTTCTGTCATTTTCAGCTTTTACTTGTTCATAGAACTCTTCAATTTCATTCTCTTCTGCAGCTGTTGGTGGGGCATATACTTGAATTATAGTTGTGTTGATAGGCATACCTCGTAGATGAATAGAGATTAAGCATTCGCTGACTGCATTGTATTTCATTACAGTTCTTGCAAGTTTCTTCTTTATTATAAATGCAACACCATTTCTTTTTTGTCTTTCATTTCCAGCATAGTAGACCATGTGATCATCTGATGCAAAGTGCCCGATGCCAATCCATTTCAGTTCGCTGACACCCAACAGATCAAGTTGTACACGTTCCATTTCATTCTTGACCACCTCCAACTTCCCTTGGTTCATGCTTCGTACATTCCATGTTCCAATGTGTAAGACATCTTTACAGCTTCTGACTCTCATTTCATGCGCAGCTACATCAGCAGTCAGACGTCCCGAGGGCTTTGATCCAACCACATCATAAATGCTGGGTTTACTCTGAAAAGTCTTCAGCTCTTCCCCAGTAGCTAGTTGAGTGCCTTCTGACCTAGGGGTCTTATCTTCCAGCACTACAGCACAATTTGTTTTGTTGTAACTATCCATTGGGTTTTCATGGCAAGATACAGAAGTAAATTTCCGGGCCTTTCTTCCGCGCAGTTTAAGTTTGGTGTTGTTGCCGTTGTCACGGAAATGTGATCCTCTGCCGCCAACACTATCCCATTCTGCTGCTGCCCAGATGGGTGGTTTGTCTTGGTCTGGCACCTCAGCTGAGACCTGTCCATCTTGGGAGACCCTGCCAGTAGTTAAACTACCGATAGTTTAGCTTTCAGCATCACTGATGCACACAAGCCCTCACAGCACAACAAGCTGCAAAAAATAAATTATTTAGAGAAAAATGAAACTGAAACCCCAAGAAGGCAGACTCTACATGCAGTGCAACACCAGATAAGAGATGCAGTTCCCCATAATGTGTAAAATATAAAGATAGCAAAAAGCCTAATCACTAAATTGAAAATAAAATTATTTTTTCTACCTTTGTTGTCTGACCATTTTATTCTCTGGTCATGCCGGTCCTGATCTGAGGCTTCTGCTTTCCTATCTTCCCTTAGCACCCTATCTTCCATTTCTTGTCTTTTCTTTTGTTTTCTTCACTTCCTTCCATCAGACTATTTCCAATCACGTGCCCCCTCTCTGTCAGCCTCCTCCCTATTACCCAGCCACCTACCAGTCCCATCTCCAAATGTTAGCTCTCTCCAGTCCCACTCCCAGGTGTCAGCTCCCTTCCACCTCCCTCTTTCCCCCATGTCAGTTTACTTCCAGCCCCAAACCCTCTCCCCATGTCAGTTCCCTTCCATACATTTCCTTCCCCTCTCAATTCCCTTCTGCTCCCTCTCCTTCCCCCATATCAGTTCCCTTTCAGCCCCGCCTTCCTCCCATGTCAGTTCCCTTTCAGCCCCCGCCTTCCCCCCATGTCAGTTCCCTTCAGCCATTTCCTTTCCCTTTCTCAGTTCCCTTCCAGCCCCCTCTTTGCCCCTTTCGGCTCCCTTCTAGTCCTCTCTTCCCCATCAGCTTTCTTCCAGTCCCCCTGTCAGCTCCCTTCATCTCCCTCTCCTTCCCCCCATGTAGCCCATTCCTCTTCTCTCATCTCCCCCCATGTAGCTCGTTCCGCTTCTCTCATTCCCCCCATGTAGTTCATTCCACTTCTCTCCTCCGCCCTTGTATAGCTCGTTCTGCTTCTCTCATTCCATCCCCCCTCCCATGTAGCTCGTTCTGCTCTGCCAGCCATGTCTCTGTAGTTCTGCTCCTTCCCCTTTGGCTGCCTGCGATAGCTTTTGAAATGAAAGGAAACCATTGTGGAGTCTCCCAGCGCTATGGAACCTCTGCTACTGCCATGTCCCACTCTAGCATCACTTCCTTTTGGGCTGCTGCCACGTCCCACTCTAGCGCCATTTCCTTTTGGGGGCAGAATGTGGCAGCAGCAGAGGTTCCATACTGCCGGGAGGCTCTGCACCAGTTTCCTTTCATTTTAAAAGCTATTGCAGCCACAACAGTTTTTTTTTAAAATGAAGGCGAAGTGAGGCAGCTGTTTTGGGGCATTTTTGCCACCCCCAAATGTTTGCTGCCTGAGGCCACTGACTTACTCTGCCTAATTATAGAGCCGCCCCTGGTGGGGGGAAATAGGAAGACAAAAGATGATGGACACAGGTGGAAAGGAAGAAGACAGAGTGGAGATGCTGAACATAGAAAGAGACAGAGAGGGGGAATGTTTGACATCTGGGGAAGCAGGAAGAGAGAAGGGAGATGTTGGACAAGGGAGGGGGATGCTGGACACCGCAAAGTGTGACAGAAGAAATGCTGGATATGGGTGGGGGAAATAGGAAGACAGAGGGGGGATGTTGAACATAAAAGGAGGATAGGGACAGAGAGGAAGGATTGAAGGCATGGGGGATAGGGAAATGAGAGATGCTGGATATGGGAAGGGGCAGTAGAAGGACATCGATGTTGACTGAGCACGGAGGTGGGGGTAAGGACCCAGTGAGTTGATGCTGGACACAGCATCATCTGTGTCCTAACTCTTTACCATGTGTCCAGCTGGTGTCTTTTCTCTTTCTATTCCCCCTTCCTAAGTCTAGCATTTATATTATTTCCCTATATTGCACTCCCCCATGTCTAATATCCTCCCTGTCTGTCCCTTTTCCCTTTGGAAGACAAAGGGGAGATACTGAATGAAGGATGAGAAAGAGAGGAGATGCTAAATAAGGGGCGGAGGGAGAGAAAGGAGATGCTGGATGCAGAGTGGAGGAGATGCTGGATAAGAGAGAGGGGAAAGAGAGAGGGGGAGATCTTGGATGAAGGGCAGGGAGAGAAATAGAGGGGGTGATGCTGGATAAAGGATGAGAGAGAAGTGAAGGAGAAGTAAAATGAATCTGCGTGGATAAGAGTGGCATAAAAATAAATGGAAGAAAGCTGAACGTAAAAGATCAATGTCATATAGATATAGGGGAGGAAGTGATGAAGATAGGAGGCCAGACAAGAAGTGGAAATAGACTGGAAATCCTGGAAAGAAAGTTAAGAGAAGACAGAGGAAATCAGAAACCAGTTTGGTCCCTACATGATTAGAAAAATAAAATGGCCAGAAAACCAAGGTAGAAAAAAGAGTTTTATATTTAATTTAGTGACTGCAGTATGTCAGTTTTTGGAATTTATATCTGATATCTTTATATTTTGCAGCATGCAAGGGGAAATGCTTCACTGTTTTCTATTTCTCTGGTGTTGCACTACATCCCAAGTGTGGATTCTTGGTGTTTCAGTTAAATTTTTTAGATAGGTCTCTTAGAATTTTAAAACAAACAGATAGTTAATCTTTAAAACAGATACAGTTAAATATTTTTTGGAACTCATTGCCAGTAGATGTGGTAAACGCAGGTAGTGTAGCTGGGTTAAAAATGGTTTCGATAATTTGAGTAGCAAATGTCCATGAACTATTATTAAGGTAGTCCAAGAGAATGTCACTGCTTATCCCTCTGGATAAATAGAATGGAACTGGCTACTTTTGGGATATTTTGTGTACTTACTGTATAACCTAGATTGGCCATCGTTGGGAACAGGATATTGGGCTTAATGGACCTTTGCAGTAGCAACTCTAGGTGAGTTGCGTTCAGATGAAGTAGGTAGCTCACTGTCCCAAGAGAGCTTACAATGTAACAAGCAGATGCAGAAAGCTAGCATGGACTTTAAGCACCACTAACTCCATGTTTAAGCACACTTTAATCACTTTTAAATGCAGAAAACAGACATAAACACTAACGGAAAAAACTAGCGCCCAATTAGCGCAATGAGTATTTAAATGTATTTAAACATATTTAAATTGAAAGAAAATGAGCTGTACATAATAGTTTGGTATGCAAATCATGGCTACACCAATGCAGAGACAGACATAGAGGATTTTGCAACCAGCCATAGCGCCAATATTTTTACTGCAGGGCCTCAGGTGACTTAAACCTCTAACTTGTGCCACCAACTGTATTTTGATGACATTGGGTGCTTTCCCTGATGCCTATTTCATCTTCTCCTCAGATGATCAGGCATCGGGCAAAGCCCCCAATGCTATCAAAATAGGGAAATCAAATCCCTGGTGGCCCAATGGCCCTGATACCCCCACCTGACAGTATTTTGATGGCATCGGGGACAATCACGGAATTGGGAAAAGCCCCTGATGCCATCAAAATACTGTTGGGGGCTGGTGCCCCAATAGAAAGAGAATCCCTGGTGGCCCAGAGGCCCCAGTACCCTCACCCACCAGTATTTTGATGGTATCAGGGATGATTGCGGCATTGGGAATAGCCCCAGATGCCAACAAAATACTGTTGGGAGCCGGTGCCCCAACAAAAAATGACTACCTGTTGGTCTAGTGGCCTCTTTATCCCCTACCCTCCACCCCAAATTAAAATAAAATAACCGGGTGGTCTTGTGGCCCTTGAACCCCCCCCCCCCACCCCAAATTAAGAGGTGGTGGGTTCAAGGGCTGCTAGGCCACCAGGTTATTTTATTTTATTTTAATTTAATTTGGGGTAGTGCTGTGGGTTTCAGGTGCCACTAGACCACCAGGTTATTTTATTTTAGGGGGGTGGGGTTTTCAGGGGCCACCATAAGGTTAAAGGCGTGTGTTGTCGATTCAAGACGTGCCAAGCACTGGTTTTCTGCATCAGCCTGTAAGTTTGTACCTGAGGCAATGGAAGGTTAAGTGACTGGCTCAAGGCCACAGTGAACATTAGTGGGACCTAACCCTAGCTTCCCTGGTGTAAGCCCACTACTTTAACCCTTAGGTTACTCTTCCACATACATTGCAATAATGTCTACTAGAAAGAACAAGGGCCCAGGGTGCCTGCTAATCAGAGGACATGGCAGAATTTGGCTATAAATCACATTGAATCATCTTAGCATAATATATGTGGCAGAATCTACCCCAGAATAGCAGCAGAACATGGGATCACAAACAACTGCAGGAAAGAGGCTGCAGGAGAGTTACAGACCTACCAGCGGCACTAACATAGAACCATATGCATAATGAAGGCAGTGACAGGTACTACACAGTAGTTTGCGAAGGGTGACCATGCCTACCACAGTTCAGGAACAGCAATTACTAATTCTGCATCAGCATCATCTCTAGGGTGGCCTAGTGCCCAGTCTGGTTTTAAAGCTTTTTGTACAGCATCCAGTTACAAAGTATACCCAGACACTGCAATGTGAAGTCGAGCCTGGCCTAGTGACAGAGTTCTGCTCTTCTCTCTCCCTCGCCTTTCTTCAGCTTGAGCTGCTCCCGCCAGTACCGACATCCCTTTATCTGTAAGCTGGTGGGGCTGGAGCTGCAATCCTATTCATGCACAGAGGTGGCAGAAATGAGGACTGTATCTGAATTCAAGAAAGCCTGAAACAACCACTGAGGATCTCTGAAGGAGAGGAAGGGACTGTAGAGCTTAGTAATCGTTGCAGTTGGGCAGCCGCTGTATGGTCTTTATCTGCTGTCATTTTCTATATTTCTGTGGAACAAAGGACACTTAGATGTACATTCATTAGCATGCATTTGATTTTATGTACTTGAACATTTCACGCTGTAAAAAATGGATTTAATGCACATTAACCTATGAGTTAACCTGTACACAAGCTGCATACACTAAAACGTTCTATCGAGTGTTAAACATCTTTCATTAAAATGAATGTGGAAAATAAAAGAAAGGTATCTAAAAATCAGGAAAAAAAATCTGGAAATTAACTGACAATAGTTTCCTGTGCTCATTAGCATACAAAATAAAGAGAAAAACATATCAGAGAATATAATTCATCCTCTGTAGCAGGCTTTGTGGCTGCAGTGCAGTATTCAGCAGTGGACACTGGCCAGAGTAAAGATGGCCATCATTTTACTGTAATGCTGGTCGTCATTTTACTGTCATGCTGGTCGTCATTTTGCTGTAATGATTGTTTTGCTGCCACCAATGGGAGGGAAGGGGGAACTTCTGGAACATTGCTCCCATGTACAGTGAGCTTTGGTTAGGAAACAATTGGTACAGAGTATAATTCCGATCTCACTACCAAAGAGAAGAGCTGGCAGTGCAGCCACATAGACGGCCTCGATGGCATGTTATTGTTGTGTAACCTGCTGAAATAAATGCAAAGAAAAAAATATATAAATATCTGAGCTGTTGTGGTCCCGTAGTCGCTGCAGGCTGTAGCAGCAAGTTTTTTTTAAGAGGAGGGGACGTCAGTTTGGGGTTGTGGGGCCAGCCTAGCGCCGGTGACAATTAAAAAAACAAACAAAAAAAAAAGGATTTGTGAAACAAAAGGGCCATGGTGGGGAAGCCACAGGCCTCATGGCAGCTATTGTGGTTGCAGGGAAGGGCTGCAGGGCAGCCAGTGGTGGTATTAGTTTCAAAAAGAAATGCTTTGGGCAGCAGAATGCCACAAGGGGTCTGGCTGAGTGGTGGGCTAATCAGGCCCATGTATGGAGTTGCAGGGAGTGAGTGCAGACTGGTTCGAGTGCAGCTATGATGGCCGTGGCTTTCCCAGATCCTGGCCTTGGAGTGCTGGGAAGCTCTGGATAGGCCGCAGACATTGCAGTTGCACTCTGGGGGGGGGGGGGGACCCAATGATAGTGACAATGGGGGAGTTGCCAGAGCACCCAGAGGAGACCTGGATGGCCCAATGTTGAATCAGGTTGTTAAGAGGAGCCAAAGTGAGGAAGACTGGTCAGGAGGGTTGTCTGAGGCCTGGTAATGGGGGCAGAGTTGGCCTTAAAGAGCCCTAGGGTCCTTGAACAGTGATTTTGGCTGTAAACTAAATATGAATTCAAATGTTTTCGGAAGTCTTGGATAGGTGTATGGTGGAAGATGACCTCCTGGAACATGTTTTTATGAATTTAAATGTTCAGTTTTGCCGCGATTCATGGTGTTTATAAATTGAAGCAAGGCTGTGTCCCTGGGGTCTTGGGAAGTCAGAGGAGCTCTAGTGGTATTATAAAAATGTCTAATGTGATTGTTAAAGATTAATAAATGTTTTTTGTTAGCAAAAATGAAAGCTTAATCTCTGAAAAGTACCTGGATGTTGAGGAAGGAGGTAGGGATCTCATCTGAAACACTGATGCAAATTGGCTCAGCTGAATCGAGATTATGGAGTGACAAAGTTTAGTGAGGGAGTTTTCCTTTGAAATGTACTGAGAGACTCTGTTAGATTTGTTATAGGGGAATTTCCAACAACAAAAGGGGAAGAAGGTATCCGCAACAAAGCAGGGAGAGCAGAAGTAGAACACCAGAAACCAGGCCTAACACAAAAAGATGGTGTGCAAAAAGCTTTATTGGTAGACCCAACAAATTTATTTATTTATTTATTTAACAGTATTTCTATACCGCCTTCTCCTTCAATCAAGGCGGTCTCACAGCAAGCAATCAAAAAGTGAACAAGTGTTTTCATGCAGTGATGCGTGTTGAGTGTTTGTGGAGGTGAGCATTTGATTTAAATTGTGCTTTCTACATTGTGCGCTATTGTACATTGTGAGCTATTATACATTGTGAGCTATTATACAGTTTTATATACAAGGTTGGGGGGGGGGAGGGTCCGTAGTTCTGGCTTGGTTAGTAGATCAAGTGGTATGTCCATAGTGTTCCATGAATAGAGTTGTTTTCAGTTGTTTACGGAAGTCCTTGAGGTTTGTGGTTTGTCTCAGTTCAAATGGGAGGGTGTTCCAGATTGATGGAGCAGCCAGTGAGAGTGATCATTCTGCGGTGTCCTTGTGGGACTTGACAAAGTCTATTGTGGTGTTTACTCGGTTGGTTGTGCCTCTTCTCCTTGGCTGTGTGCTTGTGTCTGGTTGAATGAGTGTGTGTAGGCTTATGGCTGAGGAGAGTTGTTTGATCTTGAATATGTTTATGATTGTTTTGTATTTGATGCGTGCGCTGATTGGGAGCCAGTGCAGGTCTTTCAGTATTGGTGTGATGTGCTCTTGTCTTGGAGTACCAGATATTATGCGGGCGGCTGTATTCTGTGCTAGCTGTAGTGGTCTGAGTGTCTGCTTTGGTAGCCCAAGGTAGATTGGGTTGCAGAAGTCTAGTATTGGTGTTATTAGAGCCTGGCAGACTGTGCGAAAGTGCTCTGTGGCAAGGAGGGGCTTAAGTCTTCTGATGAATCTCATTCTGTTGTATGCGCTTTTGGTTGTTTTGCTTATGTGTGAGTGGAGGTTCAGCTCCTTGTCCAAGGTCACTCCGAGGTAATTTACCTCTGTTTTTATGGGTATGGATGTGTCCTTTATCTTGATGTTGGGTGGTGGGTCGAAGTCCGAATTTCGCATGATGATCATGGCCTCTGTCTTGTTGTAGTTTATTGCGAGGTTATTTTGAAACCAGCTTATCATTTGTATGAGGCAGTTTGTTATTTTGGAGTAGTCCGGGTTGTCGACTGAGATAGGTGTGTATATCATGATGTCATCCACGTAGATTGTATATTGTATGTTGTGTTCTTTCATGACATCGCATATTGATTGGATGTAGAGGTTGAATAATAGTGCTGATAGGGCTGATTTTTGTGGTACCCCTTGAGTGACTTTTACGGGTCGGGAGGTGTTGTTTCCTACCTTGATCTGTATCTGTCTGTCGGTCAGATACGAGTGAAACTATTTCAGGGTGGGCCCGTGTAGTCCAATGTTCTGTAGTCTTTCCAGTAGAGTCTTGTCAACTGTGTCGAATGCTGACGAGATGTCTATGTCTGCAGACGATAAGTAGTACTACATGCACCTACTCATATCAGATAAAGTATTAGAGCTCAAATATAAACCCTTGTAATTATTAAGGGATCAATAATTCATAGCATTGAGACATAGAGGTAATTGGTAATCTACAAAGTAAATGTAGGAGATTATAATACACTTGGGTGTTTGAGTTTTGGGGTATCCAAGAAATAATTGAAATATAGTATACCAGTTTAGGATTTAAGTTTATTTACATGTAACCATAAAAAGATGCCGAAGATTCTTACAATTCCTTTTGTATTGTTAAGTGCATATTCTATACTATACTTACCTTACACTGAGACTTACCTTACTACTGGGACCAAATTAAAATTCAGTATGGTTCCATCCTACTGGTCCAGAGCCCTTTATTCCAAATTAATTTAATTTTTATTCCTGCTGTTTTTCTCCTACTCCTGAGGAGGGGTATTCCAGGGGAATTCAGGTGTTTTTTTTTCTGGTAGCCACTCTCTGTGAGGCAAGCAGTTTAACATCACCTTTGGCTTACTGTGTGACACCTTTATTTGAAGGGAAACCAATATTGCTTTGCTTCCTGAGTCAGTAGTGACAGTTACTGAGAGGGTGTCTATTTATTGACATTGTCTGTAACTGATAAATGGGCTATTTGCACTCTCTAATAAGAGAAGGGGAAGAGTCTGTCTGCTTTAGGGATCATTAATTGCTCTCTGTAATTTTACTATAATATTTTTAATGCACATTGTAAACCATTTTGGAACTCCTTTATGTGAAAAATGAAATATTCATAGTCATTAAATTTTATTGGCATGACAATCAATATAAGTGTTGCCAAAGTAATTTATAATCAGGTCGATATTAAGCTGGCAAGGTGACTACAAGAATTTAAACCCTGGAATTGGTGTATTTCTATATTCAGCATTGCTATATATATATAAAATGAGTATCCTCATTATTCAGTCACCGTGCCAGTGCTAGGCGATTAGTTTAGGTCTGCTATTCAGTAGGCCTAACTAAATCTAACTTATTTGGATACTGGCTGAATATCGCTGCTGTTCGGATAATCTTTTTGTTCCACCCTCACCCCACCCTGCTTCTGTTCTTTTATTATGTGAATAGCATCGGACAGATTTTCAGTCTCATGCTATTCATATAAGGGTTGAAAATCCACAGATAGCGAACTTACATTTTCTCCATTCACTGGTGAACAACCTCCTTTGAATATTGACTTGACTGTGGTTAAAATAAAAGAAGGAAAAATGTTTAATAGTATAAATTTCAAGGGCAAGAGATGGACAGTAAGAAGGATCATTACCAGCACCAGAACCTTTACCCTTGAATTTGATCTATTACTATCGCTATTATATAGGACCCAGCACTGTGTACATTAGAGGGTGATTTTGTAGCGGGGTGCCTAGGCTGTTAAGGTGTATAGGTGTGTATGCTGCATCTACTTTATAAAGGCAGTATATGCATCTGCACCACTTTATAAACCTGCCTGGAAAAGCCCTGCACAAAGTTATACATTTTCCGAAGCAAGGGTAACATTCTGCCAGGAACGGGAATGTGCATTTGTTAGGGCACATTTGGTTTGTTAGAGCACCATAGAAAATGTAGCGTCCCTTTTGATAAACTCTGTGCAAAATCTATGTTTTGAATCTCTTCCATGTTGCTTTTTGAAAGATTCACGCAGTTCTACTTGAACCACAGAATACAGAAAGAGGAACCAGAATGTGCTTTCCTCTGATTGTGATTGCTGAACTCTTTTCAGTCATATTATCTAACCACATGTGACGTGGATAGCTGTAATGTTCCTAAGCAGATGGGGGACATTACCTCTTTTATTCTTTCAGGACTAAGACTACCGCACATTGTTACTCCAGAGCTGACTTGCATACATTGTGTTTCCTTTGAACTGCTCATGGTCATCTTCTTGTCAGGGACAATTCAAACTCATTTGAGAAATAACAGGAAGAGAACCAGAAAAAAGATCTATTCTAGCACTGAGGTTGGTGACATAAAGTGCAAAACCCCATAATATCTACTTACACTTGTAAGATGTTGGAAAGTTAGACCAAGAGAGCATGGCAGTGTGTTGAAGGGAGGGCGAGAGAGAGAGGGCCGGAGCAGCAGGGATGGGAGCATACAAACGGATGTAATGCATGCTATTTGCAGTTAATATTCTGATGCTAAATGCCAAGTTTTCCAAAGTACAATTTTTCAAAACTTAAGGAGTGAAAATTACAATCAAATCAGTCTGTTCTTCCTGTGTAACTCACTGTCTCTGTCTGTCTCACACAGATATCACTCACTCCGCTTTCTTCTCTCTTTCACATCCCCACTGTCTGACGTTTAATGTCTCTCACAGCTCTTATCTGCTCACCATTTCTATCAGTGCTTCTCTCTTTACCTGTGTCTCCCTTACAACTCCCACACTGCCTGTGTGTCTGTCTTGCAACCTTGCTCTCTCCCTGTTTCTCCCAGTTCTGGCTCTCTCATAGACCATGTCTCTTGCCAGTCCTGATCTCTTTCTGCCTGTGCATTCCTGCCTCATACAGTATTTTATTCTCTCTTTCTCTGTCACACATACAGGCTTTGCCCTTTATGTTGGCTTCTGTCTCTCTCTCACAACTGCTCATCTCCCCACCTCTGCTTTTCTCTTAACCACGGTCAATCTCTTCCTGCCTGTTTCTCATAGTTCTTGTTTATAACTGCCTCGCAGTTCTTGCCATCTCACTAGCTATTCTCTCCTTCCCTTGTCTCTCTCAGAGCCCTCCTAAGGTTACCAGATGTTTTGTGGTAAATATGGGACACATTTAAAATGGGGGAGGGGGGAGGAGGAAGGGACACCTAAGTTCCAGGTCTGAACAATAAGGCGTGGAAGAGAGAAGAGTCATTATCTTGCCCCCCCCCCCCCCATCCCATGGCAGCAACAATATCACTTCCAAGCAGACAAATTGATAGAAAAATATGAACAGTGATGCATTTCCCCAGACTATGCAAAATATAAAGAGAATGGATGGAAACTCTAAAAGCTGACATATTCAAATCACTGAATTGGAAAATACATTTTTTTTCTATCTCCTCTGTCCCCATTTCTGGAATCAGGGACTGGAGGCTGTAAAACAGGTGGGAATTGGGACTCATCTCTATTATCAAGACAATCCCCGAAAATCAGGGCCATCTGGTAACCTTAAGCCCTCACCCTCTCAGTCCTGCTCTCTCATTGCCTTTGCTCTCACTCAGTTTTGTTGCCCTCAACACCTGTATTTTTCTGGAAGCTCTATCTCTCTTCCAGCTTTTAACTCTCTTGCACATATCTTGTTCTCTCGCTGTCAGGTCGATGTAATAAACTGCACCATCCTTTAGTGCGGCGGTTAACTTTTACTTTTCCCGCGCTAAACTTACTCATGATGCAGTACACGACCCAACAGTCCCTCATCCCATAGCCGCCGAACTAATCTCTAATCTAACTTTCAATTACACAGAACCACCCCTTGCAGGGCTGGTACTACAAATCCATCTATGATGCAACCCTCTTTATGTAAATAGTGTATAAAGTTCACCTGTTATCCAAGTTGAAATTCCCTGTTATATGTAAGTTCAATGTCTGATTGTTCCACATTGTACAAACCTGTTCATTGTAAACCGCGCTGATTCTGAATAGTGCGGTATAGAAAAACTAATAAATAAATAAATAAATAAAATAATGGTTTTCGCTGACAAATCTGCTATAAAATATCGCATTAAAGGCTAGCACAGTAAACATGAAAATGACACAGAAGCAACAGGGTCATCTGAGGTGAAATGCAGCCACTTCACTCTGAGGACTTGTGGCTCATCTTGGCCCATTAGCCATCCCGCCCCCAAGGCTATTTGATTCATGGCACTCTTGGTCTGGGCACCCTGGGTCAGGGAAGTCCTCGACCAGGAAGCCTCCATGCTGTTGGATCCCCCTGACCAAATATAGTCTGGGGAGATATTCCGTGGCATCTTTCTCTTCCCACTGCTATCTTGGTATATGGTGGTGCTTAACCTTAGCAATCCATTGGGACCCACTAGGCCACCAGGAAATTTTTTTGGAGTGAGAATTGGGGTCAAATGTTGGGGGTTCCAGGTTTTTGTTCTTTAATGTCTCCCTTATTGCCTGTTTGTGAGCCAATTCCTTCTCTCAGCACATATTTTTTAACATCACAGTAATCTGCATGTCATTAATTTACTGCCTTAGGAGTAAAAGATGTTGTCAGTGTGTTAGAATGTTGTGAGCTGAATCTCATTGCGCCATTCTAAGGCGCAGCTTATTACATGGGGGCCCCTGTGTTTCTCTCTTTGTATATATCCTTTCTTCCTCTCTGTGGGACTAAAGGCTGCTTTTTAAGGAAGCTTCAAGCCAGGCTTACAGCCATACAGAGTTTTAAATGTACTTCCTGCATGGAGGATCCTTATAGAATACATACCATCCTATAGGAGTAGCTGAATTGCTGGAACTGGGGGTGGTTCACTTAGACAAGGCAAGGCTAGGAAAATGTATTTATTTAACAGGTTTTATATACTGCTTTATCATTTCAATCAAAGCAGTTTAAGTTGTTACTTAAACTTGGTAATGTTCATTAAACAGGGACATTGATAACATTGTACCACAAAATGCGAACCCTGCAACGCCTAAGTCCATTACTTGAACCGCATGATTTCCATTCAGTATTTCAGGCGATAGTCTTCTCATATTTTGACTATGGCAACATTATATATCATGGACTTGCAAAATGTACTCTCCATTCTTTACAAATGGCAAAACATACAGTGACCTGTATCATCCAAGAGCATCAAGATTTGAGCACATTGCACGAATATTGAACCAACTGCACTGGCTCCCAATAGCAAGTCGAATTTAATACAAAATCCTGCTACTGATATTCAAAATCACGCATTACTAATCATCCACATACCTAAACATGCTCTAACACATGACACAGAACAACAGGGCCAGATACAAAGCACATAAAGAATGCTAATGATACCAAAAGAAATAACAAAAAGCAACCAATAAGCCTGCAAACACTCATTCTCCCTGTATGCTCCAGGACTATGGAATGTGCTGCCTGAGAAGACCAGAAATATATCTGAACTTACAGCATTCCACAAGGCACTAAAAACCTATATGTTCATGGAGCACTTTGGAGATATAATAGCATAAATCTCATACCCACCAAAGTTAGCTATGCTCAATCCTCTATTGTTAAGACATTCGTAATCTAGCATTGTTTTCCCCTCCCTCTTTTCCAGTTGAAGAACATGAATATCTTGTACATCCTATGTTAGCATGTTTCCAGTTCCTTGTATGTAGAACTGTTAGTGTTTCTTGTAAACAATTTTGACCTAGAGAAAAGCTGTATAGAAAAGTAGTCAAATAAATAAATATGATCAGTAATTAAATATAGGGATGCTTCTCGGATTTCTTGTACCATCAGAATGGTCTGACTTCCAGTATGAGGGCAAGCTGGACAGAAGCAGGAGGTACCGTGCCTTGCGAAAGTATTCATCCCCTCGTTTTTTGTCCTGTTTTGTCGCATTACTGTACAACCTGGAATGAAAATGGAGGTTCATTTGGATGTTAGGTAATGGACCTAACAATATAGTCCAAATTGGTGAAGTGAAATGATAATAAAATACCTTGTATATATAAAAAAAACAAGTAAAAACTGAAAAGTTGTGAGTGTATATGTATTCATCCCTTTTGCTATGAAAGCCCTAAATAAGATCTGGTCCAACCAATTAACTTCAGTTGATTAGGGTCCACCTGTGTGCAATCAGTGTCACATGATCTGTCACAAGATGCCTTATAAATATACCTGTTCTGAAAGGTCCCTGACTCTGCAACACCACTAAGCAAGCAACATGAAAACCAAGGAGCACTCCAAACAGGTCAGAGACAAAGTTGTGGAGAAGTATAAATCAGAGTTGGATTATAAAAAAAAATCCCAAATTCTGAATATCTATAGAGCACCAGTAAATCCATTACAACAAAATGGAAAGAATATGGCAAAACTACAAACCTGACCAGAGAAGGCCGCCCACCAAAACTCACAGACTGGGCAAGGAGGGCATTAATCAGAGATGCTACAAAGACACCGAGGATAACACTGAAGGAGCTGCAAAGAGTCACAGTGGAGATGGGAGTATCTGTCCATAGGACCACTTTAAGCCGTACACTCCACAGAGCAGGGCTTTATGGAAGACTGGGCAGAAAAAAAGCCATTGCTTAAAGAAAGAAAACAAGTTTGGAGTTTGCACAACAGCATGTGGCGGACCCCCCAAACACATGGAAGAAGGTTCTCTGGTCAGATGAGATGGAAACTGAACTTTTTGGCCATCATGGGAAATGCCATGTGTGGCGCAAATCCAACACTTCCCATCACCCCGAGAACACCATTCCCACAGTGAAACATGGTGATGGCAGCATCATGCTGTGGGGATATTTTTCAACGACAGGGACAGGAAAACTAGTTAGGATTGAAGAAACAATGGATGGCATTAAATACAAGGCAATTGTTAAGGAAAACCTGTTTCAGTCTGCCAGAGATTTGAGACTGGGATAAAGATTCACCTTCCAGGAGGACAATGACCCTAAATATATTGCTAAAGTTACACTGGCGTGGTTTAAAGGGAAACATTTAAATGTCTTGGAATGGCCTAGTCAAAGCCCAGACCTCAGTCCAACTGAGAATCTGTGGCATTACTTGAAGATTGCTGTACACCAATGCAACCCCATCTAACTTGAAGGAGTTGCAGAAGTTTTGCCTTGAGGAATAGGTGAAAATCCCAGTAGTAGTCACCGAGCAAAGGAGGAATAGTGAAGTGGCAAAAATTCCATTAAGGAGGGAAGGGGATTTGCAAATAAAAATGTTGGTATGCTAATTGGAAATCCTGCATCTTTGGAGGGTTTTACACCCAGCTGAAGTGGGCATTACATTTTTTTTTTTTTTTTTATTTAATATTTATTCAAATTTTACGAATATTACATCCAAAAAAAAAAATCTTTGAATGATATGAACATGAGCATAGTCATCATAAGATATCCAAGGCAATAATCATCTCCCCAAAGGGTATACACAACATCATAAATATAACTAACGCTCATATTGTAGACCACAAAAAAGAAAAGGAAATAAGGGGAGGTCCTAGGAAACCGAAAAGGCAAAGGTTTAAACCCATAACCTAAACTACCTAATACAAAGAAACATTTTTACCATACACGGCAGGTAAGGACTTAAGCATCAGCCAGTACCGGGGGTACCGTCAAAGCCACATTAATAATTTCCCTAGCTTCCAGGAACTCCAACAACTGTCCAGGATCAAAGAACAAAAAACATTTTTGTTTATACATCACAAAACACTTTGAGGGAAATTTAAGTTGGAGGGAGGCTCCCAGCGCCACCACCCTAGGGCGCAGCGCTAGAAACTCCTGCCTCCTCAACTGCGTAATCCGAGCTATGTCAGGAAATATACGTATCTTGGATCCCAGAAACTCCTCATTGAGGTTCCTAAAATACAATCTAAGGATAAAAAATTTGTCAGATTCTAGAGCAAACGTTACAAGTAGAGTGGACCTCTCCGAGATGACCTCCAGGGAGGATTCTAAAAACCCCGTAAGGTCAGCTCTAACAGGGGCACCCTCAGAGTCATTGGGCCTAACGGCCCCCTGACCCTTGGACAAATACTGCACACGCACCATAGGTGGTATCTGATCCATAGGGACCTTCAAGATCTCTAAAAAGTATTTTTTAACCATCTCCATCGATGACATTATAGGAGAACGTGGGAAATTCAAGAGGCGCAAATTACAGCGCCGAACCTGATTCTCCATATACTCTAATTTCCTAGCGGTTACAGCTCTGTCTTTAACTTGGGCAGTTACTAACTCACGCAGCTGACCAAGTTCATGCTCCACTGTAGAGAGTCTCTCTGCTTGCTGACCTTGTACTCCAGAAAGAGTTCCACTTAAATCTCGAATCTCCAACATCTCAGTACTCACAGAGCGAAAAATATCCTTTAGGGAAACATTAAGCGCTGCAATACCATCCCAGAGTGCCTCCAAAGATATCACCGCGGGTCTCTCCAACACAGGAATCCCCGAAAGAGCCACTGCTGTACTGGGCGTCCCAGGTAAAACTCCATGCCTGGAACTCGGCGGCACTGCTGTTCCTGCCAGCCTCCCAGCCACAACCGGGCCATTTCCAACCACCAGAGCTTCTCCTGCCGCCCCATCCACCGGTGTACTCCCTGGCAAACCAGCGGGAAAGGCAGCCTCCGGTGAGAAAATACTTCCGGGACGCGGTGGAGGGGTACGTTCCTCCGAAGAGAACAAAATACCCGATGCACCCAGCGACGGTCCTTCCTCTCTCGCCGCTGCCGAAGATGCCGCCTGTCCTCCGACCGCAAAGCCACAATTAGGCAGAGTTCGCTGGGTCAATGGCGCCGGCAAGACAGCCCCAGGAGGAAGGGATGCTTGCTTTCGCTTCTTCCGCCCCATCGAAGTTCAACGGGAACAGCCAAAGACACACACAGACAGAGCTTCAGCCAACGTAGCACAACCGGTCAGAGCGTCCTGCCGCCATCTTGATTACCTCCCCTAATTGATCGGGCATTACATTTTACTCCTGTTGGCACCAATGCTGTTATAGGATAGACTAGCTTTCCAGTTACAAGAGAGATCAAGACTGGGTATGTTAGGATATCAGATCATCCCCCAGTGGAAATGATGATGGAATGGGGGGAAATAAATTGAGGGGCCTTTAGTTGGAGGATCACTCAAAGTCTATTTCAAGATGAAGAGTTGAATAAATTCCTGTAGGATATATGGAGAGTGTATTTAGATGACAATCAGTGGATGGAGACCAATCCTTTGGTCCCGTGAATGGCAGGGAAAGCAGTGATGAGGGGTCATATTATCGCCAATGTGGCGGAGTAAAGAAGGAAGAGGGATGCAAATACTATGATTAACTCAGCTAGTGCAGCAAGCTAAGAAGCTACATATTGCAGATAGAATGGCAGAGTGCAAAGAAGAGTAAGAACATTTGAGATACTTACTGCATCAATGAGCTGTGAAATCAGCACTCTATTATCAGTTTCAGCTGTATCAGCGAGAGAGTAAAACTAGCAGATTATTGGCTAGGTTTGTTAAGGGCATGTGGAAGCAGACATATGTAGCCCAAGAAAGAGAGGGAGAAGGGAGAGCTGTAGTCCACCACATCTGATATAGCGAAGAGATTTAGGGCCTACTATTATACATTGTATGAGAAAAATGAGGTAGATGGAAGGGCACTGAGAGAGTTTTGTTGAACTCTAGTGTGGCTGAAACTGATAGAAGAGCAAGCAGCGGAGTTAAATGCTCGCCTTATGGAAGAAAAGATTGACACAGCTATACGAGGCTTAAAACAAGGAAAAGCTGTGGGCTTAGATGGATGAGCACAGAATTCAACCAAATTTTAAGGTTCTCATTGATAAAATCCCCATATGCCATGTAGAAACATGCTTTCAAAGAAAGGTAGAGTTCAAAAGAAATGAGTCAAGCATCGATTGTTGTAATACATAAAAAGAATAGGAACCACAAGAGGTGGATTCTTACCATCCCATATCTATTTTTTTTTTATTTATCAATTTATAATATATTTCCAAGTATTTGTAACAGAAATAGAAGGGACACAGAAAATACAAAGGTAATATATCCAAAAGAAAAATAAAAGAAAAAGATTATATATTAAGGGATTGATTCCAGAACCCTAATAGGCCGTTTGCACATGCACAGGAGATATGTATCTCGTGAAAATGTCTACAGGCACAGCAGATGGGGACATCCATGATGCTTGCATGGGGATCTCTGCCCATGGCCAGGAGGCACAGAACGGGAGCATGGTTTGCCACAGAGATGTGTATAACAATTTTAGAAAGGCCCGTGTACATTTTTTTACTTCCCCGCAGACATGCCCATTATTTCTACGGGAGAAGTGGAATAAGGCCAGTACTTAGAACATTTTCTGCTGTGTTCTACAATTCGTCCCTGCAAATGAGAATGTGTGTGTGATTTGAGAGTTGCACGGATGGATCTGGTGTGCTGATCTGTAATTCAACTAGGACATGATTATCCATGTACCTTAAATTTTTTCTGTTCTCTGTAAACCGCACTTGATACTTGGGAAAGAGCGGTATATAAATGTGTGCTAAATAAATAAATAAATAAATTCAGGTAGGACATGAATGCCTGGCCAGTACCTGGACCTTACGGATGACCACAGTGTCACCAGGTGCCAGTGTGATAGGGCAATCATACATCAGCTGTGCCAGGCACTGGGAGACATGACTGATGTTGTGCCAGCATTCCCCAGATTGTGCCATGAGGCCTACATCCTTACCTAGTCCAGGATCTATGCAAGCTGCGAGAGTGGTAATATATCTGGAGACTGACTACTTGGTATGATGGCACAGGGATCCACCTCCCTTGCCCACACAGACCTGACAGGGGAGCATTGCCACAAAGCAGACTGTGGGAAGGCAGACAAGGTTGCCCCACAGATAGCGGATGTATACAGACCGAAATAAGCAAAGACAGAGTGGACATTGTATGGGCAGGTGTAGCCTCATGTAAGTTGCTGCTGCGAGAAATGCCAGTACTCAGATATGTGGGAAACAGATGCCATAGCCAGAACGCCATAGTTTTGTAGCTCAGCAATATTATGCATCCTTGGAGGAATTGCAAAGTTGGGTAAAGGCTTTAGTGAACTTGGTAAGGGTCCATACTTAGCATTTTAATACTGGAACCCTTGGCAACACAGATATGAGAACTTAGGGAGTTTAGGGGAATTCCAGTGGGAGGAAAGGAACTTAAAATCTGCTGTTTCTGGGAGATCCACAAAGGGATGTGCCTCAGATAGCAGGATGTGCTACAGCAGTTTGGGAAATTTGTTGTATTGCTCACTGGTATATAATAGGACAGGAAAAAAAAAGGTTAATAAACTAAAGTTGCAGACCTTGACCCAGTACTGGAGTAGGGCATTGGGTAAAGAGGTTACACCCAAGGATGCTCATTTATGATTCCAGTGGGCAAAATAGGAATCAGAGGATGTGGACTATCGCAAAATGCAGTTTAAAATGTTGCACCACTGCCACATTTATATGGTAAAACACCATAGAATGGATTTGTAAAACTCAGCTATGTGTCTGAAATATAAAGAGGAAGTGGGAAATGCGTCCACAGTTTTGTGCACTGTGTAGAGCTCCGGGGCTTTTC
This sequence comes from Ichthyophis bannanicus, assembly GCA_033557465.1. NCBI lineage: Eukaryota > Metazoa > Chordata > Amphibia > Gymnophiona > Ichthyophiidae > Ichthyophis > Ichthyophis bannanicus. The sequence goes on from CM066032.1 coordinate 821,672,753, forward strand.
ACTTACTTTGTGGGAGTTGCTAGAATGATGTACAAGGGTGGGAAGAAGCATGGTTTTAGTATGGTATCTGAGTAGCTGAAGCCCAAAATAGAAGAAGACAGATGTTTATCAACATGGGATGGATTGTGGAGCGGATGTGCATGCTAAAGAATTGGACTAAATTGGTTCTGCATACGGTGGGATAATGGACAGGAGGAAGGAGTGTATATCAACAGAAGAACATAAGATAAGCCATACTGGGTCACACCACGGGTCCATCATGCCCAGTATCCCTGTTTGCAACAGTGGCCAATCCAGGCCACAAGTACCTGTCAGGTTCTCAAAAGGTACACAGATTCCATGCTTCTTGTCCCATGGGTAAGCAGTAGATTTCTCTGGTCCTCTTTAATAATGGTTTATGGACTTTTCCTCTAGGAACTCTTCCAAAACTCTTTTAAATCCAGCTACATTAACAGTTTTTACTACATCCACATTTGATTATGTGTTGAGTGAAAAAATATCTTCTCCGATTAGTCTTAAATCTGCCACATTGTAGCTTCATTGCATGTCCTCTAGTCTTTCTACTTTTTGAAGGAGTAAACAACCAATCTACATTTATCTGTTCCACTCCATTCATTATTTTATTTTATTATTTTCCAAGTTGAAGATCCGTAACCTTTTAAGCCTTTCTTCATAGGCATATCCTTCCATCCCCTTTACCATTTTGTCACTCTTCTCTGTACCTTATTGGGTGTGTCGTATTCCTCTAAAGCAGGGGTCACCAACCTGCGGCCCACGAGGTCCCTTCGTGCGGCCCGCGAGGCTCTACCCCGGTTAACATTACTTGCAGCCCGCCAAGGATTCCCGCCATTGTATCCACGCACTCGCAGCTCACCGATGACCACCTGCAAGCGTCCCTTCTCCTGTCAGTGTCATCTGTGAAGCCGGACTTTAAGCGTTTGTCTGCTAGCATGAATCATCAGCCATCTCATTAAATTCAATAAAGGTGATCAGCCATTGTTTTCATAATTTTGCGTTTGTTGTTTTTTTTCGCGGGGGCGGGGAGAAGGGGGTGCGGCCCGCGAGGCTCCCGGTAGTCAGCTGTGCGGCCCGCGGACTTCTGGAGGTTGGTGACCCCAGCTCTAAAGTAATGCCAGCTGCATACGTGTAAGCATGGTGAGGCCATTATGATTTTTTAATGGCATGCTGAAACAACATTTGCAAGAACAGGGCTTTCATTTGACCTGGGATATAGACAGAAAAGGGTGGAGGGGTGGGAAGGGAGGTGGGAGAGGGGAACAAAATTATAAAGAAGTTGAGTTCATCTGGGGGCTATGTTCACGACTATATAGAAACTGAAACTGATATGCATGGAGTAACTTGTTATCAATTTAACAGATTGTATGCTAAGTGTAAGGGCCCATTGTCCCCTGTTCTATGATGTCACAGGAAGCCAGTGCTGCCTTTTAACAGTATTTTAGGCAACAATATATGATGCATGTTACATTCATTTGATTTCTTTTAAAGGAAACGTTCTACTAAACATACTCACTGTATACACAGCTTTTGGGTCAGATTTTTAAGCACACACCATATAATGCCTTCCAGGATCCTCTGCTGCTGTGATTCAAACACTCTCCTCCAGCTTTGCTCCACTGTCCCGTCAGTCCCGGAAGTGATGCGGCTGTGTTACTACTAGGTAAAGCTGCCACACAAAGCAACTGCTCCTTGGACAAGTCTGACGGTGACAGTCATTTTCACTGACTGGCCCATTGTATTCCTGTTGTTCCATCTATGTTTCAAGCTCTGTGGCCACCCTTTTCAGCATCTTGGGTAAGTTCTTCAGCACTTTCCTTATCTACTGCCTACTCTATGTTGTCTCTGGTCCATTCAAGTGCTCTAAGTTTAACATCCCGGTACACTGGGGATGGCGTCCCACCTCACCCTCTTCTCCTCTTCTTGGTCTTTCTTTGTCAACCAGGATCCCGGGTAATCTCATTCTTTGCTTCCCCTCACCCCTTTCACTCTGTCCTCCTTCATTCTCTTTTCAGTCCCTTACTTCCTTCACATCCTCCTCCCCTCTGATGCTCACTCTCCTCAACTCTGTGCTCCAAGTCCCTCCTGGTTCAGGATCTCCTCCTTTTCCACACTCTCAATGCCATTTTTTTACTGAGACCTGGCTTCAGGAGGGGGAGGAATCCCTCCTTAACTGCTGCCTTCCCACTGGCTTCTCTGCCTTATCCATCTCTCAGAGGGGTCGAAGTGATGGGTGTGTGGTGATTCTACATCATTCCTCCCTCTCCCTTTGTGAGGTTTCCTCGCTGGCTCTCCACTACCCAAAGGCCCTGTTGCTTCATCTTGTTGCTACTTCCATCTCTGTTTCCTCCTTATCTATGCCCGACCCTCCCTCTTGGCCCATCTCTGGGATTCCCTTCTCCTTACAGTCTCAGAAGCTTCTCTCTTGTTCCTGCACCTCCTGATCCTTGGTGATTTCAATCTCCACCCGGATTCTTCCTCCTGACCCCGTGACATCTCATTCCTTTCCCTCCTTGCTGATCTCTCTCGCGGTCCACACGTGCATTTTCCCACCCACAACACTGGTCACACCCTTGACCTTATTATCTCTCCCTCTAATCTTTCTACTCTTATCCCTTCCGTTCTTTCAACATTCCCAGTTCCCTAGTCTGATCATTTTGCCTTTGGTTTTCCCTATCTTGTTCTCCTCCTCTGGATGATTCCCCCCACTCCTACTCAGTGCATCCATGCTTCTACTCTCCAGCAGTTTCTCCCCTCTGACCAACTATTCCCTCCTGATTTTGTTTCTCTTCCCCCTAACCTCCAGGTCCAAACCTGGAATTCCACCTTTACTGCAGCCCTTGATACTCTTGCCCCTCTTCATTCCACTTCTCATCTTTATTCCTCGGTTCCACACCGCCCCTGAAACCACTCTGGCCTTTATCTTCATCATACCATCGTGCTGAGTACCTCTGGCTCAACCATCTTTCTACTGAATTCCTGGTCCACTTCTATCAATGTCATTCCCACTACTGTTCCCTCATCCATTCTGCCAAGCTAGCATACTATTCCAATCTTGTCTCCTTCTTCTCTAATTCTTCCCGTGAGCTGTACTCTGTTCTCTGCTCCTTGTCATCCCTTCATTCCTCCTCCTCTCCAGTCCCCCCACCCCAGTTTTTCTAGACTCTGCCCTCATAGTCACTCATTTCATTGATAAAGTCCATATCCTTCGCCGCTCTTTCCTCACCCATCTACCTCCCCTTTCTCCCACATCTCCACCTGCCTCTCCTATCCTCCATCTGCCCCTCTCCTGTCCCACTCCAGGTCCACCTTCCACTCCATCTTCTCTGCCAAACTCCTTAAAGCCCTTTCCTCTTCCCACAAAACTACCTGTCATTCCAACCCCAGTCCTTCTTCCTGGCTTTCTGACCCCTCCCTGGCCCTTCTTCCACTTATTCTCAGCATATTCAACTCTAGCCTCTCTTGCAGTTCCTTCCCTCTCCCTTGGAAGAATGCCATCATCCGGCCCATTCTTAAGAAACCCTCTCTGGACCACACCACCTTTGCCCACTGGCACCCCATTTCTATTCTCCCCTTTCTCTTCAAAGTCCTGGAGAAACTGGTTTTTGCCCAGCTCTCCTCTCACCTCAGTGCCACCCTTGCACTCCACCCTCAGATTTTGTCATAGACACCGCACAGAAACTATCATCCTCTCCCTTCTTAATGAGCTTCATGCTTCCCACGATCACGGTGACCTCCTTAGTGTATCCTTAGATCTCTCTTTCGCTTTCGACCGGATTGATCATCACACCCTTTTCTCCCATCTTTGTGACTTCAGGATCACTGGTACTCTCCTTTGCTGGTTCTATTCTTTTCTCTCATCCCAGACCTTTTCTGTCCTCACTGGCCCCTCTTCCTCTTCCGTCATCCCTTTGCCCTGAGGCATCCCCCAAGGCTCGGTTCTCACTCCCATTCTCTTCAACATCTTTCTGGCCACTTTCACCCTTATTGTCCAACAGCATGGTATATCAGTCTACTTCTATGTGAACAACATTCTTCTTTTGTAGCACACTAGTCCCTCTGCCCTTGACTTAACACCACTGAATGCCTGTCGCTCTGTTTCTTCCTGGATGACATCAAACGTTTTTCACATTAATCCCTCTAAGACCTCTGCCATTTGGTTCACCTTTTCTACTCCCGTCCCCTCCCTGGCATCAATACCTATTCTTCTGGTCTCCTGTCTCCACTATCTTGGCAACATATTTGATTTCTCCTTATACTTCTGTGACCACCCCGTCCATTATTCAAAGCTCTTTTCACTTCCTGCATCAGATCCGCTCTGTCTGTCCTTTTCTTTCCATTTCATCTCTGTCCACACTACTCCTCTCCCTGGTTATGACTCATATTGACATATTGACATTGCAATGTTGTCCTTCCTGACTTCCCCCAATATCAACTCCACAGACTACAACTCCTCCAGGATACCACTGCTCGCATACTGACCCACACCTCTCGCTCAGACCACATTTCCCTCTACTCATTCATTTAAATTGGCCCCCTATAAAATTCCATGTACACTATTAGATCCTTACCTTGGTTCACCATACCATTCACACCAACACCCCCCAGTATCTCTCCAATCTGATTTCCCTTCACACCTCTCATCGCTCCCTCTGTCATTTCCACTCCAATCATCTGTTCCTCCTGCCCGTCTCACGTGCCCGCCTAGAATCTACCCATGTCTCTGCCTTTGTTTTCCTTGGCCCCCTTCTTTGAAACTCTCTCCCATCTGATCTCTGCTTGGAACGCTCCTTTCCACAGTTCAAACCATCACTGAAAACCCTTCTCCTCTCTGTTGCCTTTGACCTCCCTCTTCCCCCAGCCTAACCCCCATTCACCTCTGTCTTTACTACTCCTGCCCCTCCTTAGTCCCCCCCTCCCTCCAAGTCAGTCTATCTGACTTCTTTCTCTTTCCTTTCCTGTTTTGTTATGGCGTTCCTTTTCCTTTCATATTCTTGAAGCACACATTTCTTTTTATTGTAAACCACTCAGATGCCCTACTGTTGGGCGGTATATCAAACAATTCAATAAAGATAAAGATAATTTTGTACATTTTTATTTACATAACAAGGAGATTTAACATTACTCTATAAATGTTTTGCATCTCAAAATGATTCAGAAATCAAAATGAAATGCCTTTCTGTTAGCCAGCATTTCGTACCTTATCACAGAGAAGGGCAATTTAATTAACATCTGCTACCATATCTCTCTGCTTTTGAAAGCAAAGTAAATATTCACAGCAGCAATTGGATAATAACAGCACTTTGGGTTTACTCTGTATGAGCAACCTTCTTCTTCCAAAGATCCAGGCATAATTCATAAAGCAGTATTTTAGAACATAAATAACCAAAACCTTGCGGTACAAAAATAGCTACCATATCATGATGCTCAAATAATTTACATCATGTTTTTCTTTGGAAAGGTTATAGAAACCATTTTTCAGATATGGATAATGGGGGAGTTATCTTACTAAAATGTCATACCAATTTTAATTCTCTCTTCTTGCTGCCCTCCCTCCCCCCCCCCTTCAGATATACCTGTAGATAGAGAGCATCAACACTAAGGGGTATGTTTACTAAACCGTCTTAATGTCGCAGAGGTGGTACTATCACGCGATAATGTAACATTATCGCGTGATAACGTCACTTATCGCGCGATAACGCGGCGGCGGCGGCGGCGTTAAGGCACACTAAGGGGTATGTTTACTAAAGGGCGCTATTTGCACTGCTGTCACGTTATCGGGCGATAAGGCACGTTATCGTGCGATAATGGTGCTTTACCAGGCGCAAAGGTACCTTAACACGTGATAACGTGCGCAGCGGCGCAAACGAGCATTGAAGGCGCTAATGTGGATGTTCTAGCAGGGGAGAGGATTTACTTTTGGGCCCGAGGCATTTAGCTAGAAGTTCCAATAAACCACTGCACACAATATTTGGGGTGCCAAATTAAGGGAATAATGCATGATATTTTTCTCTTAATGTGCAAAAAGCATAGAATAGAATTAAACAAAATGTTCTCTGTTGATAGCACTCGTTGGTTAACAAAGGACAAGGACCACTGAAGTAAAAACTACAGAAGACTAATTAGGGAGGTCAAAGTAATTTGCCTTGAACTGCTACTGGAAAGGGGTTAACTTAAATATAGGCACAACAGCTTCTTAACAATCTGACTCAAAAACAAGCAACAGGAAACACAAAACAATCCAGGTTTCATCCCCAGAGAAGATTCCTCAGGCTGTGTGACAGGAGAAATGTTTCTCTTCAAAAGGAGCACAAATGTTCCAGCTTGGGAACGAAGATTGTTCAAGTTGTCTCCTGTTAGAATTCTCTCGGGAGATGGTTTTCAGTTAGTGCGGTCTCTAGCCCTGTCAAATAGAGAGTTCTTATAATAAGCTATGGCCATCTGTCATCCCTTCATTCTCTTTATCTCAGACAACATGAAGTTGCATTTTAAAAAGGGTGTCCAAATCAAATTGGGGATGTCCAGGACAGAACGTGCAGAAAAACACCAGGGATATCTACGTCTAAGGCTGATATTAATAACATAGACGTCCTCGACATGGACATCCATCCTGGCGGCCACATACGAGATGTCCTCGTAGATGTCCACTGTAGGAAAACTTGGGGCACAGATGTCCATCTCATGCATTCTATCATAAGGGGATGTCCAGCGGCATAGCAAAATCAGAAAATGAGCCCCCATTCCCTGTCAGTGTTCATTGACATATTGTAAAATAAAGGGAGTTTTAGTGTAGCTCCTTCTCTAAACCCTGCAGATGTTTGCCTGAGAAAATGAGCACTTTGCAGATGCCTGTTTGTGCCTGGAGCAGGAATAACCTTCGGCACAACTCTTAACATCCAGGATGTTTCTAAGATCAGGCAGGGACATCCAGGTTCTTGGGAACGCTTCAGCCACCCCTCTGCCGTACCCTCATTCAGAAAGACTTCCTCACGCTGGAGACAGCCACAGACCCAGCTTCTGGAATGGCTCTGGTGATGTTTCCATTGTTTCAACATCTCTATGCCCATTTTCAGATGTCTAAAGTATGAACAGGGCTTCTAAAATTCTGTCCTCAGTTTTTTTTTCTTTGTTTTCCCTGCTGTAAAATATTTTCAGGGTTATGCAGTCAGCAAAAATACCCTGTCTTCCCTTGCAATTTCTGTAGAGCATATCACAACGTTTAGCCTTCAAACAGATTCTTTGCAGCCTGATTTTTCACTAAAGACTCATCTGCATCTGCCAACAGAATAGCATTTAAATTCCAGCTTCCAGAAAATCCTGGGCCAGAACACCTGTCACAAGGTTTTTGATTTTTTTTAAGTGCCATCAAGTCAGTCCTGGCGACCCAGCAGCCCCTGGGTTTTCTTGGCAAGGTATGACCAGAAGTAGATTGCCAGGCCCTTTCTCCCGAGGCAAAGGAGGGTAAAGTGACTTGCCCAATGCCACAAGGAGTGCCAGTGGGAATCAAACCCTGGTCTGATGGGTACTAGACTACTCCTCCACTCTGTCACAAGTATGCATAAAAAAATATGCAATGAAAAGCAGAGCTGCCAAGTTACTCTAGGAGGGAGATTGTAGACTGATGCTGGATTTTTGACAACCCTAACCTGACGCACTCTAGTACCTGCAGCACTGATGTCAGATGGGTAGAAACAGGGACTACAAAGACCCATCATGCATTGGGACAGAACTTCAAAACCAGGACTGGAGAAACATCACCCTCCTGTAACTGGGTAACTGAGCAGCTCTGATTAAAAGAAGATCCTAGACTGAATTAGTCATTCTTTATTTAATTCTTTATTTACATATTTAAAACATCTATATACCACACCAATTACTTTTCTGAATCTGTTGCATTTTGAGCCGCGTCGCCGCCCGCCTTTGATCCATTCTCTCATGAGGACAGAGGGTCTTCCTCCTCATATTCTGTATTTTCTATTTCAATCATATCACTGAACGTGTTGCTCTAAAGCGAATAAAAGGCCACTCCTGCTGAACTGTGATGTACTACACCCCAGAAGAAAATTAGAGCCACAGAACTTCTGTTGTCTGTTCTATCAGCAAACAAGTAAAGGAATAGGAAGTCTGACTAGCTCTCGAGTGCCACTTCCATTACTCTCATGCTTTTAGAAACCTTGTCTGCCACTGTATCTCCGCATTCTGCTGGTCTGTAGGTTTTTCATCACTCCTAAAAAGCCTGGTTCTGATCTTGTAAAAGCTTTTTCCTTTTGAAAGGTCAGCTCCTTTGTGCCTTTCAGGGCTCGGTATGATTGGTATTTTCTGTTGTGCTTGGTGCAGAAGCACAGAGCTCTCCTCTACGGCACAATGCCAGAGAGCGGTGTGTTGCATGGAAATGCACAGTGGCAGTGTGTGAGCAGAATGCTCTTCAGGGAGTCTCACAGTGATTGAAAGTGCTCTTAGTTGAAGGCATGTACGCTTATTATGTCCAGGGACTAAAACACTGGAAATTAGGTAGAAATATTCATACTTTACAGGCTGGTTTGCCTTTTCAGAGGATTATGCCAGTTGGTCTGGTGCTAGAGGCACTGCAGCTTAGTAGCAATGTCCTGTGCCATCTGACTTCATCCCCTTAAAGTCATAGGGATTCATAGACTGGTGGCATTAGCCCCTCCGCTTTTAAGAAGGCGGAGTTGGATGTGACACTGTGCCAGGAGCAGGGAAGCATAGTGTTTTTATCTAAACACAGGCCTATTTACTCTTCCCATCCATATATTCCAACTACTAATCTCTGCAAGCTTTCCCTCTCTTTTAGAGACCCTCTGTGTTTATCCCATGCTTTCTTGAATTCAAATACTGTCTGAGCTGGGAGGCCGTTCTATACATCCACCACCTTTTCCTTAAGAAATATTTCCTGGCATTACTCCTGAGTCCATCTCCTTTCACCATCTTACTGTCCTCTCATTCCATAGCTTTCTTTCCATTGAAAGAGGTCTGCCTCCTGTGCATTTACACCACGGAAGTATTAATCATCTCTATCATATCTCCCTTCTCCCTTCTTTCTTCCAGATATTTAAGTCTGTCCCCGTATGCTTTATGATGAAGGTCACTGACCATTTGAGTAGCCACCCTCTGCACAGACTCCATCCTGTTTCTATCGTTTTGAAGGTGCGGTCTCCAGAATTGTACATAGGTCTTCAAATATGGTGTCACTGTCATCCTTCTGGCTTTTGCTGTCACCTTTTCTACCTGGTTGACCACCTTAAGATCATCAGATATGAATACCCCCAGGCCCTGCTCTTCTTTTGTGCACAGAAGCCCTTTGTCCCCTATACTGTACTTCTCCCTTGAGTCGACCCATCATTTTTAGCATTAGGTTAACGGCCAAATTCTATAGCCTTTTTCAAGCTTTGCAAGATCCCTCCTCATGTTGTCCACACCTTCTTGGGTGTTCATCCTATTGCAGAATTTCGTTCATATGCAGAGAGGCAAACCGTACTCAACAGCATTTCTGCTGCTGTTTCAGCAGCCTCCAGAATCAGGGCTGTATCAGTTGCCTTTCTTGGTATTTTATAACTTTTTATTTATTTTAATACCTAAATCTCTCCCTTGTAACCAATATTGGTGGATAACTTACTATAGCTTAAAGTTGCCGCCTGACTTCCTAGTAAAAGAATCAGCTAATCCAGCCCTGGATTTATCCTACTGTATGTATTTTCCATGGGTGAATACTCAATTACTTTTGAAAATCCTTTTGAAAAATGTCCTATTATATTTGCAGCTTCCTGAATTATTTGGTGGCGCTCATGCTTGTAGGTGTCTATAAGTCTCCTGTGCATAGAAAAGCCAGCACTTATACATGGGCATGGACGTGGATGCTGTAAAATCACAACTTCCACAGATAAGTGGCGGCATTTACATGTGGGAGATGCCAGATGATGCCACTCTTTTATCACATGTGTATATTTAATGCTCCCATTGTATGTAGTTTACATAATGCTCCATATTTGACAGAATCTTTTTTCAAATAGCTGAAGAATTGTAAATATCCTGACCTGGACTGTCCAATTCCCCTTCAACATGTTATGCAATGTGGTTCATCACATACCGTATAATATTTTATCAGCAAAGGGTCTTTAAGGATTTTAAAGGAGAATTTTATTTGTTGAATTCAAAATTCGGTTGGAAGGGAGGTTTTGGTTTTTATTGGATTAGATGATATAACTGTTTATTTTTTTTTATTTAATATTTTTATAGAAACATTTATACATCTATAAGGTATGAACAACTGATTTTCATGAACTCTTCACAAGCCACCCCCAAATTTTTTATTGATCATAATATCCAGGGGTTACAAGCTGGACATAGAAAGGCACATTTTAGAAAGGACATTTGGCTGCAAAACATGACATCCAAGTCAAAATGTCCGATATGCAGTGGGAAGGGCAGCCGAGAAGTTGGTCACATGTTGTAAAATTGGTCTGTCTCCACCCTGAAAGAGACACGAGTCCATAGCATAATAGCAAAAATGGGGATACACAGATTTATGGGATAGCCATGTGCATAAAGTCTCCGCATTGTAGAAACTTGAACACTGCCCTTTCACAGAATGTGACTGTAGATCACTCTCCCTTGCACATCCAGCCTGCCACTGTGCAAACAGGGGCGTGTTGCAATGAGGGTGCTTGGGGAAATGCACCTTCTACATACTCGTGGCTATCTTTGAAGCGGTGAAAGTATCAGTAGACTGAATGAGCATTTCCCTCTTCATTGTACTGTTGTTACATTAGTGAAACGAGCATCTTTATTTAATTCTGTTTCTGCCCTGGAGCAGGTATAGCCATGGACGTCTCCGATAGCAATTTCAGATGTGCAGTACTGGCTTGAAATCATGTGTGCACGTGTATCTTTACTGACCCACCCCTGCCACACCACCAGACATGCCCACAGCTAACGGACATGAATGTGCCAACATGTCTAACTTCAGGCTTCCTAAGATGGCTCTAGGGATGTCTGTGTTATTTGCACATCTGAATGAGCCTGATAGTTTTTCTGCTCCTTGCCTTAAGCCTGATGAATAAAAGCAGCTTATAAATGCTGCATAAGCACTGGCAAGTTAAATGCAGGGCACTAATAAGGAAAGCAAAAAAGACTTTTTAAAAAAGATTGTATAGACAAAAACTCACAATAAAGACTTTTTAAGTACGCACAAAGCAAAAAACTAGGAAGGAGTCAATTGGATCATTAGTTGATCAAGGAGTAAAAGGGGCACTCAGCGAGGTCAAAGCCATAACCAGGTGACTAAATAAATTCTTTGCTTTTGGACAATGTGAGAAAGCTACCCATGGTAGAAAGGGCATTTAACAGGGATGAGTCAGAAGAGCTGAATAAAATCTCAGTGAACTTGAACGATGTAGTAGAAAAAATTGATAAAGAGCAGAAAATCACCTGGACCGTATAGTATATTCCCAAGAGAGCTGAGAGAACTCAAAGATGAAATTGCAGAGCTCCTATTAGTGATTTTTAACCTATCATTAAAATCATCTGTGATACCACAGGATGGGACGGTGGACAGCATAATTCTTATTTTTAAAAAGGGCTCCAGTGGTTCGCCGAGAAATTACAGTCCAGTTGGCCTAATGTAGGTGTGAAACAAAATGGTGGAAACCATTATTATGAACAAACAGACTGATTCAGAAAGACTAGTGCACACTTTGCACACAGATAATAAAACATATACACACAAGTACCATTACGCCAAATGCAGAAAAGAGATTGACGAGAACATAAACAAAAAAAAGGTATGTGCACACAGCAACACCAAACATATTTAAATAATATGCAAATGATCTGTGTGTATTAAAATAGAATGCAATAATATCTGCACCCAATGCAGTGAAACGCATAGAGGCCAGTTCCATAACATGCACATTTTATTTTTATTTATTTATTTAAAAACATTTCTATACCATGCTATTTAAAATCAGTGTGGTTTACAAGAAACATTTCTTTGTACAAAGCAGGGGGACCTACTTTGCACTTACATTGAACAGGTATAGCAACTTGGATTTAGAACTGGGGGTAACTATATACAAACTAAGCAATCTGTCACTGTGCTGTTAACGTGACATGCTTGCTCCATAACTATGTACAGATTTTTTGGTGCATTATATACAAACTGAGTAAATTGTCACTGCGCTGTTAATGCGACTTGCTTGCTCCATAACTATGTACAGATTTCTCAGTGAGCTATGTACAGGATTATCCGTTATTTAATCTAAATAGTTTGGCTGCTGGGAGCGTTTGCTTCACTTGGCCCAGGGTGTGCTGGTGGAGACTTTAAGGTGGGTGGGGGTATGGTGGGTAGAATTGTGTCGTTGGGATGTGAGTAGTGTTGAACAAATAGATTAGTGCCTTCCTGAATTGGGTGAGGTCAGTGATCGCTCGGATAGTGGTTGGTAGGTCATTCCATTGGGTAGGTGTGTAGAGTGAAAAGGCTCTGTTCTTTGTTGCCTGAGAGCATCTTGTTATTTCCTTGCGGACTACTAGTGTGTTGGTGGCGAAGGTCCTCCTGGATCTGTTTGGAGGGGTAGGGTGGAGGAGGTCCATCATGGAGGTGGAGGATAATTTGTTGATGGCCTTGAAGGTCATTAGTACTACTTTGTAGGTGAGCCGGCAGTTGATCGGCAGCCAGTGTAGGTCTTTTAGGATTGGGGTTATGTGCTCTCTTCTGGAGGTGCCATGTAGGAAGCGGGCAGCAGCATTCATTGCCAACTATAGTGGGTTCAGTGTGCTCTTGGGGAGTCCGTGCAGGATAGCGTTGGCATAATCGAAGTGGGGAGTTACCAGTGCTTGGAAAATTGTTCTGAAGTCCTCTGGCTGTAGCAAGGGTCGGAGGTGCCGAATCGTCCGCATCTTATGGTAGATTGCTTTGATGGTGTTATTTATGTGTGTTTTCAAGTCGAGGTGCCGGTCAAGAGTGATGCCCAGGTAGCGGATAGTGGGTTTGCTTAGGAGCTTGGCTTCCCTCACCTTTATTGATGCGGGGGGAGGCAAAGGCTTTATTTTTTGTGATGAATAATACATCAGTCTTGTTGCAGTTGATCCTAAGATTCTGTGAGTGGAGCCAGTCAGTGAGAGCATCAAAGCAATTAATTAATTCCAAGAAGTCCAGATGGTCAGTGTTGAATGGGGTGAACAGCAGTACATCATCCGCATATATCAGACAGGATATATTGAAAGAGCGGATGATTGCACATAAGGGCTGCATGTATATATTGAACAGAAGGGCGGAGAGTGAGGATCCTTGTGGAACTCCTTGTTTTTGTTGGAAAGGCTCCAAGGACTTGGGGCCTAGACATACCTGCTGCCATCTGTCTGTCAGGTATGACTTGCACCAGTTCAAGGCTGAGCCCTGGACTCCCTTCTTGTGGAGGCGCATCAGGAGCTGTTCGTGGTTGACGGAGTCAAATGCAGTGGCGATGTCCAAGAATATAAGTGCGTACCCACTTCTGATGTTGCCAATCCCTTTTACTAGGGTATTGATTAGTGTGGTGAGTAGCATCTCCACACCATGAGATTCTCTGAAGCCGTGCTGGCATGGGTCTAGAGGGACGGTGGTCTCAATGTAGTGCTGGATTTGATATTGGACAACCTTCTCGATTATCTTTGCTAGCAGGTGGATGCTTGAGATGGGTCAATAGGATTCCACCTTCTGGGGGTTCAGTTTGTTGTTTTTTAGAAGTGTCCGGTTGGATGCCTGTTTGAGGCTTGATGGGAAGGTGCTGGTTCAGAAGGACCAATCCATGATCTCAGCTAGGCTTGGGCTGAATTCCTCTTGCAGTGATTTTATCCAGAAAGCCGGACAGGGGTCATTTGGGGCAGTGGTGGTGTTGATTGCCGCGATGGTGTCCCTGATGTCTCTCTCAGATGGAGGTGTGAATGAGGTGAGTGGTGTTGGTTGGTGAGAATTGTGATGAGGTGTGAATGAAGTGAGTGGTGTTGGTTGGAGTGAGTTGTGATTAGGTGTGGGTGATGTGGCTGTGCTTGCATTGCTGGTTTTGGCTTGTAGGTAATCTGTGAAATCCTGAGGATGAAGTTGACTTGGTTGGGGAGGCGAGGGCTATTTCGTCAGGGACTTCACTATGTTGAAAAGGTCCCGAGGTTTGTTTAGGGAGCGTTGCAGGAGCTCGGCGTGGTGTTCTTTCATTTTCTCTGAGATTGCTTCTTGGTGTGCTTTTAAGTGGGATGTGTATGCTGACTGGTCCTCTGGCGACTGTGAGCGTCGCCATCTTCTTTCTAGCTTCCTGAGATGGAGAAGTGAGGTCCGTAGCTCCAAGGAGAACCAGTGCACTGATTTCCTTCTTTTTGGTGGCTTGTCTGTGTCGGGAGATTTGTCTGAGGAAGGTAGACGTGCGAAGGAGCTCAGGCTATTGTTCCATGTGGCTATCATTTCATCCAGGCAAAGTGACATTAGCATGATGTTTGGAAGGACTCCATTGATGATCTCCTCTTTGTTGAAGGGCCTGAATCGCTCCGTGGGTGCTGGGGGGCAACAGTTGGTCTGCTGGTCGAGTTGCGGTCTTGATGTATGGGCATCTGAAATTTGATTAGGCTGTGATCAGACCATGGGACAGGGGTGATGGCTAGGTTGACGTTATGGTTCAGGCTTGTGTCTGGTTGTGGGATGAAGACAAGGTCCAGCTTATTTCCTTTCAAGTGGGTCGGTGCATTATCTATTTGTTCATAGCCCAGTTTGTCTAGTGCATCAAGGAAAGCATTAGACTGCGTACTTTGGAGAGCTGGCAGGTTAAAATCGCCCAATATCCAGTTTGGTATATATGTGTTCTTGGGATTGCAGGCAAGGTCAATTATGGTTGAGAGGTCCTCAGAGGAGGGGGATGGAGAGCGGTACACTAGGTTGATGGTACAGTCTTTGTTGGCTATGGTGATTGTATCCAGGTGTGTTGAGCTGATAGATGTGAGCAGCTGAAATTGGAACTCTGTCTTTACCAGAATGAAGGCGCCACCTCCTCTGCAGTTGGTTCTGTGGCAGGTGTGGATTGCAAAGCTGGAGGAGATGAGCTGGTTAATGATGACTGTATCTGAGTTGGACATCCATGATTCTGTTACCAATAGGATGTCTAGGTCAAGGTGTGTGATAAGGTCAGAAATAGCTGGCCATTTCTTGCGGACTGACCGTGCGTTTATAGGGGCGCACTTCAGGTGGTGTGGACTTTGGGATTGTGTTGCCTTGGGCTTTGCGGGGTGTTGAAGTGATATGTAGACTAGGTGCGAGTGCCGATCATGGGGGGTTTCTGTTGGTGGACGACGGGTGTTGCTGTAACCTCTCTTTCCTAGGCTTTGATGGATAGGAATGGGGTTTTCATTGGAAGTGAGTGCGAATATACCATAGAGAGCATTGGCTAGGAGATAAAAACTGGTGAGTGTAAAGATGGAAATGGCCATGTTGAGCTGTTGGGAGAGTGACTACTTTGTTCTGCAATAACTCCTTTCTGTAGTCTTTGCTTCGGTCTTTACTGAGGAAGATGTAGGGATGTTACCTATGACTGAAGTGGTATTTAAAGGTGCGGAAGATTTGAAGGAAATATCGATACATCGGGAAGATGTATTACAACTAGTAGATAAACTGAAGAGTAGCAAATCACCTGGGCCAGATGGTATACATCCAAGGGTGTTGAAAGAACTGAAACATGGGATTGCAGAACTGCTAATAATAATCTGTGAACTATCATTAAAATCATCTCTAATACCTGAAGATTGGAGGATCGCCAATGTAACGCCAATTTTTAAAAAGGGTTCCAGGTGTGATCCGGGAAACTACAGACCGGTGAGCCTGACGTCAGTACCGGGAAAAATGGTAGAAACCATCATAAAGAATTAAATTACTCAACATGTAGATAGTCATGGCCTAACGGGAGACAGCCAACATGGCTTTAGACAAGGAAGATCTTGTCTTACTAATCTGTTGTTTTTTTGAAGGTGTGAAAAAACAGGTGGACAAAGGTGAGTCGGTTGATATAGTGTATCTGGACTTTCAGAAAGCCTTTGACAAGGTCCCTCATCAGAGACTTTTGGCAAAACTAAACAGTCATGGGATAGGAGGCAGAGTACTATTGTGGATCAGGAACTGGTTAAAAGATAGAAAGCAGAGGGTAGGGCTAAATGGCCAATTTTCCCAATGGAAAAGGTGAATAGTGGTGTACCCCGGGGATCTGTGATGCGTCTGCTGCTTTTTGACATATTCATAAATGACCTGGAAAGGGGAATAACAAGTGAGGTTATCAAATTTGCAGATGACAGAAAACTATTTAAAGTTATTAAAACCCAAGAGAATTGTGGAAAATTGCAAGAGGATCTTGATAAATTGGAAGACTGGGCATCAAAAAGGCAGATGAAATTTAATGTGGACAAGTGCAAAGTTATGCACCTAGGGAAGAACAACCCAAACTATGGTTACACGATGCAAGGTTCCACATTAGGAACCACCACCCAGGAAAAAGATTTAGGCGTCATTGTGGATAATATGTTAAAACCCTCGGCCCAGTGTGCAGCGGCAGCCAAGAGAGCAAATAGAATGCTAGGTATCATAAGGAAAGGAATGGAAAATAAAACTAAAGATATTAGAATGCCTCTATATCGTTCCATGGTGCAACCGCACCTTGAATATTGTGTGCAATTCTGGTCGCCGTATCTTAAAAAGGATATAGCGTTATTAGGTGACTGTCGGCTTTCTCTTATTATCTAGTTTAAAAGCTGCTCTAGCTCCCTTTTTAAAGGTTAATGCCAGCAGCCTGGTTCCATCCCGGTTAAGGTGAAGCCCATCCCTTCGGAAGAGCCCCTCCTTTCCCCAGAATGTTCCCCAGTTCCTAACAAATCTAAAACCCTCATCTCTGCACCATTGTCTCATCCACGCATTGAGACTCTGGAGCTCTGCCTGCCTTTTGGGTTCTGCGCGTGGAACGGGAAGCATTTCGGAGAATGCTACCCTGGAAGTTCTGGATTTCAACTTCCTACCTAAAAGCCTAAATTTAGCCTACAGAACCTCCCTACCACATTTTCCTATGTCACTGGTACCGACATGTACCAAGACAGCAGACTCCTCCCCAGCACTATCTAAGATCTTATCTAGGTGGCGCGTGAGGTCCACTACCTTCGCACCAGGCAGGCATGTTACTAGGCGATCCTCACGTCCACTAGCCACCCAGTTATCTGCATGCCTAATGATTGAATCACCAACTATTACGTCTGTCCTAACCCTTCCCTCATGGGCACTAGCTAAGCTTGAAGAATGGTTGAAAATGTAGCAGCTGAGATTTAATGCTATTTAGGCTTCAAAAATCCAAGGGAGCAGTACAGTGCAGGGAATGAAGTCCTTCTGGCCACGAAAGAATAGCAGGACCTGTGCGTGATTGTGTCCGACGATCTTAAAGTAGCTAAACAGGTAGAAAAAGCAAATGTGAAAGCTAGAAGGATGCCTCGGTGCATAGGAAGAAAAATGGCCAGCAGAAAAAAGGAGGTGGTAGTGCCTCTGTATAAGTCTTTGGTGGGACCTCATTTGGAGTATTATGTGCAATTCTGGAGACTGCACCTTCAAAAGGATATAAACAGGTTGGAGTCAGTGCAGAGGGCAGCTACTAAAATGGTTAATGGTTTTCGTTATAAAGCATATGAGGACAGGTTTAAGGATCTTAACATGTGTATGTTAGAGGAAAGGTGGGATAGAGGAGATATGTTGGAGATGTTTAAATATCTCCGTGGCATAAATGCACAGGAAGCGAGCCTCTTTCAATTGATAGCAAGCTCTGCTACAAGAGAACATAGGATGAGGGTGAAAGGGGATAGACTCATGAGTAATATGCGGAAATATTTATTTACAGAAAGGGTAATAGATGTGTGGAATAGTCTCCCAGTGGAGGACAGTATCTGAATTCAAAAAAGCATTGGACAAACACAGAGAATCTCTAAAGGAAAAAAGTAGTAGTTGATATGGAAGGGCAGACTAGATAAGCCATGTGGTCTTTTTCTATCATCATGTTTCTATGTTTCTATTTTTATCTCTGCTAATTCTGTAGTTTTGCTTGTTTGTCAGTGACCCGAAGTTTCAAGTAAACTATTATTTGGAGAAAGGGGAGAGGAGTGAGTGTGGAGTGAATGTGCTAAAGGCTTCGCAAGGTATTCTGGTCCCGCTCCACGAACCCTAATCTTATCCCCAAGGGAAGAGCCTGAAAGGACAGCACTGCTCTTGGAAGGTTATGACCACTTTCTCTCAAGCAGTGTACATATCTGCTGTAAGGACTCCACACATAGACAGGGAGTTACATTATTATTGGGCGGAAATTCAAAGGCATTTGCATAGTTTGCATAACATATACTGCAAATGCTGCTGAGCTGGATATTCATCAGCACTAACACAGTTCTGCTGGGTATCTGTGGGTGCCGCCATTACATGCCCCGACACTAAGCAGTTAGCATCGACGTGTGTTGGGGCGTTCTGGAGTGGAACCGGCACCAGTTAGCAACATGTGAGTAAAGTAAGGTGCGGCAAAAGCTGGGCTAACTTTCCCCATGTAAGCTAACTGGGCAGCAGCTCAATATCCCTGTTGCCCAGTTAACTTCTGGATTCTGTGGCAACCTGGATATTTAATGCTGGTGGTCAGATATGGCCCCAGCATTGATATCGATGATTAGAATTCAGCGGCGACAGCTAGCCACTTTATAGGCACTAGCAGCCACCGCTAAATATCCCCTACTATGTAGTAAGAGTAAAAGTTAAAAGGCAAGCAGGGTCTGTGGTACTGAAACACATAGAGAAAAGGGTTTGGGGGGGTTGGCTTTATATGCTATTATAGTCTCTTTTTCTATGACTCATTTTGATCATGTGGCCATTTTTTTCAAGTATGGCTAGCAGCATGGTGAGACTTGTGACCTTGAACTAGCATGATTGTTTCAGTAAGCTAGCATTCATAAGTTTGATAGCTCTCCCCTTCCCTCCTCTCCCTCCAGTTGATCTCGATCTTCAATCATTTATTTTAGCTCAGAGTTTTCTACTGTGTTGATATTTACTCTGAAAAGAATAGAGGACTGGAAAATTGTTTCATGATGTTTTTACATCAGTTCTCAATGTAGGTTTTCAATTTAACCTCACATCTTACTATTACCAGAGGAATAAGACACTGGAAGATAACATCTGTTGAAAAAGAAGATATTGTAAATGAGTTGAATATCTAGAAATGTTTATCAAGTCGTATGATTCTGAAAAAGATCTGAAAGTCTTGCAGCCTACACTATGAAAGGACATACCTGGATAGGATTAATAACACTCTTCACTAATATTTGTTTGCACAACCCTTGAAAGTGATGACAGCCTCCAAATGTTTTTTGTAGCCATCTATAAGCTTTGGAGTGGAGGAGTAGCCTAGTGGTTAGAGCAACTGCCTAGTACACAGAAGATTAAGGGTTTAATACCCACTGGCACTCCTTGTCACCTTAGACAAGTCACTTTACCCTCCATTACCTTGGAAGAAAAGGCTGGCAATCTGCTTCTGGTGATACATTGCCAAGAAAATCCAGAGGTAGCTGGGTTGCTATGATTCAGCACTGACTTGATGGCACTAAAAAAAAAAAATAATAAGTTTTGTACATCTGACTACTGGTAGTTATTTCCACTCTTCAACTGTAATTTGTTCCAGCTCATGAATGTTTTTTATAGGATTCCTTTTACCAATGGCAGATTTCAGCACTTTCCAAAGGTTCTCGATTGGATTGAGATCAGGACTCATTGCTGGCCAGTTTAAAACAGTCCATTTGTTCATTTTTTCATACTTTTGGATGTATTTTTGGGTCATTGCCCTGCTGACGGACCCATGACCTTGGACCCAGACCTAGCTTTCTGACACTAGGTAGCACATTTTGCTCCAAAATACCTTGGTAATCCTCTGACTTCATGATTCCTTTAATACATTGGAGGCCTCCAGTTCCTTAGGCAGCAAAACAGCCCCACAATATTATGGAAACTCTATCATATTTAACTGTAGGCAGGGCCATATGTGAATTATCTGATGTGAATTGAGCCTTTTGTGTGTTGTTTATGTGGAATGAATACTGCTGCCTGAAGTGTTTTTTTTTTCATTCTGATATGTGCTAAAAAAATATAATTCTGTTCCCAACCTTAGAACCTTTCCTCTTACTGAAATTATTTTAGTTACTGATTTGCAACTGTTCTGATTAAAGACTGCAGTCAAAAGTTAAACAGTTGGTAAGATACATCATGGCAGAACCCTATGAATCAACAGCTCCTATTTTTGTCTTTGCTGTGTAGGCATACACACTTAACAATAAGCGACGGGATGAGCGAGTACCTATTTGTCTTAGAATGAGAATATGCAGTGGTGTGTTTCATTCAGACTGGATCTCAGTGTGCATTACAAGTCAAGACTTCAGAAACACGCATACAGTCACTATATTAGGAATGTGCAAAAGTAAAAAAAAAAAAAAAAGTTGGGCCTTTTTGAAATTTTCAGCCTCTCTTTTAAGTTTGCTTTGCACTTTTCTTTCAATTAAAAAAAAAATGAAATGAAACATGCCACTGCACATGATTGCACATGTGTTAATTCGTAGCTTAATGCAAATTAAATTGATTTTCTGAACCCTAAATTTTTTAAGGTGCACTAACGAATCAAATGCACACCCCTAGAGGGCATTCAGGATACCAATTTTGATGCTTGATCTAGATACAGGGCTGGTTTATCCACCTGGTGGTTGCCTAGAACAACAGACTCTGGTGGGTGCACTGGTGATTCCTCCCTTCCTGGAAGTGACAGGCCTTAAAGTACCTGTGTGGCCTGCTGCTCCTGCCCCCCTCTAACAGCAAGTTGCGTTGGAGGGGAACAGGAATGGAAGGCAATGAGAATATGCATGTGCACGACTGCTGTAAAACCCACTGCAGCGCAGAAGTGACGGCTGTGCTGCCATTTTCAGGAAGAGAGGGATCGCCATGCTACCCTCCTCCCCCAGGTGAGAAGAAGGATGGGGGGTGACACAGGGGGGTGGCCCAGTCTATGTATCAACCTCTGAAGTAGAATAGAGGAATGAACAGTGTCTTACTAATACTGGACAATGAAGATTTCGCTTCCTGAACACTTTTGGGTCTATCTTATGGATTTGGGGTTGCTGATCACGAAAATCACCTTGAAAGTTTCCTATTGCGCACCGTTTTTTTTTTGCAATCATCTACTTTTGTGATTTCCTCGCATATTTGAAGTCTACTCATATGTTGCTTAGAAAGTAAGCTGTTTTGTTTAGTCCTGGCATGCCTGGACATGCACTCAGTGCAGGCTCACAACATGCAGTAGAAATGTTACTGCTCAGGAATGTATGGGAATGCTTAGTCAGGATGGATGCTGGCAGTACAGGCTATAAAAGCAGCTTTCATACTATGTTATGTATGACATTGGTAGCAGTTTGTATACTTAACAATAGCATTTACATGTAAGCTTCTTGTCTAAATGATGATTTGTTACAGCAAAAATGTATTGTCAATGTCACAACAGCCACAATACATTCTGTTACATTTGTGATGAGTATACACTTAAGCCTCAAAGATGCAGCATGGCTGCACTTATTAAGAAACCGTATGAGCTCTACTTTGGTTGTAAAGTTGACGATCTAGACAAATCCTGTGCTCCTCACATTTGCTGTGCAATGTGTGCTGTCTATCTCAGAGCTTGCCATTTGCAGTCCCAATGATATGGCGAGAACAGAAGTATCGCATGACAGAATGTTACTTCTGCCTGACCAATGTATCCGGCTTATCTGCTAAAAATAAGAAATCTATTGAATACCCCAGTCTACCTTCAGCCATGAGACCAGTGTCGCATGATGACAGTACACCAATACCAAAGCCAATAGAGACATGGAGCCTAGATGAAGATGCCACAATATACGGGCCAAACATGGAAAATAACATGGATCCAGATGTTGAACCATTTATGTCCAGTGTGCCTCATCTGATAATACAGTCAGAATTGAATGACCTAGTGAGAGACTTAAGTTTGTCATAACAAAAGCTGAAGTACTTGGTTCAAGATTGCAAGGATGAGGTTTGCTGTCACCATGTACAAAACTTTCTTTCTTTCTGCCCACCAAGAAGATATGAAAAATGTCTTTGCACAGGTTGACAAGCTCTGTTTCTGCACTGACATTGTTCATTGCTTTGAGTTGTGAGCACAATCTACAACAGTGGTGCCTTTTTATCGATTTGTTACTGTTAAAGCTGAAAACTGTCTTGTTACACAAAGGCAATGTCCACCCTTTAATATCTATTGCCTATACAGTGCAATGAAAGAAACCTATGAAAACATGGAACTGTTGTTGAAACACATAGAGGGCTAAGGTCAGCGGCCCTTGACATACAGGGCTGATTCTAATGTTGGCCCTGTATGTCCAGGGTCAGCAAAATGTCTGGGTAAGTTATTCCACCCCCGGGATGGAATAACTTCTCTGGACATTTTTTTTTAGTGATGCCAGGGTGTGGATGGGGCTCGGGGGCCAGGAATTATTCCCCACAGTCCGACCCTGGCCTTAGGAGGCTGTATTGGGGATTGGGCTGCAGGGAATAATCACTTTAACCCGGCAGCCAGCATCATGGCTTTTAAATGAAGCTGTGGTGCCAAGGCAAAATGACGCCATAGCGCCGTGGCTCCATTTAACAGCCCTGAGTGAGTTAGTCGGGCTGTTGGCTGTATGTTGCAGTCAGGACTGAATCGCAGTCCCGGCCTGCATGTACATGCTTAGTCGTGATTCTGATCCCGCGGAGCTAAACGTGCCCCATGGGATCAGAATCGCACTCCCCTTTGTATGTCTAGCTCAGACTGGATGTACAAAGGAGATGTACTTGCGGGTCAGAATCGGGCCCATACAGTACACCAACTACAACTGAACATCTGTAGTGATCTAAAAGTAGTGGCATTGCTACTACGAATGCAGCTCGGGTGTACCAAGTACTGTTGTTTCATTTGCAAATGGGACACCCGTGCTAGAGAGACTTATTACATTAAAAAGAACTGGCCACTCTATAAGTATTTGGTTACAGGACAGAAAAATGTGGCACATGAACTACTTGTCAACACAAGTAAGATATTTTTGCCTCCTTTTCATATAAAATTCGGACTGATTAAAAACTTTGTGAAAGCAATGAACAAGGAAAGTGAAGGATTTCTATATTTGAGACAGATATTTCCAAGAAAAACTGATGCCAAGATTAAAGAAGGCATTTTTGTGGGTCCACAAGTCAGACACGTCATCAATGACAGCAGTTTGAAGATCTGCTAGTGGAGCCTGAGAAAATCGCATGGAAGGCATTCAGGGATGTTGTTGAGAATTTTCTTGGCAATTACAGGGCACCAAACTATGTCCAGCTGGTTGACTACATCCTTCAAGCATACAAAACCATGAAGTGCAACATGTCGCTGAAGATTCATTTTCTGCACTCACACCTGGACTTCTTCCCTGCTAATCTTGGTGCGGTCAGCGATGAACATGGTGAAAGGTTTCACCAGGACATTGTGATGATAGAAAAGCAGTATCAGGGCAATTAAAACCCATCAATGCTGGCCGACTATTGTTGGACACTGAGACAAGAAGCATCAGATGCTGAGTACAAACGAAAATCAGGAGCAAAATATTTTTTGGTTCAGGTGAACTAGTGCAATATGTCAGCATCATTGTGCGATTAAATATGCTAAATTCAGGAAGGTCTTCCTGCTGATGAAACCTAGAGTGCTGTCTGCAGGAGGGACCTTCTTTCTTAGATTTCCTTGTAAGTGTCTAGTTGCCTTTGAGGGGATTCGGTATGTGTATACCGACCCTGGGCAATTGGAAAATTTTCTTAATAGCAGATAGAGTAAGGTTTGTTAACTCCTGATTGAGTTTTGTATTAGGGATATTGTTTATGTCTGGAAGTGTTTGAACTGCTGTAGTAGAACTGGGTTTTGGTTTTGTTTTGGACTCTCCAGCACTGGCAGACATACTCCTCGTACCATGGGCTAGGGAGCAGAATTTGCCTGTGTTTTGTTTATTGTTACTATAAGTGATTTTGTTCCTGTAATTTCCTTTTTCTTCTGTAATGCATATTGTTTTCTTTTCTTTGGAGATGTTGTTTCTTTTATTAAATGATGTATGTATAACCGGAAACTCCAATAAAAAAAAAAAAAGCTAACTTCAGTCAAAATTTAATTTCATGGTTCTCCAAATTCCTATGTGATACAGTCAGTCTGAAATTATATTTGTGTTCAGCTTGAAGCCGTCTATCATAATCACCAAAAAATTTTCAGGAAACAAAACATTTGAACAAATTTGTTGTCTGGCATTATTACCCCGTTACAGGAAGATGAACACGTTTACTCCATGTTTCCAGGACAGGCTGATGCAGTCCTAGGTGTGCACCTTCCCCTAGGTGCACACCTAGGACTGCATCAGCCTGTCCTGGAAAGATGGAGTAAACGTGCATCAGCCTGACCTGTCATCGGGTCTTCCATTTTTGCTCTACCCTAAAAGAGTGTGTGAAGGATCCCTGGTCCTCCCTGGACTGCTTTTTGTTGGCAAGTGTTGCTGTTCCAATTCCTGTTTCTTCTCCTGACATATCGGCTTCCTTGATGGATACTCATGCCCAGTGCCAGCCAAACATCAGACAAATTAGGTAGTCACCTAGGGTGGCAACTTCTGGGGGGGGGAGGGCGGCAAACAGCAGGGCATTCAAAGCTAAACAATAGATTTTGACAACCGAGGGATGATTTAAGGCTTAAGCTTTGCCTAGGGTGCCAACACCTTGAACCAACTCTGGGGCCAGCCCTGCTCATGCGGCGCAATCTGTTGCTTTATTCAAGACAGAGTCTATGTTGCAGGGATCAGTAGCAAAGTTACGTCAGTTCTCAACAGAAACTGTTGCTAAAATGCAAGGGTCTGATATTGTTCTTAAGGCTATGGTTCATCATATGAAGTTACTTGATGAGAGGGTCTCTCTGTGACAGTCTACTGGGGGATCCACTCTATCATAAAACTGAAGCTTTAGAAAATCTTCAGCAATCCAGGAATATTCATGTTTTGAATTTACCTGTTATTAGATTACTACTGTATCTGCAGAAATACTGTTCTTAGAAACTACACAAAACAATGTTGATCTACCTGCTTAACCTTCTAGTACATTGTCTTCTGAACTGGAGAAGAGTCACATTTTTAGATGTTATTTCAAGAGGAAAGGTTCCTCTTATTACGGTAAAGCTGTTCAGAGTCTTCCAGATATTTCTAGGGTAACAGAACTTAGGAGGAAGAGTTTCCTGCAATTAATACCTGTGGGATTGTAATTGGGGGCTTCCTTTTTCCCCCAAATATTCTCTTTTTTCAATCCGATTCAGTTGGAACAGTTTTTGTCGTAGAATACAGTTTAGGGTTAAGGCCGGGATTAATGATGATTCTTGTCCATTTTGTCTCTTTCTCTAGGTACGGATTGATGGATTAAAATGTAAATAGGATGTTATTTTCTTTTTATTGTCACTTTGCATTTACCTATTTCTTATCTCCCTCTGTTGATGTGGACTTGATTTATATTTTTCTCTTACTATTATATTTTCTTATTGTTCTCCTGGCATATACAGTATGATTAAGCTTTATATATAAAATAAAAGGAAGGCAGGACTACAAGTGTCAGCATGCATAAGTAAACTCAGGTTGCTTCCTGAGCTATTTGGGAGCCTGTATGGGGAAGATTGAGAAGGAGCAATGCTATTATTGTGTCGTTAATTTTAAGCTGGGTGAAGTGAGTCAGTGGCGGAGACTGAAATATGTATCCCAAGCACTTTCCTGGCTTTCAGTATGGTGCTATGTGCATCACGTGGGGAAAAATAATCTAATTGCAGTTTTTCCATTACATTGTCTAATTTTTACATCTTGCCTTAAACTATATCCTGGAAGGTACATTATTACGGTGGTGCCTAATATTGTGATAGCATTTAACTGCTATTGCTTATTTCATTTTAATGTGTATGGGCCATTTGAACTGGTTAGCTTGGTTCCAAAAGCAATTTTAAAAGTTTTGAAAACTGTACAAATACAGACTGCAACATGGTCACACTCGGTATACTGTGTGCAAGGAAAAGAAAAAAATGCAGCATGGCTAGTATACAATATTTTAAAAACATTACTACACATTTAGGGTTGTGCATACTGTGTGATTAGCGGCAAAACTAAATACACAGCAAGTGCAACTGTGGTGCGCTACCTGACGAGGGTGTGCCCAACAAGTTCCTGGCACTTAGTGCACAACCGAGCACCAGAATACACGGTGCAATTAATGAGGGTGCACCTCACGACACCCTTAGAGGTACCTTTATATGCACTGCTGCTACTTCCCCACATTGCCTCTGATCATACCCCAGTTGCCCTTCGAGCTAACAGCAATGTGCTCTCCATGCACACACTCTACACTTAACGTGGCCACTTTCCTCCCTAGTGGGTGATGGCCTCTTATGTACAATGCGTTTTAGCGGCCAGTAGCTGGCATGCACTCATGTTCGCATTCTCGGTTGGCGGTCACACATGCTGAAACATGGGTTAACCACTTAGTAAAAGGGTCCCATATTTAGGATTCATTTCATACAGATTACATTAAAAAGGTCATTTATTAACAATAAGCGAGTGCCCACACTGTTGACATGAGTTACTTACCACCGGATCCATTACATAAAATGTGCTTTGCAGTGAACAGCGCACATCAACAGCAGTGGGGTTCGTTTACTAACACTTAACAAGCTCTAATTGTTCATGTAGATAGATATCTGGACCCCGACATTGAATGTCCGGGTGGCCCGGATTGCCAGGAAGCCAACTGGGCAGTGGCGATATTCAGCCACTTCGTGGTTTGATTCCACAGCGAAAATTAGGCCAGCCTTTGCTTATCGCCACTTTGCAATAAGCAGACAGCGGTGATATTGAGCTGCTGCCCCCAAAGCGTCCCAATGCATCAAGTCTCTGTTTCCAATAAGCATTATCTTATCAGCATAGTTCAGCACTCTGAATATTACCAGCCAAGGTCTGTTACCCCCTTCCACGCTTAAGCCCATCCGGTGAGTCCTTTCACCTTTCACTGGAACCATGGTGGAGAGAAGATCAAGCTTATTCAGTAAAACATTTTCACAGAGGTCCAACAAGTTCTTATCCCCTATACTCTCAGGAATCCCAATCAGTCTCAGACTCTTTCTTCTGCTGCAGTTTTCTTGATCCTCCAACCGCTCTTCTAAGAATAAGTTCTTGCGTTGCAACTGCTGCACCTACACCCGGAAGCTCCTCCAACTCCAAGACTACTGCCTGAATGCACTGGGTGTGCTCAGAAATCTATCTGGATTGGCTCATCAAAGCCTCCTTCACCTCTTCCAGAGTGGACTGGAACTTAGCTAGTTTGTTTTCAAGCACTGCAGTCACACTCTTGGTAAGATATTTATCCACTTCTTCAGACATTATCAAACTTGCTGATTTCCCTGTGGGGCCATAGACTCTGCCATGATGCTGGAAGGCACCCGATCAACTGAGTTCTGCATGGCTTGGCACCATTCAGGGCTGTTTGCTTCAGTGCTGGGGAAGCTTTCTTGGTAGCAGTGCTTCTCCGAGGTGTGCAGCCACAGGGGCATGGCCTGAAGGGGTGTGACCAAAGCATTCCCCATAGGCACCAAAAGGTTCTGCACACCCACAAGGCTGGGGCCTGGCTGTGTTCCGTGCTGATGCTTTCCATGCTTGTTCCAACTCTGCAGCCCCATGGCACCACAGCCCCTTCTCCTTCACTCCGGTGCAACATGTAACCCAAGCCGCTGTGACTGCCAGTGTGTGCTGATCCCGCCAGCCTCCACCCGAACTATCTGCTCTCCACCAGTATCTCTGGCATCTCTGACCAGTGTATCTGCTGTCTGCTATCAAAGGCCACACTGGTTGATTTCCATTTTGGGCCCACTTCTCTCTCACTACCACTCGACCTCTATTCTCACCTCTGGGGTCACATGCAGTCAGGCTTCCAAATCAGCAGTTGGCTGGACCTTGCTTCTCATTGAGAACATGGGAGCTGAGTCCACTGCAATAAGGTTTTGCACCCCCTCCCCCCATACAGTCACCAGGCCAGGCTCCACCATGCTCGGCCCTGCCCACGAGGCTCCGCTCCTGCCTCATGCTGACCCGGCCACCAGTGAGAGTTGCTGTTTTCTACTTGCTCAGCCGCCCCTTCAAAGCCCCGAACGAGCAATACAAGTTGAGTAATATTAAATTAACTTCTGCCCACCAATTGCCATGCTTTGCTCAGATTTTAAATGAATAGATGGTGTTTTTTCTAATGGGAGGGCTAAAAGCCTACAGAGAAACATCCATCTTGGCCAGAGGCTCTGCCCCTCCCTAGAATGCCCAGTGTTAACTGGTTAGCATTGGGGCATGCAGCAACGGCACCAGGAGATATTCAACAACACTAATCATGTTAGTGTCACTGAATATCCCTGACAAGGGGACTAACACGGTGAACAGGTCTGCTGACGGTGTTATTCCCTTTGAATATTGGGCCCATAATCTTTCAGATAATGAATTATTTAGGATCACAAGTAATATTTTAAACAGGTCTTAAACTATGGAGTTTATTTTAGAAGACTTATTCACAATTTCCACATTACAAGAGGAAATCGCATCCATGTGTAAATGGCCATTTTAGAAAGAGCTACGTTTACCCATAAATTTTCTTAGTGTGTCAAAGTTACGTGGGGAGGGAGGGTGTCAGGGGGTGTGATCTGGGCATGGCCTGTGTGAGACTAAAATCTACAAGTGTATTCCCCATTTAGGGTTGCCAACTGGCTCCAGATGCGCCCGACAGGCTTGATCCAGTCCTGTGTTTGCCCCATTGCATGCAGGGACTTGTAGTCTTGCTTTTCTTATGGAGTGCAATGGAGAAATCAGAACTACATGTCCCTGCATGCAATGGAGTAAACCCAGGACTGGATCAAGCCTGTCGGGCGCATCTGGAGCCAGTTGGCAACCCTATCCCCATTTCATATGGGAAATGCAGCTGAAAGCCCAAAATCATCCCTGTCTGGATTTACACCAGCTCCATGCCATGAATAGAGATTTTAAAGTGCTCCTTTTGGCCATTCCTTTACAGGAATTGAAATGAGGGTCAAGATAGAGTTCACTGTAATTAATTGACTCCTGGCTTTTCTTGTTTCTGGGCCCATTTTCACCTCACTCATTTTTGGGGATTTTAATATTCATGTTGATGACCCTTCTGACTCTTCTGCCCTAAAGCTATTTACCTCAACCTCCAGCTCTGTTCTTCTGCCCCTACTCACCAGCATGGCCACTTCCTCAACCTTGTTTTTTTCTCCAGTTCCTTGTCTCAAACTTCTCTACCTTAGTTCTTCCCCTGTCTGACCATCTGCAAACTTTCACTCATCAACCCTCCACCGAAGTCTCATCCTATCTCCACGAAACACAGTTAGGAATCTTCAGGCTATTGACTCCTCTGTTCTCTTCACTGCTATCTCACCTCCTTCCACTCCAAGCCCTATGAGGCATACTGTACCTCACCCTTGGCTGAGTTCTAAAATCCTCTACCTAGATTCCTGTGCCCGATCTACTGAGCACCTTTGACTCAAATTCCATACCCATTCTGACTTCCTACATTTCAGCTTCATGCTAGCTTCTTTTCATTCTGCCATAGCACTCACATAGCAAGAAAATTATGTCCATCTAACAAACTCTTTTGCCTCTGACTCCTCCTTCACTTTCTTCACAAACTTTGGCTGACTACTCCCATGATAAGGTTCACAAGAATAGTCTCTAGATCTTCACAGGGCCACCTCCATCTCCCACTCCTCCTCTTCATTTTCAAATTGTTCCTTCGGAGGAAACTGCACATCTTCTCTCCTCCTCCAAACTCACCACCTGCTCTTCTAATCCCATTCCCACACATCTAAGCTCTATCTCTTTCACTGTCTTCCCTTTCTTCTATCATACTGTATCTTCAACTAATCACTTTCCAATGCAACCGTTCCTGCAGCCTTCAAACATGCTGTGGTCACATCTCTCCTCAAAAAACCTTCACTAAACTTTATCTGCCCTTCCATTGGCCCATCTCCCTCTTCCCTTTTGCATCCCAACTGTTCAAAGGTGCAGTTCACTGCCACTGTGTTGACTTTCGTTCATCTCAAGCCATTCTGGATCCACTAGAATCTAGCTTTTTGCTCTCTACATTCTAAAGAAACATCCCTTGCCAAAGTCCCCAATGACTCATTCCTGGCCACATCCAAGGGCTTTTATTCAATCCTCTTCCTTCTTGACCTATCTGCTGCTTTTGACACCATTAATTATCACCTTCTCCTTGATACCGTGTTCTTACTTGGATTTAGGAGCTCTGTTCTGTCCAGGTTTTCTTCTTATCTCTCCCATCACACTTTTAATATGTGTTCTAGCAGATCTTTGTCCTCTACTATCCCACTTTCAGTCAGTGTACCTCAGGGACCTGTCTTGGGACTTCTTCTTTCTTTTCTTTATACTCAGTCTTTGGTGCCCTGATTTTCTCCCATGCTTTTCATCACCATCTTTATGCTGTCAACTCTCAGATTTACCTTTCTGCACCTGAAATCTCTCTTGGAACCCAAACCCTAATCTCAGCCTGGTTGTCTGATGTGGCTGCCTGGATGTCCCACTGCCATATGAAACTGCATAAGGCCAAGACAGAGCTCTTTATGTTTCCTCCTAAACCCACCTCCCCCTTTCCTTCTTTCTCCCTTTCTATGGATAGCACTATCATCTTCCCTGTTTCCTTGGCCCACTACCATGAGGTCATCTTTGACTCCTTTCTCTCTCTCTCTGAACATATCCAACAGATAGATAAAACTGTAATTTCTTTCCCTATAAGAACATAAGATATACCATACTGGGTCAGACCAAGGTCCATCAAGCCCAGTATCCTGTTTCCAACAGTGGACAATCTAGGTCGCAAGTACCTAGCAGTTTCCCCAAAAGACACAGGTTCCACAATGCCTGTATTGGGGCAAGAAGTAGATATCCCGGGTCCCCTTTAATAATGGTTTATGGACCTTTCCTCCAGGAACTTGTCCAAATCTTTTTAAAATTATGACACATTAAAATTTAAAATTTATGACACATTACTAAGAGGAATTGATGACTCTAAACAAGCCTTCATCCTAGTATTCCTCGACATCTCTGCTGCATTTGACAGCGTCAATCATATAACAATGCTCAACAGACTTCAACAAATAGGAATTACATCCACTGTTTACAACTGGTTCAAATCCTACCTGTCAAATAGAACCCAAACAGTAAGAATTCTTAACCAAACATCTAACACTTTCAACCAAACACAAGGCCTCCCACAGGGATCTGCACTATCAGCATTATTATTTAATATTTACCTTCAACCAATCAGCAACATCTTTAAAAGTCACGGTGTCTATTACCATATTTACGCCGACGATATAATGTTCTATCTCCCATTTAAAATCCCACATCCTCCACTACAACAAATAACGGAATGCTTTAAAGAAATAACATTATGGCTCAAAGACCAGAACCTACACATAAATTTTTCTAAAACGGATGTACTATATATTACTAAAAACCAAACCTACAAACCTCCAACTACTATCACCCTAGATAACCATGAGATCAACACAAAAAAAAGAAATAAAATACCTAGGTGTGATACTTGACAACAAACTTAACATGGACTCACACATAAAATACCTAACAAAAAACATACACTACAAACTTAAGACACTGAGACAACTAAGACCTTTAATTCACTTGCAAGACTTCATAGCTATAATTCAAGCTATTATAACTCCACGCTTCGATTTTGCAAACTTAATCCTTAATGGCATCACAAAGCAAAATATTAAAAAGATACAACTAACCCAGAACATCGCAGCAAGGATAATAAGGAACTTAAGCTCAACAGAACATATCACACCGATCCTAGCTGAACTCCATTGGCTACCCATAGACAGCAGAATAAAATACAAGATTCTTCTAACAACATTTAAAACTATAAACAACTTAGCCCCGTCTGTACTCAATACTCTCATCAAAGTAGAAAATGATAAACGAACACAAAGAAGTCGAAACTCAAATACTATAACAGTACCAAAGGATTACACAAAAGCTACAAAACAAACTAACAAGAGAGCATTCTCACACTCAGCTCCCACCCTCTGGAATAACCTTCCTGACCACATTCGCCAACTGTCAGACATAAAGGAATTTAAAAAACAACTAAAAACCCATTTATTCTCTCTATACTACAACAAAGGAGCAGAATTCACCCAGACCACTCAAAGAGACACAGGTTAACAATCATAATACAAATCATAGCTACATGTTCTCTGAAGTATAAATTAAAATACAACCCAAGTGATATATACCACAATTTATAATTCATGACATAATTGTAAATATCAACAATGTATATATGTTCTAACAGTTTAATGTTCTAATAATTATAATGTTAATACTTTATATTGTTACCTGTAAATAGTTCAATATGTTCTATGTAAACTGACTTGGTATGATACCACCCTTACCATATAACATACTGTTCATTGTAAACCGCACTTGATACTTGTGAAAGAGCGGTATAGAAATAATTGCTAAATAAATAAATAAATAAATAAATAAAATCCGGCTACACTAGTATCTTTTACTACATCCTCCGGTAACAAATTTCAGAGTTTGATTATAGGTTGAGTGAAAAAATATTTTCTCTTATTAGTCTTAAATAGGTTACCCTGTAGCTTCATTGTATGTCCTCTAGGTTTTTTTATATTCTGATGATGTAAACAATCGATCTACGTTTGCCTATTCCACTCCATTCATTAATTTATAGACCTCTATCATATCTCCCCTCAGCCATCTCTTTTCCAGGTTGAAGAGTCCTAACCTTTTTAGCCTCTCTTCATAGGGGTATCCTTCCATCCCCTTTACCATTTTGGTGGCTCTTCTCTGTACCTTTTCTAATAATGTTATATCCTTTTTAAGATATGGCGACCAGAATTGCACACAATAGTCAAGGTGAGGACCCACCAAGGAACAATACAGCAAATTCATCCCTTCTTTCTGAACACACTATCATGATCCTTATCCACGCTCTAGTTGTCTCACGTTTAGACTATTGCCACTTGCACCTCACTGATCTTCCTCAGAATCATCTATCCCC
Organism: Ichthyophis bannanicus; assembly: GCA_033557465.1. Classification (NCBI taxonomy): domain Eukaryota; kingdom Metazoa; phylum Chordata; class Amphibia; order Gymnophiona; family Ichthyophiidae; genus Ichthyophis; species Ichthyophis bannanicus. The sequence continues at coordinate 821,706,039 of CM066032.1, forward strand.
TTCAATCGATTCTAAGCTCTGCTACATGACTGATCTTCAACCAGTGTCACTAGGCTCACGTAACCACTCTTCTCAAGTCACTTCATTGGTTCCCTGTTTGTTTCCGCATCCAGTTCAATCCATTTATTCTGCTGCTCCTCATTACCTCTCATCTCTTATCTCTCCCTACACCCCTCCTCAAGAACTACGCTTATCAGGCAAATAACATTTGTCCATATCCTTCTTTTCCACCAACTCAAGACTTTCTTTGTTCCACCTAGCTGCACCATATATCTGGGACAGACTGCCTGAGCCGGTACGTCATGTTCCATCTCTGGTTCTATTCAAATCCAAGCTAAAAATCCACCTCTTTGAGGCTGATTTGGGATCCTGACACTTTTATTCTTCTATTTCCATCCATTATTTCTATTCCATTTCCCCCATTGTTTTATCCTTGTCCCCTGTGTTTGTCCGTATTGAAAAGATTGTAAGCTGTATTGACTAGGGCTTGTCTCTTATGTATACAGTGCTGCGTATGTCTATAGCATTATACAAATGATAAGTTGTAGTAGTAGTAGTAATTTGCATGTTTAGGTTTGCAAAATTGCACAGTCACACATGTAAGTGCCGACAATTATATATGTTCATTATGAAATGCCTGCACTTAAACATGTAAGTTGTCAGATTTCCCTCATTGATTTTTCCCACATGTATATTTGTGAAATGGCTCCTCTCACTATACGTGGATGTGTATTTTAGAAACGGCTCCACTTTTGGCAGAGTTGTTCATAAAATACCACCAGAATTGAATACTTCCTGACTCGAAGTCTCAATTCCTATTTCTCTGTCCTTTCTAAAATGATCTTTGTATAGGTATATAGATAGATATGCATAGATATAGATAGTCAAATATAGATGTGTGTGTGTGTGCGCGCGTGTGTAGATATCGCTATATAATATATTTGCATATACACACACAGAAGACAGAACTTAATAGCAATGGTATTTCTACCCCCCCCCCCCCCCGACATCTCTCAAAGTAGGTCAAATGATTGTCAAGACGTGAAGACACATTTTACAAATGATGTTCAAAATCAATCTGGAACATCCAAGCCAGAGCATCTGAAAAAAGTAGGCATGTCCAAGTTCAGGCACAATTTCACAAATGTGAACGTGCGTGATATGGATGTCAGCGTGGTTTCTACAAAGACATCCCCGGGATAGTATTCCAGACTATGGACATCTAGCAATAGCCTAATGGTTAGAGTAATGGGCTAGGACCAGGGAAGCCAAGGCTCACATCCCACTGCTTTCCTGATGCCTATTCATCTTTGGAGCAGGTTTAAACTTAGACAGGGTTGCAAACGTCCCCGACATTTCTGAAATGAAGCAGGGACGTCTAAGTCCATTGCCCCACTCCAGACCCACCTCCACCACTCCCCCTACCTAGGTGAATGTCCCGGCAATGGAGGAGTCTTTAAAAGCTTTTTATAAAATGGCTCCAGGAACGTTTCCATGATTTGGATGTCCGCATGCACGTTTCGTGCATCCAAATCGCAACTAAGATCATTAAAATGACACCCTCAAAGGCATGTTTTTGTTTTGTTTTGATTTGTTTTTTAAACTATGCCCATCTCTAGTACATGCATTTTCTTGTCATTTTATTTGTTCCTCAGAGATCCTTATTTCTTTTAACCAAATGCTCAGCCATGACATTTGCTCTGTAATGGAAAAAGGGCAGATGGAGACCATTACCTTTTTTCATTGTGCTAAAACCTGTTCATAAATCTGCACATTTCCTCAGCTTTTTTCTTTAAGTAGACATTCAGTAGCTGTTGCCCTATCCAGTGAAATCAGCAAACTGTTTTTCCTCTATTTATAGTAGAATTTTACAAAAGTATCACTACTTTGGCTGCCTGTGTTGGGTCGTGACACTCAGCTGTTGTGCTATTGATTTCATAGACATGGTTCCGTGTTTGTTTTGCAAGCACATTTAAATGACTGTAGGGAACTTTAGGCATCTGAGGGCGGAAAAATTAGCCTGGGGTGTATTATATTGCTCTGGAGAATTCAGAACATAACATATATAAATATTGACGAGCTGTAAAAGAAGGTACTTGATTTAAAATCTGTGCATTTAAAAAAGTCTGATGCACACAAAACCACTTGCGTAAATATTTATTGAAAATTGACCAACAGGAAGCCTGTAGTACTTTCATCTTTCATGTTCATATGGATAATAATTTTCAAAATCATTTTTATGGACAAAGCAGTGCTTTACTTGTAGAAACAGGCCTTTATAGAATTGCATACCACATCTCCATATACGATCCTGCGCGTCCAGTCTGTAAACACATAATTTCACTCAGATTGAGTGGGAGTGTTCCTGGGGGTGAAGCTGAGGAGGGAATTTGTATTTGCATTGACTGTCTTACCTCTGTTCTATGGCGTTGCTTTCCATTTTCTAGCCTAGCAGCATTGTTATTACCATTGTAAACCGCCCTGGTGCTACGGCCTGGGTGGTATATCAAATTCGAAAATAAAGCTAAAGATACATACGCACTTTGAAAATTCAGCACTAAGCACATAGAGGGCCATGTTTACTAAAATGCTCTAATTTTAATGTGAGGTTTGGCATGGGACCTCTGTAACTGTTAACCGCATGCTAAAAATGCCAGAGCGGTAAAACTATCCTGCTAACCACTTAGCATGAGATTGGGCGGGTTAGGAGTGGAGAGTGGGCATTGCCCATGCATTGCAATTAGCGTGGACATTAGTAGCGTGTGCTAATTGTCAATGTTACAGTTAACACAGGTGCACTTACAGCCCCCTTAATGGGTGGTGATGAGCTCTCCCTCGTTATTAGTGGTGGCAAGTTTAGCATGGTGAGGTACCACACTAACTGCATGAGGCTTGCTGGGAACACCCTCAACGGCGTGGAATGGCCACACCTCCAGCACTAATTACTGGTATCAAACATGCGCTAAGATGATTTTTAGCGTGGTTTAGTAAACATTCCCCAAAATAACCTGTAAAGTTTGTGCATTCTAAATAAAGCAGGTGTACATGAAAGCGCAAGATGATTCTCGAAGCAAAAGTGCCCCAAAAGTGCACACATACAATCATTTAGAAAATCTGCTGAAGCCTGCATAGGGAAAGGTATGTACACATTGTTTACATGTAATAGTACCTGCATTAATCCTGATATTTTCTGTGGAGTGGACAAGCAGGAGTTAGAGCAGCAGGCCAGGAATCAGAAAATCCCACTCGCTAGATCTTGAGCAAGTTACTGAACCCTCTATTGCCTCAGGTACAAACTTAAATTATAAGCCCTCTGAGGACAGGACTATTATTGAATATAACCTGCCTTGAAGTACTGCTGGGGAGAGATCAAAATGCCCCCCTCCCAACACTGCTTAGCCACTTTGCAGGGAGGGATAAGCCCCTAGCCCAACTAACTTTTTAAGCTCCTAGAGCGATGGGAGATTTCTCCTTCCCTCCCCATCATTCTGTCTGCTTCATCCAGGCTGCTACCAGGCCAAAGCAAGCGCATTTGGAATGCAAGAGTAGGCACTTCCTGTATCTTGTGAGATACAGAGTGGTGGGGTGGGGAGGGAAGGAGCAAAGCTCCCACTGCTGGGACCACTCATCGGCTGAGGGTAAGTGAAAGGGGGACTGGTACTGGAAAATGTTAGGGATGGGGGGAGATGTTGTCTTGATTAGATTGTAAGCTCTGATGAGTCTTGTATATGTGTCTGTACAGCGCTGTAAGCCTTGTAGCACTATATAAATGATGAATTGTAATCGTCGTAGAAAAGTTGGTGAAAATTCTAGGAATGGAGGGCAGCAACTGGAGAATGCTAGGGATGGGGTGGGAGAAAGGAGGCAATGCTGAAAGATGCTGGAGATGGGGGTGGGAAAAGGGGAATGATGCTGTGGCTAGGGCTGAGAAAAGGGTCTCATGCTGAGACCAGGAGAAAGGAACTAGAGCCTGATATGGGGGTTGGGGGAAGAGGCAGATGCCAGGGCTGAGAGAAAGGGGCTGGAGCTGGGAGAAGGGGACTAGTGGCTGACACGTGCTGAAAGAAGGGGGATGATTCAGAGACTGGGGTTGAGAGAAGGGTGCTAGGGACCAATGCTGGGAGAAGTGAACTGATGCTTGCTGATAGTTAGGGAAGGGGCTGATGCTAGGTGAGTTATAAGCAACAGGAGAATAGATACTGGGGGGGGGGGGGTAGAGGAGAGAAGCAAGGACATATACAGGGAAAGGTAGCGCCAACTCAACCACTAGGCAAACCAGACAGTCAACTATAGCGACAATGAGCAGGGCATTCAAAGCTAAACAAGAGATTTTGACAACAAAGGCAGGATGTAAAGCTTAAGATCTGCCTAGGGCGCCAACACCTTGAACCAACTCTGGGACTGACCCTGAGGGGAGGTGGAGATATAAGGACAGAGGAATTGGGGTAAGGAGAACAAAAGGAGTTAAATGAATATTAGAGAAATTGGTAGGTGGTTGGATATTGGTGAAGGGGAAGACAAAGTATGGCTTAAATGGGCAGAGGAATGAATGTTGTGGATGTAGGAGAGGCAGGGGCAATGGATGCTGAGGTAACAGGCTATAGGGAAAGTGGGAGACAAAGAAGGTAAACAGATTTTTGAAAAATGTGAGACAGGATGGACATAGGAGATGTTAAAGGGAAAATGTAAAACATAAGAGAGGGACTGGACTGGAGAGGATGTGCCAGGGCAGTAGGAGGAAGAGATGGTGAGTGAATGGAGGGAGAGCGAGGAATTGCCCTGAACAGGGGAGGAGAGGGAGGGCAAGAGAGTGCTAGGGAGGGAGAAGGTGAGATGTAGTTATTTTATTTATTTAACTGGTTTTAATATATCATTTTTATAGCAGACAAAATGGTTTACATGGAACAAATAGAAGCGGTTTACAGGGAACAATTGAACACATGTACATGCAACTTTAGATTAGGCACAGCTAAATTGTAAACAGTGTTTAACAAGGGCAACTTTGTGAGATATGGGAGAAAAGGGTAAGAAGGAGAAAGATAAGAGAAGAGAGTGTGAGAAGGAGAGAGAAAGGAGGGAGAAAAAGATTAAGCGAAGAAATGGGAAAAAGCTATAGGAAAGGGATGGGAGGAAAGGAAAAAGGAGAGAGCGGGAGAGGAGAGGAAGAAGAGCTGAGAGGAGAGAGATGAGAGGGAAGGGGCAGAAATAGAGAATGAGGAGGAAGGGGAAAAGTAGTGTGGAGGATAGAGCGGTAAGGAGGGAGGGAAGGGAGAAGAGATAAGTGAAAAAAGTGAAGGATGCATAAATTATGGAGAGATGGGAAAAATAAGTGAGTAAAGATGAAGAATTAGGGAGAGAGGCTAAAAGGATATGTATGAGAGAACAGGAGGGGAGAGAGAAAATGGAAGAGTACAAGTAGGATAAATAAAAGCACAAGAATAAGGGAAAATGAAAGAAATGGAACCTATAGTATAAAGAGACAATGACATGATGGAAAAATAGAGAATAAAATGAGTTACAGAAAAAAAGAAATCTAAGAAATCAGAGGAAGGAAGAAATGTGGAAAAAGGGAAAAGGAAGTAACAAGGAAAGGCTAGAGAAACAAAAATAATCTATATAAAAGAATAAAATCCATTTCTGTTTTCTTTTTACTTCCTTTCTGTCCATCCATCTGAAATAAGTGACTGCTTCATGGAGAGATGGTTCAGGACATAAGGGGAAGCTATTTTAGACCTATTCCTTAGTGGATCGCAGGATCCTGTGTGAGAAATAATGGTGTTGAGACCACTTAGCAATAGTGATTTTCAAATAATCATATTTGATTAAATAAAAGGACAGAGGACAGCAAGGAAATCCACAGTGCTAGTTTTTAAGTTTCAAAAGGGAGACTACAATAAATGAGGAAAATAATCAAGGAAAAAAGTCAAATGATGGAAAACTAAGTACTGGCAAGTTAAATGCAAGACATTGATAAGGCAGACAAAGAGAAATTTTGAAAAGAAGCTTGCCATGGAAGCAAAAATTCATAATAAAACATTTTCAAGTATATTCATAGCAAAAATACGTGAGAGAGTCATTTGGACCATTTGATGATAGAGGGATAAAAGGGGCACTAAGGAAGGACAAGATAATAACAAAAAGACTGAATGAATTCTTTGCTTTGGTCTTTACTAGAAGAAATAGGGAAGTTACCATTGCCAGAAATGACATTTAAAGGTGATGTATTGGAAGAACTGAAACAAATCTAAATGAACCTGGAAAATGTGTTACAGCAATTTGATAAATTAAAAGGTAGTAAATCACCTAGACCAGATGGTATATATTCCAGGGTGCTGAAATAACTCAAAAATTAGCTTGAAGTCTTATTATTAGTAATCTATAAACTAGCAATAAAATCATCTGTAGAACATGAAGTTTGGAGAATAGCCAACATAACACCAATTTTTAAAAAGGGTTCCAGGGGTGATCCAGGAAACTACAGATCATTGAGTCTAATGTCTATACCAGGCAAAATGATAGAAACAATTATAAAGAATAAAATTACTGAACATATACGAGGGGGTTGGGGGGGGGGTTCCGATAAGTCTCTTATCTTGTAATGAAACAGAAAGCTTTGGGCACACTTCAGTTCCAGTGGTCCAAATGAGAGATCATTAGGACCAGAACCAAAGTGTGCCTGTAGCTTTCTGTTTTGTTACAAGGAAAGAGACTTATTAGCCCCACCTTGTAGATAGTCATAGTTTAATAGGACAAAGCTAACATGGATTTAGCCAAGAAAAGTCTTGTCTCACTAATTTGCAACATTTTTTTTGAAGATGTGAATAAACAGGTAGATAAAGGTGAGCCGGTTGATATATTGTACAGTATCTGGATTTTCAGAAAGCGTTTGACAAGATCCCTCATGAGGGACTCTTGAGGAAACTAAAAAGCCATGGGAAAGGAGGCAGTGTACTATTGTGTATTGGGAACTGGTTAAAAGATAGAAACAGAAAGTAAGGTGAAATCAACAATTTTCACAATGGAGAAAGGCGAATAGTGAAACCCTCCAGGGATCTGTGCTGGCCCACTGCTTTTTAACGTATTCATAAATGACCTGGAATTGGGAATGAGTGAGATGACACAAAATTATTCAAAGTTGTTAAAATACAAGAGGACTGTGAAAAATTTGCAAGAGGATCTTGATAAATTGAGAGAGTGGGCATCCAAATGGCAGATGAACAAGTGCAAGGTTATGCACTTTGGGGAAAAACAACCCAAGCTACAGTTGCCCAACATAAGGTTCCACATTAGGAACCACCACCCAGGAAAAGGATTTAGGCATCATTGTGGATAATACATTGAAATCCTCCGCCCAGTGTGCAGCTGTGGCCAAGAAAGCAAATAGAATGCTAGGAATCATAAGAAAAGGAATGAATAAAACCAAGGATATTATTATTTATTTATTTATTTTATTTATTTGCTGTTATATATCGCACTCTTTCAAATCAGTGTGGTTTACATATAACAAAACAGTATAACGCTTTACATAGAACAATAATGCCTCTGAATTTCTCCATGGTGCGACTGCCCCTTGAATATTGTGTGCAGTTGGTCACTATTCTGTTCTATATAAACTGTTTATTGTTCAAGTTATTTTAAGTTCAATGTAAACTGTTATTTTGTTCTCGTTATATGTAAACCGCCCTGATTTCAAAGAGTGCGGTATATAAAATTAAATAAATAAATATAGTGGAAAAAGAAAAGGTTCAGAGAGGAGCCACCAACATGATAAACAGGTGGAAGGATACCCCTATGAGAAAAGGCTCCTCAGTTTGTAAAAGTCACTACTGAGCGGAAATAGAATAGAGGTCTATAAAATAATGAGTGGAGTGGAACAAGTTAATATAAAAACGGTTGTGTACCTCTTCAAAATGTAGAAAGACTAGGGGACACACAATGAAGCTACAATGCAGCAGATGTAAGACTAATTGGAGAAATTATTTTTTCACTCAAGGTGTAAGCAAACTCTGGAATTCATTGCTGGAGGATGTAGTAAAAGCTGCTAGTGTTGCTGGGTTTAAAAGAGGTTTGGATAAGTTCCTGGAGGAAAAGTCCATAAATCATTATTAAAGTGGACTGGGGAAATCCGCTGCTTACCCTTGGGATAAGCAGCATAGAATTTGTCTACCTTTTGGGAACCTGACAGATACTTGTGGCCTTTATTGGCCACTGTTGGAAACAGGATACTTGGTTTGATGGACCTTTGGTCTCACTCAGTATGGCATATCTTATGTTCTTATGACCCCCTCCAAAACTACCTCCCCACATCTGAGCGCACCCCCAAATCTATGCTAGTCACAAATGCCCTAGCACCCCCAGCTATCCCAACCACAAATACAACACATGAACAGCACATACAGAACACACAACAGAGACACAGGGATTACTAATAATTCCCTAGTTAGAATGTACTGCATTTTAAATGATTCACATATGTATATCATTGTCCTTGCAGTTACTGTATTTCTACTGTGAAAGCTGACAGATTATTACTGATTTCTTATTGGTTGCTATGTGTACTGGTAAATAATTCTGTTGCCATGAGCGAGGCTAGCTTAACGAACTGGCAAGCTAGCTACCAAAGTTTAGGGGGGCTTTGTCAAATGTGCTCCTTACTCAGGATGCTAATGAAAACAAACATCCTGATAACTGGCAAAATCAATAAGTTCATCACTGATGGAGAAGAAATTGAAATAGTTGACAACTTTAACTTACTTGGATCAACAATCAATAAAGAAAGGACAAGCAGTCAAGAAATCCGATGACGTATTGCTCTTGGTAGAATGGCTGTGAAGGACCTAGACAAGATTCTCAAGAGCAGAGATGTCTCTCTCCATAAAAGATTTGACTTGTCCAGGCCATTGTATTTTTAATAATATCATATGGATGCAAAAGTTGGACAGTGAAAAAGATAGACAGGAAGAAAATTGATGCCTTTGAATTATGGTGCTGGCAACGAATACTGTGTACATCATGGACTGCCCTAAGAACAAACCAGTCAGTACTAGAGATCAAAAGTAAGCTTTCCTTAGAAGCTCAGATGATAAGACTTCAGCTTTCATACTTTGGACACATCATACGAAGAGAGAAATCATTGGAGAAAGACATAATGCTTCGCAAGGTAGAAGGTCACCATAAAAGAGGAAGGCCGGCAATGAGATGGATCGATACAATAACAGCAGCTATGGATACCACTCTATCAACAATGAACCACTTGGCTGAAGACCGAACAAAGTTTAGGTCAACGATCCAGAGGGTCGCAAGGAGTCAACACTGACTTGACGGCATTTAACAACTACAACATTGAAGTTTACATTAATGTCTGGAATCTAGAAGGATATTTAACATGTCTGCACATTTTTCATACCTTAAAACGTCCTATCTGCAGTTCTCTATTCCACCCCCCCCCCCCACCCATGTGAGTGTAACTAACAGCAGAACTGTGGGTAGAATCCAACCAGTTGAATGGCTGTGGGGGTGGAACATTGGAATGCTGCTCTAGTCCACACTGATATTAAAGAGCACGGTATAAAAAAGCTTTTAAATAAATATAAATAAATAAATAAAAATAGTCACAGTAAAGGAGGAGGTGAGCTTGAGGAAGTACACGTGATGTCCAAGTTAAGAATCTGCCTGTGGTGGGAATTGGAGGAGAAATTAAGCTCTCCCCTTCTCCTCCCCCCCACCCCACCCCCAGTGCCCCATTGCATTTATTTATTTATTTAAGGCATTTATATACCACCTATCTGCGATAACGCATTCTAGGTGGTTTACATTCAGGTGCTGTAAATATATCCATGTCCCCAAAGGGTTCACCTTCTATGCATACCTGAGGCAATGGAGGTTTAGTGGTGTGCCTAAGGCCACAAGGAGCACCAGTCCCCCAACATTTATATAGGAAAATCTGCTTCAACAGCTGCAGCATACAAACACCGATTCACTGTAACATAATGATTACAAAATTGTACCTCTCAAACAGCCCTCCACTCTGATTTCCTCTCCTGATCACAGACACACAGAAAAACAAAAGATATAAATACACACATGGACAAATACAAGCATGCATGCACACACATGGAAGCATGCACAGACCCACATATAAGCACACAAGCACATAACAGATAAACATACAAAGCAGAGATACGCGCGTGCGCACACACACACACACATACTTACTACAACTATTTATTTGTATAGCACTACATACACATGACATACACACATAGAGAGAGAATACAGATACAAACAGATGCATGTGTGCATCAACATACACAACAGAGGGGTTGGAAGAATGAGCCAAGCTCTGCCTTCTTTCCCCACTTGTTTGTCTTCTATATAATATTCTCTGTCTCCTCAAGATATGGACTTTTGGGCTTTGCCCATTTAAGAATCTGTAAGTTATTTTTGTTTTTTCTTTGTTTGTATACTATTATTTTGTGATTACTTTGTAATACATTTTATAAATTTCAATTTAAAAAAAAAACAATAAAAAAACAATAAAGGAAGACATGTGGAGCCTGCAGATTTTGGAGGAGGACAGAGGATGAGAGTGATAAAGTATGTATATGTGAAAGAGGATGAATATTGGAGGGGAGGGGGGGAGAAAAAGGTAATCCATGCCAAACTGTGGGAAGGGGTGAATTTTCATCCACCTTCTACTAATCTGAACTCCCAATGCCTTCCCCCACCCTTAATAAGCAAGTAAAGTACATCCAGGGCCGGCCCATCCACTAGGCGAACTAGGCAGCCACCTAGGGCAGCAGGCCCTGGTGGGCAGCATTGACACCCCGGGGTGCCGATACTGCCCACCAGGTCAGGCTGCCCGGTGGGGGGGGGGGGCATCCCAGTGATTCCTTTGCTGCATTGGGCTTTAAAGTGTCCACGCTAGCACGCTCATGGCCTGCCGTTTCTGCCCCCCTTTGACACAACTTCCTGCCACTCCTGCCTCCTCCAACAGGAAGTTGTGTTGGATGGGGGCAGAAGCAGCAGGCCATGAGTGTGCTAGCACAGGTGCTTTAAAGCTCGACCCAGCAAAGGCATCGCTGCGACGCCCCTCCTCCCTCAGGTTAGAAGACGGATACCGGGAGGGGGGCAAGTCGGATGGCGATGAACTGTCGCTTTGCTAAGAGGAGGGGGTGCTGATGCTGCCAACTGGGGCATTCCACCCAAGGCGACTGCCTAGTTTGCCTAGGGGACGGGCCAACCCTGGATCTAATTCGATGCTGGGAGGAGGGGTGGCATAGCGGACTGGGCTGCGCCACAATCTTCAGCAGGTGGCATGGAGGGTCTGCCTAGGGTGGTAGAAACCCTCGGGCCAGCCCTGACAACACCTATGGAATTAATTACTAAAAAGGTGAGCTAAATCCAAATTCATTCCACCTTCCTCTTCTCACAAATATTCCTAATACGTCCAATACCACATCTCCTTTATGCTGCTACCAGGTTTCTAGTGTGACTTCCCCACTCTTGCCAGGATTAAAGACCTACTTGTTCTGTTTGGAATATAAATATATTTTTAAAAGAACATCAGAATCCAAAGGCTGCCTGTAAGTTATGCTTCAGAGGCTCTGCAGGAAACAAAGTGCTAAATGAGCATTTCAGAGGAAGAGGTGCGAAATCCACACATCTAAAGCAAGCTTACTTTTCAAAAAGGTTTCTCAATTAGAGGTCTTTATTTCTTAGAATTTATTGCTAAAGCAACTTAACCATTACAAAGCACAGAGAAGTTCTCATTAAAGAGGTTATAGATCACATGCCAACAATTCCTTTTCTCCCTCCCTCACAAAGGAAAATTTAGACTAGCACTTCTGCCTATAAACTGGTAGCTTGTGAGAATGGGCTTTCATGCTTTCCCATAAGGGTGTTTAGTCAATTTAATTGATTAAACTTCAAACTACCATATGCTCTTGGATGTCTAAAACTTGGCATTGATCAAAGTGTATAATTGCAATTAAAAGAGCCACGTAACACGAGCCAGCGCAATAAAGCCACATGGACTTGGCAATTCACCAGGGTCCTAACTCTCCATTCATGCTGCCTCACATCTCATGGCTGCCCGATAACTCTGACCTGGGGTAACAGAACAAATACATTTTGCCGAAATGTTGTTTCTGATATAATCAGCAGTTCTTCATCTGCATAGTTACGCTTTGTTGTTTTTAGCCTCCTTGAGATTTGCTTTCTGTGAGATAATTCTGGGCAGAAGCTTTATCATTGAACTTCTTATACATGACACAGATAAAACTGTATATAGCATTTACATTTGGTAAACACTGTTCACAGTAGTATGCAAAGTAAGGAGCCTGTTTGTTAAACCCGTGGTAAAATAGAATATTTATACACTATTTTACCACAAGAACATTTATTGCAGGAATCTTACAGTAAATTCTTTTTTGCGTTGCTGCATCTGGGAATATTTGTACTCTCAACCACAGCAACACAAACATAGCAGGCCCAAATTCAGACCTGCTATATTTTAATGGGACCAGTGAATATTGAAGAATAATTATTCACACCTGAATCCTTATAGAAAAGATGAATGTCCCCCTAGCCTATATTCCCACTCCCAAACTATGATCCATTTTAAACCCCATATCACCCGTATCATCTTCTGGGGTATTCCTGGTGAGTAATGGTGGGGCTGCATTGATCCTCAGTTACTACTTTCTCAGCGGTTTCCTCTTGCAAAATGGTGCTGGAAGGCCCCTAACAGTAGTCTCTTGGTACTTCTGCTAGGAGTCAAGCCGCCAAATAAGGGAATAGTTCCTTATTTGGCAGCATGATCTCTAGCGGTAATACCAGAGACTACCATTAGGGGCCTTCCAGCACAGTTTTTCAAAAGAAGCCGCAGAGACAAGTGCGACTGAGGATTGCCTCTGCACCACCATTACCCACCAGGGCTACTCCAGAAGGTGCCATGGGGGTACTGGACAGATACCAGTTTGGTTTCCGGAATGGATATGGTATGGAAATGCTGTTAGTGTCAACTTTGGGTAATTAGCTTCTCGGTTGGGTAAAGCAAAATCTACAGGGTGGCCCAAAAAAAGTGAGAACAGCTCGTAATTTAAAAGCTTAAATAGTTTACTTATTTACCTTTTTTAGCTATATAACGTCTTTATTTCGACAATTTCCGGTCGCCATCTTTGTTTTTTTAATTTGTCAATCGTTTACATCTGTCTTTTTGAATTTTTAAATAACTTATATGCTACGAGATGTTCTCACTTTTTTTTGGCCACCCTGTATAGTCATTTTGGATATAGCCACAGCTTTTGATTCAGTTGAACAACATCTGTTGTTGGAGTGACAGGAGTGGTTTGAATCTTCCCTCACATAAACAGAAAAGTGTGTTTTTGTAACAAATAGGTCTTTCTGCATGATATTCAGGTCATCGTGGTTTACCTCAAGGATCTGCTTTATCAGCAATTCTATTTAATATTTATATATGCATGCTGGAAGTGCTGAAGGGGAATTATATTATTTTTACCTGCAGATGCTGGAGTACAAGATGCTCTAAAATGTATGGTTAATTGTATTATAATAGCATCTTCTTGGCTTTCTTCTCAAGGACTGGCTTTGAAGGTAAAGAAAACTGAATTGTTAGTGATTTCTAAGAATGAAAAAGAGTCAGTGTCCACTGAAGTGATGATTCAGAACCAAAAGGTATTAATTCAGTTTATTATCTCAGGTATATTATTGACTCTGAGGGGCATGTTTATTAAGACGCACTGACAGTTCACGTTGGGTTTAGCGCATGCTAAGTAGGTTGCGGTAAGCGATACTGCACAATAAATATGTGGCCATGCTAAGAATCCTGTGCTAATGACATAGGGTGGGTTGAGGCAGAGACTGAGCGAGTTATCCCATGCCTGGTGGATTATCATTAGCTTCTGTTAACCCTCTGCAAGTTGTGCAACATGTAGCTGCCCATTTAGTAACTGGTTTAAAATTACAGGAATATATTTCCCCAGATTTGTATAACCTTCATCAGCTTCCAGTTGAATGGTAATCCGATTTAAAGTTGCTACGCTGGTATTTAAGGCTTTAAAGACTCATATATTTCTTCAAATGTCCTAGATGGTCATTGTGGTCTCATACTCAGGGTTTTAACAGAAATTCCAGTTATGCATGAAGTGTGGGGGGTGCAGTTGCAAAATAGAATTCTTTTTAAGGTAAGCCCAAGTAAATGGAACTGATTACAGCTTGATGTGAGGATACTGAATGATGTGCGTGGTTTAGGGAAAAAGCGAAGTCTTCAGCACATGGTTGTATCCAAGTTTTTATAGGGAAGGGTTGTTATTAACTATTTATTTTTTAAGGAAGTTTGATTTTATGTGTGATTTTAAGGAAGTTTGTTTACTTGTGGTATTTGTTTAATTTTGTTTTTGTGTGTACTTTGTTATCCACCGAGATCTAATAGTGATAAGTGGGTTATTTCAGAGTTGCCAAGTTACCCTGTTCCAAGAGTAAGATTTTAAGCTGGTCCTGGATTTCTGACAATCTCATCTTGATGCATTATGGGACTTGAGTCGCTGATTCCAATGAGTAAAATCAGGGACTACAAATACCATACTGCATTGCAATGCAAATTTAAAACCAGAACTGATAAAAAAAATCTCACTCCTGGAATTGGGTAACTTAGCAATGCTGGTTCTAGGAATGTTTCCAATATATAAATAAACCCACAAGGGAGGTGATAAACAAGAAGATAGATCTGGTATAGTGATATTCATACAGCTAACATTTTTCACAATAAAGAACTGAATTACAAAAATGCAGAAAAAGTGACTGCTAGGTGATTCATCACATCTGTTTTGCATGCCATGTTGCCTGCGTGCATCACACTAGCCCTGTGCGAGCAATGCAGCCTCACAAGGCAAAAAAGATTAGGGGTGCATTTGGGGTTGCCAGTATCGGCTCCCTCCCACACTGCCTACCCTTGCCCCACTGCCACCTTTTGTGTTTCCTCGATAGTGGTGCAGTGGCAGCAGCGGAGCGGACCTGATCTCAAACTGAAAAACAATCCACATGGGTCTTTCCAACTCCAGGCTTGCACGCAGGTCTTAATGTAGGCTCACGTCAGAAGAAGGAGGGACCAGCCCAGCCATTCAAACACGGGTCTTTGCAACTGTTGTGACAGACATGGTTCAGAGATGTCAAGTTACCCAGTTCTATGAGTGAGATTTTAAGATGGATTTCTGGCAATCTCATCCTAATGCATTATGGGACCTGCAACATTGATTCCAATGGGTAAAATCAGTACCTACAAATACCTTACTGCATATAATGCAAATCTGAAAACAGAAGTGGCAAAAAATCTCACTTTTGGAACTGGGTAACTTGGCAACTCCGCTTATGTTCAGCCATGTTCTGTAGAGTAGGGGTGGCAGAGGATCCCTTGAGCAGAGTAGATGAGGTTCCATTTCCCAATGTGGCGACTTATCTCCTGCATCCATCTTGAAAATATTGAAGCAGTTGACTCTTCTGAGAACCTGGTGTACTATTTATTTATTTAGCAGGTTTTTTTATATCACTTTATCATAGATTCAAAGCGGTTTATTTTATTATTTATTTTTATGTTATTTATCAAGGTTTATATATCGCTTTTCAACTCGTCAATGCGGTTTACATGGAACAATAAACATTAGTTTACATAGAACATATTAACATATTAACTATATACATACAATAAACATTGGGTACAATTAGAACAGCTAACTATATACATTGGGTGATAATTCTATGTAGTTGCTTACATCATTTTCAGTATTTAGAGTGGAAGGGTGGGGGAGGTCATGTTGTCGGGCCGAAGTGTTCTGAAAAGAGGTGCATTTTAGTTGTTTTCAGAAGGAGAGGAGGTCAGTGGTATAGAAGCCAGAAGGGTGTTCTAGATGGATGGGACATATAGTGGAAGGCACATTTGCAGACTTGTTGGTTGTATTTGGACTTGGAGTAGGGGATAGTGAGTATGTTCTGTGTAGATGTTTGTCGGGTTCTGTCAGTTTGTTGAGTTTGGATCAGGGTGTTGAGGTGTGTGGTAGAGTGTGAGTATATGGTTTTGTGGGTTAGGAGGAAGGTTTTGTATTTTATCCGGTTTGTTATTGGAAGCCAATGGAGTTGTTTGAGGATAGGTGTGGTGTGGTCGTGTTTTGATGCTGCTTGAAGGATGCGTGCTGTAGTATGAAGAGCAGTAGATAGTGGGATCAGGATAGTTTGTGGGAGACCCTGGTATATTGAGTTGCAGAAGTCAAGGTACGGGAGGATTATGGCTTGGAGTGCTGAGCTGAAGTCTGGAGGATCTAAGAGGGGTCAGAGGCATTGCATGGTTTTGGCTTTGTAGTAAACTGCTTTGGCATTTTTTTTTATTTGTTGGAAGGAGAGGTGTTGATTGAGGATGATGCCAAGGTATTTCACTTCTGATTGAACTTGTACTTGAGTGTAGTTTAGAGTTAGGATAGTGGGAGGAGAAAATGAGCTGTCCTTCATTATGTATAGAACTTCAGGTTTTTTGTAGTTTATCATGAGGTTGTTTTTGCTCAGCCAATTGAAGACATCTGAGAAGCCATTTTGAAGGTTGGTGTAGGCGGGTTGCTTTGTGTTAAATGGTCCATAGAGCATGATATCATCAGCGTAGATATGAAAGTTGAGGTTGTGGGATTTGATAACTGACCAAAGGAGTTGTAGGAGCACGGATAAGGTGGAACCTTGGGGTACTCCTTGCGTTTGGAGGTAATGGATGGAGGTGTTTGTTCCGATTTTTATCTGCTGCTGTCTGTTGGTTAGATATTAGTTGAACCACTGGAGAACTGTGCCTTGGATGTGGCTGAGATGCTGAGGAAGATCAAGAGAAATCCTTGAGCGGTGTTCTGTATGTTTTTTATTAGGGTGTTGACAAGGAAGACCATCAACAGAATCCATGTTGCTGGGGGTCAAGGAGGTTGTTCTTGTCAATATGTTCCTGGAATTGTTGCTGAACAGCTTTTTCAATGATTTTTGTGATGAAAGTAGATTGGCAATAGGTCTATATGAGGCTGGGTCTGATGGGTCATGGTAGGGTTTCTTAGGGTGGGGCATATGGAGGAGAATTTAAGGGCCTGGACATATTCCTGTGTTGTAGGGATGATTGTGTTATTCTGATAAGAATGGTGCTGAGATCCATCTTTGTTGCTTTGATCCAACTGACAAGGCAGGGATCAAGTGGGGAGGTGGTTGTGTTAATCGTTGAGATGATGGAGTCAATGATTTTTTGTTGATGATGTTGAAGGATAACCACGAGTACTGATGGGTTATATCAGTGATGGAGGAGGGGGGGTGGATAGGGTTTGATTGAGAGTGAAGTTGTCTGTAGCGAGTTGCTATGTTGGGGGGTGAGGGAGGTATCCTGACTGTTGGTAGTAGGTGCCATGGTCAGTTCTTTGATATGGTCAGTTCTTTGATGAGGTCAAAGAGTTCTCTTGGACAGTTGATTGAGCTGCTGTTCAGTTTTGTGTGGTATTCACACTTGGCAGTATCTGTTGCGGCATGGTAGTCAGTCAGGAGTTTCAGATATTTGGCTTTGTCCACATGGCCAGTTGTTTTGCGCCATCTACGCTCAGTTCTTTAGAGTTGGGTTTTGAGTTTGTGGAGGGCAAGGATGTACCAGATGGTCTTGGGGTGTTTCCTGGTAGGGAGTGGTGGGGTGGATGTTATAGATGCTGCTTTTCTGATGATCTCATTCCAGCTGTTGGTGAGAGTGGTGGGGACATTTGAGAGGGTTTCCAATTGAGGGAGGACATCTTCTAGGAAGTTGTCTTTTATGAATTGTTTGAAGCCTCTTCCTGGTTGTTGCTGGGTAGTGGGTGTGTTTGTTTTCAGTGGGAATGGAGAAGCTGATTAATTTGTGGTCAGACCAGGGTACTTGTTATGTTTGAATTGAATGCGGGGGACCTGTATGAGTTGTGTGATTATTAACGAAGATTAGATCAATTGTGTTGCCTTTTTCATGCATGAGGGTTAGTATAATCTGTTTGAGGTCCATGGCGGTCATGGCTTCCATGAATGTGCTGGCATTTTTGGAGGTCTTGCAGGGAGGTTCAAGTCTCCTAGTACAATGAGGTCCTTGCTCATTGTGGTGTTTGTGAGCACTTTTCCCAGGATGCTGGATAGATCGGCGGCAGAGGAGGTTGGTGTTCTATATGTAAGGAAGATGGTCAGTTGTTTATTTATTATGGAAAGCGTGTCCATTTCATCTGAGCTTTCGGTTGAGAGGTTTTGGAAGTTGAGGTATTATTTGGCTATGAGCAGTACTCCTCCACTTCTACGTTGAGAGCATAGACAGTGAAAGAGGGTGTATCCATCTGGTATGAGTTGGTTCAAGAGCATGGTGTCTGCATTTATGATCCATGTTTCAGTTATGCTTAATATGTTGAGGTGTTTGGTGGTTAGAATATCTTTGATGGGGATTTTATTTCTTATTGAGCATGCGTTTATAAGTGTGCAACTGAGTGTGTTTGTGAGGGTTATGTGCTTTGAGGTGGGTGTAGTATAATTGGTGGTGTTCAGGATGTGTTTTAGGCACTGGGGATTTTGTTGCCTCATGTAAAGGTGTCTTGTGTCTTTCAGTTCAAAATTGTAGGGTTTATATGGTAGGAGGAGAGGTGTGCATTGTATGTGGAAGGCGTGGGCTATAGCTATGAGGAGGAGAGTGAGCAGGGTATACAGGGTTAGGTATATGTGCAGCATCTTTGTTTAATATTTGGGGTGGAGTCCATTGTGTTGGAGTTAGTGAGTGTGTTGTTGTAGCAGGATTGTTCATATCAGTCTTTGCCTATGGTTCTTTTCTAAAGACCCTTTTGCACTGAGGAGTGAGGTAGGGGATGGGAGGCGTCGTCAGGAGCCGGCTTTAAGCAGACCAGGCTGTGAAGAGGAGTTCTGGGACTGGTGGTGTTCTCATAATCACTTTGGTATTGGTGCTGCAATCCTTAGACCGGCTTCCTCTACTCACTCGGGGTGCATCTGGTCAGTGCTAGGATGTAAGTGTTCCTTTGAGGAGTGAGGTAGGTGAAGGGAGGAGATTTCCGCTGTTCACTCTACTGATACAACTGATTTTGTGAGGTGCAGGGACAGTGTTGTGTCTCTTCTTGTGCTTGGTTGCTTTTCCATTTCCAGTTGTAACGGAGGGGTGTCGGCTCTTGGCATGTTGCTTCCAAGTAGTGCTGCTTCAAGGGTCTTCCGAGATGAAGAACTGTTGTGTCTTGGTGTAGCTTTGCTTTGGTCCATGCCAAAGAACCTTCTGGAAAGACCCTCAATAGTGGTTCCTCCAGGCACGGGCACGCCTTAGCTCTCTTTAGTTTTAAATCAGGTGCTGGGTCCCAATAGATGGTGGGGACATAGAACTTGGATTATACATAACTAGAAATATTACAGCTCAAGTGAGTGAACATTAGAATAGGGTGAATCATGCCATATTTTGCTGTGCCAGGTGTTAGATTCATAGAAGCTAATTCTAAGTTGTGCATACCTGGGTTGTCCAGACACCCGGACAGCCCAGGGATGCACCCGATTCTGCTCCTGTGAGGGGCTAGATGTCCCCATGGGAGCAGAATTGCAGGATAGTGGCTGGATGTCCAGGACATGCCCTGATTCGGGCATCTCAGACATCCAGCCAACTACCCGGCTAGCTCAGCCAAGCTCCTGCATGGAGCCACAGTGCCATGGCACCACAGCTCCATGCAGGAGCTGTGATCCCTAGCAGTCCTCCAAAACATGCTTTCCCCATAGCACAACCTTCAAATGGGCCTGCCATGGCTAGGATTAGGCTGCAGGGAACCCCCTGCATCTCCTCACCTGTTTGGCGAGCCCAGGTTATGGCATCCCCCAATGTCCAGGGGGACGTATTCCACCTCCGAGGTGTAATAAGTCCCCTGTTTAAATGGCTGACCCCAGACGTACCCCTGTTTAAATGGCCGACCCCAGACATACTGGGTCAACCTCAAAATCAGCCCTGCACGTCCGTGGTCAGCTACCCACCCACTCCCCACCCTCACTCCTCCATGGGACCAATCCCTCCCGTCCACAAACAGAGCTCCCCACACAAATGCCTATATGTGCGGGGAGCTCTGTGGACACCAGCAGCATCCCAGCATTTAACAGGTCTGGACATCCAGATTGGACATCGAAACCCACTAAATGTGGGTCAGAATTGGGCCCATAATGTTCTATAAAGAGGAATATTTTTCTTTTCTTTCTGAAGTCATGAATGTCTTTGATGGATCTTATACTATCCGGGAGGGGATTCCATCTTGATAGTGCGTATATAGAGAATGCCCTGTTGCATGTTGTCTGCTTGGATTTTATTTTCGTGTTTGGGATGATCAGCAAGTTTTCATTTTGTTCTCTGGGACCTTTTGAATAATGATTGGAGGATGTCTGAGGATATTCGTTGTATGATTTTGAATACAGTAAGTAGAATGTTGAATTTGGTGCATGCAAACACTGGGAGCCAATGTAGTTGTTGTAGAATGGACATTATATGGCTATGGTCCCCATGCAGAGATGCAAATAGAAGGATTGGATGACCTGGTTGGACGTCCAGCCCCGCTATTCACCGGGACTCCATGCTGCCTCCAAATCTCCACGCACACACAGAGCCACAGTGCGGGGAGAGTTGGAGGGGGAAAGAGCGAGTGGTGACTGGGCAGAGAGTGGGCATCTGGCTTGCAGGAGATGGATGGGGGACTTATTCCACCTCAGAGGTGGAATAAGTCCCCCCACTTGTGGAGATCATGTCTGGCAGTCACTGGCACAGAGGTGAGTGGCAGCAGGGGGATCCACTCTGTCCAATCCCTGCCCTGGCAGGCCCCTCTGGGGGTCAGGCAGGGGTAAAAGCAGATTTGCCATTGGTGCAGGGTGTTGGGGCCCCTGCTGGGCATTCTGGTGACAGGACCCATGGCACCAGTACTCCAGCAGGAGCATGGGGTCTGGCTGTGCATGCAGTGGGCTGGACATCTCCTGCATCAGAATGGGGGCCCATCCGGCCCGTATAAGTTCCCGATTCTGCTCCCGGGGGAACATCTAGCTCCCATGGGTGCAGAGTTGGGTACAAAATCGGGCAAATGCCTGATTTTGCATCTGGGGGTACATCTAACTCCCACAAGTGCAGAGTCGAGTACAAAATCAGGCTATCCATATTTTGAATGTTCGGACGGCCCGGATGTGCCCCTTCCTGCATCAGGCTCCATGTCTTGTAGCTCCTGAAATTATGCTGTGGCTTTGTTTTTGGCCTTCTCAAGGGGAGGTGTTGTGTGCTTTGGGAGGCCTTGGTAAACCATGTTGCAGTTATCCAGAATCTGTATATATTTGCTTGGCACACTGTTCAGAAGTCATTGCAGATGATAAGTAGTTTGAGTTTTAGTATTATTCTCATTTTGTGGTATGCTGTTTTAGTTGTTCTGTTCATGTGTGACTGGAGACTTAAATTTTGGTCCAGTATAACTCACAGGTATTTTACCCCAGGTTTGACTGTTAGATCGTTGTGTAGTATTTTTATGGTAGTTGGTGGAGTGAACGTTGTGTTCCTGGTGATATGAAGGACTTCTATATTTTTGTAGTTTATGGATTAAGTTTTGATGATCAAGCCACTTTATCATCGCCTCAAGGCAATTTGTTATTGATGTTTATTCTGGTTGTTCTGTGTTGAAGAATGTATAAATCATAATATCATCTGTATAGATATGGTATAGGATGTTGTGATCCTTTATTATCATACATAGTGGTTTTAGGTATATATTGAAGAATAGTGATGCTGGTGAAGAGACTTGAGGGATTCCTTGGGGTTGGCCAAATGGTCTTGATTGGTGTGGTCTGTTTCTTATGTGATAGATACAAAATGAACCATTTGTGGATGGTGTCACAGAGGCCTATTTTATGGAGTCTTTGTAATAGTGTAAGGTGGTTCACTTTGCCAAAGGCTGCTATGATGTCAATGAAGATTAAGATGAAGCCTTGCCTTATGTTTTCTATACCTGTTATTAATCTGTCGAAAAATAATGTGAATACTTTCTCCACACTATGGTTAGGTTTGAAACCATATTGGTGAGGGTCTAGTGGAGCGTGTTGATCTATCTGGTCTTGTGCTGTCTTTGCACTGCTTTTTCAATGATCTTAGAGATAAACTGCAAGCTAGAGATGTGTCTGTATGCACTGGGATCCTTGGTGTTGAGTTTGGAATTCTTTAGTTTTGGTCTTATGGAAGATGGTTTGAGGCTGGAGGCAAGTAACCTTGGAGAGCAATAGTTGAGTTATTTTACGTAAGGTTGGTTCTGGATTTTTTCTTACAGGCTTGATCCATGATACCGGATATGGATCTAGGGGAGATTCAGTTGTGTTTAAATTGGCTATGATGCTGTCTAGTTGTTCTGCAGTTGGTTTATGGAATGAGTTCCATTTTCTGTTGCTAGTGTGGTGTGAAGATGTGTCATCCAAGTGTAATAGGAGTTGAGCTTGTATGGGTTTGAATTCTGATTTCAAGAAATCTGTCATTTCTTGTGGGTTTATTCTGATGTTAGCTTTTTCCTGTGTGGGTTCTTTTGTAAGTGTGCATGCTATTTCAAATACTGTAGTTCTCTTCGTTTGTTGAGGGAGTTCATTATGAGGTCGGTGTTGTATTCCTTTTTGCATTTGTTTATTAGGTTGTTATATTCTTGTTGCATGATTTGTACTTTTATAGGTTTTCTTGGTTTTTGTTTTGCCACCATTTACGTTCTATGTTTCTTTAATTTATTGATTTCCTTGGAGTACTATTGTGCGAGATACTTTCTGTTTCTAAGTGCACTTTTGTGTGATGCCACTGCAACATTGTCTATGGTATTATTCCAATTGTTGATGATAGCTTCCAAGTTCATCGTGTTGTATTCTAGATGTGGTATCACCTATAGTAAAAGTTTCCTTGTTGAATTGTTTGAATCTTCTGTGTTCATTCAGCAATGTCTTCTTGCTTGTCTGCTGTTATGAATATTTTTAAGTTGAATGCGAGCATGCAGTAGTCTGAGCAAGGAACCAGTGATGCTGTGGGATGGATTGTAAGTGTTGGTCCAGCATATTGAGAGGTACAAAGATGAATTCCAAGGTCCTCAACTTCTTATGTGTTGCGGGTTTTGTCAACTGTGTGTAGTGAAGAACCTCCATGGTGCTTTGGAAGGAGCTGGCATCTTTAGAGGACGAGGATTATAGGTTTAGGTCTCCTATTATTATGAGGGGTTTGTGTGGTTTTGTGTGTGAACATACTGTTTCCAAGATCGCTGATAGCTCTTCTGCTCTGATATTTGGAGCTTTGTATGTTAGACAAACTGTGAGATTCTTATTTGTGATTGTTATAGTGTTACTTCTCTCGGTATTATAAATGGATATTGTATTATAAATGGATATTGTGTTGCATTTTAGTTGCTGTTTCACTATTATGAGGACTCCTCCCCCACTTCTTGTCGTTCTAGGACATTTGTGCATGATGTAAGATTGGGAGATTATTTGGTTTAGTATGACACTGTCAGTGTCCGTAAGCCATGTTTCGGTTATACTAAAAGAGTTTTCCCATTTTGTGTCTATGGGGAAAATGCTTAGTACATCTGTGTAGCTTTGATTAAGATGCCTACATAAAATATATGGGCATGTTTACTACAAAGCGCCAGTAGGACACAGTCATGCTGCAAAACTAGCTTCAGAGGGCATATGCACCTCTCTCCTTGCCGGTTGGCATATTGCTAACGCGTGGCACTATGGAGCCCAGCATGCAAGGGCACCCTGCCAGCTCTTTAGCTTTTAATGCTGCTGTTCTTTGCAGATAGATGGCAAGATGGATGGACCCTCTGATATAGGCACTATCTCTTAAATGAAACATACCTAAAATCAACCCCATGATCAGCATCTCAAAACCATTGTCAACCCATCCCTAAGCCTGAACAACATCTTCTAAACCCTCCACACCCTGATCAGCATCCTGAAACCACATTCTGACATTCCCATGGGCATTTACCAATGGTGGTGGTTCAGTGGCAGGCAGGAACGATCCCCAGATAATCTGGCCCCTTTGCCGCCTGATTTCAGTAAAGTGGCTCTGATCATTAGTGGTAGTCTCGCACTCCAGAAAATACTTAGGGCCCCATTCTGATCGGGGCTCATCGGGCCAGTCTGGACATCCAAAATCTGGATGGGTCAGATTTGCACCCGATTCTGCATCCATGGGAGCTATACGTTCCTGCAGGAGCAGAATCAGGGCAAAGGGCCTGGATGGGCAGGATGTGCCCTGATTCTGTGCCACCAGATGTCTAGCGAGATCCCTGGCTAGCCCAGTTGAAGCACCTTCATGGAGCCTTGGTGCCATGGCATCCCGTCTCCATGGCACCAGGATGCCATGCAGGAGCCCCGATCCACCTCAGAGCTCTAAATAATGCTGTTCCCCGCCGTCTGAACCCCAGAAGGGCCTGCCAAAGCCGGGATACGGTGGCCAGGAACCATCTGCTGTCTCTCACCTTCAGGATGAGATCTGCCAGTGCCTCTGAGGTGGAATACGTCCCATGACTATCTCCTCCACCCTGGATGTACAGAGTCATGACCGCAATCAGCCCTGTACGTCCGGGGTCAGGGCCCTGCCTCCACCCCGCCCATGTTCCTCCTCTGGCCCTCCCCTGCCCGCTCCTGTCCGGAGCTTCCTGCACATCTTCTCTGTATGTATGGGGAGCTTTGGGCATGGAATCAGCCCCAAGCAAATAGCAGGGGTTGTAGTCCGAATCAGACATACATCCCTGCTATTCCAACATTGGAATGACCCCCTTATTGTACATACTTGACCTATTAATAAAAAAGTAGGGACTATAGTCAAATAAAATAAGTTTAAAAAGTCAAAATATCCTGAATTGAGAGAGGACATTTCTCAGACAGCCATTGTACCCCGGTGAATCGCAATTTATACCCTGAATGGTTTTGACAATTGCCCTATATACAGTATGAAACAAACTAGAGGAAATAGTTTCATTTGGCTGTGTGTAAGTTTGTACAGTGATCACCAGTTTTTATGAAACTGATGACTGAGCACCCAAAACTTTGTTGGCTCTCTTTTCAAAAAGAAAATTGACACTTATTTCAAACAATTGTGCTTTTGTTTAATGCTAATTGCACAATTTCTAAACTCAGATAGTCGCATATACTGGTAAAATCATACTCATTAACGAAACATAAGTGCACAAATGCTAGAGATCTTTTCCAGCTCAAACAGTAATAGAGGCATTTGTTTGGCTCCTGTATATTAAACATGTATCACAATTATTATGCAGTTCATAAATAGTTTAATATTGTACAGTACATGAATAAGGTAATCTGGTTGGATTAGCATCAGTGGAGTTAAAACAGGCTTCACCTGATTGCTCACATCGGTGTGTTTAACCATTAGGGCCTGTTGTAATACCTGTTAGTGCTAGCTATACCGCAAGTTACCGGAAAGGAGCTTACACAGCAACTCAATCATGTTCAATGGACCATTAAAACTCTGCAGAGCAGCACTGGTACATAGCTTGGGTTATTGGTGTAGCTGCTGTTCTTCGAGCTGCTTATCTGATTTACACAATTTCTTAGGGAAGTAAAGAGAGGATGCGTGTACTAGGGAAACAGTTGTAACTGCTTTTTCCGCAGACCGTTTTTGGTTTCCAAAAAAACCAAGTATGTTTTTGATAATGCAAAAATTGCTCACACTGCAACATTCCCTACTCTATCCCTACCCTAGGAACTCCTTCACTCAGTGTAGGTGCAACTGGGCACAGTATGGAAGAACATCCACGCTATCACCCAGAGGGAGGCTGGGCAGTTTTCATACTACCAATTTGCACATGGAAAGAGCTGTTTGCTCATGTAAAAGGTTTATGAAAAATTCTCTCCCACGGGCTATTAGTAAATGACCCCCTTAATGTTTTATTCTTCATTTTAAAACCAGATTGCAGTAAAAGTTCACAAGTGGTCATTTTCGGCCATGTTGCCAACGTAGAGGTTTTTATTATTGACCTGGAAAGCTTCTGAACTTGTCCCCTTTGTCTCAGTGCAGCTGGGGTAGAAAGTGAAACTCACTGCTGGACCCCAGATGTAACTTTATTCTTCCTTTTTTCTAAAAAAAAAAAAAAAGTCCATCAAACAGAAACAGAAAAAAAATATTTTTTGGCTAAAGAACCTGAATCAGATAAGCACATTCAAAGGAAAGGATATTTGTTATGCAATAAAAACTTCATGTTTCTTAATTTTCCAAAGACTCATTATCTATCTTCCATTATCCTTTTTTGTAAATATTTCAAAGAAATATTGAATCTGTCTAATGCAGATATATTTCCTATTGCTAATTCTTATCATTTGTCAAATAGAATTGTTCAAGATGTGCCCATTGAGGTAGCTCAAGGATCGATAGATTTAGCTTTCTTGAGTCTTCCAATGAGATTACACATAATAGAGCCACCTCAGTGGTAACATTTATCTCAGAGAATGATAAATTGTTTGTTGTTAAGACCTATTTTCAAAAGAAGCATGAGCTATACTGTGGGCAAAAAATAATGATATTTCCGGATGTCTCAAGGGCTACCCAATTAAGTCATAAGAATTTCTTATTGTTAAAAACTCGTGTTTTGGCTCTTGGAGTAACTTTTTTCTTACATTTTCCTTGTAAGTGTTTAATTAGTCTATACGGAGTCTATTATGTTTTTCTGAACCCCCTGCAGCTTGAGGATTTTGTGAGGAATAAGTAATGAAAAATGCCCCTCTGGTTTGAAGGATTCTGTTTGCTTTATACACATTTTCTTATTTCGTCTAGCTTGTTTTTTTGTGTGCTTTTTCCAGGTGAGGGTTAATTCCCTCTTTTTCCTGTAATGTGGAATTGCTGTAGGCCATTAGGCATATTACATGTTTATATGCCCTCTTTATACCTATATATACTTATCAGATTATAGTATGTCTGAATTATCGTATTATAATGAGTAACATATATGGATGCTTGCTTTAGTTCCTTTCCAATCAATATTATATTCCATGTTCCCTCTACTGTTCTATATGCTCTCTTATACAGTAGCTCTTTGGAGTATTTTGCACATTATACTGATGTGTGACCCACAATTTGGTACTTGTGGGATCACACTCAAACTGTGCTATATTGTAAGTGCATTATTATTCTTACATATCTTTTATTTAACATTTTTTATATTCTATTTTTGGCATAATAACCTCTTGATACTTTCATAGTAACATAGTAACATAGTAAATGATGGCAGATAAAGACCAGTATGGTCCATCTAGTCTGCCCAGTAAGATGGCAAGAGTAGGTGCACCTGCCGCTCCGTGCAGGCCACCCTTCCCCATGTCTTTTTTTTAGGGGTGAACCCACTGCTCCGTGTAGGACACCCCTGTATGTTGAGAAATTAGTTAGTTAAGTTTATTTTGATGTTATCCTGTTGCTGTAAAGGGATCCACTGTGTCTGTCCCATGCCATTTTGAATTCTGTCACTGTATTTGCCCTCAACACTTCCATCAGGACGGCATTCCAAGCATCCACCACCCTTTCAGTGAAAAAGTATTTCCTGACATTGCCTTTCAGTTTACCCCCTTGCAGCTTCATGTTATGCCCTCTAGTTTTACAGCTTTGAAATTATTTTATTTTATTACTCATTTTTAAATTTATTTTTAGTAAGATTAAGGGACTTACAGTATATACAGTTATTCCTCTTGGATGTACATTATTGACCATCATCATTATTATTATTAACATGGCTGTTACAGATAACGTTAGATTTCTTTATGGTATTATATTTATATAGCTCATGATTGTATTAATATATTTGTCAGGGCCGTCCAGACGTCCCCATTGAAGATGGGCCCGTTTGGACCCGATTATGGATGGCGGGAACTAAATGTTCTCGCAGTGCACAGAATCGGGTCCGTGGATGGCCTGGCAAGCCCCTGTCACTTGCAGGGACATCCTCTCCACAGACGCCCCTAACTCCCGCGGCTTAGTCCAACTCCATCCTTGCCACCTGACCCACAGCTGGCCTGTCAGGGCCTGGATCGGGTGGCAGGGACCCTCCCTGCACCTGGTCCCGGCCCCAGGGGGTATTCCTGGGCCCGATCGCCGGGTCGGTGCTGCTTATTCCACCTTTGAGGTAGAATAATACCAATACCATATTTTAATGTGTGCATAACCTTTCCCATATGCTTTTATGCTTATCATTATTATCATTGTTGTTATTGGTTTTACTATTATTTTTTTAACTGTTTTACTTGGATGTTTTTATCATATGATTTATTTATATGTTTGACCTATATTTTGTGTTCGAGATCCTAACATGCCAAAACACAACCGTGTAGCATGGAACAGTTAAATGCCTAAGACATTTTTACAACATACTGTATGGTACGTCCCAGGAGTTTGCTGTTTCACTTCGCTTCTGGTACTGTCTTCTATCAGGAAGTGCATTCTCCAAAACACTGATCCTCAAGCTCTGTAAAATACCTCTACATCTGTGATTTTTTTATGGAATTTCCTAAATGCATGCTGAGACCTGCATATCCCTCATACATTTCGCCACAGCCTGCTCTTCCTAGGGGGCGATTTAGGCCCTAGCAACATTACTTCCTACCTCCTGTGGGTGCTTACCATCTATCCAGCAAGCAACGAGCTTTTCAAAATCCACCTCAGCTACTAATCTTTGTCTCTTCTGATTCTGGAAATCTCCTACATGATGGTTCATCCAGTATAGTATCTTCCCACAGCTTGCTCCATATACTTTTCAGGAGGGAACAGGTGTACCTGCTACTGTACTTTGCTGTCTTTACCTGCTGGGCTCCTAGCCCCCCCCCCCCCCCCCCAGGTCTGTTTCAGCCTTGTTTTATTTCTATGGAGAGATGGGAGCAAAAAAACTGAAAACTGGAATTTCAGATTTTCACTCAAACCTGCATCTACAGTTCTCCTTAAAAAAAACCTCTTTATCGTGGTTGGTGAACTACAGAGATAAAGCAGGGACTATGTTTTTCTGCAATAGGAGCAGATAGTTAGCAATAACCCCCCCTCCCCCCCGCCTCTCTTTTTTAAGTGTGTTTCACATAAGCAATAGCACTTATGGGGGAGGCTTCATTCATTCTTTTTTTTTTTTTAATTTTGTCTGTCCATATGCATCTGTTTGTTTCTGCATGTGCAAATAAACAGAACTTTGTCCCTCGATGCAGCAGGTCTCAGGACCATGGTCCTTCCTGCTTCTTCCCACTACTGCTGACGTCACTACTGCTTGCTGCCACCGCCTCCAAACATTCCCCTCAGAGCTGTCCACTGTCTCCCCCTCCTCCCTTATTCCCCCTTGGCCAGGAAGCCGGCATCGGGCATTGGCGGGGGCAGAAGCAAACAGCCCCACGGCACTGAAGTTTAAAGGTAAGCACCATGGGGCTGTTTGCGGTCATTGCCATCGCCGCATATCGCAGAGATGGGTGGATGTGGTGGCAAGGGGCACCGCGGGGGGTCCGCAAGAAATGTAATTCACCTAGAGCGCCTCATCTCCTTGCATGAAACAGCAGCTCTTACTCTCTTAAAGACCTGGTGGGGTCCAATAATCTGTCAGTCAGAGTGGGGATGAGAAGACCGGCAGGTCAGTAGCATCTCTAGACAGAAATATCTAGGATGATGAGGGCAAAAGCTAGGTATGGAAGGAAGCAAGCTAAAGTAATATTTTTGCACATTGTGCCCATCACTACATCATATACCCACCCCTGCATTTAAATTGACTATAAAGGACATTAAAAGAAAAAGCCTGTGATGGGGTATTGTCGCCCCCACCTGGCTGGGCATATAGCCGGGCACCAGGATGGAGTCGCCTTGCTGCCCTAGAATAAGTCCTCCCAATATGGCTGCCAGGAGGGCTGCTGGGATATGTAGTTTCACTTATCCTTATTAGGCAAAAGTAGTTGTGCAGACAAGTGGTCAGGCAAAACAGAGAAATATTTATTTGTTGTGTTCTGGGGTTTCCATCATATTCACAAGTAACAGGCTGAATAAACAATAATGGGATTCTTCTCCAAAGCAAAGGTATAACTTTTACAAAAGTATGCACAGGATTACTGGTATCAGCAATAAATAGCTTCTTAGGAACTTGCTTTCAAAGTTCAGATTATAAAGCTTCTCATGGGCACATTAGCTTCTTGTGGGAGTGTTTACTTCACAGCTCCTTTATAACAGAAACAGCTTTAAAATGTCCACTGAGCTTTCCCTTCAGTTTCAGGCCTTATACAGCAACAGCTTGATTAAAAACGTTCCGCTGTGCTCTGTGCTGCGTCCTTCAATCATGTAAGTTCCTTACTATGGCATTCACTCATTCAAACAGGTTTTAAGCTTAAGACACTTTTAAATCATTAGCTTTACAATAAGAACACTGCATCTCATCGGAGCTATCTTCATAGTCTTCATAGCAGCTTCCTATATTCATTTCCTCAATGGCATCCTCACAATATTCTTCATAGGGTACCTGGCTGTAGAGCTGACTAGTTTGTTTCTGGAGCATTTCATTCAACCTCTCTAATAGAACCTTTTTCTGCTCTATTTCTTCAGAGAGCTGGGGTTGCTGACATGCAGACAAGCTATTGTTTCTACTACTAGAGCTTAGCTGGCTATTATAATTATTTCTTCTATCAGGAACTAATTCTCTTAACTTTCTTTCAGGCAGGAATTCTGGAAGACACACTTGCCTTAGTTCAGGGCCGTTTAGTAGCTCTCCTCTTTCCTTGCCAAAGCCATGCTGCTTTCTCTCTGCAGACACTTCTCTCCGTTGTAGCAAACTTCCTTTCTGCTGAGACTGCCTTGGACCGGTTCCAAGCAGATCCCACTGCTTGTCTTTGAGCTTGAGCCCAGCACTTCTCGTGCCTCCTTGGGCCCCTTCTCCTCTAGCTCCAGTTCCTCTGGATTCTCTTCCAGGTCCTCTGGGTTCACTGCCACTCCTTCTTCTCTCTTCTCCTCGTCTTCCTCCTTCACTTTCCGGTCCTCCTCTCCCTGACTTTCCAAACACAGGAGTTTTAAACTGCTCCCTCTCAGGGACCACGCCTCTTTCCCAGCACACGTGGGAGCTGCTAGGCTTCACTCCAGCCCTGACGTGCTGAAGTGGGCGGGGCTTAATGGTGACTGTGTTATGAGTCAAAGGTTCTCGGTTGCTGGGGAAACCCTGAATGCTCTCCCTCTTAAAGGCACAGAGTTCATTCTCCTGGCATTCCATAGCCTCTGAACTGCCTTCATCATCACAGTATATAGGAAGTTACCCGTCCCCCTCCAAAGGGATTATCAGCTGTCCACCTTAAAAGAGTCTAACTCAAGGCTGAGAGGTGTAACTCAGACAGAGGGATTAAGAAGTCAGCCGTGGCCCCTGGAGTGGAGAGAGAAGCTCCTTTTGGTTTGGCCATGAGCTATTGTTTGCCTGCTATTTTAAAAGCCTCTTGTCACCACACACCATGCTATACCACAAGCCCTAAGGGCTTTCTTTACTTAAAGAAATCCCTCAGTCAGTATCAGCCATCCAGTAAAATTATCAAACTGATAGCATCATTCACCTAATTCTTCTAGATAGGAGTAAGTCTGAATTGTATATTGGACTGGACAGAATCTCAATTTAAACCTACACCTCCTGTTCTGTTACACACTGTACATTCCTTAGCTAAGTGGAGCTAAGAACTTACCCCAGGAACAGTAACATACTCCTTCCACTGCAGGCACTTTGCAAAATAACACAAAAGCCTACAAAAAGACACTCGGAATTTATACAGCAAACTTACTATAATCACACTAACTCCCAGAACTCTAGCTGCAACAGACCTACCTTTGAAAAGATAGCTCTGTGAATATTACATCAGACACTAGAACACCAGTACACCTACTTTTGGGAAAAATAGAACAAGTATGATTGCTACAAACCTCTACACAAAAACTATACACTAGCAGAATCTCTCACTTCGATCACAAACACAAGAGATGGACAGGACCTCATCTAATACAAAATGAGGGACCACAAATTAGAAATAAAGAGACAGACAAAAACTGAAATGGAAACATCCCAAAAAGCTTGAGTCTAGGAGCACTGCACTACTGGAAAAAAAAAAAACGTAGGAATGTCTTTCCACTTGTACCGCACAAACTACAACAAAAAAAAAAACACAGAAGCTGCACATCTCCCAAAGCAAAACCATTCCAGTCACTGGAATTTTCTAATCAAGTTGATTCTAGTTACTTTTCCACTTTCCTTGTGTTAGAACATAAGAACAAAAGATATGCAATACTGGGACTGACCAAGGTCCATCAAGCCCAACATCCTGTCTCCAACAGCGGCCGATCCAAGTCGCAAGTACCTACCACTTTCCCAGAAAGGTAGACAGATTTCCTGGTCCTCTTTAACAATTTTTTATTTTTTTATTTATTTATTTATTTAACGGTCTTTTCTATACCGCCCCTTCCAGAGATCAGGGGCGGTTTACATTAAACTTTAAACAGAACAATTGTATACTTCTGTATACATTTACAAGGAACATTATGCTTTAACTATATACAGGTGTGCTTACAGGGAACATATTTTGAACAACATTTTGAACATATTTTGAACATTAACTATAACAGAGCTTTTCAAACTATTTACAAGTTATATACATGGAGCGCATCTTAGTTAGTTACAGTGGTGAAATAGTCAACTGTTTGAGTGGTTCATTAGCGTGTTGTGAGGGGTTAGAGAAATTTTCTGTGTTAGTCATTTGTTCTGTCTTGGGTACAGTGTATGTGTTTCTGTGATTGTATTGGTGAGGTTCTTTGTTGGTAGGGGATTTCAAAGTGTTTTGTAAAGAGGTAGGTTTTTAATTCTTTTTTGAATTGGTGAAGGTCTTTTATCATGCGTAGTGTTAATGGTATTTCATTCCAGAGGGTGGGGGCAGCGAAGGAGAAAGCCCTGTCACTTGTTGTCGCTTTAGTTTTTCTAAAATTTGTTTTTATGTTGAGGGGAGTGGGTTGCGTTCTGTCTGCGTGATCTAGTATCTGATGGGGGGTGTATTAGGGTGGATAGTTGTGATGGGGAGATGTTGTTGACGATTTTGAATGTAGTTAGGAGGATTTTGTATTTTATTCGGCTGTTTATAGGGAGCCAGTGTAAGTCTAGGAGAATTGGGGTGACATGGTCTGTTAGATTAGCTTTAGTGACCATCTTGGCGCATATGTTTTGGGCTCTTTGGAGATGGTATATGCTTTTTACTGGAAGTCCATTTAGGAGACTATTACAATAGTCGAAGTGGGGGGTTATGAGTGTATTGACTACAGATCTAAAGTCATCGGTGTTGAGTAGGGGTCTCAGATGTTGTATTGTCTTGAGTTTATAAAATATGGTTTTTACTGTGTGTTTTATGTGTGGAATCATGGAGAGTGAGTGGTCTAAGATTATTCCAAGGTATTTTACCTCCTTTTTAACAGGTATAGGTGTATTATTTATTGTGATTGTATTGGGGTATATGTAGTCAGTGTCTGATTTCCTCGTTATGAACATTGCCTCTGTTTTTTTGAGGTTAATGCTTAGGTGGTTGTCTTCAAGCCATTTAGTAGTCTCGTTCATACATTGGAGTAGGCTATCATATTTGGGATTGTTAGGGTTTATGGGGGTGGCAAGCATGATATCATCTGCGTATATGAAATGGTTAATTTTGTGCTTCTTAAATATGTTTGTAATGGGCTGGAGGTATAAATTGAAGAGGAGGGCTGAGAGGGCTGATCCTTGGGGGATGCCTTGACCTTGTGGGAAAGTTTCGGATGTGTCTTTACCTAATTGTATCCGTATTAACCTGTTTGAGATGTATGATTTGAACCATTCAAGGACTGTCCCTCCTATTTTTAGGTATTCTAGTCTGTTAATGAGGGTATTATGATTGATGCTATCGAATGCAGCAGACAGATCTATGAAGAGGAGAAGGAAGCCTTTGTTGTTGTCATTGGTGCCTCTGATGAGTAAATCTGTTAGGGCGATTAGGAGGGTTTCAACTCCGTGGAAGGGTCGGAAGCCAAATTGATGCTCATCAAGGAGTTTTTGTTCATCAATGTAGTCTTGTAATTGGAGTTGTATGGTCTTTTCTATTATTTTGGCAATTAGTGGTATGCTAGCTATTGGCCTGTAGGAGTTGGGGTCTTTTGGGTCTAGTTTATTGTTTTTTATTATGGGACGGATCGAAGAGAGCTTTAGGGCATTGGGCATGGTTCCTTGAGAGAGTGATTGGTTTACTATATGTTGGATATTTTCTGCAAGAAATTCCTTAGTATGTTTGATCCATGATACAGGGCAAGGGTCAAGCGGTGAGGTTGTGGTGTTAATCATTGTTATAATATTAACGATGTGCTTTCTTTCAATCTTGTGAAAGGTTGTCCATTCATAATTACTGACATGTTTAGATATTGTGGTGGTTGGAGAGTAAGGTTTTACCTTTAGTTTCTCAGCAAAATGTGATGCTAAGGTTTGTACACTGATTGAGTCTTGGTTCAGTACGGGGTTTTGTGTTTTTGTTAGTGTATTCACAATTGAGAAGAGTTCTCTTGGCCGATTGATAGCATGATTTATTAGTTTGGAGTAGTATTCCCTTTTTGACTTATTGATTGCTTCCTTGTATCTATTAAGTATGTTTATATATTTAGTTTTGTTATCTTGTGATTTTGTTTTTCTCCAGATTTTTTCTTGTTTCCGTAGTTGCTTTTTTATCATGGCAATTTCTTTAGTGAACCATTTTTGTGATTCCTTCTTTATCTTCTGCATTGTTTGAGTGGGGGTTGCTGCTTTTTGGATAGTTTGGTTCCAGTTCTCTATAGTTTGTTCTATGTCATTTAGACTTGTGGTGAGTTTGGGTAGTACCTTGTCAAGGAATGTGTCATTATCAAAGTGGGGAAAGCGTGAGATATGTGATATTGTGTTTGTGGACTGTGATGTTGTTTGTGCTAATAGGTGGAATGTTATCAAATGGTGGTCAGACCATGGTACTTCCTTAGCTATCGGGGAAGAATGGAGTTTATGTAGGTTAAAGGGGGTAGGGAGGAAAACAAGGTCAAGTGAGTTTCCTTTATTATGTGTGGGGGTATGGACTATCTGGTTAAATCCCATGTGGGACATTGAGTCAATGAAGTTGTCTTTTTGGGATTGGTTCAGAGATGGGAGGTTAAGGTCACCTAAGATTATGAGGGGTTTTCTCTGAGATGTTGTGCATGCGAGTTCAAGGATGGGGGAGAGATTTTTGTGATCAGCTGATGGGGGTCTATAGATTAAGGAGAATGCTAGTGTTCTGTTTTCAATGTTTATTATGTCCATACCTTCGACATTGTTTGAGTTTGTTAGGGTGTATTGTAGGTTTTTTTTAGTGAGGATGAGTGCACCACCTCCTCTTTTTGTGTCACGGTGGCAGTTGAATACATCATATTGTGATGTGTGAAGTTGGTTTAATAATATTGTGTCTGTAGGTGTTAGCCATGTTTCAGTGATGAAGATGATGTCAGGTTGTTCGTCTCTTATTATGTCATTTACTATTGGTATTTTGTTCCGAATAGAGCGAATGTTTATTAAGATCAATTTTAGTTTGGTGTCCGTGCAAGTAGAGGATATTTTGTGGTCATGGTTTTTACAGTTTATCTGGATTACTCTAGGAGGATGTCTGTGGGAACTATTTGGTGGCGGGTTGTATGAGTGATGGTGTAGCGGGGAGTGTGTTAGATTGCGGTTGGGGTTGTGGATGATGGGGATGCTATTACAAGGGGGGTTGTTGAATTTATATGTGTATATTAGTTGCAGAAGGAGGGCTATTAGAAGGAGAGTGGTTGGCAGTGACTTTATTTTTAGGTAGTCCATTATGTTTTGTATTTTGTTTTGTAAGAGAGAAGTGTTTCTGGCTGGCTATGCAAGACCAAGGTCCATCAAGCCCAACATCCTGTCTCCAACAGCGGCCGATCCAAGTCGCAAGTACCTACCACTTTCCCAGAAAGGTAGACAGATTTCCTGGTCCTCTTTAACAATGATTTATGGACTTTTCCTCCAGGAACTTGTCCAAAACTTTTACAACCCTGCTACACTAAAAGCTTTTACTACATCCTCTAAATTCTTTTCCAGGACTGCCTTTCCAATTCATCTCATTGCCCCTGTCTTCCTTCTTTCCTGCTCTGTATCTGTCTAACACTGATCTTTCCTTTCAATTTTTTTTCCATTTCTCTTTTCACTGCATCTCCACTGAGTTATGTTTTATCCCATCATTCTTCCCACCTCTAACCCTCCAGTCCTCGCTCTCCCACTCACACCCGTCCCCAACCTTCCTATTGCTGCATCTCTCTTTTCCTAGATTCCATTTCTCCTTAAATGTTTTACCACTCCCTAGTCCCCATTTCCATTTTCTGTACTTATCTCCCCCAAACCCTCATCTACCTTCCTCTGACTTTCATTTCCTCTCCAGCCCCAACTTCTTTCCTTTCACTCAAACCCTTTTGAAATCTAGGCCCTTTCTTCTTTCTCCTCTCCATACCCGGCTTCCCATTCCTCTTCTTTCAGCGCCTCCCATTTGCACACTGTCTTAACCCTTCCACAGTCCGCAGTCTCTCAAAATCCCTTCTCAAACCCCTTCATATAACCTTCCAGATCATTCACACCATCTTTCCACCCTTCATGACTGCTCACTTCAGACACTATTCCCTTGTTCTCAGCCTTTCTCTCTTTGCAATCACTCGTTTCCTCCCTACAGACACTTTTTCCATTCACTCCTTGTGGCCATGGGCAAGTCAGTTAACCTGCCATTGTCTCAGAAAAATCCATTATCAACTTCCCTGTTTAATGTCCATTACCAAGTTTAAGTTACAGTGTAAACCGCTTTGACTGAAATGATAAAGCGGTATAAAAAAGCCTTTAAATAAATCTTTTAATCTCCTGCCTCTTCCTTTCTAATTCCCTCAAGAGGCTGGTTCCTTATTCATATCCCCTCCTTCCTAAAGCTTTTCCACCTTTCTCATCCCCCCTTCTCATGTGGTTCCTGCCAAGCTCCTTCCCTGCCTTCTTCCCTCAGTTCCCCCTCCTTTACTTTGATAGGCAAGAGGCTCTGAAGTCCTGACATTACCAACTTCTGATCAAATCATCCCTCAAGCAGCCATCTTTATCTTTATCATCATTTGATATACCACCCTAGGCAGCAAGGCATCAGACCGATTTACAAAAATCTAAATTAAAAATAAGGAAAAGGAAAAGAATGCCAATCATATATAGGATAGGACAGAATAGAAAGAGAATGAAGAAGAGAGCACTGGGCAGACGGAGAAGAGAGAAGAACTTAGACTAAGAAAGGAGCAAGCTAAGGGGGAGGCTGCTCAGGGGAAGGGAGGGCAGGTCATAAGCCAACTGAAACAGGTGTGTTTTGAGCTGAGACTTGAACCGGAGAAAGGAGGTCTCTTCATGTAGTGAGGCAGGTAGGGAATTCCATAAGGCAGGAGCAAGGAAAAAGAAAGCAGAATGACCATGGGTAAGCAGTGTCAAGAAAGCAGGAAATATCCCTCTCACTGTCACCCATTCAAATTCCCCCCCCCTACCACACACACCTTCCCAGTCTCGCCTTCGCTCTTCCAAGTCAGCAGCAACAGCAACAGGAGAAGTATTTATCGTCTCAGATCCCCTCTCCTGCTGCTGCAGTGCTAGTTTCACAGTAAGAACCACAACATCTTGCAGTTACTCAGAGAGGAGGGTATTCACAGTGCAGAGGACTGTAACTGGCAATAGTGTGGGTCCGAGACATTGTTTTCATGACAGTGATTGACCCTATTAATGGGTGGCACTTGGGGCAGATGCCCCATTGGCCCCCTTTCCAGTCCTGGCTCTATACAGGGGGTTCCATGTGTCTGACCATCACCACTAGTGCTGCTGCTTGCCCTAGGTCCCTGCTTTTCCTATGCCTAACTCTAGCAAGCATTGACATTATTCAATGAGAGAGAAATAGTTTCTCTACATGGTGTCATGTGTACGAATTTCAGTGTTAATCTACAGCCCAGTGTACATACCTTAGAGAGATAGTGGATACTGCAGCAGAGCCAGTCATTTTGCTTCTGTATGGACCCTCGGGATGCGCTAGACTTTTATAACTGAAATGAGCTCTACACACACTAATGCCATTGGTATGTGTTATGCCTATCCCTCTGCCTCAGCACTGTCGCTGCTGTGCTCTTTTCAGTCTATTTTCTATCAAGCTTTTCCATGACCCTCAGTAATGGAGGCTGAAGCCACAGGAGTTGTACAGTCAAGCTAGATACCAATGAAGAGTTATCCTCTGGGCAACAGAAGGAGAGGCACACTCCCAGAGGAGCCCATCGGGCGAGCATGAGGTATGTCTAATGCTGGTCCTATAGGCTCCTCTAGTCATCCGATGCCCAGAGAATAACTAGTCACTGGCTGCTAGTCTGTCTTTATAGCTGTAAGTGTCTAGCTTTCCTTCCCAAGAGTCATGGGTTCAATCCCTGCCGAGCCTCCCACTGGGCAAACAAAAGAAAGTGCTGTTCTCCTGACCCCATAGACTATGATGGTGCCAAAGGCAGAAGGTATTCAGGACCCAGGTCCATTCTCTATCTGAAAATTGCCTCAGTAATTGCATTTTGCCATTCATGTTGTATATCTGTTGTTAATTACCCTGTTATCCAAGTTCCAATCCCTGTTCAAATGTAAATGCATTTTCAGTAACCCTGAATGCATATGTTCCGTTTTGATGTACACCGCACTGATGATAATAGCGCGGTATAAAATAAATGCTAAATAAATAAATAAATAATATTCAAGTGAATCCATATTCCTATGTCATTGTTGTTTACAGCACTTACCTGACACAAACACAATGAGGCAGCCAGAATGACCAACCAGCCCTCCTTGCTCACTTATCATAAACATAAACATATTAAGATACAGAGGTTATTTTAGAGTCCCTATTTGTGAATTGCACATGTACAATCAGGCATTTTTAGAGAAAAAAATCTTCCAACGCTGCTTAATTGACTTTACCAAACACTGTGACAACCTTGAATATTGGACCACACAAGTTACTGTTTCATGAGATAATATCCGCTTTTGTAATTGTCCATCATAATCTGTTGATAACAGCCATTTTCTATGATTAAACGGGCTCTCTTATACGCCTTCTGTAGCACTTCATCAGGGTAGCCAAATCACGGAACTTTAACATCATCTTTTTCACTTGCAATCTGAAATCTCCTTCTGATGAACAAATACGTCTACACCGTAACAGTTGTGAATAAGGAAGACTTCTCTTCAAATGGACAAGGTGATAACTAAAATAATGCAAAAATTTATTTTTATCTGTTGGTTTGGAAAAAAACTGTAGTAGAAAATCCCACAACATTCTTCTTCATCTCCACATCCAGAAAATGAATAGTGGTCTCATGGCTTCTTATTTCAAATTGAACATTGGTTTAAATATTCGAAAAAAGCCCAAACTTGTTCATGTAAACCTCCCCACATCAAAAAAATATCATCAATATATCTATACCACGTCAAAATATAAGGGCCATATATTGAAGAATAAACCCACCTAGTCTCAAAAAAATGCATGAATAAATTAGCCAGTGAAGGAGCAAAGGTGGCACCCATAGCATTACCCGAAATCTGCTGAAAAAATTCAGACTTGTATACAAAATAATTTCTTTTAAGTGTTAACTCTGCTAAATTCAAAAGAAAAGTCGTTGGAATCTTGTGTGGACGAGGTCTCTTCTCCCATACTTCTTTCAACACTGACAAAGCATCGTCTTGTGGAATCGAAGTATACAAAGCTGCCATATCTAAAGTCACTAACCATTTAACCATATTAATATCAGTCACGGTTTGTAAATTTTGCAAAAAATGAGTAGTATCTTTGATAAAAGAAGGGATCAATGGAACGTCATCCTTCAAAAAACAATTTAAATAAATACCTATCCGTTCCAGCAAGGACTCATTACTGGAAAGGATAGGCCTACCTGGAGGGTTCACTAATGCTTTATGAACCTTAGGCAATATATAAAAAGCTGGTATTCTAGGGAAAGAAGGATTCAAAAAAAATTTCTTATTCACTGTCAAAAAACCCAATTCACTTGCCTCTGTAGTTAGCATAGCAATCAACTGTTGTAACTTGACAATGGGATCCATTGGCAGACATAGATAATTACATACATCATACAATTGATGATATACTTCATTTTCATAATCCACTGTATTCATAAACACTATAGCTACACCTTTATCTGCCCTCTTAATTACTATGTCCTTCTGCTCACTTAATTCATGTAAAGCTTTAGATTCCACAGTGGTTAAATTTGATGGAAAACAATGATGATGTGACTCATATTTATTCAAATCAGATAAAAGAAGCTGCTTAAATGTATATAACATTGGGTCCATTGGGACAGGAGGAACCCAGTCCGATTTCATAAGGTCAAAGAAGCAGAACTAACTAACCAAATCCACAATCCGTTACCTAGGAGTCACTCTAGACCAATGCCTGGACATGAAGGCCCACATAAGCAACACAGTAAGAGCAGTTTACCACAAGATCCGGACACTCAGGCACCTACGCTCCCTGCTGGAGCCTGACGACTTCCGGACGATCTTCCAAGCGCTGGTGATCCCGTACTTCGACTACGCGAATGCAATTCTACAAGGGCTCCCACAATCCACTCTTAATCCACTCCAGCTAGCAATGAACACTGCGGCCAGAGTTCTCTACGGTGCTTCCAGAAAGGATCACGACACCCATCCTGAGACATCTCCACTGGCTCCCCATCCATGGCAGACTCTTGTTTAAATCCCTACTATTGACCTTCAAGGCTATCAACAGGCTCTCCTCCACCTCCCTTGCGGAGCTTATCCAGCCTACGCCCTCCAACAGATTAAGAAGGTCCGCAATAATCAACACACTGATAATCCCGAAGGAAACAACACAATGCACGCAGGCAACGACAAACAGGGCTTTTAGTTTCTACGCGCCCAGATGCTGGAATGCCCTTCCACCTAACATACGGGCAATCTCCGACCTGGCCCAATTTAGAAAGGCATTAAAGCATCACCTCTTCCTCAAACACTACTCAGATGACAGTGCACATACTGCCACCCCCCTCCACCAGGCCCACCACACAAACACACACATCGCACAATAAGGCATCCATACCCCCGGGCGCCAGCATCAACTACGCTTACCTGTAAATAGCACCAAGTATATATCCCTACCATGGTTGATGACGCATACCTTTAAATAGCAGCTTGTATATACCCACACCCTGTAACGATATTTATACTCTGTAAATAGTTACCCCAGCAATGTCCAAGTTTATGCTACCTTGTTCTCTATAAATACAGTGAAGCTGCCTGCTCTGTATAAACCCTTTGTTGTATGTAAACCGCACTGATACTAAATAGCACGGTATAGAAGAGACGTTAAATAAATAAATAAAATAAATAAATATGAACTACTGATCCATCAGAACAGGACTCCCATCCTGCAAAAAATAATTTCAGCTGTAAGGATCAAATCAGACGTTAAATAGACACGCGACTTTGAAAGTCATTGTATGAAGGACCATTAATAAAGGATAAACCTCATGATAATACTGCTTGTTGAAGAGGAGTAAGGTCTTTAGTAGACAAATTAATAATAGCATCCTCTAACGGAAACCTACTGCCTCTTTTTTTCGGTGGGATCTGGTTGGTGGCCTAAAAAAAATATTGGTATCAGACTGGTTAAATTGACCACCGCCTTTTTCTTGGTTTTGCTCTCCTTTTCCAGAGCTTCCCCAAAGAGAAGGCACATTCTGTTGACATTCCAACATACTAGATTCTGAAGAAGATGCTGAAATTTCAGAGGTCTGCCCCCTACGTACCGTTCCTTTATTACGGTTCCGAAAGGAGGACCAATTATAGATCGAACCTTCCTTCATAATTTTTTCATCCTTCAGAAACTTTTTAATTTTCATTATTTAACTACATCAGCATGATACACAGCAAAGTCCTCAGATGTTTTTAACTTTGATAAATCCGACTCTAACTCTTTACAAAGAGCCTCATTCTTCGCTCGAGCCATTTCAATCAACAACAACATTAAATCCAACCAGCATTTATTCAATATCTGATTCCATCTCTGAATAGACACTTCATCTTCAAGAAATATCCCAGGTTCTTTCCATATCCTTAAACCCTTTGGAATAATGTATTTCCTATGATACTCTGCCAATTTGAAAAAGCAAAAGCAATGAAAATTAAAAAGTTTCTGAAGGATGAAAGAATTATGAAGGAAGGACTGAGCCTCTCCAATTGTACAACAAAGTGGTAACCCTGGCCTGATACTTCCTCTCCCCAGTTTTCTCATTCAGATGTCTTCTGACACTGATGTGAGGGCAGGACAGTCATCCCACTACATTCCCCTTTCGCAAGGACTATGGGAGTCATTCTGAACCATATTTAGTGGGCCTGGATGTATCCTGGAAACAGAGCTCCGCGCACATAGATCTGAGCTGAGTGGAGATCTCTGTCTGTGGGTGGGAGGGGTTGGGCCACA
Organism: Ichthyophis bannanicus; assembly: GCA_033557465.1. Classification (NCBI taxonomy): domain Eukaryota; kingdom Metazoa; phylum Chordata; class Amphibia; order Gymnophiona; family Ichthyophiidae; genus Ichthyophis; species Ichthyophis bannanicus. The sequence goes on from CM066032.1 coordinate 821,748,660, forward strand.
GGTGGAGCGAGGATGGGCTATGGGGGGCACTATGACCCCGGACATACAGGGATGATTTCGAGGTCAGCCCTGTATGTCCGGGGTAGGCCATTTGTATTGGGGGGACTTATTCCACCTCGGAGGTGGAATAAGTCCCCCTAGTCGGAGCCTGATTGGGGAGCAGGGCAACGGGCCAGAGGTGAGGAGGCACAAGGTGTTCCCCGCAGTTCAGCCCTGGCCACAGCACGGCAGATGGTCTGAAAAATGACGATCACATAAGGAGATAACTGTATAGGTCTGTGAAGATCAGTGCATTTGATTACACTTCTTTTTGCCTAACCAGGACACAGCCAACACACACTTTCTATCGAATTACACATACGTTATTGGTTTCACTCAGACCTTTACTTTAGTAGTTCAAGGCAAGTTACAGTTAGGTACTGTAAGTGTTTTTCTTTCCCAGTAGGGCTTACAACCTAAGTTTCTACTGGAGGCAACAGAAGATTAAGTGACTTGCCCCAGTTAACAAGAAGCATCAGTGGGATTTAAACTGTAGCCTCCCTGGGTCTCAACCCATTGCTCTAATCACTAGACTGCTCCTCCTCAATATATGCACCTCACAAATGTGTCATCCCAAATGTCATGCAGAAATACGTTTTGCATGTAAATTTGGGAAAAATCCATTTTTTAGGACTCTACACCTCACAAAACTGGCTCCTGCATTAGGGAAGCAGTGCTTCTAGGGGAAAGGTAATTATAGCTCTAGAGGTGCAGGTAGCATTTGAGGCCCAGCGCGAGGGAGAATTGTTAATGCAAGTCATGCTAACCTTTTTATCTAGTAATGAGCCACTTTGGATGCATTTGCACATGACATAGTTTATTACTTTGCTATGCATTACACTTCATTTATTTTGCATTCAGAGCAGCATTAATACAGTTTAATGCTCTCCTCCCACAATTAACGTACTTAGGGGCATGTTTTCTAAAGCCCACTACCCGGTAGCACAGGGTTTAACGTGCAGTTTTGGCACCATGCTAAAAAGTAATGCTGGGCCACGTGTCAAAAAAACAATGCTATCTTGATAGTGCATGTCAGGGTGGTGAATGGGCAGGATGGTGTTCCAATGGCAACGCAGCTAGTGTAAGCGTTTGCAGACCACGCCACCCACGCTCGGCTCAGATAGCATGAGTGCAAGTAACACCACCTCAATGTGTGGCGTTAGTTGCACCCGTAGCCATTTTGCTGTGTTGATGTACCCGCCTCCCTGCTATTAGCTTGCAGCCCTGCACTGATAACATGGCCTGTACACGCATTACCAGCACGAGACGTAGTAAACATACCCCTTACCTACCCACTAATATGTAAATAGGACTTAGTAAATGATCCCCTTTAACATTTTTAACAGAACACACAGATGACTGAGGAGAAGTATCTCAAGGAAGCATGCGCCCCTTGTTCTTAAAGTTGTTTTGCTCATCCCTCACTTAAAAGTACAGATGTATAGTGCATAGGTAGAATTTAGTGCCAGAAAATATGTGTCGATAAAAGATGAGATAGGAAATTCAAGGTACTATAGTGTTGTAATGATCATAATTATTTGTGCCTAATGTGTCAAGCTGAATTTGATCCAATATGCAACAGGATGTATGCTCACAAGTACTGTAGACTATAATATGCTGCAAACTCTCGTAAAGAAAATGCCATACCATTGAGAAAATAATAGGCTCTGCAATACCTTTGCATCATTTGTATGCATTCAAATGAAGTAGCTGTTTGCTAAGACTAAAGGGAAAAGCTGTGGTACGTAGTGAAAAAGGAAAAAATGCATTGCACATTGCTAATATACTATTCTACATAGACTGAGAGCATGATGTTACTGAGAAATAACTGTCATTTCCCCGCAGGGGGGACCTTTTTAAGCAACGTGAAAAAAAACCAGCTATTCCAATAATAAGGTCCACTAGGAAATGGTGTAAAGGCTTCAGAAAAACTGCAAGAACATTGAGAGTATTTATATTGGCACATTTCTTGTAGGAGTACTCTGAAATTTATTTTCACTTCAGGGCTATCATTGCTCTGCTGTAGCCTTCTCACGGGCTTGGTGGCCTTTGGTTCTTCCAGTTATCAGTGAAGCCGCAGAAAGGGCAAACAGCTTGGAGTTGAATCCAATATATACAACATAAATATAGCAAATTCAACAGTAAAACAAAGAAGAAAAATGCTGCAGAAATATTTGACATGCAAAAATATATGGGAAAGCTAGAAATGTGTGAAGAAACCTGTAGAAATATGGTCATAAAATAAGTTTATGGTGTTGCCCTTTTTGCTGGACTAAATATATTTGTGGTTAGCTTTAGCTACATGGGGAGGGAAATCTGTGTAAATCGCTATTGCGAGGATAATTGGGCTATTTGAGACTGCCTATTTGTTTATTTCTTAGGATTTATAATCCACCGTGGTGAAAAGATACACCCAAAACGGTGCACAACAGGTCTCCCCTGACAAAGACAACTTACATCATAGTGGTAGCATAACAATACGAGAATGACCCCATGACAGCATAATAGATGATTAGAACAATGAGATAAACTTGAATATAGGCAAAATAGATAGCTATCTGATGGAATGTCAGTACCATAAAACTTAAACCAACAGAAATACAATACAATGCAGAAGAATACCAATGATATACCTTAACAGGCAGCATGTTAAAACACTCAAATGGCATAGACAGGATACTCACAATGTTAGCATTATACAATGAAACATCCTAACAGGCAGAAGAGGGAGCAGGAGCAGTTGGGACATAGAAGAACATGTTTACTAAAGTGTTCTCATTATCAGCAGCTTAGTGTGCACTAAATGCTAAAATTTAGCAGAGGAAATTTTACGCCCGGTTCTGAGTCCTGTGGGTTCCAGTCCTGGTGGGCAAAGGGGGTCCGTATGTTAGGCCATGTTGTGGGATTGTCGGGTGCCTGTAAATCATTTTCGGACCTGTGTGCGGAATACGAGTTGGAACCCCACCACTTTTTTACATATCTCCAACTCTCTCATTATGTGACCTCACTGCCCCGAGAGGATCTCGAAGCGGACCGCTCAGCGCAGATCATAGAATTTTTTGGCCTCGGAGGAGATTCCCCTCCGTCGATAACGGCTTTGAAGGCCCGGCTGGATTGTTTTAGGGTATTGCCAGAATACGGGGGAGTTGAACAGGCCTGGGCAAGAGAAATGGGGCGGGAGGTCCCGGTCGGGACTATTCAGAAGGCCTTGGCGCAGATTCCTCTGCTGGTGGAGGGGGCGCGGTGGAGGGAACTCCAGTATAAAGCCTTAACCCGTGTACACTTTTCCCCGCGACGGGCCCTACGGAGCCATGTCACTCAGGACGGGTCATGCCCTCGTTGTTCCGAACCCCTGGCGGACTTAGCCCATATGTGGTGGACCTGTAGGCGCATCCGCCCATATTGGGCACGTATCAGTAATTGTATAATGGGGCTGCTGCAACAGCGCTTCCCGTGGACGGGATCTTTGGTGATACTGGATCAACTGCATCTGTCTTGTCCCAGTGGGCGGGGGGCGCGGCTCCTCGTGCGCAAAGCGTGCTTGGTGGGGAAAGGCCCAATTCTCCGTAGATGGCGAGAGCGGCTTCCGCCGACTTTCCTGGAGTGGCGCAATAGTTTTCACCAATTGATGCTGGCAGAACGCTGGAGAGCACGGAGCCATGTGAAGCGATGGACCACTTTTATGCTAATTTGGGAACCCTATATTCAGAATTTGGGGCCCCATTGCCGAAACGAAATAGTTAACGTGGGTCTCTAGAATGTTAGAGCACAAGTGGGGGCGCCCAGGGGGGAAGAGTGGGTGACTCCTCCTCCTGGGAGCGAGGCTGGCTGGTGTGCGGTGGATGGAGATGGCGAGGGGTTGGATGGGTGGGGAGGGAGGGGGGAGGGTCCTTTCCTTTCCCCTATTCCGTTCAGTGGGGGGGATAGGGGAAGTAAATAAATATAAAATGCTGGTTTCTTCATAAGGCACGGTTTGTTTGTTATCTTTGCAAATTGCACATGTAATTTACCCTACGGCGGGGATAAGAGTGCACCCGGCCGAGGGTTCTTTGCCTGCAACTGTGTTCATTGTTATTTGTTCTTGATCTATAAATAAAGTTTTCAAAAAAAAAATTTAGCAGAGGAGTCAGGCCAGACTTGTGCTAAATGTTTTGAGCATTCTTGGCATATCCCCATCCAGTTAGCATGGGTCAGAAGACTCTGCCATGCTAAACCGGCAGCCGCACTTAATGGGGGTGCACTTAATGCCACTAATTGAGGTAGTGATAAGTGCACCCATGCTAACTGCAGCAGTTATCATTAGCACAAGCTATTGATTCCCACTCTCCACCCTAAACCCACCGAGTCCCTGCCTCATCCCATGCTAAGAAGATTTTTACCCTGGCTGCAGTTAGTTCACGGTAATGGTTACCACTGTCCTGCACTAACTGCTTAGCATGGGATTTAGCATGCAGTAACTGTTACTGCACTTTAATAAAAATGAGCCATAGTCAGATGAAGTTTGTAAGACAAAGTCATAGGGGAAAATATAAATGGATAACTAGACTGAGGGTAAATTATATATACAGATGAATAAGGTACGTGGATATGGCCTCAGTTTCAGGGTGTGCAGCAAGCTGGTTCTGAAGCAGCATGAGTGAATGGGAAGTCAGTCACCAAAGCCATTAAAGGCTTAGGAGAACAGCCAGGCCCCCACATGCTTCCTAACATAGAGGCAGTCTTTAGACATAGCTCCTCTGGTAGTAAGTTGCAAAGTATGGGGCTACTCCTGAAAAAGCTCGCTGGTGGGTATCACAATGTATAATTTCTTTTGGTGAGGGTACAGTTACAGGTGCTCCTTGAGATGACCTTAGAGGCCTCAAAGGTGTGCAGAGGGCTAACTTATTTCTAGCCCATTTTGTCTAAGGGCTTTTAAAATCAGAGACAGAGTTTTAAACTTAGATTATAAGTTCAATGAAGATAGAGAAATACCTCGGTCCCTGGTTGCAACTCACCTTGAGCTACAGTACTTTTAGAAAGGCATTAACTAAATACTAAACACTAAATTTGGTCCTGTAGGAAGAAAAGGCCTGGCAATCTACTTCCGGTGATACATTGCCAAGAAAACCCAGAAGCTACTGGGTCGCCAGGAGTTAGCACTGACTTGAGGGCACTTAAAACAAAAGGCTACTGGTAGCCAGTGCAATTTATAAAGGAAAGGTGTGATGTGGTCATGCCGCTTGCAATCCTATATCAATCATACTGCAGCATCTTGAATTAATTGGAGCTGGTGCAAACTCTTTATGGCCTGAGGAAATACAGGGCATTGCAGTAGTTTAACCATGAGGTTAGAACATCATGGACCACTGTGATAAGACTCGTCCTCAATATACAGATAGAGATTTCATAGTTGCCACAGGTGAAAGGAGCAGTTTTTAAAAGTTTCCTGAATTTGTGACTTGTAAGTGATTAATTCAGCAGTATCCCAAGACTCCTGACCTATGATTTTAGGAGGAGCTCATAGTTTACAAGAAGGATTTTTATTTCAGGTACCTGTCCACTTGTGTTAGGAACCCATAGTATCTCTGTTCTACTTGGGTTCAGGCAAATTTTGTTATTTTTTTGTTCATTCTTGAGTGTTTGTTAGACAGGCAGTCAATTTGCTCAAACCTGTGGGTAGATCTGGTTCAACAGGTCTGAGTAGCTGCACATCATCAACATAGATATAGAACATTGTGTTCATTAACTGAAACAGCTCAGCTGGAAGCCTAAGGTAGATATTAAATAAGATAGCTGACAGTATGGATTCTGTGTGCAGGTAAAGGTTTGTGCATTGTTCCACAACACACATACTTTAAGCACATTCAGCAACACATTCTCACGGATGAGGTTAGGGCAGGGATTGCCATAATTTTGTGCAGCTTTGTGTTTTCTAATTTATGCACTTTGTTTTAGACTGAAAAGGTACCCAGAGGAAAAGTAGGTGCAAATGTCTGCAGATACATTTTCCGTAGGTAATTTTCAAAGTGGAAGTATGTATACACATATCTTCCTTTTGAAAACTGGTACAAAAACAATTGGTAAAATGTACATGCAGCTTTGCAGCATGGTGGGCAGTTTGAAAATTGACCTTTAAATTAGCCTAATAGAAAGTATCATCTACAATAGATAAGGAGTTACTGTGACCACTAAGATAACAGTATTAAAATCAATGGGCCTGATTTCCGTAGCATCAGCCACTGGATAAGGTAAAGCCTTGATCAGAGTGCCATGTTTTATTCATATAGGTAGTAATTTAATCAAATTTTCCTATGCGTAGAAGGGCATTTATAAAATTACCACGGGGTTATGTGCAGTTACAAGAAGGCATGCACTTTTACCTCACGCGTTTTCTACAGCGGGGCTTGGGCAGAGCACGAGCGTAGTCGCAAAGTATGCAAGCTGTTTAAAAAACATGCATGGTAGCGCAGATTGCATGCATACATGTACTGTACATTTACATCAGCTCCATTCTACAGTAGCTGTGATTTCTTTCTGTTCACTCCAAGTAATTTATAAAGACACTTTGGTAAGAACACAGATGCCTGCCTATGTGTCTATATCAAATAGGCTAGAAAGAGATGCCTTTTTGGCCTCTCAGCTTAAGAGATCTGTTTTTAAAATTACTCTCATTCACGTTCAGCCTCTCTGTTTATGCAAATCTTTTTTAGATCTGTCATTTCACTTTCCTAACTTAAATGAATAAGTTTTCTATTAGGGGTATGCAGGCAAAAATTTTTGTTTTGTTTAGTTTTCTGTGTTGGCACGTTTATTTTGTTTTGGGGTGGTTGTTTTTTTTTTTTGCTTTGCTTTAATACATTTTTTGTGTCATTTTCTTGTTAGAAATTTTCATTTCAGGGCAATTCTCTAAATTAAAGAGGAGGCTGTGGCTGCTGCCCAAACAAAAAACATATCAAAAAGGTTATGGTTTCAGGCAAACGAAAAAGTTCAATTGGCTCTTTTTCCACTTTTGTTAAGAGTTGTTATGTTTTGTTTTGTTTTTTCGCTCCATGTCACAGGTTGGCCTAAAAAAGTGACCTTCCTATTGGAAGATAGGAGTCATACAAGAATTTCTATTGTGTCTCCAGGATGGCTGGTTCTAGCAAGCTTGTTCTTAGCTGTGTCTTGTATTTCTGGTGTTCTTTATTATTGTTTCCTGATTGGCCTAAAGATTGTCTGGTCTGAAGCTGAATTTCATCATTCTGTGGAAAACCTTTTGGTCTGCCCCATCCTTTCCCACCTCTTCCTTCCCAAATATATGTAACTTTTATCCATTCAACTTACCATAATACAGTGAATGCACAAATTGTCCATATGTGGAAGGAAATACATTTGCTATCAGATCCTTAAAACCTGGATAGAAAGCATATGATTCATGCTAAGGCCTTTTTGTTATATATACCAGGACTATGGAATGCTTTGCTTAGAAAACTCAGATATATATTTGTATGCTTAGGGGGTTCATTCCAGAACCCAAAGAGGCCGTTTGCACGTGAGTGGGAAATGTGTATCTCATGAAAACGTCTACAGGCATATTCCGGTACCCGGTGCCTGGGAATCTCTGCCCGTGGCTGAGGGGCAGAACAGGGGCATGGTTTGCCGTGGAGACGTGTATAATGTATTCGGAAAGGCCCCTGTACATTTTTGTACTTCCCTGCAGACATGCCCATTATCCCTGCTGAAGATGTAGAATAAGGCCAGTACTTAGAAAATTTATTCTGTGTTCTACAATTCGTCCCTGTAAGTGAGTGTTTGTGTATGTGTGGTTTGAGGATTACATGGGTGGATATGGTGTGCTGATCTGCAATTCAAGTAGGACATGAATGTTTGGCTAGTAACTGGACATTATGGATGACCACAGAGTCACCAGGTGCCAGTGTGATAGGGCAGTCATACATCAGCTGTGCCAGGCACTGGGAGACATGACTGATGCTGTGCCAACATTCCCCAGATTGTGCCATGAGGCCTACATCCTTACCCGGTCCAGGATCTATGGAAGCTGTGAGAGTGGTGATATATCTGGAAGCTGGCTACTTGGTATGATGGCACAGGGATCCCCCTCCAATGCTCGCACAGGCCTGATGAGGGGAGCATTGCTACAAAGTAGACAGTGGGAAGGCAAACAGGGTTGCCCCACAGAGAGTGGATGTATACAGACCAAAATAAGCCAAGACAGAGTGGACATTGTATGGGACAGGTGTAGCCACATGTAGGGAGCTGCTGTGAGAAATGTCAGTAACCAGATGTATGGGAAATAGATGACATAGCCAGAAAGCCATAGTCATTAAGAGAGCATACTTTTGTAGCTCAGCAATGTTATGCATCCTTTGGGGAATTGAAAAGATAGTTAAGGTTTTGTGAACTTGGTAAAGGTCCATAATTAGCATTAGCATTTTAAAGAGTATTTTTAGAGATGATCAATGAAAAAATAACTGAAGCATTTTTATACTGCCAAGTGCCCTTTTGATGTAAAGTATGTCATGACAAACATGTTAATATTTACTTTCTCTTATAATATATTGTAGTGCACTGAGATTACTTAGTACTTTTCTGGGCATGAGAAAGACTTGTATATAGTCTAGCATTCATTTATCATTAGTATTTATATCTAGATTGCATCAGAAAAATACTGTCAGTGAGAACAGCAGCTTAGGAGTTGCACGTTTTAACTGAAGAGGCTTGGCTGTCCAAGGCGGAGATGGGCACGATCGGAAACATGCAACAGTCCAGAATACGGTAAGCATAGGGACGTCCAAAACCATTTCATTACCTACCCATGTCCTATAATATTGGTGGCAGGGCTGGCCCAAGGGTTTCTGCCACCTTAGGCAGAAACCCTGACCGTGCCACCCCTCCACCAAGCCGCCAAGCTGCCACCCAGAGGAGCCATGCAGTGCTGCGCTGCCATTCCCCCTACTACTTCCGATTCAGTCATGGGTGAGAGGTGGGCGGTGGTGGCAGTGTTTCAAAAGTGGTGGCTTTGTGCCACCTCTTTGTTGCTGTGGCCTGCCGCTTCTGATTCCCCTTTGACAGTAAGTTGCATCGGAGGGGGATCAGAAGCGGCAGGTCATGTGTGCTGAAGCACATGGCCTGCCATGGGCAACAAAATGGTGGCATAAACCTGCCCATCCGAGTCAGCTGTCCTAGACAGCTGTCTAGCTCGCCTAGTGGATGGTCTGATCCTGATTAGTGGGGATGGGTTTTTATGCTTCACTCTATGGCCCATGCCTGCAACCCATGCATGGCTATCTCTACGGATATGTGCACAGGCTGGCTGAACAGCATGTTGGACATGCCACGCTGGGCACGTCTACACACCAATTCCATAATCATGGGCCCGCCTTACCTGTAGATGCAGAATTAGGACTAAATCGTGCCCATGCCCGATTTAAATATCTCAGCCAGAGATAACCAGCATATGGAATCTGCCTCTTAGTGAGTATTTGAAGGCATGCTTCTTTGCAAAAGCATTCCCTTGGTCTTTCCAGGAATTGTTATTTCAAATATATATTTTTAATGTTGTATGTCATTCAATGACTGAGTATGTTCAATTGTATGCCGTCTTGAACTGTGGATACTAGGTGGGTTATAGGTAGCAAAATTAGATTATTCAGTCAACATCAGCACCAGCTCATAAATCTGTGAATATTGTGAACATTTTTTTCCTGTAGTGATGTAGGCTATGAAAACTAAACTTTACGAAGGACTGAAAGGAAGAGAACCAACACATTTGAAATATTGTGTTGAAATGATTGTTCAAGATTCCAAAAGTGAAATACTAATCAATAATAAAATCAATAAAAAATCAAAATTGAGCCATTGAAGTGATTTGAAGAAGCGGAAAAAAAAAGATTTGTTTTGTCGGACCAACCTTTCACCTTATCGATTATATTAATCGTAAAATAACGAACTCAAGGTCCTTTTTACTTTATTAATATTACTAAAAAATTCAAAGCTTTTAGAATCAAAAATACTGTTCATTAGAAAGACTGTCAGCCTCCAACTCATTACTTAGGCTTCTCATCTCGAAACAGCGCTGCTTTGGACCTATAGTTTATCAAAGTTCTGCATCAGGAGCTGCAGCTTTCATGTATCAAATTCTGCTTTTATATTTCATTCCAAAGCCTTCAGGAAATTCAAAAGATGCTCAACCAGGCTGTCACTTCTTCACACAGTAATGGCGGCTGTATGGCCTGATCAAATCCAGGCTCCCTAAATAACCCAACAGACTGATACTTAACCAATCAGAGATCAGAGCAGGGAATACCAATCAAGTTCATTATTCAAACCCTTAGGACTGGAACATAAAAATCCAATGTTGCTCCTATTTATTTTAAATAACCTCAAGGTCACCCCGTATATTTGTACAAACTTGATCAATAAGTCACCATTGGAAATCTTGAAACGCATGCAAATGCATGAGACAATGTTCAAGAATAGGAGCCATAATGGTACGAGTCCTCAGACATTATTTAATCTCTAATAGGCGGATATATATCTTCCGTCTTGTTCGTCCCACATAAATCAGTGGACATGGACACACTAAAACATATATACTGTAACGAATTGTGCATCACAAGATGTCTGAGTCTTTGCTTTACTAATTCTTTTAGACACTGGATCCTACCAAACCTGACCTTCAATTGTAAACGCACACACTGAACATTTCTGACAGGCAAGATGGCCAGCCGATTACTATGGGAAATGGTTCACCATCTCCCAGTATGCTTCTTGACCAAAATATCTGCCAAATTCTTATCACGAGTATGTACTATCAATGGATGAGGTTCAAAGCATTTATGTAATTGCAAATCATTCCAGCACTTATGAATAGATTGTACCACTGCTTGAGCCTTAGTGGGAAATGGCAGCACAAATGTAAGCTGCTCCAATGGATCTCGGGTCTTATACATAAGCAGCAAATCCCGCTGTGCATAGCAAGCTGATTATAAGCTTTTTTCACACAGGACTTTGCATATCCTCTTTGCAAGAATCTAAGATATAAATCTGATTGCTCGATAAACGCTCCCAAATCAGAGCAAATGCATCTTAGATGTAAAAACTGCTCAATTGGTAGACCTTGTTTAAAGCAAACCAACTGGCAACTACTGTACGCATAAAGAAAATGGGTTAATCAATCCAAGGTAAAAAAAAGCTTACTTGTTCTTTTGAGACCATGATGCTAAAAGAGAAATTGACATGGATGTGAGCAAACAACGGAACAGAAAAGATGGCCATCCTTAATACAGCCAAGGCAGGCCCATCCACTACACTAGGCAGCTACCTAGTGTGACAACTTCTGGGGGCAGCAAAAAGCAGGATATTCAAGTCTAAATTATTGATTTTAACAGCCGGTTTTGGGGGTTTTGGAAATTTGCCTAGGGTACCAACATCTTGAATCTACTCTGGGGTTGGCCCTGGATAGAGTAATGGGAAACAGGAAATGAGAGACAGGAAATAAAGTTGATAAACAGGCAGTCAATAACATGGCTCGGCAGAAACTTTGAGAAGCAGTTAGCAATAGATCATCTTTGAAAGAACTAGCCCTTCAGGTCATGAGTCATGAAAAGTGATCTGAATACAAACAACTTATGTGTTGGTCTACGTTTTCACATATCTAACATGGCAAATATACAAAAATATTGATGATAACCTGCAAACTAAAGAATTTTCAAGTTTGTCTCACTTGAGTTATTCTGATAGTTATGCAAATAACAAATTCATTAGTCATTCAAGGTGCAGAAAGATACTGACAAAGTTGTAGAGAATAGATATGAAGTAAACATATATGTAACTATGTATGAGTTATTTGATCTGTGTTCACTTGAGATTATTTGTTGAATATAACATAAGAAATGCCATGTTGGGTCATATCAAAGGTCTATCAAGCCCAGTATTCTATCTTTGACCGTGCCGGTCCAGGTCGCATATACTTGGTGGGATTTCGAAAACCAGATCCATTCCTTGTTGCTTGCATGCAAGGAGAAGCAGTGGCTATCTGAAGCCTACCCAACTAAGATGGTAAGAGCAGTAGCCTAAGAACCAGGGAACCCCGGATTCAAATCCCACTGCTATTCCTCTTGGTTTTGTGCAGGTCACATAACCCTGTATTGGTTCAAGTACAAAACTTAGATCCTAAGCCGTCTAAGGACAGGGAAATATCTGCTATACTTGAATGGAACTCGCTTCTCACTACTGCTGACAAGGCGTGAGTTAAATACAAATAATAACAGTGGCTTATGGACTTTTCCTCTGGGGACTTATTTTGACCCAGCTACGTCTAGATAGACATTTTCTAAAAGACAAAAGCACATTGGGGAAACTTTACAGTGGCATAGGTGAAAATGTTAGTTGAGCCACTAGAGTTCTAAGTTTTAAAAGAGGTAGAAAATAGGTATGGAAATGTGTAGCAAAAATATGTATCAGTTCTATGAAGAAAGAGTGTTTGTGCATCTAAAAAGAGGAGGTGCAAATATTAGTCTGGATTTTTTAGGTCATTCTCAGAGTTCTGCTGGAGAAGGTACTGCATCCAGGTGATAGGATGAAGTCAGTATATTATCACAGAATAATAACATTAGTTCCTTAAATTCTGATATTCTGTAAGAGTCCTTTATTACACTTCAAATTATAAATAGGAAAAGAAAGCATAAGATTAGCAAATACCATCTGGTATTTAATAGCTACATGACTTGAGCGGATCTAGAACTCCCTTAGAGAGACTAAAGGTGGAGTCCCTAAGGGACCGATTCTGCAAGGCGACTACCAAGGCTGTACATCCCAGCAGGATGTCCAGCCCCGCTAGCCACCTGAACCATATGCCACCTCTGCACCCCTACACGCAGAGTCACTGTGCGGGGGACGGGGGTGGCATGGGGGTGGAGAGTGTGCGGAGCATGGGCAGAACTGACCCCCAGACGTACAGGGCCGATTCCGTCCAGGGATTGCCGGGGGGATGTCTAGCTTATTCCATCTTGGAAGTGGATTAAGCACTGGCCATCCTTCTAGATCGGCCATCCTGGCCCCCAGAGATGATAGTGAGCGCGGTGAGTCCCTGCCCCCGACCTGGGCCCCGGCTGCGCCAGTCAGGGTCAGGGGCGGTGGGGAAACGGGGGCTCCAAGGCAGCAGAAAGGTTGTGCCGTGGGGAAGATATTCCTGCAGTGATACAGGGGCACACTGGGCCATCTCCCAGATCCAGATCCTGCACCCACAGGAACCTCTGGCTCCTGCGATGCAGAATCGGGTCCTAATGGGCCCATCCTGTTCGGGGCCGTTGAGACGGCCCGGACATGCCCCTACTGACTCTAAGTGTGCAATTGCTAAGAATCATTGAAAAAAAACCAGGGCAGCCTCCCATGTGCTAATGGTATTTTAGATTTAGCTTGTACCTTTTCATAGATAGTTCAAGGAAAGCTACATCTGGGTATTTTCCAGTATCTTCTACTACTACTACTGATCATTTGCTACAAGGCATACTCAGCGCTGTTCAGACACATGCAAAAGATAGTCCCTCCTCAACAGAGCTTACAAGATAGAAAACTTACTGTCTAAGGTGTTGATTTTCTAACTTGCAGTACATACTTCGTAAATAGACGCCCTGGACATGGAGGTTTGCATTAAATCACATTAACATGTTAATGCAAATTAATAAATCTAGCCCTAAGTTCGAACCTGAGACAACTGAGCATGAACTGACTTGCCTAAGAATGTTCAGTGGGATTTTATCCCTGACTTCCTGGTATGCAGCCTGCTTCCCTTATCACTAGACTAGGGGGTATGTTTACTAAAATGCAGTAATGTCACTCACGTTAGGTTCTGCGGTAAAGGTACAGATACCCATATAAAGGCATGGGTGTGCATCATTACAGCAAGCCATATCAGCTAACACACGTTACAAGGCGCCTTAGACTAACGCGCGTTACAAGGAGCCTTATAAGGTACATTACAAGGCGCCTTAAGGTGCCTTGTAAGGATACACTGTAAGGTGCCTTATAAGGTGCCTTGTAAGGATGCCTCGTAAGGTGCCCCATAAGGCGCCCTATAGGACTCCTTATGCTAAGCACTGTATTAGGCACCCCTGGACAAGGCACCGTAGAAGGCACCCTGGGCTATGGAACCATAGGGTAAGGTGATCTAACAAGGTTATGGTGTCCTAGGTTAGTGTGCCCTAGGGACTGCAAGGTGCCTCAGGATGACATGCATGACCTGTGCAGAACAGAGACAGATGTAGTCCTAACACTAGATAGAGCACTCAGGAAAGGCAATGAACAGGTGAGTGAAGGAGGGAGAGCTGGGAGCCGCTGAACCTGCCATATCTGCGTGCATCCCATGTGGCTGCCAGTACTGATGACAAACATGGTGGGGGCAACTGTACCACAGCACAGGGTGTTGGCAATGTAAAGTACTGGAAAGACAGTTGGTGGCAGACAATGGGAATACGTGTCCCCCAGTGGAGGCAGAGGTGACAGGATAGTTACAATGATGGGTGGACAGAGGAGTGGTGGTGCCATACAGATTAGGCACAGGCGAGGCAAGCATGAAGAGGCGCAATGCAGGAAAGGGTAGCAGTGCAGGACATGGGGTGACAGACTGCACAGGCAGACAGGACTCTACACAGCTGACAGACGCAGATAGACGGACCGAGGGAATGTTGACAATTGTGGCGAGGGTATTATGGGCTGGCAGCACAGATTTGCAAAAAATATGACTGTTATAGGCATGCACACTATTTGAATAGGACAGACATGAGAGGAGGGAACAATGAGGAATTGAACCCATGAACACTGCCGAGAATGGCATTGTGTTAACCAGTAGTCTATACCTCCGTCGTGTATGTCACAGTAATGGCTGGGTACAGAAGGACTGCAGGTCACCGCACAAACTGTCTGCTCTGAGTGCCAGGATAGCGTAACCCCACTAGTACCCATGATGCAATGCACATGCTGAATAGCAGTCAACAGCTGATCACCAAATGGGGTCTGCACCTCTCTGGTACCTCAGCTTGGAAAGACGAACTGACAGTGTGTGATACTGGCACAGTGTAGCTACAGACCATGCCATTGTGCAGGTTCTGTGTTCACCCTGAGGGATAGGATGGGTGCCCAGCACTAGGTCCGCAGTACATGTGGTGCTATGGATAGGTCCTGCTGTACATCCCCATCACTACCAGTGTGTGACAGGTGTTCCTTGCAGTGCAGCCAAAGGTAATTCAGTGTCCATCTGTATCCTGCAGTCACATGAGGCCCTTTGGGACCAGACACCACCCAGATTAGTGTGTACCCCGTGTTAGGTTCTGGCTGACATGGGCACCTGTTATCAGGGCAGAGGGGTTTCTAGACTTGCCTGAGATTTATGTAGCAGTGCCTTGATAGGGCACAGTGGTATACACTACATACCCCAAAGGGCACACATCACCCTTTTTGTAGGTAAGGGACAGGTGCCCCAGCCCCAGTGAAGCAACCTCCATCCTGCTGGTATAAGACAGCCTTCCAGGGTTGGTGGGCCATAGCCATACCTGTGACTGGGGCAGACAAACAGCAATGCTGTCGGTGCTGGTAGTGCGCAGTCCCAGGCCATCCACTGTGTGGGTAGGTGGTCGCCTAGGGAGCAGGGGGCATACATGAGCATCCTCACATCCCCCCCATCACCGCCTACCAATAGTATGTCCCTTCCGCTTGGGGGAGGGTTGGCTGGGGGGATGTCATTTCAGTGCCCTGGCAACTGTTAGCTCAGGTGTACCAGGTAGATGTAGGTGGATTGTGTTTGGCCTTTGTCAGTTGCTGTCTTGCTGATTTCCGGTTTCTATGTTGCTATGTGCCACCTAGGCACCCGCCTAGTCCACCCTGTGCCCCAGCCGCCCATGCTACATGTCCCACCTGCAGCCCCTTATGCCCCATTTGCACCATCGCCATAGTGGCCTTTCATACTTGGGCACTATGCTGTTGCTGAAAATATAGCACTACTATCAGGTTTCTTGGGCTCTCTGCCTATGCTGTACATTGCTGACACTGAACTGGTTTCTCCCTCCTGCAAATGTGCATCTAATGGCAGGTTTTCATTTGCTGTAGGATTCAGCCCTTCAGTTCAGTGCATTAGTGAGCAGGGAGCCTCTCCCCGCCCACTCCCCGCCCATTGACCCCTTCTCTCCGCTCTCTCTCCAACCTCTACG
This sequence comes from Ichthyophis bannanicus, assembly GCA_033557465.1. Lineage (NCBI taxonomy): Eukaryota > Metazoa > Chordata > Amphibia > Gymnophiona > Ichthyophiidae > Ichthyophis > Ichthyophis bannanicus. The sequence continues at coordinate 821,764,883 of CM066032.1, forward strand.
GTGTTTACCGTGGCCGGGAATGTTAACTCTCATTAGGTAACGTTACCGCGCATTAACGTTACCTAACGCGCGTTAACGTTAGCTAACGCTCAGTCTGTAACATTACCGCAGTTTAGTAAACATACCCCTAAGGGGTCTCCACTCTCTAGGGTCACTGCAATAAAGTGTGTTAGACTTTGTGCATAGCTTAACTCAGATTCTGCGCACAATTATGTGTGTTCCCGCGAGCGCCTTATTTAAAACTGAGTCCGGTGCACAAGCTACCTGTATGCAAAGCTTTAGGTAGATATCCACACAGGGCTGATTTAAATCTTTTGGTAATAAAGATATTTGCTATCAGTGTAGATGCAGGAAATGTGCAGAAGACCAAAAGGTTTAGCACAAGACTTTGCAATGCTAGCACTTTAACGCAAGGTCTGAAGAGGTATAAATGGTTAGATCATTCTTATGCGGTCAGCGCTAGTGAGGATATTATTCCTGTTTCTAATATTTATTGCGAGCATACAAGAATCACAACGTTTTCTGGCTTAATTGCAGAGGAGACGCTGAGGGGAGATCTGCTGAATGCTGGATTGTTGACAGATATTTAGTGCAAAAATGTTTGTATCAGCACTTGGAATTACAAGCACATATGTCTCTGCATGTGCTGGAATGTCGTTCTGTGTATAAATAACAGCATAGCAAAAACTGTGTGCATAAAACAGCATTCCAGCACACGTGTGTGCATGTATGTGCATGCAACCTCAAGCGCTGACGCAATTTTTTGTATGCAAAATATAGCTGTGTGCGTGCATCTGGTATGCTCTCCCATATTTGCACACATCTTTTTCTAAGCCTATTAGTATACTATTTTCTTTTAACATTTGGGTGCAATTTTTTTTTTTGCACATACTTTACAGTAGAATACCTGAACTGAGCTTTAATGCAGAGCTCTAATTTCTCCAGGACCAAGCAGGAAGTCAGACCTCACATATGGGTGACATCGGCGTCGACGGAGCCCTCGTGCGGAGCATTTCCCCAGCTTTCAAAGAAAGCCTTTGGGAATGCAGCACGCATGCGCGGTCCCCTTCCCGCCCAAGGGTGCCATCTTGCTCAGTCTTCTTTTTTCCGCGGAGCCCGACAGACGTGTGTCCTAGTCACCCGGTTAAAAGTAGATTTTTCCGGGGGGCGGAGCCTGATGTCCAGCGGGATGGTCGCATAACGCTGAGGCTCCCGAGAGGCCTACTCAGAATCCTGAATTAACACCGTACATACTTGGAACTTCTACTCTGATCTTGCCGGGGCACATTGGTGAGATGGCGGGGACCAAACCCACGCGCCTGGAATTTGGATCTCCAGCGGCTTCTCACGGCAAACGTTCCAAAACTGAACCTCCGTCCCCGCAGAAGGGGCTGGCCTTGTGCGAGGGCCCCGGAATGCAGCAGGAAATCCTCGCAGAGATTAGAGGGGTCAAAAACCTCGTGCAGTCAAACGGTGAAGCACTCCGAGCGCTGCGGGAAGATTTTGGTGTGCTGCAAAGCAAGCTAGAAGGGCTTTCTTCGCGTCAGGACAAAATGGAGAGCATATTGGACTCCCATGTGGCCCGGCTGTCCAAACTCGACAAAGTTGAACGTCAGGTGCGGGCTTTGCAGAAAGAAGTGGAAGATGGCAATAATAGAGCGCGCCGCAACAACATACGACTCGTGGGCATACCGGAGGGAGCGGAATCGGGAGACATGAAAGAGTTTTTTATGCAAAATCCTCCCTTCCCTGCTCCAAATCACCTTTACCAAAGATTTGGAGATCGATCGCGCTCATCGTGTACCCACAAGCATACCGCTCAACAGGAAGACCCCGCGGCCTATCATATTTCGACTTTTGAGATATCAACACGTGGAGCAAATTCTAAGTGCCTCTCGGGCAAAGGGCCATATGGAGTTTGAGAGCCACAAGATCTCCTTCTATCCCGACTTGGCTAAACCCACGGTCGACCGCCGAAAGCGCTTTCTGGAATTCCGGCCGAGGCTTCAACACCTACAAGCACGCTATGGCCTGATGTACCCGGCCAAGCTCCGAGTCACGCTTCACAATCAGACAAGAACATTTGAGGACCCTGATCTACTAGCGGAGTTTTTGGATTCCAAAGAAGCCGACTTGATGCGTTGACTTCCAGAATATTCCTGCAAGTATTCTTATATCCGCTGTACCTGCCATATTGGATCTGCCGCAGCCCAGCAAAGAGTCCGGCGAGGGCAGTTTGTTGCCTTACTTTTGATGATATCTGTGACCCGACTCCATCTACCCACAGTAGCCTCGATGAGTATCAGAGACAGTGTTAATTATGGACTCTGGTGTTTCTTTTCTTTTTTTTTTTTTTTCATGTCTTTCTATTTCCTCTCTAGGGCCTCCTCCCGCAGACATCCGGTCGCCATATTCTTTGGGGGTTTTGCTTCTTCTCTAAGATACTTTGGTACATACTCTTCAATATGGGGTGTATTAGCCAGAATACTCGGTGATTCTGTCATTGTTGCACAGATTCTGATTATGGTGTATGTTTTCAAGCGCCCTTACCTAAAATGTCTATTACCGATTGATGGCACCATGTAAGATTTTCTCACTGAACGTAAAAGGAACCAATAATCCGATAAAACGGAAGAAAATCCTAAGCTACCTAAGTCAGGAAGCTGCGGATCTGATTTTCTCCAAGAAACGCATTTAAATTCGAAGGAAACTCTTGAACTCAATATTAAACCTTACATGGTGGCCGCCTATTCCCCAGCCGTTTCTAAGAAATGTGGGGTTGCCATACTGGTTAGGAAATCCTTGCATACTACTATTATTGCGACTAGCTCAGATACAGAAGGTAGATGGTTCAGGCCTCTGTTACCCAAACTCTCTTCTTTTTTGTACACAGATGCTTTTATACTCCAGAAACAATAGCCAAATGGAACACAAATGCTAGGGACCAGTGTTGGTCTTGCCATACTGCTGTGGGAACCTTCGCTCATGTTCTTTATGAATGTCCTCAACTACAGGTTTATTGGGGGCGGGTTTGGGGTTGTATTCAATTCAATTTATCCTACACCTTCACGAACCTCTCTCTTGGGAGATCGTGGGACTCCGCTCTGTGGCGGAGGTCCCCTCTCTTCCTAAGAAGGGTCGCTTTCTCCTTGATTTCATGCTGGGTATCGCCATATGCTTAATCACGAGGAATTGGAAGGATAGCTCTCGACTTACTGTCAATGAATGGTGGAACCTTGTCTGCTTATATAGTAAATATGAGCAGATACCTTGGAGAGCTATTCCCCATGTCCAAACTCACTTTTGCTTGTCTAAATGGCAGATGCTTAATGATTATGTACAATCTGCTCATTGTTCCAACATGCCTGTATAATGTGCACTCATCATGTTTCAGATCACCGTTAGGTTTTGTAACACAATAATGTAAGTACACGCCCGCTTCGGGACTGATTAGTTTTCTAGAAAAGAAGCAGGGGGGAGGGGGGTGGCAGGGCTTTACTTTGGTGTACGTATTACACTTTATGTATCTGTCTTTTAGCTGTATGTCTTCCTTTTCCTTTGTTGTTATAAAACGAAAATAAAGAATTTAAAAAAAAAAAAAAAAGTAGATTTTTCCTTCGGAGATTCGTGGTTTTTTGCCGGTTCGATGCCGGTTCCCCTTCCCACCTGGGCACGGTACACCGGTATCGAGCCCGGAGCTGTTTTTTCGGTTTTTGTCCTGCGAGACTAGCATTCGCGCTCTTTTTCTTTTTCCCTGGCAGCCCGGTCTTTTGACCTTGCAGGGGCCCTTTTTCCCCCGATGGCTGCCAGCGGGTTCAAAAAGTGTGATCGTTGTAAGAAACTGATGTCTCTCACCAACACACACAACTGCTGCCTCCGGTGCCTTGGGCCCGATCATGACCCAATGATCTGTGGCCCATGTGGCAAAATGTCCTCAAAGGCATTGAGGAGCTGTCAGCATCAGCGAGAAAGGATCTTCTCTGACTTCGCGTCCAGCCGGGCCCAGACTTCATCAGAGGCTTCGACGTCTCGGGAGTCTGACCTCAAGCATCGTCGGGGCTCCTCTGAGCAGGGGTCTCCCTCACGGGAATACAAAAGGAAGAAGAAACCCACGAGGGCAGCATCGGTGGATGCTCTTGGTCCCTCGAGGGCCAGGTCGCATAGCCCCGACCGCCGTCCTGGGTCCTTGGAGCCGGAGAGGCCTGCAAAATTGCCTCGTGTGGAGCCGGAGTCCCCGAGTCACGTGAGTGCTGTAGTCCTCGTGGATTCTCCTCCAGGGGAGCCGATGTTGGCCCCGACACCATTGGGGGCCAAGTCGGGGGCTGCTGAGTCTCCTGAGCTCGGACTCAGGTTGACGGCCTTGGAGAGCAGTTTGGCTGCCTTCATGGAACAGCAGCGGGTGCTGATCGCCGGTCTGACCGGTGCATCTGCCCCAACCACCGGGACCTCGATGTCCAAGTCGACCCCGGAGACCGAGTCGATCCTCGAGTCCATGCGATCTCGAGTCGATCCGCGGCCAAGGTCTCCCTTGGCCTCCCATACGGGGCCGAGGTCATCGACGCTGGTACCCTCAGCATCGGGGCAGATAGTATCGGTGCCCGCCCGGCTGGAGCCGCTCGATTCCTCCTCGGAGGGGTCGGGGTGGGAGACGGAGGACGAGGAGTCCCCAGACACTTTTTGGACTCGGTGCGTCCCATCGGACTCACCGGAGTCCGAGGAGTGCATCTTCTGACTCTTCAGACGATGCATGGCCGATTCCACAACCATGGAGTGGTGCGGTAGCTGTGCCTTCTGGAACCCAGGGCTCTTACGGACTCGGTAAATGGAATTGACCCGTTTGCTGAGAACTGGCGCCGAGGCCGGTGCCTCCCACATGCGGAAGAGCAGGCTTTTCCAGCATCGGAGGAACCGGTACAGTAAAGGCTTCCCTCGGGGGAGAGTCATACTGGAGGGCCTCAAGCTCTTCGGCTAGAGGTTCCTCCTCGGGATCCGCGGGGAAGGCCAAGGCCTTGGCCATATCCCTCACGAAGTCCGAGAACCGGGTATCCTCTGGGGGGGGGACCTTCTCAAGATCAGGGATCTCTCCTGCACCCCAACCTCCAGTCCCTCCATTTGATGGCCGGGCTGCTGAAAGGGTAGTTCTAGCCCCCTTACTTCTGCCTAGGGAAGTGGAGGAGGTGGTGTTGGCCTCTAGGAGACAATTTACCAGGAAATCTTATGCCCTCAAGTGGCATAGGTTCTCCACCTGGTGTGCTCAGAGCCAAGAGGATCCGTTTTCGTGCCTGGTACCAGTGGTGCTGCAGTATCTACTTCACCTGTCGGACCTAGGCCTTAAATCCAACTCTGTTTGGGTCCACCTCAGTGCTCTGTCAGCGCACCACTCGCCGGTGGAGGGCCAGTCTCTGACGGTCCACCCCTTAGTGACCCGCTTCATCAGAGGCCTGCTTTTGCTCAAGCCTCTGATTCGTCCACCAGCCCCTGAGTGGGATTTGAATGTGGTCTTGCAACAACTTACTCGCCCACCGTTTGAGCCGATGGCTACCTGTCATTTACGCTTCCTTTCCTGGAAGGCGTTGTTCTTGGTGGCTCTTACCTCGGCCAGGTGTGTGAATGAACTACAGGCTCTGGTTTCTGATAGACCGTACACACGGTTCTTTAGGAACAGGGTGGTCTTACGGACTCATCCTAAGTTCCTTCCAAAGGTTGTCTCCTCCTTCCACCTTAATCAGGAGGTGGTTCTTCTGACCTTCTTTCCCAGGCCACATGCCAGCCGGGCTGAAATAGTCTTGCATACCCTGGACTGTAGGAGGGCGTTGTCTTTCTACATTGACCGTACGCAGGGGCATCGAAGGGCTGTTCAGTTCTTCGTATCTTTTGACCCTAATAGGCTGGGGTTACCTGTCTCCAAGCATACCCTGTCCATTTGGGTAGCGGACTGTATCGCCTGGGCGTAAAGGGCAGCCGGCCTCTCCTTGCAGGGTCGGGTCATGGCCCACCATGTCAGGGCGAAGGCTGCGTCAGTAGCTCATCTCCGCTCTGTTCCGTTGGCAGATATCTGCCGGGCTGCTACTTGGTCTTTAAGCCAGATTTTCCGGCCCATTATTGCCTCGAGAGGGAGTCCTGCAGGGACAGTGCTTTTGGACAGGCGGTACTCTGTAATCTCTTTGAGGTTTAGGAAACTCCTACCCTCCGGCCCTTGTGTTGGGCTACCGTACGGGGGCGTTCTTAGAGAAGATTCTTATCTCGCATGCTGAGGCTCTTGAGGGAGCTTATTTTTCAGCTGTGGGTTCTCGGTAGCCTAGAGCTGGGGAGTCCCATATGTGAGGACTGACTTCCTGCTTAGTCCTGGAGAAAGCGTAGTTACTCACCTGTAACAGGTGTTCTCCAGGAGCATCAGAAATCAGTCCTCACAACCCTCCCTCCTCCCCTTGGAGTTGCAGTTATATATATTTCATTTTTGGTTTTTTTGCTGTCTTTTAGCTATGTCATCAGACTGAGCAAGATGGCACCCTTGGGCGGGAAGGGGACCGTGCATGTACACTGCATTCCCAAAGGCTTTCTTTGAAAGCTGGGGAAATGCTCCACATGAGGGCTCCATCAACGCCGACGTCACCTATATGTGAGGACTGATTCCTGCTGCTCCTGGAGAACACCTGTTACAGGTGAGTAACTATGCTATATGGATTTCTGCATTGGCCCTTCTGTAACTGTTTATGTTTACCTTTACCTTTATCTTTATCTTTATTGTCATTTGATATACCACCCTAGGCAGCAAGGCATGTACATATGTAAATCTCTGTCTCCTCTCATATGACCTTATTACTGTGTGCCGTGCTTTCCTTTCAAATCAATGTAATGTTACTACGAAATTTCTGTCTTGATTTGGCAATTTTCAATCTGTAATCAAACCGTTGCTGTTCGCTGGAAGCTGCGGTATACAAATGTATTCTAAATAAATAAATAAATCAGAGCGGTTTTTGTGACTTAAAAAATGGGCCTCCAAAGAAATGTTTGTCTAATCAGTTGACTGAATGTGATTGGATTGCAGTTGATCTTGCGGGACAAGACATTATCAAAATTCTCAAAAACTCAAAATTTGACAAACTCATTTTTGTTGTCGAAGTCAGTACCGAGTTGGATATACATATTTAAGTCACTTCTGCCATATTGAACAAAATCAAGTGTGACAGATTCAAGCCAGCATCAAAATTGAGTCAAGTTAACAAACCCACTCTAACCAGAAACTATTCTCAATAAAATGTACATTCAGAAGTAGGTCAATATTGTTCCTTTTCCATTTTAATGATCCAGAGAAAATATTCAGCTGCCTTAAAATAATAATGAATCTACCCTGTCATAAATACATTTTGTGGAAATAGGTACAGCCTCTATACAGTCTACAATCCAAAAGTAATTAGTGCTCATCAATTAATTCCTTTCTTGCTATGAGATGTGAAATAAGGGCTCTATGTCAAACTTCTTCTACTAATGTGCATGTTTGAGAAGCCAGGAAGACAATTAGAGAAAGTAGGGCAGGAGCTTGAAATGGAAATGTAACTGCAAAGTACAAGCTAGCTGCAAGAGTCATAACACTGGGCATGGAAGGGAGATGGAGAAATAAATCACATTCCAAACTGATCTTTATATACAGTGTATAGAGAATGTGAAATGTCTGCATGTGAAAAATCTTATATGTAGATAAAGCTTTATAAAATTAATAAAAAGAGCAAAAGCCCTTCAAAAACTACAGAAGTTAAAAAAAAAAAAACAGCAAAGGGATCTCTAGAAATAGTAATCGGAAGCCACAAATGCAATGACTTAATGATTATTTATTGAGAAAAAATTTAAATCTAAAACAAGGCTTGTATATTGCAATCAAACATCTAATCCATTTCCAAATGACCCAGCATGGCTGCATTTCAATGATATTGATTTTCAGTGATTGGCCTGTATGAACTAGAAACAGATCTATCTCGTTAAATAGAGATGTAGAAATATTACCCGAGATATTGGCAGTTCCATTGTCAGATGTACTACTGGTTTAAATTCATATTGTCCAGGGTGAATTGGGATTTCCTGTTTGCAGTCCTACAGATTGTGGCTATACTGAGGACCTATGTTTGGAGCAGGAATCCCAGCAGCCCTGTCCTCTGTCTCCCCACTTTTGTGACCTTGTGGTGCAGCTGCTGGCAGGAGAGAGTTTGATCCAACTCTATTACTCTTTCACATTTCAGAAAAGCACTAAAGCACCACCTCTTTCTCCTACACTACTCACAACACAGCCACCCAAACGCACCCACCATTCAATTGTAAGCTATAGAATCATGCTTATAGTGTAGATAGTTGTAGATAACTGTAGATAGTTACCCCAGTTTTAAACCAAGTTAGATCTCCTGTTCAATGTAAGTGCATGACAGTCCCTGTCTAAGCACAAAGCTGTTATCTGTAAACCGCACTGATTTTAAAGAGCGCGATATATAAAAGCAATAAATAAATAAATAAAATAAAAATTATTAAGGGTGTCAGAATAAGGGGACAAGCATAAAATTGCTTTTTTCGCAGATGATATCATGATGCATATTGCCAGCCCTTTTTATATTATTACTAATCTTGATTAAAGAGCTTAATGTATTATCACGCCGCCCGCTCCCTAACCTTGGGGGTTTAAGGAGGGGTTGCCTTGTGATGCCCTGGAGGCAATTAGTTGTAGTTGTGTTTAGTGCTTCGAGCAGTAAGGCATGGCAAAGAGAAATTTATTTTTCATGAGGTTTATTTGCCAGTTGTGCAGTTCAAATGGTACAGACGGTACAGAAGTATAAATCCAAAACAAGAGTAAAGAAACTTGCTAAACAGACTTGCAATGCTGTGCTATATTCAGGAATTCACATTCACTTCATGTGATCCAATCAAAAAGGGTGAGACAGAAACGTTCCTACAACAGTAGTGCTCCTGTTATAGCAATCACTGGTACATTGACTCATTCACTTTCTACCAGCTTCTTGTATAGAACGAGTTAAGTGCCTCTGCTATATTGCTTCATATAACAGGTAAACTTTTCCCCTTAATTGTCTTTCTCAATTAAGCATGTAGAACAGTCCATTAACATATCCTCTTCTGAGGAAGGCAGAGAATTAGAAATAGGCATTCCTTCTTTACAGCCAGTAACTGGTTCTGGAGCACTGTAGTTAAAACTTGCCTTATGTTCTAAAAACTCTCTGAACTCGTGGAGAAGTGATTCAGCTGGTGACTTCCCTTCACTTAGCTGGCGTTCCTTTTCTCCCGTGAGCAATTGTTTGCTGAGCCTCTCTATCTCAGGCTGATTAGGATATTTGTTTGTGTCAGGAAAACAAACATTCAATGTGCTGCTGACGTTATCTCCCCACCTTTCTCTACACGTGGGTGCTGTGCTTGGATACTTAGCAGTAATAGGAGAGTCTTTAAAGAGACATTTAAAAGCACTGACGCCAGCCCTTTCCTGGCTAGGTTCTTCAGCTAGCTTGTAAGAATATTCACTTTTATTCAAAGCTTCTCCTTGCTGAAAACAGCTGCCACCATTTTGTCTGACTTGGCTTTTAAAACTAGGGCACACTCTCTCTGGCTTTGGAGCATAACACTTATCCACTACTTCTCCCCCACTGGGTACCTTGTATAGAAGCTTTCCCTTGGAGAATTCTTTGTCCTTCTGCCTTTTATTCCATAGCTCTGCCTGGTCCTGTAGCCTTGGATCTCTCAGCGTTCTGAAAGTATTCTGCCTCCAGCAGTTCCTTTCCTCTTCTGAATCTTCCACCACGCTACCTGCTAGTTGCAGACTATTGGAGGAATCACAGCAGCAAAGATATTTCCTTCCAGATTTTCCCTCTGAAACTCTTGTTTCTCCTTCTGGAAATTCTCTCCGTCCCTGTTGTTCTCTTTGCTTCTCTCTTAGCCTCTGTGGCTCTCCTAGTTTCCTTTGCTCCCTTTCACTTCCTGGTTTCAGACTATTTAACCAGGTGCTTCTAGCTTGCACTGCCCGCCTCCTCTTGGGGCGTGCCCAATCAAGAGCTTTACTACTCCCTTCCCCCGAGGTGAGCTGTTCTGCTTGATTAGTTCTGATTTTTTTTCTTTCTGCAGAGAAATCCCTGCTTTCTCCTGCAGTACCAGCTTCTACCACCGGATGCTTATCTGTGTCCATCGGTTCCTGGGGAGCTACTGGGTCACAGATCCCCCCCCCCCCTTAAGATATCACGGGCTGGCTGTATCTCATCCGCACAGCTCGTGATACGACTCAACGCATCCGCGTTTTTATGGAGTTTCCCAGCTCTGTGCTCCACCTGGAATTCGAATGCCTGGAGGGCCATAAACCACCGCGTTAGCCGAGAGTTGTGGTTGCACATTTGATGTAACCACTTTAATGGTGCGTGATCGGTGATTAAAATAAACTTTCGTCCTACCAGGTAAAACCGCAGAGCATCAATAGCCCATTTTATGGCTAAACATTCCCGTTCAATGGTGGAATAATTTCTCTCCGCTGGTGCCAGCTTCCTGCTAAGAAATAAGACCGGGTGTTCAATGCCATCGTGCCTTTGCGATAAGACCGCGCCCAGGCCTGTATCTGAGGCGTCTGTCTGTACTATAAATGTCTTGGCAAAATCCACCCCCTTCAAAACTGGTGCTCCGCAGAGTTGCCTCTTCAGGAGGTCAAACATTCCCTCCGCGTCCTCACTCCACTTCAGCTTATTGGGCGCATTTTTTCGCAGCATGTCCGTTAACAAGGCGGTCTTTTCTGAGAAATGGGGAATAAATCTCCGATAATATCCCACCAGTCCTAGAAAGCTGCGCAGTTGTTTCTTGTTAGCAGGGGTAGGAAAGGTCTGGATGCTTGCTATTTTGCTGACCAGTGGTTTAACCACTCCATGGCCCACGACATGCCCCAAATACTTCACTTCTTGTCCCCCGAAGAGACACTTGGCCGGGTTTAAGGTGAGCCCGGCCTCCCAGATGGATAACAAAACCGCTTCAACCCTCTGTAAGTGTTGTGTCCAATTCTCGCAATGGATGACGACGTCGTCCATATAGGCAACTGCGTAGGCCTGATGTGGACGAAGGACCATGTCCATAAGTCGTTGACAAGTGGCCGCGGCCCCGTGCAGGCCAAAGGGCATCCGTTTGAACTGATAGAGGCCTATGGGTGTACTAAAGGCTGTCTTCTGCCGGGCCTCCCTGGTAAGGGGCACTTGCCAATAGCCTTTGGACATGTCCAGCGTCGTCAAATATTTAGCCTGTCCCAGGCGATCAAGTAATTCCTCAATCCGGGGCATTGGATAGGAATCAAATCGAGATATGGAATTTACTCTTCGAAAATCAATACAAAAACGTATTGATCCGTCTGGTTTTGGTACCATGACGATGGGACTATTCCATGGGCTGCGAGACTCCTCAATGATTCCCATGGCTAGCATTTCTCCCACCTGGCGGATTACCTCCTTCTTCTTCGCCTCAGGTAGTCGATAAGGGCGTTGCCTTATGACTTGGCCTGGGGGAGTTATAATGTCATGCGCTATTAACCTTGTTTCTCCTGGAATAGGCGGTGAGAACATCCTTGTAGCGGGACAATACTTGATTGAGTTCCTGTCTTTGGGACCATGAAAGACCCTCATCAAGTCGGGGCTCAGGATTTTCCCTGCACTCATTCAGCTGGGGTCCAAGGTCCTCTTCTTCGACCTCCTCCATCTCCACCGAAGCTGACAAGCCCTGCAGGCTCTTGGTGCCGGTGGATCCGAATCCATGCATACCCCGCAGTGTCGCAGACAGGACAGGCACTTCTTCCAAAGGGGGGATCCCAACTCGCTCACAGATCAGGTGTGCTATGCGATCTCCCGCCTTAACATTGAAGTTACTTTTCCCAAAATTAAAAAGAAGCACCTTTACAGAACCACGGTAGTCTGGGTCTATGACCCCTGCCCCAACGTCTATAAAATGCTTCAGCGCTAAGCCTGACCGGGGAGCTAGTCGCCCGTAGCATCCGATAGGCAGCTCTATTTGCAGAGCGGTGTCCACCAGTGCCCTCCCACCAGCCGGGACTACCATGTCTTCGGCGCTGGTGAGGTCAAATCCTGCGGCATTGGATGTGGCCCTTTTGGGTGCCTGAGTGCTGGGCGTCATCCTACAGAATTTCAGGACGAACCTAGGTTTTTCTCCCCTGGGAACTTCCTTCTTCTGTCCATACTTGCTGGCTCGAGCCACTAAGGAAGTAGGAACATATCTTACTTTTTCCATGGCCAGAGCTTGAACCTCGCTGGCAATTCTTTCTGTGTGGGGATCCTCTCGCTCCTGCAAGCCCCCTTCCACTGCTGGGCTCGGCAGCACCTCTGCTGGGCTCCTCTGGAAGTCCGGCCTCTGCAGCTCCTGCTATGGTCACTTCTTGCGTCTGCAGAAATCCTCAATACTACGCCACTCTTATCACGCCGCCCGCTCCCTAACCTTGGGGGTTTAAGGAGGGGTTGCCTTGTGATGCCCTGGAGGCAATTAGTTGTAGTTGTGTTTAGTGCTTCGAGCAGTAAGGCATGGCAAAGAGAAATTTATTTTTCATGAGGTTTATTTGCCAGTTGTGCAGTTCAAATGGTACAGACGGTACAGAAGTATAAATCCAAAACAAGAGTAAAGAAACTTGCTAAACAGACTTGCAATGCTGTGCTATATTCAGGAATTCACATTCACTTCATGTGATCCAATTAAAAAGGGTGAGACAGAAAAGTTCCTACAACAGTAGTGCTCCTGTTATAGCAATCACTGGTACATTGACTCATTCACTTTCTACCAGCTTCTTGTATAGGACGAGTTAAGTGCCTCTGCTATATTGCTTCATATAACAGGTAAACTTTTCCCCTTAATTGTCTTTCTCAATTAAGCATGTAGAACAGTCCATTAACATATCCTCTTCTGAGGAAGGCAGAGAATTAGAAATAGGCATTCCTTCTTTACAGCCAGTAACTGGTTCTGGAGCACTGTAGTTAAAACTTGCCTTATGTTCTAAAAACTCTCTGAACTCGTGGAGAAGTGATTCAGCTGGTGACTTCCCTTCACTTAGCTGGCGTTCCTTTTCTCCCGTGAGCAATTGTTTGCTGAGCCTCTCTATCTCAGGCTGATTAGGATATTTGTTTGTGTCAGGAAAACAAACATTCAATGTGCTGCTAACGTTATCTCCCCACCTTTTTCTACACGTGGGTGCTGTGCTTGGATACTTAGCAGTAATAGGAGAGTCTTTAAAGAGACATTTAAAAGCACTGACGTCAGCCCTTTCCTGGCTAGGTTCTTCAGCTAGCTTGTAAGAATATTCACTTTTATTCAAAGCTTCTCCTTGCTGAAAACAGCTGCCACCATTTTGTCTGACTTGGCTTTTAAAACTAGGGCACACTCTCTCTGGCTTTGGAGCATAACACTTATCCACTACTTCTCCCCCACTGGGTACCTTGTATAGAAGCTTTCCCTTGGAGAATTCTTTGTCCTTCTGCCTTTTATTCCATAGCTCTGCCTGGTCCTGTAGCCTTGGATCTCTCAGCGTTCTGAAAGTATTCTGCCTCCAGCAGTTCCTTTCCTCTTCTGAGTCTTCCACCACGCTACCTGCTAGTTGCAGACTATTGGAGGAATCACAGCAGCAAAGATATTTCCTTCCAGATTTTCCCTCTGAAACTCTTGTTTCTCCTTCTGGAAATTCTCTCCATCCCTGTTGTTCTCTTGGCTTCTCTCTTAGCCTCTGTGGCTCTCCTAGTTTCCTTTGCTCCCTTTCACTTCCTGGTTTCAGACTATTTAACCAGGTGCTTCTAGCTTGCACTGCCCGCCTCCTCTTGGGGCGTGCCCAATCAAGAGCTTTACTACTCCCTTCCCCCGAGGTTCTGCTTGATTAGTTCTGATTTTTTTTCTTTCTGCAGAGAAATCCCTGCTTTCTCCTGCAGTACCGGCTTCTACCACCGGATGCTTATCTGTGTCCATCGGTTCCTGGGGAGCTACTGGGTCACAGTATTCAAGGTGGTCTCTGAGTTCAGGGTCAACATGAAGCTTTAATTGTGAATATGGAACAGGCTGGGTGTATATATTAGTATGGTGTTTGGGGGTGGGATAGACCGTATGAGTTAAATTATGATAAATTAATTCAGAATATAAGGGAAGACTTGCATAACTGGCATGAAGGTTGTCATCTTATGGGAGAATAACAATGGCAAATATTAATGTGTTGCACCCTTTCCAGGTGCTGTTGATATGGGTTCCTACAGAGATATTAGCAAATAAACATCTCTAAATTCATTTGGGAGAGTCCAGGATAGTATTGTATAGGTACCAGCGGACATGGTGCGTTGGCATTACCACATTGTAGATTGTATTACTTGGCAGCCTAACTCAAGCATGTTTTGGATTGGGAGAATTAAACCTGCCATTCAGCTGGAGAAGGTTCCAAATCATTTTGGGTGCCTTCCTCTGAACCATTTCAAGTCTTTTTATATCCTTTGGTAAGATATGGTCTCCAAACCTGAACACAATACTCCAAGTGAGGGGTCACCAATGATTTGTAGAGGGGCATTAATATTTCCTCCTGTCTGCTGGTTTTTCCTCTCTGCATGCAACCCAGCATACTTCTGGCTTTGGCCACAGCCTTGTTCCTTTGTTTTGCCACCTTGAGATATTCAGAAACAATCACTCTGAGGTCCTTCTCCTGGTCTGTGCACACCAACCTCTCTCCCCCTATTGCATACAATTCCCTTGGATTTCTGCATCCTAAGTGCATGACTCTGCACTTCTTCACATCGATCTAATGCTTGGCAGTTAAGATTTATTCTTCCAGCTTTTGTAGATCTTTCCTTTTCCACTCCTTCAGGGGAGTCCACTCCTTTGCAAATTTTTGTTTCATCTGCAAAAGGACAGAATTTTCCATTCAATCCTTCAGCAATATCACTCACAAATACATTGAACAGTACCAGTCCCAGGATCGAACCCTGCGGCACACCGCTAATCACCTTCCTTTCATCCGAGTGAGTTCT
This sequence comes from Ichthyophis bannanicus, assembly GCA_033557465.1. NCBI lineage: Eukaryota > Metazoa > Chordata > Amphibia > Gymnophiona > Ichthyophiidae > Ichthyophis > Ichthyophis bannanicus. The sequence continues at coordinate 821,779,894 of CM066032.1, forward strand.
GTTTTACCGTCACCTTCTGTCATGTCAGTCAACCAATTTCTGATCCAGTTCACCACCTTGGGACCCATCCCCAAGCTGTTAAGTTGTAAGTCCTGAAACGAACTGAACATTTAGAAGATGATCTGTGGGGATATTTAGCTATACTAACTGGTTAGTGCAGGTGAATATCGGGGTTACTGGGGTTTATGTAGTTTGCAGGTGCTGTGAACTTCATAAATCCTTTTAAAAATTGGTCCTACGTTTTTTTTTTGGTTCTGGGAATCTTTCCTGAATGAATCTAGTAGAATCTGTGGTACAGTATATGGGACGTCAGTCACCCTTCATGTATTTTCTATTCCTAAGCTCAGATGCCTGAGTACTGAGAAGTGTGTGATTTGTTTACCTTTTTTGTTTCCAGGCTCTTAAGAGTTTAGATGAGCCTCCTTCCAAATTATTTTTTATTAGATGATTGAACTATGTCGGAATGCAGAAGGCACTAGAAGAATATCTGCGGAACAGGCAGACTGTTATTGCATTTCTGTCATCAAAATATACCTCGACAATCACATCGCAATCTGGGACTATTGCTTACCAGGGAATTTGCAGGAGTGGCTTGCCAAGAGAAAATAAAAGAAGTGGGCAATTGGAACCTGACCAAGAAAACTAGGAAGTGTCTAGTTATGTCAGAGCAGAAATCTTTTCAGCAAAAGCTGCTTTAAATGGTTATGATGAACAACTCTTTCTGAATCTGACTGAAATCTGGTATGAGGTGCAGATTTCATTGTTTGATTCGCTCCAGTGGTTCAAATCATTCCAGTCAATATTCAAGAAGACTTATGCATTTCATGGTTGCCATTGAACGTTTAAATTCCCTATCTGTGGATTTTCATCTGTACTAGTTAGATAGATAGTGTGGTTGCAAATCTCGCTAACTGCTGTGCTGGTGAAATTAGGGTGGAACGAGCGACTCTATAGATAGAAGTGAGACAGCAGTTCTAAAATGGCTAAGCAATAAATAGAACTGTTGAATATGTCTGTATTGCTGAGGTTACCAGATATCCCCAGTTTTAGAGCTGTGTCCTCGACTCCCACCTGTTCAGAAGCCTCTTGTCCCCAATTCCAACAATGGGGAGAGAGGGGGTAGAAAAAATAATTTTTCAATTTACAATTTGAATATATCCATTTTAAAAATAGACATCCATTATCTTTATATTTTGCACAGTATGAGGGGCATGCATCACTCTATTTCTCTATCAGTTTGTCTACTTGGAAGTGATATTGTTGCTGTCATGGGATGGATGGAGGGGAGCAAGGTAACGACTCCTCTTCCCTCTTCCACACCTTGTTACTCAAACCTGGAACTAAGGTGTCCCTTTTTCCCTCACCCCTCAACCACACTTTGGATGAGTGTCCCAGAGATGGTGGTGGTGACTGTCTGATATGTACTGTATACTGTATTAATGTTGCTGCCACATAAATAATTGATTTTAAAATGGATTTCTTTTTCCCAGGTAAGCTGACTTGTATTTATTTATATTTAGTGCAGATCTTTCCAGTAGTAGTTCAAGGCAAGTTATATTCAGGTATAGTAGGGATTTCCCCTTTCCTTGGAGGGCTTACCATCTAAGTTTGTACCTGAGGCAATGGAAGGTTAAGTGACTTGTCCAAGACCACAAAGAGTGTAAGTGGAATTTGAACACTGGTTTCTGGTTTACAGACTGCTGCTTGAAGCACAAGGTGACTTCACCCCTTTACCTTTCCACTTTCTACAGCAAAGAACATAAGCTGGGCTGGAATGTCAACTTCATAGGTAGTGGCTCCAACTTTGTAAAATAGGCTCCCTGTGGAGATGTTCAGTAAACAGCTAAAGGCCTTATTATTCTCACAGGTTTTATTGTCAATGATGGAAAAAGGTGGGGCTGCATCCCAGTCCCAGAATAAGTGCTGCTGGAAGAGTTGAACCAGTGGGGAGGCCATGTCCTGATTACAGCTCTCAGTGCCTCTCTGCAACCAGATATTTTGTGCAGGAAAGGGCAGGGAGAGAGTGTCAGAACACAAGAAGCAGTAGCATCTACAGGGGCCAGTGTGGAACAGGTGCCAAGGACTGGAATCCCATGTAGTCCACTCAGGCTCTGAGAGAAGAGCAAAAGGGGGGTATGTGAGTTGTGAAAACAAATTGTGCAAAGGGAGAGCAAAGCAATTCCCCTCCCCCCATCTTTACTCCAACTACATACACCCAAGCATGACTGGCGCTTCCCATTAGGTGATCTAGATGGTCACCTAGAATGCCAACTTTTTGAGGGTGGCCTATTGCTCCTACTGTCACCCCCCTCCCCCAGGACCTGCAGCGGCGCCAATGATAATAAAACAACAGTGCAGGACTTATCCAAAATCTCTGATGCTGCATGCTGTTGGTGTCACACTTTGACTAGTCGCTTCCATCCCCATGCAAACAGGAAGTCTGTATCGTAGGGGTCGGAAATGGCTTGTCAAAGCATGACGACAGTGGAATGCAGTATTGGAGGCTTTGGATAAGCGCTGTGTTGCTATTTAAATGTCATTGCTGCCACTGCAGGTCCTGGAGAGGGGGTGGGAACTGGGGGGCCCTCAGACTGAGGGTTCGCCTAGGATGCCTTATATAATATGCACCAGTCCTGTACTTAAGCTGCACACACATCACACACCAACTGCATACCCACCCCACCCTAATACCCTTCAACCCTCTCCTCTTTTTCTGTGCTGGCTTTTTTTTTTTTTGCATTGTGCTAGGATTTTGTTTTTTTGGGAGGTTTATTTTTAAATAATAATTGAGATATTGATTGTGGTACAAAATGTCTGATAAACACCTTTTTTCAGTGCCCTCTAAAAGCTTTATTTGACTGGAAAATAAACACCAAAACTTAGAGGGCCCGATGGTTTTTGCATGGTTTGCCACTGAATAACCATGGGGGCCGCTGCTGCATGCCCCAATGCTGATTTTAGCATCAGGGAATTCTGGGGGCATTCTGGGGCAGCGCCCATCGCAAACTGGGCAGTGGAGATATTGAGCTACTGCCGAGTTAGCAACATGCAGTGAAAGTCAGGCGCAGTAAATGCTGGCCTAACTTTCACCCCAGAAGCTAACCGGGTAGCGGCTCAATATTGCCACTGCCCTATTAGCTTCTCAGCAATCTGGACAACCCATGTATTCAACGCTGGTGGCCAGATATGGCTCTGGCACTGAATATCTGGGTTTAAAGCTAAGCGATGACAGCCAGCCACTTTAGATTTGTTAGCCGCCACCGCTGAATATTAGGCCCAGAGTTTATATACACTTGGAATCAGAAATCCTTTGCACCTTACAGTAAGATTACAAGATGCTTTAAGTCATAAATAACAGAGAAAGAGTCATGTATGTATGGGTAAATATCCAGCCACAGTGGTCAGCAGGTTGACCAGCAGGCTGGTGTAAATGTCTGTGTCTGCAGTGTAGGCACGTGCTAGGCCATGTACAATAGTATTTTATAAAGACGATAGGCACCTACTTGCAAGTAGAAAGGGTAAAGTTTTGCAATATCAATAAAGAATTTAAAACCTAAAAAAAAGAAAGGGTGAAGATGAAAGTTCTTGCTTAGAATTTCTGCATACATAATTTCTCATTTCTCAGTGTATTGTCTTCTCTTTCGATACATTGTTTACTTGTCTCTAAGCCATGAGCAGGTGCACAGCTGACAATATCATACCCCTGTTTGGTAGGTGGCATGCAGTAGGAATGGGTTTTCTGTTAAAACACCAGACAGCAGTTCAGGAAAACAAACCATGTTTTTATTCAGACCCAGTTAGTGAAACCTTCACAAAGCTGGTATCCTGGCCCTTCTTCCAGCCCAGTTAAAGTTTCTTCCTTACCCGGTTAAAGTTCCTTCCTTACACAATTAAAGTTCCTACCTTATGATGTCTTGCCTTGAAAGAACTCCTAGCTACAATGGCCTCTCTACCTCCTGCAGCCTGCTGGTTTTTTAACCTCTTCCTGTGAACCACGTCCTCCCAGCCTTGAACTCTAGGCTGCAGGTTCTCTTAAAGAGGGATGTTGATAATCCCTCTGGATTATCAATACTTTATAGACTCCTCAGCTGGGGTCCGCACCCAGGAAACGAAGTGTGCATTCAGGTGAGTCTGACCAGCCCTATGATGGATCTGGAAATGGTAGGGTTGGAAACTCAAGAACCACCACATAATGCAGCTGTTGGATTCTTTCTGCCAAGCCAGCCACTTGAGGGGTTGGTGGTCCATTATTAGCAAAAATGGACGACTGAGAAGATAGTATTTGAAGGTTTCAAGTGCCCACTTGACAGTGAGGGCCTCCTTTTCAATCACTGCATAATGTTTCTCTCAAGGAGCAATTTCCTGCTGATGAAGGCTATGGGATGTTCTTCACTCCTGACTTCCTGGACCAAAACGGCTCCTAGACCCACCTTGAAATCATCAGTTTGCACATTAAATGGTGAATTAGGGCTACTCAGGATGGGTTCGGAGCACATGGCCTTCTTGAGAAGCTGGAAGGCTAGGACCAGGTCCGGTGACCACTGGATCTGTTCTGGAACTCTCTTCCAGAGGAGAATGGTTAATGGCTCTGTCAGCTCTGCAAAATTAGGGATGGATCTGCAGTAATAGACAATCAGTTCAAGGAAAGCATGAACCTCATTCTTTGATTTCAAGGAGGAGACCTGGGCAATGGCATCTGCCTTCCATAGTTAAGGTTGTATCTGCCTATTTTCAATTAAATACCCCAGGTATTGAACGATGTGACCTCCCAGAAAACCTTTCTTGGGGTTAGCCATCAACCTGGCCTTCCACAGGCTGGTCAATTTGGCTTGTATTTGGGTTAGATGCATGGTCCAGCCTCTGCTGTAGATGGCGATGGCATCAAGGTAGGCCACCATATTCTCCTTGGGCAGTCTCAGTAGGTGGTCTACTAGACATTGAAATGTGGCAGGAGCTCTGTATAATCCAAAGGTCATCACTGTAAAATGTAACAGACATTACGGGTTTGAAAAAGCAGTTTTCTCCCTGGCAGCCAGAGTCAAGGGCACCTGCCAGTATCTCTCGATCAGGTCTAAAGTTGATATAAAGCATGCTCCACCGAGTTGCTTGATTAGCTCATCTACTCTTTGCATAGGATACGCTTCCAGTTTAGAAGCTTTATTGACCCTCCGAAAGTAAATACAAAATCTGATGCTTTCATTAGGTTGAGGAACCTGGACAATGGCTGACAACCAGTTACTCATGGACTCTTTTATAACTCCCAAGTTAAGCATCTCTTCCAGCTCCTTTGCAACGGTCTGTCACCGGACCTCTGGAATCCGATAGTGTTATTTCTGGATAACACCCAATGGTCAGTAATGATATCATGACAAATGAGCCGGGTTCCGGTAGATTAAACTATCCTGGTCTCTTCTTTGAGCAGCAGTGTGCTGGTCCCCAGTTGGGACTTGAGCTAGATCTAAAGAGGCTGAAATTTCTGGCCCAAAATCATCTCCATCTACTATCATAGCCATCACTGAAATCCATTTTTTTAAAAAGGTTAATATTGGAAATTCTGGATTTCTTTTGTTTATCTGGCTTGGCAATCTTGTAGCTAACATGCCCTACCTTCTCTTTGACCTCATAGGACCCCTGCCATTTACAGATTAACTTGCTCTCAGACGAGGGCATCAAGACTAAAACTCTCTCCAGTTTGGAAGGTGCAGTGCACGGCTGCACGATTGTAGCCCTGGCCTATTCAGCTTGGACTTTTTCCAGAGTGAGTTTGCCCACCTCTCTACTTTCCTCAGTCTGTCTTGCATTTGTATAATGTACTCCACCAAATTATGCCTGGCACGGGGTTCTTCTACGCAGGTTTCCCTTATTTTATTTTATTTTATTTATTTAACAAACTTTTATATACCGCGACCTTCCAGTGATCAGGTGCGGTTTACATATAACAGAATAGGGTAACAGAATGGCAGTTCTGTTTTTTACAATGAACATAGCGTGAACTATATACATTAACAAGTTAAAACTTAAAACTTTTAACTTTGTAGAATTATGTACATTTAACTATATACAGATAGTAGAGACAAGGTCAACAGTGGGGTAGTTATATCAAAGACAGGGTCAAAGGACATAATATCATAAGGTAGTTATGAAGTTGGTTTGAATGTGTATATAGGTTACCCCTTTTCATTTTGGTATCTTACTACATCTAATATGCCTTACTACATCTAATATGCCTCTTGGTCATCTTCCGAAGAACAACTCAAAAGGCAAAAACCCCATGGAATTCTGAAGTACTTTGCAGATGGCAAACACCATATAGAGTAGGAAAATGTCCTAATTCTTCCCATCCTCCTGCATGAATGTTTTTAACATCTATTTAAGAGTTTTATTGAATCACTCAGCGAGGCTATCTGCCAATGAGTGATATACTGATGTTCACAGCAACTTGACCTTCACCAAGGTACACACTTGCTTCATCACCTTGGTTACAAAGGGCGTTACTTAGTCTGTGAGGATCTCACTGAGTATTTCCACCCGCGAGAATACTTCCCAGAGAGCATTTGCGATCACAGTAATCTTCATATTCCTTAGAGCAATGGCCTCTAGGTAGTGGGTAGTATGACTAAAATATACTTGTTGCCTCGGGCAATCCAAGGGACTTACCAAGTCCATGGCCATTCTTTTGCATGAGGTTTCCATAATAGGCATAGGCACTAGAGGGACAGGTTGGACTCTAATGGAGTTATGAAGATGGCAGGTGTGGCATGACTTGCAAAATAACAGCACCTTTTTATGGACTTCAGGCCAAAAAAATCAGGCTAAAACACGTTCTAGTGTTTCCTCCACCCCCAGATATCCTCCTAATAAATGGCTATGAGCCAACAATAACACCTGCTGACGATAGGACCAGGGAATTATCAGTTGTTCTACCTTTCCCCCACTATGGCCTCCTCAGCCACTCTGTACAATAAATCTCCCATCAGCACAAAATAGGGAAAGGTTTTTGCAGGGGACTGTCTTCATTACTGAAACCCCATCCCACCTCCAAAACCCATTCTCAGGTATGTTTAAGAAACTCATCTTCTTGTTGGGCCTTCCTGAAGCTCTCTGGGTTTTCCCCCAGTCCCCACTCTGGGAAGGGGACGATCAAATTTGGGTCACTACCACTGAGGTCTGAGCTATCCTATTCTCTGGATCCCTCCCCCATAACAACCCCCAGATCCTTTTGGTAGTGTAGCTTTTCCTGCCAATGCTGACTCCACAACTTAGCAGGCTTGGGGTCTTGACATATAGATCCAGGGGGAAGACCTAAGAACATAAGATATGCCATACTGGCTCAGACCAAGGTCCATCAAGCCCAGTATCCTGTTTCCAACAGTGGCCAATCTAGTTCATAAGTATCTAGCAGTCTCCCCAAAAGACACAAGTTCCTCAATGCTTGTATTGGGTCAAGCAGTGATATCCCAGGTCCGTTTTAATAATGGTTTATGGACCTTTCCTCCAGGAACTTGTCCAAACCTTTTTTAAAACCAGCTACACTAACAGTTTTTACTACATCCTCTGGTAACAAATTCTAGGGTTTGATTACATGTTGAGTGAAAAGATATTTTCTCTTATTAGTCTTAATTAGGTTACCCTGTAGCTTCATTGCATGTGCCCTAGTCTTTTTATATTCTGATGACGTAAACAATTGATCTACGTTTACCCCTTCCATTCCATTCGTTAATTTATTACCTCTATCATCTCCAGGAACAAGCAGGAATGTAGTCCTATAGGAAAGCTTTTGGGAGCATCCCACTGTGCCTGCGCTGCTGCCTTCCCACCTTTCCAATTCTCCCTCTTCAGTTTTTCATTTTACATGGAGCCGAGAGGCAGCAAACCCTGTCACCGCAGAAAATTTTCTTTTTTGTAGTCGCGTCTGCCTTCCTGTTGATGCTTACACCAGTACCACCGGTGTCTTCTTTATTTTCTTCTTCTTTCTTCCTAAAAAAAAAAAAAAAAAAAAACTTTTTCTTGATGGTCTGTCCCCTCTTAGTACTTCGGCACCAATTTGGGCACTAGGCCCTATTTTCTTCCAAAATGGAGAAATCAATTAGTGGTTTCAAAAAATGTTCAAAATGTGGCAGTACCATTTCTGCTACGGACACCCATGACTGGTGTCTTAAATGTTTGGGCCCTGACCATTCACCATTGGAGTATCTCCTTTGCAGAAAGATGACTAAGAGGGGCTTGTAGAATAGAGCTGCAAAACCCGGCACCCTTTTTGCCTCAATGCAATGTCTGTTGCATTGACGTCGTCCAGGGCTTCATCTTCCTCCCATGGATCTCAGGTAACCAAACCCAGGGCTTCCTCCAAGACCGGCCGGTCCTCAAAGGGTAGATCTTTCTAAGCATCGAGATGCTACTAGCATTGCCCTCTAGGAGAATACACTGGCCAGACAACCCTGGCGGGAGGTCCTTGCCTCCAAAGCATTAACGGAGTCCCAGGATGTTCCCGAGGCCTCCACCTCCAGAGAACTCTTGGTGCTATATTCTGGGGTCGTGGCCCGCTCTGCCTGTACTGATAACCAGACATCGGCAGGCTCCATGAATCAATGTATTCTAGCCATTGAGCGCAGTCTTGCGGCCTTGTTAGCAGCCTCGGTACCGCTAAAGCTGCTACAATCGGTTCCGCAGCCATCGGTACCAGTATTGGATGTATCTGCATCTACCGCTGCGCCACTCTCCAGTCGGTGTCCAGCATTGAGGGTCTGGTATCAAGGCATTCTGATGCCTACTTTGACCTCTGGGAACTCTTGCTGGTCTGACTTAGCAGAGCCATCAGTTCGTCGGGCCCATATCGCTCCGAAGTTTGGTTAGTCTTGGCCGATCACCACTGGATATAGGAATCAGGGTAGCACCATGACCTTGACCCTGGCTTGCCTAGCTAGATTCTTAAGTAAAACTTGTGCTATTGGATACTGCCTATGGCCTTCATGCACACAGGCCAGTGTTACTATCTTTGCATAGTCAATTTGAAATCGGATTACTATTTCCTGGCAAATGAGAGTCCACACACTCCCGGAGTCTATCAAGGTCCGGAGGTGGGTCTCTTCAAGCTCCACAGGAATTGCAAAGTTCTGTGCCCCTGGGTGGGGACTGTCCACAGAAGTGCAAGTGTGAGGGGTGATTAGGGTGACCTCCATAGGTTCTTCCGCACCAAGGGGACACTCCTGAGCAAAGTGTCTCCGGGTTCCACACCTAAAACAGGTGAAGGGGTTATGGCTAGGGCACTGCCCTTAACTAGGAGATGTCTCTGAGAGTCAGAACATGGGAGCCAACATCCGTTCAGGCTTCCTCTTCCACCTCCTGGGATAATGGGTGACTTCTTCATTTTCTCACTGTCTTCTTCAGTCACCGGTAGGGTTTCATAGTACCCTTCAGCTATTCTAATGCACTCTCCACTGTAAGCTTGGAGTGCTGATGTACCCATTGCTTCATCGGGGCGGTCAAGCCTTCCAATAACTATTCCAATAGCATAGTCTTGGCTACCTCTGGTCTGTTCTTTACTTCCGGTTGCAGCCACTGCCATGCAAGCTCCTTCAATGGGCAGAGGAACCACTGAGGGCTCTCTTATCTGGAGCCCCCATTTTCTGAATCGCTGTTAGTAGATCTCTGGTGTACAACCAGCCTGTGCCAATATGGCAGCCTTGACAGCGCATATGTAGCTTGCCCATCAGGGTTGGCAACCTGGAATGCAGCCTGACTGCTACCCATCAGTATATTCCCCAAGTAAGTAGTCCACATTGCCTTTGGCCATCCGACCATGTGGATAGTTCATTCAAAGTTCACCAAAAAGTGATCAGGTTCATTTTCTGCACATATGCTGGAGGGTAGAGTGGCAGTCTCTGTAGGGCTTGAGTCAACTTAGCGGGGTACTCCTCTATAATTCTCCTTGTGCCTGAATAACATTCTGTAGCTGCTACTGGTATTGTAGCTGTTACTACTGACTTGCCAGAATCTGGAGGAGCCACTGCATCCTGGCTTGTCACTGTTCTCTTACAATACAACCACAGCTTCCTCTTTTGCAGCTGAGTTAACCTGCCGTATTCCAGCTCCAACAAATTTTTAGTGGCTTCTAGTGGCCAAAACAAAGCCTGCCTGTCCAGCACTAACTAAATCTTCTTAAAGCTCCCTAACTAGGGTGAGACTAATGCTCTTATCCCACACAAACAAAAACCATTGACCTGCTATAGAGGCCCAGTCCTAGAGGAACATGGATTTGCCCTCAGTCATGTGGTAGAGAAAATCTCCAAGCTGCCACCATATGTGGTAGTGTGGCATGCAGTGGAAAGGGTTTTCTGTTAAAACATCAAACAAACAGCAGTTCAGGGAAAACAAAATCATGTCTTTATTCAGACCCAGTTTGTTAAATCTTCATAAAGTTGGTCTTCCAGCCCCTCTTCCAGTCCAATTAAAGTTCCTTCCTTGCCCAGTTAAAGTTCCAACTTGAAAGAACTCCTGGCTCCACAGGCCTCTCTCCCTCCTATAGCCTGCTGGGTTTTTAACCTCTTCCTGTAAGCCACACCCTCACAGCCCAAACTCTAGGCTGCAGGCTCTCTTAAAGGGTCCTTTTTATAATCCCTCTGGAGAGGGACAGGCAGTATAGACCCCATCACACCCTGTTGGAAGCTAATTAATTATAATCTTGATAATCTTTAGCATGGACTGTGTGGATTGAAGTGAGCTGATTGTAACCTGCCAGGATAGAACAATGAATCCTTCTTGTTAGAGAAGATACTTTAGAATCAGGGTCAACCTTGATCATTGTACAACCTGAATATAATTAGTGCTAGTAAATTATTATTATTATTATTATTAAATACTTATAAAGCGCTGCAACATAAGAAGCACTGTACAAACATACAAGAGAGACAGTCCCTGCACATCAGAGCTCACAATCTAATAAGACAGAAAACAAAATAAGTTACATAATACAAATAACAAAATTAACAGGACAAAGTAAGCAAATATTGATAGAGAGATCAAAATAGGGCAAGAATGAATAGCAATAGTGAAGAGGTGGGATTTTAGTCTGGACTTGAAAATGGCCAGGGAGGACGCCTGGTGCACAGAGATAGAAAGACTATTCCAAGCAAAGGGTGCTTCCAGTTGGAAAAAGCAAAGTCTGGAATTGGCAGTTCGAGTAAAGGGCACAGATAAACAAAGACTATTAGAAGAGCGAAGCAACCGAGAGGGGGTGTAAGGAGAGATGAGAAATGAAAGGTACTGGGGGGCAGAAGAGTGAATACATTTATAGGTCAGGAGGAGAAGTTTAAATTGGATACAGAGATGGATGGGAAGCCAATGAAGCGACATGAGGAGAGGAGTGATGTGGGAAAAGCGAGACTGGTGGAAAATGAGTCAAGCAGCGGAGTGTTGAATTGACTGAAGAGGAGAAATGTGGCTTGCAGGGAGGCCGGCAAGGAGGAGGTTACAATAATCTAGATGGGAGGTGATTAAGGAGGGGACAATCAATTTAGTGGTGTCAACAGAGAGGAAAGGGCGAATTTTGCAGATATTGTATAGAAAGAAACTGCATGTTTTAACAATGAGCTGGATATGTGGAGAGAAAGAGAGAGAGGAATCAAAAATAACACCAAGGTTACGTGCTGAAGAGACAGGGAGGATTAAAGAGTTATCGACAGAGAGAGAGAAAGCGGAAAGAGGAGGAGAGGCATTCGGGGGAAAGACAAGGAGTTCAGTTTTGGCCATGTTCAGTTTTAAGCGGCGGTGGGACATCCAGGTAGCAATGTCAGAGAGGCAGAGTGAGATCTTAGACTGGATTTCAGGAGAGATAACAGGTGCAGAAAGATAGATTTGAGAGTCATCAGCATAGAGATGATAGTGAAAGCCATGGGAAGAGATAAGGGTGCCAAGGGATTGGGTATAGAGAGAGAGGAGGAGTGGACCTAAGACGGAACCCTGAGGAACACCTACAGGTAGTGGAGTTGAAGAGGAGGAGGAACCACCGAAGCACACACTGAAAGAGCGATGGGAGAGATAGGAGGAGAACCAAGATAGTACAGAGTCTTTGAAACCAAGTGAGGACAGGGTGATAAGAAGGTTATGGTCAACAGTGTCGAAGGCAGCAGAAAGATCGAGAAGAATGAGGACAGAGTAAAAGGCTTTGGACTTTGCCAGGAACAAATCATTTAAGACCTTGGTAAGAGCTGTTTCAGTGGAGTGTAGGGGATGGAAGCCGGATTGTAAAGGATCCAAGAGGGCATGAGAGGAGAGGAAATAAAGACAATGGTGGTAGACTACACGCTCAAGTAGTTTAGAGATGAAAGGAAGGAGAGAGATGGGTCGATACTTAGAAGGACAGGTGGGATCAAGTGAGGGTTTTTTGAGGAGGGGTGTAACCACAGCGTGCTTGAAATCAGAAGGGAAGGTTGCAGTGGAGAGAAAGAGGTTAAGAATATGAGAAATAGAAGGGATGATAATTGAAAAGATGGAGCTAAGGAGGTGAGTGGGGAAGGGGTCAGATGAGCAGGTGGTAGTTTTGGAGGAAGACAGAAGGAGTGACTTTCCTTATCAGAGACCATAGGGAAGGAAGAAAGGGTAGCAGAAGTTTGGGGAGGGGAGAATTGGGAAATATGGGGGGAAGAGGGGGAGGAGGGGAACTGGAGGGTGATCGTGTGGATTTTGTCATGAAAGTAGTCAGCCAAGGCTTGGGCAGGAAGGGAGGGAGGAATTAGGGGTGGAGGTACACTGAGGAGAGAATTGAGTGTGCTAAAGAGATGACGAGGATTAGAGGAAAGAGAGTTAGTCAGATGGATGTAGTAGATTTGTTTGAAAAGCGCAATGGCTGATTGGAAGGAGAGGAGCATGAATTTAAAGTGGAGAAAGTCAGGATAAGAGTGGGATTTGAGCCAGGCAAACTCAGCAGAGTGGGCACAAGAGCGCAGATAGCAGGTAGTGGGGGAGAGCCAGGGCTGAGGAGAAGAACGCCTAACAGGATGTGGGATGAGGGGGGCAACAGCATCAAGGGAAGAGGAGAGTGCAGTGTTATAAGAGGTCACAGCTTCATCAATAAATTTGGATAGCAGAGTGAATGAAAGTGATGAGGAAATAGTAGAGGAGAGAGCTAAAGGATTTATTTATTTATTTAGCTGCATTTATATACCGCTTTTCACCGGGTCAAAGCGGTGTTACATATAGGGGTGGGGAGATTAAGTACGAGGGTAGGGCAAACACAGAGGAGGTAACATTGATGATTTTGATAGGACAGACTTTGGACATGGGACAGACTTTAGACATAGACAGGTTAGTATAGCTTTGAGTCAGAGGTTCATTGTATAGCTTTGAGTCAGAGGTTCGTTGTGGGCGAGATCAGGGGTTTATGGATTTTTCGGTGGGGTTTGTGTTGAAGCATTCCTGGAAAAGAATGGTTTTTAGCTGTTTTCTGAAAGATGGTAGGTCGGTATTGTTTCTGAGACAGCTCGGTAGTGAGTTCCATAAGGATGGAGCATAAAGTTCAAAGGCTCGATTGCAGGTCCGTTGCGAGCATTTGGTTCTTTTGTGAGGGACAGTGAGGGAAATGCTGGAGGCATGTCTAGTAGTTCTGCCGTGAGCTGGGCGGGCCAGTAGGGCGCGAAGCTGGGTGTTCTGTGTTTGATGGATGGCTTTGTGGGTGAGCAGGATGGCTTTGTATTTAGTCCTTGCTTCAAGGGGAAGAATGTGTAGTTCTTTCAGAATTGGGGTGATGTGGTCGTTTTTCTTTGCCCTCTGAATGATTCTTACAGTGGTGTTCAATGCTGTTCGGAGGGGGTTGGTCTGTGTGGCTGGAAGGCCATGGTAGATTATGTTGCAGTAGTCCAGATGTGGGAGTGTCATGGCTTGCATCACGGTTCGGAAGTCTTTATGTTCCAGAAGGGGTCTGAGACGTTGCACTGTTCTTGCCTTATGGAATATAGTGCCGGAGGTTTTTGTGATCTGTTGCTTTAAGGTGAGGGCTTGGTCAATAATAATGCCCAGGTATCTTATCTGTGGTTGTATTTGGATGCTTGTGGTTCCTATGTTGAGGTGTGTAGGTGGTGTGAAGTCCGGGTCCTTTGTTACTATGAGAGCTTCAGTTTTCTTTATATTGATGGATAGGTTGTTTGCTTGTAACCAGTCAGACACGGCGGTGAAGCATGTTGAGAGGTTGGTGTTTGCTGGGTTTGTGGTCTTAATGGGGGCGTAGAGCATGATATCGTCAGCATATATGTGGAAGCTGATGTTGTGAGTGCGTATGACTGTGCAGAGTGGCTGGAGGTAGATATTGAAGAGCATGGCTGATAGTGTGGATCGTTGAGGTACTCCCTGGTGTTGTTGGAATGGGGGGGAGGTTGAGGTGCTGGTGCAGATTAGTTGTTTTCTGTTGGTTAGGTAGGATTGAAACCACTTCAGTACGGTGTCCTTGATCCCAATAGTCTGTAGTCTGTGTATGAGGATGTTGTGGGAGATGGTGTCAAAGGCTGCAGATATATCAAGGAAGATCATGGCATATCCAGAGTGTTTTTCTTGAATTCCTGTGAGGAGGGTGTTCATCATGAGGGTCTCAACTCCATGTAGAGCAGTGGTCCCCAACCCAGTCCTATGGGGCCCACCAGCCAGTCAGGTTTTCGGGATATCCCTAATGACTATGCATGAGATATATATGCATTAGAGATATCCTGCCAACCTGACTGGTTTGTGGCCCTCCAGGGCTGGATTTGGAGACCCCTGCCTTACACCTCTGTCATTTAAGATTGTGAGTGGGCAAGGTACAGATGTCCTAGACATCGAAAGGGTATATAGAATGTGTCACATTCCTCCTCGATTCTCACCACCACCAAAAAGTTGTCTAATAGACAATTTTTTGGTGGTGGTGAGAAGTGAGGAGGACTGTGACAAATTCTATCTAACCTTTTTGATGTCTTGGACATCTGCACCTTGCCCACTCACAATCTTAAATGACAGAGGTGTAAGGCAGGGGTCTCCAAATCCAGCCCTGGAGGGCCACAAACCAGTCAGGTTGGCAGGATATCTCTAATGCATATATATCTCATGCATAGTCATTAGGGATATCCCGAAAACCTGACTGGCCGGTGGGCCCCATAGGACTGGGTTGGGGACCACTGATGTAGAGGATCAATAGCAAGAAGGTTTCTAAATAGGTTAGTGCAGACAGGATGAGGCTGGGGCGAGGGATGATGAATAGTAAAGCTTAAAAGGTGGTGGTCAGACAAAGGAAGGACAGAGTTACAGAAATTGGAGGGTGAGCAGTAAGAGAAGAAAATTAAGTCAAGGCAGTGGAACAGAGTTGAAGGATATGTGAGGAGGTAAGGGAGAGAAGCTTTAAAGCAAGGGGATCAGAGGGGTTGTCAACATGAATGTTAAAGTCACCAAGAATAAAAGTGGTGAAGGAAGGGTGAAGAAAGGTAGAAAGCCAAGAGTCAAAATCAGAAAGAAAAGTAGAGATGGAAATGTCAGGAGGAGGATAGATAACAGCGATTCGGAGTGGAAGAGGAGTGAAGAGGCGGATGGAGTGGAATTCAAAGGAGAGAGGGGAATGAGAGTGAGGTGGTATGAGGGTCTGGAAGTGACAAAAGGGAGACAACAGAAACCCAGTACCGCCATCACGACCAATGGGACGAGGAGTGTGGGAAAATTTATAGCCGCCATGACAAAGAGTGGCAATAGATGCAGTGTCATCAGAAAGAAGCCAGGTCTCAGTTAAGGCAAGGAAGTGAAATGAGCGGGAAATAAAAAGGTCATGTACAAAAGCAAGTTTATTAGAGATATAATGAGCATTCCATAAGGCACCATAGAAGGGGAGAGCAGACAGGGAGAGGAGAGGAATCTGAACAAGGTTGGATAAGTTGCGAGAAGGCCTAGACCTGACATGAGAGAAATAATTAGGGAGCGCAGAAAACCTGAGAAAGCGAGAAGTATGTCTAGGGAGACCAGAAATAGGGAAGACATAGATAAGGTTTGCAAGATTACGTAAAGGCCTCATTATAACATTAAAAGACTTGGGAATAACGTACCTGATAGGAGGAGGAAAGGAGGAGCAGAGTACGAGAGAGACAAGAAAGGCAAATCAAATGTAATTATAGAATCATAATATAGGGTAGGGAGCTTATAGAATCAGCAGGTTATGGGGCATGAGAAAGTCACAAAGTAGAGATAGCACAGTTCAGCTTGTCCTGTATACCAGACGAGTTGATGTCGTTGGAAGTGACTAAGGTCCCGCGCCTAAGGGCCACGCCAAAGGGTCCGCCAGGCACGGTCGCGCCCTTTGGCGTTGCTGTTTAAATGATGCCGATCAGCTGGGTTGGGGGAGGAGACTCTCTTCCAGCTTCCGATCAGGCGATCAGCTGCAGTCCAAAGATGGAGCGGGACGCAAACCGCCCTTTGGCGCCACGGTTTAAATGACGCCGATCAGCTGGGTTGGGGGAGGGGACTCACTTCCGGCTCCCGATCAGGCGATCAGCTACAGTCCAAAGATGGAGCGGGACGCAAACCGCCCTTTGGCGCCGCGGTTTAAATGACGCTGATCAGCTGGGTTGGGGGAGGGGACTCACTTCCGGCTCCCGATCAGGCGATCAGCTGCAGTCCAAAGATGGAGCGGGACGCAAACCGCCCTTTGGCACCGCAGTTTAAATGACACTGATCAGCTGGGTTTGGGGAGGGAACTCTCTTCCAGCTCCCGATCAGGCAATCAGCTGCAGTCCAAAGATGGAGCGGGACCCAAACCGCCGTTTGGCGCCACGGTTTAATTCCAATTCCTGCTTCTTCCCAGTCTAACTATTGAAATTCGTACTGTAAATCTGAGAAATGAGGGTGTCTTTTGAAACTTGGTGCTCTGTTCCTGAACTAAGATTACTGTCCCTTGAATAACCAAGAGTAATGCTGGCAGGATTGCATGAAATCATAGTGTTACCTCAACGGTAAATGTCAGTTGTGAAGTAATTACAATCATCTATGTTCACCTACATATAGAAGCAATATTTGGTTCCTCCTGTGTTCATTTGTCATTAGAGATAGATAAATCTTAAGATCTAGGTAAGCCAGAAACTGGTTGCAAATTAAAGTGATTAATGTTTTCTGTAGTGTAAATCTTGCAGAAAAACAGGCTGCACACTAAAGATTCAGGAGTCATGTATTTAACACTCAGTCCTTATTTATGGAACAACCTTCAAACCAGATCTAAATGTGATTCATGCTGCCTGAAGTCAGTTCAATTTGCAATTGGAAATTGGTTTACAAACCACTTGGAGAAGAAAAAATGCTGATGAGGAATATCTTATATTTTCAGAACAGGTGCCCAGTTTATGTATCAGATATAATACTGTCCAGTCAATGTGCAACACTGAACTAGTTAGTTTGCAAAAAAACAGGTGGACTGTCCTTTCTTATAGTGAAAACAAAAATGCTTGTATTAGTGCAGTATGTAAAACTTGTATTAATTTAGGGTATTATATTGGAAGCCCTATTTGCATTTTACACGTGGATGTGGCAACCACAATTTTGGAAACGTGATTTACTCATGCATGCGCCACATATGGAGATCTATTCATGTTGTTGTGGGAATGTTTTGGGGTGTGGCCTGGGCAGCACTGGCTTTTACATATATATTTAGGGCTTAATTTGTAGATAAAAAGGAGGTGGAACTGTGGAGAAGAGACTATGGTTGAGGCTGTGGGTAGAGCCAGAACTAGAAGTGACCACAAAACACACCTTCTCCCCCCTGCCTCCCCCCCCTCCCAGTATGATCATATTTTCTACATGGTGATGGTGGTGAATGAAGAAGCATTCAAGTACCTCAAACGGATAAATAATGCACAACAACCCTATTTATAAGAAATAGTTCTCTAGAGCAACAAGTCACAGTATGAAGTTTCAGGAGGTAGATTCAGAAGCAACATCAGAAGATATTTTATCAATAAAAGGGCAGTGGATGCATGCAAGGGTCTCCCATGGAGGTAGTGGATACAAAATCAGGAAAAGTCCAAAACCGATCCAAATGTGAAACAAAATATTTTTTTCATGAACATCCCAAGTTACATCCAAGTCATGATTTTATAAGCTTCAATCAGATGCCCTCTAGATCGTCTTTCCCCTTGTGCCTGAATAAGATGAGGGACCCTAGCTAGTTACATCCAAGTCATGATTTTATAGGCTTCAATCAGATGCCCTCTAGATCATCTTTCCCCTTGTGCCTGAATAAGATGAGGGACCCTAGCTAGTTACATCCAAGTCATGATTTTATAGGCTTCAATCAGATCCCCTCTAGATCATCTTTCCCCTTGTGCCTGAATACAATGAGGGACCCTAGCTAGTTACATCCAAGTCATGATTTTATAAGCTTCAATCAGATCCCCTCTAGATCGTCTTTCCCCTTGTGCCTGAATAAGATGAGGGACCCTAGCTAGTTACATCCAAGTCATGATTTTATAGGCTTCAATCAGATGCCCTCTAGATCATCTTTCCCCTTGTGCCTGAATAAGATGAGGGGCCCTAGCTAGCTACATCCAAGTCATGATTTTATAGGCTTCAATCAGATGCCCTCTAGATCATCTTTCCCCTTGTGCCTGAATAAGATGAGGGGCCCTAGCTAGTTACATCCAAGTCATGATTTTATAGGCTTCAATCAGATGCCCTCTAGATCATCTTTCCCCTTGTGCCTGAATACGATGAGGGACCCTAGCTAGTTACATCCAAGTCATGATTTTATAAGCTTTAATCAGATCCCCTCTAGATCGTCTTTCCCCTTGTGCCTGAATAAGATGAGGGGCCCTAGCTAGTTACATCCAAGTCATGATTTTATAAGCTTCAATCAGATGCCCTCTAGATCGTCTTTCCCCTTGTGCCTGAATAAGATGAGGGACCCTAGCTAGTTACATCCAAGTCATGATTTTATAAGCTTCAATCAGATCCCCTCTAGATCATCTTTCCCCTTGTGCCTGAATATGATGAGGGACCCTAGCTAGTTACATCCAAGTCATGATTTTATAAGCTTCAATCAGATCCCCTCTAGATCATCTTTCCCCTTGTGCCTGAATAAGATGAGGGACCCTAGCTAGTTACATCCAAGTCATGATTTTATAAGCTTCAATCAGATGCCCTCTAGATCGTCTTTCCCCTTGTGCCTGAATAAGATGAGGGACCCTAGCTAGTTACATCCAAGTCATGATTTTATAGGCTTCAATCAGATGCCCTCTAGATCGTGTTTCCCCTTGTGCCTGAATAAGATGAGGGACCCTAGCTAGTTACATCCAAGTCATGATTTTATAGGCTTCAATCAGATGCCCTCTAGATCGTGTTTCCCCTTGTGCCTGAATAAGATGAGGGGCCCTAGCTAGTTACATCCAAGTCATGATTTTATAAGCTTCAATCAGATGCCCTCTAGATCGTCTTTCCCCTTGTGCCTGAATAAGATGAGGGACCCTAGCTAGTTACATCCAAGTCATGATTTTATAGGCTTCAATCAGATGCCCTCTAGATCGTCTTTCCCCTTGTGCCTGAATAAGATGAGGGACCCTAGCTAGTTACATCCAAGTCATGATTTTATAGGCTTCAATCAGATGCCCTCTAGATCGTCTTTCCCCTTGTGCCTGAATAAGATGAGGGACCCTAGCTAGTTACATCCAAGTCATGATTTTATAGGCTTCAATCAGATCCCCTCTAGATCGTCTTTCCCCTTGTGCCTGAATAAGATGAGGGACCCTAGCTATTTGGTCTCTTCATGGAAGATGTTCTTTATCCCCTTTGTTATTTTTCTCACTCTTCACTGGGCCTTTTCTGGTTCCGCTATATACTGTATTTTTTAATAAGCTAACCAGAACCGCACATAATATTCTAGATGTGGTCTCATCGGGATCACAGGACCTTTTTGAAGTCGTAGGGATGGAGTTTTTTGGTAGGAGAGGGTACTGAATGCTAAGGTTTGGGGTTTAGTGCATCCTATTAGAAAAGACCTTGCAAAAATGAAATGATATGAAACAAAAAAATACAATGGCATAAAAAGAAATGAGAAACTTTCCCCACACAACTCTAATCCGGAATGAAGTAAAACAAATCTGAATCTAATATCACCTTAAGTGAATTGAAAAAGGTGATTAAGAAATTAAAATAAATAAATAAATGTAGTGCTCTGCCCAGATATTCTTCAAAAAATTAATAACATTAAACACTGAGAAAGTAGGTTGAGGTTACAAAAATATATATCAATCTTCAACATCATCGTCATTAGTTTTTTTGCTCATAAACTGCCTTTTTTCTTAAGATTCGAGGTAGAATTATATTATAAGAGAGATTAAAATAATATCAAATAAACAGCATAAAATAAAATCAAGTAAAATGCAAAATACAAATAAATAGAATAAAAACCTAAACATATTAAACAAAGCAAATAATCCAAGAATAATTACAAAGCAATTTGTAAAAGCCCCCACATTTTAATGTAACACCAGGATAATAAAAAAAATACCATCCTTCAAAATAATGTACCATCTAATACCTGAAACTGTTAAACAAGAACAATGATTTTCTCTTTATTGCCCCTCTATCCCCCAGCACAAAAATGTTCTTAGTTCCCTCTCCTCCTCCCTTATGCACACTATCATTGTTCCTGTCCTTACTTCTCTTCTTACACAATTAACTCCAAAAAGACCATAAGAAACAACCCATATTTTTGTATGCAAGAACAAGCACCAGTACTGACTGCAGCAATGGGATGCAACACTCCATGCCAAACATGGAAGTGTCTATAAGCTGCTGCATGACCACAAGACATTACTTCCCAGCGACCTCTGTTCTGACCTCTGCTCCAGTAATGAAAACAGAAGCAACTAAAGATAATCTGCTGCCTGAGGCAAGGGATGAGATGGGACCCCCCCCCCCAGGTGCACCAAAAGGAAAGGCCCCCTTAGGAGTGGGGTTGAAACTCAGAACATTAGCCGGACAGTTACCCCAAGAAAAAAAGAAAGCAACTTATATTTCCAGGCTATATAATTTAAAAATATATTTTCAATTTATGGTTATGCTCAACAAAAGTAATAGCAGTTTAATTATGTAGCCTTGGACTTTAAAATACGAACCCCTGACTGCATGCTGTACATATATCCATAGAAATCCCAGTGGACCCTCCCCAATAATGGGTACAGAGCAGAACTGGGACATTTCCCCAGAGAGCTCACCATATGAAAAAAAAAATTCTATTTGAATGTAATCTTACTAACAGGAACATAAACGCTCTCCACTGCCAGGTCATATTGTGAAGTAATATAAAACCCTACAATTTAAATGTTCTGAATATGATCACACCACTACTGAAGCAATTACACTGGCTGCCTATATACTATTGCATAAGATTTATGATAACACTCAATATTTTTAAAATATTAAAAAACAACTCGGCAGACATACTACAGGATCTCATCACTAAAGTCCTTAATAATTATCGACCGAAAAGGAACAAAAACGGGAACATGATACGAACACCCAGCATCTACTCTGTCCAAGGACGTCACAACCAGAAGAGCGGTCTCACTTGCAGCCCCGACACTATGGAACACACTGCTGGAGGATGTAAAATCCATGCAGGACATAAAAGACTTCAGAAAAAAGTTGAAAGCACATCTATTCAAAGAGCACTTTGGAAATATCACTTAGTACCCACAGCACCTGGCACAAGATCCGACCACATAACTTTAAGACACTTAACACATGAGCAAACCCATCTTGTAAATAAGTTCTAACACAAGTTAAGTTACCCCTGAATGCTAAGTAATCCTATTTATCCATCTAAAATGTTACATTATACTGTTACACTGTAAAATATTGAGTTGTAATATTAGTAAACCGCTTCAATTTAATGATGGGGCAGTCTATAAAACACATTAGATAAAATAAATAAATAACTAAATATACGTTTCTCTCAAAAAGATCGGACTTCACAAAAGAATACGCACTAGAGAGTAACCATCTAAATGTTCTGAATATGATCTCACTAGTTCTGTTCTTTCTCTTTCGATCTCTTTCCTTGCTTTGAACTGTAGTTCCTTTCCAGTATTTTCAGGCTTATAATTTTCTTGTAAACCGCTCTGCTGCTGTTTCGAAGAGCGGTTATTTAAGGCAAAATAAACCATAACCATACAAAAGATTCTCAAGACCTATACAGCAAATCTACCATACTATAACAGCACTAACTTACACAAGTCACACAACAAAGTCCTAGTTAGAAAAAGGCAGCACCATAAATATTGCAGTGGGCCCTATTACATCAATACACCGACTGGTAAATTTAACAAGGCACTACAGATCCCTAGATAAAATCCTCATGTAACAGAACACCTAGTCTTGGTCACACACACAGATAGATCAACACAAAGTACAGAATAAGTTACCACAAACCTCAAATAAAAATATGTAGCCCAAAATTAAATTGAAACCCCAAGAACTTGCACTCCGTATATAGCGCAACACCAGAGAAATAAACAATAAAACATTTCTCCTTGTACTCTGTAAAATATAAAGACAGCAGATGTGACATCCCAAAACTGACATATTCTAATTAATACATTAAAAATAAAATTATTTTTTATACCTTTGTTGTCCGGCCATTTTATTTTTCTAGTCATGTTGATACCAGTCTCTTCTTTCTGCTTTCCTCTGTCTTCTTTTAACTATCTTTCCAGAGTCTTAGTCCATATGCTGCTTCTCTTGTTGTCTGTCTTCTTCATTTCTTCCTTTACATCAGTCTTTGACATTGATCTTTTCCTTTCAGCTTTCTTCCATTTTTTTGCTGCCTTTATCCACTTCTCAAATCTCTCTCGTATCACTTCTCGAATCTACAGCCTTTAATCTTTCCCTTACCTCAGCCCTCCCATTCTTCCTCTTCTTCTTCCCCAATCTTTGCTAACTCTTGCCTCTCTCCTACCTCTCAAGCAGCATCTTCTCTCTCTCTTTCTCCCTTCCATCCTTCAATCAGCATCCCCTTCCTCTTCCACCTTTTGTCCCGAATCTTCTCTTCCTCCCTATCCTTTGTCCAGCATATCCTCTCTCCCATTTGTCCACCATCTTTTATCTCTCTCTGCCCTCTTTCATTTAGCATCTCTTGTCTGTCTACTCCCCCTGTGTTCAGTATCCCCCCCTCTGTATCTCTATCCCTTCTGCTGGGTCCAGCATCCCTATTTCCTTATTCCCCCTCATGTCTAACATCTTTCTTCTCTGACCGTATCCTCCCCCCTCGTTTGTCCAGCATTCCCTCTGTCATCTTGCCCCCGCACCCCATGTTGGCATTTCCTATCACCCTACCCTCCCAATTTCCAGCATTCTCTCTTTGGGTCCCTATTCTTCCCATGCCTCCCCCCTCCCCCCCCCCCCAGTGTTTAGCATCTGCCCTATCTGCCTATTCCCTTGATGTCCAGCATTCCCTTTAATTTTCCCTATCCCCCTCTTATAGTCATTATCCCCTTCTGTCTTGTTACACCCTCCCCCGGTCCAGTATCTTGACTTCCTATCCCCCTCCCCCCCATGTCCAGCTTTTTCACTATCACTCAACCCCTCTCTCCCATATTCCTTTGTGTCTTTATCTTTCCTTTGGGTCTCTATCCCTTCCCCTATCCACTATTGCCCTTGTCCTCCAATTCAGCAGCTCCCCTTACTTTTCCCCTCCCCAAGTCAGCATCTTCCTTCCCCCGGTCCTTTCCCCAAGTATCTCTTGAATTTTTTCCTCCATTCTCACCATGACCTAGTGTCCAACATCTCTTTCTTCTCTGAGTGAGTGTGCCTTTCTGGTTTGTACCCTCACCCGCACCAATCGCGTATTCATCTTTACTTTTTTCTGCTGCCTATCATGCCATGTCTGCTACCCTAAATGCACTGCAGCAGTGGCGGAACAGAGAGAGAATATGGAGCCATCAAGCTTGCGTGAACGTCACATGCCCTCTAGAAACAGGACTTGGAGATGGGACTGGCCGAACCTCAGCAACCTATGTGGACTCAGCAGCCCCATGTCGTCTCTCTCTTTAGTTGCTGCTGCCGCTCATCCAGGAAGGTGGCAGTGACATTGCAGGCAGCAGAGAGAAGAAACAAAGAATACGTGCAGTAGCAGTGGAGGAGATAGTGGCAACAAATAATGGTAAAATGAATGGGACTAAATGAAGCAGCCATTGCAGGGGCATGTTGGGAGCAGGGAACACGGATCGGCAACTTGCTCAGCTCTGTGTTGCTTCTTTGGGGGCAGAACCTGATGCCACTTCCTTTAGGAGGCTCAAAAAGTGCCAGATTGCCATTTCATCCCATTGTGGCACAAGTAAACCCTGCATATATTACATATTTCATGGCAACATATAGGACAGTATTTGTAAATGTTCCTATATATACCTTATATAAATTGCCAACCAATGCTGGCCTCATTTGTCTTTTGGGGCTACTTTTGGTGTTGGTGACTGGAGGAGCTTTGTTTATGATTTTTAGTTTGACTTTCCTCTGTGTCCACATAGGTGTGTTTTTGGCTACATTTTGTTTCCCTGCAATCTCTCCTGTTTCTCTCCCACATATGTCTTGTACCCCCTTTTGAAGGCCCTACATATTCCATTCCCTAACCCTATTTCCCTTCCCCTCCGCTCCCCCCACCCCAGCCATGTCACTCTCCTTGGCCCTGGATGTGTCAGTCTTATGCTTCTCAACTTCTTGGTCCAATCTGTCTGTGTGTGTGAGTGTTCCCTTCTGCATCTGTGTCTCTGTGAGGTTTCTTGCTGCCTCCATGTGTGTGCTTGTATGTGTCTATGTCTATATGTGTCTCTGTCTTTGTGCCTATTCACTAGAATGAACTACTGGGTGTGGGTAGAGGGAGTCACTGGGTGTCAGTGAAGGGAGGGAGGCAGGAGTCATGAATGACTCAAACAGATGGCTTGCGTAGGCCATTCTGGATAAGGCTCACAGGGCAACCAGGAGGCAGAGAGTATATAGCCTATAGTCCAAATCATAGACCTCACCCAATGAGCAGTGCCTCACTAGGTTCTGCTTTCACAAGGTAGCCATCCACCACTTCTGCCAGGAGCTAGAGATGATCCCCTGCTCCACTACACAGAGGGGCAACCAATGCACATCCTCCTGAAGGACACCATGGCCCTTGCCTTCTTTCCTACTGGACGTTTTTGGTCCCTGTAGGGCCTCAGACAGTCTGTCATCTCACAGTGCATCTCACAGTTTCTAAGGACCTTTTTCACCTCAGCCTTTCCTCAGACCGTGCAACAGAAGCAGCTTCTTATGATCAAATTCCTTCATGTGGCTTGATTCGCATCTGTACTGGGGGGCATTGATTGCACAAATGTGGCCATCTAGCCTCCATAATGGACAAAGGGTACAAACTGCAATAGAAAGGCATTTCACTCTCTCAACCAGCAGGTGGTCTACAATGCACAGAGTGAGATAATGAATGTGTTTCCAAGGTTCCCAGGCTCCTTCTATGGCTCCTACATTCTAAACTACCTTAGCATTTAAGAGAGATTCGAGAGCAGACAAATCACTGGTGGATGGCTGCTAGGTTAGCCCTGCACCAGCCTACATCGTCAACTAAACATGCATGTGCTAGGAAAGTCTCAGAGGTCCTGAGCAGTAACAACTAGCAAGCAGAGAACATGGATGCAGTGCCTACCCACCACAGCTAAAAGCCTGACTCTTTGCTCTAATCTGTTGTCACTCTCTTTCCCCACACAGGAAATAGAGGTTACCTTCTAAGGAGGTGACTCCTGACTCCAATCGTTGCATCCCAGACAGATGTGAAGGAGCTGTACGAAAGGGCCCACAGAAACACCCAAGCCATCATTGAGAGGATCTTTGGTCTGCTGAAAAGCTTTTTCTGGTGTCTGGACCAAAATGGGGAGAACTCCTCTACAGCCCAACCAAAGTCTTCAAAATATTCGTGGCTTGCTGCATGCTGCACAATCTAGAAATAAGGCAGAAACAACCTCTGCTCAAAAGAGAGGAAATGGCAGATCCAGACATAGAGGAGAATGCAGAAGCCACAAGGGAGGAGAATGCAGGCCATCTCCTCCAGCTCAGCATAACAGCAAGTAATGAGCTGATAAACAGGCATTTTCTGTGACGGTTAGTGTTTTAATGACAAAAATAAATAGTTGTTCACAACCACCACTCCCTCCCTCGTCCCTCTCTGGCCATTCCTACATCCTTTATCCATGCCCAACTCAGCCTCATCTTCACTTGGCACCCACAGCCCCTCAAACCATCCACTCATCAGCAGGCCATTGAATGTCTGCCCAACCCAACCCAACCCAACCCAACCCCTCAGGGAATACAAATTTGTATGGCTTTCTATTTCATAACTCGTCCTCTTTGCCTTCCCCTGCCTCTCTTCCCTTCCCCACTTTCCTTTTGCTCCTGACTCCATATAGGCAGGCATGCCAGTATGCTGGATGATGTGTTACTACTCTTGAAAACATCATCCTGCCTATCTGAGCAATTGCTAGTCCCATGGAATGGGAGAAATGTGAGGGTCCCCCCTTCCACAGACACAGGTCCCAGAATTTGTAAGGGGAGAGATGTTTCCAGGGTACTAGGATGACAAGAGATTCAAGATGCCATGGAGGTGGATGAGTGTGTAGTCACCTTCCTTTTAAGCATGGCTTATGGTAGCTGGGAGGTGCAGATTGTGCTAGGACAAGTGGCAGTACAGTTGGAATGATGGTAGTGTGTTGTTGTCAGCAGTGACAGAGGTCCTTGCTGAGGGTCTGCATCTCATCCAGCAGCTCTTCAGACACCTCTAGCAGTCTCTCAGCTACTGCCAGCTGCTCCTCTTCCATTCTCAGTTTGCTCTCAATGATGGCAACTATTCTTTCTGGCAGCTCAGTTTTCTGCACATGCTAACTTAGTGGCTGCTGGTTCTTCAGCAGCAGCTGCTCTCTGCACCTCAGCAACTTGTTGGCTTTCCCCCTGCTCCTGAAGTTCCATAAATAGGTTCTAGCTCATCATGGAAGGGAGATGGTGCAGGAAGTTGCAGATTTGCCACCTCTTTCTCATCCTCAGCCTCAGCTGGGATATCACTATGCCTCTCGCTGGGTCATCTCTTGACAGGCCATTTAGTCCTCCATCTCAGTGTGTACCACACCCTCTACCCTGGCTGTCTGAGTCTGCGAGAGATACCCTTCTGCAAGATATTGGCTACCAACCTTGATGCTGTCGCCCTCACCCAAAGTGCGGCCCACAGCATTGCATGTATGTAGGAAATCAAATGTGCTTCATCATTATGTGCTAGTAATGCCTTTACTCATAGTGATTAAAATAACATATGCTCATTCTACAAAATATATGTTTTTCTGCCTAGATCTGCAGAGCATATAACTGAGAATGGCATTCTCACTGCAGACCATGCCTCCTATGGTTACAGTGCTGCATATGCATACTAGAGCTATATAAATAAGTGCTAGGATATAGTAAGACCTACCCTGGGGAGGAGTAGAACAATATGCCATCTAATACTACATATTCTGCGTGTTCACAGCTCGTGTCCTGTAATCTTTACATCTGTAGTGGGTGAGGCCAAGCTGAAAAGTAAGGATGTGACCTACCCACATATCTAAATACTGGTAATGCACCTCACCACAGTCAATGCAGGGCTAGCTAAATATGTGTGTCGAGCACCCATCAGGGCTGATGATGCGCTCTGCAAAAGGAAATTGCTACTGGAGAGGAGGCAGATGATGTGCTTGGTGCAGAGCACAGGCACAAAGAGCAGATTTTTGCTAGCATCAGAAATGAATCATGATTTCCAGCCCCCATACCAGCGGGCCTTGATAGTACCCTGTGTGTGCCACCGAGCCCCATTTCAACTAAGATTTTCCAATCTTGATGGTTGTGTGGCGCAGTCTAGGGAATATCCTGAACTCTGGGAACTATCACAGTGAATGGTTACATCTGCTAAACACAATGCCACATGGAAGGGCAGCTGCCATACCATCACAGCATTACAGGCACTGTGACATGAGGCCACACTGCACCATGCCAGTAAGACACAATTGGACTGAATTTATATGGATGGTGTGGAAAAGTATGCATGGGGTATTCATGCAAGGCCGTTTTCAGTGTTTTATGTGCATGAATGGGCATTTCAATGCATGCTTCATCCAGGCATTATTTTGTAAGCATGCATTGAAATGCTCCTCATGCTACCTTCCGGTGGGCCGTGCATAGGGGCCATGCTTGGGTGGGATGTAGGCATGGCCTCAGCTGACTCATGTAAGTTATTGAATACCATGACATTATGCAGCAGTGTGCTGATCTAGGCATGGCAAATTATGCCTGCCCTAGAGGCATAAGTGACCATACCTAGAATCTAGCACATCCATATGCCCCAATTTTATAAAATAAAGTGCATGTGTGCTTTACAGTACTTTATAAAATAGGGACTACATGTGCATGTTGCAATGAGCAAAGCCTGCACAGGTACTAATAAATTATCCTTGTGTGGTTACCAGTGAACACACCTCTCCCACCTCACGCACCACTTGAATGGGTGAAGGCAGCGATGAGAGGCTAATAGGTGACTATATGCCACTACATCATGCCAAGATACAGAGGAAGTGTCAACCATAAATGTGTGAGAGCTTGAAGGGAAGGGCAGGATTAGAAAGTCAGGTATAATAGAGAGATCTACTGTTCTCATGCGGGGCTCTGGATGTGCTCAGCTCTCCAACTGCCCTCAGAGAATCCTCACTCACGGTATCTAGCACCTGCCGCTCTAGTTCAGTCAGGACCTTTGGCTGGTCATCTGACTATGATTCATCAGCTTTTTACTTTATCTTTTGCCTGGCCTCACACCATTTTCTTTTCAGGCTCTCAGAGTCTCTGTTAGGATCATAGATGGCACTGAACTTCTGGCATATGCCAAACCATAGTTTTTGCTTCTGATAAGCACTGATGTTCACTCCAGGACAGCCTAAAATACTATGCTGGTGCTTAAACATCTCTCTAACCAAACACCCTACTTTTCTGGACAGAAATTGTCCTTTTGGCTGAGCTCCCTGCTCTTGGGTGACATGATTAGTGCAAAAACAGCTCTAATCTCTGCTGTTCTAAAAGTGGTGGCTGCAGGTATTTTTATTTATTTTATTTATTTTCATTTCTTATATACCGCGCTATTAAAATCAGCACGGTTTACATTATAACTGAACAGTGCAACAATGCGTTAACATCACAATGTGCTTACATAGAACAGGGAGACAATCTTGAGGGAGAGAACTGGGTAACTATTTACAACAATATTTACACAATATTTACAGAGAGCTATATACACTAATACTTATGATCTTCGGGGTGAGCATAGCTAGATCAAGTGAGAACCCTGGATACATCTATAGGGAGAGGGGCGACTAACCATTCTCATGCTGGGTTAGGGCGTCAGGATAGATAAAGTGGGGGGTGAGTGCGTGTGACTTGTGTTTTTCAGGGATGGTTTCAGGATAGTGAATTTGAAACAGATGGTGTTTTATTGTTTTTCTGAATGTGGTGAGGCTCGATATGGATCGAATATTGGTGGGAAGATCATTCCAGGCTATCGGAGCATAAATCGAGAAGGCTCTGTTGGTAGTTGTTTTTGTGCACTTTGTGGTAAACTTAGGTACTATCAGCATATTCAGTCGTGCAGGTCTTCTGATTCTGTTTTCGGGGATGTTGTTAATCAGTTTGCTGATTGGTGTGGGAGACTGATTCTTCAGTGTCTTGAAAGTCATGACTAGTACCTTGTATTGAATTCGGGCTTGTAGTGGAAGCCAGTGTAGATCTTTCATTACTGGAGTTATATGTTCCGATCTTGATACACTTGTAAGAACTCTAGCCGCTGAGTTCATGGCCAGCCGAAGCGGGCTGAGGGTTGCTTGTGGAAGGCCATGAAGGATGGTGTTCGCGACATCCAGGTGTGGGATCACTAGGGCCTGAAATATCGTCCGATAGTCCGAAAAGTCGGGTAGTGGGCGGAGGTGGTGTAGGGTTCGTATCTTGTGGTACACTGATCTTGTAACGGTCTTTACGTGGGTTGTCATATCTAATCGCTGATCTAGGGTGATGCCTAGGTATCAAATTGTATCTCTTGTTTTGAGTTCAGCGTTATTAACTTGCAGGTAGGGTGGTGGGATGAACATCTGATTCCTTGTGACAAAGAGGACATCAGTCTTGCTGTGGTTGATCCTCAAGTTTTGTGTATAAGTATAAGTATAAGGTATAAGTAGTGAAAATAAACGTATATAGCAATGGGGCTTCAACACATGTATATGGGTGGTTCTTACTAAAATGACCACCAGCCAAGTACAATTATTATAGATACACAGGTGTAATGCAAATTTCATAAGAGGGAATGCCTTTGTTAATTGCATACATATATTTGATTGCAAAATTACTGGCCCATGCACTGGTATAGTAGTTAAGCTTTCCAGCTAAATCAGGCGCTTATATGGTCTGTGCGGAAAATCTGGTACAAGTTCAGTACCACTCCCATTTATACATGTAGGAGAGGAGCACTCTGCTATCCCCTGAATCTGTATCACTTCTATGTATACACAGGAAACTTCCTTCTCCCCATGCTCAAGGCTGTAGACAAGGCAGGAAAGTGGGCTGCTGGTAACATGGAGATGTAGGACTTGATGGTGGAAGGTATATTATAATTTACCATTTTTTCTGGTTTTCCCCTCTTGCAGATGCTGCAGCATGCAAATGAGAAAAAAGGCTCAAATGAAAGAGTGGGAAGGGATTTTTGAGAAAAATTGTACTTGCTTTTAACCTTCTACATATCTGCTCTCCAGAGTTTTCAAGCCCATTCTAACTTGTATATAGGAGCGGGGACACAGTTGTAAAGTGCCTTGAACATTATACATATGTGATCACCAGGGCCCCACAAACCTTGTGAAACTAGACTGGCACAGTACTGATCATAATGGTTCATTATACCAGCATATACCTGCAGGTATGTGTTATCATAGTTACCACCACCCACTGGACAAAGCCTGTATGTAGAGGGTTTCCAGATTTTGCCTATATTTTGACATACATGGCATGAGGGCAAGGGCTTGTCAAGAGGAATGGATTGATCTAGCTTAAAGGGGGTGGGGGCAACACATTGCCATGTCCTTACTATGTACAAACCATTGCATCATGGCCTTATGAGGAGCTGAATGCTCATAGATATGTGTTTGATGTATATAATAGGGGTGAGGATAGGAGATCTGGAACACATGTGTACACTGGACATAGGTGCTGGGACATTTAGGCTGCCCATGTATGAAGGTGAAATTGGACATGTAATTTCTCGGAGTCTGTAAGGCAAACCAGCATTTGACTTATGTAGGCTATCAAATGTACTGTATTCTAGCCTGAACTGGAATCTATATGCTGTTGATCCATGTGACCCTAAAAAGTGTAATACTTGCTGCCTGTTTGGTGTGGTGGTTCTGCACCATACTCTTAATAAAAATGTGACCTTCAGTCATATATGCAAGAGTTTTTGACATATGTTGTGCATGAGAGGTAGACTGTGAGATGAGCTTACACTTACACTAGACATTGGTGAAGTCCTTTGTGATGTATTGTGATGAGGAAGGCACTGGTGAGCCTGCAGAGTTAGAGAAAATCAGTGATTGTACATTTAAAAACATTCCAGCAGTGCACAGGCTTCAGAGCAAGCTTAGAATTTCTGAGGCTAGGCTGCCACACCCAAGCTCTGCTGACGGAGTAGCAGGCTTGGAGCATGATTATGAACACCTGTTAAGCCAGAGAGAAACGTTGCCCAGGAAGCACCTTTATAAACCCTGCTTAGGGAAAAGCAGAGAGGAGAAGAGCTGCTCAGGAGAAAAAGGTTGCTCAGAAGGGAAGAGCAGAGCAAGCAAACACTCAAGGAGAGAGTCCAGGAAGACAGAGTCAGAGACGGACTCAGAGCAGGACTGGGAATTGAGCTGGAAGTTCCCAGAAAGAAAGTTCCAAGCAGAGGAAAGAAGAAGGACCTGGAAAAAGTCTGGCACAAGGGAAACCAGGCAAGAGCTGCTCAAACGGAGAGAGCAGGGCAGGTTCCAAACTTCTGTTCCTGACCAAGAGGTTCACAACACTCAAAGGTGGGTGCCTAGGTTTCAAACCAGGAGGCAGAAGAACCCAGCCTCCAACAGAGATCCGTGGTTAAACCTCAGAAAGGAACTGGGGCAAGTGAACCAAAGAAAGATATCCAGTAATACAGTTCTCCATATTCCTTACCAGGTAGAGACGTCTTGGAGGGAGTTACAGGAATCCTCAGCAAGAATTCCACCAGAGGCAGGTCATGAGGGCTCAGTGCAGGATATTATAATACCAGAGCAGGAGGAAATGCAAGTGGAGTATAATGAACCAGACCCCTTGATTACTGAACTGCCAATGGACTGTTCTTTGTGTCGTGCAGAGGCTACTGAATCCTTGGTTAAGGAGTAGCAGCCTGAGTAGATGCTTCTGGGAAAAAGCACTACCAAGAAAACTTAACCTTGCTAAGGTAGGAACCAGGTTAAGTAAGACAAGCTTGCACAGCACTGTATATTATCTCACTAAGGAAGCAGAAAGACATTCTTTACTTTGCTGAACCTAAGAAGCTGTACTTTTGATTTGCCTGTTTTGATTGATGCAACGTCTGTGTCTGTTTAATGCCTTTGAGAAGTTACTCAGCTTAAGGATGTAAATATTTTCTGTACTTTTGTCTTGGAGGAAATATCCAGATACTTTGCGTTTGAACCTTATTTGTGCATATTTTGGGGAAATAAACTGTGTCATGTTTGCCTTCACTCGATGTCTCCACGACTATCCTTTTTAAGAGGGAAACTACAACTCCCAGAGGGCACTGCTCCTGAAGGAAATAGTTTTCAAATCCTTTAAAGAGGACTAAAATGGCAACCCTAATCCCCTAAGCATTTGGCTGGGGATAGGGACACGTGACAGTATATTTTGCCAAGGCCTGGCTGATGTACCTGCACTGCCCCCTGGCTAGAGTTGACTTGATGAGCCAAAGGCCGCGTGAGCAGGCAGGCAGTATTGGATGAGTAGAGCTGGGAGTAGAGTTGGTGCTTTTATATACTGTCATGGGCTATGTTTGCTACAGGAGTCCAATAACTGTGGGACTTTTCTTAGGGTCTACACAACCTTTGTATGGAGTCTATCTTTCCAACTATAAACACTCAATACAATCAGGTATAGGTCTGGTTTCATGAAGACCCATGACTTCTTTCATTTGGGGCAGCAGCCTATATCAGATGATGGAAGGGCATTTACAGTAGAACCCTTAGAGATAGTGGATGGTACCTAAGTTGCATTGTATCATCCTCCTGCTGGAGGTAAGTGCTATGTCAGGGAATGTGTGCAAGGGTTGCAGTACTGAGAACAATACTTTGTGGTTTGAGCGAATAAGGCCATGGCATAATGGTGCCATCAGGGGTATAGTAGAGCATCTGTAGGCAGCTATCAGCTTAGATGATGGTGGCACCTGATCATAAAGAAAACAGGGCCCTCCAGAAGGGTTGTTGAAACCACATTGCAACCAGATTGGTATGTGGTATGTTATCAAAGTTTGGTAGAGGCAGCTACCTATAGTGATCAGGTAGTTGTGAGTGGGTAGGGGAAAAGTCAATCTCCAGGAACAAGCAGGAATGAGTCTTCACATATGGGTACGTCGGTACCGACGGAGTCTGCGTGGGAACGCTCCCCAGCATCCAATCAGAATGCTTTTGGAAGCATCCCAACACGCCTGCGTGCTGCCTTCCCGCCTTTCCCAACTGTCTCTCCTCAGTTTTCGTTTTTCCGCGGAGCCGGCAGGACGTCCTCCTGTCACCACAGAAAATTCTTCCTTTATTTTTGTTTTTTCTTGTGGTCGCGTCTACCTTCCCTCGACGCACCGGTACTGCCGGTGTTTCTTTTTCTTTTTTTTCTGCAAATATTTCCTCTTGTGGGAACTTTTGTTCCTGTTAGTGCCTGACAGGTTTCGGTCTGCTAGGCCTCTTCACTTTCCCTCAGGGAAATGCTAGCCACTAGAATGTGTATTGATTGTGGCACTTACAAATTAGTTTTAGACACCCATAATTGGTGCCTTCAATGTTTGGGACCTGAACACCATCCGCTGGAGTGTCCCTCCTGCACTTTTAGTTCTACAAGAAGTTTTCAGCATCAAGCTCAACTCGATACGCCGTTCCCTTCAGACCTGAGGGTACCAGCTACATCTTCTTTTTCGCAGGATCAGGTAACCAAACAAAAGTCTGTACAGACTAGCCAGTCCTCGGGTGGTAGATCTCATGTACTTCATAGAGATGCCTTTGGCCTTGCCCCCGAGGACATTTTGGCTTTAAAACCCCGGCGGGAGGCTTTTACCTCCAAAGCACTAACGGGGTTTCAGGCTGTTCCCGGGGTTTTTACCTCGGTGGACATGCCTGAGCCATGCCCGGTGGTGGTATCCGCTTTGAGCGGTGCCGGTACCCCGGCATTGGCAATGGTGCTGGATGAAACATTCCACACCGATGATCGCAGTCAAGTGCGCTCGGTATCCTCGGTGCCGTTAGAGCCACTAACGACCGGTGTATCCACACCGGTACCCTCCAGGTATGCATCGATAGACTCTCTTCTTTCAATGCCGAGTCTAGAATCGATCTCTAGTCTGGATGATTGGGTACCGACCCCTCTCGGTACTGACTGCAGACGGTACCGTAGACATTCCACCAATGATCAACGTCTGCCACATTCGGTTTCCACGGTACCGATAGTGCCATTACAGACTGATCTTCATATATTGGTATCACCGACGGTACCGATCCCGGTACCGGTATCGACATCAACATCTGTGTCGGTACCTCCCATGCTCCTTTCAACTGACTAGCTTCCCTCCATACCGAGTTTGGAATCGATCCCTAGCATGGACGATTTGCTACCGACCAGTTGCGGTACCGCTTTTCAGCGGTACCGACAACTATCTTTCAAAGATAATCTGATGCTCCACCCCTCCAGATCTTCTATTCTACAGAATCTGAATAAATCGGTGGATGCTAGAACTAGTTCTTCAACAGATCTAGTTCTTTCTCCTCTTCCTCGAGAACTCCCCTCTGGGGAGATTTCTTTTCAAGCTTTCCTGCTTGATATGGCCAAGTCTCTGGCCATTTCCATACCTGGTCAAGACCCTGCACCAGGGAATCCACAACCTACACAGATCCCCTGTAATCCACAGGAAGTCATTATGTTTCCTTTGCATCAAACCTTGCAGGACCTTTTATTTAGAACGTGGGAAACTCCTCTAATGGTATCCCCACCTTCTAGGGCAACTGATCTCCTATACAGGGTGCCCCCTTCTCCAGGTTTTCAAAAGCCTCAGCTCCCTCATCGTTCTCTTGTTATAGAATCAGCAATGAGGCGTGTTAAGAGTACTAAGAAGCACTCTTCTTATCCGCCAGGTCGTGAGGCTAAGACTTTAGATGCCTTTGGACGTCAAACTTTCCAGGCATCTATGCTTTCAGCAAGAATCCTTTCATATATTTTCTATATGGGATTATCTCTTGAGGAGGTCACAAAAGATTTATTGCTTTTGACCCCTTTCCTCCAAGAGCCTAAAAGAGCAGATTTTTCTATGTTAGTCAATCATGCTCAAAATATTTCTAAGTTCCTTACTTGTGCTTCCCTAGACTCTTTCGAGTCTGTTAGCAGAACTTCTGCTATAGCCATAGGAGCACGACGTAGAGCCTGGCTCCAAGCTTCAGACTTGGACAAATCTGTACAAGATAAACTGGGAAATGCTCCTTGCACTGGAGAGAATCTCTTTAATAAAGAGATTTTACTCCAGGCTGCTCAGTTAACCACTGACACTCTTGCTTTCAGAGGCTTGTCTATGCCTTCCTCTATCCCAGTTTGTACAAAGTCTACTAATAAGCTTTGTTCCCTTAATGGGAGAAGGTTTTATCCATCTTCTACCCATCATACAGATCCTCCCAGGCAAGGGAAACAATCAACCAGGCTCAGGAAATCACAACTTCAACGGGTTCAGCAAACCCAGCAGCCGCAGGGTTGCTAATAGACTCTTCCCTGAATCCTTTTTCCTGTTTGAGGTTTGGATCCTGTAGTTTGCTTCCTACCACTACAAGCATCTACATCAATTCCATCCTAACTTTACATATGTCCCTCTTAGGGGGACATCCTAGCTGTCAGCTCCATGAGCTTCTTAAGTTGATTATGCTTTACAGGTTATACAGTTACTCCTCATCCTCTGGACTACTCAGAGGAGTAACAGCTGTCAATAAGGTTGCCTTTACCTTTGACTTTTTCTCCTGTATCCGCATATCTCATATTACTTCAAAGATTTACTCCACCGTAAGTCTTCTTTTCAACTCTGCCACTCTTACTAAGACATTTCGTCTGTATGAGTGATACCACTTGACTAAGGGCTTCTCCTTAAGCCCTAGGTTTTCTTTCAGAGTTGTCTCCGCCATGCATTCTTAATTTTTCTAGCAGCTCTCAGACAATAGTGGAGTCTTACCACTCCTACTTATGTCTGTATTTCTTTCCCAATGTTGGGACATAAGATTTCTACTGCTGCCCTATCAATAGTTAGAACTGCAAGGGTTCTTACTGGCTAGACCACTGACTTGCTGACCAAGCCACCAGGGCTTGTTCTCCAATTTCAATGGTTCTGGCCTTACCTCTAGGTCCCAGAAGGTTTTAAAACCTTTTCTGGCTATTGTTGCAGACACATTACCTTATCTTCTATCCTTAGCCGTCCCCAATCCTTGGGCTTGGCGGAATAGTTCATGATACCTACTGGCTCTTAAACACCAGTTTTTCTTCTAATTAACCTGCAGCATGCTCTCTGCATCTCTTCAGAGCAGCTCTACACTATGGGGCCTTGTTAGAGAGCACATGATGTCAGATAGGAAGGGCTTTACCTAGTCATGCCTGCTGGTTCTCCCTGCCCTTACCATTTTCCATTAAAGGCTTCTTAAATAAACACAAGCCTTTAATTAAGAGAATACCTAAAATATTATCCAATTCCCTGGGTTGCTTCACATCTCCAGGGGACCCCTTCACCAGGGATGGGTTTTCTATCAGTATAGACAATCCTTGTCTTGTCTTTTCCTTCCATCCTCAACTCTTCATGGCGCAATCCATGTTGAGCACAAGAATGCACCATACCCCTTTTTACCCTCATCAGGGGTACATATGGTATTTTTATTGCATCTTTTCTCCAGCTACCTGCTGGAGTTATGGAAGGATTCAGACTTACTATCTGCAGATTTACAACATCCTCTGCATTTTCCAGGTAGGTCTCCATTCCTGGTTGTCCCTGAACTAGAGTTCTTAGAGGACTCTAGACTTCTCTTGCCAGTGAGAGAACTCCCTGAGCTTCCTATCCATTCCCAGGAAGTAAAGATTCTCTAACTATCTTCCCAAGCAGGTACCTCCCTTCTTGTGGTTAGATAAATCTTTCTCCACATACCCTATGTGCGGACATGGGTATGTGTACATATATTATATATATATTTGCATGTATATGGACATCTGCATATCTATGCTCATATATATCTATATATATATTTTTTATATACATATATGAGGGATGTATCTCTATTTCCCTATCTATCTATATATATGCTTCGCAATATAGGATAGTGGGTAGATATATCTCTATATACTATTTCCATCTGTCTGCCTAGATATATATATACTTATACATATATATATATATTTTCCCTACGGACTCGACAGATACTCTCTATCCCATTCCATGCTGTCCCAGCATACTTAGGGTTCTCCATAATCAACCACTTCCTTTAGTAGTTGAGGAGTTTTTTGTACCATGCCTTTCAGTTTAGGTACACCTGAAGCCCTCCATATACTTCCTTTCCAATTAGGAGGGACTTTCTGACTCTTCAGAAGATGAGAGGCTACACTGCCTCATTACTCCTATCCTTCTTTGTTATCGGATATAGGGATCTTTAAAGCTCCCTTCTCCTATAAGAACTTTGTCCTTTTAAAGTCAAAAGAGCTTCAGTTTTTATCTAATAGGGACTTCTGCTTTTTCCGCAAAGTCCTACCTCATTGAACTACCCCAGTTCCACTGGGTTTGTTTCTACTCACCCTAAGGGTTCTAACCTCAACCTGTTTTTTTGTACAGTTATCTACCTCTCCTTGCATTGAGGTACTCCCTGGGGATATTCTGTTGGTTCATATCCACAAATCCACATGAACCTCCATATACCCCTTTACAATATCACCAGGTGAGGTCCAGGTTGGTTTATTGCTCCCAATATTACCACTAAGTATCACCTGCATAGAGACTCCTATCTAGACATCCTGTTTGGTCATGCTGTTCCACAGCACATCTTTTTAGTTCAACTCCTACCCTCCATTCCTAGGATGCCTGGGGTTTCGGTAAAATAGCATGGCTCTCAAATTCGCAACATGCTGGGAATCCTCCAGGCATCTCATCTTGGGAGTCCCCATATGTGAAGACTCATTCCTGCTTGTTCCTGGAGATAGCACAGTTACTTACCTGTAACAGGTGATCTCTGGGAACAGCAGGAATAAGTCTTCACAACCCACCCACCTCCCCTAGGAGTTGCATTTTTCTATCTCTATTGTTCCCTTTCTCTCTCTCTCTCTCTCTTTGTCTCAGCTTTAAAACTTAACTGAGGAGAGACAGTTGGGAAAGGCGGGAAGGCAGCACGCAGGCATGTTGGGATGCTTCCAAAAGCGTTCTGATTGGACGCTGGGGAGCGTTCCCGTGCAGACTCCATCGGTACCGACGTACCCATATGTGAAGACTTATTCCTGCTGTTCCCAGAGATCACCTGTTACAGGTAAATAACTGTGCTTTATGTCTGAGAAAAGTTAGCAGGTAAGGGTTGGGTGCTCCACTCAGCAGTTAGGCAGAAGCTCAAAAGCATATTCACTCTCATGTTGATAGGCTCCTAGTGCAATCTATCATCCCTTCCATCTTGCATATTCTCGATCTCTCACTCTCCATTGCCACGGTCCCTTCAGCCTTCAAGCATGCTGTGGGCACACCTCATTCTTAGAAAACCTTCTCTTGACCCTAATTGTCCTTCTAATTATCAACCCATCTCCCTTCTTCCCTTCATTTCTAAACTTCTTGAGCGTGCAGTCATCCGTCATTGTCTTGAAGTTCTTTCCTCTCAAGCCACTTCAATCTAGATTTCATCCCTCTCATTCTACCGAGATGGCACTTGCCAAAGTCTCCAGT
Source organism: Ichthyophis bannanicus (assembly GCA_033557465.1). NCBI lineage: Eukaryota > Metazoa > Chordata > Amphibia > Gymnophiona > Ichthyophiidae > Ichthyophis > Ichthyophis bannanicus. Next base: position 821,819,153 of record CM066032.1, read on the forward strand.
GACTTATTCCTGGCTAAATCCAAAGGCCTGTATTCTATCTTCATCCTTCTTGATATTTCTGCTGCTTTTTGACACCGTTGACCACCACGTTCTCCTTGACTATTGCCCTCTTTTGGTTTTAGGGACTCTGCCCTGTCCCAGTTCTCTTCTTATCTCTCCCATCACTCTTTCAGTGTTTGTTCTGGTGGTTCCTCCTTTACTGCTTTCCCACTCTCCGTTGGTATACACCCAGGGATCCGTTCTCAATCCTCTTCTTTTCTCTCTCTATACCCAGTTCCTTGGCTCTCATCTCCTCTCATGGATTTCAATATCATTGTTATGCTGATGATTCTCAGATCTATCTTTCTACACCTGATATCTCTTTGACACCCCAGTCTTGCATCTCTGCCTGCCTGTCTGACATCACCACCTGGAAGTCTCGCCACTATTTGAAATTAAACATGGCCAAAACTGAACTAATTATTTCCCCCCTAAACCTTCCTCCCCCCTTCCTCCTTTCTCTATCTCTGTGGATTAACACTCTTCTACTTCCTGTTTTCTCAGCCCGCAACCTTGGGATCATCTTGATTCCTCCCTTTCTTCTCACATATCCAACAGCTAAAACATGTAATTTCTTTCTATATAACATTAACAAAATTCACTCCTTCCTTTCTGAACACACTACTAAAACACATGTCCACTCTCTAATTAATTCCCATCTCCTTGTGGCCTTGGGCAAGTCACTTAACCCTCCATTGCCTCAGAAGAATCCAAATTATCAATGTCCCTGTTACAATGTAAACCACTTGAAGTAAATGATAAAGCAGTACAAAAAAAATAAATAAATAAAAAATACCCTAACATACGTTCCATGCACAGCAAACTCCCTTACCGAACCTGTTCTCCCTTTCCTTTAGCCCCATCCCAGTTATGCCAGTTATTAGCCCATGGACCACCCTTGTTGTGGGCCCCAGATAATAGAGCAGCATGCTGGACTTAGACATAACTCAAGAGTTCTTGTACAGCTTGTCCTGCTGCTGTCTGTGCCTCTCTGCTGGTAGCAGCTATTTAGGTCATCTCCTTTGTAATGCTTTCTTGTAAGGCTGGCACTGGTCCGCATGCTGTAAATGCTCTGCCAGCCCCAAGATGTATAGCAGGTCATTTCTAGGGAAGAGGACTGATGAAATGCTCCCTGTATATATAATGAATGTCTCAAATGCTGGGACTTACCTTCCTATGCTTCCAACTCCTGCCTAATTTGCTGCAATACATCTGGGTGGTTTTCTCTTCATGACTCTGAAGCATGCTTTTAGGGCCTCTATGTCACGGAGGGTGCAAAAACACTTATAGGAAAGAGTGAGAAATGCATGCATTAACATGTTCTCCCCCCAGCATCCTCACCCCCTGGTCCCACTGCTATGGTTCTGAGGATTTGCCACTGTACAGAGGGTGGTGCCTATCTGGACAACTGAGACCAGTGGCATTTCGACAAGCAGGGTTTTAGTCCGACTCCTGCCTTGGATTACAACAGCCTGATCTGCACTACTTCTGTTTCTTTTACTTGCTTCTGTGCTGGTTCAATGGAATACGTTACCTCCAGATCTTAGAGGCGAATCAAACACAAACACATGTAAAAGTAAACTCGAGACCTATTCTCATTTCTAAAGCTTTTGGGGATTAATTATCAACTGCCCAACTTTCTTTTTAATTTTCTATCACTGTATCTTACTAGCTTTCATTATGAATATTATATTTTCTTCTCCTTTTCAGATTATTATGTAAACCACTTTTCCAGGCCCTAAAAAGCTTAGAGGTGATTTATCAAAAACCTAAATAAACTAAACTAAACTGTAAGGGTTGGGACATAATAGATATATGTGTGGCTGCAAAATGTATGTTATTGGCCTGATATTTAAACACTTATTGTTAGTGTTTATATAAAATCCATATAAATCATTGCCAGTATATGGATTACAGTCCATACTGAATACACGGGTAATGCAGCGAGCACCACCACTGATATTCCCTCATCTGGACTACTGCAACATAATCTACCATGGCCTACCTGCCGCACATACCAATCCCCTCCAAACTGCCCTAAACACCACGGCGAGAATAATACACAATGCAAAGAAACGGGACCACATCACCCCAATTCTGAGGGATCTTCATATTCTCCCCATCGAAGCAAGAATCAAGTACAAAACTCTTCTACTCACCCACAAAACCATCCACCAAACACAAGGCACCCCACTCCGCACCCTACTGCCTCGCCCAACCCACAGCAGAACAACCAGGCAATCCTCCAACAGCTCCATTGCCGTCCCCCACAAAAGAACCAAAGCAACACAACGGACCTGCGACAGAGCCTTTGAACTCTATGCCCCATCCCTCTGGAACTTTTTACCAAGCCACATCAGGAACAACGGTGATCTCCCATCATTCAAAAAGCAGCTAAAAACCGTCCTATTCCAAGAACATCTCTGAATAGGAACCCCCCCCTATTCCTCTTCAAGAACTCCAGACCAGTAACTATACTATCCTGTCAGTCTCTATGTTCGCCCCAAAATCATCAATGTTGAACCCCCGGTAATGGGGCCCCCCCACTATTGATTCCCCCCCCCCCCCTGTTATACGTCCCACCGCTTTGACCCAGTGAAAAGCGGGATATAAATACAGTTAAATAAATAAATAAAATAAATAAATAAATATTCAGTCCACTATGGATGTCATTCCAGAACATGAATAAGCGCTTTGGACATCTATGACCATATTCTGAAACACTGCGGTCCTGCACGTACACGGCGCCAGCACCGGGATCTCAGAACGTGTGCGGGAGGGGGCGGAATATGAGCATGGCCAGCATCAGAGACATATAAAGCATATTCAGGAGAGGCCCTTGTATGTCTTCAGTGTTTCTCACAGTCGTCCATGTTATTCCTGCAGAAACATGGAATAAAGGCAGGGCTTAGACAAATTTCTGCTCTGCTCAAAGCGTCCCATATTGAAGAATGGCTGTGACAAGTATACTTTGAACTGTTGTGTCTGCAGTCTGGAGGGGCACACGATGCAGGTATAAAGAAAAGAAGCAGAGGTGTGGGAAAGTTGTAAGGTACAGAAACAATATTAAGCACCCCTTGAGAGGAGCAATTAAAGTATGGGGGTTATTTTAGAAATCTTCTGCATGAATTATGCAAATAAATACAACCATTTACACACATAAATCACATCCAGTAGTTCCTGATCATGGTTTGAGGCACTGCTTCTCATCTGGTGCTCAAAGAGACCTCTTCTTTGCTCCTAGGAACTGTAGTAATACTTCAGGGGCCAGTGGGAAGCTGACAGCTGCTATAGACACACACACACACACACAGGATTACCCATGTTAATGCCCATGTGCCTGTGCTTACACTACAGAACAGCAAACAAATCCAGAGAGCTTCTTAAGCCATTTAACTCTTATACACAAGACCAAGGAAATTCTAATCTAGAATAAACAATATTAGTTTAGCGGAAAATCTGAAAATGGTATTTAATTACAAGTGCAGCAGTTCAATGGAAAAGCCCCTGGTGAGTTTCTACCTTGTTTTGACTGACAAGCAGCCTACAGAAGTTACGAACAGAACGAGTGATTTAGAGGCATCTCTGAGTGAGAAGAATAATTTGTGCAACTGATGTGCTTTTTTTTTTGTCTCTAGATAAATTTAACTTTGTTTCTGCTTGCGATGTTTCTTGTAAAGTTTAGGACTTCAACCTGCTGTTAATATTAAATCTGTGACTCCCTGTTTGAGACAATTAATTTAGTCGTGTCCTAGACTTCTACAGCAGAACTAAAATTTGAACTTTTCATCCTGGTAGAAGCAGGGCCGGCCCCAGAGCTGGTTCAAAGGGTTGGCACCCTAGGCAAACTGTAAGATTTACCCATAACCCTGGCTATCAAAATCTATTGTTTAGCTTTGAATGACCTGCTCTTTGCCAAGACGTTGTCTCTCTAGATGACCGCTTGGTGTGCCTGGTGGTTGGGCAGGCCCTTGGTAAAAAAGTCTCAGAACTCTAGACTCCTGCTTCAGAGTTAAAGATAATACTTTGCATTCAGTTGTAAGAACTGGAAGAAGTTGCTAATGGAAGGCAGAAGGATTCAATACTAACATCTATGTTTTGATCATTCTAATGAAGGCAACACAGGCACACCTATAAAGAAGGGCTATAAAGAAGGTGGAGGAAGGTTTTGGCAGGTGCAGTGCAGTCCATGCAATCTTGAAAAGAGAGTCTCGTAATGCAAAGTGTGTGTGGGGGGGGGGAGGGGGGATATACATTCCAGAAATGTGCGTTTGGTCTTCCCACCTCTCCTGTTTCAAATGAAACTCCTTGTCACACAAATGTCAGAAAAGTAACACTACACAATTGTATTAACTTACCAGAGTCATATAACTCGAGTAAGTCAGTTTGAGCTGCCTGATACTGGCAACATTACAGTAGTTCTTTATGTTCTTGAAAAGGGTGAAAAAATACATTTGCTTTCAACATTTAAATTCAGAGTTCTAAACTTGTTTTGAATGTAATGGGGAAATTATATCTGTAATTGCCACTAAAGGATTTTTACTATGGGGGTTATTTTAAAAGCTATATTCATTCTTTGGAAAACGGGCATAGAGAGGTCTCCAGAGGCATTCTAGAAGCTGGGTGTTGTGGACGTTCAAGCTGGAATGGGAGTATGGTGGAGGCATGGTAAGGGTGTTACCAAGAGGGAGGAGTAGCCTAGTGGTTGGGGCAAGGTACTTCAGGCCAGAAGGTCAGAGGTTCAAATCCCACTAGAGGACAGCAACCTTGGGCCGGAAGGACTGGGGTTTCTAGTCCCACAGATGCTCCTTGTGGTCTTGGGCAAGCCACTTAACCCTCCATTGCCCATGTTCCCTGTAAGTATTAGTGTATGTGTCTCATATCCCTGCGTGTTAAATGTATCCCCCAATTGTGTTGTGACCGCTTTGATTGAAGGATAAGGTGGTATACAAAACTGTCTAAAATAAAAAAAGAACCTAGACATCACTGCCTGATCTCAAAAACATCCTAGATGTTCAGAGTCACATCTAAAGTAATACCTGCTTCAGACACGAATAGACATAGATAAAATGCTTGTTTTGGCCATAAAACATCCAGAGAGTGTAGAGAAGATGGCACTCCACCATCCCCAGTATTCTTCACAATCACAAAAATAGCAGCAGTGGGATTTGACCCCAGGCTTCCTGGTCCTAGCCCACTACTCTAACCATTAGGCTATTTCTAGATATTCATGGTCTAGAATACTATTCTGGGGACATCTACTGTATGTAGATGGCCCTACAGATGTCCGCATCAGGCAAGTCCATGTTAGTGAAATTGTATCTGAACTTGGATGTGCCTACCTTTTTTTCAGATGTCCTCGCTTGGACGTCCCACATCGCACTTGGATGTCATTTCTAAAATGCCACATTATACCTATTGATATCAATACCGGCCTCTTCAGCTCAGAGTGCATAACTTTATAACAAGTGACTCAGAGACCTATCATTGCATTAACTTTCATTCATGGCTATCATATGACTTCCCCAGAACCTTTCCTTACAATTGGTATCCAAGAGATACAGGGGGATTTTTACTAAGAGCTGCTAACCAGTTAAGAAGCATTTTAGCGTGCAGTAACTGGAAGCTGAGAATGCTAATTCATATCCATGCCAGCTACTTGGAAACACAAGGCGAGATAGCAAAAACAGTCCTTTATTAACTAGACCCCTTCATGTCCGCGTTTCAGCAGAGCCTTCATCAGGGGGAACCTCAACAATTGTAGAAGTTCATAAATTTGTAGTTTGTGTGTAGCTAGAAAACAGAATGATCCAAATCGATCCAAAAGACAAAAATACAGACAAATAAACCTGACATAAAAGCTGAACCAGTGATGTACAAATAAAATGTGCATAAGACAATGATAAAAAAGGCTTATATAAAAACCAAAGTGGTAAAAAAGATATGAATAATTACAATTAATAAATACATAGCATCAAAGTAAAAACTGTTACAGAACCAAAAAACTAGACAGAAGTAGCTAAATATGTGTCATGCAGTAATGACCATCTTTAAAAAAACACCATGGGTGTAAAAAAGGGGGAGGCTGAGAAACCACAGAGCTTACTTGTAGCTAACAAGGCTTAAAGTTTTAAAAAGCAATTGAGTAATGATATAGTAGAAGTCACTCAATGTGAACATAAAAATATAAAAAGAGGAGGGTGAGCCATCTGTATGTTAAAACTAGATAGAAAATTAGAAATTTAAATCAATAAAATTATAAATAATCTTGTGAAGTAAGAAACAAAGAGACCACCAGGGCTAACATTAGTTAAAAATATAAAGGAACATAAATCGAAATACATGATCCAAAATTGTATTTAGAGAACAACAGAGTTCGTGTTGTAATTATAAGTGGAATAAGTGCCAGAATCAAAGCTTCAGTCATAAAAACGGCACAAAAGTGAACATAACAGATCAATCAAAAAATAGTTATGCCATAGTCAAGTAGATTTACAATACATGTCAAAACTGTATCTTATAAGGTCTTAAAGAGTAGGAAACTACATACGGCATGAAGTATTAAATAATGAAATACCGATAGAGGAGGAACCAATAAACAAATTGGACTTACAATTGGTCCTATGAAACAGCAGCAATACTGCCCAAACAAGCATATATCTCTGATAAACTTGCCTTAACGTAGCCCTTGGCAGCAAATGAGCCCGGAGGGATGTGCAAATAGAGTTGCATGCCAACCTTTGAACTTTTTAGAGCATAGTAAAAGGTGTCAAAAGGGCCAGCCAATCAGAATGGAATCAGCACTTTTGTGCCGTTTTTATGACTGAAGCTTTGATTCTGGCACTTCTTCCACTTATAATTACAACATGAACTCTGTTGTTCTCTAAATGCATTTTTGGATCATGTATTTCGATTTCATCATGACATCAAGATCATGACAACTGGCATAATCAACAGGTTCATCGTTGAAGGAGAAGAAATTGAAATCGTGAACAACTTTAACCTACTTGGATCAACTATCAATAAAGAAGCAACAAGCAGTCAAGAAATCAGACGACGCATTGCTCTTGGCAGAATGGCTATGAAAGACCTAGATAAGATTCTCAAGAGTAGAGATGTCTCTCTCCATACAAAGATTCGACTTGTTCAAGCCATGGTATTTTCAATAACATCATATGGATGTGAAAGCTGGACAGTGAAAAAGATAGACAGGAAGAAAATTGATGCCTTTGAATTATGGTGCTGGCAGCGAATACTATGTATACCATGGACTGCCCGAAGAACAAACCAGTCGGTAATAGAGGAGATCAAACCTAAGCTTTCTTTAGAAGCTCAGATGACAAGACTTCGTCTTTCATACTTTGGACACATCATGCGAAGAGAGAGATCATTAGAGAAAGACATCATGCTTGGCAAGATAGAAGGTCAACGCAAAAGAGGAAGGCCAGCAATGAGATGGATCGAGACAATAACAGCAGCTACGGGTACCAGTCTGTCAACAATGAGCCGCCTGACTCAAGACCGAACACAATTTAGGATAGCTATCGAGAGGGTCGCCATGAGTCGACTCTGACTCGACGACACTTAACAACAACAACACATTTCGATTTATGTTCTTTTATATTTTTAACTAATGTTAGTCGTGGTAGTCTCTTTGCTTCTTACTTCACAAGATTATTTATAGTTTTGATTTTTCTATCTAGTTTTAACATACAGATGGCTCGCCCTCCTCTTTTCATAATTTTTATGTTCACAGTGAGTAATGTCTGTAAATCATTGCTTTTTATAGTTTTAAGCCTTGTTAGCTACAAGTAAGCTCTGTGGTTCCTCAGCCTCCATCTTCTCTCCCCCTTTTTTACACCCATGGTGTTTTTTTAAAGATGGTCTTTACTGCATGACACATATTTAACTGTTTCTGTCCAGTTTTTTGGTTCTGTAACAGTTTTTACTTTGATGTTATGAATTTATTAATTGCAGCTAGTCATATGGCATGGAGGAGTAGCCTAGTGGTTAGAGCAACTGCCTAGTACCCAGAAGATCAAGGGTTCAATTCCCACTGGCATTTCTTGTGACTTTGGGCAAGTCACTTTACCCTCCATTGCCTAGGAAGAAAAGGCTCATGAACAAAAATAGAGTACAAAATCTAAACATGTGAGCTAGCATGTATGTGAATATATTTATGTCAGAAGATCAGCCATGAGGTTAAATCGACCTCTCAAAGCTATATTTCCATTTTGCTCAATTTAAATGAGCTCACATCGGAGCCATATATCATAGGTAAAAATCACCATAAATTAGTGCTACCTACATCAAAACATTAATTATAAATGTATGTGCAAGGCTCCAAACAGAAGGATCAAAAAAACATTACTTATCTCAACTGCTTTTCCCATAAATCTTCTCAGACTTCACATAAAATAAACAGCAGTTATAAAGAAGTACACAGTACTGCGTTTCGAGCAAATACAGACTCCATGCCCTGTTTCAATGCTTGATTCAACTGCAAAAACTGAAATCGGTCTTCCGGCTTCTCCACCTCTTTGAGACGCCAGCGCATGCTCATTAACGGTCTGAACCCAACAGAAAGATTCTTGTTTTAAATGACAGTGAATGGCGGGTGCCTAATTCAGATTTTGTTCATAAGACCAGATGGCACACCACTTGTTCAACGTCATTTGTGGTATACGTTTTGTTCTGCCCGTGTGATCTTCTATACATTGACAGGACAATTCGTCCTGTACGAATTCGTTTAAGTGAACATGCATCCAGAATTAGGAATGTAACAACGTCAGCTCCGATTATTCAACATTGTTTGGACTTTCATCATGCATTTGAGGATGTAGCTTGGAGGGTACTTGATTATGTGCCTGAAAATCCACGGGGTGAAGATCGTGAGCAACTCCTCCAAACACTTGAACAAAGGTGGATATTCAGATGGTCCACTGTTGAACCATTGGGACTTAACAAAGAATTAGATTGGACAAGTATCCTTTGATTCATTTGCTTCAATTGGGACTGTTGCAGTCAACATAATATCATATATCTGGCAATGGGATTTGTCGAGCTGTCATTGGTTGCTTGTGTCATTTAATACAAGAATCTTTCTGTTGGGTTCAGACCAATGTTCCCTCTAATTTTCTGTAGGCTGTGTGCGCATAAAATATCAGCTGTGTGCAGCTTTTGAAGAAAGGTTACATTTTTGTGTGCCACATAACGACACTCGGAGTTATATACTTTAAAATTTGACTACACGTCAGAATACAGTATGTACACCACATTGATTTTAATCAAATTAAATGAAAATAGATTATTACTAAATGAAGCGGGAAATTTCTAGTAATTACAATCATAACTTTTAAATTTTAAGACGTCTGTGTTTTCTTTTTTTTTTTTAATGCTTTATTTTCGTTTTATAACAACAAAGGAAAGGAAGACATACAGCTAAAAGACAAATACATACATAGAATGTGATACATACACCAAAGTAAACCCCTACCACCCCCCTCCCCCCTGCTTCTTCTCTAGAAACTAATCATTCCCGAAAACGGGCGTGTACTGACATTATTGTGGTACAAGACCTAACGGTGATTTGAAACATGATGAGTATACATTAAACAGACATGTCGGAGCAATGAGCAGAGTGTACATAATCATTGAGCATCTGCCATTTAGACAAGCAAGAGTGAGTTTGGATATGGGGAATAGCTCTCCGAGATATCTGCTCATATTTACTATATAAGCAGACGAGTTTCCACCATTCATTGGCAGTAATTCGAGAGCTATCCTTCCAATTCCTCGTGATTAAACATATGGCTATACCCAGCATGAAATCAAGGAGAAAGCGACCCTTCTTAGGAAGAGAGGGGACCTCCGCCACTGAGCGGAGTCCCACAATCTTCCAAGAAAGAGGCTCGTGGAGGTGTAAGATAGATTGAATACGACCCCAGACCCGCCCCCAGTAAACCTGCAGTTGAGGACATTCATAAAGAACATGAGCAAGGGTTCCCACAGCAGTATGGCAAGACCAACACTGGTCCCTAGCAGTTGTGTTCCATTTGGCTATTCTTTCTGGAGTATAAAAGCATCTATGTGCAAAAAAGAAGAGAGTTTGGGTTACAGAGGCAGATCGGGAAACCCGCACTACTTTGCTCCAGAAAACGCTCCATTGCACAGGAGTTAAAGTGGTTTGCAGTTCGCGTTCCCAGGCTTGTTGAGCTCTACAAGTAGCAGTATCGGTACCCTGACATAATAATTTATAAAAGTTAGAGGCTACCCCATGTGTACTACTAATAGAGTGAATTAGTTCTAATAGCCCGTCCTCAGTAGGGGCAGAGGGCGGCAGGATTTGAGCACTTTTGAGGCAGTGTTGAAGCTGCATCAATTGAAAGTAATGTTTCGCTGGTAACGCAAATTCCTTTTGTAAATCAGAGAAGGTCTTCCAACGAGCTGCAGAGAAGAGTTGTTGGGGTGTCCAGATCCCCCTAGAGTACCAGGGTTTCCATGCAATCGTTTTATTTAGGACTTGAATTCTGGGGTTATTCCACAGCGGGAGTCCGTCCGGAGGACATACGTTTGGACCCAGTGACAGAATGAGAGTGTTAAAGGCCGCAAGAGTATCAACAATCATTGGGGGATGGCGTGTGTCTACTTGATGGGACATGCCGGGGAGATGGATCAACGGAATTGGGCTACTTAGCTCCTCTTCAATGTCAAGCCAAACTGGTCTGTTGTCTGTTGAGGCAGCTAGCCATCGGGCACCTTGTTTAAGTAGGAAGGCTTGATGATATCTAAGAAAATCAGGAAAGCGGGTACCCCCTAGTTCCTTCGCAGACTGTAGTTTTTGTTTAGCTACTCTTGGTGGTTTTCCCTGCCAGAGATAACGGACGAGAAGGCCTTCTATGTCTTTGTAGGTGTGTAGCGGAAGGAAGCAGGGCAGCATTTCTAAGATATAGTTCACTTTGGGGACTATCATCATTTTGACGGTTTCTAGACGGCCCCACCATGTAAGGGATAAGGGAGACCACCGATTTGTGAGCTCACGGACTTTGGAGACTACCTCCTTGGCATTAAAACTAATAGTGTCTTCTAAAGGAGAACAGTAGTGGACGCCAAGATATTTCACCATGCGGGATTGCCAAAGGAAAGGGAAGGCCTGCATGTCAGCCTCATGTACCCAGCGGTTCAGTGGGAATGCTACGGATTTGGTCCAGTTTATTTTATAGCCCGATAATTGCGAGTATCCATCAATCAGGTCCAAGACAGCCGGGACCGAATCAAGGGATACAAAGAGCATAAGGTCATCTGCATATGCAGAGAGTTTAATCTCTCTGTGACTGAAGGGGACACCTCGAATACGTGCGGACTGTCTAATAAGGAGGGCGAGGGGTTCAAGAGCTAGATCAAAGAGCATTGGTGATAGGGGGCAACCTTGACGCGTGCCTCTTTGAAGATTAAAAGGCCGAGACTTAATGGCATTTACACAAATACTGGCAACGGGTTGAGAATACATGACTTGGAGGTATCGGAGGAAGCCCTCCCCAAAGCCATACCATCGGAGAACTGCAAATAAGAAGGGCCATTCCAGGCGATCAAAGGCTTTTTCAGCATCTAGGGAAAGACCCACCCATGGGTGGTCTAAATTGGCAGCACTGGATAGCACATGGCACAAGGTCCGAGCATTGTCAGCGGTGGAGCGGCCGGGTATAAAACCACATTGGTCGGGATGGACTAAGGTGGCCATCCTGTCAGATAGCCGGGTGGCCAAGATCGTTGCGAAGATCTTATAATCGGCATTAAGTAGGGAGATTGGACGGTAGTTGGCGGTTAGCAGCGGGTCTCTGCCTTCTTTCTCAAAAACTACCACATTAGCTGCAGAAAAGGATCCCAAAGAGGATGTATCTACCGCAAGGGCAGTAAAGTAAAGTTTTAAGTAGGGAACTAAATCTGCACTGAACGTTCTGTAGAATTCTGTCGGGAGACCATCAGGCCCAGCGGCTCGACCCGAGGCTGTTCGTTTTAGGGCAGAATGGATCTCTGAAGTAGAGAAGGGTTCATCCAGCGCATCCCTATCAGCTTCAGAAAGGGTCGGCCGCTGAATACCTGAAAACAAGCGCTCGAAGGTCTCGGATGAGAACTCACATTCAGATTGATATAGACAGGTATAGAAATCCCGAAAAAGTTCTACGATATCGGAGTCTGTGGTCAGTATGCCCCCTCCCTGTGGGGCGCGAAGGGCCGCTACGCGTTTGGCTTCTTTTTGACCTTTCAAGGCGTTGGCTAAAAGTCGACCGGCTCGGTTGCTTTCACGGTAATATGTCCCTTGCTGAAGTGCAATACTCTGAGAAGCTGCAGTTGAGAGGATTGCATTATATTGAAAACGGAGACGCTGTAAGCGAACTAAGACGCATGGATCAGTACGTGAAGTTAGAACTCGTTCGCCTGCTTTGATTTGTTGGTCTAGTATAAGGAGCTGCTGTTTGCGTTGTTTCCGCAGGCGAATTTGATAACTAGTGATCGTTGCACGAATGGCCGCTTTAAAACCCTCCCACCAAGCCCAATTTGCAGTGTCCTGGGGTAGATTAAAGTGAAAGTAGTCCTGTATGGCTGCACGAATTTCTAACTGGAACTCTGGTTGAGTTAATAGGGCTCTATCAAAGAACCAGGCCCCCGAATTCCCTTGGGGCGCAGTGGTGTGTAATTGAAAAGAAATAGCAGCGTGATCTGAGATATGTTGGGAGTGAATCTTTGCAGTGTCTACCTGAGGAACTAACAGTTTTGATATTAGAAAGAAATCTATGCGAGACTGGGATTTATGAGGGGAAGAGAAGAAGGTAAAGTCAAGCTCATTGGGGTGTAGTAACCTCCATAGATCGACTAAAGCAAGATCTTTGATCATAGAGGTAAGCGTAGTGTGACTCTTGGGGGGACCACTCGTCCTAGGCGGCTGTTTGTCAATCAGGGGATCAAGAACTAAATTGAAATCCCCCCCAATTATCAATGAAGTATTAGCAGAGGCCTGCGCAACCTGAGCAATGGTAGCAAAAAAGGCAGGGTCATCTACATTAGGAGCATAAAGGCATATACATGTAACTTCAAGGTTACCTATCTTGAGGTGAGCCCTGGACCATCTACCTGCTGTATCTGAGCTAGTCGCAATAATAGTAGCATGCAGAGATTTCCTAACCAGTATGGCAACCCCACATTTCTTAGAAACAGCTGGGGAATAGGCGGCCACCATGTAAGGTTTAACATTGAGTTTAAGAGTTTCCTTCGAATTTAAATGCGTTTCTTGGAGGAAAATCAGGTCCGCAGCTTCATGACTTAGATAGCTCAGGATTTTCTTCCGTTTTATCGGATTATTGATGCCTTTTACATTCAATGATAAAATCTTACATGGTGCCATCAATCGGTAATAGACATTTTAAGTAAGGGCGCTTGAAAACATACAACATAAGCAGAATCTGTACAGCAATGACATAATCACCGAGTATGCTGGCTAATACACCCCATATTGAAAAGCATGTACCAAAGTAACTTAGAGAAGAAGCAAAACCCCCAAAGAATATGGCGACCATATGTCTGCGGGAGGAGGCCCTAGAGAGGAGGATGAAGACATGAAAAAAAAAAGAGAAGAAACACCAGAGTCCATAATTAACACTGTCTCTGATATTCACCGAAGCTACTCTGGGTAGATGGAGTCGGGTCACAAACATCATCAAAAGAAGGCAACAAACCGCCCTCGACAGACTCCTCGCTGAACCGTGGCAAATCCAAGATGGCGGGTACAGCGGATAGGAGAACACTGGTAGGAACACTCTGGAAGTCAGCGCATCAAGTCGGCTTCTTTAGCATCCAAAAACTCCGCTAGTAGATCAGGGTCCTCAAATGTTCTTGTCTGATTGTGTAGCGTGACTCGGAGCTTGGCCGGGTACATCAGGCCATAGCGTGCTTGTAATTGTTGAAGCCTCGGCCGGAATTCCAGAAAGCGCTTTCGGCGATCAACCGTGGGTTTAGCCAAGTCAGGATAGAAGGAGATCTTGTGGCTCTCAAACTCCATATGGCCCTTTGCCCGAGAGGCGCTGAGAATTTGCTCCACATGTTGATATCTCAAAAGTCGAAAGATGATAGGCCGCGGGGTCTTCCTGTTGAGCGTTATGTTTGTGGGTACACGATGAGCGCGATCGATCTCCAATTCTTTGGTAAAGGTGATTTGGAGCAGAGAAGGGAGGATTTTATATAGAAACTCCTTCATGTCTCCCGATTCCGCTCCCTCCGGTATGCCCACTAGTCGCAGGTTGTTGCGGCGCGCTCTATTATTGCCATCTTCCAATTCTTTCTGCAAGGCCCGCACCTGACGTTCAACTTTGTCGAGTTTGGACAGCCGGACCACATGGGAATCTAATATGCTCTCCATTTTGTCCTGACGCGAGGAGAGCCCCTCTAGCCTGCCTTGCAACACACCAAGGTCTTCCCGCAGCGCTCGGAGTGCTTCCCCGTTTGACTGCACGAGGTCTTTAACCCCTCTGATCTCTGCGAGGATCTCCTGCTGCATTTCGGGGCCCTCGCGTAGAGCCAGCCCCTTCTACGGGGACGGGGGTTCAGTTTTGGAGCGTTTGCCGTGAGAAGCCGCTGGAGATCCAAATTCCAGGCGCGTAGGTTTGGTCCCCGCCATCTCACCAATGTGCCCCGGTAAGATCAGAGCAGAAATTCAAGAATGTCCGGTGTTAATTCAGGATTCTGAGTAGGCCTCTCGGGAGCCTCAGCGTTATGAGACCATCCCGCTGGACATCAGGCTCCGCCCCCTCCGACGTCTGTGTTTTCTATCAGAATCAAAGCTGTAATTTTTGTGCGCTCTGTTGTAAAGTATGTGCGCTCGCTCGGCGAGGTGTGTGCGCGCGCACACGCGCACAGCTTAGAGGGAACAGTGGTTCAGACCGTTAATGAGCATGCGCTGGTGTCTCGAAGAGGTGGAGAAGCCGGAAGACCAATTTCAGTTTTTGCAGTTGAATCAAGCGTTGAAACAGGGCATGGAGTCTGTATTTGCCCGAAACGCAGTACTGTGTACTTCTTTCTAACTGCTGTTTATTTTGTGTGAAGTCTGAGAAGATTTATGGGAAAAGCAGTTGAGATAAGTAATGGTTTTTTGATCCTTCTGTTTGGACCCTTGCACGTACATTTATAATTAATGTTTTGATGTAGGTAGCACTAATTTATGGTGATTTTTACCTATGATATATGGCTCTGATGTGAGCTAATTTAAATTGAGCAAAATGGAAGTATAGTTTCGAGAGGTCGATTTAACCTCATGGCTGATCTTCCGACATAAATACATTCACATACACGCTAGTTCACACGTTCAGACTTTTCACTCTATTTTTGTTTATGGGAATTTTTGTATAGCGTGTCAGGAAGAAAAGGCTGGCAATCTATTTCTGGTGATACATTGCCAAGAAAACTCAGAGGTAGCTGGGTCACTATGAGTCAACACTGACTTGATGGCACAAAAAAAAACCTTAGTCATACCTTTCTTACCACTTTGGTTTTTCCTATACATGCTACAAATATGTACATAGTTTCCCTAAGTTATAATCCCAGTTGTATATTTCCTGTTATATGTAAGCTCACCACAGTCTGTTGATTGAAATGAGTATTCCTGTTTAATGTAAACCGCGCTGATGAAAAAGAGTGCGGTATAGAAGAAATACAAATAAATAAATAAATAAATAAATAAATAAATATAAACCTTTTTTATCATTGTCTTATGCACATTTTAAATGTACATCACTAACAGCTTTATGTCAGGTTTCTTTGGATTTTTGTCTTTTGGATGCATTTGGATTATTCTTTTTTCTAATTACACACAAAAGTACCAATTTATTAACTTTTACAATTGTTGTTCTCTTTGAGGTTCCCCCTGATGAAGGCTCTGCTGAAACGTGGCTGTATAGGGGTCTAGTTAATAAAGGACTGTTTTTACTATCTTGCCTTGTTGTGTTTCCTGGTTGCCAGCGAGTTAGTAGGTGTGTTTTTGCTGTGGACTGTCATGCCAGTTACTGGCCACTAAAATGCATGTTGATGCACACTAGGAAGGAGAATGAGTGATTAGGAATGGAGGGTGGGCATGGAGCGCTAGCACGAGGACACATAATCGCGCCATTCGTTCTAGTATGCTATCATGCACTAACTGCCGGGAATTTGCTGGATACACCATGTGTTAGTTTTGCCGCTAACTGCAGAGTAAATGCACACTTTTAGTAAAAGGGCCCCTCAGTGTATGAAGTGGGAGACCACTCTCCTTATGTTCAGGATCCTTGAGAAGCAAGCACTCCTTCCACGCCCAAATGAGGTCTCCAATCACGGTTTTGACTATATATTAAAAAAGAGTATTTATTGGGTGATTAAAAGCAGAATATAAACTTATTTTTACAAAGAGTAAAGACAAAAACATGTAGAAAATGTGAAATTCTCTTCTTTGAACATATGCAGTGGGATGGGGAGCTCTACGAGGACCATGGTCTCACCTATATTTTGCCCAATACCACATCAGCAGTTAGAGAACTTGGTGAGAGGGCTGTAGACTGGTTTGTTTGTACCCTCCAACCAAAAATAGTTTTGACTGCTCTGTCTGTGGGTTTTCCTTCTTCCATTTCCCAAGGAAGAATTCATCCTGTTCCAAGTCCAAGGAATCCTCTTTATTGTATGCTTCCAGCGCAGTCAGGAACCCATTTTTCTTGCCGGCAAGACACTTACAGTAAGTACACTTCTTTTCTCCAGCTCCTTCTTCATTGCTCTGAGTGAACCCTAGAAGGACATCTGAAGAGTCACTCTTCTAATTCCTCTTCTTTCTTCTCTCAGGCTTCTGGAGCATTCCTTCTACCCCAAATGGGTCTCAATACTCTAGCTTCTCCAATCTTGCAGGAAACCTGACTGTCAAGATCCTGGACCTGGTAGTCCAGACCCTCTGACCCATAAATACTGACCCTAGCTGGGGAGGTTTTCAGAATTCCAATGTTTGTCCCTCCAGACCTCCCTTGCCTTTATTGAAGGAATGAATCCTTTCTTTTTCCTTGGCCTGTAGACTGGTTTGGTACTTCAGGGCCCAACCTACATAAGGCCTGACACTCTAAACTGCTGATCTCTCAGCCTGCTTCTACTGTAAATGGCAGAAAAAGGGCAAAAGACAATTTTCCTTCCCATACGGAGAGCTTTTGTATTCTTGTCTGACATCTTCAAATTCCTATAGTTCCTTTCTATGGCCATTTCCAGTGGGGAAGCCATCTAAATGCACAATCCAAGAATATACATTATACAGCTTCCTGGGCTAGTCCCTGCAGCACACAAATACATTATGCTACCAGATATTGAGTTAACGACTGAAGCCACATTGTCAAATCACATGGGCATTTTAGTGATCTGGATCATAATTGCATTACTATTAATGGAAAATAAAACTTTAACATAGGGAAAACCTTAATATATTCTGGCATACTGCACCTCAAACCTGTCAGGTCCTTCCAGTGTGTTTAAGGAGCCCATAGTGACCTGAAGTAACTCTGCCTCTCAGTGCTCTCATATGTTTGAATGGAACATCTGTGTCAAAAAACTATACTTCTCCACTCCCAGCTCTTCTCTTGGTGTATTTTGGAGGACTGTTTGTAGTCTGAAGTAATCCCACTACTCCTTTGTCCATATGTTTAAAAGGCCCAGAGTGGCCTGAAGTAACCTTCCCCTAGTTAATAAAGTCTCCATTCTAGGCCAAGTGAGTCACTACCCTTCTTTATATTATCCCCAGCGGTTTCCATCACAGAACTTCAAAGATACTCTGATCACCAATGCCCCCCTCCTACATGAGAAGAGGCTCTGAGCTCTGATATCCTTTCATGTGAGACAAAGGAACGCCTGGAGTCAACTGGTGCCTTATAAAAGTTGGCACTAGCAGGCATGAGCAAGTGGGGATCATTCCTAACTCCAAAGACCCTCAGGATCTAGTGATAATCTTGAGGAAGTTCTGGAAGTTGTAAGCATGCTTTCTGAAAAGGGAATACTGTTTTGAGGTTGGGGGAGGGTATGAAGCTTAAATGTGGTTAACTTTTTTATTTTTCATTGATGGGCCAAATGAAGATGTAGGGGAGGTTATGGGAATTTTTTACAAGGGAAGGTAGAGGAATTCTTATCAGGATGAGTACCATCATCTCATGTTGCTGTGACCAAGGAAGTGCAGTTTTCTTGACTGCAGTAAGATGAGGAAAATTGCCACCAGATTTACTAAACTGCGATACTCGGGTGCTGCATTTCCATGGGAATTTCTCACAGTAAAACATGCAACATATTGTACCCATTTTTAGAAAACAAAGTGACCATCTGTTAATAGTCTAGCCAGAGTGGAAAGGTACTGTTTTACCGCCACTTAGTACACTGGCCTTTCAGCTAAGTGCACCTGTACCTCAGACAAAGATGTTCAAGTTCACCTAGCCCTTTGCACACAGGAACAATAATTTTAAATTAGTAACCATATAACCAGAAACCCACAAAAAAGCCTAAGGTCTTTGTTTTTAACTTGGGTATTAATGAGCATATCTGCCAACCTTTCCACACTTTCACGTAACTAGGAAGTGTTGCTCCCAAGACTGGTAAAAAAATAAAATGATCCCAGTAATCTCATAGATATAAAGATGACAATGTTTTAGTAGATTTATGAGCAGGAGCTTGTATTTTCTAACCATAGTTTCTGTCAAAATTAGTCACATTACTGCTGGTACATAAATAATTTCACACACACCCCCTGCCTTTCCTTCTAAGAACTTTAAACATAGGCCTAAAACGTCAAATGAAAATGGTGTGAAATATAAACAGCCTTTTCTATTAACTTGCATGTAGGTACCGCTCTCTCATATTCTCAGAGTTAAATCTATATTTGGAGCAAAAAACGAATATCACTATTCTCAGGTGAATTATCAGCCAGTAAATGACAGAATGGGGAAATGTCATATTTTGCAATAAGTATCTTAAGTACAAAATAAATGAATTAAGAATTAAAGAAAACAATCTGTAGATCTGACTCTGTTTCAATCATTTCTAAATGAATGGCTGAATGAAAAATATGGGAACAACCCTGGCTAGGAGGAAGGGCCTACGTTTGCCCCACAGTTTATAAGGGGTCCAATGTTCAGCAGTGTCGGCTAGCGCTGATAAAGCAGTTAGCCACCGTCACTGAACTGGATCTGCAGGGCCCATATCTGCTTAGGTTAGCATCAGAGTGTGCAGCATTAATCGTTTTAGTGTCGCTGAATATCCCGGCCAAGAAGATTGACACTGTTAGCAGGTCTGCTGACCATGTTAATCCCTTTTAGTATTGGGCCCAAGCAATTTATCTCCCAATAAAGCATGAATCTCTTAGTAGATACTTTCCAGAAACTAGAAATTGTCTTTCAGGAGTAGAATGGTATCTCATTATCTATATATGCATAACACTGTGCAGTGGCTTCACTTGACGACAGTTTTGTCTTTGTTCTTTCCTTGCAGGCCTGTGACCTACAAGGAAGACTGACTACATCGGTGGAGCCATGCTTCAGACAGTCCTTTCATGCCGACAGCCATTCCTGGGTTTGGCTGTGGTAATGGTTTTCATGGGCTCGTCGCTTGCCTGTCCGGCACGCTGTGAATGCTCAGCCCAGAACAAGTCAGTCAGCTGTCACCGAAGGCGGCTGCTTTCCATCCCTGAAGGCATTCCTATAGAAACCAAAATCCTGGACCTTAGCAAGAACCGACTAAAAAGCATCAGCCCCGAAGATTTTACTTCCTACCCTCTCCTTGAAGAAATAGACGTTAGTGATAACATTATTGCAAACGTAGAGCCTGGATCTTTTAACAATCTTTTTAACTTACGTTCCCTTCGTCTGAAGGGCAATCGTCTAAAACTGATCCCTCTAGGGGTGTTTACAGGATTGTCAAACTTAACTAAACTTGATATAAGTGAAAATAAAATAGTTATTTTGTTGGACTACATGTTCCAGGATCTGCACAATTTGAAGTCCCTTGAAGTAGGAGATAATGAAGTGGTTTATATATCCCACAGGGCCTTTAGTGGGCTGCTAAGCCTAGAACAACTCACCTTGGAAAAATGTAACTTAACAGCCGTACCAACAGATGCTCTCTCACACCTTCACAACCTCATTAGCCTGCATCTAAGATATCTCAACATTAATGTTTTGCCCACAATTGCCTTTAAAAGATTGTTCCGTTTAAAAAACCTACAGATTGACTATTGGCCATTATTGGACATGATGCCAGCAAATAGCCTATATGGGCTTAACCTTACTTCTCTTTCAATCACCAATACTAATTTGTCTGCTATACCTTACTCTGCTTTAAAACAACTGGCTTACCTGATAAACCTAAACCTTTCCTACAATCCAATTAGTACCATTGAAGCAGACATGTTTACAGATTTAGTGAGACTCCAAGAGTTACATATTGTAGGGGCCCAGTTGCGAACCATTGAGTCACATGCTTTCCAAGGGCTCAGGTTCCTGCGTGTCCTTAATGTGTCACAAAATCTTTTGGAAACCTTAGAAGAGAATGTGTTTCATTCATCTAAGACTCTGGAAACACTCTGTATTGATAATAACCCACTGGCATGTGATTGCCGTCTCATTTGGATATTTCAAAGACAGCCCGCCTTGCATTTTGGTGGCCAGCAACCAATGTGTGCTGGCCCAGACAATGTCAAAGAGAGATCATTCAAAGAAATTCATACCACTGCCCTTTCTTTTTACTTCACTTGCAAGAAACCCAAAATACGAGATAGAAAAATGGAACAGTTGTTGGTAGATGAAGGGCAGATGGTGCAAATGAACTGTAATGCTGATGGTGATCCGCAACCCTCTATCTCCTGGGTGACACCACGCCGAAGAGTCCTTTCACCTAAATCAAATGGAAGAGCTACAGTACTTGGTGATGGCACATTGGAAATACGATTTGCTCAAGTTCAAGACACTGGAACCTACATTTGCGTCGCCAGCAATGCTGCTGGTAATGATACCTTCTCGGCCTCCCTTACTGTGAAAGGCTTTGCTTCAGACCGTTTCCTTTATGCAAACAGGACCCCTATGTATATGATGGACTCAAACGACACCAGTTCCAATGGCACCAATGAGAACATGACATTCTCCTTGGACCTCAAGACAATTTTGGTGTCCACAGCAATGGGCTGTTTCACATTCCTTGGAGTGGTCTTGTTTTGCTTTCTTCTTCTCTTTGTGTGGAGCCGAGGGAAAGGAAAGCATAAAACTAACATTGACTTGGATTATGTTCCCCGCAAGAACAATGATGTGGCAGAGGAGACAGAGGTGAGCGGTACCACACCGAGGAGGTTTAATATGAGAATGATTTAGCAGTGAACTGCTAACAGTGTATTTTCCATGGCATTGTTTCTAATGTTTAAATCGGCCTGGCACTCTTGCTTGGTACAGGTATAAGCAGCTGCTGCTGTGCCCACTGGGTGCTGTGGGAAGACTCTTTGACCATACTGTGCAGCCCCACAGCTCAGAGCAGGTATGTCTGGGCCATTCATGGAGCTGGTTTACTAGTTGTTTGCCTTGCAAATATCAGCATTCTGGGGATCTCAGTAACGAACTACCGACTCATGCTCACAGACAGTTCAACATTTTCTACTCCTCCAATAAAATAAATAAATAAAGAGGGAAAAAAAACCTACAGTGTAGGATTTACTTATATGAAAATGGACACGTTAATCCGAAACACAACACTATGGTGAAATTTGTATCTATAGATATCATTTGTTCAAGCCTTGCATCATACTTTTGTTAGTTCAATGCCACAGAGGAATTGATATATCTTTTTTTTAATACTGTGTGTACATGATAAAGCAATATGAATGAAAGGCTGTACTTTTACTAATCCACCAATACTGACCCAAGTGTGATGTCACCCTCCCTCCTTATCTACCATAAAACCCAAAGTAGAACCCTTTAGCGACTAAAGACAGAGGCGGTACTTTTTGCCAGAATTAGCTCGGAAAAGCATACATAAGGTGAAAATGTTCCCTTCTACTGACTTCTGTTTAACATTAACAAAGGCATGCCCCTAGTTTGATACAGAATTTAATTATTTTTTATATGTGATATCACACTGGACCAGTTTACTGTAACAGCATTGCCGAAACAGAATCCACGTTAACAAACCTTGGCACAGAGAATTCAAAGGAAACTTGTAGAAAAGTGATGTATGGTCATAGGTTGTTCGGTTTAATCCTACAGACTGTAGTTGCCATTGCTGCATGAACAGAAAAAAAAGTGACACAAGTTACGTGCTTACAAGGAAATGAGGTACTGTTTTTCAAGGAATCGATTTCAATAGTGCACAGTAGTCTCTTGCTGAACATGGACTCTTCTCAGATGCCAATAGTTAAGGTTATCCATGAACTATACGTGGATTATGCTGCAAACAAAATGTTTGACAACTTGATTGCCCTCCACAAGGTCATATTACTGCAAATTACAATGAGCATCTCGCTACTGTCACCTTGTCTGTATATTTCCAAATAACGTACATACAGGAAAGCAGCTCACCATTACCAATTAATTTCATTACGTTTCTGCTAATTTATCAGTCATTATAAACTTGATTTTCCATGACAATGGCCTGAAGGAAATTAATATGTTCTATTTTTTTGGAGGGGGAGGGATTCTTTGTGTGTTAATAGCTAAGTCTGCTTGTTGATTTTATTTTTCTCTGAAACTTATGACCAAAGGGCTCAGAAGTAGAACTGTAATGTTGACCCATCGTCCTGTAGACCCATGCCTGTCTGGCTTTAGAGAGTGTTCAGATGCAACATATTGTATGGTACTAACATGTCCACATTTTTAGCAAAGTGACCATCTGTTAATGTTCTAGCAAGAGCTGAAGTCTGCATCCGTTTTCATTTCAATGTTCTGTTAAAGTGACTGGTGAAATGAGATTTGCAGATAATCTGAGATGGCTTTGAATATGGACAGCAGTCAACTGATGGCAATTTGTTCAACCAACAAGGAATAAACACAGAAGTTCTATATTTTCTTTGTATTCAGTGGTCTTCCTCCATCTAACTGGCATGCCTCCATCTCAATGCATTTGATTTAATAGAATAAATAAAACTTTTTTTTGCTGTTTCATTATTACTTCTGCCCTCTTTGGTGCCGGCTCATACCATTTCTGCAGCTGGATTTGTTGGCCAGAACACTTAAATCGAACCGCTGGAACTGGTTGAATCCTTCCTGTGAAACAGCAAGAGACTCTCATCAAGGTAAATATCTCAAATAAATCTATTGCAAAAGAGGAATCGTTTTTGATTACTAAAACAAAAACACAGAGGACGTGATTCATTACACGTTTTCTTCCATTCTTTGCCTATGGGAACATCATTGAGGAATCAGCCTTGAGGAGCCGATTGTATCTCCACACATGCATTAATAAGAGAAGCAGTGCTGAATTAGCAGTTGGGGGTATTTCCATTTGCTTTCCACGATAGCTCATTATCCTTTTCCATAATAGCAATCTATTTCATGTTAGTGATGATGACCTTATTTAGCAACAGCAGAACAGAAAAACTAACAAAAGTTTGCATTATTGTTCACACAATTGTAAAAACAAATAGAGTTGTTTTATTGACAAAATAATAGTAATAATGACATAAAATTAAAGGAGTGTTTCGTTCACAGACCCTAAGCTAAGTGAAATGTATTTTAACTAATTGTTTCATAAAGCAACCCCCAAAATTTCCTCTTGGATTGCTATTAGCTATAGAAACAAGTGGTCCCCATTTGCATTTTAGTACAGTAGTGGTGTTATGGTGAATTAAAAGAACTAGCACAGGGCCTATGCGGGGTACAATTACCTCTGGCAGAGAGGTTGCAAGCAGAAGTAGCATTTTGTAAATAAATAAACCAGGGGCTGAAAACGAGCAAACTAAGCTTCATTTTCTCCAGTTTTAGCCCTTTAGACTACCTTTATAAAAAAATATTACTAATGCTCTATCTCACCAGAAAAGGAAAGAGAACAAATAGATTGCTTTCTGCACACATGTTTTCTCTTCTGTTTTCAGCTCCATCGATGTCATTTCAGACACATTAATTTGGGTGGCATTGCTCTCACTAACACATTAATTCTGTCACTCATAAGGCCTGCATCAAATGAAAGATGTTATTTTATCAAATCGTTAACAATTTAAACTGTTTCAAAACAGCCTTGGTAGTATATCATGATCAAATCTTTAAAAGCGCAGAGACTAAACTGAATAGCCATTGATTTTACATGTTAAATCTAAAAGGAAGATCAATCAGCCCTTGTGATGAGATTCAAATTTACTAAGCCAAATGCCACTGTGATTGATGGTTATAGGAAAGAATCTGGTTTGTTTGTTTGTTTGCTTTTCTATTTGTCTTATTCTCTTTTATGTAATTGAGAACTGAGGTCTCTAGATATGTTACATTGAAGCCCAAATTGTACTAAAGATAAGCAGGGACGCTTTTACCTATGGGCAAAATGGGAAGCTGCCCCAGGCCCCTGCACAATGGGGGCCCACCTGCTCTGCTGCCCAAAGGTAAAAGCGGCCCTGCTTAGGGCCAAGGCAAGGTTGTGAAGCACCCTATGTGCCTTGCTCCTGCCCTGTGCCCATTGCCACTGCTGCCGTCCCTCTCTGGGATATACATCGGTGGCAGTACGTTTAAAAAGGCACCGGGGCACCAAAGTTACCTTCTCAACCAGTGCCAAGGTGCTGTTCGTGCTTCTGCACCCCTCCTATTCCACTTTAACAGGAAGTGGAATCAGAGGAGGCAGACGTGTGAGCAGCACCATGGCGTCGGAAGAGAAGGTAATTCCAGTGCCACAATGCCTTTTTCAAAATATTGCTGCCACTGTATATCCCGGAGAGGGGTGGCATTGGTGGCGGGATGGGGGCCATGAATGGGGAGGGCCTTTGAATGGGGAGCGGCCATTTGCAAACATTTGACGGGACCCCATAAGGGGCTGAAGTGGCCCTGAAGATAACAAGTCAAAATCGGCCCACTCACATTCAACCACTCAAACAGCAACAAGGAGTACCCCAGGGATCTGCACTGTCCTCCCTCCTATTCAACATTTACATTCAGCCACTCTGCACAATATTAATAAAACCACAACATCCAATATCACATCTATGCGGATGATATAATGATTTACACTCCATTCCTCACAGACAATACCATTCACACAACTGTAATAGCATGTTTCAATGCAATTATGCAATGGCTAACAAGCCATAATCTCTCTGTAAATTATAATAAAACTGAAGTTCTCCTTGTAATGAGAGATCCAACCTTCACCCCACCAACACTTTAAGAATTAATCATATTGAGCTGGAAATAAAATCTGAAGTTAAATATCTTGGTACTGTGTATTGCTAGGCCTGACGCTAACCCCACAGTCATACATCAAGCAAACCTCAACAATGGCATACCACTAGATGAAGATACTTCAAAACCTCCGCCTTCTACTCTGCCTCAAGGATTTCAGATCAATTTTTCAATCCATAATAACACCACATCTAGATTACTGTAATACAATATATCAAGGCCTTCCAACACAAGCTTTATACACCCTACAAATGGCCCAAAATACTGTGGCCCCTATTTTAACTGGTGTCTCAAGAAATGAACCCCATTGCTCCTGTACTAGAGTGCCTCACTGGCTCCCAAACACACTTAGAATAAAAGTATGCATCTTCAAGATCCTACATTACCAAACATCAACTAGCCTTCAAGCTCCAATACATAAAGCCCCTGACCCAAGAGCAGGAAGACGAATGAACCAAAACCTTTTTTCCATCCCATTCTTAAGGACAAAAAGCAGAAAACAAACCTGCATTCACCTTATTCACAAGAACAGTACTATCTAGAACTCTCTCCTGCATGACATCAGATCTTGTGAAACTATGTCTGATCTAAGGAAGAGACTTAAAACATATCTGTTCATAGAATATTTGGGACAGACAATAAGTAATTGTAATATATCTTGTCAAATGTCACAGTTTCTGTAATGGTTATGTTCAAGATACTAACATTAGTTTGTTGAAGCAGTCAATGGTATCCCCATCCCCTGTTCTATGTAAGTTTAAATGTAAATTTCATGTTAATTGTAAACGGATTTGACTTTAGGGTAAAGCGGTATATAAAAGGAGTTATATGAATAAACATAGAGGAGAGAGAGAAGACCAATGTCTAGTGCTAGGAAACCTTTGCCTGCATTGCCCCATTCTGTAACTTTAAGTTTTATGTCGTAAGACATGGAAATTCCATTCTACTGATCAGTGAATTATGATGAGGTCTGTAAGTGAAGTCACAAACCATGCCCAACCAGTTTTTTGCCCAATGTAAGTAAAATACTGTAGGTTCCAATATTCACAGAGCCAAAGGGAGTTCATCGGCTAAATTGTTTTGCAGAATTTGCTGTCTTCCCAATGGTTTTGAAAGCTTCTCTATTTATGATCTAAACTTGAGTACATTTTTGATAAATCCATGAATTTCACACATTTGGAAGGTACCATAATAGTGGTATATTGTTGCTCATGACAGTTTTGTTTAAATCATTTAGGCCTATTTTCAAAAGGTCTTTTACTAGTAGCTAGTGAAAGTGTACATCCACTATCTGTGAATTTTCGGTTGCTATTCAGATAATGGCAAGCTGAAATCTGCCTAACTGTTCCTTATCGTTCCTCCAGTTTAGTCCTCTACTTCTGGGTTGTGCACCTCTTCCTGCAGCTAGGAGACTGGGCATGTCAAAGTCGTGACATCACTGGATATAGCCTGCTGGTATCTCCCATCAGCCTCCAGTGTGTCCAGTCTCCTTGCAGCAGGAGGACATAGTGAGCCTAGCTTCTGGGCTCACTTGGGGGGAACAGATAAGGAGCATTTAGTGTGACAAAATCATATTACTCATCAGGTTCACAAAGGCAACAACCTCTAAGACCTCCATTTGCAAGGTGGTCGGTGTATTCCACTGCTATTTCTCTGACTGCAGGAAGGCCTGGGGAGGTGCTTGTGTGTTTCATAGCAACACTTAGCAGGCCCTTCCCAGGAAATTCTCATCTATTACTAGAGCAGGGTTTCATTTCATTTTATTTCATTTCTCTGGTTGTGGTTAATGCACAGCGTCAGGGGCTGTGTTCGAAAGCTTGGGTCCCACGGACTTCGGTGGGATTTCCAAAAGAAAAAGAAACTCGCTTTAGTGAGAGAGAGCCTTGTTCATTTTTAGCTAACGCTGTTGATTTTACTTTTGATTTTTACCTTTTGTGCCTGAATCCCAAGGACGGGACACTGTTTGCTTCCAGGGGTTCTACTTTCTATTTTGCTCTTCAGCTCCCTGGCAGATGCAGTAGGCTGGCAGGGGGTGGGCAACGCCTCCTGCAATGCAGAATCCCCCAGGATAAGGGGGGGGGAAGGACAACTGGGTGCAGCGGGGGCTGGTAGCTTCTTGTAAAGCTATATTAGCAGTTTGGGTAATTTTAGCTGATCTTCTTTGATTTCATTGGAGTTGGCGGAAACTTGGTTTTTGGAGTCCTATACTTTAAAAAGAAAAAAAAAAAGAAAAAGGGGCATAGCTATGTTGATTTACCAGAATCTCCTTCCGCTATCCATAGAGGGTCCTATAAAGCGTTAAAGTAGGTTTATATGGCAGGATAATATTTTGGCTTAGCTGCTGTGATATAGAGCTATGATCCGCTGTAAACATATTTAAGTCAAAAGGAATTATGGTGATAACTCTCTTGCACAGTTGTAACAGGTGCTTGGGTGAGTGCCATGGCCAGTCCACAGATGTGGAATGCTCTGCCATAAGCATTATGTCATGGGAAGGATTTTATAGTTGTGCGGTTTCTTAATGGAAAATGTTCCCGTTTAGTTTGGCTTTGCCCAAATTCTAAGATTTTATGGTAGATTTGTAATGTCTTAATTTTGGCTATATGTGGTTTAATTTTACATATGGAAAAGGCAGCTCAGCAGAGAGGGGTTGCAAAATAGAACTCTGGCCTTTGAAGCTATCTATGCTCCCATTCCATTTATCAGCGGTTCTCCAGTACGGAGAGTCTCTGCTAGTGTTCAGCGAATGCCTTAATGGGGGGCCAGAAGCACGCAGCCAGGCTAGTTCTCTAGCAGCAATGGCAGCGGCTCAAACTCTAGTAGGCATACTTCATATGCTGGGCTTACAAGATGGCTTCCGCGCTGATCGGCATCAGCCAAGGTGACTGCCGGTTTAGACTGTGAATGTGGAGTCAGCCTGGAGGAAGGGCCTTGCATTCTCTGGACAATGCCCTGCATACACTGAATCCCTTCAATTCGATCAGCTGCTGGCAGGACACAAGGCACACTCGCATGCTTTTTTGCTTCAGTGGTCTAAAAGTGGAGTCTTTACCAGGTGGTATAATGGGAACTTGTCTGTAGTTTCTCGGCTTCTTCATTGCTGACTCAATTGCCACTGCGGAATGAGAGCTGTATTTCATATCACCAGGTGCTAGTTGAACTTAAAATATAAAGTCCATCTTTGTGCAGTCAGACGGAATGGGGCGCTACTCTAGCAGGAAGTCTGTGGATTAGTATGCCTGTGTTTGTGAGTTCTTTCTACTTCATATTGTTGGCACAGAAAGAACGTCTCTTAACATATAATGAAGGAATTTTTGGTTTAGAGGTGTCCTTGTAAAAAATAAATAAATAAATAAATTAAAGAACGTATTCAGCTGTTCTGAATTCGCCTGTTCTTGATTGACATTTTGAGGCTAAGCAGGGGTAGGCCTGGGTACTACGTGGGTGGGTGCACACCTTGCACTACCAGGGGTTGTGGACTCACTGTATGGAACAGAGCCCTAGCAATCTTCTTTATCGCAAGATAGGAAAGTAGATGGTTCACTGAAGTGATCATTGGGGGCAATGCTCTGGCCTTACAAGCTCCTATTTTTGGAGCCTGGGGAGGCGAGAACATGCTTCAGGTGGTCACAATGTTTACAGAAGTCTACTCGCCTGGAACAGGAAAGGATCAGGAAGTTGAATCGACTAGAGCCTGATTTGCTTTATGGGGCAAATGTGCATTATGGCTTAATTCAAGCGCTAGCTAATATTATTGGCTTCCTTGGGGTTCACCCAGAGGTCTCTCTGGTGGAGGAATGGGGCAGCTGATGGTTCGTCCAAGTCGAGGGTCAGTAAGCTCCCAATTAAGTCTTTGTCTTGTCCTTTCCCCGTGGGCTCTCATAGGGCAACTAGTTGGCGTATCGAGGCTTTCGGAGAAAGGTACTCTTGGTAGCGCCCGGTTGGACGAGACGGCCGTACTAGGCTTTTCTCATTCGCCTACTCAACAGACTTTTCCTAGAAGTTGTCGGTAGTGGACGTTCTGCTGCGGCTAGGTCTGTGACGAATGTCTTAGGTGGATCGGTGCCCACCTACGGTTTGGCCTTTGTATGGGCGGGGCTCAAGTAGAAGGGTTATTCTGCGGCAGTCTTCGCCGCCTTGTTGAGAGCAAGGAGGCAGGCTGCTTCTGCTACGTAGGTCCATGCTTAGCGCCTTTTGGAAGGCTGCTGTTCACGGCGGTAAGTCCAGGCGACAAAGGTGTCTGTATCCTTGGTCTGAGTTCTCTGCAAGACAGTGTCTGAAGGAACTAGTGGCCAGTTCCTTAGAGGATCCAGCGGGCGACTGTTTCCAGCTGTAGAGGTTCTGTGAAGGGAATAGCGCTAGGTGTTCGGATCGATGTGTAGCGTTTCCTTAAGTTGGGATCCGACTGCGCTCCTCAAGGAGAGTTTGGGTGCCACCGGGGGATCCCGATTGGGCCTTAGAGGCGTTAGCTAAAGAGCCCTTTGATTCTTTACTCCAGGCATCGGTAAAGGATTTGCTGTTATAGACAGTGGCTTTGATACCTCGTTGTTCGGTGCGACGAGTTTCGGAGTTTGTCAGACGGCTGCCTAGGGTGAGAACTTACACAATCTTGACGATGCATATATTCATATGATTCTTGCAAGGTATTGTGGGTATTGTAGTTCATTCACTCCCAAACACAGCTGAAGACAATAATTGAGTTGTGTAACCAGTGGTAAAGCCAATAAAATACTTCTTTTATTGATGGGGTTTAATTCACCCAGCACAAGTATGCTTGGTAGCAATATAAATGAGGTTACTTGCTTGCAGTGTTTAAATGGATAACATAAAGTCACAAAGCAAATCAGAAAACAACCTTCAGCTTGTCAGGCAATTAGCTAATGTTTTCTTAGCAAATAATTACCAAATACAAAGGCACAAAGAAATGAATAAACTTTGCTTGTTAGGTTAACTTCTGCTTATTTTCCCCACAGATCCTGCAGTGATTCTCTCTTGCTCACACACACACTCAGGTGCAGCTTTAATTACTATCAATTGTCCAGCTGAAACCCTTTAGCTGGCTGGCTGCTACTGTGTGAACCCAAATCCTGCTTTAAGAGCTGTTTGCAGTGGAAATAAGAACAAAGTTAGGTTTCTTTGTGATGGCTGATGTGTTTGCTCACAGAAAGCTAGCAATAGCATTTAGATAGAGAACAGTCCATGTAATTAATAGTTTCATCTGCTGTATCTCCCCCTTCATCAATCAGCATAGGGTCACTATCATACATTGGCACAGACGAGTCTTTCATTAAGGCACTATCATGAGAATGCTTATTCCCTTGCTGCCATTCACTATTATAGATAGGGTCTGGATCAGTGTTCATACCTGAGCCTCTCCTGCTATCATAATTCCTCTCTGTATAGCCTGGCCAGAATGTAATCCAGTTCTGATGTCCAGCCTTCCAATCTTGATCCCTGGACACTGGATCTCCTCTCACATACCTTCTGGCCTTGGTCTGAAAGTCCCTTCCACGTGCAGTCTTCTCTCCTCCAGGTAGCCACTGGTGATTCCTATCTCTGCCATTCCATTCCTCTGGCTGACTCCAGTCCAATGGACTCTGCTGGCATTTGGAATACCTCCCAGTATAGGTACTGCCTTGGATTCTCCCAGACCTTCCAATGGCCTTTCTTCTCTTCCTTCCAGAGAGTTTCCTTCTTTCTCTATCCGCTTGGCTTGGCTTCTCTTTCTCCAGGTGATGCTTAAACCTGTAGCTGGGCTGGAGCTTGTAGCCGTTGCTGTCTCTGTAGCTGAAGCTGTTATCTGAAGAATAAGCTCTATTCTTATTCTGTCCTAATGTGTGCTCCTCCCTAACACAGCGCAGCTGTGTTGAATCAGGCCCTGCCCTTTGAGATGAGAGCTTAGGGATTACCTCATAGCTCTCTTGATTGCACACACGTTTTCTCACTTCAGCCCCTCTCATGGCTGCTGGAAACCTGGTGCATTCTGGGACTGGTAGTCTTTTATGTGAAAACTCTGTTTTCTTACTTCTACCAAAACTGACAGGTTGCTTGTTCAGAGTCACATCATCTTTTCTATAGCTCCTACCTGAGCTATGATAAGCTTCCTTATCACAAGTTTCAGGCGTTGTCATGTAATGAGCCATTTTCACCCTTTCTGGATAGAGGGTGGTGTTTGCGAGCAGTCCTGTCGTCCTTCCAAAAGGTGGTATCTGATTTTTCTCCTGAGCCTATTGGTTTCTCTTCCAGTTCTCGGTTTTTCTGGAAGGGGAGGTTTTTATTCGTAGCTTACGCCGATAGGAACATTACATGCAGGGTGCGATGTTCGTTTCTTTGTTTTTGTGTGCTGGTTGGAGGTCCCCACAGCGGGGAAGCAGCAGCGAAGGCGGCCATTTCGCACTGGGTTAAGGCGGTGGTTGCCTCAGCTTTCTGCTGGCGAGGTTGTATGATTCCGGGGGGCGTTCTGACTCTTGCTACCAGGGCACAAGCGGCTTCATGGGTGAATCACTGTGTCATTCCACCAGGGGGGATTGGTAGAGCAGCTTCCAGGTCATCTCTTCATTTCCTCAGTAACCACTACCGCCTAAATGTTTTGGCAGTAAAGGCGATGTGGTGAGTTGGCTGGATAGGTCCCTCCCGATGATTACTGCTCTGTTACATCCCAGAAGTAGAGGACTAAACTGGAGGAACGATAAGGAAATAGAAATTACACTTACCTGGTAATTGTCATTCCTTGAGTGATGACAGTTTAGTCCTCATTCCCGCCCAGGAGTGTGATTTCTTCAGAGTTTATTTTCAGGCGGAGTGGAGCATCAATCTCAAGGAGTAGACAGATCCTTTCAGTTTCTAGATCGCAGTGAGTATCCCTCTCTGTTCTTTCTTTCTTTTCTCTTATTTAAACGAGGTGATGGTATAGGATACGTGTTTGCATAGGGGGGACATGAATGTAAAGTTAAAAAAAAAAAAAAAAGAGAAAAGAAAATATAAGACGGATAAGGTTAAAAAGGCTCCTCCAGTTGAGGAATGGGGAGTTATTTAAAGTTATGGTTTAGTTGCTTATTTGTTGTTCCTTTGAGTTTGCTTTGTCAATAGTACACTGGAGGCTGATGGGAGATACCAGCAGGCTATATCCAGTGATGTCACGACTTTGACATGCCCAGTCTCCTAGCTGCAGGAAGAGGTGCACAACCCAGAAGTAGAGGACTAAACTGTCGTCACTCAAGGAACGACAATTACCAGGTAAGTGTAATTTCTATTTCACCACTCTCTCTATGGCAGAGGGGTGGCCTTGGAGCAGAGTAAGGGCGACCACCTAAAACTATCCATTTAGTGTCAATATTCTCCCACTATATGGGATACTTTATGCTCTTAGTTAGGCCTGCTGGAAGGCAGACATAAAGTAAATGAATACTGAATGTGGAGGTCGATGGTGAACATGTATAGTCTGTACCACTAAGTAAATGTATGACGTTGCTGAATTTACACACTTATTTGAATGCTTTGGTTAGCATTTAAATAAAGATGCTTACCGCAACTGCTGAATATTGATCCCTTTATTTGTAACCTAAGAGGCATGGTTACTAAACTGGGCTAACAGTTAGCATGTGCTGTTTGTAACTAGTTAATCAATGGGACCTAGTCACAAATAGTTCATGCTAACCATTAGCCCAGCTTAATAAACAAGCTCCTTAGGGAAAGGATTTTGTATTTAGCTCCTGCTGGTTTTAGTGCTAGCACAAGGTGAGTTACATTTACA
The DNA here is from genome assembly GCA_033557465.1 of Ichthyophis bannanicus. NCBI lineage: Eukaryota > Metazoa > Chordata > Amphibia > Gymnophiona > Ichthyophiidae > Ichthyophis > Ichthyophis bannanicus. The sequence continues at coordinate 821,852,333 of CM066032.1, forward strand.
CAAGGTGTGTGTGTTGAGTCAATGCTAACTCCTGATGACCAGGAGTAGATTGCCAGGCCTTTCTTCCACACAGTAAGTTTATAGCACCTGGTATTCCAATGCAGTCTTCCATTCAAGTACTAACCAGGCCCAACCCTGCTTAGCTTCCGAGATAAGCCAAGATCAGGCTCTTTCAGGACAGTGAAGCCATAGAGCAGGTATTGTCTTATCCCCAGAGGGCTTACAATCTAAGTTTGTACCTGAGACGATGGAGAGTAAAGTCACTTGCCCAAGTTCACAAGTAGCAGTAGCAGTGGCAGTATAAGAAAAGTGCTAGTTTAACTGAGAAAAAGGTGGAGTAACTTGTGCATGAAATATTCATGGTTACAATTTTGTTATCAGAGACCCTGGCTACCTCAGACATCCGAGAGGTCTAGGCAGGGCTGGTGTGGCTATTAGGTGAACAATACAGCTGCCTAGAGAGTCAATGGTCCAGGGACAGCCCATTGCCATCGCTGTCACCCCTCTTTGGGACCTGCAGTGGTGGCAAGGGCTTCAAACAGCCCCACAGCACTTACCTTGAAACCCCTCTGATCTTGATGCTAACATTTTTTTTGCATGGGGCAGAAACATATTTAGCATTTGGGAAGCTGGAGCTGGGCTGGTGGAACACTGAAGAGTGCCTGCAATGGCAGAGGTAGCTATAACCTCTACTGTCCCAAGGTGCAGACATGAAGAATCGGAGCTCTGAGCATTTTTTCACATGAGAGAGGGTGGCAAGTATCCTGTGCTGGGTTTTTGGACCCTGAAGAGATGTGATACTAACTTAATAGTATGGGTGACAGTGGGATAAGGGGGATAATGCTGGGGGAGTAAGAGGAGATGTGGTTGGAAAGGAGAAGGAGAGGGAATGGATGCTGGAAAGGAAGCAGACTTGGAAGAAAGATAAAGTAGGAGAGGCAGGGGAATGGATTCTGGGGAAGGAAGCAAATGGATAGATTGGCAGAGGAGATCAGGAACCAGGAAAGTTCATACTGGGTACATCGAGGGTGGTGGGAGAGCAGGAATTCAGAGGAATGTGTGAATGCAGGAAATGGGTGAAAAGTAGAAGAACCAAAGTCCAAGACTGACTGTGATTGGGCAGAACATAGGGACTCATGGCTTGGATGGTGCTTGAGTAGTTTGTGAGATTGGGGACTTGGGGAGCAGCAGAGGGCAGAGTAGGGATCCCAGTATTAGGAGGACAATAGAAACTGAGTCATTGGGAGGGTTATGAATAAGGGTGGGTTAGATGTGCTCTTGGGTATGAGACAGTGGGAAGAAAAGTGGGAAGATGGTATGAAGGATCTAGACGGACTAGGGTGGGGATGTGAAGCAGTAGAAAGAGACAGGGGACTGTGGAGAAAAGAGTAGTTACTCACCTGTAACAGGTTTTCTCCAGGAGCAGCAGGAATCAGTCCTCACATATGGGTGACATCGACCTCGATGGAGCCCTTGCGGAGCATTTCCCCAGCTTTCCAAGAAAGCCTTTGGGAATGCAGGCACACATGCGCGGTTCCCTTCCCACCTAAAGGTGCCATCTTGCTCAGTCAAATGACATAGCTAAAAACAGCATACAAAAATGTAAAAATAATCTATGTACAACTGCAACTCCCAGGGGAGGAGGGAGGGTTGTGAGGACTGATTCCTGCTGCTCCTGGAGAACACCTGTTACAGGTGAGTAACTACTCTTTCTCCAGGACCAAGCAGGAAGTCAGTCCTCACATATGGGTGACTCCCTAGCTCTGGGCTACCAAGGAACCCAGGCTGAACAAGAGAACTCCCTCTAGTCCCAGCATCAAAGAAAGGCTTTTCACTGACAGAACCTCCACCAGTAGCCCAACGGAGGGCAGGAGGGCAGGAGTTGCCTAAACCTCAAAGAGATTCCGGAGTACTGCCTGGCCAAAAGCACTGTCCATACGGGACTCCCTCTCCAGACAGTAATGGGCCGCAAACGTCTGGCTTGAGGACCAAGTTGCAGCCCTGCAGATGTCCACCAACGGTACAGAGTGGAGGTGAGCCACTGAGGCAGCCATTGCCCTTACACGATGGGCCATGACCCGACCCTGCAAAGGAAGGTCAGCCGCCCTGTAAGCCCAGGTGATACAGTCAGCTACCCAGGTGGACAAGGTACGCTTGGACACAGCTAACCCCAAATTATTAGGGTCAAAAGATATGAAGAGCTGAGTAGCCCTTCTATGCCCCTGCGTACAGTCAAGGTAGAAGGATAAGGCCCTCCTACAGTCCAGGGTATGCAGAACTGCTTCAGCCTGGCTTGCATAAGGCCTAGGGAAGAATGTTGGAAGAACCACCTCTCGGTTAAGGTGGAAGGAGGAGACAACTTTTGGGAGGAACTTTGGATGAGTCCTAAGGACTACCCTGTTCCTATAGAAGTGGGTGTAAGGCCTGTCACAGACCAGGGCCTGAAGCTCACTCACCTGCCTGGCCGAGATTAGGGCTATCAAGAAGCGTAGAGGGCCAGTAGCCATCGGCTCAAAAGGTGGGCGAGTCAGTTGCTGCAAGACCACATTCAACTCCCATTCAGGAGCAGGAGGACGGATTGGAGGCTTGAGCAAAAGCAAGCCCCTGAGAAACCGGGACACCAAGGGGTGAACCGACAGAGAATGTCCCTCCACCAGTGAGTGGTGAGCTGCTAGAGCTGAGAGGTGGGCCCGAACAGAATTGGACTTAAGTCCCTGATTTGTTAAGTGCAGTAAGTACTGAAGCACTACTGGTACTGTACAGGAGAAAGGATCCTCTGTACGCAGCTGACACCACACAGAAAACCTTTTCCATTAGAGATCATAGGTTTTCCTAGTGGACTGTTTCCTAGAGGCTAGGACAACCTCCTCAACTTCCTGAGGTAGGCCCCAGGGAGCCAAAACTACCCTTGCAGCCTCCAGGCCATCAAATTGAGAGCTTTGAGATTGGGGTGCAGAAGGGAACCCTGATCCTGAGAGAGAAGGTTGGGTTGCAACCCCAGAGGCAGTGGAGGATCCACTGCCAGCTGAAGCAGAAGTGGGAACCAAGGCTGTCTCGGCCACCTGGGAGCTACCAGCAGGACCGAGGCCTTATCCTGAAGAATCTTGAACAGGGTCCAGACCACCATGGAATCAGAAAAGCATCTGCTGCTATCCGCAGAGGATGCGGCTGCCTGGAGCAGAACTTTGGCAGCTGTTTGTTCAGGGGACTGGCAAACAGATCTATGGATGGAAGTCCCCATTTCAGGAAAATCTTCTGAACCAGCAAAGGATGGAAATTTTGAGTTTATTAAACAAGCAACAAAATACATACAAAAAGCAGAAACAATCACCCCAACCAAGTCCCACACCCCCCCAAAACCCCCACCCCCCCGACATATCACAAAACAAATATCACAACCCCCCCGTGACCCACCTCCCCAAACCCACCACCAAGCCCAGCAATCAACACACGTGCCCCTCCTCCCAACAACAACTCACAAACGTCTCTGACAATGTCCATGTCCCCTCCCCCCTCGGTCCATTGTCCCTGCCCGACCCAACCCCTCCCTGCAAGAACACCCCAAAGCAGTCCACACATTGTCCGTCTTGCAATCCCTGAACCCCTCCCCCACACAACAGTCCCCACCAGTCCAAATGTTCATGCAGTCCTCCAGTGTGTGGGAACTGCCAGACTCCCCCCCCCAACCCCCTCAAAGACAGAGTCCCCTGTCCCCATCCCTCCCCCTGCAGCGGGAGCAGCAGCTCCCCCTCCCTCCACCCCAATCCCTGCCCCCTCCCCATCCGTCCCACAGAACCAAACACATCAAAAACAAGCCTCCCTACCCCCACCCCCCAAACAGAAACAGAAGGGCATCTTAAGCCCATCCCCAACATAATCCCACCAAAACAAAGCATAACTAATCATACAAATCAAAGGCTAAAAACAAAGCAAAAATAACACAACCCCTGTGCTGCCCTGCGATCAGCCAGCGGAGCGGGATGCCCAGGACACAAAAAGGACATACAAAACCACTAACAACAACAACAATTGGGACAGCCCCCTCGAAGAGGAAAGGGAGAGCGGACAAGTGGTCTCACCCCTGAAGCAGCACCAGCTCACCCCCCCCCCCCCGGGAGAAAAACAACCCCAAAGTCATACTCAGAAATAAACCCCAGGGAAGGAAACCCAACCCCTCCTGCCACACCCCTCCCCTAGTGAAACAAAAACAAACCTCAGAGCCCTACAGGGACGATAACCCCAGGGAACCCCTCCCCCTCACGGGGGGCGGAGGGTGAAGTGACGCCACAGACGCTCCCAACGATGGGCTTCCACCACCCGCCTTTCACGTTGCGCCATGCTGGACACTTCCTCCAAAATGTCCCGCACCACCTCATCGAGGGGCAGGACCAACCCCCGGGTCGAGACATGACAGCGCGCTTGCCACAGGTGGTAGCGCACTACAGCCGTGACGAGGTAGAGGGTCCCGGAGTCCTGCCTTAGAGGAAAGGACCAGGCCCCGTACACCCACTCCGCATACGTGAGGAGGGAAAGGTCGCGCAGGTGAAGAGCAGCGGACACCAACCGGCAGGCCTCCACGTTAAAGGGGCACTGCCGGAGGAAATGGTCCATGGTCTCCGCCTGCCCCTCACACCCGGCCCTCGGACAGACCCGCTCAGCCTGTGACCTGTACTTGAGGTTGTCCCTCACGTACAAACGCCCGTGGAAAGACAACCAGGCTACATCCCGAACCTTCTTCGGTAGCCGAGGGGAGTTCAACAGCCGAAGGCCCCGCTGCATCACATCCGCCGGACAGTCCCGCAGGGCCCACCGTGGTTGATAGTGAGAGGTGAGTACCATCCGGTATAATCCTTTTCGCCCCAAGGACTGGGCGAGCGGGTCGGTCACCCCCCACCGCCGAATGAGCCCCACCATCACAAATACGTACGATGGGGCCTGTTCCCCTCTCCGGCGCACACGTGGGACTGAGGATGCCCCCTCCCACTGCTCCCAGAAGCGGGAGAACCATTCCCGATAGGAGGCCACCCACCAAACCCCACCCCCTTCCCTCATCCTGCCTAAGTGAAACGCCATAGACAAGACTGACAGGAAAACAAGGGGGTGCAACATACCCAAACCACCCTCTGCCCGATCCAGGCAGACGATGTTGCGCTGGACAGGGTTCAAGCGGTTACCTCACAGAAAACAGAAAAAGACGGCACAGACAGACGCCTGACGGGACAACGGAAGGACGAAGACCGTGGCTACGTGCAGAAAGAGAGGAAGCAGAAACGTCCCGAGGAGTTTGATCTTCTCCTCGTACGTACACCTCCACCCCCTCCACCGCAGCACCCGACACCGTGCAGTCTCGAGACAACGGTCCCAATTGGACTCCGCACAGTCCTCCGACCCGAAGACGAGGCCCAAAACGCGGACCTCCCCCACGGGAGGAGGAAAGGGGGCGCAGGAAGGCGGGGAGGCCTCCGAGGGGCCCAACCACAGCGTCTGGCACTTGCTGTGGTTGACAACAGAGTGGGCTACCCCCGAGTACTCCTCCACGGCCTCCCGCAGGGCCTCTACCCCTTCAGTGCCGTCCACGTAAACTGAGATGTCGTCAGCGTAGGCAACGACGATCACCGGGGACGCACCAGGCGCCTCCAGGCCCCGTAACCCACCTGAGGACAATCTCCGGAGGAAGGGGTCGAGGGAGAAAACATACAGCAGGGGGCTCAAAGGGCACCCCTGCCGCACCCCCGAGGCGACACCAAATGGCCGTCCGAGCCACCCGTTAATAAACGGGAAGCTCACCCCCCCTCGGTACAGCGCCTGCACGACGAAGAGGAAACCTGCAGGGAGGCCGAAGTGCTGGAGCACCACCCACAGGTACCGGTGACTGACTCGATCAAAGGCCTTGGACTGATCCAAGGAGACCAACCAGTGGTCCCGTTGGAGCGACCGGCCTCTTTCCACCATCTCCCGGACTGTGGCGACAGCGTCCAGAACCCCTCTCCCCCGAACGGAACAATACTGGGAAGGGGACAGCAAATCGCCCGATACCTCCACCAGTCGGTTGGCCAAACACTTGGCCAGGATCTTCCGGTCCGCGTTCAGAAGAGAGAGCGGCCGCCAGAAGTCCAAGGAGCTATCGTCCTTCCCCTTGGAGAGCAGCAGCAGGACAGACTCGCGAAATGACCGCGGGAGATACCCCGTGTCCATGATCTCCTGAAACAGGGAGGTCAGGAAGGGGGCCAGCTGGGCAATGAAAGTGCGATAGAACTCCACAGGGAGCCCATCGCGCCCAGGCACCTTCCCCAACGGCATGGCACGAATCGCCCTCTCCACCTCCACCTGCTGAATCGGTGCAGCGAGTGCATCAACCTGTGCCTGGACCACAGCCGAATACACCGGGGGAAGGCCCAGGTACGTTCGGAGATGGGTGAGGTCCACGGGGCGATCCCCAAACAGGTCCGAGAAGTATTCCCCCACCATCCGCAAAAGGTCCTCCTGGGAGGTATGAATGGTACCGTCCTCGCCCCGCAGGGCCATGACCTCCCGACGCTGAACCCTCTCCCTGCAAGTCCGGAAAGGGTCTGGAGTGGCGCCCCCACCGGCCGCCCCCTCGAAGCATAGGGAGGCATGGCGATCGTAAAGCAGGCCACGGAGCTGGACGCGCACCTCTTCAACCTCCTCCCGCGCGCTGCCCCTCGGGATACCAAACGATCCAGCGACCTCCGGAGGACAGTGTAGGTGAGGTAGCGGGATCGAGCCATGGAGGTACCCCGGGAACGGAAGAGTTGTCGGGCACGCGTCTTCACCTCATCCCACCAGACGCCACGGGAAGGAAAAACACTCAGCAGGGTCTCCTGGTCTGCAAGAAAGGCCAAGAACTCCTGGACCACCTCTGATGTTGCCAACAACTGCACATTCAGTCGCCACAGGCCAGGACCCCTGCTAAGCTCCTCGTGGTTAGCCAGGAAGGACACGGAGAGGACGCGGTGGTCCGAAAAGTCAACCGCCTGCAAGACTATCATAAACCTATTTAAGATAAAAGAGCACACATCAGCCAACAGCCTCCACACGCTCATACAACCGGAAACCAGCGCACGTCCTAGAAGAAGTCAAACACGCAACCGAGTCAGTACCCCAAATGAATACAAGCACACACGCAAGGACACAACAGACAGAGCTCTCTCCATGGCTGCTCCAACAATATGGAACAATCTACCGGACGATCTAAGGGCAACTCCAGACCTCAAAGACTTCAGAAAACAACTGAAAACCATGCTGTTCATAGAGCACTATGATCACATCACATAACCTAAGAGAATGGATAACAGCACTCCAATCCTCCTAAACAACTGTATGTATATAAAATGTGTTTTTAGCACCACTGTAAATAGCCCACCTTGTACATAGCTCAAACAAATCAAGCACCCAACACAGCCCTCACACAACTAAGTTTCATTCTCACTGCATGTACAACACACACACTTTACCTGATTGCTTGCTGTGATACCACCTTGATTATTAAGATAAGGCGGTTTAGAAATACTGTTAAATAAATAAATAAATAAATAAATAAACTGCGGAGGGGAACACTCCACCCAGGCACTCACATATATCCGATCGATACGACTCCTGCAGGTCCCATGGTAGTAGGTGAAACCCGGCGATCGTGGAAAGGCCCGGTGGAAAACATCCACCAGGTCAGCCGTCCGGGTCATCTCGGCCAAAAAGAGGCCCTCGTAACTAGGTGGGCAACGCTCCCCCCCTCGGTCCTGCAAAAAGGTGGTGGTGTTGAAATCCCCGGCGAGGACCACCAAACGGGAGGTGTGTAGGTAGGGGCGGATGACCCCAAACAGGGTCTTCCGCGCCAACTTAGACTGGGGGCCGTAGACCACCACGAAACGAAACCGATGAGGCCCACAGTAGCCGTCTAAGAGCAGACACCGGCCCTGCTCCAGTTCCCACACGTACTGCACCTGAAATCGGTTAGACGTGAACAAAACCGCCACTCCTGCGTAGGGCTGTGCCGCAAGTGACCAGTACGAAGGGCCCCACCTCCACTCTCGCTTCGCCCGATGAAGGCTAGCGAGCGAGGTGAGCCTGGTCTCCTGCAAGAAGATGACATCCAGCCCACTCGTAGAAAGAAAATCATAGGCCATAGCCCGCGCCTGGTCTGAGAAAATGCTGGCCACGTTGATGGTGGCGCACGAGAACGCAGGAGTGCACGCCATGCCTATTTCGAGTGCAGTGACCCTTTCCTCCTCTTCTCACCAACCCCGGGATCCCCAGAATCCCGCTTGCAGGACACGCCCGCGAGCTGGAGCAATTCCTCCTGGTCCACGTCGACCACCTCGAGGATCTCCTCCTCCTCCCGCTCGACCCTGTCACCCCAGGAGGTGCTGGCACCCCCGGGACCACCAGGCAAAGCTGTCGCGAGGGCAGACCCAGCCCCCACGGGATGAGGAGGCACAAACGGGTCAGGGGTCGGAGGAATGACCTCCTCCGTGGGGTCCACCACCTGTACTGCCCCCCCCTCCCCAGACAAAGACTGAGACAATACGACAGTGCCCACCCCCGCGGGGGAGGCCAGGGCGGCCGGGTCAGCAGGGGGCTCCTGCGAAGGCCCCGAACCCAACTGCGGGGGTACAAACCCATCCTCCCTCACCCGTCGGGCGCCAGTATCCCCCTTGATTGGAGGACCCTGACTGCGGCGCGCCTTCGGCATCTTTGAAGGTCGCCGCTGAGGAAGAGGGGCCGCCCCCGCCGCTAACCGCTCCGAGCGCCGCACAGGAAGCCCTGCCTCCACAGGCAAGCCCTCATCTGCCTCAGCCGCATCAGCAGCCAAAAAGACGAAACGGTTGATGTCCAACACGGGCTCTGCATCCGGCAACGGGGATGTCTCCCGTTTCTTCCTTTTGGATTTGCCACCCTTGGAAGGGACCGTAGTCCATTCCTCAGGTGGCACCACCCTCAACCCACTATCCTGTCGTGATACATTAACCTCCACCACATCAACCCTCTCCTCCTTCCTACCCGAATCCCCTCCCCCTGGTGGCTCCCTCGGCTCGATGGACTCCTCTACCCTAGGGCCCTCGGACTCCTCCTGAGGGAGAGGGGCCTCCACAACCTCCTCCCGCATAGAAGCCCGAGGTGGAGTGACGGCATCCCCCCCCGGTCCATTGTGTGACGCGGAGGGGCAGCGGGCGAAGGGGTGGCCCAACTCCCCGCAAAGGTTACACCGAATTAGCAGACACCCGGCCGAGGCGTGACCCCGTCCACCACAACGGGTGCAGACCTGCTCGGGACAGTTCATGCTCAAATGGCGAAATGAGCCACAGCGGTGACACTCGCGGGGTTGCCCGGGGTAATAGCACAAGATGCGATCCCGACCTAGAAAACCAGCCGAGGGCACGTGCTGCACCACGTTCCCCACCTCACGCAAACGGATCCTGCCCTTCCACGACCCGTCCCACACCCCTAGGGGCCCAGCGCCCTTAACCAGGGGTGCGAGGAGCACCGCATGGCGCGACAACCAAAACTGGATGTCCTGCCCTGGGAGCGACTCATTCCTGGATAGGATGGTCACAGGTACCGCCCCCTGGCGAGAGATAGGCACAACACGAAAGTCAGCCCACCCTCCCTGCCCCCTCTGCTGCTGGTATCGGTCCCAGAAAATCTCCAGCACCCGTCTCAGCATGAAACTAACATCATATTCAATGGTGTTGTTCATGTGGATAAAGGCGTAGAGATCTCCTGGGAGAAACCCCAGCCCAAGGACCATCCTCAAGACCTGTTCCCTGGCTGGAGGGGACCCCTCCCCAGCCCATTGGATCTGCGCCACGTTGCGCCGTCGGACCTCACCCCCTACCCCTCTTTGGAACCCTCCCCCACCTCCTCCCCCTCCTGCGGGACCATTCCCCTTGGAGTTCCCCCTCCCCCCACCTTCACCCGACTTCCCCGGAGTGGTGCCCGACCCCCTCAGAGCCTCCGCAAAGGTACGGGGGGGGGAAGCCGACCCCCCAGCTCCCATCCCCTGCCTACCTTGGCCTTCCCCTGCTGCTACCTGCGGGGGATCCTGCTGCTGGTCTGCAGGATCCACAATCTCCCCACATGGGGCGACCTGAGAACTGGGCAAGATCATCTCTGCTAAAACCGAATCTGGAATGCTATCCTTTCCGGATCCCTGGGTGCCACCGAGAACCCCTGGATCACCCCCTGCCGCCACCTCCATCTGCTGAAAGGCAGCAAAAGCCCCAGGAGGGCCCGTCGGGGTCTCCAAGGCTAATCGCAGGGCATCACAAACCTGGTTCTCGGTGACACCCAGGGGACCGGAAGGCTCCCCCAAACCTCCTTCCCGCGTTCCCGACCCAGCGCAAGGCTCCTGGGTCTCGGCCACCACTACTGGGGACAGACCCCGCTCCCCTTCATTCCCGGGATCCAGGGGGACCACCGCCCCCCCTGACCCTACTGAGAACAACTCCTTCCCTCGTTCCAAATCAGCCACTACCTCCTTCCCCACTATATGACCAGTCGTCCGCTCCCCCCTTTCCTCCATCCGCCCTTCCCCTAACCCACCGTCCGCTACCCCCTTTACGGCTACCGACAACAAGGCAAGACCTGCCCGAGACAACAGGGCAGATCCCCCACCCAGAACATCCCCCACACCTCCACCCCCCTGCCCCCTGTCCCTCTCAGGTCCTACCTGGTTGTCGGTGCCAGACGTGGCACATGGGTCCAGAACCACCTGGCCGGTAGCCACGGTTCCAGCAGGAAGGGCGGACGCCCCCCTGCGAGCCAGGCCCCCCTCATCCACACTGGCGGAAACTGCAGGCGCCTGTTCCTCCCGCTCCGCTGACACAGAAGACAAAGAAACATTCTGTCCCTGCTCTTGACTCCCCTCAGGGGCTGCAGAAAACGAACAGCAGCCCCTACCCCGCTCCTTCCCTTGTCCTGCACCCCTCCGGTGCCAGACAGCCACCTCTGAAAAAGATGGGCGGCCATCCTGCAGCCGTCGTGGAGCAGGAAGAGCAGCCAAGACAGGGGAGTCGCTATTCACAGCAGCCCCCCCACCCCAAGTCCACACTGAAAATCCGGTACCCACTGCAGGGGAATGAACTCGGCGGTCAAACAGCACAGAGCCTTGAGATCCCCGACGCTGCTGCATCGGATCCGAGTGCGAATCACCACCTCGAGGACATTTTTCAGCGGAGGACGAGCGGGGAGATCCAGGCAGAGCCTCCTCAGACCGCTGTCGCTGCTCCTGCGGCAAGGCAAAGACAGAATCCCGGCTCGCTTCACACTTCCGGGAATACCCGGAAGTGACGTTACACCCCTGGCGGCGGCCATCTTGGAGTGTCGATCGGGCTGGGGGAAGCCCTGCAGAGACCTCCTCCATCGGGGCAATCCTTGCATCGGCGGCAACGGTGAGAAGCCTGACGTCACGGGGAACTGCCTGGCGGCCATCTTGGGGCACCCCACCAACACACGCTGATGTCGGGAGAGCAGGTAAATGAACGGGAAAGGCCTGCTGATGGGAAAGATCAACTCCTCGGACACCCTGCTCACTGCCCCAATCATTAGTGCAGGAAATCGATGTCTGCAATCGGGTCGTCGGCGGGGCTGTCATCAGTGGCTCCAAAGAATCTGGGTGGGCAGGGACCCCGCCCCCAAACGCCCAGGCACCAGCTTTCACCAATTCAACTTCACCCTGAAAGGGCAACAGAGAACGGGACTGTCGATTTCCTACCGGCTTACCCACCCCCGGGGGTCTCCCCTGGACTACAGATCTACCCTGCCATCTATCATAGTTGTGATACACTTCAGACAGGGACCCACAACCCTGGCTCCTCAGATAGATGATTTCCTGGTGTTTAGCCTTCAAGGCCCGCTTTACCCCCTTTCTATAGATGGTATAGGCCACCCACTCCTCACCGGGAATGGTGGCCTGCAGGCTCTCCAGGTGGGAGAGCTGAGTTTCCAGCTGGGCCGCCTCCTTCTGGAGACCCTGGAGCCACCGTACTGCCACCACAATCTCCTCTGGGGCCCTAGCTGGTTTCTGGAAGGATGGCAGGCCCGACCCTCCGTCCTCATCCTCACTGGAAGAGGTAGAGGCCTCCTCCAGGACCCGAGGCGGAGGGGGGAACCCACCTCCTCCAGCACCGTACGGGGCAGGCTTCCAAGGCCTCCCCAGGGCCTCTCCCTGCCTCCACCCAGCCTCCACACCCTGCCTGGGGAGGAGAGAGGAGCCTCCTCCCTGGGGCAGCGGGCCCAAACCTCCGGGCAAGTGGGTCCCTGTTCCCTGACCATCTGTAGTCCTACCTGGGGAGGCCCCCTCCTGGGGTATCGGCTGAAGACAGGTCCCAGCATCCTCAGTAGTCTGCACCAAAGGAGGCCTACCAGGCCTGGTAGGCCTCTGAGCCTGGGCCTCTCCTGCTGGAGGTGGCCCAGGGCCCGACATCCAGCCACAGGAAGGAAGCAGGAACTCCTCCCTAACAGGAGCTCTGCAGAACAGGTCTGCTCACCACAACAGCTGAACAGGAAGTGGGAGGAGCTGCCACTCGTGGGGCTGCAGAAGCCTGCTCAACCTGTCGGCCAGGTAGTTTTCCTGGCCAGGGAGATACACAGCCTTGAGGAGCATGTTGTGCCTGAGAGCAAACAAGCAAAGCTCCTGTGCTTCCTGACAAAGGAGCCTGGACCCAGTTCCACCCTGCTTGTTCACATAAAACATGGCTACCTGGTTGTCTGTTTGAACTAGGACAGACTGATGAGCCAGGGTTGGAGAGAAAGTTTTGAGGGCTAACCGAATAGCCCTGAGTTCCAATAGATTGATTTGCTGTGCGGCTTCCCAGGGAGACCATAGGCCCTGGGTGCACTTGCCTAGACAATGAGCTCCCCAGCCCTGCAGGGAGGGGTCCGTGGTCAACACCACTGTGAACCCAGGAATCTGAAAAGGCACCTCTTGCAGCAGATTGGGTGGGTGCAGCCACCAGCTGAGGGAGTTCAGAAATTGTCTGGACACCCTTATCCTGTCTCTGAGGCTGCCTGTGGCCTGTGACCACTGAGTCCGAAGGCACCACTGTGCAGGCCTCATATGGAGCCTGGCATTGGGGGTCACATGTACTGTCGAAGCCATGTGGCCAAGAAGCCTCAGGCACAGTCTGGCGGAGACCAGTGACCTGCTGAGAAACTGGTTTGCCAAGTTTATCAGTCTTTGGGCTCTGTCTTCTGGCAAGAATGCCTTTGCCAGCAGAGAGTCCAACCTTGCCCCTATGAACTCCAAGTTCTGGGAGGGGAGCAAAGTGGACTTTGCGAAGTTTATTACAAACTCCAGGCTTTGAAGAAGAGCAATAGTTATGAGGGTGGCTTGTCTGGCCTCCTGGCATGTCTGACCCCTGATGAGCCAGTCGTCCAGATAGGGGAAGACAAAGATTCCCTGATATCTCAGGTAGGTCACCACCACTGCCAGGCATTTGGTAAAGACCCTGGGAGCGGAGGTAAGGCCAAAAGGCAGTACTCTGTACTGATAATGGTTTCTTCCCACAATGAACCTGAGGTACTTTCTGTGGTATGGATGAATGAGGATGTGAGTGTACGCATCCTTTAGATCTAAGGAGCATAGCCAATCTCCCTGCTGGAGGTAGGGCAGAAGTGTTCCAAGAGTAAGCATTTTGAACTTTTCCTTCTCTAGGAATTTGTTGAGATTTCTGAGGTCTAGAATAGGCCGAAGGCCACCGGTTATTTTGGGTACCAGGAAATACCTGGAGTAGAACCCTTGATCTTGTAAGTGGGGAGGCACAGGCTCCACTGCCCTGTCCACCAACAGACCTTGGAGCTCCTGAAGGAGAATATCTGTGTGCAGGGGAGGCCTTGGAGGTTCCCCTGGAAAGTATGGAGGAGGCAGCTGTTGGAAGTGTAGCTGTAGAAGTGGACTATGCTTAACACCCAACTGTCTCCAGTGATGAGTGGCCACTTGTGGGCAAACAGGGCGAGGCGACCTCCTGTGCAGGGTTGGGAGAGCAAGGACGGAGAGGCTATGCCTAAGGAGTCAAAAACCCCCACCCTGCTGAGTGGGAGCAGGGGCCGGAGGCTTGGGAGTCCTCTGCCTACGGGACCCATTACCCTGCCCCTTGGCTTGCTGACCCTAAGGGGCAGCTTGGGTGGCCTGGTACTGTGGGTATTGTTTGTAGGCAGTGCCCTTCCTCGGGTAAAAGGGCTTTTTACCCGAGCCCTTCTTTTTGTGAGAAGGGGCAGAAGTCTTCCTAGACAGCCTTGTCCTCGTGAGGTGCTCGGTTTCGAGCTGTCTGGCCTTCTCGGTCATGGGCTTGCCAAAAAGGTTCTCACCTCGGCAAGGGACATCGACCAACTTGTCCAGAACCCATGGCTCGAGGTCCGATGACTGCAGCCATGCCTGGCGTCGAGCCGCGATGCCGGCTGCCGCAACACGGGCCGAAGCCTCGAAGCCATCGTAGGCAGCGCGGGACATAAACTTGGAGCATTCCCGGATCCCTGAGGACAAGGACTTGAACCTCTGCAAGGGTTCCCTGGAGAGACCAGCAGAGAACCCAGCCAGCTCCTTGGCCAGGTCTCACAAGTACATGCCCATGTACAGCTGGTAAGACTGGACACGGCAAGCAAGCATCGAGCCCTGGAAGCATTTTCTACCAAAACCATCGAGGTTCCGGGCCTCCCTGCCAGGGGGCACCGCGGAGTGCATCTTCTGACTTTTCAGGCAATGCATGGTCGATTCCACCACCATAGAATGGTGCGGTAGCTACGCCTTCTGAAAGCCAGGGCTCTTCCGGAGTCGATAGATAGAATTGACCCGCTTGCTTAGAACTGGCGCCTCCCACATCCGGAAGAGGAGCCGTTCCAGCATCAGAGGAACCGGAACAGTGAAGGCCTCCTTCGGAGGAGAGTCATACTGTAGGGCCTCGAGCTCCTCGGCTCGAGGCTCCTCCTCGGGGTCTGCAGGGATAGGCAACGCAGTGGCCATATCCCGGATGAAATCCGAGAACCGGGTATCCTCCGGAGGGGATCTACTCCGGGGTTCAGACTGTGGTGAGTCCGATGGGACGCACCGAGTCCTGAAGGTGTCAGGGGACTCCTCGTCCTCCATCTCCCAGGCGGACTCGTCCGATGAGGAATCGGGATCCGACCTCGCGGGGCCTGTGAGCACCCGCCCTGACGCCGAAGGCACCGGCGTCGATGCCCTCGGTCCCGAACGGGAGGTCGAGGGAGACCGCGACCGAGGTCGACCTCGAGCCTTTATGGTCTCGAGTATCGGCTCGGTCTCCGGGTTCGACTTCGATGTCGATGTCCCAGTGGTCGGGGCAGATGTGCCAGACAGGCTGGCCATCAGAGCACGCTGCTGTTCCATGAAGGCAGACAGTCTGCTCTCCAAGGCTGTCAGCCTGAGACCCAGCTCAGGAGACTCAGCAGCCCCCGACTCGGGCCCCGGCGGCCGCTCTCTGGGAGGAGAGTCCACGAGGACTACAGGACTTACGTGTCCAGCAGACTCCAGTTCCACTCGAGGTACTTTGGGAGGCTTCTCCTGTTCCACGGGCCCGGGGCGACGGTCGGGGGTCTGAGACCTAGCTCTCGAGGAGTCAGGGACCTCTTCCGACGACGCCCTCGTGAGCCGCTTCTTCCTCTTTCGTTCCCGGTCGGGGGACCCCCTGTCTGAGGAGCCCCGACGGTGCTCGGGATCCGATTCCCGAGATGTCGAGGCCTCAGACGAGGTTCAGGCCCGGTCGGAGGCCGAGTCAGAGAAAAGCCTTTCCTTTTGGTGCTGACGACTTCGAAGCGCCTTGGAAGACATTTTTCCACATGGTCCACAGATCTTAGGATCATGGTCGGGACCGAGGCACCGAAGGCAGCAGTCATGTGTGTCGGTTAGAGACATTAGCTTCTTGCACCGATCACACTTTTTGAACCCACTGGAAGCCATCGGGGAAAAAAGAGTCCCCGCGAGGTCAAAGGACCGGCCTTCCGGGGAAAAAGAAAAAAAGGGCGCGAACACCAGCCACAATGGGCAAAAACCGAAAAAAGAAGATCGGGCTCGATACCGGTATACCGAACCCGGCGGGAGGGGAACCGGCGTTGAACCGGAGAAAAAATAGCGAAGGAATCACGAAAAAATCTAACTATTTTCTGGGATGACTAGGACACACGTCCGGTGGGCTTCACGGAAAAAGAGAGACTGAGCAAGGTGGCACCTTCAGGCGGGAAGGGAACCGCGCATGCGTGCCTCCATTCCCAAAGGCTTTCTTCGAAAGCTGGGGAAATGCTCTGCAAGGGCTCCATCGACGTCGATGTCACCCATATGTGAGGACTGACTTCCTGTTTGGTCCTGGAGAAAATGAGATACAAAGGAAGGGGATAGGCCTTTGAAGGGAATGAGAAAGGTGGTAATGAGAAGGGAGTATGAATAGGATGGTAGGCAGTATGAGACTGAGGCTGAAGGCAAGGAAGAGAGTGGCAGGGAAGGAACTAGAACAGATAAAGGGAAGAGAGGTAGAGTAAGGAATATGAGGGCTGGTGGAGGGAATGGCAATGGGGGACTTGAGAGCAGGTGAATGAGGAAGAGAAGATGGGAGGAGTGAAAGATAGAGGGTGGATGAGAGAACTGGAAAAGTGAGAGTGGGATGTGGAAAGCTGAAAGGTAGGTGAGCAGTTAAAAAAGGGAAATTGAAAACTGGAAGTGAGAGAAGAGAAGGCGTAAAACATATCTGAGGATGGATACAGAGTAAGTGAAAGAAGGAGAAAAAATATATAGAAGGAAGGATCATTTTTAGATAGATGTGTAAGGGATGAAGGGAAGAAGACAGGAAAAGAGAAGAAACAGAAAGCAGAAAGAAGAGCTGAGGACCGACCCCATTAGAAAAAAAATAAAAGAGTCAGAAAAGAAAGGTATGGGAAAAAACATTTTATTCTCAGTTTTTCTGTAGTATATCAGCTTTATGAATGTACATTTCTTATATCTTTGTATTTTTCTCAGTACAGGAAGGGATGCCTATTTGTTTTTTGATTTTGATTTTTTTAATTTCTACTGTGCTGCACTTCATGCTCTGTGTAGAAATCGGTCACAATCAGAGGTGTACAGACTATTCCTAATGTGTGGTCCCTTATTTTGTGTCTAGTGAGAGTCTGTCTGTGTCCTGTATGTGTGTCCACAGTGAAGGATTATGCTAGCATTTTGTTTCTGTGTGGGGATCAGTCAGTCAGGCTTATTCAGTTTTCCCAGCAGATGTGCTGCTGGACTGGGGCCCACTATAATGCCATGCTGTTTTTGCAATGATGTGGAATTATGGAAGTTAGTGTTGTTTTGGTATCCTACATTTTCTATATAGGTGTTGAGTGTTTTTGCAGGCTCTTCAGTTTGTTGTCATCACAGCATATAACTATAAAATGGCATTTTAGAAAGGGTGTCCAAGTGCAAATGGGGACGTCTAGGTCAGAATGTGCAGAAAAATGCTTGGGACATCTATCTTTCGGCCTGATCTTCGAAACATAGATGCTCCCAACATGGATGCCCATGCCAGCGTCCACATGGAAGACTCTGCTATGAAACTATGGGGCAGGGATGTCCAGTTCATGAAAAGTTTCATAAGGGGGTATTCATCAGCATGGCAAAATGAAAACATGAGCCTGCCTACTGTAGAAGTGGACAGAATAAGGGAGATGAGTGAACCTCCTTCTCAAGGTCCTCCACTTGCTTGGCTGAAAAAAACAAGCACTTTTTAAAATGCCTATTCGTTCCTGGAGTAGATATAAAATGTGACGCAGCTCAGGACAATCCAGGGTGTTACTGAAATTGGGTAAGGGCATCCAAGTTCATGCCCCCAGGCATACCTACCATGTCTCTGATCTGGCTTGGATGTCCTCACGCTAGGGACATCTACAGAACCAGCTTCTAAAATAGTTCCTAAGACATTTCCATGTCTTGGATGTCTTTATGATCATTTTCAGACATCCAAAGTATGAATAGGTCTTTCAAAATAACCCCTTTAATGTGCATTTCACAGTAAATGATAGCATACAGAGACATTCAATGTACAATATTCTGAGGTAAAGTTATGTTTCAATATTTATTTTTTTTTCATGTAAATTCATTTGCTTAAATTCAATATACATACTGTTACTCATGCCTGATATTAATATTTGTATATATGTAGTGTATGGGGGGGGGGGTTGGGGCAAAGCTGAAGATTCGCCTAGGGAATCTAATATTCTTGCACTGGCCCTAGAAAAGAGAGTCAAGCTCTCCGTTAAATGTCACTTTAACAGGCACAAACCTGCTTTAGTCCTATACTGTTATATGTTCGAGAGAACAGGCTAAATGTGGACATGCTGTAGGTACAAGGTTCCATGGTTATGCAAATAAGGCCCCGCAATGGCTCTGCATCACCCTTGGGCACCACTGATTGTAACTGAATTCAAGAAAGCATGGGAGAAACACAGAGGATCTCTAGGAAGGAATTGTAGAGTTTAGTAGTTGGCGTCGATGGTCAGACTAGATAGACCGAATGGTGTTTATATGCAGTCATTTTTTATGTTTCTAAGTTTCTAGAGTTCAGAGTGAATCTGATTTCGGAAGCTAAGAAAGTTTGGGCCCAGTTAGTACTTGGATGGAAATGCCACCTTAGAATAGTAAATGCTGTAGGCATACTGTGTGGAAGAAAGACATGACAATCTACTTCTGGTCACACCTTGCCAAAAAAAACAAGCCAAGGGATAGTCACAACATGGAAAAGTATTCCAAGGGTCATCAGGAGTTGGCACTAACTCAATGGCACTTGAGAACAACAAATATAAACTAACTGGAAGCAGGCCTCTTTCAGTTGAAAGTAAGCTCTGAGAAGGTGAAAGAGGATAAACGCAGGAATAATCTAAGGAAATTTCTTTAGGGAAAGAATTATGGATGCCTGGAACAGCCTCCTAGTGGAGATGGTGGAGTCACGGACTGTATCTGAATTCAAGAAGGCATGGGACATGCACAGAGGATCCTGAGGGTTTGCAAACAAGTCTATGCAAATGGACTTATGTACAAACAGACAGTGCTATCACTCAGCAAAATGAGCCCATTAAAGCAATGGTGTGTATGTGTGTGTGGGGGGGGGGGTGGGGAGCAGGAGGGAATGCAGTGGTACCAGAATTTCTACGAAAGGATAGGGGGAAGATTCTTTTAGTAAATTTGCCTGCCCCTTTAAAAGATAGTAGGCCTTGGTGTGGCCCCACTCTTTTGCATTGCTGAAGCCAGGAAACCATAATGATCACAGTAACACTAATGTGAAATTAATCTACCATGAGATTCACTAACTGGTAGTATACAGGTATTGCAGATTAGTGAATCCTCTGGGACAATTTTGCAGAGATAAAACAATACACAAGCACACTATTTTAATACAGGTTTGTAAATAAGGGGTTTTATACCAAATCTTCTATCTTGGGAGCTGGGTTTCTATCCCTCACAGGTCCCCGTTCTGCATGGGCTACTCCAGTGAAGGGATTGCACTCACCATCACATAACAGCTTCTCCTGTCATTGATGTTCTTCACTGCTGAAACTCGTTCAGGTTTTCCTATTTTCTGACACATCGTCCCATCCATTTGGATGAATTTCATGGTGTGTATGCCATCTCATTACAGCACGTAAGGTAAGACAAACTTGTTAAAAATCAGGGTGTACATTGGGAAGTGTATTTGCTCCGTGGAGCATATTTTTTTTTCTTCTTGTACTGTGCCAGAGAAGCGAAGTGACCGATGGAACATCTTAACAAATACAACTGAAAAGACAAGTCATTCTAGATAACTATGGGGTATGTTTACTAAGCAGCGGTAGTGGCTGCCGTGCGATATCGGAGCTGCGGCCCCATTCTG
Source organism: Ichthyophis bannanicus (assembly GCA_033557465.1). Lineage (NCBI taxonomy): Eukaryota > Metazoa > Chordata > Amphibia > Gymnophiona > Ichthyophiidae > Ichthyophis > Ichthyophis bannanicus. Next base: position 821,872,195 of record CM066032.1, read on the forward strand.
GGAAACACCTGTGGGGCCACGGCTCTGATACCGCACGGCAGTCACTACCGCTGCTTAGTAAACATACCCCTATGGGTGTTTTTGCCAGTGTGATTATCCCCCCCAAATCTACATAGTAGCTATAAATTTGAAAACAGGCAGGCAGCCGGGTAATAACACCAATATTCCTATTCTTTGTTGTTAATTCTATGTTAAATTTTTATGAAGGTTGCTCGTGGATTAACTCGGATGCAGATTCTACACAGAAGTAAAATAGTTGGAATTTCTGTTATAAGTTTGCGAAGAAAGAATATGTTTCATAGCACCACCAGTCTAAGAATTATCCGGAGAAGTTGCTGCACATCTATGTCTGAGACCACAGGAGTCCCTTTGGTTGATGGCACCTGAAGTCTCTGATCTGTCTATGGTCTCATAATTTCCTATACAGCAAAATATTAGCTAAGTCTCATATTTATTCAATAAAACATGCAAGAACTAGAGCTCCACCACTGTAATGTTGCTTTTAATTTTTTGGGGGCCTGGCCATATCCTCTTGCTTCTTTCAGGCTTCCAGCTCAGTCAGAGCTAGCTTCTTTTGGGATACAGCAGGATGACAAGTGTTTGCCACTATGTCACAGTCTACACCTCACTCATTTAGTTCAGTCATTTCAGTGCATTACCAGTTCTGGCTCACTGAGAGAGTAAAAGCCTGGCCCAGCAATTGAAGCCATGTTCTCTGTAGAATGCAGTGCTTTGCAACTCAGTCATCAGGCTGACCCTGAACCCGTAGTGAAGATGGACTGAAGCCCTTGAAGATATTGCTCAGAGACTTCGGTTGGTTTAGAACCTTTCATCTTTCTACCACAGATTAATGGAGAAACTGTTCTCTAGTGGCAGTGAATTTTATAGTAGTTAGAAACTTTTTCATGAAACTCCCCCTCTCGACAAACTTATAAAAGGATTTTACACCATTCACATGTCAGAGTTAAGTGCATAAAAGGGTTTGCAACCATATTTGTCACTTATGTGCAGAAAACAAATAGGTTGCATGGCAGCTTTTATTGTGCCAAAATACCTTTTGTCTCATAAGCTTTCAGATCAAAGGTTTCTCCATTAATATGTGGTTTTTTTAGAAAGAACAGGGCTTATAACACTTGTCTTTTCGGTGATTTTAGGAGAACTGTACACATTTCTATATTTATGATGAGATACTGTAGCAAGTGCTACTAGTTCTTAGCATTTGTATAGGCCATCCCGTCCCCTAGGTGAGCTAGGCGGCCGCCTAGGGCAGCTGACCCAGGTAGACAGCAGCGGCACACATGGGTGACCATGCTGCCCCGCCCCCCCCCCCCACAGCTGCCTGTGATACCATTTGGGGGGGGCGGGCAGCGGCAGTATTTACAAAAGCAGTGGCCAAAAGCCGCTGCTTTTGTAAATACTACCGCTACCCGCCTCCCCCTCCCAAGGCGGAATCGACATCAGATGGCGGGGCAGCAAGGCTGGGTCCTAATAGTGCTTCAAGGCATACACAGCGCTGTGCAAGACAGTCCCTGCTCATCAGAGCTTACAGTCTAATCAAGACAGGCAACATAGAAACTAGGGACTAGATTAAATCTAGGTGAATGGTAAAGATACACGTAGGAGGAAAAGCAGGAAACCAAGGGGATGAGGATCCAAAGGCAGTTGGGTGTTGCGCATGTGTAGCAAGTAAGAATGCCATATTTTACTTTAGTTTATTTCATCATTTGATATACTGCCCTTAACAATTCAATATCAGAGTGGCTTACAATAATAGTTACATCATAAACATAGTAAAACAAAACAAAGGAGAAACACCAATGAAAAGAAACCAACATATTTTAGATGGACTGATCTAAAGTGACTTAATGTTTAAACATGCATTCAGCAATGTTCTCTCTAAGCTGCATAGAGGGGACATTGGCGCTCAGTCTCTACAACTTATACTTTCCAAATCTGTGCTACTAGTAATTTAATGAGCAATTTAAAACAAACCGAGGGCCTGCCTACTAGTCTCTTCTCCCACAGCATCAATAATGAGAAGAAATATAATAAATCGGGCCCTCGTCCAATTTCTAGTTCTCTACGGCATTGTTACTTAATGAAAGTTAAGACATTTTTGTAAATGTAGAGATAAAACATTTGTGCCGGATGCTGGTAATTGAGGTTGAAAGAAAAGAATGTTTTCAATTCAATTACAATTAGACACATAGACCTACTAAAAGGAAAAATTCCCTCAAATTTTACAGCTTCCAGAAGGAGCCTATAGGAATTCCTTTCAGTCACAGTTAAAGAAAGACTGTTCTGCTTTATTTTGGCATGAGCTCAATATGCCATGGAAGCATCATCAGTTCAATCCATATATATTTTAATCACATAGGAGAACTGATCCATTATTTATACACAATTTACTAATAAGAGGCACAAATCAGCCAGGGCCTGATAATCAGAAGGGTTTATCCTTTGTCCAGAACCTGCTAACTGGATAAACCTCTGTGAGCCCAGTATTCAGCAGCTCTATCTGGATATTGCCACAGAATATTTCCTCTAATGCCATGCACTATCCAGATAGAGCTGGGGTGGTACGTGGGAGGGGCAAGAGTAGTGCGAGCATTTATCCAGTTACCGGCAACTTTCAGTCCACATACCATGTGTTGTAGATTTACTACATGGAAGAAAGGCCTGGAAATCTTCTTCCGGTCACATATTGCCAAAAACTCCAGAAGATAGTTACAACATTAGCAACTATCTACAGGATCGCCAGCAGTAGACATTGACTCAATGGCACTTAACAACAACAGATGGATAAGAAACTACACAAAGTCAGACCAAAAAATGTAGGCCTATCTTTATGCATCTTGGCTATTTGGATAGTGGCTGAATATCACTTCTATCCAGTTAGCCTTCAACGGTTACTGCTGAAACCAGATATATAGCTGAAGCCGCTACCCAGGCACTTCTGCTAGCTATCCAGTTTAACTTTCACCCACAGCAGCTGGAATGTAAAAAGCACTGACTAGCACAGGCTGAATATCAGCCCATCAAATTTTAGACTTAGAAAATAATTTCCAGCAGAAAACTATTTGCTGCTTTTAGAGATAAAACTGATCACATTCCAAGCTAAAAAACCAAACAAACATATCTCAAAGGCCATGCAGTATCTCAGAAAGAAAAAGTGCAAGCCCTCTTTTTGTACATGTTCATGTTAATTTCCAGCTTTATATAACCCTCTTTATCCAAGGCACCAAAGTGGTTCATAGAATTTACACTGGCCTATAAAACACACAAACAGACACACACTGTTGTGCAAACCAACAGCATGTACAGGCTAGCTACAAATGTCAAGGGTTGCCACTCAACTCCACCCCCTACTAAGAAAAAAAGTAAGTTTTAAGACCTGTTTTAAACTTTGAGAGGGAGGCTTCCAGGTGAAGGTATTGAGGAAGAGAGTTCCATAAATAGGATGCTAAATGATCAAAAGCTACCTGACCACTGTTCTCTGAACATGTACTGGATAGTGGTGGAATTGCTAGAAGGTTCTCAGTTTGTGAATGAAGAGTCCTTCCTGGGGCATAAGGGATCTGTAACTCAGCCAAGTATTTAATGCTTTATGTGTTACAATTAAGGTCTTACATTTAGTTCTACATACCACAGGCAGCCAATGATATTCCTTCAACAATGATGTAATATGATTGAATTTCCATAAATTAGAAAAAAATAATAGCTGCATTGTGGATGGTCTGTAGAGGTTCCAGGGTTGAGGTTGTATTTATTTTATTTTATTTATTTATTTTATTTGGCTACCACCAAATAATAAATAATAAATTTCACACAGGTCAAAGCGGTTTACAGCAAACAAGATAATACAAGGAACGTTTACATTGGAACATAATAACTTTGTAAAATGAACAAGGGTAGGGCAATTGTGAAGGTTAATTATGTACAGGGTTAATTATGAAACCAAAACTGGAGCACCTACTCGTAAAGTACCTTCAGGAAACACAAAGAGGGCGAGCGGAATTGGAGGTCACAAGCGCTTTATTGATACAAAGACGCCCCAACGCGTTTTGGCAACGCCTTCATCAGGGGACTGAGAACTGCAAACAAATAATATATGGCAAACAACAATAAACATATTGGCTACCACCAATGATATAATAAATAGTTGGAATTCTAATATAATGAAAGCTGCACAAACCAACACAACATAAAATAAAACAAGGCAAAGAGAATCTAAAAATTGGTACACAAATGAACTAAGAAAACTAAAGCAAAAACTAAGAAAGTTACAGCACAAATGGAGAGTTACAAGAAATGATGCTGACAATCAACTATACATGTCCATGCTTAAGTCATATAAAGAAGCCATTAACAATAGAAAACAAGAATTTCACACTAATTTCCTCATTTGATCCCTTAGCAGACCGAGAGCTATTCTCTATCGTCAAATCTCTAACTAAAACACCTAATCCTGATACCGATCTTCCCTCTATAGAACCCCCAAGCTTTTGCTAATTTTTATATGGAAAAACTCACCACTCTGCATGAACATGATGCTGCACCTAACCCCCACTGCCCTCAACCAATTGAGAGTACACCTCACGACCAACCCACTTGAACATCATTCCACCATATTGACATCAAGCAACTCAAAAGTATAATCACAAGCATTAATACGACTACCTCCCCAGCTGACCCTTGTCCAGTCAGCTGGCTTAAAGCCACAAAAAATGAGTTTTCACCCATCATATTAGAAATAGTAAACCAATCATAAAATCAAATGTGACAAACAAAACCCTCTCCAATTCCTACCGGCCCATTTCCAGCCTGCCATTCTTCGCAAAAATCATTGAAAAAAATAGTAGAAATACAACTGCAAGACTTTGTTGACTTAAACGCCCCGCTTGACAATCAGCAACATGGGTTCAGACCATATCACAGTGTGGAGACACTCATGTTATCTCTAATGGCCAGGGGTCTCAAACTCCAGTCATGGAGGGCCGCAAGCCAGTCAGGTTTTCAGGATGCCCCTAATGAATATTCATTAGATATATTTGCATACAATGGGGCAGTGCATGCAAATATATCTCATGCATATTTATTAGGGATACCATGTATGCCAACCAGATCAGCCTACCACAAGTTGAGGACCCTCCACAAACTTAAACTGCTGCTAACAGACAATGACTTCAGATCTGTATTTCAGGCCATACTAACCCCTATAATAGATTACCGTAATGTATTATATCACAGACTTCTAAGGAAAACAACACTCCCTCTGCAACTTGTGCAAAACACTGAGGTGAGAATCATTACAGGAACTGCAAAATACAATCATATGACCCCAACACTTCACCAACTACACTGGCTTCCTGTTGTTGTATGTGCTAAATACAAATGCATATTGATAATCTTCAAAATACTAAACACTCTATCCCCGCCGACTCTTCAACCTTTGATCCAGAAATCAAGTACAGCCAGAGCAAGAAGAAGTACAGACACTAACATCATCGAAACCCCAACAGATTACAGAACATCAAAGCAATTTACTTGCACCAGAGCCTTCTCTCAATATGCTCCCTAATGTTGGAATCATCTACCTGCCCCAATAAGAGCAATCAAAGACCTACTTGACTTCAGAAAAGCCATCAAAAACCATCTAATCCTTGAATACTATGGTCCCACCTAGTATAACAAATGCCACAATGAGATATTACAGATGTATGCAATGGATAACTGATAAATGTAGCTATATCACCTTATTTGCAACAATGTTACAAATTGTTATTGTATTTATTTATTATTTATTTAACATTTCTTATATACCGCCTTTCATGATATCAAGGCGGTTTACATTGAACAAACTGAAATTACATTCAACAGGGCATTATAACTTGGAGATAACTATTTTACAGGGAACATCCTACGGAGAGTTGTATCTACTATCCCATATATATATCTACTATCTACATATATACATATCCCATATATGTATCTACGATCCCATATATCCCTCTAAGTTTCTACTCCCTGTTCTATGTAAAAGCCTCTTGCTATGTTTGTTCCATGTGAACCGCCTTGAATTAATGATAAGGCGGTATACAAAACCTGTTAAATAAATAAATAAATAAACAAGTGTTTATGCTAGTATTTCTCAACCTTGCTGCTGCCTTTGACAGTATTAGCCATAAAATTCTTATCTCTAGACTGCAACAGATTGACATCCAAAGTACTGTATTGCAGTGGTTTAAGTCTTATCTCGCTGACCACTCCCAACAAGTACAGATCGGCATGGCAACTTCCTCAGCCTTTAAACAGATACGAGTCCCTCAATGCTCCTCTCTCTCTGCCCTAATCTTTAACCTCTATATTCAACCTATATGTAAAATTTTTAAAAACACAAAGTAAATTATCATCTTTATGCAGATGATATAATGTTCTGTCACCCCATAAACATCACAGACTCCTTCTGCCCCCAGATTCAACCATGTCTTACTGATACAACAGATTGGCTTAACTCACATAACTTAAAAATTAATTTCAAGAAAACAGAAGTACTTTACATTTCCCATAGCCAGACCTTCATTCCCCCCACTAAAATCCACATAAATGACTCAGATTTAGAAGTCAAACAAGAAGTGAAATACTTAGGAATAATACTTGACCAGTCCCTTACCATGGCCTCACATATAAAAACTATCTCTAAGATTGTTTACTTTATACTAAAAATGATACAAAATCTCAGACCACTTCTGGAAAATCAAGATTTCCGTACAGTACTTCAGGCCTTTATAACACTTTTTGATTACTGTAATAGCATTCTCCAAGGATAACCCAAAAAAATCACCCAGCAACTCCAAATAGCACAAAACCTAGCTGCCCACATAATGCATAAGGCCCACTACTCTGATCACATCAGTCCACTACTCTATAACCTCCACTGGCAGCCCATAACCACAAAAAACAAATACAAATATATCATGATAGTCTTCAAAGTATACAAAAAATATTGCACCTTCCTACCTCTCCTCCCTCCTCAGCCTACCTGATTACACAAGAACTAAAAGGACCTGCTCCCAGAACACTCTAACAATACACACACACATCCACAATACCAATAAAACTGCGAGCTCCAGGGCTTTCACTTATGTTGCCCCTACCCTCTGGAACGCCCTTCCTAACAATTTAAGTCTTATAAAAGACCTACAAACCTTCCGTAAAGAACTCAAAACACACCTATTCATCCAATACTTATGGTTCTCTCACCACTAACCAGCAACCATAATCAACTTAACTTCTCTCCAATCCGCCATGGCTACCATACTTAATTCACACACATCGAATATCTTTATGAACCCATGAATTGTTCTTTGTATATAGTCTAGGTAAATTACCTTTGTTACATACATTTCCTTGTAAATAAGCTCTACCATTGCTGCAATGTAAGTTATCTTTTACATTCATTCTAATTAAGTTTTACTGATGTTATAATGTAAAATTAGTTGTGTTCATTGTATGAGGTAGGGGTAAGTCAGGTTGGGCAGATGGTTGGGGTGTTGAGTGGAGAAAAAGTCTGCCAGATGTTGAGGGATGATAGGGTAGTTTGTGGGGTTGTTGGTGGTTGTGTGTTTTTTTACGAGAGAGAATAGTTTGCGTGGGTGGTTGAGGGATCTTTGTATTAGTTTTGTATGGTAGCTTTATTTTGCAAGGTTGGTAGCTTGGTTATATTCTCTTAGGAGGGTCATGTACTGAGTTTGATATGTGGGTAGTCATGATTTTCTCCATCTGTGTTCTTGTTTCCTTAGATGGGATTTGAGCTTGCAGAGGTAGGGCGTGTACCATGGGGTCCATTTATGAGTGGGGTTGTGAGGCTGGGTGGAGGTTGGTAGGGAGGCAGCTTCGTTGAGGAGGTCATTCCATGTGTCGATGGTGGAGTCAAGATTGTGGGGTTCTATAGTAGTAATTGGGGAGATGTGGTTGAGAAAGGAGTTTTTGTGGAATTGTTTGAATCTGTTCATATGCAGGTTAGGGGTTGTAGACTTGCAAAGGTTTTTGAGTTGTAGTTGGAAAGCTACTATTTTGTGGTTGGACCAGGTATGGAATGGTTTGGACTGTGGGTGGAGAAGCAATGTGGATTGGGTTGTTGCTGGTGAAGATGAGATCTAGGGTGTTGCCTTTGCAGTGGGGGGGGGGGAGTTTACTATTTGCGAGAGGTCTATTGCCATCATTGCTTCAATGAAGGCTGTCGACTGTTTGGGTGGGGCTGAATGGAGGTTAAGGTCTCCCATTAGAATGAGGTCCTTGTTCTTTGTGTTGTTTTCGAGGGTAGTGTGGATCAGGTCAGAAAGGTCACTGGCTAGTGCTGATGGGGAACAGTAGACAAGGCAGATAGTAAGTTGCTTGTTTGTGATGGTGAGTGTGTCAAGGGTAGTGGTGGATTCAGCAGATTTCATGGAAAGGTTTAGGTCATCTTTGATGGTTATGAGGATGTCTCCTCCTTTTTTATGGGTGCATGGAGAGTGGAAGAGACTGTAATTTTGGGATTGAATTTGGTTTAAGAAGACTGTGTCAGTTTTCGCTAGCCATGAGTCAGTGATGCAAAGTATGTCCAGGTGGTAGGTGGAGAGGAGATCTCTTATGGGTGTTGTTTTGTTCTTCACTGAGCATGTGTTGATAAGGGCACAGTTGAGGGGTGATGGGGTAGTGGGTTTGGTTCCAGTATTGTGGGTTAAGATGGTGATGAGGTGTTTCGAGTTGCGGGTGTGGAGTGGAGGGAGGTTTTAGAGCCCATTCTATAATGAATTGTAGAATCCTAACCAACTAACTACCAAGTCGTGAACCAATGTCAAGACTGCTGCTCAACTTTCCTGAACTCCTTAAGTGCTTTTGTTAGTATGGTTTAAGGATGTATACAGGCAAAAAAGAAAAGTTCTTTTTCAGAAAATTTGTCTTTTTTAATGAAAAATTTTAACATGTGTTGGAACTTTCTAAGATGTATAAACTCATAGGTTAACGTGCATTAAATTAATTTTGCATGCACTAAAGGGTTGATCTTTAGTGGCACTCATCAGTTAGCATTCATATTCATACCTCTCCTCCTGCCTGATCTGAAAATAGCAGTGGTGAAATGGATATTCATGATGTCAGTACAGATATCATTAATATCAATTGAACTGCCACCTGACCAGCTGTTATTAATGGTGTTATCTCTAAACCATATTCAGGGCTGGCCCAATGGTTTCTGCCATTCTGTGCAGAAGCCCTGGCTGTGCCGCTTCCCCTGCATGCCGAGCCACACCACCCTCCCCCCCCCCCTCCCCATGCTGAGCCATGCCTCCACCCCGTGGTCACTGATGCTGGTGGTGGGGTTGGGGGGGGGTGACTTCAGCAGGCCATGTGTGCCAACCCTCATGGCCTGCTGTGGGCAGTGGAGGGCAGCTGCATGGAATGGCTCAGCATGGGGGGAAGGGGGGTGGCAAGGCATTTGTGCCATGCCACCCACAGAGGTCTGCTGCCCCAGGCAGCTGCCTAGTCCACCTAGTGGATTGGCTGGCCCTGACCATATTCAGAGTGGTAGTGTATCAAAAGGAGGGATGATGCTTTGCTGGGGCCATTTAAGATGCTAATTCAATGAGGAGGATAGATGAGATGAGGGCTCTAGTCAAGGGCCTCCCTGTGCTAGAGACTTGGACCAATGATGCCCTGGCTTGGAATACCTACACTAGGGGTGCCCTGGTCTGGATTGCCTTATTATGCAGCTTGATCCCCAGCTGTAGCAATGCAAAATAAAATTACCGTGCAAATCACCTCAGTACTGTAGATTAGTGACACACATGGCAAATTTTGTTGTAGTAAAATTGCAGATTTTACCACAGCTTAGGAACCACCAATGTAAAAATGGAACAAAATGAAAAAAAATAATGAAAACAATGAAAAATAAAAATGTGTATAGTAGATTTGGCCTTGTAGACCTTTGATTACTTTTGTAGGGTTTTATATTAGTTCACAATATGCCTGGTACTGGAGAATGTTTGTTCTTGTTAGTGAGATGACCAGAATCAGATTTTTTTGGACTATCACAGCCTGTTTGTATGATGCTAAATATTTACTGCTAATTAGTTATTTTTATTCCGGCTATGGGGGTGTAGCCAACATTAATAATAATGAGGGAGGGGACACCAATTTATAGGTAGCAGGGGGATGCCAGAAACCTTAGCACCAGCTCTGGAAGATTACATACACACCTGTTCACTACATGTCACCACGTGCTAACAGGCATTAATATTCCCTATCTACTGCCACACCCCTGTTATTCCTAGGGGTATGGTGGCACATAGCGCAAGCTAATGCCTGTTAGATCATGCTAATGTTTAGTAAATGGCTCCTATAGTGTGGTGTCAGAACTAAACAAGAATTACCAACAGGAGTAACTCTTCAACTCTAGAGGAAAGGGAATTGCAGATTAATGCTTCAAGGATTATAGAGCCAGTATATTCTTTAATTTATTTAGCTCATGTCTTTTCAGTAGTAGTTCAAGGTGAGTTAATTCAAGTGTAATAGGTATTTCTGGTCCTCAGAAGGTTTACAGTTTAAGGGGGGTGTTTACTAAACGGCGGCAGTGGACTCCTTGTGATATCGGAGCTGCGGCCCCATTGATTTCAGTGGGACCACGGCTCCAATATCACACGGAGTCCACTACCACCATTTAGTAAACCCCCCCCCCCACACCTAAGTTTGTACCTGAAATAATGGAAGCGTTAAATGTCTTACCCAATGTTGTATGGAGTATCAGTGGGACTCAACCCAGGTATCTCTGCCTCCTAGGTTACTGTGCTAACCACTAGGCTTCCCCTCCACTCCCAGTCAGTGCCAGTCAATGAAAATTAACAAGCTATACTGTGCAATTTATGTTAACACTTATCAATTGCTTGCCTATTTCCTTATATTACTGATATCTGCTCAGATCTAGTTAAATATAGGAAGCGCCTCAAAACTGGGGAGGCTTACCATATCTTCTGAATTTGCTCTTCTGAATGGTATTTCTATGCATGCTTTGCTCAAATTAATGTGAATCTTTGTTTATTAATCCATTCATTTTTGGGCTATTTTCTGTAAGAATGGAAAAAACATCTTTTTAAGATGGTGCCCTGTCTGTATTGATATAGATGTCAAACTGATAAACTTAGACCACACAAGAACATTTCATCAGGTTTCATTATGTGACATACTCATTGCTTCTTGGCAGTTAGTGTACCCCACTTGAAGAAGGCCTATTCCTTTTAGAACAGTTATTTTGTCTGTCTATTAGTATTCTACTCTTCCTCAGTCCTCATTCATCTTCAAGGAAGATGGTCCATTTTTAGGGTTGCACATTTATTTGAAACAACATGGGAAATATAAAGACACTGAAAAATCCAAAGCTCCTTTCTCCCTTCAGACTGTTCTCATACCAATAACCTTGGAATTAGAAGGCAAGCATCTTGCAGAACAGCCATCAAGTCTTTATAGGAGCTGGCTTTAACTCTGCTGATGATCTTCCTTCCTGTTTCCTGATTGGCTCAAAGATTGTCTGATCTGTAGCTCTATGGAAAATGCTAATTGGATTTTTTTTCCTTATGAATCTATTAACTCCTACTGTAGAGGTTTACTTCAAAGATTTTTCTTTTGTTATGTTATTGTGCCAGAAATTCTGTGACACTATGGGGTATGTTTACTAAACCATCTTAAAGTTACCGGCGCTAGTTGCAGCGTTAATGTGAAGAATGCCATATAAGGTAGTGGGTGGTCCAGAGGTAAGTTTGCAAGGAAACGGTATCGTGTGATAGTGGGCGCCATGGCACGTTAATGCGCGTTAACCCTAAGTTCATACCAGTGCAGTGTATGAAGCTATAAAGATGTAGCCCACTGGTTACTGCAATGACTGTGGAGGCAGAGGTCATGGGTTCAATCCCACAGTGGTGTTATGTAAGAAGGCTGTCTGAGGCAGGTGGTGGTCAGGCACTACAATGTCCCAGCCATTGCCCTATGCCCTGTGCAGATGCATCCTGCACAGGCTTCCCTGTCCAGGCCATACCCACAGTACCTTGCTTCTCATTATGCACATTGGCAGGCTAACACTGGAAACAGTGCAAGCATTGTGGGCTCAGTAAGGTGTAGGCAGCCACAAAACACTGGACATACACATGCTCCCACACCTATTTCAGCATTGTGCAAAGATAGAGGTGGTTGGCAGCCCTGGTTGCCACACCAGTCTTGGGCACAGTGCAGGCATTGCTATGGTACTCAATACTGTTAGGGTCACTTCCCGGGGTGGTAAACATTGTCAGAAACAACTGAAACACACTCCACAGATAACAGAAATGTTGCTATGATGAATCTCTGTCAACAAATTGTGTTTAATGTAGGATTTGTTATCTGACATTAATCATAGCAACCTTTTGATATATGTGGAACGTGTTTCCAAGTTTAAGACAGAATTGCTAAGGAATGCAGGTGCTAGTATTGTTAGATGCTGCTCCGCGCAGGGCCCAACAGCCTGAATCTCCATGAAGCTTTGGATAGTGGAGCCTGTGGGTGTGGGTGTTTGTGCCCCTGTTGGCCGCTGCTCTAGGGCAGAGGTTCTCAACTCCGGTCCTGGTGGGCCAAACATGGTTCAGGTTTTCATGCTGTCCCTAATGAATATGCATGGATACATTTGCATACAATGGGGGTGGTGCATACAAATGCATCTCAAGCATATTTCTTAGGGACAGCATGAAACCTGAATGGTGTTTGGCCCTCCAGGACTACAGTTGGGAAACTCTGCTTTAGGGACTGCACATGTCTATGGTATATGTGCTCTGTATGTTAAAAATAGGCGTTTCTGACGTTTTTATTTTATCTGCAATAAAGGTTCCTTCTATATTACCATGGTTTAGTACTGGGTAAAATATAGGGACATGGTCTGCAGGAGCCACAGCTGGAACTTGAACCTGTGATCTTCTGCTGTGAACACACTGGCTGTGTGTACTGCACTAAACTGTTGCCACAGAGGCAGGTCATTCCCTGGGGATACCATTACTGTTCGTCAGACAGACCTTGTCTTTTGCAGTGCATGGCACCCAGCTAAACAGGGCGTGGCCTTGGTCTGCTGTGGGCATATGCCATTGCCCCCTCCACCACCAGCACCCCTCTGCCACCATGCTGGCATGACCTTATGCCGGTGCTGGTGGTGCACAGTCCCAGGCCATCCAGTGTGCCAGTAGGCAGCTGCCTATGGTGTGGGATCTTGGGTAGGAGTGCCTGCATAGCCATGCATGCTTCCCCACAGCACTGCCTGCCAATGTTATGTGCCCTTTGGGGTACCTGCTGGGTAATGTCCATTGGGGCACTGTGGGACACACACTCGTGGGCATGTTTGCCCTTGGTCAATTGCTGTCTTGCTGCTTTTCAGTTTCTGCATTCCTATGTGCCAGGTAGGCATCTGCCTAGTCTACACTGTGCCCCAGCTGGCCCACTGAATGTGCCACCTGCAGCCCCCTGTACCCCCTTTACACCACACCATTGTGCCCTTTCCTACATGGCCAATCTGCTGTTGCTGCACATGTGAAAGCCACATAAGCAAGCTGCCCAATATACACCACAGCAAACCCTCATCAACACTATCAATGTTGGAACATTCACTTTGTAGGGGGAATCAGAATTGACCCTTCCAAAACCGACATCTTTCTTTTTATTCTTTATGGGTAGTGTTGATTACCGTTTATCATTGTTTTTTCTATTGACCAGCTCGGTATTTTGTATTTCTATTTTTGACCTGGTCATTATCTCTCTGGGTTTTGCATGTTTTGTTACTGCACATGTATCACTACTATCACTTTTCTTGGTCTCCCTGACTTTGCTGTACATTGCTGATTGAAATGGTTTCTCTCCCCTGCAAATGTGCCTCTAGCGTGAGGTTTTCACTGATGCTAATTTTCAGACCTTCATTTCACGGCATTAGTGTGCATGGAGCCTCTCCCCACCCACTCTTAGCCCATTGACCCCTTGTCTCCGCCCCGGAGTGCCTTACTCCGCACTCTGGGGAGCCTTACTCCACCCTCTATTTGCCTTAATGCCGGCGGAGATGTTATCGCGCGATACGTGACATTCTCGCACAGTAATGCGCCATTATCGCGCAATAGCATCACTTATCGCATGATAGCATCACCGCTGTGACATTAGCGCTCTTTAGTAAACATACCTCTATATCTAAGTATAATTTCAGAGACATTTACCAAGCCTAATCCAGTTCCTTGTTGATCATCAGAATTGGAAACCAGGATCTGAATTAGACTTGATAAATTTCTCTGTTAGTGTACTTAGACATAGTTTCACAGAATTTCAGGCACAAGAACATGACAAAAGAAACATTTTAGAGTAAACCTCTACAGTAGGCATCAATAGATTCACAAGGCAAAAAAATTCAATTAGCATTTTCCATAGAGCTGCAGACCAGACAAACTTTGGACCATTCAGAAAATAGGAAGGAAGATCACCAGCAGTACAAGAATCAATCCCCCTGGAGATGTGATGGTTCTTTATTTATTTATTTATTTATTTTATTTATGTATATATTTCTATACCGCCCCTTCCAGCGATCAAGGGCGGTTTACAAGGAACATTTTAACAACTGTACACAGATGTATACATTTACATTGAACAATTAGATTTAACTATTTACAATGAACGGTTGAGTATAACTATTTACATTAAACAAAACTTCAACTTCAAGGTGTATTAATAATACAAACATCCATTAACTTATTTACATTGGATATTTACAGTGGTTGTGTATGTTTTGGAATTTATTTCCTTTTTTTTGACGTAAATCGGGGGTGTGTTTGGGGTTCTTCTGAAAGATGCTTGACTTTTAACCAAAACATTACTAGTTTGAAACTAGCCTCTGACTATAAGAAAAAAAAAAGCTGGGTTTTTTTTTTGCCTGAAACCTCTAGTAACCTTTCAGCTATGTTTTTCATTTAGGCAGCAGCCACAGCTACCTCTTTATTAACAAAATTGCCCTAAAATTAAAATTTATAAAACCAAAACCCTTGTATTATGGGTGATCTCCCTTCCTATTTCCTGGTTGAACTAAAGTTTGTCTGGTCTGGAGCTCTATAAAAATGTTTCTGAATTTTTTTGCCTTGTGAATCTATTGAATCTTGCTGTAGAGATTTACTCCAAAGATTTTTCTATTGCCATGTTATTGTGCTTGAAATTCTGTGAAACCATTTCTAAGTATACTATCAGAGACGTTTATTAAGTGTAATCTAGATCCTGTTTGATCAGCAATAGAAAAGGCCTGGCAATCTACTTCCAGTGATACATTGCTAAGAAAACCCAGAGGCAGCTGGTTCTCCAGGAGTCAGCACTGACTTGATGGCACTAAAAAAAAAAATCTGTCATGGATTCTTCTGTTTCATCTATTTTCTCCATTTTTCTTATCTGCCTTTTTATCTACTTATAGCTAGATTTCATTCTTCATCCATTTCCCCCCACCTCAGTCTCTCTCTTTCCACCTTTCATTTACTTATCAGCTTTCCACTTCCTACACTTATCTCTTTAGTTCTCCCATTCATGTCTCTTATTTCTTTTCCAGCAGCTATTTCCCCTGTCTTTCAGCCAATTTCTAGCTACCTGTTTTCACCCTCTGTACTCATCATTTCCCCAATTTCATCTATTTCTGCCTCTCATCATCTCACCAAACCTAGCTCCTTCCTTGTCACTCATCCTTCTCCAGCTCTAGTCATAGGTGTCAACTTCAAACTAATTAGGGGTAATAAACACAACATAAATTTTCCATCCTTATATCTAATGAAGTGTTAGTGCTTAGCGCTCACAGAGCTGGCGCCTATGCCTCCAGTCTCTTTTTTATGTCTTAGCACTTTATTCAGCCTCAATTTCCCCTTACACCCCTCTATTTCCATCCTTTCTCTTTCACCTCCTTTAAAGGCCTGCTCCTGTCCATTGTCACTCCCCTCTGCCTCTTTTCTCCTTTCCCAGCATTCAATACCCCTGCTTCACCCATGCCCAGCATGCATTCCTCTGCCTTATCTCCCTTCTGCCCTCCCAAGCATTCGCCAACATATCTCATCTTCCAGTATTAATTTATCCTGTCTTTCCTCCACTTTAACCTCAGCATCCATCCTTTTCCCCTCCATCTTACATTTCCCTGCATATACCTTGCTTCTTCTTCCCCTATAGTATCTGTCCTCACTCCCCAGCATCCTCCTTCTGCCGTCTCTAATCCCAGTAGCGGGATACAACTAGCTAAACTAAAAGTAGACAAAGCCATGGGTCCAGATGGGATACATCCAAGAATACTGAGGGAACATTCTAGCGGATCCACTGTCTGACCTGTTCAATGCCTCTTTGGAATCGGAAGTGGTGCCAGAGCACTAGAAAAAGGCACGTGTGGTCCCTTTACACAAGGGTGGTGACCAAAGCCAGGATGCTGGGTGCATACAGAGAGGAAATATCAGAAGAAAGGAGGAGGTACGAATGCCACTATGCAAGTACCTGGTGAGGCCTCATTTGGAATATTGTGTTCACTTTTGGGGACCATATCTCACAAAGAATATAAAAAGACCAAGAGGAGGAGACCAAAATGATTTGAAGCCTGTGCCAGAAGACATATGAAAAGAGACTCCAAGACCTAAATATGTATACTCTAGAGGAGAGGAGGGACAGGAGAGATACAAGGCAGACTTTTAAATACTTAAAGAGTATTAATGAACAAACAAAGCTTTTTCAAAGACAGGGAAGCTAGAGGGCATAACATAGAAACATAGAAACATGATGACAGAAAAAGACCACATGGCCTATCTAGTCTGTCCTTCCATATCAACAACTACAACAGTCCACTTTTTACCTTTAGAGATCCTCTGTGTTGGTCCCATGCTTTTTTGAATTTACTGTCCTCATCTCTACCACCTCCACTGAGAGACTATTCCACGGATCCACTACTCTTTCCGTAAAGAAATATTTCCGCATATCACTCCTGAATCAATCTCCCTTCACCCTCATCCCATGTCCCCTCATAGCAGAACTTGCTTTCAATTGAAAGAGGCTCTCTCCCTGAACATTTATGCCACAGAGGTATTTAAACATCTCAATCATATCACCTCTATCCCGCCTTTCCTCTAAGGTGTACATATTAAGATCCTTAAGTCTGTCCTCATATGCTTTATAATGAAGCCCATTAATCATTTTAGTAGCAACCCTCTGCACCGACTCCATCCTGTTCACATCCTTTTGAAGGTGCGGTCTCCAGAATTGCACACCATACTCCAAATGAGGTCGCACCAAAGACTTATACAGAGGCATTATCACCTCCTTTTTTCTGCTAGCCATTCCTCTCCGTATGCACCCAAGCATCCTTCTAGCTTTTGCCGTCGCCTTTTCTACCTGTTTAGCTACTTTAAGATCATCAGACACAACCACGCCTAGGTCCGGCTCTTCTTTAGTGGACAAAAGTACTTCACCTCCTATACTGTATTGCTCCCTTGGATTGCTGCAGCCCAAATGCATGACCTTACATTTTTTAAAATTAAATCCCAGCTGCCAAATTCTAGACCATTCTTCAAGCTTAGCTAGATCCCTCCTCATGTTATCTACACCTTCCTGGGTGTCTATTGCAGATTTTGGTATCATCCGCAAAGAGGCAAACCTTACCCGACAGCCCTTCCGCTATATCACTAACAAAGATGTTAAAAAGAATCGGACCAAGGACAGATCCCTGGGGCACACCACTGGTAACATCCTTCTCCTCAGAGTGAGCTCCATTTATTGTACTCTTTGTCGCCTCTCACCCAACCAATTTCTAACCCAAGCAGTAACTTTAGGGTCTATCCCTAGGGTGCTCAGTTTGTTTATAAGTCGCCTGTGAGGAACAGTGTCAAAGGCTTTACTGAAATCTAAATACACCACATCTAGAGCTCTCCCTTGGTCCAACTCCCTGGTCACCCAGTCAAAGAAATCAATCAGATTTGTCTGACAAGACCTGCCTCTGGTGAACCCATGCTGCCTCGGATCCTGTAATCCGCTGGACTCCAGAAACCTCACTATTTTCTCTTTCAGCAGCGTTTCCAATAATTTACTTACCACCGAAGTTAAACTAACCGGCCTGTAGTTTTCAACCACATCCTTACTTCCGCTTTTGTGTAAAGGCACCACATGAGCCTCTCTCCAGTCCTTTGGCACCACTCCCAACTCCAATGAGGCATTGAAAAGGTCAGTCAGTGGAGTTGCTAGAACATCCCCAAGTTCCCTCAGTATTCTAGGGTGTATCCCATCCGGTCCCATCGCTTTGTCTACTTTAAGTTGAGCTAGTTTCTCACGAACACAGTCTTCTGAAAATTGTTCAAGATGTCCCTCACTTCTGTTCTTATTTGTGGGTGTTTTCTGAGGTCCTGCTCCTGGTTCTTCATCTCTGAACACAGAACAAAAATATTTGTTAAGCAATTCCGCTTTATCCTTATCAGCTTCTACATATTCCCCCCCCCTGCACCCTTGAGTCTGACAATACCACTTTTGCCCTTCCTCTTCTCACTAATATATCTGAAAAATGTCTTATCCCCCCATTTTATTGCATTGGCTATTTCCTCCTCCTTTTGAATCTTTGCCTTCTTGACTACTTTGCTAGCTTCTCTAAGGGGTCTGTTTACTAAATCGCGTTAGTGCAGTTCGCGGTAGGAGCCGCGGTAGTGAAAGAAACCCCAAATAAGGACATGGGCGGTACATCGTTACCACTACCGCGCGTTAGCAAAATTAACGAGCGTTACCGGGCGCCGTGCCACGTTACTGCGCGTTAATCATAAGAAGACGTACAGACACAAAGCACTGAAACAGAGCTGTAGCACAATGGTTATGGTACTGACCGCTGTTACAGGCAGCATGGGTTCGAGCCCCCAGTGTGCCTAACACAGAAGGCTGTCTCAGGCATCACCCTGTACATTACAGAAGGAAAGAGGAGGCATGCTTTTCGTTACGCTGAGTATTGGTATCAGAAAAACACCCTCGGAATGTGCCTAGCCACGTACGTTGGTACGCGCGTACATTCGTGCGTGGGTACGTGCTTGTTTACGTGCGTGGGTACGTGTGTTTTTACCAGTGTGGGCATCCTATATTACAGACTTTGTAGGGTGTCCTGCACCTATGCATTATGCTAACAGATGTACGTGTGATGGCCTATGGTTTATCAGAGCCTGTGAGCAGGTGCTGGTGTTTCACAGGGTTGGATTGGGCCAGTCACACCCATGATGCACTGCACATGCAAAGCAGCTGTCCACAGATACACACCATGGGGAATGCACCCCCACAGCACCTCGGCCTGGTAGGGGGTACCGACTGTGTGTTGTACTGGCACAGAGCAGCTACACACCGTCACATTGTGCGGGTACTGTGCTCACCCTGAGGGTGCAGTGAGGCGCCCAGCACTAGGTCCACAGCACCGGCCATGGCGCAGGTCCAAAGCAGTGTTACTGTGTGAGATAGGTAGTTTCTGCAGGAACACCTTGGACATCTCTGTCTGTTTCAGTCAGGTACAGCCCCCATGCACCACCACCACCACACCCCTCCCCTAGGGCTGAGGGAGGCAAACAGGGTCTCCTATCAAAAGATCCACAGTCTACCATGCTGCAACGGTGGCAGTAGAGGGGAACATGAACCCTAGTCCTGCTGGGGAACAGACACCCCACAGGGCAGTCAATGCAGCTCTGTACACAGCCATAACACAATAGCAGACAGACATTAGGCCTGGATATGGTATGCTGCACCCCACCACTATCTGATATTCCCCTGGTGCAAGCCATCAGCCACTGCACGCTGCAAGCCACTCCATCACAACACCTACCAGCTGCAAACAGTCTGCTAGTGCCCAGTGGAGATGCCTGCACCCAGAACTGGGATGTCAGCATACACAGCAAGCAGATACATCAGTGACTGGGCCCCAGAAGGAAACCCATATGTATCACATGAGAGAAATACTAGATAGCACTATGGGAGTGCCTAGCCATGCTGTGGTCACTGCACAGTCAGGGTGAGAGTGATCTCTCAGCAGGATATACTGAGGTCACCCTGTCTGTGTAGTTGGTGGCCGGGCACTACAATGTGCCTGTCACTGCCCTATGCCCTGTGCAGATGCACCCTGGCCAGGCCACCCTGTCCGGCCTATACCCATGCACTGTTCCCTCTAAGCTTTGCGCGTGTGCGCGCGCACACACCTCGCTGAGCGAGCGCACATACTTTACAACAGAGCGCACAAAAATTACAGCTCTGATTCTGATAGAAAACAACACAGACGTCTTAAAATGTTGTAATAACTAGAAAATTTTCCTGCTTCATTTAGTAATCGTCTATTTTCATTTAATTTGATTGAAATCAATGAGGTGTACATACTGTATTCTGACATGTAGTCAAATTTTAAAGTATATAACTCCGAGTGTCGTTATGTGGCGCACAAAAATTTAACCTTCCTTCAAAAGCTGCACACAGCTGATATTTTATGCGCACACAGCCTACAGAAAATTAGAGGGAACATTGTACCCATGGTACCTTGCTCCTCATTATGCACATTGGCAGCCCAATACTGGCAACAGTGCTGGCAGTGTGGGCTGTTGAAGGTGTTTGCAGCCACCACACACTGGATAGACAGACAGCCACCCCCACACCTATGCCAGCATTGTGCTACTATAGAGGTGGTCAGCAGCCATACCCACCACACCAGTCCTGGGCATAGTACAGGCATGGATATGGTACACAAGACTGTTGGGGGGTCACTCCCCAGGGTGGTGAACACTGTCAGAGACCAGACCTGCAGCACACACCGCAGACATCAGAATGATTGTTATGGTGGAGCTCAATGAGCAAAATGTGCTTAATGTAGGAATTGATATCTGCCAGTTATCAGAGGAAACGTTTGATAGCTGTGTACCATATACCCAGGTGTAGGGTGGCATTGCTAAGGTATGCAACTGCTAGTATTGGGAGATACAGGCAGGGCCCAATGTCTTGCCTCTCCAGCTGGCATTGGCCAATGGGGCCTGTGGGTGGGTGTGTGGCCCTGTTGGCTGCTGCTTTACGGCAGAGTTCCCCAACTCCAGTCCTGGTGTTCCACACACTGTTCGGGTTTTCATGCTGTCTCTCATAAATATGCATGAGCTACATCTGCATACCATGGGGGTGGTGCATAGCTATGCAGCACAGGCATCTTTATTAGAGGCAGCATGACACCGGAATGTTGTGGGGCCCTCCAGGACTGCATTTGCGGGACTCTGCTATAGGTAATGTGCCTGTTTCTGGTGTCTGTGTTTGGTGTGGTAAAATATAGGCCATGCGTATGTTCTCTGCACTACAGGAGTGTCTTTACTATCACTGTTTAGTGGTGGGTAAAACTATGGGGACTGGGTTGGCAGGAGCCCCAACTGGGATTTGAACCTGTGACCCTCTGGTCTTACAGGCACTGGCTGTGTCTGTTGCACCACACTGTGGCCACAGAGACAGTGCAGTCCCTGGAGTTAGTTAAACCGGCCTGACGAGTCAGAAACCCTGCTCTGCAACAGGTTTACTGTGGCCTCATTTACCTTGTATGCAGACAAAGGTGCACATAAACCGCAGAAATGACCTCACAAAAGGGGCACACACCCATAACCAAGCTGGGCAACAATGCTATCATTGGGAAACATTACACCACACACCCAGGACAGCTCCTTTACAATGTAATGCTCTTTGAAAGGGTCTGCGGAGCGTAGACCCTTCCACACATCATTTCCTTTTATTTTGGTGCTTTCCAGGGAGTGTTGTTCCTTGTTGCCCATTGCTATCACTGTTGCCCAGCTGAATTCTGCTTTTTAAAATGTTTCTTGTGGTCATTTTTAACGTTTTATGTGATATTTTGTTCTGTGCACATGTATCACACTGCTCACGTTTTGTGGGTTTCCCCGGTTTTCTGTACATTGCTGACGTAAATGGTTTCTCTTCCCTTTAATGCCTTTAACGACAGGTTTTCATTTGCGTTGGAAGTGAGCTCTGACACTCCGCGCGTTAGTATGAGGGGAGCCTCTCTCCGCCCACTCTCCGCCCATTGACCCCTTCTCTCCGCCCACTCTCCACCTTCTGCGCTGTTTTAACGCGCCGCGGAGCTTTACGATCGTTAACTACGGTTAACGCGCGTAGTATGACGTTAACGGTCGTTAGTGCGTCGGTACGCGCGTTATACGGCACTTACGGTCGTTAACGTAATACTACGCGCGTTATTCACGTTTAGTAAACATAGCCCTAAGTTTTTCCAAATACAGATGCCTGTCTTCCTCTCTCTGTGATCTCTTGTATTTCATGAAGGCCTCCCTCTTTTTCTTCACTTTTTCAGCTACTTCCTTCGAAAACCATAGCAGTCTCCTGTTCCTTTTGCCTTTATTTACCATTTTAACAAAAATGTTGGTTGCCTTTAAAATACCCCCTTTCAGTTTTGCCCACTGTTTTTCTACATCCCCCAGCTGTTCCCATCCCACTAACGACTCCCTGAGGTATTGGCCCATCTTTGAAAAGTTAGTCTTCCTAAAGTCTAAGATCCTCACCTTGGAATGGATTCTAACAGCCCAATACTGAACCACACCATCTGGTGATCACTGGATGCAAAATGATCTCCCACTACAACATCAGAAACACTTTCACCATTGGTAAGCACCAAGTCCAGTATGGCCCCTTCACGTGTGGGGTCTGTTACCAATTGCCTGAATAGTTTCTCCCTGTAGAGAATCCAGGATCTCCTTACTTCTAGATGATACTGCAGCAGGAATGTGCCAATCAACATCTGGCATATTGAAATCTCCTATCAGTAGCACTTCCCCTTTCCTAGCAATGCTGCGTATGTCTTCAATTAACTCTCTGTCCACCTCTTCCTCTTGTGAGGGAGGTCTGTATATCACACCAATGCAAATAGATTTCTCTTTCCCTCTTTCTAGTTTAACCCACAATGCCTCCTCTCTCCCTTTTAAGCTCTGTAATTCCAAAGTTTTAATAGTAGTTTTTACATATAGTGCCACTCCTCCTCCCCTTCTTCCTACCCTGTCCTTTCTGAATAAAGTATAGCCAGGTATAGTTACATCCCAGTCATGGTTTTCTGTGAACCATGTTTCTGTAACTGCCACTAAATCCAAGTCAGCCACTCCCACCAAAGCTTCAACTTCAGGGATCTTATTTCCCATGCTACGGGCATTAATACACACTGCTTTCCATATGTTACCCCTGTTACCCATTTCCATAAAGGTATTTAATGTATCACCTACCTGGGGGCTTTCACTTACCTGGGGGCTTTCTTCACCCATCCCCAATGAATCTAGTTTAAAGCCCTCTTCAGTAGATTAGCCAGTCTACTACCAAAGAAGCGTTGACCTTTCTTGGACAGATGGATGCCATCTCTGCTCTGCAACCCTTGGAACAGCATCCCATGGTCTAGGCAACCAAAACGCTCTCGATGACACCATCCACGCAGCCATGCATTCATCTCCAGGATGCGAGCCTCTCTGCCTTGGCCTTTACCCTGAACAGGGAGGATTGAAGAGAACACCACCTGTGCACCTAACTGCTTCACCCTCTGTCCCAGAGCCATGAAGTCACTTTTGATACTTTCCGAGGTATACCTGGCAGTATCATTTGTTCCAACATGGATTAGCAACATTGGGTAATAGTCAGTGGGCTTGATGAGTCTCGGCAAACTCTCCGTAACATCTTGGATTTTGGCACCAGGCAGACAGCATACCTCTCTGGACATCAAGTCTGGTCGGCAGATGGATGCCTCAGTACCCCTAAGAAGAGAGTCTCCAACCACCACTACCCTTCGTTTCCTTCTGGTCACTGATTCCGCAACTTTGGGGTACCTGAACTCTGGTTCTTCCCTTTCCAGGGATGCTTTCACCTCCTCCATTTCCAGGGCTGCATAATGGTTCTTCAATTCAAGGGCTGGAGAAGTTGGATTGGTGATTTTGCAGGCCCTGGTGACTTGTGTCCAACCATCGACATTCAGTTGGCACCCATCTTCTCCTGTGCTGGAGAGCCTGGTTGCTGCAAGAAGCATCTCATCAATGTACTTCTCACGGTCTTGAATGCTCCTCAGCCTCGCCACCTCCTCTCTGAGTTCCTCCACTTGTTTCCTCAGAGCTTCAGCATGCAGGCACCCTGCACATGGAACCGGTCCTTCAACTGACATTAGGATCTCTGTCTGGACCGAGGCAGAAGCTGTAACGGGGGCAACAGCTTTAGCAATACGATTTTTCCCAGCCATTGTTCTGTTCGTGGAGCTTAGGTATCTGTTAAAGCAAAAGAGAGAGATCTACCAAGTACCAGCCAGTTTCGCAGCTGTCCTTTCAGAGAAAAAGCAGTTAAATCTCTTTAATTATATACAAATGTGCTGGTCCAATTCACTGTGATTTGTTAAAGGGGGAGGTGCCCTGTAAAGCAAGACTGCTCACTAGGGGTGGATGGGAGTCGGGATGGGTAGGGAGGGAACTAACACCTGATTAGGTGCTAGCAGTTTCTAAACCTGAGGAGGTTACTGGAGTTCAGCAACCTACTGTGCTCAAGGAAAGTTCCCCTAAAACAGCAAAAAATGAAAGTAACCTTGCTTTAAAAAATATACACAAAACCCTTTTAAGAACTCCCAGTCAGAGAGCTAGCAATGTAATATAATAAAACAAACAAAGAAACCCTCAAATCCTTACTGTTTGATCTGTGGAGCCCTGGTTAGGAAAGCCTCAAAAGGGCAGGGCACTGGAGCCTTTTATGCAGGCTTCAACTGCACTCAGGAAACAGGCCCACTAACTCCTGATTAGGTGTTAACAGTTTCTAAACCTGAGGAGGTTACTGGAGTTCAGCAACCTACGGTGCTCAAGAAAAGTTCCCCTAAAACAGTAAAAATGAAAGTAACCTTGCTTTAAAAAATATACACAAAACCCTTTTAAGAACTCCCAGTCAGAGAGCTGGCAATGTAATATAATAAAACAAAGAAACCCTCAAATCCTTACTGTTTGAGCTGTGGAGCCCTGTGAAGTTGCAAGGGGCTATGCAAGGGGCTATACTGAAAGGCAATGTCAGGAAATATTTTTTCACTAAAAGAGTGGTGGATGCTTGGAATGCCCTCTCGATGGAAATGGCGGGTGAAAATACAGTGACAGAATTCAAATTGGAATGGGACAGGCACAGTGAAACCCTTTATAGAAACAGGATAAATTCAAAATAAACTTAATTGTCTCTGATATAAGTAGAGGCAACCTGTATGGAGTGCGGGTACACCCCTAATGAAAAGCATGCTGAGGGGTGACCTGCATGGAGCGGCGGGACTATCTACTCTTGCCACCTTGCTGTGCAGACTAGATGGACCATGCTGGTCTTTATCTGCTGTCATATACTATGTAAGGATGACATTGAGAACTACAGGCCAGTTAGTCTAACCTCTGTGGTTAGTAAATTATTGGAAAGGCTACTAAAAGAGAGAATAGTGAGTCCAATGGATTGCAGGCTCCTTAGCAGCGTGGATTCACCAGAGGCAGGTATTGTCCGACAAATCTGCTAGATTTCTTTGACTGGGTGACCAGGGAGTTGGATCGAGGGAGAGCCCTAGATGTGGTATATTTAGGTTTCAGTAAAGCCTTTGACATCATGCCACACAGGTGACTTATAAACAAACTGAGCATTCTAGAGATGGACCCTAAAGTTACTGATTGGGTTAGAAATTGGTTGAGTGGAAGGCGACAAAGGCTATAGGCAAATGGAGCTCATTCTGAGGAGGAGGTTACCAGTGGTATGCCACAGGGATCTGTCCTTGGTCCGATCTTTTTAATATCTTGTTTTAGTGATATTGCGGAAGGGCTGTCAGGTAAGGTATGCTTGTTTGCTGATGATACCAAAATCTGCAATAGAGTGGACACCCAGGAAGGAGTAGATAATATGAAGAGGGGTCTAACTAAACTTGAAGAATGGTCTAGAATTTGATAGCTGAAATTTAATGCTAAAAAATTCAGGGACATGCATTTGGGCTGCAAAAATACAAAGGAGTGGTGCGGTGTAGGGGGTGAGGTACTTCTGTCCACAAAAGAGGAGCGGGACCTGGGTATAATTGTGTCTTACAATCTTAAAGTAGCTGAACAGGTAGAAAAGGTGACTGCGAAAGCCAGAAGGATGGAATGGCCAACAGAAAAAAGAAAAGAAATGCCTCTGAAAAGTCTCTGGTGCAATCTCATTTGGAGTATTGTGTGCAATTCTGGAGACCACACCTTCAAAAGGTTATAAACAGGTTGGAGTCGATGCAGAGGGTGGCTACTAAAATGGTTATTCGTTATGAAGCATATGAGGATGGACTTGACGATCTTAATATGTATACTTTAGAGGAAAGGTAGGATAGGGGCGATATGATAGAAACATTTAATACCTCCATGTCACAAATCCACAGAAGGGTCTCTTTCAACTGAAGGCAAGCGCTGCTATGAGGGGACATAGGATGAGGGTGAAAGGGGATAGACTCAGGAGTAATATGTGGAAATATCTTTACGGAAAGAGTGGTAGGATTGGAAATTGGCTGATGGAGGGAGCTTGGACTGGAAATTGTCTGATGGGGAACTGGAAAAAGACTGGAAAGGGGCATATGTGGGGCTAGGACTGGAAACGGGATGATGTGGGGGCATGGGAGAATGGGACTAGAAGCAAGCAGATGCTGGGTATATCTAGAACTCGAAGGGAACTGATTTTGTGGGAGGACTAGAAAGGAATGGGGAGGGGGAATGAGGATGGAGAGGAGAAAAGATATTTTGTGTGGGAGAGAAGAAAAATCTACGACTGGCAGGGTATTGGGAGAGTAAGTGGGGATTGAGAATCGAAGGATGAAATCTGAGTGGATGATACAGGAATAAAGAAAGAAATGGGGGAACGAGCAAAAGGGGAAAGATCAGTATGTTAAAGCAGATATAGAGAGAGAATGGAAAAAATCTAGAAGAGAAAAGAAAGGACAAATGGATAGCTCGCAGAAGACACAAAGAAATCAGAAGAAAGTGACTGGAGCAATTGCAACTGAATAATAAAATGCCCAAACAAAAGGTAGAAGAATACTTTTTATTTTGAATTTAACAAATGGAATATATCAGGTCTGGGAAATGTGTATCGCTAACGTCTTTGTGTTTTTGTTTAGTGCAAGAGGAAATTAATTTATAGTTTTATTTTTCCAGTGTTGTTGTACATTTCATGTTTGATGTTTGGGGTTCCCAGTTTAATTATTGTCTTCCTATTTCTAAATTGTGATCCCTTGTTCTTTGTTTGGTGATGGTCTGTGTTTTGCATGTGTAACCGAGCTGATATATTCAATTCATGTAGTTTCTATTTGATAGTGCCACCTGTTCTCTTTCTCCAGTAAGAGATGTATTGGTTTTCTCTGAGATGTATTGGTTTAATATTTTCAGTGTTGTCTTTTGATAGGTAGGGTTTGGTGCTTTGTGAGTCCTGGTAGTAATGTTATGATACGATGGGTTTGCTATGGGTTCTAAGTGGTCAGTGTTTATAGTACTTTCTAATGGGACTGGTGGTTGGCACTGGAAGATAGTAATGTAGAAATCTGTTAGTCTTTCTTTATCCAGACATTCATTAAGAGGCATGTTTACTAAAAGCGTATGCTAACATTATGCAAATACATATGTAAAAGATGAATTTTATGCAAATGAGGCCCCACAATGAATCTCCACACATGGCCCTGTGCCCCCCTTGGGCCACCCCTGCCTGAAATATGATGTCCCACAAGGATTTGTCCTAAGATCAGAGCAATATAAATATATTTTTAATATAATCTGTGGTTAAAATGTATTATTTTATACTAGACCCAGATATAGTGCAGACAAGTTGTGGCACAAGCTATCATGCAGCTTAGGGGTATGTTTACTAAACTGCGGTAATGTCATTCGCGGTAGGTTCTGCGGTAAAGGTAGAGATGCCCATATAAAGGCATGGGTGGTGCATCGTTACAGCAAGCTGACAGAGAACGCGCGTTACAAGGCGCCTTAGAATAACGAGTGTTACAAGGCGCCTTGTAAAGCACCTTGTAAGGCGCCTTATAAGGTGCCATGTAAGGTGCCTCAGAAGGCGCCCTATAGGGCCTCCTAGGCTAAGCGCCATATTAGGCACCCTTGGACAAGTCACCACAGAAGGCACCCTGGGCTATGGAACCATAGGTTAAGGTGGCCTAACAAGGTTATGGTGTCCTAGGTTAGTGTGCCCTAGGGACTACAAGGTGCCTCAGGATGACATGCATGACCTGTGCGGAACAGAGACAGATGTAGCCCTAACACTAGATAGAGCGCTCAGGAAAGGCAATGAACAGGTGAGTGAAGGAGTGAGAAGTGGGAGCCGCTGGACCTGCCATATCTGCGGGCATCCCATGTGCCTGCCAGTACTGATGACAAACATGGTGGGGCAGCTCTACCACAGCACAGGGTGTTGGCAATGTAAAGTACCGGAAAAACAGTTGGTGGCAGACGATGGGAATACGTTTCCCCCAGTGGAGACGGAGGTGCCAGGATAGTTACAATGATGGGTGGACAGAGGAGTGGTGGTGCCATGCAGATCAGGCACAGGCGAGGCAAGCACGATGAGGCACAATGCAGGAAAGGGTAGCGGTGCAGGACATGGGCTGGCAGCCTGCACTGGCAGACAGGACTCTACACAGCTGACAGATGCAGATAGATGGACCGAGGGAATGTTGGCAATTGTGGTGAGGGTATTATGGGCTGGAAGTGCAGATCTGCAAAAATATGACCTCTACAGGCATGCACACTATTTGAGTAGGACAGGCATGAGAGGAGGGAGCAATGAGGAACTGAACAAATGAACACTGCCAAGAATGGCATTGTATTAACCAGTAGGCTATACCTCCATGGTGTATGTCACAGCAGTACCCATGATGCAATGCACATGCTGAATAGCTGTCTACAGCTGATCACCAAATGGGGTCTGCACCTCTCCGGTACCTCAGCTGGGAAAGAAGAACTGAAAGTGTGTGATACTGGCACAGAGTAGCTACAGACCATGCCATTGTGCAGGTTCTGTGGTCACCCTGAGGGATAGGATTGGTGCCCAGCACTAGGTCTGCAGTACATGTGGTGCTAGAAATAGGTCCTGCTGTACATCCCCATCACTACCAGTGTGTGACAGGTGTTCCGTGCAGTGCAGCTGAAGGTAATTTGGTTTCCATCTGTATCCTGCAGTCACATGTGGCCCTGTGGGACCAGACACCAGCCAGATTAGTGTGTACCCCGTGTGAGGGTCTGGCTGACATGAGCAGCTGTTGTCAGAGCAGAGGGGTTCCTAGAATTGCATGAGGTGTGTGTAGATCACAGTGGTATACACTACATACCCCAAAGGGCCCACATCACCCCTTTTGTAGGTAAAGAACAGTGCCCCCACCCCAGGGTAACAACCTCCATCCTGTTTGTACGAGACAGCGCTCCAGGGTTGGTGGGCCACCACTGTCTGCAAGCAGGCATCTCAGTGAGTGGGACCCCAGCACTGGGGACCACAAATATATCATTAGAGACCAATAATGGAGCGCTATGTGGGAACCTAGACCTGCCATGGTCACTGCTCGTTCAGAGTGAGTGCCCTGCCAGCATGCCATGCTGTGGCCACCCTGTCCATGCAGGTGGTGGTCAAGCACTACAGTGTCCTAGCCATTGCCCCACACCCTGTGAAGATGCATCCTGGCCAATCTGCCCTGTCCTGGCCATACCCAGAATACCTTGCTCCTCATTATGCATCTAATCAGGCTAACGCTGGTAACAGTGGGACATTTTGGGCCCAGTGAAGTGTGGGCAGCCACAAAACAATGGATAGACATACAAACACACTCACTCCTTTTGCAGCATTATACAAAGATAGGGGTAGTTGGCAGCCCTGCCCGCCACACTAGTCCTGATCACAGTGCCGACATTGCTAAACTGTGCAGGGGGTAGTAGTAGTGCTCTGGTGATAACATCATCTCAATGCTGAGGCCAACAGCCTGCTGCTCCATGCATCATTGGATTGTGGAGCCTGTGTGAGTGGGTGTTTGCACCCCTGTTCGCCGCTGCTTTGGGCTTTGCACATGTTGCTGTTGTATCTGCATTGTAGAGTAAAATATAGGGACATGCTCTGCAGGAACCACAGCTGGGACTTGCACCTGTGACCTTCTGCTCCTGGACACACTGGCTGGCTGTACTGTACCACACTGTTGCCACAGATGCATGGTAGTCCCTGGGGTCCCTGGGGCTACCTGCACATTTCCTCAGCCAGACCTTTTATGTTGCACTGCACGCCACGTACTGATGCAGAGCATGGCCTAGGTCCACTGCAGGGAGGTGGCACTGCCCCCTCCAGTACGGGCACATGCCCCCCTGCCAAGCTGATGTGGCCATTTGCTGTCGGTGCTGGTAGTGCGCAGTCCCAGGCCATCCACTGTGTAGGTAGGCGCCCACCTAGGGAGCGGGTTCTGGGGTGGGGGGGGCATACATGGACATCCTCACATCCCCCCATCACTGCCTACCACTATTATGTCCCCTCCAGATGGGGGCGGGATGGCTGGGGGGATGTCAGGTCTGTGCCCTAGCGACTATTGGCTAGGGTGGACCAGGTAGATATTAGTGGATTGTGTTTGGCCTTGGTTAACTGCTGTCTTGCTGATCTCCGGTGTCTATGTTCCTATGTGCCACCTAGGCGCCTGCCTGGTCCACCCTTTGCCCCAGCTGCCCATGCTACATGTCCCGCCTGTGGCCCCCTATGCCCCATTTGCACCATCGCCATAGTGGCCATTCATACTTTGGCACTATGGTATTGCTGTACATGGAGCACTACTATCACAGTTTTTGGGCTCCCTGCCTGGGCTGTACATTGCTGACACGTAAATGGGTTTCTCTCTCCTGCATATGTGCATCTAACTGCAGGTTTTCAATCGCGTTAGGATTCAGCTCTTCAGATCAGCGCGTTAGTGTGAATGGAGCCTCTTCCTGCCCACACTCTGCCCATTGACCCCTTCTCTCCGCCCTCTCTCCACCTTCTGCGGTGTTTACCGCGCCGCGGAAAGTCTATGATCGTTACCGCAGTTATGTAACGTTACCGCAGTTTAGTAAACATACCCTTAGAGTCAGAGGGAGCTCATGTTATCAGGCATTTCTGGAGCCTGGGAAGTTGGGGGGTGGTTAGAGTAACGATGCAATTCCTTTACTCTGCTTCCTGGGAGACCTGATGCAAAATAACTAAGTTAAAAAATTATTATTAATGACCTTTTGATCTGTGCTGTTGGGGGTTCTATAAAAGTTGCAGTTTAACTTTTAATTGGGGGAAGGGTTGCTTTTGGAACTATTTTCTTCACGTCGGAGTAGAAGAGCACTTTTTTTCTAGTGTAAAGAAGGGTGTGGATGAAAGACTGTAGAGCAGTGTGGAGCAGGACTTGAGGAATACCAGATGTGCACAGTTTTGCAGTAAGAAAGAAGTGAGAATTTGAGACTAAGGGGCATGTTTACTAAACTGTGGTAATGTAATTCGCGTTAGGTTCCATGGTAAAGATACAGATGCCCATATAAAGGCATGGGCGGGGCATCATTATGCCAAGCCATGTCAGGTAACGCGCATTATAAGGCGCATTATAAGGCACAGTACAAGGCACGTGCCTTAACGTGCCTTGTACTGTGCCTAATAAGGTGCCTTATAACGTGCCTTGTACTGTGCCTTGTAACGTGCCTTATAGCGTGCCTTGTACTGTGCCCAGTAAGGTGTCTTGTAACGTGCCTTATAATGTGCCTTGTACTGTGCATAATAACGTGCCTTGTACTGTGCCCAATAAGGTACCTTGTAACGTGCCTTGTACTGTGCCTAATTAGGAGCCTTGTAACACCTTATAAAGATTGTTGGCAACTGTGGTGAGGGTACTATGGGCTGGCAGCACGGATCTCCAAAGATATGACGGTCACAGGCAAGCAAGATATCTGCCTTGGACTGGAGAGAACAATGAAGAATTGAACCCATGACTTCCACCTAGAACATCAGTGTACTAACCAGTAGGCTATACCTCTATGGCCAATTGCATAGCAATGGCTGGGTAAGAAGGACTGCAGGTCACCGCACAAACCATCTGCTCTGTGTGCCAGGATAGGGTAATCCCACCAGCACCCATGATGCACTGCACATGCAGAACAGCGGCCTATAGCTGACCACCAAATGGGGTCTGCACCTCTCCAGTACTGCAGTGTGGTAAGACGGACTGACAGTGTGTGATACTGGCACAGAGTAGCTACAGACCATGCCATTGTGCAGGTTCAGTGTTCACCCTGAGGGATAGGATTTTTTTTATTTATTTATTTTAGTATACATTTGTATACCGCTACTTCCAGCGATCAGCAGCGGTTTTGATTACAGATTGGAAATTGTCAAATCATGATAGGAAATTTTTGAGGTATAAACACATTGATTAGATAGGAAAGCACAGCACACAGAGAACTATTTTACAGGGAACATGGGCTATGGAGGGTTAAGTGGCTTGCCCAAGACCACAAGGAGCACCTGTGGGACTAGAAACACCAGTCCTTCCGGCCCAAGGTTGCTGTCCTCTAGTGGATAGGCGCCCAGCACTAGGTTCACAGTGTATGTGGTGCTAGAGATAGGTCCTGCTACACATCCCCAGCACTGCCAGTGTGTGACAGGTTTTCCCAGCAGTGCAACTGAAGGTACATCTGTTCCAGCTGCAGTCACATGTGGCCCTGTGGGACCGGACACTACCTAGA
Organism: Ichthyophis bannanicus; assembly: GCA_033557465.1. Taxonomy (NCBI): domain Eukaryota; kingdom Metazoa; phylum Chordata; class Amphibia; order Gymnophiona; family Ichthyophiidae; genus Ichthyophis; species Ichthyophis bannanicus. Next base: position 821,904,996 of record CM066032.1, read on the forward strand.
TTAGTGTGTACCTGGTACTTGAGGGCTCTGTAGCACTGCTACTATGGGTCTAAGTGGTATGTGCTATATACCCCAAGGGGCCTCAATCACCCCTTTTGTAGATGAGGGGTGTGGTGAGACAGGTGCCTGCATGCTGCAGTACCAGCAACCACAGTCTTGCTGGCAGATGAAAGCCCTCCAGGGCTGCTGGGCCAGTGCCATACCTGTGACCATTGCAGACCAGCAGTGATGCTTGGGGTAGGTAGGGGAAGGCTCAACTGCCCCATGCCACAGTCCGTCATTCATCCACAGATAGCACAGTCAGACTGCATCTGCAGCATCCTACAAGATGTTCCCACCATGCACAGGCAAACTGCAGACAGCCCACTAACTAGTCCATGCTCGCAGGGAAACCCTGTTCACCCAGAAGTGGGATGCACAGCACAGACACCAAGCAGGTAGCTCTGTGCTTGGGCCCCAAAACCAGGAACACACAGGTATTGCTGGAAACAAATAATGTGCGGCACTATGTGGGAACATAGACATGCCATGGTCACTGCTCGGTCAGAGTGAGAGTGAACCCCCTCCCGCCCCCCACCCCCCCCCCCCAGCGTGACATGCTGTGGCCACCCTGTCCATGCAGGTGGTGGTCGAGCACTACAGTGTCTCAGCCATTGCCCTCCACCCTGTGCAGATGCATCCTGGCCAATCCGCTCTGTCTGGGCCATCCCCACAATACCTTGCTCCGCATTATGCACATTTGCAGGCTAATACTGGAAGCAGTGTGAGCAATGTGGGCTCAGTGAGGTGTTGGCAGACACAAAACAATGGAGAGACACACGCACACTCGCACACCTATCTCAGCATTGTGCAGAGATGGAGGTGGTTGACAACCCTACCCGCTGCACTGGTCCTGATCACAGTGCCGACATTGCTAATCTGTGAAGGGGGTAGTAGTAGTGCTCTGGTGATAACTGCAGCTCTGTGCTGGGGCCAACAGCCTGATACTCCATGAAGCTGTGGATAGTGGAGCCCTTGTGAATGGGTGTCTGTACCCCTGTGCACCACTGCGTTGGGGTTTGCCCATGTTGTTGTTGTGGCTGCATTGTGGGCTAAAACTATGGGGAGATGCTCTGCAAGATCCACAAGTGGGACCTGCCTGGCTGAGTGTACTGCACCACACTGTTGCCACAGCAGCATAGTGGTCCCTGGGGCTAACCTTACTTTCCTCAGCCAGACCTCTTCTGTTGCACTGCACACCACGTACTGGTACAGGGCATGGCCTAGGTCCACTGCAGGCGAGTGCCACTGCTCCCTCCAGCACAATCACCCACTCCCTCTGCCATGCCGCCATGACCATATGCTGTCGGTGCCGGTGGTGCGCCATCCCAGGCCATCCAGGGGGCAGGTAGGCGGCTGCCTATGGTGTGTGTTCTGGCGTAGAGGTGCCTACATAGATGTCCACGCTTTCCCAGTCTAGCACCGCCTGTCACTGTTATGCGCCCCTTGGGCTGCCTGCTGGGTAATGTCACCTGGATGGGACACTGTGGGCCACAGACTCATGGGCATGTCTGACCTTGGTCAGTTGCTGTCTTGCTGGTTTCCATTTTCTGCATTCCTATGTGCTACCTCAGCAACCGTCTAGTCCACCCTGTGTCCCAGGAGCCCCCACTGCATGTTCCACCTGCAGCCCTCATGCCCCATTTGCGCCATCACCATAGTGGCCTTTCATACCAGGGCACTATGCTGTTGCTGCAAATGGAGCACTACTATCACCTTTCTTGGGCTCCCTGCCTATGCTGTATATTGCTGACACTGAAATGGTTTCTCTCTCTTGCAAATGTGTGCTAATGCCAGGTTTTCAGTTGCGTTAGGATTCAGCCCTTAATTTATCCGCATTAGTGTGGAAGGGGCCTCTCCCCGCCCACTCCCCGCCCATTGACCCCTTCTCTCCGCCCTCTCTCCACCCTCTGCGGGACTTACCATGGCCAGGAACGTTAAGGCATGCTATGTAACGTTATGCAGTTATCACCAGAGCACTACTACTACCCCCTGCACAGATTAGCAATGTCGGCACTGTGATCAGTTTAGTAAACATGCCCCTAAAAGTGAATAGTTAAGCATAAAGGCATTTAAATGTGTGACTGACATAGTAAAACTTGTGAAAGGTTCCTTTGGGAATTTTTGTGGGGATATTTCTGAAGTGAGATGTTGTCTGCAAGACTGAAAGGGGTGCTTCATTAAAAGAGAAGGCAGTGATTTCACAAATTAATGAAGCTGTCATTGAAGCTGGAAATAATTCCTGTTGAAAACTGGATGTCTTAAAGGGTGGAAATCTGAGCTTTGCTGTTTCTGTTGAGAAGAGTTTGGCTGTAAAGCTGATGTGTCTCTCTATAGGTGAGAATATTTGCTAGGCTTATTAGAATTTTGGCTATCTGAAAGCATAGAAGCTTGCCGTCTTTAAGACAGGATTTGGGCAACTGCTGGTGAATGTGTATGTGCTGAAGTGTCCTTCGTTGGCCTAAAGCAGTTTCAACTGGAAACGGGAAATGCTTACTGGGCTCCATTACGGAGGTACTGTTTCCTGAAGGGAATTGTCAGCTTCATAGAATTTCTGCTGAAAACGTCGGGCTGCTTTTGAGAAGAATCCAGTTTTGATTAAGCTCAGAGGAAAACTTAAATTTTGTGGCAGCCTCTGGATTGGTAGTGACTTTAGAAACTAAGGGCTCCTTTTACTAAAGCCTGCTAAGGATGTGTCATTAATATGCCAATCTGAGGCACATGAAAAGATCACATGTTAACAGTCAGGGACATGTCCAGTATGTTCCTGGCAACTTAAGTGTGAAGGGTTTTCCTAACATGAACTCCACTACTGCAGGTTCACTTAGCAACTCATATAGAGGTGTCGTTATGTGAACCCACATTAGGCAATGCATTGTTGCTGAGCATGTGAGGATAGCCTGGGCTCTACACTAATGCATTTTCCACACCTACGCATTGCCCATTCCCCGCCCCACCCTGCATTTGCCGATTAATGTGCATTGAAAAGCACTATTGCATGTTAGTATGTCCAATTGCCAGTTGCCACGCATTAAGACGCCCTTTAATCAGCTAGCAGGCTTTAGTAAAAGGAGCCCTAAGTTTTTAAGAGTGTGTTTATTTGTGCATGTATAGAGTAACTGCGGGGGAAAGTTTAGCTAGGGACTTACTCAATAGCTTTTATTTTATGTAACTAGGGCTTAGGAAATTGTTTCACTTCAGTTCTTCAGAGCTAAGCTACCTGCTTCATCTGGAGTCAGTTTTAAAAGGAAAAAAAAAGTAATAAGTGACTCCTAAAAAGAGCTAGTTATGGTTTTTCTTATTTATTTCTTGAAGTTAGGCAATAGGTTTTGAGACTGTGGACCTGTGGTGGATCAATAAGGACCTGAGGGATTCCTGAAGAGAGCCAAGCCAGAGGGAAAAACTGCTGTCAGGGCCCCGACACAAGACAGATTGCAGTCAGCAAGCGGTAAGTAGCGCTACCAATAGTCTTTTATTTCAGGTGCACTTGAACTTTCCATCATTTGAGCTCAGTATTTTATTAACATACTCAGAAGGATTAAAAGTGTATTGGACCAGTTCATTCCTGTTCTATCTGGAAAGAAAACACTGTGTTAATTCCTGAATAAATTTATTCAGATATAATTCCTTACAGAAAGGGATTCACATTGGTATTTACTGATTAAGAGTTCTATATGTATCTATATGTAATTATGTTTAACTGAAACAGTTTCTGAAAAGGGAAAACACGTTTAAGAAGGACCCATTATCAGGATTTGAAAATGTTTCTTTTAACTAAGGCAAGCGTTTACCTAGATAGTGCTTATCTGGCATTGTATACTGTACCAGATACTATCTTGGCTGTAAGTTGCAAAGGAAGAAAATGTTTGGTTTTCAAACTGTTGTGCGTTAACATTCCTTACTATGAGGTGCGATCAAAAAGTATTGAGACTTGTACAATGAAACATGAAGTATGACACTGACAATTATTGCACTCGGTCTCCAACTAAGTAGTCCCCTTCCAGTGAAAGACACTTCCTCCAGCGTTCCTGTCACTGCTTGAAACAATTTTAAAATGCCTCTTTCATTATGCTGTGAAACTGCTGTGTCAAATTTTGCTTAATGTTCTCCAAGTCACCAAATCTCCTTCCTTTCAGTGGTAATTTTAGTTTTGGAAACAAGAAAAAGTCACAGGATGCAAGGTCAAGTGAGTATGGAGCCTGACAGACTTGCTCCATTTGGTGTTTGGCCAAGAACTGATGAACAAGATGTGATGCATGAGCTGGGGCATTATCATGATGAAGCAACAATTCACCATTCCTGTGCAACTCTGGCCTCCTACGACAAACTGCATCTCTTTGTCAGAATTGGACGTAGTACTCCTTATTGATGGTTTGGCCTTTTGGAGCATACTCATGATGTACAATACCCTGGTAATCAAAGAAAACTGTGAGCATGACCTTGACATTGCTCCTCACCTGACAGGCTTTGTTAGGACTGGGAGAGTCTGGAGTCTTCCATTGTGAGGATTGAGCCTTAGTTTCTGGGTCATAACCATAAACCCATGATTCATCACCAGAAATAATCTTGATGAAACTCTCTGGCTGCAGACAGTCAGTCTTCTTTTTGATCAGGAGACAGGAGTTTTGGCACGAATTTGACAGACACACATCTCATCCCAAAATTGACAGTAAGAATGGACAATACTGGCCCAAAACTGATGTCCATGTTCTCAGAAAGCTCCCTGATAATCGATGAGTTGAGCGTATTGCGGCACACACTGCTTCAACTTTGTCTTCATTCCTGCTCATGGATGGCCTTCTAGAATGTTTGTTACTGTCAACTTTGGCGGCCCTCTTGGAAACGTTTGTACCAGTCATGACATGAGCATGACTCATGCATTCATCGCCATACACTTGCACGAATCTCCAAGTTTCTGGCAGAATTTAATGTAAATTCACTGTTCAATTTTTTACCTCATCGTAAATCTGATGAACTGCTTTTACACAATACCAAACCATGTAATTAAAAAAAGTACAGGTGTGCTGCAGCCATGCTACACTCTGCATATGCAGAACACATAACTAGGTCACTGAATGCTTAATACTATCATGGTGTGACGAACTGTTATATAGTTACACAACAAGTCTCAATAGTTTTCCATCACACCTTGTTTATTATCCTAAATGTAACACCTGTATACTAATACACAGAGTTAATAAGCACTAAGGGAGTTATCCCAGAACACGAATAAGGGGTTTGTACATGTAGCAGGGAAGTTTAAGTGCTGAAAAACATCCCAGACCATATTCCGAAACACTGCTGACATGCATTTCCATGGCGCTAGCATGAAGATCTTAGAACGTGGGTGGGAGAAGGCAAAATGGGAGCATGATCAGCCACAGAGACATAGAAAGAATATTCAGGAAAGGCCCATGTACGCATTAAGTGTTTCCAGGAAACGTACACGTTATTTCTTCTGAAATGTGGTATAAGGCTAGGACTTAGAAAATATTTTGCTGTGTTCTGTAATGTGTCCCATGTAGAAGAATGGTTGTGACAAGTATGTTTTGAACTGATGTGACTGCAATCTGGAAAAATACAAGATGCGGTTTTAAAGTATAAGGAGCAGAAGTGAGGGAATGTTGTAAGCCAAAGAAACATTTCTAAATACCCTTACAGAAATCTTAAAAAGTGCACTAGAGCTCGATTATGTCCTGGACGTACAAAGAGAATCGCGATTCTGATCCCACGGGGCACATCTAGCCCCGTCGGATCAGAATTGCAAACAGTCCTGTACGTACAGGCCGGGACTGCGATTCAGTCCAGCCTGCACTTGCAGGACTGTCCCCAGCTAACTCAGTCAAGGCTCCTCAATGGAGCCGCAGTGCCATGGCGTCATGTTGCCATGGCACTGCGGCTCCATTGAAGAGCCATGATGCCAGCTGCCAGACTGTAGGACCTCATTTCCCGCAGCCCGAGCTCTGATCTGGCCTTCAAAAGCCAGGGTCAGGTTGCTGGGACTGCCTTCAGGCCCCAATGCCCACTGCAAGCCCCGGACCCGGACCTCAGAGGTGGAATAATTTCCCTGTATAAGTCACCAGCCTTGGACTTACAGGGCCGACATTAGAATCGACCCTGTATGTCCAGGGCCGGCGACCACCAAGAATCCACCCCTGAGCTACCCCTTCCCTACCCCCATCTAACTTTCTGTTTCCCTAACGATTCCTATGTTCAGAAAAATGGGACTGCTGATGCAGGGATAGTATGAATGTGAGCAGGGAAAGTATTTTTTTTTAGGTGAGAAATGGAGATCATATTTGTAGTCCTGGTACCCCATGTGATTATGTTATGTCATAGCTGTTATGTATATGTTTAAAGCATCCTTTTGGCAGAATCATGTTTCTGTGACAGAAAGTGACAGTGTGTGTGTGTGGTTTGAGGCATGCAGAGGTGGGATCTGGTGTGCTCATCTGCAATTCAGGGGGGACATGAAAGCCTGGCCAGTACCTGGACTATATGGCAGTGTCACCAGATGCCAGTATGACTGGGCAGTCAAACTCGGAAAGGGTTCGCTATAGCCAAATGTCAAAACATATCCTGGTTAATAAGGGACCCTCAGAATAAATGCACTCAAGAGTGTAAAAAGCACTAATGCATGCCCATGATGCACATTTTGTTGTTGAGCATGTATTAGTGCTGTTTGCACTGCTGAATGCCCTTATTCTGAGGGTCCCTATTATTGACAGGGATATGTTTTGACATTTAGCCATAGGGAACCTATGCTAATTCCTTCTGGATCATTTTATATAGATCAGATATTGTTAGTAGTGTGATAGGGCAGGCATACATCTGCTGTGCCTGGCACCAGAGAAACGAATGATGTAGTGCCAGTATTCCCCGGATTGTCCCATGCGGCCTGTGACAGAGACGCCAATCTTGAACCCATGAGAATAGAAAAGGACATGGAATTGGACTAAGGGGAGAGCCCAGTTGTGTATTTCAAGGGACTAACTTTTATTGTTGCCATTAATTGTTTTACAAGGCAAGGCTAAAAAGAGGCATTTTTACCCTTGCTAAAGAAGTGCTGTTTTTCAGGGCTGAGAAACGTTTGAAGCAGCTGTGTATGTTTGAAGCTTGTGAAGCAGTTATGCTGTTCTAGTGCTGTATTACCAATAATCCTGCATAAGAAGGCGTCCTGTGTACAGGGTACTTGAACTTTTGCGTAAGAAATAAAATTCTGTCACTTTGCCTTACCTCCGGACCATGACTACAACTTCTTCTTGAAGCCATTTTTGAAGGCAAACTACATACCCCAAGATATTCCTGGGGAAAGTTAGTTTGCCCAAGCCAATCAAGAGACGTTCCTCCGATACCACGCCCCTCTAGGCTAGAGGCTGGTGGTGAGGGTGTGACATTGGCGTAGTTGTGAGGATTTTTGCCTGTGCCAGGATATACAACCTACAGGATTTTCAGCACGAGTGTGAAGATCTGGGAAGTGGTGCCAGAAGGTTGGTGGAAGCTGCGGCGGGAGTTCGCTGGCAAGGTCGGCCAGGATGGTGGAGCGGTCCGTATAGACACCTCTTGTAAGGCAAGAGTCAACGCTTGAGCCAGGTAAAGGGTACCGAGGCATGGGCTAACCTGGTTCAGAGGGAAAAAGGGAGGAAAACGTGAATACTTCCGGATAAAGAAGGGACATTAGGGCTGTTGGGTAACCTCCCTTGGTGTTTTCGCTCTCTCTCTTACAGGTATCTGGCGAGATGGATCCAAAGGAGCTGGTCTAGTGGATGATCACACAGTTCCAGAGACAGCAGGAGATGGCCCAACAAGCGCAAGAGCACGCGACAGCCGCTATACAAGCGCAGCAAAAGCCAGTGTTGGACTTGGTTGAGGCGCTGATTGCCAGCCAGCAGTTGGGGGTTGGAGGAGTACTAGCCTAGCCAGGACTAGTTGTGCCTCAGAATGACAGTCTGGTAGGACCCCAGACAACTGGGACACTCTCTTTTGGCAAACTGTCTACAGAAGACATTGATGACTATTTAGAGTCCTGGACATGACAAAGGGATACTGGCAGATTCCCCTGACTAGGGAATCGCGGCCAAAGACTGCCTTCAGCACCCCGATTGGGCTATTACAATTTAGGAGGATGCCCTTCGGTCTCCACGGCGCTGCAGCAACTTGCCAAAGACTTGTAGATCAAGTCCTGCGTCCTCATCAGGAATACGCTTCCGCATATATGGATGACATCATTATCCACAGTCGTAATTGGGCGGAACACTTCCCGAAGGTCGAAGCCGTCCTGCGATCTATGAGGCAGGCGGGCCTCACCCTGAACCCGAGCAAATGTGCCTTCGCCTGACGGGAGGTGAAATACCTTGGGCATGTGGTAGAACAAGGGAGAATCAAGCCCTTGATCGACAAAGTGGATAGTGTCAAGAACTTTCCCAGGCCAGCCACAAAAAAACAATTAAGAGGCTTTCTAGGCCTGATCGGCTATTACAGGAGGTTTCTGCCCTGCTTTGCAGAAGAAAGTTCCATCTTTACAGATATGTTAAAGAAAAATTGCCCGACTCGCCTCTGTTGGACTCCGGAGGCTGAGAGGGCCTTCACCCAGATAAAAAAGAGGCTATGCATGGCCCCGGTATTACGTGGAGTGGACTTCATGCAGCCCTTCATTGTACAGACGGATGCCTCAGAGGCCGGCTTAGGGGCAGTCTTATCCCAGAAGCATGAAGGAAAGGAGCATCCCATAATGTTCCTTAGTAGGAAGCTGTCCCCGGCAGAGCATAATTACTCTACTATTGAGAAAGAGTGCCTCGTGGTCAAATGGGCAATAGAGGCCCTCCGGTTCTACCTCACCGGGCAAAAATTCCTACTAGTCACCGGTCACGCACCCTTGAAGTGGCTCCAACAGATGAAGAACCACAATGCACGTCTAACCAGGTGGTACATGGCCCTGCAAGCTTTTGATTTCAGGGTAGAGCATTGTGCAGGAAAGCTACATCAGAATGCAGATGCCTTGTCAAGGATTACGGACTTTGCGGGGGACCTCCAACAAGCTCCGCAAGCTTGTAATGCCTTAGGTAGGGGGGTATGTGACAGAGACGCCCGTCTTGAACCCATGAGAATAGAAAAGGGCATGGAATTGGACTTAGGGGAGAGCCCAGTTGTGTATTTCAAGGGGAACCTGAATCCTGCGTACACCGATACCCACGAAATCCCTGCCTGGCCTAGATCTCAGGCCCCACGAAGGGAGAGAAAGAAGAGAGAGAGAAAGCCCAGGGTGCCACACCCAGACTCCTATGAGGTCCCTGCAGGCATGAGAAGAGATTATTATCACCTGTGAAGGGCCGGAAGGGAGGAGGAGGGGCTGGAACCCTGGGGGTGGAAATATAAATCCCTGCTAAGGCAAAGAGAGGAGAGGCTGGAGAAACAAGAGGCTCAGGAGAGCCAAGAGAAGCTGGAGATGCAGCGGAGCCATAGAGGAGAGCCCTGGGAGGAGCTGAACCACAGGGAACACAGCTGAGGAGATGGGCCGAATGCTGAAGGTACTGACCGGCTGTCTCAGGTAGAACTGGGAACAGGAGTGACTCTAGGACCCAAGGGGGAGCTCTTTACTGAGCACTGCTTTGAGAACTCAGAACGGGACACTGTTCCAACAATTGAAGATATGCAAGTCGATACTGCTGAGGATGACTTGAGGGCTATGGATATTCCTATGGACTGTACTGTATGCCAAGCCAAGTGCATTGAACCGTTGTGCTGAGGGCTAACACTTTCTGAGAAGGTCTCCTAAAGCTGGAAATAACAAGACCCAGAGAACCGACAGGAGGCCGGGGATACTTTTGCTAGCACCCAGAGGTTTGTGACGCAGCCAGGAAAACTTGCAGGGAAGCTAAAAGGTTTGATGAATATTTGCTGCCCGTATCTCCCATATTTTGATTTAAACTTAATCCAGGAAGGGAGTTAAGAAGAAGCTTTTGTTCCAGTGGGACTAAGTTTTATTGTTGCTATTAATTGTTTTACAAGGCAAGGCTAAAAAGAGGCATTTTTACCCTTGCTAAAGAAGTGCTGTTTTTCAAGGCTGAGAAACGTTTGAAGCAGCTGTGTGTGTTTGAAGCTTGTGAAGCAGTTATGCTGTTCTAGTGCTGTATTACCAATAATCCTGCATAAGAAGGAGTCCTGTGTACAGGGTACTTGAACTTTTGCGTAAGAAATAAAATTCTGTCACTTTGCCTTACCTCCGGACCTTGACTACAACTTCTTCTTGAAGCCATTTTTGAAGGCATACTACATACCCCAAGATACTCCTGGGGAAAGTTAGTTTGCCCAAGCCAATCGAGAGACATTCCTCTGATACCACGCCCCTCTAGGCTAGAGGCGGGTAGTGAGGGTGTGACAGGACACATCCCTACACAGGCCAGGATCAATGAGAGCTGTGAGAGTGGTGATATATCTGGAGTCTGGCTGCTTGGTGTGATGGCACAGAGTTCTCTCCTCCCATGCCCACACAGCTCTGACCAGGGGAGCATTGCCACAAAGATAGCTATGGGAAGGCAGTCAGGGTTGCCCCACAGGTAGCAGATGTACACAGACTGACATACGCCAGATGGGACAGGTATAGCAACTGTAAGAAATGCCATTGCCCAGATATGTGGGCCTCAGATGCCATAGCCAGAAGGCCCATCTACAACTACAATGGCTACTGATCATTTGTACAGCACTACAAGGCATATGCAGCGCTATACAGACATACGTAACAGATGGTCCTTGCTCAGCTCAGTTTACAGTCTAGTTGGGACAGACAACACAGCAGCTGTGAACAGAATACTTCCAGGGGGAATGGTCAGGAAACACTAAGGAGCTTAGGCAGATCTGATCCAACAACGGCACCAATAAGGTGGATGCTCAGCCTGGATTTGAGAGGTTCCAGGGACGAAGCATGATATACAGACTCAGGTAGTTTGTTCCAGGAATGTGGAGCAGCAAGGTGAAGGGAGCAACATCCGGATTTAGCAATAGAAGGGAAGGGCACAGATAGAAGTGATCTGAAAGAAGAGCAGTGTTCATGGGGAGGGGTGTAGGGATAGATAAGAGGGGAATGGTAGTGTAGATCAGCAGAATGAGTGCACTTATAAGCCAGAGGCACAAAAACGACATATATTTGTTGCTCAGCAATATTATGCATCCTTTGGGGACCTGCAACGTTAGTTTGGGGTTTTGTGGACTTGATGAGGGTCCATCCTTAGCAGTTTAAGTTGTGTTTGTAGAGATGACCAGGGCAGGAATCACTGGGGCTGGTTCCTAATGCCATGTACCATTTGATGCAAGATATGTCCTGACATACATGTTCACATTTACATTCTAGTATACCTTTCAGGGTATGAAGGGGACTGGTATGTAGCCTGGGTTGCAGCAGCTATCATTTCTCATTGGTATTTATGTCTAGTCTGCATCAGCAAACTACTGTCTGTGCTTAGGAAATGAAAGTTTTTCCCGAGGTGCATGGCATCTGCGGAGACTGGCAGGATCCGACGGTGGGCACAGGAATGTCCAAAACATTTCCCCATGTCCAAGGCATGGGGCTGGCTGAATAGCACTTGCATGTGCCCGCCAAACACGTCTATCTCCCCGCTTTCGGACCTGCAGGTACATCCAGACCCGCGGATGCGGAATTAGGTTCAAAGGGAGCCTGTTTTTGTTTTAGACATGTCCACAGGCCGGACATGCACCTTATGGAATTGTGCTCTAATATACCATTTTAAATTCAATTTGGTTTAAGGTGCTTGCTCCTTGGAGGAAAAAATTAAGGTAATTGAGTGTTCAAGAATTATAAAGATTAATATTACTGTAACACCACAATTGATTCTCACTTTCATCACACCTCTCTGTGAACTATCCAAACTGAGATTCTTATTTCTGTAGCTGCTGCTATTACCCCTGGATGAGTTTAGTGTCTTTTCTGGGAGGCCCACTCTTTGGAATGCTATAGTCTGAGATATTCATGATGGTCACTGAGCACAAGACTGTGGCCCCTCTAAGAACTAAGGTGGCTACGTTAAATTTCTGAAAAATTAAGTAAATAGTGAGGTAGCAAAGTTTCTAGATGACAAATTATTTCACAAAAGAAATTACAAAGATGCTGAAATATCACTTCAAGGGCTGCTTCAAAAAACTGATATCTAGCAATCTTAACAATATTTTTTACTTCACCATCCCATCAGGGTTTCCAGAGTTTCTTGATGTGCTTGTATTTCAACTCTATAGCCCTGCGATTGGCTGAGGGATGATATAAAACCAGGAAGCATTGAAGCACACATGCTTGTCATTTTTTTGTTGGCATGGACATGGCTGTGGTAAAGAGTATGTGGAGTGTGGAGCATTACATTAGTAAGTCAATCAAAAAGGGGACTTTTTCCCCAATGTTAACCAGAATTTATGTTTCAGATTTTTTCTGAAGAAACCCTAATTGGGTGTAACTGGCTGGATGTTTGTTTGTAGTAGTATTAGAGTGCAGTAGTGTGTAGGGGGAAGTCTTTTTTGTTGACAATGGGCCTGATTTTCGAAGGCATTTACATGGGTAACTGCCCTAGTTACCCATGTAAATGCCCTAACAGGGAATTTTTGAAGGCACCTACAAAGGTAGTACCTTTGAAAATTCTCTGGTTTGTCCCTGACGCACCCCGATGCTATGCGGTTAGAATCGGGATGTGTCGGGGGCATCCCAAAGTGGTGCGGAGGTGGGCCATGGCTCTATCCATGTAGCACCAATTTTCGAGGCTATACAGTTAGCATTCTGAGCCTTAAATATAGGTGAGGGACTGTAAGGCACCAGGGCTAACCATGTAGCATTGAAAATCGATGCTACACGGGTAGTTCCTGTGTAGCAGCAGAATGCAGACAATCCAATGATACCAGGAGTCTGTTCAGAAGGTCCAAATCATTTATTTGTGCACAAGACTCAAGCAGAATCACATTCAAAATGGCTGAGCAATGGTTTCTAGCAAAACAACAACTTTTATACCGTTCTTCTCCATTCTAGACATAGGCAAACTTTTCATTGGTCCCGGTACCCCTCTCACCCATCTATTGGTCCCGGTACCATTACGTAGCTATCCAATGAGGACCTTGATCTGGGCTCAGCACCTGGTTGCTCCCCTTTCAGTCCTCATTACAATGGACAGTTCTTAGACTTTTGATACTTCTCTCCTCCAAGGTCACTGGCTTGCTAGAATATGTGTGAGTGCGGGGCACTGTAACCTTGCTTTCTGCAGAGTTAATTAATTCCATAGGAGCTTTTCACATTCTTATCAGTTACCAATTAAAGTTGTTTTCTCTATTTCTCTTAAGTTTCGATTCTCCTTAGCTGGGCTCTCTTATGCCTTAGCTAAGTTTCGTTTCTCTAATAGCAGCATTGAAAGGGGGGGATTTTCATTTCACTGGGCCTAACCACAAGCTTCATTTACAGGTCAAGCTGCTTAGGCCTGCCTGCTTAGATCAAGCAGCATGGATCATAGGCCTTCGCCTACCACACCTGCAGCCTCCTAGCTGTTCGGCAATACCAGGATTTTCGATGCCAGGGCCGCATATGACCCCAGCATGGAAAATCCAGGTTAGGTGGGAGGAGAGTGGGCTATGCACTGATGCTCAGATCAATATCAGGCCCTATATGCCTTATGATGGTGTTTTATACATGGAAGAAGAGGAAAACATAATTGTGGTGTGCCTTTGGACTTTAAGAGAAGTTGTTTTATTCACTATGGGGTCTATTCTGTCCCGCGAATAGTAGGGATGGACGTCCTGTTGGGACATCCATTCCCACTACTCGCTCCCCTGCCGGCCCTGTCAAAAGCCTCTCTGTATGAACAAGAAGTTTGTATGGGCAGGCTTAGACAGAGGCAGGAGGGGCGGGCAGTGAGCAGTCCGCGACCTCGGACATACAGGACCGATTCTGAAATTGGCCCTGTGCGACTGGGGTCAGCAGACTGGACAGGGGACTTATTCCACTTCAGAAGTGGAATAAGTCCCCCTGGACATTGGGGGATGGCAGGCCCGGGCAGCGCAAGGAAGATGAAAGGCCAGATCGAGGGTAGGGCTGCGAGGAAAGGAAAGAGTGGTCAGCAGTCGGGGATGGTGGCTCCTGAATGGAGCCGCCGTGCCATGGCAATGGGACACCATGGTGCTATGCCTCCATTTAGGAGCCTGACTGCATTAGCCGAGCGCGGCTCTGTATGTGAAGGCTGATTAGAATTGGGTCCTGGCCTGCACATACAGAACCTAGATCAAATCTGATCCCGCGGGGCACGTCTAGCCCCTGTGGGATCAGAATCTGGTCTGCCTCTGTGTGTCCCATTCTGATCGGATGCACAGGTGCCTGGACATGCTCTGCCTATTGTGTCTCTGTGTTTTTGGACCACTCTAAAGTGAAGGATCAATGATGATAAAGTCATTGGTGGGGATAAGTAGTTGAAGCATGCAATAACAGCTTCTTTCTTCTCTCGATGATTTTTTTAAGCTTCTAAACTTGCATGCACTTTTTTACATAGAACTGCATACTACTACCACTTGGCTTTCTTGGGTGAAGTCATGATGCAGTTGATTTAATAAATCGATTATTATGAAACTTTGGAAACTCTTATGGGATGGTAATATATTGTTAATGTAATCAGATGGATGAAATTAAATTAAGTTTTACCTAGCTAGGGCTCTGCAGGGTGGTAGCAGGACCGGCCCATCCATTGTGTGAGAATGCTGTTTGCACAGGGCCCCGCGCAAACTTCATTCTCGCACAAATGGATGGCTTCAGATGGAGTGGGGAATGCCCTTTAACCTTTCACGGCATTCAGCATGCTTCACAGTAACAGCCGCCAGCATGAGGGAAAACATTCTACACGCTGGTGGCTGTGCAGAGGGAGTTGGGTCTTGTGGGGGCTTTCCTGGCTTACCTCTGAAGCCCCTTAGACGGCCGTGGGGCTCTTCGGCAGGTGGGGGCGAGGGGGCTAGGACTGGAAATGAGCTGATGGGAGGGTAAGCTGGGACTGGAAATGAGCTGATGGGGGGGCTAGGACTAGAAATGAGCTGATGGGAGGGTAAGCTTGGACTGCAAATGGGCTGATGAGGAGATGGAATAGGACTGGAAATGGCTAATGGGGGTTGGCTTGGACTGCAAATGGGCTGATGGGGGGGCTGGAATAGGACTGGAAATGACTGATGGGGGTCTAGGATTGGAAATGGGCTGATCTGGAGGAGCTTGGACAGGAAGTGGGCTTATGGGGGCTGGAATAGGACTGGACATGGGCTGATGGGAACTGGAATAGGACTGGAAACGGGCTGATGGGGGGCTAGGATTGGAAATGGCTGTTGGGGGAGCTTGAATTGGAAATGGGTTGATGGAGGACTGGAATAGGACTGGAAATGACTGATGGAGGGGCTAGGATTGGAAATTGATTGATGAGGGGAGCTTGGTCTGGAAATGGGCAGATGGAGGGCTGAAACAGGACTGGAAATGGCTGATGGGGGTCAGGGACTGGAAATGGGCTGTTCTGGGAGAGCTTGGACTGGAAATGGGCTGAGGGGTGCTGGAAAAGGACTGGAAATGGGCAGATGGGGGGCTAGGATTGGAAATTGACTGTTGGGGGCAGCTTGGACTGAAAATGGGCTGATTGGGGGCTGGAATAGTACTGGAAAGGATCATATGGGGACTAGGAACGGAAATGGGCTGATGTGGGGGCATGGGAGAATGGGACTAGAAGGGAGCGGATGCTGAGTGTGTCTAGAATTAGAAGAGAGTTAATTTTTTTAGGGGTGGGGACTAGAAGGGGATGGGAATGGGGAATGAGGTTGGAGAGGAGAAAAGATATTTTGTGTGGGAGGGAAGAAAAATCTACTATTGGCCGGGTATTGGGAGAGTAAGTGGGGACTGCAGATGAAAGGGTGAAATTTGTGTGGATGATAAAGGAATAAAGAAAGAAATGGGGGAAAGGGGAAAGATCAGTATGTTAAAGCAGATATAGAGAGAGAATGGAAAAAAAAATCTAGAAGAGAGAAAAAAGGACAAATGGACAGCTCGCAGAAGTCACGGAGATACCAGAAGAAAGTGACTGGATCATTTGCAAATGAAAAATAAAATGCCCAAACAAAAGGTAGAAAAATACTTTTTATTTTGAATTTATTAACTGGAATATGTCATCTCTGGGAAATGTGCATCACTAACATATTTGCATTTTTGTTTAGTGCAAGAGGAAATTAATTTATAGTTTTATTTATCCAGTGTTGTTTTACATTTCATGTTTGGCTTTTAAGGTTCCCAATTTAATTGCTATCTTCCTATTTCTAAATTGTGATCCCTTGTTCTTTGTGTGGTGACGGTCTATGTTCTGCATGTGCAACCAAACTGAGGTATTCAATTCATGTAGTTTCTATTTGATAGTGCCATTTGTTCTCTTTCCCCAGTAGGAGTTGTATTGGTATTCTCTGAGATATATTGGTTTAATATTTGCAGTGTTGCCTTTTCATAGGTAGGGTTTGGTGCTTTGTGAATCCTGGTAGTGCTGTTATGATACGGCGGGTTTGCTATGGGTTCTAAATGGTCAGTCTTTATAATACTTCCTAATGGGCCTGGTGGTTGGCAATGGAGTATAGTAATGTAGAAATCTGGAAGTCTTTCTTTATCCAGGCACTCATTAAGAGGCATGTTTAATAAAAGCGCATTTTAACATTATGCAAATATTTATGCAAAGGAGGCTCCACAATGAATCCCCACACTTGGCTGTGCATCCCCCTTGGGCCACCCCTGTGTGGTAGGGACTGTTTTTAGCTGCTAGGTTGTGCCTGGAGTTTTTTGTTTTTGTTTTGGGGGTTCGGGGGCCATCTCGAAGGTTTCTGCTTGCAGCTACCTTGATTTTTTTAAGTTGGGGCTGCTCGAGGCAGCCTGTGTATTTTTTTTTTCCTTTCCCGCAGCTGCGGGGAAGAGGAAGGAGAGCAGCAGCGTGGTATTTTTGTCAAAAAAAAAAAAAAAGAAGCATTGAGGAGCGCTAACAGTGTTGTATTTCAGGCGGGAAAATACATTTGTGTGACACAGTTTAGTATCCTTTTAGCTGACAGCTTATGTTTTTAAAGAAACAACACATACATTTATTAAAACCACTAATTAGGTGAAGAATAGTGCTTTTCTGGGTCTGTTTGTTGGATTTGGCTATTCTATAGATGGTATCTGGGATTATTGGAATTCATCAGTGGGGGAGCACTTTTGCTGCTCCCCATAGAACCTTGATTCTTGGCACAGAAACTGGCAGTTGGGGCTAGCTGGTGAAGTGAGAAGGATCTGTGTGAGATTGCTATGAGAGGGAGTGCTGAAGGAAACAATTTTAAGGAAAGCCAAGTAAATAAAAAGGTTTAACTGACAATAGCTGACTGAGAAAGGGTGGCTTAGTTTAGCAAGAACTGAATTTAGTGACAGCTTTGTACTTTGGAGTGTATGTACTCTGAGAGAAGACTTGCTGACAGGTTGAGAGTTGATTTGAGAAGAGAATAAGTATTAAGAGATTTAATTCTCTGTGAATTCCTGTCTGAAAACTGGAGAAGTTACAAATATTTAGAGGGCTTGAATTGGAATTTTAAAACTGACTGCAGGCTCTTATGAGTGGATGAGAGGACATCATGGGAAATATCCTCTTGGATTAGAAAAGAGAAAAACAACTAAGTTCTCAGAATTGGGGTAATTCTGACCATGGTAACTGACAAGTCTCTGAAAGGAAAATGTTAAACCTCAGATGTGACTGAGCTGCTTGACTGGATTTAATGGAGGCAGAATGCAGAACTTTAGAACACTGCTGAGTTCTGTGTCTGACTGAGTGAGACTGTCACTTCAGAAACTTGGAAAAAAGTTGTTGTTTTTTTTATTTTAAAGCAACATATTCACTTGCTGACAGCTGCAGCCAGGTGTGTGAGTGAGGTTATTGACGTGAATAAGATTGAAGAAGTGGGGAAAGACAGGGAACTTTAATTATCCTTTTAAGTTAGCTAGGAAAAGGGTTAAAGGTCTGGAAAAGAGATAAAAACCCTAATCGCCTTTCTTCTAAAGAAAGACAATTTTGCCCCAATTTTAAAGCTCTTTTCCTTTATTGATTTTGTATAGTTAGGGAGTAGGCTCCAGATTTGAGGAGGGACACCTGAAGAACCACGGAATCAAAGGGGAGATTCCAAACCAGCAGCTGACGAAGCCAGAATCCAGGGCCCCTTCACAAGAAAGAGAGCTGGAAGAGGTACAGATACACCATACGTAAACAGAAAAAAACCTATTTGCGCTCAAATAACATAAACTCAGAGGAAAAACAGAGGGAACATTAGGAATTATGGAAAAAATAAACTTACCTGTTAGAGGGTGAGAAGTTTAAAGATCCAGAAAAGAAACAAAAAAAAATTCCTAAGCAGGAATTGTACAAGAACATTTAGAGAAAGTCTAAAAGCCGATTTAAGAAATAATGGGTATGTTTACCACACTGCGGTAACGTTACATAACGCGCGTTATGAGACGTTAACGATCATTAAGTAACGTTAACGCGTGTTATGAGATGCTAACGATCATTAAGTAACGTTAACACGCGTTATGAGATGTTAACGATCGTGACGGTCTGTGGCTACTCTGTGCCAGTACCACACACGGTCAGTTCCCCCTACCAGGCCGAGCTGCTGTAGGGGTCCATACCCCATCTTGTGCCCATCTGTTGACTGCTGATTTGCATGTGCAGTGCATCATGGGTACGGGTGGGTTAACCCTATCCTGGTAACCACAGCAGACAGTTTGTGTTGTGACGTGCAGTCCTTCTGCAGCCAGCCAGGGGTTTGCTAGCAGCTATAGAGCTGCAGCCCACTGCTTACTTTGCTGCCTAAGAAGCCATAGGTCATGGGTTCAAACCCATGGTGGAGTTATTTGATAGGGCTGTCTGAGGCATTTTCTATTTTTAATGTACATTAGTGCTGCCAGCAAAAACACCCCGCAGAGTATTGTAACCTTAAGGTGCCTCATAAGGCGCCCTATCAAGCGCCTTATAAGGTGCCTTATAAGGTGTCCTATAGGGGACATTATAGGGTGCCTTGGCAGACAGTGCACTTTATAATGTGCCCTATGGAGTGCGTTATGGGGTGCCTTATGCAGCACCTTAGGTTACGCCACCGTGAGGATGTGTTTGCTGGCAGCACTAATTAAAATAAAAGTAAAATGCCTCAACAATCACTACTTAAACGTAAAGGGTGATGCCTCAGCCAGCATTAGGCACACTGGAGAATCAAACCCATGACCCCTGTACCATCAGTCAGTGTAGTAACCATTGTGCTATAGCTCTGTTTCTGTGTTTGCATGTCTGTGCGCCTTCTTAAGATTAATACACGGTAACATGCCATGTAACGCTCGTTAATTTATGGCACCTTATAACGCACGTTATCGGTAACGATATACCATCCATGTCCTTATTTGGATATATCTGCCTCTACTGCGGATCCGAATGCGAATGGCATTACCGCAGTTTAGTAAACATACCCCAATAAGACTTACCTGAATAACATGCTTACTAGACACTAGAACAGTATTTTAAAATCCTGGTAATTTTAATAGCTAACCAAGAGTTGATATTGGATGTAACCAAATGCACAAGCCTGAGTTATTACCTTCTGGATGAAAGAAGAAGGTTACTGTGAGACAAAAATAATATTTTGGATGGTTATTCTTTTTTAATGTCATTTGTGAAATAGAGTAAGAATGCAATATTTATTTTAATTAGATCTTGGAATTGTTTAGTGCTCAGTTTTAGAGACCCTATTTAATAATTTATATAGAAATTTAATAAATTTAACAGGAAATTCAGATTTAAGAAATTCTGTTGTCTTGAATTCCTTGGTTAAATTCCTCTGCCTTACTATAATATATCCTATGTAACATCTCATTGCCTTTGTTTTTATTTTGTTTTGTTTTTTTAGTTAATTTTCCTCTTGTTTCTTCTTTACTTAACGGTGGAGGGGAATAAGAGGAGGTTAGTTAACCTGAGTACCTGACTCTGAGCAACCACTTGGCCAGTTTGACTACAGTGTTACTGTAGGAGTCTAACTACATCTTTCCTCAGGGAGGGGAGGCTACATTAAGGGGTATGTTTACTAAACCATCTTAATGTTACCGGCGTTAACTCCAGCGATAATGTGAAGAATGCCATAAAAGGAGTGGGTGTTCCGGACTTAAGGTAGCATTTCAAGTTATCGTGCGATAAAGTCCGTTATCGCTTGATAGAGGGAGCTGTGGCACGTTAACGCACATTAGCCTTAATTAGGCGTGCTGACCAACAAACACAGCAACAGAGGTGTAGCACCATGGTTAATACATTGACTGATGAAACAGGGGTCATGAGTTCAATCCCCCAGTGGGCTTGATGAGTAAGGCTGTCTGAGGCATTACCCTTTACTTTAAATCAGTGCTGTCTGAGGCATTTTCTTTTTTAATTTAAATTAGTGCTGCCAGCAAACACACCCTCACAGTGCCGTAACCTAAGGTGCCGCATAAAGCGCCCTATAAGGCACCCCAGAGGGCACATTATCAAGTGCACTGTCCGCCAAGGCACCTTATAATGTTCCCTATAGGGCACCTTATAAGGCGCCTTATAGGGCGCATTATGAGGCACCTTAAGGTTACAGCACTGTGAGGGTGTTTTTGCTGGCTGCACTAATTTAAATTTAAAAAGGAAACACCTCAGACAGCCCTATCAAATAACACCCCTGTGGGATCAAACCCATGACCTCTGCCTCCACAGTCAGTGAAGTAACCAGTGGGCTACATCTCTAAAACTACTAACAGACCCCTGGCTGGCTACAGAAGGACTGCAGGTCACCACACAAACTGTCTGCTGTGGTTACCAGGATAGGGTAAACCAGGGGTCTCAAACACGCGGCCCGCGGGCCGCATGCGGCCCGCGAGACAACTTTGTGCGGCCCGCGAAAGAGAAAAACAAAAAAACCCCAAAACCCTGACTTCTGCCGTTGCCGCCGTGGCAGCGGCAGAATCAATTGTCAAATTAAAAAAAAAAAGACTTCTGCTGCTCAAGCAGCAATATCACCTGTCCTGCGGCCCCTTCCCCTGTGCCCGGAGATCCGAATCTGCTCATCAGCGGCGTGCTTTTCAAGCCGCGAAGAGTATTCCCCTCTCGCGCGGCTTGAAACCGCGCGAGAGGGGAATACTCTTCGCGGCTTGAAAAGCACGCTGCTGATGAGCAGATTCGGATCTCCGGGCACAGGGGAAGGGGCCGCAGGACAGGTGATATTGCTGCTTGAGCAGCAGTTTTCTTTTTTTTTTAAAATTTGACAATTGATTCTGCCGCTGCCACGGCGGCAACGGCAGAAGTCAGGGTTTTGGGTTTTTTTTGTTTTCCTCTGTCGGGGGGGGGGGTATGACTGGAAATGGGCAGATGGGGGTTAGGACTGGAAGTGGGCTATTGGCAGGGGGGGGGTAATGAATGGTAATGGGATATGGTGGGGGCTAGGAATGGAAATGGGCAGATGGGGGTTAGGACTGGAAGTGGGCTATTGGCATGGGGGGTTATGACTGGTAATGGGCTATGGTGGGGGCTAGGACTGGAAATGGGCAGATGGGGGTTAGGACTGGAAGTGGGCTATTGGCAGGGGGGGGTTATGACTGGTAATGGGCTATGGTGGGGGCTAGGACTGGAAATGGGCAGATGGGGGTTAGGACTGGAAGTGGGCTATTGGCAGGGGGTGTTATGACTGGTAATGGGCTATGGTGGGGGCTAGGACTGGAAATGGGCAGATGGGGGTTAGGACTGGAAGTGGGCTATTGGCAGGGGGGTTATGACTGGTATTGGGCTATGGTGGGGGCTAGGACTGAAAATGGGGTGATGGGGGTTAGGACTGGAGGTGGGCTGATTGGGGGGTTAGGACTGGTAATGGCCTATGAGGGGAGGTAAGACTGAAAATGGGGTGATGGGGGATACGACTGCAAGTGGGCTATGGGGAGGTTAGGACTGGTAATGGGCTATGGGGGGTCTAGGACTGGTAATGGGCTGGGGGGGTTGCTAGGACTGGAAATGGGCTGAGTGGAAGGGGGGCTTGAACTGCAAATGGCTGATGGGGAGGGGGGCTTGGAATGGAAATGGGCTGTGAGGGGAGGGAGCTAGGATTGGACATGGGCTGATGGGGGGCTAGGATTGGAAATGGGCTGATGGTGAGGCTAGGATAGGACTGGAAATGGACTGATGCAGGGACTAGAAAGGAGCAGATGCTGGGTGGGGCTGGAACTAGAAGGGAGCTGATGTTGGGGGAGGATTAGAATGGGATGGAGCTGGGAAAGTGAAATGGAGAGGGGAAAAATATTTTGTCTGGAAGAGAAGACAAATCTACAATTGGCCAGGTATTGGGAGAGTAAGTGGGGATTGAGGATGGAGGGGTAAAATTTGAGTGGATGAAATAGGAATGAGGAAAGAGCAAAAGGAGAAAGATTAGTATGTTAAAGCAGATGTAGGGAGAGAGAATGGAAAAAAACTAGAAGAGAGAAGAAAGGACAAATGGACAGCAGACGATGGAGATAGCAGAAGACACGAAGAAACCAGAAGTGGCTGGAGCAATTGCAACTGAAAAAAAATGCACAAAAGGTAGAAAAATATCTCTTTATTTTGAATTTATTAACTGGAATATGTCAGCTCTGGGAAATGTGCATCATTAATGTTTGCGCTTTGTTTAGTACAAGAGGAAATTAATTTATAGTTTTATTTCTACAGTGTTGTTGTACATTCCAAGTTTGGCTTTTGGGGTTCCCAGTTTAATTATTGTCTTCCTATTTCTGAATCTTTTAGTCTTTCTTTATCCATACTCATTAAGAGGCATGTTTACTAAAAGTTAGTGTATGGTAACATTATGCAAATATTTATGCAAATGAGGCCCCTTATGCAAATGAGGCCCCACGTCTTATGCGGCCCCCGGGTTACTTTACAAGTCCTCATTTGGCCCTCAAAGCAATTTGAGTTTGAGACCCCTGGGGTAAACCCACCCGTACCCTTGATGCACTGCACATGCAGATCAGCAGTCTACAGCTGATCACAAGATGGGGTATGCACCTCACAGCATCTCGGCCTGGTAGGGGGAACTGACCGTGTGCACCGCCACAGCACCTCAGCCTGGTAGGGAGAACTGACCGTGTGTGTTACTGGCACAGAGTAGCTACAGACCGTGACATTGTGCGGGTCCTGTGCTCACCATGAAGGTGAGGTGTGGCGCCCAGCACCAGTTCCGCAGCACCTGGCTTTGCTGAGATAGGCTATGCTGTAGGTTGCCATCAGTATCAGTGTGTGATAGGTAGTCCTTGCAAACACACCTAGGATACACCTGTGTCCATCTGTATTTCCCAGTCACGTCCAGCCCTTGTGGACTATGATGCACCCAGAATAGTGCATATTCTGTGTGAGAGCCATGATCACATGATTTAAGTGAAGAGGGGTGTTTGGAACCATAGGCGGATTATGTAGTACCACCCAACCCGCCCTCTGGGGCTGAGGGACAGGATCCCCCAACAACAGATCTACATTCTACATCCCTGCAATGGTGGCAGTAGAGGGGACCATCAACCCCAGTCCTGCTGGGGAACAGGCACCCTACAGGGCAGTCAATGCAGATCTGTACGCATCCATAAAGCAATAGCAGACAGACAGTAGGCCTGGAAATGCTCGGTTGCCCTCCACCACTATCTGACATTCTCCAGCAGCGAGCACAGTGAGTCTCCAGCTGTTGCACCCTGAAAGATGTTCCAGCCATACACATACTAACTGCAGACAGTCTGCTAGCTACTCCATAGTGCATGCTCCTGGAGAAAATGCATGCACCCAAAACTGGGATGTGAGCGAACGCGCACACATGCACGATAGGTCGGTGATTGGGCCCCAGAAAAGAGAACCTATAAATATCACTTGAGAGAAATACTGTAAAGCACTATGGGAGAACCTAGCCATGCCGTGGTCATAGCTCAGTCAGGGTGAGAGTGACCTCCCAGCAGGACATGCTGTGACCAACCTGTCGTGCAGGTGGTGGCCAGGCACTACAATGTCCCAGCCATTGCCCTAAGCCCTGTGCAGATGCATCCTGCCCAGGCCACCCGGTCATACCCACAGTACATTGCTCCTCATTATGCACATTGGCAGGCTAACACTGGAAACAGTGCAAGCAGTGTGGGCTGAGTAACACACTGGATAGACAGATACACACTCCCAAACCTATGCCAGCATTGTGCAAATATAGAGGCTTTTGGCAGCCCTGGCCACCACACCAGTCCTGGGTACAGTGCAGGCATGGCTATGGTACGCAATACTGTTGGGGTCACTCCCCGGGGTGGTAAACACTGTCAGAAACCAAAACTGAAACACACTCCACAGATATCAGAAAGGTTGCTATGATGCAGCTCTGTCATCAAATTGTGATTAACTTAGGAATTGCTATCTGCCATTAATCATAGCAACTTTTTGATACATGTGTAACGTATTCCCAAGTTTAGGGCGGCATTGCTAAGGTATGCAAGTGCTAGTATTGGGAGATGCTGCTGTGCGCAGGGCCCAACAGCCTAACTCTCCATGAGGCTTTGGATAGTGGAGCCTGTGGGTGTGGGTATTTATGCCCCTGTTGGCCGCTGCTCTAGGGCAGAGGTTCCCAACTCCGGTCCTGGTGGGCCAAACACTGTTCGGGTTTTCATGCTGTCCCTAATGAATATGCATGAGATACATTTGCATACCATCGGGGCAGCACATACAAATGCAGCACAGGCATATTTTTTAGAGAGAGCATGAAACCTGAATGGTGTTTGGGCCTCCAGGACTGCAGTTGGGAAACTCTGCTCTAGGTATTGCACATGTTTATGGTGTCTGTGCTCTGTAGGGTAAAATATAGGCGTTTCAGGCATGTTTATGTTATCTGCAATAAAGGTTCTGTCTTTTATACCACAGTTTAGTACTGGGTAAAATATGGGGACTGGGTTGGCAGGAGCCACAGCTGGGACTTGAACTTGTGACCTTTTGCTCATGAACACACTGGCTGTGTGTTTTGCACCACACTGTTGCCACAGGGACAGTTCATTCCCTGGGGATACCATGACTGTTCATCAGACAGACCCTGTCTGTTGCAGTGCACAGCACCCACCTAAACGGGGCTAGGCCATGGTCTGCTGTGGGCAGATGCCACTGCCCCCTCCGCCACCAGCACCCCTCTGCCACCATGCTGCCATGCCATTATGCCGGTGGTGCTGGTGGTGTGCAGTCCCAGGCCATCAAGTCCGCCAGTAGGCAGTTGCCTATGGTCTATGGTGTGGGTTCTTGGGTAGGGGTGCCTACATGGAGATGCGCGCTTCCCCTCCCCCCCACACACACACCACCTGCCAATGTCCTGTGCCCTTGGTGATACCTGCTGGATAATCTCCCCTGTGACACTGTGGGACACACACTCATGCCCATGTTGGACCCTCGTCAGTTGCTGTCTTGCTGCTTTACAGTTTCAGCATTCCTATGTGCCACCTAGGCATCTGCCTAACACGCACTATGCCCCAGCTGGACCACAGCATGTGCCACCTGCAGCCCTCTATATCCCATTTCCAGCATCTGCACAGTTGCCCTTTCCTACATGCCCACCCTGCTGTTACTGCACATGTGCACACCATAACAAACATGTCCAATATAGATGTGAATAAACCCTGATCAGCACTATTTCAATGTGGGATCATTCACTTTGTAGGGGGACAGAGAATAGACCCTTCCAAACATGATACTTTATTTTTTGAGCTTTGTCAGTGGTGTTGCTTTATGTTTATCATTAATATCACTTTTGGCCAGCTTGGTTATTGGGATTTTAAATGTGGTTCAGGTCATTTTCTGTGTTTATTTGCCTTTTTGTTCCGTGCACTTGTATCACTACTATCACGTTTTTGGGTTTCCCTGGCATTGCTGACTGAAATGGTTTCTCTTTCCTGCAAATGTGCCTTAACATGAGACTTTCACTGCCGTTAGTGTTCAGACCCAGATTTCACAGTGTTAGTGTGCCTGGAGCCTCTCCCCTCCCACTCTCCGCCCATTGACCCCTTCTCTCCACCCTCTGGGAAGCCTTACTCCACCCTTCACAGCCAGATTTCACAGCGTTAGGGTGCCTTAACGCCGCAGCCACATTATCGTGCGCTAAGTGATGTTATCGCGCGATAATGTTACATTATCGTGCGATAACGTCACTTATCGCGTGATAATACCACCTCTGCGACGTTAAGATGCTTTAGCCAACATACCCCTAATAGTGTTAGATACCAGTTTTTTGAAGAACCCATTAGGTGAATTTTCAGCATCTTTGTCATTTCTTTTGTGGGGTAGTTTGATGATCATTTTAGTGGTTTTTATTCTTTGAGAAAATTATTCTAGACTTAACCATTTGTTCAGGGTATCAATTTTTGTCTAAGAGTTTTTTTAAGTAATCAGTAAGGTTATGTAGTGCATAATTCCTAAATCTGTGGTATGCAGACCCCAAACATAGATAGATGGTACGAACGCCATGGCTTGAAAACCTGCCTGCATGACTCATTATCAGATCTTTGCAGCTTCTTCTCTTCTCTAACCGTTAGTGTAGGAGAGAGAAGAGATGCGTGGTGTGGCTCTTTCTGCAGACCTCCTCAGATCCACTTCTGTGGCCCAAATAAAGAGAGAGCAGCAGTTGTATCTCCCATACTGGTCCAAAGAAAAGAAGAGTGCTGTCTTCTGTCATTGGTCTGCCTCCCTGTCTGCTCCTATTGCATTCTCTGGGCTTGTCACCAGCTCTGTCACCACTGGGAGATGTCTGTTACTGCCACTGGTATGGAGGAGTGTGGGGATTGCAGTTGCCATTAATGTTGTTTGTTTATGTATTTATTTATTAGGATTTATTAGCCACTGTGATGGGGTCTATACAATGTTACCCATCTCTCTCCAAAGGGAGTATCAACAATCCCCTTTAAAAGAATCTGCAGCCCAGAGTTCAGGGCTAGGAGGGTGTGGTTCACAGGGGTAGGTTAAGAACCCAGCAGGCTGCAGGAGGGAGGAGAAGCCCATGGAGCCAGGAGTCCTTCTAAGGCAAGCCGTGCAAAGGAGTTCTGAGGTACAAATTTTAATTAGGGCGGGAGGAAGGGCCAGGAGAGCCAGCTTGTGGAGGTTTAACCATCTGGGACAGAAGTAAGCTGTTGTCTGCTCTGGGCTTTGCTTTGTGGAGGTTTAACAAGGTGGGATAGAATAAAAACTGCTTTTGTTTTCCCTGAACTGCTGTCTGGCCTGTGTTGTAAAGAAAACTTCTTTCCACTGCATGCCATACTACCATAGCTACCTTTATGAAGAGATTCATCCAAGGTGGTATACAACAGGTAGTATTGGTAGATGGGGGGGGGGGAGAGAACCATGATAACAAGAAAGGATGGATGGAGATAAAGAATGCTGTGAAAAAAGGTTGGCATAAGATATAAGGGGCAGGGGGATACTAGGCAGTAGGTGAGGTTGCTTATTACATTTTCAGAAGTTAGGGGCATTTATTATGTATAAGGTTGATCATCACTATTGTATTGGACCACCTCTGAAAACATTCAAAATCAAGTATGACCAAAAGTCCTCTTTGTGTAGCTGGTATTAGTTAAGTGATGACTCTGGAATAAACCCAGACAGTTGAAAATGTGATTCCAAAACTGGTCTCACTTTTGCTTTAAGGAAAAATATTTAAATATTACTCCACAGGAACAACTGAGAGGGTACAGTTCACAAGAAACAGAGTCCAGCTATTATTTATTAATTAATTCCATATATGTTTGTCTATTACTAAGGTTCCAGGTGAAGTACAATTCATAACATTAAAATACAGTCAATATGTAATCAATAAAACAAAGATAAATACAGCTATCACAAGCGTAAATCATAATTAAAACGACTATTCCAAATATGATGCAAAAATACAAAAAAGAATCCTAAATGGAATGGATAAAACCCATTCTGAAACAGTTAAGAACAGTATAACTTAATAAAATATAAATAGTCATCCATAGATCTCAAATACTTCAAAATACAGTTCCTTAAGTTTGAACCTAAAAAGGAGAAGGCTTTTCTGTTTTGTTTTCTTTTTAAAGAATTTACCAAGCAGACCTTTTGGGTGTTGGGACATGTAGGAGGTTATCCTGAAGAGAGTATGTGATCTTTTGAAAAGCATGAGCTTATTCTCACAAAGGAACCTATAGACCAGAAATGCACTTCAAATTGGGAATGGAAATTAGTAGATAGCCAATGCAAATTCATCAGTACTGGGGTTACATGATCTCTAGCTCAAAGATCTGACAAGATCTAAGCAAATGTATTTTGAATAATTTGCAGCCCGCATGACTGAACTGGTGATAAAAGGCAATAGAGCGAATTACAATAATCAAACCAAGTAGAAATCAGGTCCTGAGTTATCATCACTGAACCCTTAACACCGAAGAATAGTAATAAGACATAGCTGACAAAAGGTGGAGCCAAATACATCAGTAATCTGAGCATGCATAGAAAGCTCGCTATCTTGGATCACTCCTAAAACCCTGACCTCTTAACCCTGGAATTACCAAGACTTTTTGCACACACTGCATACCGTTTTGGTCATAAATGACCCCACGACGAATTTTAATTGTTAACCATGAAAATTTTAAACTAAACAGACAAAATATTATTACGAGTTAATTATTTATTATATGAAGGTTAAATGTTTTGAAATGTAATGCTTTATCATAAAATTACCTGAAGAAGAGTTGCCATGAAAGCAGTTTTTGCATGCACTTGATGAACACAGTAAAGTATCACAGTCATGTTCTTTGCAAACATTGCGCTTGCAGGAGGTGCAAACTATGTTACTTTTCTTGTCTTTTTCCCTGGAACAGCAGTGACACCTTGCCCTTTTCTTTGGGATCCCGACATTGCAAACAGCATCAGTGGCTTCTTCAATGCTGGAAGAAGTCTCGATGCAATTACTCTGAAGCAGCTGCTTTCCTAATTCCAAGAGGAATAGACGACCTCTGTGCTTTGACTTGGACTGCCATTCTGGATTTAGTGACATCCAAACAATGAAGGCATTCAAAGCACTGATGTCCAACATGTTGTAGAAGATTGTCACTGGGCATCGTCTTGTCATTCGTTTTGTGGTATACGTGCACAACATTTTATCTGCCGTATCTACTTCACCTTTACTAGAATTATAGTCCAAGATCATGCGTGGTTTTTTTTGTCTGGACATGTGTTATCTACTTCTTCTTGATCATGCAAACTGCTCAGAAGAACAACCACTTTTCCTTTCTTCGGGCAATAGGAAACCAGAGTGGCGTCATCGCGAAAGGCAGTGAAGTGAATACCTCTCGGCCCTTTGCTGTTACAAATTGTGGAGGTAAATCTTTTCTGTTCTTTCGAATTATCCCCCAAAGTATTATTTGTTTTTCTAGCAATTTCCATGACAGGGATAAACTGCAGAAGAAATTGTCAACAGTAACATTTCTGCCAGATCGCGTCAGTCCTTCAGTGAGTTGCAGCACAACCCTTTCACCCTGATTCTGTTCCCTGTTTTGTCCAAGTTCCTTTCCTGTATATACTTGAAGACGCAGAACATATGACGTTGCACTGTCACACAACATCCATAGCTTTATGCCATATTTCCCAGGTTTGCTGGGAATATATTGTCTGAACGGAACATGGCCACAAAATGTAAGCAGTTGCTCATCCACGGTAACATTTTCACCAGGAACAAAGGCGTCACTTAGAGTTGCTTCCCAGGTATCAAAAACGTGTCTGATTGGAGCAAGCTTATCCACGCCTCGTTGTTCATGTCTGTTGGTTGCATCATCAAATCTGAGAGCACAAGAAATTTGCTGAAAATGGTTACGGGCCATATTTTTGCTGAAAACAGAATGACTATCTTCAAGGTTCCACAACTAAACTATGGATTCATTTTGTGACTTGTACATGCCTGAGAGTATCAGAAGTCCAAGAAAACATTGAAGTGCTCTGTCAAATCTTTCCAGGTGTCATCATAAATGTGTCTTCCTTGTTTGCTCGTCCACATCATGATTTCATTCAATAAGTTCTTCCTCATGAACAAATGGAATGCTGCGAGAGGGCCATCAACATTTCGTACAGCATACCTTGTAAGACCTTGTTGTACGGGCATGACATTAGCTCTGGCGTATCTTCCAGAAGCTTGCTTTATAGGTTTCCTGTTCCATGATGTGGCATCCTTAGATACATAGGCTTCAATGGCAACATTTGTGCTTATAGTTGATGACCTCTTAGCTCCTCTATGACCACAACTAAGATTCCTCACAGATGATACTGACACCAAGGACTCCTGCCTTCTTCCCCGTACAGCACAGCCTCGACCTTTGCCTCGACCTGTAACGTGACTCTTTGCTGCAGGCGATGTTACCGGCTCAACATCAGTCTCACATTCACTTGGCGACCAACTGCTGTCGTCATCTGAATCATGACTGTCATCATCAGATTTATCACCCAAACTTGGCTGATATGCTTCTTCGCTTGCTGAATATGCTGCATCATCAGGCGACTCAGAGCCGTCACTGTCAGCATCTCGTTGCAATATTTCTCTTACTTGGGCAGCTGAATACTTTCATTTTGACATCATAAACAATAACCTAAAATAATAAACAAAGATAAAGTTGAATATTTTTTTATTTTTATTTATTTAACAGTATTTCTAAACCGCCTTATCTTATAATCAAGGTGGTATCACAGCAAACAATCGGGTAAAGTGAGCGTGTTATTCATGCAGTGAGGGTGAAACTTCGACTTGAGTGTATGGTGTGTTGTGTGCGAGATTAGTTTGAGCTATGTACAATGTGCGCTATGTACATTGGGGCTATAAAACATTTTCTATACATACAGTGTTAGGAGGTATCATGTGCTGTTATACATTCTCTGAGATTATGTGATGTGTCCATAGTGTTCTATGAACAGCATGGTCTTCAGCTGTTTTCTAAAGTCTTTGAGGTCTGTTGTTGCCCTCAAATCGTCCGGGAGTTTGTTCCATATTGTTGGAGCAGCCATGGAGAGTGCTCTGTCTGTTGTGTCCTTGCGTGTGTGTTTGAATTCACTTGGGGTGCTGACTCGGTTGTGTGTTTGTTTTCTTCTTGGACGTGTGCTGGTGTCTGGTTGTATGAGGGTGTGCAGGCTGTTGGCTGATGTGTGCTGATTTATCTTAAATAGGTTTATGATAGTTTTGTATCTGATGCGTGAACTGATTGGGAGCCAGTGTAAGTCCTTCAAGATGGGTGTGATGTGCTCCTGTCTTGCTGTTCCAGATATTATTCGTGCTGCAGTGTTTTGTGCCAGTTGGAGTGGCTTGAGGGCTTGTTTTGGTAGTCCAAGGTATATCGGATTGCAGAAGTCCAGAAGTGGGGTTATCAGTGCTTGACAGACAGTATGGAAGTGTTCAGGGGCGAGGAGTGGTTTCAGTCTTCTGATGATTCGCATCTTGTAGTAGGCTTTTTGGATTGTTTTGTCTATGTGTGGCTTGAGATTGAGTTTATTGTCCAGAGTAACTCCGAGGTATCTCACTTCTGATCTTATTGGTATAGTAGTGCTTTGTATCTTTATATTTGGTGGGTGTATGAAGCTTTGGTTCCGAGTGATGATTACCAACTTGTCATTTGGGTAAGGCAGTATGTTATCTTAGAGAAGTCCGGGTTGTCGACTGATATCGGGGTGTATATCATGATATCGTCTGCATATATTGTGTATTGAATGTTGTTCTCTTTCATGATGTCGCATATTGGTTGGATGTAGATGTTAAATAGTAGTGCTGAGAGTGCGGATCCTTGAGGTACTCCTTGGCGGACATTTATGGGTCGGGAGGTGTTGTGGCCCACCTTGACCTGTAACTGTCTTTCGGTTAAGTATGAATGGAACCATTTCAAGGTGACACCATGTATCCCAGTGTTCTTTAGTCTTTCCAACTCAAAACAGTCTTTCCAACTCAAAACAGTTTTACTATAGGTGTACAATAATTGTGATGAATGAGCTGAAAGCCTTTAGAATTCATCGGAAATAATGAGAGAACGTATGATATCAATTACAGAAAATGTGTAATTTTCATAAAATAAGAGTACAAAAAATAAATGATACATAACACAGGTCTGCGACTAAAAAGCTGTTTGATTATTTTCATCTAATTTTCATGTATTTTGGTGTGCTGAAAACAAATAAAATATTGAAAAAACTCCTAGACGTCATGATTTGCCACAACATGCAAAATTGTCTTCAAATTTATCACATTTTGTCAAATTACTATTAATTAATTCAAATTACTATTAATTCACATAAGTGCATTTAAGGTATAAAATGCTAAAAAAACCTTAAAGGGGTTGTCCGAGTTATGTAAAAAAATATATAGCACTGTAAATCTGATGGTCAGCAATATATACATAAGCTAAGCATGTTTTAAGTCCGTGCTTCTAATGGTAGAAGGGGTTAATCTTTCCTGAAGAATCCAGTGGGAGGGAGACACAGGGCAGATAGCAGCAGCTCCGGTCAGTGCAGGGGGGCGTGGCCAGCACTGTGACGTCTCGTGTACAGACACAGAGCTGCTCTCTCCTGCATGCCACACTTGTGCACGAATCATCATCAGGTCATTGGTTCTAAGCTGTTCACACTTTTTCATCGCAATTCGTGTTAGCTCGTCATTCTTTAACCGTTATGTTATGGCTCCGCGAAAGTGTATTAATTCGCCAGACAGTTTCTGTTTCATCTGTGGTGAATATACAGTGTTGAAGCAGCAGCAGAATATTACAGACTTTGTGAAAAAAGTATACTTTGCATACTTTGGACTAAAAATTGGAGATCAAGATAAAGTTTGGGCGCCTCATAAAGTGTGCAAACGGTGTGTTGAAGACCTCCGAAACTGGTTCAAGGGTAAGAAAAAATCTTTCCGTTATGGGATTCCTATGTTATGGCGAGAGCAAAAGAACCATAGTGACGACTGTTACTTTTGTTCATGCGATGTGAAAGGGTTTAATTCCAAATGGAAGCATTCCATTTCATACCCCAATCTTCAATCGGCAATTCGTCCCATCCCCCATGTCACAGATATGCCAGTACCCAAGCCCCCTGCTACCTTGGAAGAGATACCTATCTCCGATGAAGGTGAAGTCATACCTGAACCAGATGACGAATCAAGTTCTGACTTTGAAGATGATACAAGACCAAAATTGTTTTCTCAGGAGGAGATGAATGATTTGGTAAGAGACTTGAATCTTCCCAAAGATGCTGCTGTGTTACTCGGATCAAGGCTGGAAAGCAGGAATTTATTGTTGCCAGGAGTGTTATCTTCATGGTTCAGACATCGTGAAAAGGAGTTCGTTTCTTACTTCGCCCAAGAAGACAAGTTGGTTTATTGCATCGATGTCGAAGGTCTGATGGGTCAATTTAAAATCCAATATGATTCAGAGCAATGGCATCTTTTTATAGATTCTTCAAAAAGAAGTCTCAAAGCAGTTTTACTCCACAACGGTTTTTATGCTTCCATACCTGTAGGTCATTCCGTACACTTGAAGGAAACCTACGAGAACTTGGAATTGGTTCTTTGTAAACTTAAATATGAAGACCATGCTTGGCAAGTGTGTGGGGACTTGAAGGTCTTGTGCATGCTGCTCGGGCAACAAGCTGGGTATACCAAATATCCTTGTTTTCTGTGTCTATGGGACAGTCGAGACCGACAAAATCACTGAACCAAGAAGAGTTGGCAGCCAAGGGTGCTAACAATCGGTGAAAAAAATGTCCTCCGAGAAACTTTGGTACCTTCCCATAAAGTTCTTCTACCACCTCTCCACATAAAATTGGGATTGATGAAGCAATTTGTAAAATCACTTCCAAGAGATGGAGAATGCTTCAAATACTTGGTCACCAAGTTTCCAGGCCTGTCGGAGGCAAAATTGAAGGAAGGTGTGTTCGTCGGACCAGACATTAGAAGGCTTATAGTTGATCAAGAGTTTGTCAATACCATGACGGATCCTCAAAAAGAAGGGTGGATTGCATTTAAAGAAGTCGTACAGAAATTTTTAGGCAATAACAAAGATCCTCACTACAAAAAGATCGTCGGACGAATGCTGAAAGCATTTCAAGCTTTAGGTTGCCTGATGAGTTTTAAAGTGCATTTCCTCCAGTCCCACCTTGACTACTTTCCTGAAAATTTGGGAGCTGTGAGTGAGGAACAAGGTGAACGATTCCACCAAGACATTAAAGAGATGGAAAGGAGATACCAGGGAAAATGGAGCATTACAATGATGGCAGACTACTGTTGGATGCTTCAGAGAGACATTCCAGATGCTACTCACAAGCGTAAATGCACCAAGAGGAGCCTCACAAGGAAGAAGAATCAAGTTTAGTGTGTGTAGGTGAGCTCATTTCAGTTCAAAAAAGGATTTTCATGAAAATATTGTAATAAAACTTTAATTTTATAAGTCTATTTCCATTTATTTTGAAGTATTGCCTTATTTAACATAGTTACCGAAATTGTCAGGAAACGTGATGTCCTATGACAAAATGGACAGCGCACCAAAAAACATAAATATTACGTGGTATAACCAAAACAGCTCTTGAATAACAATTTTTTGCATAATTAATGATAAATACCTTTGTCAGATCAAAAAATTCACAAAACTGCAAATTGTATCATGATCCAAACCGGACGTAAGCAACTGCGGTCAAAAACGACCCCACTGGTACTCTGTGCTGCAATTCATCACTAGCATCACCTAGCGGATGAAAATTATTCCTCTCATGGCGCAATATAAGGAGAATATTGACATGTGAAAAATCATAAAAAGATTGCATTCTTGAACAACTAGTTTCTGAGATACGCATTGTGAAACTTGCAATGGGGTCACTTTTGACCCCATCGGTACTCCCAGGGTTAATTGGGAGAACAAAGCTATCTAACATTACTATTGGCTCAAAGAGAGGCTTAGATTTATTTCAACGCAAAGCAGTTATATCTTACAGACATTCGGTTTCAGCCTATTGCAACTCTAACAATTACTGAACACTTGAAGCAAAGTTATACCTAAACTGCAGCAGATGTTACTGATCTCTCCTTAACTTGCAAATGCACCATTGGGATGACATGGGCCCTTCCCATTATTATACAGATAAAATGTGGCCTTATAGCAGCCGGCAAAAGTTTGGCCATGGGGGGGTGTAATTTTATTAATATTTTCCATGCATATAAACACTGATTTACATGATGAAAAGGCCTCATAAAATAAGGTCATGCCTTAAAATAGAAGGCACATTTTTAAGCGCAGGCATACTCAGAGTAAAAGATAGGATGGAGCATGGAAGGAGCAACGATTAATGCATTTATTTTATAAAACATGCCTGCATGCGGCTAAAGTGCATGCTAACATTTACGCCTTCCTCCAAGCAGAATTTATGAATTATTTGTTTTAGGATTTTATAAAGACATATGGAGTCCGATCCCCAAAAGGGCACTTCCAGGCCATCTGGGCGCCCCCAGGCAGGATGGGCCCATTAGGACCTAATTCTGTACCGAGGGAGCAAGACGGTCCGGCGGGTGCAGGTTTGGACCCTGGCATTGTGGCAGGGACATCCTTCCCACGGCACAACCTGCCTGCTGCTTTTCTGACCCGTGATTCCCTGCTGCACGACCCCTGACTGGCGCCACTGGATCCCAAATCGGTTGGTGGGGACTCACTGTGAGTGGCCAGTTGCTCCAGTGGTGGGGACTGCTGGGCTCCAGGGGGGCTGCCAGCCAGGATCGGAAGGGCACCCCGCTCAGATGAGGAATAAGCAGGGTGTCCCCCCAATGATCCCCAGAGGTACAGGGCCATCACTGGAATTGGCCCTGTACATCCGGTGGTTAGTCCCACCCACTCTTCATCCTTGTGCCGCCCCCATTCCCCACAGCATGCACAGTGGCTCTGTACATGCCACAGGGCCGGGAGACAGCATAGGCTGAGGGCGGATAGCGGAGCTGGACATCCCATCTGGACATCCAGCCCCTCTATTCACCTTCGTGGATCAAGCCCATAGGCACCTTTGTGTTTTTATAAAATAGATGAAATGTAGGTGCCTTTCTGCCCTATTAACCTAAGCGCCCTGTTATAAAATTTCCCACTACAGGGATAATTTTTTTAAGAGGTCACCTATTTATTTTAAAGGGCAAGTAATCACTAATTTTGGGATGTTTCATAAAGACACCTATAGGTGCCCATGTATCTTTATGAACACGAACACGAAGAAATCATGGCTCACATATAGCGATGCACATTTATAGCTGCTCATAAGTAGGTTTAAATGTATGAATATTCAGTATGTGGGTCGTTCTGAACTCCATTTAGCGGGTCTGGACGTCTGATCCAGACATCCAGACATCCAGACCCGCTAAGCAGCTGGGCAGCCTGCCAGGTGCATAGCTCCCCATATGAACAGACAATTTGTATGGGGAGCTCTGTTTGTGGGAGAGAGGGGGCAGGACAGAGGCAGGTTCTCAGGTCGGCCCTGTATGTCCAGGCTCAGCCATGGAGACAGGGGACTTATTGCACCTCGGAGGTAGAATAAGTCTCCCTGGACATTGGGGAGCCATGGCGTTGGGTGGAGATAAGAGGTGAGGGGGTGCAGAGCAATCCCCACAGCCTGACCCTGGCC
The DNA here is from genome assembly GCA_033557465.1 of Ichthyophis bannanicus. NCBI lineage: Eukaryota > Metazoa > Chordata > Amphibia > Gymnophiona > Ichthyophiidae > Ichthyophis > Ichthyophis bannanicus. The sequence goes on from CM066032.1 coordinate 821,941,730, forward strand.
AGATCGGGGGTGGGCTGTGGGGAAAGGATGTTTTCTCTGGCGGTTGGGGATCATGGCTCCTGAATGGAGCCACAGTGCCATAGCAATTGGACACCATGGCACTGTGGCTCCATTCAGGAGCCTGGTGTGCTAGAGAGGGATCAGCAGAATGTGCAGCTAATCAGAATTGGGGCATGACCCGATTCTGATCCTGCAGGGGCCAGATGTGCCCATGGGGTCAGAATTGGGTCTACCTCTTGACGCCCCGATTCTCATTGGCCATAGAGGGGCTGAACGGCCAAGAATTGGCCTCTTTGTGCTTATGTATGTATTTTATAAATGACTCATGCGATTGGTGACTCTGCCCACGCTCCACCCATCCCTGAAGAAACCTATATGTAGTTGGCGTTCAAATACATGCCTACTTGCCATTATGTGTATTTATGGCAGGAGCCCCGCAGTCCATTTTACGCATGTACGCTGCATATAAGTAAGAAAAATCCTTTAGAAAATTACGCCCCATAAAGGCCATCTAACCTCTGGCAAAATGTTAAAAAAGGTAAAAATTATGCAGTTGGCACCCATTGCCAAGTGTATAAGTAGTTTTTGAAAACTGGCAAGCAGGAGTCCAGAGGTGGCATTCTAAGAACATCTGAGTTCAGTGATGCCGATGTGGCAAGAGGGCACAAACATGTGAGTGCAGCATTTGCAGTGGTCTCAGCTGCAATAGACTAGGTGTGAGCCGCATCCAGGACAGAGTTAGAAAAGCAGCGACGAGTTCATATCCAATGCCATATATCACACAATCACAGGCTCTCCCCAAACTCTACCCATGTGCATGGCAACCATGCAAGTACATGTCATACAATTAAAACACATACTTTTATACCCTCCTTGGTATTTTACAAGGGGTCATTTACATAAAAATGAAAATACTGGCATTTAAATGTATTATTATCACCTAAAAACTGGTGGCTCCTTGGATCCTGATCCCCTCAGTCTCCTGTTCACCACCCATGTATATCTTTACCATTTCCCTAATTTTACCCTAGCCCTCAGTTGTGTGGTCGGTCTTGATTAGATGTACACTCTGACGAGCAGGGACTGTCTCTTATTTGTACATGTACAGCACTGTATATGCTTTGTAGTGCTATACAAATGATAAGTAGTAGTAGAAAATTACCCCCTATGATTCCTCACTAAAGTTCCTAGCACTACTGGAAAGCAAAAATAGTCCCATTTTTTCTGTCTGCCCCGGTTCATTTCGAGCAGTGTCCCTCATATTCTGCTAGAGGTTTTGAAGACATGAACCCCATACTATATCCTGAAAGAAAGCTATTGTAAGATGACAAGTGACTCATCTTGTATCTACCACTTACAGTTGTAGTCAACATTATTGGTACCTTTGAATTTTATGTATGTTGCGTATAATATCTTGAGAAATATTTGGAAATATTCCAACTGTATGTTCAATAGTGTGTTCGACTGTATGTTTAATAGTATGTTCAAAGGTATACACAAAAAAAGATGTCTGTGCAACTTAGACGTAGGGGTATGTTTACTAAACTGCGGTAATGCCATTCGCGTTAGGATCCGCGGTAGAGACAGAAATACCCAAATAAGGACATGGGCGGTACATTGTTACCGATAATGCGCGTTACAAGGCGCCATAAATTAACGAGCGTTACATGACGGAGCCCTAACACGTTACGGTGCGTTAATCTTAAGAAGGCGCGCAGACATGCAAACACAGAAACAGAGCTGTAGCACAATGGTTACTACACTGACTGATGGTACAGGGGTTATGGGTTTGATTCCCCAGTGTGCCTAAGGAATAAGGCTGGCTGAGGCATTATGTTTAAGTATTGGGTTGTGAGGAATTTTAGTTTTACTTTAATTAGTGCTGCCAGCAAACACACCCTCACAGTGGCGTAACCTAAGGTGCCACATAAAGCACCCTAGAAGGCACTCCATAGGGCACATTATAAAGTGCGCTGTCTGCCAAGGCACCCTATAATGTCCCCTATAGGACACCTTATAAGGCACCTTATAAGGCGCTTTATAGGGCACCGTATAAGGCACCTTATAAGGCGCTTTATAGAGCACCGTATAAGGCACCTTATAAGGCGCTTCATAGGGCGCCGTATAAGGCGCCTTAAGAGGCACCCTAAGGTGACAGTACTCTGAGGTTGTTTCTGCTGGCAGCACTAATGTACAATAAAAATAGACAATGCCTCAGACAGCCCTATCAATAAACCCCACTGTGGGTTTTGAACCCATGATCCGTGGCTCCACGGGCAGTGAAGCAACCAGTGGGCTATAGCTGCTAACAAACCCCTGCCTGGCTACAGGAGGACTGCACGGCACCACACAAACATTCTGCTGTGGTTACCAGGATAGGGTCAACCCACCCGTACCCAGGATGCACAGCACATGCAAATCAGCAGTCTACAGATGATCACAAGATGGGGTATGCACCCCACAGCACCTCAGCCTGGTAGAGGGTGCCGACGGTGTGTGTTAGTGGCACAGAGTAGCTACAGACCGTCACAGTGTGCTGGTCCTGAGCTCACCCGGAGGGTGAGGTGGGGTGCCCAGCACCATTTTCGCAGCACCTGGCTTTGCTGAGATAGGCTATGCTGTAGGTCCCCAATGTGTGATAGGTAGTCCTTGCAAACACCCCTAGAATATGCCTGTGTCCATCTGTATTTCACATCTAGCCCTTGTGGACTATGATGCACCCAGAAAAGTGCATATCCTGTGTGGGTGCCATGGTCACATGATTTAAGAAAAGGGGGGTGTTTGGACCCACAGGAGGATTATGTACCACCACCCAACCCACCCTCTGTGGTTCAGGGTGGAGGACAGGATCTCCCACCAACAGATACACATTCTACCCCCCTGCAATGGTAGCAGTAGAGGGGACCATCAGCCCAGGCAATGCAGAGATGTACACATCCATAAAGCAATAGCAGACAGAAGGCCTGCAAACGCACAGCTGCCCCCCCCCCCCACCACTATCTGACATTCTCCAGCAGCAAGTCTCCAGCCGCTGCAACCTGCAAGGTGTTCCAGCAAAACACATACTAGCTGCAGACAGTCTGCTAGCTAGTCCATAGTGCATGTTTCTGGAGTAAATGTGTTTACCCAGAACTGGGATGTCAGCATACACACCAAGCAGATAAGTCAGTGATTGGGCCCCAAAAGAGAACCCATAAATACCACATGAGAAACATGCTAAATAGCACTATGGGGGAACCTAGCCATGTCATGGTCACTGCTCAGTCAGGGTGAGAGTGACCTCCCAGCAGGACATGCTGTGGCCACCTTGTCCGTGCAGTTGGTGGCCGGCCACTACAATGTCCGAGCCATTGCCCTATGCTATGTACAGATGGATCCAGGCCAGACCATCCTATCCTGGCTATTCCTACGGTACCTTGCTCCTCATTATGCACATTGGCAGGCCAATACAGGCAACAGTGCTAGCAGTGTGGGCTGTGGAGGTTGTTTGCAACCACCACACACTGGATAGACAGACACACACTCCCCACACCTATGCCAGCATTGTGCAACTATAGAGGTGTTTGGAAGCCCTGGCCACCGCACCAGTCCTGGGCACAGTGCAGGCATGGCTATGGTACGCAATACTGTTGGGGTCACTCCCCAGGGTGGTAAACACTGTCAGACACAAGACCTGTAGCACACTCCACAGACATCAGAAAGGTTGCTATGATGCAGCTCAATCAGCAAATTGTGCTTAACTTTGGAATTGCTATCTGCCAGTAATCATAGCAACCATTTGATAGATGTTTACCGTATTCCCAGGTTTAGGGTGGCATTGCCAAGGTATGCCAGTGCTAGTATTGGGAGATGCACGCAGGGCCCAACATCCTGCCGCTCCAGGAGGCATTGGATAATGGAGCCTGTGAGTGCGGGTGTGTCTGCCCCTGTTGGCCGCTGTTTTAGGGCAGAAGTTCCCAACTCCAGTCCTGGTGGGCCAAACACTATTCGGGTTTTCATGCTGTCCCTCGTGAATATGCATGAGATACATCAGCATACCATGGGGGCGGCGCATAGAAATGCAGCACAGGCATCTTTATTAGAGGCAGCATGGAACCTGGATGGTGTTTGGCCCTCCAGGACTGCATTTGGGAGACTCTGCTCTAGGTAATGCGCATGTTTATGGTGTCTGTGCTCTGTAGGGTAAAATGTAGGTGTTTTGGGCATGTTTACGTCATCTGCAATAAAGGTTCTGTCTGTATTAGCACGTTTTAGTAGTGAGTAAAATATGGGGACTGGGTTGGCAGGAACCACAGCTGGGACTTGAACCTGTGATCTTCTGCTTCTAAAATACACTGGTTTTGTGCACTGCACCACCGTGTTGTCACAGAACCAGTGCATTCCCTGGTGATACCATGACTGTTCGTCGGACAGGGCCTGTCTGTTGCAGTGCATGGCACTCACCTACACAGGGCTAGGCCACGGTCTGCTCTGGGCAGCTGCCACTGCCCCCTCCACCAAGAGTATCCCTCTGCCACCATGCTGACATGCCCTTCTGCTGGTGGTGCTGGTGGAGCACAGTCTCAGGCCATCCAGTGTGTGGGTAGGCGGCTGCCTATGGTGCGGGTTCTGGGGTAGGGGTGCCTGCATAGGTGTCCACGCTCCCCCCAGCACCGCCTGCCAATGTTCCGTGCCCTTGGGGGTAGCTTCTGGGTACTATCCCCTGTGACACTGTGGGAAACACAATCGTGCCCATGTTGGGCCTTCAGCAGTTGCTGTCTTGCTGCTCTGCTGTTTCAGCATTCGTATGGGCCACCTAGGCATCACCCTAGTCCGCACTGTGGCCCAGCTGCACCACACCATGTGCCGCCTGCGGCCCTCTGTATCCCCTTTTCCGGCATCTGTCCAGTTGCTGTTGCGGGACATGTGCACGCCATAGGACACCTGTCCAATAACAATGGAAAGCCCTGATCAGCGCTATTTCACTGTGGGATCATTCACCTTGTCGGGGGACAGAGCATAGACCCTTCCACTCTTAATATCTTTATTTGGGAGCTTTCTCAGTAGTGTTTTTTGCTGTTTCCCAATATTATCACTATTGGCCAGCTTGGTTAGGTTTTTTTCCAGTTTGTTGAGGTCCTTTTGTTCTGTGCACATGTATCACACTTATCACTTTTTTTGTAGGTTTCCCTGCCTATGCTGTACATTGCTCACACTGAAATGGTTTCTCTCCCCTGCAAATGTGCATCTAACGGCAGGTTTTCAATCGCGTTAGGATGCAGCTCTTCAGATCAGCGCGTTAGTGTGAATGGAGCCTCTCCCCACCCACACTCCACCCATTGACCCCCTTCTCTCCGCCCTCTCTCCACCTTCTGCGGTGTTTTACCACGCCGCGGAACGTCTACGATCGTTAAGTAACGATAACGCCCGTTATGAGATGTTAACGATCGTTACTGTCTCATAACGCCCGTTAACGTTACTTAACAATTGTTAACGTTACATAAACACGCGTTATGTAACGTTACCTCAGTTTAGTAAACATACCCCGTAGTAATTTCTGAGAAAAAAACAAAATATGACCTGGACAGGATTAACGGCACCCTTCTCTAATATTTGGTCACACAACTCTTGGCAGTGATGACAGCCTCCAAACATTTCTTGTAGCCATCTATAAGTTTCTTACATCTGTCTGCTGTTAGTTTCTCCAATTCTTCAACTGTGATTTGTTCCAGTTCATGAATGTTTCCAGGATTCCTTTTACCACTGGCAGATTTCAGCTCTTTCCAAAGGTTCTAGATTGGATTGAGATCAGGACTCATTGCTGGCCAGTTTAAAACAGTTCATTTGTTCCTTTTTAACCACTCTTTTTTTCTTTTGGATGTATGTTTTCGTTCATTATCCTACTAGAGGACGCATAACTTTTGATCCAAACCTAGCTTTCTAACACTAGACAACACATTTTGCTCCAAAATACCTTGGTTGTCCTCTGATTTCATGATTCCTTTAATATGTTTCAGGCCTCCAGTTCCTAAGGCAGTAAACAGCCCCACAACATTATGGATCCTCCACCACATTTAACTGTAGAAAGGGTGTTTTTTTTCCTAAATGCTCTATTTCTTCACCTGGTCTGCATTGCCAAAGAGATCAAGTTTAGTTTCATCTTGCCACAGAACATTTTCCCAGAAAGATAATGGTTCCTCAAAGAGGGTTTGGGCAAAGATCAGACATGCCTTTTTATGCATGTCTTTGAGCAGTGTGGTTCTCCTTTTTCTTCGCCCATGAAGTCCTTTGTGGCATATGATGTGGGTTGAAACCACCACTCCAGATTGCTCCAGATTAGCCTTAAGATCTTTGGATGTTGTACATGGTGCTTTTCCCAACAGTTTGCACTAATCATTGAAGACTTCTTGTATTCATTTTCCTCTTCCCACCACATCCTGGGAGGTTGTTGACAGTTCCATAAGCAGAAAACATCTTAATAACATTGTGAACTGTAGACACGGGAATCACAACATCTTTGGAGATGGCCTTGTACCACTTTGACATTTCATGTTTGGTAATAATGGCTTTTCTGATAGTCTCAGGCAGCTCTCTTGTCTTCACTACTGTGAAAATGGAACAGGGAGTTAATTTGGCCATTCTAAACATTAGCACCATCATTCATTGGTTGATTCAAGTCATTTGAGTACTGACAATTGATCACAGGAGTGTCTTATTTACTGCAGTGGGAAAGCTGAATTGTTTATAAGGATACCAATAATCATGTCCTGTCAGTGTCCCAGTTTTTATACTATTTCCTACTATTTCATGTTTTAATAGGTCTTGTATAATTTGATTCTTTTAGGTGTCAAATATGTGTGAATATATAGTCCAAAGCCATTTTTACTGACCACTGTTTTTTAGAAGACATTGGATTTTGAGGGGTTGAACTGAAAGGGTGCTAATAATGTTGATCACAACTGTATTAAAAATACAGCTTGGGGCAATTTCTCCAAATGAGTTAGTTTTGCGCATAAAAAACCCCTTCGATAAACCCCAAAATGTTCCTACATTTCACTCTAAATCTGAAATCAATAACACATTCCTGCACTTAACCAACAGGGCTACAGCCAATTACACAAATATCTTATCTGAAGGGAGACAAAGACCTCAGGACGATTATTACTCCCTCTATGTGGCAAACGTAATCGCCATAGGGGAATGCAGAATTCGCACATCACCAGTTTAAAAAAATGCCTTTGAAATCAAAGCCCAAAGTCAGCTTGATTAGCTTTATTTTTTATCTTAAAAATTACTTTTTAAAGAATTTACAACTTTCTTTATAATATTTCTTAGAAAAAATTTATAATAGTAATAAAGAGGTCTTGTGTATCCAACTTTGAAATACTATTCTCCTCTTTATGTACACTGACCAACTTTCATTTGGGTCAACCGACCTCAGAAAACAGCCTCTGTAACCAAACAATTGCAAAGGTGACTGTATATAGTTTACAATACAAAACATTCAGCAAAAATCTCACATCTGTTCAAAGTTCACCAAACTCCTATTTCTCATAAGCCATCATCACCCAACAAAGATCTTTCTCCTGTATCAGGCTTCTTAAGGGGCGATATACTTTACTGCAGATGATAACTAAGGGAAGTGGCTTCAGCGTCTGATGCAACAAGATTTTAAATACCCAGCTACCAATCAGGGAGCAGCACTCATGAATACATCACTTTGAAGGAGGTGTCACTTATTAAATTAACCAACTTGCCTTATCTAAATAACTACTAATATCCAATTGCCACTAATAGTGAAACTACAAAAAAAATCTAAAAGTATTTATACCTAGGCATCCAAAAAGAAGTAGGAATGTGCGGCTGCACCCCGCAGCCCGTCCTTTCAAAATATACCGCCACTATCTCTTTAATGTGTGATACACCTAAAAAAAGATGTTCCGTTCAATTTTATCATTAAACCCTTAGGTTCAAGTGTGTCCATTCTAAATATCCATCACTGCTCACACCGCAATAGCAATTTGCCATGGTCACCTCTCCGTATGTTTTGTGAAACATGCTCCAGAACCATGCATCTCAGATCTTCAAAGGCATGATTCCATCAACTGCAGTGTTTCACAAGAGATGTCTCTATTCTCATTTTAGATAAATTATACTTATGTTCTGCTAAATGCATTCTTAAGGGTCTAGTGGTTTTCCCAATATATAGTTTCAAATAAGGACATTTCAGGACATACACAACATAATCAGTCATACATGTGAATGATGTTCTTAAAAAATAAGTTTTATGATTAAAGAAAAAATAATTACCTTCTTCTATATTGCTACAAAAAGAGCATTTTCCACATTTAATAAGACCTAATATTTCAACCGAGTTGGTCATTTTAGGAACAGCTGAACAAAGTTGATCTCTCAAACTCCTTCGTCTACTATAAGCTATACGAGGTTGGAGATTAGTTAATCTGGGATGAGCTAAAAGAATCTTCCATCGTCGTCTAATAGACTTGGCCAAACGTTGTGACAGGCCAGAATATTGTATCACGCATGTTACCATTGTTGAAGCAGTAGCTAATTCCGACTGTGCACTATAAATTAGTGATAACAACCATTCTCTGTGGTTAGATCGTGCTCACTTATAAGCTTTCTTTAAAATGAAATCAGGATAACCACGATCACAAAATTTATCTAACATCTTTTCAGCTTGTACTTTAAACTCAGCCTCAGATGAACAGACATCGAGACATCTCCAGAGCCATTTTGGAAGCTGGGTCTGGGGGCATCCAAGTCTGAATGGGTGCATGGTGGAGATGTTCCTAGGAACATGGACGTCCGGCATCATGCCTAAGGATAGACCTGCTTCAGGCACAAACAGGTATTTGAAAGGGGGTTGTTTTGAATGAAAAACATCCAGAGAAGAAAGCACTCTATCATCCCCAGTACTCAGCAGCATTGGGATTTGGACCCTGGCTTCCCTGTTCCTAGCACACTACTTTAACCATCAGGCTATTTCTGCATGTCCAAGTTTTGAAATACTATTCGGGGAATGTCTATGTAGACGCACCCAGAGACATTCATATTGGGCACGTCCACATTTGTGAAATCATATCTATACCTGAACGTGCCTGCAGGTTTTTCAGAGGTTCTGGCATAGACATCCCAGATTGCACTTGGAATCCTTTCTCAAATTCCTCTCTATACTTCTAAATATTAAACTTTGCTTTTGTATATATGTGTGTGCCCTCTCTCCCTGCGGGTAAAAGAATATTCTGATGGCTCTTTCGGTTTGTCTGGTTGTCATGATCTATTGTTTTGCTTTAGCTGCTGTTGGTTTTTGCCCACCCCCTTAAAAGCTGCTGCGCTGGCAACCACCTAGCATTGCCTAATAGCTGGGCCAGCCCTGCATGTGATCATATAATTACCTTTATTTTGTCTACTCTGTAAAGAAATTGCACAGTGAAAAGCTGAACTCACTGCAATATTAACCGTGTCCAATTACTCATGAGACAAGGAAATGCACACGATTATTGATCTTTTTGAAAAGATCAAGAAAACAAGAATGAAAGCAGCACCTGCTTGCGTCAAACATGATGTAATACACATGCCGCTGGAATCTTTGTTTGAATGCTGATAGCTCTGTTCGGGGACGCTGGCATGGAATCGGTAATTGGTAACTTGGGATTTATCTAGCTAGACTGGGATTTTGTTGCCAGCTGGGAGACTTTATTTGCCTCAACGCTTTGTAGAATGGAAATTCTATTATTATGCAAGCAATTCGCCATTGGCTACGCTATTTTCAAGGTTTCTGAAATGGACACAATTTATTACCAACAGTCTGTGCTAGCTAGTCCGATCCATCACTTTTGCTCTGAGTTATTGTGTACAGTGACTTGTAAATTACGTCAATATTTGAAATGCAGCAGGAGACCAAATAATATTCCACAGGCATGATTTATTCACAGATGCCTGATATGTTTGTCTATTGGCAAACCAATCTGTTAGCCAAGACAGAAATGTACAATACAAAAGGTCAGACAAAACTCCAGCCAGCCACAGAAACAACAGACCCTGAAAAGATGCCAATCAGATATGGAACTAAAATCACAATTAAAGCACATTCAAATAACAGCGAAACGTCATGATAGGAAGTTGAGTAGTATGGCATCTCAACATACACATCTCATGCTGCTTTCTCTACAGAAGGGAACAAATGTAGCTCTAAAAGATTTAGAGGGGATTTTCAACTGCAGTGGCCAGCACATTTAAAGCGGCTGGCCGTTGCTGCTTGACATTTGCCCTGGATATTCAATGCTGGGGCCATAGCTAGGCATCGGCATTAAATGTCCTGGGAGAGCCTGGATTGTGACTTTGCACTCTGGTCAGTGGCAATATTCAGGCACTGGCTAGAGTTAGGAGAGCCATTCATCTGTCCTAACATTAGCCAGTTAAGGTTAACTGGGTAGTGGTTGAACATCAATGCAATGTATGCCCTTGAGTCAGTTCTGACTCCTGGTGACCCAGAAGCTCCTGGGATTTCTTGGCAGTGTCACCGGAAGTAGATTGCCAGGCCTTTCTTCTGAGGCAATGGAGGGTTAAGTGACTTGCCTAAGGCCACAAGGAGTGCTAGTGGGAATTGAACCCTGGTTGCTTGGTTACCAAGCCAGTGTTCTAACCACTAGGCTCCTCCTCCACTCTGACTGAATATCACCACTCCCCATTTAGTGGCCCAAGCCAGGTAGGTTCAGTGGTACTAACTGGGTTGGTGCCACTGAATATCCTGGTGAGCTGCATTTATGCGGTTTGCAGGTCTGCAAACTCTGCAAATACCTTTGAATATCCCACCCTTAGAGTTTTGACATATGTGCTGGGAGAGCCTGAGTGTGCTGTGTTTAAAATAGAAAATAAAAAGCTGAGCAAGTACTGCTACTACTATTAATCATTTATATAGCACTACAAGGCGCATGCAGCGCTGTGCAAACATATAAAGAAGACAGTCCGGGCTTATAGGGCTTACAATCTAAACAAGACAGACAGAACAATACAAGAGAAACAAGGGGGTTCAAATAGTGAAGGAGACACAGGGAGAGCAAGGGATTAGGATCCAAATGCAGCCTCAAAAAGGGAAGCCTTTAGTGTGGATTTGAAGAGGGGGAGAGAAGATGTAAAGATAAAGGAAGATTGCTCCATGCATAAGGAGCAGCAAGATGAAAAGATCGAAGTTTGGAGTTTGCAGAAGAAGAAACGGGCTTAGAGAGAAGAAAGTCAGAGGAGGAACGGAGTTCATGAGGAGGGGTGTAGTGAGAGAGAAGAGAGGGAAGGTAATGAGGGGCAGTAGAGTGAATGCAATTATATGTTAGAAGGAGAAGAGAAGGGGGGAGCCAGTGAAATGATTTTAGAAAAGGGGTTTTATGAGTATATCAGGGCTGGAGGAAGATTAGTTGCACAGCAGAGTTCTGGATAGATTGAAGAGGAGTGATCTGCTGCCTCCAATTTGAAGGGGCTTGTATTTTGAAGAAACCTTGGGAATTCAAGACTCACTGTGAAGGGTTAATAACGTTCATCAATCCACCTTACTTCCCTGAAATAGTCAACCTGTCTCTGGGATAAGTGATGTTTGTCAAGATAAGTCTTACACAGCAATCTGTTTGTCAAGATGTACACCTGGGCAACGTGTTTAAAGCAATAATTCACCAGAACAAATTGTTGACTACACAACTGACATGGCAGATTTACAACACATCCTTTGTTGATATCCTGCAGCTTCTCTCATGTTATTTAGTGATGAAATCATGAAATTTCTAATCAAAATTATCAGAAATTGGATTTTATTGTGTAATAAATATTCTCATCCTACCTCTCAAACTGAAACAGATCATTGCATGATCAGAAATGCTTAGACCACCATTTCCCAATTTTTAAACACTTAAAAATTCACTTCAACCCAGAAGATGCTGACAAAAATAAATAGCTGATTTCTCTTCTACCTCCTCTCTCTTTACTCGTTCAGTTCTTTCCCCACTCACTCAAAATGAGGAAGAAATGGTAGTGGTAGTATTCAGCTGGGGCCTGTATGTCAGTGAACATCCAGAGACCCTGGCTGTCTGCACAGATTTCTGTTCTATATGGAGGTCCATGAAAGCCCCAGGACAAGCATTGTGGAACCTGAATGCCTTTTTGGAAACCTGCCAAGTACTTGTGACCTGGATTAGCCACTGTTGGAAACAGGATACTAGGCTTGATGGACCTTGGTCTGACCCAATATGGCATTTCTTATGTTCTTATAAAGAGGAAGGGGTGAAGCCTATGAATATCTACTGAGGGCAACTGCCATGTGTGGGTTGGAGGTCTGGAAGGCATGGGATTGAAGGTCTATGTGGAGTCTACAGCCTAAATTCTTACGACCTCATCCACTGATTTTGTTACCTTATTTGGGTCACAACTTACTGATTTAGGATCCCATTATAATGGTAAACAAAGCCCTATGGAACCGGCACAGTCAAAACAATCATTAAACTTAGATTTCATAAACAAAATAAATACAGCATACTGTGTTATATTCATCATATCCCAATGATACACTGAATTCTAATGTTAAGGGACTTGTCAGGCAATTGTACGTGAGATATTCTCCAACTCAGTACCACCAGAACATCATTCCCTGTATTCATGAACTATTCTTTCACCTCTTCAGATTTCTGATATGATAAAGTGATACATTGAATTAGCCTCCCAGTTCCTTGTTATCTGCTTTGCCATTTTAAACAGAGTTCGAGCAGAAGGCTGTGACCAATAATTATTACACATGAAAATGATAAACATTGTTCTAGAATTAAAGATTGCACTGACATTATGTGGGTGGGGGAGAGGGGAGAGGATATTCACAGATTCAAAGCAATTAACATGGTTAGCATACAAGAAATCCATAGGAAACAATATCTTCCCTGAAGGAATCCTACCAATCAGGACACAAGGTCAGAAGAGAAGAAGAAAGAGAAATTGTCCTTGGAATGAATGCATTGTCAGATTAAGAACATAAGAAATGCCATACTGGATCAGACTAGGATTCATCAAGCCTAGTATCCTATTTCCAACATCAGCCAATCCAGGTCACAAGTAACTGTTAGGTTACCAGAAAGGTACACAGATTCCATAATGCTTATCCCAGGAGTAAGCTGTGGATTTCCCTTGTCCTTTTTAATAATGGTTTATGGACTTTTCCTTCAAGAACTTGTCCAAAAATTTTTCAAACTCAGCTATACCAACCAACAGCTTTTACTACATCCTCCGGTAACGAATTCCAGAGTTTGATTACACGTTGAGTGAAAAAATGTTTTCTCCAATTAGTCTTAAATGGGTTAAATTGTAGCTTCATTGTTTGTCCCCAAGTCTTTCTACTTTTAAAGGAGTAAACAACCAATCTACGTTTACCCTTTCCACTCCATTTATTATGTTATAAATGTCTATCAAATCTCCCCTCAGCCATCTTTTTTCCAAGTTGAAGAGTCCTAACCTTTTATTACTTTCCTCATACAGCTATCCTTCCATCCCCTTTACCATTTTGGTGGCTCTTTTCTATACATTTTACAAATTCTGCTATATCTTTTTTAAGATATGACAACCAGAATTGCACACAATATCCAAAACACGGTTGCACCATGGAATGATACAGAAGCATTATAATATCATTGGTTTTATTCTCCAGTTTTTTTCCTTATGATACCCAGCATTCTATTTGCTTTCTTGGCCACTGCTGCACACTGGGTAGCGGGTTACAATATATTAGCTATGGTGACACCTAAATCCTTTTCCCGAGTATTGGTTTCTAATTTGGAACTTTGAATCATGTAGCCATAGTTTGGGTTCTTCTTTCCTATGCGCACAACTTTGCACTTGTCCACGTTAAATTTCATCTGCCATTTAAATGTTCAGTCTTCCAGTTTATCAAGGTCCTCTTGCAATTTTTCACAATCCTCTTGCTTTGTCACCACTTTGAATAATTTTGCGTCCCCCTCAATTGCCCATTGCCGCCGCTGCTACCCTTCTCCAGGACATGCAGCAGCAGTAGCAATGGGCACAAACACACCTTTGAACTTTGGCTCTGCGGGGTTGTTTTGCTTCTGCCCCTTCTCTGACACCCGATGCCAACTTCCTGCTGCAAAAAGGAAGTTGGCATCAAGCCAGCATCGGGCATCAGCAAAGCACCTTGTGGTTCCAAAGTTTAAAGAAGGGTGACAGCAGTGGCAATGGGTACCCCCAGAGGGCCAGAGCCCTAGACGAGTGCCTATTTGCCTAATGATAACGTCAGCCCTGCATGCAGGCATTTCAGAAGTTGCACTTTGTTCATATTGACAATCTGGTTATCGACTGACATGAGTAATTTGGAATTTTTCAGATCTGTCTTTTCTTTACTGAAAGTCATCTGGGTTACTTTTATCTTTACTGGAACCTCTCTACCAGGATACCCTAGCTTCTCTCTTTTGCTAGTTTCCTTCAAGGATAGAGCACTCTGAACCTTGCATTCTTGAGTAACTATCAGCTTTCCCCTATTAGTTTAAAAGCTGTTCTACTTCCTTATTGAAGGTTAATGCCAACAGTCTAGTTCCACCCCTGTTAAAACAGAATCCATCCTTTTGGAACCCCCTCTCCCTCCCCCCACTTCTCCAGAATAAGAACATAAGATATGCCATACTGGGTCAGACCAAGATCCATCAAGCCCAGTATCCTGTTTCCAACAGTGGCCAATCTAAGTCATAAGTACCTAGCAGTTTACTCAAAAGAGACAGGTTCCACAATGCTTGTATTGGATCAAGCAGTGATATCCCGGGTCCCTTTTAATAATGGTTTATGGACCTTTCCTCCAGGAACTTGTCCAAACCTTTTTGAAACCCAACTACACTAACAGCCTTTATTGCATCCTCCGGTAACAAATTCCAGAGTTTGATTACACCTTGAGTGAAAAAATATTTTCTCTTATTAATCTTAAATAGGTTATCCTGTAGCTTCATTACATGTCTCCTAGTCTTTCTATATTCTGATGATGTAAACAATCGATCTATGTTTACCTGTTTCACTCCATTTATTAATTTATAGACCTCTATCATATCTCTCCTCAGCCGTCTTTTTCCAGGTTGAAGTGCCCTAACCTTTTTAGCCTCTCTTCATAGGGGTATCCTTCCATCCCCTTTACCATTTTGGTGACTCTTCTCTGTACCTTTTCTAATAACCCTATATCGTTTTTAAGATATGGTGACCAGAATTGCACACAATATTCAAGGTGCAGTCGCACCATGGAACGATACAGAGGCATTATAATATCCTTTGTTTTATTTTCCATTCCTTTCCTTATGATACCAAGCATTCTATTTGCTCTCTTGGCCGCTGCACACTGGGCAGAGGGTTGTAACATGTTATCCATGATGACGCCTAAATCTTTTTTCCTGGATGGTACTGTAGGTCCTAATGTGGAACCTTGCATCGTGTAACGATAGTTTGGGTTGTTCTTTCCTAGGTGTATAACTTTGCACTTGTCCACATTAAATTTCATCTGCCATTTGGATGCCCAGTCATCCAATTTATCAAGAACCTCTTGCAATTTTCCACAATCCTCATCGGTTTTAACAACTTTAAATAGTTTTGTGTCATCTGCAAATTTGATAACCTCACTCGTTATTCCCATTTCCAGGTCATTTAAGAATATATTAAAAAGCAGCAGACCCAGCACAGATCCCTGGGGTACTCCACTATTCACCTTTCTCCATTGGGAAAATTGGCCATTTAGCCCTACCTTCTGCTTTCTATCTTTTAACCAGTTCCTGATCCTCAGTAGTACACTGCCTCCTTTCCCATGACTTTTTACTTTTGCCAAAAGTCTCTGATGAGGGACCTTGTCAAATACTTTCTGAAAGTCCAGATACACTATATCAACCGACTCACCTTTGTATACCTGTTTATTCACACCTTCAAGAAAACATAACACATTAGTAATACAAGATCTTCCTTGTCTAAAGCCATGTTGGCTGTCTCTCATTAAGCCATGACTATCTGGAATGTTGCCTAGTTACTAACAAATCCAAACCCCTCTTCCTTGCACCATCGTGTCATCCACGCATTGAGAGTCTGGAGCTCTGCCTGCCTTTTGTGTCCTGCACTTGGAATGGGAAGCATTTATGAGAATGCTATCCTGGAGGTTCTGGATTTCAACGTCCTACCTAAAATCTGAAATTTGGCTTCCAGAAGTGCCCTCTTACACTTTTCTATGTCATTGGTGTCAACATGTACTAAGACAGCCAGCTCTTCCCCAGCACCATCTAAAACCATGTCTAATCACACAATATTGTACACGTCTCTTTGGGGGAGGAGTTTATCTGGGGATTTATTTAAAACAGCAGGGTAAAGAGAACACTAGTTTAACTTTATCTTCATTAATTTTCTCCAAATAAATGTATAGCATATATCATTCACAGTTTTCAGCAATCGATCCTCATGCCTCAGCTGATCAGAGAACTCACACACATTTGGGTCCAGGTAAGAATTCCTGCACAGATATTCTGGTTCAGTGAGGGTTATGGATCTGTGGCATGGCTCACGGCCCTGAGGTTTCCAGGAACACTTTCCCAGCATCTCCTTTGAATCCCTGTGGATCAGCTCTGATCCTCATGAGTAATACAGCAAGTCTGGACTTTGGAAAGCAAGCCAGCCCTTCTGTGTACTCAGCATCCCCCTTCATCTAGCCAGCAAGTTCAGACTCAATATTTCTGCCTCTCACCCAGCAATCCTCTGGTTTGAGACTAGCTTAAGCTAGTTTGTCCTGACATCATCTATTTGCCAGTAGAGTCAGTCCAGAGGGTCACTACTATAATAGTCATAGAGCACATAGAAATAGACCTAAGGATCTAACTATGTATATCATGAAGGAAAAGCAGAAAAGAGGATGCCTATGTGTGCAGTCCAAAAAAGCACCTATTTAATAAAGACAACTTAAGCATCAAACTGCCTTTATAAATAGGCATCTAGATCTGGCCCCATGCACATATTTACATCTGCTCGAAATCTGGCGTAAAAGTGTATGTGTGTACTCTACCATGTGAGATGTGCTCAGAGTGATCTGAGCCCTAATTAACATGGCCCAGCCCCCCTTCCTCATGCTTATCATGGGTAGAGTGGAGGCTTAAGTAAGGTTACCAGATTTTTGGGTGGGACAGGGGTCCTTCTTCCTCAGATATCTTTCCCCTATAAATCTGACAATGATGCGTCTAGATGGCATTCAGCAATTTCAATAGTTTAAAAAAGACAGTAGCACCCTTCTCGAGTTATAAGTGCATATACATATATGCAGCTGAAAATCAATTTTGAGATGCTCCAACAAAATTAGTATCTCACCTTTTCTGTGACTTAAAATTTCACTGCTATCTATCTTATGTATTCCAGACCATTAAAGGTTAACGTAAACAGAACAGGGTTAACACTGCTCTCAAATGTGCACAAGCATGCCCCCTCGCCCTGAAGCCTACTCCCTCCATTAATCTGATGCTGTCTGCTGCTGCAGCTTTTATCCTCTGCCCCATGTACCTAGAGGGTGGCTACAAACCACTTCCTGCTGTACTTTTGGCCCACATAGACCAGTACAAGGATGGCACAATAGTGCCTGTGTGGGATGGTGAGAACGTGATGTTAAAATCCTTACACTGAGGGAGGAAATGGCATCATCTGCTGATGGCAACTTAATTCTTGAGCTCCAGTGCTCGGCAGCTATAATAAGTATTTTTGAGTTTGTATAACACTACTGCTACCATCAGATTAGTGTTATACAAACCTGATGGCTAAAAATAAAATCGACAATCTTAAAACGTTTTTTCAAGCCAGTGGGAAATGGACCGCAGCAGGGGCTAAGGCCAACTACATGTTCTAATTATACAAGTGAGGGGAACCCAATCAGCATTCTGCTCCAGTGACGGTGACCGATATGCGCATGTTGCTCGGCGAGCTTAAGCAAGATTGAATGTCACAACTAGATAAATGAGTTGAGGAAATGAAAGAATTGATTACTGTGATGTGGCCTGATATCACCGATCTGGGCACAAGGATGGAGATGACAGAGCAGAGGGTGGAACATCAAGAGGAGGCTCTAGCTGCGATAGCTCAGCACACTGATAAGGTTGTGATTACTTGCTGGGAGCTACAGGGCAAACTTGAAGACATTGAAAATAGAGTACACCGCTGCAATTTGCAAATCCGAGGACTCCTGGAGTTAGAAGCTTTCTTGACTGCAGAGGCTGTGGCATGAAAGGTGTTCAGGTCAGCTTCTGATGATGCGACTGACCCAGCTGAGATTGAAATTGAGCGGATGCATAAAGCATTGGGCCCCCCACGTGCAAACTTACTAGGGACATTTTTGTCTACCTTCATCGGTTTCCGGTGACAGAAAAGATCCTGCACACAAACTGAGCTTTGTTTACATTGGAATTTGAAGGCCGTAAGTATGAGATCTATAAGGATTGGCCAGGCCTTACCTTGCAGAAACACAGAGAATTTTGTGACATCATAGTAGTGCTTCGGTGAAGGGATTTGTGCAACAGATGGCTGCATCCAGATGAGCTGGCCTTTACCAAGGATGAGGTGACCTATACCATGCACTATCTTTGATGAAGCAATTCGACAATTTAAAGAATCGGGACTAGAACCTCCCTTCTGAAGGGAACCAGATAATGGGCCTAAACATCTGCAAGTACTGCCGAAATGGCAAAGAGTTTCGGTCAGGGGCCACTGACTGAAGCACCATTCTGACCACTCACAGAAGAATGTGCCTTGAGTGCTGCTCTTAATTTCAGAGTGTTTAACACTATGGGGTATGTTTACTAAGCAGTCTTAATGTGCACCTGGCGCTAGTTTGTAGGCTGCCATAAAAGGAGTGGGCGTTTCGGTCTTAATGTAGCAAAATGGGATTATCGTGCGATAACGGGCGCTGCGCACATTATCATGCGAGAAGTCGTTAAGCACGTTAACGCGTGGTAATCTTAAGTAGGTGCGCTGACATACAAACACAGAAGCAGAGGTGTAGCACACTGGTTAATACATTGCCTGCTGATGCAGAGGTGATGAGTTTGAGCCCCCAGTGGGCTCAGTAAAAAGGCTGTCTGAGGAAAACCCTTTTGCTGCTTGGAAGAGCCGGACACATCCCAACAATCTGCACTGCCAGACAAAAAAGCCTCACCCCAGTGCTGCAACCTAATGCACCTTTTAGGGCGCACCATAAGGCACATCATAAATCACCAAGGCAGGTCACACTGTGCCCCAGAGGGAGACAGGAAAGGCTGGCACCCTCCAAGGCAGCATATAAGGCGCCCCATAAGCTGGCCAAACCTAAGGTGTCATGAAAGATGCCCAAGGGATGCGAGTGGGATACAGGAGATGGTGCTCGGAGGCACAAATAGGCCCCAAGGTCACAAACATGAAATGTATGGCTCAAACACAGATGTAACCATAACACTGCACAGAGCACCAAGGAAAGACAATGAACAGGTGATGGGAGGAAGTAGATGACGGAGCTCATGGACCAGCCAAATCTGTGTGTAGGCCATGTGGCAGCAGGTAAAGTGGACAAACATATCAGGGGCATCTGTACCGATGTACAGGGTGATGGTAATGTACAGTGCAACAATGACAGTGTGTGGCAGAGGATGGGGATACGTGTCCACCAGAGGAGGTAGAGTTGGCAGGAGAAGTGCAATGACAGGAGGACAGAGGAGAGTAGTGCCATGCACAGCACACACAGGAGAGGCAACCAGGGAGATCTGCAATGCAGAAATGTGTACCAGTGCAGGATGTGGGGTAGCAGCATGCACAGCAGGGTAGGATAGCACACAGCTGGCAGACACACATAGACGGACAGAAGAATGGTTTAGAACTGTGATAAGGGTACAATGTGCTAACAACACAGATCTGCACAGATATGGCTGTCACAGGAATCAAAAGTAGCTGTGCAGCACAGGCAAACAAATCAAAGAGAACAGAGAGAAATCAAACCTATGACCATCAGCACAAGTGTTAATGCACAAACCGGTAGGCCACACCACCAACATGAGCTCATTAGCAAAGGCTGCATACAAGAATACTGCAGGGCACCACACTAGAAGCCTGCTGGCTGCCATGATAGGCAAACCTCCAACAGTAACCATGATCAAATGCACATGCAGATATGGTGTGTACAGATCAGATCACAGTGTGTAATTTGGATAACACCCAAATATACCTATATGCACACAAACAATCAAATGTTGTGCTGTGGAGACAGCATGCAAAAGAGGAAAGAACCTAAAGCCAAAGGGCAGGAGGGGATGCTCTGTGGAGCAGTGGAAAATATGGAACACAACAAGACAGAATTGAATCTGCAAACAGGTGTGCCACAGACCAGCTGAACTGCAGCAATGCCAATCCCCCAAGTGGACTGCCATGTAAACCCCATAAAGTAAAAGACATATGTAACAGCCAATATGTCATGGATAGGCAGAACCGAGGGCACACTTTGGTGTACAGTGAAGAGATGGAAGTGTGTGTGCTTAGGTGATGAAGCTGCAGGTTCCAAATGGTCATGTTATCACAACAGAATAATTTTACAAAAGAAACCCATGTGGGGATCAAACCTGCAACCTATGCTGTTATAAACACATGTCTGTAACCACTATCCCAAACAAGCACTATGACAGGAGTTCTGAAATAGTACCTCAAAGGAAAGGTGTTTATGGGAACCTGCAACATCCAGTGATGTGGTAAATGCCTGGATGATAGTCAGCTGGCACCGTACAAGGATGTGAGCACAGGTGGGCCATGGATATGACCATAAATTCATCAAATACAAGTGTCAGTGTGAGCAAGCAGCAGCCGAGACAAATGTATGTCAAACACATATCTTTATTTTGGTTATTCGTCACAGATAGTGTAGATACCGCCATCATAATACCCAGGTGAGTGGATCCCAGGTGAAAGACCAACACACATTTAGCAGGGCAGCAACCCACATCCTACGTAAAGGTCACTGTCACGTCTACAAATGAGGGGCAGGAGAGATAATGTGCATCAGGTGCATGGTGGGCAGTATGCATTTGGCCCCCACACACCACATGCTGCTGCATGCCTTAAATGTGTTACTTACATATGAGTGCATGTAGACAGTAGGCGGTGCATGATGAGGGCCCAACACACAGCAATCATGATCTGTACCTGAAAACATATCTATCTGGCAACACAGGAGACCCGCAAATGAAAACAGCATATGTTGTTAAAATGTTGAAAGTTGAGGCGGAGCCTGCGCGGAGCCAACATGGCCGCATAAGAGAAGTTCTCCTGGCCCCTTGGTTAAGAATCCTGGTGATTAACATTGCTACCCGCCTAGACTGTAGCGTACGGCAGCATTTGGGATCACGCATGGCAGCCGGCAAACAGACCCGACTTGATTTTGCTGCTGCAGCGGCCTCCGGCACTAAAAGATCTAAATCTGACCCTCTCTCCCCGCAAAAGATGGCGGCGCCGACTGAGACAGCGGAGGGACTGAAGGAAGTCCTGAAGGAGGTGCGGGCGGTTCGCTGCCGAGTGGATTCCAACGGTCAAGCCTTGGACACTATGCAACTGAGTTTAGCGGAGCTGACCACAAAGATGCAGCAGCTTGCGCAAAGAGTTGACACCGCGGAGAAGGTGGTGGCGGAACACGGGGAGCGCTTGGCCCTCGTCCCGGAGATGCTTCGTAGGCTGGAGGGGCTCGAGAAGAACTATGAAGACGCAAACAACAGGGCCCGTCGAAATAATATCCGTGTCCTGGGAATCCTGGAAGGGGCCGAAGGGAGTGATCCCATAGGATATTTAGAATCTTTGATCCCTAAGCTTCTGAAACTGGAATTTCCCCGCCCGTTTGAGATAGAACGGGCCCACCGGTTACCCAGCTCTTCCAATCAACGTTCCACGTTTCCGCGCCCGATGATATTCTGCGCGCTCCGGCACCAACAGGTTCTTCAAATACTGCAGGCAGCTAAGGCCGCCAAGCCTCTTCTGCCCGGGGGTCAGAGAGTGGCTTTCTATCAGGATTTCAGCAAACCTACCGCTGCACGTCGCAAGCAATTCTTGGCGTTCCGGCCTCGTCTTCAGCGTTTACAAGCAAGATACGGCCTCTTCAGCCCTGCCCGGTTTAAGGTGACCCTGCACAACGAAACCAAAACCTTTGAGGATCCTGCTGCGTTGGCGGCCTACATCGAGGGTCAAGAGGCCCTGCAAATGCAGTCGAGCTAAAGGCAGTGGCAGCCGGTGGATTGTTTTCTGCATGGCCGTTTTGTGGACTCGCGGCCCTATGGGCCCTCCGCGGCTCCCCAAAGCAAGTGGAGCCGGGTCTGGACCTACACCCGGGTCTGGGTTTGTTCTGCGCTCGGATGGTTGCACTCTCAGACATGGGGGTGTTTCCTGCTGAGTTTTTTGGCTGTGTGTGCGTGATATCTTTGTTTCTTTTGTATTAATTTGTTTGCCTGCTTATGATGTGGCGAATTGGGGGTGGTGGGTAAATTTTGCGGGGCCAGGTTGCGCCTTGTTTGGATGTCCTCGCTGACTCACCCCAGCTACGTGTTATTAGGGGATGTTTTATTGGGGGGTTGTTGTTGGCTCTCAGGGGAGGTTTTTCTGTATTATTTACCAGAGTGGTCAGCCCCGGGGTTCCCTGTGGCATTGTGTGGCTGTGTCCTTCCGGTTAGGGTATGTAGCCTCCTAATTGACAATGGCTAATTGGTTAAATGTCCTCTCCCTGAATGTGAAGGGCATTAAGACCCCTATGAAAAGGAAAAAAATCTTAGCGTATTGTGCCCGGCAACAAGCAGACGTAGTGCTCCTACAGGAGACTCACCTTAATACGCAGGAAACACTGAAATTAGAGGGCAAGAGGTATATGATAGCGGGCTCTTCTCCAGCGGACCATAAAAGAAATGGGGTAGTCATCCTTGTGCGAAAAGCGTTGGGGGCAACGGTAATTCAAGCCAGTAATGATGCTTATGGGAGGTGGTCACGGTCCCTGATAGAAGTAGGGGGTCTACGGTTTTTGCTTGTTAATGTGTATGGCCCGAACAAAGATGACCCTGATTTTTTTAAAGCTCTGAATGGAGCCCTACAGAAAGATTACACTGCCCCAATCATAGTTGGGGGGGATTTTAATTTGGTAAATGACCCACTGATAGACCGTTGCCCAGCGAGAATCCAGCGACCCTCTCGGGCAGATGGTGCTTTTTCAGCTCTTAAGGATGATTGTGGGCTGGTTGATGTTTGGAGACTGCTCCATCCCACTGTAAAGGATTACACTTTTCACTCCCCAGTGCATAATTCTCATTCCAGGATAGATTTTTTTTAGTATCCCGGTCCCTGGCGGCGGGCTGCTGTGCAGCGGAAATCTTAGGCGGGACAGTGTCCGATCATTCAGCTATCACCCTTAGAGTCCCATTGCAGGCGACCGCTGGAAATTGTCCATTGTGGTCCTTTAATAGAGCGTGGCTTGCAGAGCCTTCCTTCCAAGCTGAATTAAGGGATGCGATACAGGCATATTTTCTGCACAACCAGCTAGGGGATACAGCTTGTTGGGCCTGGTAGGAGGCCTTTAAAGCCTCCCTACGGGCAATCATCACTAGCTACAAGATTAAGGAAGCCAAACGGAGGAAGGAACAGCTAGCAGTTCTGGAAGATCAGATTAGAGCGGGAGAGCGGCTATGGGTTCGACAGCCGGATGCAGGGATCCTGCTTAGGTTGCAGAGGCTTCGTTTCCAATACAACGAGCTGTTGAGCGCCGAGATAGAGCAAACCATGCTGAAGCAAGCGGCTAGATATCATGTTGAGAAAAATAGGTCTAGTAAGCTCTTGGCAAATACTTTGCGCGGGAAACGGGAAAAGTCTCGAATAGTCTCCCTAGTGGATGACAACCAGACCAGATTAGTGGAGGATGATTACATCTTAGAGGAATTTTCAACATTCTACAGCAGGTTGTATTCCTCTGAAGCAACAGCGGACTCGGTGGCGATTGCACGGTTCCTGGATCCGCTATGTCATCCCACATTAGAGGCCCAGCAGGCCCAACAGCTAGGTAGGCCTTTCTCCCACAAGGAGGTCTCCCTGGCGATCAAAGCTATGAAGGGGGGGAAGGCTGCGGGCCCAGACGGTCTACCAGCAGAGCTTTATAAAGTTCTGAGCAATGAACTGATCCCATATTTACTTTTGTATTTGGAGAGTTGGAAAAGGAAGCTGGTCACCCCGGTAATTTCTCAGAAGCCACTGTTGTGGTCCTGGAAAAACCTGGGAGAAATCCGGAAAATGTAAAGAACTACCGCCCTATATCTCTGCTGAACGCAGACTATAAAATATATGCAAGTATTTTGGCCAAGAGGCTCGCCCTGGTAATAGGGGATTTAGTCCATCCTGATCAGTGCGGCTTTATACCAGGTCGGTCCACATTTGATAATGCACGACTCTTGTGTAATTTGATCGATAGGGCGGCAGTTGACACATCTCCTTACGTTGCCCTCTCCCTAGATGCAGAGAAAGCATTTGATAGGTTGGAGTGGCCCTTCCTTTTCTCCGCATTAGCATGGTTTGGTTTAGGGGAGGAGTTTATTAGTAAAGTTAAATTGCTTTATGCACGTACTAGTGCGAGGGTTTTCGCTAACGGTCATCTGCATCGTTCTTTCTCTCTCCACCGGGGCACTCGCCAGGGCTGCCCTTTATCCCCGCTGCTTTTCGACTTGGCTCTCGAACCTTTAGCCATCGCTGTTCGGGAATGCCAATCTATCCAGGGCTTCAGCATCTCAGGGATGACAGTGAAGCTTTCCGCATACGCAGATGATTTGCTGTTATTTACGCAACCCCGGGAGATCCCGCAGATACTGACTTTAATCAATACCTATTCCAGTATCTCTGGGTATAAGATAAACTGGGAAAAGTCTGTGGCCTTTCCGCTTAACAGCTGCCCAACTCCTGAAATGATGGCTCCCTTTCCGTTTCGGTGGGAGCCAACTGGCATTAAATATCTGGGGGCCTGGTATAGCGCCTCTGTAGCTGAAACTATACAAGTGAACGTAGCAGAGCTCACTCAGACAATTTGTAGTAAAATCTTGGCTTGGTCTCCTCTATTTCTCACTTGGTGGGGCAGACTGGAAGTTATTAAAATGGTCCTGGTCCCTAAGATCAATTATGTTTTGGGCATGCTTCCTTTCACAATACCGGTAGCGGTGTATACCAAGCTGGAGAGAAGTCTTTTGGGGTTTCTTTGGAAGGGAGCCCAGCCTCGCATTGCTCTCAAGAAACTTAAAGCCCCTAAGGAAAAGGGGGTGTCCATTTCCCTGATTTTCAATGGTACCATCACGCACTCCTTATCAAGCAGGGACTGGAGTGGTTGGACGCTGGGGGGGTAATCCCTGGCCCCAGATGGCTCCAAGTAGAGGCCCATTTGGTAGGTCCTTACCCTATGGGGCACTTGTTAGGGATGTTGCATCCTGAGGAGGGTCCGCAGAGTCAGGTAATCCGGGCCACTCAGGTTGCATTTGTGAGGTTACTTCAAGTGGCAGGTAAAGATGGGTTGCCTTCTCGATGGACACCGCTCTGGTGGAATCCTTTATTCAAGATCAGGGGGCGGAGATTTGCCTGGCGTAGCTGGCAAGATCGGGGAATCTGGTCTTTGGGGCAGTTGGTTGGGGCCACCGGCTGGAAAGGCTTTAGCTCCCTTAGGGAGGAGTTCTCCCTGCCCCCGCATAACTACTTTCGATGGTTGCAGATTAAGCATAGTATTGAGGCTGTCAAGCTTCCCATCCGCGAGCTGGCAGAGGAGGGTACACTGCTTTTAAATCTTAAGGCTATGCATGGGCTAAAAGGCACGATTTCTAGTATATATGCTTTGTTCAGGGATTATGCCTGTACGGTCCCGAGGGGGCTCTATAAAGTCTGGGAGTCCGATCTGCCATTGTCCCCTGTGCCTGACCTGTGGACGACGCTGTGGGGTACTATAACCAGGGTCTCCCGCTCGGCATCCCTTACTCAATCCCTATTTTTCCTGCTGCACAGAGCTCATCTCACGCCCGTGAAAGTAGCTAAATAGGACCGGGCATCTTCAGGGGTCTGTTGGTCCTGCCAGACTGCGAAAGGTACATTCTTGCATATGTTTTACGAATGTCCTCACGTCCTGAGTTTTTGGACGGAGATTTGGCGTAAAATCCAAGTAATATTAGACATACCTGACGAGCTCTCTAGGGATGTTATCTTCCTACGCTCCCTGGGGCTCTCCCAGGGTGGATGCAGGGCCAAGGACTTCCTGTTGAATTTCATGATTGCTGTTGCCTTTAAACTGATTTTGGTCAATTGGAAGACCTTGGCGAAGCTGCGACAGGGTGCATGGTGGAGTCTGGTATGTCAATACGCTAACTATGAAAGACTGTATGATAAGCTGCACTATCCCGACCATGGGGAGACTTGTCATAACAAATGGTCTCTCCTGGATCAGTATGTCGCCCGCTCAGTTGCTGTCTAACTATCGCCCTCCACTTCTATGCCATGTTGGCTCTTTGCGGATGCGGCATGGCCATTTAGCAGATGGAGATATAGATTGGAGCTGACCTCTCTGCAATTGATGTGGCATTTGTTTTCCTTTCCCTGAGAGCCTGGGGGGGTGGGGGGGGTGCTATATTGTGTTTTATTTGTATTTTATCTTTTGTAGTTCTGTGATTGTTTACTGGTTATTGTGTGCCTTTCTTTTGGAAAACTCAATAAAGAATTGCCAAAAAAAAAAAATGTTGAAAGTTTAAAAACACATGTGGAAATTTATGTTACAGCTGCCACATAATGACTCATGTAGGAATCAAAGCTGCAACAATGTAACCAGAAACTATGGTCAAATGCACAATGAGGATATGCCAACAGGTAGCAGAGGTACATGAACACAGAAACCAATACAAAGAAAGAACCTGCAGAAACATGCAGAGATAACACTATATATAAGGTCCCCTGCACTGGTTGGTGTGGATACAGTGTCTGTACACATATATCATGGCACATGGAATGCACAATTGAAGGAAGACAATGGACACTCACACTGCGACACTCCAAATATAATGGTGCAATGTGAGTGTCCTTACCCCAGGGGATAAATAGGAGTGTTCAGACATGCAATGCAAGGTTCATAAATACATGTTTAGCATCATGTCTGTACAGTAAGCAAACCCAAAAACCAGTACATAGAGATGGAAAGTGATGGCAAACATTGTACATAAAACCACACAGAAGCCATATTACCACATGCTGTGTTTCCCCAACAAAGTCAGTCATATGCATGTGCACCATGTACGTATCAACATGATACAGTGATGCCACACATGCACGGAAACACCCTTGGTGAGTGACAACATCAATCTAAGCTGTTGGTGTGCAGCAAAGCGTTGTCGTGGCAAAAACTGTACCATGTCAAAGTGGAGAGTAGGTGGACATAGACAGCAGGACCTCTCCATTGCTCCCCCTATGCCACACGCATGGCTGTATGCTTGTGGTGAACCAAACAGATGAGCATTTCCTGTGGTCCATGTCACACACATGGCCAAAACACAACATATGAGGAATGTACAACATACAGCAACAATGTAAGTCCTTGTTGCGCACTGGGGACAAGTACACAGTGTCCAAAGTGCAAAGTGTGTCTGCAATCTGACAAGTCAGGTCAAAACTGTCCTTGAAATCCTGGGCATGCATAGTCAAGTGTCACATCCCAATATGCCAGAGTATTGGAAAGGTCATGTGTGTCTTCTGCGATGAACACGACACCCAGCCAGAGCATGGCACCAACAGTGTGTAGGACAGGTCTGTCAGGGCCAAAGTCGCACTTCAACAATAATGCTGTCCATCCTAGGCATGTGTCCCACTCGCAGAGGTCAAACATCCTATGGCACCATTTCCCAGGGATAGTGCCATGGTGGTGTGTCCCCCAACAGGTGGATGATGGTGACGCCGGATGCACTGTAGTAGATGTGGCTGGTTTGTCCACTGCCCTGTGTCAGAAGAGGATAAATAATGTATTGGTATGCTGCTTGCAACATCAGCACAAATTGCAGAGAGTCAACATGACTATGTGAATAATAAAACGTCACACAGGCAAAAATGACATGAGCACAACACAGAACACACTGCATGTTGGTCAAATTTGGAATTGGAACTGCAGACGCGGCTGTCACATGGATATGTTAATGTCCATGTCCATGCCCATGTTACACAGGCGTTTCACAGCTCCACCCCATGTGCACCAGTTTTTGTGAACACAGAGCCAACATGAAAGTCTATGAAACAAACCATAAATCATGAACATGTAAAGGCTGATGTCATTCCCAGAAACAAAAGGTGCAACCTACCGTGTGCGTTCAGCAAGTGTATGTCTTGGATCCCCTGAGTCACTCAAAGGCCACAACACGTCACAGTGAAGGGAGACGATGCCATCAAAATGTATAGAATTACCATGCCACCATGTCAAGCCTCTGTTGATGCATGTCCACATTATGGTAATATCTGTGATACAAAAATGCTGGTCAACAGTCGTATGTCACAACACAAGACACAGTTCTGCTCACTACACCCAACACATGTCCACAATGGTCACACGATAAACACCAGTAAGGTAGAGATAGGACAGTCACCACCGCCCCCCAGGCATACAGACCCCTCACACCACATGATAATGTAAAATGCCTGCACACTGTACAATCATATAGCCAACCCAAAGAAACATATCCACACAGTATGTTAAGGTGAGCGTGTCAGCAGTAGCATACGGCTGGTATCTGCATAATTGGAGATTGGTGCACCTAAAGGCCCTGTGAAATACAAAGATACACTGGTGTTGGCTGATGGTACAATGTCGTGGAAGAGTGTACATGTAGCCCACCACCAAAACACCTAGGACCCCCACACACATACAGCTCTATTGGACGTGTCACAGAGACAGTGTTGCAGAAGAAAAACTGGACAGGAACACATGGGGATATGTGTGCCAACAGCAAGATAGAGGTTATGGTGTTGCAGGGAAAAGAGGTGAACGACAACATATGTACAATATGACACATCACTGAGGGCATGTGTTTCCCCTGACTGTCGTCACAGACAATGTAGCAGTAGGAACACCTACCCCAGACCACTGCATGTTGGATGACCTACAGTCACCTGCCAATGCACCACAGCATCAGGAGCTCCAACAGGTATGTCCTGTGGATTGGGAAACACAAGGGAAACATACATGTGTCATGTTCCAGCTGTGCAACACACACTGCACCTTCCTGTCCACAGCTCCCAGACCCCCCATGATCCTTTACAGACTGAGTGTTCACCATCACACTGTACAGATCTCTGTCATGTGAGAGTTATCTCTGAGATTTGTTTGCAAAACTACAAAGGTCTGTACTGTGCCTGTCCCTTCCCACACATCTGTGTTGCTATACAAAATGATCAACAGAAGTGTTTGATCACTACCATGTCCCTGCATCACTCCAAGGCTTCAGTAATATCCTGTGTCCCCCATATCTCTCCCAATGCCCCTCACTGTGTGTCCTGGTGTCTCAATGCCGTCTGCTACCCCACTGTCAATTCCTGTAACACACGGAACTATGCAGGGGCACCTCCCCAGACTGTGACCATAGACATTTCCGTGGCCTGTATATCTCATACCTCTACTTACATTAACGGCTGTGTGATGATGAGTTGCAAATATATATCTGTCTCAACGGCTGAGGTATGTCTGCCAAACCACACCCTGATGTGTGTTTGTGACTGTAACATGATGGCTGCATGTCACCCTACTGTGTGAAACTCATCATGGCAAAGCATGGATAGCCTATATGTCCACCTAACCTCCCCCCCCCCTCATCAGAGCCTCCATGTGTGTGTGGATATAACTCTCCCTCTCTAGGGTCCGCAATGTAGTTGTTCTCTTGGACCGCACTCTCCTCCTCTACACACCTAACCAGCTTGTATGTGAGTGCTGTGGTATATGTCTAGATGTCATCAGACAGATTTGCCCTGTTCCCCCTGAAAACACCACTAAGACCCAATTCCACCCCCATATTTAGCCCTCAGCTTGCCTACTGTAACCTACACCTTTGCTGATCTGGCCTGAATAATCTCTGTTAGTGTGTAAATATGCAACACTGCACTGCATAGCTATTCTACATCCCACAAAATGAGGACAATAATACTCCACCTGGCTGGACACCTCACAGGTTCCCTATCCTTTCCCGCATCCATGTGAGGGCTACGTGATGACCTTTACAGTCAGGCACACTGTGGTGTTGCAGTAATGTCACTTACTGATATCACATACCAGTAATCCAAATACCACTGATCACGTAGATATTGCTACGTATCACATGCCGCGCCATACAAAAACAACTAACACACAGACCCTGCACATCAGAGCATACCAACCTCACAATCAGCTCAAAACACTCAATGAAAAACACACACATCTAGACAACTGGCCCCATCCATGGCCTGCTCTCCCACTGCTAACGCCATGCCACATGCCTCTCACCTTGTTGCACCCGAAGTATCAGAACTAACAACGTGTGGCTGCACATTAGCCCCTATCACATGCAGCCACAAACCAGGTATGTCAGCCCAACCCCTCCCACAAGCCTAAACCCCCCCCCCACACTCATAATCCACCTCCACCTGCTGGTGTGCCCTGCCCACATCTAATGTGTAGTGGCATGAGTAGATATGAAGCTGGTATGGCTAGTCTCAGTTACATGTCAGTGCAGTGCTGCATCTTACTGATATCGTAATACAAATGGTAACTAGTATTAGCAGTACACACATATTCAAACAAATGTCACCAAGGGCAAGTGCAGGGGGGCACGTAGGGTCATCCTCCAGATCCTCATTAATATCGACAAGGATATGGTGCCTGAGAGCAATGTTGTGCAGGATGCAACAGGCTATAATGATCTCTGCCACAGTCTGTGGTTGGTATTGTAAGGACCCGCCTGTCCTATCCAGATACCTGAAGTGACTCTTTAATACGCCATAGGTGCGCTCTATGACGGAGCGGCTGGTGGCATGGGCCCCATTGTACCTCCTCTCTGCAACCAGGGGCGACACCCATATCCTGCATCACCTGCAAAAAAAAAATGTGCGACATTAAAGCAGGAGCTCATGTCCACCCAAATGGACACAGGTATATATGTGCAAAACAAATGCATAACACATCCTGCCTTCAACATATGACATCACATGATGGGACATCACAACTATGCATCAGGGTGTGAAGGTCAGACAAACACAACAAGGGTTAGGTGTACGGATTGGAAACAACATAATCTGTAACCATGACACAAATGCTAGCAACCATTCAACTATCAGCACCAAGCTCCATAGCAAGGTGGAGTTGGAGGTCACCCCCCCCCCCCCCTTATATCACACACAGACAGATGACATAACCACATAATGAGGGATACACCTCCAAGACATACATTTTCACATACGGTTAGTCACATGAACAGCATGTGCACATCCAAAATGATAAATACACACCCAGCAATAGACAGTCCTCATACTGTCCTGCCTCAAATTGTGTGAAAAGTGCCGAGTGATGCAGGATATAGGAGTCATGGGTGGACCCTGCAAACCTGGGTGCCACATTCAGAATATGCATATTTGCATCACATACAACCTGAACATTCAGGAAATGATAGTGTTTGCGGTTGCGGAACACTACCTCCCTCTCTCTAGGCGGGACCAGGGCAACATGTGTGCAATCAATAGCTCCCATCATGTGTGGTATCCCGGCTAATGCCTCAAAGGCCTGGTTCAGGGTTCCCCACTGTAGCCTAGTGTGGAGAATGGCTATGTAATTCCCCACCCGGCTGACCATGGCACGCAGTACCTGGTGGAGACACCGTGAGAAGGTGGGGTGGCTCATGCCACCCACTGTGACCACAGATGACTAGAAACAGCAGAGGCAAAGAAATATAGGGCACCAAGGAGCTTGACCAAACCCGGTATGGCATGTGACCGACCAGTCAGGGGCTCGAGGTCAGGTCCTAGATCCTCGTAGAGCTCCCTAATAGCTCCCATGCTCAGGCGGTAGAGGGAGATGACCTGGTCCTCACGCATGCCTTGGAGCTGGGCCCTGGGCCTGTAGAGGCAAGGCTGGCGAGCCTGCACCTCTGCACATCTCCTGCCCCGTGCGGGTACAGCCCCTGCCTGGCCTGCCCCCACAGCTGCAGGTCTGTGTTGCAGCGGGTCTATACTCATGCCCTGTGCTGCAGCCCCATCAACACCATCTCCCCTATCAGGCAACCGCAGTCCCTGCTCACTTCCCTCTGCAGCCGCAGCAATCACGAAGGCTGCCATATACTCAACCCATCCAACCTCTCAACGACACTCAAACACAGACACTCACCTCATTAACCCAGCCACACACCATTCAAACCACACACACACAGCGAGCCACACAATACAAACAACACTCACAAACACAGGCAATATACACTATACACCCTCCTTTGACTCTCCACAAGCTTCACTAACACGGCATGGCCTCTCACTCTCCTAAACAAACCCCTCAATGTGGCACAGTTGTTCAGGTGTATTTAAAGGGTATACTTATGTTGCGCGCATTGCGCATGCACAGACACATGAGCGCGGCAGTTGTGCACATTGCGTATGCACGGACACATGAGCGCACCAGTTGCGCGCGTTACACATGCGCAAACACACGAGCGCGCCAGTTGCGTGCATTGCACATGCGTGGACACACAAGCGCATCAGTTGCGCATGTTGCACATGTGCAGCAGGGGCATGGAAGGTGGGTGTGCGTGACACCATGTTACACATGCGCTGTGCATAAATGTTAGACATGTGCATGCGCTATGCCCCACACGCACAGCGCATGTATGACGTGTCATGTGCATGCACCCTCAGCATCTGAGCGGTGCATGGCCGACATGCGCAGCCGCCGCACATGCGCAAATGCGCATGCGCAATGCACGTTACCCAAAAAAACCCTATACATACACCTGAACATCTGGGTCTCTTTGAGGGGTTTGTGTAGGACAGAGAGAGAGAGAGAGAGAAGGTTGTGGTGTTAGCAAAGGTGAGATAGTGTTTGGAGAAGGTGAGAGGCGTAGGTGGCAGTGTTAGTGAATAGTGGTGGTGGTGAGAGTGAGAGGCAGTTGGAGAGGTGTTGGAGAGTGCAGAGGCAGGTGGAGAGGTGTGTGGCCAAGCAGAGGAGGGAGAGAGGAGGGGAGGCGAGCAGCAGGTGAGAGAGACAGGAGAGGCGAGGAGCAGACAGCAGGGAGAGGAGGGGGTGGCAAGTAGGTGTGAGGTGGAGTTCAGTGTGTTAGGAGCAGCAATGAGTGATAGGGAGGGAGAGGGAGAAGAGAGTAGGGTGATGGAGCAGCAGCACATGGCTGGGGTGGAGGAGAGGTGGCCACCTACTCAGCAGGGAGGGAGTGGTGGGCCTGGAGTGGTGGCAGCAGGCACATCGGGTGGGTCCCAGCCCACACAGGGGCCCCCCACTGCCAAGAGAAGGCGGATACCGGTGCCAGCTGCTGAACGGAGGAGGGCTGTGCGATTCAGCCCCCAGGAAAACCATATCCTGCTGGCCAGTGTTCTGGAGAACTACGAGGTTCTCTATGGGCGGCTCAGCAGCACCACCACAGTGGCCACACATACAGAGGTGTGGGAGGAGGTGCAGGTGGCTGTGGCAGAGGCAGGGGGGCCACCCACGGACCTTGACAGCCTCAGGAAGCACTTCAATGACATAAAACATGGTGTGCGAGCACATATGGTTGCCGAAAGGCAACATGCCATGGGCACCGGTGGGGGTGGCCCCTTCACTCCAACCCTCATACCGCTGGAGCAGGAGCTGGCCGACCGGCTTGGACCAATATATCTGCGGGGACTGCCAGAGGCCCTGGACACCGCCCATCCCCAGGCAGGTATGTATGCAACGTACATCTTGGTGCTCCCAACCCATCCCTGCAATGCCCTTTGTCTATGCGTCAGCCATCTGCTTGCAACCTCTCATACCTGTTTCTGCAGCCTAAGCATTTGCCTATGCCGGTGGCACATGGGTGTGCTGTACTCCATCACACCCCTTTTGATTCTCAAGTTTGTGTCCCCCTCTCACATGTGTTTCTAACACCATCCCTTTTTCTATTTGCTCTACACATGTCTCCTCACTCCTGCTCCAAACCTCCTCCCACACCTGTTATTGCTATGTCCGTTAAGATTATAAGGCCTGCTGAACAGGGAAAGTCTGTTTGTCATACTATATTCACAGTGATGCGTGTGCTTGCCAGTGCCCTATAGTTGCCTAATAGTAGTAGTTTGAGGTGTAGTAGTATCTATGCAGCACACGTACAGGGCACCCCCAAGCACACATTCATCGTGGGGTGGATGTACTACACACGTGTACATAGTTGGACTGTGCAAACCTATCTGTGCTGTGTATGCTTTTCCACAACCCAGGTGACTACACTCTCATGGAGGTACCTCAGGAGGAGGATGTGGCAGGGCCTCAGGGCAGGGAGGAACCAGAGGCCGCAGTATCGGGGGACACGCCAAGTGAAGGGGACCAGACACCGGCAAGCTATGAGGTGTCAGAGGCACAGGACACGGCCACCAATGAAAGTGCCACATTGGGCAACGCTGGCAGCACCGCACAGGCTGGAGCGGCTGCTGAAATGGAGGACAGCCACCACCCCATGCAGGCTCATCAGGCGCAACACCCACAACCATGGCCACGATACTTGCGGAGCTGAGGGCCCATAGTGCCTCAGCACAGTGCGATGCCGAAGGTGGGTAACATCATACACACCAATACCCATGGGTGTGTTGGCAACATCCACAAGGGGAATGGATGTTGACAACATAGAAGATTGTTTATAATGTTGGGGGAGGGGTGTTATGTGCCAGGTGTCTTCCACCCTCCTGTCGGATGGTTTGTCAGGTGTCAGCATGTTTGAGGGGCTCAGACACACACATACTGTACACGGCCATATACTCCAGGTGATCAGACAGCGTGCACCACTGATAACAGGCCACCCAGCCACCCTTCCCGACAGACACCCCTCCATGGGTATTGTTATGCAGCATAGTCTGTCAATATGATCTGCACTGTGCACCAGAATTGTAGAGAGCAGGGAACCCCAGATATATGTATGTGCGTGCAATGACCCCTCACGTCATCTGACCTATCACAGACAACCAGTGTGTAGAGCAAGCATCAACAGATTAACCTGCCACACTGGCATGTGTGAGATCTGTGATTCCCATGACCCCTCATCAGGACCCCTTCCAGGCATGAGAATGGCTCATGGGACACACAGGTCTAACCATGGTCATGCGTTGCTAGTTGTGGCATGCATGAATGTTCTGCAGACTGATCTGGTGGGATATGCCTGACATGTGCATGTGTGACGGTTGGCTACTAGAGAGGTATCTCAAATATCACCTTGTGTCCCACCCACAGGCACTCGACAGGCTCTGGTGCAGATACACCTGGATCTGGTGGCCAGCACCCATGAGTTACAACATCTGCGAGCAACAAATGAGACCAGTGCAGGGGCGCTCTTCAGAATTGCGGGTGCCCTGGAGGCCATAGCGGCCCGGATGCAGCAGCCAGCACTGGCACCAGAGGCTGCAGCACCTGAGCCACCACAGAGGGGTGGGTTGGGCCGTGGGCGGCGTGGGCGTCCACGCAGGATGTGAGGGGAAAAATTAAAAAGCATGAACCTATACATCCTATGTGTTTGTTTCCAATGTGTGGCACTGTGTTTCCCTACGTAGCCTGCACCGCATGTTGGCTCTCTGCCCACATGAGCCACACCCATGCCCCTCAGTGGTGGGGTGTCTGTACTGCC
This sequence comes from Ichthyophis bannanicus, assembly GCA_033557465.1. Lineage (NCBI taxonomy): Eukaryota > Metazoa > Chordata > Amphibia > Gymnophiona > Ichthyophiidae > Ichthyophis > Ichthyophis bannanicus. Next base: position 821,977,606 of record CM066032.1, read on the forward strand.
AGTTCTCAGCACACAGAGGTCATAACATGCCCTGTGTGTCATGGACTGTGGCAGGTCCCAGCCCCAGGACCTCTGCGCTGGGGTATACCCCCCCCCCCCCATGGCAAAGAGCGAGTTTCATGATGGTACATGTCTGGAGTTGGGATCTGTCTCCGTCTCCCACCCCATATACCCCCCAACATTGGACACAGATGTATGACCATTCTCGCTGCCCGCACCATGGCCTACGTGGATGTCCTCCCACATAGGCTCACATGCGGTACAGGCAGACAAGGGTGGCTTGCGTAGGCCGGCTTCTCATTCTTGCAAGCGCTTATAGTCACCCACCACCCATCCCTGTGACATGTAGTAACCCAGGCCACCCTCAACAGCTATCCCCCTGAGCAGCTCTTGGGTTCAGCAGTACATCTTACCCTCCATGCAATAACATTGCTGTTTTCCGGTTCCGCTATTGGCACCCAAGCATGGTTCCCACACATTGCACACAGCATGCACATGACCAGGTACTTTAGGACATGCTCCACATTGGCACATCACAGGGTCAACCTTGGACACACACGCCTACGCACATGGCCAGCCCCCACAACTGCATGTGGAGATGGTCCATGTATGATACCCATGTCTACCTTGCATACACATACCTATCTACACACATGTTCCATGCTTACGTCCATAGTCTGTCTGTAAGGGTGACACGAGACCATTGGGCTTTTTTTTTAGCAAAACTGTATTTACAAATATCAGAAAACACGGGACATGAACATTTCAAAATATTTACATACAAACATACGGTTTGCCATACTGTGTCAAACCTGGATCAAACCAGCTGTCATGTGGGGTCACAGAACACAGGACAGCACAGGGCATGTGTGTGGACATCACAGGGGCCATCACATGCTCCTGGGACGCCCATCAGGGGATGGCCGCCGACCGAAGAGCCGCTCCATCTCGGAGGCCATCCACTGAACGGACCCTGCCAGCCACCGGTTGGTGTGTTCTAGAAAATGGAGGCATTGCTCCACGCCATCTAGGACCACATATAGGTCGTGCACGCACCTGCCACCATACACACACATGGTGCCAGGTGTCTGTGTGGTGGCATGTGCATGTAACCTGTGTGTGGTCATGGATGGTGCTTCCAAACCTAGCCGTCCATCCTGGACAACCACATGCGGTGGCTGGTAGGGACCGACACCACCCTGTGCTGTCCTGTGTTCTCTGGCACCCTCCCCCCACCCAACACCCCGCACCTCCCCCCTGCCACCTCCCACCCACCCTCCACACCCCCTCATCCCCCCTCCCAAACATCACCCACACTCACTCCCTCTCCTCCCGCCCCACCCTCCACCCCCTCCATGTCCCTATCATCCCCCTCTGCTGCATCCACCACCGCCTCCTCTGCCTCCACCTCCTCCTCCTCTGCCCCTTCCTCCTCCACCACCTCCTCCTCCTCGGTAGGATGGTGGGCAGTGGGGCACCTCAGGGACTGGCCAGCCGTGGAGGGGCCCTCACCGGTGGCATCGCCCTCTGTGGAGGATGACAGTCATTAGCACACTATCATGTGAGTCACCTAACACATGTACATATTGAGGCACCACACAGACTAGTGGGCCACTGTGACATTCTTTACAGAGCTGCAAAGGCCTCAAAACTCACCTCCACTTTGGGCCATCACCCTCCTCTGGAGGCAGGTGAGGTATTCTGGGTGGTGCAGCCTCAACTCACGACCCTTCTTCCGTAGGTCCTCTACCTGGGAGGGGGAAGCAATGGGTGGGAGCATCAGTGACCGTATATCTCTGGTGGGTGGCCAACACAAATCAAACATCTCTGTGAGCAGTTGCTCCTGCTCCGCTGCTCAGTGTGTCATGTACCAACTGTTGCCAGTGCCACCTGCATGTGTGGCTGTGGGTCTGGGCATGTGTGCAGTGACACCTATGTGTACTGTGCATGGCAACCTGGACACACCATACTGTGTTCCTCTGCTCTCCTTGCATGACATGGCAGCACCATGCCACATGTGGTTTGGCCATGCTATTGTCCAGGGGAACCCCCCTAACCCGCTGCATGGTCTGACAAACACATTTGTGTTTTCCTGACTTACACACATCATCTGAAGCAACCCCAATGGCAACATGATATCCTAACATGCATGGATGATGTGTCCATACATGGGGCGGAGGGTGGGTGGCCCGGTGCACCTTGGCAGGGGCCACTACCATGCCATTTGGCTTTCTACTATACCTCTATGGTCATGACCAGGGCCTTGTGTGAGTAGGGCAGTTGTGACTGGCAACAGGGGCAGGGGCCAACATACTGAAATGGCCTATTACCATCTGTGCTCCTGTCTGGGGTTATGGCAGTGCTGTGCAACCCCAACAGGTGCATGTATCCTTACAACAGCATCTGTAATGTTCCTCTGCAATCAGGTACGGAAATCCTGGAGAGTGGGCAGATGTGTGACCTGAATCAGCGTACAGTTCTGAGATATATGGGTTTGTTACAGGCCTTCATAATCAGATCTCATAGCTCATGGGGGTGGGGTGCTGTAACGCACATCCACAACTGCACCTACTATACCATCTGGATCCATCACAGTCGTGTGTAATGAGGTGTGGCACTCATGGACTAGGGGAGATGTGAGACCTACCCAGCATAACCTACCATAGTATCTGGATGACATACCCAGCGTTGCAATTAGGTCTCAGGCCTCCTGGGGGTAGGGTGTCTTAGCACACATCATCAGCAACATACACCATAGCACCAGGGTGACTGACAGGACACCTTCAGCATGTCTCAGGACTCCTGGGGGTAGTGTGGAATCTAACAAAGCAACACCAGCATAAACCATACCACCAGGGTGACTGACAGCCCACTTTGATGGGCTCTCAGGACTCCTGGGGGTAGGGCGGAATATAACAAAGCAACAGCAGCTTAACCATACCACCAGGGTGACTGACAGCCCACTTTGATGGGCTCTCAGGACTCCTGGGGGTAGGGTGGAATATAACAGAGCAACAGCAGCTTAACCATACCACGAGGGTGACTGACAGCCCACTTTGATTGGCTCTCAGGACTCCTGGGGGTAGGGCGGAATATAACAAAGCAACAGCAGCTTAACCATACCACCAGGGTGACTGACAGCCCACTTTGATGGGCTCTCAGGACTCCTGGGGGTAGGGTGGAATCTAACAAAGCAACACCAACATAACCATACCACCAGGGTGACTGACAGCCCACTTTGATGGGCTCTCAAGACTCCTGGGGGTAGGGTGGAATATAACAGGGCAACATCAGCTTAACCTTACCACCAGGGTGACTGACAGCCCACTTTTATGGGCTCTCAGGACTCCTGGGGGTAGGGTGGAATATAACAGAGCAACAGTAGCTTAACCATACCACCAGGGTGACTGACAGCCCACTTTGATGGGCTCTCAAGACTCCTGGGGGTAGGGTGAAATATAACAGGGCAACATCAGCTTAACCATACCACCAGGGTGACTGACAGCCCACTTTGATGGACTCTCAGGACTCCTGGGGGTAGGGCAGATGTTTGAACCTGTAAATGCACACACAACCATACCACCAGGGTGAGTGACAGTCCACTTTGATGGGCTCTCAGGACTACTGGGGATAGGGTGGAATATAACAGGGCAACAGCAGCTTAACCATATCACCAGGGTGACAGACAGCCCACTTTGATGGGCTCTCAGGACTCCTGGGGGTAGGGTGGAATATAACAGAGCAACAGCAGCTTAACCATACCACCAGGGTGACTGACAGGCCACTTTGATGGACTCTCAGGACTCCTGGGGGTAGGGCAGATGTTTTAAACTGCCAAGGCACACACAACCATATCACCAGGGTGACTGACAGACCATTTGGAGCACATCTCAGGACCTCTAGGGGTAGGGCAGATGTGTGACCCAGCAAATGCGTGACCTACCATATCAGCATGATGTTTACAAAACCTCTTTAGGCAGATCTATGGGCTCCTTGTGTTACACTGTGTTTTAACACATCAACAGCATCAGCTGCCATAACACCAGGATGACATCTGGAACTCTGTGATTAGGTCCTTAGCCTCCTGGAGATAGGGCAAACCACTCTGATGTGATACATAGACAGTATATCACGTGGGTATAACTAATAAACTTAAATGAGATAGACTACCTACACACAGCAGCATGCACAGCTACAATCGACACTGGATATGTATATGGATATACTGACCTGTCCCCATACACTTACCTCACGTGGGTAGTTTGCCACACGGTTGAAGCGCAGTGTCACGTGGTCCCAGGCCCTCCTGACTCTCCCCAGGTCCTGCCACTTGGAGGACCCTGGGAAAAGCTTGTGCTGCCTGGTGCATATTAGGCCTGCGAGGGTGCGAAGCTCCCTCCTCGTGAACGCTGGCTTCCTGGAGCGGGTGGCCATTTTCACGAATGCCTTGCTCACAGACACATGTACGTACCCATGCATGCACATGCACACCGCAACGTGCCGTGGCACGCAGCAGCGCCTACATGCCTCAACGCGCATCATTGAGGTGCGCTAGCAACATGCCCATGCCTATGCCACAGCTGGTACACAGCAAATGGTGTCACATACAATATCTATAAAGATCTTTGCTGCAGACGCACATTGCAGTGATGTGTCTGACATTTTAAAACACAATTTGTTTATTATGCATTTCTCAGGTTGTTGCCACACTTGGGTCTCAAACCCATCCCCACTGGCTCTTCAGGCATTGTATTAACCAGTGTGCTATGCCTTTTCACATAGCAATGGCTGGCTAAACAGTTACACCAGGGGTTATGTTTACTAAACCGTCTTAATGTGCACCCAGCAATAATGTGCAGGATGCCATAAGGAGAGTGGGCATTCCGGTCTAAATGTAGCAATCGCGCAATAAGTTGCATGGCGCACATTATCACACAATAGAGGGAGGCGTGCCACGTTAACGCGTGGTAATCCTAAGTAGGTGCGCTGACGTGCAAACAGAGCAGCAGAGGTGTAGCACATTGTTTAATACACTGACTGATGGTACAGGGGTCATGAGTTTGATCACCCAGTGTGCCCAATGACTAAGGCTGGCTGAGGCATTAGCCGTTACATTTCAGCAGTGCTTTATGAGGCATTTTACTTGTATTTTAATTAGTGCTGCCAGCAAACACACCCTCACAGTGCCGTAACCTAAGGTGCCACATAAGGCGCCCTATAAGGCACTCCAGAGGGTCCATTATAAAGTGCACTGTCTGCCAAGGTTACAGCACTGTGAGGGTGTTTTTGTGGCAGCACTAATTTCCATTAAAAATAGGCAATGTCTCAGACAGCCCTATCAAATAACCCCACTGTGGGATCACACCCATGACCTCTAGATCCACAGGCAGTGAAGTAACCAGGGGGCTACATCTTTATAGCTACTAACAAACCCCTGGCTGGCTACAGAAGGACTGCACATCACCACACAAACATTCTGTTGTGGTTACCAGGATAGGGTCAACCCACCCGTACCCATGATGCACAGCACATGCAAATCATCAGTCTACAGATGATCACTAGATGGGGTATGCACCCCACAGCACCTCATCCTGGTAGGGGGGAACTGACCGAGTGCACCCCCACAGCACCTCAGCCTAGTAGGGGGTGCCGACGGTGTGTGTTAGTGGCACAGAGTAGCTACAGGCTGTCACATTGTGTGGGTATTGTGCTCACCCTGAGGGTGAGGTGGGGCGGCCAGTACCAGGTCCGTAGCACCTTTCATGGCAGGAGCAGGCTATGTTGCAGGTATCCATCAGTGCCAGTGTGTGAGATCAGTAGTTCCTGAAGACATGCCTAAGATACACTAGTGTCCATCTGGATTTGTCAATCACACCTAGCCCTTATGGGCTATGATACATAGTGCATATTCTGTGTTGGTGCCATGGTAACATGATATGAGGGAGGGGGGAGTGCTTGGACCCATAGGCAGATTATGTACCACCACCCTCTCGTGCTCTCTCTCTCTATCTCTGGCTCAGGGTGGGAGACAGGATCCCCCCACCAACAGATCCACATTCTACCTCCCTGCAATGGTGGCAGCAGAGGGGGGGCCATCAACCCCCAGTCCTGCTAGGGAACAGACACCCCACAGGGCAGCCAATGCAGAGCTGTACACATCCATCAGGCAATGGCCAAAAGACAGTAGGCCTAAAAATGATCAGCTGCCCCCCACCACCATCTGACATTCTCCAGCAGCAAGCACAGTGAGTCACCAGCCACTGCACCCTGCAAGGTGTTCCAGCCATACACATATAACTGCAGACAGTCTGCTAGCTAATCTACAGTGCAAGTTCCTGGAGGAAATGTGTGCACCCAAAACTGGGATGTGAGCACACACACCAAGCAGATAAGTCAGCAATTAGGCCTCAGAAAGGAGAACCCATACATTTCACTTAAAAGAAATATAATAAAGCACTGTGGCCACCCTGTCCGTGCAGGTTGTGGCCGGGCATTACAATGTCCGTGCTATTGCCCATGCCCTGTGTAGATGCATCCTGGCCAGGCCACCCTGTCCGGGCTATACCCATGGTACGTTGCTCCTCATTATGCACATTGGCAGGCTGACACTAGCAACAGTGCAAGCAGTGTGGGCTGAGGAAGGTGTTGGCAGCCACCACACACTGGGTAGACAGACACACACTCCCACACCTATGCCAGCATTGTGCAACTATAGAGGCTTTTGGCAGCCCTGGTCACCGCACCAGTCCTGGGCACAGTGCAGGCATGGCTATGGTACGCAATACTTTTGGGGTCACTCCACAGTGTGGTAAACACTTTCAGACACCAGACCTGAAACACACTCCACAGACATCAGAGAGGTTGCTATGATACAGCTCAATAAGCAGATTGTGCTTAACCTAGGGATTGCTATCTGCCAGTAATCATAGCAACCTTTTGATATATGTGTACCGTATTCTCAGGTTTAGGGTGGCAGTGCTATGGTATGCAGGTGCTAGTATTGGGAGATGGTGCTGCACACAAGGCCCAACCTCCTGCCTCTCCCGGCGGCTTTGGATAATGGCACCCGTGTGGGTGTTTCTGCCCCTGTTGGCCGCTGCTCAAGGGCAGAAGTTCCCAACTCCAGTCCTGGTGGGCCAAACACTGTTCGGGTTTTCATGCTGTCCCTAATGAATACGCATGGATACATCTGCATACCATGGGGGCGGTGCATAGAAATACAGCACAGGCATCTTTATTAGAGACAGCATGATGCCTGGATGGAGTGTGGCCCTCCAGGACTGCATTTGTGAAACTCTGCTCTAGGTATTGCACATGTCTATGGTGTCTGTGCTCTGTAGGGTAAAATAAAGGCGTTTGAGGCATGTTTACGTTACCTGCAATAAAGGTTCCGTCTTTATTACCATGGTTTAGTACTGGGTAAAAAAAGGGGTCTGGGTTGGTGGGAGCCACAGGTGGGACTTGAACCTGTGACGACCTGCTCTTGAACACACTGGCTGTGTGTACTGCACCACACTGTTGCCACAGGGACAGCTCATTCCCTTGGGATACCATGACTGTTCGTCAGACAGATCCTGTCTGTTACAGTGCATGGCACCCACCTAAAAAGGGCTAGGCCATGGTCTGCTGTGGGCAGCTGCCACTGCCCCCTCCACCACCAGTACCCCTACGCCACCATGCTGACATGCTCTTCTGCTGGTGGTGCTGGTGGTGCACAGTCTCAGGCCATCCAGTGTTCCGGTAGGCGGCTGCCTATGGTGTGGGTTCAGGGGTAGGGGTGCCTGCATCAACGTCCGTGCTTCCCCCCAGCACTGCCTGCCAATGTTCTATGCCCTTGGGGGTACCTGCTGGGTACTATCCCCTGTGACTCTGTGGAAAACACACTCGTGCCCATGTTGGGCCCTTATCAGTTGCTGTCTGGCCGCTCTACTGTTACAGAATTCCTATGGGCCACCTAGGCATCACCCTGGTCCACACTGTGGCCCAACTGCACCACAGCATTACCGCCTGCAGCCCTCTGTATCCCCTTTTCCAGCATCTGTCCATTTGCCCGTTCCGACATGCCCACCCTGCTGTTGCGGAACATGTGCATGCCATAGGAAACCTGTCCAATAACACTTTGATCAGTGCTATTTCACTGTGGGATCATTCGCCTTGAATGGGGACAGAGCATAGACCCTTCCAAAATTAATATCTTTTTTTTTTTTAGCTTTCTCGGTAGTGTTTTTTGCTGTTTTCCATTAATATCACTATTGGCCAGCTTGGTTATGCTTTTTTTTACATTTTGTTGAGGTCATTTTCAATGTTTATGTGCCCTTTTGTTCCGTGCACATGTATCACACTTGTCACTTTTTGTAGGTTTCCCTGCCTTTGCTGTACATTGCTGACAGAAATGGTTTCTCTTCCCTTTAAATCTGCTCTAACGCCAGGGTTTCACTGGCGTTAGTTTTCAGCCCCGGAATCCACAGCGTTAGTGTGCAGGGAGCCTCTCCCCTCCCACTCTCCACCCTTTGACCCTCTCTCTCCGCCCCTGGGGAGCCTTCCTCCACCCTCTGGGAGCCTTTCTCCACCTTCAGCGCTCATTTGCGCCGCTGCGCATGTTATCACGTGATAAGATACCTTTGCACCCGGTAAAGCACCATTATCATGCGATAATGTGCCTTATCGCCCGAAAACATGACAGCAGCGCAAATAGCGCCCTTTAATAAACATACCCCTAAGTTTTCTTTTGACTTGATGTTACATATAGTGGACGGATACCTATGGCATCGCAGGTATTTAAATTAACGAGTGAATTGGGTGTTAAATTGCAACATTTGGGTGCCCAATAGGATTTTGAGAGTAAACTCTAAGAAACTGATGAACAAATGTTGCAATTTCGTCAAGAGATAATACAGTGTAAATTGAAGAATTTCCAGAGAGATGCTGAGGATTATCATCGGGGGGAGGTGTATCCTTGGATGTACCAACGATTACCCCCTAAGGAGCAGCAGCGTCATGTAACCTTTGAGGGTACATCCAATGATTCTTCTGATGCCTCTGAGAAGGAACCTTTTTTAGAACGTGCCTATGAAAGGGAAGTACTTTCACAATTAGATAATAGGACTTTTTATCATCCTTTACAAGGAGATCCAACTCAAGCAATACAGTCAGAAATTTTGGAAGTGTTAGAAGAAGCATTACATATTGGAGTTATAAGAGAATGACTTATGCAGCTTCTTTATGTTATGTATCCTTGGATTCCATCATTTTATGTAGTTCCTAAAATACATAAACTTTTAGTTTGTTTATGTATTTATTTGTTTATTAGTACTTATTTACCGCCTTTCATGAATCAAAGCGGTTTACATGGAACTCAGAACTGGTAACATATACGTATAACATTGTTGACATGATAACAGGATAACTGGTAAATGCAACATTGATTGTTAATCCCCCTGGTTAAACGTAACATTGATAGTTAATCCCCCTGGTCATCCTATAGTGACAGGAATTGGTTCATGCCTTGAGCACCTTTCAGAATATATGGATTCTTTTTTGAATCCTTTGGTAAAGCAGGCACAGTCATACATTAGAGATTCTGGGGATTTGTTGGCTTTTTTGGACTCTTGGCAGAATCAAGGGGGCGCAGTTCTTGGGATTTCCAATAAAGATCCAAAGTCTACCTTGTTTGAAGAAAGAAAATAAGTTCCTGGGGGATTCAGAGGTGCTGCGGGGTTTAGTAATTTGAGTGTTCTTTGATACTTGTATTTTGTAATAATGGGGTATTGGAAATTTTGTGAAACTATTTTGAATTGATATAATTGTGCGTATGTATGGATGTACGAGTGAGTTTGCAATAAATATGTATAATTACTATGTATCATAGAATGATGGGATATTAACATATTTTTGAATATTAATTGTTTTGCATATCAATTGTGATGATACTGAATATAATAAATTGTGGTTTTTGACATAAGCAGTGCAATATTTAATTTACATCTTGTAAAGAATTGTCCAAAGTAAAACTTTATTGGCATAAGTACTGCAATATTTAATCTACACCTTATGAATAATTTTTCAGAGTAAAGTTTATAATAATTGTAGTATATAAGAAAAAGAGTGTGTTTTTAACCTTTCAAGGTTCATAGGTTGCATTGTATTGTGGGGGCTACTTATTATAGTTTCATATAACATACTTCTCGTTCCAAAGTTTGCAGTTTTGTGTAAAGCCACTTTCAGCCCTGTTGTTCTTATGTAAACCGCTTGGACTATCAGATTTGCGGTATATAAGCATAGCTAAATAAATGTATGCATGCTCAGCAACATGCTTTGCATCACATACAATTATAAAATCATCCTCAATATGAATTATGAGAATGGATAATTTTGTTCCTAACATAAAGGTCTAGTGAAGAATATTTCAGGGAGATTCTCTGTTACTACTAGTTTTGTCTGGCACAGAATCAACTGAGCATGCTCATTAACTCTTTGAGCTAATGGATTTGATCCTTATCCTTGAGACACTGATGATGCAGGTTATTTGAATGTTTATAGCTCCCATGATGGTCACTTAAGAGAACAACTCTTAATAATGATGAGTTTTTGGATGATCTCAATGTCGCTATGCTCATGTAATCCCTCTTCTTAAGTCACTTCCTGGCTCCCTATCAGTTTCCACATCCAGTTCAAACTTTTCCTGCTGACCTACAAGTGCATTCATTCTGTGGCTCCTCACTACCTTTCCTCTCTTATCTCACTCTACACCTCTCCTCAGGAACTCCGCTCCTCTGGCAGATCCCTTTTATCTGTGCTCTTCTTTGCCACTGCCAACTCCAGACTTCATTCATTCCATCTTGCTACTCCATATGCCTGGAAAAAAATGTCTGAGTCTGTGTGTTGGGCTCCTTCTTACCTCCATCTACGCTAATGAGAACATAGGTGCACCCACACTAATGGGAACATTGACAGCACGTGATATATCCTGCACTAACTGCAATGTGCTCCCCATGCCCACTCTCTGTCCCTACCCCACCCCTTCAGCACTCCAACGCACAAGTGGTGATTAGCATGTGAATCAGCATGCAGTAACTGTCATACCCCTGCAGTAGCAGGTATCATGGGCCAAAGCACATGGTTAGCGAGCACAAGAATGCACATTAACTGCTTAGCAAGCTTTAGTAAATGAATCCCATAAAAATCTAAGAACAGAAGAAGGTGCAGCAACCCAGCAGATAAGCTACTGGGTAAGACCAAGGGTCCATCAAGCCCACTATCCTGTTTTCAACAGCAGCCAATCCAGGTCATAAGTACCTGTCAAGTTCCCAGAAAGGCACACAGATTCCATGCTGCTTATCCCAGGGGTAAGCAGTGGATTTCCCTGATCATCTTCAATAATATTTTATGGACTTTTCCTCCAGGAACTTGTCCAAACCTTTTTAAACCCAGCTACACTAACAGCTTTTATTACATTCTCCAGTAACAAATTCCAGAGTTTGATTAAGCGTTGAGTGAAAAAATATTTTTTCTCCAATTAGTCTTAAATGTGCTACAGTGTAGCTTCATTGGATGTCCCCTAGTCTTTCTACTTTTTGTAGGAGTAAACAACCGATCTACGTTTACCTGTTCCACTCTACTCATAATAGATGCTCTGTCATATTTCCCTTCAGCTGTCTTTTTCCAAGTGGAAAACTCCTAACTTTTTAAACCTTTCTTCGAAGGGTATCCTCCCAGACCCCTTTAATATTTAGTGGCTCTTTTCTGTACCTTTTCTAACTCTGCTATATCCTTTTTAAGATAGAGCAACCAGAATTGAACACAATAGTGAAAGTGCTGTTGCACCATAGAACGATACAGAGGCATTATAATATCCTTGGTTTTATTTTCCAATACTTTCCTTATGATACTATCATGAGGCTGGAGCTAGGGAAGAAACAGCCTTGAAAAAAACTCCTGATTTGCATGAATCTCAGAAAAGGCAGAGAGCGCAGTTCCAGTGTAGCTCAGCCAGAGGGCGCATGAACAGTTACACAGTACCTGAAGCAACGTGCTCAAGCACTGAGCACCTTAATGATAAGTGCTTTCACCTGTCCTCAAACTCACAGCGTGCAAGTCAGAAATCCCTTTATAAGGGAAAGCAGATGAGCAGAGAAGGAGAGGAGGAAAAAGACCAGGGGGTCCAGCAAAGAGACCAGGGGCTCCAGCAAGGAGACCAGGGGGTCCAGCAAGGAGACCAGGAAAAGGACCAGCAAAGAGAAGGAAGGAGAAGAACGGACACAGACAGAGACAAGACTCAGTTCTGGGGAAGTGCTAAGGACAAGGTCAGAAGGACCGGCAGCACAAGCTCTATGAGAAGCTTGGAACAGGATAGTTTCCAGCTGCGGCCAACTCTAGGTGGCAGGAGCCAAAAGAGGTATACTCCATGGGATAAAGCCCAGAGAAGCAGCCTGCCAGTTGAAAGAAGTTCTCCAACTCCAAGTAAGTCCTTTAAGCCAAGCCAGAAAGGCACAAGAAAAGGAGATTCCTTTTACATTGATCCTCTTACCTTGAAAGATAGAGAGGGGAAATCTACGTCTGGTTTCCCTAGCAGCCTGGATTGTGGAGCAGTGCCCAAGACAGTTGGTCAGCAGGAAAAGCTACGTTGTAAGCTGAATCCTGGGCGTGGCGCTCCTCGGAAGCTAAGGTATGAAAAGCCTTTCATTCTAAAAGGAACTTTAAATGAGGAAAGTCTTATGCAAGTAGATAAACCTCAGTATCATAAAAGAAGTAAAGCTAACTGTTTAAAGCCACTTCCTAAAAGTGTTTTAAGAAAGTTATATGAGAAGCCAGGGAACTTCTGTGAGGAATTAAGAGACTCTGAAGATATTCTTAACCCTGAAGAGGGTAGCGATCCAGAATCAATGGACTTGGATAATAGCTCCAGTGTTCCTATGCCTCACATTGAACCCATGGAATGTAACTTTTGCTTGAGAAGTAGTTGCTTGCCATGCTAATTGTATAGTGAAGAAATAAGTCTGAATATGGTGAAGCTGATAACCATTTTGTTCTGATATTGTTTTCTATTGTTTTGGAAAATCCCCTAACCCAGCTAAACAGTCAATTGTAGAGCTTACAACCTTTAACTGTTTAGTTCATGGTGGAACCTTATTGTTTGAGGAAAGCATTACCTCCACTTTATGTTGATGTCCCATTGAACCTAAAGCATTAACTGGGGAAATAAAGCCTTATTTACCCTACACTTGGCGTAGTTATTCTTTCCAGGGAGTTCTACACTACAAGGACCATAATCCTTTTGGTCCTTCAGCTTGAACACTCTCTGATACAAATTAAATGTCCCCGGACGCCCTTACGTTACTACGTCAGTAGGGGTGCCGCGGCGACAATACCTACATTCTATTTGCTTTTTTGGCCGCTCTGCACACTGGACAGAGGATTCAATATATTATCTGTGATGATGCCTAGATCCTTTTCCTGGGTGGTGGTTCCTAATGTGGTACCTAGCATCATGTAACCATGGTTTGTCTTGTTCTTCCCAAAGTGCATAAATTTGCACTTGTCCACATTAAATTTCATCTGCCATTTGGACACCAGCCTCCCAATTTATCAAGGTCATCCTGCAATTGTTCTCATTCCTCTTGTGTTTTAATCACTTTGAATAATTTTGTGTCATCTGCAAATTTGATCACCTCACTCAATATTCCCATTCCCAGGTCATTTATGAAGATGTTAAAAAGCAGCGGGCCCAGCACAGATCCCTGGTGTACTCAACTATTTACCTTTCTTCATTGAGAAAATTGGCCATTTAGCCTACTCTTTGTTTTCTATCTTTTAACCAGTTCCTGGTCCACAATAGTTCACTGCCTCCTATCCCATGACTTTTATAATTTCCCCATGGAGTATGTTTACTAAGCCGGGCTAACGGTTAACCTGGGCTATCTACAACTAGGTCCCATGTTATTCAATGGACCTAGTTGCAGATAGGTTGCCAACTGGCTCTAGATGCGCCCAACAGGTTTGATCCAGTCGTGGGTTTACCCTGTTGGATGCAGAGGCTTGTAGTCTTGATTTTCTTATGGAGTACAATAGAGAAATCAGAACTACATATTTCTGCATGCAATGGGATAAACCCAGGACTGATTCAAGCTTGTTGGGCACATCTGGAGACAGTTGGCAACCCTAGTTGTAGATGCCCGGATTAACCATTAACCCAGCTTAGTAAATATACCTCCAAGAGTCTCTCATGAGCAGAAACATCCAGAGGATATAGAGAAGATGGAGAGTTAAGTGACCAGCCTAAGATCTCAAGGAGCATAAGCCACTACTCTAACCATTAGGCTATTAGACATCTCCAAAATACTAAGGTAAAAGATCAGCAAAGAATGCTACAGCAGACTGACAATAAACTGAAAAGAGCTTTAAGAGCACAAAATAAGTTATCAGTTTGCGATCTCTTTACTCTAATACAGTTTTGAAATCATAGACTGGCCCTACAAAGTTCTCAACCAGCTAGAAGTGAGGACAAGAAAACTCATCCCTGCCCACTGGCACTAAGTAATCTACATGAATCGATGTATGCTGAGATTTTACAAGCCACAAGATGAAAGCAGGATGGAACTTATAGAAATAAATTACACATATAGAGCAACTATAGCAGAAATCCAGCACCAATCCCTGAGGTACTCCACAACTCACCTTTCTTTCTACATGAATTCCATTTATCACCACCCTCTGTTGTCTGTTAGTCAACCAATTTCTGGTCCAGTTCACCACCTTGGGTCCCATCATTAAGATGCTCAGTTTATTCATAATGCACAACTTATACAACAATCTCACATAGAAGATATCAAAACTAGAGTTAAAGTTTCCTGTGAACCCTAATAACTCTTTAGAAAACTGTTCTGTTCATCGCAGCTATTATTCAAAAATAATGTGCATCATATATCTCATACATCAAATAAATTAATAAAAAAGATCTTCAGTGAGGGTGGTATCATGCAGTTTTAGTCAAAGCCCATTTGTCTCCTTTCAATACAATCATCACAGCTATTATTCTAAAATAATGTGCTTCATATATCTCATACATCAAATAAATGAATAAAAGAGACCTTCAGCGAAGGCGGTATCGTGCAGTTTTAGTCAAAGCCCATTTGTCTCCCTACAATAAAATCATCAGTCTCTAATCAAATTCTATATTTTTTATATTGCATTTAAAATCACTTATCTCATTGTAGACTTATGCCGAGGTTCCCGACATGAGTTCATGTTTCAAACCCAAAAATATAAGCTTTGCTTCAAGGGAATTCTCATTCAGTGACTTGCTCATTCAGGGTCTTTCTTCGTCGGCATAACTGCTCCATACTCCGCGCTATAGAAGGAAACGGATTGGTGTCAAAATTAATGCAAGAAAATCCCCCTGAAACAATGTTTGTTTTTGGGCTTCAAACATGAGTTCACGTCAGGAATTTTGGCATAAGTCTACAATGAGATAAGTGATTTTAAATGCAATATAAGAAAATATAGAATTTGATTAGAGACCAATGATTTTATTGAAGAGAGACAAGCGGGCTTTGACTAAAACTTCAAGATACCACCCTAGCTGAGGGTCTTTTTTATTCATTTATTTGATGTATGGGATATATGAAGCACATTAGTTTTGAATAATAGCTGCGATGAAGAGAACAGTTTACTAAAGAGTTATTAGGATCCCCAGAAACTTTAGTTATAGTTATGCAATTTATTCATAAGCCTTCTATGAGCCTCATAGGGCGTTGCTGAAATCTAAGTAGGCCGGGTCCAGTGCATGCCATTGATCGAGTTCTCTGATTCCATAGTTTAAAAAATCAGATTCATTTGGCACAATTTGCCTTTGATGAAATGATGTTGCCTCAGATCTTGTAAGCCATTGGACTGTAGAACGCTAGAAGAAGTCCAGACAAAGACAACTACAATGGTGTAACATCTGTATCAAAAGCCAAACTTGGAATGTACAACACTGTAGAAATAAAACTATAAATTAATTTCCTCTTGTACCAAAGCACAGACGTTAATGATGCACATTTCCCAGAGCTTTCATATTCCAGTTAATAAATTCAAAATAAAGAGATATCTTTCTACCTTTTGTGCATTTTTTTTCAGTTGCAATTGGTCCAGCCACTTTCTTCTGGTTTCTTCATGTTTTCTGCTAACTCTCCATCATCTGCTGTCCATTTGTCCTTTCTTCTCTCTTTTAGTTTTTTTTTTCCATTCTCTCTCTCTACATCTGCTTTAACATACTAATCTTTCTCCTTTTGCTCTTTCCTCATTCCTATTTCATCCTCACAAATTTTACCCCTCCATCCTCAATCCCCACTTACTCTCCCAATACCCGGCCAATTATAGATTTTTCATCCCTCCCACACAAAATATTTTTCCCCTCTCCATTTTACTCTCCCAGCCCCATCCCATTCTAATCCTCCCCCAACATCAGCTCCCTTCTAGTTCCAGTCTCACCCAGCATCCATTCCCTTCTAGTCCCTGCATCAGCCCATTTCCAGTCCTAGCCTCCCATGAGCCCATTTCCAGTCCTAGCTCCCCCATCCATTTCCAGTCTGAGTCCCTTCATCAGCTCATTTCCAATCCTAGCCCCCCCCCATCAGCCCATTTCTAGTCATTTCCTAGCTCCATCATCAGCCCATGTCAAATCCTAGCTCCCCTTCACTCAGCCCAATTCCAGTCCAAGCCCCCCCATGAGCCTACTTCCAGTTCTAGCCCCTCCATGAGTCCATTTCAATTCAAGCCCCCACCACAGCCCATTTCCAATCTTAGCTGCCCCCAACAGCCCATTTCCAGTCCTATCCTAGCTGCTCCATCAGCCCATTTTCAGTCCTAGCTCCCTTCCCTCACAGCCCATTTCCATTCCAAGCCCCCTCCCCATCAGCTATTTGCAGTTCAAGCCTCCCCTTCCGCTCAGCCCATTTCCAGTCCTAGCAACCCCCCAACCCATTACCAGTCCTAGCCCCCCATCAACCAACTTCCAGTCCTAACCCCCCATCACCCCATTTTCAGTTTAAGCCCCCCCATAACCCATTACGTCCTAACCCCCCATCAGCCCACTTCCAGTCCTAACCTCATCAGCCCATTTCCAGTCAGCCCCCCATAGCCCATTGCCAGTCCTAACCACATCAGCCCACCTCAAGTCCTAACCCCTCCCCATCAGCCCATTTCCTGTCCTAGCCCCCCCATAGCCCATTATCAGTCCTAACCCCCCCATAGCCCATTACCAGTCCTAACCCCCCATCACCCCATTTCCAGACAGCTCCCATCAGCCCACAGCCCATTGCCAGTCTTAACCCCCCATAGCCCATTACCAGTCCTAACCCCCCCATCAGCCCACAGCCCATTACCAGCCTTAACCCCCCCATAGCCCATTATCAGTCCTAACCCCCCATCACCCCATTTCCAGACAGCCCCCATTAGCCCACAGCCCATTGCCAGTCTTAACCCCCCCCATAGCCCATTACCAGTCCTACCCCCCATCACCCCGGTTCCGGACAGCCCCCATTAGCCCACAGCCCATTGCCAGTCTTAACCCCCCCCATAGCCCATTACCAGTCCTAACCCCCATCACCCCATTTCCAGACAGCCCCCATCAGCCCACAGTCCATTGCCAGTCCTAACCCCCCCCCCCCTCCTCGGCTCATGGAAATTAAAATAAAAAAAACAGCTGGCTGCTGCCGCCGCGGCAGCATGGAGTGTCCCGCGTGGCCCCCTCTGCCCGGCTGAACTCTCCCGGCGTGGCTGAAGCCCTCTACTCCGGCTTGCAGATACGCGAAGGGAGAGTGTCTCCCTCGCGTCTCTGTTAAGCCCGCAGGGGCTGATGGGAAGCAGGGGCTGATGGGAAATTTCCCATTTGCCCCTGCGGGCTTAACAGAGACGCGAGGGAGACACTCTCCCTTCGCGTATCTGCAAGCCGGAGCAGAGGGCTTCAGCCGCGCCGGGAGAGTTCAGCCGGGCAGAGGGGGCCCCGCGGGACACTCCATGCTGCCGCAGCAGCAGCAGCCCGTTTTGTTTTTTTTAATTTCATTTTAAAAAAAAGCAGAATGTTCTTTGCGCGGGGCCCCCTGAAACGCGGGGCCCTGTGCAAAAAACATTCTTGCTCAATGGATGGGCTGGCCCTGGTCACTGGAAGTAGATTGCCAGGCCTTTCTTCTGAGGCAATGGAGGGTTAAGTGACTTGCCCAAGGCCACAAGGAGTGCTAGTGGGAATCAAACCCTGGTTACTTGGTTACCAAGCCAGTGTTCTAACCACTAGGCTACTCCACTCCACCCCACTCCACTGTCTTATATACTATGGGGTTATTTTGTATGTCTGAAAACGAGCATAGAGACATCCGAAGCACAGAGACGTCTTCAGAGCCATTTTAGAAGCCAGGTCTGTGGACATCCAAATCTGAACAGGACATGGTGGAGGTAGGGTTGCCAACTTTTTAAAAGAGAAAAACCTGCCACCTGTGGTTAGTCATGTTCCACCCACACCCGCCCCTGCCCCACCCATGCCTGCCTTTTCCCGTCCCATAAAAAATAACTACAGAGAGGGCAACATTGCAGGCTTTAGCATCTGCAGGCTATGTCAAGGGGTGGGGAAGTACAAGAGGTTGAACTCTTCAGCACCTATTCAGCCACAATCACCTTCTCAGACCCCTCCATCGCACATATTCTCTTCCATATGGCATTAAATCCAAAAATATATACTCTGCATTCACCGAATGTCGCTCTTCAGCCCCTTCCTCAATAATCTGTGCAGAGCGGAACTAGAACATTCCCCATAAAACTTAACCTCTCAATACCAAGCATATTGTGAATTAATCAGGGCCAGACCCAGTGCTGGCACCCTAAGCAAATCTTAACCTGGATGTCCCTCCTAGATGTCAGAATTTATTGTTTAGCTTTCAATGCCCTACTCTCTGCCGACCGCCAGAAGTGATCGCCTAGGTTGCCTGATGGTTGAGCCGGCCCTGGAATTAATACAAAAAGGTCATTCATGGGGGCGGAGCCTGATGTCCAGCGGGATGGTCGCATAACGCTGAGGCTCCCGTGAGGCCTACTCAGAATCCTGAATTAACACCGGACATTCTTGAATTTCTGCTCTGATCTTACCGGGGCACATTGGTGAGATGGCGGGGACCAAACCTACGCGCCTGGAATTTGGATCTCCAGCGGCTTCTCACGGCAAACGCTCCAAAACTGAACCCCCGTCCCCGCAGAAGGGGCTGGCTCTACGCGAGGGCCCCGAAACGCAGCAGGAGATCCTCGCAGAGATCAGAGGGGTTAAAGACCTCGTGCAGTCAAACGGGGAAGCACTCCGAGCGCTGCGGGAAGACCTTGGTGTGTTGCAAGGCAGGCTAGAGGGGCTCTCCTCGCGTCAGGACAAAATGGAGAGCATATTAGATTCCCATGTGGTCCGGCTGTCCAAACTCGACAAAGTTGAACGTCAGGTGCGGGCCTTGCAGAAAGAAGTGGAAGATGGCAATAATAGAGCGCGCCGCAACAACCTGCGACTAGTGGGCATACCGGAGGGAGCGGAATCGGGAGACATGAAGGAGTTTCTATATAAAATCCTCCCTTCTCTGCTCCAAATCACCTTTACCAAAGAATTGGAGATCGATCGCGCTCATCGTGTACCCACAAACATAACGCTCAACAGGAAGACCCCGCGGCCTATCATCTTTCGACTTTTGAGATATCAACATGTGGAGCAAATTCTCAGCGCCTCTCGGGCAAAGGGCCATATGGAGTTTGAGAGCCACAAGATCTCCTTCTATCCTGACTTGGCTAAACCCACGGTTGATCGCCGAAAGCGTTTTCTGGAATTCCGGCCGAGGCTTCAACAATTACAAGCACGCTATGGCCTGATGTACCCGGCCAAGCTCCGAGTCACGCTACACAATCAGACAAGAACATTTGAGGACCCTGATCTACTAGCGGAGTTTTTGGATGCTAAAGAAGCCGACTTGATGCGCTGACTTCCAGAGTGTTCCTACCAGTGTTCTCCTACCCGCTGTACCCGCCATCTTGGATTTGCCACGGTTCAGCGAGGAGTCTGTCGAGGGCGGTTTGTTGCCTTCTTTTGATGATGTTTGTGACCCGACTCCATCTACCCAGAGTAGCTTCGATGAATATCAGAGACAGTGTTAATTATGGACTCTGGTGTTTCTTCTATTTTTTTTTTCATGTCTTCATCCTCCTCTCTAGGGCCTCCTCCCGCAGACATATGGTCGCCATATTCTTTGGGGGTTTTGCTTCTTCTCTAAGTTACTTTGGTACATGCTTTTCAATATGGGGTGTATTAGCCAGCATACTCGGTGATTATGTCATTGCTGTACAGATTATGCTTATGTTGTATGTTTTCAAGCGCCCTTACCTAAAATGTCTATTACCGATTGATGGCACCATGTAAGATTTTATCATTGAACGTAAAAGGCATCAATAATCCGATAAAACGAAAGAAAATCCTGAGCTATCTAAGTCATGAAGCTGCGGACCTGATTTTCCTCCAAGAAACGCATTTAAATTCGAAGGAAACTCTTAAACTCAATGTTAAACCTTACATGGTGGCCGCCTATTCCCCAGCTGTTGCTAAGAAATGTGGGGTTGCCATACTGGTTAGGAAATCTCTGCATGCTACTATTATTGCGACTAGCTCAGATACCGCAGGCAGATGGTCCAGGGCTCACCTCAAGATAGGTAACCTTGAAGTTACATGTATATGCCTTTATGCTCCTAATGTAGATGACCCTGCCTTTTTTTGCTACCATTGCTCAGGTTGCGCAGGCCTCTGCTAATACTTCATTGATAATTGGGGGGGATTTCAATTTAGTTCTTGATCCCCTGATTGACAAACAGCCGCCTAGGACGAGTGGTCCCCCCAAGAGTCACACTACGCTTACCTCTATGATCAAAGATCTTGCTTTAGTCGATCTATGGAGGTTACTACACCCCAATGAGCTTGACTTTACCTTCTTCTCTTCCCCTCATAAATCCCAGTCTCGCATAGATTTCTTTCTAATATCAAAACTGTTAGTTCCTCAGGTAGACACTGCAAAGATTCACTCCCAACATATCTCAGATCACGCTGCTATTTCTTTTCAATTACACACCACTGCGCCCCAAGGGAATTCGGGGGCCTGGTTCTTTGATAGAGCCCTATTAACTCAACCAGAGTTCCAGTTAGAAATTCGAGCAGCCATACAGGACTACTTTCACTTTAATCTACCCCAGGACACTGCAAATTGGGCTTGGTGGGAGGGTTTTAAAGCAGCCATTCGTGCAACGATCACTAGTTATCAAATTCGCCTGCGGAAACAACGCAAACAGCAGCTCCTTATACTAGACCAACAAATCAAAGCAGGCGAACGAGTTCTAACTTCACGTACTGATCCATGCGTCTTAGTTCGCTTACAGCGTCTCCGTTTTCAATATAATGCAATCCTCTCAACTGCAGCTTCTCAGAGTATTGCACTTCAGCAAGGGACATATTACCGTGAAAGCAACCGAGCCGGTCGACTTTTAGCCAACGCCTTGAAAGGTCAAAAAGAAGCCAAACGCGTAGCGGCCCTTCGCGCCCCACAGGGAGGGGGCATACTGACCACAGACTCCGATATCGTAGAACTTTTTCGGGATTTCTATACCCGTCTATATCAATCTGAATGTGAGTTCTCATCCGAGACCTTCGAGCGCTTGTTTTCTGGTATTCAGCGGCCGACCCTTTCTGAAGCTGATAGGGATGCGCTGGATGAACCCTTCTCTACTTCAGAGATCCATTCTGCCCTAAAACGAACAGCCTCGGGTCGAGCCGCTGGGCCTGATGGTCTCCCGACAGAATTCTACAGAACGTTCAGTGCAGATTTAGTTCCCTACTTAAAACTTTACTTTACTGCCCTTGCGGTAGATACATCCTCTTTGGGATCCTTTTCTGCAGCTAATGTGGTAGTTTTTGAGAAAGAAGGCAGAGACCCGCTGCTAACCGCCAACTACCGTCCAATCTCCCTACTTAATGCCGATTATAAGATCTTCGCAACGATCTTGGCCACCCGGCTATCTGACAGGATGGCCACCTTAGTCCATCCCGACCAATGTGGTTTTATACCCGGCCGCTCCACCGCTGACAATGCTCGGACCTTGTGCCATGTGCTATCCAGTGCTGCCAATTTAGACCACCCATGGGTGGGTCTTTCCCTAGATGCTGAAAAAGCCTTTGATCGCCTGGAATGGCCCTTCTTATTTGCAGTTCTCCGATGGTATGGCTTTGGGGAGGGCTTCCTCCGATACCTCCAAGTCATGTATTCTCAACCCGTTGCCAGTATTTGTGTAAATGCCATTAAGTCTCGGCCTTTTAATCTTCAAAGAGGCACGCGTCAAGGTTGCCCCCTATCACCAATGCTCTTTGATCTAGCTCTTGAACCCCTCGCCCTCCTTATTAGACAGTCCGCACGTATTCGAGGTGTCCCCTTCAGTCACAGAGAGATTAAACTCTCTGCATATGCAGATGACCTTATGCTCTTTGTATCCCTTGATTCGGTCCCGGCTGTCTTGGACCTGATTGATGGATACTCGCAATTATCGGGCTATAAAATAAACTGGACCAAATCCGTAGCATTCCCACTGAACCGCTGGGTACATGAGGCTGACATGCAGGCCTTTCCTTTCCTTTGGCAATCCCGCATGGTGAAATATCTTGGCGTCCACTACTGTTCTCCTTTAGAAGACACTATTAGTTTTAATGCCAAGGAGGTAGTCTCCAAAGTCCGTGAGCTCACAAATCGGTGGTCTCCCTTATCCCTTACATGGTGGGGCCGCCTAGAAACCGTCAAAATGATGATAGTCCCCAAAGTGAACTATATTTTAGAAATGCTGCCCTGCTTCCTCCCGCTACACACCTACAAAGACATAGAGGGCCTTCTCGTCCGTTATCTCTGGCAGGGAAAACCACCAAGAGTAGCTAAACAAAAACTACAGTCTGCGAAGGAACTAGGGGGTACCCGCTTTCCTGATTTTCTTAGATATCATCAAGCCTTCCTACTTAAACAAGGTGCCCGATGGCTAGCTGCCTCAACAGACAACAGACCAGTTTGGCTTGACATTGAAGAGGAACTAAGTAGCCCAATTCCGTTGATCCATCTCCCCGGCATGTCCCATCAAGTAGACACACGCCATCCCCCAATGATTGTCGATACTCTTGCGGCCTTTAACACTCTCATTCTGTCACTGGGTCCAAACGTATGTCCTCAGGACGGACTCCCGCTGTGGAACAACCCCAGAATTCAAGTCCTAAATAAAACGATTGCATGGAATCCCTGGTACTCTAGGGGGATCTGGACACCCCAACAACTCTTCTCTGCAGCTCGTTGGAAGACCTTTTCTGATTTACAAAAGGAATTTGCGTTACCAGCGAAACATTACTTTCAATTGATGCAGCTTCAACACTGCCTCAAAAGTGCTCAAATCCTGCCGCCCTCTGCCCCTACTGAGGACGGGCTATTAGAACTAATTCACTCTATTAGTAGTACACATGGGGTAGCCTCTAACTTTTATAAATTATTATGTCAGGGTACCGATACTGCTACTTGTAGAGCTCAACAAGCCTGGGAACGCGAACTGCAAACCACTTTAACCCCTGTGCAATGGAGCGTTTTCTGGAGCAAAGTAGTGCGGGTTTCCCGATCTGCCTCTGTAACCCAAACTCTCTTCTTTTTTGCACATAGATGCTTTTATACTCCAGAAAGAATAGCCAAATGGAACACAACTGCTAGGGACCAGTGTTGGTCTTGCCATACTGCTGTGGGAACCCTCGCTCATGTTCTTTATGAATGTCCTCAACTGCAGGTTTACTGGGGGCGGATCTGGGGTCGTATTCAATCTATCTTACACCTCCACGAGCCTCTTTCTTGGAAGATTGTGGGACTCCGCTCAGTGGCGGAGGTCCCCTCTCTTCCTAAGAAGGGTCGCTTTCTCCTTGATTTCATGCTGGGTATAGCCATATGTTTAATCATGAGGAATTGGAAGGATAGCTCTCGAATTACTGCCAATGAATGGTGGAACCTCGTCTGCTTATATAGTAAATATGAGCAGATATCTCGGAGAGCTATTCCCCATATCCAAACTCACTCTCGCTTGTCTAAATGGCAGATGCTCAATGATTATGTACACTCTGCTCATTGCTCCGACATGTCTGTTTAATGTATACTCATCATGTTTCAGATCACCGTTAGGTCTTGTACCATAATAATGTCAGTACACGCCCGTTTTCGGGAATGATTAGTTTCTAGAGAAGAAGCAGGGGGGAGGGGGGTGGTAGGGGTTTACTTTGGTGTATGTATCACATTCTATGTATGTATTTGTCTTTTAGCTGTATGTCTTCCTTTCCTTTGTTGTTATAAAACGAAAATAAAGCATTAAAAAAAAACAAAAAGGTCATTCATGACCAAGGGCAAATCTGTTATGCCAGCACTAACTTCCAAAACTCACACAAGGACATACCTAGAAAAAGGGAGCACCATAAATATTTCAGTGGGCCCTAAAACATCAATAAACCTATTAGGAACGCTGAACAAGCCAGATTACTACAGATTCTTAAACAGAAATTCCATGCTGCTGCTACTACTACCATTAATCATTTATATAGCGCTACAAAGTGTACACAGCACTGCACAAACACATATAGAAGACAGTCCCTGCTCGTAGAGCTTACAATCTAGTTAAGACTGACAACACAATACAAGAGAAAAGGAGCTCAAAAGGGAGAGGAGACACAAGGGGAACAAGAGATTAGGATCCAAAAGCGGGTTTGAAGAGGGGGAGAGAGATGAGACGTGATGTAAAGATACAGGAAGTTTGTTCCAGGCATAAGGCACATCAAGGTGAAAAGATTGAAGTTTGGAGTTGGCAGTAGAAGAAAAGGGCATGGAGAGAAAAAATCCAGAGGAGGAGCGGTGTTCACAAGGAGGGGTGTAGGGAGAGAGAAGAGAGGAAAGGTAATGAGGGGCAATAGAGTGAAAGCATTTATAAGTTAGGAGAAGTTTGAAATGAATATAGAAACAGAAGGGGAGGGGGGGCGGAGCCTGGAGCGGAGCTGCATGGACGGCTAGAGCGTGTGCTCCGGAGGGAGTTGCAGTGAGTCCTGTGTCTGCGCCAGTATATTGGGCCATTGAGAGTTCCCTGGGCTGTGTAAGAGTGTGGCGATGTCTAATTCTAAGCCGGTTCGCTTGGATTTTGCCTCAGGGCAGAGTGGGAGCGTCAAGCGTTCCAAAACAGAGCCTCCGTCTCCTCAGAAAATGGCGGCGGTGAAAGAGCAGCCGGAAGTCCTGCAAGAGTTGTTACAGGAGATACGGGCGGTCAAGGATATTGTGTTGGCCAACAGTGATTCTCTGGCACACATGAAGGAGGACATCGGGCAGCTGAAAAGTGGAGTGGAAAGCCTAACTATTCGGCAGGATACGACTGACCAAAGGCTTGCGGTGCACGAGGAAAGACTGAAGGAAATGGACAAGCACACCAGACAGCTTGACCGGTTGCAAATGGAGCTGGAGGATATGAACAACAGGGCCCGAAGGAATAATGTTCGGGTAGTGGGTGTACCGGAAGGAGCTGAGGGGAAGGACATGTTTGCCTTTCTGCACAAGTTTGTTTCCTCTATTCTAAAACTCTCCTTTGAGGCTCCGTTTGAGCTAGAAAGAGCGCATCGGGTCCCTACACGTATATCACTTCACAATAAAAGGCCGCGGCCGATCATTTTCAAGGTCCTGCGTCATCAGCATGCTGTCAAGATTTTGGAGACAGCGCGTGCCAAATCGCCTATAGAATTTGAAGGCCACACTATTCTGCTTTTCCCGGATTTTGCAAAAAGCACGGTGGATAAAAGAAGAAGATTTCTGGCATTGCGGCCACGGTTGCAACGGCTGCAAGCAAGGTTTGGACTGCTTCAACCCGCTCGAATGAGAATCACATTGCATAATTCCACTAAAACGTTTGATAAGCCGGAAGATCTGCTTGCCTTTTTGGAGGATAAAGAGGCAGAGCTTATGAGTTGAACTTGGATGGCCTACTCTTTGGCATGCTTGTTAATGTGTAGGAAGTGCTGTGGGGCCGGGGGTGACAGTGATGCTCCCTTAGTTTAGAGGGGCATGCTCCCTCATGGCCCACTACTTTATCTTATTGGCTTTGATGATGTTAATTTTTTATGTTCTAGGTGCAGACTATGAGAAAATGCTTGATTTATTTCCCTCTGTGTACGTTCTGTTGCTCCATGATGGGCTCACCCGCTCTTTTTTTTGTTGTTACTCCCCTCCCCCCTGGGTGGCCCATGGGTATCTGTGGTAGTTCTATGATCGTTGGCTATCAATCATGTTATTTATGTATAAGGTGGTTCGTCCTGACCACCGAGGCCTTGTTTGGGCAAAAAGGAATCATGCTTATTGGGAATACGGCTCCAATATCCTGGGGAGATTAGTAAGTATTTCAGTGTTGGTAAGATGGCTACATTAAGAATTCATTTGCTAAATGTGAATGGTGTCAATAATCCCATTAAAAGGAAAAAAATTGTTTTATATGGGAAGCAGGTCAGTAGCGACATTTTCATGTTGCAGGAAACGCATTTAAATGAGCATGAGTCGTTGAAACTGAACATAAGACCCTTTACTTTGGTGGCCTTTTCCCCGGTGAGAAAGAAGCATAATGGGGTGGCTATTTTAGCTCGTAGGTCTCTCCCTTTGACGGTGATACAAACGAAAGCAGATCAAGAGGGGAGGTGGTTTAGAGCCCGAGTCAAGGCGGGAGCCATGGAGGCAACTCTGGTGAATGTCTATGCCCCTAATGGCGATTCTCCCGATTTTTTTTTCAAATTTTGTAGAGGAATTATATTCTGATGTTGCAGCTCCTATGGTCATAGGGGGAGATTTTAATTTAGTCCTGGATGCTTTAATTGATAGGAAACCCCCTAGGTCCCCAGGTACTGGCAAAGCTCAGAAGATCTTTAAGGCTTTTATAAACAAAGCTAGGTTGATTGATGTTTGGAGGTGGCTGCACCCTGTAGATCAAACATTTACTTTTTATTCTGCTCCACATGGGACCCTATCTCGCATAGACTTTTTTTTGCTCTCTAAATCACTGACTTAGCAGAGATTCTACCATCCCATGTTTCTGATCACTCAGCTCTGTGTTTGGAATTGAAGGACCTGAAGCTGGCTCCAGCTCCTGGATGGTGGTTTTTTGATAGGTCATTGCTGGTGGATGTGGACTTTCAACTGAAGCTGAAAGCTGCTATTACAGAGTACCTTGATTTTAATCCCCCACAGGTGGCTAAGGGCTGGGCTACATGGGAAGGTTTCAAAGCTTATGTAAGAGCTGAAATAACTAGTTTTTGTATAGGACAAGCACGGCTGCGTAAGGAGAAGCTCCGGGTGTTAGAGTCGCAAATAATGGCAGGGGAACGTCTTTTGGCGAGTCGTTCTGACCCCTGTATATTGCTTCGTCTGCAGCGGTTGAGATTCCAGTACAATCAGATCTTCTCCTTGGAGGCTGTCCGGCTTGTCCGTTCGCAGGCCGGAACTTATTATAGGGAAAGCAACAGGGCGGGCCGGTTGTTAGCTAACACACTGAAAGCTCGTAAAGAGGCTGCACGGATAGCTGCTCTCAGGGACGGCCGTAACTCTGAGGTAGTCATGAAGGATGGTGAGATTGTCGAGGTTTTTAGATCCTTTTATAGACAACTTTATACCTCTGAAACAAAGTGCCCGTGTGAGGCGTTTGGGAATTTAATGGATGGGGTTCAACGGCCAATAGTGGATCCTGATATGCAGGCAGCACTCGACAGCCCAATTTCTTTGGAAGAAATTGGTAGGGCGATTGAATCACTGGCTATAGGGAAGGCAGTGGGCCCTGACGGTTTTCCCGCAGAATCCTTTAAGACCTTCTCCAAAGAACTGGGCCCTTTCTTGCAACAGTACTATCAGGCGCTATTGGAGGAATGCCCACAGGTGGGCTCCTTCGCTTCAGCTAACATTATTGTGTTGGAGAAAGCAGGGTGTGATCCTTTAGAGGCAGGTAATTATCGTCCCATCTCTCTGCTAAATGTAAATTATAAAATTTATGCCACTATCCTGGCAAAGCGCCTGACTGATGTGATCCCCTCTTTGATTCATCCAGATCAATGTGGTTTTGTTGGGGGCCGCTCGACGGCTGACAATGCCAGACTATTTTGTCATGTTCTAGCGGCGGCAGATGCCATCAATAGGCCCTTAGTGGGGCTTTCTCTGGACGCTGAAAAAGCGTTTGATCGCTTGGAATGGACATTTCTTTTTCCCACGTTGCGATGGTTTGGTTTTGGGGAGCACTTTGTCAATTTGGTGAAGGTACTGTATGCCCGGCCGGCTGCTTGTCTATCCGTTAATAGTGTGCAATCTCAGGAGTTCGTATTGGAGCGGGGGACTCAACAAGGTTGCCCGCTCTCACCACTGCTCTTTAATTTAGCGTTGGAACCCCTTGCTTTGATGATTAGGCAAAACCCCCTTATTCAGGGGGTTAATATCATGGGAAGTGAGGTTAAATTATGAGCGTATGCTGATGACCTGCTGTTGTTTACGGACCCAGAGTCGGTGCCCCACATACTCTCGCAAATAGACAGTTATGCGGCTCTTTTGGGTTATAAGATAAACTGGTCAAAGTCTGTTGCGTTTCCTTTGAATAACCGGGTATTTAAGGCAGACATGTCGCAATTCCCTTTTATTTGGGAGGCGAAAATGGTTAAGTATTTAGGGGTGTTTTATTGTAGTCCCTTAGAGGAGACGGCTCGTTTTAATGCGGAGCATTTAAGTTCTATTGTGGAATCTATGTTATTTAAGTGGTCGCCTTTGCTGTTATCATGGTGGGGTCGTCTGGAGACCATTAAAATGACCATTGCCCCTAAAATTAATTATATGCTGGAGATGTTACCGTTTTATCTTCCGGACTGGGTGTATAAGCGGGTGGAGAGGGTGCTTGTGCGTTTTTTGTGGAACAACAAGCCTTCTCATATTGCATTGGTAAAATTGAAAGCTGCCAAAGCAGACGGAGGTGTGAATTTTCCCGATTTTTACTTATATCACAGTGCCTTCTTGATGAAGCAAGGATGTATGTGGCTCGGGAAAGTGTCTGAGCTTAGTCCTAGGTGGTTGGATCTTGAGGCTAAAGTAGCTGGCCCCTTTCCACTATATTTAGCTCCTGAGATGCTCTTTAGCCCATCTAGTGGTAGACCTCAAATGATGAGGGATACTCAAAGGGCGTTTCAGGATCTTATCCACTCAGGGCAGCTGGAGGAGAAGTATTCTTTGGGCCTCCCATTGTGGTTCAATCCTCTTTTTAAGATTCATGGGAAAGTAGTTGCCTGGAAACAGTGGTATAGCAGAGGAGTTTGGACTTTAAATCACCTAGTTGATGAGGGCCAGTGGAAGGCTTTTGATAGGCTTCAGTTGGAGTTTAACATCCCTGGGTCGCTATTTTTTCAATGGGCCCAACTACGCCACTGTATAGTGCGTTCTTTGGGGAGGTGAAGCTTTTACTTATTGAAGGGGGCCTGGAGGCTTTGATCAAACAAGTACAGGGGGTACAGGGCAAAGCCTCCCTTTTGTATAGAATACTGGGCCGGAAGCGATGTTCGAAAATGGAGTGGGTACAGCGTGCATGGGAGCAAGATACTGGTATTGTTATTTCCTCACAGAGCTGGGTGAAGTTTTGGGGCTCTCAGATTAGAATGTCTCAATCGGCATCGATTACTCAAACCTTGTTCTTTTTTGCCCAGAGGGCCCATCTTACCCCTTTGCGGGTAGCCAAGTGGGATAGTTCTGGGAGTGACAAGTGTTGGCTATGCCAGCGTACTGCAGGGACTCTTAAACATATGGTTTGTGACTGCCTGATGCTTCAATCCTTTTGGATGCAGGTGTGGGAGAGGATTCAGGGGGTCTTGCGATTTAGAGCCCCTCTTTCTTGGGAGATTCTTGTTTTTCGTTCTGAAATGTCAATCCCCTCGTTGAATAAGCATGATTCCTTTCTTTTGGATTTTATGTTGGGGATTGCCCTTTGTTGTAGACTACGATATTGGAAGGTGACTACTGATCTTCATTGGAAAATGTGGTGGAATCAGGTGTGTTTATATTGTAAATATGAGATGGTTCCTCGCAAAGGGTCACGACCAAAGTCTCCCTCTTCGAGGAAATGGCAATCCCTTCTAGATTTTGGTAATGAGGCTCGGTGCTCAGGAGCTGATGTTGCCTTTTGATACACTCTTCCTTGTTATTCGGGGAGGGGGGTGTTCATGTAATTTGCTTTATATAGGACTACGGAAGATGCTGTGGGATGTGGGTCGGGGCTGGGGGGGTGGACGGGGTGGGTGGGAGATCTGTTGTGTTGTGCTGGGGGTTGTACTGGCTTGTATTGATGGTTTTTTCTTTGTTTATTGAAAAGTTAAATAAAGCATTTAAAAAAAAAAGAAACAGAAGGTGAGCCAGTGAATTGATTTCAGAAGAGGGATTATATGAGTGTATCGGGATTGGCACAAGATTAATCATGCAGCAGAGTTATGAATAGATTGAAGAGGAGAGAGATGACTCTGAGGGAGACCAGCCAGGAGGAGGTTGCAGTAGTCAAGACTGGAGGTAACTAGAGTGGTTGAGAGTTTTAGTTGTGAGTTCAGAGACAAAGGGGCAAAGTTTGTTAATGTTATAGAGAAAGAAATATCAGGTTTTAGCAATCTATTGAATATGTGTGGAGAAGGAAAGGGAGAAGGCAAATATGACTCCAAGGTTGCAGGCTGAGGAAACATGAAGAGGAAGACTATTGTCAGCAGTGATAGAGAAAGGAGGAAGGGGGAGGGTTTAGGGGGAAAAATAAGAAGTTTGGTTTTAGCCATGTTCAATTTCAGATGGCAGTGAGACATCCAGGCAGCGATGTCAGATAAACAGGCAGAAATATAAGCTTGGAGTGTAAGAGAAATGTTAGGTGAAGATAGATTGGAAAATCATCAGCATAAAAATGATACTGAAAGCCATGGGAAGAGATGAGGGCACCAATGGACTGGATGTAGAAAAGAGAAAAGGAGAGGGCCTAGAAGAGACCCCTGGAGTACACCAACTGAAAGAGGAATGGCAGTAAAGGAGGAAACACCAGAACAACACTGAAAGAGCGATTGGAGAGATAAGAAGAGAACCAAGACAGCACAGAGCCCCTAAAACCAAGATAGGATAATGTGTCAAGGAGGAGGCGGTGGTCAACAGTATCAAAAGAGCAGAAAGTTCAAGAAGAATGAGAACTGAGTAAAGGCCTTTGGACTTAGCGAGGAACAAGTCACTGGAGACTTTGGCAAGAGCCGTTTCAGTAGAATGAAAGGGACAAAAACCAGACTGGAGTGGATCAAGGAGAGCATGAGGGGAGAGAAATTCAAGGAAGAGTCAGAGAACTGCACATTCAAGAAGTTTGGAAATGAATAGGAGAAGGCTTATGGGTCAGTAATTAGAAGGACAGGTAGTGAAGTTTTTTTGAGGAGAGGAGTGATCACAGCATGCTTGAAGGCTACAGGGAAGGTTGTAGTGGAGAATGAAAGGGTGAGAATATGTGAGATGGAAAGGATGATGGAGGATGAGATGGGGCTCCATTGGCTCCCCATTAAATTTTGTTTTATCTACAAGATACTCACAACCACTCACAGGGTACTTCATATTGGCATCCCCAATTATCTTGCTGATCTCATTCACCACCAGCCCTCCCCATGTCCCCTCCACTCCTCTCATGGGAACTGACTTTTCCTCCCCTCTACAGCCCAGGCCTCACCTGCCACTCTGCCTATTTTTTCCTAGACTCTGGACTTTGGAATTCACTACCTTCAGCCTTGTGCACCGAGACCTCATTCCCCCATTTTAAGGCAATGTTAAAAACCCATCTATTTCACCTTGTGTTTGATCTCACCCTTCCCGACCCCTAGGCTTCCTCCCGCCGGTCATTCCCTTTCCTCCCCCCCCCCCCCCATGTGTGTGCTGCTTCTATTCTTTGATTTTCTGTCTGTTCTACTACTTTTCTGTTTGATTGATGGTGTTTCTTTCCTCCTTTGTTTTCTCTATGGACACATTGTTTGTACACTGCTCTGATGTGATAGCCTGGGCGATATATCAAATGCCTCAATAAAGATAAAGAGGTGAGGAGATGAGTGGGGATAGGATCAGAAGAACGAGTAGTGAGTTCAAAGAAGGAAAGAAGAAGAGAGTTTCCTCTTCAGAGATTTTAGAAAAGGATGAAAGTGTGGTAGAAGCTGATGGAAAAAGTTGGTATTAGAGAGGGGGAAAGTGATGGGAAGTAAGGGATTGAAGAGTAATCTTATGGACTTTGTCATGGAAATAGTCGGCAAGGGTTTGGGCAGAGGGAGAAGGAGGGATTGGAGGCAGTGGTGCCTTAAGAAGGAAACTGAGAGTAGAGAAGCGACGGTGGAGGTTAGAGGCAAGACAATCAGATGAATAAAATAGTTTTGCTTAGCGAGTGCAATAGCGGACTGGAAAATAGTAAGCATGAATTTGAAGTGAAGGAAGTCAGAAAGGGAGCGGAATTTGAGTCAAGTGCATTCAGCTGAGCAGGCACAGGAGCATAGATTGCATGTAGTTGAAGACAGTCAGGGCTGAGGTGAGGTGCATCTCACAGGACGTGCTGTGGGCAGAGCAAAAGTATTCAGAGTAGAGGAAAGAGCAGTATTATAGGAAACTGTAGCTTCATCAACAGACTTAGAGGACATAGTGGAAGAAAGAAGAGAAGAGACAGTAGTGGATAGAGTCAGTGGATCAATAGCATGAAGATTCCTAAAAAGATAGGAGGAGATTGAGTGAGATTGAGGCGGGGAGTGATGAAGAGTGAAATTTAAGAGGCAGTGGTAGGATAAGGGGAGAACTGATGTGCGGAAATTAGAATTAGAATAGAAAACAAGGTCAAGGATTAAGGATAGCCAAGTGTCAAAATCAGTGAGGAAGGCAGAAGTGGACTTGCCTGGGGGGTCTATAGATAACAGCAATCCGGAGAGGAAGCGGGCATTAAAAAGACGGATGAACTGGACTTCAAAGGAGGGAAAGGGAAAGGAATGGGAACAGGGGCGTCTCAAGGCAATCTGCTGCCTGAGGCGAAGTATGAAATGGCGCCCCCCCCACACACACACACCTTAGACGGGGAGGAGCTTTTCCAGAAATCCAATCAGAGACTGAACCAAACCAAAAAGCCGATTAGATTATATGGAGGAAATGCAAGATGTTTGCACCCAGGGCCATATCGAGCTGCAATCGCACCCTGTACAACTTGCAACTCGGGTGCACAAAGAAACAGCGCTAGCCACTCAAGCGAGCAGAAACAAAAACAGGAAGCGGCAGATTCAACACCCAATAAATTTATTATAACCAAATAAGTGGCCTAAGCCCAACACAGGCCGTGTTTCGTATACAACTTCCTCAGGGGCTATCAGGACACACTAAAAAATAAATTGTAAAACCATATTAGTATAAACAAACAATAAATATACCAAAAAAGAAGGGTTAAAAAAATAAAAAATTGTAACACGAATATACAATATACATAAAATAAAGGCGAAATTGGACTACATCAAATGACTTGCAAAGGAAACTCATCAATAATAATCAATTAAAATCATAAAAAACCATATACAGTCACTGAAAATAAACCCTAATCTATTCAATAAACTGTACTATGGATCTGATGACATATAAGTCTATTCGATAGATCCATAGTACAGTTTATTGAATAGATTTGGGTTTATTTTCAGTGACTGTATATGGTTTTTTATGATTTTAATTGATTATTATTGATGAGTTTCCTTTGCAAGTCATTTGATGTAGTCCAATTTCGCCTTTATTTTATGTATATTGTATATTCGTGTTACAATTTTTTATTTTTTTAACCCTTCTTTTTTGGTATATTTATTGTTTGTTTATACTAATATGGTTTTACAATTTATTTTTTAGTGTGTCCTGATAGCCCCTGAGGAAGTTGTATACGAAACACGGCCTGTGTTGGGCTTAGGCCACTTATTTGGTTATAATAAATTTATTGGGTGTTGAATCTGCCGCTTCCTGTTTTTGTTTCAACTTGCAACTCGGGTGCATGCCCCCCCTCTCCCCCCATACCTCAATACAGCGCTGCCTGCTCTTTCCCTGCTACTGCCGCCCTCTGTTTTTTTCATGGCGGCACCAGCAGCAGGGAAAGAGCAGATAGCGCTGGATGGAGGTATGGGGAGGAGGAGGGGGGCATGCACCCAATCTGAAAGGCACCAGCACTTTAAGTAGGTCTGTCCCTCCCTACTCTGACACTGCATTGGAGCAGGGAGGGACCAGACCTGCTTAAAGTGCTGCGAAAAGGCTTGGGTGCATTTTGGTTGCCTGATATTGTCCTGCCAGCGGCGACAGGGCAATAGCAGACAGCCGAAATGCGCCCCCCAAGCCTTTCCGCCCTGTGCAGCTGCACCGCTTGCACAGGGCTAGGTACGATCCCGTTTGCACATCAAGGAACTAAAAGATAGCAAGAACCAACAGCACAGTTTATAAAACTAAATTATAACTCATTTTTATTTTGTTGTTATAAACTGTGTTATGGTTCTTGCTTTTTCTTTTTCAACAGATATTTTGCATCCACAGTAGGTGCAGAGCAGAACCAGGACATTCAGCCACAGAACTCAATATTTAAAAAAAAAAAATCTGATTCTGATCATCTCACTAACAACAACAACAACAAAAACAACAACCACTATTCTCCAGTACCAGGCATATTGTGAACTAATACAAAACCGTACAACAAAGAGCAAACCTACCATACCATATTAGCACAAACTTCCAAAACTCACATAAGGAGCCCATCCAAAAAAAGTGTCACTGTAAATACTACAGTGGGCCCTAGAACATCCATACCTATTAGAAAAGCTGAACAAGTCAAATTACTACAGTACAGTATAGATCTTTATATACAAACTCCATGTTAACAAAACACCTGACCTCAGTCACACACTCACAACATCGACCATCACCAAGTACAGAATAAGTAACTACAATCTAAAATAAAATAAAAATATGTAGACAAAATTTAAATTGAAACCCGAAGAAGCCAGAGTCCACATGCAGTGCAACATCAGATAAATAAGAGATGCAGTTCCCCAATACTGTGTAAAATATAAAAATACCACAAAGTCCAATCACTAAAATTAAATAAAATTATTTTTTCTAACTTTGTTGTCTGACCATTTTATTCTCTGATCATGCTGGTCCCGTTCTGAGACTTCTGCTTTCCTATCTTCTCTTAGCTCTCTTTCTGTGGTCTATGGTTCATAGTCCATCTACCATTTCTGATCTCTTCTTTTGTTTTCTTCACTTCCTTCCATCAGCCCATTTCCAGTTCCAGTAACCCTCCCCAGTATCAGCCCCCTTTCCAGTCCTCCCCTCCCAGTACCTTCCATTGTCAACCGCCTTGCATTCCCACGACTGCCACTGGTATCCATTCCCTT
Source organism: Ichthyophis bannanicus (assembly GCA_033557465.1). Lineage (NCBI taxonomy): Eukaryota > Metazoa > Chordata > Amphibia > Gymnophiona > Ichthyophiidae > Ichthyophis > Ichthyophis bannanicus. Next base: position 822,013,127 of record CM066032.1, read on the forward strand.
CCAGTCCCCCTCCTTCCCTACTGTCCAGCCCCTTCTAGTCCAAATACCATCCCAGATATCAGCTCACATCCACTCTCGGTGCCACCCCCCCCAGTCAACTCACTTCCAGTCGCCCTACCACTGTCCATCCCCCTTCCAGTGCCATTTGCATGTCAGATCCCTTACAGCCTCCTCCCCATTACCCAACCACCTACCACTCCCATCCCCAAATGTCAGCTCCCTTCCAGTCCCCCTTCAGTACATCCCAGGTGTCAGCTCCTTTCCAGCCCCCTCCTTCCCCTGTGTCAGCTCTCTTCCTGCCCCCTCCTTCCCCTGGCAGAACCTCTCATTATCTGCTCCCTTCCAGTCCTATTCTACCACCCTCCTGCATCAGCCCATTTCTAGCCCTAGCCACTAGTTTTCTTCCAGGGCCAGCAGCACTCTCCTCCCCGCCCCCATTAGCCCATTTTCAGTCCCAGCCCATTTCCAGTCCTATCCCCCTTATCAGCCCACTCTAGTCCTAGCCCCCCCAATCAGCCCATTACCATCCTAGCTCATTTCCGGTGCTAGCCCCCCATCTGCTTATTGCCAGTCCTAACCCCCCACCCAATAAGTCCATTTCCAGTCCTAGCCCCCCACTCAGTCCATTTCATGTCCTAGCCCCCCTCACGATCAGCCCATTTCCAGTTCTAACCCCCCCCATCAGCCCATTTCCAGTCCTAGCCACCCCCGATAGCCCATTACCAGCCCTAGCCCCCTCCCGATCAGCCCATTTCTAGTCCTAGACCCCATAGCCCATTACCAGTTGTAACCCCCTTCAGCCCACTTCCAGTCCTAACCCCCCATCAGCCCATTTCCAGTCTTAGCCCCCCCAGCCCATTACCAGTCCAAATCCCCCATCAGCCCACTTCCAATCCTAACAATCCCCCAACAGCCCATTTCTAGTCCTAGCCCCCCAGCCCATTACCAGTCTTAACCCCATCAGCCCACTTCCAGTCCTAACACCCTCCCAACAGCCCATTTCCAGTCCTAGCCCCCCCCCTAGGAAAATTGAAATTAAAATTTAAAAAACTGGCTCCTGAAGCTGTTGCTGCCGCGGCAACAGCAGAAGGAAGTGCCCCGTGGCCGCCCCGGTAGAGCCCTCCTCTCTTGGCTTTACAGAGCCACGAAGGGAGAGTTTCCTTTTCTCATGGCTCTGTTAAGCCCACCGGCCCTGATGGGAAAAGGAAATGCCTGTTTCCCATCAGCATCGCCGGGCTTAGCAGAGCCACAAGAAAGGGAAACTCTCCCTTCGCAGCTCTGTAAAGCTGGCGCTGAAGGGAGAGAGGAGGGCTCTGCCGGGGCAGTCGCGGGGCACTTCCTTCTGCCTCTGCCATGGCGGCAACAGCTTCTTCCTATCGGCATTTTTTTTTTTAAGGCCAAGTGAGGCGGTCTTTTTAGGGGCAAATTTTGCCGCCCCCAAAATGGTGCCGCCTGAGGCCACTGCCTCACTCGGCCTGAATGGGAATGAGATAGAAGGAGGGGCTGAAATTGACAAGAAGGAGAAAGTAGAAACCCTACACCACCACCACGGCCATTGTTCTGAGGAGTGTGGGAAACAGTGTCATCAGGGAGGAGCCAGGTTTCAGTAAGAGCAAGACGATGGAAAGTACAAGAGATAAAGATATCATGAGTACAGGGAAGTTTGTTAAAAATGGAATGAGCATTCCATAAGGCACATGAGGAGGAGAGAGAGGAGGGAGAAAGGAGAGAGATGTGGTAGAGAGAGGAATTAATTTGAGAGTGAGAGAAGTAAAGGGGGACCAGGGTTGGGATTAATGTCAGCAGAAGACAGAAGGAGAAGAAGAGAGTGAAGGAGAGAGGAGACAGCACAGCGGAAATTAGGATGAGGTTGTTTTAAAGAGGAAGGAGAGGGTTGAATGCGAGGAAGGAGAAGGTGAAGCTGAGCTAAGGAAATGTTGGAGTAAAGGATGGGGGAGGAAATAGGGAAGGTGGAGAGAGGGTAAGAGAGAGGAGGGGTATTGGGTTGTGGAAAGAGGGAAAAGGTTGGGGAGGATCAGAAAAAGGACAAAGAATGATGTGGGGGCTGAAGTTATATCTAGGAATATTAGGATGAATCCTTTTTTTGTCTTTTCTATGCCAGTTAATATGGTATTGAATAGCAAGGTGAGAAGGGTTTTGATACTGTGTGTGGGTCTAAAACCATGTTGTTGTGTATAAAGTCTTGTAGCTGGAGCTGTATGGCTTTTTCTATTATTTTGGCTAGGAATGGAATACTGGATATTGGTCTGTCGAAGTTCTTCCTGGTAGTGTGGTGGCAAATGGGGCTATTGTGTTATTCCAGTTTTCTACTAGAATGGTGCATGTAAACTCCCATCCAATTATGTATTGTAAGTCATTGAGAATACATGATTTACATGCATCAATGGCTGCTCCTAATAAAATTATCTCCTTACTGTCAGAATGTGCTGCTAGGGCCCAATGTATATCATTATACGAGATGGCCATCCTGGGCAGGAGTGAGTGGAAATCGCCTCTGCCCTCTTCCCTTACAACACTTCTAGAGTGAGGGGGATCCCTGAGGGTCAGATTGGTTTTTTTTAAATCAACATTAGAGTTTTGAGGCCTACAAGAATGTGCTTAGGAAGGTAGGGGATGTTTAACTTTTACATCTCACATCAGGGATAGGGGCCTTGGGGGCCCACTGGCCTACCATGAATCAAAGGCTCCTGAAAGGGATGCGGGGGCGGGGGGGGGGGAGATGGAAGGGGGAAGGGGGCTCTGATTTTGGTCATATGAACCTTTTTGGGGGGGCTTTATTGAAGTTTTAATATACACATCCAGGAATTACATGAATGTAAAGATAATGAATTACATAGTCAAATAAGAAACAACCAAAAAAAACCAGCTCAAAACCCTTAAAAAATATACATCCATATACAACTTAGGGGCATGTTTACTAAACATTCCTAACGTGCGGGGCCGTGCTAGTGTGCCTGTGCCATATAAGGAGTGGGCGGTTCAGGCAGAAAATAGAAAAAAAACGGTAGTAAGCAACCGGACGTGTGTGCGTCGCGCTAATGTGCGGGGGTCGACATTAGCGCGTGGAAAGGCAAAGTGGCGCGCTGCTGAGTATACAAAACAATAGAGCCGTGGTACAACGGTGAAGATACTGACCAATGGTGCAGGGGCCATGGGTTCAATCCCCAGTGTGCGCAACGACAAAGGTCAGCTGAGGCAGTAACTGTAATGATTAACATTGTTTTAGGAGGCAAATTAATTTGGAACGGCATAAGGCGGCGCACAGTTATTTTTGGGCGGCAGAAGGCGGCGCACAGTGCTTTTTGGGCGGCATAAGGCGGCGCACAGTTATTTTTGGGCAGCAGAAGGCGGCGCACTGGTCCCCTTGGGCGGCAGAAGGCGGCGCGCTGATAGGCACAAGGCGGCGCGCTGATGCACAAGCACAGGAACAGAGCCACAGCACAATGCTTAAAACACTGACCAATGGTGCAGGGATCAGGGTTACAACTCATAAACATCACCAGTGAAAAATGCCTGCTGAGGCAGTATGTATTATGTTGTGGAGTGCTGTAGGAGGCTGTATAGTTTTATTTTGTTATCAGTACTAGCAAACGCACTCTCCCAGCATGTTAACATACGGCGGCCCATAAGGCACATGTTACAGTGCACTGTTCGCCAAGGCACCCTTGAATGACCCCTATAGGGCAGCATGTATGTTGCGACACAGGATAATGTATAGTGCACCCTATAGGGATGGCAACCATAAGGTGGCCTACAGGGCGCCCTATGAAGCACCCTCAGAGGCACCTAATGGGTATAGTAAGCTGAGGGTGGTCTTGCCGGCATAGACATATGTACAGTAAATAAAAATAAAGCTGTGGACAGCCCTACCAAAGGGCCCCACTGTGGGTTTGAACCCATGACCTCTGACTGCACAGGCAGTGATGTAACCATTGCGCTACAGCTCCATAGCTGTAAGCAGGCCCCTGGCTGGCTGCAGATAGCCTACACGTCACCTCACAGACAGTCTGCTGGTGTCAACAGGATAGGGTTAGGCCACCCGTACCCATGATGCACTGCACATGCAAATTAGCTGTCCGCAGATGGACACAAGATGGGGAATGCACCCCCACAGCACCTCGGCCCTGTTGGGGGAAGTGACCGGGTGCACCCACACAGCACCTTGGCCTAGTAGGGGGCACTGACCGGGTGTTTTACTGGCACAGAGTAGCCACACACCGTTACATCGTGCGGGTACTGTGCTCACCCTGAGTGTGCAATGAGGTGGCCAGGACCAGGTCAACAACACCTGCCATGGCTGATGGAGGCCAAGCGGGCGTTCCAAAGCAGTGTTAATGTGTAAGATAGCTAGTTTCTGCACAAACACCATGGATATCCCTGTCAGGCACCCCCCCCCGGCAAACACGGTCCCCATCAAGGGATCCACACTCTACCTCCCTGCAAAGGTGGCAGTAGAAGGCAACATCAACCCCAGTCCTGCTGAGGAACATCAACCCCAGTCCTGCTGAGGAACAACACCCCCCCCCCCCATAACACAATAGCAGACAGACATAAGCCCAGGGTATGGTAAGCTGCACTCCACCACCAGATATTCCCCTGCAGCAAGCCAACAGCCACTGCACCCTGCAAGCCATTATAGCAAGACATTTACCAGCTACAAACAGTCTGCTGGTTAGTCCATAGTGCATGTTCCCAATGGAGATGCATGCACCCAGAACTGGGCTGTCTGCATACACAGCAAGCAGATAGATCAGTGACTGGGCCCCAAAGAGAAACCCATATCTATCACATGAGAGAACTACTATACAGCACTATGGGGGGGATTGGGGGGGGGGGGGGCCTAGCCATGCTGTGGTCACTGCACAGTCAGGGTGAGCGTGATCCCCCAGAAGGACATGCTTTGGCCACCCTGTCTGTGTAGGTGGTGGCCGGACACTACAATATCCCAGCCAATGTCCCTGCCAGGGCCCTATGCCCAGTGCAGATGCATCCTGGCCACGCCACCCTGCCCTGGCTATACCCATGGTACCTTGCACCTCATTATGCACATTGACTGGCCAATACTGGCAACAGTGCTGGCAGTGCGGGCTGTTGAAGGGGCTTGCAGCCAACACCCACTGTATAGACAGACACACACTTCCACACCTCTGCCATCATGGTGCTACGATTGAGGGGGTAAGTAGCCTTGCCCACCAAACCGGTCCTGAGCACGGCAAGGCATGGATATGGTACGCATTACAGCTGGTGGTCACTCCCCAGGGTGGTAAGCACCGTCAGAGGCCAGGCCTGGAGCATGCCCCGCAAACACCTAACAGATTGTTTGGATGGGGTCAACTAGCAGTATGTACGTAACGTATGGATAACTGCCTGCCTGTGCTCCTAGCAAACGTCTCCGAGCTGTGTACCGTATACCTCAGGTGTAGGGTGACATTGGTAAGTTATGCAAGTGCTCGTTTTGGGTGCTGCATGCACGGTCCAATGTTCTGCCTTTCCAGGAGACATTGGCCAATGGGGCCTGTGGGTGTGGGTGTGTCTGCCCTTGATGGCTGCTGCTTTACGGCACAGATTCCCAACTCCAGTCCAGGTTTGCATCACACTGTTCGGGTTTTCCTGCTATCCCTCATGAATATGCATGGACTACATCTACATGCCATGGGGGTGGTGCATAGATATACAGCACAGGCATTTGTATGAGTGTCAGCATGGAACCTGACTGGTGTGTGGCCCACCAGGACTGCATTTGGGTGATTCTGCTCTAGGTACTGCCCCTGTTCATGGTGTCTGTGCTCAGTGGGGTAAAAGATAGATGTCTTACCATTGCATATGTCCCCGCCATGAAAGGTGTGTCCTTACTATCACTGTTTAGTTGTGGGAAAAATATGTGGGCAGGATTGGCAGTAGCCCCAGCTGGGCTTTGAACCTGTGACCTTCTGTTCTTGTATGCACTGTCTGTGTGCACTGCACCACTGTGTAGCCACAGATTGGTTGGATTCCCTGGACTGTCCATGACTGTGGATCCGGCAGGACCTGTCTGTTGCAGTGGACTGTGCCAGCCTGCACATGGCTAGGCCTCTGTCTTCTGTGGTTAGCAGCCACTGCCCCCTGCACCACATGTACTTGTCCGCCAACATGCTGGCATGAACTTCTCTCAGAAAAAGCAGTTGACCTGATTGCAATGTGGCAGTATGGGACTGCATTTGGGGGACTTGGCTGTAGGTAATGCCCATTTTTGTGGTGTGTGTGCGGTGTTGGGTAAAATATGGGTGTTTTCCCCATGCATACAGGGGTGTCTGCGCTATCTTTATTTAGTGGTGGGTAAAATATGGGGACTGGGCTGGCAGGTGCCCCAGCTGGGTTGTGAATCTCTGCCCTCTGGTCCTAGAGGTAATGACTCTGTCCGCTGTACCACACTTTGGCCACAGAGACAGTGCAGCCCCTGGAGGCAGTAAGCCTGGCAGGATGGAGTCACAAACCCTGCTCTACGCAATTCTACTGTGGGCATATGCACCCTGTCTGGTGACAAACGTGCACATAAACCCCGTAAATGACCACGGGAAATGTGGGACAAAATATCACCACGCTGGGCAACAGTGATATTAATGGGCAACCATAGCAAACACTCCCAGGAAAGCTCCAAAACGTGGAAATGTTTTTTGGAAGAGTCTCCTCTCAGTAGACCCTTCCAAAATTCATTTCTTTTTTCTGGAGCTTTGCTTGGTGTGATTTCTGTATTTGCCCATCACTATAACTGTTCCCCAGCTGAATTACTATTTTTAATAGTTCTGTTGTGGTCATTTTCTATTTTTATTTTCACTTTTGTGCTGTGCACATATATCACACTGCTCACGTTTTGCTGGTTTCCCCGGTTTTCCTGTACATTGCGGACGGAAATGGTTTCTCTTCCCTTTAAATGCTTTCTACCGCGAGTGTTTCACTCGCGGTAGTTTTTACATGCAAATTCGGGCCCGATACTGTGCGGGGAGCCTCTCCCCTCCCACTCTCCACCCATTGACCCCGTCCCTCCGCCCCTCCGGAGCCTTCCTCCGCCCTCCTTTCGCCGTTCCACGCCTCTATCGGACATTTGCGGGCCCGCACTTGTACGGGGCCCGTTAGTGAGCCGCGTACCTGTGCGGGGGTGACACGCACGTGTGCGGGGCGTTTAAACGCGTTTCTGCGCGTTTCAGTGCCGCGTTGCCGTGCGCTATTTTGCGGCGCGCTATTTTGCGGATTTTAGTAAACATGCCCCTTAGTCCACAATAAAAGGAAATAAAGGTGGGGGGGGGGGGGGTACCAAGAAATAACCTTAGTAAAGGCAGAAACATAAAAGAAACCCACCACCTACTATCAAAAGGCAAGCCATATGGGAAGGAACAGCAACCTGAACAGACACTTCTTCTCTAACATTAAGGAACTCTAGGAGCTGTCTGGGCTCAAAAAACATATACACTTTATCCTTATAGGAAACACACTTTTAACAGGAAATTTTAACTGAAAGGTAGCCACTATGGCCAGGACTCTAGGTTGAAGGCCCATGAACCCCCTCCTCCTCACCTGAGAACCTCTAGACAAATCAGGAAACATTCTAATCTGAGACCCCAGAAAAGACACATTAAAATTCCTAAAATAAGAGTGGAAAATTAAAGCTTTATCTGACTCCAATGCCAGGGTAACAAGGAGGGTAGATCTACCAGTAATTACCTCTAAGGAGTTTTCCAAAAACCCCACCCCTCAGAGAAACAGAACCAGGAACAACACCGTGATCCCCAGCCCCCATGGACAGGTACTGTGCCCGAATAACTGGTGGAAAGTGTTCTAAAGGGAGTTTCAACACCTCACCAAAATATTTCCTCAACATCTCTGCTGGTGACAAAACTGGAGATCTGGGAAAGTTCAAAAGCTTAATGTTACACTGCCGAATTAGATTTTCCAGATATTCAATCTTCCTCAATTTTTAACCTCAATTAAATCAGAACTCACAGACCCCAAAAGAGAACTTAAAGAAGAGTTCACCGCCACAATTGCCTCCCACAGCACATCCATGTTTATCACTGCAGGCTTCACCAATACCTTGGGCTCTGGAAGATAGCAGCACTCCAGGCTGTGCCGATGTCACCCCCTCTGCAGCAGTCATTACACCACTGTTCCATGCCCTAGACTCTGGAGAAGCTGACCCCGCCAGTGGAGACCCCCTTCATGTCCCTTCGATGGCATGCTCGTCGGCAAGCCGGAGGGAAGCACAACTGCTATTGGCCACTCACTTCCAGGTTGCGGCAGTGGGGGTGCGGAGCTCCGGCAAGAGCAACACACCCAATGTGCCCAGAGATGACAGTCCACCTGCCAGCACCACTGAAGATGCCCCTCCAAGGCCACATGATAAGCCGCAAGAGACCAAAGTCTATTGTCCAGGAGAGCCCAGCACTGCAGGACCCGAGGGTAGGTTCAACTGCTTGCGTTTCCTGTGACCCATACTTCAGCCGCACCAACAACTCCAAGGTTCAGGCTGAGAACCAAAAGCGGATCTCTGCAGCATTCCTCCCTGCTGCCATCTTACTTCCCCCCATCTCGCATCAATCGGTGCACAAGTATTTTAAGCAAGGTTGAAAATTCCATCTGAATCTATACCTTCAATTTTAAGAGCTTTCAATCTGCCTTTCTTTCCCATTAAGGAACTTCAAGAGTTGTGCAAATTGAAGGGGTATTAAATCCTTATAGACTGAATATCACTTATTTGTTGGAGATCTCAGGGGAAGTTGTTGAGACTCCCGCCACCACGATAGTCTCTTTTGCAGGGGAATAGAACCAGAAATGGGCCCTTAAATTCAATTACTGTTATAAGGATGTGACTTCTCTTGGCAATAGAATATGGTTTCAATAAAGTTATACAGCAGCATGCGAAAGAATTTCTGTAGCTAAGACAGACAGCTTTTTTACTAGGAGCTAACTTTTTTCCTAGATTTCCAGGTAAATGTGAGGTAAATTTGCAATAAAATGTATAGATAATCTATGAGCCAATACATCTTAAGAAATTTATTGATAACAAAAGTAAACCAGAGAAGGTTGTCTAATCAGGACCACTGACTACCTCCTTGATTTAATCAGGCTTGACATTCATTATTATGTAATGTCGCCTTTGAATGACTGACTATTTCAGTTTTTTCTTTTCTCTTTTGAAAATTGTAACATTATTATCCTCTGTCCTGTCTTTCTTTGTGCTTCCTTCTGATTTCCTGGTGGGATAAGCTCGTGTTGTTACGTGCTGCTGAGTTCATGTCAACTCATGGTGAACCTGTGGGTAGTTGTCCTGAACTGCATTTGATCTTCAATCACGCGGCTAATTGTTGGTAGAGTGGCATCCATAGCTGCTGTTCTTGTATCAATCCATTGCATTGCTGGTCTTCCTCTTTTGCATCACCCTTCTACCTTGCCAAGCAGGGTGTCTTTTTCTAATGAACTTTTTCTTTGCATGATTGGTTCAAAGTATGAAAGTCAAAGTCTTCCCATATGAATGTCCAAGGAAAGCTTAGGTTTGATTTTCTCCAGTACCGATTGATTCGCTCTTCGGGCAATCTATGGTATACGCAGTGGGGGAATATTCAGCACTGGTGGCCGCTGCTAATGCAACTAGCCACTGGTGCTGACATTAAACCCGGATATTCAATGCTAAGGTCATATCTGACTCTGGCAGTGGATATCTGGTTCCACCACATTCATTTTATTTCTATTTATGTGCTCAGTGATAGAAACTGATCTAGAAATAACAAGTTGAGTAGTGCATAGAGCATACTTCTATAGAAGAGCACCGACCCCCAAGGGAGTCCACACAAGGTAGAAAATCTATCAAATCCAACACTACCACTTCTTACCTATTGCCATTTATTACTTAAATAAGTATGAAACTATTAATACAATTCCATCAATTTCTGTAATACATTCTTATGGATGTCTAAAACAGTACCACGATATACTTCTTAGCCTCTAGAATGGTAAGTAGCCATTGATCAGTGGTGGATACCAACAGGGTTCTTTGTGCTGCTGTTCATGTCATATAACAATTGCGTCAATATATTCCTTTAGCTGTTAATGTACAGCACACGCTATCACTTTTGCCAAGAAAGGCAAACTGGAGATTGGCCTATAATTTGTTACCTCTTCCCCGCTACTGCCAGACTTTAGAATCGGTCATATTACTGACCTCTCCAAACAGCTCAGGAACATAACTACCTGCTCCTCTGATCCTATTCCCACCCATCTCCTAAGCCCCATCTCCTCCACTGTTGTCCCTTCCATGTCTCATATTCTCAACCTATCGCTCTCCACTGCAACTATCCCTGCAGCCTTCAAGCATGCTTTAGTTACACCTCTCCTCAAGAACTCCTCACTAGATCTTACCTGTCCTTCTAACTATCGACCCATTTCCCGCCTCCCCTTCATTTCTAAACTACTTGAAAGTGTGGTTCCCTGCTGTTGCCTCAACTTTCTCTCCTCTCAAGTTCTCCTGGATCCTTTACAATCTGGCTTTTGTCGTTTACATTATATTAAAACTGCTCTTGTCAAAATCTCCAGTGACCTGTTCCTGGCAAAATCCAAGGGCCTTTACTCAGTCCTCATCCTTGACCTTTCTGCTGCTTTTGACACTGTTGACCACAACCTTTTCCTTGATACCTTGTCCTCACTTGGTTTTAAAGGCTCTGTACTTTCCTGGTTCTCTTCTTATCTTTCCTATTGCTCTTTCAGTGTTTGCTTTGGTGGATCCTCCTCTGCTGCTATTCCACTCTCAGCTGGTGTACCCCAAGGATATGTTTTGGGTCCACTCCTTTCTCTCTCTATACCCATTCCCTTGGTGCACTCATTTTGTCCCATGGCTTTCAGTACCATCTTTATGCTTATGACTCATGGATCTACCACTCTACATCTGAAATCTCTCCAGCAATCCAGGCCCAGATCTCTGCCTACCTTTCTGACATTGCTGCTTGGATGTCTCAGTGCCACTTGAAACTGAACATGGCCAAAACTGAGTTTATTATTTTTCCTCCTAAAACCTCTTCTCCCCTTCCTTCTTTCTCAGTCTCTGTGGATAACTCTCTACTCCTCCCTGTTTCATTGGCTCACAATGTTGGGGTTGTCTTTGACTCCTCTCTCTCCTCCACACACATCTATCTGATAGCTAAGACATGCCGTTTCTTTCTCTATAGAATGAACAAATTCCACCCATTCCTTTCTGAACACACTACTAAGACACTTATCCACTCTTTAGTCACCTCCTGTCTTGACTATTGTAACCTATTCCTTGCTGGTCTCCCTCTGAATTCTCTCCCTCCCCTTCAATATTCAATATTCAACACTCTGCTTCACTTCTAATCTTCTGCCAGTCTCGTCATTCTTATTTTACCCCTCTTCTCAAGTCACTTCATTGGCTCCTTATCCTTTTCACATCCAGTTCAAACTTCTCCTTCTGACCTATAAGTGCATTCACTCTGCAGCTCCTCTCTACATTTCCTTTCTTATCTATCCCTACACCCCTCCTCGGGAACTCCTCTCTTCTGGCAAATCACTTCTATCTGTTCCCTTCTTTTCTATTGCTAACTCCAGACTTCTCTCCTTTCACCTTGCTGCACCTTATGCCTGGAACAAACTACCTGAGTCTGTACATCAGGCGCCTTCTCTGGAAATCCAGGCTGAAAACTCACCTCTTCCCTGCAGCTTTCAGATCTTGACTCACCTGATCTTCTTTGCATTCCCTGACTATTCCCCCTAGACATATCGCATATCTACAGCTACTGTGTTGTCTTGTCTAGACTAGATTATAAACTCTGATGAGCAGAGACTGTCGCTTACATGTGTCTGTGCAGCACTGCATACATCTTGTAGCGCTATACAAATACTCAGTAGTAGAAGTAATAAGGGGCACCCTCGTTTGAGAGTACCAGGTATAACAGGAGGGTACTCTCTGCATCAAAGAAATTCCTCTCCCTATTGGTGGTCATGTTGGGGCTCTCAAAAGAAGTCCCTCTAGTGGCTGCTGTTAAACACGGAGAATGTGCCGTGCCAATGGGAACAGCAGATGGGTGCCTATATGTGGCAGGCAAGCAAGCCATCACATATATGTGGATCCTACATGTGAAGCATCTGGAAATACCACCACTTTCGCATGCAAGTGACCATACCAGTCACAGGCTTTTTCAATGTGTGGGTGGTTGAGAAGTCCTCAGATATATGTGGATATCCATGGTCCCCTCATCCATGCATGGGTACATAAAAGTGACTCTATTTTAGACCACCTACTTGTGTATTTTCCACATGATGTGCTAATTCAGGTTCTTTGAGTGGTATGGCTGTCAGAAACTATTGCTTTGTGTGGAATGCTGCTGCTTTTTGCTGCCCCCCAGAAGCTGATGCCCTAGGTGTCCACCTAAACTTGCCTAATGGTTGAGCTAGCCCCATTTTCTACTATGGCCTTGTATTCCTTAAGTGTCCTTTATAATCCTTGGTCATCTAGTAGTCCAACTGACTCATTCACGGTCTTTCTGTTTTCAATATATTTGAAAAAGATTTTGTTATTTGTCTTTGACTCAATGGGAAGCATTTTTTCAATTTTTTTGGGCAGCCTTATTAATGTTTTGCTTCTAAATTGCTAGTCCTTACACTCTTTCCTATATTCTTCATTTGGATTTGCCTTCTATTTTATTGAACGGCTTAAAGGTCCTCTTTCATGGCACCATTTAATCATGCAGGGAGTTGTTTGGTCTTCCATCAAAAGATTTCATGGTGCAGTTTGCTTCCTACTACTACTACTACTACCCAGCATTTATATAGAGCTATCAGTCGCACACAGCGCTGTACAGCACAGACATGTAAGAGACAGTCCCTGCTCATCAGAGCTTACAATCTAGTCAAGACAAAACACACAAAACATGGAAGGTGTAGGCAGGGGTGGAACAAGGGAAAGAAAAGGAGATCAGGTGAGTCAAGATCCAAAAGCAGCAGCAAAGAGGTGAGCTGTCAACCTGGACTTGAAGAGGGTTAGAGAAGGTGCCTGGCATACATACACAGGTAGTTTGTTCCAGGCGTAAGGTGCAGCAAGGTGAAAGAAGCAAAGTCTGGAGTTAGCAGTAGGAGAGCGGGGCATAGATAGAAGCAGTTTGCTAGGAGAGCGGAGTTCCCAAGGGGGGTTATAAGGAGAGATAAGAAATGAAAGGTACTGAGGAGCCGCAGAGTGAATGCATTTATAGGTCAGCAGGAGAAGTTTGAAATGGATGTGGAAGCGGATAGGGAGCCAATGAAGTGACCCGAGAAGAGGCGTAATATGGGCATGACGAGGCTGGTGGAAGATTAGCCACGCAGCAGAGTGTTGAACAGATTGAAGGGGAGAGAGATGACTCAGAGGGAGACCAACAAGGAGCAGATTACAGTAGTCAAGACGGGAGGTGATTAAGGAGTGGATAAGCGTTTTAGTAGTGTGTTCAGAGAGGAAGGGGCGGATTTTGCTAATGTTGTAGAGAAAGAAACCGCAGGTCTTGGGACTGAGAGCTGGATGTGTATGGAGAAAGAGAGAGAGGAGTCAAAGACTACCGGGAAGGATTACAGAGTTATCCACAGAGATTGAGAAGGGAGGAAGAGGAGGGGAGGTTGTAGGGGGAAAGATAAGATGTTCAGTCTTGGCCATGTTCAACTTCAAGCAGCGGTGAGACATCCAGGCAACGACATCAGAAAGGCAGGCAGAGATCCGGGTGTGGATTGCCGGAGAGATTTCGGGCAAAGAGAGGTAGATCTGGGAGTCATCGGCATGCAGATGGTACTGAAAGTCATGGGAAGAGATAAGCGCACCAAGGGACTGGCTATAGAGAGAGGGACCCAGAACAGATTCTTGGGGTACAACAACTGGGAGTGGGGTAGCAGAGGAGGAGGAACCACCAGAACACACACAGAAGGAGCGATGGGAGAGATAGGAGGAGAACCAGGATAGTACAGGGCCCGTGAAGCCAAGCGAGGACAGGGTATTGAGGAGAAGGGTGTGGTTGACAGTGTCGAATGCAGCAGAGAGGTCAATAAGGATGAGGATGGAGTACAGGCCCTTGGAGTTTGCCAGGAACAAGTCACTGGAGACTTTGGCAAGAGCCGTTTCAGTAGAGTGTAGAGGACAAAAGCCAGACTGTAAAGGATCCAAGAGGGCATGAGAGGAGAGGGAGTTGAGGCAGCGGCGGTGAACCACACATTCCAGTAGTTTAGAAGTGAAGGGAAGGAGAGAGATGGGTCGATAATTAGAAGGACATGTGGGATCGAGTGAGGGTTTCTTGAGGAGAGGTGTGACCACAGCATGTTTGAATGGATACACAAGGAGGAGCAAGCCTCCTGCAAGCAGTACCAAGGAACACAAGGAGCAGGAGACGTTGGATGAACTAATGCGTCTTTTATTGGTAAGGACCCCAACCAATAAAAGACGCATTAGTTCATCCAACGTCTCCTGCTCCGTGTGTTCCACAGCATGTTTGAAGTCAGCAGGGACTGTTGCAGTGGAGAGTGATAGGTTGAGAATATGGGAGATGGAAGGGACAAGGGTGGAGGAGATGGGACTTAAGAGATGGGTGGGGATAGGATCAGAGGAGCAGGTGCTGAGTTTGGAGGAAAAAAGAAGGTGTGCAGTTTCCTCATCAGAGATCACAAGAAAGAAGAGAGGGTAGGAGAGGTAGGGGGGGAGAGTTGGGAGTGAAGAGGGGAGGAGGAGAAGTAGTTGCTTTTGTGCGGAATTTGAGGGTGATCTTGTGGATTTTGTCATGGAAATAGTCGGCCAGGGTTTGGGCAGAAAGGAAGGGAGGGATCGGGGGTGGGGGCACTTTGACGAGAGAGTTGAGAGTAGTAAAAAGACGGCGAGGATCCGAAGCAAGAGAGTTAGTCAGATGGACATAGTAGTCCTGTTTGGCAAGAGCTATGGCTGACTGGAAAGAGACAAGCATGAATTTGAAGTGTACGAGGTCTGCACAGGAGCGGGAATTGAGCCAAGCACGCTCAGCAGAACGGGCACAGGAACGTAGATAGCAGGTAGTGGATGAAAGCCAGGGCTGGGGTGCGGAACGTCTCACAGGACGTGGGATGGGGGGAGCGAGAGCATCCAGAGCCGAGAAGAGTGCAGCATTATAGGAAGTTACTGCCTCATCAACGGACGTAGATGACAAAGTGGAAGAAAGAGGTGAAGAAATGGTGGAAGAGAGAGCCAAGGGATCAATAGCATGAAGGTTTCTGAATAGGTTAGAGGAGACAAGACGAGGCTGAGGCAGCAGGTGATGAAGATTAAAGCTTAAAAGGTGATGGTCAGATACAGGAAGAACTGAGTTACAGAAGTTCGAGGGTAAGCAGCTAGAGAAGAATATCAGGTCCAGGCAGTGGCTATGCCGGTGAGTGGGTACAGTGGAACAAAGTTGGAGGTCAAACGAGGAGGCAAGGGAGAGGCGCTTTAAAGCATGAGGATCAGAGGGGTTATCGACATGAATGTTAAAGTCCCCTGTTGGGCTATCATGCATGGCACCATGCTAGAACACAATGCCACCACACCACAAATTCAATCTGCCCTGTCATTTCAATATGTTTTTGTATTTTGGTATTGCAGTGTCCCATTGGTTACCCTCCTTTCACCAGGTTTCTCAGATGCCTTTTATCTCTACATCTTTATTTAGTAACATACATTTTAACTCTGCCAACATTTTTTGTTTTTGGCATTCACATATAGACATTCATTTAAAATATGGTTTGTATTCACAAACAGCTTATCAGCTCCAGGGGTAATTTGGAATCATTCACACACTTGTCTGCTCTGCAATTAAGTGCACCTGGGATTTTGCAGCTTTTACCATAGTCTTTCTAACAGAATTTTCTGACTTCCCCATTTTGCCAGAATCTTTTTGAGCAACTCTCTGCGTTCCCGGCATGATCTAGTTTGAAAGTGTCTCTCTCTCCTTTTTTATTTTAGCATAGGCAGTCTGATCCTAACTTGGTTAAGCTAAAATCTATCCCTTTGAAAGAGTTTCTCTCTTTCCCAAAGTGTCCCCCACTCAACCCTGCCTTGAAACTCCACGGCCTCAGCCCGTCTCAGGATTCCTGCACATGGAATGATGAGCACTTCTGAGAGCGCTACTCTGGAAATCCTAGATCCCCTTTATTATCTAAAGCCTATATCTGGCTTCCAGAACCTCCCTACTCTACACCTCTTTTTTGTCAGTACTTTAAAGTACCACAACAGCAGACCTCTTCCCAGCATTCTCTAAAGTCCTGTCTAGGTGGTGTGTGAGATCATCTACCTGCGTTCCAGGCATGCAACTTTTATTTATTTATTTATTTATTTAACAGCTTATATATACCGCGCTATTCATCATCAGCGCGGTTTACAATTTAACAACTTTATACTTAAAACATATAACATATGTCAAGTTTACAGAAAACAGGGAATAAAACAGGGATAACTGGAGTAACAAATATTTACAACTATGTACAGTAAATTAGCATGTGTTTTGGGCTCTATAGGCTAAGGATGAACGAGATTATAATTTAGAGCGAGCAATACAGTTTAGGGAATCATTGATTAACCATAGTCATTGGTTTGAGTTGGAAGGGGAGGGGATGGGGAGATATTGCCTTGGAAGAAGTGTTGCTGGAAGTGGTGTGTTTTTAGAGCTTTTCTGAACTGAGACAGGTCTTTTTGTGATCTGATGTTGGTTGGCAACATGTTCCAGCATCTGGGGGCGAAGGATGAAAATGCTCTCTTGGTAGTGGTCTGAGTAAGTTTTGGTAGGTCTTTTGGGGCCATTAATGTGTTTTCAGTTACAGATCGTCTAGATCTGGTGTCCTATACGTGGTAAAGGAGGTCAGTTAGCGAGGATGCTGATATTCGATGGAACGCTTTAAAGGTCAAGAGGAGGGCTTTGTATAGAATCCTACAAGTTATCGGGAGCCAATGAAGATCGATCAGGATGGGAGTAATATGTTGACTTCTTGAGGCTCCATAAAGAACCCTGGCTGCTGTATTCATGGCCATTTGTAGTGGGTTCAGCGTGCTCTTGGGTAGGCCATGTAGTACAATATTTGCATAGTCAAAGTGTGGGGTGACTAGTGATTGGAAGGTTGTGCGGAAGTCATTTGGTTCCAGCATGGGTCTGAGATGGCGTAGCGTCCTGATCTTGTGATAGATGGATTTTACTGTACTTTTTATGTGCTCTTTGAATTCCAGGCGTTGGTCCAGTATGACACCTAGGTAACGTATCATGGTTTTGAAAGGTAAATCGGCATCTCTTGTTCTTAGCGATGGTGGGGGAGAGAAGTCTTTATTCCTTGTGACGATCAAGGCTTCTGTTTTTTTAAAATTTATTCGGAGGTTTTGTGTGAGCAGCCAATCAGAGATTGCATTGAAGCAGGTGGTTAAAGATGTGTAGTCGGGTTTTATAACATTGATTGGTGTGAATAGGAGAACATCGTCGGCATAGATGAGGCATGAAATTCCGAATGACCGAGAGATGTCACAGATTGGCTGCATGTAGATATTGAATAGCAAGGCCGAGAGGGAGGAACCCTGTGGTACTCCATGCTTCTGTCGTAAAGGCTGGGACGTTATATTACCGATCCGGACCTGTTGCCAGCGATCTTCCAAGTAGGATTTGCACCAGTTCCATGCAGTTCCTTGTATCCCTTTATCATGGAGCCGGGCTAGAAGTTGGTCATGGTCTACTGAGTCAAAAGCTGCAGATATGTCTAGGAATATCATTGCAACTCCGTTTCTGATATTGTCTGTTGTTTTAATGAGCATGTTCATTAGGGAAACAAGAAGAATTTCGACTCCGTGTGCTTCTCTGAATCCATGCTGGTTTGGATCTAGTGGTGCTTCAGAATCAATGTGTTGTTGAATCTACCTTAGTGTGATCTTTTCAAGGATCTTGGCTAATAGTGGAATGCTGGAGATTGGACGGTAAGAATCCTCCTTCTTTGGGTCCAGTTTGTTGTTTTTCAGCAAGGGCCGAATGGAGGGCTGTTTGAGGGCTGTTGGAAATATCCCTGTGCTGAGTGATTGGTCAGCAATGGCTGCGATGTACGGGCTAAGCTCTGTTCTCAGAGCTTTGATCCAGTGGGCTGGGCATGGGTCATTCAGGGCAGTAGTGGTATTGATGGAGGCTATAAGTTCTTCGATTGTCTTTGGAGTTGAAGATGCGAATTTATTAAGTATGAACTGAACATTGGAAGGTTGTGTGGTTTGACTTGAGGTTGCCTTTGTGATTTTGATCACCTTGGACTGAATATAGTCAGCATATAGTTGTGGTTGTATATGCTCCTGTTGTGGTGGAGTAGGTTCACTGTTAAGGGATTTTACTAATTGGAAGAGATCTTTTGGTTTATTAAGAGACCGGTTAAGAAGTCTTGCATGAAATTCTTTTCTCTTATCACAGGTTTGCTGATGGTGAGATTCCAAGTGAGATAAATAGGTGGCTTGGTCATTGGGATCTAGAGAGTGTCTCCATTTCCTCTCTAATTTCCTTAGTCGATGTAATGAGGCTCGTAGTTCGGTGGAGAACCATGGTGCATTCTGTTTCTTAGGTGTGAGCGAGTTGATTAAAGTTCGAGTATTTGTGGAGGGAATCAGAGCGGATAGTCCAAGAGTACTGTTCCAATTCAATACAGTCTCATTGATGTTGTTGGGTATTTGAGAGAGTTTTGGGATGATTTGGGCAGTGATTGCGTCTCTGTCAAATGGTTTAAATCGAACTTATCAAGAGAACCTCATGCCCGTCAGTCACCAGCATAGCTTATGTGGCAGGCTATGCCCCCCAAAAAACATCCATTTTCTAAGGGAAACTATGCACACACTTTCCCTTTGGAAAGTACCACATAGAAAATGTGCACACACGTTTACAGCTGGTATGTTCTGGCTACCATGAGCAGAGTAGGTTATTTGTAGGAAAAAATAAAATGAGCGATGAATCTCTCGTTAATTGCAAGTGAAGGCTTGATTCTGACTGAGCTGGAAGCACAGAGAATTAGGAAGGAAATGCCAGGTTTAAAAAAATTAGAGATTTTATAACACCCAGCCTTAGTACGTAAAGGAGAGCTCAAGGGAGGGAAAGCTGCTTATCCCATTCTCGCCTGCGTTAGTTCATTAAGATGGATATTTTAGTGTTAGATCTTTAGTGTTCATACTAAGAATAGTTCCTAGTCCATTTCAAAGGTCTACTACATTGATTCTCTCTCTTTTTTTCTGTAGTAAGATTTTTCCACTCTTCCTTCCTAGTGAAAGAGGGAAAAGACTGCCTAAGAACTAGACAAAAGTCTCACTCTCTTAACACTAGAAGCCCCAAAGTGCGTCAACTGACGCAAATGCATCTTCGAAGTTGTATACCAGCGCCACTGCTAGAACCATGTCAGTCATGTTCCATGACTTTGTTAGCAAGGTCAAGATGTTCAAATATGTGCATTGAAAATTAATGACAGATGCACCACCTAGCGGGAAAATGAATTTATACCTAGAAGCCCCAAAGTACGTCAATCGACGCACTCAATTGTCTTGAATGCGACAATTGACATATTTTGGAGCTTCTAGGTATAAATTCATGTTCCCACTAGGTGGCACATCTCAATCACTGTTTACAGTTTTACTCCGACATTACAAACAATAAACACACGATGACATCATGTAATGAAATCACATACTGCACGTATTTAACAAATAAGTAACTTCACATTAATTCACATCTGCATTTCATGCTAAACGCAGTCATCGTGATAATGCGTCAATTGACGCACTTTGGGGTTTCTAGGTAAAGTTCCTTTTGGGGCATCTAGTGTTAAGGTTCTTGAGGGAGGGAACCTTCTTGTTACATTTTTGGGAGTCAGAAGTGTGGGGGTTTTATGACTGGAGGTTGCCCAGTAGTATTGAAAATCTTGCAATTCACTTCTTCTTTCTGTCAACTTGGCACAGCCTTTGCTAAGAATGTGATCCCAGCTGGTGCTATGTGAGAGGAGAGAGCTTCCTATCTGCGTTCACCTAGAGGACTCCACACATAGAAAAGAAGTGAGAACAGCAGATACCAAGAAGTGCATCCCAGGTATAAAGGGGAATCCTTTGTAGAGTAAAGGAATACTGCCAATTAAGGGGCATGTGCCCATAGAAATAAAATGCACTTTAAAACCTTTAGTAAACATGCCTATAATTTTTATATACTTTAATTTAAACACTTTGGACCCCTTTTACTGTTGTTAAGTGACATCGAGTCGGAGTCGACTCATGGCGACCCTCCAGATAGCTATCCTAAATTGTGTTCGGTCTTCAGTCAGGCGGCTCATTGTTGACAGACTGGTACCCGTAGCTGCTGCTATTGCATCGATCCATCTCATTGCTGGCCTTCCTCTTTTGCGTTGACCTTCTATCATGCCAAGCATGACGTCTTTCTCTAATGATCTCTCTCTTCGCATGATGTGTCCAAAGTATGAAAGTCGAAGTCTTGTCATCTGAGCTTCTAAAGAAAGCTTAGCTTTGAT
Source organism: Ichthyophis bannanicus (assembly GCA_033557465.1). Lineage (NCBI taxonomy): Eukaryota > Metazoa > Chordata > Amphibia > Gymnophiona > Ichthyophiidae > Ichthyophis > Ichthyophis bannanicus. The sequence continues at coordinate 822,033,656 of CM066032.1, forward strand.
CTCCTCTAGTACTGACTGGTTTGTTCTTCGGGCAGTCCATGGTATACACAATATTCGCTGCCAGCACCATAATTCAAAGGCATCAATTGTCTTCCTGTCTTATCTTTTTCACTGTCCAGCTTTCACATCCATATGATGTTATTGAAAATACAATGGCTTGAACAAGTCGAATCTTTGTATGGAGAGAAACATCTCTGCTCTTGAGAAGCTTATCTAGGTCTTTCATAGCCATTCTGCCAAGAACAATGCGTCATCTGATTTTTTTGACTGCTTGTGGCTTCTTTATTGATAGTTGATCCAAGTAAGTTAAAATTGTTCACGATTTCCATTTCTTCTCCTTCAACGATGAACCTGTTGATTATGCAAGTTGTCATGATCTTTGTCTTCTTTACATTAAGGTGCAGGCCCATTTTGAGACTATGGGGTATGTTTACTAGACTGCGGTAATGTCATTCGCGTTAGGTTCTGCGGTAAAGGTACGGATGCCCATATAAAGGCGTGGGCGGTGCATCGCTACAGCAAGCCGTATCAGCTAATGTATGTTACAAACTAACGCGCGCTACAAGGCGCCTCATAAGGCACCTTACAAGGGGCCTTCTAAGGCACCTTGTAAGGTGCCTGCCTTGTAAGGTGCCGTATAAGTAAGGTGCCTTATAAGGTGCCTTGTAAGGTGCTGTATAAGTAAGGTGCCTTATAAGGTGCCTCGTTAGGTGCCCTATAAGGTGCCTTATAAGCTGTATCAGCTAATGCATGTTACAAACTAACGCGCGCTACAAGGCGCCTCGTAAGGCACCTTACAAGGCATCTTGTAGGGCGCCTTGTAAGGTGCCTGCCTTGTAAGGTGCCGTATAAGTAAGGTGCCTTGTAAGGTGCTGTATAAGTAAGGTGCCTTATAAGGTGCCTCATTAGGTGCCCTATAAGGTATCTTATAAGGTGCCTTGTTAGGTGCCTTATAAGGTGCCTTGAAAGGTGCCTCATAAGACGCTTTGTAAGGTGCCATATACAGTAGGGCTCCTTAGCCTAAGCGCCGTATTAGGTACCCCTGGACAGAGCACCTTAGAGGGCACCCTGGGTTACGGAACCATAGGTTACGATAGCCTAACAAGGTTATGGTGCCCTAGGTTAGTGTGGCCTAAGGGCTGCAAGGTGCTGCAGGATGACATGCATGATCTGTGAGAAACAGAGACAGATGTAGCCCTAACACTAGATAGAGCACTCAGGAAAGGCAATGAGCAGGTGAGTGAAGGAGGGAGAGCTGGGAGCCACTGGACCTGCCATATCTGCCGGCATCCCAAGTGGCTGCCAGTACTGATGACAAATATGGTGGGGGCAACTGTACCACAGCACAGGTTGTTGGCAATGTAAAGTACTGGAAAAACAGTTGGTGGCAGACGATGGGAATACATGTCCCCCAGTGGAGGCGGAGGTGGCAGAATAGTTACAATGATGGGTGGACAGAGGAGTGGTGATGCCATTCAGATCAGGCACAGGTGAGGCAAGCATGAAGAGGCGCAATGCAGGAAAGGGTAGCAGTGCAGGACATGGGGTGACAGCCTGCACAGGCAGACAGGACTCTACACAGCTGACAGATGCAGATAGACGGACCGAGGGAATGTTGGCAATTGTTGCGAGGGTATTATGGGTTGGCAGCACAAATCTGCAAAAATATGACTGTTACAGGCATTCAGACTATTTGAGGAGGACAGGCATAAGAGGAGGGAACAATGAGGAACTGAACCCATGAACACTGCCAAGAATGGCATTGTATTAACCAGTAGGCTATACCTCTGTGGTGTATGTCACAGCAATGGATGGGTACAGAAGGACTGCAGGTCACTGCACAAACTGTCTGCTCTGAGTGCCAGGATAGGGTAACCCCCACCAGTACTCTTGATGCAATGCACATGCTGAATAGCTATCTACAGCTGATCAGCAAATGGGGTCTGCACCTCTCCGGTACCTCAGCTTGGAAAGACGAACTGACAGTGTGTGATACTGGCACAGAGTAGCTACAGACCATGCCATTGTGCAGGTTCTGTGTTCTTCCTGAGGGATAGGATGGGTGCCCAGCACTAGGTCCGCAGTAGATGTGGTGCTAGAGATAGGCCCTGCTGTACATCCCCATCACTGCCAGTGTGTGACAGGTGTTCCTTGCAGTGCAGCTGAAGGTAATTTGGTGTCCATCTGTATCCTGCAGTCACATGTGGCCCTCTGGGACCAGGCACAGCCCAGATTAGTATTTACCCTGTGTTAGGGTCTGGCTGATATGGGCAGCTGTTATCAGGGCAGAGGGGTTCCATACTAGCATAAGATTTGCGTAGCAGTGCCTTGATAGGTCAAAGTGGTATGCACTACATACCCCAAAGGGCTCACATCACCCTTTTTGTAGGTAAGGAATGTGAAGCAACCTCCATCCTGCTGGTATGCGACAGCTCTCCCGGGTCAGTGCCATACCTGTGGCTGAGGCAGTGGCAGACCAGCAGCAATGATGGGGTTAGCTCTGGAAAACCCCAACTGCCTCACACCACTCACTACCAGTCATCAACAGACAACACAGTCAGACTGCACCATATAGGTGTTCTGACCATACACAGTCAAATTGCAAACAATGCACTAACCAGTCCATAGTGCATGCTCACAGAGAAACCATGCGTACCAATCATGCATCTCAGTGGTTGGGGCCCCAACGCTGGGAACACAACAGAATCGCTTAAAGCAGATAATATAGAGTGCTATGTGGGAACCTAGCCATGCCATGGTCACTGCTCGGTCAGAGTGAGTGCCCTCCCAGCATGCCATGCTGTGGACACCCTGTTCATGCAGGCGGTGGTCAGGCACTACAGTGTCCCAGCCATTACCCCACACCCTGTGAAGATGCATCCTGACCAATCCGCCCTGTCCGGGCCATACCCACAACACCTTGCTCCTCATTATGCACATATTCAGGCTAACGCTGGTAACAGTGGGACATTGTGGGCCCGGTGAGGTGTGGGCAGCCACAAAACAATGGATAGACATACACACACACAACACTCCTATTGCAGCATTATGCAAAGATAGGGGTGGTTGTCAACCCTGCCTGCCACACTGGTCCTGATCACAGTGCCGACATTGCTAAGCTGTGCAGGAGGTAGTAGTAGTGCCCTGGTGATAACTGCAGCTCAATGCTGGAGCCAACAGCCTGACTCTCCATGCATCATTGGATTATGGAGCCTGTGTGAGTGGGTGTTTGTACCCCTGTTCGCCGCTGCTTTGGGCTTTGCACATGTTGCTGTTGTATCTGCATTGTAGGGTATAACATAGGGACATGCTCTGCAGGAACCACAGCTGGGGCTTGAACCTGTGACCTTCTGCTTCTGGACACACTGGCTGGATGTACTGCACCACACTGTTGCCACAGATGCATGGTGGTCCCTGGGGCTACCTGTACTTTTCCTCAGCCAGACCTTTTATGTTGCACTGCACACCACGTACTGGTACAGGGCATGGCCTAGGTCCACTGCAGGCAGGTGCCACTGCTTCCTCCAGCACGGGCACACCCCCCCCCCCCCGCCATGCTGACATAGCCATATGATCACTCTCTCCTTCTGGCTCGTCTTCAGGATGCTGGCCTCTGCAGCACCGTTCTTCATTGGTTCCATTCTTTTCTCTCTTCTCGGTCCTACTCCGTTCTTCCCTCTTCTTCCTTCTCCTCCCCCTCTGAGCCCGTTCCTCTCCCCTGTGGTGTTCCCCAGGGTTCTGTCTTGGCCCCCCCTCCTCTTTAACAATTTTCTCACCCCCTCGCCTTGCTTGTTCAGCAACATAGTATCTCCGCATTCTACTACGCCAATGACTTGCTTCTTCTTCACCACACTTCTCCCTTTCCCCCAATCTCTCCCCTCTTAATGCCTGCCTCACTGCCGTTGCTAACTGGCTCACCATGCACTGTCTTCACCTTAACCTCACCAAAACCCTTGCCATCTGGTTCTCTCGCAGTGACACCTCTCCTCAGATCGCCCCCTCTTTTTCTGGCTCTCCAATCCCACTGGTCACCTCCTTCCGCTATCTGGGTGTTTACTTCAATTCTCAGCTCTCTTTCCACGACCACATCGCTCATATATCAAAATCCTCTTTCTACTTCCTTCGCCAGATCCGTGCCGTCAGGCCTTTTCTCACCGCCCAAACACTTACTACACTCCTCCTGTCCTTGGTTATGTCCAGTGTTGACTTTTGTAATTCTATTTTAGCCGGTCTCCCTGTCACTCAGCTTCACCACCTCCAGCGCATCCAAAAACACTGCCGCCCATCTCATTTTCCACTCCTCTCCCCGTGATCACGTTACACCCTGCTCATTCACCTCCACTGGCTTCCTGTCAAGTCCCGTATCCATTTCAAGGTCCTGACCACTCTTCACTGTGTTCTTTATTCCCACTCCCTCAGTACCTCGCTGACTTCGTTCATTTTCATTCCTCAGCTCGCTCCCTACGGTCTATGCACCTCAACCGCCTTCATCTTCTTTCTCCTGCTCACACTCACCTCCAGTCCACCCGTTCCTCTGCTTTCTTTTTCCTTGGCCCTGCACTAGGGAACTCTCTCCCTACCTCCATCCGGCTTGAACAGACATTTACCACCTTCATAATCAAACTCAAAACCCATCTCTTTGCCCTTGCCTTCGACCTCACTGACCCTTCTGTGTAGCCCATTCCCCCTCTCTTCCCTCTTCTCCTCTCCCCCTTCCTGTCTCGTTGACCGATTCTGCTGATTTGCTTTCCTGTTTTTATTGCAACTTCCTTTCCCTTTTCACAAATATGATTTCTTTATGTTATTGTATCATGTGAACCGCTCTGATGTTTACTGAAGGGCGGTATATTAAGCTCAATAAACATAAACATAAACATGCTGTCGGTTCTGGTAGTGCGCAGTTCCAGGCCATCCACTGTGTGGGTAGGTGGTCGCCTAGGGAGTGGGGTCTGGGGCATGGGGCATACATGAGCATCCTCACATCCCCCCCATCACCGCCTACCAACAGTCTGCTCCTTCTGCTTGAGGGAGGGTTGGCTGGGGGGATGTAAGGTCAGTGCCCTGGCAACTGTTAGCTCGGGTGGACCAGGTAGATGTAGGTGGATTGTGTTTGGACTTTGTCAGCTGCTATCATGATGATTTCTGGTTTCTATGTTCCTATGTGCCACCTAGGCGCCCGCCTAGTCCACCCTGTGCCCTGCTGCCCCCGCTACATGTCCCGTCTGCAGCCCCCTATGCCCCACTTGCAGAATCGCCATAGTGGCCTTTCATACTTGAGCACTATGCTGGTGCTGTAGATGGAGCACTACTATCACGTTTCTTGGGCTCTCTGTCTATGCTGTACATTGCTGACACTGAATGGTTTCTCTGTCCTGCAAATGTGCATCTAACGGCAGGTTTTGATTTGCAGTAGGGTTGAGCCCTTTAGTTCAGCGCATTAGTGTGCAGGGAGCCTCTCTCCGCCCACTCCCCGCCCATTGACCCCTTCCCACCGCCCTCTCTTGACCTTCTGCTGTGTTTACCGCGGCTGGGGACGTTAACGATCATTAAGTAACGTTAACACACGTTAACGTTACATATCACACGTTAACATTACCTAACGATCGTTAACGTTACATAACACGCGGTCTGTAACGTTACCGTAGTTTAGTAAACATACCCCTATGTTCTTTGATTGTGAGAAGCAAATGTTTCAGATCATCTTCACTTTCAGCCAGTAATGTGGTATCATCAGCATAGCGAAGGTTGTTGAGTCTTCCACCAATCTTCACACCTCTGTTGTCTTCATACAAGCTTGCTTCTCTGATGATTTGTTCTGCATATAAATTAAACAGTTAAGGGGAAAGTATGCAGCCTTGTCTTACACCTTTGCTTATTTTAAACCATTCTGTTTCTCCTTGTTCCGTTCGAACTGTTGCTTCTTGATCAATGTACAGATTGTGCAAGAGGATGATCAGGTGTTCTGTTATACCCATGCTTCTTAATGTGGTCAGAGTTCTCATGGTTTCATAGTCAAAAGCCTTGCTATAGTCGATAAAGCACAAATAGATATCCTTTTGGTATTTTTAGTCTTTCCAAGGATCCATCTCACATCCGCAATGATATCTCTCGTTCCTCGCTCTTTCCTGAACCCTGTTTGCACTTCAGGTAGTTCTTATTCCAGGTATGGTTGTAGTCTCCTTTTGAATAATCTTCAGTAGAATCTTGCTGGCATGTGGATCAGAGCGATTGTGCGATAATTTTCGTCAGTTGGATCACCTTTCTTTAGTATTGGTATAAACACAGATCTTTTCCAGTCAGTTGGCCATGATGTTGTCTTCCATATTTCTTGACAGAGCCTATATAGTACGGGTAACAGCTGCATCAGATTGCTGTAATACTTCTATGGGAATGCTATCAATGCCTGGTGCTTTGTTCTTTGATCAGGCTTTCAATGCTGCTTCAACTTCTTCTTTCATCACCAATGGTTCCTGATTCTAAGGTACAGGTTGAAATGGCTGTTGGTCCACTTGATCTTTATCATATAAAAACTCTGTATATTCCTTCCACCTTTTCTTGATCTTCTCAGCTCATTCAACACAGAACCTTGAGCATCTTGTAACATTCCAATTCGAGGCTGGAACGTTTTCTTTAACTCTCGTAGCTTTAGGAAAGCCGATCTTGTTCTTCCTCTAATAGTTATCTGCTTCTATTTCCTTGCATGCGTCATTGTAGTACTTTTCCTTGTCCTGTCTTGCTGCACGTTGGAAATCTCTGTTGAGTTCTGTGTATTGTCTTTCTTCTTCCTCCGCTGGCTTTAGCTTCTCTGCATATTTTTGGTCAATTTTCAGAGTTTCTTCCGTCATCCATTTTGGCCGTGTTTTTGCTTTTGCCACCTTTTGTAGAGAGACTTTCTCGCTTTCTTCCAACACAACCTTTCTTAATGTCATTCCATACACTCTTCAGTGGAGCTCTGGCATTTGTATCTAAAGCAGCAAATCGATTTTGCAGGAAGTCTTTAAATTCCAGTGGTATACCCTCTCAAGGTCATATTTTTTGCATTCATGAGTGGTTTGCTCTTTTTCAAACTTTAGCTTGAGTTTGCATACTAGTAGTTGATGAATCTGTACCAACGGTCAGCTCCAAGTTTGTCTTTGTTGATGTTACAGAAGCTTTTCCATCGTTGTCTTCCACAGATGTAGTCACAATTTGATTTTATACAATCCATTGGGTGAAGTCCATGTGTACAAGTCACCGCTTGTGTAGCTGGAAGAAGGTGTGTTGAGATGAATAGATCGTTGGTGTCTTGCAGAATTCTATCATCAGTCTTCTCCAGCTTCATTTCTGTTGCCAAGTCCATATTTTCCAACTACCTTGCCTTCTTTTTTGTTGCCAACGTTTGCTTTCCAGTCGCCCATGGACTATCAGGATATCCTGTTTGCATCTTCTGTCAATTTCAGCTTGTACTTGTTCATTTTCATTCTCTTCTGCAGGCTGTTGTTGGGGCATATACTTGAATTATAGTTGTGTTGATAGGCATTCCTCATAGACAAATAGAGATTAAACGTTCCCTGACTGGATTGTATTTCATTACAGTTCTTGTAAGTTTCTTCTTTATTATAAATGCAACACCATTTCTTCTTGTCTTTCATTTCCAGCATAGTAGACCATGTGATCATCTGATGCAAAGTGCCCGATGCCAGTCCATTTCAGTTCGCTGACACCCAACAGATCAAGTTGTACACGTTCCATTTCATTCTTGACCACCTCCAACTTCCCTTGGTTCATACTTCGTACATTCCATGTTCCAATGTGTAAGACATCTTTACAGCTTCTGACTCTTATTTCATGCGGCAGCTACATCAGCAGTCAGACGTCCCGAGGGCTTTGATCCAACCACATCATAAATGCTGGCTTTACTCTGAAAAGTCTTCAGCTCTTCCCCAGTAGCTAGTTGAGTGCCTTCCGACCTGGGGGTCTCATCTTCCAGCACTATAACACAATTTGTTTTGTTGTACCTATCCATTGGGTTTTCATGGCAAGATACAGAAGTCGATTGGCCAGGCCTTTCTTCCGCGCAGTTTAAGTTTGATGTTGTTGCCGTTGTCACAGAAATGTGATCCTCCGCTGTCAACACTATCTCATTCTGCTAATGACCAGATGGGTTGTTTGTCTTGGTCTGGCACCTCTATGGAGTGCACACTTTAGTTGCCCGTCGCATCTTAGCTGCCAGGAACCTACTGGTCCACACCCCCCAACAACTAACTGGAGGCTTTGTGAATATTGCATGTACCCTTGGGCTCGTTATTTGCAAATCTTTAGTGGGTTTTAGTAAAAGGGGACCTCACAGCACGACAAGCTGCAAACCCAGCGAGGGCCCCTTTTACTAAAACCCACTAAAGATTTGCAAATAACGAGCCAAGGGTACATGCAGTATTCACAAAGCCTCCATGTTAGTTGTTGGGGGGCATGACCAGTAGGTTCCCGTCAGCTAAGATGCGAAGGGCAAATAAAGTGTGCACTCCATAGAGGAGTCCATTAGGTGCAACCCATGCTGCCACTGAGCTCGCAACAATTGCCTGGGCTCACGGCAGTAATGCACTTTCCATGCCTACACTCCTCCCTTTCTCTGCCCCATCCCACAATCACAAGCATTTTAGCATGCAGCTGTGGACCTGCTCATGCATTTAGTGCTCCCAATGTCCTGTTACCATATGTTAAAATGCCCATTAACCAGGCTAATGGGCTTTAGTAAAAGTGCCCCTTAAGGGGTTAATTTTATCAGGAGTCATGTAAAATGATTTGCTATGTTTATTTAACTTTCTTAAATACCGCGCTCTTCTATGTACGCATGTAAATCACAGTACTATGTGATGCTGCTACCCTTTTAGAGGGTATTCTTGTAAGAGGCTGCCTAATTTGTGTGGAAAGTATGCACATAAGTTACATCATATGGACAAACTTCTTACTTCGAATGAAAGTACATGCAACAGATTTCCATACCTGCTATTTTAGTTTGCACAAATTTCTAGGCGAATTTCACACCATGGCGTGTGTTCTTTAAGATATGCACACAAAAACAATGAACCCCCTCCCATTCCCACCCACAAGAATATCTTCATTTAAGGATGGTAATTTGCATGCACAAATCGTATTGCATTTATTTAGTTTAGCAAGTTTTATATAGCCGTCTTTCTTGCATTCAAAGGAAGTTTACATAGAACATTTCAACTTTTAGAAATTACATTGAACAGGTAATCAAACTTGGAGTGATGGGGAAATGTAGTACAAGATTTATACACAGACGTAGTACAAATTACTGCTATACAGTTATTCTGCAATAGGGAAAGCAATTAATGTGGATGGGGGTAGGGTAGCAATTAATGTTGAGGGGTAGTTGGTATGTTGTTATGTTGATCATTTTGCTTCTCAGAGCTGGATCCTTGGTTGAACCAGTGACTGAAGAGATTCTAGGTATAACTGTTGGTTGATTTAAAGATTATGAGAAAGTGATTTGTACTTGGTGCATGAAGTCTATCGGTAACCAGCTGGAGCTGCTTCAATGTTGGAGTAATATTCTCCATTTCTACATGGTTCCTGCAATTATTCAAGCATTTTGTGGTTCTGTCCTGCGTTGTTACGGGAGCGTGGCTTTGTTTTGGGAGACCTTGATATATCACATGTACCAAAGCTGTGCAAGTTGCAAACTGTGCAAAAGGGAGTGCTCATCAAGTATTGGCTTGAGCTCTTCCGCATTAATTCAGCTTTGAAGTAACGCTGTTTTTGTGGATCGGGATATGATGTATTTGAAATGATAGGTGATGACCAGGGTAGACGCGCCAAGGATATTTTAAGCATGTTCTTTAGCACTCTTAATTTAGTGCGTTCTGGCAGGGAAATTCAGGGACTACCAGGGAGGTGAGTTTAATAGGCTGTGCTCCTTGGTCACAAATGAGCACTTCAGTGTTCGTGTAGTTCATATTTCGGTTTTATTGTTGTAGCCAGTCTGCCATTCCTTCATGGGCGATGCTATTTGATTAGAGAACTCGGGTTCATCTACATTGAAAAGGTTGCAAAGGACCATAATTGTCATGCAGAAATGTCTATATAGGATATGATTGCTAGTGATTAATGATTTTACATAGTGGTTGTAATGTAAATATTAAAGAAGATGGCCAGGAGAGCAGATCTTTGTGGGTATGGCCCGGTGGTTGACCTGTTGTTTCAGAAAGGAACTTGTGTGCATTTCTTATTTGTATTATCCTATGAGACTAGAGTAACGGAGGTGAACAATTTGAGAGTAGTGTCATGGAGCCCTATTTCGCTGGTAGCTGTCTCGGCATGATGTTACTGAGCTAATTGAATTGCAAGGCGCTGGTAAAAAAGCCCAGTGATAGGATAAATCTGCAAAGTCAGACAGTTTAATTTTCTATAGAAGCCTAGTAGATTAAGCGTCTTGTCCAAGAGAGACATGAAAAGTGTTTCGCACACCTGTGTTTTGGGTGTTTGAAGCCATGTTGGTTTTGGTGTCACTTGGAGCATAGTGCAATGTGATCCTACTGGCAGTTGGTATTGGATCACTTCTCTCAATCATATCTTAGTTAGGACATGGGAGATTTGAGATTGGATGCATAGGAGTTTGGAGCCTTGGGGTCAGCCGCTGGTAGTTTTTGACAGAATGGTCAAACTGGTGCCTGTTTGAGCATTGAAGGTATGTGGTCGCTTTGTAATGAAGAGCAGTAGCTGTGTAATGTTGACCGTTACAAGATAGGGGCAAGAGCTGCTTGATACAACGATGCTCAATCCAGAGAGACCAATAGAACATGTGTTGTGGGGGTGAGAGTGGTTGTGTTCCATAGCAGGCATTATTATCTTCTCTCAGGTGTTCTTGAGTGATGGCACCTATAGAAGGAAGCACTAGTAGGTCTGAGAGGGGGATTGTGGGTGGTGTGTCCATGAGACGGCTCTATCATTAGAGTCAAAGTGAGCAAGTGGCCTGTGCTAGTTGGTCAAACTGTTAGGGGGGGGGGTGGCAGAACAGTAACTGGGCCCCCGGCAAAAGAGTGCCGCCTTCACTCCGTCCTTTCAGATTTTTAAAAAAAAACGCAAGTATGTCAAATTGATGTCCCATACCCGTTCATTCATCTATTCTGGCTCTGCATTTAGGAAATGACAGGAAAGCGCAGTGGCAGCAGCCTCGCAGCGGTTAAGGAAACTTTCTGATGGTCTGCGATGCGTGTCCCGCCCTCCAAAAGGAAGTGATGCTAGTTAGCGGGAACACAACAGGCTAGCGAGGATTCCTTACTACATCGAGGGAGGTCACGCACGGGGTTCCTGTCATTGTTTATTATAAGCTAACAAGCAAACTGAACAATGGGGAGGTGCAAAAAGAGAAGTAGGAAACAGGAAACGAGTCTGCACCGGGGATTGGTGGGGGGAGGAGAAGATGATAACGAGCTGCATGGGGGAGAGAAGTTAATAGGAGAATAGATACTCAGCCGGCATGCAGGGGAGGAAGGAGGCAAGAGATACAAGCTGGCATGGGGGGGAAGGATGAAGGAGATACGAGCTGCACGGGGGGAGGAGAAGAGTTAGCGAACTCCTGGCATGGGGGTACGGACGGAGGGGAGAAAGGCTAGCGACAGAGGGGGAATAAAGCTATACACAGGGAAAAGAGGGTGGAAAGGGAGCTGAAAGATGGAAAATAGATGGTGCTGAAAGGTGTCGAGATGAGAGAGGGGAGGGATGGCGGAAAGGGAACATGAGGGGAAGAGAAATTGATTAAGTGAATCAGAGAGGGGAAGGGAGTACGGGCTGTATGAGTGGGAATGCTGACGCAAGAGGTGCAATGGGAGGATGGCTGAAGGGCAACTTGACGAGAGGGGAAGAAAAAAAAAAAAAGAAAAAAAAAAAAGAGAAGATGTGCTGAAGGGACACTGAGTAGAGAGGAATGGTATATGGCTGAAGGACGCGATACTGAGAGAGGGGGAAGGGGGGGGGGAGATGGCTGTAAGGGGAACCTGAGAAGCAGGGGAAAGAGATGTCTAAAAGGGCAATGAGAGGCGGGGACGGAGAGGGGGGCTGAAGGGACCGTGACATGGGGAAGGGGGGGTCCTAGAAGAGGAGTTATGACCCTTTGGGATGGGACTGGTCAGTGTCTGTTGTAATATAATAGGAGGTGCTGGCAGTGAGGGGGGCAGCTGTGGACTGGAAGGGGAGCTGACATGTGGGGAGGGTCATTGGGACTGGAAATAGGCTGAAGGAAGGAAGTGTAAGAAAACAAAAGAAAAGACAATAAATGGCAGATAGAGTGATAAGAGAAGACCAGAAAGCAGAAGCCTCAGCTCAGGACACGCATGACCAGGAAATACAAAATGCGTCAGACAACAATAGGTAGAATACAAAAATAATTTTATTTTTAATTTAGTGATCGGACTTTGTGCTATTTTATAGCTACACAGTATGGGATACTGCATCTCTTATCTGGTGTTGCACTGCATGCAG